>OX122890.1:46937711-49337711 GCA_944738655.2 Andrena hattorfiana | reverse complement strand
CGACAAAGTAGAATTTATCGTTGCTCGAGTCGATGTTTGGTATTGTGTGATATGTTTCAAAGGTTGTTAGACCAAGCTCGTAATCATCATCGCTCAAATCTATGGGTGGAAAGTAGCTTACCGCGAGGGTGCTACTCTTGCCGGTTAGAGTGAATGTTAACGACATTTTATATGCTCGGGGGTCTGTCCCACAACTGATCAATGTATCTCTCGAACTCTCGCAGTAGAATAATCTTTGGTATATATTTCAACTGTTCAGAGGTTAAGTCTCGAATATCACAATTATCCGACAGGACCAGAAGCATTTTGAACACTGAGCTGTTTTGCTTCGGCGCGGACCTATAAATAGGGTGCGTCACCGCTTCGATGTATCAAAATCATTTTTTCACAGTTCGCGGAGAGGATGCGATTCGTGCGACAGCCTGTGACGATACGCGTGACAAATTTTGACGATAAATCACGAGTGATGCCCTCGAAAACAAAGCGCAAACATGGCAGCATGCTACCAAACACTATACGGTGCCTCATTTGTGGCCCATCAAATTGTGGAAAGACCAACGTGTTGGTGAGCTTGTTGGAAAGTCCTCACGGTCTCCGCTTCGAGAACGTGTATGTGTATTCCAAATCGTTGCAACAGCCGAAATACCAGTATTTGGAGAATTTATTCACTCCGATAGATGAAATTGGCTACTTTACGTTTTCGAATAACAGTGATGTCATCCCACCGAGCGAATCGCTTCCGAATTCCATTTTTATCTTTGATGACGTGGCATGCGACAAGCAAGATACGATAAGGGAATACTTTGCAACGGGGCGCCACTCGAACGTTGACTGCTTCTATCTCTGTCAGACGTATGCAAAGATTCCCAAACATCTTATACGCGACAATGCCAATCTGTTGAATCTGTTTAAGCAGGATGGTACCAACTTGAAACATGTGTAGGACGATCATGTAAATACTGATATGTCTTACGAGGATTTCTGCGCTTTGTGCCGTAATTGTTGGCAACGGGAATATGGTTTTGTGGTAATAGACAAGGATAGCGCGATGCCCAATGGACGTTATAGAAAGGGATTTAACGAGTTTGCCGTACCGTGAGATGGTCAATTGTCGTCAACACGTCGGTGGGAAAGCAACGTCTGCTGCACAATGATGATTGATATCGATAGTCTGGAGATTAAGGATCGCGAGAGAATAGCGAAGGATATTGCAAAAACCAGCGAAGCCATTCGCAAGAAACATCAGGCTTTGAAGTCTGGCAAGATGGAGGAAGATATCGCGTTGGAGGGATACTTTAAACCTATCGTCGAACCCTTGAAACATATCGTGGAAAATACCACAGCGGCAGAAGCTGACACATCACCGCTGACGAGCATAGACGTTGAAAAGAATGAAACAGTAACGCCTAAAACAAAAATCCAGTCGAAATGGAGCACATCGCGCAAGACAAAGAAGAAACGACACACATCATCGGAATATTCACTCATAACCTCCACACCAGTTCAATCGAAGCGAAAACGACAAAACGATTCCTCGGTTCCTCCCACGCCAATAAATACATTTCCCAGTTGCTTGCAACCGAGGATGATGATGACGACGTTTTCGAAACTAGTCCAGATGAGTCGTTTATAACATCTATTAGACAGCAACTTTAAACATCCGAGGGACAAGAAACGTTTCGCAACCATTTCGGTCCGCTGGGGCAAGAATACATGAGCGCCATCCTAAGTATGGATAAGAATACAGCAATTTACTATGTGTACGGCGTATACTTTGGCAATAGTGGAACGATGCTTGGAGATAAGGCTTTCGATATGGACAAGGATGATAATATAATCATCGGTGGTGTAAAATACAAAAGAACGCCCGGCCTTCACGAACTGATTTTCAACAGAATTCCCGACGATGCCCTGTACACCGATGCCGATAAACAAAAATACAAAAGTATACTGCTGGCGACGAATGCCTACAGACGCAGTCATTGTGCTCAAAAACCCATATTGGGCAACAAGGGATACAAGTACAAACATGTAATTGCACCACTAGTCCCCCGCGCATCAACAAGTAAAGCAGGAAACGGTCTAAGGACACCACGAACTATGGTAGTAAACGATAACAAGATCGATTACTTGCACTGGGACGATCCCAACGAGTTGGTGGATCGATTGCGTTTGCTTGAAGCGTCGCGTCAGGCGGGTAACAACTCCCACGATCCCGAAATTCTATCTATTTACGAGGAACTCCGCGAGGTAGGCCTCATTATATAAAACCACATGCTGATGATGTGCGCAGTATGCATCGAGATGCCGATCAACAAATTTGGGGTGTCGCTCGAGAAGAGTGGAGCAGCTAGAATGGACTATTACAAATGGAGCGGTTTGCTTCGAAATTATAAGCGAGATAACGCTCTTTGCATGACCGGTGTCGACTTTGATGCAAAATCACGCAAGATACGACGCGTAGCTCAGCCGGTGGCCGATACCGATGCCGACAATAAACTATACATGGAAAAGAGCATTAAACTTTTGAGAGAGCAGCAAGAAGAATTAGAGAGGAAGCTGGTCGTGTTTCAAAGAGATATGCTGACGTTGCAAAACGGCGTTCAAAAGTTATCGCAGGCGTTGAATTCTATCCCGCAGCAGCACTGCGAAGAAGAATCATGCGAGACGGTTGAACTTGTCCCCGGGCCGATTGGGAGCACTTAATGCATGTACACGATAATTATCGCATCATTCGTGTCAAAGACACCTCTGCGATCAAACATGCAGCCAGTATCGAAATCCAAGAGTAAAGAAAACCATGGTCCCAAGAAGCGACAACTTGTTGAGGAATTGCATGCTCCAGCTCGAAGACATTTCCCGCGGAGACGCGTCATAGTGTACAGATACGACGATCTGTGGCAAGCTGACGTTGTAGAAATGCGTCCATACTCGCGATTCAACCAAGGTCACCACTACATACCCACCGTTATCGATGTGCTCAGCAAGTATGCATGGGCGGTGCCGCACAAGACTAAAAGTGGTGCTGAGGTGACTAAAGCGTTTGCAAAGATATTTAGAGATCGATATCCGAAAAATTTGCAAACCGATCAAGGAAAAGAATTTTACAACGCCGATGTGCAGAAACTCTTGACAAAACATGACATTAATCATTATTCGACGTATTCGGTGATGAAGGCCTCCGTCATAGAACGTTTCAATCGAACTTTGAAGAACAATATGTGGAAAATGTTTACGCTCAATGGAACCTAAAGATGGACAGATGCACTACCAAGTCTACTTACAGCCGATTGTGCGATCGCCGACAAACTGCTATCCACCGTATACAGCAACATAAAGATCGCTGCTCCGGCGAGATTCAAGTTGGGCGAGTTTGTGCGCATGAGCAAATTTAAAACCATCTTCGATAAAGGCTATACGCCGAATTGGACAACGGAGGTGTTCAAGATAGACAAAGTACAGGCAACTAATCCCACGACGTATTTGCTGGTCGATTCCTGTGGAAAACCTGTTGCCGGAGGATTCTATGAACACGAGCTGCAACGCGTCACCGATCCTGATGTATATCTAGTGGAAAAAGTGTTGCGTAGAAAGGGGGATAAGGTATACGTCAAGTGGCTGGGGTTTGATAAATCGCACAATTCTTGGATAAATAAAAATAATGTATTGTAACATAATAATACATGATTCAATAAATACTATGATATATATATATATATGTAAATGAGTGAACAATTTTATTTTTACACATTAATTCCACCATTTATATTACACAATAAATATAATTATATGTTCTATGCATGAGTGAACAATTTTATATTACACAATTCCACTATTTATAATAAATACAATAGTTTTTTTTTACAATGGTATTTTATAATGTCCCCAGGGCAGAGTGTCGGTCGAATCGGGTACGATATACCGCTTGTCGTCGTACGGACTTAGAGCGATTTTAGATTCCGAAATGGTGTACACTTTGTGCAATTTAGACCGTATGCATGATTGTCTGCGAACCATTTTGATCTCCCTTTGCAAACACTGCGCGTAGTCGTCGAAAGTTATCGTTCTGGCTATGACGTTGGTCTTGACGCCTTTCGCCTTTTTCGTATCTTTTTTGCCGTCTACGCGGAGTGCATACATTTTCGCTCTAAGACCTACGAACTCCGTCATTATCGCACCGTTATTTTCATCCTTCATCAGCCCTGGAACCTTCTTATTTAAGTGGGGCATATTATATGGATTGTTGATAGGATAATCGCTTGTGTCGAATCTATCGATATCACGTTTCATGGTCTCGTAGATATCGTCGCATCGAATGTGGTAAATGAGGCTGTCCGTGTCTGTGTATAGAATTTTACAACTTGATCCGTGCAGGGTAGACATGTATCGTGATGTAATTCATACAAACAAATTTTTTATATGTCCAGAATGCACATACCCACGTATATCGGTTTGTTAAATTTCACCTCGAGTTTTCGCAATTCAACAGCTATTAAATTTTCCGAAAAAACACTTCTGCTATGGAAATTCGGTTTCGCGATCATTGTCTCCGCGCCATATCGCCCTTCCCAATGAGTCAAAAGTTTTACATCCACGTGATTTCGTACATTTTCCATAGTTTTACCGAATACTGCGTTGTTCATCAATTTGTACAAATTTTTTTCGAAGTCGTTTGTCGCGCCTGTTCTAAACCGTGTATTGAGTTCGATGTAATCGCGGAGCCAGGAAGATTGAGCGAATTGAAGCACGCGGTGTATCTTTGTAATACGAAGACCGTGACGCGTGCACTGCTGCAGGTTGCGGTAATGGATGACGTAACGCTGCTTATCGTATATCGTCGCGAGTAACTTGTCCTGTCTGCTGCCAGGTGGTTTGGCACGCGTCGGGCAGAACGGTAGATCGGCATGAGCGTCGTGCAAACGTTGCGGATATTCCAGATCTACCTCGAGAATGTATCCCGTGGGCGAATCGACCGCGATCGAAGACACGTCAAATTTTTCAACATCTTCGACCCATTGAAATTTAGCATATGGCAGAGGCTGACACATTGCCCATCCATACAAATTGTTCACGTCAAAGTACATCAAGTACGATGACTCTTCCGATGCGTCGTAAGATGGCATGTACTTGTTATTGGCATGTGCGTATCTTCCGGAACATTGACTTAAACCCCCACGTATACCGCGTTCGATAAACATGACCATATCGACGTCAGTGAGCAATTCGAATGTAATTTTGGTATGTTTTAGCATGGCATCCCACGTGAAACCGGGTAAAGTATAATAATGTGCCGAATCTAATCCGTAACTCTTGATACAACTTTCGCGAAAATTTTCAAAAATATCTGCCAATAACAAGACATCTGTTTTCAAATACAAGTCGCTGTATTCGCCCAAGGTTCTAATGCCGAAACGCTGCCAGACAGTCTCGGCGTGTGCGTAATCGCTCTCGGATACAGTTTCACCCGTTAACGAACTATAGAATGACCCGCGCGGTGGTAAGCATGAGTCCTGCAGCTTGTTCGCGCAATCAAGATATTCATACGGAAAGATACACTTTCGCGTCAATAAATTGAAATCCTCGACGTATAATGTTTGAAATTGGGATCGTAAAATTTTTAATTGATCTGTGCTAAGAAATGATGCTAATTTGTCGAGACTGGTGTTGAGAAATTTGTACGAATCGATGAATCGCAATTTAATATAATTTCGCGAGTCTGAGTCAGCCGTATCTTCGACATTTTTTGTGAATGAAATATATTTTTCTTTAGTTATGGGTAATACGTCGACGTGACCTTCAAAAGCGGTAGCTATTTCCTCGATAATAAAATGCGAATCGTAGCCTGATAAATTATGAAAAACTATGGGGATGTAAAACGCATTTTTATAATTTAAATTGCACTCCGAATGTGCTGGACCTCTAAACTGTCCGGATAGATGACAATGATCGCGGACTCGTATATCGATAGCCTCGAATGGTGCTTCGCAAATATGACAGTGTGTTGCATCGCGAAATGCCGTCAACTGTTCGGCGGTTAAATCAAGCATGGGAACATTGCTGGTCAGGATGGGTTTGGCGAAATTTGCAAAATTTTTTAGTTCATCGACGAACCATGAAACGCAATCCGCGTCGCGGCGACATCGATACGTCGATAGCGATGTATCGTACTAGCAATGCATGTAATAGGCTATACTATGAACTTCGTGGCGTTGATACGTGTGTAATTTATTATCACCCGTTCGATTGTCCTCTGTTTTCTCGATGATGCACTCCAGATCGGCGTACACCACGAAGGGAAGCCGCTCCTTCATGTTGTGGTTGTTGAACCTTAGGAGATTGTTTCCTTCGCTGGGCAGCAGGATGGCGCAGTCGTTCATCATGCCACAGTCCAGCGAATGAATCTCCAACGTCTCGACAGATCTGAAGTAGTGCATGCATCTGTAAACCCAAAAAATTTTTTATTTAATTTTTTTCGCGAGACATTTCATCATTTCATATGTTTCTATACGTACCGATCACAGATGAATTTCTTTCCGTCATGCCTGCTCAACTGGGTGCTCACCAGCCGGGATAAGTTCTTGATCAGAACAAAGTGCCCTACATCTCCATCATTCGGTATGTAGAGCAAGTTTACGTGTCGATCCCTCTTTTGGCTGGTGAGGCGCAGCGGAAAGACCGTCTTCGTCTTCTCCGCCTCGAAGCTATAGATGTTGATGGAGATTTCGTTCAACCTCTCAAACTTCCCAATTTGCTCCAGGGACATTGGAAACTCAATGCCCTGGAGATTTAATACGGAAGCATATGGCGGATATGAACTTGGGCGCGCGGTGTCTCGTTCAGCAGGATGAAGAGCGGCGACCACTGCCCACGCGAAACACGCATTGTCCGGGGATTGTACGCTAATAGTCGCTTTCTTCTGCAATATTTCCCGCGGCAACTTAAACTGACACCCCGCGCATAGTGGATTATACTTGTTGACATTGACGGTTAGGTTGAGAATTCTCGTCAATACCCATGCGCTGTCGCGTTCCTGGAACTCTTCCAACGATGCCAGGGTGGGTTTGACGACGCAACGCTGGTACCACTCCTGCAGATCAGATGTGCCGAAGAGTTCGCAGTTCCAGGTGTTGATGCTTTTGCAAGCATGTTTATCACCCGCCACAAATTCGCCATTGAACACCGTGTTCACTTTGAGGTTTCGACGTTTCCTCAAAGCGCCCCGCACGTGCTCCAACACAATGGTCGCCGCATCTTGGAGGATGTTGCGCGGCTCGATATAGTTCGAATTTAGCACGGCACCAGTTAATACGCGGCTATCGAACACAGTGTCTATTTCGCGCCACAAAAGTCTTACGCTCGAATGTCCTGCACCTTCACGCACGAAACGTCCGCGTAACGAATGTTTCAGTCCTTCGAGTCGCGCGATTCGAGCAATCAGCGATTGTTGAACACCGATCGATAATCGCGGGCGTTTCACTCGGCTGTGTTCTTCCAACGATTCGATACACCCGTTGCATCGTTCTTCCCACGCGAGGTACTCTTCCCGTGAAATCAATCGTGCAGATTGATCCAATAATTGACGGGTTACGTGCGCGAATTCCATGATTGTAAATGGAGTGATTGTAAATGGACTGTATATGTAACGTCTTTTACGCGCAACAGGTTGCAACGATTTGAGACTTTGTGCAGTTCGGAGCGTGCTTTTATGACTGATACCACGATTTGGTATCTCTGTCTAACTCTTTTGGCGTACCCCCTCCCTCGAATGCACCGCATGCAAAAAACGAAGATCCGTCCGAACATGGTTCTGTACAGTTTCTGCTGATACAGCATAATTCTTTCTATGATTCACGCGTATGACGAATTAGCGCGCAAAATCATCTGACACAGTTTCTGCTGACACCGCATAATTCTATGATTCTGCGCTTCCACAGGTATTATATTACATTCATCCTTGAGGATGAGGCTCAAGTTACATGCGATCGTGCGATATGCTGCGACGTTAAGATTGAAACACATTATGGAAAAATTGGTAGCTTTAGAATGCTTGCTACATGATGGTTCTGTAGATCGTTGATTAAAAAATTTTAGAATATCTGCGATTGTACCGCTATGTAGTGCTGTCTCTCTCTCTCCTCCGAATTTAGATTTATAACGAAGTATTGCTCTCTCTTTCCGTCCCGAAGACGTGGTTCGTAAAAGAAAAGAACGTCGATCTTTCCCGATCTTTCCCGACATCGTCCGAAACAATTTCGGATAAAAAATAAATTATTAAACAATTTCTGCTGCATATTGGTTTGGAAAAAATTTTCGGGGGCCGTCCCCTCCCTGGGTTAGGTCTGAAAAAATTTTCGGGGTGGGTCAGGTCTCCGCGGCGGCTCGGCCCGGACTGATCCCCTCCACGGTTGCGGCTTCCCCCACTCCGCGGCTCGTGCGCGCGCAACCGCTTTTCCACTCCCCGCAGGCCCCGCGCCCAGGTTTCCCTCTGCCGCGCTCCCCCGCGCGCCCTCACTTCCCCCCGCCCCCGCGCTCCCCTCAGAGGACCTGCGTTAGAACTGTCCTAGCCTTACTACTCTACCGCGTGATGGATATATTTTTCTGCTCTTAACTTTGTTTGATTATATTTGAGGTAGTTTATTCTCTCAGATTCTATCTTCGCATAAACATCAACAATGTACTGATTCAGGAGATTTCTATAATGATGAATCTGATTAAACGAATCATCTCTAATCATTAGTCTATAAGAATAAAATGACATACACGAAACCGTTTTCTTAGAATTAATACCTTGAGGAATATCTATTGAATATCCATCATCTCCAAGAGGAAACATTAGAGGATATTGTAATGGATCATATGAACGATGCAGTTCATTGATTCGTTTCAGATGACCTCCGCGACTATGCAAGATGATATTTCGATTATGTTGTCTTACTGGATTACGTTTGGCTGTAATTTTAATTTTAAAACCTATTGCGAACTGATTACTTGGGACATTTTCTAAAGCAGATTTAAAATCTTTTAAATAAGAGTTGTGTTGGTGTAAAAGATTTTGGATGTCTGAAATCAAATCTCGATCTACTGATTGAAAAATTGAACATTTTCTATCTGTCTCTAATTGTTCCTGACCTAAAAAGTAAATTTGTAAATATTCCGCTTTATTTTGTGTTCCAGGCAATAAATTACCGATTAAATGGTATACTTGCCTCTGGATTTTAAAACTGGGCATGTACCCATCATCTCGAATTATTTTATTGCAGCCAAAAGAAGTCATTTGAAAAGCGGAATTGTATAGTCTTAAATTTGAAAGAAAATGTTTAGATTTCGGATGAGTCCCTAAAATAAGACTTTTTAACCTTTAAGTACCGACGTGTGGTCTGACAGACACTTTGAGAGTTCGAAAAGTCTAGTTACATTTGTTAGCGAAGGCGTATCCCCCCGCGCTTCTCTCTACCCCTCGGATATTCACCCGGCAGCGTTCGTGGAGAGTGGCTATGTCGGCGCGTGCGATTCCGGTAAGTTTTGATTATTATAAGATCGCGAGTGGTCTGTCAGACCACTCGTCTGTACTTATGTAACTTTTTTTGGCACGACTTTTTTCAGATTATATCGTTTTTCTCTTTTATTTCCAGACAATTATAAAAATGGATCAGCCATGTACTTCGGGCATGAAACGGGCAGCCACAAATGAAAATAAGAGTGTTCCTGTCAGTAAGAAAAAATATCAAACAAGGCCTCAAAATAAAGACCACGAAGAAATTTTCGCGGAATGGCTAAATGAGAGCTCAGAGTCCGACTCTGACGATATCGACCCGAATTTTGTTGCCTTGGAGAGTGACCATGATTCGGCATCTGAACAGGAACAGTCAGAAGGTGAAGAAACGATATCTGAGGAGCAAGAAATTGAATCCAGAGAGGCCAATCGATCGCGATTTTATTTTGGCAAAAATCGATTCAAGTGGAGCAAAACTCCGTCCAATACCAGCGGCGTGCGCACACCTCGGCACAACATTGTAGTAGCATCTGCAACATCGTCTTCAACCCTCTCCAAAGCTGAGCCGAAAGATCCTTTACACATATGGCGTAAGTTTTTTGGTGATTCTATATATCAGGAGATTCTTACTTGGACCAATGTAAAGTTGCAAAAATACAGAGAACCATTCAAAACTATAACAGAGTTGCATGATATCGATGAAATTGAGCTGAATGCTTTCCTGGGACTCCTTCTATATTCAGCGGTATTCAAATCCAACCACGAAGACTGTGATTTGTTGTTTACAACTGATGGTACTGGCCACGAAATTTTCAGATGGGTTTTTTCAAAAAACAGATTTATGTATCTCCTGAATTGCCTGCGTTTTGACAACCCTGACACAAGATCAGAAAGACAAAGGGAAGACAAAACTGCAGCAATATCATTTGTGTTCAATGCGTTCGTAAACAACTGTCGAAAAAATTACAAGATGGGCATAAATGCGACCATTGACGAGATGTTGATTGGGTTTAGAGGCCGCTCGCATCTCATTATCTATATGCCCCAAAAACCTGCCAAGTATGGCTTGAAGGTACAAGCAATTTGCGACTCGAAGACATTTTATTTTTATGATGGTTACATATATTCTGGGAAAGGATCAGACGGCGAAGGATTGACAGAAGAAGAAAAAAAACTCCAGGTGCCCACACAATGTGTATTGAGATTGATCAGGGACTTGCACTTCAGTAACCGAAATATTACCGCTGATAATTGGTACAATTCTGTACAGTGTGTCGAAGAGCTGAAAAAAAGAGGCCTGACATTTGTTGACACTCTAAGAAAGAATAAAAGAGAAATACCTCCTGACTTTCTACCACAAAAAACTCGTGATGTTGGTTCTACGCTTTACGGATTTACCAAAGATATTACGCTTGTCTCCCATGTGCCAAAAAAGAACAAAGCTGTTCTTCTGCTTTCATCTATGCATCACAATGAAGAAGTAAATGAAGAAGACAATAAACCGGAAATTATATCATACTATAACTCCACAAAGGGCGGGGTTGACGAAATCGACAAAAAGTGTTCAAATTATAACAGAAGTCGACGAACACGGCGTTGGTCAATGGCAATATTTTTTCGGATGTTAGACCTAAACGCCATAAATGCATGTATAATTTGCACTCGCATGAAAAAACAGTAGACAGATCTGTCTTCTTGAAACTACTGGCAAGATCTCTGGTCGTTCCACAAATGCAGCGCCGGGTTCTGAATAAACATCTACCAAGAGAATTGCGCTTGTCGATAAATAGAGTTCTTGGGCCAGATGCACCAGAAAATGTAAGGGAAGAAAATGAAGCAGAGGGAAATCAAACCAGAAAACTCTGTTACATCTGTCCTTCAAAACTAAAGCGCAAGACTGCTTACAAATGTGACACTTGTATGAAACATGTGTGCCTACAATGCAGCAAGCCTGTATGCAAAGACTGTTTGTAACTATCAAAGGATAGTTCTTACAATTTGACGCCTTGTGATTTTCAAGAAAACTGTTGATTATTTGTTTTATTTTTATTTTTATTGTTTATCTAGTTATTAATCTTTAAGAAAAAAATGTTGTCAAGAAAAAATGATTGTTTAATTAATAAATGTTAATTATTAAGATAAATGTTAATTTTTTCCCCCAAATAATTTGAGACTGCAATATTGATGTTTATAATTAGTAATAAATGTGAAAACTTCTATATTTTGTTTTACTTATACAATAACTAGATATATTAACAATACATAGAAACGTTTTTTTTAGAAGAATATCAGGAAACAAAAGTTTTCGTTAGTAAAGCTATGGTGGTCTAGCAGACGTCACGTCGGTACTTATGTAACTAAAATAGCACGTCGGTACTCAAAGGTTAATGGCTCTGGTGACTGTAGAATTTCAGGTAATTTTACTTTTCCACTGGAACAGCAGAGACTGGAATTTTTTTCCCCAGACCATTTTCTAGCAGAACAATGAACACATAGTACATCAAATTTTCCTAAACTTATAGATGCATCATTTTCGTACATAATTTTGGGATTATAACAAAATGCGGACATGTTCTTTGTTGTCCAATCAAGTTTTGTTATGTCATCTAATATGGAAACGTTATTGATCTGAAATTCGTTATTAGAACACTGATTAGAAGTTCAATGTTTTGAAATGCGTTTCTTATTGGCGGCATTTCTACCAATTACTGCTTTTCGCTTTTTATTTAGTTTTTCCGTATTACATAAATTTCTATGACGAGGTTGACCAATTTTTTTCTGGGAGGCTGGAGCAGTGAATGTGATAATTCCTGATGGAGTTGTAGGAAATGCACTAAGTGTGTTAGTTTCTAAAATTTGAGCCAAATGAAATCTTAGACTATTTGTTAAACACACATTGTTTGTATCAATAAGATAATTTTCATTAGACGCATCTCTGTTCAAAACCAAGGAGGTGGCGAAAGCAGCTGCAAAGACACCACATGGGTACAGATCCCGTTGATTTATGTGGGATTTGAAAACAATATTCGTATGCTGTGGATACAAAATTTTAATAATTTCAAGTTGGCTTGCACTAACAAGGAAACATATCGAACCCGAAAATTCTGATTTTAATGAAACTCCGTACGATTGTAGAGCATATCGGAGTATGTAAGAAACGATTTTTTTTTCTGCGGAAAAACACTCTGAGGGGGTGAAATCAGCCCCCAAATTTTCAGCGATTTTTCGTTTTTCGAGTATAACTTTGTAACGGAGCGAGGTAGAAGAAAACTGTAAATGGACAAAATGTTCAGTGTTTGATGCCGTATAACGCGCTGCAAAATAAATGTTTGTACGTCCAACAATTTATAAATAAATTAAAATTTTCGTTATTTTACATATAATTTCTAACCGTGAGGGTTGGGAACGATCTTTTTCCGTGTAAAAGTTATAATTCGCAATGGTTTACTAAAATGTAAAAGGAAAAAATTTTGGTTCATTTGTTTATTTGTTTACAAAAATTTTCCGCCTTTGTCCATATTACTACCATCTGCCACTTGACAATCGAGGATTTCGATGAAACTTGGTATACAAGCACACCATTTGGAACTATTCGACAAGTATTTGTCTTTATTGGCGGAAATTCATGTTTACAGGATGAAACTACTCCCTCAAGGTTTAGGGGTGGGAACGTTCTAAAGCGTATAACCGAAAAAGTAATAGACATAGAAAGAAATGTTAAATACAAAAATTACTTGAATTTTTAAGAGGAATAATATCATTCACAGTTAATAAATGAAATTTTAATTGCTATTTGTTAATTCCCGAAATATTGTAATTGTGCCTAACACTGCTCGTAAATAGTATTGTATTTGATTCTTTCTTACCTTGGTCAATTTGTGTACAATGTTTGTCACGAGTGGAAACAGGCGACTCACAAATGCAACTTATCGTTCTCGACCATGACGTTTTATTTACAACACCGGCCACCGTAATCGTGACCTTCTGCCCTCCAACAGATCGTATACGTGCATAACAATTCTATTTACATCGCTGTGTGGGCAACCGTGTTTACGATTGTTGTGACCAGACAAATTTAAAATAGAAAAGCCAATCTACGCAGCGATTTAAAAATAGTTATTATGTCGATAAAAAAAGCCGTGGAAAAACAGCGAATACGTTGGCCGATGTTGTATATAAAACGCAATGATCCAGAATGAAACTTCGCATTTGTGAGTCGATTGTCAAGGTTTGTGCATAGTTCTCATCACATTACGATACGTAACTCATTACAGCACTAGTGTAAGACTTGTACTGTTCGATAGTCATCCTAGTCTTTCGATTCTGACATTTGTTAAAGGTGCACATTTGTAAGAATGGCGCGAATAAATCCTGTTCGTGTTATCCAGTTGCTCATGATAACATTCGACGTAGCTAATATAAATCGACCGGATGCGAACCAACAAGAGGTGGAACTGCACGATATTGTAGCAGATATTATACGAAGAAGTGTCAAGGACACATCTTTTACCATGGAAACAGACACGACGTTGGAATTCCTTCAACCATTTCGACCACATTCAGAAGACTTCGTTGATGAAGAGGCACTATTACCAGAAGACTTACTTGAGGTATTAGAGTCAACGCAAGATGAAGAACAAGCCTGCGTGCCAGAAGAAGGTGGGCTCGTGGACTTGGAATACAAACAAAACACAGTCGATTATTGGAAAGGTGGTAAGAAAAAGCGTCTGTCACTTGAGAGCGTTAGACAAAAGTTCAGAAAGGTAAAATCGGTGTCACAGTTATACAGGTGGGAGCAGTCTTTAGAAAAGGGAGGGAATCGAAGGGAAAAACTAATGCAAATATCCCGTTCTGTTTTTAATCAGTTTTGTGCTGCTACGGACGTAAAGCTATAATCCATGATACTGATTTGCGACAATGGGCGTTGGAAGCAAATATAGCGGTTTCTCTTCAAAATTTTAAAGCCTCGCCAATGTGGATATTAAATTTTAAAAGACATTATAATATTGTATCTCGGAAGATAAATAAGTTTATTACCCGCTCTTACGCGGCGGACGCTGCAACTTTGGAAAACAGTGCTACAGAGTTTGTTAACATGATCAAAAGTGTAATTGACATTGTCGCCCTGGAACATGTGTATAACGCGGACGAAAGCAATTTCAACCTTGAATTGCATTCTGGTCGTACGTTAGCAGTTGAAGGCACGAAAAAGGTGGAAACAGTTGTTCAGTCCCTTTCAGCAATGACACATAGCTATACCATATTACCCGTAATCTCTGCAGCTGGGAAACTCACGTCTCCCCTTCTAATCGTGCTGAAAGAATCAAGTGGAACGTTTGGTCCTCAAGTGAAGAAAACATTATTTAATGCTCCAAACGTACATATACAGGCATCAAAATCAGGAAAATTAAGCACACAATTATTTCATGAATGGTTTACTAATGTATACATACCTAATACACAGACCTCAAGTGCTCTTCTGTTAGATTCCTGGACTGGGCACTGTCCAGCTTCTCTGTTGGAACTTGTTCCCAACAATAAACAAGTCGCCATTTACACTATTCCAAAGAAAACAACTGGTATGATACAACCGCTTGACGTATACGGATTTCGGGTATGGAAAGGCTTCGTGAGAAAATTTTCAGATATAGTACTCCTTTTAAACATAGACGTTAATTTGCATTTGCGTAACAATATAATAAAACTACAATCACTAACTCACAATCAATTGTCTGCACCAAGATACAATGCCTTGTTCAGGTATGGATGGTACAAAAGTGGGTACATACCTACTAATTGTAAATCGACGTGTGAACATCCTGTGGATATTGCTTTTAAAAATCAAGAAAACATAGATCCACATATTCGATGTGCATGGTGCGACAAGTTCTTATGCTTTCATCATTTCTTCGAAGCCTTTCACTACCACGCACATTCTTCATAGAAGTGTAACATTCTTCTACGGCAATACTGTTAGAATTGCCAGTGGTATTATGTATCGTAATGATTATACTGTCTTCGAGAATCATTCACGTATGTAAAGACATTGTTAGAGATACCCTCGTTGATGCCGTACATTCATCTGTAGCACTTTTGATTGCATACCTATTTGTCTGTATATTCTGTTACGTTCCGACCAGATTTTTAATGTTACTTTCGACCTAACGTCGGCTGGAATATGTCTTGACAATGCTTTGCATTTTGGATTTTCCTAATCGAGCACAATCTCAACGTTGACACATTGTTCCCATAAATACAAAAAAAAAATGAAAACGACACACCTGGAGTGCAACTACTGTTTGGAAATACATTTTACGCGTACTTTATACATTTTACGGCTACTGTGACGCCACCTAGGATTTCGTTCCCGTTGCACTTCCGTTATACTATTGCTCATACAAATTCAAGTAATTTTTGTATGTAACATTTCTTTCTATGTCTATTACTTTTTCGGTTATGCGCTTTAGAAGGTTCCCACCCCTAAACTTTGAGGGAGTAGTTTCACCCTGTAAACATGAATTTCCGCCAATAAAGACAAATACTTGTCGAATAGTTCCAAATGGTGTGCTTGTATACCAAGTTTCATCGAAATCCTCGATTGTCAAGTGGCAGATGGTAGTAATATGGACAAAGGCGGAAAATTTTTGTAAACAAATAAACAAATGAACCAAAATTTTTTCCTTTTACATTTTAGTAAACCATTGCGAATTATAACTTTTACACGGAAAAAGATCGTTCCCAACCCTCACGGTTAGAAATTATATGTAAAATAACGAAAATTTTAATTTATTTATAAATTGTTGGACGTACAAACATTTCTTTTGCAGCGCGTTATACGGCATCAAACACTGAACATTTGGTCCATTTACAGTTTTCTTCTACCTCGCTCCGTTACAAAGTTATACTCGAAAAACGAAAAATCGCTGAAAATTTGGGGGCTGATTTCACCCCCTCAGAGTGTTTTTCCGCAGAAAAAAAATCGTTTCTTACATACTCCGACATGCTCTACAATCGTACGGAGTTTCATTAAAATCAGAATTTTCGGGTTCGATATGTTTCCTTGTAAGTGATCGATTAAGACTGTCATATATCTCAACAGTTTTTATTGAATGACGATTATAAACGCAAATCCAATGGCCAACACCGGCTTCTCCTACGGCTCCATTATAAATTATCTGTAAATCATATATGTCATAAACCGGTTGGTATAGTTCAGGTCTTTGAAAGAATAGAACATTTTGTGGGGAAAATGAAGACTGCGATTCTACAATATTTAAAAATCGACTTAGGGTTAAGTCGTTAAGGTAATTATTTCTGAATTCATCAGGAAACATATTTGGTAAGGTGGGACCACCGACGGCAGTTCGTCATTTTAAATATAATTTAAAAAAGAATAAAACCGACAGGAAATATCGCGAAGCAGTATTTATTTAAAAGGTATGACCACGGCAGTGCGAAGACGGTGCGACAATGTGTTGCGGAGCACTTGTTACTGGTCTTTATCCTTCAGCCACTTTCCAAGATAAGATCTATGAAACCTTTTAAGTCGGTTAGCGTATACAAAATATGGATACTGCAATTAAATGCCGGTGAATGCGAGCATTACTCGAGAGCCCTGAATGATAGAGCCCTCGGCCACTTAATCCCGCCGCGGTGCTGTTTCGCAAGCGAGAAGCGTTCGCCCGCTCGCCGCCTGGCGGTCGCGTCGCGAACTACTATTATTTATAAATCATTATTTTAAAAAAATCAAAACGTTAGAACCTTCTTCTCGCCAAGACGAACAAAGTGATGTAACACATTTGTGGCCACAGTTCATATTTACTGAGAAACCGCATTTCAAAGTATGCAACTTCACTTTTATATAATAGTATAGATAGTATAGATATAGATATAGATATAGATTTTGCACGGAATGAAACGAGGCCTCCAAACTAGGGATCACGGCGTAGAACGTGTATTGAAGACCCCAAAAAACTTTAAAAAAGTAAAAAATACACCAAAAAGTAAAAAATACACCAAGTACATGAAAAATCAACAAATAAATATAAAAAAAAACACAAAGAAACATGAAAAAGTCAAGGACGAATAAAGTATAATTATCAAATAAATATAATCACAAAAAAAAAAATAAAAAATATAATTACAATATAAAAAAGGATGTGAAATCAAAATGAGCTGCAAGTACATCACAAAAAAAAGAAAATAATATAATCACACAAAAAAAATAATATAATCACACAAAAAAGAAAATAATATAATTACAATATAAAAAAAGATGTGAAATCAAAATGAGCTGCAAGTACATCACAAAAAAAAGAAAATAATATAATCACACAAAGAAAGAAAATAATACAATTACAATATAAAAAAAGATGTGAAATCAAAATGAGCTGCAAGTACATTAATGATATACAAAAATTGCGCCAATTATAACAATGCCTATTTATACAAAGAAAAAAATGTATTAAATAATACCCATCAAAAAGAATCCCATTTAAAAACATTGTCGTAAATTAATAGCTTTACAAAATTAATGATATACAAAAATTGCGCCAATCATAACAATGGCTATTTATACAAAGAAAAAAATGTATTAAATAATATTAAGCAGATATATTTTTATACAAATAAATATTTTAATACGAATAAATATTTTATTCAAAATACTTGGCGCTGCGCCCCGAATTGGTGTTGCTAATCTGAATAAACATGTATAAATTGCATCAATCTTTTTCTTTCTTGTGGGTGCGTTCGTAACTGTGTGTGTGCATGTGCATCTGCTACGTATTATATTAGAATTAAATATATGTAGAATAAATCTGACTGCGTTCTAATATGTGTATGTATATGTTTATGTATTTTAGATTGTAAGGGAGTAATTGTAAATTATTAATACTAATTGTAAGACAATTAACATTTTTTCGGTTGCGCAGCGCCAAGTATTTTGAATAAAATATTTATTCGTATTAAAATATTTATTTGTATAAAAATATATCTGCTTAATATTATTTAATACATTTTTTTCTTTGTATGAATAGCCATTGTTATGATTGGCGCAATTTTTGTATATCATTAATTTTGTAAAGCTATTAATTTACGACAATGTTTTTAAATGGGATTCTTTTTGATGGGTATTATTTAATACATTTTTTTCTTTGTATAAATAGGCATTGTTATAATTGGCGCAATTTTTGTATATCATTAATGTACTTGCAGCTCATTTTGATTTCACATCTTTTTTTATATTGTAATTGTATTATTTTCTTTCTTTGTGTGATTATATTATTTTCTTTTTTTTGTGATGTATTTGCAGCTCATTTTGATTTCACATCTTTTTTTATATTGTAATTATATTATTTTCTTTTTTGTGTGATTATATTATTTTCTTTTTTTGTGATGTACTTGCAGCTCATTTTGATTTCACATCCTTTTTTATATTGTAATTATATTTTTTATTTTTTATTTATGTGATTATATTTATTTGATAATTATACTTTATTCGTCCTTGACTTTTTCATGTTTCTTTGTCTTTTTTTTTTTTTTATATTTATTTGTTGATTTTTCATGTACTTGGTGTATTTTTTACTTTTTAAAATTTTTTTGGGATCTCACTTCTTTTTACAAAGTCTTCTTTACCCTTGCCTTTTAGTTACGCTTTCACATCAGCCTTATTATTTATTCGGTCCGGATCTTACATACAGTTAAATACTTATGTAGTATGAAAATACCATTTTGGCTTTTTGTCGAATGGGCCTTCGTTTTCGAGATATTATAATTTAAAGTTTCTAACGTACGTAGTAAACCAATTATATATATAGTAACCTACACCTAAGAAAGTTCCGTGGACACAACGGTAGCGCGTCAGATTGTCACCAGAGCAGCTTTTGGGGTTCAAGTTCCCCCGCGACTCTGTACCACTCTATTTTTCTTTTTTTTTAACAATTTTTTCCGTGGAAATATATTTTGTGGATATTACGTATTATATGGTGAAAATACGGCTTTTTTAACGGCTATCCCACTTCACCTGCTCGACAATCGCAGGCGTCGAAAGTTTCGGAATGAAATATATTTTCGCAGTACAAGAATATGATCTGAAAACACCGGTGAAAGAGATGATTAGAATAATATGTTATGTTATAAACGCAATTTTAATTAACCTTAAAATTTGCGTATAGTAATATGTAACGTATATAATACGTAATATCCACAAAATATATTTTCACGGGAAAAATTGTTTTAAAAAAAAAAGGAGTATGAGAAGAAGTTGCGAGGGGACTCGAACCCCGACCGCCCTCGTGACAATCTGACGCGCTACCATTGTGTCCACGGAATCCTCTTGAGCGTGGGTTACTATAGATGGTATATATCTTGATTACTACGTACGTTAAAAACTTTAAATTACAATAGGTATCTCGAAAAAAAAGGTCCAATTACTCTGTAATGCTAAAAGTAATAGAAAATATGTTTGAAATAAATAAAAACTAATAAGATTAAAATGTACTTTTAATTTGTTGAACGAACCTTTTTTTATACCCCACGAAAGCAAATGTACGTTATTTTTCTGTAAAAAAGGTGGCAACCCTAACTACGACCCCCATATACTGTTGTTCCAAAAGCGATTTCCACATCCGTGGCGTCCCCTTGTTAGCTTCCCGTCTAAAAATCAATGAAAATTCAAAAAGCCCGCGGCAGAATGTGTCCGTATCTATGCCAAAAGCGGGCTCCTTAAAAAACAAATGAGCAGTGGAGGAGCTCGCCTCATCTTGCACGTGGTGAGAAAGAGCATTCTCGATTGTCGATCGTAACACGAAAGACGCAACAATGGCTGAAAATGTAAGTAATAAACTATATATATTCATGATTCGTGAGATTTTTTCCTCACATAAATTCTGATTACAAGCGGCGTATGATAGAAGAAAGTCATACATCTAGTGCAAGGATACGTATTGTTCAATTGCAAATTGAATTGGAAATTCGGATTATAAAAGTAAAAATTACATTACATTACATTATATATATTACATTACAAAATATATTTCTTCTCATTACTTCACGAGCCTTTCCATTATTATTCAATACAAAAAACTGTAACGTATTATAACATAACATTATTTTGTGAAATATTCGCAGTTGTAAATAGTAGTAACACAAGAAGATATTAGACACGTTGAAGCATATTCTAATAACTTATAACACCAACGATTATAAATATCAAACATATCTGAGTTGAACGTAAATCTAACTTTATTATGTGAACGATTCGCACTTATAACTAGTAGTAAAACAAGAAGATATTAGACACGTTGAAGCATATTCTAATAACTTATAACATCAACGATTATAAATATCAAACATATCTGAGTTGAACGTAAATCTAACTTTATTATGTGAACGATTCGCACTTATAACTAGTAGTAAAACAAGAAGATATTAGACACGTTGAAGCATATTCTAATAACTTATAACGCCAACGATTATAAATATCAAACATATCTATCATATCATATTTTGTAACGTAATGTAATGTTTATAATTTTGCATCATACACTATTTCAGTTTTCAAATTTTTAAATTTCCTAATTTCCAAGTTGCAATGGAACAATACGTACACTTGCGCTACATGTATGACTTTCTTCTATCATACGCAGCTTTTATGAACTCTTGATCTTTTTTGCTAATTAATTGTTTATTAATTTTTGTACGAAATTGTGGAAGGCGCCATTGTGGACGGTAAATAATAAAAATTTATATACTTACATTTATTCAAATTTATTTTTCCAGTCATTTAATGATGAAATTGATTTATTTAGAAATTGACGCAGAATTGGCGAGTTTGAACATGGCGGAGCCGCCACTGCCTCTGGCTCCGCCACCGCCGCCCCCAACACCACCACCAGCGAGCCCGACCACGGCTGATAGTAAATATATACACATTTTAAGAAGTTATATGCTTTTAGAGTGCTTAAAAATAAGTCTAAATTTAAATACTAATAAATTTATTGTTTATTACTACTGTAGCATGCAGAAAAGGAAGTTTGAGAAACGCTGACCATCGAGACGTTTCGAGAACACGCTTGTAGGCCGCCCGTGAGGAGAGACGTGCGGGCGCGGGACCGCGTCTCGCGAGGCTCGCACTTAACAACGCATCTGTTGATTTCTGCGGCCGCGGATAGCAACGATTGGGTATAAATTAGAGGACCGCAATGGCATTTCCTTCTTCGCTGTTCTGAGAGAGAGGACGAGTTACGACACACGGCCGCTCTCAGACAGCTTAGGGACTCCGGCAGGAGAGTTCGGCGATAATACCTGGACGCCTGCTGGAGGGACTAGGCACTAGAGTCTGTTCCTGGACGCTCGACCGATATGGAGAGTACGGCGATAATACCTGGACGCCTATCGGTCGAGAGAGTACAGAGCATCTCATTAGAAAAGAGAGGAGAGTACGGGAGAATATGCCTGGACGCCTGTTCGGTATGGAGAGTTCGGCGACAATACCTGGACGCCAACCGAACAGGAGAGTACAGAGGAACTCTTGGACGCCTCGTTAACGTAGAGAGGAGAGTACGGGAGAATATTCCTGGACGCCTGTTCGGTATGGAGAGTACAGCGATCATACCTGGACGCCAACCAAACGGGAGAGTACAGAGTATCTCCTGGACGCCTCAGTAGAGTAGAGTCGCGAAAGTACAAAGCCCCCTTCTTAAATACCCAATCGTTGAGAGAGGAGAGTACGGGAGAATATTCCTGGACGCCTGTTCGATATGGAGAGTTCGGCGACAATACCTGGACGCCAATCGAACGGGGGAGTACAGAGTAACTCCTGGACGCCTCATTAGAGTAAAGTCAAGTGCCGTTCGCACCATAGTATCTTTGAAAATTGTATAAACACATCGAGACGCAACGTCTGACCTTCGAAATTTGTAGCCCCATCCTGTCAATCAAACCATGTATTCCTTCCTAATCCGAATAAATCTTGTCTGTCCAGAAATATCCATATTCCTTACAAACCAAAAGGCTATACTACTAATTACAGGACCGTACGTGGCGCGCCATCGCCGAAGCGGATGGAGGGTGAGGGCCCGGGAGCAGAACTGGGCCGCACTACAAATGATGAGGGCCCAGGCCCTCACCCTCCGGACCATCATTGCGGAGCAGTACCGCGGCCGTGGCCGTGGCGGGGACTGGGGCCGGGGCCCATATAAGTTTCAGGTTAGGTTGGAATAGCCGGGCGACGAGTAAATGATAGCGGTAGCGACAGACGACATATACAGGGTGTCTTTCATGTACTTGGCGTCGAGACGCTACCGCGTCTCTAGATACATGTGTAGTTAATATATTCGTATTCTAATCCGTGTACTTGTTGATACACGGGTGCACGTGTATCGAAATATACGGTTTCACGTGTATTAACATATCCATATTAATATAATGTACATAGTTAAAGTTAAGTAGTTTATGTACTAGTATTGTACTCAAATACCCTTAGAAATAAATTTTCTTCGTTCCATATGGTCCACCCATAGCGGAACTCTGCCTTTGAATATTTTCTACAGCTGGGTTCGCGTTTCGCTTAGCTGCCATTGTTTAATATTTTCTAGCATTCGAATATTTTCGACACTTTAGACAACAAGCAAAGGTCCCGTCATCTGGTCGACAGTCGGCCTAGTCCGTGGGGTAGGTACTACCAAAGCACCGAAAAACAGGGGTTGTAAACCCGCACCATCAGCAGGCGCTCGCGAATTTGACGCGGTCAAGTTAATCCTTGACCTCGCATATTTATTACTTTCACGTGCACGCATCACGCTATCAAGGAGTGTCTGATATTGAAATGAAATTGATTACTATTTGTATTAGTGTACCACGTGTACCCGTGTACAGATCGCGCAATATAACTTTGCCTCCGAGCGGCCACTGAGTAGGCTATGCGAGCGGGAGAGTCGGACTGTCGGCGTTCTTTCAATTCAATCAGAAAAACATAATATCGCACACGGACGAGTATCATACAAAGCAACAGGCGATTGTATGGTTCTTGAGATTGAATCGAATTAAAAGAACGCTGACGGTCGGACTCTCTCGCACGTATGGCCCAGAGTTGGGTAAAATGTAATTTAATTACAAATTACGTTTAAAGTGTAATAGTGTAATTGATTACACATTACTTTCTGTAATCGTTAATTTAGGTAGTTGACGACAATTTTGACAACTATCTAAATTTACGATTACAAAAAATAATGTGTAATCAAGTACACAATTACATTTTGAAATTACGTGAAATTTGCATCTCTACTCCAGACGTCCGTTCGTTTGGAAAACTCTGCAGGGACCGCCCGCGTGCCGAATTCACGGGCCCAGTTGGGTTTCCACACCCTTCGTCCCTTCAAACACTTTATGATCGGCAAAGGCGTCCTTGCATCGGGGTCATCGCAAGGCTGCCGTTCCAATGCACGGCCGGCGACAACGGCCGGGGACGATCCTATTAGTGCAAGGGAGAAGTATGCATCTGTTTCTCCCTTGCACTAGTGGGACCGTCGCCGGCCGCACATTGGAACGGCTGCTTGCACTCATCGCCGTAGCCGTTCCACCGTAAATAAACACTAAACAGACCCACGATGCAACAACCAGCCTTCTCCGCACAGCGTCGAATTGTCTTATACAATGCAAGATATCGCAAATTAAAGAAGTTATGAAACTTCGGGCGTACGTATTAATACATACCTATACAGGGTATTACTTTACTGATAATCAAGGATATTCTAAGGGGGGGGGGGGGAGTTCTACAGGCGAAAATAAGACAAAAATCAAGAGTGGCGAAATAAAGAATAAGTTTGTTTCCGGATAAAAAATCGTTTTTACAAATATGACAATTATATAGAAAGATTTATTTAACGAATTTAGGTTGAAGGTCGCGATTTAAAAGATCCGGAAAAATACCACATTTGCTGAAGAATTTTGTATAAAATAAGCCTATCTCTTGTTGGTAATTTACATATTGAACGTCATAGGAACTTAGGAAGCTGTTAAGGACAGCGGCGCACCCCGTTTCAGGTAAGCGTGCCGTGCTATCCACTATTACAGTCGGTTGACCGTACCACTCGCACCGTCTATTACATCAATGATGTCTAACAACGGTAAAAACAATAACGACAGCTCACGTACCCATCACAAGGGTGTCAGATATACCTGCAGAAGAATTTTAATAACCCACTCTTGGCGACCTTCAGCATAAATTTGCAAAATAAAACTTTGTTTATAATTTTTATTATTGTAAACACAATTTTTTAACCGGAAACAAAATTATTCCGGAAGGCCGATCCTGCTAGATTGAAATAATGTAAGAATGAACTTGTGACGTCCCACAAATTTTCGCGCGGTAACTTTTAAACTCTCCCCAATAAATTCGCAATACAACTCCACAAAATCTCTCCAAACCCCAACTCTTGCCCCTTTTCCTGACCCCTGACCGCCTTGGCGATGTACCTTAGCGGTCCCCATCACAAGACGGTCAACCCCTAAAAACCCCCTCCCCTCTAAGCCCGTGAAGCAAAATCCTCACACTCTTATTTGAAACTAAACAAGTCCCTCGTCCCAGAAACCCCATTAATTCGAGACCACGTCTCACCCCTTCTCTAACACCTTCCAATTCAAGACCACAATTACCCCTTTCCCATCAAAGCACCAATAATCCATTCGATGGGTTGAGTGTCTCCTCTTCGTAAGCATAAAAACCCCAAAAGCCTAAGCGATGAATATTTGGCGTACATGTCATAAGCACGTCGGATAATGGAGACACCATGCAAAAACCCCGGAAGACCAAAATTCTATTGTCTACGAGTCTAATTATAGACTCCACCTGCGTATCTATAAAAACCCCGGAAATCTTCCGTGCTTACCGCGTGTACACTTCATACCCTAAACCGAAAAGAGTATAAATATGAGGGCCCGCGCGAAGAGAGGGCTCTTTCGACAAAATCTATCTCCGAAGGCTTTTTCGACGAAATCTATCTCCGAAGGCTCTTTCGACGAAATCTACCTCCGAAGGCTCTTTCGACGAAATCTATCTCCGAAAGCCATTGCTAACGCTACGAGTATAATTAAATCATAGTGCAACAATCATCATTTCACCAATCATAGTAAGCTATTATCATTATCTTTAATACCATTGGATATCATCCACATTTCATACTATTATTCATATTGCTTTCTCATATTATATAATCTTATTAACGCTTATTGCAATCATATTATTATTTTGTCTTGTCAACGCTTATTGCGATTATATTACTTGTCTTATTAACGCTTATTGCAATCATATTATTATTTTGCCTTGTCAACGCTTATTGCGATTATAATATTTGTCTTACTAACGCTTATCGTTTACATGTTTCTACTTCATTATCGTATATTGTATTTCATATTCATACATTCATATACTAAAATTAAGTACCTTTTATATAAATGTCCTGTGCTAATGCTTAATGTCTAACGCATTTAATTGTCAACTACCCTGTCTCATAGACAGTGCAAGCAACGCCTGCTTAAAACTAATAAACCGCTTTGCTTAACTCACGCTTCGAGTCATTGTGTTAATCCTTCGGCTACGAAGATCCCTAAATCCAAACGAGCTGCCGCAACAGCTGATCACGGGCAACGACCGCGGAAAGTGTATTACGGTGTTTACCAACTTACTTTTGCATAGCTCTCGCTCTACCGTATGGCTTGACGAATTTCGCGGAATTATTACGTGTGTCTTTTACCATAATGCAACGGTAAATCCGATTACCGAGCCCCCCCCCCCCCCAACCAAAACAAGTGCTCTAACGGGTGTCTCCCCGATACAAACCAGTTCATTAAATCTTCCCTGGTCGATTAGTGTGCAGAATTACACATTCTCGCCTGACGTTCAAAACGGTTAGTGTGCAGAATTACACATTTCTCTCCTGACTTTCCCTAAATCCTCAGTGTGCTGAATTTCACATTCTCGCCTGCCGTCCAAAACGATTAGTGTGCAGAATTACACATTTCTCGCCTGACGTTCGAAACGATTAGTGTGCAGAATTACACATTTCACGCCTGATTCCCTCACCTCCCGGTGTGCTGGATTATATATTCGCGCCTGGGCTTTATTTAACCCCACTATGTCATTTGTCCCCTAAATCCTGAACCCGGGACGTGACAAACTAAATTCCACAAAATAAAAATCCCGCAAATGGAAAAAATACACTGCTGGTAAAAATTAAGAGAACGCTATAATTTCCAGAATAATTTGGTTATTTTCAAATGGCTGTTTTATCAAGATGAAGCACAAAAAACAAAATTTCAACATTTTGTGCCTAGTTTGAACGTATGCACGGGCTTGGTATTTCCATTAGTACATGACTCACACCAATCTCACATTTTCGCTTTTATAATTGGGTTGTCCTCTAATTGTCTTGTTACTTTCCGCGTCACCTTGTCCGCGCGGCTTTAACTGCAGGTTAAAGGTTCCCCCAGACCAACGCGGAACTTATTCGCTGCGGTTCCCGATATATCGCGTTGATCTGTGGGACCCTTTAATCGCCATTCCCCCCTATGGCGCAGGACCTATGCGGATATACTTATGCTATTACCAATAAAGTAATAAAACGTTTCGAACAAATCGTAGCAAAGTTAAATGTCTTACCACGATTATTTCTTAAGGACCTCCGCTGAAGTGTACGTGTCTTGTATTTTTTTCGCCGAAGCTATTAAACACGACCTTTCGTTGGAAAAATAATTTCAACCAACGAGACGTGTACTTTCGTCGTAATATTTCTGTCAATTCCCATCTTCCAATACCCGAAATTATTATTATTATTATTATTATTATTATTATTATTATTATTATTATTATTATTATTATTATTATTATTATTATCATTATTATCATTATCATTATTAACATTATTATCATTATTATCACTATCGTCACTATCGTCACTATCGTCACTATCGTCACTATCGTCACTATCGTCACTATCGTCGTTATCGTCGTTATCGTCGTTATCGTTATCGTTATCGTTATCCTTATCGTCATCGTCATCGTCATCGTCATCGTCATCGTTATCGTTATCGTTATTGTTATTGTTATTGTTATTGTTATTGTTATTGTTATTATTTAAACGGGGAAACCCTTTAGTATACAAAGTATAACAGATTAATAAATTAAATAACATAAAATGAAATAAAAATAGAATAACATCACATAACATAAAATAAATTAAATATAACAGTCTGCCTGTACGAACCCGCCTCACGACGTTAGTGAGAATATGGTTTACCTATGCTAGGAGTTGCCTATACAGATGCGCTCAGAACGAGTCGAGCGAAGTTAAAAACAGGTCTATGCCTTCCAAGCACTGATTTAACTCCTCCATTGCGCGGTTTATCGGATCCGCAGTATAATGTCTATAGGCAGGAACCTTCGATACAAAAAGGGGTCTCGGATGCAGTGACCTTTGAGGGGCATGATAACAAATCAGTGCCACTAGCTCCTGACAGTTTATGTGACCATGGATTATTTTATATAGGAAAATCAGAACAGACACGATGATCTGTAAGGGTAGTAAGCCTTGTCTTTAGTAAGGCTGGACTATAATCATGATCGTAGAACCGCATAGGGCTACCTGTTAACCTCATGGCTAGCCTAAGGAACTTATATTGGACCCTTTCGATTAAGCTAACATATTGATTATGCCTTGGGTTCCAAATTACCGATGCGTACTCCACCTGTGGTCTGACAAGTGTCACGTATAACAACTTAAGCGTTTTGATCTGACGAAAA
The DNA here is from genome assembly GCA_944738655.2 of Andrena hattorfiana. Taxonomy (NCBI): domain Eukaryota; kingdom Metazoa; phylum Arthropoda; class Insecta; order Hymenoptera; family Andrenidae; genus Andrena; species Andrena hattorfiana. Next base: position 49,309,419 of record OX122890.1, on the reverse strand, counting down.
TGCTTAGCAACTCGAGCGATAAACCCTAGAGTTTTCATTGCCTTACAAGAAATGTTCGGATAGTGGTTACGGAAATCAAGCCCGGTTGCAAACGTAACTCCAAGGTCACAGACTTCGGCCACTTCGATCAGTGAGGTGTCACAAAGCTTATACGTCAATACTATGCCACTAGCAGCCCTATGGGTTCTCAGAACAACACATTTCGCCAAATTTAGCTGCAACTTGTTGGCGGCACACCATTGCTCAAACCTACAGAGGTCATCCTGCAACATATCCGCATCTAGAGCACAACTAATGGTCCGGAATATTTTTAGGTCATCGGCGTACATGAGAATCTTACTATGTAGGAATACCTCCTTAAGGTAATTTATGAAGAGAAGGAATAGGAGGGGACCAAGATGCGATCCTTGAGGGACACCCGAGGATACCTTAATCGGAGAGGATAATTGGTCCCGCACAAATAACTGCAGATCCATGACAGAAGCGACCCTCCAATACCGATCAAGGTTAATTTCTGCTGCAATACATGGTCCACCGTCTCAAAGGTTTTTCGGAAGTCCGTGTACACGGTATCAACCTGCTGACCCACATCCAGTGCCTTTGATACGAAACAGTGGTATACCGCCAGATTTGTTGTCGTCGCTCTATCAGGAACAAATCAGGAACAATCTCAAAATTGCTGTTATTATCTCCTCGAAGATCTTAGGCAGGACGGATAACTTACAAATAGGCCGATAGTTTCTTATATCTGAGTGGTCACCTGCCTTAAATACGGCTGTAACAAGGCTGGTCTTCCAAGCAGCGGGGAATATACCCATTGATAGAGACGAGTTAAAAATATGCAAGAGGGGCCTGGATAGAATGTAATGACATTCCCTTAAAAGCAGTGGCAGTATTCCATGCAGTATGAAATGAGTAATATTATGCGGTAATATTATTATATGACACATATGTAATGACAAATCCGGTTTCATATTTACACGGTGAAACCAGCCCTGAAAGTTCGTAAGAAGAGGTACAAGTTCCTATTCTTAGTTTAAAGAATATTATAACATTGTTTAATACAACTTGATATACAGAGTGTTATGAATATTCCTTAAACTGTAGCGACTAACGGCACGACCAAATACGAACATTTGGCGTGCAAATGGTCAGCACAGTTTATGACATGCGCGCCAGAGATGCTATTTTTGAGAAAGGCGCTTTCCGTTCGCTTCCTACTTGAATTTTGAACAAAGCATGTTTTTCCCCTTCGAAACATTAGTTTACGGCCTCAATGGCAATGACGGGTATCATAAACACTGAGTTTCCGAAGGGCCCACGCTTCGATGTCTGGCGGCCTGCGACCAGCCCTCGTCACGCGCTTCGAGCGTGGAAGAAATTCCGCTGCATTGCCAAATTTTCACTAGGAGTGTCTCCAAGTGAGTGGATACACGCTTTCGAGTATATACAGTGTATATGTACATACTTAGGTCTATGTGACGTCATGTTATCGCAACGCGAAGAGATCGTGTCAACCCTGTCGTCCCTGCCTTCGGCCAACCCTGAGTGCGATCGCTCGTTAAATCGAAGTAAACTCTGAAGGAACAAGCATCCTTGATTTTTAACAGCGCTTGTAGTTCGAGTTAGTTTCTTTTTACATTATATTATACTTACTGTTTTTTATCCATTTTATACTTCGTATTAGTATTTTGTTATATATATTTGAAAATCGTGGTATCACTGCGCGAACCACGTTTCACTTCTGGACGTGCATTGTCCACAATTGCTAATTACATTGTCTCGCAGAAAATATAACTAATTTGCGTTTCAACATCTGGTAAGTACCACTGCTGGTAGATCATCAGAAGTATATAGTTTTTAACAAATTGTTCAAATTAATTTCTCATTTGTGTATGAAATATGTTCAGGTTATTATGGCGGACAAAAAACGTATCAGGAAAGACTATAGTCTATATTCTAATAGACATCAAAGGAGGAGAGTCCAGCAATATTTGAAGGATATTGAAAGCCAAAGAAATCAATCTGATGAGGAATTGGCAATTGATGAGCTTCCTACCTCTTCACAGTACTTAGAATGTAAAAATTCTGAACTAAATAGTTCGCAGGAAGCGTACGAGTCTTGCGATGAAGTACCGTGCACTGACAATGACAATTTCATGAATATACACAATAACGATATTTGTGAAACTGATGAAGAAGAAGAAACTCATTCATTATTTGATGATAATAATGAATACTATCATTGCATACTGGATTATGACACATCCGATAATGAATCAGCGAATGTTATCGTTGATTGTAATGAACGGGAGAGCCCTGCGACATTAAGACAGGATTTGTCCAACTGGGCACTACGAAATAATTTTACTCATAAAGCCATCAATGAACTGTTGAGCATTTTTTTTATCATACGTGCCCAAATGTTCACTACCGAAAGATGCCAGGACATTTTTACACACTCCCCGTACAAGTAATTGTACCAAAATACAAGGGGGGGATTACTTACATCTTGGTGTAGAACAGATGCTAAAAGCTTATGCTGAAATGTACGTTGAGGCAAATATTAGCGTACAATATATAGATCTGTCTTTAAATATTGATGGCTTGCCGTTGTCAAGGGCCCCCTCCAGCAGTTTCTGGCCCATATTAGTATCGGATACAATTTTGAAACGAATACAGATTGTTGGAATCTATTATGGGTATAAGAAACCAGAGTCATCCAACGAGCTGTTGGAAAAATTCATTGATGAAATAACATACTTCATAAACAATGGGTATATGTATGTAGGGTTGGGATTGGCGGTGGTGGGCGCAATTATGGAGTGATAATAATGTATATTTGAAAATAAAAGAGTAAGTATACAAAGCTCCACGCAACGTGACTTGGCGAGGACTGCCTGCCGACGCAGGCCGCTGCTCTCGGGAACGTTCTTCGAGACAAAACCCGATCGCACTCCAGGTGCGTCACACGCGACTTCGGCACCCGCTTATTCCGCAATCCTCCATGTATGAGAATAATAAACTTTCTATTAGATTAATAAAAATGATCTGTGATGCTCCAGCGAAATCGTTTGTATTATATACAAAAGACCATACAGGCTTTTCGAGCTGCTAGAAATGTACAATTGTTGGGAAATCAGTTAACAGAACTACGTGTTTCCCTTACACCGAAGTGTCTGATACACTGAGAACAGACGAAGATTTTCTACGGCAAACCGACGAAGATTACCATAAAGGTACAAGTGGTTTGTTAAAAGTGCCAAGTATTGGGTTAGTATCAAATGTGTCTCTAGACTATATGCACTTAATTTGTCTGGAGATTATGAAGAAGCTCTTGCTATTATAGATTAAGGGACCGTTAAACGTAAGGATGGTGGACAAGCTAAGAATTTGATATCGGAACATCTAATATTGGTTGGAATTTCAGTACCGCGTGAGTTTTCTCGAAAACCAAGAAGTTTGACGGACCTTAATTACTGGAAAGCTATGGAATTTCGGCAATTTCTACTGTACACAGGTCCTATTGTATTCAAGCGTGTACTAGTGAAAAATATTTACGAACATATTTTAACATTGCACGTGGCTGTCAGTGTGTTAGTTAGCGCTATGTTAATTAATAGTGAAGAGAATATTAAATATGCTGAGGAATTATTAGAATACTTTGTTGCACATTTCGAGGTATTGTATGGGAAACAATATATTTCTCACAATGTCCACAACTTACTCCATTTGTGTAATGACGTTCGAAAATTTGGAGTGTTGGACAATTTTAGCGCATTTCCTGATGAAAACGTTTTAGGTAGTTTGAAGAAATTAATAAGAAAATCGGATAAACCATTGCAACAATTGGCAAGACGTTATGGAGAACTGCAGCGGGGATCGGTTCTAAAATCATCACCAATATTGGGAAAATATATTTGTAAAGATTCCCATCACAATAGACCACTATTGCCCATTTTCTCACCCAAAACTGTGACACAGTATAAAAAATTGGAAAGTGATGGATATTATATACATGGCAATGACAATAGAAATAATTGTTTCATGCTGAAGGATGGAACGATCATTCGCATTGTAAATATAGTGCAAATACGGACGGAAGAGGTGTACAATGTAATAGGTCACAAACAGAAAGTAACTGCCGATAATCTGTTTGAGAAACCCTGCCCATCTTCAATTTTAAAAGTTTTTATTATTTTTTTTTAGCCGGTTTCACAAATAAAATGTAAAATGTGGACTATAAAAAGAAACGAAACCCAGGATTACGTTATGCCCTTGCGACATAAGCATGACTAAAGGCGAAGAGAGGGGCTATTCTTGGCGTCGCACCACGCTGTAAAGTGCGGTACCACTGATTCTGTCAGTGGTCACATGTACCTGCAATGGTACTTGTACTCGCGGAACGTAGAATCACGCGAGTCAACAAGGAAATAACAAAGGAAATGACAAAGAAAATAATACATTTTACCGGTCATGTGTCGCACCGCATTGTAAAGTGCGGTACCACTGATTCTGTCAGTGGTCACATGTGCTTGCAATGGTACTTGTTGCGGCCGAGATCCAACGCGCCGCTTCGCGTTGATTTAAATGTGCGTGCGAGAGAGTGTAAACAGTGGTGACACGCCGCCGTTAGTGCGGTTACGCGCGTCACCCGTTTTTGCAGGAGATTCGAGCGGGGATCTCTTCCGGGAATTCGGCCGTTAGTTCCACGAACACCTGATACACCACAACACGTTCTCGCACGCACAGTTGTTAAAAGTCTTTGTCGCCCAGCGACCCACGGTTTACTTGACCGCACGAAAACGGCCCTTCGAGCCTTCGCGCCCAGCGCATTGTACATAGTTGTACATACTTTCTGTTTCGTGTTAATTGCGTGTGTTAAGTCGTGTTGCTCGTGTTGTATTTCTGTGGAGTGCTCGTCCTCGTTGTGAACGACGCCCACTCGGCAAATAAAGCAGTGTCCGTCAATCCGTTGGAGTGCGTCCCTTCCCTGGCCAACCTCAGCGGTGATCCACAACGCCTTCACAAGGCAACAGTTTAAACAGTACTTGTACTCGCGGAACGTAGAATCACGTGAGTCGATCCATACTGGTGCAAGTTTAACAAGATGAAAAAGGAAGTTTGTATATTTCATGATTGCCAAGACAAAAGATGTTTGTAAAGGTACTTTTCCAACAACTGCAATAAATAAAACTCATGATATACATTTATAAACACCACTTTTTTCATTTTTTCAATTTGTTATAAATTTCTGATATAAATAAAAATTCCCCCCTCGACCACTTCCTCATTAGCCACACCCCCCGACCTCTTCCTCTTTGTCCCCATCCACCCCAGCCTCTTTCTCCTTGGCCCCATCCGCCTTGGCCTCTGCCGCCACCGCGCCTGGCACCTCCACTGCCTCTGCCGGTTTCAGTATAGCGCCGGTACGCGAGGCGTTTCATGGCCTTATACATCTGAAACAGTACCATAAAAATGACATTTTCTGCTTCTACCCGTACATATAGTGAATCCCAAAAAATTTCGGACAGAACCGGGATAACATATGGTCAAGTCAATTTCATTAAATGCAATGCTATATTATTTTATTCATAATATTGAAGTTCTTCGTGAGACAAATTGATACAATATACGATATTTCGTTAGATTGAAAATCGTGAAATATTGATAAACTGTAGATCTCACATGAAATCAAATATTATCATATATCACATTGTTCAATTCGTCTTCGACAGAGGTATATTATTACGAACAAAAGAATATAGTATTTAGTATTGCGCATAATTACCTACCTTTTTAATTTTTTTTCCACATTTTCTATTTCTCTAACCCCTTCTACTTCTCCTCCTTCCTGCTTCTTCTCCTCCTCCTTCTTCTGTGTCTTTTCTTCGCGCGCGCTATTCTCCCCCGCATTCACAAGTGCATCCTGTAGGTGGAAATGAAATAATGAATGTATTATTTTATTGAAAATAGTAAGATTCTATGAACATACAGGGTGATTCTCTCGCTGGAGTGCTCAAAGGCGATGCCGTCAATAATAAGCCGCGCCTCGCTAACAAGGAACGTTCGGCAACCCGGAAATTCAAACAATTATCAAACTTGGTGTGCGAATAGAGATAGTTCATCCGTAACGTAACCCTATTTTTAGCCGACTTCAAAAAGAAAGAGGATCTACGTTCGATGTATATGTATGTATGTATGCATGTAACATTGTTTAAATGGGTTCGCATTTTGTTAATTAATCTTTATTTACTTACCTGAACCTACTGACCTAATTTTGACCATGTATATATTATATTTGTCCGCCAATTTATCCGTAACTACTGGACCGATTTTCGTGAAACTGATTGCATTTAGTTTAGCTTCAGTCAACTTAGGTCATGGAGAAAAAATTACACAGTACAACAAATTTAGAATTTTTTTCGGACTTGTAACATTCAATTGTCGCCATCACCCTCAGTTTTTTAGAAAATCCATTTTGAAAAACCTGCAAATTTTCAACTTTGAACATCTTTTGTGTCGTAACGGTAATAGTTATTCGATTGATCGTTGCGTCAAATTATTCTATGAACCGTTCCGAATACAACGATTTTAGTTATTATTGCATTATGAACATTTAAATATGTTTAAACAACGATCAAAAGGAAAAGGACACCCGAAATGCACCAATTTTTGCAGATATCTTTCAATTTATTTCCAAAACTAAGGGCCTGGGAGAAAATCTGATCATTCCACGCGATGCAGCAGATAGTTTTCCTTCGGAAAGCGTCAATAGAAGTGGTAAATCTAGTTTTGTTTACAATACAGAAGTGAAATAGTTTGGCAAAACGTGCGGAGCCGACAGTGGTTGTCAACGGCGCACAGTGGTCTGGAATTAAGAATTTGGTGACATTTGTCTATAGCTTTTGAACTGTAAAAGATATCGAAACGAAATTTGCGCCAAAAAATAGGAAAAATTATCCCCTTCTAATGGTGTATAACTTAATATTTTTTTCATTTATTTATTTATTCTTTTCCAATCTTCTTTAAGTTAATTGTTATAAAAAAAAATTGAAAGCTGTTTATTTGGTACTTTATTTAATACTCTTTTCAGTGGTTTAAGTCGTATGTTGAGAAAACTTTTCGTTTCCAAGATATAAGGAAAGTAGTCGGGAAAACAAAGTGGTCCGGGTCAAAAAATTTAGTGACAATTCATGCATTTGTAGAATACCATTTATCTTTCCTGTTATTTACATATTAATTCTTCAGCTTCGGGATCTAGATCTTTTTTCTTTTTATTACATGATTTTATTCGGATTTCTGATATATATGGGTCGGATGTTAACAGAAGTTTATGAAATATATCTTCATTCGTTGATTTTCTTGACATTTTTCTCGTATTCCTAGTTCTAAATTTTTCAAAATCTTTGTGACGTGTTTCCTGTGCCTCTTCAGAGAGTTGTCCAACTGGAAGTAATGCCTATTCTATAATTTCTGCACCATGCATTAATATCTTGTGAACAGAAGCTGGCATGTAATACCAGCCATAGTGTGCCACAAAATGCTTTGCGGCATCTTGCGTATATACCCGAAATTTTTCAACATCTATTCGATGTGTAGAGGAAATTACCTGTAATATAGTACGGAATTGTAGAATTAATTTCAATTTTTCATCATTTATTTGGTACAGGGAGCAATATTCATTACAGAAGATGGCATATAATCATAATGACAATTCAAAATATTTTTTTATATTTTGCATATATATTGCTAAAATTTTATAACGTGTATTCAATGTGGAGAAAAAAATTACCTGTAATATTGTATGGAATTTCTTAATTAACATTACATCAATTTAAGTAATTTCCGAAGCAAGTTCCGCGTTTCCAAAAAATCGCCGTGCTGTGTTTCCGTCGTTGCTTGATCCCCATCCTTGTTTTACATAATCAACGTATAAGCCTATTTTTTCTTTAAATTGTTTTTGTATTCCTTCTTTCCTTTTATTTTTCATTTCTTTCATCTCATCTGTATTCGCCGTCCATTTTTTGAAGGGCAAATTATATGATACATGTAATATACACTCCAGACACCTAATACAGGCGTGTAGTGATGACATTCCAAAGGAATAATTTGCACTAGTGCATAGTTTGGAATTTATTAGTTCTACATTGTTCATTTGAAGTGGTGTTGCATTACAAATATAACACCTCATAGCCGAATAAGTGCTCGCAATGACGTTACATACTTTATTATCAACCATGGTTAATTGCATGGCATATTCTATTTGAACATTTCTTATCTTTAGTGGTTCTAAACTTTTAATCTCTTCGTTGATGCGGTTGATTTCTTCATTAATAAGGTCGTTACTTTCCTTTATAAATTGAAATTTTATTGGTCGACAAAACCAAGGCGATGAGGGCGTTGGATTTTCCCATACTATTTCAGAATTTAATTTATCTTCTAATCTTAAGGGAACTAAACTCGACACAAACACCGCATCATCATCTGCATCACAATTTGTACGTCTTATTTGTTTGTAACGCAAATAAAACACAATTTTGTGTTTTCTATTAATTTATTTAAACCTTTCAGTATTCTGGAAATTGTGTGGTCCAATAAACCCTGTAGACCCACTTTCGCATATATTTCCGTAATTTCTGTTTTATTTTTTGGAAGATAACAATTCTTTTTCTCTGCCAATAATTTGAAGTAAGAAGGCCATTGATTATTCCTGCATTTTAATGCTTCGTTTCGTATGGTTATGTACTGTAATTTTGACAGTTCTGCCATAACAAATATAGGTAAAGGTTTTTCCGTAGAAAATACTTTCTGTTTTGGTATGCATCCTTCTTTAAAAGTACATTGCACGCTCTTGTTATATTCAGTCGGCTCCAAATATTGAAGTAATCGTGCCTTTTGATGCATACCACATCTTGTAAAGCTCATTTTCGTTGCATTTAATAACTCTTTTAACGAAAAATTGTTGTTCAAAGATCGAGCTCCTCGAATTTTTTCCCTCGCACTACATTGCGAAAATAATTTCCTTCCTTTGTGAACAGATACAAGGGCTGACGGATTTGCTGCAGTACTTGTTGATGGCATATCCTCTAAAATTGCATTTGGATACGAAACATTTTGTTGTAACCATTCATTGTTCGATTTTAGAATGTGGTTTTCCGTGTAATAGGATTTAATCCACATCTGTTTCAACTTAAAACAAAATTTTTTGCCACATATTTTTAATGCTTCCAAGTTTTTAGAAGAGACATCGATATGTTCGCATATTTTTGTGTGTGTCACGTCCCGGGTGGAGGGCTTTAGGACGATGACTAGGAGAGTATTTGCCAGGCGCGAATCTTTAATCCTTCACACTGAGGGTAGAAAGGAGTCAGGCGCGAATCTTTAATCCAGCACACTGTGGGTAGAAAGGAGTCAGGCGCGAATCTTTAATCCTTCACACTGAGGGTTTTTGGAAGAGAGTCAGGCGCGAATTATTGAATCCATCACTCTGATCGACCAGGGAATGTTTAAAGGCGAATACACACCCGGGGGACACCCGTTAGAGCACTTTGTTTTGTTTTGGTTTGGGTAATTGCATTTGCCGTTGCATTCACATAAGAAATTCACGTAATACTTCCGCGAAATCCGTCTAGGCATACGGCGGTATACGGCCCGTGCAAAAGAACGTTAGTAAACACAGTAGGCACTTTCGCGTTCGCGGACTGAGATCAGCTGTTGCTGCAGTTTGTTTTGGTTAGGGAATCCCCGTATTCGAAGAATAGACACAATAATTTGAAGCGTGATTTAAAATAAGAATTGTTTATTCAATTCGAAACACTGTAATATGCTATGCACTATTATCGCGATGGTGGTTAGGTTTTATAAATATGCGTTGGACTTTAAGCATTAGCACATAACATTTATATAAATGGTAAGTAATACTAATATATGTATGGACATGAGATTCAATATATGATAATAAAGTAGAATGATATGAGCAATAAGCGTTAATTATACAAAATAATAGAAAGCAATAAGCAATAATTATAAAAGAAGGAATATGAACGCAGTAAGCGTTGATGGTACAAAATAACAGAAAGCAATAAGCAATAATTATACAAGAAGGAATATGAATACAGTAAGCGTTGATAGTACAAAATAACAGAAAGCAATAAGCAATAATTATACACGAAGGAATATGAACGCAGTAAGCGTTGATAGTACAAAATAACAGAAAGCAATAAGCAACAATATGACAAGAATGAAATAGATGATGGTGATATTCAATGTGGATAAATGGTAATTATAAATGCTTACAATGAGATGATGAACGTTGTTGGTTATACACTGTTTAGAAATACTTTTATGAGTGGTCCTTTCGCGGATAGGTTTCGTTGAAAGAGGACTTCTGTCTCGGTCCCCTCGTATTTATATGTTTGTCGCGGGGGTACGCGCGGTATAGGCCTTGACCTATTTAATGAATAAGTCGCAGTAGGACTTCCGGGGTTTTTACAAAGGTGCGTCTATTATTAGACGCATTTTCTGTCACGTACACCAAATATTCGTCGTAATTATACTTCCGGGGTTTTTATGACTGTGAAATAATATGCTCAACCCATCGAATGGATTTTGGGAGTTTTAATAGGAAAGGGTTAATCGTGGTCTTGACTTTTAGGGTCTTAGAGAAGGGGTGAGACGTGGTCTCGATTTAAGAGGTTTTTGGGGCGAGGGACTTGTTTAGATTTAGTAAGAGGGAGGAATTTGTGCCTCGTAGAGCGAATAAGTGATGGAGGTTTCATACCGACCATCTTGAGATGGGGACCGCTAAGGTACATCGTCAAGGTGATCAGCGATTGGGGAAAAGGGGTAAGAGTTGAATTTGAGGGACTTTAGTGGAGTGATTTGGAGATTTATGAGAAGGTATTTAGAATAGTACCGCGCGAAAAATAGTGGGATATCACATGTGCAAAAATAAGTAATCACCCATATCTCTTGTGGAACTTTTTAAAGCAAGATATAAATCTTTATTTTTTCTAAAAGTTTCCATTTTCACTAAATAAATAATATCTGGATCGTAAAGAAGAAAATGTTGAATGTACAAAATAACTCATGCGATGTGTAATTTGTAATCTTTAATTGACTTTGTACTTACCAAATAGAAGTACAATGAAATATGATGTACACGTAAAACACAAATATAACTTACACTTAATTAACAAAAAATTAACAAAACAAAACTTAACACGAACAAAACAAAACAAAACATAAACTGAACAGTAACTTTTAAATGCGTACGAAATGCTTGGAACGTCTTAGGCCCGGTGCACACGAGCGTCACGCGTAATTTTGAAGCCGCGTCAATATGATACCACATTCGAGCAGTACATATATGCATATGGAGAGATTCACACATAACGGATGTTTTTGCGGCAACTTTGCGTCGTGTTTGCGTTTTAAAAAATGGCGCTGGTTTTGCCAGGGCACAGCTAGGACGCCGTGTTTCAGCAGTACGTGTAATTATATAGGAGGGATTCACACCTGACGCATTTTTTGGCGGCAACTTCGCGTCGTGTTTGCGTTTTATGAAATGGACGCGGCTATTGCTAGAACGCGGATGTGACGCTAACGTCTCAGTGGTGAAGTATGTAGTTCGTTGTTTTTTATCGAGCAATGCATAGATCCGGTGCGCGACATTTGTAAACAATCCTCCAAAATGGAAGCAGAGCTTGATATGGAGATATTTATTCACGAAGTAAAGAACCATGCGGGAGTGTGGAATCCATTAAAAGAAGAATACCACGATAAAATAAAAAAGCAAAGTGCGTGGATAGAAATTTATCGAAAATTGAATCCATTGTTTGAAGAATTACAAGAAAAAGAAAAGAAAGACTATGGTAACTGTTAATGTCATTTTTTTTAATATAAAAATGATGATTTGATACATTACATACAATGTACACATTAAAACTTCCAATGGCAACTTCCCAATATCACTTAAAAAATATTTTGCAAACTCCTCTTTTGATTACCTCATTGATTACATCACTTAAACCGATAATTTAGTAGGTATCTTCTTCTCTGTATCCATCACGGTCTCCAACGAAATTGTGAAGTACACAGCAACATTTTACTATGTCAATCGCAAATTGCACATTTACATTAATCGCTTTAGGAAAAACTCTCCACTTATTTGAAAGAATACCAAACGTAGATTCTACATATCTACGAGCTCGACTCAGTCGGTAATTAAATATTCTTTTATTATGGGGCAAAAATTGTCCACCATAAGGTCCACCGTAATACATGCTGAGAGAGCGGGAAAGCTTCATCTCCAACGAAAACACAGGGCATGATAGGTCCTTCTGTTCCAGTAAGTGCTTTTCCAGTGGGTATGCCTAACGTACTGTTTTCTAACTTTTTATAAAAACATGAGCGTTCAAAAATAGTACTGTCTCCATCTTTGCCTGCCGAGACAACATCTACATAAATAAATCAAAAATTGGCATCAGCTATAGCAAATAAAACAATAGAAAAGTAATTTTTATAATTATAATATAAAGATCCGCTCATGGAAGGTTTCAAAATTCGGACGTGTTTCCCATCAAGGGCTCCTAAACAATTTGGGAAATTAGCACGTTTTTCAAACCCTTCAGCAATTTTACACCACCTCTGTTCATTAAATTGAGGAATACATTCTCCCTTCAAAGTTGACCAAATTACTGAGCAGACCTTTCGTGTAATTTTTGACAATGTTGATTGGCCAATTCTATACGAATAGTGCAAATCAATGAGATTGCATCTACTTCCCAAATACCTATAAAAGAAGTTGCAAATTATTTTTGTTATAGGATTACGGTTAATAAAAAAATGGAAGAACTTAAAGGAAAATTATTTAAGATGTGAGAGAAAACAAAAAAATCTGAAAGTGCAGCAAAATTTCGAAAATATATTTATGCACAACAATTATCATTTTTAAATATAACACGGAGTTCAGTGACAACAACAAATAGTATTTCAAATGACATTATCGAAGAGGAGGTTAGAGAAGAAAATCAAAATCAAGCTATTTCAGAATCAACACCAAAGGAAGATTCTTCTTCCCCAACGTCGCAAAACAATCCCTGCTCGTTACCAACGTTTACAGAAATTCCCACATCTGCATCCAAACAGAAAAAACTTTTAGAAGATACAATGATTCAATTTATGACCGCATCCGAAACAAAACGAAAACCTAATGAAGTCGAGTTATTTCTGCAATCCTTAGTCCCAACATTAGAAAGATTTAATGAGGATCAGAAAATTCAATTTAAGATAGAAATTTTAACCCCCGTAATGTGTATAGTATGATCACGATTGAAAAAGAATATGACATTACTATGTTACATTATGAGAGCGTGGAGACTCGTCACTCTGTGATCGACCGTTAAGCAAAAATATTTTTGAAAATTAATTTATTAGTTTTATAGTATTGAATTTATTACATTATTTTTACTTGTTAATTCACTAGTGATAATTCATTAATGTACTTTTCGTTTCTAAAATCGTGTTCAGATATATTGGCCCGTGTATTAATTGTAATTGTAATTGTTTCATCGGTACAATAACTATTACAAAAACTCGAATTCATTGTGTACTTGTAGTAATAATTTTTTCTCAATAATAATATGTAACGCACTCGTGATGAACAAAAGCAGTTATTGATGTTAGTAACAGGAAAATTGATAAACAACATTCAATATCCAGACCTCACAACAAAGACATATTGAAAAATCTGCAAAACGTCTAAATATTGCATAGGTTGGTCAAATGCACCCATTTTTCAAGATGTCTTTCCACAACTAAGGATCTAGGAGAAAATCTAACCATTCCAGGCCATGCAGCAGACATTTTTCCTTCGAAAAGCATCAACAGATGTGATAAGTCACGTTTTGTTTTCAATACAGAAGCGAAATAGTTTGGCAAAACGCGCGGTGACGAGAGTGGTAGTCACGCGCGTTAAGCGATTGTGTCACGCTGAGCGGCAGTGAATCGTTGTCTACCACTGACCGCACCGCGCATTTTGCCAAACTATTTCGCTTCTGTATTGAAAAAACAATACGTGACTTACTACTTCTGTTGATGCTTTCCGAAGGAAAAATGTCTGCTGCATCGCCTAGAATGGTCAGATTTTCTCCCAGACCCTTAATTTTGGAAATAAATTGAAAAATATCTGCAAAAATTGGTGCGTTTCGGGTGTCCTTTTCCCTTTGATCGTTGTTTAAACATATTTATATGTTCATAATGCAATAATAACTTATATCGTTGTATTCGATTTTAGTAATTCGTTGTATCGAATAACTATTACCGTTTCGATACAAAAGATGTTCAAAGTTGAAAATTTGCAGTTTTTTCAAAATCGATTTTGAAAACTGAGGGTGATGGCGACAAACGGTTTGCGGATTCGTTTTCAGGGCACGAAAACCTATAAGAAACGGCCATTGAATGTTACACGTTCAGATGGCTGTTGTACTGTGTTATCAAAATCGTGTTAAGTAGTTTTAAAGTTATACCAAGAATAATAAATCTGTTTCATTGTTTGAAGTCCATTTTAGCAGTTTCCATTAATAAAATGGTTTCATAAAGCAATATTTAAATTATTGTTTATATAAAGTTTAGACAGCTCTCAATTATTTAAGCAAGACAGTACCGTTAGGGTGGAGCGAAAATATTTTCTTTTCAAACATAATATTTACGTAGGTGTCAAAAATTGCCCAAGGTGGTCCATAAGCTGGGTTTTGAAAGGACTTTTTTCTCGCACTTTATCTTCAGGTTGCGAATTGGCACCAAAGTATACAGTTTCTATGAAATATTCCATTTTTTATGAAAATTTTATTTCTTCCCGCTTTTCTTCTAACCGCTTATAATGGGTATAATGATTATCTATGCTAAAAATATGTGCGTACAATATTCGATCTTTCAAATGTTTATAATTGCAGAGAAAATAATATTTAAAAAGTATCACGTATTGCTTTTAAGCGAATAATGTACGAAAACATATTTTTGTGCGTCGGAATCAACGAAACTCAGCGAGGCGGGAGAATCATCCTGTTTAATTGTATACAATTTTAATACTTACATTTGACATATCGTCCATTTGTCACTTTGCGAATCACTATAATATACAGGGTGTCCGCGGGAAGAGTGGACAGCTGGATATCTCCTAAACTATTGGAGACAAAAATATTTAAAAAATATGGAATTGCATGGTTCGAGGGGGCCAACTTATTAGCGCGGACGAATTTTTTTGTCGATTATTATTTTAAAAGATACGATGGTCAAGTTCGGTTTTTTAAATGAAACTATTTTTTCTGAAGACCTGAGTTGATAGTGCGTTCTAAGACAAATTCAATAAGCTTTAATGTATACACTTGATTTCCACTGGTTTTTGAGATATTGCGCTTGCAAATTTACTGATTTTCCCTGGAAGAAAACTCGCTGGAATAGCAAGGACCGGGGACGGTCTTGCTGGCGCCACGGGTGGCCTTGCCTGTTGAAACAGATACCTACCTGCCAAAGGTCTACGCCAGGAATGGCAGGCCCAAAGGCTGGACAATTCTTTTCCGTCAGAAATGCTACTTAGGTAGGTACATCTGCGGTATCGAGAAGCGCACCGTTACTTTTATTTCGCACTTGCTTCTACGCTCGGATGGCCGGTTCTTTTGGGAGGGATGTAAGTTCAATTGGTTAGGTTAGGAGGTGTGAAAGTTGCTAGACTAAATTTCAACCATAGGGAGCAGATTATATTAGAACCAATCGAATTTGCATCCCTCACAAACGGCTGCTCTCTTGAAGAGGCCCTCTTCACAGCAATACCTCCTCCCCAGTGCCCACCTTCTCTCGCACAGAATACGATGACGCATGCTTTTGTTTTGATATTAAAGCTCGTGTTTATATTCGAGAGGACCACGTGTCAACAGCGGGCTACCATTTTTCTTCCCGTGTCTCTCTACGAGGCGTATTGACGGTGGATTGTAGGAGCGTAGATGTCTGGATGCCAGTTATTGAATTCAGGAAACGATAGAAACACTTTATTACAAAACACACATGTACTATAATTAAAGTAAATCGTATTCCTCTCGGGAAGGAGTACTGATAATCATCGAACTTGCGCCCTACTTCGCGCAGACCGATTACACGGAGGGTAGTCAAGTCACACACTGCACAAATGATAAGCCGCGTCTAGACGTTGCGAGGCTGCAGCGCGAGGCGTGCCTCGCGGAGTGAAAAGTCTGGAGAGTCCTTAGCTCGCCTTGGTCACTTTGCAAAGCAACCTCGTGCTGCTGCCGTGGCGAGGACAACACCCCGCAGTGCCTCACCGAATTTTATGGCTTTCGACCCTCGAAGGGTTTGGAATATCATTAGGAAGTGAGAACTGTTCAGAACTAACTAGTTAACTAACTAAGGTTAACTAACGAACGGGCGGTCAAGTAAAAGAGGCAAGGTGCGCTGTTTAACGGGTGTTTATTTGGCCCAGAATACAAGCTTACCCGGCTAGGTCTGTGCTGGCTAACAGAGTGTGTGCGGCTTAACCTGGACGTACGGCTACGGCTTAACCTAGCGCGGCGGTTCGCGGATCGGTCGCGGTCGTGGACGCGGCGCACGGTTCGGTGCACGAACGGCGCGTCGTGGTTAGGGTGCGTGGTGCGGTGCGTTTCGGCGGTAGAGGTAGGAGTAGGGGGTGGTGGCCGTTTTGGTACCTTGGCTGTTGTCTCCACCAATGGCCCTGACCGGGAAACCTTGAGCCCGTTCGCCCAGTGGGTAAAACCCGCGGGAGAAACGGAGACTATAGGATGTCCTCCGGAACAGACCACGTCTGAACCTAAGATTGACGGTGGGTATCGACTTGTGTCTAGAGGTCGGCGAATTCGCGTTCCTCTAGGAGCCGTGGAGGTTGGGGAATCCCAAATACGCAGTGATACAGCTTGTGTTACAAGAGATCGCTGGGAGAGCTCTGACCGTTCGCCTGTAACGCCCTCTCGCGGTCACGCTCGATAGCGGCGGGCCGCGCCAGGCGCGAGTGGTGGGGGGAAGATTCGCGTCCCACCGTAATAATTCGTTACAATTTTAATAAATATTACAAGCCGCCTTCGTTGAATTCATTTTTATTTGTTGTTTCTTCTTCGTTGTTTTTATGAAAATGAAATTTGGTACACTTCCAATACGCACCACAACACATAATCCCACCAAAAATTAGTTGAATAACAAGAAAGTTTTAAATAACAATCCTAATTGTGAAGAATTTCGTGGTTGCCCTCTTCAAAACCACGTAGCCGCGTTAAAAATTTTGGAATGTGAAAAAAAATCATGCTACATTATGATCGAAATGTTCAATCAACTACCCTTAAAAAAGAATTGCAGTGTGGCGATATTGTTGTAAAAGGACTTAGTACCGCGTTTCGACCCGATCTGCCCCAGTGTGCCCCGTGCTCGCCTTCACGTAAACATCACCTTGGCACATGACTCCAGTAAAGTAGATTCTGACTACTTCATGGCACTTCTAAAGCGGCCTGCAGACGTTCAATATTATTGTGTAATCTTCAATATTGCCTTAAAGGGTTGCCATCTCCGACTTATATTTTATATTTTAGTTCATTATACAGGATGTCCTCTGGAACAGTAAACAGCTGGATATTTCCTAACGTATTGGAGATATAAAATAAATTGTTTATATGCAACTGCATGGTTCGAGGGAGCAAATTTATTGGAGCAGACGAATTTTTTCTTCGATTATTATTTTAAGAGATACGATGATCAAGTTCGGTTTTTTAAATGGAACTTTTTTTTAGAGTTCATAAGCTATAATGTATACACTTTATTTTTTATTATTATTATTATTTTTATTATTATTATTGTTGTTGTTATTATTATATTATTATTATTTTTATTATTTTTTATTGTTATTATTGTTATTATTATTATCATTATTATTTTTAGTATTATTATTGTTATTATTATTGTTATTATTATTGTTATCATTATTATTATCATTATTATTATCATTATTATTATCATTATTATCATCATTATTATCATCATTATTATCATTATCATCATCATCATTATCATCACCATCATTATCATCATCATCATTATCATTATCATCATTATCATCATTATCATTATCATCATTATCATTATCATCATTATCATCATTATCATTATCATCATTATATCATAATCATCATTATCATTATCATCATTATCATTTCAAAATTATGTCACGTCCTGGGTGGCGGAGATTAGGGCTGTGACAAAGTTGGGGAATATTGGGAGGTTGGGCACGAAGGCCAGCTTCGCAGCTCTGGGGAGTTTAGGAGCTCAGGCACGAAGGCCAGCTACGCAGCTCTGAGAGGTGGAAGAAGTTCAGGCACGAAGACCAGCTTCGCAGCTCTGAGGGGTAAAAGGCGTTCAGGCACGAAGACCAGCTTCACAGCTCTGAGGGGTAGATGGTATTCAGGCACGAAGGCCAGCTTCGCAGCTCTGAGGGGTAGAAGGAGTTCTAGCACGAAGGCCTGCTTCGCAGCTCTGAGTGGTAGAAGGAGTTCAGGCACGAAGACCAGCTTCGCAGCTCTGAGGGGTAGAAGGCGTTCAGCACAAAGGCCAGCTTCATAGCATAAATCGACCAGGGAAGGTTAGGGAGTTATCGCTCACCAGAGTGACACCCGTTAGAACTCTTGTGGCTTGTATTTATGCCTCGATAATTGGCTTAGCTACTGCATTGCAATAAAAAGACACGTGTCGTAGTTCTTTACAATAGGTGTGGTAATGGGCATGCGGGACCCTAAGCGAAAGTATGCTTGTAAACACTGATAAGAACTCCCGGCGTTCGCGAAGAGAGATCAGCTGTTGCTATGGCTTGTAATGATTCTAGGTATTCGAAGGATAATTACAAGAATTCAAACGTTATTTATTGGAACGCGTGCGAATAAGCTATGTACTACTGAAGCAATGGCGGTAGACGTATTATAACAATGCGTTGGACATTAAGCATTAGCACAAAACATTTATATAACGATGATCAATGATAATAATATATATAAGCATAAGAAGTGTTAGAATTGGTTATAAACAAGTTAACATAAGGCAATAAGCTTAAGCAATAATATAATTAGGCGGTAGTATAAGCAATGAAACGATATAAAGCGATAAGCGTAAGCAAAAAAGATAATATAAAGCAAATAACATAAGCGAAAGGAAACAATATAATGCAATAAGCGTGAGCAAAATTAAATGATATAAGTATAGATAAGCATAAGTAAATGAAAATAATAGAAAGCGATAAAGTTAGTGATGACAATAAGATAAAATGATATGCGCTTACAGTGATGTAGAAGGTTTGGTAATCCTTTTGGGGACGTTGCACAGAAGCGAAATTTAACAATATACTTAAGAGATTTTAGAATGTCATGATAAAGTAACTCGCGTATCGGATGTTGCCGAACTAGCTGTGTGCGGTCCATGCAGCGCTGGTATTTATACAAAGCGATGGAATGTCAGGTATGCGGGGAATTTGCGGTATGCGCGAAGACTCATGCTTAAAATATGTGTTATGTAATCGGAATGTCTCGATGAGTCCTGCGCGAAATATACGTCGCAATAGCTTAGTTGGCGGTCCTTTGGGATTTTGAAAAGGGGGTACTCAAACCGTTGGGTGGATTTTGTGGGTTTTGATTGAAGAGTTTGAGAGTGGCTTGTATTTGATGTTGATTGGTAAAGAGGGGAGGAGAAGAGGTCTTGATTTAAGAGGGCTTTGGGACGAGGGACTTGTGAGGGAAAAGATTGTGCCTTCTAGGGCGAAGAGGGGAGGGGGTTTTTGTATTTAATCGTCTGGAGATGGGGACCGCTAAGGTACATCGTCCAGTCGATTGATGATTGGGAAAGGGTTAGAAGTTGCTATTTTATAGAGAGTAGGGACGATGTTAATTAGGACCGCGCGAAAAATAGTGGGACGTCACATCATTATCATCATTATCATTATCATTATTATCTTTATCATTATTATCATTATCATTATATCATTATCATTATTATCATTATCATTATTATCATTATCATTATTATCATTATCATTATTATCATTATCATTATTATCATTATTATTATCATTATCATCATTATCATTATCATCATTATCATTATCATCATTATCATTATTATCATTATCATTATTATCATTATCATTATTATTATTATCATTATTATCGTTATTGTTACGTATGTGGACTTTTCCCATACGTCGTTCTCAACCGTTTTTCGAACTCGCGTCTGCGAAGGGCAAACGCCCTAAAATCCTTTCGTTTATCAAACACCACTAATGGTGGTCGTGATCTGGACCATCTGGATCACGACCTTGGGAACGGGAGTTACACGACGACGACCCAGAAGGATTTCCTTATATGGAGATTCCTAACGAATCCCCCACTCATTTTTGGGATTATATAAACCCTTTGGTTTCAACCCTCTTTGGTTCAAAGCTACACAGTCACGCGTACAGTCACCTCGTGTCACGCTAGTACAGAGTTCGTTATATCTAGTAAGATCGGGCTCGAGTCCCCTTCCGAATCAATAGTTAACCTCATAGAATCCGCGAGTTCGGTTTATATTCTATTTGGCATATTGTAATAGCCACTCTTACGCCCCGCATCGCCAGTGCGTTAACACGTGCAGTAATTGGTAACTACACTATTTAATTATTAATCACGACACGTACATTTGTACAATAATTGATTATTCAATATACGAATGGTTTTCACGTGTAAATCGAGTAGATTTCGTTAAATCAATCTTTTACCCAGCGATCCTTATAATATTAGTAGCACTCACCAACTGATACAACTTTACCGCTCGAGTTGTATCAAACATTAATTAAGAGTTACGAGGCATTACTAACATTTCCCGCGACTCCCTGATTTCGCATCCGGTTCGTCCTCGCCGACAATAATCATAGCGGCTCCCTGATTTCGCATCAGGTTCGTCCGTGCCCTAACTAACAAACTCATAAACCGTATTCCTTGGGAAAATCCCTTCTCGCCGGCCTCTCGCGTCGCCGCAGCCCCGGCTCGAAACATTATCATTATTATCATTATCATTATTATCACCATCGTCGTTATCACCATCGTCGTTATCACCATCGCCGTTATCACCATCGTCGTTATCACCATCGTCGTTACCACCATCGTCGTTATCACCATCGTCGTTATCACCATCGTCGTTATCCCCATCGTCGTTATCACCAACGTCGTTATCACCATCGTCGTTATCACCATCGTCGTTATCACCATCGTTATCACTATTATTATTATTATTATTATTATTCTTATCGTTATTATCATTATTATAACTATTATCACTATTATCATTATTATCATTATTATCACTATTATCACTATTATCGCTATTATCGCTATTATCATCATTATTATCGTTATCGTTGGTAACGTTGTCGTTCGTGTCGTTGTCGTTCGTGTCGTTGTCGTTCGTGTCGTTGTCGTTCGTGTCGTTGTCGTTCGTGTCGTTGTCGTTCGTGTCGTTGTCGTTCGTGTCGTTGTCGTTGGTACTATTGTCGTTGGTACTATTGTCGTTGGTACTATTGTGGTTGGTACTATTGTGGTTGGTACTATTGTCGTTGGTACTATTGTCGTTGGTACTATTGTGGTTGGTACTATTGTGGTTGGTACTATTGTGGTTGGTACTACTGTCGTTGGTACTATTGTCGTTGGTAATATTGTCGTTGGTGTAACGATTTTAGGCGTGGCGTTAACGCGAGTTACAGGTTTTCGGGATTGGTTCGAGTGGCGTGCGATAAAGAATTAAAATTCCAGAACAAGAATTTAACTTAATAGTGTTTATTCAGGGAAAACACTTTTAAATGATACACGAAAACGTAAATTAATGCCTTAATTCTAAATAAATTAAAGAAATTAATTATGTTGCGACACTTGGTCGTTACAAAAAGTAAAGCTGATCGTCTTGGGTTGCGACTCTTGGTCGGTACAAAAGAATACCCGGTTGAACGATCGAATTAGAGTAATGTAACTTAAATAATTAATAGCGACGTTTAGTCGAATGAAAGGAATTAGTTTATGGATAATGACTCTCGGTCGATAAAGGAATTAGTTTGTGGATAATGACTCTCGGTCGATAAAGGAATTAGCTTATAAATCTAGGAGATTGAATATGTTTAAGTTGAGAATCGTTGAGTTGTTTCATTAGTTCATCAGGGGCGGTATTGCCACCTGGAATAGTTTTGTTCCCTCGTCGCTCAGGAGTAATATTACTAACCTGAGAATAATAATTGTCAATAATTTAGCTTCAACAACTAAGTGTCCAGCAAAGCGGCCTCCAAGGCTGGAACCTCTCGCCAAACCTAGCGACTATGGCCTTAGTTTGAACGATCAGCGCAGCCAAGTGTTCAGCAAAGCGGCCTCCAAAGTTGGAGCATTAAATTTATGTTGGAATCGGTTATTAACCTTAAATGATTCTTGTAAGGCTTTATTGACTTCATGAATCTGAATGATCATCTCTGGGCTTCCTTGCCCGTATTTATACATATTCGGGGAACTGGGAGCGCACCAATAGGAACGGAGTTCGACTATTACGTGTCAATCATTCTCGTCTCGCTCGATCCGTTCTCCGGTCGGTCTACTGAGCGAGTGGAGAGCGCAGGCGCGCGCGTGGAACGCTCGGTTCCCTCTCTCATTTGCCATGCACAAATTACAATCACTGCTTCTGATCCTTACTCTCGTCGATCCGTTGATCGACTGAGAATCGCGCATGCGTTCGATTCTCTCACTCCTTTACACTCAATTCTCTCTTTCGACACACTCGCGTCTCGGTATCCTGAGCTAATATTAATATTAATCCTAAACACTCTTTATAAACGTAAGAATAATAAGAATATAATAAGAATATAAGTATTTAAGTATTATTAATTAAGTTTATTAACGAAAAAGAAAAGGGGCATGTTTGGGGGTTTGTTACATTGGTAATATTGCCGTTGGTAATATTGTCGTTGGTAATATTGTCGTTGGTAATATTGTCGTTGGTAATATTGTCGTTGGTAATATTGTCGTTGGTAATATTGTCGTTGGTAATATTGTCGTTGGTAATATTGTCGTTGGTAATATTGTCGTTGGTAATATTGTCGTTATTATCGTTATTATCGTTATTATCGTTATTATCGTTATTATCGTTATTATCGTTATTATCGTTATTATCGTTATTATCGTTATTATCGTTATTATCGTTATTATCGTTATTATCGTTATTATCGTTATTATCGTTATTATCGTTATTATCGTTATTATCGTTATTATCGTTATTATCGTTATTATCGTTATTATCGTTATTATCGTTATTATCGTTATTATCGTTATTATCGTTATTATCGTTATTATTGTTATTATTGTTATTATTGTTATTATTATTATTATTATTATTATAAATATAAACGGGAATAGTCCCATAGTTTACATAAAGCATACAACAATTGACCTTATATCGACTACACAAAGCGTAACTTAGTGTAAAGGAGAAACTTTGAACTTCCTACGCTGAATAATATAGTGTGTGTGAATGTAAAAAATGTTTAGCTGATTTATTTAACAAACCAATGGTGTGTATAAATGTTTCTCTTTTTTCCATAAGGATTTTGTACAAAATATGTACAAATACAGTAATCTGCACCTACAATAATTATTATTGATATCAATATTAAGAAAAAGTCGATACAAGAATCGATTCTGGATCCGTTTCGGAACTGATATAGAATCAAAAAAATAACGGTTATGGCAACGATATGAGGAGGGAAATAGGAATCGTAACCGAAACAGATAATGGTTGGAAATTTCGGTTTTTCATAACAGTTATTTGGAATAAACGTACTTTTTAACCGTTTTGAGAACCAAAATCAATATTATAACAGTTTTCGAGCCCTGCTTACTGCGGGATCTTTGTTGTAATATTTCCGGAAAGTTGCGTGGCCATTGCTAGAAAATTTCCGGAACGTTGTGAGAACGTTGCTAGAAAATCTCCGGAATGTTGCGTGACTATTGCTAGATAATCTCCGGAACGTTGCGAGACCATTGCTAGAAAATCTCTGGAAGTTTGCGTGACCATTGCTAGAAAATCTCCGGAACGTTGCGTGAGGGTTGCAGCAACGCCCATGCAACCTTCCTGCAACCTTCATGCAACGGAGTGTGCTGTATGGGTAGGTAGAGCAGGTACATGTTCCGTTTTTTACTATAACGAGTTATTACGGTGGGGCGCGAAGGTTGCCCCCACCACTCGCGCCTGGCGCGGCTCGCCGCTACCGAGTGCGACCGCTAGAGGGCCACGCGCCGAGCGGCACTCTCGCTTGCGAAAATGTCGCAGCACCGCTTATAGGTCAGCGCGGCGGGCCCGTCAGGCAGGGTCTACCACGAGCGTTACAGGCGAACGGTCAGAGCTCTCCCAGTGATCTCTTGTAACACAAGCTGCATCATTGCGTATTTTTTAGATTCCCCAACCTCCGTGGCTCCTAGAGGAACGCCAGGGCCATTGGTGAAGACAACAGCCAAGGCACCAGAACGACCATCCTCCACTCATACCACTACCGCCGCAACGCACCGGTCCGCATACCGCGACCGCGACGCGCCGTTCGTGCACCGCCCCCGAACCGTGCACCGCCCCCGAACCGTGCACCGCGACTACGACCGCGACCGATCCGCGAACCGCCGCGCTAGGTTAAACCGTAGCCCTAAGCCTAGGCTAAGCCGCACACACACTGTTAGCCAGCACAGACCTGGCCGGGTAAGCTTCACTTGTCCGCCCGTCCGTTAGTTAACCTCCCCGGAGCAAGGTTACATTACATTTATGTTTGGATGTGCAAAAAATGTAACAAAGAAATTTATTTGTCTTTATAGGTTTTAAATTTATGAATAATTCATCACTCATAATAATTTTTTTCTGTTTGAAACTTTTACCTACATATTTCTTTCCCACCTCTGATTACCTCTTAATTCGTAATTCGTAATTACATTGTACTTTGCAATTGTACTTCAATTGCAATTACGAATTGTGATGTAATTTAATTGAACGAGAGATCTGAATTAGGAATTACAATGTAATTGTGTACGATATAATTGAATTATTTTGTAAGTATAATTCATGGAGTAATTCAATTGTAATTCTATACAACTCTATCAGACGCCTCCAGAGGGAAATCCCTGGGGCGCCAGGGTAGTGTGGGTTTTTTACCCACTAAAACCCTACGGTTACCATGAAATGATTAATTATTTACATGTAAATATCTTTATTTTTAAGGCCTATTTGCATAAACGTTAGGACACATGTTTACTTATTTTCGACATAGATCCATCGTGCCGAAGCTCATCAAAATGGATGTCTACCACACCCTGTCCATCCCTTGTTATCCATACTGGGCATTATTTATATTTATTAAAATCTTTGAGACCCCTGCATTCCTCAGAACGTTAAAAGCGAGAGGTGGAACTAGCTTCCACGACAATCATACACTAAACAATTGTAACGATCCAGCTTATATACAGAATATACTTTGTTATTTCAAGCTCAGAGTTTTTTTTATTAGAATCTAATCATCATTTGAATATCCACTCTGACATAAACCCACAGATACACATCTTTACTGCTCGAGATGTACCGCATTATAAAGTTACGATGCTAAATTAATTCCTAGTGGCTCCTGGTGATACCAGACACCGGCTCATCCACGACTTCCAACTTCCTAGCGGCTCCCGGTGATACCAGGCACAAACAAACTCAACAAACTCTAAAACCAACGTCACGGGGGAAATCGCGAGACGACCCCACGCATGCTTCTGTCGAACGTAGTAACATTTCATAAGAGAAATGAAGGCCGTAACATTAACATTAAATAATTCATAAAATATTAACCGTTTGTCCCTAAAACCGGGTGTTACGTATTAGCATCAGTATTTCAAGTTCTATCAATCTGCAAAGGCCCATTAAAAAGTCAAAGGTGCACTGCGGTCCTCTGCTTGTTTACGTACGTTACGTAGACATTACGCACAACTTATGTATTAGTGACACACACCCAGCGTGACCGTTGAACGTGAACATTTGTTTACAAAATATCGTCCATACCAGTAGTATGTTCAGGCCAGTTCTATATCAGGTTCTCTGAGGGGAGCGCGGGGGCGGGGGGAAGTAAGGGCGCGCGGGGGAATGCGGTGGGGGGACTCTGGGCGCGGGGGGAGCGGGCAGTGGGAGATTAGTTGCACAAGCCGCGCAGTGGGGGAAGCCGTAATCGTGGAGGGGATCAGTCGTGGCCGAGCCGCTACGGGGACCCCTCCAGACCTGGCCCGCCGTCGGAAATTTTTCAGACCTAACTGAGGGAGGGAATGACCTTGGCCCACACCCAAAAATTTTTTCAGACCCTATCCACCACACAGAAATTTTCAAACCAATATGCAGCACAATTTTTTCCCTCTTCCCCGCCCCGATCTACCAAACCAATACGTAGCAAACAGACATATTTTTTCAAACAAGTATGCAGCAAGCATTCTAAAGGTAGCAGTATTTCAAAATGTTTTTTCAAACTTAACGTCGCAGCACATCGCGCGATCGTGCGTAATTTGACTCCTCTGGAACAGCCGTGCATGATGACGTCATTTGGCGGCGTGAAGAAGGTGCGAATCATAGAATTATGCCGTGTCAGCAGAAATTTTTTTCCATACCAACAGACATACCTTTTTCCAAACCAAAATGCAGCAAGCATTCTAAAGCTAACAATTTTTCCAAATGTTTTTCAATCTTAACGTCGCAGCGTATCGCGCGATCTCGCCTAATTTGAATCCTCTGAAGCAGCCGTGCGGGATGACGTCATTTTGGTGGCGCGAAGAACGCGTGAACGATATGTAATACTTTTGGAAACGTCGAATCAAATAAAAAATAAAATTGGCGAGGAGAGAGAAGGAGGAAGATGCGCAAGTAAATAGATTGTAATACATGTAAAATAATTATATATTGTTACATTAATTGAAATAATAGAAATATAAGAAGAAAAAATATAAAAATACATTATAAAAATAGAATATAAATAGAATATAAAAATACAAAATAAAGAGGAAAATATAAAAATATAAAAATATAATATAAAAAGCAAAAATATAATAATAATAATAATAGTTTAATTTATTGCTTACATTCCTGTTACACTTTAACGATCACATACACTTTCCATTTCATTCCTGTGATTGTGTTGGTGTGAGTCCTGCCCTTGCAATGTATCCTGCAGTGTCTTAACAATTATTCTATTTTACAAGTGTTTCCTAATCTATTCTATGTTGCATAATCTTCCTTTACCACTTTCCTGTTCTTCCCATCTTTTCATTCTCCTTGTTATCTCCTGTAAAATACCCAAGTTTTCTCCATTCTCCTCTAATTACCTCTTTCTAATTCCTGCCGCTCTCTCCACTTACTTCACATGCTTCAATCACCTGTTCCACTGTTTCTTCCTCTTTCTTACAAAGCCTACAAAATCTTTCTTCTTTCTTTAGCCAACATTTGTATGCCCTTGTTTCACTATCTAGAGTGAAGCTTCCTATCCTTTCTAATTTTCCTCTCATATAATTTGAGTGCGGGAGTTTAAATTTTAAGTCTGTTCGACTTTTAATACCTTACATGATTTGATTTGATAATTTTATTAATTGAAAGTTATTCATTATTGGATTTATATAAAATTCAATATTAAATTTCAATATTATATTAAATTTATTTTAATTTTAATTCAAATGCTACGAGAAGAAAACCGCGGATAGGTCTTTTAAAATCGGAAACAAAGTGCTACTGCACGATGAGACGCTAAGACGCGGACTGTCAAAAAAGTCACATCTGCCTGGATAGACCCCTACACGATTCAAAACATGCATGATAACACTAATTACAGTATAAAGGGCGAGGAACGCTCCGCATACACGGGAACTAACTTAAGCACTTTATGGAATAGGGCAGGAATAAGGAAATGATCGCAGTTATGAAGAAAAGTAACGATACACTAACAGTTATATAGGGATGAAACTATGAAATGTAATTTATTGAGAAAGAAAACGGGAGGGCGATAATACAAGGATAAGCACCCCAATTAGGCGTCGCCATCCCAGCTTTGAAGGGCACGGCTTGCCTCCAATAGCGACCACAGTCGAGGCCGTGGACCTGGCCCAACAAAAACGTCCCCATGACGTTCTCCAAAAAGAAAGGGGGGAGGACCCAATTGCAAAACTATTACTACACGTACGGAAATAGAAACAAATAATTAAACCTGGAATCACTGGTACAATCAGACACTCACTAAATAAAACCCTCAGACCCCACTCCTGGAGAAATCGGCGCCAGTGCGCCTGATATTCCCTGATCGCCTGCATGTAAGCGATGTTGATACAGCCCGACGGAGCGGAACACTGGAAACGGTATCGGAATAAACGGATAGATATGATAATAATATAACACACACGTAGCGCGAACAAACATCACTCGCACAAACAATTAGAGGTCTAAAATGACCGACAACATGTTTGTGCAGGAGATCACGACGAAATAAGAAGCGACCAAGAAAATGGAGCCCCGTATACCATCACTCCTCACTTCTAGCCAGGCCCAGGCAAAGGAAGACGAACTGTGCTACGTTAGCAAAAATTTATCTCGCACACGCACGAGGTAAGACATCGCGACCAACAAAACGAAACGTTGACTACACCTCGACATTATATTTTTCAGGAATTACGTCCTACAAACAACGATACTACTCGTGGGATGTACACCCACCCCCCGACACGAATTTCGCTATAAAAGAATTCCAACACCACCCCAACATTTACTTCGAAAACCTAGGCGATCTATAGATTTATTGAGATAGCTGGAAGTTAGTCTTACACGTAGACATATCTTACATTTATCGACGCGAAGCGGACCACCCAACTACATTATATGATATATTTGCTCCATGTAAAAAACCTTCTACCGATAACTTATAAAAATTCTGTAAAACATTCGCCACGAAAATCCAAAATAAGGTAGGCCGCGTCGCCAAACTCCTTATCTACGTCCAGCAAACTAAAAGCTCAGCACAAAAATAGCGTCGTGGACAAATAGATGGATTAGGTTCCATAGGCAAATCACTCTTTGGGCTAATAGATTCCGATGATAGAAAGAACATCAATGATCCAATAGACACTTTAAAAAGGCAAGATAATAGACTAAAAAATGCAATCAAGGGACAAATGCAAATTGTATGAGCAAATACCGAACTTCTCAACGAGACTATACACGACATTCGAGACAACAAAGGCACACTCTTAAACGCCACTTGGCAAATTCAATACTTACTCGTACGAACAACCAACATTTTAAATTTTCGAGAGACAGTAGCATTCTAATAAATAGCGTCGCAGAAACACTATTGCACGACACACAAGACTAGTTCCGCACTCGCACATATTCCGAAAAGACTAGACTTCCCAATCGGAATAAAATTAGAAAATGTGCACTTCCTGTACGAAATCAGCATTTTCGAATACCAAATCAATTACTGTAGCACTAGATATTCCATTGTTGAACGCGAAAAAAATTCAAATTGAGCAAGGTACACCCGGTACCTGCGAAGATAAACGAATATTTCTACGCTTATATATAGAACCCCTCGACTCGTACGTGGTACTTGACACCTCGGTGCAAGATTGCATACAACTAAACTAACAGAACCTAACAAAATGTAAGACAATAACCGATCTGTACCTCTGCACCTCTAATTACTCACACCAGAAATTTACAGACCTAACCGAAGGAGGGGATGACCATGCGATAGACGTTCGATACGCGTTCATAGTGTTCCGATAGACGTTCGACACACGTTCAGAATGGTACGGTAGACGTTCGATACACGTTCAAAATGTTATGGTCTAGCCGAAAGATGAGAGCAAAGAACGACAGGATGATCTGTGAAGAATTCGAAGAGTAAATCTGTAGATCGTCTAGGTTTTCGAAGTATATGTTGGGGCGGTATTGGAATTCTTTTATAGCGTAATATGTGTCGGGGGGAGGGGTGTCCATCCCACGAGTAGTGTCGTTGTTTGTAGGACGTAATTCCTGAAAAATATAATGTCGAGGTATAGTCCGCGTTTCGTTTTGTTGGTCGTGATGTCTTACTTCGTGCGTGCGCGAGATAAATTTTTGCTAACATAGCACAGTTCGTCTTCTTTTGCCTGGGCCTGGCTAGAAGTGAGAAGTGATGGTATACGGGGCTCCATTTTCTTGGTCGCTTCTTATTTCGTCGTGATCCCCTGCACAAACATGTTGTCGGTCATCTTAGACGTGCCCCGAGACATTATGTTTGCTCTAATTGTACGTGCGTGTGATGTTTGTTTGTGCTTCGTGTGTGTTATTTTATTATCCTATTTATCCGTTTATTCCCCTAGCGTTTCCAGTGCTCCGCTCCGTCGGGCTGTATCAGCATCGCTTACCTGGAGGTGATCAGGGAATATCGCGCGCACTGGCGCCAACTCTTCCAGGAGGTCGATTTCTGGGAGGTGGCGGAGGACTCGTGGGGTCTGAGGGCTCTATTTGGTGAGTGGCTGATTTTACCGGTGATTGCAGGTTTGATTATTGTTTCTATTTACGTACTTGTTGTAATAATTTTAGAATTAGGTCCTCCCCCCTTTTTTGTAGGGGACGTTTTGTGGGGCCAGGTCCACGGCCTCGACTGTGGTCGCTATTGGAGGCCAGCCGCACCCTTCCAAGCTGGGATGGCGGCGCCTAATTGGGGTGCATATCCTTATATTTTCGCCCTCCCGTTTTCTTTCTCAATAAATTACATTTCTTAGTTGTCTTCCTATATAATTGTTAGTGTTTCATTACTTTTCTTCATAACTGCGATCATTTCCTTATTTCTGTACTATTCCATGAAGTGTGTAAGGTGGTTCGCGTGTACGCGGAGCGTTCGTCGCCAATTATGCTATAATTATTGTTGTCATGCGTGTTTTGAATCGTGTAGGGGCCTATCCACGCAGGTGTTTGTTTTTTAACCGTACACGGCTTCGCGGCTGGTCGTGCAGTCGCACTTGGTCACCGATTTTAAAAGACCTACCCGCGGTTTTCTTGTCGTAGTATTGGAATTAAAATTAAAATAAATTTAAAATAATATTGAAATTTAATATTGAAATTTATATAAATCCAATAATGAATAACTTTCAATTAATAAAATTATAGAAAATGTTGTTGAAAATAAACTTACTTCATAAGAAACTGACACAATCGCTCCTAATATTGAATAATTAGAATTTAAAGCCCAACCAACAATTATCACAGGGTAAACACCTATTCTTAATAAATATGAAATACCAATTTTTTATTAAATATAGCAAAAAATAATTTATAAATTTTGCCCATTCGTACAAAACTTTATTAGGTAAATATAGACAGAAACAGTTCTGGCTCACGTCGATCTGAAATCAAATAATGTAAGATATTAAAACTCGAAAAGACTAAAAATTTAAACTCCTGCATTCAAATTATATGAGAGGAGAATTAGAAAGGATAGGAAGATTCATACTAGGTAGCGAAACAGGGGCATGCAAATATTGGCTAAACAAGAAGAAAGGGTATGTAGACTTTGTAAGAAAGAGGAAGCAACAGTGAAAGAGGTGATTGAAGCATGTGAAGTAAGTGGAGATAGCGGCAGGAATTAGAAAAAGGTAATTAGAAGAGAATGGAGAAAACTTGGGTATTTTACAGGAGATAATAGGGGGGAATTCGAAGATGGGAAGAACAGGAAAGTGATAATGGAAGATTATGCAACATAGAGTACATTAGGAAACACTTGTAAAATAGAATAATTGTTAAGATACAAGCAGGATACATTAGATGGGCAGGACATACACTGACACTATCACAGGAATAAAGTGGAAAGAGTATATGATCGTTAAATTGTAACACCAATGTAAGCAAAAAATTAAATTTTTATTATTATTATATTTTTTCTTTTTATATTGTATTTTTATATTTTCCCTTTTATTTCATATTTTCATATTCTATTTGTATAGAGAGAACTAAAAAATGTTGAGAATAGTGCGATTTATTTAGAGATAAAGAATTGAGGCGATACAATAGATACATAACAGTTTCGGCGAATATAGCCGAGTTATTTACTGTTCTGTGTAACTGAGCACTCGGGTTGGTCACGAGAGCGTGAGTGTGTATGAATTTATACGAGGTGTTGTGGGAAGAGTATGTATGTATGATGTCGCGAAAAGTAAATAGGAAGTCCATCAGCTGTTCGAGAATGTTCAAGTTGTCTTGCGATTGATGTGAAGAAGAGAAAAAGAGAAAAAGAGAAGGAAAGAGAAGGAGAAAGAAAGAGATTGAGAGAGAGAGAGAGAGAGAGAGAGAGAGAGAGAGATAGAGAGAGAGAGAGAGAGAGAGAGAGAGAGAGAGAGAGAGAGAGAGAGATGGTTCTGCCAATACACTATTTATATTCTATTTTTATATTTTTTCTTTTTATATTTCTATTTTTTAATTAATGGAACAATTAATAATCATTTTACATATATTACAATCTATTTACTTGTCTGTCTCCCTCCTTCACTCCTCACCAATTTCTATCGACTCTGCATAATTCTTTCTATGATTCTCGCCTCCAATTGTAAAGACGACACTACATAAGAAGTCTTTGTATTTCAAACTGAATACAGTATCATTTTTATGTAATCTCGAGCCATGCATAAGCTATGTGTATCCGCGACTGCGTCAAACTGCAGAGGTTGTGAGAGTAAAATTTGAAACTTTTGTCAACGTGCTACAGCAGAGCGATGTTGCGTGTGAAACATTAGTTGCGCGCAGCGCTGCTAAAGTAATACGTGATAGCGAATATTACGACGAGGATTATCTTGTAGATTGCTGGTAGCATGCGCCATCAATGATATTCTAGCCCATGCTCGTAGGAAAAAATATTAGATTGTATTTTTTAATTTTAAAGTCTTTTCGTTTGTAACAATATATATTCTCAAACCTATATTATTTCTCCATTTCATTTACCCGTCTTCCTTCTCCTTTCGCCACCTTACTCTAAGATTTGCTGACTTCACATAATTCTATTTCATTCTTCGCGCCGCCAAATGACGTCATCGCACGCGGCTGCTCCAGAGGAGTCAAGTTACACACGATCGCGCGATACGCTGCGACGCTAAGATTTAAAATCAATTTGAAAAATTTTTAGAACGAAAGCGATTGTACCGCTATGTAGTGCTGTCTCTCTCCCTCCTCCGAATTTAGATTTATAACGAAGTATTGCTCTCTCCTTCCGTCCCGAAGACGTGGTTCGTAAAAGAAAAGAACGTCGATCTTTCCCGATCTTTCCCGACATCGTCCGAAATAATTTCGGATAAAAAATAAATTATTAAACAATTTCCGACGCATGTTGATTTGAAAAAAAATCCTGGGGCCGTCCCCTCCCTGGGTTAGGTCTGAAAAATTTTCGGGGTAGGCCAACGTCTGAAAAAGACATTTCGGAGGTCATTCCCTCCCTTTGAAAAATTTCGGGGACGGTGGGTCAGGTCTCCGCGGCGGCTCGGCCCGGAGTGATCCCCTCTGCGGTTGCGGCTTCCCCCACTCCGCGGCTCGTGCACGCGCAACCGCTCTTCCACTCCCCGCAGGCCCCGCGCTCATGTTTCTCTCCGCCGCGCTCCCCCGCGCGCCCTCACTCCCCCCCGCCCCCGCGCTCCCCTCAGAGGACCTGGGTTAGAACTGTCCTAGACTTACTACTTCCAACAAAGTACTTATAGGTAAGCTATTCCAGCCAGAAAACACTGTGCCAGAAAAGTCTTTCACCAAGTAGCCCTGCTACATATCGCTGCAAAGCGTACAGTACAGCTTGCGACTAAGGTATCATCAAATGTATGTAGCGCAGGGGCACGTGATTGCCACATTCGGTCAATTTTGTTGTTTAGGCAGAAAGTCTTCAAATTTGATAACAATTCACAGTTCGTAAGCAGTTTCCCTGCAGGCGGCGATTCAGATTAAACATTCAGGGTGTTCTGCGTTTGGTTGGTTGGGTAGAACGTGTGAGGAGTCCGAAGTGCAACCACCTCCCTATGGTGAACACTGCGTCACTTGGTAGATCGCATCTTCGTATCAGCAACGGAGCGAAGAAGCGTGTTCAGAAAACATCCCCCTACCCCTCCGCCCCTGCGTGCATACCACGGTTCTGCAGTAAGATGATCATGACTCTGGGGTCCTTATTAATGACTTTTCATCATAATGTATGCATGTGAATGCATCCGTATCGCCAGATGAGTCCATCCGATGAAGGTCAGAACTTTAGTTTTTTTTACCCAAAATCTTAAACATTGACCCTCATAGTGGAGACAGAAGATATTGTCCGATCATGAAAAATTGTTACACGTGATATGTCATGAGTGAGGCCACTTTTGTCGGATATTAGAATTTGATCCGAAAAAAGTAGCAAATCGAGCCACCCTATTACATACCTTTGACAGGTCGGAAAATATGGTTACTTTTATATTTTCCCTCTGGAAAACGTTATTTTTAAAGATCAGTACATACAACAATTTTGGTTCCAAACATGCTGTTAGGCTAATCCAAGTAAGATAAGTTATTAAAAACAGTATTATAAGCGGTAAAAAAATACTTTCTTTCAGTCCATCTTCGTTTCATTTCGGATTGGAAGCGCCAAAAATTATGCTTCATTTCCTTCGTATGCTCGTTCAATTGTAGTAGGCATTTTTCCATAAATTCATCGAAAAAACAAATTCCTGGTTAATTTTTCCTATTTATCTACACTCATTTACAACGAACGTAATTTTAAAAAATTGCAAAAATTCGCAAAAACGTCGGGAAGTACAACTATTGGGCTCAAATTTGAAAAAGAAAATACGAAACAATATTAGAAAATTGCATTTATTCGAAATGCTATATTTTAGTTAATATGAGAGCTGTCTCAACAAAAAGCCATGGAAAATAGACACACTTACCTGCTTTATCAGAATCCATGGCTTACATTTCTAACCGTACACCAAACACAAAGAATAATGTCGTTCAAATGGATGTATACTAAACGTACGCCGAAAACGAATTGTGTACTCATATTCACGACCAAGTTTTGACTGCTCGTACGGGCACTAAAGTTGTGTTCAGATATATTGCCCGTTGAGGTTCATGAGGGGTATTCTCCCACCAGATCGCTTAGCTGCCTCGGTGCTCCTTTTTCTACGTTCTCACTCTCTCGAGCTACACCTGGTCGTCGCGCGGAGGGGATTGGTGTCCGTAAGGTACGTACACACGCAGCCAACCATCGCCATCACTTTGAGTACATAGAGGGGACACGATTCTCGCTTCTTTTTTGCCGAAGGCGAGAGCGACATGGAATGAAAGCGTGCTAAACGCTCATGCCCGTCGCTCACACAAAGGAAGAAGTATCATGTGTACGAAAAACGGAGTGGGACAAAGTATGTATCAACGCGTCATGTGTCTCGTACCCTTCCCTCCCCTGATTTCAGTCCCTGTGACTCGCTCCCATTCCATCTCGCTCTCGTCTTTCTAGAACAAGCGTGAGCCAGAAGTGGTGGAGATAGCCCCAAGCGCCTGACGTGTAGGCCAAACGGAGTTCTTAACGTGGAAATACATACATCAGAATAGCTGTGCGTTAGGTCCGAAGAAATTCATGAGTTTTATTGGTCAGAACATTGATTCTTTCTCGATAGCTTCATCTCGTCTTGGTCTACGCATAGCTTCGTAACGCACACAACTCTACGCTAAGATTAATAAATAACGGCCACACGACTACGTTCAGGCGGAGTCAGGCAGCGTTCCCTTTACCCCACCATACCCTTCGGTAGTACCCGCACCTCCAGCTGCCAATCCACGTTCGTCAGTTGGTGGTGGCTGATTTCTCCTCGAGCGCTGCTCGCGAAAACGAATCCACCGGCTAATATATCTGAACACGACTTTAGGGTTATGCGGGGGGCAGGGGATATGTTGTACGTCATTGACACATGAATCAACTTTATATAGCGACCTTTTATTTTTATCAGCGTTGAAGTTTTTGAAATCGACTTTTGACCGTCCAGATCGGCAAAATACCTCACTGTGCGACTCCATTTCCTCGCCAGCCGCTCGGGCCAGTGTACACCGCTTTCTTTTCAGGGTGCAACCCTTGACTAGCTTCGGGAAAGAAACCGACTTACCCCAATGCTCGCCAAGGTTGCCAGCACCGGAACCACAACGGTATATCTGTTTCTTCCAACCACCTAACGTCACGGTGTTAAAGGCAGGGTCTGTTAGGTAAACCTTACTGATTAATCCGCTAGAAGGCCCAGGATGAAACGCACACTTCTTTCGTTTTGTCGTGTCCAAGCAATTTCTACCTGCTTCCGCTTTTGTTAGATGACGTCAGGATTGAATTTTGAATCCAATGTTACCCGCCGTACCCGAGTGCGGAATCCTACACGTCAATTTAATTTTGTACAAGTGGTTAAGTAAATGAATAATAATTTCGTTTGAGGAGTGGATCGTTAACTGTGTTATTACAAGTGTCTCACGTGACTGGTTGTGGCTTCACGAAAAGGACACAAAGTGCAAAAATTTCAAACAAGGACCGAAATTATGTTATAAATAGTGCTGTCGAAGCACTATAGGTGCCGTTTGTTCACTCCCAAAGCCGCACACCAGGTGCGGATATCGTACGCAGATGACGAAATTCCCGATATTCGAAGTGAACACTTTTGCTCCTTTTCTGTCCTACCTTCGCTTCCACACCTGCCCACCTTTCCTCATTACATAGTAGTTGGTGTCACTTATTCGGGAGAATCCCAGGAATTCATTAGTGCTATTTTTATATCGATACGATGAAAAATAAAGAATTTGAATTTTTTTATAATTGACGCCTCGTCACAGCCGCCTCGAGCTGCATTTCATGAGCAGAATAATTTCACGCTCATCTCCCTTGCGTATCGCGAAAGGACCAATTCATAAAAAAATTTTGTCGCATGTTTTTCGCCTAACTCACTAGAATAATCCCAATCCATAGAAAAATAATACGTAATGAGAAAGTAAAATGTGAAAACGGGAAAACGTGCCCCAACAGCCCAGAAGTTTTACTTCTAAAATCCCGTACGCTTACGTAAATATCTAAAACCTCCACCGCTACTACAAGTCCTCTAGCAATATTGACCAGCTATTTAGATGTTCTTTCTTTTTTGTACATATTTGTTGATGTTCAGTATATCCTTTATTATTCATACCGCAGAAGATCACGGTTAATTACAATAGTCTACAACTATTATTGTAGACACTAGGGGAGACGAGGGAAATGAGAGGCAGTGGGTAATAGCAGCCAGTATAATTTCAGTAATATTGTAAATCGAATGACGACATATTTTCGCCCGAACAATGTATACCCCCCCCCCCCCCCCCAACAATGTTGCTGGGCATTTGTTTGGTTCTCTATTCGCGTTCGGACCGGTGACAGAGAACGTTGTTTGTTCAGCATGTATTTATTTGAAATAGTAAGTACAACAATTTTGTCCATTATATTTTGTTTAGGCATTATTTGAAAGATCTATATTTAACCTTTGTTATGATAACTTCGATTTTGTGTTGATTTCAAATGTTATTCTGCTATTTTTACAGAAATAAAATAACGATCATGAGGGTAATGAGAGTCAAGAGGCTCCTTACCCCACACAAACTTTGAATAGTGACACTTTTTTGCTATAGATGCTAAGAACTTGGAAATGGTTGGCACAGGTTTTGACACGCCAAATTAGTACTTACACATGTGATTTCTGTAAGTGTATCAACTTAAGTAGGACTCGTTACACATTAATCAAATCATTATATTTTATTGTACGGATATAGTAGTATAGCTAGGACAGTTCTAACGCAGGTCCTCTGAGGGGAGCGCGGGGGCGGGAGGAAGTGAGGACGCGCGGGGGAGTGCGGTGGAGGGAAACCTGGGCGCGGGGAGAGCGGGGAGTGGAAGACCGGTTGCGCACGCACGAGCCGCGAAGTGGGGGAAGTCGCAATCGTGGAGGGGGTCAGTCCGGGCCGAGCCGCCGCGGAGACCTCTCCAGACCTGGCCCAGCGCTGGAAATTTTTCAGAGAGTCGTCCCCTCCCTCTAAAAAAATTTTTATAAACCAGATCCGCCGCCGCAATATTTTTTTTGCTAACCAACAGATACTTTGCTCCAACGCAGAAAAATAATTTTTAATCAACGATCCAGCAAACCATTATGTAGAAAACACACATATTTTTGCAAACAAATATGCAACATTCTAAAGCGTTCCGATTTAACGTCGCAGCGTAACGCGCGATTACGCGTAATTTGACTCCTCTGGAGCAGCTGCGTGAGATGATACCTACCATTTTCCCGGCGCGAAGAACGTACGAATCATAGAAAGAATTATGCGGCGTCAGCAGAAATGTTTTTTCCATACATATATGTGATGGAAATTTTTCCCCAACGCAGAGAAATAATAATTTAGAAACGTCGAATCTTAGAATTAGGTGGGAAGGAGAGAATGAGGAAGACGGTAAATAAAATGGGAAAATAATATGTTTTAAATGATAATATATATTGTTACAAATGAAAAAATAGAATATAATAAAGGATATAATAAAGAATATAAAAATAAAATATAAAAATAGAATATAATAAAGAATATAAAATAGAATATAATAAAGAATATAAAAATAGAATATAGTAAAGAATATAAAATAGAATATAATAAAGAATATAAAAATAGAATATAATAAAGAATATAAAAATAGAATATAATAAAATAAGAGAAAAAATAATTAAAAAATATAAATTATGTAGAAAAAAACCGCGACGACGACGAAGATGATGATGATGATGATGATGAAGATGATGATGATGAAGATGATGATGATGAAGATGATGATGATGAAGATGATGATGATGAAGATGATGATGATGTCGCCATCACCTCATCAAATTGCCACTCCGGGGACGACGACAATGCGGGCGATGACGGTGGCGATGCTGGCTGCGATGGTGCCGTCGACGACGTCATCAGACCCTCGCACGGCGACGGCGGCAGCGGCTGCCGCACCCGTCGCACGTCGATCCATGGTGGCGACGGTGGCGATGGGGACCGCGGCCGTCGCAGGGGCCCCACTTGCCAATACGGCATCCAAGGCTATCGCAACTGAACAGCCATCATCGGGCCAACCACCAGGCCTGAAAGCCGCTGCATCCGCGGCTCATGGGGTGGTACCGCAGGAGGCGCATTCTCCGCCAGGATCCGCGCCAACATCTCTAACTGTATATACAGTGCTTGTGGATCCTAGAACACATACACAAACGTTGATATAATATTGATACATTAAACATATTAAACATAAAACACACAAAACAGTGTAGTGTGTTACATACCACTTGCAGCGGCGGAGAAGGCGGCAATGGTGGAGGTGACGGTGACGGTGACGGCGAACGTGACCATCGTGGAGAACCCCAATCCGATGACCATGTGGAAGATTGCGGTGGCGAGTCCTGGACATAGAAACTTGCAATATAATATTGGCACGATTGCCTGATTTGCGCTCAACGGATATCAAAGATTAACCTCTTTGGCACGATGCGCCACTATAGTGGCTTTCGCGGATGTCATCTTTCTGAACGACACGCCACTGTAGTGGCTTTCGCGGATGTCATCTTTCTGAACGACACGCCACTATAGTGGCTTTCGCGGATGTCATCTTTCTGAACAACACGCCACTATAGTGGATTACACGTAATTCACGTTGAACTCTAGCGTACAGAGAAACAGCACCGCGTAAAACTCAGCCGTGCCTAAGAGGTTAAACGCGGTTAATGTTAAAAATATTGTTATATACATACCTCAGGGGCAATTCGTTCTAATCTCATTATTTGTACAAAACACACAAAATTTAATTATATTTTTACAGTCTGTCCGTTAGCTGTTAAGCTTAATGAGCAACTGGTCTCGCAGAGTTCATATAATTTGTCACATGCGGACCCATGCCTAAAGTTGCATAGCTTGTGTTTTTGCGCTGCACCCACATTTTCGTTGACCATCTTCTTCTTCGAATTATTCACTGGCCATCCTCTCTTTTTTCTTCACATGTATCATTTGGTCGAACCGTTCCTCAATTCTTCTTTGGACACATCATCCGGCTACATCATACCACTATGATTACGTATCAAACATCTATTGAACTACTTTGAACGCGTATTGGATGTGTGTGATATCACTCTAAACGTGTATCGAACATGTATCGGACCAGCCTGAACGTGTATTGAACGTGTATCGAACAACTTTGACCACGTATTAAACATCTATCGAACGTGTATCGTACCACTTTGAACGTGTATTGAACGTGTATCGAACCACTTTGAACGTGTAGGCTATGACTATTGAACGTCTATTGTATGACTATTGAACGACTATTGTACGACTTTGTACGACTATTAAACGTGTATCATACCAGTATGATTACATATCGAACATCTATCATACCACTCTGAACGTGTATCGACCGTGTATGGTACTACTCCGAACGTGTATCGAACGTGTATCAAACTACTCTGAACGTGTATCGAACGTGTATGGTACCACTCTGAACGTGTATCGAAAGTGTATCATACCACTTTGATCGCGTATCGAACGTGTATGGTACCACTTCTACATAATAATTATAACTATCGTCTTAATCTAGCGTACACTGCACGCAGGAGGTTGGGGAGGGTGAAGAAAAAACATTTATGCATTAAAAATTTATTATATTTTATTTATGCAATTGTCTCTGGTGTTTAGACCACCAGTTGAATATTTTAAATACATTTTTCAAAGTCGTTTATCGCGCCTGTTCTGAACCGTGTGTTGAGTTCGATGTAATCGCGGAGCCAGGGAGATTGAGCGAATTGAAGCTCGCGGTGTATCTTTGTAATACGAAGACCGTGACGCGTGCACTGTTACAGGTTGCGATAGTGGATAATGTAACGCTGCTTATCGTATACCGTCGCGAGTAATTTGTCCTGTCTGCTGCCAGGTGGTTTGGCACGCGTCGGACAGACCGGTTGATCGGCATGAGCGTCATGCAGATGTTGCGGATATTCCAGATCTACCTCGAGAATGTACCCCGTGGGCGAATCGACCGGGATCGAAGACACGTTAAAACTTACAACATCTTCGACCCATTGAAATTTGGCGTATGGCAGGGGCTGACACATTGCCCATCCATACAAATTGTTCACATCAAAGTACATCAAGTACGATGACTGTTCCGATGCGACGTAAGATGGCATGTACTTGTTATTGGCATGTGCGTATCTTCCGGAATATTGACTTAAACCACCGCGTATACCGCGTTCGATAAACATGACCATGTCGACGTCTGTGAGCAATTCAAATTTAATTTTGGTATGTTTTAGCATGGCATCCCATGTGAAACCAGGTAAAGTATAACAATGCGAGGGAATCTAATCCGTAACTCTTGATACAACTTTCGCGAAAATTTTCAAAAGTATCTGCCAATAACAAGACATATGTTTTCAAATACAAGTTGCTGTATTCGCCCAAGGTTCTAATCCCAAAACGCTGCCAGACAGTATCGCCGTGCGCGTAATCGCTCTCGGATACAGTCTCACCCGTTAACGAACTGTAGAATGATTCGCGCGGCAGTAAGCATTGGTCCTGCAGCTTGTTCGCGCAATCAAGGTATTCATACGGAAAGACACCCTTTCGCGTCAATAAATTGAAATCCTCGGTGGATAATGTTTCAAATTCGGATCGTAAAATTTTTAATTTATCTGCGCTAAGAAAAGATGCTAATTTGTCGAGACTGGTATTGAGAAATTTGTACGAATCGATGAATCGCAATTTGATACAATTTCGCGAGGCTGGTTCAGCCGTATCTTCGACATTTTTTGTGAATGAAATATATTTTTCTTTAGTTATGGGTAATACGTCAACGCTGCCTTCGAAAGCGGTAGCTATTTCCTCGATAATGAAATGTGGATCGTAGCCGGATAAATTATCAAAAACTATGGGGATGTAAAACAGTAGTAAGGCTAAGCGGGTTCTAACTCAGGTCCTCTGAGGGGAGCGCGGGGGCGGGGGGAAGTGTGGGCGCGCGGGGGAGCGCGGCGGAGAGAAACATGGGCGCGGGGTCTGCGGGGAGTGGAAGAGCGGTTGCGCGCGCACGAGCCGCGGAGTGGGGGAAGCCGCAACCGCGGAGGGGATCAGTCCGGGCCGAGCAGTCGCGGAGACCTGACCCACCGTCCCCGAAATTTTTCAAAGGGAGGGAATGACCCCCGAAAAGTCTTTTTCAGACGTTGGCCCACCCCGAAAATTTTTTCAGACCTAACCCAGGGAGGGGACGGCCCCCAGGATTTTTTTTCACACCAACATGCGTCACCAAGCATAATACATTATTTTTTATCGGATGATGTCGAACAATGTCGGGAAAGATCGACGTTCTTTTCTTTTACGAACCACGTCTTCGGGACGGAAAGAGAGAGCAATACTTCGTTATAAATCTAAATTCGGAGGAGGGAGAGAGACAGCATTACATAGCGGTACAATCGCAGATATTCTAAAATTTTTAACCAGCGATCTACCAAACCATTATGTAGCAAGCATTCTAAAACTAAACAGTATTCTAAAGCGTTCCGATTTAACGTCGCAACGTATCGCACGATCTCGCGTAATTCGAATCCTCTGGAGCAGCCGTACGGGATGACGTTATGTGGTGGCGCGAAGAAGGCGCGAATCATAGAAAGAATTATATGGCGTCAGCAGATAGAATCTTTTCCGTATCAACAGACATTCTTTTCCCAACGCAGAGAAATAATAACTTTAATCCCCTCCCACACTGGTCTACCGAACCTTTATGTAGAAAACAGACACATTTTAGCCGAACCATTATGTAGCCAGCATTCTAAAGCTAACAGTATTCTAAAGCGTTCCGATTTAACATCGCAACGTATCGCGCGATCACGTGTAATTCGAATCCTCTGAAGCAGCCGTACGGGATGACGTCATGTGGTGGCGCGAAGAAGGCGCGAATCATAGAAAGAATTATATGGCGTCAGCAGAAATTGGTGAGGAGAGAAGAAGGAAGACGGGTAAATAAATAGATTGTAATATATAGAAAAGGATTATATATTGTTACATTACTTAAAAAATAGAAATATAAAAAAGAAAATATTTAAACATAATATAAATAGTGTCTCAGCAGAATTCTCTCT
Organism: Andrena hattorfiana; assembly: GCA_944738655.2. Lineage (NCBI taxonomy): Eukaryota > Metazoa > Arthropoda > Insecta > Hymenoptera > Andrenidae > Andrena > Andrena hattorfiana. The sequence goes on along the minus strand of OX122890.1, from coordinate 49,266,115 downwards.
CCCCCTCTCTCCCTCTCCCTCTCCCACTCACTCTCACTCCCTCTCCTTCTCTCTCTCTCTCTCTCTCTCTCTCTCTCTCTCTTTTACATCAATCGCAAGACAATTTGAACATTCTCGAACAGCTGATGGACTTCCCCTTTACTTTTCGCGACATCATACATACATACATACTTTTCCACACAACACCTCACATACACTCATATACACTCACGCTCTCGTGACCGACCCGAGTGCTTGGTTACACAGAACAGTAGTATCTCGGCAACATTCGCTGAAACTGTTACGTATCGTCTCAATTCTCTATCTCTAAATGAACCGTACTATTCTCAACATTTTTTAGTTCTCTCTATACAAATAGGATATCAAAATACAATATAAAAAGAAAAAATATAATAATAATAATAATAATAATAATTTAATTTAATTTATTGCCACATTCGTGTTACAATTTAACGATCAAATAATCTTTCCATTTCATTCCCATGATTGTGTCAGTGTAAGTCCCACCCTTCTAATGTATCCTGCTGTCTCTTAACAATTTTTTCTATTTTACAAGTGTTTCCTAATCTGTTCTATGTTATGTAATCTTCTTTTATCACTATCTCCCATAGAATAGCCAAGTTTTTCCCTTCTCCTCTAATTACCTCTGCACAATTCCTGCCACTCTCTCAACTTACTTCACATGTTTCAATCGCGTGTTTCACTGTTTCTTCCTCTTTCTTACATACCCTTTCTTCTTTCATTAGCCAATATTTGCATGTTCTTGTTTCACTATCCTTTATGAATCTTCCTATCCTTTCCAATTCTCCTCTCCTTTTTTCATTTCCCCCCATAAGCATTTCGGCTTATCTCCTGGTTTCCTTGCCACCTCTTTTAATTCTCTTAGGAACTTTGACTCTTTTACATTCATCTGTCTTTCTTGTTCTTGGATGTCAATTACTTATCTGTTCTAATTTTTAATCCACACTTCTTCCCCATTTAATCTTCTTCTTTTCCATTCTTCGTTTGACCATCCTCTCCCTTCCAAGAATTTGATTCGCATTCTTTCCTTTTTTCGTTACTTCATTTCCTCTCATTAGTCTTCTCCTACATTCATATCGTATCGATCCTTCTTCCGAGTTTATTAGTGTCTCTTCAAACTTCATTACCCTTACTTCCATTTTAATTGCTATGCCATCTCTTCCCGTTTCTTTTAACAGCCAATATGTTGATGTTGATCTCTCCAATTTCATTATCCATCGTATGTATTTCGCCTGCAATTTTTCTATTTCCTCATACCTTCTCCATCCCCATATCGCTGCTCCATACGCCACGGTGTTCCTAACTAGCGCATCAAACAGTTTCATTCTTCTTTCAGTCATCTCTGAATAATCTTTCTCCAATCCCCCCATACTTCTCCTAGTACCATATTCGCTTCCCTAACTACCTTCTTAATATGGTGTTTATCCTCGTTGTTCTCTCCCTCTCGTTCTATAATCTAAATATTTCAGTTCTCTTACTCTTTCTTCTTCATTCCAACGGAATCTTTCCTATTTTCTTCTTCCTCCTGCTTTCCTGCATATCATTATCTTAGACTTTTACACATTTAACTCCAAGCCTTTCTTCTTTATATATCTCTCGAATCTATTTATCATATTCTTAGGTCCCTGTGCATTATTTACCATTAACACATCACCCGCGTATGAAATTGTTAAAATTTTCCTTCTATCTATTACGACTCCACCTTCCTTTTCTTTGCTCATTTCTTCTTTCCAGGTCTGCAAATGCGACATTGAAAAGTGTCAAGCTTAACGGGCACCCTTGTCTAACACCCTTTCCTGTTAAAAAAACTTTCCTATCAGTTCCATCTTCATTCCTAAAGCGCATATAGTTCTGTCATGCATTTCCTGTATCCGTATTCTTAGTTGTTCGCCTACTCCTCCTTCATAAAGTCTTTTCTAAATTTCTTCCCTCTCCAATCAATCAAATGCTCTCTTCATATCCGTGAAAAACAGATATAGTATCCGTCTTTCTTTTGAGGTTTCTATATCTATAACCATTTTAACTACCGCTATTGCGTCTACTGTACCTCTCCTTCTCCTGAATCCCATATGCGTATCGTTTAATATCCCATTTTCCATTTGTTCTTCTAATTTTCTCCTTAGAATTTCCACGCATATCTGATAATCCGTGTCCATCTAAGTTATGCCCCTATAGTTCTTAACCATTTCCCTTTCTCCTTTTTTTTTCTTTTTTTTTCTTTTTGAATACAGAACTTACTATTCCTTCTTTCCATTCTTGCGGAAAGTCCCCTTTCTTCCATGTTCTGTTTATCACCTTTGTTTGATTACCTATCTTTATGAAGATGATTGCGACCTCGATGTTGAATTAAGATATAATTTAAATGCAGGAGTTTAAATTTTAAGTCTGTTCGGCTTTTAATATCTTACATGATTTGAGTTGAAATCGACGTGAGCCAGATCGGTTTCTATCTATATTTACCTAATAAATTTTTATACAAAAGGACTTAATTTGTAAATTATTTTTTGCTATATTCAATAAAAATTGGAATTTTATGTTCATTAAGAATAGGTGTTTACCCTGTGATAATTGTTGGTTGGGCTTCAAATTCTAATTATTCAATATTAGGACCGATTGGGTCAATTTCACAATCAGTTTCTTATGAAGTAAGTTTAATTTTAACAATATTTTCTGTAATTTTATTAATTGAAAATTATTCATTATTGGATTTATATAAATTCCAATATTATATTAAATCTATTTTAATTTTAATTCCAATACTACGACAAGAAAATCGCGGATAGTTCTTTTAAAATCGGAGACCAAGTGCTACTGCACGACAAGACGCGAGCGGTCAAAAACTAACACCTGCGTGGATAGGCTCTAACACGATTCAAAACACGCACGATAATAATAATTACAGTATAGAGGGCGACGAACAATCCGCGTTCAGACAAACACTTCATAGAATAGGGCAGTAATAGGGAAATGATCACAATTTAGAAGGAAAGTAACGATACACTAACAATTACATATAAGGATAAGACTAAGAAAGGTAATTTATTGAAAAAGATGGTAAATAAGCGCACAACTAGGCGTCGTCGTCCCAGCCACGTAGGGCGCAGTCGGCCTCCAATAGCGACCACAATCGAGGCCGCGGATCAGGCCCAACGAAGATGTCCCCATGACGTTCTACACAAAAAAAAACAATTGCAAGACTATTACTATACGCACGGAAATAGAAACAATAAGCAGATCTACAATCCCCGATGCAATAAGACACTCACCAAATAGGACCCTCAGACCTCATGAGTCTTCGTCATCCTCCCAGAATTCTGCATGCTGGAAGAATCGGTGCCAGTGCACCCGATACTCCCTAATTGCCACCATGTAGGCAATGCTGATACAACCCGGCGGGCGGGGCACTGGAAACGCTAGAGGGATAAACGGATAAATAGGATAATAAAATAACACACACGAAGAACAAACATCACTCGCACGTACAATTAGAGCAAACATAATGTCTCGGGGTACGTCTAAGATGGCCGACAACATCTTTGTCCAGGAGATCGCAACGAAATAAGAAGCGACTAAGAAAATCGAGACCTATTTGCCCTAACTTCTCACTTCTACTCAAGCCCGGACGAAGAATATAAACAGTACTACGTTCGCAAAAAATTCATCACACACACACACACACACACACACACACACACACACACACACGCGCGCGCGCGCGCGCGCGCACGAGGAAAGACTCTATGAAACGCCAATTACACCTCGGCATTATAATTTACAGGATTTTTGTCCTACAAACGACGATACCACTCGCAGGAGGAACAACCCCCGACATAGATTTCACTATAAAAGAATTCCAACACCACCCCGACAATTACTTCGAAAACCTAGGCGATTTACAAAATTATCGAGACAGCTGGAAGTTAGTATTACATGTAAACATATCTTACATCTACCGACGCGAAGCAAACCTCCAAGCTGCACTATATGATATACTTGCGCAATGTAAAAAACCTTGTACCGACAACTTACAAAAATTTTGTCAAACATTCACCGCGAAAATCCAAGACAAGGTAGACCGCATCGCCAAAACTCTTTACCTACGTCCAGTAAACTAAAAGCTCAGCACAAAACAGCGTCGTGTACAAATAGACGGATTAGGTTACATAGGCAAATCACTCTTGGGGCTAATGGATTCCGGGGATAGAAAGAAAATCGATGATTTTACTAGACCTTTTCAAAACACAAGATAACAGACTTTAAAAAAAAAAAAAAAAAAAAAAAGTAAAACGCAATCAAGGGACAAATGCAAATTTTAAGAGCAAATACCAAACTTCTCAACGAGACTATACATGACATACGAGACAACGATAACACACTCTTAAACGCGACGTGACAAATTCAATACTTACTCCAACAGACAGCCAACATTACTAAATTTCGAGAGACAGTAGACGAACCCCTCATACTAATAAACAGCCCCGCAGAAACACTATTGCGCGACACGCAAGTCTTGTTAGAATTCATTATGGATATAAAGAAAGGAGTCCTAAACCTACGATTAATACCACCAGCACAAATCATAACGTACCTCGCTTCCGCATTAGCACATATTTCGAATGAACTAGACTTCACAATTGGAATAAAATTAGAAAACTAGCCGCCATTATCAAAATCCTCCAGCTCTCCACATTTTCGGATACCAAATCAATTACTGTAGTACTAGATATTTCATTGTTAAACGCGAAAAAATTCTAATTGAGCAAGGTACGCCTGATACCCACGAAGATAAACGAATCGTTCTACGCGTATAGAACCCCTCGACTCGTACGAGGTACGTGACACCTTGGTGCAAGATTACATACAACTAAGCAAACAGGGCCTAGCAAAATGTAAGACAATAAACGATCTGTACCTCTGCACCTCTAATCACCCGATGTTCAAAGCGATACCATACAGACCGTGCGAAGTACAATTGTACACAAAATTAACAAACACATGTAAAATGCGAATTATGACACTGAATCACACATTCCAGATAGAATTACAACTACCAGGCACGTGGATTTATATCGCACCGAAACCGATACAACTAGCAGTATAATAACAATAAGAAACAAATGTACAATCACTACCACCAAATTCACAATAGAAACTAGAAAACAATGCGGATTAGAAAGAACATGGTACTACTTACCTGACCACAATTTTTTCGTCATCAGATGAAATCACACTTTCACAGCCTACTGTAAGTTCGTACGGAAACACAAATTTCAAGCTTAAAAGGATAATCGAACACCCCGAAGAATTAAATAAAGTTAGCAAACAAATTGGAAGACTTACAAAAACGATTTAGAAAAACCCGAAATTATACCAACCGAGTATCACCAAGCTTCTTTATACCATCCACAGTAACGGGATTTATCACATGAGGACCCATGCCTAAAGTTGCATACGTTACAAAGTAGGATGCCTTCGTTCTTCACCTTCCTCTTCACTGACAATCCCCCTTCCTCCTTGCACTAATCTGCTTCGAATTCTTCACAGATCATCCTCTCATTCTTTGGCCTCATAATTTGACTAAACCGTATCACTTGATCGTGCATCGAACGTGAATCGTACCACTCTGAACGTGTATTGAACGTCTATCAAACGTGTATCATACCACTTTCAACATCTATCGTACCACTTTCAACATCAATCGAACATAAATCGAACCACTTTCAACATCAATCGAACCACTCCGAACATGTATTGAACCACTTTCAACATGAATTGAACCACTTTCAACATGAATCGAACCACTTTCAACATCAATCGAACCACTTTCAACATCAATTGAACCACTTTCAACCACAATTGAACCACTTTCATCATCAATCGAACCACTCCGAACATGTATTGAACCACTTTGAACATGAATCGAACCACTTTCAACATCAATCGTACCACTTTCAACATCAAACGTACCACTTTCAACATCAATCGAACCACTTTCAACATCAATCGAACATCAATCGAACCACTTTCAACATCAATCGAACCACTTTCAACATCAATCGAACCACTTTCAACATCAATCGTACCACTTTCAACATCAATCGAACATGAATCGAACCACTTTCAACCACAAGCGAACCACTTTCAACATCAATCGAACATTAATCGAACCACTTTCAACATCAATCGAACCACTTTCAACATCTATCGTACCACTTTCAACATCAATCGAACATGAATCGAACCACTTTCAACATCAATCGAACCACTTTCAACCACAATCGAACCACTTTCAACATCCATCGTACCACTTTCAACATCAATCGAACATCAATCGAACCACTTGATGTTCGATTGATGTTGATAGTGGTACGATTGATGTTGAAAGTGGTTCGATTGTGGTTGAAAGTGGTTCGATTGATGTTGAAAGTAGTTCGATTCATGTTCGATTGATGTTGAAAGTGGTACGATTGATGTTGAAAGTGGTTCGATTGATGTTGGAAGTGGTTCGATTGATGTTCGATTGATGTTGAAAGTGCTTCGATTGTGGTTGAAAGTATGTTCGATTGATGTTCGATTGATGTTGAAAGTGGTTCGATTGTGGTTGTAAGTGGTTCGATTGATGTTCGATTGATGTTGAAAGTGGTACGATTGATGTTGAAAGTGGTTCGATTGTGGTTGAAAGTGGTTCGATTGATGTTGAAAGTGGTTCGATTCATGTTCGATTGATGTTGAAAGTGGTTCGATTAATGTTCGATTGATGTTGAAAGTGGTTCGATTGTAATAATAATAACAATAATAATAATATTTATTCACGGGACAAGCCCATTAAGACAAAGTATATCAATACAATAATTATAACAGACAGAACAGCCAACCGACATTATGTTTAACTCGAACAATAAAGACAGCGTAAAAGTGACAAAGGAGTGGGATAATTAGTATACATAGCAAACACCGTGTAGGTCTAGGTTACCTCTATATAAAGTCATCCGAAAACAAGGCCATTCGAACGTTAGACTTAAAACTCGAGAGGGTATCAGCAAAGAAATCAATATCCCCGTGATATCTGTTTGCGAGACCACTTAATCTATGCAGGGGATCAGCATGTCCAACCCAGGAGGAGTAGTCCAGAGATTTAAAAAGGGTTGTATGCCTAGAAGCGCGTACAGGTACATTGAAATTGACTAACGCCAAAACACGAGGGTTATCAACCATCCCATTCAGTATTCTGTACAGAAAAGTCAGGTCCGTAACTCTCCTCCTATGCTCCAGGCTCCGGATATTAGCTCTGTTCATGATAGGGCCGTAGTTATGGTCAAAACGAGCAAGAGGCTGGCCAGTTTTGTAAGCTAAAAGGCGCAAGAATCTGTGCTGGACCCTCTCGAGTTGAGTCCTATATTTCTCCCAACGCGCCGCCCAGATAACACTTGCATATTCGAGGTGAGGCAGCACTAGGGTTGTGTATAGGTAACGCAGCGTGGAAGGATTCGCGAAGTCAGCGCTATTCCTAGATATAAACCCAAGGGCTTTATTTGAGACCGCAACGATGCGTTGAATGTGCTGGGTAAATGAGAAGGAAGAGTCGATATAGACTCCGAGGTCGCGGGCACCGTCTACACTTGAGAGCTGGACTCCCGCTATTTGGTAGGGATAACGCGATAGGTTTTTGCAACAAGACAACCTTAAGATGTGGCACTTGCTAATATTCAGCTCCATGTGGTTCGACAGACACCATTCGGAAAGCCTATCTAGGTCCGATTGAAGGCTTAGGGAATCAGAAGGGCACGAGATGCATTTATAAATTTTTAGGTCGTCCGCGAACAGTAAGTACTCGCTACCTAAGATGGTCTGGCGAATGTCGTCGACGAACAGTAAGAACAGTAAACCCCTGACGTGGCAAAAATCTTCCGAGAAAGAACCTCCCCGACTCTAACCCGTTGAACACGCCCAGTTAAATACGAAAAGAGCCACCTCACCAGTTGACCCTTAAACCCGATAGCGGAGAGTTTGTCGATGAGTAAGAAATGGTCTACCCTATCAAAGGCCTTCTTGAAATCCGTGTAGATGACGTCCACCTGCAACTTTTTGTCCAGTCTGCTGGCCACGAAGTTACAGAAGACGGCCAAATTGGTGACGGTGGATCTGCCCGATAAAAACCCGTGCTGCTCAACGGATAAAGCGTTCCTAACCAGGCCACTAATTTTCCTAGTGACGATAGCTTCGAGCAGCTTGCTCATAATATTAAGCATCGAAATAGGTCTATAGTTCGAGATGTCAGACTTCGCGCCGGCCTTGTGGACCGGAGTGATAGTGCTGACTTTCCAAGCTGACGGAAAGTGCCCATCAGTTAGTGATCGGTTGAAAATTAACCAGAGCGGACGAGACAGTATAAATTTGCAGTTCTTTATAAAGATTGGAGGGATTCCATCCTCGCCGGGACCTTTATAAATGCTGAGGTTGTCAATTTCTTCGAGTACTTCGCCTATGCTGACATTCAGGCCAGACAGATCAAGCGGCGAGTCTGCACCGGCGGAAGCGACGTAATTTGGATGTGTTGACAAATAAACCGACTCGAAAAAACTCGCGAACAGATCGGCAATTTCTGAGTTACCAGAAGAGGTCGTGCCATCAAGGTACATAGATCCAGGAAGACCATGGGTGGAGCGCTTATAATTAATAAATTTCCAAAAAGTTTTAATATTTAGCGGGATAGAGGCCTCCGTGGACGCAACGTATCCCTGATAACACGACCTGGAAAGAGACTTGCATTCGGACCTTAGATGGCAAAAAGTTAGGTAATCATGCCAGTCGTTACTTTTCTTATAGGCAAGGTGAGCTGCCTTTTTAGCCTTGATACGCGAAATTAGTTCCTTAGAGAACCAGCTCGGGTAATTAGCGAAGTAAGCTCTCGTTACTGGAACGAAGGATTGTATCGCGTGGAAAACATGATTGTAGAGGAAAGTGACGGACTCCTCCGTTGATAAGCTATTCAGGCAGCCATCCCAGTCGACCGCATTAAAGTACTCTACGATTCGCGGGTAGTTCCCGTTTTTAAAGTCAAATCTACTGGACACAGAGCGACCGACAGCCTGAGTAGCACTGAGCTGTAGATCCGCGAGAAGAGCAGGATGGTAGGGATCGAGTGGTAAGAGGTGATCGGAAACCAGCGTCAGTGAAACTCCATTAAAATTGGAGAATATAATATCAAGAAGATCCCCGCGGGAATTAGGACACGATTGTGGTTGAAAGTGGTTCGATTGTGGTTGAAAGTGGTTCGATTGATGTTCGATTGATGTTGAAAGTGGTTCGATTGTGGTTGAAAGTGGTTCGATTGATGTTCGATTGATGTTGAAAGTGGTTCGATTGATGTTGAAAGTGGTACGTTTAATGTTGAAAGTGGTACGATTGATGTTGAAAGTGGTTCGATTCATGTTCGATTGATGTTGAAAGTGGTACGATAGACGTTGAAAGTGGTATGATACACGTTTGATAGACGTTCAATACACGTTCAGAGTGGTACGATTCACGTTCGATGCACGATCAAGTGATATGGTTTAGTCAAATTATGAGGCCAAAGAATGAGAGGATGATCTGTGAAGAATTCGAAGCAGATTAGTGCAAGGAGGAAGGGGGATTGTCAGTGAAGAGGAAGGTGAACGAAGGCATCCTACTTTGCAACGTATGCAACTTTAGGCATGGGTCCTCATGTGATAAATCCCGTTACTGTGGATGGTATAAAGAAGCTTGGTGATACTCGGTTGGTATAATTTCGGGTTTTTCTAAATCGTTTTTGTAAGTCTTCTAATTTATTTAATTCTTCGGGGTGTTCGATTATCCTTTTAAGCTTGAAATTTGTGTTTCCGTACGAACTTACAGTAGGCTGTGAAAGTGTGATTTCATCTGATGACAAAAAAATTGTGGTCAGGTAAGTAGTACCATGTTCTTTCTAATCCGCATTGTTTTCTAGTTTCTATTGTGAATTTGGTGGTAGTGATTATACATTTGTTTCTTATTGTTATTATACTGCTAATTGTATCGGTTTCGGTGCGATATAAATCCACGTGCCTGGTAGTTGTAATTCTATCTGGAATGTGTGATTCAGTGTCATAATTCGCATTTTACATGTGTTTGTTAATTTTGTGTACAATTGTACTTCGCACGGTCTGTATGGTATCGCTTCGAACATCGGGTGATTAGAGGTGCAGAGGTACAGATCATTTATTGTCTTACATTTTGCTAGGCCCGGTTTGCTTAGTTGTATGTAATCTTGCACCAAGGTGTCACGTACCTCGTACGAGTCGAGGGGTTCTATACGCGTAGAACGATTCGTTTATCTTCGTGGGTATCAGGCGTACGTTGCTCAATTAGAATTTTTTCGCGTTTAACAATGAAATATCTAGTACTACAGTAATTGATTTGGTATCCGAAAATATGGAGAGCTGGAGGATTTTGATAATGGCGGCTAGTTTTCTAATTTTATTCCAATTGTGAAGTCTAGTCCATTCGAAATATGTGCTAATGCGGAAGTGAGGTACGTTATGATTTGTGCTGGTGGTATTAATCGTAGGTTTAAGACTCCTTTCTTTATATCCATAATGAATTCTAACAAGACTTGCGTGTGGCGCAATAGTGTTTCTGCGGGGCCGTTTATTACTATGAGGGGGTCGTCTACTGTCTCTCGAAATTTAGTAATGTTGGCTGTCTGTTGGAGTAAGTATTGAATTTGTCACGTCGCGTTTAAGAGTGTGTTATCGTTGTCTCGTATGTCATGTATAGTCCCGTTGAGAAGTGTGGTATTTGCTCTTAAAATTTGCATTTGTCCCTTGATTGCGTTTTACTTTTTTTTTTTTTAAAGTCTGTTATCTTGTGTTTTGAAAAGGTCTAGTAAAATCATCGATTTTCTTTCTATCCCCGGAATCCATTATCCCCAAGAGTGATTTGCCTATGTAACCTAATCCGTCTATTTGTGCACGACGCTGTTTTGTGCTGAGCTTTTAGTTTACTGGACGTAGGTAAAGAGTTTTGGCGATGCGGTCTACCTTGTCTTGGATTTTCGCGGTGAATGTTTGACAAAATTTTTGTAAGTTGTCGGTGCAAGGTTTTTTACATTGCGCAAGTATATCATATAGTGCAGCTTGGAGGTTTGCTTCGCGTCGGTTGATGTAAGATATGTTTACATGTAATACTAACTTCCAGCTATCCCGATAAATTTGTAAATCGCCTAGGTTTTCGAAGTAAATGTCAGGGTGGTGTTGGAATTCTTTTATAGTGAAATCTATGTCGGGCGTTGTTCCTCCTGCGAGTGGTATCGTCGTTTGTAGGATAAAAATCCTGTAAATTATAATGCCGAGGTGTAGTTGGCGTTTCATAGAGTCTCTCCTCGTGCGCGCGCGCACGCGTGCGCGCGTATGTGTGTGTGTGTGTGTGTGTGATAAATTTTTTGCGAACGTAGTACAGTTTATCTTCTTCGTGCGGGCTTGAGTAGAAGTGAGAAGTTAGGGCAAATGGGTCTCGATTTTCTTAGTCGGTTCTTATTTCGTTGCGATCTCCTGGACAAAGATGTTGTCGGCCATCCTAGACGTGCCCCGAGACATTATGTTTGCTCTAATTGTACGTGCGAGTGATGTTTGTTTGTTTGTTCTTCGTGTGTGTTATTTTATTATCCTATTTATCCGTTTATCCCTCTAGCGTTTCCAGTGCCCCGCCCGCCGGGTTGTATCAGCATTGCCTACATGGTGGCAATTAGGGAGTATCGGGTGCACTGGCACCGATTCTTCCAGCATGCAGAATTCTGGGAGGATGACGAAGACTCATGAGGTCTGAGGGTCCTATTTGGTGAGTGTCTTATTGCATCGGGGATTGTAGATCTGCTTATTGTTTCTATTTCCGTGCGTATAGTAATAGTCTTGCAATTGTTTTTTTTTGTGTAGAACGTCATGGGGACATCTTCGTTGGGCCTGATCCGCGGCCTCGACTGTGGTCGTTATTGGAGGCCGACAGCGCCTTACGTGGCTGGGACGACGACGCCTAGTTGTGCGCTTATTTACCATCTCTTTCAATAAATTACCTTTCTTAGTCTTATCCTTATATGTAATTGTTAGTGTATCGTTACTTTCCTTCAAAACTGTGACCATTTCCCTATTACTTCCCTATTCTATGAAGTGTTTGTCTGAACGCGGATTGTTCGTCGCCCTCTATACTGTAATTATTATTATCGTGCGTGTTTTGAATCGTGTTAGAGCCTATCCACGCAGGTGTTAGTTTTTGACCGCTGGCGTCTTGTCGTGCAGTAGCACTTGGTCTCCGATTTTAAAATCGGCGATTTTCTTTTCGTAGTATTGGAATTAAAATTAAAATAAATTTAATATAATATTGGAATTTATATAAATCCAATAATGAATAATTTTCAATTAATAAAATTACAGAAAATATTGTTAAAAATAAACTTACTTCAAAAGAAACTGATTGTGAAATTGACCCAATCGGCCCTAATATTGAATAATTAGAATTTGAAGCCCAACCAACAATTATCACAGGGTAAACACCTATTCTTAATTAACATAAAATTCCAATTTTTATTGAATATAGCAAAAAATAATTTACAAATTAAGTCCTTTTGTATAAAAATTTATTAGGTAAATATACAGGGTGTCCGCGGGAAGAGTGGACAGCTGCATATCTCCTAAACTATTGGAGACAAAAATATTTAAAAAAAATAGGGAATTGCATGGTTCGAGGGGGCCAACTTATTAGCGCGGACGAATTTTGTTTTCGATTATTATTTTAAAAGATACGATGGTCAAGTTCGGTTTTTTAAATGGAACTATTTTTTCTGAAGACCTGAGTTGATAGTCCGTTCTAAGACAAATTCAATAAGCTTTAATGTATACACTTGATTCCCACTGGTTTTTGAGATATTGCGCTTGCCAATTCACTGATTTTCCCTGGAAGAAAACTCGCTGGAATAGCAAGGACCGGGGACGGTCTTGCTGGCGCCACGGGTGGCCTTGCCTGTTGAAACAGATACCTACCTGCCAAAGGTCTACGCCAGGAATGGCAGGCCCAAAGGCTGGACAATTCTTTTCCGTCAGAAATGCTACTTAGGTAGGTACATCTGCGGTATCGAGACGCGCACCGTTACTTTTATTTCGCACTTGCTTCTACGCTCGGATGGCCGGTTCTTTTGAGAGGGATGTAAGTTCAATTGATTAGGTTAGGAGGTGTGAAAGTTGCTAGACTAAATTTCAACCATAGGGAGCAGATTATATTAGAACCAATCGAATTTGCATCCCTCACAAACGGCTGCTCTCTTGAAGAGGCCCTCTTCACAGCAATACCTCCTCCCCAGTGCCCACCTTCTCTCGCACAGAATACGATGACGCATGCTTTTGTTTTGATATTAAAGCTCGTGTTTATATTCGAGAGGACCACGTGTCAACAGCGGGCTACCATTTTTCTTCCCGTGTCTCTCTACGAGGCGTATTGACGGTGGATTGTAGGAGCGTAGATGTCTGGATGCCAGTTATTGAATTCAGGAGACGATAGAAACACTTTACTACAAAACACACATGTACTATAATTAAAGTAAATCGTATTCCTCTCGGGAAGGAGTACTGATAATCATCGAACTTGCGCCCTACTTCGCGCAGACCGATTACACGGAGGGTAGTCAAGCCACACACTGCACAAATGATAAGCCGCGTCTAGACGTTGCGAGGCTGCAGCGCGAGGCGTGCCTCGCGGAGTGAAAAGTCTGGAGAGTCCTTAGCTCGCCTTGGTCACTTTGCAAAGCAACCTCGTGCTGCTGCCGTGGCGAGGACAACACCCCGCAGTGCCTCACCGAATTTTATGGCTTTCGACCCTCGAAGGGTTTGGAATATCATTAGGAAGTGAGAACTGTTCAGGATTTCAAATGTTTGTATCTTTTCTTCATCGTATCGAAGGGGAAGTGGCGGCAATGGATTCCTGGCGTTCCGTCGATTAAAATCATACCAAATATCATGCAAATCGGACTACCTTGACACAAGCTATTTGTATTCCCTATGTAAAAGTTGTCCGATTTACACGACATTTGAAATGATTTTCATCGGAAAACCCCAAGGAATCCATCGGCGACACTTCCATATCCATACGATAAGGAATAAAAAATTATTTTATTTCTTAAAAAGGTATGTACCGGCTGATTCTGGAGCTGCGCTCGTCACCCCGTGGCGAGGACAACACCCCGCAGTGCCCATCGAATTTTATGGCCTTCGACCCTCGAAGGGTTTGGAATATCATTAAGAAGTGAGAAATGTTCAGGATTTCAAATATTTGCTTCTTTTCTTCATCGTCTGGAAGGGGAAAGTGATGCCATTGGATTCCTGGCGTTCCGTCGACTAAAATCATACCAAATTTCATGTAAATCGGACTATTTTTAACCAAGTCAAGTCAGCTTGAAATGATATAAAACGATTTTTCATGGAATTTCCTTAATTATGATCCGAATTACGTCGTACTTGGTGTTAGTTTCATCGGCAAAACATAAGGAATCAACTGGCCTCATTTTCGCAAAGATCTGATGAGAAATGCGGAAATCGAAGATTTCTCACTTCTTAATAGGGACTCGAACCCCTTCGAGGGTCGAAAGCCATAAAATTCGAGGGGCACTGCGGGATGTTGTCCTCGCCACGGGGTGAAGGGCGTACCACCAGAATTACCCTGTATCTGTTTAAGAAGTAAAATAATTCTTTATTCCTTATCGTGTGGATATGGAAGTGTCACCGATGAATTCCTTGTGGTTTTCCGATGAAAATCATTTCAAATGTCGTGTAAATCGGACAACTTTTACATAAGGAATACAAATAGCTTGTGTCAAGGTAGTCCGATTTGCATGATATTTGGTATGATTTTAATCGACGGAACGCCAGGAATCCATTGCCGCCACTTCCCCTTCGATACGACGAAGAAAGGATACAAACATTTGAAATCCTGAGCAGTTCTCACTTCCTAATGATATTCCAAACCCTTCGAGGGTCGAAAGCCATAAAATTCGGTGAGGCACTGAGGGGTGTTGTCCTCGCCACGGCAGCAGCACGAGGTTGCGTTGCAAAGTGACCAAGGCGAGCTAAGGACTCTCCAGACTTTTCACTCCGCGAGGCACGCCTCGCGCTGCAGCCTCGCAACGTCTAGATG
Source organism: Andrena hattorfiana (assembly GCA_944738655.2). NCBI lineage: Eukaryota > Metazoa > Arthropoda > Insecta > Hymenoptera > Andrenidae > Andrena > Andrena hattorfiana. Next base: position 49,250,920 of record OX122890.1, on the reverse strand, counting down.
CGGCTTATCATTTGTGCAGTGTGTAACTTGACTACCCTCCGTGTAATCGGTCTGCGCGAAGTAGGGCGCAAGTTCGATGATTATCAGTACTCCTTCCCGAGAGGAATACGATTTACTTTAATTATTGTACATGTGTGTTTTGTAATAAAGTGTTTCTATCGTCTCCTGAATTCAATAACTGGCATCCAGACATCTACGCTCCTACAATCCACCGTCAATACGCCTCGTAGAGAGACACGGGAAGAAAAATGGTAGCCCGCTGTTGACACGTGGTCCTCTCGAATGTAAACACGAGCTTTAATATCAAAACAAAAGCATGCGTCATCGTATTCTGTGCGAGAGAAGGTGGGCACTGGGGAGGAGGTATTGCTGTGAAGAGGGCCTCTTCAAGAGAGCAGCCGTTTGTGAGGGATGCAAATTCGATTGGTTCTAATATAATCTGCTCCCTATGGTTGAAATTTAGTCTAGCAACTTTCACACCTCCTAACCTAACCAATTGAACTTACATCCCTCTCAAAAGAACCGGCCATCCGAGCGTAGAAGCAAGTGCGAAATAAAAGTAACGGTGCGCGTCTCGATACCGCAGATGTACCTACCTAAGTAGCATTTCTGACGGAAAAGAATTGTCCAGCCTTTGGGCCTGCCATTCCTGGCGTAGACCTTTGGCAGGTAGGTATCTGTTTCAACAGGCAAGGCCACCCGTGGCGCCAGCAAGACCGTCCCCTGGCCTTGCTATTCCAGCGAGTTTTCTTCCAGGGAAAATCAGTGAATTTGCAAGCGCAATATCTCAAAAACCAGTGGGAATCAAGTGTATACATTAAAGCTTATTGAATTTGTCTTAGAACGCGCTATCAACTCACGTCTTCAGAAAAAATAGTTCCATTTAAAAAACCGAACTTGACCATCGTATCTTTTAAAATAATAATCGAAAAAAAAATTCGTCCGCGCTAATAAGTTGGCAGCCTCGAACTATGCAATTCCCTATTTTTTAAATATTTTTGTCTCCAATAGTTTAGGAGATATCCAGCTGTCCACTCTTCCGGCGGACACCCTGTAGATAGAAACCGATCTGGCTCACGTCGATTTCAACTCAAATCATGTAAGATATTAAAAGCCGAACAGACTTAAAATTTAAACTCCTGCATTTAAATTATATCTTAATTCAACATGGAGGTCGCAATCATCTTCATAAATATAGGTAATCAAACAAAGGTGATAAACAGAACATGGAAGAAAGGGGACTTTCCGGAAGAATGGAAAGAAGGAATAGTAAGTTCTGTATTAAAAAAAAAAAAAAAAAAAAAAAAAGGAGGAAGGGAAATGGTTGAGAACTATAGGGGCATAACTTAGATGGACACGGATTATAAGATATGCGTGGAAATTCTAAGGAGAAAATTAGAAGAACAAATGGAAAATGGGATATTAAACGATACGCATATGGGATTCAGGAGAAGGAGAGGAACAGTAGACGCAATAGCGGTAGTTAAAATGGTTATAGATATAGAAACCTCAAAAGAAAGACGGAAACTATATCTGTTTTTCACGGATATGAAGAGAGCATTTGATTGATTGGAAAGGGAAGAAATTTGGAAAAGACTTTATGAAGGAGGAGTAGGCGAACAACTAAGAATACGGATACAAGAAATGCATGACAGAACTATATGCACTTTAGGAATGAAGAAGGAACTGATAGGAAAGTTTTTTTAACAGGAAAGGGTGTTAGACAAGGGTGCCCATTAAGCTTGACACTTTTCAATGTCGCATTTGCAGACCTGGAAAGAAGAAATGAGCAAAGAACAGGAAGGTGGAGTCGTAATAGGTAGAAGGAAAATTTTAACAATTTCATACGCGGGTGATGTGTTAATGGTAAATAATGCACAGGGACCTAAGAATATGATAAATAGATTCGAGAGATACATAAAGAAGAAAGGCTTGGAGTTAAATGTGTAAAAGTCTAAGATAATGATATGCAGGAAAGCAGGAGGAAGAAGAAAATATGAAAGATTCCGTTGGAATGAAGAAGAAAGAGTAAGAGAACTGAAATATTTAGATTATAGAACGAGAGGGAGAGAACAACGAGGATAAACACCATATTAAGAAGGTAGTTAGGGAAGCGAATATGGTACTAGGAGAAGTATGGGGGGATTGGAGAAAGATTATTCAGAGATGACTGAAAGAAGAATGAAACTGTTTGATGCGCTAGTTAGGAACACCGTGGCGTATGGAGCAGCGATATGGGGATGGAGAAGGTATGAGGAAATAGAAAAATTGCAGGCGAAATACATACGATGGATAATGAAATTGGAGAGATCAACATCAACATATTGGCTGTTAAAAGAAACAGGAAGAGATGGCATAGCAATTAAAATGGAAGTAAGGGTAATGAAGTTTGAAGAGACACTAATAAACTCGGAAGAAGGATCGATACGATATGAATGTAGGAGAAGACTAATGAGAGGAAATGAAGTAACGAAAAAAGGAAAGAATGCGAATCAAATTCTTGGAAGGGAGAGGATGGTCAAACGAAGAATGGAAAAGAAGAAGATTAAATGGGGAAAAAGTGTGGATTAAAAATTAGAACAGATAAGTAATTGACATCCAAGAACAAGAAAGACAGATGAAAGTAAAAGAGTCAAAGTTCCTAAGAGAATTAAAAGAGGTGGCAAGGAAACCAGGAGATAAGCCGAAATGCTTATGGGGGGAAATGAAAAAAGGAGAGGAGAATTGGAAAGGATAGGAAGATTCATACAGGATAGTGAAACAAGAACATGCAAATATTGGCTAATGAAAGAAGAAAGGGTATGTAAGAAAGAGGAAGAAACAGTGAAACACGCGATTGAAACATGTGAAGTAAGTTGAGAGAGTGGCAGGAATTGTGCAGAGGTAATTAGAGGAGAAGGGAAAAACTTGGCTATTCTATGGGAGATAGTGATAAAAGAAGATTATATAACATAGAACAGATTAGGAAACACTTGTAAAATAGAAAAAATTGTTAAGAGACAGCAGGATACATAAGAAGGGTGGGACTTACACTGACACAATCATGGGAATGAAATGGAAAGATTATTTGATCGTTAAATTGTAACACGAAAGTGGCAATAAATTAAATTAAATTATTATTATTATTATTATTATTATATTTTTTCTTTTTATATTGTATTTTGATATCCTATTTGTATAGAGAGAACTAAAAAATGTTGAGAATAGTGCGATTTATTTAGAGATAAAGAATTGAGGCGATACAATAGATACGTAACAGTTTCGGCGAATATAGTCGAGTTATTTACTGTTCTGTGTAACTGAGCACTCGGGTTGGTTACGAGAGCGCGAGTGTGTATGAATTTATACGAGGTGTTGTGGCAAGAGTATGTATGTATGATGTCGCGAAAAGTAAATAGGAAGTCCATCAGCTGTTCGAGAATGTTCAAGTTGTCTTGCGATTGATGTGAAGAAGAGAAAAAGAGAAGGAAAGAGAATGAGAAAGAAAGAGATTGATAGAGAGAGAGAGAGAGGAGGGGGGGAGAGAGATGGTTCTGCCGAGACACTATTTATATTCTATTTTTATATTTTTTCTTTTTATATTTCTATTTTTTAATTAATGGAACAATATATAATCATTTTACATATATTACAATCTATTTACTTGTCTGTCTGCCTCCTTCACTCCTCACCAATTTCTATCGACTCTGCATAATTCTTTCTATGATTCTCGCCTCCAAATGTAAAGACGACACTACATAAGAAGTCTTTGTATTTCAAACTGAATACAGTATCATTTTTATTTAATCTTAAGCCATGTATAAGCTACAAATGTGTATCCGCGGCTGCATCAAACTGTAGAAGATGTGAGGAAAAACTTTAAAACTTTTGTTAACGTGTTGTAATAGAGCGATGCTGCCTGCTAAACATTAGATACGCGTCCTGCTGCTAAAATCATACGTGATGGCGAATATTACGACGAGGATTATCTTATAGATTGCGAACTGGTAGCATGTGCCATCAATGATATTCTAGCTAATGCTCGTAGGAAAAAAAATGTTAAATTATATTACATTTCTATTTATATTTTTATGTTCTTTTAATTTTAAATAAATCTCTTAATCATATTATTTCTCCATTTCATTTACCCGTCTTCCTTCTCGCCACCTTACTCTAAGATTTGCTGACGTCGCATAATTCTATTTCATTCTTCGCGCCGCCAAATGACGTCATCCCGCGCGACTGCTCCAGGGGAGTCAAGTTACACACGATCGCGCGATACGCTGCGACGTTAAATCGGAACGCTTTAGAATACTGGTAGCTTTAGAATGAATGCTGCATAATGATTTGGTAGATCGCTGGTTAAAAATTTTAGAATATCTGCGAGTGTACCGCTATGTAGTGCTGTCTCTCTCTCTCGAATTTAGCTTTAAAAGTGATGCTCTCTCATTCCCACCCTCCGAATTTAGATTTATAACGAAGTATTGCTCTCTCTTTCCGTCCCGAAGGCGTGGTTCGTAAAAGAAAAGAACGTCGATCTTTCCCGATCTTTCCCGACATCGTCCGAAACAGTTTCGGATAAAAAATAAATTTTTAAACAATTTCCGACGCATGTTGGTTTGAAAAAAATCCTGGGGGCCGTCCCCTCCCTGGGTTAGGTCTGAAAAAATTTTCGGGGTGGGTCAACGTCTGAAAAAGACTTTTCGGGGGTCATTCCCTCCCTTTGAAAAATTTCGGGGACGGTGGGTCAGGTCTCCGCGGCGGCTCGGCCCGGAGTGATCCCCTCCGCGGTTGCGGCTTCCCCCACTCCGCCGCTCGTGCGCGCGCAACCGTTCTTCCACTCCCCGCAGACCCCGCGCCATGTTTCTCTCCGCCGCGCTCCCCCGCGCGCCCTCACTTCCCCCCGCCCCCGCGCTCGCCTCAGAGGACCTGGGTTAGAACTCTTATAGTCTTACTACTCCAGAGTTATTAAACAAAAATCAGGATTATTTTTGGGTACGGCGTTTGTCTACAACCCATACAGGTTGCCCAGTCGGGATGTGGTACTTTGGTAGAGACAGGTTCGAACAGAATGAGACAGATTTAAATAAATATTACCATGTATTACAATAAATAAGCAAAAAGGAAAATCGAAAGGTAGTACAAAAATGGGGAATTTACATGGATTTGCGTTATGAATAACAATGCAAGGTTAAATCCCGGTATGTAGAATTTTACAATATTCGGCGCGGTTTCGGAGATTACAGTTGTTCTGAACTGGATTCTAGAGCCAGCGTACGACGAATACGGCCGCGAACGTCAGTCGATAGACAACAATTGACGGACAATAATTAATCGCCAATAATTGACCGCGGGAAACCCCCGTAACACGTAATGGATCAATTATCACGCGAGTGCTTGATTTTGTACCTTCTCTAATTGAAAATGATTTAAAAATGCGGTACCCGCGGAAGGAAGGCAAGACAGTTTATCGAGGGAGAATTCCCGTAACACACATTGGTTGGATCAACTGCCCCCTCCGTACATGGGTAACGAAAGAAATAAAAACGATTTTTATAAGATTGAAAGATTCAAATAGTGCCCACAATTCACAGACAATTGTTGCATATAGTAACGTACTCTAAAGCTCTCACCGACCTCGTACACGTAGATGGTTAGGCTATAATACCTATTACTCTCCTTCTTTCTTTCGCTCGAGCGCTCACTCTCTCTCTCTCTGTCTCTCTCGTTCTCTCTCTGTCTCTGTGCGACCTGGAGTGCTGGGCGCCGGTACAAGATGTTGAAGCGCAGGATACGTCGTACAGTACACTGATGTTATAGTGTTAACAGTTTTTAAATTATGTCGGAGTTGAAGTAACGGTTTAACTTTTATTTATTAGAATGAGAAAATTATAATGATTTAAGATAATGAGTAACGTAATAATCGAGTCTCTACGGGGACTGAGTCTTTCCACGTTAAGTATTAACTATTCACGATGGAACTCTAGCTCAAGGACTATTTTACACAAATAGCAATGTCCCTCGGACAGAACGTCTGCGCACTACGCGACTTGCTAGCCGACTGCAACGAACGAACGCAGGGTAGGCCCGAGCACATGGGACTTTGAACAAAGAGCGCCAAAATTGCTGACTCTGCACCTCATGCACACGGGCCCAACCGTCGTCGCTCGAACGTTCCCAGCATCTCAGTGCCTAGGTTGTTATCGCGTCCGGCGTTCTAAGAACGTCGACGGTGTTGGAAGATTTTCGCATGGAAGAATGCAGTGGCGCAGCGGCTCATATAAAATTACTATCATAATTCGGTTTGTAAATCATTGACAATTGATCGAGGGAAACTCCCACAACACTCAATGGTAGGATCAGATGTCAATGATGGTGTAACAAAATTTAACAGGGAAGAAAAATATAAGGTGGCCTACTACAATGTTTAGGTTTCGGAATGCTTATCACAACGCGCATTCTAAGAACGTCGACGGCGTTGGAGATCGTTGACAATAATCTTCCATGAGAATATGCCGTGGCGTGACAGGCTTCAAGCAGAATTAAATTATAACTATTAAGAATTTTCACAGACAATCGACTATTGATTGAGGGAAGTTCCCATAACACGTGATGGTTGAATCAGTCGTCGACATCTGTGAATTGACTATTCAATGAGAATTTTCACAGAAATTTAGAAATGAATTTGAAAAAGTAACCGGCACGTAACAATATTTCAACTGATTGATTAAATATCTTGACTTTTCGTTAACTGGCTCGTATTTCCCCCGTCTCCCCTATTTGACCGGGTCTGCCCGGTTTTGTGCGTTAGGACTTTACTTTACACTTTAATGAATTGAAATAAGTAACAAAGACTGAAAGCAGACGAGAAACGGTACGAGACATAGTATATACTCTGTCTCATTCCGTCTTTCGGGCGTCTGATACTTTTTCCTTAGCGAGCATGGTCGCCGCGGGGGATCTAAACAAAAGAACTCTTATCGCTACAAGCTCGGATCAACCGTAATTTACCCCATTTTTACCAATTTTTATTTCGCAGGTATGGATTCCAGCTGGATCGTACTCCGGTAAAGAACTGCGAACACCTGAAGTTCGGTTGTGACGCGTACTGGGAGTGCGCAGTAAAGCACGATACGGCACCAGAAAATCATCAGGCGGGTTCTTGCAAAATGGGACCACCGGACGATCCTCTAGCCGTAGTAGACAATCAACTGCGCGTGAGGGGGCTGCGAGGCGTCAGAGTGGCCGACACAAGTATCATGCCGAGGGTCGTTTCCGGCAACACGAACGCTCCCGCCATCATGATCGGTGAACGGGCTGCTGACTTCATTAAAAGGACCTGGGTTGGATAAATAAGATTTTAGAATGAATACAAACCTGCCCTGGAACTAACGCGCCAATGTTCACAAAAGATGTATAATTAACTACCACGTGGAACGTGTAACTCATTGAACAAATTCCAGTGTTTATAGTTGCAGATTTTCTGATCATTCCTGTATGATATTTCTCCTTTGAATCGTAGAGGTGTACAATCCTTAACCTACGTTCAACTGCAAACAGTATAAATGGTATCTTAATATCTATAATTGCAATTATAATTAGTTATGGATCCTGAGGTTAGATCTTTAACACCGTGTCTATATTTAATATCGTTTGTATTATATTTTACTGCAAAATGAATTATAATATTTAAAGATACTAAAAAGTGAAAGTGTGACGAAATTGATTACAAAGAGTGACCCAAGAAATGGCCTCGTTTTGGTCCCACGATTTTGGAACTGAATTTTGTGCCAAGTTTGTGGATACGTTATGATGCGACATCAACCACAACAAATTTTCAAGTTGAGGTGACAATTAGTTTCTGAGATATGGGAAGTAAAAGAATGAAAGAAGTGAAAAAAGATTTTTTACATACGGTCCGCTATATTGAATCGGCCATTGTGAATTTTGAAAAACCAATTTCAAATTTGATGTTGGCCGTCAGCAAAACCCCTGGGAATAATTCTTTAAATTATCATAGTGATATAAAAGTCCTTACGTCGCAGCGTATGTGCTAACGCGTTAATGAATTTTCTCTTCTTTCACCTCCCATATCGCAGAAACAAATTGTCATCTCAACTTGAAAGTTTGTTGTGATTGATGTCTCATTATAAGGTATCATTTGGCACAAAATTCAGTTCCAAAATCGTGGGACCAAAAAGAGACTAAAACATCCCTCATATTTGGGTCACTCTTTCTCCTTGTTTTAACTGGAAAAGTTAAGGTAGTACTGTGCGCATTTAATTATAGCGGGGGAAATAAACTAAAGTAAATAATTAATTATTTAAACGATTATCTTGTAAAGAATATAGGAATTCATTTCAACTGAATCACAATACTCTCGAACAATTCTAAACTGTTTCCGTTTAAAAGACTGTTTCAGTAGTGGCGACAGCTACCTCAATTTTTTGCCTTATTCAGAAATAAATACAAACATACAAACTGCTGTAAATAATACAATACAATAACTTGTACTGATTGATATGATTGAATCTATTATTATTCAAAAAAATAGGAGGGACACAGATTTTCATTTAGTATTGCACTTTTTGATTAGCATTTAGTATTTGCACGGGTAAAACATTAATCTACATTGACATAATGTCATTCATGATATCATTAAAATGTTGCAATTTTTACTAATACTTGTGCATATATACGGCACAGCGATGTATGTATATAATATATAAATATATACGCAGCTATCTGAGTAAAGGAGAAATGCAAAAGCAGGGGCGAATTTAAACTTATTTAAATGTTTCATTTATAAGTAAAAGTATTCTACTATTCTAATTGTTATAGTAAACATATATATACATTATTATAACTGATACGATTAAACTACTGAAGTAAGGAATATTTCAAAATTAAAGATAAAATACCAGTTTGATCAACCAATATTGACTATTATCCCAGCAAAAGAAAATTATTGCTTAATACATTACGTATAACTACCGTCGTAGTAGTATAACAAGGGGGTTTCTAACCCGGAAATACTGAGGAGGGTGCGTGAACGGGGGGAGTGAGAGCGCGGGGCGAGTGGGGAGGAGGGATTGACTGCGCGCGCACGAGCCGCGGAGTGGGAGAAACCGTAAGCTAGCGAACCGGTCGGACATAACCCAGCCGCCGCACAGTGGGGCATTTCGGGTCGAAACGCGGCACAAAACATTTTCTGACTGAAATCATATATTTATCATTAATTTCTACATTTCATTCAGTTAGGACGTATACTTGTGGTCCTATTGGTACAGAAAAATTAATGAAATTTGTTTATTTAATGAGGTATAGGGTAAATCCGGGAATCGCGGTCGAGCCGGAGAGTTGGTCGAGTCGTTATATTTCAGACTCTATACGTAAAAACGCGTTAAAGTGCAGACCAATTACTTCTCTAGAAGCCAAACAATTGAATGAATAGCGTCGCTTCGGTTCCTTCTGTGTTTTTCTAGATTTACAGGATATAAAAGGTAAACTGAGGTTACATTTAACCTCTTTTGTCAAACAACGGTGTACAGAATCGTATTTAAAATATACTTCTAAGTTTATTTTCATTTAATGTTTGGGAATAATAAGATAGTAGAGATATTGATGGACAATGCAGCCAAAGTATTTAGCCATATTAACTCTTCCTCTCAAAAGTAACAAGAAGACCATCTCTCGCTGCAGAAAGGAGAGATGGTCGAGTTCTGATTTTTTTATTATTTTTATTTATATTTTTACTTTTTATTATTATTTTATTATTTTTATTGTTTATGTATTTATTATTCATTTGCCTTGCTAATCGTCGGTAGGTAGTTCGCTTTATCTTTGATGTGTTCTTTACTTGCTTAGCGTAAACAAATTGAATATCAATGAATCTGTAGTTGTAGTCACTCATAAATAATTTTGCTTTCGTCTTTGTTATTTTTCCATGAATAATTATGTGATTGATCTCTGCCAACGACGTAAACCATTTCTCCCGATACCTCGGGAGAGGTGGTCAGATGTCATGACTTCAGTTTTTAATCTGATTTACAGTAAATATTGTCTTAAAGCAAATACCGACTAGTTTTTCTGAATCAGCATAAAATTTTGAACATATTAGGTTTGTTCTGATAAAATAAGTAATATGTGTATTAGTTTTGATAGCCATTTTATATTAGATCGACCGAGTCTCCCGGATATACCCTAGTGCTTTTTTGGCCTGAAAATTAAGCAGTCTTTATGAATTTTTTTCTATCTGAAACTTAAAAACTAGAAAGATGGGGTTGTTGCAAATGAAAGATCAGTGTTTGAAAGTATTAAAAGTATTTTTATTTAAAAAAAGGCACCCTTCCTCCCTTCGCTATAATCGCTCAAAGTTGGTCCCTTACGGTGCCATAAATTCCGCCTTCTATGCTTATCTGAAACATAAAAACAAATGAAGATATTAAACTTTATTACATTTTGTTTTGTTGACCGAGCCGATTCTTAAATTTCGCATTTTAAAACAAAATGGCGGATTATTAAACCTACACTTTCAGTGTCAAAAATCGATACCTACAGTTTGACAGTCTGCCATTTTGTTTTAAATGCGAAATGTAAGAATCGACTCGGTCAGCAAAACAAAATGTAATACAGTTTAAATTCTTGATTTGTTTTTATGTTTCAGATCAGCATAGAATGCAGAATTTATGGCACCGCAATTCTACTCATTCTGCGAGGGACCAAATTTGAGCTATTATAGCGAGGGAAGGGATTGTGCCTTTTTTAATAGAATTTTTTTAATACTTTCAATCAGTGATCTTTTATTTGCAACAAACCCCATATTTCTAGTTTTTAAATTTCATATAGAAAAAAAGTCAGAAAATTGCTTAATTTTCGGGCAAAATAGTACTATACCCCTTTAACTGTATTTGTAAATAAATTTTTGGGGAATATCGTGCATACTGTACATAGGATAAAGCTCCGCATCTTTCACATGTAAAAATACATCATTTACTTTGAATTTTAATGACAGGAAAGGCATTTTGGTAAAAAAGAACGCGCCATAGACCCCTTCTCGCCCCTCTAACTACCCCAGTAGCAGCTAGTAGCAGCGAATTTTTTGTACGATAAAGGTAAGGCTTTACACTTTCCAACGCGACCAGTAAGAACACTGAACTCCACTAAACTCTCGTTCAAAATAAACAATGTCAATTTGGAAATTCAGTAAGGTATAATTCCAAAAATATCAGAGATATCAAAATAAAATTTGGCACACTTCAAACACATACCTCAACACTTAATCCCACCAAAAATTATTTGAATTAAGCAAACAACAAAACTATAAATAACAATTCTAGTTCTGAAGAGTTTCGAAGTTGTCCTCTTCAAAACCGTGTAGTTGCGTTAAAATGTAATGAATGTGAAAAACAATCATGCTATATTATGACCCAAATGTGCAATCAACTACCTGTAAAAAAAATTTGCCTTATGGCGATATTTCTGTAAAAGGAGTTAGTGTCGCGTTTCGACCCGAAATGCCCCACTGTGCACCGCAGAGAAATTTTCACATAACCCGGCGCCGGAAATTTTTCAGAACTAACCGAGGGAGGGGATGACCTTCCTCCAAAAATTTTTTCAGACCAGACCGAGGGAGGGGATGATCTTCCGACATGTCCCGCCGCGAAAAATTTTCCCCCAAAGCAGAGAAATAATAATTATAAAAACAGAATATAAATAAAAATGGGTATATAAAAATAAAAAAATAAAATTGTTGAGGAGAGAAGGTGAAAGACGGGTAAATAAATGGATTGTTATATGTGTAAAATGATAATATATTGTTGTAATTAAACTAAAAATAGAGTATAAAAATATAAAAATATAAAAAAAAATATATAAATATAAAAATATAAAAATATAAAAATATAAAAATATAAAAATATAAAAATATAAAAATATAAAAATATAAAAATATAAAAATATAAAAATATAAAAATATAAAAATATAAAAATATAAAAATATAAAAATATAAAAATATAAAAATATAAAAATATAAAAATATAAAAATATAAAAATATAAAAATATAAAAATATAAAAATATAAAAATATAAAAATATAAAAATATAAAAATATAAAAATATAAAAATATAAAAATATAAAAATATAAAAATATAAAAATATAAAAATATAAAAATATAAAAATATAAAAATATAAAAATATAAAAATATAAAAATATAAAAATATAAAAATATAAAAATATAAAAATATAAAAATATAAAAATATAAAAATATAAAAATATAAAAATATAAAAATATAAAAATATAAAAATATAAAAATATAAAAATATAAAAATATAAAAATATAAAAATATAAAAATATAAAAATATAAAAATATAAAAATATAAAAATATAAAAATATAAAAATATAAAAATATAAAAATATAAAAATATAAAAATATAAAAATATAAAAATATAAAAATATAAAAATATAAAAATATAAAAATATAAAAATATAAAAATATAAAAATATAAAAATATAAAAATATAAAAATATAAAAATATAAAAATATAAAAATATAAAAATATAAAAATATAAAAATATAAAAATATAAAAATATAAAAATATAAAAATATAAAAATATAAAAATATAAAAATATAAAAATATAAAAATATAAAAATATAAAAATATAAAAATATAAAAATATAAAAATATAAAAATATAAAAATATAAAAATATAAAAATATAAAAATATAAAAATATAAAAATATAAAAATATAAAAATATAAAAATATAAAAATATAAAAATATAAAAATATAAAAATATAAAAATATAAAAATATAAAAATATAAAAATATAAAAATATAAAAATATAAAAATATAAAAATATAAAAATATAAAAATATAAAAATATAAAAATATAAAAATATAAAAATATCAAAAAAAATAAAAATATAAAAATACAAAAATATAAAAATATAAAAATATAAAAGCGATTCTAATTAATTATTGTACGAGTGCATATCATCTCCATCTACATAATTTCTTATTGCTTACGTGTTTCATATTTCAAATTATTGCTTATTGCTTTATATCATTATCTTTGCTAATGCTTATTGCTTAATATTATTATCTTTGCTAATGACTTTACATTGTTATTGTTGAGAAAAGTCAATGCATACAGTGAGCGTGGTGTGCGTGAGATGTGTGGATGGGACTTGAGTGAGCACCACTGTGTTATTCTGCTTTATTGGTCACGTTCGTTGATCTGCGTCTCACGAGTAAGCTTGTCCACCACGTGTTGTGTGATACGCCGATACGTATATAATAAATTACATTGTACCTTAGTTAATAGAATACAAGTGTCTAGCTCATTTATTATAAACCTTTTCTCTCACACTGGTTTCTAACAGCTTATGGGCCCAGTGCTAAAAGTTTAAATTGATATTTTTCTTTTTACGAGGAAGGTTAGGTTTGCCACGTGTGTCGTATAGCCAAAATGAATTTAAATTTGGCAAGAGTTGAGGCTTTAAACAAAAATAATTATGACACGTGGCGAATGCAAGCTGAGGCATTATTGGTGAAAAATGATTATTGGCAATATGTATCTGGTGAGAAAGTGAAGCCAGAAATTATACAAGATAACGCGGCTTCGTTCGTAGTTTATAACAAATGGCTAAGTGATGACAAGAAAGCCAAGTCTGACATAATATTAAACATTGCACCAAGTGAATTAAGACAATTAAAAGGTTGTGAGACATCACGTGAAACGTGGTTGAAGCTAGAGTCCATATATGCTTCAAAAGGGCCTGCGGGAAAGGCCACATTGCTCAAACAATTGACGTTACAAAAGATGCAGGAATGTGATGATGTGAGAGAACACATTAACAAGTTTTTTGATGCTGTGGACAAACTGGAGGCGAGGAATGTTGATATAAACCCAGATCTATTGTCTATCATGCTGTTATATAGTCTGCCAGGAAGTTATGAGAACTTCCGGTGTGCCATTGAGTCCCGTGATAACTTGCCTGCTGCAGAAGCTTTAAAAATTAAAATACTCGAGGAGAGCGATGCAAGAAAGCAGACTTGTCATACAAGCGGGTCTTCAAATGCGATGTGGGTAACAGAGAAGAAGGATCAATGTGGGGCACCGAAATTCCAGAGAAGAAAAGACTTTGAAGAGAACAAAAGCAGAAATGACCACAAAGGTACGCCAAACAGAAATAAATCAAAATATGACATAATATGTTTCAGATGTAATAAAAAAGGGCATATTGCTGCAAAATGCTATTCAAAAACTATCTCGAAGGAGAAAACTATTGGTGAAAACAAAGGAAATGCAAAGCTAGTGGAGGAAACGTACTACGCAGCAGTTGCAAATACAAAAATAGAGAGACAACTGGAAGAGCGATGGTGTTTGGACAGTGGTTGCACTGCTCATTTGTGCAAAAATAGAGAATTGTTTTGTGATATAAAACCATTTAATGAAAACCTGCAACTAGCTGATGAGAATTCCACGAATGTTGAAGGTAAAGAAAGAGTTAGAGTAAAAGTGATAGATGAGAATATTGAAAAATTCATAAATTTTGATAATGCACTTCTGGTTCCAAACTTGAGGACAAATTTGGTGTCAGTCGCACGGATAGTCGATAAAGACTATGAAGTAGTTTTTAATAAACATGTTGCCACTGTGAGAGATATTAATGGTAATATAAAGTTGGTGGCAAATAGGGTTGGAAATCTGTACTTTATAAAACAATCTGAAGTACAAATGGCTCAGAATGTTGGTGGAGGTGATTCAAAATTACGTCTGTGGCACGAACGTTTAGGTCATTTAAATGAAAAAGACTTAGTGCGGGTGCTAAAAGATGTAAATATAAGTACAGGAAGTGGAACTAAAAAATTAGAATGTCGTACATGTGCATTGGGAAAACAGACAATACTACCATTCAAATCGTCACACGAAAAGGCAAAAGAAAAACTGGAAATAGTTCATAGCGATGTATGTGGACCATTCAGACAACAATCCATGGGTGGTGGAAAGTATTACTGTACATTTATTGATGACTACTCCAGATATTGTAAGGTGTATATTATAAGGAACAAAAGTGACGTTTTTGAGAAATTTCAAGAATACAAGGAGATGGTGGAAAATCTGTGTGAAAGAAAAATTAAGTTTTTACAAACAGATAATGGGTTAGAATATTGTAACAATCAATTTGATAAATTTTTAAGGGATTGTGGAATACAGAGGAGGTTAACTGCTCCATATACGCCGCAACAGAACGGTGTTGCTGAGAGAAGGAACAGGACGCTATTGGACATGGCAAGATGTATGATGATAAAATCGGGAATGTCATCTGGTTTTTGGGCAGAAGCTGTGATGGCAGCTAATTATCTAAGAAATAGATGCCCTACGAATTCATTGGAAGGTAAAATACCATATGAGCTCTGGTCTGATCGAAAGTTCAATATAAATCATCTGCGGGTTTTTGGAACGAAAGCTTTTGTGGTAAATAAAACTGTATCAAGAGGAAAATTGGAAGAAAGGTCAATAGAAGGTAGTCTAGTAGGATATTCTGAACAGCCAAAGGGATACAGAGTGTATATTCCAAAAACCGGAAAGGTCGTTATATCAAGAGATGTAAGATTCATAAATGAAGCAGATGAATTAGTAGTTGCAAATCCTAATGAGAATATTACTGAAGAAGAGAGAAATACGGATTGTGAACAGATGGATATATTATTTCCAATTAATGAAGAAATAAATGAAAATCAAGAAACGGATGAGGACGAAGGAAGAAATGAAAATTTGGAGAAACGGTTACCAGGAAGACCAAAGTTAATTCGCACGGGTAGGCCAGGAAGACCGAAGAAATCCTACAAAACAACTGCAATTACTGAAAATGAAGAAAATACAATATTAGATGATGTCAACTCATGTAACGACGATGATGAGGCATTTGAAGATGCGATTGCGAATTATGCGGAGGTAAATTTATATGAAGCAATTAAAGGTAAGGATAAAGATAATTGGTATGAAGCAATTGCAGATGAGTTCAAAGATTTGATTAAGAATGATACGTGGGATATAGTTGAAAAACCACAAAATAAAAATATCATTGACTGTAGAATAGTGTTATCAAACAAATTTAATAGTCGCGGTGAAATTTATAAGAGAAAAGCTAGGTTAGTGGCAAGAGGCTTCAACCAGAGAAAAGGATACGACTATGATCAAACTTTTGCACCTGTTGCCAGGCTAGAGTCTTTTAGAATATTGATGGCTTTAGCGGTACAATATAATTTAATTATACATCAGATGGATGTAGCATCTGCTTTCTTGAATGGAAAAATAGATAAGGATGTATATACCCTGATAACCATCTGTCGCCAATCTGACATCAGATTGGTAGCAGAGTCTGGTATGAGAGCGCAGAGTCTGGCGTCAGAACCGTAGTCGTCTGTGTCCGCATTTGGTTGCGTTCTGAGGTGCAGAGCCTGATGTCAGTGCCTGATGTCAGATCGACAGCAGATCGACAGCAGATTCTGCCGTCTGCTTGGCACAGCCAACAGCGCCGTCTAAGGGCCAGAATTACCAAACTATTCCCTACGCGTGACGTCACATGGCCGCCCCTACACATCAACACAAATGTAGCGTTATTGCTGCAGGCGTATCCCTACCCCTATATAACCCGCCAGCAGATTGTGCAGTTCATTAAATAATTCATTCTACTTATTTCCAAAAATATTTATTCAGTCTTTACAATTGATACAGAATACTATAAGTAGCGCATATAAATTCGAGGGAGAACATTAAATATTTACATTTATAAATTCATATGCAATACGTCCCGTAACCAGTGGTACCTATTAGGTGCGATATGAGATAATTTCCTATATTTTCGGCTTCTTTTTTCTGTAGAATCACCATATTCCGTATTGTATTAGCACTGAAAACAAATAGAACATTAGTATAAAATTAAACGTAACGTATGAATAAATAGGATATATGCGATACTTACTTCAGCTCCATCTCCGCATAGCACACACCCTAGGCGATCATGCATGCTCCTGCGAACATTAACATTTATAATAAAACATGTGTTAAATTATTATTTACGAAACAAGACGCTAAACATTCGCACTTCTCGCATAACCCTATTTTTGGGTCTTGCAGATAATGTAACTCTCGATTTCCGTGACGTAGATAATTGGAAATTATTCAGTATGGTGATTCTACAGAAAAAAGAATTCGAAAATATAGGAAATTATCTCATATCGCACCTAATAGGTACCACTGGTTAAGGGACGTATTGCATATGAATTTATAAATGTAAATATTTAATGTTCTTCCTCGAATTTATATGCGCTACTTATAGTATTCTGTAACAATTGTAAAGACTGAATAAATATTTTTGGAAATAAGTAGAATGAATTATTTAATGAACTGCACAATCTGCTGGCGGGTTATATAATGGTAGGCATACCCCTGCAGCAATAATGCTACATTTGTGTTAGTGTGTAGGGGCGGCCATGTGACGTCACGCGTAAGGAATAGTTTGGTAATTCTGGCCCTTAGATGGCGCTGTTGGCTGTGCCAAGCAGACAGCAGAATCTGCTGTCGATCTGCTGCCGATCTGACCTCAGGCACTGATATCAGGCTCTGCACCTCAGAACGCAGCCAAATGCGGACACAGACGACTACGGTTCTGACTCAGATTCTGCTCCCCAGATCTGGCTATCAGGGTATGGAAGTGCCGGAGTTTTTGAAAAATTTTCTTAATTATATAATAAAAAAAGAAAATGGTTATATTAGAAACAAGGCCATTAATACGCTAAAGGATATACGAAATAGAAAACAAAATTGCTGTAAATTAAAGAAGGGATTGTATGGTTTAAAACAAGCAAGTCGTCAGTGGAATAAGTTATTCGATTCCAAATTAAAAGATATGGGTTTGAAACAGAGCAATTCTGATCCGTGCATATACTTTATTAACGATGAAAATATATTAATATTAATCTTAGTTTATGTAGATGATATTTTGATTGCGGGAAATGATGTCGAAAGGGTTGCAAAAATTAAGAGACGACTCAAAGAAGAGTTCGAAATAAAAGATATGGGAGAGGCAACATATTGTCTAGGTATTGAAATCGTACGAAAGGAAAACGAAATTACATTAATTCAGAGAAAATACATTAAAGATATTTTGAATAGATTTAAAATGGAAGATGCAAAAGGAACAGATACGCCTGCTAGTATTAATGAGAAGTTTGATTCTGATATAAATAACTGTGATGTTCCATACATGGAATTAATTGGTGCATTAATGTATTTAGCTGTAGTGTCGAGACCGGATATAATGAATAGAGTAGTATTTTTGGCTCAGTTTAAATCAGCGTACAGTAAAGCGCATTGGGTTGCAGCAAAAAGAATTTTGCGATATGTAAAGCAGACGTCTAATTTAGGTTTAACTTATAAAAAGGGAAACTTTAAAGTGGATGGGTACGTTGATGCAGATTTGGGATCCGATGTAACAGATAGGAAATCCTATACTGGATATGTGTTTGTGATGTGCAATGCTGCGATTTCGTGGAAATCTCAGAAACAAAAGACTGTAGCGATGTCATCAGCAGAAGCTGAGTATATGGCAATAGCAGAAACAGCCAATGAAGCTATACATATTAAGAACTTCCTTAAAGAACTTAAATTAAAAGTAGATATTAATATGTTTAATGATAACCAAAGTGCAAATCTACTCACGCGAGATGCTGTATTTCATGCGAGATCAAAACACATTGATCTAAGGTATCATTTTGTAAGAGATGTAATTAAAAATAATGAGTTTGGTTTAGAGTACCTACCAACAGAGAAAATGATAGCAGACGTGTTAACCAAACTGTTGTGCAAGCCAAAGCATGTTTTCTGCTGTAAAGGAATGGGTTTAAAGGAAGTTGAATGAATGCGTTTTAGAAAACTAAAAAGAGTAATTATTTTTTTTTAATGACAATGCACTGTATACATTGAGGGAGGTATGTTGAGAAAAGTCAATGCATACAGTGAGCGCGGTGTGCGTGAGATGTGTGGATGGGTCTTCAGTGAGCACCACTGTGTTATTCTGCTTTATTGGTCACGTTCGTTGATCTGCGTCTCACGAGTAAACTTGTCCACCACGTGTTGTGTGATACGCCGATACGTATATAATAAATTACATTGTACCTTAGTTAATAGAATACAAGTGTCTAGCTCATTTATTATAAACCTTTTCTCTCACACTGGTTTCTAACAGTTATCAATTGCTTATTGCTTTATATCGTTATCATTGCTAATGCTTATTGCTTTTCATATTATTGTCTGTTGCGTATACTCATGTATTTCATGCTCATATATATATATATATATTGCTATTAATTATCATTTATATAAATGCTTATGTGCTAATACTTAATGTACAACGCATTATTATATTAACCAACGGCAATCGCATTAATAATGTATGGCATATTCTCGTGCTATAAACTAAATAAACGCTCTTATCTTAAGTAACATTTCCAATTATTGTATCGATCCTTCGGTTACGGAACCTCAAAATCATAACAAGCTACTGCAACAGCTGATCTCGGTTCGCGAAGGCCGGGATTTCTTATAGTGTTTACAACGCTTACTTTCGCATCGGTCTTGTACGACCATATGGCTAGACATATTTCGCGGAAATATTACGTGTGGCTTCTTATTTCAATGCAACAGTAAATCCAATTACCAAGCCTTAAATACAAACTACCTGTGCTCTAACGGGAGTCACCCTGGTGTGCGATTATTGCTTAACCTTCCCTGGTTGCCTTGTGCTACGAAGCACGCCTTTGTGCCTAACGCTCTCATCTCCCCATGTACCACGAAGCTGGTCTTTGTGCCTAGAACTCCCATCTTCCCTTGTGCTACGAAGCTGGTCTTTGTGCCTAAAAATCCATCTACCCTTGTGCTACGAAGCTTGCCTTCGTGCCTAACCTTACTCATACCACTCCATATTGTCACTGTCCTAAACACCGCCACCCAGGACGTCACAATTGTATGAAAAGAAAAATATAAAATGAAATATGAACTATGCAAGTATAAAATAAAATGAAATAAAAAAGTATATATATATTAGAGAGGTGATGGCTTAGGGGATGGCGATGCCGGCGGTGACGGCGGCGGCGGCGACAATGACGGTGACGATGACGACAATGATAATTGTAGCCCTTCGGGGAGGGGCGATGACGACCGCAGGGACTGCGGCCGTCGCAAGGCCTCTGATAGTATGTATGGAACCCGCGGCTCGCAGTGCTTAATTCGTAGCCGCTGGGCCCTTAGTATCAGCGGCGGAGACGGTGTTCGCGAGCACTAGTACGTACAAACATGAATATAATATTGACACATTAAACATATTAAACATCAAACACATAAAACAACGCCATGTATTACATACCGACGGAGACGACGACGGCGACCACTCCGGAGATGTTGGCGGCGGCGACGGCGTAGATGGCGGCGAGTCCTAGAACCCACAATAACCGATATAATATAGATATGTTAAAAACATAATAAGCATAAAAATTCGCGAAACATTACAGAGTATTAGGTACATACCTCCGGATTATTCCACCACATCGCCCGGTCAAAATTCAACACATTTTTCCAATATCCCATTTCTGTAGCGATGGTCGGCGACCACGCTTGACAGAGGACTGATCTTACAGCGTTCATACAATTTGTCATATGTGGATCCATGTCTAAAGTTGCATATGTTGCAAAGTAGGATGCCTTTGTTCTTCACCTTCTTCTTCGCTAACCATCCCCTTCCTCCTTGCACTCATCTTCTTCGAATACTTCACTGACCATCCTCTCCTTCTTTGCACTCATCTTCTCCGAATTCTTCTTCTCCTTTTTCTTTGCACTCATCATTCGACTAGACCATGTCACTTGAACGACTATTGAACGTCTATCTTACCACTTTGAACGTGTATCGAACATCTATCGTACGACTCTGAACGTGTATCGATCATCTATCGTACCACTCTGAACGTGTATTGAACATCTATCGAACCACTTCGAACGTGCAATGAACGTCTATCGTACCACTTTGTGCGTATATTGAACCACTTCTTCATAATAATTACAGCTATCGTCTTAATTTAGTGTACAACACATACAGGAGGTTGGTTGGGAGAGGAAAGAAAAACATTTATACATTAAAAATTAATTATATTTATTTACGCATTACTTTCTGGCGTTTAGATCACCAGTTGAATATTTTAAATACATTTTGCAGAGCATAATGCTTTGTGTGTCTGTCACATCGCAGAGTATTAACTACATTTAAATTATTTGAAGATTGGATATACTCGTAGTCAATGTCCAGTATCTCAATGATCGCGTCCGCTCTCGTATTTTCGTCGAGGAATTCCGCAAGCCAGTCGCGTTTCTGCAGCCCTTTAACGTATACGATATGGGATGCGTCATCTTCTTCATCGATCGCATCAGCCACAGCCTTCGTAATTAGCTGTTTAGCCATACTGTATGGAACGTCTCCATCATCCCACCGTAGTCCATGATGTTTTGCCACCAACCACCGAATCCGTGATTCGTCAGATTTCGTAAGAAGATATTGCGGCATCGAACACCCAGAAATATAGTGCGAGAGAATTGTGCCCTTTCTTAGGACAGCCACTTCCCTAGCGACAAATCTTCCATCAACAATGAACCCTTGCAGGTCAACAAATGTTGGCAGGTCCATTATCGGTACAATTTAGAGATCCGCTCGCTTCCAAGGCAGACAGGAGAATGCGGCCTTTCTCGTAAGCATCTTTATTTTCACGATGAAATTTTGTACGCATTTGACACAGGAGAGGGCGGGCAAGTAGTGTGGCAATTCAATTGATTTTGCGCATCACGTTTGTCAGCGGATTGAATTCAACTACTCAAGCATGCAGAATGAGACAGTAGGCTGCAGTATTTGCAGGCACATTCTCTTTACAATTAAATTCTATGCGCAAGTCCACGTTGCTATTCTTGACCGGCTCATTCTGACGCGAGCAATCAATCTCCAGGAGGGGACCAAATTGCAAAAATTGTGCCACGGTGAATAATGCCTCGTTTCAGCTATGTCCATAATACGATTTACGAAAATGCGTATACATGTTAAACAACATGGCATGCCTATTCTTGTCAAGCTCCAAGTCCATGTCATCGTACGGGTAAAATTCCGAGATGAGAAAAAGGTTTACATTGGTCAATTTGCAGTGGTCGAACCGAGTAGCATCTTCAGTCGTCACATTCTTTCGAGCAATTTCTAGAGCAAAGATAACGTATCGTGTCTTCTACAGCTGTGCAGCTGTCTTAACGGTCCACGAATGCTTAGTCGTGCTCTGTAAGAGAGGATACTCGTACAGATCCCACGAGTGAAAACTAATGCTCAGATTTTGTCCACTTCCCAAAGCATGTAGCAACGATAGCTTATTAACGTCACATGAGGCATCCGCCATTGCACTTGAAGGGGGTAGACACGTCACGTGACCTCGCCGATTTGGCAAGTTGTTATTACAGCATGTTTTTTCTGCACAGAAATGGTATTACCCATATGGGCCCTTTACACGGACGTTCTTGCATGCCACTTTTGCGCGCCGGAACATCGGAAGGAGCACGTTCCTTCGCGCAGGCCAGAAGGTCGTACCCGTCACTACTTAGAGACAGCGAGTTCGGGCTCCCATTTCTACGTCGACTCCACATGCTTTTTCCAAGATCCATCGCAGTTTTGTATTGTGTACTACCTGCTTCATGTATATTATCGATCTGCGAAACGATCGGCAAGACATGATCGCGATATACGTAGGTTCGCGAAAAGTATTCGAATTCCTCGATATACCTGGCTTATAGAGGATATCATAAATGCTGTTACTGTAGGGCACACTGAAACATCTGTTTTTAGGAAGCTACATTTGGTTTACCTGAAGGTGCTATAAATTATGAAAATGGTTTATTACTCAGTTATACCGACTGTATTGCGATATGCATTCCTTGCAGAAAAAAGTTTCCACGTAATCGGACGTTCTTGCTTGCACCTTGTGCGCGGTTAGAAGTGTGGCGCGCCGGAATTCCACATTCTTGCGTGCACGTAGAACCATTGTCAGGCGTTTCGCGTCCAAAAGTGTGGCGCGCAAGAATTCTCGCCACACGCAAACCTCGACTCCAGAAAAGTTTACATAAGAGATAGAAAAGGTAGTTAGAAAAGGAAAGCGGCACTTGAAACCAAGGGTTCGGCGAGGCACGTGGACTTTCCGACAGTGCGGAAGATTCTGAGGCGCGCGGCGCGCCTGGCAGCCAAGGCTCTGCCCGCTAAAAGTGGTAGGAAGTGAACGCGAATTTTTTCAAACCAAAGAATTAAATATATTTACTTCCAACTTTTTAGCTTCATTTGTCAATGTTTAGAAAATATGAAAAAAAATTGTATGCAAAAATAGTGGTTATAATCGGAGTTATAGTGCTTCAAATAGAGCGCCTTACAAAACTCATATGCGCATTGTTAGCATAAAATCAGTCGTTGTAGTTGTTTGAAATAGATTAATATACGATTAATAGATTAAACTTTATTAACCAAAATCAGTCAACCCTGGTTTACAACTACCTAAGTAGTTAATTGCTTGTTTTCTAAGGTTTCGGCGGGCAGAATTTGCCTGCCAGATGTCGAAAAGGGAAAATTGACATCGTGCCGTTTTTCAGCGATTTCGAATTTCTTCAGTCTGAGTTAATCCGTATATTGCTCCATCGGCGGGTTCCCTAGCGCGACCCTAGGCGAGACTCTAACCGATCAATCTGGCTAATTTTGGTAAGCAGATGTGTACTTTTACACCTTTACGTTATCGAGAGGGGCAGGATGGTCCCTACTACACCGTCGAACTTGCAGAGGGAAGGTCCCTCTCCAAGGAAAATTTGACCAATCAGCAATGTTCTTTGCTCGTTCTGGTCATCGTTCGGACCACCGAATCCGAGCAGCCGTTATAAAACAAAGTTTTCACAACTATTTGGATCACCCTACGGATCACAGAGCCTACATCGATCTAGTCGTGGTTTTGGATAAGATACACTCTCATCGGACTCCAGGATGAGCCAGGAATCCATTGATGTCACTTCCATATCGATACGATAAGAGAGTGCGTTTAAGAAATGCCTACTCCTTTTATAATTTGTATTGCTTGTGTAAAAGTAGTCCGATTTCCATGATATTTGTAATAATTTTAATTGGAAGGACACCAGGAATCCATTAGTATTACTTTCATATCGATACGATGACGAATAATGAATCTCTTAACATGTTGTAATGAATATTTCACCCTCGACTGCGGTCGGCCGAGGACTCATACCTGTTTCAGAAAAACTGTATTCTTTATTCTTTATTGTATCGATAGGGAAGTGGTACGGATGCATTTCTTATGATTTTCAAATGAAAATTATACTAAATTTCATGTAAATCGAACTATTTTTAACGAAGTTATGGAAATCAATTTATTATGAAGATTCCTTAATTACGCTCCGATTTGTGTCGTTTTTGGACCATTTTCATCGGGAAAACATAAGGAAACGATTCACACCACTTTCGCCAAGGTCCGATGAGAAATGTAAAATTTTCGATTCGTCACTTCTTAGCGGGCAACATTGTACGGCCCCCCTGGGCTCGAGGGTCGAAGTCCTTGAAACCCATTGAGGCACGGCTTATCGGCGGCGTTGCCTCTTGAGTCGAGGTTTGCGTGCGGCGAGAATTCTTGCGTGCCACACCTTTGAACGCGACACGCCTGACAACGGTTCTACGCGCACGCAAGAACGTGGAATTCCGGTGCGCCACACTTCTAACCGCGCACAAGGTGCGAGCAGAGATGGCCATCATTTAAATAAAAAGTTATTTAAATTACGTATCAAATAAAAGAGACTTTATTTTTATTAGTCGTCGAATAAAAATAACTTTGGGTTATTTTTATTTGAAGCGCCTGAAATAACGTTTTTATTCGACGGGATTCATTCGACAGCTACGCATGATTTTTTTATTCGACGGGACTTCATTCTAAGCTTGAAATGATTTTCTCCGTTTCAGGCGTCTTTTATTTCAAAAGTTATTCGAAGTTAAAATAACTTTGGGCGAGCCTCGAGAGCCTTTGATCGAAGCCGCCGACTTCTCGAGCCGAGCGACATTGTATCGTTCACCCGTATACACTGCAGCGCTGAGTTGCTCGGCGATGTGTCATCGATTATACAGAAACGGAATTTCTTTATTTTTCGTCGTATCAATATGAAAGTGACACCAATGGATTCCTTGCATTCTCCCGATTAAATTGACAAAAAAATATTTAAATCGGACTACTTTTAACCAAACGGGCTTTCAATCTTGCAAATTAATTTTATGGCTAATATCGTTAATTAAAGTTCAAATTATGTCAGGTTTGGTATCATTTTCATCGGGAAAACACAAGGAGACGATTGATATCACTTTCGTGCAGATTCGATGAAGAATCTGACTTCACATTTTTCCGTTCTTAATGGCTTGTGCTATCTAGGTATGTCTTTTATGGCCCCGTGTTTCTCGGCTGTCGAGCGCGCGCTTCTGAAGGGTTTCAGGTGTTAACAAGGTCAGGCACGCATTTTAACTGCAGTACTTACAATACCGAAGATTCTAGGGCCTAGAATATTAGCTTTGTATCGCGATGTTCTTAATCAGAGTTTCGTATCAGTCAATTGAAAAATAAATGGATTGGCCAAATAGTAAGTAGTTATAATTAATGAATTGTACATGATTGTAATGACGTCCAGTTTAATTGCACTTAAAAACTGAATTGTCAATAAGTATTGCAGTTAAAATGCGTGCCTGACCGTGTTAACACCTGAGACCCTTCAGAAGCGAGCGCTCGACAGCTGAGAAACACGGAGCCATAAGAGACATAGATAGCACAAGCCATTAAAAACGGAAAAATGTGAAATCAGAGTCTTCATCGAATCTGCACGAAAGTGATAACAATCGTCTCCTTGTGTTTTCCCGATGAAAATGATACCAAACCTGACATAATTTGAACTTTAATTAACGATATTAAGCATACAATTAATTTGCAAGATTGAAAGCCCGTTTCGTTAAAAGTAGTCCGATTTAAATATTTTTTTGCCAATTTAATCGGGAGAATGCAAGGAATCCATTGGTGTCACTTTCATATTGATACGACGAAAAATAAAGAAATTCCGTATCTGTATAATCGATGACACATCGCCGAGTAACTCCGCGCTGCAGTGTATACGGGTGAACGATACAATGTCGCTCGGATCGAGAAGCCGGCGGCTTCGATCAAAGGCTCTCGAGGCTCATCCAAAGTTATTTTAACTTCGAATAACTTTTGAAATAAAAGACGTCTGAAACGTAGAAAATCATTTCAAGCTTAAAATGAATTCCCGTCGAATAAAAAATCATGCGTAGCCGTCGAATGAATCCCGTCGATTAAAAAATTATTTTGAGGCGCTTCGAATAAAAATTACCCAAAGTTATTTTTATTCGACGACTCTCGAATAAAATTTTTGTCTTTTATTCGAAATCAATTTTTTATTTAAAATAATTTTTTGCCCATCTCTGGGTGCGAGCAAGAACGTCCGATTACGTGGAAACTTTTCTGCAAGGAATGCAGATCGCAATACAGTCGTTATAACTGAGTAATAAACCATTTCCATAATTTATAGCAGCTTCAGGTAAACTAAATGTAGCTTCGTAAAAACAGATGTTTCAGTGTGCCCTATAGTAACAGCATTTATGATATCCTTTATAAGCCAGGTATATCGAGGAATTCGTATACTTTTCGCGAACCTACGTACATCGCGCTCGGTTCTTGCCGATCGTTTCGCAGATCGGTAATATACATGGAACAGGTAGTACATAATACAAAACTGCGCTGGATCCTGGAAAAAGCACGTGGAGTCGACGCAGAAATGGGAGCCCGAACTCGCTGTCTTTAAGTAGTGACGGGTACGACCTTCTGTCCTGCGCGAAGGAGCGCGCTCCTACAGACGTTCCGGCGCACAAAAATGGCACGTAAGAACGGCCGTATAAAGGGCCTAATATATACGCGGCTGCCTGGTGCACGCGAGAGGGAGCTGTTTGCTATTTCCATATTCTATTCTGAATAAGGTAAGAAATTCTCAGCTGTTGCGTTCTACTTGTATATATTTAAACGTAAGGTTTGCTGATAGAGCAAACGTAGAAAATTCATTGTACATTAGTATAACTTATAATGTGCTTATACTACAATATGCTACGTTGGCAGCAAGGAATTATAAGTGAAAAGGAAAAATAGATGAAGGGATGTCCCCAGGAAATAAAGTTTGTTAGGTTAGACATTTTTTATTAGCAAAGCACTGAAACAGAACATGAAATACACATCCTATGCAGAAAGCAGTTATGAACAAACATTATATATAAAATTGTGTTGGATGTTTAATTGGGCTAGTGAAAATGTGCAGGCTAGATGCGTGTGATTATTATGTGGTCCCCTCCTCGAAGTGACATAAAATATAACCTATGTATATGCGATATGATAATAAATGTTTAGCGGCTAGTTCGTTCTTTTGCGCTACATTTGTGAACTTTTTATCATCCTTCCGAAACATTATTATTACACCGCAACAGCATCTTTAGGAAATCGGGTATAGCATATAGGTTATATTTTCCGTCACTTCGAGGAGCGGATTTCCTGTCACCTGGAGGAGCGGATTTTCTGTCCTCGAAGTGACAGAAAATATAACCTATATGCTATACCGGATTTCCTAAAGATACTGTTGCGGCGTAATAATAATGTTTCGGAAGGATAATAAAAAGTTCACAAATGTAGCGCAAAAGAACGAAATAGCCGCTTAACATTTATTGTCATATAGCATATGCACATGTTATATTTTCTGTCACTTCGAGCAGGGTACCACATAATAATCACAGGCATCCAGCCTGCGCATTTTCACTAACCCGGTCGGCGTCATGGAAGGGGTACCTCCTCCACCTTGCATTAGTGGTAGATGGGTTCCTGGCATTCTCCCGATTAAATTGACAGAAAATAATTTAAATCGGACTATTTTTAACGAAACAGACTTTCAATTCTACAAACCAATTTTTCACGTAATTTCCTAAATTATGGTGCGAATTTTATCATTTTTGGTGCCAATTTGATCGAGAAAACATAAGGAATAGATTGACGTAACTTTCGCAAACATCTGATTAGAAATTGCAGAACTTCAGATTCGTCACTGCTTAGTGTTCAACATCGTGTAGCCCCGCTGTTTTCGAGCGTCGAAGCCCACTAAACTCAGCGGGACACATGATTGTTAGCGAGCAGCGCGTTTGACGACTCTTGCTAGAGAGATGCTAAGAAATACTAAGAAACGATAGTGTGAAGTGACGTTCGTTTCACTTGCCCATTGACGACATCGTAGATTCTAGGGCCTAGAATATTAGCTCCGTATTACAATATACTTCACCAGAGCACTGCATTAATGAATTAAAAAATAAATAAATTGGTCAATTAGTTAAAATTAATGAACTGTGCATGATTTTAAAGACGCCTAATTTAATTGCACTTACAAACTGAAGTACTAATTGTAATTAAAAGAATACTTTTTGACGTGCAACATGAAGCTGCGCACGCAAATGTTTCGGCTCGGATTATCGGGAAAAACCTACCCACCCCACCGTTTTGCTTTCTCGCTGCGAGCGAAGACCTTTGGGCCCCAGTAAACAACCCGTTGACAGCCGAAGGCAATAAAACCGACGGGCAAGATAAAATGTTCATATTTTTTATAGCTGTTGATGAAAGTATTAGCAATGGAGTTTTTAGGGTTTCTCGATGAAAATGATGCAAAACATGGAGCAATTCGGTCTATTTTTAGTGAACGTAATGTGTGTCCTAATCATGTATTCATAAGAAAAAATAAACCGAATTGCTTCGCGTCTCGACTTATTTTCGTGGACATAAACTCACCAATCCATCGATGGTAACACTCTTATCAAGGTGAAATGAGAAATATGAACATTTTCATATTCAGTATTGGATGACTCAAGTCGCTGTCGACCGAGGGCCGCTCACTGGTGCGCTATTTCACACGTACTCGGTTTA
This sequence comes from Andrena hattorfiana, assembly GCA_944738655.2. NCBI lineage: Eukaryota > Metazoa > Arthropoda > Insecta > Hymenoptera > Andrenidae > Andrena > Andrena hattorfiana. The sequence goes on along the minus strand of OX122890.1, from coordinate 49,221,800 downwards.
CGTTGTTCAGTCTGCTTGTCAAGCGGTTCGGGCGAGAGCCCTGAAAATTGTGAATTTATTTGGGAAACCAAAGCCGCGTCATTCGTGACACCTACTCGCGAACAGATACATGTATGTACGAGAACAAGCAATGCAATTTCCCGATGACTTGAAGCAACATTTCAATCGGTAAATGCATGAAACTCTGGGATCAGGAATTTCTATGCATATGTAAGAACTGGCGATATTCAATAATAGTTTGTCGTCTAAATTTTACAATTAAAGTATTTATTTGTCATGAATATAAAGTTTGCGGCAAAGGCTTTCTCGATTGGAGTTCTATAGATGGCTCACTTTCGACTCCCTAAGTGTCATGGGTTTCGACGCTCGAAACCAGCGGGGCCATACAATGTTGCGCATTAAGCAGTGACAAATCAGTAGTTCTGCATTTCTAATCATATCTTTGCGAACGTGACGTTAATCTATTCCTCATGTTTTCTCGATCAAATTGGCCCCAAAAATGATATTATTCGGACCATAATTAAGGAAATTACGTGATAATTTGTTTGCAGAATTAAAAGCCCGTTTCGTTAAAAATAGTCCGATTTAAATTATTTTCTGTCAATTTAATCGGCAGAATACCAGGACTCCGCCTGTGTCACTTTCATATTGATACGATGATAAATATACAAATTCTGTTTCTATATATTCGATGATACATAGCCGAGCAACGGCCATCTCGCACGGCTCGGGCCACAAAGGTTCTCGTCGGTTATTCGAGCTTCTAAAGCCGGATCCAGACTTGAATGCGTATATGCTGAGCAAGGCTGAACACGCACGAATGACGCATGCGGAGGGGTCGCATTTGCCATGTGTCTTTCGTCACCGACATTTGTGCTTAGCTTAGCCCACTCCGCTGTCGCAAAGATTGCATCGAAGGTATTGGAATTCAAGCGCGTGTTCATACTCGAGTTATAAGGGATGCGTGTTTAATTTGAAGAAACGACGACGCAGGCGGAACTACGCGCCGTCAGCGGGCTACCCCTTTTCTTTCTGCGTCACTTAACAAAGCATATTGCCGTTCCCCGCGAGTAATCTCGTGTGATTTTTTAATACACCAGCGAGTCGGTCAGGTTGTATCAATTAAGAATAATAAAGAGTGCAGTGAAGAAAAGAAAGACAAATTATTCATTAAAATAGAGGTTTAAAGTCTATCATGTGGTAAATGCATTATATTGTTAAAAATGTAATTTTTTTATTTTTCATTAACTGTTTTTGACAATATTAGTAATGGATTAAATTCATTCACATAGATCCATCCGTCATGATTAGAGAAAAGATGCAAGTTCATGCCTTCAATAATTTAGGTCATTAAAATTCATTTCCGAATGCGGGTTTCGTAAAAATCACCAAAAGCTGGGAACATCAAAGATTTGTATTTTTAAACAATTTCGAAACTAGAAAAATGAGTACTTAGCCCACCCTAATATCATATGGATTACAATTTTTTTCAATATCATGAAAATCTGGGACATTGAGGATTTGAGAAAAGTAGCTCATCTGCTTCTATCATCCACGCTGAGCACAATGCACTCTGACTACCGTTGATGTGTGGAAGAAAAACTGACAACAGTTGGCCCAGCCTATGTGCCTTCGTCGGCATTCGCGAGTCGCACCGCATGCGTCGAGTCTCCACGAATGACACGTCCATACTAGCATATGCGTTCACGTTCACCCATTCAAACGTAGAAGCATGTGGCCCTGGCTACCGTTTCACCCGTCCACATCAGAATATTCGTACGCGTTCAGCCTTGTTCAGCGTATACTTATTCAACTCTGGATCCAGCTTTATATCTTATTCAGGTATATTGGCCGGTGAGTTTCGTAACGCATATTCTCCCACCATACCGCTTACCTGCCTCGGTGCTCCTTTTTTCAAGCTCCCGATTAGGCGCCATCTCGTATCCACTACCTGAACTAAATTTGTCACGTGACTTGCTCTGTATTATCGCCAATATGGCGGAACACGTATTTGAGAATGTAGTCACGGGAATACGTTCTTTGTCCTTATAAGAGCAGCTTTTGAGCTGGGTGAGGTCTCATTCAAAAGAGAAAGGTTCATTGCAGCGCGTTCTGGTCATCGTTTGAGTCACAAAACTCTTTTAGTGTCCTACAAATACTTGGAATCTGCGAGTGTCGATTTTTTCTCTACTTTGGACACTCATATTATTAGATATCAACACAATCTCATTGAACCATGGCTAGTGTGCGCTGCACTGAAACTTCCTCTTTCGAATGAGACCTCGTCCAGGCCAAACTTCGCTCATATAAGGGCGAAAAACTTATTCTACTAAACCCATGTTTCGGGCCAGATTGTGTCTGTATACAGCGCGCTGCATTACCCGTGTCTACCCCCTTAAGTAATTCAATTTCTGGTTCTCAAGTCGGCGGTCTTCTTAGAGAATTGTTATCTTTGCGCGATGGTATTAAAATCAATTCGTGACCCGCATTAATAACCATGCCTTTGTAGTCCTCACAAAATCATACCAAATATTTGAGCGGTATACAAAAATTGAAATGATTTTTCACTATTAGCTCATCGTGATGTGTCAAGCCCCATTCAGCATTCTCCATATATTTGTCTTCATCAGATGTCAGCGATACATAGGTTTTAAGCGTGCTAGCTATTCCAACGTTTCTGTTTTGGTCAATTGAGACGCCACTCATCTCATATCGAATCTCATCAAACATGAACGCCATACAATTATTTCCCAACATCACCGTTGATGCATCTTTTGGCTTATGCATCGTCAATTTCCCCTCCACGTAGAGGAGACTTTCACACGGCAATGTGTGTAAATGCTGCTGTTGTATATTTATTCTTATCTCATGTGTGGCCAAACGTCGTGTTCACATATGGATTGTATGTATGGGTCTCACACTTGACGATGCGATCATCAAACGTCGGCTTCCTTCCAATGCTTAGAATTTCGACCATTTTTCAACTTAAATGCGCACAATGAACCTCAGTGATTTAAAAAATGCAAGGTTCACAGCACTGAGCCTCTTCTTTTTAGCGTAATCAGAGCTGTTGTCGTCGTGGTCGTGGTCGTGGTCGTGGTCGTGGTCATGGTCGTGGTCGTTGTAAGCGAGATCGCTTTGAAGGATATCGTCCGCCTGCCATCACACGAAATACATGGATTAATACCGTAAGTTTCCATTGCCATATTTTTAGTGAATCGTTGTGTTGGGTGAGTTAGCAACTTTTGAGTTTTGTAAAGAAAAATCGATTACAAATTATGCCTCTATCCGTGGATTTGAATCGTGAAGTTATCGTTGCGAACCCCTGCGAATAGTCACGCATCCCATCCCAAAGTACATGTGGCGTGCCTGGATGTCGCTGTGGAATGCGAAGAAATTCGAAATGGTGAATTTCATGAGGCAGAAGTTCTTTAGTATGACGATGTTTATTTGAAGGTGTTTTATAATGGAAACTCCGAAAACGACTACGTATCGCCGGGTCAATATGGGAGTACATATTATTGGGTAGGTATGCATGTGTGACACTCATTCCTCATAAGTAATGATAATGATGAGTATGATATGGCTACGTCGAGTTGGGAGACGGCCCAACATATTATTGTATGGCGGAAATGTACTAATGCGGAACAAATCGACTATATCGCAGCTAATAATAATGCGATATCGGGGATTGACGTTTGTGATAATGCGGTTCAGGTTGACGAGTCTGATCCTAATACGACTGCGCCGGCGCAAGTTGTTGATGATGATGATGATGATACATTCTTTACTGATAATGATTTATTTAATGAAATCATCGACAATGCATTATTTACAAACGACGTCGACGATATTATATTCAACGATGATGTTGTCGAGTGGGATAACTAAGTTAAATAAACTACTAAAATCTTGAAAATCTATGTACGGATTCTTTTCGCCCTTACACGCTCCCACAACGCTTGACTTTGCAGCCCCTCGAGAAGGATGCTGGAGACGTCGCCCTGTTCTCGATCATGAAAATACTGGGAACTCTACAACGAATAATTATCGCTTAGTTGCTTACGCGAACGCAACGCCTAATTCATTTCTTCATTACACGTGCGCTGTACCGGTCACACGATTCAAATATAAACACATAGTGAAGACTGTGCACGTAGGTGCCAAAACGTGTTTAATCCTGTCGCGCGTCATAATTCCTTATATTTCTCAGAAATCATGTACCACTCTCTTTCTCAGAAAACATTGAATTTGTACCACCAATACAAAAGGTATGAGAAACCTAGAGAATTTACCGACGCATGCCCAAATACCAACGCGGACCCAAATACCGACTCGGGTCCAAATACCAACGCAGATCCAAAGTAGCTTAAACATCCACTAGGTGTCGATAAAACAAAATGCGCGCGGCGCCATTTTGAAATTTTGAAAATCCACCACCTCCCCTGTGACGCCACCCCCCTCACCAACGAATTTGGCTTGATATTAATTTGGCTTGATTTGGATATCCCCCTCCCCTGTGACGTCACCCCCTCACCTACAAACGCGGTACCCCCCCTTCCCACCTCACCCTCGCCCCCTGCCCAACTCGTTCAAGAAAGCGGTAACCTCCGCCCCACCTCACCCTCACGCCTACCTCGCGCAAGAGCGCGGTACCTCCCGCTCCGCCTCACCCCCTCCCCTAGGGGCCAGAATCGGCATAACCTAACTACTATATCAAATCATCGAAGAAGAAGAAACTCTAATACGGACGTCCCCACCACACCTACTATCCCTACCCTGCAACGTGCCGGGCTAGCCCTCTAGCCTAGAGAACCGAAAGGCGTATAACGGTGTCGTCCACCGCCGCACGGGTCAAAATGTCATCATGACATACATGAACGCTCATGAAATGCGTCGGTGCATCGTAAGTATAGTTTTTGTTAAAATTAAATTCGCGCGCGTATTCAATTCAGTAGCATTTTAATCAGTTTATACGTTTGTTTCAGCACGAGCATTGCGAGCAATGAAATGCGTGGCACGCGGAGCGCCATAGAATATTGACAGCTGTTGTAAGTGATGTTCGTGAAATTGTATTGGCCGCGCAGACCATTCGACAGTGTTTCAATCTAATTAGGTGTTTGTTGCAGTACCAGCAGCAGATGGCTATCAGGTCATGGAGCGACCGATATCTGCTGGCAATCGCGAACCTCGTAAGTGACAATTTATAAAAATGATATTAGCGCGGATACCATTCGACGATGTTTGAATCGAGTTGCGAGTTTTGTTTTGGCACCGCCACGACGTGGAACTGCATGCTTGTGATGGCGACAGGAGTAGTATGTCTAGGACAGTTCTAACCCTGGTCCTCTGAGGGGAGCGCGGGGGAGTGCGGTGGGGGAAATCTGGGCACGGGGTCAGCGGGGAATGGGAGATTGGCTGCGCGCGCACGAGCCGCGGAGTGAGGGAAGCCGTAATCATGCAGGGGATCAGCCCAGGCCGAGCGGCCGCAGAGACCTCTTCAGACCTGGTCCGCCACCGGAGACCCCTCCAGATCTGGCCCACCGACGAAAATTTTTGCAGACCTGATCAAGGTAGAGGGTCACCTTGGCCCACCCCGAAAATCTTTTTTCAGACCCGACCCACCATCGGAAATTTTTTTTTCCAAACCAATATGCATCAGAAATTATTTAATAATTTATTTTTATCAGAAATTGTTTCGAACGATGTCGGTAAAGATCGACGTTTTACAACCCGCATATTCAGGGAGACGGGAAAGAGAGAGAGCATTACTTAGTGGCACAATCACAGTTATTTTAAAGCTAAATTGAGGGAGGGAAAGAGACAGTACTACATAGTGGTGCAATCGCATTCATTCTAAAGCTAGCAAGTTTTTAAAGCGTTCCGATTTAACGTCGCAGCTTATCGTGCGATCACGCGTAATTTGAATCTTCAGTAGCAGCCGTGGGGGCTGATGTCATTTGGTGGCGTGAAGAACGTGGGAACGAATAATAGAATTATGCGGCAACAGCAGAAATTTTTTATCCATACCAAGAGACATACTTTTTCCCGAACCATTATGTAGCAAGCATTCTGAAGCTAACAAGTTTTAAAGCGTTCCGATTTAACGTCGCAGCGTATCGCGCGATTACGCGTAATTTGACTCCTCTGGAGCAGCCGTGTGGGATTCTGTCATTTGGTGGCACGAAGAATGCATGAAAGAAATATAATACTTTTTATGAAACGTCGAATCTTAAAATTAGGTGGTAAGGAGAGAAGAAGGTAGACGGATAAATAAAATGGAGAAAGAATATGTGTTTTAGAAATATATATATTGTTTAGAACGAAAATAAAATAAAATAGAATATAAACATAATTTAACATTTTTTCCTACGGGCACCAGCTAGAATATCATTGATAGCGCATGCTAACAGTTCGCAATCTACAAGATACTCCTCGTCGTAATATTCGCTATCGCGAATGATTTTATCAGCACGACGCGTATCTAATGTTTCGCAGGCGGCATCGCTCTGTTGCAACACGTTAACAAAAGTTTTAAATTTTGTCCTCACATCTTCTGCAGTTTGATACAGCCGCGGATACTCATAGCTTACACATGGCTCAAGATTAAATAAAAATGATACTGTTGTACTCGTCTCCAGTGGTGAGGCGGTTACCGGTGGGACGGAGATGGGATTAGGTGCCGATGCTGGGTAACAAGTAACAGTTCTTTATTAAAGCGTGTTTGATGTTACATTAGTCCGGTAGTCTCGTACTAGTAGCGCGGCGGAAAAGCTCCGGTGCTCGAGCGGTACGGCGGCGGCGAATTTCGACGAGCGGTCAAGGAGGTAGGATGCGGAGTTGTTGAACGTTCTGCTCGGAATGGCCTTATGAGGCGCGTTCATTCGAGAGTCGTACAATAGAGCTTCAGAGTGCAATAGGGCTCCGGCCTAAAGGGCGCAGAGACACCTCTCTGACTTAGGTGAGGCGCAAGATAAATCTCGGCCGATTTCGGACGGAGACTGGTGTTGGTACAGTGGTGGCGATGGCCGAACACTGACACACCTCGAGGCTAGCAAAAAGTGAGCGTCTTGTATTGCGTGAAGCCGTATAGCGACATGCACAAGTGTAGGATGGTCAACAGGAAAATAGCGAGACAAGCTGTACTGGTAGATTAGTTTTATTCGATGGTGACTCCGACACTGCTCCAGATACAAAAGCCTCCTTCCTCTTCGCATTCACGCTCTTATATCTCCCATACACCCTTACTCACGCTCACACACATTCATCCCTAGCTGTAGGCTTACCGGTGACACATCATACCTCTGAGGCCCTCGCCCGCTATCGCTTAACCGGGGCGCCTGCAGAGTATCACCAGACCCAGCCAGTCCAATGCTTACACAAGTGCTCCTGATTACGCTCGCCGCGGCCTTTATATCGTGAGGCCGTACATCTTCGCCCGCGAGAGCCGTCTCGGAGCCGCGGCCGTCTAGCGGTCGCGACGCGAACTAACCCTACTGTCTCGGTGCCTGGCGTTCGCATGGCTCGTGAGGTGACTTCGTCACACTGTATTCAGTTTAAAATACACCGCCTTAATATACATTGTCATCTTTACAATCGGTGAATCAAAGATCCGACAAAATTGCACCGTTAATTCACCAATCCGCATCGAGGGTGATCCAGGCAATTGTGCACGTTCTTTGATGGTTGTACGGCTGTCGAATAATACACCCCATGTACGCCATGGTAATATGAGATGATTCCCATGATTTCCATGATTCGTGTCGCCGAGAAGAACTTCTACATCAGCCAGAGGTCCTACGTTGATTCCAATTTCCAAATATTTGCTACCCACGGATGTTTATGCGTATCTTCTGACCATGATACGCGATGCTCGGCGCGGACTAAGAGAACAATCAAAGCTATGAAATTGTCCGCTAGTATTAGGAATAAACATAAAAAATTTCGAAATGTGAAAATTAAGCCTTACTAGTCAAAATATGTATTCTCCCCGCATGGAGCTACACCATCATCTCGCATGATCGGAACGTAATAATTCATGCATCTGACGTTACCTTCGGCACTGGTACTGCACATTTTTTCAGAATACTATCTGTTCCGTCAAAAGTCACTGAGGCTACTGAGCGATTGATAGAATAGCATCCGGAGACTGGCTTAAATAGAGGTGTAATTGCTTCCCCCACCACCACATTTATTCTAAAGCTAACATTTTCCACAATGTGTTTCAATGCTAACGACGCACCATATCGCACGATCGCATGTAATTTGAACCCACCCTCAAGGATAAAAGTCTCGACACGTGTTGAGTGTAATATAATAGTTTGGAAACGTCGAATCTTAGAATTATGCGGTGTCATCAGAAACTGTATCGGATGATCTTGCGCGCTAATTCGTCATATGAATGAATCATAGAAAGAATTATGTTGTTTCGACACAAACTGTATAGAACAATGTTGGGACGGATCGAAGTTTTTGCATGCAATGCACCCGAGGGAAGGGGTACACTAAAAATGTTAGACAGAGATAGCAAATCGTTGTACCAGCCATAAAAGCGCGCTCTAAACTGTACGAAGCCTCAAATCGTTGCAACGTATTGCGTGGAAAAGACATTACATTTACATTCCATTTACGACCATGGAAAAATTCGCGTAACTAGAACGCCAATTGTTGGACCAATCTGAACGATTTATTTTACGGGAATGAAAGAAGAACGGTGCAACGAGTATATCGAAAATTTAGAAGAATGCAGCCGAATAAAACATCCTTGTTCGCAAATGCGACCTACTAACGACACCTCTTGAGCGGTGTCGTTAATTAGACAGGTGGCACGGCCTGCTCACTCATGTGGAGTGATCAGTTCCTGATCTCAACCGACTTGGTAATATAATTTGCTTACGTACATTGCTTGCGCCTTACTGTCGACTCTGCTTCGAATTCGTACTTGTTTCGCGACTCTGCTTCGCTAGCAAACTTATTCACGCTTAAACTGTATTGCTTAAACTCTAATTATTCTTAATATTGCATGGGTTTGTTAGTAATTGACTGAATTGTGTGTGTAAATCGTTGTTTATTTATTGTGCTTGACCTCTGTAAATATATTAAAATATTAACTGTTTCTTGGACTGATTAATGCTTAAATAAAACTTTCTCGTGCTCCTTAAACTCTTTAAATTAATTTGCGCCGTACCGATCCTATAAACGGATAGTTTCGCACCAATCCAACAAACGTTTGTAACAATCCTCGATTATAGATCGGTGTTCAACAATCGTTGGTTGCTCGAATCGCGCGGCTCGAAGGACTGAAATATTCGTTATGCAGACGTTGCATGCATGAAGGTGCCGGACATTCGAGCACAGGACTTTTGTGGCGCGAAATAGACACTGCGTTCGATAGCCGCGTATTAACTGATGCCCTGCTAAATTCGAACTATATCGAGCCGCGCAACTTCCTCTAGGATGCGGCGACCATTGTGTTGGAGCATGTGCAGGGCGCTTTGAAGAAACATCAGAACCTCAAAGTGAATACTGTGTTTAACGGTGAGATTGTGGCCGATGACAAGCATGCTTGTAAAAGCATCAACACCCGCAACTGCGAACTCTTCGGCACATCCGATCTGCAGGAGTGGTAACAGCGATGCGTCATCGAACCCACCCTAGCATCGCTGGAAGAGATCGACTCTCGAGCATGTTCGAGAAAACGCGTCCCGGCAATCAACCATCTTTGATTATTATCGTTCACATTGTGTAGAGAGAAAGACGCGTTTCGTGTGATTTCGCAGATTTACTTTAATTTGTGCACAAACCCACTCATAACTCAACCCATTATTACAGTGCATTGCTCACAATCTCTGTAACGCTCAAGACAAAACTTCTCACCGCTATTAATTTACTACAAATTGTCAATATACAGTGCGCGCCACGTGTTCTCACCGGCCGGCGTGGTCGCGCTTCGCGTTGCTTCAACGCAGTGCAACGCCGTGAGGCTCTCAGTTCTCACCGACTCTCATCAACTGTTTTAATAAAGTGACTCATTCAGTTTAACATCAGTGCGGTGTTCCGCGTTTGCTTTCTCACCGTCGAACCTAACCTCCATAACTCCCACCGCGCTCAACCGCTTAAATTCCAAACACAGGTGCATGCACTACTTCAGATCCGCCGAGAAGTTGGAGGCGCATGCAGTGGATTGTGGGCAGATGAATGACTGTGCCATGCTGCTGCCCAGCTACGATAACAATCAACTCAGTTTCGGCAACCACTGCAGGCAGGAGCGGCTTCCCTTCGTGGTGTATGCCGATCTGGAGTGCATCTTGGTGAAAACGGAGGACAGTCGCACGGGTGATGTAGATAATAATAAATTGCGCGCGTATCAGCACCACAATGTACATAGCATTGCATATTATATGCATTGTTCGTACGATACATCGCTATCGATGTATCGATATCGTCGCGACGCGGATTATGTTTCATGATTCGTAGATGAACTGAAAAATTTGGCGAATTTAGCCAACCCCATTCTAACCAGTAATACTCAAATGCTTGATTTAACTGCCGAACAGTAGACGACATTTCGCAATGCAACACATTGCCATATTTGCGAAGAACCATTCAAGGCTAGCGATAGACGAGTCCGCGATCATTGCCATCTATCCGGACGGTTTAGAGGCCCGGCACATTCAGAGTGCAATTTAAATTATAAAAATGCGTCTTACATCCCCATAGTTTTTCATAATTAATCTGGCTACGATTCACATTTCATTATCGAGAAAATCGCTAGCGCTTTCGAAGGCAGCGTTGACGTATTGCCTATAACTAAAGAAAAATATATTTCATTCACAAAAATGTCGAAGATACGGCTGAAGAATCAGACTCACGAAATTGTATTAAATTGCGATTCATCGATTCGTACAAATTTCTCAATACCGGTCTCGATAAATTAGCATCTTTTCTTAGCGCAGATAAATTAAAAATTTTAAGATCCGAATTTGAGACATCATCCATTGAGGATTTCAATTTATTGACGCGAAAGCGTGTCTTTCCGCATGAATACCTTGATTGCGCGAACAAGCTGCAGGATCCATGCTTACTACCGCGTGAGTCATTCTACAGTTCGTTAACGGGTGAGACTGTATCCGAGAGCGATTACGCGCACGACGAGACTGTCTGGCAGCGTTTCGGCATTAGAACCTTGGGCGAATACAGCGATTTATATTTGAAAACTGAGGTCTTGCTATTGGCAGATATTTTTGAAAATTTTCGGGAATGTTGTATCAAGAGTTACGGATTAGATTCAGGACATTATTATATATTACATGGTTTCACGTGGGATGCTATGCTAAAACATAACAAAATGACATTCGAATTGCTCACAGACGTCGATATGGTCATGTTTATCGAACGCAGTATATGTGGGGTTTTAAGTCAGTGTTGCGGAAGATACGCATATGCCAATAACAAGTACATGACATCTTACGATGCATCGGAACAATCATCGTACTTGATGTACTTTGATGTGAACAATTTGTATGGATGGGCAATGTGTCAACCCCTGCCATGCGCCAATTTTCAATGGATCGAGGATGTTGCCAATTTTGACGTGTCTTCAATCGCTCTCGATTCATCCACGGGATACATTCTCGAGGTAGATCTGGAATATCCGCAACGACTGCACGACGCTCATGTTGATCTACCATTCTGCCCGACGCGTGCCAAACCACCTGGTAGCAGACAGGACAAGTTACTCGCGAACCGTCGTATACCGATACGATAAGCAGCGTTATGTTATCCATTATCGCAACCTGTAACGGTTGCGGTCTTCGTATTACAAAGATACACCGCGGGCTTCAATTCGCTCAATCCCCCTGGCTCCGCGATTACATCGAACTAAATACACGGTTTAGAACAGGCGCGACAAACGATTTTGAAAAAAGTTTGTACAAATTGATGAACAACGCGGTATTTGGTAAAACTATGGAAAATGTACGAAATCATGTGGACGTAAAACTTTTGACACATTGGGAAGGGCGATATGGCGCGGAGGCAATGATCGCGATACTGAATTTCCACAGCAGAAGTGTTTTTTCGAAAAATTTAATAGCTGTTGAATTGCGAAAACTCGAGGTGAAATTCAACAAACCGATATACGTGGGTATGTGCATTCTGGACATATAAAAAATTTGTCTGTACGAATTTCATCACGAAAAACGAAGACATGTCTCCCCTGCACGGACAAAATTGTAAAATTCTGTATACAGACACTGACAGCCTCAGTTATCACATTCAATGCGGAGATATCTACGAGTCCATGAAAGATAAAATCGGTAGATTTGACACAAGCGATTATCCCATCAACAATCTATATAATATGCCGCGCTTAAATAAGAAGGTTCTGGGGCTGATAACGGATGAAAATAACGGTGCGATAATGACCGAATTCGTAAGTCTTAGAGCGAAAATTGTATGCACTCCGCGTAGACGGCAAAAAAGATACGAAAAAGGCGAAAGGCGTGAAGACCACCGTCATAGCCAGGACGATAACTTTCGACGACTAAGCGCAGTGTTTGCAAAAGGATATCGAAATGGTTCGCAGGCAATCATGCATACGGTCTAAATTGCACAAAGTGTATACCATTTCAGAATCCAAAATCGCTCTAAGTCCACACGACGAGAAGCGGTATATCGTACCCGATTCGACTGACACTCTGCCCTGGGGGCATTACAACTTACCCTTGTAAAATAGAAACTATTGTATTTATTGTGTAATATAAAATTTTTCGCACGTGTATAGAAATTATGGAATTAAAATATAAAAATAAAATTGTTCACATGTATATGTATCATTGTATTTATTGAACCATGTACTATTATGTTACAATACATTATTTTTATTTATCCATGAATTGTGTGATTTATCAAACTCCAGCCACTTGACATATGCCTTGTTCCCCTTCCTACGAAACACTTTTTCCACTAGTTACACATCAGGAACGGTGACGCGCTGCAGTTCATGTTCATACAATCCTCCAGCAACGGGTTTTCCACAGGAATCGAGAAGAAGATGGTTTTAAATTTGCTCATGCGCACAAACTTGCCCAACTTGAATCTCGCTGGAGCAGCGATCTTTATGTTGTTGTATACGGTGGCTAGCAGGTTGTCGGTGATCGCACGGGTAACATCACGAGGACGCATTTTGATGGCTTTATGTTTTTCGTGCTTTATACTCTACAAGTAGACGCGGTAGCGCATCGGTCCATCTATAGGTGCCACTGAGCGTAAACAGTTTCCACATATTCTTCTTCAAAGTTCGATTGAAACGTTCTACGACGGAGACCTTCATCACCGAGTACGTCGAATAATGATTAATGTCATGCTTTGCCAAGAGTTTCTGCACATCGGTGTTGTAAGATTCTTTTCCTTGATCGGTTTGCAAATTTTTCGGATATCGATCTCTAAATATCTTTGCAAACGCTTTAGTCACCTCAGCACCACTTTTAGTTTTGAGCGGAACCGCCCATGCATACTTACTCAGCACATCAATAACGGTGAGTATGTAGTGGTAACCTTGGTTGAATCGCGAGTATGGGCGGATTTCTACACCGTCAGCTTGCCACAGATCATCGTATCTCACTATGTCACTATGACGTGCTTCCGTGGTAAATATCTTCGAGCTGGAGCATGCAATTCCTCAACGAGTTGTCGCTTCTTGTCACCATGGTTTTCTTCTTTACTCTTGGATTTCGATAATGGTTGCATGTTTGATCGTAGAGGTGTCTTTGACACGAATGGTGCAGTAATTATCGTGTACATGCATTATGTGCTCCCCATCGACCTGAGGAAATTCTGGACAAGTTCAACCGTCTCGCATGATTCTCCTTCGCAGCGCTGCTGTGCGATAGAATTCGTTGCCAGCTATATCTTTTGAACGCTGTTTTGCAACGTCAGCATATCTCTCTGAAATACGACCAGTTCCTCTCTAATTCTTCCGGCTGCTCTCTCAAAAGTTTAATGTTCTTTTCCATGTATAGTTTATTGACGGCATCGCTGTCGACCGTGGGTTGCGCTACGCGTCGTATCTTGCGTGATTTTGCATCAAAGTCGGCACCAGTCACACAAAGAGCGTTATCTCGCATATAATTTCGAAGCAAACCGCTCCATTTGTAGTAGTCCATTCCAGCTGCTCCACTCTTCTTCAGCGACACCCCAAATTTGTTGATCGGCATCTCGATGCACACAGTGCACATCATCGGCGTACGGATTAATTTATAATGAGGCCTATCTCGCGGAGTTCCCCGATAATCGATAGACTTTCGGGACCATGAGAGTGGTTACCCGCACGACGCGACGCTTCAAGCAATCGCAATCAATCCACCAGCTCGATGGGATCGTCCCAGTGCACATAATCGATCTTGTTATCGTTTACCACCATGACTCGCGGCACCGTTAGACCTTTCCCTGCTCTAATAGCCGATGCACGTATGAGTAGTGGCGCAATTACATGTTTGTACTTGTATCCCTTGTTGCCCAGTATGGGCTTTTTAGCACCATGACCACGTCTGTGGACATTCATCATCACCAGTATACTTTTGTATTTTTGTTTATCGGCATCGGTGTATATGGTACCGTCGGGAATTCTCTTGAAAATCAGGTCGTAAAAACCGGGTGTTCCTCCATATCTTATACCGTCGATGATTATATTATCATTCTTGTCTATATCGAAAGTCTTATCCCCAAGCATCGTTCCACTATTGCCAAAGTATACGCCGTAGACATAATCCATTGTTGTATCCCTTTCACTACTTAGGATTGCGCTCATGTATTTTTGTCCCAGCGGACCGAAATGGTTGCGAAACGTTTCTTGTCCCTCGGATGTGTGGAGCTGATGTCTAATAGATGTTGCAAACGACTCTTCGGGACTAGTTTCGAAAACGTCGTCATCATTGGTCGCGAGCGATTGTACATCAGGAAATGTATTTATTGGTGTGGAAGGAACCGACGAATTGTTTGATGCGATATTCTGCCGTTTCCGCTTCGATTGAACTGGTGTAGAGGTTACAAGCGATTTTTCCGATGACATGTATGGTTTCCTCTTTCTCTTGCGCGATGTGTTCTCTTTCGACTGGATTTTTGTTTTAGGCGTTAATGTTTCATTCCCTTCAACGTCTGTGCTCATCAACGGTGATGCATCAGGTTCTACCGCTGCGGTATTTTCCACAATATGTTTTAAGGGTTCGATAATAGGTTTAAAGTATCTCTCCAATGCAATATCTTCCTTTATCTTGCCAGTCTTCAAAGCCCTATGTTTTTTGCGAATGGATTCGCTGGTTTTTGCAATTTCCTTCGCTATTCTCTCGCGATCCTTAATCTCCAGACTATCGATATCAATCATCGTTGTACCGCAGACGTTGCTTTTCCACCAACGTGTTGACACTGATTTACAATGTCACGGTACGGCAAACTCGTTAAATCCCTTTCTATAAGGTCCATTGGACATCGCGCTATCCTTGTCTATTACCGCGAAACCATACTCCCGTTGCCAACAATTACGACACAACCCACAGAAGTCCTCGTAAGATATGTCAGTGTTTACGTGTGTAACGTTCTCGAACGAGACGTTGCCGTTAATTACAGGAGATTCCACAAGTAGAGCGGTTTACCTGTGAAATTGTGGGATTGGTTCAGGTGGCGTGCGATAAAGAAATGAATTTCACGAAAGAGGAGTCTTTCTTTTTTACACTAAGTAACAATATAATTTATTCAAGAAAAATGGTTTTGGTGCTAGATCGTAATGGAACATATGATACGACGCGGAGTCGTGAGAATTATGATTATAAATTAATACGATTAATTACCCGTAGACGTATCGGTCGGTATGAAAGGATAACGTTTGATTTCAGTTTCGACGCTAAGTCGGTAATAAAGAATAATAACGTTTGATTTCGGTTTCGACGCTAAGTCGGCAATAAAGAATAATAATGTTTGATTTCGGTTTAGAAGAAAAATGTAGAATTTGACGCTTTGGTCGATTTAGTAATTGACATAGTCGAAATAATAAGATATAATATAAGGATTCGATACTAAATCGAATGATTAAGTATAAGGACGCGACGCTTAGTCGGTATATAATACAGGGTATGACGTTTGGTCGGTTTAATATGTTTAAGTTGAGGTATCGAGAGGTTTCCTTCTATCGGACTAGTAGTGCCCAGGGAGTCGAGACCGATAGAATTTCGGTTTCGGTCGCGGTCGCAGTCAGTGAGACCGACCAATATGGCATTTACGGTTCTCTCGACCGAACTGGAGAGCGACGAGCAGTCAGGAGTTTTCTCTCGACCAAAACTCAAGAGAGAATTTCTCTTTGACTTTCGGTCGACCAAAAGTCTTGACCGGTCGCAAACGGTCGAGTTAATTTATGGAGAGGTTTCTGTTTCTCCCCATAAATTACGAGTCGGAGCGGTTCGGAGCGGTTCGGTTCCACCTAGCTGAATAGGTCGGGAAGATATGTATGCTGTTCCTATCACACTGTTTGTCTCTCTCGTGACGGGATTTTTTGAAGCAGATTGTTGCAATTATTTGTTACTCCAAGTGTGGAAAAAAACAGAAGATAGGAATGCAATAAAATGTAAATATATATTTAACAATAGCATAAATAACAAATTTCACAGCAAACTTTATTACAATGTTTCAATTTTTATCTCGTGGAATAACATGCGAAAATATTATTTTATATCTTTTAAATCAGTTGCTGTATAAGCGTTACTTCTTCAATTTTTATTACGAGATATATGTATAAGTAAGGTGAGTGGTACATCGGAAAATACAGTCATGTAGAGTGACCAAAAATATGAAGTACAATCTTTGCTTAACACAGAGTAGATATCTTCTGGGATGCGAGGAGTACATCTAACGTAAGACAAAAATGAGGACGTGATAAATTCCACCGTGGAATGATTCAAATAGAAAATATGTATCGGCTGTAAGACTATTGTGCCGACATTTTTTGTTTAAAAAATCTGAAAAAAATGTTTTTTTGATCTTCTTCATACATATCATAAGAACCTTATGTTACATTTTTAACAAAGTTCATAAATTTCGTTAAAATCACCACCAAAGTTATCCTACCATTTTTGGGAATCTAGAAGGTTTGACCTATTTGATTAATACTTTTTCAAACTGAAAAATCATTTTTGTAACATGGTAAATTACAAAACAAATTCTTATTTTACAAATTCTCCTCGAAGGTTGGGAATCTAAAACTTGGAAGAAATATTACCAAATGCCTTGAAATTCTACCTACAAAATAAGCACCTTCTAAAGAGGGAGTTTTTAAAATTACCGTCGTAATCAGCCATCGAAGGCAGCGGTGCGCCCCGTTTCAGGTAAGCGAGACGCGCGCTGCACTATTGTGGACGGTTTCCAACACCACTCGCACCCCCTATTACTTTAATCAGGACAAAACATAAAAACGACTGGTCTCGTATTCGCCTTAATGGTGTCATTTATGCCTGCGAAAGAGATTCTTTAACTGCTTTTGTTTGAATTTCAATAGGGGTTATACCCAAAAGTCCCTGTTCTATATACTGTTATGGTTCAGTGCCAGTGATAGGTAGGTACTAATGCTGCTGCAAAGCGAGCCTCTAAGCTAGCAATAATGCTTTTTTACTCGCAACCCTTAACCCCGTCACTCGAAAATTTCAAGTCAAAATGATCTTATCCATGCCATCCTCCCTCATCCATCTTTATTCTCGACTAATGGAAGGAGCCCACCACCTTTTCGTGCTTAACCCCCTCCCATGATTTCATGTGGACTGCATCATATTTCACTTTAAACAAAATCCCTGACATCGAGTGAAAAAAGTAATCGAGTTGCCGTGGAATTACTCGTAGAAAAGAATCCCTGTCCATGTTAGGAATTATCTGTAATTCAGGAACCAATTTCGCTTTTTAAAGGGAGTACACGGTGCGTTTATGAAAGATGTTTAAAACGGTTTTTATTCGACGACGCTTGAGCTGTCAGAGAGAGGAAAAGCTCTGCTGTCGAGAACGCCCAATCCTACAATAAAGGCAACTCTTCGTAGTTTACCACACCATTCTTAACATGGAAAATGTAGTCCCAGCTTGTTAAAGGTTTCAAATTGTTTATAGTAATTGCTATTTTACTCAGGACTTTATGGTCGCAATTTAGCCACTCATAAACTGCACTTTATTGTTACACCTATAGACCCTCATTCGCTAACGAAAGAACGCATCGCGAGATTTTGTCCATAGATCATTTCAAGGCTTAAGTTTCTCTAAGGCGAGGAGACAACACCCTGTATTTGCGTTGAACCATAACATTATATGAAACAGGAACTTTTGGGTATAATCCCTATTGAAATTCAAACAAAAGCAGTTAAAGAAACTTTTTCGCTGGTATAAATGACACCATTAAGGCGGATACGGGACCAGTCGATTTTATGTTTCGTCCTGATTGAAGTAATACGGGGTGCGAGTGGTATTATAAACCGTCCGCAATAATGCAGCACGCGGCTCGCTTACCTGAAACGAGGCGCATCGCTGCCTTCGATAGCTGATTACGACGCTAATTTTAAAAACTCCCTCTTTAGAAGGTGCTTATTTTGTAGGTAGAATTTCAAGGCATTTGGTAATATTTCTTCCAAGTTTTAGATTCCCAACCTTCGAGGAGAATTTTGCAAAATAAAAATTTGTTTTGTAATTTACTGTGTTACAAAAATGTTTTTTTCAGTTTGAAAAAAATATTAATCAAATGGGCCAAACCTTCTAGAAGACAATAAGAGAAGAATGAACTCAATACGATAACCAGTTTCGAAGATAAAAATTCTTAAGCACAGCTTGGTTTCACGCTGTAAAAATTGTAAACTTTGACGGCCCATATTCTTTAAATAAATTCGAAAACAGCAAAATGGTGAATTAAATCCGCCCTCCTCCCATGGTTTCGTGTGGACTGCATCATACTTCACTTTAAGAGGTTACATACACCTAGGATGGTTGAAACAATCAATTTTTTCAATGAAGTAGTCGCAGAAGCTGCAACATCAGAGAAAGGTCAATTCTGTGTGTTGTGGAAAGCCTGCTGAGCAAGAAACTAAAAACACTGCTTGCGATGAAGTTTTTAGTTATCTCAACGCTCCATAAATTTGTTGTACATCGTCTACATTTCTTTCGATTTCGACGGCAGCAAATTTTCCTCAATCGCCTTTTCAGCTTTTGCTGTATCGCACAGTGGTCCGAGTCGTCGAAAACGTGATATAAAATCCTAACGTTCACATTTCACCATTTATCATTATGAAAATGGTCATTCCGGGTTTTTTGGGATCGCAGAATCTGATTCTGAAGCCAAAATTTTTATTAGATAATAACTAAGCCCTGTAGGGGGGGGGGGGGGCTCATAAAAACGCTATCTCTGTTAACTTTCGAAATTTGGTGCCGTAATTAACATCAAATAACGTAATCAAATCAAACAGTACTCTTAAACAAAACATAACATTATTTTATCGATATTAACCCCTCCCCTACAGTGCTTATTTTTAATGTAATAACAATTTTGACCTCGGAATCAGAGTCTGCGACCACAAAACCCCCGGAATGATCATCTTCATAATGATAAATGGTGAAATGTGAACATAAGGATTTTTTATCACTTTTTCGGCCACTTGGACCACTGTGTATCGGAGGGCGTGTGGTATCCCGTATCACTATCACTCTTATTATCACTACTTTTATCTTTTAATGAAAAGAGGTGCTGTGACAGTTATAATGTCAACATAAACACGCATGATCGATATCGATTAGTCGACCAATTGCTTCTTCATACCACAGGGTAACGCCATGTTCACTCAGCTCGCAAACCCAAGTCTCCTTGGGAGTAAAGTAAAAAATACGAATACGCATGCGTACAAAGTCATTTTCCCTTGCGAGAAAAGTAGAAAATGCGAAACGTCTGACATTGGCCATTTTGCTCCCGCTCGGCAGGCGTAAAAAACACCCATTTTCATGTAGATGTTGAAAAAATGCTATTTTCTCGAAACTACGTTCTTCAAATCGGTGCCAATGATATCTCAAAAACTACTCAACCGATTGGAATGAAACTTGGCACGATTATTTTTCACATTAATATATAGTCCTTATCATATGGATTTTTTTGCAATAGCCAGTTTGGTTTTAATAACTGAAAAACTAATGAAATTGGTAAACTCGTAAAAAAATTCATAAAATATCCTCTCTTTTCACGGCTCTCGGTGTATGTGATCCCTTAAACAAAATCCATGACATCGAGTGCAAACAGTGATCGAGTTGGCGTGGAATTCCCTCTACCAAAACAAGGGAAGAAAGTGCACTTTAGAATTAACATTTCCCTGGCTATGGTGTTCCCTGTCGAAGTTCAAACGATGACCAGGTATATGATCCTAAATGGAGCGTCTACCGGCGGACTAATTAACCGCGGGCCATGGTACATGTCATAAAACTATCACGGACCTTACTTCCTTCTTCGAAAGGGTGGGATACCCTTACTTGTCCTCCACAACTTTTCAATAACCAATAAATTCCATTAGATGGAAAAAATTGCATGATCTTACAGAAGAAAATGGCGAGAATGTGGCAGCAAGCAGTGTTGATGAGTGCGAGAATGAATGTGACGATATCGAGCAGTTGTTGTTAAAATCAGAAACATAAATAAATTCATCCCCCGCCCAAACAGTAATAAATATAAAAAATATTTTATGTTCGTATCTTTCGTGGAAGCGCGTTTCCAAAGATAGCGATTTGTTGTTATATTGGGAATCAATGAAAACCGCGGAACCAGAAATGTATAAATTAGAGTGTGTAGTTCAGAGTGCGCCTGCTACACAAGTCAGCGTGGAGAGATTGTTTTCTGATGTGAAGCATGTAGTTTCAAATCTGCGATACAATTTACAAATGCATGTCATTGACGACATAATGGTTGTTAGATGTAATACATTATTTAAGTCGTAATATTATTAATTAATGTAAGCGTGAGTGGCTGTGTAGTGCAGTGCAGTGCAGTGCAGTGCAGTGCAGTGCCGTGTAGTGTAGTGCGGTGTAGTGTAGTGTACTGTAGTGTAGTGCAGTGCAGTGCAGTGCATTATAGTGTAGTGTATATAACAACTACAATCACATCAACAAGGAACAACATCGTCATCGAGGGACTTCGACGGCGGGTATCAACTACGGACAACTGCAATCACCTCCCATTGGATCGAAACGGAAGAGGAACAGCGGCCTGACACGTGAAGGATTTCAAGCGACGACCATGATATGAGCATTATGGCTTCTTCACCACCCATCAAAAGATAAGTTCCATTTTTATTAAGCACAATTTACTTTCACCACTAATTGTTTTGCTAACACACTAATATTGATTCTTTTACAGGTAATACAGAAGGCAATCACCTCCCCATTGGATCGAAACGGAAGAGGAACAGCGGCCCGGCAAGTGAAGGACTTCAAGCGACGACCGTGATATGGGCATTGTGGCTTCTTCACCACTCATCAAAAGACAAGTTCCATTTTTCTTAAGCACAATTTACTTTCACCACCAATTGTTTTGCTAACACACTAATATTGATTCTTTTACAGGTAATACAGAATGGCAACCTACAATTATGACGAAATGCGTGGGCCTACTTGCTTCTTAACGAATAAGAAAACACAAGTTTTCTAAGGGAAAGGAACATCGTCATCGAGAGACTTCGACGGCGGTTATCGACTACGGATAACTGCAATCACCTCCCCATTGGATCGAAACGGAAGAGGAACAGCGGCCCGGCACGTGAAGGACTTCAAGCAACGACCGTGATATGGGCATTATGGCTTCTTCACCACTCATCAAAAGATAAGATCCATTTTTATTAAGCACAATTGATGTCTGGGGTGCAATTATAGGACTAGCCTTCGAAAATGGGAAAACTTATTGTCCAAACGCTAAGAAAGATTGGAAAATTAAATGCTGTTAAACTGTATTTTCAAAAATATAGTGTTATGAAGCTCGTCACGACATACACCTTTTCCATTTACAGTTTGTTTATCCAATCATTACTATTCGAGCTAAAAATTATAAACAAAAATTTTCCATCGTCCAAAATCATTATTTCTTTAAACGTAAATTGCGATAATTTGAATAAATATTAACGGATCGTTGTGAGAGTTAAAACATAACTTCAGAAAGCTCTAGCGAAGTCGTAAAATGTATGCACAAATTACTTATGTTAAAAAATGTAATAATATTTAATTAAAAAGTAATACTGGGCATGACCCATGTGTTTCAAAGTTTGCCATTAAAAAGTATCGAGGCAATTTTGAGGTACATATAACTTGCAGCGACAAAGTTTTTCCTTAATATACAAAGAAGATTTTCATCAATGTTCATACTGATTAATAAATAATTGTAGAAGATATGACAACAAATATAAATCTCGCGCGCCACCAACAGTCAGCAGCCGCGTATATGTATGATGCGCTACTTATAAGGAGAGGTTCCCAGGTGTCCGCCTCCGATTGCTTTGGTTTTTGGATATGTTTTAGAGGACCGAAAAATATGAAATACGTTGTCACGTCCCGGGTGGAGGTCTTTAGGACTTTGATATGTGGGGTTGTATGGGAAGGTTAGGCACGAAGGCGAGCTTCGTGATACAAGGGGAGGAGGAATGTCAGGCGCGAATGCGAGATTCGTAACACTGAATGTAAGTGGGAGTCAGGCGCGAATGCGAGATTCGTAGCACTGAATGTAAGTGGGAGTCAGGCGCGAATGCGAGATTCGTAGCACTGAAGGTTAATGGAAATCAGGCGCGAATGCGAGATTCGTAGCACTGATCGACCAGGGAAGATTTATAATGTAATCGAGCAACTGGGTGACACCCGTTAGAGTACTTGTGGTTTTTAGTTAGGCGTGGTAATTGGATTTACTGCTGCATTAATATAAAAAGCCACACGTAATCTTTCCGCGAAATATGTCTAGCCATACAGTCGTACAAGACCTATGTGAAAGTAAGCCCTGTAAACACTATAAGAACTTTCGGCGTTCGAGAACCGAGATCAGCTGTTGCAATAGCCTGTTATGGTTTGGAATCTTCGTAACCGAAGGATCGACACAATAATTTGTAGCGTGATTCAAAGTAAAAATGTTTATTAAATTGAAGCACGAAAATGCGCCTTGCACCGTTAATGCAAAAGCGGTTAATGATTATAATAATGCGTTAGACGTTAAGCATTAGCACAGGAACATTTATATAAATGGTAATCAATAGTAATATAAGTGTATGAACATGAAATACATGTGTATAAGCCAAAGATAGTATGAAAATCAATAGGAATTTGCTACGCTAACAATATAAAGCAATGAGCGTTAGCAAAGATAATAATATGAAAAGCAATGAGTAATAATATGAAACAATATAAAGCAATGAGCACTCACAAAGATAATAATATGAAACAATGAGTAATAATATAAATAGCGCAAGCAATACAAAAGATATAAATGAAGATGATATGCCGTGGTAATAATGGTAATTATAATCGCTTACAATGGTTGATGATTAGTTGGTCACTGAATTTAATATAAGTCAAATTTTAACAATACTTCGCGGAATGGTTGAGTTCCGTAGAAGAGATTCCGTAGAAGAGATTCCGTAGAAGAGGAGAGCCTGTGGCCTCTCGAACTCTTGTATTTATATGGTTTGCAGGAATGTCAGGTATGAGGGGTATGCGCGGTATGCATCATGACTCATGTGCGAAATATGCGGTCTATAATTAGAACGTGTTTATGACTCATGCACGAAATATGCGTCGCAATAGGATTTCCGGGGTTTTTATTTGGGCTTCTGAACAGGGGGTACTCAACCCATTAGATGGATTTTGGCTAGTTAGATTGGAAAGGGGTGAGCGTGGCTTTGACCTCGTGGGTCATAGAGAGGGGGTGAGACGTGGTCTCGAATTAAGAGGGTATTTGGGACAAGGGACTTGTTTGGATTTAAATATGAGTAAGGAATACGTGCCTCGTAGGGCGAAGAAGGGAAGGGGATTTCGTCGTTGACCACCTCGAGATGGGGACCGCTAAGGTACATCGCCTAGATGGTCAATGGTTGGCGAAAAGGGATAAGAGTTGAATTTTAAGGATTTCGGTAGAGTTGTTGGGTGATTTATGGGGGAGACTTTAGATAATACCGCGCGAAAATCAGTGGGACGTCACAACGTGTCTTTTTATTTTGGCCTGCTTGAATGTTTAGGGGGTGAAACCAACCCCCAAAGTTATAAGATTTTCAGGTGTTCATCTCCGATTGCTTTGATTTTTGGATATGTTTTAGAGGACCAAAAAATAAGAAATACGTGTCTTTTTATTTTGGCCTGCTTGAATGTTTAGGGGGTGAAGCCACCCCTCTAATGTTCATACGGGGTACAAAATTGTGTTGAGTAAAACTTCATATAGATTTCAGTTGCGTCATAATTTACTGTATGGGCGATGTTCTTGTTGTCAGTCACCCTTATTGGAGGGTAAACTACCCGCAATCGTTTCAATACGTATTTAAGAGGCTTGAAAAGTGTCAAAAATGTCATAAAAAAACTTAAAAAACCATAAACACAAATTATTTTATGGTGACACATCAGTGGTTTTATGCCCTTCCATTGCTACCGACAACCCCCTGTGAACAACCCCTAGTTAGTCAGCTACATCGGTCTTACAGAATTCAAGCAGACTATTTTGTGAAAATTGACTACAAAATGATGGAGGTAATTTCAATCTTGCTTAATGAGAAAATAGCCCCCAAGTGCACAGTTACATTATTGTAAACAATGAAGACATTTACTTATTGCATTAATTCTTTTTAACTTAAATTTTTAATCTGAATTTCTTACAAGATATATACAGTTTACGAAACGATCACTTAAAGTATTTGTATATATACTATCGGAGACCTTACGGATCATATTTGTCACAAAAGTGGTATTCATGAAAAAAATGCTTAAAACAATATGCTTTTTTACACCAGGAGCATCTAACTATCGGTGTTTCATCGCAGAGTGCACATTTCATTTCCGTATTCTGTTCAAAAGCAAAGTCTACAGGATTCACAAAATCTCCTAACTTTTGTTCTGTGTATCCACTTTTATACCAAGGATACTGGAATAGATTTATATATCTAGGTGAAGACAATTGGTTGTGTACAAGTGATTGTAATTTAATTACATTATTTCTTAAATGAAGATTAACGTCATAGTTATGCAAAAGTACATCGTCGGAGAAATGCCTAACATAATTCTTCCACACCCTAAATCCATAAACATCTAGAGGTTGGATTTGTCCCGTGGTACCTTTTGGTATCATCTTAATTATAATTTCTTTGCCCACTGGTGTCGCATCACGTACATCTTGTTCACAATGCCCATTCCAAGAGTCTAGCAACAACACGTTTGTTTGGTTTTAGGAAAAAAGACTCCTTCCAACCAGGTTTTGAAATGAACTGCAATATTAAATTAAAATCCGTCGTAACTACACATATATGTATAGTTAATTTTCAATTATCAATAAGAATTATCGTTAATTAAGATAATTTCAAAATGTACATTACCAGATGTGAGTTTTCCAGATTTTGATGCCGTCACGTATACGTTCGTTGGCTTAAATAATGTTTATTGAACTATTGGTCCAAATTCTCCATTTGCTTCTTGCAAGACCATAAAGAGGGGTGACGACAATCTTCCATCCGCAGTTATTGTTGGTTGTATTGTATAACTATGTGTCGTTGAAAATACAGATTGTACAACACATTCTACTTTTTTTGTGCCTTGCACTGCTAAGGTTCGTCCAGAATGTATTTCTAATTGAAATCCACTCTGGTCTGAATTATATATACAGGGCGTCCCAAAAATGTCGGAGTTCCTTGGAAGGGGTAACTCAGGGGGTGATTTGAAACAACTTTTTCCTTAGCGAAAATATTGTCCGAAGCTTCGTTAAGGAGATATTAACAAAAAAACCCGACCAATCAGAGCGCGCGCCTTCCGTCCGAGCTCCCGCGGTAGCGTTGGCTACGCGGTAGGCGACTGCGCTTGTACTACGAACGTACGAACAAGCAAGTCGGCATGCATCGAAGGAAACTGCGTTACACATTTTTTTTTAAAGCAGAATCTTAAATAAGAATTATTTGAAGTGAGAGGACAAGAAGTACGTAAATTTCGTTTTTAAATAAGGCATAAACGAAAAGGTAATGTAGCAGAAAATGTACGACATGTGATCGTAATTCGTTATTGAGGTAAAGATCCGTAGTTTAATAACGGCCAACACAACTAAATTTAAACAATAATATTAGGTGTACGAATAAATTCTTTGCGACTGGATTTACATAATCAGTACAAAGCTACTGAATTTCTATCGCGGTGGTATTCATAAGCTGCCAGAAAAATGGCAAAAGGTAATTAACAATAATGGAAATTATTTCGATGATTGAGTTGTTTTCATATTTTTTAAATCGAACTGTTATTGTACCCTAAAATCGGAAAGAATTTATTTCTACACCTAATGATCACCAATAAATTAAATAAAACTCACCCATTCGGACATTCCTTTCCTTCCTATTCGGAAACCTGTGTCACTGGGTCACTGTACCGATCCTGGTCATCGGTGGACGAAAAGATTTATGGTAGGGTAGCGCCCAGTGCTCAGCTGATCGCAGGTATTCGCACGACACCACCCGAAGGTAAGGGTCGCAACGTCAAGTGCGTCCGGATTAATGTACCGAATATTCACTTCACTGCACTGATACTAACACTGATCATTTCATTTATTTTTCACGGAACGTGTTGTTCCTACGTTATAAAAATTGGTGGCCCCGAAAGGGGCCGATTACTGTTAATTGAGCAGTTGCTCGATGTGGCCACGTGGACCCCGGAGATGCCGACCAGCGGGTTGAGTATTCAGTGTGGCTGTTGGGAGAAGTGCAGCGGAATCCGTCGTTCTGCAAATATATATTGTGGACGGACGAAGCAATCTTCAAGAGAGAAGGCTGCTTCAATTCCCACAATCGGCATGTGTGGAGCGACGAGAATCCGCTAGCGCTTCGGACACGCGCAGCACAAGTCCGTTGGTCAATTAATGTATGGGCGGGCATTTGTGGCGAATTTATCGTTGGGCCGTACATGCTGCCAGACAGGATGGACGGTCCAGCGTATAAAGTCTTTTTAGAGCATGTTCTGCCGGGTCTTATGGCCCATATTCCAAATGAGGTCCGACAGAACATGGTTTATCAGCAAGACGGGGCTGGACCTCACTACGCCACAATTGCCCGCGACTACCTTAATGAAACCTTCCAGGACAGGTGGATCGGCCGCGACGGTCCTGTTGCGTGGCCCCCACGGTCACCGGATATGACCCCGCTGGATTTTTTCTTCTGGGGCTACCTGAAGGTAATTTCATTAGTGCTCTTAATTTTTTATAGGTATTCTTTTTTTACTTACGTTTTGTATTTGTTGTACAACAATCATTTCAGGATGAGGTGTACCGTCAGCCAGTGGATTCACTGGAAGACATAGTCGTGCGCATTCATGCTGCGGTCGCAAACATAACGCCACAAACGTTACGAGCCGTCCAAAGGCAGCTGGTTAAACGTGCGGAGGCGTGCATAGACGCTGAGGGTGGCCACATCGAGCAACTGCTCAATTAACAGTAATCGGCCCCTTTCGGGGCCACCAATTTTTATAACGTAGGAACAACACGTTCCGTGAAAAATAAATGAAATGATCAGTGTTAGTATCAGTGCAGTGAAGTGAATATTCGGTACATTAACCCGGACGCACTTGACGTTGCGACCCTTACCTTCGGGTGGTGTCGTGCGAATACCTGCGATCAGCTGAGCACTGGGCGCTACCCTACCATAAATCTTTTCGTCCACCGATGACCAGGATCGGTACAGTGACCCAGTGACACAGGTTTCCGAATAGGAAGGAAAGGAATGTCCGAATGGGTGAGTTTTATTTAATTTATTGGTGATCATTAGGTGTAGAAATAAATTCTTTCCGATTTTAGGGTACAATAACAGTTCGATTTAAAAAATATGAAAACAACTCAATCATCGAAATAATTTCCATTATTGTTAATTACCTTTTGCCATTTTTCTGGCAGCTTATGAATACCACCGCGATAGAAATTCAGTAGCTTTGTACTGATTATGTAAATCCAGTCGCAAAGAATTTATTCGTACACCTAATATTATTGTTTAAATTTAGTTGTGTTGGCCGTTATTAAACTACGGATCTTTACCTCAATAACGAATTACGATCACATGTCGTACATTTTCTGCTACATTACCTTTTCGTTTATGCCTTATTTAAAAACGAAATTTACGTACTTCTTGTCCTCTCACTTCAAATAATTCTTATTTAAGATTCTGCTTTAAAAAAAAAATGTGTAACGCAGTTTCCTTCGATGCATGCCGACTTGCTTGTTCGTACGTTCGTAGTACAAGCGCAGTCGCCTACCGCGTAGCCAACGCTACCGCGGGAGCTCGGACGGAAGGCGCGCGCTCTGATTGGTCGGGGTTTTTTGTTAATATCTCCTTAACGAAGCTTCGGACAATATTTTCGCTAAGGAAAAAGTTGTTTCAAATCACCCCCTGAGTTACCCCTTCCAAGGAACTCCGACATTTTTGGGACACCCTGTATTGTCAGGTCCGATTGTGGCACTCAAAGGCTTTACTTCCTTAACAAAGTCTGTAGCTCTGACTTTTAATACTTCATCGTCTTGTATTGTTGTTCGTGTAACAAATTTGGTTATTTTCCGTGAAACAATGTGATGAGCTTTTTTAAAATTATTTACCCATTATTTAGAAGCTTTAAAAACCATGTTATTGTTGGAGATTTGACCGCCGTGACCTGTAACAAATGCCGATCGTCGCTACGCGACGATCCAACAAGCGGCTCGACGAGCGTGCGTGCCCGGCGAAGTCCTTCTTCTTCTCGCGGATCGCGTACAGTATAGACGTGCGTAATTATTGCCCTGACGAATAAGCTACTACCGAAATAACCAATTAAAGTATTCTTCATTTCCATTGAATCGTTTCCTTTCGTCCTGTAAATCCCCTACAATCCTCAGAAGTGGGATCGGTTCACGCAATGAGTTTAATTGTATATCGCTGAAATCGTTCACACATTGTATTTGACCGTCCGCGTAGTGAGTAGGATCGGTCAGTGTATTGTTCGGAATCGGATAGAGAATCGGGCGACAGTGATTATTGTGTCGTATCGTTGAGACCGGTAGTTTTTCAATATGTCGAACACGCAAGATTCGGCGTCAGGGACGCCAGGAGAAGACCTCAGCCGCTTCACCGTAGCAGAACTGAAGGACGTGCTGAGACACTTGAAATTTACGACCACCGGTTCGAAAGCCGAATTGATAAATCGAATAAATTCCGTACCACCGGCAGCATGGTCGGATGTACTGAGAGACTCTACGCGAAGCAGCCAAAATATCGATGAAACCTCTAATCCCACATCGCGGGAGGAAGAAGGCGTAATGGTGTCGCTATCGTTGCCGAACGACGCGGATAACCACGCACGCGATGGTGACGGTGCGAGTGGCGACTCTCTATTACGGAGACAGTATGAGTTAATGAGGCAGGAGCGGGATTTGCTGCGATGGGAATCGCGGTTGGCAGAACGGGAAAGAAGCGCAGCTTCCAATCCATCGACAAGCAGCATCCAGGCCAATGCATCGACAAGTAGCAGCCAGGCCCACTCCTCGGTCGGTATTCGCGCGATCGCCGACCAGTTGAGTGAATATAGCGGAGAGAGTGACGGTTTCGAGAAATGGCGGACACAATCCGAACTTCTCCGCGAAGCATACCATCTCGACGAAGCCTCGACGAAGGCGTTGCTGATCATGCGACTCAAAGGGAGGGCGCTATCTTGGTGTCACTCGAAGGCCGAGCATGTTCGATTGGAGCTTTCAGCGTTTTACGAGGCGATGGAAGAAATGAGTCCGGAACTGAGGAAGGAGTTTGAGAAAAGGAAGTGGCAGCCGGGTGAAACCTTTACGGATTACTACCATGATAAATCTATATTGGCGAATCGAATAGCCATCGAAGACGAGGAGTTCATTGACGATACAATTGACGGGGTGCCGGATCAGCGTCTGCGTGATCAAGTGCGCATGCACCGGTTCAAGACCCGGAAGGACCTGCTCCAGGGGTTCAAAAAATTGACGCTTCCGTCCAGCAGCAAACCGGAGAAAGGGGAGAAGCATTCATCCTACTTGCGGCCGGAGAAAAAGGACAGCGCGACATCGAAATCAGCGAACACAGGGCAGCGTCCCGTAAAGGATAAAACTCAACCTCGTTGTTACAATTGCAGTGAGCGGGGTCATCTATCGAAGGACTGTCCGCAGCCGAGGCGTCAACGGGGTGCGTGCTTCAAATGCGGGAGCGCGGAACATCGCATCGTGGCCTGCCCGGAGAGTCGTCCGACGTCGAAGGAGGCTGCGGAGAAGACCACTCATCTGGTACAGCTGGCGTCAAACCCGCCGTACACGGTAACAGTAAAATATTCCGTCGCAAGCGATCGAGGCGAAAACTCCAACTATTGTATTAACGCGATAATAGATTCAGGCTCGCCTATCAGCCTTATTAAGGAAGGTTGCGTACCGGTTCATTTGCGGGAACCCGTCGTAAAGAATGACATGTACGAGGATATCAATGGGTCGAAATTGAATGTCTTGTGTATATTCAGATGCGATTGCACAGCCAACGACATTCCGGTAAATATTGTTTTTGGAATTATCCCAGCCACCGCGATGCGATGCGACGCGCTTCTCGGGAGAGATTTCATATCTTTGCCTCATATTAAGATTTCATTCGATGACAAATTCGTGATCGCGGCGAAAAATATAGAATCGTGTAAAATGGAATCGTTCGACTGTCAAAATGATGTAATGCAAATCAATTGTATTGAGGCGGAGACTAGCGCCGAGGAAAAATGAAATATTAATCCAGATATCGAGCGGGAAGCAGCCAACAGGCTCGCGGAAATTTTCCGGACGTAATACGCGCGGGTCGATGATTCAGATGCCGCCGATAACTGTGTCGTTGAAATGACGATCATATTGAAACATGATCAGCCAATTTCATTCCGCCCGCGTAGACTTTCTTTTAGCGATAGGGAAAAATTAAAAGCCATTATCGACGAATTGCTGGAAAAGGGTATCATTTAGCCAAGCAACTCTCCTTACGCCAGTCCGATTGTTTTAGTGCGTAAGAAGACGGGAGAGATACGCTTGTGTATCGACTTCCGCGGAATTAAAAGCATTACGATTAAAGATAATTTTCCGACGCCCCTAATCGAAGATCTTCTTGACCGACTACGGGATAAAAAGTATTTTATCAGTCTGGATTTACGTAACAGCTTCCATCACGTTAAGATGGCAGAATCCTCGATGAAATACACATCTTTTGTCACGCCTCTTGGATAGTACGAATATCGAAAAATGCCGTTTGGTCTTACCAATGCACCGCGCGTGTTTTAGCGTTACATTAATAGCATTTTCGCGGATTTAGGTAGACAAAATAAAGTCCTTTTGTAAAGTCCACTTTGGATACGGAATTGCACTGTGACGCCAGTGCGAGCGGTTTCGGAGCGATACTTGTACAGCGACAATTGCATGGGACGCGTCGCCCGGTGTCGTATTTCAGTAAGAGAACTACAGTCACCGAGGCGAAATACCACAGTTTCGAGTTAGAATGTTTAGCGATAATATACGCGATCAAACGATTTCATGTCTACTTGTACGGGATGCGCTTTAAAATTTTAACAGATTGCAATAGTCTTCGGCTAACCCTCAGTAAACAAAATATTAACCTCCGGATATCGCGGTGGGCTATGTACCTTCAACAATATGACTACGAAATCGAACACCGGCCCGGCGCGAAGTTATGCCACGTGGACGCACTTAGTCGGTGCCACAGTGTGTTGGTGTTAGAGGCGAACATGTTCGAACAGATGTTATCGATTAAACAGGATCGGGATCCAGATATCCGAAAAATTCGAGAAATGTTAGAGACTGCGGAGGACAAGTTCTACGAACTTCGCGACGGTCTCGTATATCGAAAAATCAAAAATCGGGAATTACTATTTTATGTCCCGTTAAGTATGGAGAACAATGTAATCCGTACGTGCTACGACGACATTGGTCACGTGGGCGTCGGTAAAGTCGTCGAAAATATTAGCCGCGTATACTGGTTCCCACGGATGCGTGAAAAGGTTAAAAGATACGTCTCGAATTGTTTAAAATGCGTGGAGTTTTCTCCAACTAGCGGCAAACAAGAGGGATTCTTGCACCCTGTTCCGAAGGGCGGCCTTCCGTTCCAGCCAATTCATATCGACCACTACGGTCCTCTCGAGCGAACAGGCCGAGGATACAAGCATGTACTTTCTATTGTTGACGGTTTCACGAAATTTATAGGATTGTATGCGTGCAAATCGACTACGACCGATGAAGCGATCAAACATTTAAAAGACTATTTCAGAGCCTACGGCAGGCCAAATAGATTAATCAGTGATCGCGGAACTTGTTTTACTTCCGCTCAATTCAGCGAGTTCACGAAAGAAAAGTCTATCGACCACGTGTTAATCGCCGTCGGTACCCCACGCGGCAACGGACAAGTCGAGCGCTTCAATAGAACGATAACACCGATGCTAGCGAAACTTTCCGAATGTCCAAATAAGTGGGACGAAGTGCTCGATTTGGTAGAATTCTCTTTATATAATACGATTTGTCGATCCATTGATGATACCCCGAGCAGACTATTATTTGGCGTCAACCAATCGGGCGAAATAAACGACAACGTCCGTCGCCTGTTAGAGGCATCAAAAGATATTGATCGAGAACTTAGTGCCATTCGAAGTAGGGCAGAAAATTGTATCGAACGTAAACAGCTCGAAAATAAGACTCAGTATGACGGAAAGCGGAAAGCGGCGACGGCCTATAAAGAAGGCGATTACGTCATGATCCGGAACTACGACACTACCGCGGGTGTGAACAAAAAATTACTCCCCAAATATAAGGGCCCATACGTAATTAAGAAAGTCCTTCGGTTCGATCGGTACATCGTGACTGACATAGATGGCTTTCAAGTGACGCGTTTGCCCTACACAGGCACCGTAAGTGTGGATCACATGAAACCCTGGGATCGTCATGCGCCTGATGATTCTAATTGACCTTTGTGTTCTATATATTTTTATATTATTTGTTGGCGTTAACCATTATTTTCAAAATACATCTTAATAGCGTTAAGTAGTCTTAAGGTGTAAATATTGAAGTAAGTGAATGTGAGTGACGAGTGTGGTAATTGTGTGTCTATTGTTGATGGTCACGTAATTGCGATGTATGTATGTATGACCGGGACGTTCATACTGTCAGGACGGCCGAGCTGTAGGAGATTTGACCGCCGTGACCTGTAACAAATGCCGATCGTCGCTACGCGACGATCCAACAAGCGGCTGGACGAGCGTGCGTGCCCGGCGAAGTCCTTCTTTTCGCGGATCGCGTACAGTATAGACGTGCGTAATTATTGTCCTGACGAATAAGCTACTACCGAAATAACCAATTAAAGTATTCTTCATTTCCATTGAATCGTTTCCTTTCGTCCCGTAAATCCCCTACATTATCATTACCCTGCTCCTTATATGCCTTCAAAGCCCATCGTCGAATATTTCTGTCATGTAAAATATAACCGGCATCAATAGCTTCCCTCAAATTTTGTATTACATACTCGGAAATTTGTGCTAATCTTTCTCGTTTGGTTCCTCCTACTTCAATTTGATGAGCCCATCGCCGTAATTTCCGCTCAGAAGGAACATATTTAAAATTATGTTGAACTGTATTAAGCTTACGCTTTTTTCCTCCGCCATTCCAAAATGCAACTGCTCTCCGCTTATAGTCAACATCAACATCTTTATCATGTTGAGAACAAACTCCTGTATATGTTTCTTCAGACCAATTGTCATCATTATCATCTTCATCAACAGCTTCAACTTCACACTCTTTAAACTGATCCAGAAAGTACAATGAAAACTCTTCCGAAACTTCGACTACATTAAATTCAAATATGCTATCAAGCAACATCTTTTGTATAGATTCTTTTAATTGTACTTCCTCCCTTGTTATAGGAGTTTCCATCAAGTACATACTTTGAAATGTTACTAATAATAAATTGATCACGTTCAGCGGATTAATAATCATTTTTAATCGCGAGAACTGTAGTTGCAAATTCTGTGAACACGT
The DNA here is from genome assembly GCA_944738655.2 of Andrena hattorfiana. Lineage (NCBI taxonomy): Eukaryota > Metazoa > Arthropoda > Insecta > Hymenoptera > Andrenidae > Andrena > Andrena hattorfiana. The sequence continues at coordinate 49,187,506 of OX122890.1, read as the reverse complement.
GAAGCACTCGGATGTGACTGAAGAACAAACCAGTTTTCGAGAAACAACGTACCGCAATCTTGCAGAAAATATCGCGTAATTCGATATAGGGTAACCTGTCCAGTGAATGAACACTTAAGCTGCATGTCTGTTAAAATTAGTATTCAAAAGTCGTTATTTAATTCCCTGAATGTTATTTCTGCAAGCAAGCTGTTTTATTACGAAAGTCAGACATCCCGGAACACAATTCTAGCAATGTTTGATAGTTATAACTTTCATTAAAAGTCTGGCAGAGGATTATATAAAAAATGGGACAATTACCAGTGAATGAACATAAATTTCTAATGAATGAACAGGGGTACCCCAATGAATGAACGGGATAATAACAGAGATTAGGTTTCCAATGTATTTAGACGATTTTTTGTGTAAATAATTTGTTATTCTCTAATTGCAATAATATTATTGATTTGATACTTTACTAGACTTATAAGATCATAATCATGCACAGCTGAAATTTATTTTCTGGGGTGGGTTAACTTAATCTTCACACTGGCGGCGAAAGTGTCAACAGAAAAAAAAACAGGTTAAGTTGTTCATTCATTGGTAAAGTAAGAAATGTCCGCGTTTGCCAGTGAATGAACGGCCGTGGGGCCAACTGTTGAATAAACGGAATTAATGCCGTGTAAGTTAGAAGTAAAAAGAAAAACGCCTTTGCGAGACGTCTGTGGGTGCCCACTCTAATTTTCGGTGTAAGTTTCAAAGTGAAATGCGCGCGATAGGCGTTAATTTTTCGTATTATATAAGCAACGTTCATTCAGTGGGGGGTGTTCATTCACTGGACAGGTCACCCTAAGTGCTATTTTTATCGTCATAACAATAGCGTGGGGAAAAAGATTCAAGTCAAATGCAGCTGACCATACATGTTCCGTATGAAAGAAAACCGCTGCCAATTCATTGGCACTTGGCTTCCCAAATTTTTTTTTCAACTCCCATTGAGGGTATTTGTAATTATAATGACAATTTAGAACTCCATCTTTATAAAGTACTATTTACCTGAATTTCCTTTATATTCGTTCAAAGCTTACGCTCCTTTTAAATATCTTATATAAGCCCGACGTAGGTGACTAACTAGGGGTTGTTCACAGGGGGTTGTCAGTAGCAATGGGAGGGCATAAAACCACTGATGTGTCACCATAAAATAATTTGTGTTTATGGTTTCTTAAGTTTTTTTACGACATTTTTGACACTTTTCAAGTCTCTTAAATACGTATTGAAACGATTGCGGGTAGTTTACCCTCCAATAAGGGTGACTGACAACAAGAACATCGTCCATACAGTAAATTATGACGCAACTGAAATCTATATGAAGTTTTACTCAACACAATTTTGTACCCCGTATGAACATTAGAGGGGTGGCTTCACCCCCTAAACATTCAAGCAGGCCAAAATAAAAAGACACGTATTTCTTATTTTTTGGTCCTCTAAAACATATCCAAAAATCAAAGCAATCGGAGATGAGCACCTGAAAATCTTATAACTTTGGGGGTTGGTTTCGCCCCCTAAACATTCAAGCAGGCCAAAATAAAAAGACACGTATTTCTTATTTTTCGGTCCTCTAAAACATATCCAAAAACCAAAGCAATCGGAGATGAACACCTGAAAATCTTATAACTTTGGGGGGTGGTTTCACCCCCTAAATATGAAAACGGGCCGCTATAAAAAAAACACGTATATCTTATTTTTCGGTCCTCTAAAACATACCCAAAATTCAAGGCAATCGGAGGCGGACACCTGGGAACTTCTCCTTGTTAGTAGTTTTAGCACTCGCGTTGACTCTTAGTGCCGTGTGGATTTTATATATATATATATATATATATATATATATATATATCGCCATATCTTCTACAATTATTTATTCATCAATATGAACATTGGTGAAAATCTTCTTTGTATATTAAGGAAAAACTTTGTCGCCGCAAGTTATATGTACCTCAAAATTGCCTCGATACTTTTTAACGGCAAACATTGAAACACATGGGTTATGCCCAGTATTACTATTTAATGAAATATTATTACATTTTTTAACATAAGTGATTTGTGCATACATTTTGCGGCTTCGCTAGAGTTTTCTGAAGTTATGTTTTAAGTCTCACAACGATCCGTTAATATTTATTCAAGTAATCGCAATTTATGTTTAAAGAAATAATGATTTTGGATGATGGAAAAATTTTGTTTATAATTTTTAGCTCGAATAGTAATGATTGGATAAACAAACTGTAAATTGAAAAGGTCTGTGTCGTGACGAGCTTCACAACACTATATTTTTTAAAATACAGTTTAACAACATTTAATTTTCCAATTTTTCTTAGCGTTTGGACAATAAGTTTTCCCATTTTCGAGGGCTAATCCCCTTATTGCATCAGACCCTTCAATTTACTTTGGCTACAAATTGTTTTGCTCAGAAACTAATATTCATTCTTTTACAGGTACTAAAAAATAGCAACGTACAATCATGACGGGGCCATCTTTGTCTTACGTTAGATGTACTACTCGCATCACAGGAGTATTTTCCGATGTACCACACTCCTTTCTTATACATGTACATCGTAATAAAAATTGAATATGTAACGCTTATACAACTGATTCATAAGATGTTAAATAATGTATCAATAATGATCAAAATTGAAACATTGTAATAAATTTTGCTGTGAAATTTGTTATTTATGCTATTGTTAAATATATATTTACATTTTATTACATTCCTATCTTCTGTTTTTTTTCGACACTTGGACATACTTTTAAAATATCCACACGAAAAATTATAAATTCAATCATTTTCTTCTTATTTCTATATTAACAATAATTAATTTAGATTAACTACTTCTATTAAAATAATACATAACTAGTGTTTTAAATACAATAATGTCTCGGTAGATCGACATAGTTTGGAACCGACAGTGTTACAGTAACAAATAACTGCAAAAGTCTGTTTTCAACAAACCCGCCACGAGAGTGACAAAGAGTGTGAGCGACAGGAACAGCATACATACTGTTACGTTTTGCGTTCGACATAATATAAGTTTACTGAACAGCAACGATAACAGAACATTAAAGAAGGGGTAACAAGAATAATATAGGAACAGGTAACGAATATAATCTGTTAGGAATACAATATCGATACGTCTGCTTGTAATGAAAAAATTTTGGTGCGCAACTTGAGTCGCTTGGGGAATTGGACTCATGCTCCGTGCCGAATGTTGAGCCGTCGGAGCTTGCGCGTACGGTAAATTTATCGGAAAACGCGGATCCTGTGGATACGGTGAATAGTATGGTGGATAAGGCATTTGATAAAAAGGTGGATAAGGCATGTATGGATACGGAGAATAGGTAGGATACCCATGCTGTTCTGGATATCTATGCGATTCCGAATTACTTCGCGGAGGTTTAAGAATACCTGTCGGGAATTTTGAAAAATCTGAATTTCCAGTCGCGTTTGGACTCGGGCTTCGCGAGCGGGGATCGCCATGATTTTGATTTCGCGAATCGCGATAGGTAAACAAACTTTGACGTGAATTGCTTTGAATAGGTGAATCCGAACGGGGATTTAACCGAGAATCATTCTGTCTTGAAAGAAACAGTCTGTTTGGATCTCCGGTCGGTATTACTCCAGACCTCATCCGCGTCTCGACTCGCGTCGCATGTTTTACCGCGTCTTCTAGAGTTTTTGGGTCGCGCGCGTCCACTGCCCTGGCAACCTCGTCCGGCAAGCCCCGAATAAATGCTTCTAGCGCGCAGTCTTTTATCGGGCGCAACATCTTATCCGCGTCCTCGCCATACGAGTCCTCCAGCGCGAGTCGGGCTCCGCTAATCAAAATGTTAAGCCGATCATAGAAATCATTTACAGTTTCGTTTCTATGCATACGAATGTTTTCAATTTCATGATGGTAGTATGGATAATCTTTCCCGGGAGCAAATCTAGCTTTCAAATGTTTAATTAATTCATTTACGGTATTAAAGGTTTTTCCGAAAGTACTATCACGAGCAGCTCCTTGTAATTTTCCAAGAACTGCTTTAACCAACGGGCTTTCCGACGCAGGCGGTACGAAAACTGCACCGTTTTGCACGTCTTGTAAGAAATCTTTTAGAGGTATGTTTCTCCCATTAAAGAAAGGAATATTCAGCGTCCCGTGCTGTAAAGCAAAGCATTCCACCATAGACGTCATCATCGCGTTTGTTACTGATAAATTCGCGGACGCGTTACCTGACGCGCTAGCGGTTCCATTGGGACTAGCCATTTTGCTAAATTTTCCAAATTAGTTCAAGAAAAATATACACAAAATATATAAATGAGCAAAGTAAATAATTTAGCTGAAAACAAGTTAGATGGCGATATCACGGTATTTTCCTAAAACTTTCAAGCAAACAAAAATGCAAAGAATACCAATTAAATCACATATATATTATCGAACGTCTCAGAAAACACCACAACCGACGGGGTTGACAAAAGCAGGATCCCACCGCTGCCACCAGTTTAGCTGTTACGTGAGGCGTTAATTTTTAAATGACCGAGCGGATGTGTCTAATTTCTTCCACGTAACGCTTAACGAATTTAGATATTTGTTTTTGGGATACGTACTTGCTACAACCAATACAGGTTGACCAGTCGGGATGTGGTACTTTGGTAGAGACAGGTTCGAACAGAATGAGACAGATTTAAGTAAATATTACCATGTATTACAATAAATATCAAAAGGAAAATTGAAAGGTGGTACAAAAATGGGGAATTTACATGGATTTGCGTTATGAATAGAGTCGAAGATGACTCGCGAATATAAAAGTACGTAATGAATAATTATTACGATTTAACGCAAGTATTTTCGGACGACAATTGATCGTGGGAAACCCCACAACTCACTAAGTGAGTTAGATCAATGTTCGCGCGGTCGTGTGATACTACACATTCTAGATAAATAGTTGGAGGAAAACAGTGCGAACGGCGTGTTTATAATAATTGAATTTGATACAATTCATAAATGCGGTACGAGCAGAAAAAGGGATTAGACAAATTACCGAGGAAACCCACAACTCACTAAGTGAGTTTATTTGTGGATTATTTGTCTATTCCATAAAATGACATAGTAAAAATCACTCACCGATTTTACACGAAGATTGTTAGGATTTGGTATGGCTTACTCTTACTCTCTCTGTCTCTCTCTCTCTCTCTCTCTCTCTCTCTCTCTCTCTCTCGGTCTCTGTCTCTGGACGTTAACCTCTCGCTCTATTTCCCTCTGTCTCTGTGGCCTGGATGGGGCCTGCTGTGCAGGGTGTTGAAACGCAGGACACTTCACACGCCACACCAATGTCAATGTTAATTCACAATATATTGTTTTTAAATATTTAACGCAAAAATATAAATGAAGATTTAAACGGTAAGAATTAAAACAGTGAAAACGCAAAAATATATATATAGTCTTTACGGGGACTGAGTCCTTCCACGCACTACAAGACGCACGGGAACTCCGGCTCATAGACCGATTAAACAATGCGGCAATATGTCCTCGGACAGAACGGCCACGCACTATGCGACTTAACAGACGACTGCACCGAGCGATCGCAGGGTAGGCCCGAGCACCCGGGACTTTGAACAAAGAGCGCCAAAATTGCTGACTCTGCACCTCATGCACACGGGCCCAACCGTCGTCGCTCGAACGTTCCCAGCATCTCAGTGCCTAGGTTGTTATCGCGTCCGGCGTTCTAAGAACGTCGACGGTGTTGGCAGATTTTCGCACGGTAGAATGCAGTGGCGCAGCAGCTTATATAAAATTACTATTATAATTTGGTTTGTAAATCATTGACAATCGATCGAGGGAAACTCCCACAACACTCAATGGTAGGATCAGATGTCAATGATGGTGTAACAATATTTAACAGAGAAAGGAACACAAGGTGGCCTACTACAATGTTCAGGTTCATGATCGGTTGCTTATCACTCGGAATGCTTATCACAACGCGCGTTCCAAGAACGTCGACGGCGTTGGAGATCGTTGACAATAATCTTCCATGAGAAAAACCCGTGGCGTGACAGGTTTCAAGCAGAATCAAACCATGGCTATTAAGGATTTTCACAGATAATCGACTATTGATTGAGGGAAGTTCCCATAACACGTGATGGTTGAATCAGTCGTCGATATCCGTGAATTGACTATTCAATGAGAATTTTCGCAGAAATTTAGAAATGAATTTGAAAAAGTAACCGGCACGTAACAGCTGACTCTCGAATGACAGCTTGACAGGCGATCGATCCGATCGCCTTCTTCTCGCTGTCTCTTGTCTTCGTCGCGAGCACCAGCGGGCCATGAATCCCCTACATAGGGTGCTCGCAACACTGCTCCCCCCCTTCCAGGAGCGGTCGTCCCAACCGCTGCAGATTCTCTGTTGACTGCAGCTGCACCCTGGCTCGGAAGAGTGGGAAGGACGCTATGTGGCCTCTTCCGTCCGTCGCCTCGGTATTCACCTTCACGCCCAGGGAAAAACCACCCCAAAAACCCTGGGCAAGGCGTGGGTGCATGGCTCTTCGCGTCTCTACCCTCCACTTGCGTCTTCGGTCTTGTGTACTTCTTTCTTGTATGGGCTTCATCTTCCTCGATGGCGCATCTTCTTCTTGGGTAGAGACTGGCAAGAGGTCCAATCCTTTTTATGGTCAGGCTCGTCCAACGATTAATTCTTTGTGTTCCCTCGGCGGAAGTCCAGCGACGACGCTCTTCTGGAGGTTCTGGCTCCTTGTCCCACGACGTCCCCGGAACTCCAACAGTCCCTCGGTGGAAGTCAAGCGACGAAGCTCCTCTGGACTCCAGCTCATTGTCCCACGACGTCTCCGGAACTCCAACAGTACCTCGGTGGAAGTCAAGCGTCGAACCTCCTCTCTTCCGTCCCCGGAACTCTAACAGTCCCTTTCAGAAAAACATTGAATGCATTAATTTTCTCTTCTTCTCACGAGGAACGGTGGAGCCGAACAGAGTCAGGGAGACGAAAAGGCGAGACGGGCACGACAACAGGGGGTCACAACTCATGAGCGTGTCACCGGCCCGCAATGTTCTATTCAAACGTTCTACCATCCCGTCGGATTGAGGATGTAGGGATGTTGTTCGCGTTTTCCTGATTCCCAACAGCTTCATCAATTCCTTGAACACGGAGGATTCAAAATTTCTTCCTTGGTCTGTGAGTATCTCCAATGGTACACCATGACGACAAACCACGTTGTGCAGAAGAGGTCTTGCCACTGTGACAGCTCGCTGGTCTGGCATCGCGATTACTTCCGGCCACCGGGTAAAGTAGTCCGCCACGACCAGCATAAACCTGTTGCCGGCCTGAGACCTCGGGAGCGGACCCACAACGTCCAGGGCAAGCCTCTCGAACGGAGCTCCCACGTTGTATACTCTCAGGTTCCCTGCTCCCCTTTGACGTGGTCCCTTCTTCGCCGCACAGGTGTCACACCGCCGGCACCACTCTTGAACGTACTGTCGACACGTGGACCAGAAGAACTGTTGGCGGATCTTCGCCAAAGTCTTGTTTACTCCGAAGTGTCCAGCTGTTGGCGCATCATGGAATTCCCTCAGTACCTCTGCGACCCTCTCGCGCGGTACTACCAAAAGCCATGAGGTCGTCGCACCATCGTGGGACTCCCATTTCCTGAAAAGCAAACCTTCATGAATTTCCAGCGAGTCCCAGATTGACCAGTAATATTTCAGTTGTGGGGAGAAACGAGCAACGTCCTGCCAGACGGGCTTCTCTCCTTCCCCCTTCTGTTTCAAGATGAAGCCAATCTCTTCATCTTTTTCTTGGCTTCGTATCCATTCGTTCTTCCTTTCGTCACAGAATATCCGGTGAATCTTCTTCGTAGAGTGCATTTCCTCTTGTGTCTCCTTTTTATTCAGTCGATCGCATTTCTTACAATCTTCTTCGATGCAAGGTCTTCTAGAAAGTTCATCGGCGTTTCAGTGGGCTCTTCCTTCCCGGTGTCGAATCTCGAAGTCGTATTCTTGTAAACGTTCAATCCAACGGGCAACTTGTCCTTCAGGGTTCTTGAAGCTCAGCAGCCAACGGAGCGCTGCATGGCCCGTCCTCACGAGAAATCTCCGTCCGTAGAGGTAGTGGTGGAAATGCTCGATAGACTTTACCACTGCTAGTAACTCCCTCCGAGTCACGCAGTAGTTTCTTTCGGCTTTACCTAAGGTTTTGGAGAAATAGGCTACAACCCGCTCTTGGCCTTCGTTTTCCTGCGAGAGGACACCGCCTATGGCGAGGTCGGAGGCATCCGTATCCAGGATGAAATCCTTGTCCATCACCGGATAGGCCAACACCGGTGTTCCGGTTAGCCTCTTCTTTAATTCTTGAAAAACTTCTTGACATCCTTCGGTCCATTGGAAATTTTGTTTGGCCTCGGTGAGGCGATGCAGGGGCTTGGCGATCCTGAAAAAATCCTTCACAAATTTCCTATAGTAGGTGCATAATCCTAAGAACCTTCTTAATTCCGTCACGTTCTTCGGTTGTGGCCATTCCGAAATCGTTTTAACCTTCTCCGGGTCCGTCTTGACTCCTCTCTCTGTGACGATGTGGCCCAGATACTTCACTTCCCGACAGAAGAAGGAGCATTTCTTGGGGCTCATCAATAGTCCGGCTTGACGTAGACGCGAAAACACCGTTGTGATTGACGAATGATGTCGTCCAAGTAAATCAAGCAGGTTTTCCAGGTCAGGCCTCGAAGTATGTCTTCCATCAGACGCTCGAATGTTGCAGGGGCGTTGCAGAGTCCAAAGAGCATTACTTTGAACTGCCACAGTCCTGCCCCACTGAAAACGCAGTTTTCTCTCGATCCTTTTCGTTCATAGAGATCTGCCAGTATCCGCTCTGTAGATCTACGGTTGAAAACCACGAAGATCCGGTGAGAGCGTCCAGAGTATCCTCTATACGGGGCAGAGGGTACGAGTCCTTCTTCGTTATCTCGTTCAGGCGTCGAAAATCCACGCAGAACCTTATGGTGCCGTCCTTCTTCTTGACAAGGGCGATCGGAGAAGACCACGGGCTTCGCGATTCCTCGATTACGCCCTGTACTAACATCTTCCTGAGCAGCTCTTCCACTTCTGTTCGACGGTGTAAAGGCAACCTCCGCGGTGCCTGTTTTATGGGCGGGTAGTCTCCAGTGTCGACGACGTGCTTCACCCGGTCGCAATTTCCTATCTGAGTCGAGTCCTTGGCGAAAACGTCCTGAAATTCACGGAGTAAATCAGCAAAAAGTTTCTTTTGTCTTTCCGCCAAACCTGACGAACAGCGTGTGTACAGCTCTTCCAAATGCTGTGGGACGACTGTTTCCCCTTCTTCTTCTGATTTCTTCTTCTCGGGGTTTGGCTCTCCAAAGCGAATATCCGATTTGCCGGGTAGGCTCAGCACACTCCGAGATAGGTCGATGCTGCAGCGGTGTTTCTTCAAGAAGGCCGCTCCCAAGATGCACTTTTCCACCATATCGACAACGTAGAAGTCTTCTACGCTCGAGAGTTCTCCAACGCTGAGTTCCAAGCTTTTCTTTCCAAACACTTTGATTTTCTCCCCTGTGGTGGAGCGAATGTCGACCTTCGTCTTATCGAAGTCCCTTGTGGGGCAAAACTCCTTCTCCAGAAGGTTGGTCGGAGAACCTGTATCTAAAATAATCGGACAGGGTTTTCGATTTATTGTTCCACATACGTAGATTTCTCCAGTTGGATTCTGCGCAGTCGCCTCCTGCATCGCCACACTTTTGACGACCAGGGGACTGTTCCTTGCGGTCCAGCGTCTCCCCCTTACGCCGTCCTCTTTCCGTTTCACTCATTCGACTTTTTGGTAGAAGTTGCTCCTGTTTGGACGTTCTTGGCCTTGAAACAATCCTTTTGCATATGCCCCGTTTTTCCGCAAAGCCAGCACTTCGGTTTTCTTAGTAGGTCGTCCTTTCGTTCCTCGGGTTTCCCAAATCTTGGCTGTTTCGCCGGGAACCTTTCAAAATTGTTCGAGGATTTAGCCTTCCGTTTTTCCGGATAGCGATCTCGCGATTCGACCGCGGGACTCGAGACATTGTCTCGACAGCCTCGATCTCGAGGGCCCTGGTCACGGTGGCCCTTAACGATGTAAAACCGCCGAGTCGCAGTTCCCGCTGCATAACCGAGCTCGACAATGCCGTAACGAATTGCGACGCGGCAAGTTTGTCGCGTGTTTCTGCCGGGCATTCAGCGAAAGCGGACTGCGCTAATCGCTCGATTTTGGTGGCAAGCGAGGAGATGCTCTCATCTCTCCGCTGCCTATGGCTCTGGAAGAGTACATAGTTTAGATTTGACAGATTCTTAGCCCCGTAGCGGAATTCAAGCGCGGAAACCACTTCCGCGAAATTTTCGCATTGGTCGGCGGAGAGCGTCGTAAGGACGCTCCTCGCTACACCCCCGAGGGAAGCAATCAAGGCTATAGCCTTTTTCTGGTCATCCCAAACATTTGCGCGTGCGATCGAATCAAATTGCACCCTGTACACCTCCCACGAGTTTTTACCGTCAAAAATTGTCGGTTTCACCGTGTACCCCAAGCTGAGTACGCGCGGTTCCGACACGGGGGTAGCGGCGGGCGTTCTAACGGGTGCGGGGATATCCGTCGGCGGAACACTATTTACAACACTATTTACATGTACATTCTCCCCACCCCGAGGATTCGCGCCGCTACCCGTCGAACTATAGCCATTTTGTAACGAAGCGGTTACGACCTGCATTCGCTCCTCCATGTTCGACAGGCGTGCCTCGAAGGCCGCCTGTGTTCGCCGGTCCTCTGCGTCCTTCTCTTCTCTGCGACGATCCTCCCTTTACTAGCGAGCTTCGTCGTCCTTCCTCTGCTGTCGCATCTGTCCTACGATGCTTAATTGAAGAGAAGTGAACATCTCCTGTAGAGAGGCATCACCCGTCGCTGCAGAAGGGTTCGCGGAGGCCGCGGACGCACGAGTGGGCATCCCACTTCTGACACCAGTGTTACGTTTTGCGTTCGACATAATATAAGTTTACTGAACAGCAACGATAACAGAACATTAAACAAGGGGTAACAAGAATAATATAAGAACAGGTAACGAATATAATCTGTTAGGAATACAATATCGATACGTCTGCTTGTAATGGCGGCTAACTCTCGAATGGCAGCTTGACAGGAGATCGATCCCATCGCCTTCTTCTCGCTGTCTCTTGTCTTCGTCACGAGCACCAGCGGGCCATGAATCCCCTACATAGGGTGCTCGCGTTTCCATCGTCGACCACCCCGACGCAAAGGGATAAAATGATACGCGGGAATATACACGACACAACTATATTTCGAAATACAGAGTAGTGACAGTATAACCCGCACGTCCGAACGCTACGGCGTTCGGTACAAGACAGTCCATGGCGTCGTCCTGATAGTCTTCTCGAAGGGGGTTGACCCTCTTCTGGCTTCAGCTATGAGCACCAGCAGGCTACGCACGGGCCTATACCCGGTGCTCGCAACACTGCTTCCCCCTGTGGAAAAGCGGGCGTCCCGACCGCGTTGACACCTCTTCGGAATCTCCGTACCCCTGCCTGAAGAAGTGGTCGTGCGCGCCCCGTGGCTTCTTCAGACATCCGCCTCGGCATTTGCCTTCTCGCTCAGGGGAAAACCACGGAAAAACCCTGAGCAGGGCGTGGGTACAACGGGACGGCTGCTGCGTAGATCCCCTTCACAACGTCGTCTGGAACTCCTACGTCGCTCTCGTCCTTTTGCGGGAGTCCTCGACGTCTCCAATTCCAGGGCCCGCGAATCGTCCAACGACAATTCCCCTGCGTTGCGTTGGCGAGTTCCCTCGGCGGGTGTGCTCTCCTGTGGGTCCCGCAACGAATTCCACGCGAACTCCGGGCGCGTTCCTCGACGAAACGCTCCAGCTCCTTGTCCCACGACGTCGCTGCCACCCTGCAGCTGCAGCAACAACTCCGGCCCAGCATCCAGGCGCAGCACCGCGAACCTCCAATCCTCCCTCGACGGGATGCCTCTGCTTCCTGTCTCGCGACGTCCCTTCAACTCCGCTCCCAGGAACGTCCCACGGCGGCTCCATCGCTCCGACGTCGTAGCATCTCGGACTCGGCTCCCTGAAACAACTCAAGAAAGGGGGCCGCGCTACGAAGGTAGCCTCCGCAGCCCAGTCCACTGGTTAGCTTAAACCTGATCTTTTGACTCTTCCTTTCTATCCTTAGCCTTCCTTCGCGGGGACCTTGACGACCGCAAGAAACATTTCTCGAGCAAGAGACTTCTCTAAGTCGACGAACGGCCTATCTCGACTAACGACTCCACTCTTCGGGGCTCCTCTCTCGGGGGTTTGGCGATCCTGCGACGGTATTCGCCCTCGAACTCCCTCCGTCGCGACTTCGCACTCGGCCATCCTGCGACGATGTTCGCCCTCGAACTCCCTTCGTCGCAGCTCAGCAACTTCGCGCACTCCAGGCGCCTCCACGTTGCTTCGGTGGTGCCGCGCTCCTGGGGATGCCGCTCGCCAGCAACACAACTGCATGGATCCCTGGCCGCCACCCAGAGCCGTGCACCCACCCATGGTGTGGTCCGTGCACTCCCGGACGTCCCTGCGCCTCCGTCGGAGTCGCACCTCCACCACCAATACTCCGACGCTCCCCCTTCAGCGTCCTAACATGGCCTCTTGAGAAGACAATTCCCCGAATCCGACGATTCCCTCGATTCTTCTTGCAGCTACAAGTCGAATCGGCATTGTTGAACGTTGTATCTGGTTGGCGTTCGACGACTCACACCGTCCTCACGGAAAACCGTTCTCCCCATCTCAGGAGAAGTCAAAACGTCAATGTCAAAACGTCAATCTTGCACGTAACCCGCGAAAGAGCCAACTTCAGTGCGTAGTCATTTCTATTTGACGTACGCTTGTATTACATTTTACGTTACCCAATGAGAAAGATACAACCAGAATTTGGCTTCCTTTTTGTAGGTCGGCTGCCCAAGCTTCCAGAGCCGACCCAGAAATGACCTCCTGATTCTGCTCCCCCTCAGCTTCCTCGCTGAAGCCTCGAAACCGCTCCGATGTCGGCGGGCCTCGATCGCCGTCGACGTTGCTCCTATGGCTGTCCCTCGACGTCGCCGGACCTCGACCGCCGTCGTCGCCCCGCGTGTGTCCCTCGATGTCGGCGGGCCTCGGCCGCCGTCACCGCCGCTCCTGTGGCTGTCCTTCGTTGTTACCGCTGGCTGGATCGTACGCAACGGCTCCTTGCGTATCGCACGCAACAGCTCCTTCCGTCTCGCACGCGACAGCTCCTTGCGTTTCTTCGGGATCCGTGGCCACGGATCCCACTTCTGACACCATTGTTGCGCCGGGGCGTTTCCATCGTCGACCACCCCGACGCAAAGGGATAAAATGATACGCGGGAATATACACGACACAACTATATTTCGAAATACAGAGTAGTGACAGTATAACCCGCACGTCCGAACGCCACGGCGTTCGGTACAAGACAGTCTTCTCGTCGTTGTTCTCGAAGGGGGTTGACCCTCTTCTGTCTTCAGCTACGAGCACCAGCAGGCTATGCACGGGCCTATACCCGGTGCTCGCAACAATACCTTCCTGGCTTATTCAGCTAGGTTGAACCGATCCAATCCAAATCGTAATTTATGGAGAGGAACATCTCTCCATAAATTAACTCGACCGTATTGCAGACCGGTCAACCGACCAATTGGCGGACTGGTCAGGCCTTCGTAGTAAGGCTAAGCGGGTTCTAACCCAGGTCCTCTGAGGGGAGCGCGGGGGCGGGGGGAAGTGAGGGCGCGCGGGGGAGCGCGGCGGAGAGAAACATGGGCGCGGGGTCTGCGGGGAGTGGAAGAGCGGTTGCGCGCGCACGAGCCGCGGAGTGGGGGAAGCCGCAACCGCGGAGGGGATCAGTCCGGGCCGAGCAGCCGCGGAGACCTGACCCACCGTCCTCGAAATTTTTCAAAGGGAGAGGCCCACCCCCGAAAAGTCTTTTTCAGACATTGGCCCACCCCGAAAATTTTTCAGACCTAACCCAGGGAGGGGACGGCCCCCGAAATTTTTTTTCCAAACCAACATGCGTCACCAAGCATAATCCATTATTTTTTATCGGATGATGTCGGGAAAGACCGACGTTCTTTTCTTTTACGAACCACGTCTTCGGGACGGAAAGAGAGAGCAATACTTCGTTATAAATCTAAATTCGGAGGAGGGAGAGAGACAGCACTACATAGCGGTACAATCGCAGATATTCTAAAATTTTTAACCAGCGATCTACCAAACCATTATGTAGCAAGCATTCTAAAACTAAACAGTATTCTAAAGCGTTCCGATTTAACGTCGCAGCGTATCGCACGATCTCGCGTAATTCGAATCCTCTGGAGCAGCCGTACGGGATGACGTCATGTGGTGGCGCGAAGAAGGCGCGAATCATAGAAAGAATTATATGGCGTCAGCAGAAAGAATCTTTTCCATATCAACAGACATTCTTTTCCCAACGCAGAGAAATAATAACTTTAATCCCCTCCCACACTGGTCTACCGAACCTTTATGTAGAAAACAGACACATTTTATCCGAACCATTATGTAGCGAGCATTCTAAAGCTAACAGTATTCTAAAGCGTTCCGATTTAACATCGCAACGTATCGCGCGATCACGTGTAATTCGAATCCTCTGAAGCAGCCGTACGGGATGACGTCATGTGGTGGCGCGAAGAAGGCGCGAATCATAGAAAGAATTATATGGCGTCAGCAGAAATTGGTGAGGAGAGAAGAAGGAAGACGGGTAAATAAATAGATTGTAATATATAGAAAAGGATTATATATTGTTACATTAATTAAAAAATAGAAATATAAAAAAGAAAATATTTAAACATATAATATAAATAGTGTCTCAGCAGAATTCTCTCTCTCCCTCTCTCCCTCTCCCTCTCCCACTCACTATCACTCCCTCTCCTTCTCTCTCTCTCTCTCTCTCTCTCTCTCTCTCTCTCTCTCTCTCTCTCTCTTTTACATCAATCGCAAGACAATTTGAACATTCTCGAACAGCTGATGGACTTCCCCTTTACTTTTCGCGACATCATACATACATACATACTCTTCCACACAACACCTCACATACACTCATATACACTCACGCTCTCGTGACCGACCCGAGTGCTTGGTTACACAGAAAAGTAGTATCTCGACAACATTCGCTGAAACTGTTACGTATCGCCTCAATTCTCTATCTCTAAATGAACCGTACTATTCTCAACATTTTTTAGTTCTCTCTATACAAATAGGATATCAAAATACAATATAAAAAAGAAAAAATATAATAATAATAATAATAATAATAATTTAATTTAATTTAATTTATTGCCACTTTCGTGTTACCATTTAACGATCAAATAATCTTTCCATTTCATTCCCATGATTGTGTCAGTGTAAGTCCCACCCTTCTAATGTATCCTGCTGTCTCTTAACCATTTTTTCTATTTTACAAGTGTTTCCTAATCTGTTCTATGTTATATAATCTTCTTTTATCACTATCTCCCATAGAATAGCCAAGTTTTTCCCTTCTCCTCTATTTACCTCTGCACAATTCCTGCCACTCTCTCAACTTACTTCACATGTTTCAATCGCGTGTTTCACTGTTTCTTCCTCTTTCTTACATTCCCTTTCTTCTTTCATTAGCCAATATTTGCATGTTCTTGTTTCACTATCCTGTATGAATCTTCCTATCCTTTCCAATTCTCCTCTCCTTTTTTTCATTTCCCCCCATAAGCATTTCGGCTTATCTCCTGGTTTCCTTGCCACCTCTTTTAATTCTCTAAGGAACTTTGACTCTTTTACTTTCATCTGTCTTTCTTGTTCTTGGATGTCAATTACTTATCTGTTCTAATTTTTAATCCACACTTCTTCCCCATTTAATCTTCTTCTTTTCCATTCTTCGTTTGACCATCCTCTCCCTTCCAAGAATTTGATTCGCATTCTTTCCTTTTTTCGTTACTTCATTTCCTCTCATTAGTCTTCTCCTACATTCATATCGTATCGATCCTTCTTCCGAGTTTATTAGTGTCTCTTCAAACTTCATTACCCTTACTTCCATTTTAATTGCTATGCCATCTCTTCCCGTTTCTTTTAACAGCCAATATGTTGATGTTGATCTCTCCAATTTCATTATCCATCGTATGTATTTCGCCTGCAATTTTTCTATTTCCTCATACCTTCTCCATCCCCATATCGCTGCTCCATACGCCACGGTGTTCCTAACTAGCGCATCAAACAGTTTCATTCTTCTTTCAGTCATCTCTGAATAATCTTTCTCCAATCCCCCCATACTTCTCCTAGTATCATATTCGCTTCCCTAACTACCTTCTTAATATGGTGTTTATCCTCGTTGTTCTCTCCCTCTCGTTCTATAATTTAAATATTTCAGTTCTCTTACTCTTTCTTCTTCATTCCAACGGAATCTTTCCTATTTTCTTCTTCCTCCTGCTTTCCTGCATATCATTATCTTAGACTTTTACACATTTAACTCCAAGCCTTTCTTCTTTATGTATCTCTCGAATCTATTTATCATATTCTTAGGTCCCTGTGCATTATTTACCATTAACACATCACCCGCGTATGAAATTGTTAAAATTTTCCTTCTACCTATTACGACTCCACCTTCCTGTTCTTTGCTCATTTCTTCTTTCCAGGTCTGCAAATGCGACATTGAAAAGTGTCAAGCTTAACGGGCACCCTTGTCTAACACCCTTTCCTGTTAAAAAAACTTTCCTATCAGTTCCTTCTTCATTCCTAAAGCGCATATAGTTCTGTCATGCATTTCCTGTATCCGTATTCTTAGTTGTTCGCCTACTCCTCCTTCATAAAGTCTTTTCCAAATTTCTTCCCTTTCCAATCAATCAAATGCTCTCTTCATATCCGTGAAAAACAGATATAGTTTCCGTCTTTCTTTTGAGGTTTCTATATCTATAACCATTTTAACTACCGCTATTGCGTCTACTGTTCCTCTCCTTCTCCTGAATCCCATATGCGTATCGTTTAATATCCCATTTTCCATTTGTTCTTCTAATTTTCTCCTTAGAATTTCCACGCATATCTTATAATCCGTGTCCATCTAAGTTATGCCCCTATAGTTCTTAACCATTTCCCTTTCTCCTTTTTTTTTCCTTTTTGAATACAGAACTTACTATTCCTTCTTTCCATTCTTGCGGAAAGTCCCCTTTCTTCCATGTTCTGTTTATCACCTTTGTTTGATTACCTATATTTATGAAGATGATTGCGACCTCGATGTTGAATTAAGATATAATTTAAATGCAGGAGTTTAAATTTTAAGTCTGCTCGGCTTTTAATATCTTACATGATTTGAGTTGAAATCGACGTGAGCCAGATCGGTTTCTATCTATATTTACCTAATAAATTTTTATACAAAAGGACTTAATTTGTAAATTATTTTTTGCTATATTCAATAAAAATTGGAATTTTATGTTCATTAAGAATAGGTGTTTACCCTGTGATAATTGTTGGTTGGGCTTCAAATTCTAATTATTCAATATTAGGACCGATTGGGTCAATTTCACAATCAGTTTCTTATGAAGTAAGTTTATTTTTAACAATATTTTCTGTAATTTTATTAATTGAAAATTATTCATTATTGGATTTATATAAATTCCAATATTATATTAAATCTATTTTAATTTTAATTCCAATACTACGACAAGAAAATCGCGGATAGTTCTTTTAAAATCGGAGACCAAGTGCTACTGCACGACAAGACGCGAGCGGTCAAAAACTAACACCTGCGTGGATAGGCTCTAACACGATTCAAAACACGCACGATAATAATAATTACAGTATAGAGGGCGACGAACAATCCGCGTTCAGACAAACACTTCATAGAATAGGGCAGTAATAGGGAAATGATCACAATTTTGAAGGAAAGTAACGATACACTAACAATTACATATAAGGATAAGACTAAGAAAGGTAATTTATTGAAAAAGATGGTAAATAAGCGCACAACTAGGCGTCGTCGTCCCAGCCACGTAGGGCGCAGTCCGCCTCCAATAGCGACCACAGTCGAGGCCGCGGATCAGGCCCAACGAAGATGTCCCCATGACGTTCTACACAAAAAAAAACAATTGCAAGACTATTACTATATGCACGGAAATAGAAACAATAAGCAGATCTACAATCCCCGATGCAATAAGACACTCACCAAATAGGACCCTCAGACCTCATGAGTCTTCGTCATCCTCCCAGAATTCTGCATGCTGGAAGAATCGGTGCCAGTGCACCCGATACTCCCTAATTGCCACCATGTAGGCAATGCTGATACAACCCGGCGGGCGGGGCACTGGAAACGCTAGAGGGATAAACGGATAAATAGGATAATAAAATAACACACACGAAGAACAAACAAACAAACATCACTCGCACGTACAATTAGAGCAAACATAATGTCTCGGGGCACGTCTAAGATGGCCGAAAACATCTTTGTCCAGGAGATCGCAACGAAATAAGAAGCGACTAAGAAAATCGAGACCCATTTGCCCTAACTTCTCACTTCTACTCAAGCCCGGACGAAGAAGATAAACTGTACTACGTTCGCAAAAAACACACACACACACACACACACACACACACACACACACACACACAGAGAGAGAGAGGAGGAAAGACTCTATGAAACGCCAACTACACCTCGGCATTATAATTTACAGGATTTTTGTCCTACAAACGACGATACCACTCGCAGGAGGAACAACCCCCAACATAGATTTCACTATAAAAGAATTCCAACACCACCCCGACATTTACTTCGAAAACCTAGGCGATTTACAAATTTATCGAGATAGCTGGAAGTTAGTATTACATGTAAACATATCTTACATCTACCGACGCGAAGCAAACCTCCAAGCTGCACTATATGATATACTTGCGCAATGTAAAAAACCTTGTACCGACAACTTACAAAAATTTTGTCAAACATTCACCGCGAAAATCCAAGACAAGGTAGACCGCATCGCCAAAACTCTTTACCTACGTCCAGTAAACTAAAAGCTCAGCACAAAACAGCGTCGTGCACAAATAGACGGATTAGGTTACATAGGCAAATCACTCTTGGGGCTAATGTATTCCGGGGATAGAAAGAAAATCGATGATTTTACTAGACCTTTTCAAAACACAAGATAACAGACTTTAAAAAAAAAAAAAAAAAGTAAAACGCAATCAAGGGACAAATGCAAATTTTAAGAGCAAATACCAAACTTCTCAACGAGACTATACATGACATACGAGACAACGATAACACACTCTTAAACGCGACGTGACAAATTCAATACTTACTCCAACAGACAGCCAACATTACTAAATTTCGAGAGACAGTAGACGAACCCCTCATACTAATGAACGGCCCCGCAGAAACACTATTGCGCGACACGCAAGTCTTGTTAGAATTCATTATGGATATAAAGAAAGGAGTCCTAAACCTACGATTAATACCACCAGCACAAATCATAACGTACCTCGCTTCCGCATTAGCACATATTTCGAATGGACTAGACTTCACAATTGGAATAAAATTAGAAAACTAGCCGCCATTATCAAAATTCTCCAGCTCTCCACATTTTCGGATACCAAATCAATTACTGTAGTACTAGATATTTCATTGTTAAACGCGAAAAAATTCTAATTGAGCAAGGTACGCCTGATACCCACGAAGATAAACGAATCGTTCTACGCGTATAGAACCCCTCGACTCGTACGAGGTACGTGACCCCTTGGTGCAAGATTACATACAACTAAGCAAACAGGGCCTAGCAAAATGTAAGACAATAAACGATCTGTACCTCTGCACCTCTAATCACCCGATGTTCAAAGCGATACCATACAGTCCGTGCGAAGTACAATTGTAAACAAAATTAACAAACACATGTAAAATGCGAATTATGACACTGAATCACACATTCCAGATAGAATTACAACTACCAGGCACGTGGATTTATATCGCACCGAAACCGATACAACTAGCAGTATAATAACAATAAGAAACAAATGTACAATCACTACCACCAAATTCACAATAGAAACTAGAAAACAATGCGGATTAGAAAGAACATGGTACTACTTACCTGACCACAATTTTTTTGTCATCAGATGAAATCACACTTTCACAGCCTACTGTAAGTTCGTACGGAAACACAAATTTCAAGCTTAAAAGGATAATCGAACACCCCGAAGAATTAAATAAATTAGAAGACTTACAAAAACGATTTAGAAAAACCCGAAATTATACCAACCGAGTATCACCAAGCTTCTTTATACCATCCACAGTAACGGGATTTATCACATGAGGACCCATGCCTAAAGTTGCATACGTTGCAAAGTAGGATGCCTTCGTTCTTCACCTTCCTCTTCACTGACAATCCCCCTTCCTCCTTGCACTAATCTGCTTCGAATTCTTCACAGATTATCCTCTCATTCTTTGGCCTCATAATTTGACTAAACCATATCACTTGATCGTGCATCGAATGTGAATCGTACCACTCTGAACGTGTATTGAACGTCTATCAAACGTGTATCATACCACTTTCAACATCAATCGAACCACTTTCAACATCAATCGAACCACTCCGAACATGTATTGAACCACTTTCAACATGTATTGAACCACTTTCAACATCAATCGTACCACTTTCAACATCAAACGTACCACTTTCAACATCAATCGAACCACTTTCAGCATCAAACGAACATGAATCGAACCACTTTCAACATCAAACGTACATTGGTACGATTGGAATAACGTACGATTCCAATCGTACCAATGTACGTTTGATGTTGAAAGTGGTTCGATTGATGTTGAAAGTGGTTCGATTCATGTTCGATTCATGTTCGATTGATGTTGAAAGTGGTACGATTGATGTTGAAAGTGGTTCGATTGATGTTCGATTGATGTTGAAAGTGGTTCGCTTGTGGTTGAAAGTGGTTCGATTGATGTTGAAAGTGGTTCGATTGATGTTCGATTGATGTTGAAAGTGGTTCGATTCATGTTCGATTGATGCTGAAAGTGGTTCGATTGATGTTGAAAGTGGTACGTTTGATGTTGAAAGTGGTACGATTGATGTTGAAAGTGGTTCAATACATGTTGAAAGTGGTTCAATACATGTTCGGAGTGGTTCGATTGATGTTGAAAGTGGTACGATTGATGTTGAAAGTGGTTCGATTGATGTTGAAAGTGGTTCGATTCATGTTCGATTGATGTTGAAAGTGGTATGATTGATGTTGAAAGTGGTTCGATTGATGTTCGATTGATGTTCGATTGATGTTGAAAGTGGTTCGCTTGTGGTTGAAAGTGGTTCGATTGATGCTGAAAGTGGTTCGATTGATGTTCGATTGATGTTGAAAGTGGTTCGATTGATGTTCGATTGATGCTGAAAGTGGTTCGATTGATGTTGAAAGTGGTACGTTTGATGTTGAAAGTGGTACGATTGATGTTGAAAGTGGTTCGATTCATGTTCGATTGATGTTGAAAGTGGTACGATTGATGTTGAAAGTGGTTCGATTGTGGTTGAAAGTGGTTCGATTGATGTTGAAAGTGGTTCGGTTGTGGTTGAAAGTGGTTCGATTCATGTTGAAAGTGGTTCGATTGATGTTCGATTGATGTTGAAAGTGGTTCGATTGATGTTCGATTGATGCTGAAAGTGGTTCGATTGATGTTGAAAGTGGTACGATTGATGTTGAAAGTGGTTCGATTGATGTTGAAAGTGGTATGATACACGTTTGATAGACGTTCAATACACGTTCAGAGTGGTACGATTCACATTCGATGCACGATCAAGTGATATGGTTTAGTCAAATTATGAGGCCAAAGAATGAGAGGATAATCTGTGAAGAATTCGAAGCAGATTAGTGCAAGGAGGAAGGGGGATTGTCAGTGAAGAGGAAGGTGAAGAACGAAGGCATCCTACTTTGCAACGTATGCAACTTTAGGCATGGGTCCTCATGTGATAAATCCCGTTACTGTGGATGGTATAAAGAAGCTTGGTGATACTCGGTTGGTATAATTTCGGGTTTTTCTAAATCGTTTTTGTAAGTCTTCTAATTTATTTAATTCTTCGGGGTGTTCGATTATCCTTTTAAGCTTGAAATTTGTGTTTCCGTACGAACTTACAGTAGGCTGTGAAAGTGTGATTTCATCTGATGACAAAAAAATTGTGGTCAGGTAAGTAGTACCATGTTCTTTCTAATCCGCATTGTTTTCTAGTTTCTATTGTGAATTTGGTGGTAGTGATTGTACATTTGTTTCTTATTGTTATTATACTGCTAGTTGTATCGGTTTCGGTGCGATATAAATCCACGTGCCTGGTAGTTGTAATTCTATCTGGAATGTGTGATTCAGTGTCATAATTCGCATTTTACATGTGTTTGTTAATTTTGTTTACAATTGTACTTCGCACGGACTGTATGGTATCGCTTTGAACATCGGGTGATTAGAGGTGCAGAGGTACAGATCGTTTATTGTCTTACATTTTGCTAGGCCCTGTTTGCTTAGTTGTATGTAATCTTGCACCAAGGGGTCACGTACCTCGTACGAGTCGAGGGGTTCTATACGCGTAGAACGATTCGTTTATCTTCGTGGGTATCAGGCGTACCTTGCTCAATTAGAATTTTTTCGCGTTTAACAATGAAATATCTAGTACTACAGTAATTGATTTGGTATCCGAAAATGTGGAGAGCTGGAGAATTTTGATAATGGCGGCTAGTTTTCTAATTTTATTCCAATTGTGAAGTCTAGTCCATTCGAAATATGTGCTAATGCGGAAGCGAGGTACGTTATGATTTGTGCTGGTGGTATTAATCGTAGGTTTAGGACTCCTTTCTTTATATCCATAATGAATTCTAACAAGACTTGCGTGTCGCGCAATAGTGTTTCTGCGGGGCCGTTTATTAGTATGAGGGGTTCGTCTACTGTCTCTCGAAATTTAGTAATGTTGGCTGTCTGTTGGAGTAAGTATTGAATTTGTCACGTCGCGTTTAAGAGTGTGTTATCGTTGTCTCGTATGTCATGTATAGTCTCGTTGAGAAGTTTGGTATTTGCTCTTAAAATTTGCATTTGTCCCTTGATTGCGTTTTACTTTTTTTTTTTTTTTTTAAAGTCTGTTATCTTGTGTTTTGAAAAGGTCTAGTAAAATCATCGATTTTCTTTCTATCCCCGGAATACATTAGCCCCAAGAGTGATTTGCCTATGTAACCTAATCCGTCTATTTGTGCACGACGCTGTTTTGTGCTGAGCTTTTAGTTTACTGGACGTAGGTAAAGAGTTTTGGCGATGCGGTCTACCTTGTCTTGGATTTTCGCGGTGAATGTTTGACAAAATTTTTGTAAGTTGTCGGTACAAGGTTTTTTACATTGCGCAAGTATATCATATAGTGCAGCTTGGAGGTTTGCTTCGCGTCGGTAGATGTAAGATATGTTTACATGTAATACTAACTTCCAGCTATCTCGATAAATTTGTAAATCGCCTAGGTTTTCGAAGTAAATGTCGGGGTGGTGTTGGAATTCTTTTATAGTGAAATCTATGTTGGGGGTTGTTCCTCCTGCGAGTGGTATCGTCGTTTGTAGGACAAAAATCCTGTAAATTATAATGCCGAGGTGTAGTTGGCGTTTCATAGAGTCTTTCCTCCTCTCTCTCTGTGTGTGTGTGTGTGTGTGTGCGTGTGTGTGTTTTTTGCGAACGTAGTACAGTTTATCTTCTTCGTCCGGGCTTGAGTAGAAGTGAGAAGTTAGGGCAAATGGGTCTCGATTTTCTTAGTCGCTTCTTATTTCGTTGCGATCTCCTGGACAAAGATGTTTTCGGCCATCTTAGACGTGCCCCGAGACATTATGTTTGCTCTAATTGTACGTGCGAGTGATGTTTGTTTGTTTGTTCTTCGTGTGTGTTATTTTATTATCCTATTTATCCGTTTATCCCTCTAGCGTTTCCAGTGCCCCGCCCGCCGGGTTGTATCAGCATTGCCTACATGGTGGCAATTAGGGAGTATCGGGTGCACTGGCACCGATTCTTCCAGCATGCAGAATTCTGGGAGGATGACGAAGACTCATGAGGTCTGAGGGTCCTATTTGGTGAGTGTCTTATTGCATCGGGGATTGTAGATCTGCTTATTGTTTCTATTTCCGTGCGTATAGTAATAGTCTTGCAATTGTTTTTTTTTTGTGTAGAACGTCATGGGGACATCTTCGTTGGGCCTGATCCGCGGCCTCGACTGTGGTCGCTATTGGAGGCCGACTGCGCCCTACGTGGCTGGGACGACGACGCCTAGTTGTGCGCTTATTTACCATCTTTTTCAATAAATTACCTTTCTTAGTCTTATCCTTATATGTAATTGTTAGTGTATCGTTACTTTCCTTCAAAATTGTGATCATTTCCCTATTACTGCCCTATTCTATGAAGTGTTTGTCTGAACGCGGATTGTTCGTCGCCCTCTATACTGTAATTATTATTATCGTGCGTGTTTTGAATCGTGTTAGAGCCTATCCACGCAGGTGTTAGTTTTTGACCGCTCGCGTCTTGTCGTGCAGTAGCACTTGGTCTCCGATTTTAAAAGAACTATCCGCGATTTTCTTGTCGTAGTATTGGAATTAAAATTAAAATAAATTTAATATAATATTGGAATTTATATAAATCCAATAATGAATAATTTTCAATTAATAAAATTACAGAAAATATTGTTAAAAATAAACTTACTTCATAAGAAACTGATTGTGAAATTGACCCAATCGGTCCTAATATTGAATAATTAGAATTTGAAGCCCAACCAACAATTATCACAGGGTAAACACCTATTCTTAATGAACAAAAAATTCCAATTTTTATTGAATATAGCAAAAAATAATATACAAATTAAGTCCTTTTGTATAAAAATTTATTAGGTAAATATAGATAGAAACCGATCTGGCTCACGTCGATTTCAACTCAAATCATGTAAGATATTAAAAGCCGAACAGACTTAAAATTTAAACTCCTGCATTTAAATTATATCTTAATTCAACATCGAGGTCGCAATCATCTTCATAAATATAGGTAATCAAACAAAGGTGATAAACAGAACATGGAAGAAAGGGGACTTTCCGCAAGAATGGAAAGAAGGAATAGTAAGTTCTGTATTCAAAAAGGAAAAAAAAAGGAGAAAGGGAAATGGTTAAGAACTATAGGGGCATAACTTAGATGGACACGGATTATAAGATATGCGTGGAAATTCTAAGGAGAAAATTAGAAGAACAAATGGAAAATGGGATATTAAACGATACGCATATGGGATTCAGGAGAAGGAGAGGAACAGTAGACGCAATAGCGGTAGTTAAAATGGTTATAGATATAGAAACCTCAAAAGAAAGACGGAAACTATATCTGTTTTTCACGGATATGAAGAGAGCATTTGATTGATTGGAAAGGGAAGAAATTTGGAAAAGACTTTATGAAGGAGGAGTAGGCGAACAACTAAGAATACGGATACAGGAAATGCATGACAGAACTATATGCGCTTTAGGAATGAAGAAGGAACTGATAGGAAAGTTTTTTTAACAGGAAAGGGTGTTAGACAAGGGTGCCCGTTAAGCTTGACACTTTTCAATGTCGCATTTGCAGACCTGGAAAGAAGAAATGAGCAAAGAACAGGAAGGTGGAGTCGTAATAGGTAGAAGGAAAATTTTAACAATTTCATACGCGGGTGATGTGTTAATGGTAAATAATGCACAGGGACCTAAGAATATGATAAATAGATTCGAGAGATACATAAAGAAGAAAGGCTTGGAGTTAAATGTGTAAAAGTCTAAGATAATGATATGCAGGAAAGCAGGAGGAAGAAGAAAATAGGAAAGATTCCGTTGGAATGAAGAAGAAAGAGTAAGAGAACTGAAATATTTAAATTATAGAACGAGAGGGAGAGAACAACGAGGATAAACACCATATTAAGAAGGTAGTTAGGGAAGCGAATATGATACTAGGAGAAGTATGGGGGGATTGGAGAAAGATTATTCAGAGATGACTGAAAGAAGAATGAAACTGTTTGATGCGCTAGTTAGGAACACCGTGGCGTATGGAGCAGCGATATGGGGATGGAGAAGGTATGAGGAAATAGAATAATTGCAGGCGAAATACATACGATGGATAATGAAATTGGAGAGATCAACATCAACATATTGGCTGTTAAAAGAAACAGGAAGAGATGGCATAGCAATTAAAATGGAAGTAAGGGTAATGAAGTTTGAAGAGACACTAATAAACTCGGAAGAAGGATCGATACGATATGAATGTAGGAGAAGACTAATGAGAGGAAATGAAGTAACGAAAAAAGGAAAGAATGCGAATCAAATTCTTGGAAGGGAGAGGATGGTCAAACGAAGAATGGAAAAGAAGAAGATTAAATGGGGAAGAAGTGTGGATTAAAAATTAGAACAGATAAGTAATTGACATCCAAGAACAAGAAAGACAGATGAAAGTAAAAGAGTCAAAGTTCCTTAGAGAATTAAAAGAGGTGGCAAGGAAACCAGGAGATAAGCCGAAATGCTTATGGGGGGAAATGAAAAAAAGGAGAGGAGAATTGGAAAGGATAGGAAGATTCATACAGGATAGTGAAACAAGAACATGCAAATATTGGCTAATGAAAGAAGAAAGGGAATGTAAGAAAGAGGAAGAAACAGTGAAACACGCGATTGAAACATGTGAAGTAAGTTGAGAGAGTGGCAGGAATTGTGCAGAGGTAATTAGAGGAGAAGGGAAAAACTTGGCTATTCTATGGGAGATAGTGATAAAAGAAGATTATATAACATAGAACAGATTAGGAAACACTTGTAAAATAGAAAAAATGGTTAAGAGACAGCAGGATACATTAGAAGGGTGGGACTTACACTGACACAATCATGGGAATGAAATGGAAAGATTATTTGATCGTTAAATGGTAACACGAAAGTGGCAATAAATTAAATTAAATTAAATTATTATTATTATTATTATTATTATATTTTTTCTTTTTTATATTGTATTTTGATATCCTATTTGTATAGAGAGAACTAAAAAATGTTGAGAATAGTACGGTTCATTTAGAGATAGAGAATTGAGGCGATACGTAACAGTTTCAGCGAATGTTGTCGAGATACTACTTTTCTGTGTAACCAAGCACTCGGGTCGGTCACGAGAGCGTGAGTGTATATGAGTGTATGTGAGGTGTTGTGTGGAAGAGTATGTATGTATGTATGATGTCGCGAAAAGTAAAGGGGAAGTCCATCAGCTGTTCGAGAATGTTCAAATTGTCTTGCGATTGATGTAAAGAGAGAGAGAGAGAGAGAGAGAGAGAGAGAGAGAGAGAGAGAGAGAGAGAAGGAGAGGGAGTGATAGTGAGTGGGAGAGGGAGAGGGAGAGAGGGAGAGAGAGAATTCTGCTGAGACACTATTTATATTATATGTTTAAATATTTTCTTTTTTATATTTCTATTTTTTAATTAATGTAACAATATATAATCCTTTTCTATATATTACAATCTATTTATTTACCCGTCTTCCTTCTTCTCTCCTCACCAATTTCTGCTGACGCCATATAATTCTTTCTATGATTCGCGCCTTCTTCGCGCCACCACATGACGTCATCCCGTACGGCTGCTTCAGAGGATTCGAATTACACGTGATCGCGCGATACGTTGCGATGTTAAATCGGAACGCTTTAGAATACTGTTAGCTTTAGAATGCTCGCTACATAATGGTTCGGATAAAATGTGTCTGTTTTCTACATAAAGGTTCGGTAGATCAGTGTGGGAGGGGATTAAAGTTATTATTTCTCTGCGTTGGGAAAAGAATGTCTGTTGATATGGAAAAGATTCTTTCTGCTGACGCCATATAATTCTTTCTATGATTCGCGCCTTCTTCGCGCCACCACATGACGTCATCCCGTACGGCTGCTCCAGAGGATTCGAATTACGCGAGATCGTGCGATACGCTGCGACGTTAAATCGGAACGCTTTAGAATACTGTTTAGTTTTAGAATGCTTGCTACATAATGGTTTGGTAGATCGCTGGTTAAAAATTTTAGAATATCTGCGATTGTACCGCTATGTAGTGCTGTCTCTCTCCCTCCTCCGAATTTAGATTTATAACGAAGTATTGCTCTCTCTTTCCGTCCCGAAGACGTGGTTCGTAAAAGAAAAGAACGTCGGTCTTTCCCGACATCATCCGATAAAAAATAATGGATTATGCTTGGTGACGCATGTTGGTTTGGAAAAAAAATTTCGGGGGCCGTCCCCTCCCTGGGTTAGGTCTGAAAAATTTTCGGGGTGGGCCAAAGTCTGAAAAAGACTTTTCGGGGGTGGGCCTCGCCCTTTGAAAAATTTCGAGGACGGTGGGTCAGGTCTCCGCGGCTGCTCGGCCCGGACTGATCCCCTCCGCGGTTGCGGCTTCCCCCACTCCGCGGCTCGTGCGCGCGCAACCGCTCTTCCACTCCCCGCAGACCCCGCGCCCATGTTTCTCTCCGCCGCGCTCCCCCGCGCGCCCTCACTTCCCCCCGCCCCCGCGCTCCCCTCAGAGGACCTGGGTTAGAACCCGCTTAGCCTTACTACTCCTTCGGTTTGGTTAAAATTACGGTCTGAGTTTCCCGATCGAGAGGCAATCGGTCTGGAGTTTCGGTTCCTCTTTAGAACCTTTCACTGTTACGGTCAGAGTTTCGGTCGGTTTTCGCTGCGGTTACTGGTCGCTTGACCGGTCAAGACCGATCGGAATAGCGGTTACTCTTTCGATCTCGACTCCCTGGTAGTGGCTTCGTGTTGCCTATCAGCTTGCCCACGCTTTCTAGGATGGAAGCTGAGTTGCTAGTGACAGCAATCTCGGATGGTAGCCACGTAGCCGGTTAGGGCGTCCGCAGATGGAAGTTGATTTTACTGGTGTCCTTCCCTCAGATTGGTAGTGGCTTCTGGTGCCTATCAGCTGGCCCACGCTTTCAGGATGAGATGGAGGGGCTAGTAAAAATGACCTTGAATGGAAGTTGAAGGGGCTAGGAAAAGCGAGCTTGAATGGAAGTTGAGGGGACTAGTAAAAGCGACCTTGTATGGAAGTTGAGGGGGCTTGCTAAAGCGACCTCGTATGGATGTTGAGGGGGCTAGTAAAAGCGACCTCGTATGGAAGTTGGTAGTTGAATGTCAGGACGTTGATTTAAGATAGACTTCCTTTAGACTTTGCGAGACTGAGGGGGCTAGTTAAAGCGACCTAGGTCTGTTTGGTTCGGTGGCAGAACCAAGTCTGCTTACTGCTGCTGGCGGGCCTGTATTTATACTGCTATTTGGTACTTAGCCCGCACCAATCACTCGCTGCGCGATCTCGCGCACCAATTATAATTAACGTGCGGTTCGCGCCACTCGTGTACTACACTCGGTTTGTTCGGCGTCCGGTTGAACTTGCGGTCTGCGCATGCGCGCTCGATTCACTCGCGGCACTGAGTTCACTGTTTGAATGAGCGGTTGTGCGCATGCGTTGTGCGTCGTTTAGTTCACTCGTTCCCGCCACATAGTATGTCGCTTGCGCGTGTTTCGTATATTCTTAATACTACGTTAAAACTTTGATATAAGTGAACGAAAATAACAATTTGTATTAAAAGAAAAGGAAAAATTTACTGTGGTTCGTAGCGGTACGTTACACGTGATCGTTGTACACATGTTTCAAGTTGGTACCATCCTGCTTAAACAGAATCCGCAGATTCACATTGTCGCGTATATGATGTTTGGGAATCTGCATACGTCTGACAGAGATAGAAGCAGTCAACGTTCGAGTGGCGCCCCATAGCAAAGTATTCTCGTATCGTGTATCGCTTGTTGCACGCCACGTCATCAAAGATAAAAATGGCATTCGGAAACGATTCGCTCGGTGGGATGACGTCACTGTTATTCGAAAACGTAAAGTAGCCAATTTCATCTATCGAAGTCAATAAATTCTCCAAATACTGATATTTCAGCTGTTGCAACGACTTGGAATACACGAACACGTTCTCGAAGCAGACGCCGTGTGGACTTTCCAACAAGCTCACCAGCACGTTGGTCGCAAATAAGGCAGCGTATAGTGTTTGGTAGCATGCTACCATGTCTGCGCCTTGTTTTCGAAGACATCATTTGCGACTTATCGTCAAAATTTGTCACGCGTATCGTCACAGGTTGTCGCACAAATCGCATCCTCTCCGTGAACTGTGAAAAATGATTTTGATACATCGAAGCGGTGACGCGCCCTATTTATAGGTCCGCGCCGAAGCAAAACAGCTCAGTATTCAAAATGCTTCTGGTTCTGTCGGATAATTGCGATATTCGAGACCTAATCTCGGAGCAGTTGAAATATATAACAAAGATTATTCTACTGCGAGAGTTTGGTAGACACATTGATCACTTGTGGGACAGACCCCCGAGCATATAAAAGCCGATCCTGAGGTTCAGCAGTATCGTCGATGTCTGGAAAATTATAATCGCCCTTGGCAGCGAACGCATATCGACGGTCCAGCACCATTGATTAAAAACTGTAGCGAATGTCGCCGACGAGAGTAAAGAAAGTTTGTGGTTTATTAAATCGGGCGATAAACGCGCTACCTATCGAATTACATATCCCCGGATACCAGTTTTGTGGCCCAGGAACTCATCTGGCAAAATGATTGGCTAGAGGTGATCAAGGCATCAAACCGTTGGACGCAGCGTGTTACGAACATGATATTTCGTATTCGCGTAGCAACGACCTCGGCGAAAGGCACGCGGCAGATAAAGTTCTCGCTGACAGAGCGCGAAAACGCAATCGTTGCGCGAGACACGACTCTGGGTGAAAGAGGTGCGCCAACAGCTGTTTGGGCTATGAAGGCCAAGACGAAAATCGGAATGGGGATGAAAACAAAAAACCGCAAAAAGACTGTAAGGAGAGCACCGCAAAAGCGGATTCTTCCTATAGCAAAACGAGGTGGTATATTACCACTTCTCCTGCTGCTAAGTGTTCTCGGATCATTAGCTGGCGGAGCGGCGGGGATCGCCAAGGCGGTAAACGATAATAAGGTGGCGCAACATCAGCTGCACGAAATGCAACGCCATAATCGCTCCAAGGAAGGTCGTGGACTTTAACTCGCACCATACAAGCGCCGACAAGGAATATCGAAACGAAAAAAAAAACGCCGAAGTGAAAATAAAAATGCCCGTGGGTGTAACTACCGATGCACAATTGGAGGAGTTGGCAAAACGTATGCGTATTCCATTCTTTAGGGGTGTTTTTATGCGCAACGCACTACCTGCCGGAGGAGTACGTCGAAACGAGAACGGTATCGTAAATTTGGCCAATGTCGAGGGCCCGGGGCTCATTGGTGGCGTATGCGAAGAGAGGGTGTCGAACTATATATTTTGACAGCTTTGGCAATCTTCAACCGCCAAAGGAATTGGTACAATATCTGGATAAAGATGTCGTGAAAATCGAATACAATCGAACGGCTTATCAGAAGTACAATCAGAGCAATTGTGGACAACTATGTCTACGCTTTCTACAAACGATCGGCACCAAATTTAAGGATTGACTTATCACCACTCTGATTCAGTGCTGGTAGAGCAGTTGCAGTGGAATATGTCGTTAACATTCACTCTAATCGGCAAGAGTAGCACCCTCGCGGTGAGCTACTCTCCGCCCCTAGATTTGAGCAATGATGATTACGAGCTTTGTCTAACAACCTTTGAAACTTATCATACAATACCGGACATCGACTCGAGCAACGATAAATTCTACTTCGCTGTAAACTATGACATCAACAGCAGCGTCGACACCACTCCTGAATACATTACGATTCCCCACGGCTCCTACGAACTAGACGCTATTGCCAAGTATTTGAAGCAGCGATTACGCGAACGGTATCCTCAAAATCTCGGTGGTACCGATGCCAACGATGGCGGTGACAACGATATGTATCCAATAGTGTTGCGCCTCAACAACAACACCGTGAAAAGCGAGCTGTACTGCTCGTTCGCCTTAGACTTTACGAAACCCAATAACATTGGATCGCTACTGGGATTCTCGACGAATCGGGTATTAGAATCAGGACAGTGGTACGAATCGGACGATCCAATTAATATCATGAAGGTGAACATTATTCGCGTAGAATGTAGCGTGACCGCTGGCGCGTACAACAATGGGAAGCACGTACATACGATACATGAACTTTCTCCGAGACTCCCACCAGGATATAAGATATCGGAAACGCCCACGCAGATCATTTACCTTCCAATCACTGCACAGGTCATTGCGGATCCAGCGATACGCGTTGTGGATCAAGACGGACGGTTCCTCGATTTTCGAGGTGAGGAGATTACCATCAGATTGCACGTAAGACGGCAACGACGATAATAAATTTGGTGCGAACGAAAGAGATGCTTGTGTTGAATGACTCCAGAAACCCGTTTCTTCCAAACGAAATTGTTTGCAACAACAACAACAACAACAACTGCAACAGCTCTGATCACGCTAAAAAGAAGAGGCTCAGTGCTGCGAACATTGCATTTTTTAATTCATTGGGATTCATTGTGCGCATTTATGTTGAAAAATGGTTGACATTCTAAGCATTGGAGGGATCGCATCGTCAAGCTCGAGACTCACACATACAACCCGTACGTCAACACGACGTTTGGATACTGCGATGAGAGAAGAATATCTATACAGCAGCAGGATTGATACACATTGCCGTGTAAAAGTTTCCGCTATGTGGAGAGGAAATTGAAGATAAATAAGCCAAACGATACATTAACGCTGATGGGAAATAATTGCGTGGCGTTCTTATTTTATGAGATTCGATACGCGCTGAATGGCGCGGAGATTGACCGCAACAGAAACGATGGAATAACTAGCACGCTTAAAAACTATGTATCGCTGACATCTGGCGAAAACAAAAATATGGAGAATGCCGGATAAGGCTGGAAACGACGCGATGGGCTAATAGTGAAAAATCATTTCAATTTTTGCATCCCATTCAAATATTTGCTGGGATTTTGCGAGGACTACAAACGCATAATTATTAATGCGCGTCACAAATTGATTTTAATACAATCGCGCAACGGTAACAATTCTCTAATAGGATCGCCGATGTTGCAACCAGAAATTGAATTACTTAAAGTGCAATGGCGGATGCCTCATGTGACGCTGAACGACGTTAATAAGCTATCGTTGCTACGTACTTTGGAAAGTGGAAAAAACCTGAGCATTTGTTTTCATTCGTGGGATCTGTATGAGTATCCTCTCTTACAGAGCACGACCAAGCATTCGTGGGCCGTGAAGGCATCTGCACAGCTGGAGAAGCCGCGAGTTATTATCCTTGCTCTACAGACTAATCGAAGTAATGTGATGAGCGAAGATGTTACTAAGTTCAGCAACTGCAAATTGGCCAATGTAAAACATTCTCAACTCTGAATTTTATCCATATGATGACCTGAACTTGGACTTTGACAAGAATAGGTACGCCATCTTGTTTCACATGTATACACAATTCCGTAAATTGTATTATGGACATAGTTGCAACGGGGTATTATTCACCGTGGCCGAATTTTTACAATTTGGCCCCTTCGTAGTGATTGATTGCTCGCGACAAAATGAGTCGATCAAGAATGGCATCGTGGAAGTGCGCATAGAATTCGAGTGTAAAGAGAATGTGCCGGCAAATACTACAGTCTACTGTCTGATTCTGCACGATCGGGTAGTTGAATACAATCCGCTGACAAACGTGATGCGCAAAATCAATTGAATTGCCACGCGACTTGCCCGCCCTCTCCTGTGTCAAATTCGTACAAAATTTCATCGTGAAAATAAAGATGCTTACGAGAAAGGCCGCATTCTCTCGTATGTCTTGGAAGCGAGCGGACTTCTAAATTGTACCGATAATGGCCATTCCAACATTTGTTGACCTGCAAGGGTTCATCGTTGATGGAAGATTTGTCGTCAAGTCAGTGGCTGTCCTACGAATGGGAACAATTCTCACGCACTATATTTTTGGGAGTTCGATGCCGCAATATTATCTTACGAAATCTGACAAATCAATTATCCGGTGGTTGGCGGCAAAGCATCATGGACTACGGTGGGACGATGGAGACGTTCCATACAGTGTGGCTAAACAGCTAATTGCGAAAGCTGTAGCTTATGCGATTAATGAAGAAGATGACGCATCCCATATCGTATACGTTAAAGGGCTGCAGAAATGCGATTGGCTTGCGGAGTTCCTCGATGAAAATACGAGAGCGGACGTGATCATTGAGACACTGGACATTGACTATGGGGATATCCAATCTCTAAATAAACTAAATGTAGTTAATACTCCGCGATGTAGCAGACACGCAAAGCACTGTGCCTTGCAAAATGTATTTAAAATATTCAACTGGTGGTCTAAACGCCAGAGAGAAATGCACAAATAAATATATTCAATTTTTTAATGCATAAATGTTTTTCTTCACCCTCCCCAACCTAACCTCCCGCATGTGATTACGCTAGATTAAGATGATAGTTATAATTATTATGCAGAAGCGGCTCGATACGCGTTCAAGGTGGTACCATACACATTCAGAGTTATATGATCCACGTTCGATACACATTTGATAGATGTTCAATACATGATCAATGTGGTTCGATACATGTTCGATACACGTTCGATACACGATCATAGTGGTTCAATAGACGTTTGATATACATTCAAAGTTGTATGGTGTAGTCGAATGATGTGTCCAAAGAAGAATGGAGAAACGGTTCAGCCAAATTATACATGCGAAGAAGAAAAAGGAGAGGATGGCCAGTGAATAATTCGAAGAAGATGCATAGAAGGCGAGGATGATCAGCGATAATGCAGGTGGAGCACGAAAAGGGAGAGGGTAGCCATTGAAGTAAAAGGTGAAGAACAAAGGCATCCTACTTTGCAAAGCTATGCAACTTTAGGCATGGGTCCACATGTGGGAGCTTGGAGATGCAGCCAGACCAGTTGCTCATCAAGCTTGACAGCAAGCAGTTAAATTTATTGTGTAACACTTAT
This sequence comes from Andrena hattorfiana, assembly GCA_944738655.2. Classification (NCBI taxonomy): domain Eukaryota; kingdom Metazoa; phylum Arthropoda; class Insecta; order Hymenoptera; family Andrenidae; genus Andrena; species Andrena hattorfiana. The sequence goes on along the minus strand of OX122890.1, from coordinate 49,152,440 downwards.
TTATGCAATGGAATTATCACGGATCGCTCTCGAATGCGACCAGTCGCCGTGCCGAGATAATCCTGAGGTATGTACACAACAATGTTTTTTGTGTTTATGTTTATTACGGTTTTTTGAGAATATTATATCGTGGGTTTCTATGTTCTAGAACTCGCCACCGCGGTTACCTCTATGGTCGCCCGATTGGGGAGAGCCCGATTGGGCGTTGCAGCCGCCGCCGCCGCCGCCGCCGGTGCCTTCGCCACCGCCTCCTCAGGTATGCAGTAGTTTGCATTGTTTTATACATTTGATGTCTATTATGTTCAATGTATCAATATTATATCGCCGATTGTGTATATGTTCTAGGACCCGCAGCCAATCATTTTCCTGGCACTGTTGGCGCGCATCCTGGAGGAGGATGCGCCGCAGCCTGGACCTCCAGAGGTGCGGATGCGACGGTCTGGGCCGGTCATCGGCCCCATGATGACGGCTCGGCTGAGGGGGCCACGGGTGCTATACAGATATTTGGGGCCTCTGCGACGGCCGCGGTCACCATCTCCCCCATGGATCGATGTGAATAGGTCGGGGCCGTTGCAGTCGTCGCCCCCATCACCGCCGCCGCCGTCCCCTCAGTGGGTGATGACGCCTCCGGAGCCATCGTCATCATCCACGTCACCACCATGGTGACCGCCATCGACGCCGTCGCAGTCGTCGTCGTCGTCGTCGTCGCTGCCATCGCTGCCCCCGAGCCCACTCGGAGGGTCGCCACCGTCGCCCCTCGAGTAGTTCGGGGGGTTGTTAACGCCGCCACCACCACCGCCCCTCGATCCACGCAGGGGGCTCTTGATGCCGCCACCGCTGCAACCCCCCCCCCCGAGTGATTTGATGTGTTCATGACACCGCCACCCCTCGAGCCACCCGAGGGGCTCCTGACGCCGCCGTCGACGCCACTGCCGGCACCGTGGTCGCCCCCCCCCTCCCGCGTGGATGGATGAGGGGCTCCTGACGCCTCCGCTGTCGTTGTCGTCATCGTCGTCGTCGGCGGAGGATGGCGACAACGATAACATTTAGTTCCTTTTTGTATTTTTCTTTTCTTTTCTTTCTATTTTATATTATTCTTATTTTATATTTCTTATTTTATTCTATTTATATTACTTTTTTATATTTATATTATTATTCTATTTTATTTTATTTCATTTTTGGCTTGTAACAATACATATATCTTAAACGTATATTCTTTCACCATTTTATTTACCCGTCTTCCTCCTCTAACTCTCCTCACCTAATTTTAAGATTTCAACGTTTAAAAAGTATTATATTTTGTTCGCACGTTCTTCGCGTTGCCAAATGGCAGGCATCATCTTGCACAGCTTTCTCACGGGATTCACATTATGCGTAATCGCGCGATACACTGCGGTGTTAAATCAGAACGCTTTAGAATACTGCTAGCTTTAGAGTGTCTGTTTGCTACATAGTGGTTTGGTAGATTGCTGGTTAAAAATTATTATTATTTCTCTGCGTTGGAAATAAATGTCTATCTCTGTTGGTATGGAAAAAAAATTTCCGATGGTGGGTCGGGTCTGAAAAAAGATTTTCGGGGGTGGGCCAAGGTGACCCTCTACCTCGGTCAGGTCTACAAAAATTTTCGGCGGTGGGCCAGGTCTGGAGGGGTCTCCGGTAGCGGGTCAGGTCTGAAAAGGTCTCCGCGGCCGCTCGAATTGGACTGATCCCCTTCATGATTACGACTTCCCCCACTCCGCGGCTCGTGTGCGCGCAACCAGTCTTCCACTCCCCGCTGCCCCCGCGCCCAGGTTTCCCCCCGTGAGGACTCACTTCCCCCAGCCCCCGCGCTCTCCTCAGAGGACCTGGATTAGAACTGTCCTAGACATACTACTGACAAGAATGCGATAATTCAACTGCCCGTAAGTCTTATTTCGCGCAAATTGTATTGGTATACGTATAACATTCGATGGTGGTTTAATCGAGTTGTGTGTGTGTATGTTTCAGCACCAAGAATACGAGACGCGCAGTGATGGTAGAATTTGCTCGGAGCTGCGTGAAAGAATACGTTTCGCCCGTCGTAGATAGCGCGAATATACGATGCAAGTAGATTTTTTAGACTTCGAGAGCGATTTTTTATGGATCCTACGACTATTTAAGGAGTAAGTATAAGTGAAATGTAGATGTTTAGTGTCTCGTGCGGTAATAATAGCGTTTATATAATAATTTGGCGTTTTCTCTGTGTGTTGTAGGAATTAATATCGGACATTTTTTTTAAAAAAATTAAATATATTTTATATACAATTAAATATTTTTTTAATAAATATATTTTTTTATTAAAATAATGTGTTTTGATTCATGTATATCCATGCATACGTAAAACTTTATTCGTATGGGCGGTATATTCTTGCTCGCGGATGAAGGAATCAGTTATCGTCGTTGCGCTCATCGCTGCTACCGCTGTAGCTCATCGTGTACTCATCAATGTCGTGTTCATCGCTATAGAAACAAAAAATAATTCATACATATTCATTCTTTACATATGACGCGTAAAGTAGATGCAATGCGTGTATAGAACTTACATTAGATGACGCTACGTATATAATTCCATCTTTTATGGACGTTCTCCAGCGCGCAAACGCCATCGTTATTGCGAAACGCGCATCATGGGACATTCGTTGAAGACATAGACTTCAGGTTAGGAATGCCGGTATCATCGTAGGCGTCCACAGTGTTAGGCGTGATCCCGCAATAATCATCGTCAACGTCGTAGTCGCAGTCGTCCTCAACGGTTCTAGCGTTGTTGATCTTTTTCTCCTTCAGCTGTACATATCGCAGATATCCTCAAAGATTATGTCCCGTAGTAGTGGCAGTATTCAAGTGTTCTTTTCCGCACCTTTCACGATGGCGAAGTCGATGTTCGCGAGTGCGCTGGCGAGCAGTCCCGGAAGTTTCCAGTATGGAACGCAGCCATCAGACCAGCGGAGCCCGGTATGATACTTCGCAATGACGCTTGACATTTCTCGAACGACTTCAGATGATTCCAGAAGTATGGCGGTTCGAAGATCCAGTTGTAGCAGTAGCAGTGGCAGTGGCAGTGGCAGTAGTTTAAGTAGCACGCTGGTGAAAGGGACATATTCGACAACGATCGTGTATGATCAAGCAGAAGGCGGTAGCACTAACGGGAATATTTCCTTTACATTCGAAATCTGTTCGCACGTCCACCGTAGCACTTTTCAACGACTCGTTTTGCCTAGAGCAATATTTACCGCGATAGGCGCGCATTGAAGGAAATCGATCGCGTTCAGCAACGGTTCTTCGTGACCGTAGTACGATCGGCAGAATTTCGCGTGCATATCGTACAGGAGCACGTATTTATACTTACCGAAATCTAAGTTCAAGTCGTCGTACGGACACGTCTCGGAATTTAGGTACAATCGAACGTTCGTGAGATTGCACGGGTCGAATACGCCCGCGGTTCCATTGGGATGATTCTTTCGATTAGTTTGCATGACGAATATCACGTATCGGGGTTTCTTGATTTGCGACGTAGCTATCACGGTCCACGTGTGTTTCGTTGTCGCTTGCAGTAACAGGTACTCGTACAGGCCCCACGATCAAAAACTCATCACGATCAGCCGACCGCTTTCCAGGATATGCAGCATCGATAGTTTGTTTATTTCATCCAAAGCGACGTGAGGCATACACCACTGCACCTTGCGTATCTCTAGTTTCGGTCTCACAGTGCCGGAGGTGCCGTACATCGCGTTCGTATCGAATCGCGATCGAATAAGGGTCAGCTCATGCCACGCGTTCATGACGATGTGTTTGTAATCCATGCAGAATCGTAATAACACGTTCAGGGGTACGCAGAAATTGAAAGCACTCGAATGAAAAATGTCTTTATCGTACGCAATTGTATGATCCCAACCGGACTTCGCAAGCACTTTGCTTCTATCGACAGACAACGAAACATAATTTTTCAACACGGTAGCGATCGAATCTCCTCGAACATGAACACGACACAATTGTTGCCGAGATCGGCGGTCGCGGATGTTCCCTGACTTTTGGCGTCCTGCACCGTCAACGTGCCACGACCTTCGATGTAGAGAAAACTTTCGCACGGAAGTGTATACAGATCTTGCGGCTGTATGGAGATTCTTATCTCGGCGCTATTGTCGAACGTCATGTTGGCGTACTTACGGATTACAAGTGTGTAACTCGATCTTTGTGATACGATTGTCAAAAGTTGGCGTATTCGCCATGTCCAGAATAATTGACATAGCGGTTGAATCTTAAACGTTGAATCCTAGCAATCGTAAAAAATACGTTTCGACGAGGCAACGGCTTTCTTCTCCTTATGGGTCCTCTTCTTATCGATCCTCCCGTCTTTATTCTTCTATTTCAACTTTCGCCTTCCGATAAAACATTGCACGGATGACGCGAAACAATGCTGGTGGGAGTAGCGATGATTGATGATTCGTACGCGTGATCTACCACTAACATACTACATACATACACGTGCGGTCACGCTAGCCTATCGCGCGGACGTCGTTGAACGTGCAAACGAATCGCTATTTCTTCTCCACGGAAATCTATAGGGCGATCCTATTGATCGACGATGCACAACGTTTGATCGTGTGTTGCTCGTGCGACGATCGGCAGGTACATGACGTGTCGCGGTTTTTGCGATACCTTATATCACGGGAAATTCATGGGACGTGTGTACCGGTTTATCATTGCTGTACGCGCCGGTAGCAATGTTGCATGTTACTCTGATCACGTTAACGTTTATAATGTTCACTGCTACGTCTGACTCGTTCCAGATTCTCGCCAATAAGACACGATTCGGGCAAAATCCTAGCAACGAGCCCACATTGTTCGATTACGTATAGTCTTCAAAGAACGAGCAGCACAGCTCGCTTTTCATGGTGTTGTTGTTAGCTCGTAGCATTAGAGAGTACTTATCGTCATCGTCGTTCTCGTTGTTACCTCGTCTTCGGGGATATTGGTCGAGTAAATGTTCGTTCAGGTACTCGGCGATAGCGTCTAATTGGTAGGAGCCGTGGGGGATCGTCATGCATTCATGAGCGGCGTCGACGATGGAATCATTGGCGGTGTCATAGTTTACGATGAAATAGAATTTATCGTTGCTCGTGTCGATGTTCGGTATCGTGTGAAACGTCTCCAAGCCCGCGAGTCCTAACTCGTATTTACCATTGCTCATATCTATCGTCGGGAAATAGTATACCGTGAGCACGCTGTTGCGACCCGTTAACGTGCGACCGAGAACGACATATCGATTGCACTCGCGAGACGGAGAGGGGGAAAGTGACGCGCGCGTACGACTACCCGGTAATTTATCGATATTATGAGACTTCATTATAGAAGATGTGAATTGTCATTACACATGAATACAATGTAACGAAATCTTAGTATACATCATTATAGGCCATAATTCCATTGGCTCTTGCTGTAAAAATTACACGCATGAGCGACCGCAATTTATCTCATCAAAACGTTGAAATGATCGTGATTGTATGTGCTCGTTGTACTGCGTCCGAAATAGTAGAACAATTTCGCAGGTAGTCGAAGATTCCCAAAACTATCAAAGTATTGTACTCGTGGTCCGCGTTTCGCGTACGCGACGCAGTGCGTACCGGCGGTTCGATTCTCATTAATATTCGCGATAACGCATTCGTTGGTTAGTACGCGCGTGGGAAGCGTGTCGCGCATAAACACTCCTCGAAAGAACGGTACGTTTGCATACTCGCGCTCCAATGGCAGGTTCGTCATAAGTTGTTCGATTATCGCCGCCACCGCCGCCATGTGCCTACTCGATCGGCGTTTTCTTCTTTGATTGCAATAGTTGTTGGCGCCGGCGCCTCGGGTTCAAGCACGTAGCCCGCTTGTACGGTGTCAGATGTATTCCTCGCCCCTCCATTACCCGATGATGACGCAACGTCTCTTCCAGCTATTTTCGAGACGCCTTCGCATCGTTAACCGCTTTGTTTATACCAGCCGCTCCACCGATCAATGCTCCGATAGCTGATAAAGGTCTGCGCACACATATCAGTTCCGTGTCAGTACCGTTCCGGCGAGCCAGTGGTAAGAACAAGAGGGGCGTAGAGAGTTTCTTCTTCTTACCATTCGTATGCCGGAACGGTACTGACACGGAAGTGACAAGTGTGCGCAGACCTTAAAGCAGGAAACACGAACGGAAGAAACGGAAGAAAGCTGCCGCGTTTCGCCACTCGTAGATTACGATGTCGTAGTTGTCATTGCGGATGCTTTCTTCTAGAATTTTATGCTTCCGTTTTCTCCTTCTCAGACCCGTACCGAGTCTAGTCTTAGCCTGCATCGTTGCCCACACTCCAGTCTTTGCTGCTTTTTCGCCAAAGTTCACGTCGTTCGCGAAGACTCGTTCTCGCGTTCGTTCGGCTCATGCACGATCAGCCTTGTGTATTCGCTCTAAATACTCCCGACGAGCGTACGCGATATCGTGGACTCGGCACGCTGCGTGCAGAGGATTCACACATTCGTCGCCACGAGCCAATCGTTTTAGCAGACGCGTCCCGGGTCCGCAGAACTGATAACCCAGAACGTGTAGTACGAACGGCAGGCGGTTTATGATACCGTTCACAAGACGCGATCCAGTCTTCTTCTTATTCTTCTTCAGATTCTTCTTCCTCATCTTATTCTTCCCTAGTCCATGAGACGTCGCAATCGTTGATGCTACCATATACGTTAGAATAGTCACGATAGCTACTACAATAATACACGCGTATGCACGCTCCACCGATCACAGTGATAGTGACCTGCGCGACGCGTGCCACGAATATAAATAGTTGTCCGTCGCCATAGACGTGCGTGCGAACATGGGAATCGTGAAACTACCGGGCGTTATCCGCGTGACCGCGAACAGAATGCTCGAGGATGATAGAGATCCGAGTCGATCGAACAGACACGGCACGTTGCTGCCGAAAAGCGTACGAGGCGTGATTTGCGAACCGTCAAAGTGTGGAAAAACGAATGTGCATCTACGTATGCTAGAGAGTCCGACTGGTTTGCACTTCGAGAACGTGTACGCATACTCGAAATCGTCATATCAGCTAAAGTATCGATATCTCGAGCAGGTATTGTCGCTCGTCGATGAAATCGATTACTTCCCCTACTCGGACAACACTGAGATCGCCACACCGAGAGACGCTCTGCCCAATTCGATTTTCGTGTTCGACGACATGGCGGGCGACGAACAGAACGCGATACGCGAATACTTCTCCGTGGGGGCTCACGCGAACGTGCATTGCTTTTATTTGTGTCAGGCGTACGCTAGAATACCTAAACATTTGATCACGGACAACGCGAATTTTCTCATGCTGTTCAAACAAGACGGCACGAACTTGCGTCGTGTGTATAATGATCACGTGAACACAAACATGATGTTCGAGTCGTTCAATGACTTCTGCGCGAGATGCTGGCGTCGACGATACGATTTCGAGGTGATCGATAATGATTGTTCCATGTACGAAGCTCGATATCAAAGAGGATTTAACGAGTTCGTTGTAGCGCGTGGACCTCAGTGAACCGCGAGTCGTTCGTCAAGTAACACGAAATGTTTAACGAACCGACGACGACAATCTCGAGCAACGCCGACGCCAAGCTCCCGCAAAAACATCGTCGCGTCATCGACAAAAAGGAACGAAACTCCAAAACGGAACGAAACGCCGAGGCGTGGACACGAAGATGGAAATCGCCAAAGTCAGCGACGTTATACGTAAAGAGTGCTTAGCCTTGAAAATTGGTAAAATAACTACGGAAGCGACTGTGGAGGCGAGCACGCGACCCATCGTCGAACCGTTGAAGAAATTAATCGAGATCGCGTCCGCATTGAAAACACGCACAACGATTCGGTCGCGACCAGTGAAGAGGAAACATGAACATGATCAACATCAATCATCGTAGAGACTCCGAACCGCTACTGCGGATACATCCATGGAACATTTGAACAACCTTCCAGATACCAGCGACAACGACGACGCCGAAGCCACCAACAACGATAACGACGCAGACATCGACAACGACAATGACTACATATGTGAGTGGTATAGCTAGGACAGTTCTAGACCAGGTCCTCTGAGGAGAGCGCGGGGGCGGGGGGAAGTGAGGGCGCGCGGGGGAGCGCGGCGGAGAGAAACATGGGCGCGGGGCCTGCGGGGAGTAGAAGAGCGGCTGCGCGCGCACGAGCCGCAGAGTGGGGAAAGCCATAATCATGGAGAGGATCAGTCGGGGCCGAACCGCCGCGGAGACCTCTCCAGACCTGGCCCACCGTCGGAAATTTTTCAGAGGGAGGGAATGACCCCCGAAAAGTCTTTTTCAGACCTTGGCCCACCCCGAAAAATTCAGAAAAATTTCAGACCTAACCCAGGGAGGGGACGGCGCCCGAAATTTTTTCCAAACCAATATGCAGCAGAAATTGTTTCGAACGATGTACGGAAAGATCAACGTTTTACAAACCACTTATTCGAGGGAAAGAGAGAGCATTACTTTAAAGCTAAATTCAGGGAGGGTGGGAGGGAAAGAGACAGCACTACATAGTGGTACAATCGCATGCATTCTAAAGCTAACAGTATTTCAAAATGTTTTTTTCAATCTTGACATCGTAGCGTATCGCGCGATCATGTGTAATTTGAATCTTCTGGAGCAGCCGTGTGGGATGATGTCATTTGGCAACGCGAAGAACGCTCGAACGAAATATGATTATGCAGCGTCGACAGAATGTTTTTTCCCCAACGCAGAGAAATAATAATTTTTGAAATGTCGAATCTTAAAATTATGAGGCGAGAGGAGGAGGAGGAAGACGGGTAAATAAATAGAGAAATAATATACGTTTAAGAAATATACACTCCGCGTCAAAATTACGGGAACCCTATAATTTCCCGTAAATTTTGGACATTTTCAAATGGCTGTATCTCTGCAAAAAATTGTCGCAAAAATATTTAAAAAACGCATTTTAAAGCTTGAAGTTTCTAGTTTTTGAATCAAGCACTCAATTTTTTTTCATCGTCCATTATGATACTGTTTGATCAAGATGAAGCGCAGGAAACGAAGTTTCAGAAATTTTTGCCTAGTTTGGACGTATGCACGGGCCAAAAAAATTTTTTTCACATAAATCTAATGAAGGGCTCTTATAGACCAAACATTTCTCTTTAATTTCATTTTTTTGGTTTTGTTGTATGATTTTGATTGACCGAGTTATTCGCTATCAAAGCAAAAAAGGAACTTTTTACTTTGAACGCGCCAACTCGTGGCGCGCTTTCGATGGTGCTAATGCCAGTTATTGAAGTACAGTTTTCGTCATTCCGAAGAGTTTGGATAAATTTTTTTTTTAATTTTTGAAATCTTTTCTTTTTACTAAAATGACGTTGAACTAACAAAAAAACGTGCAACAAGCGTTCAAAAGCCGTGAGAACAAAGGAAAGGGATTTACAGAGAAACATAACGTAAAACAGGTGATCCTTCAATTTTTCAGACCATGTCGCATGTTTGACCATCGAGGACATACGGAAAAAAAATCTGATTGGTCCGGCTTTTTGCACAGTGTTTACGGGTAGTCTTAACTCGCAAAAAACGTGGACACTTGAATGATTCCATGATTTTACTTGAAGTGGCGTCATGTTTTCTAGAAAATGGTAAATATGCAATTTTTGGAATCATATTAAAATGAATTTAATACGGTTAAAAAAAATCCCATTAAATTGACAACTAAAGGTTCTGAAAGGAAACTGTCTTAGCTTTCCAAAACACTCATGGAAAAATTGCTACGATCATGCGTTCGCAAGTTATAGGCGTTCAAAGTAAAAAGTTCCTTTTTTGCTTTGATAGCGAATAACTCGGTCAATCAAAATCATACAACAAAACCAAAAAAAATGAAATTAAAGAGAAATGTTTGCTCTATAAGAGCCCTTCATTGGATTTATCTGAAAAAAATTTTTTTGGCCCGTGCATACGTCCAAACTAGGCAAAAATTTCTGAAACTTCGTTTCCTGCGCTTCATCTTGATCAAACAGTATCATAATGGACGATGAAAAAAAATTGAGTGCTTGATTCAAAAACTAGAAACTTCACGCTTTAAAATGCGTTTTTTAAATATTTTTGCGACCATTTTTCGCAGAGATACAGCCATTTGAGATGTCCAAAATTTTCGGGATATTATGGTGTTCCCTTAATTTTGACGTGGAGTGTATATTACAAACGAAAAATAGAATATAAATATAATTTAATATTTTTTCCTACGAGCATCAGTTACAATATCATCGATGGAGTTTCAGACAAGACCCGCCCCCAGAAATTTTTTCAGAGGGACATTGTCTCCATCAGTGGAATTTTTTTTATCTATACCAATATGCAGCATTAGCAGAATTTTTTCCCCCCAAACGCAGAGAAATAATCATTTTTTTAATCAGCGATCTAGCGAACTATTATGTAAAAAACAGACATATTTTTTCAAACAAACATGCAGCAAGCATTCTGAAGCTAGCCAGTATTAAAGCAAACAGTACTTCGAACGTCGCAGCGTATTACCCAATAAAGTGCGTAATTTGAGTCCTCTGGAGCAGTCGTGCAGGATGATGTTCTTTGGCGGCGCGAAAAATGCATGAATGAAATATAACATTTTGGAAACGTCGAATCTTAGAATTATGCGATATCAGCTGAATTTTTTTCCATACCAACAGACATACAGACATTTTTTTCCCAAACGCAGGGAAATAATAATTTTTCAATCAATGATCTAACGAACCAATACGTAGCAAACAGACAACCTAAAGCCGACAATATTTCAAACATCGCAGCGTATCGCGCGATCGCGAGTAATTTGAATCCTCTGAAACAGTCGTGTGAGATGACGTCATTTGGCAGCGCGAAGAAGGCGTGAATCATGGAAAGAATTATGTGGCGACAGCAGAAAAATTTTTTCCATATCAACAGACATTTTTTTCCCAACGCAGAGAAATGATAATTTAAATCCCCTCCCATGCCGATCTGTCGATCCAATATGTAGCAAACAGACACTCTAAAGCTAAAAATTTTTCAAAATATTTTTTCAATCTTAACATCGCAGCGTATCGCGCGACCACGTGTAATTTGAATCCCCCGTGATGGGACCGCCGTGCGAGATGACATTTGGTGGCGTGAAGAACGTACGAATCATAGAAAGAATTATGTGGTGTCAGCAAAAATTGGTGAGGAGAGGAGGAAGACGGGTAAATAAATAGATTGTAATATATGTAAATTGATTATATATTGTTACATTAATTAAAAAATAGAAATATAAAAAAGAAAAAAATATAAAAATTGAATATAAACAGTGTCTCGGCAGAACCATCTCTCCCTCTCTCCCTCCCTCTCTCCCTCTCTCCCTCTCTCTTTCTCTCTCTCTCTCTCTCCCTCTCTCCATCCCTCCCTCTCTCCCTCTCTCCCTCTCTCTTTCTCTCTCTCTATCTATCTCCCTCTCTCCCTCTCTCCCTCTCTCCCTCTCTCCCTCTCCCCCTCTCTCCATCCCTCCCTCTCTCCCTCTCTCCCTCTCTCCCTCTCTCTTTCTCTCTCTCTATCTATCTCCCCCTCTCCCTCTCTCCCTCTCTCCCCCTCTCCCTCTCTCGCTCTCTCCCTCTCTCCCTCTCTCCATCCCTCCCTCTCTCGCTCTCTCCCTCTCTCCCTCTCTCCCTCTCTCTCTCACTCTCTCTCTCTCTCTTTCTTTCTTTCTTTCTTTCTCCTTCTCTTTCCTTCTCTTTTCCTCTTTTTCCCTTTTTTACATCAATCGCAAGACAATTTGAACATTCTCGAACAGCTGATGGACTTCCTATTTACTTTTCGCGACATCATACATACATACATACTCTTCCACACAACACCTCACATACACCCATACACTCACGCTCTCGTGACCGACCCGAGTGCTCAGTTACACAGGACATTAGTATCTCGTCATTATTCGCCGAAACTGTTACGTAGCTATTGTATCGCCTCAATTCTCCATCTCTAAATAAACCGCTCTATTCTCAACATTTTTGAGTTCTCTCTGTACAAATAGAATATAAAAATATACAAAGACAATAGAAAAAGAAAAAATATAAAAATACAATATAAAAAGAAAAAATATAAAACTACAATATAAAAAGAAAAAATATAATAATAATAATAATTTAATTTATTGCCCACTTTCGTGTTACAATTTAACGATCATAAATTCTATCCATTTCAGTCCCGTGATTGTGTCAGTGTAAGTCCTACCCTTCTAATGTTTTCTGCTGTGTCTTAACATTTTTTTTCTACTTTACAAGTGTTTCGTAATCTATTCAATGTTACATAATCTTCTTTTATCACTTTCCTGTTCTTCCCATCTTCTCCGTTTCCCTATTATCTCCTGTAGAGCAGCCAAGTTTTTCCCTTCTCCTTTAATTACCTCTGCCCAATTCCTACCACTCTCTCCACTTACTTCACATGCTTCAATCGCGTGTTTCACTGTTTCTTCCTCTTTCTTACATACCCTTTCTTCTTTCATTAGCCAATATTTGCATGCCCTTGTTTCACTAACCTATATGAATCTTCCTATCCTTTCTAATTCTCCTCTCCTTTTTTCATTTTTCCCCCATAAGCATTTCGGCTTATCTCCTGGTTCCTTGCCACCTCTCATAATTCTCTTAGGAACGTTGACTCTTTTACTTTCATCTCTTTTTCTTGTTCCTGAATGCCTTTTACATATCTGCTCTATTTTTGATCCACACTTCCCCATTTAATCCTTTTCTTTTCCATCCTTCATTTGACCATCCTCTTGGTTCCAAGAATTTGATTCTCATTCTTTCCCTTTTCATTACTTCATTTCCTATCATTAGTCTTCTCAAACATTTATATCTTATCGATCCATCTTCCGAGTTTATTAGTCTCACTTTAAACTTCATTGCCCTTACTCCCATTTTAATTCCTATGCCACCTCTTCCTGTTTCTTTTAACAGCCAGTATGTTGGTGTTGGTCTCTCCAATTTCATTATCCACCGTATGTACTTCGCCTGCAATTTTTCTAATATCCTCACACCTTCTCCATCCCCATATCTCTGCTCCATACGCCACGGTACTTCTAACTAGCGCATCAAACAGTTTCCTTCTTCTTTCAAAGTCATCTCTGAATAATCTTTCTCCAATCCCCCCCATACTTTTCCTAGTATCATATTCGCTTTCCTATCTACCTTCCTAATATGGTGTTTATCCTCGTTGTTCTCTCCCTCTCACTGTATAACCTAAATATTTCAGTTCTCTTACTCTTTCTACTTCATTCCAACGGAGTCTTTCCTCTTTTCTTCTTCCTCCTACTTTCCTGCATATCATTATCTTAGACTTTTACACATTTAACTCCAAGCCTTTCTTCTTTATGTATCTCTCGAATCTCTTTATCATATTCATCAGTCCCTGTGCATTATTTGCCTTTAACACAACATCATCCGCGTATGAAATTGTCCAAATTTTCCTTCTACCTATTACGACTCCTTCTTCCTGTTCTTTGCTCATTTCTTTTTCCAGGTCTGCAAATGCGATATTGAAAAGTGTCGAGCTTAACGGGCACCCTTGTCTAACACCCTTTCCAGTTAAAAAAACTTTTCTATCAGTTCCTTCGTCACTCCTAAAGTGCATATAGTTCTGTTCTACATTTCCTGTATCCTTCTTCATAGTTGTTCGCCTACTCCTTCTTCTTAAAGTCTTTTCCAAATTTCCATTTGTTCTTCTAATCTCCTCCTTAGAATGTCCGCGTATATCTTACAATGTGTCCATCTAAGTTATGCCCCTATAGTTCTTAACCATTCCCCTTTCTCCTTTTTTTTTAACACAGGACTTACTATTTCTCCTTTCCATTCTTCCGGAAAGTCCCCTTTCTTCCATGTTCTGTTTATCACCTTTGTTTGATTACCTATATTTATGAAGATCAATGCGACCTCGATGTTGAATTAAGATATAATTTAAATGCAGGAGTTTAAATTTTAAGTCTGTTCGACTTTTAATATCTTACATGATTTGAGTTCAGATCGATGTGAGCCAGATCGGTTTGTATCTATATTTATCTAATAAATTTTTGTACGAAGGGTCTTGAACACGTTCAAAGTGGTACAACAGATGTTCGATACACGATCAGAGTGGTACGACAGACGTTCGATACACGACCAGAGTGGTACGATAGACGATCGATACACGTTGGACACACGTTCAGAGTGGTACGACAGACGTTCGATACACGATCAGAGTGGTACGACAGACGTTTGATATTCGTTCGACAAACGTTCAGAGTGGTACGACAGACGTTTGATACACGATCAGAGTGGTACGACAGATGTTCGATGCACGATCAGAGTGGTACGACACACGTTCGGCACACGTTCGATACACCTTCAGAGTGGTACGACAGACCTTCGATGCACGTTCAGAGTGGTACGACACACGTCCGATAAACGTTCAGAGTGGTACGATAGATGTTTGGTACACATTAAAGTGATATGGTCTAGTCAAATGATGAGTCCAAAGAAGGAGAGGATGATCTGTGAAGAATTCGAAGAAGATGAGTGCAGGAGGTAGGGGATGGTCAGTGAAGAAGAAGGTGAAGACCAAAGGCATCCTACTTTGCAACTTTAGGTATAGGTCCTCATGTGATAAATCCCGTTACTGTGGATAGTGTAAAGAAGCTATAGTGATACTCGGTTGATATAATTGCGGGTTTTTCTAAATCGTTTTTGTGAGTCTTTTAATTTGTTTGCTAACTTTATTTAATTCTTCCGGGTGTTTGATTATCCTTTTAAACTTGAAATTTGTGTTTCCGTACGAATTTACAGTGGTCTGTGGAATTGTAATTTCATCTAATGACAAAACTGTGGCCAGGTAAGTAGTACCATATTTTTTCTATTCCGTATTGTTTTCTAGTTTCTATTGTGAATTTGGCTGTAGGGATTGTATATTTGTTTCTTATTGTTATTATACCAGAATCCTTAATGCTATACATATTTGTGCTCTTGTCGTCGCAAGTTACTGCTAGTTGTATCGATTTCGGCGCAATATAAATCCACGTGCCTGGTTGTTGGAATTCTATCTGGAACGTGTGATTCAGTGTCATAATTCGCATTTTACAATTACAATAGTTCTGCCGAGACACTATCTATATTCAATTTTTATATTTTTTTCTTTTTTATATTTCTATTTTTTAATTAATGTAACAATATATAATCATTTTACATATATTACAATCTATTTATTTTCCCGTCTTCCTCCTTCTCTCCTCACCAATTTCTGCTGACACCACATAATTCTTTCTATGATTCGTACGTTCTTCACGCCACCAAATGTCATCTCGCACGGCGGTCCCATCACGGGGGATTCAAATTACACGTGGTCGCGCGATACGCTGTGACGTTAAAATTGAAAAAATATTTTGAAAAATTTTTAGCTTTAGAGTGTCTGTTTGCTACATATTGGTTCGACAGATCAGCGTGGGAGGGGATTTAAATTATCATTTCTCTGCGTTGGGAAAAAAATGTCTGTTGATATGGAAAAAATTTTTCTGCTGTCGCCGCATAATTTTTTCTATGATTCACGCCTTCTTCGCGCTGCCAAATGACGTCATCTCGCACGACTGTTTCAGAGGATTCAAATTACTCGCGATCCCGCGATACGCTGCGATGTTTGAAATATTGTCGGCTTTAGAATGTCTGTTTGCTATGTATTGGTTCGTTAGATCGTTGATTGAAAAATTATTATTTCTCTGCGTTTGAGAACGAAATGTCTGTATGTCTGTTGGTATGGAAAAAAATTCAGCTGATATCGCATAATTCTAAGATTCGACGTTTGCAAAATGTTATATTTCATTCGTGCATTCTTCGCGCTGCCAAATGACATCATCCCACACGGCTGCTCCAGAAGATTCAAATTACACATGATCGCGCGATACGCTGCGGTGTTAAGATTGAAAAAAACATTTTGAAATACTGTTAGCTTTAGAATGCATGCGATTGTACCACTATGTAGTGCTGTCTCTTTCCCTCGCTCCCTCCCCGAATTTAGCTTTAAAGTAATGCTCTCTCTTACCTGCGAATATTTGGTTTGTAAAACGTCGATCTTTCCGTACATCGTTCGAAACAATTTCTGCTGCATATTGGTTTGGAAAAAATTTCGGGCGCCGTCCCCTCCCTGGGTTAGGTCTGAAAATTTTTCTGGGTGGGCCAAGGTCTGAAAAAGACTTTTCGGGGGTCATTCCCTCCCTCTGAAAATTTCCGACGGTGGGCCAGGTCTGGAGAGGTCTCCACGGCGGCTCGGCCCAGACTGATCCTCTCCATGATTGTGGCTTCCCCCACTCCGCGGGTCGTGCGCGCGCAACCGCTCTTCCACTCCCGCAGGCCCCGCGCCCATGTTTCTCTCCGCCACGCTCCCCCGCGCTACCCCGCGCGCCCTCAGTTACCCTCGCCCCCGCGCTTCCCTCAGAGGACCTGGTCTAGAACTGTCCTAGCTATACTACCTTGGGGGTCCTTTGGGACTTTGAACAGGGGATACTCAACCAATTGAATGGATTTTGGGGTTTTTGGTTGGAGAGGTTTGAGTGTGTGGTTTGATTTTGATTCGTCGTAAAGAGGGGAGGAGACGAGGTATCGATTTAAGAGGGTTTTGGGACGATGGACTTGTTATGATTTTAAATGTGAGGGAAGAGATAGTACCTCGTAGGACGAAGAGGGGAAGGGGATTTTGTACTTGATCATCTGGAGATGGGGACCGTTAAGGTACATCGTCCAGACGATTCAATAGTTGGTGAAAGGGTTAAGAGTTGCGTTTTCATAGATAGTTGTGGAGATGTGGGGAGATTTTTAGGGATGATGCTAGTTAAGACCGCGCGAAAAATAGTGGGACGTCACATATATATATTAATATTAATAACGCCTGAGAAATGCATCAAATTAGACACTGTGTATACCCATCGGCAGCAATAAATGATAGTATAAAGAATACTGCAGTCATTATTTTTATTCAAATACAGATATATGCATACATTACTTTTGTTTTGCTCAAAGCTAATACTCAGTTTAAAACAATAATATCAGCGATCCAGAAACATCCCTGATAACCATCTGTCTCCAATCTGACATCAGATGGGTAGCTGGGTGTGGCATGAGAGCGCAGAGTCTGACGTCAGCACCGAAGTCGTCTGTGTTCGCATTTGGCTGCGTTCTGAGGTGCAGAGCCTGATGTCAGATCGGCAGCAGATCGGCAGCAGATTCTGCCGTCTGCTTGGCACAGCCAACAGCGCCATCTGGGGGCCAGAATTACCAAACAATTCCCAACGCGTGACGTCACATGGCCGCCCCTGCATGTGACATCACATGGACGTGGCTACGTACGAACACATGTGTACCGTGATTGCTATAGCTATATCCCCACCCTTTTTACTGCGCGTAGAGAATTGGTAAGCAGTAGTTTTGGAGCAGATTCTGAGATATTGCGCGCAGACTTTGTGAACCGCAGTTTATTAAATAAGTTTTCTATTAATTTCTAAAGGTATGTATTTTTTCTTTAAGATTACAATTACAAAATAATATAAGTGGCACATATATTAACATTTAATATTTACATTTAGAAATGGTGATTTTAGATGCAAACATAAGTCAATTTTCTCAAGAACAAAGGGCGATACAGAAACTTTTATTCTATATTTTCGACTTATCTTTTTTGCGTAGAATCACCATATCCCCGCTTGTGTTAACTCTGAAAACAAATACAATATTAGTATAAAATTGAAATGATACTGGGAACGTACCGTTCAATGAGTATTTTATTAAACGGGCACTAAAAAGTGTCGATTAGTGCTCATTGCAAACGTCGAGAGTTAAGTACTTTATTTCAGTGATGCTGAAGTAAAGTGAGCACTGAAAAGTGCCGATTGTTGTTCCTTGTAAACGTCGAGAGGTAGTTCCCGTTGTACTCAATTAAAATGGACACTGAAAAGTACCGTTTGGTCTCTTTGTCACTGTAAAAGGAGACACATATCTACGTTTAATGAGCATATTTCTGAAAAATAAAATATATACCGCAGTTAAGGGTCGTTTTCACGTGACAGTAAATCGTGACTTTTACGGTCATGACACTAAATGTCGTGATTTTTAATGTTACGTTAAAACTTACCTTCAGAGGTCATCAGCTTCTTCTTCGGGCTGCTGGTCGCTCCAAAAATCGCGGCTCTTTTGCAAATCATTCGGGGCTGCCGTCGCCCATGGACCACGCTTCCTGCTGCTCACCCTCTCTTTCGCAGTCCGAAGTGCCCGCTGCATCGATACTTGAAAAAGTAATGAACACAAAGTAAGTTAGCATAATGATGTATAAAAACATGAAGATGCTTATTGCTTCGTACCGTAAATCGCTATTGTGAAACGGGTGTTGTATAACGGCCTGTGTCCTGATCGGCGGAACCACGTGGAGGACGTTGTCATGTCGTCGATGAGGGCTTCCTTCACACAAAAGTCGACCGTAGCTTTCAGGCTGAACCCACCCACGTATTTTAAATATTGAACTTACTTGAAGTAAGTAAATATTGATATAATTATGTATTATATAAAAGTGAATAAAAGCATAATTTCGTTTTCACTTACAACATTGGAATAAGTTTCGTCATCGATGTTCTCGAAACAGTTCACCTACTCCAGTGACGATAAAGGAATGACGGCTGGAGAACACTCTCCAACAGAGTATTCATTCTTCTGCAAACAGAACGGATGGAGACGTAACATATTAACTCGTGGTACCCTATATTCGACGTGATACCCTTTGTGCTTGAAAACGAACGCTCGGATTGACTGCGCCACCTTGCGGTCATTCGTGATTTGTCGGAACTCTAATTCCCAGTTCGCGTTTGTTTCGAAAATCTTTCCGAGACATCCACAAGACGTAAGCAATTATGGAATTTAATCGTTTCAAATTGTCTACGTCGCGGAAACTCAAACACGCATTACCGGCGAGAAAAAAAGGAAGGGTTATGCGCGAGGTGCGAAATAACTTATGCGCGCGATACCGTACTGCATTTAACACCTTTCGTAGAGTAGCGGATAATACTTCTAACGTGCAAGATGCTGCTAGCACATCTGCAAGTTGTAGTTCGTCCGCTCCTATTAATATAATCCCCGATAGATTCAGTGCTAGACGCGATATAAATGTAGAAGAAGTCTGTCCTTCTACTTCCACGTCACGCGTTTCTAATATCCGCGATACCGTGTCATTGTCCTGCGCTACGTCCTCCCAGCCATCTTTTCGCCAACGGTTAGCGCCTTGTTTCGTAGACAACAATTTGACACACGTTCAAGGAAATAATATATTATCTCTCCTTCGAACACATTCCTGTTTCTCCCAGTTGCCTCAGGATGTTAGAACATTTGTATCTACGTCACGTAATCCTGCTGTCACATTCGTCGTGGCACCAGAAGAATACATTCATTTCGATCTAGAAGCAGAAGTTATCCCGAACACTTTGTCCGTAGCTTTTGTTAGACAGTTAGAATTACATTTTCAAACCGTACGGATATAGTTTGGGCAAATCAGGTTCCATTCATCTCTGGCCCGTCCAATGTAGGATTTCAAATATTTCTCATATAAAGCCGATAGTGGTAGGCATCTACAGGGTGTCCGTGGGAAGACTGGGCAACTGGATATTTCCTAAAGTATTGGAGATAAAAATTTTTTTATATGGTATTGCATGGTTCGAGGGGGCCAATTTATTAGCGCAGACGAATATTTTTATGGATTATTATTTTAAAAGATACGATGGTCAAGTTCGGTTTTTTAAATGGAACCATTTTTTTAAGAGACCACTTGATAGTGCGTTCCAAGACAAATTCAATAAGCTTTAATGTATATACTTTATTTCCACTGGTTTTTGAGATATTGCGCTTGAAAATTTACTGATTTTCCCTGGAAGAAAACCCGCTGGGATAGCAAGCACCGGGGGCGGTCTTGCTGGCGCTACGGGTGGCATTGCTTGTTGAAACAGATACCTACCTACCAAAGGTCTACGCCAGGAATGGCAGGCCGAAAGGCTGGACAATTCTTTTCCGTCAGAAATGCTACTTAGGTAGGTACATATGTGGTATGGAGAAGCGCACCGTTAATGTTTCAAAACGTCATAAAATTTACTTAGAATTTGTGGGCAAGGAGAAGTAGGAAAATATGACTCAATTTTCAACTTGAATAGTCCTTTATTTCGCACTTGCTTCTGCGTTCGGTTGACCAGTTCTTTTGGGAGAGATGCAAGTTCGATTGGTTAGAGTTAGGAGTTGTGAAAGTTGCTAGACCAAATTTCAACCATAGGGAGCAGATTGTATTAGGACCAATCGGATTTGCATCCCTCGCAAACGGCTTTCTCCTTGCTCACAAACTCTAAGTAAATTTTATGACGTTTTGAAACATTAACGGTGCGCTTCTTGATACCGCAGATGTACCTACCTAAGTAGCATTTCTACCGGAAAAGAATTGTCCAGCCTTTGGGCCTGCCATTCCTGGCGTAGACCATTGGCAGGTAGGTATCTGTTTCAACAGGCAATGCCACCCGTGGCGCCAGCAAGATCGCCCCCGGTGCTTGCTATTCCAGCGGGGTTTCTTCCAGGGAAAATCAGTAAATTTGCAAGCGCAATATCTCAAAAAACAGTGGAAATAAAGTATACATTAAAGCTTATTGAATTTGTCTTGGAACGCACAATCAAGTGATCTCTTAAAAAAAATGATTCCATTTAAAAAACCGAACTTGATCATCGTATCTTTTAAAATAATAATCCATAAAAAAAATCGTCTGCGCTAATAAATTGGCCCCCTCGAACCATGCAATTCCATAAAAAAAATTTTTATTTCCAATACTTTAGAAGATATCCAGCTGTCCAGTCTTCCCGCGGACACCCTGTATAAAGGTCCCCAAAAACCACGCGACCCCAATATTTTCTTTGAAAAATTGATTGCAGACGTTGGGGCCATCATGTCTAACGGAGGTATAAATTTTCATGGGAGCGTTGGGGAATTGGTCAGTCGGTCCGTGTGCGGTACGTTGCCGGTCACGGTGGTCCCCGACTGGTCCAGCTATATTCCCCCCCTGCTCTGGAAGAGCGCTACATCAGCCGTCGGCTTGCCGGCACATGGCTGATGGGGAACTCCGATGGGTTCCATGTTCCCTCAACTGGGTCGTCGACTCCGGTGGTACCCCCGGGCCTTATGGTCGCGTGGGGAGGATCCGAAGTCAGCCCAGGGCGGGGAACTTGGACGAAGTTGGAGGCTCGACCGGGGTAAGACCATGCACCGCACCTCCTCGTGGTGCTCCTCGGGCCCCTGCACGACATAGTCGGGTAGGGGCGCGGACGCGGGCATGGCATTTCACTACCCCGATGACGGATTTTCCGTAGGGGTGTCCACCCTGGCGGAAGCTTTCCGCCTACAGGGTGGACGGCAGTCTCGGAACGGTCTCCGGGGCTGCGGTGCCCCCCCCCCCCCCCCGCCTTAGAGGGGAAGCCGGAAGCGTATCGCTTCTGGGTGTATCGTAACCCGTGTTGGTGGAACGACGACCCCTCGGAGAGACCTGTCTCCCGAGGGTATGCGAAGCCACACGGACCGATGATCTTGCCTTAACCGGCCGGATCGCGAGGTAAGGAAAAACCTCTATAATAAAACCCCCTAACCCTGAGCCCCATTGGTGGTGCCAGGGCAGGTGTTCCCTCCCGGAGGGGCAGCTGGGTGGAGCGGGTATGCTCCACCTAACCAAGATCCGTCCGGGGAACAGTCACCCCCCGGACGTAGCCCGCGCCCTTAGGGGCCCGGGCACTTGACTTCACCGCCGCAGGCCGCCTCTACCGCTGTGTGACCTCCCCAAAGCGGCTCCTCGTGGGACACATATGGAGACCCCCCAGGGCGGTGCCCTACATACACCACCGGGTGCCGACCCGGCAACAACGTCCCCGACCAACGACCGTGTTATGTCGCTGGAGCCATACGAGGACCGGTGTTCGATCTCTTCGTGCGGGTCACCGGCCTCAAACCAGGACCGGTCTACGATCGCGGTTTCGCGGGTGTCCGGCCTGGCAGGGAGGGAGGAAGAAGAGCAGGCGACGTCAGCGGGGGTGGCAATCCAGCCACACCCCGCGGCGCTCACGGCTGCGGCGCTTCCGGGGGGGCCCGGTTTATACGGGACCGCGACGACGACGCACCGGGGAGAGACTCACCCTCGGTGCAAGCCCCAAAAGCGGCAGGGGATGATACCCCGAGCGGGACTTTCCGAGTCCCGCACCCACGAGTCGGGGAGACTCCGGCGTCGGCCCCGCATTCCACCAGAGGTGGGCCGTACGTCCGGAGTGTGGAGGCAGTGTTCTCCCAGGAGACTCGAGGCTTACTCGGCCTCCGCAGGGAGGTGGCAGAGTTGTTGGGGCGGCTGGATCCCGGGGCCGCCTCTCTCTCCACCCCCTCTCAATGCGGGTCGCCGACCGCTTCCAACCGGTCGGCGCGGACTCCAGCCCGCATCGACGAAATGCCCGGGCCGCGCGTCGTGCTTCGACGATGCGACGCGCCCGTGGCAGGTGGAGGAGATGTCGTTGACATCTCCTCGGATGAGGGGGAAACTCCGGGACCCACGGGCGCCGTGTCTCACGGCGCCGGTCTGGACATTGCCGCCGCTGCGGCGATGGACGTCGACACTCCGTCCGGCGGAGCCGACGATAGCGGCGGAGTGCACGCCGGCGCGAGTGCGGACCACACTCGCGTTGGTGGCGCCGCCGTGGAGGGTTGTTCCGACGCCCTCCAATCGTCGTCCGATGGCGGTGTCGACGAGAGAGGGAGGCCGGGCTTTGTGCCCGGCAAGAGGGGCCGGAAGCCGGGGGTATGGCCCAACCCCGCCAGGCTGGGCCCGGACATGAAGGCCCTCCCGAGCCGTGCCGAGCTCCGAAACTGGGCGGAGACCATGCCCGTCGGAGGCTTGGCCGGCCAAGCTCAGCGCGAGTTGGACGCCGTGGCGGCGGTTATTGCTGCCGCTAAACACGTCAAGTCCACGGACGTTCGCGCAATCAGGATCGCCATCCGCCGCGCATCGGCGGTGGCGGCTGAGCTAACCGGGAGGGCGGAGCGGGGCGAGAACCCCGATAAGCATGCGAGGGAGGTGGTTTTCCGCCAGGGAGCGTGGGAGCGTAGGTCCCACAAGCTCTCCTCGCAGGTGCGGGCCCAGACGGAGCAGGCGCACTCCCTGGGGGAGGGCCTGCACGTGAAGGAGCGGGAGTTAGAGTTTCTCCGCGGCAAGTATGCCAGACTGGAGACTCGCGCAGCTCTGGCCGGGGTGAAGGTGGTGGAGTCGGAGGAGCTTTCCTTCCGACCGCGAGCCCCTTTGCCCACGCGCGCCGAGCTCCTCCCCTCCTGTGTGCCCCCCTCGGACGACTCTTGCGTCCAGGTGGAGGTGGCGCCCACCGCGGGGCCCTCGTCGGCGGCCCACTCCGGGCCCTTGCCGGGCGGCGCGTCTGCGCGCCCCGAGAGGAGCAAGGGGTGGGGAAGAAGCGGAGGAGGATCGTGTTCCCCCACTCCTCATCTGCGGAGGACACTCGTCCTGCTGCCGCCGGCCCCGCGGCTGTTGAACAGCCGTGGGACGTCGTGTTGCGGCGCATGGAGGAGTTGGAGAGGAGGGTTGACGCCCGCCTCCTCTCACTCGGGAAGGTTCTGGACCGGGGTGGGCCGGCGTGGCGGCCGCCCGTTCCCCCGACGCCCCTCGCCCTTGAGTGGGCCAAGATAGGGGGGGAGAAGCCTACCGCCGACGGGGCCAAGAAGAGGGAACCGCTCACGGGGGAGGGCGAGAAGGCGAGACGGTTGGAGGGGCGCGCCGCCCTGGCGCCCTCCGACAAATCGGGTGGGGTAGCCCCCCCTTCTGCGCGGGGCGCGTCCGGATTGGGGGGGGCTGCGCCCCCATCCGGGACACTGGCCCCCGCGGGGGGAGCCGGAGGGAAGAAGAGGAAGAGCGGGGGAAGACAAAGAAAGGGGTGAGGCCCGAGCCGCCCGTGCCCCCCCCCCCGCCTCGGTCCTCGACGCCCGGCGGCGCCGGGACGGAGATGAAGAGGGCTGGTGGAGTGCCGGGCGCTCCTGGTGGATCGGGGGGCGCGCCGCTGGCCGGTGCGACGGGAGGTGGCGGGGCCCCTCCCCGCCCGCCGACCAAGCTGTCCAGGGGGCAGCGGAGGAGAGCCGCCAAGGCCGCCAAAAACGCTGGTGCGGGGGTGATAACGCCGGTTCCCAGCGCCCCCCGCCCCTAACCTCAGCCCCTGGGTCCCAGAAAGCTCTCCAGAGCTCATGGGCCCAGGTGGTTGGCCGAAAGGCCAAAAGGGCGGCCAAGGCGGCTGAGAAGAAGAAGGCGGCCGCGCCCACGGCGGCTGCCAAAACGGCCAATGAGAACGGCCGGGAAGGGGTGGGGGGCGAGGCGCCGCGACGCCGGCCCCCCCCCCCCGAGGTCAGGCGCACCCGGGCGACCCACGGTGCCGATACCGCGCACCCCCAGAACGGCGGCGGTGACTTTAACCGCCCCCGCTGGGGGAGAGAAAGAGTTCTCCGCGCGGGTCGCTGGCGCGATAGCGACCATAAATGTCGCCGACCTTGGCATTACAGCCCTAAGACCAAGGCGCGCCGTCACCGGGGGTCTCATTTTTTAGATCCCGGGGTCGCAGGGCTCGGCCAAAGCCGCCGCCCTCAAGGAGAGGCTTGCGGAGCGGCTGGGGGACGCTGGTATTAAAATCCAGTGCCCCCAGAAAACGGCCGATTTCCGGCTCTGCGGACTGACAGAGCTGGCGACGGACGACGCGGTTCGGGGGGCAATTGCCACCCAGGGTGCCTGTCCGCCCGAGAGCGTCTCGGTCGGCGAGAGGCGCCCCGATGCCACCGGGCTATTTACGGCGTGGGTCCGTGCCCCTGTGGCGACTGCCGCCAAATTGGTCCGGGCGTCCACCCTGGTGGTGGACTCGTTGATCGCCCGGGTCGTGCCCTTAGAGCAGCGGAGGCTCCAATGCTTCCGCTGTCTCAACTTTGGGCACGTGCAGGCCAAGTGCGACAGCCCCACCGATAGGAGCCGGGCCTGCTACCGGTGCGGCGCCGAGGGGCACACGGCGCGTCGCTGCGCCGCCGTCCCGAGGTGCCCGCTATGCACCGACGCGGGCCTGCCCGGTGGCCACAGGATGGGTGGCCCGGCGTGTCGCCCTCCAAAAAGGGCGCCCCCCGGCAGAAAGGAGGGGGAGGGAAGAAGGGGGCGGCTGCGGCTGCGGCGTCATCGTCCGCGCCGGCTCCCCCCGCGATCACCGAGGCGCCGGAGGCCATGGAGACCAGTGCTCTGGCTTCCACGTCGGCGGCCAAGTCCGGCGCCGGCAAGAGGAAAGATCGCGGGGAGCCGGACGTTCCCGGCGGTGGCGCGTCGTCGCCGCCGCTGGAGTCCGAGGCGTCCCCGAAGGTGCCCAAGAAGAAGAGGGAGAAGGGTGGGAGCGGCCCAGTGCTCCCCCCTGTCGGGCCTCAGCCGGTGGGTAAGGGAGCCCTCCGCAAAGCGGGGAGGGAGGACTCCCCCCGCTTGGCCTCGGGGGACGCAGGGATGACGGGTGGCGGGGACGGGGCGTCGGTGTTGGCGCCCGCGGTCGTCGCGGCAGGCGGGGGAGTTATCGTCCCCCTCGCGGAGAGGAATCGTGGGGAGCCCCCCCCCGTAATGGTTACGGGGGAGTCGGCTCGACCCGAGCAGGATCCGGGGGAGGCCGGCATAGCGACGCCACGCGATGCCTAGTGGCCCCCCGGTCCTGCTGGCGAATGCCAACCACTCCATGTGAGCGCACGACCTGCTTGAGCAGGCTCGCGTGGAGTTGGGGGTCGGGCTGGCAGTCGTCGCCGAGCCGTATCCGTTGGTGGACCGAAACTATCGGTCCACAAATCCGGATCGGCAAGTGGCGATGACGTGGGCGATGGGAAGGGGAGCCCCGCCGTGCTCGGTCGCCCGGCACGGGCGGGGCTGGATGGCGGTACGCTAGGGGGATTTCCTCGTGGTGGGCTGCTACTTCGCGCCGAGACTTTCCGTCCCGGAGTTCGAGGATCGGCTACACGAGCTGGGGACGTTCATAGTTTCCCATGCTGCTCAGCCGGTCATACTCCTGGGGGACTTCAACGCCCACGCTTTCGAGTGGGGCACTCCCAGGACGGACTCCCGGGGCGAGGTGCTGCTCGAGGGGGCGGAGGCCGCGGGATTCGTTCTTAAGAATCCCGCTGGAGTCACGACGTTCCGCGGGCCGCAGGATGAGTCGGTTATCGACTTGATCTGGGTTAACCCTGCGGCCGCTTTCCGGACGTCGGACTGTTGGGTGGCGGAAAACGTGGGGCCAGGTTCCGATCACATGTACGTGATGCTGGCTACCGCGCCCGCTGCCCGACCTCCTCATGCCCCTCGAGCCAATAGGCGGCCCCCACGTTGGGCGCTCGGACGCTTAGACGTTGACGCGGCCCGACTCGCCTCCTCCGTCGTCGCCTGGCCGCCTTTGCCGAGCGACGTGCTGGACGACCCCGTTAATGGCGCCCTTTGGTTCCGGCGTGCGTTGCAGTGTATCTGCGACGCAACGATGCCGCGAGCCGGGGCGCCGACCGGGGGTCGGAAGGCGGTGTACTGGTGGTCGCCAGAAATAGCCGAGCTTCGCAAGACGAATCTGGTGGCCCGACGCCGGTACACCAACACCCGCCGTAAAGATCCGCGGCGGGTGCCGGAGGGGCGACTCCCGGAGCTGCGCACCGCGTTTTCAACGGCGCGCAGGGAACTCCGTGGAGCCATAGCCCGGGCTAAAGCCCGTTCGGCCGACGAGTTCGTCGCGACCCTCAACCAGGACCCTTGGGGGCGCCCATACAAGGCCGTGTCTGTAAAGCTCGGACCTTGGGCGCCCCCCGTCACAGAGGGCCTCGATCCCCGGTTCCTCACCGAGGTACTGTCGGCGCTGTTCCCCCCTCCCCCAACACCTGGGCCGGACGGAGTGCTCGGGCGAGTCTGGGCCTGCGCCATGAGCGCCCTTGGGGCTCAGGCGGCTATGTAACGCCGTTTTGAGGACCGGGAGGTTCCCCCCGGCGTGGAAGGAGGCGAGACTGGTGCTGCTCCGCAAGCCCGGAAGGCCCGCTGAGTCACCCTCGGTCTATCGGCCGATCTGTCTCCTCGACGAGGCGGGCAAGCTCTTGGAGCGTATCATCGCTGCCCGCCTCTGCGGCCATCTTGGGGCCGTGGCCCCGGATCTGTCCGACCGCCAATTTGGTTTTAGGCGGCAGCGTTCGACTATCGATGCTATTCGATTGGTTCGGACGCTGTCCGACCGGGCGGTCGAGAGGGGCGGCGTGAGCGTCGCGGTGTCGTTGGACATCGCGAACGCGTTCAACGCCGTCTCCTGGGCGGCGATCGAGCGGGCGCTACTGTTTCACAGCGTCCCGCTCTACCTTCGCCGCCTGATCCGGGACTACCTCCGCGGTCGGGTGGTCGCGTACGTCGGGCGGGACGGTGACGGGGTGGCTCACGTGCACCGCGGCGTTCCACAGGGGTCCGTGCTTGGGCCCCTACTATGGAACCTTGCGTACGACGCGGTGCTGCGGGTGGAAATGCCGTCGCCAAATGTGTCACTCGTCTGCTACGCAGACGACACTTTGGTGGTGGCTTCCGGGCGGCGGTGACGGGCGGCGATCAGCCTCGCCGAAGAGGCACTGCGACGTGTCGTCGCCTCGATCCGGACGCTTGGTCTGCGAGTCGCCTTGGATAAAACCGAGGCAATGTGGCTCGCGGACAGGGTTGGGAGTGGTGTCCCCAACCGGGCGTCCCTTAGGAGCGGGGAGGCCTGCATCAGGGTCGGCCGATCGATGAAGTATCTCGGCCTGACCCTGGATACCTACTGGCGATTCACGCGTCACTTCAGGGCCCTCACCCCCCGACTCGAGGGGCAGGTGTTCGCCTTAGGGCGAATCATGCCGAATCTAGGGGGCCCTCACGAGGGTGTTCGGCGGCTGTATGTAACGGTCGTCCGGTCCATGGCGCTATACGGCGCCCCTATATGGGCCGGCGACCTGGAGGACTGTTGCGTCGGGCGAGAGCTACTCGCTAGAGTGCATCGCCGCGCGGTCCTCCGCGCCGTGCGGGCTTACCGCACGGTCGCAGACGCCGAGCTGTCCGCTCTGGCCGCGTCCCCCCCATTTCATCTACTCGCGGAGATGGAGGCGGAAGTTTACTCCGCCGTCCGAGATCTCCGCGAGGCGGGGGACGCGGCGGCCGACGGGCACCTGGTGGCGCGGGGCCAGGCCCGGCAGCGCATGGAGGCCAAATGGCTCCAGTGGCTGTCCCTCCCAGAACATCGGGAGGGACGCGTTGTCGGGGCGCTGCTGCGCGTTCTCGATGAATGGGCGGCGCGCGGGTATGGCAGGTTGACCTTCCGCCTGACGCAGGTGATCTCCGGCCATGGGTGCTTCGGGGATTACCTGTGTCGCATAGGGCGGGAGGCCACGTCGCAGTGCTACAGCTGCGACTCGGGCGACGAGGACTCGGCCGACCACACCCTGGCTAGATGCCGGGAGTGGATCGATGATCGTCGGGTCCTCGAGTCGCGGCTGGGACCCGACCTCGACCTTCCGACAGTCCTGTGTCGGATGGCGAGAGGTCGGGGCTGCTGGGAGGCAATGTCCCTCTTCGCCAAGCAAATCATGCTCAAGAAGGAAGAGGCGGAGAGGGACAGAGTGCGGGAGGGACACCCGTCCCGCATCGGGCCTCCCGGCCGCCGACGCGCGCGGCATAGATGACCCGGAGCCGGGGGCGGCCGAGTGGCGACTTAGCGAGTCGCCCCGCTCCCCCCGTCAAGCGGCTCCGGCCGCCGCGTCGGCGTACCTCCCCCGAAGAAGTCGGGGGAGGGGATGGAGGGCCGAGGGATCGCTACCCTCGGCCCTGGCCTCCCTCCATGAGGGGGGAGATTGGTGGGAGGAGGGTGGCCCCGAAGTCAATTGTTGGGCCACCCTATCGTCCGCGTGAGCCGCCGCGGCGGCGCGGTGGCAGCGCGCTGTTGCCGCGGCGGCTGTGTGAAGGGGCGGACAGGGGAGGGCCCCGCTCGACATCCAGAGGGCCCTCCCCCCTCGGGAGCGGCGCTAAAGGCCGCTCCCCGTGCGATCGAGCGGCTCCGGGGTGAGCGACGGCGGCCGATATTTGGGCCTCCCTCCGTTGTTGGTGTGTGTGTCAACATCACACACGAGGCGGGCGGCCCCTACGGCCATTTATGCCGTCGCCCCGCCCGCCCGGCCCCGCGCTACATCAGTGGGCCGGGCGGAAAGCAGCTCGATCGCGGGGCCGTGGGGTGGCGGTGTCGGGGGACACCGCTCGCCCTAGCAGCAGCGGCCCCAGTGGCGACGCGGACGTGTGGTCCGTCGCGCGTCGTCGGTGCGGAATCTGGGGGAGGTATAACTCCCCCAGGGATGACCCCGGCACGTCTGCCGGGGCTGTAAGGGTGGCGCTGCAGCATGCGCAGGAGGGGGGGCAAGCGAAAGTATCGCTAGTTTGATCTCGCCAAAGTCCCTCCCCTCAGGCGCGCAGCGCTGCCCCCGAGGACGACCACCGTGGTGGTTTTAGTGGGTGCAAGCCCCACATAACCCCATAAGGGCTGGGGGTATCCGTAAGGGATTTCCACCACGTCAACAAAAAAAAAAAAAAAAAGATATAAATTTTCATTGCAGCAAGTTGCCCATCCGACTGAGGTGTTTCATAGCTGACGCACCAGCTCGAGCATTTGTGTTAAATCATCATGGGCATATGTCTTTCCGTCCCTGTTCCAAATGTACGGCTTCTGGTACCCTGATCGGTAAGCATTATGCTTACCATGGGATAAATCATTTTCCTCGAACCGATGAGGAATATATTAAACGGTTAGACACGAAGCATCACAAGGAAGGTACAAGCCCATTGTCATCGCTAGTGATGGCAATGGTTTTGCAAGTTCCTTTCGAGTATATGCATCTTGTATGCTTGGGCATAGTAAAGAAACTCTTGTCTGCGTGGGTATTTGGAGAGTATTCACCTTTCTCAAAATTGCGCCGCAAGGAAATTTCTATACTGTCTGCGAGACTGAATAGTCTTAGCAGATAATGCCCCTCAGACTTTGCCAGACGTCCCAGAGCTAGTGAACTATGCTCTAAATTTCTATTCTGGCGACCGAATTTCGTCAGTTACTTCTATATACAGGGTCAGTTATACTGTATCCAATACTGGACAATACAGTATACTAGCATTTTTTTTTATTTTTCGCAGAGTTAGCTTTGCAGAAATTTGTTCTTCGTAACGAAGAACTTTATGGCCCAACTTTTAATAGTTACAACGTCCATGGGCTTTTACATTTAACCAACGATGTCAGACGTCTTGGTAATTTAGATTCATGTTCTGCTTTTCCATATGAAAACAACATGTCCACTTTTAGAAAATATCTTAGAAAGCCAAGTCTTCCTCTCCAACAATATTCCAATAGAATGAGGGAGAGAAAACTTCATGGCACAAATATTGTAATGTCGATTTTTCTATTCGCGTATCTAGACCGCTTAGTAATGACCCCAATTGTCCTCAATACCGTAAGATAGAGATTAATAGCATGTCTCTGGGCATAAATATACGCGATGATTGTTGCATCTCAGTCGACGGCTCGATCTCCGTAATTTTCAATATTAGCATGAACTACAATAACTCCTATCGTTTAGGTATTAAAAAAAATCTGGAGGTCGATGATTTTTATGATATCGGCATAAAGTCTTCCGCTCTTGGCATATATATAAAAGGCTTTCATTGAGCCTTGAAAATTTATACATCTCCCCCGATCAGGTTCGCGCCAAATGTTTTAGAATGCCTTTTCACGGTAGTACGCCCATTGGCAATAACGACGACTCCATCCCCTTAGAAACTCGTAGCTATATTGTTGCCGATATTGCACACAGCGAGAAGCCGTAGTGTTCAAATTCTTCCACATTTATTTCGTTAGAAGTATCTCACTGCCAGTCCCTTTCACTTGTGTAAGCCTCTCGCGTTAGGCGGTCACCATGATGGTTTTAGTGGGTGCAAGCCCCACATAATCTCACTCCTCCCACGGGGGGTGAGGTATCCGTTAGGGATTTTCACCATGTAAAAAAAAATCTTGTTCCTTTTCTAGCTTCGTCTCTTCTTTTTGGCAACGTGCTATAATATTAACATTTTCTTCTTTTGTATTGCTCTTCACAAGTAAAACCATATTTACACGTATCCTTGTTAATCTCTGGTGACGCGTTATTTTATC
Source organism: Andrena hattorfiana (assembly GCA_944738655.2). Taxonomy (NCBI): domain Eukaryota; kingdom Metazoa; phylum Arthropoda; class Insecta; order Hymenoptera; family Andrenidae; genus Andrena; species Andrena hattorfiana. The sequence continues at coordinate 49,121,115 of OX122890.1, read as the reverse complement.
ATTTGGTTCGAATATTTCTGCATATGTCATTTTTTCACGTTTTCTACTGTTGAAGCCTTTATTGCGATACACTCGAATTATTGAGTAGTACGTTACATAGGTTCGTCTTGGGATTTCGTACAATTAAGATACATACAAGTATAACATGGAAAGGGTGAGAATATTTGAAGCATAAAATATTGCATGTAAAATGAAAAAAACATCTAACACTCCTTTGCTAAATATCGTAATATGTACTTTTTTACTTACAGGCTGGCATGGACAAACGAGGGAAACGTGTGGTCGTGAAACCCACACGATATCAAACGACTTCTTCGGAGGAGGAAACTTCGAAACGGCGAAGGGCGTCGACCGCGCAGAGCACCAATTGATCAGGACATCCAGGATTTGGCGATGGTCAGGCAGGAAGATGTTCCAACGACGTCGAAGGGTTCTTCTACTTCTCACCCAAACAACATTTATATGTTTCAAAACACATCTGCTGCAGTGTTCCTGTCCTCGGAGGATTCACGGATCATCAGAATCCAGGCCCATAGTCTGCAACAGAGTTGGGCATAATCAATTACTTTCATTGCAATTACAGAGTGATTCCGATTAAAATGTAATTGCAATTACAAGTAGTAAGGATAGGGGGATTCTAACTCAGGTCCTTTGAGGGAGCGCGGGAAGGGGTGAAGTTAGTGCGCGCGGTGAAGCCCGGTGGGGGGAACACTGGGCGCGGGACAGCGGGGAGTGGAAGACTGGTTGCGCGAACACGAACTGCGGAGTGGGGGAAGCCACAACCATGGAGAGGATCAGTCCGGGCCGAGCCGCCGCGGAGACCTCTCCAGGCCTGGCCCACCGTCTGAAATTTTTCATACCTAACCGAGGGTCGGGGGGGGGGGGCGACCTTGGCCCACCCCGAAAATCTTTTTTCAAACTCGATCCACCCCGAAATTGTTTTTTCAATCCCCGATCCACCACCGGAATTTTATTCCAAAACAATATTTAGCAAACAGATATTTTTTTCCAACGCAGAGAAATAATAATTTGCATCAACGATCTGCCGAACCAATATGTAGCAAACATTCTAAAGCTAATAACTTTCAAAGCATGGCAGCATATTGCACGATCACGCGTAATTTGAGTCCCCGGGGACAGGTGCGTGAGACGACACCATTTTCACGGTGCGAAGAACGCACGAACGAAATATAAAACTTTTAGAAACGTCGAATCAAAGAAAAAAAGAATTATGTTGCGAGGAGAGAAGGGGGAGACGGATAAGTAAATCGAGAAATAATGTTTTTTACGAAATTTATTTTAAAATTAAAAGAATATAAAAATAGAATAAAAATATAATTTAATATTTTTGCTACAAGCATCATCTATAATATCATTGATGGCACATGCTAACAGTTCACAATCTATAAGCGAATCCTCGTCGAAGTATTCACAATCACATATAATTTTAGCAGCACGATAGGTATCTAACGTATCGCAGGCAACGTCGCCCAGTTATATCACATTAACAAAATTTAGAAATTTCGTCTGCACATCTCGTGCAGTTTCACACAATCGCGGATACACATAGTCAAGATTAAATAAAAATAGCTCAAGATGAAATAAAAATGTTACTGTATCTGTTTTGAAATACAGCGACTTATGTAGTGTTATCTTTATAATCGGAGAAACACATCCGACAAAAAGAAAAAATACAAAAATAGAATATAAATAGTGTCTCGGCAAAATCATCTCTCTCTATCAATCTCTCTTTCTCTTTCTCTCTCTTTCTCTTTTTCAGCCGCCAGACAATTAGGACATTCTCGACCAGCTGATGGACTTCCTATATACTTTGCGCGACATCATACATACACACTCTTCCACACAATTCCTCATACACACACTCATGCTCTCGTGACCGACCCGAGTGCTCGGTTACACAGAGCAGTAGTATCTTGACAGCATTCGCCGAAACTGTTACGTATCTATTGTATCGCCTCAATTTTCTATCTCTAAATAAACCGCACTATTCTCAACATTTTTTTTTAGTTCTCTCTATACAAATAGAATATAAAAATATAAAAGAAAAAGAAAATTATAAATGTACAGTATAAAAAGAAAAAATATAAAAATAGAATATAAAAACATAAAAATACAATATGAAAAGAAAACATAATAATAATAATAATAATAATAATAAAAATTTAATTTATTGCTCACTTTCGTGTTACAATTTAACGATCATATACTCGTTCCATTTCATCCCTGTGATTGTGTCAGTGTAAGTCCTGCCCTTCTAATGTATCCTACCGTGTCTTAACAATTTTTCTATTTCACAAGTGTTTCCTAATCTATTCTATGTTGCATAATTTCTTTATGCAAAAACTTTCCTGTTCTTCCCATCTTTTCATTCTCCCTATTATCTCCTGTAAAATAGCCAAGTTTTTTCCATTCGCCTCTAATTACCTTTTTCCAATTCCTGCCGCTCTCTCCACTAACTTCACATGCTTCAATCACCTGGTTCACTGTTTCTTCCTCTTTCTTACAAAGCCAACATACCCTTTCTTCTTTCTTTAGCAAATATTTACATGCCCTTGTTACACTGTCCAGTATGAATCTTCCTATCATTTCTAATTCTCCTCTCATATAATTTGAATGCAGGAGTTTAAATTTTAAGCCCGTTCGACTTTTAATATCTTAAATGATTTGAGTTCAGATCGACGTGAGCCAGATCGGTTTCTATCTATATTTATCTAATAAATTTTGTGTGAATGGGCATAATTTTTAAATTATTTTTGCTATATTCAATAAAAAAAATGGAATTTTATATTTATTAAGAATAGGTGTTTACCCTGTGATAATTGTTGGTTGGGCTTCAAATTCTAATTATTCAATATTAGAAGCTATTGGGTCCGTTTCTTATGAAGTACGTTTATTTTGAACAATATTTTCTATAATCTTATTAATTGAAAGTTATTCATTATTGGATTTATATAAATTTCAATATTAATTTCAATATTATAATAAATTTATTTTAATTTTAATTTCAATACTAGGACAAGAAAACCGAGGATAGGTCTTTTAAAATCGGAGACCAAGTGCTACTCCACGACGAGACGCTAAGACGCGGACGGTCAAAAAACTAACACCTGCGTGAATAGGCCCCCACACTATTCAAAACACGCATGATAACAGTAATTACAGTATAAATAGCGCAGAATGCTCCGCGTGTATGCGAACCAACTTAAACACTTTATGGAATAGGGCAGGGGGTAAACTTGCCGATGAACTGGGACCTCGCCGATTTCGATGAGCTTCGCATATGTTGTAAAACTCAACATTTTGAGTAACTTTTTCCTTTGACAAAATTGGCGGTCGGCCTTAGTTTCCGAAATATTCGCAGGGAAACTTTCGCTATTATACAATCGTACTCTACGTATGCGTGCACGCCCGCGACAGTGTGCGCAGCACCACGCTGTCGGCGGTTGTCTTCTGTTTGTATAAACACTGCGCAGAACTGCAGGATACTAACAGTACATTGTACTTTTAATCTTTTATTATAATACAAAAATGTATTTATTCTGACGAGGTGCTACAGCCTACGTCTTCAGGATCGTTGTATAAATGTTCTTGAAATATTGCCATTTCCTGAAATAATGTCTATTCTCTCGTGACGATCATGCGCCCTCTTAAATAAATATTCGCATAAATACGAGGAAAGATCTTCTTTTTTACTTCCGTATTTCGAAATATGTCCCCGAACCTTCCTCCATGTCCTCTCTATTGACTGTGTATCGGCTTCTATATAAATGCAATTGTAGAATATATTAAGTACAGTTTACACAAGTATAAAAACAGTGTTTAGGAAATGAATTACATACTATTTTCGGGGTTAACAAAATTATATGAGTGGTTGACCGTCAAATGTATATATCCTTCGGTGCTAAGACAATTATACGCCTTCCAACAGTCGGAAATCACAGTTGTACCGGGCAATATCCATTTTTTTATGATGGTTATTAGAGTTTCGGCAGTCCTATCGTTAACTGACTCGAGGAAAACTTTCTTTGTGCCCCTTTCATAACCACCGAACACCCGTTTCCCTTTTAATACTCGTCCACGATTATATTTACGACGCCCAAATTTTGCTTTGTCAATCTCAACGATTTTTCCAGGTCCTCCAACTTGGGAACAATTCCGCTGAGACCAATTTACGCACACCTATGCCATGCAAATATATGACAATTATTTCGAAATTGAGACCTAATTCTAAACAAGTTATTACAGAAAATGTTTGCTTTATATAACGCATAATGTCTATCATAGTTAGACAGTTAAATATTTGTCCAGATAAAACAAGAATTGGCTCACTTCCGAAATCTTACTTCTCTACAAAAGCTGCACCAATCAACGAATGTATGTGTCCCAATATTTAAATTGTCTGTTATTTCGGCAAAGCGTGGTGGTAGGAACCAGAGCCATTGCGCAATGAAAGTCACGGCAGTTAATAGTGGCAGACGAACATTGGCAAACCACGTATTTTTTTTGCACTTTGATAATATTTGCACTGCACTTTTTGTTTCTTTTTTTTACTTTTCACCACGTATGATATCGTGTAACGCCGAAAGAATAGTTCCTTGCGATTAAGTGTTATGGGCTTTTCACAACGTGGGCATTGAATTATATTTTTAAAAATGTTTCTCATAATTAAGAAATCTATGCACTTCTCAGTATCTATTCTGCGTACAAAATCAACGAACGAGCTCATGTTGCTGCATTACCGTTTACAGATAAACTCGAAGCAGAGCGTCAGCATTGAGCCACCGCTCATCTACTGTTTCTCCATATACAGATTCCTTTAAACATTTTGGCGGTCCCAGTTCATCGGCAAGTTTACCGAAATCTGTTTCAAAGCCAACCAATACTAATACCGTCGGCTGTGAAACAGATTTCAATAGGTATATTGTGCCGAAAGTTTTTTATTAATATCTCCAAATCTAATGTTGATCAGAATGACGACCTTGATAACATATGTGAAGATCATCGAAATCGGCGAGATCCCAGTTCATCGGCAAGTTTACCGGGCAGGAATAAGGAAATGATCGTAGTTATGAAGAAAAGTAACGATACACTAACAATTGTATAGGGATAAAACTAAGAAATGTAATTTATTGAGAAAGAAAACGGGAGGGCGATAATACAAGGATAAGCACCCCAATTAGACGTCGCCATCCCAGCTTTGAAGGGCACGGCTTGCCTCCAATAGCGACCACAGTCGAGGCCGTGGACCTGACCCAACAAAAACGTCCCCATGACGTTCTCCAAAAAGAAAGGCGGGAGGACCCAATTGCAAAACTATTACTACACGTACGGAAATAGAAACAAATAATTAGACCTGGAATCACTGGTACAATCAGACACTCACTAAATAAAACCCTCAGACCCCACTCCTGGAGAAATCGGCGCCAGTGCCGATATTCCCTGATCGCCTGCATGTAAGCGATGTTGATACAGCCCGACGGAGCGGAACACTGGAAACGGTATCGGAATAAACGGATAGATATGATAATAATATAACACACACGTAGCGCGAACAAACATCACTCGCACAAACAATTAGAGGTCTAAAATGACCGACAACATGTTTGTGCAGGAGATCACGACGAAATAAGAAGCGACCAAGAAAATGGAGCCCCGTATACCATCACTCCTCACTTCTAGCCAGGCCCAGGCAAAGGAAGACGAACTGTGCTACGTTAGCAAAAATTTATCTCGCACACGCACGAGGTAAGACATCGCGACCAACAAAACGAAACGCCGACTACACCTTGATATTATATTTTTCAGGAATTCCGCCCTACAAACAACGATACTACTCGTAGGGTGTACATCCCTCCCCCGACACAGATTTCGCTATAAAAGAATTCCAACACCGCCCCAGCATTTGCTTCGAAAACCTAGACGGACTACAGATTTATTGAAATAGTTGGAAGATAGTATCACACGTAGACATTTCTTACATCTACCGACGCGAAGCGAACCTTCAAACTACATTATACGATATATTTGCGCCATGTAAAAAACCTTTTACCGACAACTTATAAAAATTCTGCAAAACATTCGCCACGAAAATCCAAGACAAGGTAGGCCGCGTCACCAAACTCCTTACCTACGTGCATCAAACTAAAAGCTCAGCACAAAAATAACGTCGTGGACAAATAGATGGATTTGGTTACATAGGCAAATCACTCTTCGGGTTAATAGATTCCGAAGATAGAAAGAAAATCAGTGAGCAAATAGACCCTTTAAAAAGGCAAGATAATAGACTAAAAAATGCAATCAAGGGACAAATGCAAATTGTATGAGCAAACACCGAACTTCTCAACGAGACTATACACAACATACGAGACAACGAAGGCACATTCTTAAACGTGACTTGGCAAATTCACTACATACTCCAACAGACAATCGACATTACAAAATTTCGAAAGACAGTAGCATACTAATAAACAGCGTCGCAGGAACACTATTGCACGATACACAAGACTAGTTAGAATTCATTATAGATATAAAGAAAGGAATCCTAAACCCACGATTAATACCACCAGCACAAATCATAACGTACCTCACTTCCGCACTCGCACATATTCCGAAAGGACTAGACTTCCCAATCGGAGTAAAATTAGAAAACATGCACTTTCTGTACAACATCCTTACGCTCTCCGTATTTTTGAATACCAAATCAATTACTAGAGTACTAGATATTCCATTGTTAAGGGCGAAAAAAATTAAAATTGAGCAAGGTACACCCGGTACCCACGAAGATAAACGAATCATTTTACGCCTATATAGAATCCCTCGACTCATACGTGGTACTTGACACCGCGGTGCAAAAATACATACAACTAAGCAAACAGGACCTTTTTTCTTTATAGAGGGGGGAAAATGCGTTACGCATACCCCCAGGCGATTAAGTTGCCTGGGTTATGTCGGCCTACCAACTAAAAACCCCGCTCTCTAGATTCCTCCTTTAAGCAGGGGGCCCCTTAATGCGCTCTGTACTACTTTAGAGTGCTTCGAGTCACATTCCCGAAAATGATGGGGACAAAAAACTCTTTTAGAGAAAAAAAATGAAGATGATTTTTCTGCAAAGACTAGAAAACGAGGGCGCATAAAGAAGCGCCGCCTCCTTCATAGCACCAACAGAGGCGCGGATCCTCCTCAGATTCGTCATTATGTAAAATATATCGTCGTGAGAGTCGTCAAATCGTAAAAAATTGTAAAAAGGAGACCACCCAACCAGGTGGAACCCACACACAATCACGACACGTACACGTACCGGGGATTGCACGAACAGGTAGGGACTAGACAAGTAAATAAATAAAATGAAAATAACTAAGTAGAATAAATAAATAAATAAGTAATTACTAGGTGGGTAGGTAAAAGTGTAGAATGCGGGGGACATAAGACAGGGCACAACCTGAAAGAAAACGTGTAGCATATATCTTTGTGTATAAAAGCACGTATGTGCGCATAACTTATGGTTCTATCAGTAAAAGAGCAGACCGGTTCGCAGATAAAATGATAAAACTAATAAGCAATAAATAATACATAAATAATAACTTCATAAAATAAAATAATAATAATAATCATAAAATAGGATACTAAGATAATGAAACAGATCGCGGAGACTGGATCTGAGATAAAATAAATAAATAAAAGTAGGAGTAATCAGTAAAGAAACAGACCGGTTCGTAGATAAAATGATATAACTAATAAAATAAATAATACATAAATAATAACTTATTTAAATAAAGTAATCATAATAGTAAAATAGAATACTAAAGTAAAATACTAAGATAGCGAATCAGAGCGCGGTGACTAGATCTGAGATAAAATAAATAAAATAAATAAAAGTAAAAATGCGAGTAAAGAAATAAAGGTAAAATAAAAGCTCTGCTAAAGTGGGATAAAATTTCAATGCCACTTGACCGACTGGTCCGTCCCTCCTGTGCCTACTCCTTATTGGCCTACCACCTACATAGTAGGCGGTGGGCAGTCGCAGCTTTAGGCCAGCATCTATATAGCGGGACCCTGCACCTTTTGTGAAGGTAATACCCAGGGTGATTGGGCCTCACCTTTTCCGCTTCCGAGCAAGTTTTCGGCGGTCCAGAGCCTTCCTGGCGGCCTCTCTTCTTCGCGCCTCCAGTTTCTCTTGACGCCGGGCCCTGTCCTCGGCCCTCTCCTTCTCCATTCTTTCGCGCATCACAACCGATGCGAAGGTACGGAAAGAAGACCACTTTTCTTCAGCGGCCGCCGCCAGGCCAATTAGAGTTTCAAGTGTGCTCGGCGTCATCCTCCACGCCGTTCGGGCACGTCTGGCAGGTGCTGTGTTCTGACTTCCCGATGCGCTTCTTAAAATGGTTGAAAGAGCCGTGTCCCGTGAGGAGTTGCATGGAGAAACAGTCCAACGGATGGGAGGGGGCATTTGGGGTGCCCACGAACGTTACGACTCGCGGAACAAGTCGCTTCGTCCATCCTCTCACTCCCGCTCGGTCCCACTCCTCCTACCAGTCTTCCATGGCCTTCGCCAGGGCGAGAGCTCTGGTTGCCGTATCTCTGGCTGTTAGCTCCTCCACACGGCCCCTCAGTTGGGGATCCGGCCTGTCTTGGGCCCTGGCCGTTAATACAGCGCTCCACATCCTGGCCTTAATGGCGAGGGGGAGTCTGCCGTTCAGGACGCATAGGGCATGGTATGATACCGCCCTATAGGCCGTCGGCACTCTAATGAGGGCCGTCCTCTGCGACCTTCTATTTATCGTCCTGTTTGCCTCGGCTTTCAGTGAGGAGGCCCATACTGGAGCTGCGTATAGAATTACAGGCTCCCATACGGAGTAGTAGAGCCTTCTTGCGTGGTTTGATGGGCCGTTTATGTTGAGAAGAAGTTCCGACAAAACGCCAATCACTCTATCTGCTCTGGCCGCTGTTACTCCTAGATGTGTCCTAAAATTACGCCGAATGTCCACTCTAACTCCAAGATATTTTACTGACTCGGCTGTCGTGACGTTATCGCCGAGAATTGGGAAAACGTGGATCTTATTCCCCCTGAGCCCAGTGAGTACGATGGCCTCAGTTTACCCCTTGAAATCGAGAGGCCGTTCGCCTCGAACCAGCCAAGCGCCCTGGGTATGGTGGCATCCACCGCGGTCCTCAGTTGGTCGAGGCTGCATGTCGAAAATAAGATAGCTATGTCGTCTGCGTATGCGATGGCCTTCACGAATTTACCGGTGTTTAGGGCGACCAGGACCCCATCATATACCAAGTTCCAAAAGAACGGGCCCAGGGCCGAGCCTTGTGAGACGCCCGCATAGATGTCAACCGACATCTCGCCATCGGGTGCATGTGCCACGATCCGTCTCCCCTTGAAATAGTCCTCGATGACTGCCAGGACCTCCCCTGAGACCCCCCTCCTCTCCAATTCCGCCAGGATGGCATCCCAGCGGAGCGTGTTGAAGGAATTTTTCACATCCAGAGTAACCATAGCATAAATACGCTGCTTTCCGGCACACTCATCAGCAAACCGGCAAGCTTCGCTGGCTGCTTTTACTGTACCAGTCCCCCTTCTGAAGCCGTATTGCGTCGGGTGGAATGGATCCATGCCTAACTGGGCCGCCAGAATGTTCTTCATGACATTCTCCCACACCTTGCTCAGTGCCGGGAGAATGCTGATGGGCCGGTCTCTAAGGGGTCTTTGCCAGGTTTGGGTAACACCACCACTCTGGCAACTTTCCATGTGGATGGTATGACCTCTCTTACCAGCGTGTTTACCATCATCTCTTTTACGTCCCCGGGGAAGGTTCGGCAGATGGCGGCCGCAACTTCCGACGGTACGGCATCTAGGCCCGGGGCCTTCTTAGATCTTACTCTGGCCAGTGCGCCCGTCACCTCTGGTCCGCCAACGATCTCTGAGGGTAGAGGAGGGGGAGGGGGTCAGGGGATGGAACCAGTGGCGGAGGGTTCTTCTTCCCTCCGTATTCCGTATGGGCGCGGGAGGGGTCGTAGAAAAGAGTTGCCCCAATACCCGACGCATCTGCTCCGCGGTCATCTTTCTAGTGGGTTTCTTGTCCATTAATTGGGCCATGACAATTTTGGGTTTGCCCCGCGGGTCCTGGTCCACAGTGCCACTGAGGTCTCTGTACATGCGCTCCTTAGAGCGCCATATAAGAATCTGTACCCTTTGCCGCGCTTCCGAGTACGTGGCCCGTAAGAGGTCGGTATTCGGGTCCTGCCTCTTGCTGCCACGTTGAAATTTCCTCCTGGAGTGCAGCATCGCCCTTCTGGCTTCCGCGATTTCCTCGTCCCACCAGAAGTTAGGTTTTCATGACCCCCTAAGGGGGTTCTTCTTCCTAAGAGTCGAGGCCGTGACCTGTTCTAGGGAACGCTGAAAGCGATCGGCCACTGGTTCATCGTTATTCCCTGGAGGGGGGGGGGGGTAGGGAGGGGTCCGGGGGCCCTCAGTTCCCTGTACGCGTCAAGCAGGGACGTGATGTCAATGTCCTTAACCGAGTAAGGAGTCCTCTGTGGGTGATTCCGGACTCTTCCAGCCCTGGTAAGGGTGTGGAAGACATACCGGTGATCGGAAGCCGTGAAGTGGGCCAGGACCTCGCTCTTCCTTACGAGTCTGGCCGTCACGTAGTCTGTCGTCATGACATCGATCACCGATGTGCCTCTATTTCTCCGGAACGTGTGGTTCGCCTTTAACCTAATTGGGGTCAGTCGTCGTCTGGCGATCAGGTCCATACACCTGCCGCCGCGCCAGTCTGCTACCCCCCCCCCCCCAAGCCGGTGATTTCGCATTCAGGTCCCCGGCCCAAATGACTCCTCTACCCGGGGCCTCCATCTCTCTCATAATGTCCTCGGTGACCTCGAGGTAGCCAGCAAACTCATCCTTCCTCTTGCTTGGGGGACAGTAGGAGCTGATGGCGACATATCCGTCAACAATCACTCCCACTGTACCTTCTCCTATAAGGGGGGGGGCTAAGGTCGCGAACCTTCCAGAAAAACCCGTAACCCAAATGGTTGCGTCCCCGGAAGCATCGTTGAACTACTCTGGCAACTGCCTGAAAGGTTCAGAGACGAATACCAGGTCCGCACCCAACTGGGACGCATTCTGGATAAGCAGGTCCTGCGCCAACCTGCATCGGTTAAGGTTAACCTGCAGGATTTTAAGTGGGGGCGGGCGCGTTGACATTAGGAGGGTCCTTAGGTTTTCGGTCCCCCGGCGCTGGGACTAATCTGTTTGTTGGGCAAGCCAGTGACGCGGTAACTTGGGCCGCCTTAGGTCCAGTTACTCCTGCTTTAATGCATATGCTGCATCTTAGCGCGTTGTTGCACGCGGTGATAATGTAGTTCCTGGAGCCACACCTCCTACAGCATTCCCCGCCGTCCGGGATAATCGGGCAGGCGTTCGCCATGTGACCCAGGTGGTGGCACCTGAAGCACCTGGTAGTTCTCGGGAGAGGTTGGATCCTGGCCATTATAAGTCCGCTGCGGAACTTTATTTCTTCTGGTGAACGACTAAGGGCGTTGGAGAAAGCTTCGACAATTGCCACCTGAGTTCCCCCTAGCGTCGAACTGAGAGACCTCAGCGACAGCTCCGCCGGGTCAACTTTCAGGGCCGCACCTAGATCCCTAAGAATCTCCAGGGCGTCTGCCAGCGGACAGATATCTCTGATCTCTAATGAGACTCTATCCTGGAGGGGGACGATCTGGAGGTCCTCTCCCACCAGTCTGATCAGTTCGGCGATAATCCGCGCCTTAGATGCCTTTTTCAACTCTACCAAAATGTGACCTGCCCTGGTCTTATTAACGGCCTTAATACCGGTGAGGGCCGACCGGCCCTTGGTTACTACCATCATGTAAGTGTCTATGTACGACATCAGGGGAGGGGGACGTAACCTATATGAGGAGGGCCTCTGGTCTCCTCCGTTTCCTTGGGATGGTCGGACGGGCCCCTCTCCGGGAGGGTTGGGGGGCAGGTTGGGGTCCAGTACGCTGGGATTGGTGTTCAGGTTCTGCTTGGTTCGCTGGGTTAAAGAATTGCGGACTGATCTTTCTATTGCTCTTTTCATGAACGTTCTACGATGATTCCTTCCCTTGCAAGAAACAATTCAAGTAAAAAAAAAAGGTTTTTACTTCAAAGTTGAATAACTCGGCCAAAAAAAATCGCACAAGAAATTTGTTCCTCTCTTTTTACACAGGAAAGCAGCCGCTGTCGACTGGTATGAATGGAATTTGTGTAAAAAAAATCATACTCCCTGTGGAACATCGCAAAGTTGAAGAAAATTTTTTAAAATTGACCAAGTGCTTTTTATATTGCTATAACTTTGCCAAAAAGCAATGCATCTAAAATTTGAAAAAGCAGCTGAAAACAGAGATTCCGCGCTTTCAAACCATATTTTCAAAATATCGATACGACTAGTTTTACCGGAGTTATGACCATGTGAACTTGCCTCTATTTTTCGAGCTCCTAGAGGTGATCCTTTAATTAATGTGAGGAGTGTAGTAACGAAAATCAAAAAAGGAAAAAACCTCACAAAAAGGAAAAGAGTATTATCAAATAAATCACAGAAAGTAGAAGATAAGTAAAAATTATCAGAAGTCATTCCTTACGCATATTATCTTTGTAAACAGAAGTGAGATCCCCATAAAAAACCTACAAAAAAGTAAAAAAATTACACCAAGTACATGAAATCAAATAAATCACAAAAAATAAAAGATATTGATAATTACAAAATAAAAAAAATTGTGAAATTAAAATGAGCTGCAAGTATATACTGGTGCTTTTAGGGGGGAATGGGGGGGGGGGGGGGTAGCGAGGAGAGAGAGGAGATGGGAAATGTGGTGGGGATGTTAAGGGAGATGATGGAGGAGTTAAAGGGGGTGAAAGAGGAGATGAGGAAGGAGTTAAAGGATGTGAGAGAGGAGATGAGGGAGGAAAGGGAGGAAAGAAGAACGGTTATGGAGGAATGGAGAGAGGAAAGGAGGAAGTGGGAGGAAGAAAGGAGGGAGGAAAAGAGGAGGAGGGAGGGGGTGGAAGAGAGTTAGGGAAGATGGAGAAATGGGACAGAGAAAAGGAAGGGAAGAGTAGTATGGAGGGGGGAGGGGGGAGAAGTGGAGGAGTGTCGGTTAAGAGTGCGAAAGATGGAGTTAAAACAGGACAAGAAGGAGGGCTGAGAGAAGAAATAATGTAGTGGTGAGGGGATTGGGGGCAAATGAAATGGAGAAGCAGAAGGAGATGAAGAAGTTGTCGGAAACGATGGGCATGGAGGAGAGGGGATAAGGGAAGTGATAAGGGCAGGGACAAGGGGAAAGGAAGGGAGCGGTTTGGTTCTGGTGAAGCTGTCGGGGAGGGAAGAGAAGATAAAGATGATGGAGGCGAGGAAAAAACTGAGAGGCAGGAGGGAAAGGATTGATGGCGATTTGACAGCGGAGGAAAGGAAGACGAGGTGGAAAGAGAGGCGGAGAGGGAGAGGTAGGGAGGAAAGAAGGTGCAAGTCGGATATATGAAGATCTGGGTGAATGGGAAGGTGAGAAGGTGGGATGAGCTGAGGGAAAGATGGGTGGAGGAACAGGGAAACGAAGGGTAAGGGTAAGGGGGAGAGAGGAAGAAGAGGGGGAGGAATGGGGGGAGTGCGGAGTAGGTACAAGGTTGCTTTCTTTAACGTTGCAGGGTTGAGGAAAAAAGACGGGGATTTTTGGAAAGGGTTGGAGGAGTGGGACGTGATAGTGTTGAGTGAGACGTGGATAGAGGAGGGGGTGGGGAAGTGTGAAAGGGAGGCTACCTAGGGGGTATGTCGGGGATAGACAATGGACACTGAGGGAGAAGAAGTTGGGTAGAGAGAGGGGATTCTGACAAAGAAGGTGAGGTTGGGGGGAGAGTGGTGGAGGATAGTGGGGGTGTATGTTAATTGAGATCTGCAAAGGAAATTGGAGGACTTGGGGAAGTGGATGGAAGAGAGACAGTGAGGGGGTTAGATAAGGGGGGGATTTTAACGCTAGGACAGGGGAAGAAGGGGGACGCGTCTTGGGATGGGATGAGGAGGAGGGAGGGGAACGGGGGAGCAGGAGATCGAAGGATAAAGAGGTGAATAGTGATGGGAGGAGGTTGTGCGATTACCTAGAGGGGTGGGGGGATAAGCAGGGTGAGTGGACATTTACAGAAGAGAGGGCGAGTACGGTAATTGACTATGTTATTGGAAATGAAGATACTTGGGAGAAGGTGGAAAGGGTTCAAGTGGGAGAGAGAGTAGATTCGGACCACCATCCGTTGGTAGTTGGGTGAGGGGAGAGAGAGGGGGCGGCGAAGAGGGGAGGAAAGGTGGGAGGGGAAAGAAGTTTATAGAGAGCTTTGAGAAGAGGGAAGAGGAGGATAGGGGAGTGGAGGAGGAGTGGAGAGAGTTGAGAGATAGGATAAAGGGAGCGGTGGAAGTCAGAAGTGGGAAGGGAGAGGAAAAGGAAGGGAGGATGGTGGGATGAGGAATGTAGAGAGGAGAAGAGTAAGGTGAGGAAAGAGTTGAGAAAGTGAAGAAGGGAGGGAGGGGACGGGAAGGTATACAGAGAGAGGAAGAGGGCTTATGGGAGGTTGTGTGAGGAAAAGAGGAAGAAGGAGGTGGAGCGTTGGGAAAGGGAACTGGAGGGGGTGGGGACAGAAGGGCAGGTGTGGAAGGTGGTAAACAGAGAGAGGGGGAAGAGAAGGAGGGCGAATGAAACAATAAAAATGGAGGAATGGGACGGGTATTTCAGGGGGCTGCTGGGAGGGGTAGAGTGGAGGGTGATGAAAGGTGGGGGTGGGAAAGGGGGAGAGGAAGATAGGAAGGGAGGAAAAATGAAGGGTGGTAAAGAGCTTAAAGGACGGGAAGGCTGGGGGAGGGGATGGGATACAGAATGAGGTGTGGAAGTACGGGGGAGGAGGAGGTGGAAAAATTGGCTATGGGTGTTGTGTAACAGGGTTTGGAGGGGGGAAGGGTGGCCGGAGGGTTGGAAGGAAGGGGTGGTGGTGCCGGTTGTGAAGAAAGGGGCAGGAGAAAGGGTAGAGGACTACAGGGGGATTACCTTAACGCAGACGGCTAAAATAGTACGTATAGTACGATAGTACGATAAGACGTATAAGATTTATGCGTCGGTACTGGCGGAAAGGTTGAAGAAAAGAAGTTGCTGCCACCGAGTCAGGCGAGGTTTAGGAGGGGGTAGGTTGTGTAGACAATGCATACACACTTAACTACCTGATCAACAGGCAAATAGGGAGGAAAGAGAGGAAATTGGTGATGTTGTTTGTCGACATGAAGGCCGGTTTTGACTCGGTGGACATGGAGGTATTGATAAAGGCTATGAGAGACAGAGGGGTGAGGGAAGGGCTAGTGGTGAGGTGTGAGGAGGTACTGAGGGAAACGATTGGAAGGGTCAGGGTAGGGGAGGAAGAGGGGGAGAGGTTCTGGACGGCAAGGGGTGTAAGGCAGGGATGCCCGTTGAGCCCAACCATGTTTACACTCCTGATCTCAGACATAGGCGAGGAACTGGGGAGGGGGGCTGGGGGTGACGCTGGGGGATATGAGGATCTACACGCTGGCATGTACAGATGGTGTGACTGTGCTGGCGGAGGATGTGGAAGGGATGAAGGGGATGATGGGGAAACTGGAGAAGTACGTGGATGGGAAGGGGTTACAGGTGAATGTGGGTAAGACCAGGGTGATGAGGTGTAGAAGGGGGGGGGGGGCAGGTGGAGTAAGGTGGTGTGGATGTGGAAGGGAAAGGAGTTAGAGGAAGTAAAGAGCTTCAGGTACCTGGGTTATACGGTGATGGGAAATGGAGGACAGGAGGAACACGTAGAGTAGAGGGTACGAAAGCGGGTTGCGGTAATGGGGCAAATATGGGGGATTGGGAAAAGAATTTTTGGGAAGGACTGAGGAAGAAGACTATGGTTATTCGATAAGCTGGTATGGGGGGTAGTGAGCTATGGGGTAGAAGTGTGGGGGTGGAAAAGTAGGGAAAAGGTAGAAGCAATGTATGAAAGATACGTGAGGTGGGTGTTGGGAGTAGATCGGACATCCCTGCCTTACACTTCCCTACTTGGTTAGGGAAGAACTACAGAGAGGGATGTTGAAGGGAGGGGCAGGGCTAAGGGCGTGGCGGTACGAGAGGAAGCTGGAGGAGGGGAAGGGGGAGAGTGGGCGAGGGAGTGTTGGGAGGAAATGAAGAGGAGGATGAGGGGGGGAAGGTTTTGTAAGGGTTGGGAAAAGGAGAGGGAGCAGTCTTAAAAGGGCAGGGGGTGGATGGTGGAGGAGGTGGTGAGGATGTGGGATAGGGGGAGATGAGGGGAGAGGTGGAGAGGGAGAGAAGACTACAGTTAGAGGAGAGGTGGAGGAGAATAGGTGAGGCGAGGTACAATTTGTGGTACGGGAGGGTGAAGGAGAAGGAGGTACCAGGGTGCCGGAAGAAAGGGTGGTGGGAGGAAAGGTGGAAGCGGGTGGCAAGGTTTAGGTTAGCAAATGAGATGAAGGCGGGGAGATACTGGGAGGAGGAGGAGGAAAGGAGGTGCAGAATGTGTGGGCGTGGGGAACAGACGTGGGAGCACGTGTGGGAGGTATGTACAGGGTGGGGGGTTGAGAGGGGGTGGCAAGAGACGGTAGTAGAGGTGTTGGGCGACTAGGGGGAGGGGGGTTTACACAGTGTCGCCTTTGCACGCTGCGGGGAATCACCTTTATGTACTTGCAGCTCATTTTAATGTCACATCTTTTTCTATTTTGTAATTATTATTATATTCTCTTCTTTGTGATTTATTTGATTTCATGTACTTGCCGTAATTTTTTTACTTCTTTGAAGTTTTTTATTACGATATACATGTATAAGAAAGGAGAGTGGTACATCGGAAAATACTCCTGTGATGCAAGTAGTACATCTAACGCACGACAATGATGGCCCCGTCATGATTGTAGGTTTTCATTCTTTAGTACCTGCAAAACAGTCAATATTAGTTTCTTAGCAAAACAATTTGTGTCGAAAGCAAATTGTGCATAATAAAAATGGAACTTAACTTTTGATGAGTGGTGAACAAGCCATAACGCACGTATCACTGTCGTCAAGCGACTGCTTCACGTACGGGGTGTTTTCCTTCTTTCGTTTCGATCCAATAGGAAGGTGATTGCAGTTGTTGTTTGTAGTCGATATCCGCCGTCGCAGTCCCTTGATGACGACACTGTTGCTTTCCTTTAGAAAACATGCATTTTCTTGGGAAAAGGTTGAACCGAACCGAACCGACCCGACCCGAACCGCTCCGACTCGTAATTTATGAAGACGAACGGCAAACTCTCCATAAATTAACTCGACCGCATTGCGACCGGTCAAGACTTTAGGTCGACCGTAAGTCTGAGAGAAATTCTGTCTCGAGTTTTGGTCGAAAGAAAACTCCTGACCGCTAGTCGGTCTCCAGTTTGGTCGAGAGAACCGTAAATGCCATTGGTCGGTCTCACTGAACGTGATCGCGACCGTAACCAAAATTATATCGGTATCGACTCCCTGGAAATAGGAAGGGATGAAATAAGAAATGTGTTCAAGAGTTTAAAGGATGGAAGGTGGGGATGGGATACAGAATGAAATATAGAAGTACAGGGGGAGGAGGTGGAAAAGTGGTTGTGGGTGCTGAATAACAGGGTGTGGAGGGGGAGGGGAAGGAGATGGAGGAAGTAAGGAGCTTCAGATACCTGGGGTATACTTTGATGGGGAGTGGAGGACAAAGGTAGGGTAAAGGTGGAAGGGCCGCATGAAAGGTATATGAAATGGATGTTGGGGTAGACAGAAACATACCACGGTATCTGGTTAGGGAAGAATTGCAAAGAGGTATGATGAAGGGGGGCGGGCTTGAGGGCATGTGAGTACGAGAGGAAAATAGTAGAGGAGCAGGGGGAGATACCGAGAGAGAGTTGGGAGCAGATGAAAAGGAGGATGAGGAGGGGAAAGGCTGTGCAGGGGTGGGAACAGGAGGGGTCAGTACTATTAGGACAGGGGTTGGACTGAAATGAGATGAGGGCGGGGAGATACTGGAAGGAGGACGAAAGGAAATGGATTTGCAGGGTATGTGGGTAGGGGGAGGAGTCGTGGGAGCACGTGTGGGAGGTTTGTGCGGGCTGGGGTGAAGAGGGGGGTGGCAGCAGGTGGTAATGGATATGTTAGAGGATGAGAGAGGGGGGGAGGAGTGGATGCGGAGAATAGAGGAACGGAGAGGAAAGCGCGTGTGTGGTAGGGGGGGCGGAGGGTTGAATGAGGAGATGGAGTGAATGATGAGCGAGCGGAAGCGGTGGTCCGGGAGGGGGAAAGGGGAGTGGTGGCGCGGACCTGGGTGGGAAGGAGGTTCGTGAGGAGGGAGAACGAGGGAGCGAGTGAGCGGTTGTGCGAGCAGGTGAACGAGCATAGTGGGGGCGAGAGGGCGATGTCTTAAATTAGAACAGGCTTGGGAATTAAGTGAATTTCTCGACCGATTTTCAGAGGCAACGCCTCCTTTCTTCCGCCGCGCGTCTTGGCCCCCGCGGAGGCCGAGGAGCTGGGGCGCCTCAAGCCCGTCCCACGTGAACCGCGCGTGGCGTATTAGAGCGACATTGTATTAATAGGTTTCCACATCGCTTCTGGGAGCACGAATGTCGATGCGTTTTTGTTTTATCAGCGCGCCGGGAGCGGTTCATATGGTACGGGCCTGAGGCGCTACAAACTGCTAAGCCACCGCGGGGGCCAAGACGCGCGCTGGGAGAAAGGAGGCGTTGCCTCTGAAAATTGGCCGAGAAGTTCACTTAATTCCCAAGCCTGAATTAGAATATAAGGACTAAGTTAAAGTAGATGTAAGGGATGTACATAAAGTGTAAAAGAGGTTGGATTGTAAGAGAAAAGGAGATTATAACCCTTACGGGAATAATAAAAATGAACTAATTATCTGCAACGAACTGTGCACTATCCGCGTCCGACGATGACCAGAATCGGTACAGTGACCCAGTGACACAGGCTTTCAAACTGCAGATGAATTGTTACGTCTTTTTCAATTGCTATTGTACGCAATTTTATTCGTTGTATGCCGACTGGCTTATTCGTAATTGGTTGGGAATGCATTAATTGCCAAAGTCGCCACACTCGCTCTCGACGTATCACCTCCCGGACTCAGGACAGCGACGCGGATCGGCGATCGATCCACCTATCGGCGATGCGGATCGACGATCGATCCACCAATCGGCGAAGCTGATCAATCACGATCCTCCAATCAGGCACCATCAATGAACCAATCAGCGCTTCGCACGAAACGGTTTCGAGTTGGTTCGAGAAGACGCTGCAACAAAAATCCTCAGCCATCTTGGGAAGTTCTCTCGTTGACTCTGCATTGCATAGCGGACGCGTCGCGTGTTTGTGCAGTTTAGGACTCGTTGAAATCTCGTTACACACATTGCATCAATTTCTGTAAAGGAAATCAATCAGTCGTTCTCATTCTCATCTCAGCTCAACTCAACGCTCGCGTATTGAATTGTAGTCGTCGCGAGGGATACGCACGTGGCAGTGCACGTGCACGCTTCTTATTGTGCATTTTCTGTCGCATCGAAACGTCTACTCATTGTGGAGTCATCACGATTCGATGTGTTTGTTCACGCCCAATGTAACTCAACGAGTATTTTAATAAATTGACATCACCTCACTTAGGTGCCTTGTTAAAGTTGTGCCTTCTCACCGTCTATTCCACCTCAAGTGTAACCGGCGTGCTCGCCACTAAAATCTCAAACAGTAGTACAAACGCAGCGCGTAGCCATGTTACCGCAGGAGATTTTTGTTAATATCTCGTTAACAAAACCTCGGAGAACATTTTCGCTGTGGAAAAAGTTGTTTCAAATGACCCAACGAGTCGGACCTTTTAAGGAGCTGCAACATTTTTAGGGCACCCTGTATAGACGGAGTGTCATCTCAGCGGGGAAGTAAGACTCGCGAGAAAAGGGCGAGTAGTGGCAAATTGGATAACTCCGTTCCTCTTCGGTGCTATTCATCATATATACATTATACAACAGTATACAATACATTATACAACGGGGACGCAAGTGCTGCAGCGTGAAAATTTGCGCGGGAATACTCTCGGCTCCAAACGCCAAGTAAAGATTCATTTCCACCAATTTTTATAACGTAGGAACAACACGTTCCATAAAAAATAAATTAAGTGATCAGTGTTAGTAGGCGTGCAATGAAGTGAATATTCGGTACATTAACCCGGACGCACTTGACGTTGCGACCCTTAACTTTGGATGGTGTCGTGTTCCTAAGATCAGCTATGCACTCGGCGCGTCTGTCGATGACCAGGATCGGATCAGTGACCTAGTGACACAGGTTTTCAAGCTGCAGGTGAATTTCCGAAAGGGTGAGTTTTAATTACATTATTCGCGACTAATATTTTTTAAATTTAACGCAGGCTATGGCTTATTTCCGACGATAATTCTCCAAATTTCCGTGCGTAAATTTTTCTTCGCAGTTTTTAAACGGACTTATTTATCATCAACAACAGTGCTGACCGTTATTGAACTACCGATTTTTATCAAAATAACGAACCACAATCACTTTTCGTTCGTTCCCTGTTGCATCACCTTTTCGTTTGTACGTTATTAAAAAAGGAAATTTACGTGTTTCTTATCCTCTCACTCCAAATAATTATTATTTTCGATTCTTCAAAAAAAAAACTGTGTATTCGTCTTCTTACGTTACATATGATGTTCAATCATTTATAATTCAAATAAATACCAAGAGCGTCGTGGCGACGGCACTGGCAAACCGGCGAGCCGTGACGACTTTCCCTCGCGTCTCGCGCGGACACACAGGTAGACCGAGTAGTTCGGGTCCTGCAGGCTGCGGGGAGGGGCTTCGTTCGGCCGATTAGGCGAGGGTCAAACCGCGCTCGTCTCTTCCTGTTCGACAAGTAAACGGTACACCTCGTGCTCCTTTTTCGAGTGATCCTTTACCTTCGTCGGTCTTAACGGAAATGTGCGTTCAAAGATCAACTTGAGCACGTCATTTCCACAATTATTCATTTGTTTGTCGGTCTCGTTCAATAAATTGTAGGGTACATATAGTTAATTTATTTCTTATGGATTACGCCTTCGGGACTTGATACATTTTCACATAATCGAAAGAATTCTTCGAATTTCGAGGAATTTTCGAGAACATTCGAGTGTAATCCGTTGCCGTCCGAAGTGCATCTCTCGCGTTTGCATCGCGTTGAAGTGCCTCTGTGCGTGCAGTGAATCGAAATCTTCGTGCGTTCCTTCTACGCCAAGTTTCGAGAAACTGTTCAGTGGTTATCTGGAACAGAAATTGTTCGGGTAATTACGTACCTGCATCGCTCATTACGAGATCGTTTGTGCGTTCGTGATAACGCGAAAGTTCGCGAATGTCGGAGTGCAAAATAACGAAAAAGGTGTCGCGTGTTCAACGACTAAAATTTTGAGTTTCCAACGGTAGTCGTTGGTATGGTGTGATAATAACACACCGACGCGTTCATACATGAGTGCCGTGACCTCGGTCTAGATCAAGCGGGTAGCGGGTCTCGGACGATCACCAGGACGATCGCCAAAATCGTCCCCCTTCAAATTCGGGGCGAAATCGATGTCGGCTAAGGCCAGTCAACGCCACCGTCCAGTGTCTTTCACGGCGGGCGGTAACATCGCGCGCGCTCCAAGCGTCCGCTGCGGGCGCCCACTAGCGGACGCGATCCAAAACGGCGCGAGGGAATAGGATTCCGACAACGGTTTTTAGTTTATGCCGATTTCTGTAATATAATGTATTCAGTTCCTATTCATTTTATATCTACTGCTATGAAAAAAAGCACATGATTTTAATCCATTTATCCTTCATTCATTATTCACTTTAAATGGCAAACTCTTTTTCATTTGCCATTCTACGCAACTTCCTTCGATGTATGCCGCCTTGCTTGTTCGTAGTCGCAGCGCGGCCCGGCGCGAGCTCCAGCGGAAGGCTCGGGCTCTGATTGGTCGGGGTTTTTTGTCAATATCTCGAAAACCAAAACTCGGATCTCAAAACTGTTAAGGACTTTTCGATGTCTTTTTGCATCAGGATATTGCATGTTCCGGGATGTCCCTCACTTCTGGGACACCATATATATATAGTGCTTCGAACATGATTCGAAGCTTAAAACTCGTGAAAGTCTTGATATGTCTTGAAAATCTTGGAAGTCTTGGAAGTCTTGAAAGTCTTGAATGTCTTGGAAGTTTTGAAAGTCTTAAAAGTCTTGAAAGTCTTGAAAATGCACATCTGGCTGCCAAAAACTAACCAGATTGATTTGCCAGAGGGTCTCGCTAGGGTCTCAGTTCATGACTGTATTGTCACGCGAGTCGGCGGTGGACGTAAATACGGGTCCGAAACCTACGAAGACATTGAAGCAAAAGTTTTAAGACTTCCAAGACGATCAAGACTTTCAAGACCTATCAAGACTCAAGACTTATCAAGACTTTCAAGGGTTTTAAGCTTCGAAGTACTCGCCTGATATTCAAGACAGATTCGAAGTGGTTCGAAGCGCTTCGAATCCCATCACTACTTGTTATATCACAAGGCTTTCCAGCGTAAGGACCCCTCACGCGCCTTCTTCCCTTTCCAATATTTGGCTGTCACGGCGTTTGTCACCGTGTGTCAATAATACCAGGGTGTTGACGCCTCTTACTATTCGCACGAGATTTGTTTTACCTCAGACCGTATGGCGGCGCTGTGCTCAATTTACTGAGAGAATTGTACGCTAGATGGTGTTGCTCGGGCAAAAATGTGGGGAGCCGCCACGAGAGGCGTTCCTGGCGCCTCCTTGGAACATGTTGTAGCGGAGAGGGCAAAGCGGCCATTGTGTCTCGTTCTTTCAAAGTGGCTGCGCATGAGCTTTACGAATAAAGACTTCCTTATTACCGTTAATCGTAGTTGCTTTGCAGAATCTGGCAGAAGTGGACCTGCCTAAACCCAAAAGGCGGACTTAACCACAAATAATCCTAGTGATATATCGTGGTGTATAGGTTAGATGTATATCGTCCATCAGCTTCATCAGCGTCCATAACCGTGCTCGTGCATAATCGGTGATTAATGTTCTTTTCAGCGTCCTTTAGTCAAGTGTTAAGTAAGTTGTAAAAAAGTACATTAATGTAAGCCATCAACATTCGTAATAAAAGATAGTGTAACTAAAGAAAATGTGTATTGTTTCATTCCTTTCTGTTGAAAAACAAACGACTGAGATGCAACTTCTGCACGATTATGCACTTTTAAATTGTATATAGGATGCATAAAATATGATTATGTGTAGTCATACAGAAATTGTATCTCAGTCGTTTCTGAAGTTCAATGAATTTAATAGCGAATTCGGCAGGCACGCACTGGCACTGCACTGGTGTCAGAAATTATCATACGTGACTTTAATTGGTTGTTTCTGATAGATACGAAAATAGCTCTATAAGAGTCAACCGACCAAAGTCACGCACGATAATTTCTGGCACCAGCGTAGTACCAGTGCGTGCTTGCTGAATTCGCTCTAACAGTAAGTGAACAGTACTGAACACGCGTTTCCAATTTCCCTCATACTAATTTGGTTTTAGCCCAGCCTGCTCAGATGGCGCTGACATGATAACAAAATAATACATTGAGTGTCAACACCCTGATTAATACACACGTCGTATGGGGCGTCTGAGCTTGCTCGACGACGGAGACACCGGTCTGTCATGGTTGCATTTTTAGCACCGCGCTGTAACCCTTCCAACGCGGACTAGAGAGAGAGAACTCCGTGTGTACGCGTACGCGACCTTGGAGAGTCCTGCTATATCAGTATATTGCATGTTCTGCAGAGTCCCTGAATTTTGAGACACCCTAGTAATATAGCAAAGCGGGTTCTAACTCAGGTCCTCTGAGGGGAGCGCGGGGGCGGGGGGAAGTGAGGGCGCACAGGGGAGTGCGGTGGGGGGAAGCCGTAACCGTGGAGGGGATCAGTCTGGGCCGAGCTGCCGCGGAGACCTCTCCAGACCTTGCCCAACGTCGGAAATTTTTTAGACCTAACCGAGGAAGAGGACGACACCCGAAAACTTTTTAGGCCTTGACGTATCCCCGAAATATTTTCCCAAACCAGATCCACCGCTGGAATTTTTTTCCCTCTCCCCCGCATCGATCTACCAAACCAATATGCAAGAGACATTTTCGTCCCCAACGCAGAGAAATAATAATTTTTAAATCAACCATTATGTAACAAGCATTTTAGAGCTAACAGTATTCTAAAGCGTTCCGATTTAACATCACAGCGTATCGCTGGATCGTGTGTAATTCGAATCCTCTGGAGCAGCCGTACGGGATGACGTACGGTTGTGGCGCGAAAAAGGCTTGAACGGAATATGATTATGCGGCGTCAGCTGAAATTTCTATCCATACCAACAGACATTTATTTCCAACGCAGAGAAATAATAATTTTTTAATCAGCGATCTACCGAACCATTATGTAGAAAACAGACATGTTTTTTCAAACAAATATGCAGCAAGCATTCTAAAGGTAGCAAGTTTTAAAGCTAACAGTATTTCGAACATTGCAGCGTATCGCGCGAATACGCGTAATTTGATACCTCTGAGAAAGCCGCGCGAGATGATGTCATTTGGCGGCGCGAAGAAGACGCGAATGAAATATAATACTTTTTAAACGCTGAAATCTTAAAATTATGTGGCGAGGAAAGAAGAAGGAAGATGGGTAAATAAAATGGGGCCAGAATATGTGTCTAAGATGTTATATATATTGTTACAAAATTAAAAATATAAATATAATTTAACATTTTTTTTCCTACGAGCATCAGCTACAATATCATTGATGGCACATGCTAATAGTTCGCATTCTACAAGATAACCCTCGTCGTAATATTCGCTATCACGTATGATTTTAGCAGCACGATGCGTATCTAATGTTTCACAGACAGCATCGCTCTGTTGTAGTACGTTAACAAAAGTTTCAAATTTTGTCCGCACATCATGTGCAGTTTTACCCAACCGCGGATACACATAGGCTATACACGGCTCAAGATTAAATAAAAATGTTACTGTATTCGGTTTGAAATACAGCGATTTATTAAGTAGCGTCATCTTTACAATCGCAGAATCATAGATCCGACAAAAATCCACCGTTAATTCATCAATCCGTATCGGCGCTGATCCAGGCAATTGTGCACGTTCTTCGATGTCTATACGTTTTTCGACTAGTATTCCCCATGTTGAAATCGGCAATATGAGGTGATTCCCACGATTGTTGCCGAGAATAATTTCTACATCGGTTTATAGGTCGTACGTTGATTGCAATTTCCAAATATTTGCTACCCACAGATGTTAATGCGTATCTTCTGACCATGATACACGATGATTGGCGCGGACTAAGAGAACAATCAAAGCTATGAAATTGTCCATTCGTATCAGGAATAAACATAAAAATTTCGAGAAGTTAGGAAAATTAAGCCTTATCTGCTACATGCATTCCCCTTGCACGTAGCTCATCCAAAAGCTGAGCCAGCCATATTTGGTGCCCCAGCCACAACTCACGATCGTGCAAGATCTGTAGCCGCCGGGCCTTTAGTATCATCAGCGAAGGTGGTGGCGAGTCCTAGAACGTACAAACATCGACATAATATTGATACATTAAACATAATAAACATCAATCACACGAAACAATGCAAAGTATTACATACCGGCGGAGACGACGACGGCGACGACTCCGGAGATGTCGGCGGTGATGGTGTAGGCGGCAGCGAGTCCTAGAACCCAACAATAACCGATATAATATTAGCACGTTAAAAACGCAATAAACATCAAAATTGGCGAAACATTGTAGAGTATTAGGTACATACCACTAGATTATCCTGCCACATCGCTCGATCAAAAGTAGGAATAATTTTCCAGTATCCCATCATGACTGTTTTATGTTCGAAGTCGCGGTCACGCTTGACAGACGACTGATATTGCAGCACTCATAGAATTCATCACAGGTAGATCCATATCTAAAGTTGCATACATTGTGAAGTAGGCAGTCTTTGTTCTTCACCTTCTTCTTCACTGACCACCCCCTTCCTCCTTGCACCCATCTTCTTCGAATTCTTCACAGGTCAGCCCCTTCTTCTTTG
The DNA here is from genome assembly GCA_944738655.2 of Andrena hattorfiana. NCBI lineage: Eukaryota > Metazoa > Arthropoda > Insecta > Hymenoptera > Andrenidae > Andrena > Andrena hattorfiana. The sequence goes on along the minus strand of OX122890.1, from coordinate 49,094,938 downwards.
CACTCAGCATTCGAGTTGGGAGTGTTTTAGTAATTATTTTGAATAAATTTATTTACATATAATGATGTAGTATTGTAAAAGAACAATTTTTATTTAATTAAGTAAAATTCATTTTTTTTTTTACCTTTTATATCATAATTAGTATAAATTATATTAATCTCGAAATTAAAATGACTAATTATAAATTATTTTTTACGTGGAATAATAATGTCAAATTTATAATTAGAGGTGATATGTTATTCGATTTAATTAATATTTAGATTTTTTAAATGAATTTATTCACCTGTTTATAAAAAAAAACATGTCTTTTTGTTTAACAATTTAAAGTCTGCTCTGCTCAAATGAATTATTTTTAAATGGCTACAGTATATTGACTGTACAAAGATAGCATAATGATAGCATAAAATTAGTCTTTTTACTGAAGGCTTGAATGATCGAGTTGATGAAATATTTCTTGTCTCTAGATTAAACTGTTAATTTAAATTTTAAGTAAAAATGCTTAGATTTTTCTATGGGACGAGAAGACCCTATAGAATTTTATAATTTATTTTAAGAATAAGTTTTAATAAAATGAATTATTTTATTGGGAGGATATTTAAATTAATTTAACTTTAAAAAAATGTATCCAATTATTTTTGTTTCAAAAAGATAGTTTATTAAAAATTGTTAGATTTAATTACCTTAGGAATAACAGCGTAATATATTTGAAGAGATCATATTTATGAAGATGATTGCAACCTCGATGTTGAATTAAGATATAATTTAAATGCAGGATTTTAAATTTTATGTCCGTTCGACTTTTAATACATTATACGATTTGAGTTCAGATCGGCGTGAGCCAGATCGGTTTCTATCTACATTTATCTAATAAATTTTTGTGCGAAAGGACTTAATTTATAAATTATTTTTTGCTATATTCAATAAAAATTATAATTTTATATTTATTAAGAATTGCTGTTTACCCTGTGATAATTCTTGCTTGGGCTTCAAATTCTAATTATTCAATATTAGGAGCGATTGGTTTAATTTCGCAGTTAGTTTCTTCTGAAGTAAGTTTATTGTTAACAATATTTTCTGTAATTTTATTAATTGAAAGTTAATCATTATCGGATTTATAGAAATTTTCAATATTATATTAAATATCAATATTATATTAAATTTATTTTAATTTTAATTCCAATTTATTTAATGTTTTTTTAATAAGATTATTAATTGAGCTAATTCGAACACCTTTTGATTTAGTAGAGCGGGGATCAGAATTGGTGTCTAGGTTTAATACTGAGTTCGTTAGTGTTTTCGGGTCTTCGCGGGAGTGTGCATGGATTCAACGTTCGTTATTTTTTCTAGAGTTTGTAGTTGCCGACCCCGCCAGGTGACATAAACATTAACTACCGGCGGGCCGTGCGCGAGTATCGTGCCACGCGGCGGCAATTTGAGGCCGAAAACGTCGAGTGGCTGGACGATGAGGATGAGGATGCGTGGGGTGTGCGGGCCCTTTTGGTGAGTTTTCCGTTACTTATGTTTTGATCATTTTTTTGTTGTTCAAATCTCTCTTCTTTTGTTTAACCTAAACGTTAGTGCACTATTACTTTTCTTCATAATTATGACCATTTCCTTATTCCTGCCCTATTCTACAGGGTGTCCCACCTAAGACGGGTTTAGGAAATAAAAAAATTCTTTATTCTTTATCGTATGGATCTGGAAGTGTTGCCGATGGATTCCTTGTGGTTTTCCGATGAAAATCATGCCAAATGTCGTGTAAATCGGATAACTTTTACATAGGGAGTATAAATAGCTTGTGTCAAAGTAGTCCGATTTGCGTGATATTTGGTATGATTTTCATCAGAAAAACATAAGGAATCCATTGGCGTCACTTCTCTTTCGACACGACGAAGAAAAGAATTTCTTAATACGCTGTAATGGATATTTCACCCTCGACTGCGGGGGCTCGACCCCAATTCGTTACGTTCGGCCCAGGATTCGTACCTTTTTCCGGAAAAAGACATAAAAATCGGGTGAGGCACTGCGAAGGGCAGCCCTCGCCACGGTGTACCAGGCCGCATCTCCTTTACGAGTCGTTACGGGCGACTCCCGCCCGAGAGGAATACGATTTACTTTAATTATAGTACATGTGTATTTTGTAATTAAGTGTTTCTATCGTCTCCTGAATTCAATAACTTGGCATCCCGACATCTACGCTCCTACAATCCACCGTCAATACTCCTCGTGGAGAGACACAGGAAGAAAAGGGGTAGCCCGCTGTCGTCGCGTGGTCCTCTCGAGTATAAATACGAGCTTCGATATCAAAACAAAAGCATGCGTTGACGTATTCCGTGCGAGAGAAGGTGGGCATTGGGGAGGAGGTATTGCTGTGAAGAGGGCCTCTTCAAGAGAGCAGCCGTTTGTGAGGGATGCAAATCCGATTGGTTCTAATACAATTTGCTCCCTATGGTTGAAATTTAGTCTAGCAACTTTCACACCTCCTAACCTAACCAATCCAACTTGCATCGCTCCCAAAAGAACCGGCCATCCGAGCGTAGAAGCAAGTGCGAAATAAAAGTAACGGTGCGCTTCTCGATTCCGCAGATGTACCTACCTAAGTAGCATTTCTGACGGAAAAGAATTGTCCAGCCTTTGGGCCTGCGTAGACCTTTGGCAGGTAGGTATCTATTACAACAGGCAAGGCCACCCGTGGCGCCTGTAAGACCGTCCCCAGTCCTTGCTATTCCAGAGGGTTTTCTTCCAGTGAAAATCAGTAAATTTGCAAGCGCAATATCTTAAAAACCAGTGGAAATCAAGTGTATACATTAAAGCTTATTGAATTTGTCTTGGAACGCACTATCAACTCAGGACTTCAAAAAAAATAGTTCCATTTGAAAAACCGAACTTGACCATCGTATCTTTTAAAATAATAATCGAAAACAAAATTCGTTCGGGCTAATAAGTTGGCCCCCTCGAACCATGCAATGCACTATTTTTTTTATATTTTTATCGACAATACTTTAAGAGATATCGCGCTGTCCAGTCTTAGGTGGGACACCCTGTATAAAGTGTTTAAGATGGTTCGCGGGTACGTTCGTCGCCCTTTATACGATAATTATTGTTATCATAAACCTAGACACCAATTCTGATCCCCCCTCTACTAAATCAAAAGGTGTTCGATTTAGCTCAATTAATAATCTTATTAAAAAAACATTAAATACATTGAAATTAAAATTAAAATAAATTTAATATAATATTGATATTTAATATAATATTGAAAATTTCTATAAATCCGATAATGATTAACTTTCAATTAATAAAATTAGAGAAAATATTGTTAACAATAAACTTACTTCAGAAGAAACTAACTGCGAAATTAAACCAATCGCTCCTAATATTGAATAATTAGAATTTGAAGCCTAACCAACAATTATCACAGGGTAAACACCTATTCTTAATAAATATAAAATTCTAATTTTTATTGAATATAGCAAAAAATAATTGATAAATTAAGTCCTTTGGCACAAAAATTTATTAGATAAATATAGATAGAAACCAATCTGGCTCACGCCGATCTGAACTCAAATCGTATAAGGTATTAAAAGTCGAACAGACTTAAAATTTAAAATCCGGCATTTAAATTATATCTTAATTCAACATCGAGGTCGCAATCATCTTCATAAATATGATCTCTTCAAATATATTACGCTGTTATTCCTAAGGTAATTAAATCTAACAATTTTTAATAAACTATCTTTTTGAAACAAAAAAAAATTGGAGACATTTTTTTAAAGTTAAATAAATTTAAATATCCTCCCAATAAAAGAATTTATTTTATTAAAACTTATTCTTAAAATAAATTATAAAATTCTATAGGGTCTTCTCGCCCCATAGAAAAATCTAAGCATTTTTACTTAAAATTTAAATTAACAGTTTAATCTAGAGACAAGAAATATTCCATCAACTCGTTCATTCAAGCCTTCAATAAAAAGACTAATTATTATGCTACCTTTGTAAAGACAATATACTGCAGCCATTTAAAAATAATTCATTTGAGCAGAGCAGACTTTAAATTGTTAAACAAAAAGACATGTTTTTTTTTATAAACAGGTGAATAAATTCATTTAAAAAATCTAAATATTAATTAAATCGAATAACATATCACCTCTAATTATAAATTTGACATTATTATTCCACGTAAAAAATAATTTATAATTAGTCCTTTTAATTTCGAGACTAATATAATTTATATTAATTATGATATAAAAGGTAAAAAAAAATGAATTTTACTTAATTAAATAAAAATTGTTCTTTTACAATACTACATCATTATATGTAAATAAATTTATTCAAAATAATTACTAAAACACTCCCAACTCGAATGCTGAGTGCAAAGAAGAAGGGGCTGACCTGTGAAGAATTCGAAGAAGATGGGTGCAAGGAGGAAGGGGGTGGTCAGTGAAGAAGAAGGTGAAGAACAAAGACTGCCTACTTCACAATGTATGCAACTTTAGATATGGATCTACCTGTGATGAATTGTATGAGTGCTGCAATATCAGTCGTCTGTCAAGCGTGACCGCGACTTCGAACATAAAACAGTCATGATGGGATAGTGGAAAATTATTCCTACTTTTGATCGAGCGATGTGGCAGGATAATCTAGTGGTATGTACCTAATACTCTACAATGTTTCGCCAATTTTGATGTTTATTGCGTTTTTAACGTGCTAATATTATATCGGTTATTGTTGGGTTCTAGGACTCGCTGCCGCCTACACCATCACCGCCGACATCTCCGGAGTCGTCGCCGTCGTCGTCTCCGCCGGTATGTAATACTTTGCATTGTTTCGTGTGATTGATGTTTATTATGTTTAATGTATCAATATTATGTCGATGTTTGTACGTTCTAGGACTCGCCACCACCTTCGCTGATGATACTAAAGGCCCGGCGGCTACAGATCTTGCACGATCGTGAGTTGTGGCTGGGCACCAAATATGGCTGGCTCAGCTTTTGGATGAGCTACGTGCAAGGGGAATGCATGTAGCAGATAAGGCTTAATTTTCCTAACTTCTCGAAATTTTTATGTTTATTCCTGATACGAATGGACAATTTCATAGCTTTGATTGTTCTCTTAGTCCGCGCCAATCATCGTGTATCATGGTCAGAAGATGCGCATTAACATCTGTGGGTAGCAAATATTTGGAAATTGCAATCAACGTACGACCTATAAACCGATCTAGAAATTATTCCCGGCAACAATCGTGGGAATCACCTGATATTGCCGATTTCAACATGGGGAATACTAGTCGAAAAACGTATAGACATCGAAGAACGTGCACAATTGCCTGGATCAGCGCCGATACGGTTTGATGAATTAACGGTGGATTTTTGTCGGATCTATGATTCTGCGATTGTAAAGATGACGCTACTTAATAAATCGCTGTATTTCAAACCGAATACAGTAACATTTTTATTTAATCTTGAGCGGTGTATAGCCTATGTGTATCCGCGGTTGTGTAAAACTGCACATGATGTGCGGACAAAATTTGAAACTTTTGTTAACGTGCTACAACAGAGCGATGCTGTCTGTGAAACATTAGATACGCATCGTGCTGCTAAAATCATACGTGATAGCGAATATTACGACGAGGGTTATCTTGTAGAATGCGAACTATTAGCATGTGCCATCAATGATATTGTAGCTGATGCTCGTAGGAAAAAAAATGTTAAATTATATTTATATTTTTAATTTTGTAACAATATATATAATATCTTAAACACATATTCTGGCCCCATTTTATTTACCCATCTTCCTTCTTCTTTCCTCGCCACATAATTTTAAGATTTCAGCGTTTAAAAAGTATTATATTTCATTCGCGTCTTCTTCGCGCCGCCAAATGACATCATCTCGCGCGGCTTTCTCAGAGGTATCAAATTACGCGTATTCGCGCGATACGCTGCAATGTTCGAAATACTGTTAGCTTTAAAACTTGCTACCTTTAGAATGCTTGCTGCATATTTGTTTGAAAAAACATGTCTGTTTTCTACATAATGGTTCGGTAGATCGCTGATTAAAAAATTATTATTTCTCTGCGTTGGAAATAAATGTCTGTTGGTATGGATAGAAATTTCAGCTGACGCCGCATAATCATATTCCGTTCAAGCCTTTTTCGCGCCACAACCGTACGTCATCCCGTACGGCTGCTCCAGAGGATTCGAATTACACACGATCCAGCGATACGCTGTGATGTTAAATCGGAACGCTTTAGAATACTGTTAGCTCTAGAATGCTTGTTACATAATGGTTGATTTAAAAATTATTATTTCTCTGCGTTGGGGAGGAAAATGTCTCTTGCATATTGGTTTGGTAGATCGATGCGGGGGAGAGGGAAAAAAATTCCAGCGGTGGATCTGGTTTGGGAAAATATTTCGGGGATAGGTCAAGGCCTAAAAAGATTTCGGGTGTCGTCCCCTCCCTCGGTTAGGTCTAAAAAATTTCCGACGTTGGGCCAGGTCTGGAGAGGTCTCCGCGGCGCACAGTAGTCGAAAATGACACAATCGGCGTCAAAAATCGATTCTCAGGCCAAATCGAAATGAAAATCAACGAAACTTAGTATACTAGGGTATTAGGTATCGCTGATTACGAATCCTTGGACGATTTTTGAAAAATAAGGTGGCCGATCCAATATGGCTGCCCAAACTCGGGGAAAACCAGTAAAATGGGGATCATACAAACGAAAAATGTTGTTTATTGAAATCCTAAAGCTATAACTGTATATTTTATGAGTCTACAAAGTTGCATTATACTGTATAGAATTCTACACTAAAGAATAGTTGTCAAAAATGGTATATAACAATATAAAAACAAACATTCTTTACTAATTTTATCATTTCCGTGGTAAATACTACAAATATATGATTAATCTAACCATTGAGTATCTATCGGGGGCGAAAATAAAGATTATTGATATAAAAGAATGTTAGTAGAATTGTTTATTAATAATTTGTTTAAACAATTTTTTAACAAAGTTACAGTGAAATCCATTTCATACAATCAAATTGATCATATTTTGTTGTAACATTACTATAAACAATTAATTGTTATTAAACAATTTGTTATCATAATAGATTTCAGTAATATTCAACAACGATAAGTGCAATTTGGAAGGTACATTGTTTTTATGACGTTGGTACCACTAAGTAAGGATTCTTGGAAATTTCATCCTTAGGGGGGTGAAGAGGGGTAAAATTTATTTTCTCTTCATCACCTTGGTTTTCACTTACAACGGTTGCCCACATAAATGCGTAAAACTCAATTTCAGAATTTTGCCCTAACCAACCCCTAAGGGGTTGAAATGTGTTTTCACGTATTCTTCAAATTCTCTTGGGCCCGATTAGATATCAACTTGGTTTTAGGTACAAATGTTATCCCCACAAATGCCTATCAACAAATTTCAAGATCTTGCCCCAATCAACCCCAAGGTGAAAAAGGGGAAAAATTTGTATTCACGGATCCCTCAAAAGCTCTTCAGTCCGCATCGATATCGATACTTGGTTTAAACGTAACAACACAAATGTCTAAAAACCAATTTCAAAATTTTACCCTAATCAACCCTTAAAGGGCCGACTCTGGATCTGGTGTGCTAAGGGTACATTGAATTGGGGCGTCTTAAGTTTTGAATAGATATATAGATATAGTTGAGACATACACACACGCACGCACGCATGCACGCACGCACGCGCGCACACACACACGCACGCACACACACACACACACACACACACACACACACGCACGCACGCACGCACGCACGCACGCACGCACGCACGCACACACACACACACACACACACACACACATGTATATTTATTGTTCCTCTTCGGGTTACAAGAACTTCTGTTTCCGCTTTGCACCTTTCTTTAACTCTACTTAAACCTGTTTCCCACACTTATAACTATCTCTCTCCTATATTTACACTATTTACACTATTTGCACTCTCGCCTTTCGCCTCATCGCCTTCGCACGCATTTCGCTGCTCTCGCTCGCAACTCGTCGCCCTCGCTCGCTTCTCGCCGCTCTCGCTCGCGTCTCGCCGCACTCGCTCGCATCTCGCCACCCTCTCTCGCGTCTCGCTGCCCTCTCTCGCTCTCCCTACTCCTCCCATCTCTCCCTCTCCTATTCTATCTTACACTCCACCCTCCGCATTCATCCTTCCGTCCTTCCGTTTCCGCAATCTCTCTCTCTCTCGCTCTCTCCCTCTCTCTACCTCTCCCTCTCTCTCACTCGCTCACTCACTCACTCATTCACTCATTCACTCCTCACTCACTCACTCACTCACTCACTCTCTCTTTCTCATTCTCTCTTGTCCTCTCCCCTCTCCACCCTCCTCTTTCTGCCCCCGTGAATCCTATTCCTCTCCTCTTCCAGCGCTCTTAGCCTCCCCTCCCTTTTCCCTCCTCCCCCAACACTTCTCTTACTTTGTCTTGCCAGCTACTTTTGTCCCCCTTGTCCCTGCATCTTTCCCAAACATGCTCCCATGTTTCCTCCTCACCCCCGCAAACTCTACATACCCTTTTCTCCGTCCCCTCCCAGTACCTTCCTTCCCGTATCTCGTTTCCCAACCTAAACCTTGCGATCCTTCTCCACCTGCTTTCCCCCCACCTCTTTCTTAGGTATTCCGGGAACCCCTCCCCCCTCGTCCATTTATACCACCTGTTGTATCTGGACTCCATTATCTTTTGTCGCGTTTGTCCTTCGTCCTTTTCTCTGCATCTTCTCTCTATCTCTCCATATCCCTCCCTCCCCCTTTCCCTTAACCTCCTCACCTCCTCTATCTCTAGTCCTACTATCTCTTTCGTCTACCTCTTTGTAAAATCCTCTCCTTTCCTCCTCCCACGCGGACACTCTTCCCTCTTTTCCTTCTCTTTTCATTATTTCCTCCCAACACTTTCTCGCCAACCCACTCCCCCTTCCCTCTTCCAGCCTCATCTCGAAGTTCCATGCTCTTCTTCCTGCTTTTATCCATAGCTTCTCCCTATCCACCTCTTTCCTTATCATGTACCCCGGCGTTACTTTCTCCACCGCTAACACCCACCTTATAAATCTCTGCTGCGTCGCCTCTATCGCTTTCCTTTCCCTCCAACCATTTCCCTCTACCCCATAACTCTCCACCGTCCATACTAATGACTCGAATAAGTATAGCCTTCTCCTCACGTCATTCGTGAACTTTCTTTTCCCAATTCCCCATACCTGCCTCATTGCCACTGCCGCCTTTCTTGCCCTTGCCGCCACCTGCCCCTCCTGCCCTCCATTCCTTCCTATCTCATGTCTCAAGTATGTGAACTTTGTTACTTCCTCTATCCTCCTTCCTTTCCAGCTCCAGCTTGGTTTCTTCCTTCTCCCCCCTCCTTTCACGAATCTCATTAATTTCGTCTTTTCTACGTTCAATACTAGTTTCTTCCTGTCCAGATACCTCTCTAGCCTTTCTATCACCCCCCAACTTTCTTTCGTCCTCTGCCACCAACACCACATCGTCCGCGTACGCAAGCGATCTTATCTTTTCCCCTCCGATCCTTATTCCCTCATCTCCCCTTTCTCAACACATCCTCTAAGTGGGCGCTCAGGGGACACCCCTGCCTTAATAAGTAGAAGCTCTCGCTGTCCAGAAGTTTTCCCCCTCCTCTCCTCCTACACTTACCCTACTTTTCGTCTCCGAATATAGCTCCTTTATCCTTCTTCTTAAGTCCCCACTTACCCCTCTCTCCTCCATTGCTCTCCATAGCACCCCCCTATCTACAGAGTCGAATGCGGCTTTTAGGTCGATGAACAACGCTACCATTTTTCCCCTGGCTTCTCCGTCCTTCTACTTATCAAGTAGTTTAGCACATATACGTTGTCCATCGTTCCAATACCTCTCCTAAACCCCGTCTGATTTTCCGGCACCATTTTGCCCTCTTCCATCTCTACCACCAGCCTTTCTGCCAGCACCGACGCATATACCTTATACAATGTTGGCATCACCGTCACCCACCGTCTACCCCCACTCCTTCCCCATTTTTCACGATCAGAACCACCACCCCCTCTTCCCACTCCTCCGGCCTCCCCTCGCCTCTCCATACCTTATTTATCATTCCCCATGCCCACCCCTGCACCTCCATCCCTCCATACCTCCACACTTCATTTAGTATTTGGTCTCCCCCCATTGCTTTGTTGTCCCTCAACTTTCCAAATACCTTTTTTACCTCTTCCCACGCTATCTCATCCCTTTCTTCCCCTCTTCTGCTCCCTACCTGTCCCCTCACTACTCACCCTTCTACTCCTCCCAGTACCCTCATGAAATGCTCCTTCCACTCTTTCATTTCTATCTTCTCGTTTATCCTCTTCTTCCTCTTCCTCACGCTGTTCACTATCTCCCATACCTCTTTCTCATTTCTTACTTCCTCCACCTCTTTTATAAACCTGTCCGCCTCTTCCTTTTTCTTTTCCTCACATTTTTTTTGATACTGCCTTTTCAGCTCCCTGTACTCCTCAACTTTCGCTCCCCTCTTTCTCCATCTTCTCAGCGCCTTTCTTGCTTCCCCTTTCGCTACCATGCACTCCTCGTTCCACCATCCCATTCTTTTCTTCTCCTTTTCTCTCCCTCCCTCCTTTAACCCCCGTCTCAACCTACTCAGCCCCTCCTGTAGCTCCTCTTCTAGTCCTAGTCCCTTTTCTTCGCCTATCCCCGCCACCTCCTCTCTGAATCTCTCCCTTCCCCTCTTGTTCCACCCACCCCTCCCTGTCCCGCCTCTATTTTCCTCTCCCCTTTTTCTTTCTTTTCTCTCCTCCCTTATCCTCACTATTAGCGGGTGGAGATCCGATTCCACCCCCTCCCCTACCTCTAAGCTCTCTATCCTATCCACTACGCCTACCTCCCCTACCACATAATCTATAACCGTCTCCCCCCTTGCCCCTGTATATGTGAATTCCCCCCTCTCGTCTCCTTTCATGGTCCCATTCAAAATCCCCCACCCTCTCTCCTCCAGCCACACGACCAATTTTCTCCCCTCCGCGTTCTCCGTTCCATCCTTCGAATTCCTCAATCCCTCTTCCTCCTCTCCTAATGTACCCCCTCCCTTTCTTCCCGTCCTGGCGTTAAAATCTCCTCCTACTAGCGTCTCCCCCTCTTCTTCCCCCTTTTCTGCCCACTCCTCCATTTTTTCCAGTTTCCTTTCCAAATCCCCGCTCACGTATACTCCTACAAAGTTCCACCTCTTTCCTCCTATTCTTGCCCTTACCTTTATTAATCCTTCTTCTCCTATTGTTATCCCCCTTTGCCTCCCTCTACTAGTTCCTTCCTTACCCCCGCCACCATTCTCCCCTTCGCCCTCCCCTTATTGTTGTCCCTCCTTGCTGCCTGCGTTTCCCATATGAATCCCTTCGGTAGCTTTCCTCTTATCGCCCCCCACCCCTTCTCCTCCACCCACATCTCCATCATTAGTATAATGTCCCACCTTCCTATCCTTCCCCAGAATTCCGCATCTTTTCTTGCTAGCCCCGCTACATTCAACCATACTACCTCCCACCCCTTCCTTTCTCTCTCCTCTTTCTTTGCCGTCTGTCCCTCTTTCCTACTCACTCCTACCCGCCCTTCTCCTGCGGTTCTCCTTTTCCTTCCCCCTGCTTCCCTTGCTCCTCCTCCCTTGCTGCTTCCTTTCCCCACTCCCTCCCCTTTATGTCCCTTAGCACCTCGTTTCTTTCGTCCCACCTCTACCAGCAACCCTCTATCATCACCCTATTAAATTTCACCCATACCCTTTTCTCCCACCTTCTCTCCCTCTCCGTTATTGTCTCTAGCTTTCTCTTCTCCTTCCTTTCCCGCCATGTCAAATCGGCCTCAATCCTCTCTTTTCTACCTGCTAACTTCTTCTTTTCCTCCATCACTCTTCTTTTCGTTTCCCCGTCCTTTAATCTCACAACCACGATCTCTCCTCCTCCCCCTACCATTCTGACCGATTCTATTCCTTCCTGTAACCCCATGATCCTAAATAGATCCTCCACTCCCTCCTTGACTGTTTTTCCCTTATCCTCCACCCCCCTTATCACAATATTCTTTCCTCTCCTCCCTTTCTTTCTCCTCCATCTTTCATTCCAGCTCCCTAAACCTTCTTTCTACATCCTCCTCTCCCTCTTTCACACCTACCCGCCTCTCCTCCACACTTATCTCCAGCTTTTCTACCCTCTCCTCCAGCTGCCGCCCTCCTGTCCCTCCTATTCTCTCTACCTTTTCTATCCTCATCCCTAGCTCTCGTACTTCCTTCTTTAATTCCTCCTTTTCCTTCTTCCATTTTTCCCTTATCTTCCACATTTCTTCCTTTAGCCCTTCTATCTCCCCTCTGAGCCACTCCTCTTGCCCTTTCGCCCTTTCCCTTGTCTCCTCTCTACGTTCTGCTATCTCTTCTCTCATATGTTTTAACATCTCCATTATGTCCCCTTCCTGTCCTCCTTTCCCTGTTGGCGATCTCGCTACCTTCTTACTTGTCCTGAACGCCTTTTCCTTCTCCTCCTCTACTAATATCACATCTCCTTGCCTCTCCCTTTTTCATCTCAGTAAATCTTCTATTCCACCTGTACTATTTCTTCTCTCAAGTTTAAATCTTTCTGCACTCGTGGGCCTACCTTTTTTTGGCTTCCTCTCCCTTCTCTTCTACCTCCTTCCTTTTGTTTCCCATTCCTTTCTATCCTTCTCCACTTTCCTATGATCTCTCTTTTTCCTCCTACGTCTTTTGCCTAACTCTTCCTTCTTCTACCTTGTCGCCACTTTCCTTTTCCTTTTCGACGCTCTTCCTTATCTCCTTCTTTCCTATCTTCACCACCAGGTGTCACCTACTACCTCTTCCTCTTCGCGCCTATTCTGCTCGTACTCTCCCGTTTTTCTCCCTAACCTGAAAATTACTCTTCTCACCCTTTTCCCCTGTCTCCCTCTTTCTCCTATTCTCCTCCCTGAGTCCCTTCTACCTTCCTGCTACTCCACCTTTCACTTTCCCCACTCCTTTTCCTCTACTCTCCACTCTCACACTCCACACTCTTCCACTTCACGCAGCGCAGCACTCTTACACTCCTCACTCAATCGCACCGGAAACGGAAGTCTATATATATATAAACGTTCGTTATACAGAGGTTACTTTACCGAAATTACATAAAAAATTGTTACGAATTATACCCCTTTTCACCCACTTGGGGAATTAATTAGGGCAATATCCTGAAATTTGTTGATAGGCATTTGTGGGGATAACCTTTGTAACTAAAAACCAAGCTGATGTTTAATCGGGCCCAAGAGAATTTGAAAAATACGTGAAAACACATTTCACCCCCTCAGGAGTTGGTTAGGGCAAAATCCTGAAATTGAGTTTTACGCATTTCCATTACGCATTACGTATGTACGCATTATGGCAACCGTTGTAAGTGAAAACCAAGGTGATATCTAATCGGACCTAAGAGATATTAAGAAGTCCGAGAAAATAAATTTTACCCCTCTTCACCCCCTGGGGATGAAATTTCCAAGAATCCTTACTTAGTGGTACCTACGTCATAAAAACAATGTACCTTTAAAATTGCACTTATCGTTGTCGAATATTACTTAAATCTATTATGTTAACAAATTGTTTAATAACAATTAATTGTTTATAGTAATGTTACAACAAAATATGATCAATTTGATTATATGAAATGGATTTCATTGTCACTTTGTTAAAAAATTGTTTAAACAAATTGTTAATAAACAATTCTACTAACATTTTTTTATGTCAATAATCTTTATTTTCGCCTCCGATAGATATTCAATGGTTAGATTAATCATGTATTTGCAGTATTTACCGCGAAAATGATAAAATTAGTAAATAATTTTGGTTTTTATATTGTTATGTACCATTTTTTGACAACTATTCTTTAGTGTAGCATTCTATACAGTATAATGCAACTTTCTAGACTCATAAAATATAAAGTTATTGCTTTAGGATTACAATAAACAACGTTTTTCGTTCGTATGATCCCCATTTTAGTGGTATTGGCCGAGTTTGGGCGGCCATATTGGATCCGCCATCTTCCTTTTCAAAAATCGTGCAACGGATTCGTAATCAGCGATACCTAATACCCCAGTATACCAAGTTTCGTTCATATTCATTTCGATTTGGCGTGGAAATCGACTTTTGACGCCGACTGTGTCATTTTCGACCACTGTGCGGCGGCTCGGCCCGGACTGATCCCCTCCACGATTACGGCTTCCCCCATTCCGCGGCTCGTGCGCGCGCAGCCGGTCTTCCACTCCCCGCTCTCCCCGCACCAAGCCCCCCCCCCCCCCGACTGCCCCGCGCGCCCTCACTTCCCCCCGCCCCCGCGCTCCCCTCAGAGGACCTGAGTTAGAACCCGCCTTGCTATACTACTCTCTCTGTATATTATGTCTATGGTCGCCCCCCTAAGTTACACCATTCTTTTTGTCCTCTATTGTTTACGTAAGGACCCCCAACCAGATGCGAATTTGTTACCACTTTCTTTTATCCGAAAATTCGAAACCTCGAACGTTAAGGTCATTCTTGAAAGAGATGCCACCTGATTTTAAAGTGTCATTTGATTCCTCTTGACAATCCCTTTCCAATGGTGTATAAACATCACTTTACAGTCACTTCCAGTCACAAATCACTATACAAACTTAATAACGTTGTTTTTCTTAATTTTGCACTTTATCCAATACCCTGATAGCCAGATCTGGGGAGCAGAATCTGACGTCAGAATCGTAGTCGTCTGTGTCGGCATTGGGTTGCATTCTGAGGTGCAGAGCCTGATGTCAGTGCCTGATGTCAGATCGGCAGCAGATTCTGCTGTCTGCTTGGCACAGCCAACAGCGCCATCTGAGTGAGGGCCAGAATTACGAAACAATTCCCTACGCGTGACGTCTGTTTTCTATTTAATACGTTTTGTCTTTACGGGGTGTACATTCCGTTTACGTGGGGGTTGGATTCTTTCATTATTAAGCGTGTCATAGTTTTTAGCGTCCCATTCGGCTGGCGCCCTTATGTGGCGCATAACTTGCGTAATGGTTCCGCCGATCCTGCCTATACGCGATGTAGTAAACAAACCGTTTCAACCGTCTTTCGTCCTGGAATCGGCACGGAGAAAGTTTTTGCGGGTATAGTTGCCTCCAGTAGACATCAGTGCAGGGTGGTCTGGTGCGTTTGAACGCTAATAACCACCGCACGTTGAAATAATAATGAATTTCTGACTCGTGTACTGTGACAGACTCGAGGAATGACAGAATGAAGCTTCCAGGATTCTCCGTCACCGGCGTTGATGGTATATTCGCGCCATGTACCATCAGAACCGGTGAAAGACCAAACTAGCCGATAAATGTAGGAAAGACATAGATGCCGAGATGTATCGAAAGTCGAATCGCGCTGTTGCCGCATTTCCCCTATTACTATTTTGTCGTCAGGGAGGTTTGAATGAATCACGGCGAAGCGGCTGGAGAACAGAGATGGGCAAAGATAATATCAACGTGCGTTACGAAAAGTAGCACGTTTCATTTATGTTTTGAAGACTAGCACGCTGCTCATTCTGTCCACGAAAAACAGAATGTATCGATTTTGTTCTCGAAAAGTAGTATGTTTCCATTCATTGCCACGAAGAATAGCATTTTATGCTCTTTCGCGACGAAAGGTAGTACATTTCGGTACTTTGCTGCGAAAAATAGCACGGTTTGCCTTTAGCCGCGAAAAATATCACGTTTCATAGAAGATCAACGTCGACTGTGACCTGTTTGGAAACTAAAATATTCTACTCTCCAGAAAACAAATAAAACGTGCTACTTTTCGCAGCAGCGTTTGAAATGTGCTACTGCTCGTGGCGAAATGTGAATCGTGCTTGTTCTCGTGGTATATTCGAAACATGCTTGTTATATCGGCAGAAACATTGAAACGTGCTTCTTCTAGTGATAGATTGAAATGTGCTGCTCTTTGGAAAAAAAAATGAAATATGCTACTTTTCGTAACGCACGTCGATATTTGGATAAACTCAAATAAAAGATACTACAGTATTGTCTCATTACGGGCTCGGTTTGGAGTACACGATGTGTACTTTTCACTATCCCCACCACTTCTGTCTCACTCCTGTCCGGCGAAGGCGAGAGCGAGCGAGAGGCACTGAAAGCGAACGAGAACGGTACGAGACAGACGACGCGTTGATGTTTTGATGTTTTGTCTGGCTCCGTCTTTCGGACGCCTGACGCTCCGTCCTTCGGCCTTCGCGCCCGTCAGGCACGCAAAGCGTCCCATCTCGCTCTCCCCTTCGGCCAGAAAGAAGCGACAAACGAACGCTTGGAATTAGGACTCTGTTCACGATAGGTACTTGGGCTGTTCGGCGGCGGCATATAATCTAGGTTGGAGAGGCATACAGTGTTGATAAAATGTAAAACGTGACGTTTTAGTATTCAGTAACATACTGCTGAGATTGTACAGATTAAAATGAATTCAAACACGGTATAAATCGGATTATTTCTAGAACTGTACTAGATAATTAAATATAAATGCGTAACATTTCTAATCTAATAATGCTAAAAATAATCCGATTAATACCGTGTTTAAATTCATTTTCATCTGGAAAATCTCAGCAGTATGTTACTGAAAACGTTCATGCCGATACGATAGAAAATGTGAAAGTTTTGCATTCCATTAACAAACAAAATGAACAATCATTGAATAATGATATTATGTATATTTAATAATTATTTATAATTATGGGGTCCCCCCCCCCCCGCGCCCTCCACGGCGGCCTCCTCGGCACCCTCCACGGCGGCCTCCTCGGCGCCCTCCACCGCGGCCTCCACCGCGGCCGCCACGGCGCCGTGCCCCATGCTTGAAGCGCTTCAGTTCCTTTTTCATCTAAAACAGTACCATAAAAATTACATTTTCTAGTTCTACCCGCAGATATGAGCCGTTATTTTTGAAAGTGGTATAAGTCCATTTCTTCATACATTGAGATATTTAAAGGTTTGCGTTTGAATCAACTTGAAAATATTCGCATTCGTTAATCAAATCGAGTAATATTTTTAAGACTATAAACTTGTTAAATTTTATTATGGAATAACAATCAATAAAAATATTGAAGAAAACAAACGATTTTTTAGCTACAGCTCGACTTATACCACTTTCAAAAACAACGGCTCATATAGTGAATTCCAAAAATATTCGGACCCAAAAAATATTCGCCGTTCATACCAAACAAACTTCAGAGAAACACACACACATTCAACATAACTTACTTTCGCTATATCTTTTTTTCATTTTCTCTGCCTCGTCCTCTTCCTTCTTATCCTCCTTCTCCTCCTTCTTCTCCTCCTTCTCTCTTTCTTTCGCGTCCTCCCCCTCCTTTCTCTTCCTCTCCTCACCCTCTTCACTTTCCGGTGTCGAGACAGTATCTTTCATCTGGAAATGAAATGATGAATGTATTATTTTATGGCAAATAGTAAGATTGTACAGTGTGATTCTCTCGCTAGAGTCCTCTAAGACAATAGTCTAAGAGCCGGCTACATAGGGATCAACAAGACTCGATGCAGTCGCAATTCTTATTGTTGGATTAGTGTTGCCGAATACGAAATCGCCGGCCTACCGCGTCAGTTCGGGGAACTAATGCGGGGGTGGTGGACAGTCAAACAGGTAAAATTTCTAGCGTAATAACGTCATTCTTGCAGTTCTGAAATTTCATATACTTATTGTTTACGCATTTAATGAACGATATGCAAAATGGCAGACCAACAAGTGGGGATAAGACCTTGGCAGACGTCAATGAAAAGCGCGATACGTGGCTTGCGCGCTAATGCAAGGGAGAAGTATACATCTGTTTCTTCTTTGCACTAGTGGGACCGCCGCCGGCCGCATATTGGAACGGCCCTAAAGGCTGCCGTACGGCTGCCGTTCCAATATTCAGTCGGCGGCGAATGTTCCGAGCCACGTGTTTGGTGAACACAAAGAGAGTGCACAACTAGAATATTTCTGCGATGGAACGAATAAAGAGAATGAAAGAAACATCGTTCCAGAATTGATGGAAATTGAAGTGTACCAGGATATAAAAGATATACTTCGTCCAGTGTTAGCTCATGCGGAGAGCTTACTCTATAACACCAATAATAACGCTGTGGAAAGTTTTAACGCAATAATTGCCAAGTACATTGGCGGAAAAAGATTAAAGAAAGAGGATCGTATACAGGAAGATGTGCTGCTGCTGTCGTGAAGTACAACAGTAACCAAGTGCACTTGCGATTGAATGCGGTAATGAAGAAGAAAACGCCCGAGGTTGTTCGCCGAATGGAAGAAAAGAAGAAGAAAGAAAAGGAAAAGAGAGCTGCAAAACAGAAGGAAACGAAGGCTGCGCGACAAGCAGTTGCCCTCGCAGAAAGATTCAGATTGTGGACAAAATGCACCGAAGTCAGACATGCCATCAGAAATGTATAAACTGGAGCGGGAAAAGCATATGCAAATGCTCAGTGACTGGCAAGAGAAAAGACATGCTATCGAAGATGAAACAATCGGATTAGCAAAGAACCGCAGATGGTTGCAGTACAGGTCCAAATTGTTAACAGCATTCAATTTTGGACAAGTGTGCCGTCGCCGACCTGACACGCTTTGCGCAAATGCAGTGAAATCAATTCTTTATCCGAAGATAATTAGTGTACCCGCGGTGGAATACGGGAAAGAATGCGAGAAATTGCTCGCGAAGAATTGAAGAAGCAATACACAGATATTGCAGAATGTGGAATTTTCATCGACAGCTGCATCCCCTACTTAGGAGCTTCACCGGATGGAATCATCGGTCAAAAGGATATTGTGGAAATCAAATGCCCCAAATCAGCGGCGAACTTTTCGCCGGAAGAAACTATAGAACAAATTCCCGCTGTCCGGCGCATGTTCACATGTACAACAGGTATTTCAATGATCAAAACGCATCACTATTTTTATCAAGTACAAGGCCAGTTACATATTACTGACAGAAAGTACTGTATATTTTGCGATTGGACCCCGAAGGGGCTGTAATCTATAAAAGTAGAGAGAGATGATGCGTTTTGGAAAAGAGAAATGGAGCCAAAACTGGTTCAATTTTATTTAGAATGCAAGCTACCCGAATTAATAGATAGTCGGCACAATAGGTGCATGCCTATTCGGGAGCCACAATTTATACTAGCAGAGAGAGCGAAAGAAAAACCGAAAAGCTTGAAAAAGCGAAAAAGGTCTCCCTCCGAAAATAGTGAAACTATTGTATCGGTCCGGCATCGCACCGCGTTGTAAAGCGCAGTACCACAGACTCTGTCAGTGGTCACAAGTGCCAGCAATGGCACTTTTACTCGCGGATCGTACGATCACGCGAGTCGATCGACGCCGCCGTCACTTCCCCAGAAAGTGACGAGGGACATAATAAAATTGATCGATCCGGCGCACAGTGGTCTGGAATTAAGAATTTGGTGACATTTGTCTATAGCTTTTGACCTATATAAGATATCGAAACGAAATTTGCGCCAAAATATAGGAAAAAATCGTCCCCTTCTAATGATGTATTACTTAATAAATTTTACATTAATTTATTTATTCTTTTTTCAATTTTTTTAAGTTAATTGTTATAAAAAATTTAATAGCTGTTTAATTGGTACTTTATTTAATACTCTTTTCAGTGGTTTAAGTCGCATGTTGAGAAACTTTTTGTTTCCAAGTTATAAGGAAAGTCGAATAGTAGAGGAAAGTAGTGAAAATCGCTTGTTTTTAAATTAAAGAGCAGTCTTGTGCGATAAAATGGCATCTTTTATTAGTAATTAATGTAAATAATCCATTAAAAAAATAATGCTGAATGCAGTATGAAAAATTTTCGAGATTCTTTACATTAAGAGAGGATATCTTTAAAGTCCCAAAGAGTCCCACATTCTACCAAATTGAAATATTTTCAGCATATCTTCCTCTATGTAATCACGTAAGAATTATTTTCAACTTCGTCCAACTTTTCAAATTATTACAGTTTAAAGCCGTGAGTGTTAGGCCCGGTTCAGACGAGCGGTTTGCGGCAGTTTGCCGCCGCGGTATTATATTCGTAAGGAGGTATGGCGTACCTCCGAAGAAACTGTTTAGACCATAGATACTTGATGTGTTTATGCTATGGTGTAGATAAGCCTTCGAATAAAATTTCGACTTTCTGTCTGCATTCAGTTGCACAGAACCATTCGAGCCTGCATCAGTATAGTAAGGCCCGGTGCACACGAGCGGCACGCGTCATTTTGCAGTCGCGTCAATATGACGCTGCGTCTTGCGCGTCCAATTTTTTAGCGGTACGCGTCAATTTTGCAGCACGTCAGTACGACGCTGCGTCTTGCGCGTCCTTTGATACGAGCGGCAAGTGTTAATTTTGATTATCCATCAGTTTCTATCTAACCATGGAGACGTTAGCACGTACGGAACAAGAAATAAATTTATTTGCTTGTATATTTGTTATAATATCCTATATGGATCTCAAGGAAAAAGAAAATATTGGGTTCATCCTTTCAACAGTACACGTTTCCTTAAAGGTGCATTCAGAACTATTTTCAGAGATTTAAGAGAGGATGAGTCCAAATTTTTTAACTATTTTCGTATGAGTGTGAAATCGTTTGACGAATTGTGTATACAAATTAGTAGAAACGTGGAATGTCAAAACACTGCTATGAGACACGCTATTCCACCACTTGAAATGATTGCAGTTACATTGAGGTAAGTATACAATTTATTTTTTTAAATTATGAACAAAAGTAACTTATTACTGTACATTAAATTTGTACAGTAAATTTCTTAATCAGAAGAGGGTTAATGACTTAATAATTAATGAAATAACTGATAAAAAACGTAACACGATATTGTCAAATGAAAAAGAAGAAAATAAATTTTAAAGAATTAAAGTTATAAACTTAAATAAAGATATTTTCTGATGATCAAGAGGATGAGCTTGTGTTTCCATATTGATTATTGTAACCGGTCGATACGTATTGTGATTGAGGGGTTCGAATTTTTTGTATAATATTTAAAATTTCTATCTTAAATTGAATTTTCTGATCCTCATTAAATCTTTCTAATGTTGGGACTAAGGATTGCAGAAATAATTAGTCTTCATTAGGTTTTCGTTTTGTTTCGGGTGCGGTCATAAATTGAATCATTGTATCTTCTAAAAGCTTTTTCCGTTTGGATGCAGATGCGGGAATTTCTGTAAACGTTGGTAACGAGCAGGGATTGTTTTGCGACGTTGGGGAAGAAGAATTTTCCTCTGGTGTTGATTCTGAAATAGCTTGATTTTGATTTTCTTCTCTAACCTCCTCTTCGATAATGTCATTTGAAATACTATTTGTTGTTGTCACTGAACTCCGTGTTATATTTAAAAATGATAATTGTTGTGCATAAATATATTTTCGAAATTTTGCTGCACTTCAAGATTTTTTTTGTTTTCTCTCACTTCTTAAATAATTTTCCTTTAAGTTCTTCCATTTTTTTATTAACCGTAATCCTATAACAAAAATAATTTGCAACTTCTTTTATAGGTATTTGGGAAGTAGATGCAATCTCATTGATTTGCACTATTCGTATAGAATTGGCCAATCAACATTGTCAAAAATTACACGAAAGGTCTGCTCAGTAATTTGATCAACTTTGAAGGGAGAATGTATTCCTCAATTTAATGAACAGAGGTGGTGTAAAATTGCTGAAGGGTTTGAAAAACGTGCTAATTTCCCAAATTGTTTAGGAGCCCTTGATGGGAAACATGTCCGAATTTTGAAACCTTCCATGAGCGGATCTTTATATTATAATTATAAAAATTACTTTTCTATTGTTTTATTTGCTATAGCTGATGTAGATGTTGTCTCGGCAGGCAAAGATGGAGACAGTACTATTTTTGAACGCTCATGTTTTTATAAAAAGTTAGAAAACAGTACGTTAGGCATACCCACTGGAAAAGCACTTACTGGAACAGAAGGACCTATCATGCCCTGTGTTTTCGTTGGAGATGAAGCTTTCCCGCTCTCTCAGCATGTATTACGGTGGACCTTATGGTGGACAATTTTTGCCCCATAATAAAAGAATATTTAATTACCGACTGAGTCGAGCTCGTAGATATGTAGAATCTACGTTTGGTATTCTTTCAAATAAGTGGAGAGTTTTTCCTAAAGCGATTAATGTAAATGTGCAATTTGCGATTGACATAGTAAAATGTTGCTGTGTACTTCACAATTTCGTTGGAGACCGTGATGGATACAGAGAAGAAGATACCTACTAAATTATCGGTTTAAGTGATGTAATCAATGAGGTAATCAAAAGAGGAGTTTGCAAAATATTTTTTAAGTGATATTGGGAAGTTGCCATTGGAAGTTTTAATGTGTACATTGTATGTAATGTATCAAATCATCATTTTTATATTAAAAAAAATGACATTAACAGTTACCATAGTCTTTCTTTTCTTTTTCTTGTAATTCTTCAAACAATGGATTCAATTTTCGATAAATTTCTATCCACGCACTTTGCTTTTTTATTTTATCGTGGTATTCTTCTTTTAATGGATTCCACACTCCCGCATGGTTCTTTACTTCGTGAATAAATATCTCCATATCAAGCTCTGCTTCCATTTTGGAGGATTGTTTACAAATGTCGCGCACCGGATCTATGCATTGCTCGATAAAAAACAACGAACTACATACTTCACCACTGAGACGTTAGCGTCACATCCGCGTTCTAGCAATAGCCGCGTCCATTTCATAAAACGCAAACACGACGCGAAGTTGCCGCCAAAAAATGCGTCAGGTGTGAATCCCTCCTATATAATTACACGTACTGCTGAAACACGGCGTCCTAGCTGTGCCCTGGCAAAACCAGCGCCATTTTTTAAAACGCAAACACAACGCAAAGTTGCCGCAAAAAAATCCGTTATGTGTGAATCTTTCCATATGCATATATGTACTGCTCGAATGTGGTATCATATTGATGCGGCTTCAAAATTACGCGTGACGCTCGTGTGCACCGGGCCTAAGACGTTCCAAGCATTTCGTACGCATTTAAAAGTTACTGTTCAGTTTTTGTTTTGTTTTGTTCGTGTTAAGTTTTGTTTTGTTAATTTTTTGTTAATTAAGTGTAAGTTACATTTGTGTTTTACGTATACATCATATTTCATTGTACTTCTATTTGGTAAGTACGAAGTCAACTAAAGATTACAAATTACACATCACATGAGTTATTTTATACATTCAACATTTTCTTCTTTGCTATCCAGATATTATTTATTTAGTGAAAATGGAAACTTTTAGAAAAAATAAAGATTTATATCTTGCTTTAAAAAGTTCCACAAGAGATATGGGTGATTACTTATTTTTGCACACAAAAATATGCGAACATATCGATGTCTCTCCTAAAAACTTGGAAGCATTAAAAATATGTTGCAAAAAATTTTGTTTTAAGTTGAAACAGACGTGGATTAAATCCTATTACACAGAAAACCACATTCTTAAATCAAACAATGAATGGTTACAACAAAATTTTTCGTATCCAAATGCAATTTTAGAGGATATGTCATCAACAAGTACTGCAGCAAATCTGTCAGCCCTTGTATCTGTTCACAAAGGAAGGAAATTATTTTCGCAATGTAGTGCGAGGGAAAAAATTCGAGGAGCTCGATCTTTGAACAACAATTTTTCGTTAAAAGAGTTATTAAATGCAACGAAAATGAGCTTTACAAGATGTGGTATGCATCAAAAGGCACGATTACTTCAATATTTGGAGCCGACTGAATATAACAAGAGCGTGCAATGTACTTTTAAAGAAGGATGCATACCAAAACAGAAAGTATTTTCTACGGAAAAACCTTTACCTATATTTGTTATGGCAGAACTGTCAAAATTACAGTACATAACCATACGAAACGAAGCATTAAAATGCAGGAATAATCAATGGCCTTCTTACTTCAAATTATTGGCAGAGAAAAAGAATTGTTATCTTCCAAAAAATAAAACAGAAATTACGGAAATATATGCGAAAGTGGATCTACAGGGTTTATTGGACCACACAATTTCCAGAATACTGAAAGGTTTAAATAAATGAATAGAAAACACAAAATTGTGTTTTATTTGCGTTACAAACAAATAAGACGTACAAATTGTGATGCAGATGATGATGCAGTGTTTGTGTCGAGTTTAGTTCCCTTAAGATTAGAAGATAAATTAAATTCTGAAATAGTATGGGAAAATCCAACGCCATCATCGCCTTGGTTTTGTCGACCAATAAAATTTCAATTTATAAAGGAAAGTAACGACCTTATTAATGAAGAATTCAATCGCATCAACGAAGAGATTAAAAGTTTAGAACCACTAAAGATAAGAAATGTTCAAATAGAATATGCCATGCAATTAACCATGGTTGATAATAAAGTATGTAACGTCATTGCGAGCACTTATTCGGCTATGAGGTGTTATATTTGTAATGCAACACCACTTCAAATGAACAATGTAGAACTAATAAATTCCAAACTATGCACTAGTGCAAATTATTCCTTTGGAATGTCATCACTACACGCCTGTATTAGGTGTCTGGAGTGTATATTACATGTATCATATAATTTGCCCTTCAAAAAATGGACGGCGAATACAGATGAGATGAAAGAAATGAAAAATGAAAGGAAAGAAGGAATACAAAAACAATTTAAAGAAGAAATGGGCTTATACGTTGATTATGTAAAACAAGGATGGGGATCAAGCAACGACGGAAACACAGCACGGCGATTTTTTGGAAACGCGGAACTTGCTTCGGAAATTACTTAAATTGATGTAATGTTAATTAAGAAATTTCATATGTCACGTCCCGGGTGGAGGTCGTTGGGGACGATGGCATAGACGGGGAATTATTGAAGGAAACGCGGGCGCGAATGCCAGATTCGTGGCACTGCAGAGAATTTGGATTCAGGCGCGAATGCCAGATTCGTGGCACTGAATAGTTTGAGGGAATGCAGGCGCGAATGCCAGATTCGTGGCATTGCGGAGAGTTAGGATTCAGGCGCGAATGCCAGATTCGTAGTACTGAACGGTTTGAGGGAATGCAGGCGCGAATGCCAGATTCGTGGCACTGCGAAGAGTTAGGATTCAGGCGCGAATGCCAGATTCGTGGCACTGCAGAGAATTTGGATTCAGGCGCGAATGCCAGATTCGTGGGACTGCGGAGAGTTAGGATGCAGGCGCGAATGCCAGATTCGTGGCACTGCGGAGAGTTAGGATTCAGGCGCGAATGCCAGATTCGTAGCACTGAACGGTTTGAGGGAATGCAGGCGCGAATGCCAGATTCGTGGCACTGCGGAGAGTTAGGATTCAGGCGCGAATGCCAGATTCGTAGCACTGAACGACCAGGGAAAGTTTAAATCCGCCCGTTAGAGCACTTTGTTTGTTTTGGCTTTTTAATTGGATTTACCGTTGCATTTATATAGGAAGTCACACGTAATATTTCCGCGAAATATGTCTAGACGTATGGGTGTACACGGCCCATGCAAATATATGTTTGTAAACACTGTAGGAACTCTTGCGTTCACGAACTGAAATCAGCTGTTGCAGTAGCCTGTTTAGATTTGGAGCTTTCGTAACCAAAGGATATTCATAATAATTCGAACCGTGATTTAAAGCCAAGGACTTTATTACTTTGAGCACGAGTGGTGCACTATCAATATATTAGCATGGTTAACATAATAATGCGTCAGATATTAAGCATTAGCACATAACATTTATATAAATAGTAATCAACAGCAATATATGTGTATGAATATGCAATACATGTGTATAACCCAAAGAAAATAGTATGTAAAGTAATAGGAATTTGCTTCGCTAACAATATGAGACAATGAGCGTTAGCGGAATAATAATATGAATCAAAATAATATGAAATGCAATAAGCGTTAACGATACAAAATGATAATATAAAGCAATAAGCGTTAATACAAGAATAATAATATGAAATGCAATTAGCGTTAACGATACAAAATGATAATATAAAGCAATAAGCGTTAATACAAGAATAATAATATGAAATGCAATAAGCGTTAACAATACAAAATAATATATATGAAGGTGATATGCCGTATAACAATAAAGGTAATTATAATTTCTTACGGTAGTTGCAGTAGAACACTGAATTTAAATATAAAGCTTTTGTGCACTTGATTCGTTGGTTTTATGGTTGTTCTGCGGAAGTATTTCCTTAGAAGAGTGTCCCTGTCTCGCGGTTCCTCGTATTTATAGGGTTTACAAGAATGTCAGGTATGAAGGGTGTGCGCGGTATGCACCTTGACATATTTACGAAATATGCGTCGCAATAGGACTTCCGGGGTTTTTATAAATGTCTATATTTAGGCTACGTTTATGAATCATGCGTGAAATATGCGTCGCAATTGGTTTCCAAGATTCTGTTAAGCTATTGATAAGACCCATTAGGTGGATTTTAGGCGTTTTGACGGGAAAGGGGTGAGAGTGGCTTTGACTCGGTGAGTCGTAAAGAGGGGGTGAGACGTGGTCTCGAGATAAGAGAGTTTTTGGGACGAGGGACTTGTTTAAATTTAAATAGGTGGGAAGTGGTCATGCCACGTAAGGCGAAGAGGGGATTTGGAGGTCGTAGTTGACCATCTTGAGATGGGGACCGCTAAGGTACATCGCCAAGGTGATCAGTGATTTGGGGAAAAGGGGTAAGAATTGAGTTTGATGGATTTTGATGGAGTTATGGAGCGATTTATGAGGGAGACTTTAGAATAATACCGCGCGAAAAATAGTGGGACATCACACATACAATATTACAGGTAATTTTTTTCTCCACATTGAATACACGTTGTAAAATTTTAGCAATATACAGTATTGTCTCCGTATGTGCTCAGTTTGGTGTACACGATACGTGGTTGTCGCTATCCCCACCACTTCTGTCTCACTCTTGTCCGGCGAAGGCAAGAGCGAGATGGAACGAGAGCGAGCGAGAGCCCCTGAAAGCGAGCGAGGACGGTACGAGACAGACGACGCGTTGATATTTTGTCTTCCTCCGTCTTCTGGGCGCCGTGACTCTCCGTCCTTTGCGTGCGCGACGAGCGTGCGCGATGGTCGTAAGCACTTACGGTGAGCACGGGAACTGCTTCGCAAAATCTTGGCGCAGGCCCGGCTCAAGTCTTTTTTGCGCCCTAAGCGAACTGGTCAAATTGCGCCCTTTATTATAATACATTTATTTGAGATTATTTATGACTTTACTCTGCAAAATTAGGCGACTGCCTAGGGCGGAAAGTCGACAAGAGGTGCAAAATGATATTTTCATTATTGGTATTGTTGAAAATAAACTGTAAAATTAAATATTACAAGTTGTACTATAAATGGATTCAACTACGAATAAAAATTCATAGTAAGGTTATCAATAATCTCAAATAAATGTATTATAATAAAGGGCGTAATTTGAAAAGTTCGCCTAGGGCACAAAAAAGACTCGTGCCATGCCTGGCTATCTGACCGTCGGGCGCATGCGTCGAGCAGTCACGATTCCATCTGAGTGCTTGCACCCGTCGCGCACGCCCGCCGCGCACGCAAAGCGTTCCATCTCGCTCCCCCCTTCGACCAGAAAGAAGCGAGAAACGAATACTCGGAATTAGGGATCTGTTCACGATAGGAGTTCAACGCCGGTCCCGACCAGCGAGCACATGCGGAGACAATACTGTATATGCAAAATATAAAAAAATATTTTGAATTGTCATTATGATTATATGTCATCTTCTATAATGAATATTGCTCCCTGTACCAAATAAATTATGAAAAATTGAAATTAATTCAACAATTCCGTACTATATTACAGGTAATTTCCTCTACACATCGAATAGATGTTGAAAAATTTCGGGTATATACGCAAGATCACGCAAAGCATTTTGTGGCACACTATGGCTGGTATTATATGCCAGCTTCTGTTCACAAGATATTAATGCATGGTGCAGAAATTATAGAACACGCATTACTTCCAATTGGACAACTCTCTGAAGAGGCACAGGAAACACGTCACAAAGATTTTAAAAACTTTAGAAATAGGAATACGAGAAAAATGTCAAGAAAATCAACGAATGAAGATATATTTCATAAACTTCTGTTAACATCCGACCCATATATATCAGAAATCCGAATAAAATCATGTAATAAAAAGAAAAAAGATCTAGATTCCGAAGCTGAAGAATTAATATGTAAATAACAGGAAAGATAAATGGTATTCTACAAGTGCATGAATTGTCACTAAATTTTTCGACCCGGACCACTTTGTTTTCCCGACTACTTTCCTTATATCTTGGGAACGAAAAGTTTTCTCAACATGCGACTTAAACCACTGCAAAGAGTATTAAATAAAGTACCAAATAAACAGCTTTCAATTTTTTTTTATAACAATTAACTTAAAGAAGATTGAAAAAGAATAAATAAATAAATGTAAAAAATATTAAGTTATACATCATTAGAAGGGATAATTTTAATAATAGAAGATAATTTTTTCCTATTTTTTGGCGCAAATTTCGTTTCGATATCTTATAGAGTTCAAAAGCTAGAGACAAATGTCACCAAATTCTTAATTCCAAACCACTGTGCGGCGTCGCACCGCTGACTCTTGTCAGTGGTCACAAGTGCCAGCAATGACACTTTTACTCGCGGATCGTACGAGCACGCGAGTCGATCGACGCCGTTGTCACATTACCAAGAAAGTGACGAAGGAAATAATAAATTTATGTGCACTGTTCCTCTGGGAAACCGGTCTTTTCACCGGAAATGTATATGGATCGAAAGCACGTATCAAATAACATGCAAAAATAACAATTTTGAGTTTTGGAATCTATTCGTTGAAAAGTTGTGAGGCGAAAAAGTTGCAAAATTTTGATATATTTTCTAACCATTATTGTATTGGTTAAAAAAAGGTATCCATTCAAACTGAAGCATAATAGTTGTTCACATTAGGGGTTAGAATATACGTCAAAATTTCACAGTCCCTTTTACTTAAAACTTTTCACTGAATAGATTCCTAAACTCAAAATTGTTATTTTTGCATGTTATTTGATACGTGCCTTCGATCCATATAAATTTCCCGTGAAAAAAATGGTTTCCCAAAGGAAGAGTTCACCCATAAATTTAATTCACACTTTAATTTTTTCAGACACATTTCTAAGTTCGCAAGAGCAGACAGCCGGAATCCGGTTCGGCCAAAGTGCGCCAGGCTGATACATACGGGCGTCGCAGGTATGCATGATGTTCGACGAAATATTGAAACAAACTTTTACTTTTATACCAAATTTACCGAAATGTCTGCGATCATTTGTTACAGGCGGACGTTCTACAAAATTACTGCAAACATGGTGTATGGGACAGTAATGCCAGGGCAAATGGAATAATAAGCACCATATTTCAGGTAATATTTGACACCTTATAAATCTACAGTAAAATTTTGTAGGCTTTGAAAACAACAATTAAGTATTTCCATTACATGTGTTACAGATCCACACTGCATACAGCACATTTCATTACGAGTGACCTGGCAAAATTGTAGGAAGACCGTCAATGGAGAAGAGGAATTACACAGAATGAGAGAAGATAATATTACAGTATTGTCTCGTTAGCGGATCGCTGCGCTGGTAGCAGAGATGGGCAAAAAATTATTTTAAATAAAAAATTGATTTCGAATAAAAGAATGTCACATTTTTCCGTTCTTATTGGCTTGTGCTATCTATGTCTCTTATGGCTCCGCGTTTCTCAGCTGTCGAGCGCTCGCTTCTGAAGGGTCTCAGGTGTTAACACGGTCAGGCACGCATTTTAACTGCAATACTTATTGGCAATTCAGTTTTTAAGTGCAATTAAACTAGACGTCATTACAATCATGCACAATTCATTAATTATAACTACTTACTAGTTGGCCAATCCATTTATTTTTCAATTGATTGATACGAAACTCTGATTAAGAACATCGCGATACAAAGCTAATATTCTAGGCCCTAGAATCTTCGGTATTGTAAGTACTGTAACCGCTGTCACTGCGGAGGAAGGATTTAGGAGGAGGTACTCAGTCGATATGCCAGGGTTTGATGTACTCCTTTCTTTATGAATCGCTTCCTTTATTTCCGACTGCCTATTTACACTAGTGCTCTACAATTTTGTGAGGGGGGGGGGGGTCGTCGCGGTTCGGCTCGCGGTATGCCAAGTGTCGCTTCGCGAAGCGGTGGAGGCCGGACAGTGTCCGGGCGTCTCGGTTCGGAGCGGTGGAGGAAAGAGACCGGGCAAAGTCCGGGCGTCTCTGTTTCGGAACGGTAGAGGAAAGAGACCGGGCAGCTTCCAGGCGTCCCTGTTTCGGAACGGTAGAGGAAAGAGACCGGGCAACGTCCGAGCGTCTCTGTTTCGGAACGGTAGAGGAAAGAGACCGGGCAGCTTCCAGGCGTCTCTGTTTCGGAACGGTAGAGGAAAGAGACCGGGCAACTTCCAGGCGTCTCTGTCTCCGGATGGTAGATGAAAGAGACCGGGCAACTTCCACGCATTTTATGCAGTTAAAATGCGTGCCTGAACTTGTTAACACCTGAAACCCTTCAGAAGCGAGCGCTCGACAGCCGAGAAACACGGGGCCATAAAAGACTTACATAGATAGCCATTAAGAACGGAAAAATGTGAAGTCAGATTCTTCATCGAATCTGCACGAAAGTGATATCAATCGTCTCCTTGTGTTTTCCCGATGAAAATGATACCAAACCTGACATAATTTGAACTTTAATTAACGATATTAGCCATAAAATTAATTTACAAGATTGAAAGCCCGTTTCGTTAAAAGTAGTCCGATTTAAATATTTTTTTGTCAATTTAATCGGGAGAATGCAAGGAATCCATTGGTGTCACTTTCATATTGATACGACGAAAAATAAAGAAATTCCGTTTCTGTATAATCGATGACACATCGCCGAGCAACTCAGCGCTGCAGTGTATACGGGTGAACGATACAATGTCGCTCGGCTCGAGAAGTCGGTGGCTTCGATCAAAGGCTCTCGAGGCTCGCCCAAAGTTATTTTAACTTCGAATAACTTTTGAAATAAAAGACGCCTGAAACGGAGAAAATCATTTCAAGCTTAAAATGAATTCCCGTCGAATAAAAAATCATGCGTAGCCGTCGAATGAATCCCGTTGAATAAAAAAGTTATTTCAGGCGCTTCAAATAAAAATAACCCAAAGTTATTTTTATTCGACGACTGATAAGTAGTAAGGCTAAGCGGGTTCCAACACAGGTCCTCTGAGGGGAGCGCGGGGGCGGGGCGAAGTGAGGGCGCACGGGGGAGCGTGGCGGAGAGAAACATGGGCGCGGGGCCTGCGGGGAGTGGAAGAGCGGTTGCGCGGGCACGAGCCGCGGAGTGGGGGAAGCCGCAACCGTGGAGGGGATCAGTCCGGGCCGAGCAGCCGCGGAGACCTGGCCCACCGTCCCCGAAATTTTTCGGAGGGAGGGAATGACCCCCGAAAAGCCTTTTTCAGACCTTGGCCCACCCCGAAAAATTTTTCAGACCTAACCCAGGGAGGGGACGGCCCCCGAAATTATTTTTCCAAACCAATATGCAGCAGAAATTCCCCCCCCCCCATGCATAATAATTAATTTTTTAATCAATGATCTACAGAACCATCATGTAGAAATATTATTTCAATCAGATATGTAGCATGCATTCCAAAGCTAACAGTATTCTAAAGCGTTCGGATTTAACGTCTCAGCGTATCGCGCGATCTCGCGTAATTCGAATCCTTTGGAGCAGCCGTACGGGATGACGTCATATGGTGGCGCGAAGAAGGCTCGAACGGAATATGATTATGCGGCGTCAGCTGAAATTTCTTTCTCCAACGCAGAGAAATAATAATTTTTGAAACGTCGAATCTTAAAATTAGGTTGTGGCGAGGAGAGAAGGAGGGTAAATGAATCGGAGAAATAATATAGGTTTAAGAAATTTATTTAGAATTATAAATAGAATTGTGAATTTTATAAATATAATAAAAAGAATATAATAATAAAATAGAATAATAAAAAAAATGAAAAAATATAAAAGAATATAAAAATACAATAAAATATATAAAATACAATAGAAAAATAGAAAAATAGAAAGAAGAATATAAAAATACAATATAAATAGAAAATAAAAATATAAAAATATATAAAAGAAAAGAAAAAACTAATAAATAGAAAAAAGAAATTAAAGTTATGATGGAGGCGAGGGGGGGTGATGGTGGCGATGGGGGTGGCGACGATTGTGATGATGATGTTACCATCGACGACAACGACGACCACGGTGACATCACCCCCTCGAACCGCCATGGAGGCGACGGCTGCGGCCTACCGACATTGAACCAGGGAGGCGATAGGGACCGCGGCCGCCGCAGGGGTCCCATTTGGCGGTATGGGACCCATGGCTGTCCTACCCGTGCAGCCATCGTCGATGGGAATACTAGTCCCGACCGCCGCATGTGTACCTCTAGGGGTGCAGCCTGGGACCCATCCCCAGCCAGGACCCGCAACATGAGTGCCATTAAAATCATCGGCACACGGTCCTAGAACATAGACACAAACGATGATATAATATTGACACATTAAACATAATAAATCTCGATTGTGTGAAATAATGCAATGTATACATACTTGAGGAGGCGGTGACGGTGGCGATGGCGACGGCGGCGATGGCTGCGGCGACGGCCAACGAGGTGGTGCAGGGGGTGATTGCGGCGACGGCCAACGAGGTGGTGCGGGGGGTGATGGCTGCGGCGATCCCCAATCGCTAGACCAGGTTGGCGACAGCGGCGGCGAATTAGAATTATAGAACATAGAACACCACGATATTGAGATGTCCGCCTGATTTAATCTCACTGAATAACAAAAGTTAAACGCGATAAATGTCAAAAAAATATTGTTAAGCACATACCTCTGGATCACACTCTGGGGCAATCCTTGAAATCCCATTATCACACACTAAAATTGTCACACAAAGTTGTACAAAATGAGTAGTATAGCTATGGGGATTCTAACTCAGGTCCTCTGAGGGGAGCGCGGGGGCGGGGGGAAGTGAGGGCGCGCGGGGGAGCGCGGCGGAGAGAAACATGGGCGCGGGGTCTGCGGGGAGTGGAAGAGCGGTTGCGCGCGCACGAGCCGCGGAGTGGGGGAAGCCGCAACCGCGGAGGGGATCAGTCCGGGCCGAGCCGCCGCGGAGACCTGACCCACCGTCCTCGAAATTTTTCAAAGGGAGAGGCCCACCCCCGAAAAGTCTTTTTCAGACTTTGGCCCACCCCGAAAATTTTTCAGACCTAACCCAGGGAGGGGACGGCCCCCGAAATTTTTTTTCCAAACCAACATGCGTCGGAAATTGTTTAATAATTTATTTTTTATCCGAAATTGTTTCGGACGATGTCGGGAAAGATCGATGTTCTTTCCTTTTACGCACCGCGTCTTCGGGACGGAAAGAGAGAGAGCATTACTTTAAAGCTAAATTCGGAGGAGGGAAAGAGAGAGAGAGCATTACTTTAAATCTAAATTCGGAGGGTGGGAAAGAGAGAGAGCATCACTTTTAAAGCTAAATTCGAGAGAAAGAGACGGCACTACATAGCGGTACAATCGCTTTCGTTCTAAAAATTTTCAAAATGATTTTAAATCTTAGCGTCGCAGCGTATCGCGCGATCGTGTGTAACTTGACTCCTCTGGAGCAGCCGCGTGCGATAACATCATTTTGGCGGCGCGAAGAATGTAATATAATTATGCGACGTCAGCAAATCTTAAAATTATGTGGCGAGGAGAAAGACGGGTAAATAAATGGAGAAATAATATAGGTTTAAGAAATTTATTATAAAATTAAAAGAATACAATCTAACATTTTTTTTTCCTACGAGCATGGGCTAGAATATCATTGATGGCGCATGCTACCAGTTCGCAATCTACAAGATAATCCTCGTCGTAATATTTGCTATCACGTATTATTTTAGCAGCGCTGCGCGCAACTAATGTTTCACACGCAACATCGCTCTGCTGTAGCACGTTGACAAAAGTTTCAAATTTTACTCTCACATCCTCTGCAGTTTGATGCAGGCGCGGATACACATAGCTTATGCATGGCTCAAGATTACATAAAAATGATACTGTATTCAGTTTGAAATACAGTGAGTTATCAGCTCGCATCATCTTTACAATCGATGAATCAAAGATCCGAAGAAATTCCACCGTTAATTCATCAATCCGCATCGAAGGTGATCCAGGTAATTGTGCACGTTCTTCGATGGTTTCACGGCTGTCGAATAGCACATTCCATGTATGCCATGGTAATATAAGATGATTCCCATGATTATCGCCGAGAAGAACTTCAACATCAGCCATAGGTCCTACGTTGATTCCAATTTCCAAATATTTGCTGCCCATGGATGTTAACGCGTATCTTCTGACCATGATACGCGATCCTCGGCGCGGACTAAGAGAACAATCAAAGCTATGAAATTGTCCACTCGTATCAGGAATACAATTTTGAGAATATGCGAAAATTAAGTCTTACCTGTCAAATGTATTATCCCCACATGGAGCTACGCTATCATCTCGCACGATCGGAACATAATAATTCATACGTTCAACGTTTCCTTCGACACTGGTACTGCACATTTTTTTTTTCAGAGCACTATTTGTTCCGTCGAAAGTCACTGAGGGTACTGAGCGATTGATGGAATAGCGACCGGGAGACAGGCTTAAATAGCGGTACAATTGGTTCCCCCACCACCGCATTTTATTCTAAAGCTACCAATTTTTCCATAATGTTTTTCAATCTTAAAGTCGCAGCATATCGCACGATTGTATGTAATTTAATCCCCATCCTCAAGGATAAAAGTCTCGACACGTGTTGAATGTAATATAATACCTGTGGAAGCGCAGAATCTTAGAATTATGCGGTGTCAGCAGAAACTGTGTCGGATGATTTTGCGCGCTAATTCGTCATACGCGTGAATCATAGAAAGAATTATGCTGTATCGGCAGAAACTGTACAGAACCATGTTGGGACGGATTGTCGTTTTTTTTTGCATGCGGTGCATTCGTGGGAGGGGGTACGCCAAAAGAGTTAGACAGAGATACCAAATCGTGGTATCAGTCATAAAAGCACGCTCCGAACTGCACAAAGTCTCAAATCGTTGCAACCTGTTGCGCGTAAAAGACGTTACATATACAGTCCATTTACAATCACTCCATTTACAATCATGGAATTCGCGCAAGTAGAACATCAATTGCGGGATCAATCTGCACGATTGAGTTGGCGTGAAGAATACCTCGCGTGGGAAGAACGGTGCAACGAGTGCATCGAATCTTTAGAAGAACACAGCCGAGTGAAACGCCCGCGATTATCGATCGGTATTCAACAATCGTTGGTTGCTCGAATCGCGCGGCTCGAGGGACTGAAACATTCGTTGCGCAGACGTTTCGTGCGCGAAGGTGCTGGACATTCGAGTACGGGACTTTTGTGGCGCGAAATAGACACTGCGTTCGATAGTCGCGTGTTAACCGGTGCCGTGCTCAATTCGAACTATATCGAGCCGCGCAACTTCCTCCAGGATGCGGCGACCATTGTGTTGGAGCACGTGCGGGGCGCTTTGAGAAAACGTCGAAACCTCAAAGTGAACACTGTATTCAACGGCGAATTTGTGGCGGGTGACAAGCATGCTTGCAAAAGCATCAACACCCGGAACTGTGAACTCTTCGACACATCCGATCTGCAAGAGTGGTACCAGCGATGCGTCGTCGAACCCACCCTGGCATCGCTGGAAGAGTTCCAGGAACGCGACAGCGGATGGGCATTGACGCGAATCCTCAACCTGACCGTCAATGTCAATAAGTACAATCCGCTGCGCGCGGGGTGCCATCACAAGTTGCCGCGGGAAATATCGCTGAAGAAGGCAACGATCTGTGTGCAATCCCCGGACAATGCGTGTTTCGCGTGGGCAGTGGTAGCCGCTCTCCATCCTGCGGAAAGAAATGCCGATCGCCCAAGTTCATATCCGCCATATGCTTCCGTATTAAATCTCCAGGGCATTGAGTTTCCAATGTCCCTGGAGCAAATTGGGAAGTTTGAGCGGTTAAACGAAATCTCGATCAACGTCTATAGCTTCGAGGCGGAGAAGACGAAGACGGTCTTTCCGCTGCGTCTCACCAGCCACAAGACGGATCGGCACATCAACCTGCTCTACATACCGAATGATGGAGATGTAGGACACTTTGTATGGATCAAGGACTTGTCCCGGCTGGTGAGCAGGCAGCTGAGCAGACATAGGACAAAGAAATTCATCTGTGATCGGTACGTATAGAAACATATGAAATGTTAAAATGTCTCGCGAAACAAATTAAATAAAAAATTTTTTTGTTTTATTATAGATGCATGCACTACTTCGGATCCGCCGAGAAGTTAGAGCTTCATTCGCTGGACTGTGGCAAGATGAACGACTGCGCCATCCTGCTGCCCAGCGAAAGAAACAATCTCCTATGGTTCAACAAGCACAACATGAAGGAGCGGCTCCCCTTCGTGGTGTACGCCGATCTGGAGTGCATCATCGAGAAAACAGAGGACAGCCAACGAATGGGTGATGATAATAAATTACACACGAATCAACACCACGAAGTTCATAGTATAGCCTATTACATGCATTGCTCGTACGATACATCGCTATCGGTGTATCGATGTCGCCGCGACGCGGATTGCGTTTCATGGTTCGTCGATGAACTAAAAAATTTTGCAAATTTCGCCAAACCCATCCTGACCAGCAATGTTCCCATGCTTGATTTAACCGCCGAACAGTTGATGGCATTTCGCGATGCAACACATTGTCATATTTGCGAAGAACCATTCGAGGCTATCGATGTACGAGTCCGCGATCATTGTCATCTATCCGGGCGGTTTAGAGGTCCAGCACATTCGGAGTGCAATTTAAATTATAAAAATGCGTTTTACATCCCCATAGTTTTTCATAATTTATCAGGCTACGATTCACATTTTATTATCGAGGAAATAGCTACCGCTTTCGAAGGTCACGTCGACGTATTACCCATAACTAAAGAAAAGTATATTTCTTTCACAAAAGATGTCGAAGATACGGCTGACTCAGACTCACGAAATTGTATTAAATTGCGATTCATCGATTCGTACAAATTTCTCAACACCAGTCTCGACAAATTAGCATCTTTTCTTAGCACAGATCAATTAAAAATTTTACGATCCAAGTTTGAAACATTATCCGTCGAGGATTTCAATTTACTGACGCGAAAGGGTGTCTTTCTGTACGAATACCTTGATTGCGCGAACAAGCTGCAGGACCCATGCTTACCACCGCGCGAATCATTCTACAGTTCGTTAACGGGTGAGACTGTATCCGAGAGTGATTACGCGCACGCCGAGACTGTCTGGCAGCGTTTCGGCATTAGAACCTTGGGCGAATACAGCGATTTGTATTTGAAAACAGATGTGTTGTTATTGGCAGATATTTTTGAAAATTTTCGTGAAAGTTGCATCAAGAGTTACGGACTAGATTCGGCGCATTATTATACTTTACCCGGTTTCACATGGGATGCCATGCTAAAACATACCAAAATTACATTCGAATTGCTCACCGACGTCGATATGGTCATGTTTATCGAACGCGGTATACGTGGGGGTTTGAGTCAATGTTCCAGAAGATACGCACATGCCAATAACAAGTACATGCCATCTTACGACGCATCGGAAGAGTCATCGTACTTGATGTACTTTGACGTGAACAATTTGTATGGATGGGCAATGTGTCAGCCTCTGCCATATGCTAAATTTCAATGGGTCGAAGATGTTGAAAAATTTGACGTGTCTTCGATCGCGGTCGATTCGCCCACGGGATACATTCTCGAGGTAGATCTGGAATATCCACAACGTCTGCACGACGCTCATGCCGATCTACCGTTCTGCCCGACGCGTGCCAAACCACCTGGCAGTAGACAGGACAAGTTACTCGCGACGGTATACGATAAGCAGCGTTACGTCATCCATTACCGCAACCTGCAGCAGTGCACGCGTCACGGTCTTCGTATTACAAAGATACACCGCGTGCTTCAATTCGCTCAATCTCCCTGGCTCCACGATTACATCGAACTCAATACACGGTTTAGAACAGGCGCGACAAACGACTTTGAAAAAAATTTGTACAAATTGATGAACAACGCGGTATTTGGTAAAACTATGGAAAATGTTCGAAATCACGTGGACGTAAAACTTTCGACACATTGGGAAGGGCGATATGGCGCGGAGGCAATGATCGCGAAACCGAATTTCCATAGCAGAAGTGTTTTTTCGGAAAATTTAATAGCTGTTGAATTGCGAAAACTCGAGGTGAAATTCAACAAACCGATATACGTGGGTATGTGCATTCTGGACATATCAAAAATTTGTTTGTACGAATTTCATCACGAGTACATGTCTCCCCTGCACGGACTAAGTTGTAAAAGTCTATACACAGACACGGACAGTCTCATTTACCACATTCGATGCCACGATATCTACGAGACCATGAAACGCGATATCGATAGATTCGACACAAGCGATTATCCTATCAACAATCCATATAATATGCCCCACTTAAATAAGAAGGTTCCAGGGCTGATGAAGGATGAAAATAAC
Organism: Andrena hattorfiana; assembly: GCA_944738655.2. Taxonomy (NCBI): domain Eukaryota; kingdom Metazoa; phylum Arthropoda; class Insecta; order Hymenoptera; family Andrenidae; genus Andrena; species Andrena hattorfiana. The sequence continues at coordinate 49,056,247 of OX122890.1, read as the reverse complement.
GGTGCGATAATGACCGAGTTCGTAGGTCTTAGAGCAAAAATGTATGCACTCCGCGTAGACGGCAAAAAAGATACGAAAAAGGCGAAAGGCGTCAAGACCAACGTCATAGCCAGAACGATAACTTTCGACGACTACGCGCAGTGTTTGCAAAGGGAGATCGAAATGATTCGCAGACAATCGTGCATACGGTCTAAATTGCACAAAGTGTACACCATTTCGGAATCTAAAATCGCTCTAAGTCCGTACGACGACAAGCGGCATATCGTACCCGATTCGACCGACACTCTGCCCTGGGGACATTATAAAATACCATTGTAAAAAACTATTGTATTTATTATAAATAGTGGAATTGTGTAATATGAAATTGTTCACTCATGCATAGAAATTATAAATGGTGGAATTAATGTGTAAAAATAAAAAAATTGTTCACTCATTTACATATATATATATCATTGTATTTATTGAATCATGTATTATTATGTTACAATACATTATTTTTATTTATCCAAGAATTGTGTGATTTATCAAACCCCAGCCACTTGACGTATACCTTATCCCCCTTCCTACGCAACACTTTTTCCACCAGATATACATCAGGATCGGTGACGCGTTGCAGCTCGTGTTCATAGAATCCTCCGGCAACAGGTTTTGCACAGGAATCGACGAGCAGATACGTCGCGGGATTAGTTGCCTGTACTTTGGCTATCTTGAACACCTCCGTTGTCCAATTCGGCGTATAGCCTTTATCGAAGATGGTTTTAAATTTGCTCACGCGCACAAACTCGCCCAACTTGAATCTCGCCGGAGCAGCGATCTTTATGTTGCTGTATACGGTGGATAGCAGCTTGTCGGCGATCGCAGCGGTAACATCGCGAGGACGCATTCCGATGGTTCTATGTTTTCGTGCGTTATACTCTGCGAGAAGACGCGATAGCGAATCGATCCATCTGTAGGTTCCATTGAGCGTAAACATTTTCCACATATTGTTCTTCAAAGTTCGATTGAAACGTTCTACGACGGAGGCCTTCATCACCGAATACGTCGAATAATGATTAATATCATGTTTTGTCAAGAGTTTCTGCACATCGGCGTTGTAAAATTCTTTTCCTTGATCGGTTTGCAAATTTTTCGGATATCGATCTCTAAATATCTTTGCAAACGCTTTAGTCACCTCAGCACCACTTTTAGTCTTGAGCGGCACCGCCCATGCATACTTGCTCAACACATCGATAACGGTGAGTATGTAGTGGTGGCCTTGGTTGAATCGCGAGTATGGACGCATTTCTACAACGTCAGCTTGCCACAGATCGTCGTATCCATGCACTATGACGCGCCTCCGCGGGAAATGTCTTCGAGCTGGAGCATGCAATTCCTCAACAAGTTGTCGCTTCTTGGGACCATGGTTTTTTTTACTCTTGGATTTCGATACTGGCTGCATGTTTGATCGCAGAGGTGTCTTTGACACGAATGATGCGATAATTATCGTGTACATGCATTATGTGCTCCCAATCGGCCCGGGGACAAGTTCAGCCGCCTCGCATGATTCTCCTTCGCAGCGCTGCTGTGGGATTGAATTTGACGCCTGCGATATCTTTTTAACGCTGTTTTGCAACGTCAGCATATCTCTTTGAAACACGACCAGCTTCCTCTCTAATTCTTCCTGCTGCTCTCTCAAAAGTTTAATGCTCTTTTCCATGTATAGTTTATTGACGGCATCGCTGTCAGCCACCGGCTGAGCTACGCGTCGTATCTTGCATGATTTTGCATCAAAGTCGGCACCGTCCACACAAAGAGCGTTATCTCGCATATAATTTCGAAGCATGCCGCTCCATTTGTAATAGTCCATTCTAGCTGCTCCACTCTTCTCGAGCGATACTCCAAATTTGTTGATCGGCATCTCGATGCATACAGTGCAAATCATCGACGTGTGGTTTAATATATAATGAGGCCTACCTCGCGGAGTTCCTCGATAATCGATAGAATTTCGGGATCGTGGGAGTTGTTACCCGCCTGACGCGACGCTTCAAGCAAACGCAATCGATCCACCAACTCGTTGGGATCGTCCCAGTGCACGTAATCGATCTTGTTGTCGTTTACCATCATCGCTAGCGGTGTCCTTAGACCTTTTCCTGCTTTACTCGTTGATGCGCGGGGGACTAGTGGTGCAATTACATGTTTGTACTTGTATCCCTTGTTACCCAATATGGGTTTTTGAGCACAATGACTGCGTCTGTAGGCATTCGTCGCCAGCAGTATAGTTTTGTATTTTTGTTTATCAGCATCGGTGTACAGGGCATCGTCGGGAATTCTCTTGAAAATCAGTTCGTAAAGGCCGGGCGTTCCTTTGTATTTTACACCACCGATGATTATATTATCATCCTTGTCCATATCGAAAGCCTTATCTCCAAGCATCGTTCCACTATTGCCAAAGTATACGCCGTACACATAGTCAATTGTTGTATCCTTATCCATACTTAGGATGGCGCTCATGTATTCTTGCCCCAGCGGACCGAAATGGTTGCGAAACGTTTCTTGTCCCTCGGATGTTTGAAGTTGCTGTCTAATAGATGTTACAAACGACTCATCTGGACTAGTTTCGAAAACGTCGTCATCAATGGTTGTGAGCGATTGTACATCGGTATTTATTGGTGTGGGAGGAACCGAGGAATCGTTTTGTCGTTTTCGCTTCGATTGAACTGGTGTGGAGGTTATGAGTGAATATTCCGATGATGTGTGTCGTTTCTTCTTTGTCTTGCGCGATTTGCTCCATTTCGACTGGATTTTTGTTTTAGGCGTTAATGTTTCATTCTCTTCAACGTCTATGCTCGTCAGCGGTGATGTGTCAGCTTCTGCCGCTGTGGTATTTTCCACGATATGTTTCAATAGTTCGACGATAGGTTTAAAGTATCTCTCCAACGCGATATCTTCCTCCATCTTGCCAGACTTCAAAGCCTGATGTTTCTTGCGAATGGCTTCGCTGGTTTTTGCAATTTCCTTCGCTACTTTCTCCCGATCCTTAATCTCCAGACTATCGATATCAATCATCATTGTGCAGCAGACGTTGCTTTCCCACCGACAGGTTGATGACAATTGACCATCTCACGGTACGGCGAACTCGTTAAATCCCTTTCGATAACGTCCACTGGCCATCGCGCTATTCTTGTCTATTACCACGAAACCATACTCTCGTTGCCAACAATTACGACACAAAGCGCAGAAATCCTCGTAAGACATATCAGTATTTACATGATCGTTGTACACATGTTTCAAGTTGGTACCATCCTGCTTGAACAGAATCAACAGATTGGCATTGTCACGTATAAGATGTTTGGGAATCTTTGCATACGTCTGACAGAGATAGAAGCAGTCAACGTTCGAGTGGCGCCCCATTGCAAAGTATTCCCTTATCGTATCTTGCTTGTCGCATGCCACGTCATCAAAGATATAAATGGAATTCGGAAGCGATTCGCTCGGTGGGATGACATCACTGTTATTCGAAAACGTAAAGTAGCCAATTTCATCTATCGGAGCCAATAAATTCTCCAAATACTGGTATTTCGGCTGTTGCAACGACTTGGAATACAGGTACACGTTCTCGAAGCGAACGCCGTGAGGACTTTCCAACAAGCTCACCAGCACGTTGGTCTTTCCACAATTTGATGGGCCACAAATGAGACACCGTATAGTGTTTGGTAGCATGCTACCATGTTTGTGCTTTGTTTTCGAGGGCATCACTCGTGATTTATCGTCAAAATTTGTCACGCGTATCGTCACAGGCTGTCGCACGAATCGCATCCTCTCCGCAAACTGCGAAAAATAATTTTGATACATCGAAGCGGTGACGCGTTCTATTTATAGGTCCGCGCCGAAGCAAAACAGCTCAGTGTTCAAAATGCTTCTGGTCCTGTCGGATAATTGTGATATTCGAGACTTAACCTCTGAACAGTTGAAATATATACCAAAGATTATTCTACTGCGAGAGTTCGAGAGATACATTGATCAGTTGTGGGACAGACTCCCCGAGCATATAAAAGCCGATTCCGAGGTTCAGCAGTATCGTCGGTGTCTGGAACATTATAATCGCCCTTGGCAGCGAACGCATATCTACGGTCCAGCACCATTGATTAAAAACTGTAGCGAATGTCGCCGATGCGAGTGAAGAAAGGTTGTGGTTTGTTAAATCGGGCGATAAACGCGCTACCTATCGAATTACATATCCCGGGATACCAGTTTTGCGGCCCAGGAACTCATCTGGCAAAACGATTGGCTAGAGGTGATCAAGGTATCAATCCGTTGGACGCAGCGTGTCGCGAACACGATATTGCATATTCATGTAGCAACGACCTCGGCGAAAGGCACGCGGAAAGGCAGGCGAAAGGAACCGTCCGTCTTGATCCACAACGCGTATCGTTAGATCCGTAATGACCCGTGCGGTGATTGGAAGGTAAATGATCTGCGCGGGCGTTTCCGATATCTTACATCCTGGTGGGAATCTTGGAGAAAATTCATGTATCGTATGTACGCGCTTCCCATTGTTGTACGCGCCAGCGGTCACGCTGCATTCTATGCGAATAATGTTCACGTTCATGATATTAATTGGATCGTCCGATTCATGGCACCGTCCAGGTTCTAATGCCTGATTCGTCGAGAATCCCAGTAGCGATCCAATGTTATTGGGTTTCGTAAAGTCTATGGCGAACGAGCAGTACAGCTCGATTTTCATGGTGTTGTTGTTGGGACGCAACACTATTGGATACACATCGTTGTCACCGTCATCGATGCCGCCGAGATTTTGAGGATACCGCTCGAGTAATCGCTGCTTCAAATGCTTGGCAATGGCGTCTAGTTCGTAGGAGCCGTGGGGAATCGTGATGTATTCACGAGTGGTGTCGACGCTGTTGCTGATGTCATAGTTTACGACAAAGTAGAATTTATCGTTGCTCGAGTCGATGTTTGGTATTGTGTGATAAGTTTCAAAGGTTGCTAGACCAAGCTCGTAATCATCGTCGCTCAAATCTATGGGTGGAAAGTAGCTTACCGCGAGGGTGCTACTCTTGCCGGTTAGAGTGAATGTTAACGACATATTCCGAGCTGTACGACTCGACTAGTACTGAATCAGAGTGGTGGGAAGTCAATCCTTAAATTTGGTGCCAATCGGTTGTAGAAAGCGTAGACATAGTTGTCCACAATTGTTCTGATCGTACTTCTGATAAGCCATTCGATTGTATTCGATTTTCACAGCATCTTTATCTAGATATTGTACCAATTCCTTAGGCTGTCGAAGATTCCCAAAACTGTCGAAATATATAGCTCGACACCCTCTCTTCGCATACGCTACCCAATGAGACCCCGGCCCCTCGACATTGTCCAAATTCACGATACCGCTCTCGTTTTGACGTACTCCTCCGGCAGGTAGTGCATTGCGCATGAAAACACCTCTAAAAAATGGAATACGCATACGTTTTGCAAACTCCTCCAATTGCGCTTCGGTAGTTACGCCGACGGGCATTTTTATTTTCTTTTCGGTGTTTTTTTTTCGTTTCGATATTCCCTGTCCGCGCTTGTATGGTGCGAGATAAAGTCCACGACCTTCCATGGAGCGATTATGGCGTTGCATTTCCTGCAGCTGCTGTTGCGCCGCCTTATTATCGTTTACCGCCTTGGCGATCCCCGCCGCTCCACCAGCTAATGATCCGAGAACACCTAGCAGCGGGAGAAGTGGTAATATACCACCCCGTTTTGCCACTGGGGGAATCCGCTTTTTCGATTCTCTCTTTGGAGTCCTTTTGCGAGTTTTTGTTTTCATCCCAATTCCGATTTTCGTTTTGGCCTTCATAGCTGCCCAAACAGCTGTAGCAGCACCTCTTTCACCTAGAGTCGAGTCACGCGCAGCGATGCGTTTTCGCGCTTTGTTAGCGAGTACGTTATCTGCCGCGTGCCTTTCGCCGAGGTTGTTACTGCGCGAATACGCAATATCGTGTTCGCGACACGCTGCGTCCAACGGATTGATGCCTTGATTACCTCTAGCCAATCGTTTTGCTAGATGTGTTCCTGGACCGCAAAACTGGTATCCCGGGATATGTAATTCGATAGGTAGCGCGTTTATCGCCCGATTTAACAAACCATTACCTTTCTTTACTCCCGTTGGCGACATTCGCCACAGTTTTTAATCAATAGTGCCGGGCCGTCGATATGCGTTCGCTGCCAAGGGCGATTATAATGGTCGAGAAACCGACGATACTGCTGAACCTCAGAATCAGCTTTTATATGCTCGGGGAGTCTGTCCCACAACTGATCAATGTGTCTGCCAAACTCTCGCAGTAGAATAATCTTTGGTATATATTTCAACTGTTCAGATGTTACGTCTCGAATATCACAATTATCCGACAGGATCAGAAGCATTTTGAATACTGAGCTGTTTTGCTTCAGCGTGGACCTATAAATAGGGCGCGTCGCCGCTTCGACGTATCAAAATCATTTTTCACAGTTCGCGAAGAGGATGCGATTCGTTCGACAACCTGTGACGATACGCGTGACAAATTTTGACGATAAATCGCAAATGATGTCCTCGAAAACAAGACGCAAACATGGTAGCATGCTACCAAACACTATATGCTGTCTGATTTGCGGCCCATCAAATTGTGGAAAGACCAACGTGCTGGTGAGCTTGTTGGAAAATCCTCACGGCGTTCGCTTCGAGAATGTGTACATGTATTCCAAGTCGCTGCAACAGCCGAAATATCAGTATTTGGAGAATTTATTGGCTCTGATAGATGAAATTGGCTACTTTACGTTTTCGAATAACAATGACGTCATCCCACCGAGCGAATCGCTCCCGAATTCAATTTCTATCTTTGATGACGTGGCATGCGACAAGCAAGATACGATACGAGAATACTTTGCAATGGGGCGCCACTCGAACGTTGACTGCTTCTATCTCTGTCAGACGTATGCAAAAATTCCCAAACATCTTATACGCGACAATGCGAATCTGCTGATTCTGTTTAAGCAGGATGGTACCAACTTGAAACATGTATACGACGATCACGTAAACACTGATATGTCTTACGAGGATTTCTGCGCTTTGTGTCGTAATTGTTGGCAACGGGAGTATGGTTTCGCGGTAATAGACAAGGATAGCGCGATGTCCAATGGACGTTATAGAAAGGGATTTAACCCTAATTTTCGGGGTGGGCCAAGGTCTGAAAAAGACTTTTCGGGGGTCATTCCCTCCCTCCGAAAAATTTCGGGGACGGTGGGCCAGGTCTCCGCGGCTGCTCGGCCCGGACTGATCCCCTCCACGGTTGCGGCTTCCCCCACTCCGCGGCTCGTGCGCGCGCAACCGCTCTTCCACTCCCCGCAGGCCCCGCGCCCATGTTTCTCTCCGCCGCGCTCCCCCGCGCGCCCTCACTTCCCCCCCGCTCCCGCGCTCCCTCAGACCTGCGTTGGAACCCGCTTAGCCTTACTACTCTAATAAAAATAAAGTCTCTTTTATTTGATACTTTATTTAAGTAACTTTTTATTTAAATGATGCCCATCTCTGGTTGGTAGGGACCGGCATTGAGCCCGTATTGTGAACAGAGCCCTAATTCCCAGTGTTCGTTTCTCGCTTCTTCCTGGCCGAAGGAGGGAGCGAGATGGAACGCTTTGCGTGCGCGACGTGCGCGAACGCCAAAAGGCGGAGTGTCAGGCGTCCGAAAGACGGAGCGAGACAAAACATCAACGCGTCGTCTGTCTCGTACCGTTCTCGTTCACTTTCAGTGCCTCTCGCTCGCTCTCGCCTTCGCCGGACAAGAGTGAGACAGAAATGGTGGGGATAGCGAAAAGTCCACATCGTATACACCAAACCGAGCCGCTAACGAGACAATACTGTATTCTTCGAAAAATATACACTTTTTTATGTGTAATTGTCCATTTCAAGGGGGCGAAAGCTTGAATGTCGAATGTCAATGAAGTTGGATTGATTAATTGTGATGACTGTAACTTGATTAGAGACAAAAAAATATATACAAAATGTTCTGTTAAACGATTTTGTCAAAAAGGCACTAACAACTAAAAAATACTTCTATTCTTGTACTACAATTTCGATGGTGTTTTTTAAATTTAAATAAAAACGTGGAGCAGAATATTTCATAACAGAATATGAATCAATTTAGTATCAAGTGTCGAAATGAATTTATTGCGAGATATCCTGCTCGACGATTTTATTTAAAGTGAAAATACACCATCGAAATTGTAATATAAGAAAATAATTATTTTTTAGTTTTTAATGCATTTTTAATAAAATCGTTTATTATAAATTTTTTATTTTCTAGTTTTTAGTGTTCGTGGATTTACATTTCACAGCTCAAACTTCTTTACAAATATCTTTTATTGCTGTATACAGTTAACAGTTTGCTTAAACGCTATATTGCTAAAGTCACTAAAAAATAATTATTTTCTTGTACTGCAATTTCGATGGTGATATACTACGAACGCTAACAAAGTTTTAGTTTTACTATTCGTACGTACGTAACGGATCATTTCTCAATAAATTGTGTATTCTCGGTAATCGCGATGGGACTAGCGTTCCGAACGCAGCTGCTTTTTGTCGTTTTCGTACTTAGAGCATATTGTTGCGCGATTTCGTGGTGATTTTTAATGAAGCGCCGCTTCGTGCCCGTGGAGCGCTAACGCACTCTGCTCGCGAAGTAGAGCGGGAATTTAAAATGATTGGACTAAGGTAAACTATTGACTGAATGTATATTGTTACATTTAAAGAACTGTTTGCTAGTCTGCTGACAAGATTGATCTGACTTCTTACAAATTAACTCCTGGCTTGTCATCTCCGAGCGCCCTCCTCCTCCAATTTTAGCGCGTTCTTCCGTCTCCTTCCCTGGATCCTTTCGTCCAATCAAGGTGGTGTTGTCCCTCAAGCTTCGTCAGTGGGTTGTCCTTCAGCCATCTCTCCGTCCTTGGCCCTTCCTTCGCGCTTCCCTCCACTCTCGGCTGGTGGTCGAGGCACGCTTTCCGATTACATACTTTACATACTTTTACATAGGCTGCGTACAGTACATACATTTCTGACAGGTAGGTAAGCGCAACCCTCGAGGTCAAGACGACGTCGCCGGCGCAAAGTTTCTGGCTTTATGACTTTCAGCCTCTCCCAAGCTGAGTTTTTACCCTAACAGGACATCGGCAATTATTGAAAGGGAGGACAGAGTTTTAAGTGATTTTACGAGACGAGCAGCTGCCCGCTCGACGAAATTTGGCACGCAGATGTGGAAGGAAAAGTTAAGCTATTTATTATCCTCGCCTGGCCTAACTGTAGTTTTTTTTTAAATTACTGACTGCAATCAAAAGCTCTCGTGCGCCTTCTGAGTTCAAACATCTGCTGCTCGTTTCGAGCCCGCATGCCTACATTAAATCTTTCTCTACAAAGGATTTTGAATTTCGCTCTCACATCAAACCTTGATATCCCTATGTCTTATGGCTAACTTCATATAATATACGGATTCACACCAGCGGATATCGCAACAATATAAACATGGATGAAGCATGCAATGGGCGAAAATGTAGACGGCGATAGAAAGAAAAAGATATACATGCGGGACACCCCCTCTTTTTCTAGCACCAGCGTTATTCTTCATGTTAGAAAGAGGGAGGATGTCCTTCAAGTATTCCGCCCCGACCCCCAGTGCAGGCAGTGCCCAGGCACTGTGGCGGGTGGGGCGTTATCGGCAAATGCCATCCTGCCGGGATCGAGCTTGCGCTGGCGGCTCTACCTCCTCGTGGTCCCCACTGGACAGCGTTCCGCGTCGCCCCGCGGCGTGTAACGCTGACTAAACGAGCCGCTGCCCTCCGGGGTAGATCCAACTTGTCCAGTGATTCCTAGCGGATGAGGGCAGGGTTTTTCCAAGTCCCATTCCGACAAAACATCTACGCCGATTTTCCCTTGGCAGCGGCCCGCGACGATTGTTAAACTTCGCAAACACCACCATGCCAGCCAAATGCTCGTATAGGCGAAAGCCTGAGGTAGAGCGCGCCCCTTTTGGGCCAAAACGGCTATACTAGATGTCCTTCAAGTATATTTTTCTCTTTCTACCGTCGTTTGCATTTTCGCCCATTGCATGCTTTCTCCATGTTTATATGCTCTAAGTTTTCGTAAAGAACACGAGTGTCTGATTTCAAGTCGTTTGGATTTCTGGTTATGGGTTATATTTATTAATGATTGGGTTATTTTCTCACCCCCCTGGGATTACTTTTTTGTCATCCAATGTATGTACGCCTGCAATGTTTCAAGACAATTGGATAGTACAAACAAACAAACAAACAGAGGATCGAAGTTGAATTAATGCTTTTACCGTGACACATACATCACTTGAAATCGCTGTGGAATTTATGTTATAATTATATGATCACATTATTTAAAATAAGAAAAGAGAAATTGGAACTTTTTTACTAATACTGGAAATATTGATTTACTGATATCATATTTTCAGAATGTGGAAGTTCCGGCAATTATTTGCAATTATTGCTCTTATTATTATTCTTTCGACTATTGTATGTAACATGTAACAAGGAAAACTCTCCAAATCGGTCAACAGTTGACTCCCTGATTTTTTTTGTAACTCTTTACGGTTCTATGCAGAGATGGGCATTATTTAAATAAAAGAATATACTTCCGAGTGGCCCCAGTGGCCGATCGACACAAGGTTTCGGGGAGGGTGTGTGTACCCTAAATCTAAAATTCTGTTTAGCTTCGGATATTTAGTTTCCTTTGATTATTCGAAGGCCTTTCATCTTGAGCTTCGAATGCTATTTCATCTTTCATCGTATTTTTATCCTAAGATCGTATGCAGATATATTGGCCGGTCGATTCGTTTTCGTGAACAGCGATCGAGGCGAAATCAGCCACCACCATCTGACGATCGTGGATTTGTCAGTTGGAGTTCCGTGGCCACCGAAGGGTATATCTGAATACGATCTTAGAAGCTCGAATAACCGACGAGAACCTTTGTGGTCCGAGCCGCGCGAGATCACCGTTGCGTGGTGATGTGTCATCGATTACAGTAAAGTTTCGTTACGCTCTCGGTTTGGTGTACACGATACAGCCTTTTCGCTATCCCCACCACTTCTGTTTCAGTCTTGTCCGGCGAAGGCGAGAGCGAGATGAAACGAGAGCGAGCGAAGGCACTGAAAGCGAGGGAGGACAGTACGAGCAGACGACGCGTTGATATTTTGTCTCGCTCCGTCTTTCGGACGCCTGACACTCCGTCCTTTGTGCGCGCAAGAGGCGTGCACGATGGTCACAAGCGCTTACGGTAGTGGTGGAGAACTATCGATAGTCGGCACCATCTATAGTTTTCGATAGTTGGACCATGGACCATCGATAGTTATCGATAGTTATCAATAGTGATAGTATGATTTATTATCACAGATCTCAGATAGCACATAGACGTCTAAAGTAGCCCAAAAGACGTCCTAAAGCCGTTCAGACCTAAAACGGACGTATAATTGACGTCTTTAAGACGTTTGTGCTATGTGGGGATGCACAGATAGCACGACATCTATAAGTCGTCTTTAAGATGTCTTTCACACTTTCAAGGCGTCTTAAAGACGGCTTATAGACGTCGTCTGCTACCTGAGTGAGGTATAGAGGTATCTTATACCGTCGGTGATATTACCGCTTTTCAAATATGTAAGAAACAATTTATTTTTAATACAAGTAATAATATTATAAATTAATATTTAGATTCTAAATTTGAGCTGTTCCCTTGTTTTAACTGATTTGAAAAATGTTCATACAATTTAACATCCGTTTCTTTAATCTTACAAAATTTAATAACTGTATTACGAACCTTGAGTTTCAATAATTTACAATAAAATTTAAACTTGAAGTAGAGATGATAACGATACATCGATGTTTTTATAATCGATATTTAAAGCTCGATATGTAAATACATCGAAACCATCGATGTTTTTCTAATGAATGTTTATCGATGGCTTTGGTTATTATTGTGCTAAATAGAAATCATTTCTTTAGGATAAAAATGATATTTTCCAGTTTAATGCTTTATCAGCTTTAGCAGCAGTTCTTAAGCAAAGCGATCAGAACTGCACGAATATGAACCCAAAATTTTCAATACCGATAATTATCGATAGTGAAAATAAGCCATCGATAGTTTTCGATAGTGAGGACCATCGATAACTATCGATAGTACCATCGATTGTTCTCCACCACTAGCTTACGGTGGCACGGGAACCGCTTCGCAAATCTTGAGGCAGGCCAGGCTCAAGTCTTTTTTGCGCTGTAGGCGAACTTGTCAAATTACGCCCTTTATTATAATACATTTATTTGAGATTATTTATGACTTTACTCTAAAAAAATAGGTAACTGCTAGGGCGAAAGGTTGACAAGAGGTGCAAAATGGTCTTTTCATTGTTGGCATTCTTAAAAATAAATTTGTAAATGAAATACTACAAATTGTACTACAACGGTTTTATACTACGAGTAAAAATTAAGAGTAAGGACATCAATGTACTCGAATAAATGTATTATAATAAAGGGCGCAATTTGACAAGTTCGTCTAGGGCGTAAAAAAGACTTGAGCCGAGCCTGCGACAAAATTTTGCGAAGCGGTTCCCATGCTCACCGTAACTCGTAAGCGCTTGCGACCATCGCGCACGCCCGCCGCGCACGGAAAGCATTCCATCTCGCTCCCCCCTTCGGCCAGAAAGAAGCGAGAAACTCACACTTGGAATTAGGGCTCCGTTCACGATACGGGCTCACCGCCGGTCCCGACCAGCGAGCGGCTAACGAGACTTTACTAAAAACAGAATTTGTTTATTTTTCATCGTATCAATATGAAAGTGACACAAATGGATTCCTGGCATTCTCCCGATTAAATTGACAGAAAATAATTTAAATCGGACTATTTTTAACGAAACAGGCTTTCAATCGTGCAAACAATGTTTCACGTAATTTCCTTCAAAATATGGCCCGAATATTATCATTTTTGGGGCCAATTTGATCGAGAAAACTTGAAGAATTGATGGACGTCACTTTCGCAAAGATCTGATTAAAAATGCAGAACTGCAGATTTGTCACTGCTTAGTGCGCAACATTGTATGGCCCCGCTAGTTTCGAGCGTCAAAACCCACGAAACTCAGCGAGTCGCATGATTGCCAGCGTGAAGGACAAGAGGAGACTTTCCATGGCGAAGGAAAGTCAGCCTTCTATAGAACTCAAATCCAGAAAGACTTTGCTGACAAACTTTATATTCACGTCAAATAAATACTTTAATTGTAAAATTTAGACGACGAACTATTGTTGAATTTCGCCAGTTCTTTCATATGCATTACTTGGTTGGAAATTCTTGATCCCAAAGTTTCATGCATTTCCCTATTAGAAATGTTGCTTCAAGTCTTGATTCAAGTCATCATTGCTTTTTCTCGTACATAGGACATATATATGTTCGCGAGTAGGGGTCACGAATGACGCGACTTTGGTTTCCCAAATAAATTCACATTTATCAGGGCCCTCGCCCGAACCGCTTGACAAGGAGACTGAATGACGTAAACCGAGTGCGAGTGAAATAGCGGCGCACCAGCGAAAGACCCTCGGTCGACGGCGACTTGAGTCATCGAGTACTGAATATGAAAATGTTCATATTTCTCATTACACCTTGATAAGAGTGTTACCACCGATGGATTGGTGAGTTTATGTCCACGAAAATGAGTCGAGACGCAAAGCAATTCAGTCTATTTTTTCTTATGAATACATGATTAGGACACACACTACGTTCACTAAAAATGGACCGAATTGCTCCATGTTTGGCATCATTTTCATCGAGAAACCCTAAAAACTCCATTGGTAATACTTTCATCAACATTTATCAAAAACATGAACATTTTATCTGGTCCGTCGGTTTTATTACTCTCGGCTGTCAACGGGTGGTCTACTCGGGCCCGAAGGTCCTCGCTCGCAGCGAGAAAGCAAATCAGTGGGGTAGGTAGGTCTTTCCCGATAATCCGAGCCTAACCATTTGCGTATTTCACACTATCGTTTATTAGCATTTATACGAGGTGATTCGCTAGCTAGAATCGTCAAACGCGATGCTCGCCAACAATCATGTGTCTCGCTGAGTTTTGTGGGCTTCGACGCTCGAAACCAGCGGGGCTATACAATGTTGCACACTAAGCAGTGACGAATCTGATGTTCTGCAATTTCTAATCAGATCTTTGCGAAAGTGACGTCAATCGATTCCTTATGTTTCCCCGATCAAATTGGCCCCAAGAATGATATAATTCGGACCATAATTAAGGAAATTTGTTATAAAGTGAGCCAAGTGAAACGAATCTGGTTATAATTATAATGAAAAAAAGAGAAGCGTTTATTCTTATTTAAACGGAGACACACAAAAGAATACATAAAGGAAACGGACTATCGCGCACATCCGGTCCCGCTTTAAAAAAAACTATATCACGCTGACGGTAGTGCCAACATACAGCGTATTACAGAAACTATAAAAACATATACATAACTTTTATTGGCACTCAACACCCACCCACAATAAAAGATCCTTACACGACCTCATTAGCTCATGTTATCTGGATCCCGATTGCACTTAATTACGCTTAGATGTTTCCTGAATTCCCCGAACAATACCCAGCCTAATGGTTTTGCGAGAACGTCAGCAATTTGTTCATGTGTTGGCAGGTATTTGACTTCCACCGTACCGTCACTAACTTTTTCCCTGATAAAATGATGTCTAACATCTATATGTCTCATTCTGGTGTGTTGCTCGGGATTCTTGCTTACTTTAATAGCAGACTGGTTATCCTCCGACTCTCATCACCCTCACTCTCATCACAGTCATTTCTGATATCGAAATCCTCATACAATTTCTTTAACCAACATGCCTCGCTACATGCTGAACTCAGCGCAACGTACTCGGATTCGGTCGATGACAACGCCACCGAGAGCTGTTTCTTTGAAGACCAAGATACTGTGCAACCCATCACCTTAAACACATATCCTGATGTTGACTTTCTGTCAACTCTGTCACCGGCCCAATCCGAATCAGCGTATCCCTCTATATAGTGTTTGAAATTTTTACAGTTAAAGGTTAAACTATAATCTAACGTACCGCTTATATATATCTTAATACTCTTTTCAGCGCTTGCCATAGTCCTTCGCTCGCACAGGCTTGGTATCTGCTCAAAATACTGATTGACACGCTTAAGTCTGGTCGAGTGCACAGCATTGCATACATTAAACATCCTATCGCTCTTCGACATTTGTTTTCTATTTCCTCATTTTCAGGTTTATCTCTTTTTAAGATTTCATGCTGAAAGTTTACTTCCATGGGTGTCGCCACTGGCTTACAATTTTCCATACTAAATTTCTCTAGGACTCTTCTCAGATAGTCGGTTTGATTTAAGGGGGGATCCTGGTGTAAATTACCGAAAATAAAGGAATTTTTGGGAATTTATTTTAAAAAAAATATTTATTAAATCGCATTCGGAGCTATGCGGTTCTTATAGTTAGCAATTAAACAATGTAAAAAAAATTTTGTTTAGTTGTCAAAAAAATATATAACAGCATTAGAGCGGCATATGCACAGTGTCTCGGCGTCGAACGTGTAAATTGGCGGGTGTTCCCACGCTTTCTGTACTCGTCTGAAACAAAAATACAAAAATATTTCTTACTTTTTATGAACACAGTTTGTCGATGAACCTTGAAAAGTGAAAAAAAGTTGAAAATGGACAAAATGGCGGCACTTTGAAAACAACACGCGATTTTTCACTGAAAAGTTCATCTTTATTTATGCAATAAAAACGCTTTAAATTAATTAATTTGTTTATGTTATAGGTTCATCGACTAGTACGTGTAATAAACTATATGTGTGTACAATTTCAACCCGATTAGTCAAATAGTTTTTGAGTTATTTGTCCCGCCAATCATAAGAAAGTGGTTTCGAGAAAAACACGTTTAAAGTTTTCGGTAAAGAAAAGTAGAAAAGGAATTGATTATTGAATACTTACAGCTGTTTTCTGCTAGTCCGCTATCCCAGGTCCGTATAATAATCCTTCCGCTTCCTCGAACAACTCGTTTTGCTCGATTTGCAGTTGTCTTCGAGCCATTCGAGCCTCTTTGCTGCTCCATAAGCTGCGACGTTCCTGCCTCTTCGTCCGTTCGGCTTTGTAAGTGTCGGCGTACAACTTACACTGAGGTCCGATCGTTATTTCTAACGTTTCCATTATATTCAAAATAGCAACATAACCTTCGTTAAATATGCCAGCGGCTATATAACTGGCGATTTCAATTATCTTTAGGCCCGAATGCAAATGCTTTGGCGTTAGTCGCCAAACTGTAGCATTGAAGCTTTCATTGGCATTTTGTGTATACCCGCCCAAGCACCTTTCTAATAGGTCAGGATTAGAAAGGCTTTGATAAATGGAAAAATATTTTCCTGAACAGTTGAATGAAGTGGAGGCGGATGTTCGAAAATTCTATCTGTGGCCTGATCGGCACGATACCCACACCAGCTGTTTGCACCTTCCGGGCAATTTTCGTGCATCGGATTTTCGTTCGTAGAACATGAATGAAAATATGTTGCCATTATGGCTTTCTTCATTTCATCAGCCGATTCAATGTTTCTTCTAATTGCTAATCCATAATATTTGGTTAGCTTTTTTATCAGTGTGTCTGTCAGTTTCCCTCTTCCGCCAAGCTTCTGTTCTTTTTTTACATTTCTGAGCCGAGTGCCCATTCGTTTCTCAACGTGGGAAACGCATTCACTTTTCTTCACCTGAAAAACGTCTCCATATGGATTTAAATCTAAAATTGCCTTGAATGTCTTGGAGTCGCCGTCTCCGATATAATTCCCATGCTTCACTCCATATTTCTCTTCTGACGTAGAAAACATTTCTGTTATGGAATCGACCTCCATTTTTCCAGCTGAACCGTTATGGTTTGATGCGCATTCTTCCTGATGATTTTCATACCATTCAGCGTACTCCGCTGTGCCTTCTTTTTTATGCCAAACCGTACATGCTTGACAATGACTACTTTTCACTACGAGGTCTATCACTTTCCCGCTGCAATACCCAATAAGCGTTGTCACACCAAATAACGAAGTGAAGCCGCGTTTCTTCCACGACCCATCGCCGGAAACTTTTAAATTTGTCGGTGACAGTCCTTTTTTCTCTATTTCTTCTTTTTCTTCCTTTACTGCTTTTTGACACAAACTGTCGAACACTGTTTTCGCGGCACTATGAGTATGTCCGACTATAAGGTCGTACATAGATTTACTCAGTCCTTGCCCGATGTCCATAATGCCGCAGAACAAGTTTATCCCCTCTATACCGACGCCCAAAAGTCGCATAGCGAAAACTATTCGACGATTGATTTCATAACCGTTCTTTATGAAAGGCCCTGAGGAAATTATACGACGACTGCAGTGGCATGTAACAGCAACTTTAAATCCGAGGCCACGAATATTTTCATCTTCGAATTTCACCTTTTTTTTTGCAATCTTTGCACACAACTATTTCCGAAAGCGCATCGAAAAAACTGACGAATTCTATTATTTTATAAGCAAACGCAGGAGCACAAGAAATGTTTGAAGTACTCGCGGTAGATAATTTTCTCGCGGACGCACTTTCTCCTACAGGTGCGTCTTCTTGCTGAAGATACTGATTGCCGTGAAACCTGCGCTTTGGAGGCTTCGATGCACAGTAGTAAGGCTAAGCGGGTTCTAACTCAGGTCCTCTGAGGGGAGCGCGGGGGCGGGGGGAAGTGAGGGCGCGCGGGGGAGCGCGGCGGAGAGAAACATGGGCGCGGGGTCTGCGGAGAGTGGAAGAGCGGTTGCGCGCGCACGAGCCGCGGAGTGGGGGAAGCCGCAACCGCGGAGGGGATCAGTCCGGGCCGAGCAGCCGCGGAGACCTGACCCACCGTCCTCGAAATTTTTCAAAGGGAGAGGCCCACCCCCGAAAAGTCTTTTTCAGACTTTGGCCCACCCCGAAAATTTTTCAGACCTAACCCAGGGAGGGGACGGCCCCCGAAATTTTTTTTCCAAACCAACATGCGTCGGAAATTGTTTAATAATTTATTTTTTTATCCGAAATTGTTTCGGACGATGTCGGGAAATATCGATGTTCTTTTCTTTTACGCACCGCGTCTTCGGGACGGAAAGAGAGAGAGCAATACTTCGTTATAAATCTAAATTCGGAGGGTGGGAAAGAGAGAGCATCACTTTTAAAGCTAAATTCGAGAGAAAGAGACGGCACTACATAGCGCTACAATCGCTTTCGTTCTAAAAATTTTCAAAATGATTTTAAATCTTAGCGCCGCAGCGTATCGCGCGATCGTGTGTAACTTGACTCCTCTGGAGCAGCCGCGTGCGATGACGTCATGTGGCGGCGCGAAGAATTATGCGACGTCAGCAAATCTTAAAATTATGTGGCGAGGAGAAAGACGGGTAAATAAATGGAGAAATAATATAGGTTTAAGAAATTTATTATAAAATTAAAAGAATACAATCTAACATTTTTTTTTCCTACGAGCATGGGCTAGAATATCATTGATGGCGCATGCTACCAGTTCGCAATCTACAAGATAATCCTCGTCGTAATATTTGCTATCACGTATTATTTTAGCAGCGCTGCGCGCAACTAATGTTTCACACGCAACATCGCTCTGCTGTAGCACGTTGACAAAAGTTTCAAATTTTACTCTCACATCCTCTGCAGTTTGATGCAGGCGCGGATACACATAGCTTATGCATGGCTCAAGATTACATAAAAATGATACTGTATTCAGTTTGAAATACAGTGAGTTATCAGCTCGCATCATCTTTACAATCGATGAATCAAAGATCCGAAGAAATTCCACCGTTAATTCATCAATCCGCATCGAAGGTGATCCAGGTAATTGTGCACGTTCTTCGATGGTTTCACGGCTGTCGAATAGCACATTCCATGTATGCCATGGTAATATAAGATGATTCCCATGATTATCGCCGAGAAGAACTTCAACATCAGCCATAGGTCCTACGTTGATTCCAATTTCCAAATATTTGCTGCCCATGGATGTTAACGCGTATCTTCTGACCATGATACGCGATCCTCGGCGCGGACTAAGAGAACAATCAAAGCTATGAAATTGTCCACTCGTATCAGGAATACAATTTTGAGAATATGCGAAAATTAAGTCTTACCTGTCAAATGTATTATCCCCACATGGAGCTACGCCATCATCTCGCACGATCGGAACATAATAATTCATACGTTCAACGTTTCCTTCGACACTGGTACTGCACATTTTTTTTTTCAGAGCACTATTTGTTCCGTCGAAAGTCACTGAGGGTACTGAGCGATTGATGGAATAGCGACCGGGAGACAGGCTTAAATAGCGGTGCAATTGGTTCCCCCACCACCGCATTTTATTCTAAAGCTTTTTCCATAATGTTTTTCAATCTTAAAGTCGCAGCATATCGCACGATTGTATGTAATTTAATCCCCATCCTCAAGGATAAAAGTCTCGACACGTGTTGAATGTAATATAATACCTGTGGAAGCGCAGAATCTTAGAATTATGCGGTGTCAGCAGAAACTGTGTCGGATGATTTTGTGCGCTAATTCGTCATACGCGTGAATCATAGAAAGAATTATGCTGTATCGGCAGAAACTGTACAGAACCATGTTGGGACGGATCGTCGTTTTTTTTTTGCATGCGGTGCATTCGAGGGAGGGGGTACGCCAAAAGAGTTAGACAGAGATACCAAATCGTGGTATCAGTCATAAAAGCACGCTCCGAACTGCACAAAGTCTCAAATCGTTGCAACCTGTTGCGCGTAAAAGACGTTACATATACAGTCCATTTACAATCACTTCATTTACAATCATGGAATTCGTGCAAGTAGAACATCAATTGCGGGATCAATCTGCACGATTGTGTTCGCGTGAAGAATACCTCGCGTGGGAAGAACGGTGCAACGAGTGCATCGAATCTTTAGAAGAACACAACCGAGTGAAACGCCCGCGATTATCGATCGGTATTCAACAATCGTTGGTTGCTCGAATCGCACGACTCGAAGGACTGAAACATTCGTTGCGCGGACGTTTCGTGCGCGAAGGTGCTGGACATTCGAGTACGGGACTTTTGTGGCGCGAAATAGACACTGCGTTCGATAGTCGCGTGTTAACCGGTGCCGTGCTCAATTCGAACTATATCGAGCCGCGCAACTTCCTCCAGGATGCGGCGACCATTGTGTTGGAGCACGTGCGGGGCGCTTTGAGAAAACGTCGAAACCTCAAAGTGAACACTGTATTCAACGGCGAATTTGTGGCGGGTGACAAGCATGCTTGCAAAAGCATCAACACCCGGAACTGTGAACTCTTCGATACATCCGATCTGCAGGAGTGGTACCAGCGATGCGTCGTCGAACCCACTGGCATCGCTGGAAGAGTTCCAGGAACGCGACAGCGGATGGGCATTGATGCGAATCCTCAACCTAACCGTCAATGTCAATAAGTACAATCCGCTGCGCGCGGGGTGCCATCACAAGTTGCCACAGATATTATCTTTGAAGAAGGCAACGATCAGTGTGCAATCCCCGGACAATGCGTGTTTCGCGTGGGCAGTGGTAGCCGCTCTCCATCCTGCGGAAAGAAATGCCGATCGCCCAAGTTCATATCCGCCATATGCTTCCGTATTAAATCTCCAGGGCATTGAGTTCCCAATGTCTCTGGAGCAAATTGGGAAGTTTGAGCGGCAGAACGAAATCTCGATCAACATCTATAGCTTCGAGGCGGAGAAGACGAAGACGGTCTTTCCGCTGCGTCTCACCAGCCGAAAGAGAGATCGACACATCAACCTGCTCTACATACCGAATGATGGAGATGTAGGACACTTTGTATGGATCATGGACTTGTCCCGGCTGGTGAGCGCACAGCTGAGCAAGAATAAGGCAAAGAAATTCATCTGTGATCGGTACGTATATTAACTTATGAAATGTTAAAATGTCTCGCGAAACAAATTAAATAAAAAATTTTTTTGTTTTATTACAGATGCATGCACTACTTCGGATCCGCCGAGAAGTTGGAGCTTCATTCGCTGGACTGTGGCAAGATGAACGACTGCGCCATCCTGCTGCCCAGCGAAGGAAACAATATCCTAAGGTTCAACAACCACAACATGAAGGAGCGGCTCTCTTTCGTGGTGTACGCCGATCTGGAGTGCATCATCGAGAAAACAGAGGACAGCCACCGAATGGGTGATGATAATAAATTACACACGTATCAACACCACGAAGTTCATAGTATAGCCTATTACATGCATTGCTCGTACGATACATCGCTATCGGTGTATCGATGTCGCCGCGACGCAGATTGCGTTTCATGGTTCGTCGATGAACTAAAAATTTTGCAAATTTCGCCAAACCCATCCTGACCAGCAATGTTCCTATGCTTGATTTAACTACCGAACAGTTGACGGCATTTCGCGATGCAACACATTGTCATATTTGCGAAGAACCATTCGAGGCTATCGATGTACGAGTCCGCGATCATTGCCATCTATCCGGGCGGTTTAGAGGTCCAGCACATTCGGAGTGCAAATTAAATTATAAAAATGCGTTTTACATCCCCATAGTTTTTCATAATTTATCAGGCTACGATTCACATTTTATTATCGAGGAAGTAGCTACCGCTTTCGACGGTCTCGTCGACGTATTACCCATAACTAAAGAAAAGTATATTTCTTTCACAAAAAATGTCGAAGATACGGCTGAATCAGACTCACGAAATTGTATTAAATTGCGATTCATCGATTCGTACAAATCTCTCAACACCAGTCTCGACAAATTCGCATCTTTTCTTAGCACAGATCAATTAAAAATTTTACGATCCAAGTTTGAAACATTATCCGTCGAGGATTTCAATTTACTGACGCGAAAGGGTGTCTTTCCGTACGAATACCTTGATTGCGCGAACAAGCTGCAGGACCCATGCTTACCACCGCGCGAATCATTCTACAGTTCGTTAACGGGTGAGACTGTATCCGAGAGTGATTACGCGCACGCCGAGACTGTCTGGCAGCGTTTCGGCATTAGAACCTTCGGCGAATACAGCGATTTGTATTTGAAAACAGATGTGTTGTTATTGGCAGATATTTTTGAAAATTTTCGTGAAAGTTGCATCAAGAGTTACGGACTAGATTCGACGCATTATTATACTTTACCCGGTTTCACATGGGATGCCATGCTAAAACATACCAAAATTACATTCGAATTGCTCACCGACGTCGATATGGTCATGTTTATCGAACGCGGTATACGTGGGGGTTTGAGTCAATGTTCCAGAAGATACGCACATGCCAATAACAAGTACATGCCATCTTACGACGCATCGGAAGAGTCATCGTACTTGATGTACTTTGACGTGAACAATTTGTATGGATGGGCAATGTGTCAGCCTCTGCCATATGCTAAATTTCAATGGGTCGAAGATGTTGAAAAATTTGACGTGTCTTCGATCGCGGTCGATTCGCCCACGGGATACATTCTCGAGGTAGATCTGGAATATCCACAACGTCTGCACGACGCTCATGCCGATCTACCGTTCTGCCCGACGCGTGCCAAACCACCTGGCAGCAGACAGGACAAGTTACTCGCGACGGTATACGATAAGCAGCGTTACGTCATCCATTACCGCAACCTGCAGCAGTGCACGCGTCACGGTCTTCGTATTACAAAGATACACCGCGTGCTTCAATTCGCTCAATCTCCCTGGCTCCACGATTACATCGAACTCAATACACGGTTTAGAACAGGCGCGACAAACGACTTTGAAAAAAATTTGTACAAATTGATGAACAACGCGGTATTTGGTAAAACTATGGAAAATGTTCGAAATCACGTGGACGTAAAACTTTTGACACATTGGGAAGGGCGATATGGCGCGGAGGCAATGATCGCGAAACCGAATTTCCATAGCAGAAGTGTTTTTTCGGAAAATTTAATAGCTGTTGAATTGCGAAAACTCGAGGTGAAATTCAACAAACCGATATACGTGGGTATGTGCATTCTGGACATATCAAAAATTTGTTTGTACGAATTTCATCACGAGTACATGTCTCCCCTGCACGGACTAAGTTGTAAAATTCTATACACAGACACGGACAGTCTCATTTACCACATTCGATGCCACGATATCTACGAGACCATGAAACGCGATATCGATAGATTCGACACAAGCGATTATCCTATCAACAATCTATATAATATGCCCCACTTAAATAAGAAGGTTCCAGGGCTGATGAAGGATGAAAATAACGGTGCGATAATGACCGAGTTCGTAGGTCTTAGAGCGAAAATGTATGCAAAAGGCGAAAGGCGTCAAGACCAACGTCATAGCCAGAACGATAACTTTCGACGACTACGCGCAGTGTTTGCAAAGGGAGATCGAAATGGTTCGCAGACAATCGTGCATACGGTCTAAATTGCACAAAGTGTACACCATTTCGGAATCTAAAATCGCTCTAAGTCCGTACGACGACAAGCGGCATATCGTACCCGATTCGACCGACACTCTGCCCTGTGGACATTATAAAATACCATTGTAAAAAACTATTGTATTTATTATAAATAGTGGAATTGTGTAATATGAAATTGTTCACTCATGCATAGAAATTATAAATGGTGGAATTAATGTGTAAAAATAAAAAAATTGTTCACTCATTTACATATATATATATCATTGTATTTATTGAATCATGTATTATTATGTTACAATACATTATTTTTATTTATCCAAGAATTGTGTGATTTATCAAACCCCAGCCACTTGACGTATACCTTATCCCCCTTCCTACGCAACACTTTTTCCACCAGATATACATCAGGATCGGTGACGCGTTGCAGCTCGTGTTCATAGAATCCTCCGGCAACAGGTTTTGCACAGGAATCGACGAGCAGATACGTCGCGGGATTAGTTGCCTGTACTTTGGCTATCTTGAACACCTCCGTTGTCCAATTCGGCGTATAGCCTTTATCGAAGATGGTTTTAAATTTGCTCACGCGCACAAACTCGCCCAACTTGAATCTCGCCGGAGCAGCGATCTTTATGTTGCTGTATACGGTGGATAGCAGCTTGTCGGCGATCGCAGCGGTAACATCGCGAGGACGCATTCCGATGGTTCTATGTTTTCGTGCGTTATACTCTGCGAGAAGACGCGATAGCGAATCGATCCATCTGTAGGTTCCATTGAGCGTAAACATTTTCCACATATTGTTCTTCAAAGTTCGATTGAAACGTTCTACGACGGAGGCCTTCATCACCGAATACGTCGAATAATGATTAATATCATGTTTTGTCAAGAGTTTCTGCACATCGGCGTTGTAAAATTCTTTTCCTTGATCGGTTTGCAAATTTTTCGGATATCGATCTCTAAATATCTTTGCAAACGCTTTAGTCACCTCAGCACCACTTTTAGTCTTGAGCGGCACCGCCCATGCATACTTGCTCAACACATCGATAACGGTGAGTATGTAGTGGTGGCCTTGGTTGAATCGCGAGTATGGACGCATTTCTACAACGTCAGCTTGCCACAGATCGTCGTATCCATGCACTATGACGCGCCTCCGCGGGAAATGTCTTCGAGCTGGAGCATGCAATTCCTCAACAAGTTGTCGCTTCTTGGGACCATGGTTTTTTTTACTCTTGGATTTCGATACTGGCTGCATGTTTGATCGCAGAGGTGTCTTTGACACGAATGATGCGATAATTATCGTGTACATGCATTATGTGCTCCCAATCGGCCCGGGGACAAGTTCAGCCGCCTCGCATGATTCTCCTTCGCAGCGCTGCTGTGGGATTGAATTTGACGCCTGCGATATCTTTTTAACGCTGTTTTGCAACGTCAGCATATCTCTTTGAAACACGACCAGCTTCCTCTCTAATTCTTCCTGCTGCTCTCTCAAAAGTTTAATGCTCTTTTCCATGTATAGTTTATTGACGGCATCGCTGTCAGCCACCGGCTGAGCTACGCGTCGTATCTTGCATGATTTTGCATCAAAGTCGGCACCGTCCACACAAAGAGCGTTATCTCGCATATAATTTCGAAGCATGCCGCTCCATTTGTAATAGTCCATTCTAGCTGCTCCACTCTTCTCGAGCGATACTCCAAATTTGTTGATCGGCATCTCGATGCATACAGTGCAAATCATCGACGTGTGGTTTAATATATAATGAGGCCTACCTCGCGGAGTTCCTCGATAATCGATAGAATTTCGGGATCGTGGGAGTTGTTAACCGCCTGACGCGACGCTTCAAGCAAACGCAATCGATCCACCAACTCGTTGGGATCGTCCCAGTGCACGTAATCGATCTTGTTGTCGTTTACCATCATCGCTAGCGGTGTCCTTAGACCTTTTCCTGCTTTACTCGTTGATGCGCGGGGGACTAGTGGTGCAATTACATGTTTGTACTTGTATCCCTTGTTACCCAATATGGGTTTTTGAGCACAATGACTGCGTCTGTAGGCATTCGTCGCCAGCAGTATAGTTTTGTATTTTTGTTTATCAGCATCGGTGTACAGGGCATCGTCGGGAATTCTCTTGAAAATCAGTTCGTAAAGGCCGGGCGTTCCTTTGTATTTTACACCACCGATGATTATATTATCATCCTTGTCCATATCGAAAGCCTTATCTCCAAGCATCGTTCCACTATTGCCAAAGTATACGCCGTACACATAGTCAATTGTTGTATCCTTATCCATACTTAGGATGGCGCTCATGTATTCTTGCCCCAGCGGACCGAAATGGTTGCGAAACGTTTCTTGTCCCTCGGATGTTTGAAGTTGCTGTCTAATAGATGTTACAAACGACTCATCTGGACTAGTTTCGAAAACGTCGTCATCAATGGTTGTGAGCGATTGTACATCGGTATTTATTGGTGTGGGAGGAACCGAGGAATCGTTTTGTCGTTTTCGCTTCGATTGAACTGGTGTGGAGGTTATGAGTGAATATTCCGATGATGTGTGTCGTTTCTTCTTTGTCTTGCGCGATTTGCTCCATTTCGACTGGATTTTTGTTTTAGGCGTTAATGTTTCATTCTCTTCAACGTCTATGCTCGTCAGCGGTGATGTGTCAGCTTCTGCCGCTGTGGTATTTTCCACGATATGTTTCAATAGTTCGACGATAGGTTTAAAGTATCTCTCCAACGCGATATCTTCCTCCATCTTGCCAGACTTCAAAGCCTGATGTTTCTTGCGAATGGCTTCGCTGGTTTTTGCAATTTCCTTCGCTATTCTCTCGCGACCCTTAATCTCCAGACTATCGATATCAATCATCATTGTGCAGCAGACGTTGCTTTCCCACCGACGTGTTGACGACAATTGACAATCTCACGGTACGGCAAACTCGTTAAATCCCTTTCTATAACGTCCATTAGGCATCGCGCTATCCTTGTCTATTACCACGAAACCATACTCTCGTTGCCACAAATTATGACACCGCACGCAGAAATCCTCGTAAGACATATCAGTATTTACATGATCGTTGTACACATGTTTCAAGTTGGTACCATTCTGCTTAACCAGAATCAACAGATTGGCATTGTCGCGTATAAGATGTTTGGGAATCTTTGCATACGTCTGACAGAGATAGAAGCAGTCAACGTTCGAGTGGCGCCCCATTGCAAAGTATTCCCTTATCGTATCTTGCTTGTCGCATGCCACGTTATCAAAGATAAAAATGGAATTCGGAAGCGATTCGCTCGGTGGATGACATCACTGTTATCCGAAAACGTAAAGTAGCCAATTTCATCTATCGGGGTCAATAAATTCTCCAAATACAGGTATTTCGGCTGTTGCAACGACTTGGAATACACATACACGTTCTCGAAGCGGACACCGTGAGGACTTTCCAACAAGCTCACCAACACGTTGGTCTTTCCACAATTGGATGGGCACCGTATAGTGTTTGGTAGCATGCTACCATGTTTGCGCTTTGTTTTCGAGGGCATCACTCGTGATTTATCGTCAAAATTTGTCACGCGTATCGTCACAGGCTGTCGCACGAATCGCATCCTCGCTGCGAACTGTGATAAAATGATTTTGATACATCGAAGCGGTGACGCGTTCTATTTATAGGTCCGCGCCGAAGCAAAACAGCTCAGTGTTCAAAATGCTTCTGGTCCTGTCGGATAATTGTGATATTCGAGACTTTACCTCTGAACAGTTGAAATATACACCAAAGATTATTCTACTACGAGAGTTCGAGAGATACATTGATCAGTTGTGGGACAGACTCCCCGAGCATATAAAAGCCGATTCCGAGGTTCAGCAGTATCGTCGGTGTCTGGAACATTATAATCGCCCTTGGCAGCGAGCGCATATCGATGGTCCAGCACCATTGATTAAAAACTGTAGCGAATGTCGCCGATGCGAGTGAAGAAAGTTTGTGGTTTGTTAAATCGGGCGATAAACGCGCTACCTATCGAATTACATATCCCGGGATACCAGTTTTGCGGCCCAGGAACTCATCTGGCAAAACGATTGGCTAGAGGTGATCAAGGCATCAATCCGTTGGACGCAGCGTGTCGCGAACACGATATTGCATATTCACGTAGCAACGACCTCGGCGAAAGGCACGCGGCAGATAACGTACTCGCTGACAAAGCGCGAAAGCGCATCGTTGCGCGTGACCCGACTCTGGGCGAAAGAGGTGCTGCTACAGCTATTTGGGCAGCTATGAAGGCCAAGACGAAAATCGGAATGGGGATGAAAGCAAAATTGCGCAAAAGGATTCCAAAGAGAGCACCGAAAAAGCGGATTCTTCCGATAGCAAAACGGGGTGGTATATTACCACTTCTCCCGCTGCTAGGTGTTCTCGGATCGTTAGCTGGTGGAGCGGCGGGGATAGCCAAGGCGGTAAACGATAATAAGGTGGCGCAACATCAGCTGCAGGAAATGCAACGGCATAATCGCTCCATGGAAGGTCGTGGACTTTATCTCGCAGCATACAAGCGCGGACAGGGAATATCGAAACAAAAAAAAAACGTCGAAAAGAAAATAAAAATGCCCGCGGGCGTAACTACCGACGCGCAATTGGAGGAGTTTGCAAAACGTATGCGTATTCTATTCTTAAAGGTGTTTTTATGCGTAAGGCGCTACCAGCCGGAGGAGTACGTCGAAACGAGAGCGGTATCGTAAATTTGGACAATGTCGAGGGGCCGGGGACTCATTGGGTGGCGTATGCGAAGAGAGGGTGTCGAGCTATATATTTCGACAGCTTTGGAAATCTTCAACCGCCTAAGAAATTGGTACAATATCTGGACAAAGATGTCGTGAAAATCGAATACAATCGAACGGCTTATCAGAAGTACGATCAGAGCAATTGTGGACAACTATGTCTACGCTTTCTACAAACGATTGGCATCAAATTTAAGGATTGACTTCCCACCACTCTGATTCAGTACCAGTCCAGTCGGACAGCTCGGAATATGTCGTTAACATTCACTCTAACCGGCAAGAGTAGCACCCTCGCGGTAAGCTACTTTCCACCCATAGATTTGAGCGACGATGATTACGAGCTTGGTCTAGCAACCTTTGAAACTTATCACACAATACCAAACATCGACTCGAGCAACGATAAATTCTACTTTGTCGTAAACTATGACATCAACAATAGCATCGACACCACTCATGAATACATTACGATTCCACACGGCTCCTACGAACTAGACGCTATTGCCAAGTATTTGAAGCAGCGATTACTCGAGCGGTATCCTCAAAATCTCGGTGGCACCGATGTCGGTGACAACGATGTGTATCCTATAGTGTTGCGCCCCAACAACAACACCATGAAAAGCGAGCTGTACTGCTCGTTCGTCATAGACTTTACAAAGTCCAATAACATTGGATCGCTACTGGGATTCTCAACGAATCGGGTATTAGAACCTGGACGGTGGCATGAATCGGACGATCCAATTAATATCATGAACGTGAACATTATTCGCGTAGAATGCAGCGTGACCGCTGGCGCGTACAACAATGGGAAGCGCGTACATACGATACATGAATTTTCTCCGAGAGTCCCACCAGGATATAAGATATCGGAAACGCCCGCGCAGATCATTTACCTTCCAATCACCGCACGGGTCATTACGGATCTAACGATACGCGTTGTGGATCAAGACGGACGGTTGCTCGATTTTCGAGGTGAAGAGATTACCATCAGATTGCACGTACGGCAGCGACGACGATAATACGTGTGACGTGATCGAAAGAGATGCTTGTGCTGAACGACTCCAGAAACCCGTTTCTTCCAAACGAAATTGTATACAACAACAACAACAACAACAACTGCAACAGCTCTGATTATACTAAAAAGAAGAGGCTCAGTG
Organism: Andrena hattorfiana; assembly: GCA_944738655.2. NCBI lineage: Eukaryota > Metazoa > Arthropoda > Insecta > Hymenoptera > Andrenidae > Andrena > Andrena hattorfiana. Next base: position 49,026,853 of record OX122890.1, on the reverse strand, counting down.
CTGCGAACATTGCATTTTTGAAATCATTGGGATTCATTGTGCGCGGTTAAGTTGAAAAAAAATGGTTGACATTCTAAGCATTGGAGGGAAGCCGACGTTTGACGATCGCATCGTCAAGCTCGAGACTCACACATACAACCCATATGTCAACTCAACGTTTGGATACAGCGATGAAATAAGAATACCCATACAGCAGCAGGATTTATACACATTGCCGTGTGAAAGTTTCCTCTACGTGGAGGGAAAATTGAAGATAAACAAGCCAAACAATACATTAACGGTGGCGTTGGGAAATAATTGCATGGCGTTCTTATTCGATGAGATTCGATACGAGCTGAATGGCGTGGAGATTGATCGCAACAGAAACGTTGGGATAACTAGCACGCTTAAAAACTATGTATCGTTGACATCTAGCGAAGACAAAAATATGGAGAATGCTGGATGGGGCTTGAAACGACGCGATGGGTCAATATTGAAAAATCATTTCAATTTTTGCATCCCGCTAAAATATTTGCTGGGATTTTGTGAGAACTACAAACGCATTATTATTAATGCGCGTCACGAATTGATTTTAATACGATCGCGCAACGACAATAATGCTCTAATAGGATCGCCGATGCTGGAACCAGAAATTGAATTACTTAAAGTGCAATGGCGGATGCCTCATGTGACGTTAAATGACGTTAATAAGCTATCGTTGCTACATGCTTTGGAACGTGGGCAAAACCTGAGCATTTGTTTTCAATCGTGGGATCTGTACGAGTATCCTCTCGTACAGAGCACGACCAAGCATTCGTGGGCCGTTAAGGCATCTGCACAGCTGGAGAAGCCGCGAGTTATTATCCTTGCTCTACAGACTGGTCGAAGGAATGTGATGAGCGAAGATGTTACTAGGTTCAACAACTGCAAATTGACCAATGTAAAACTTTTTCTCAACTCGGAATTTTACCCATACGATGACATGAACTTGGACTTTGACAAGAATAAGCATGCCATCTTGTATCATATGTATACGCAATTCCATAAATCGTATTATGGACATAGTTGCAACGAGGCATTATTCACCGTGGCCGAATTTTTACAATTTGGTCCCCTCGTGGTGATTGATTGCTCGCGACAAAATGAGTCGATCAAGAATGGCACGGTGGACGTGCGCATAGAATTCGAGTGTAAAGGGAATGTGCCGATAAATACTACGGCCTACTGTCTGATTCTACACGATCGGGTGGTTGAATACAATCCGCTGACAAACGTGGTGCGCAAAATCAATTAAATTGCCACGCCCTCTCCTGTGTCAAATTCCTACCAAAAGAAAATTTCATCGTGAAAATCGAGAAGTTTTACGAGAAAAAGTGCATTCTCCCATCTGTCTTGGAAGCGAGCTGACCTCTAAATCGTATCGATAATGACCGTGCCAACATTTGTTGACCTGCAAGGGTTCATCGTCGATGGAAGATTTGTTGTCAAGGAAGTGGCTGTCCTACGAATGGGAACAATTCTCTCACACTATATTTTTGGGAGTTCGATGCCGCAATATCTTCTTACGAAATCCGACAAATCGAGCATTCGGTGGTTGGTGGTAAAACATCATGGACTACGGTGGGACGATGGAGACGTTCCATACTGTATGGCCAAACGGCTAATTACGAAAGCTGTAGCTGATGCGATCGATGAAGAAGATGGCGCATCCCATATCGTATACGTAAAAGGGTTGCAAAAACGCGACTGGCTTGTGGATTTCCTCGATGAAGATACGAGAATGGACGTGGTCATCGAGACATTGGACATTGACTACGAGGATATCAAATCTCTAAATAAGCTAAATGTAATTAATACTCTGCGATGTGGCAGACACGCAAAGCACTGTGCCATGCAAAATGTATTTAAAATATTCAACTGGTGGTCTAAACGCCAGAGAGAAATGCTTAAATAAAATATAATCAATTTTAATGTATAAAATGTTTTTCTTAACCCTCTCCAACCTAATCTCCTGCACATGATGTATGCTAGATTAAGACGGTAGTTATAATTACGTAGAAGTGGTTTGATACACGTTCAAAGTGGTATGATAGACGTTGAAAGTTACCATACACGTGCAATACATGATCAAAGTGGCACCATACACGATCAAAGTGGTTCGATTCATGTTGAAAGTGGTTCGATTCATGTTGAAAGTGGTTCGATTCATGTTCGATTGATGTTCGATTCATGTTCAAAGTGGTTCGATTCATGTTGAAAGTGGTTCGATTGATGTTCGATTGATGTTGAAAGTGGTTCGATTGATGTTGAAAGTGGTTCGATTCATGTTGAAAGTGGTTCGATTCATGTTCGATTGATGTTGAAAGTGGTACGTTTGATGTTCGATTGATGTTGAAAGTGGTTCGATTCATGTTCGATTGATGTTGAAAGTGGTTCGATTGATGATCAAAGTGGTTCGATTGATGTTCGATTGATGTTCGATTCATGTTGAAAGTGGTTCGATTCATGTTCGATTGATGTTCGATTGATGTTGAAAGTGGTATGATCTAGTCGAATAATGTGTCCAAAGAAAAAAAGGGGAAAGAAGATGCGTGTGAATAAGGAGAGGATGGTCAGCGAAAATGCAGGTGGCCTGTGATGAAGATGGCGAAGAACAACAGCATCTTACTTTTGCAAAGCTACGCACTTCTCGATTTCATGATAGGAGTTTATACGCGAGAGCTTGGAGATGCAGCGAGACCAGTTGTCTTCAAATCTTTGAAGGCGTTGGTTGAATTTACAAGTGTGAACATTTTTTTTGTGTAACAATGGGATTGGAGAGGATCGCCCCGGAGTGTGACCCCGAGGTATGTACTTTCAAATATTTTTATATTTATCGCGTTTAATCGTTGAAATCGAGCGAGATCGAATCAGACGTTCATATCAATATTGAATCGTGGGGCTTCTATGTTCTAGCGTTCGCCACCACCATCGCCTGTGTGGTCGAGCGACTGGGGGTCGCCGCAGACGTCGCCGCAACCGTCGCCGCCGCCACCATCACCGCAGCCGTCGCCGCAGCCGTCGCCGCCACCGTCGCCGTCGTCGTCGTCGTCGTCGTTGTCGTCGTCGTCGCCACCGCCGCCGCCGCAGTCGCCGCCTCCTCCTCCACATGTATGTAATAATACTTTGCATTGTTATGTGTGTTTGATATTTATTATGTTTGATGTGTCAAAATTATATCGACGTTTGTGTCTATGTTCTAGGATATTCCACTATCTATATTGAGGGCATGGCTGGCGGGCCTGGAGGCCCGTGCACTCCAGGTTGCACCCCGACGGGTGCAGATGCGGCGGTCGGGGCCGGCATATGGGGCCGCGCGGCTGCGGCCATATGCAGTGCCGCGGCGGCCAATGGTTCGGCTGCCGGCTGCAGTTCGATGGGCACCATACGAAATTCCACACCCTCCATCGCCACCATCGCCCCCAGCACCACCATCGCCACCATCACCCCCATCACCACCATAATTTTATATTTTTTATTTTTTATTTTTTATATATTATTTTTTATATATTATTTTTTATTATATTCTTTTTTTATATTCTATTTTATATTGTATTTTTATATTCTTTTTTCTATTTTTTATATTTTATATTCTTTTAATTTTATAATAAATTTCTTAAACCTATATTATTTCTGCATTTATTTACCCGTCTTTCTCCTCGCCACATAATTTTAAGATTTGCTGACGTCGCATAATTCTTCGCGCCGCCACATGACGTCATCGCACGCGGCTGCTCCAGAGGAGTCAAGTTACACACGATCGCGCGATACGCTGCGACGCTAAGATTTAAAATCATTTTGAAAATTTTTAGAACGAAAGCGATTGTAGCGCTATGTAGTGCCGTCTCTTTCTCTCGAATTTAGCTTTAAAAGTGATGCTCTCTCTTTCCCACCCTCCGAATTTAGATTTATAACGAAGTATTGCTCTCTCTCTTTCCGTCCCGAAGACGCGGTGCGTAAAAGAAAAGAACATCGATATTTCCCGACATCGTCCGAAACAATTTCGGATAAAAAAATAAATTATTAAACAATTTCCGACGCATGTTGGTTTGGAAAAAAAATTTCGGGGGCCGTCCCCTCCCTGGGTTAGGTCTGAAAAATTTTCGGGGTGGGCCAAAGTCTGAAAAAGACTTTTCGGGGGTGGGCCTCTCCCTTTGAAAAATTTCGAGGACGGTGGGTCAGGTCTCCGCGGCTGCTCGGCCCGGACTGATCCCCTCCGCGGTTGCGGCTTCCCCCACTCCGCGGCTCGTGCGCGCGCAACCGTGTTTCTCTTCGCCGCGCTCCCCCGCGCGCCCTCACTTCCCCCCGCCCCCGCGCTTCCCTCAGAGGACCTGAGTTAGAACCCGCTCAGCCTTACTACTATGCACGAGTATTGTCTTCTTTGTTCCTTTTCGGATAGGACATTTTGACTGGGAAGTCCGTACAGAACGAGATTCGGAGCACGACTGACGCTAGAAGGCAAAACCGGTCTAGCATACCGCACAGCACTGACTAGAGAGAAATTTGCTGTGCTGTTATACCTAAACTACAAATATACCTTTTAGCAGGTATACCATGACTCACTTAAGGGTTCAAGAGAACATCTGCTTAGCTATTGTTGCAGAGGGGACCGAGCGAAGGGTCACAACACAAAAGCCGCTGTGCGCATGTCGCTTGCCTCCGCGCTCGTATACCTGCGCGCTAGAAATGGGCTGTGGGGCCCCTAAAACTTGGAATTTCCAATTGTAACTTTAGGAATATACTCTATGGAAGCAGTACTATAGATTAAAGCAAAAAAAAATCGGTTTTTACACCAGGATCCCCCCTTAACAGCATGCACCCATTTCTCCTCAGGAAAGATATACCTAAGTACCGCTTCATCTGTCCCAAATCCTTTACCTTGAACTCCCTTGTTAAACTGAATTTGGTTTGTTGTACTTCCTCTATACTACTTCCAGCTAACAAAACGTCATCAACATACAACAATAAATATAATTTATACGCTTTTGTAATTTTTACATACAAACAGTAATCATTCTCTGACCATCTGAAACCTAACTTCAACATTACATTATTAAACTTCAAGTTCCAATTTTTTGGCGAACTTTTTAACCCATATAGAGACTTATTTAATTTACCTGTCTTTTCCGCTTCGAAGCCTTTTGGCAACTCTATATATACCTCTTGTCTAATATCTCCAGTACTAGGCAAATGCTTTGAAAAACTCCTCCTAAATCGCCTCCGAGCCGTTCTCCTCGATCAACGATTCTCCTCCAGCCGCCAGTTCGGCTTTAGACAAGGTCTGTCCACCGAAGACGCCATTATTAAGATGAAGGAGGTCGCGGCAACATCCCCCGAGAAATATGTCCTTGTGATGCTTTTCGATATCAGGGGCGCATTCGATAGTGTTTGGTGGCCGAGCATTCTCTCTCGATTAAAAGAGAGGGGCTGCCCGAGCAACATCTTCGGCGTTATGACGGACTACCTGAGCAACCGCAGCGTTAAGCTTGTCGCCGGGCATCGCGAGGTACAGAAGAGAGTCACGAGGGGCTGCCCCCAAGGCTTCATTCTCGGGCCCGGCCTCTGGAACTTAGTTTTTGACGATCTGCTCTCCACACTGAAATCGAACGGATTCGAGGCTTTCGCGTACGCGGACGATCTCCTTATCGTCATCTCCGGGGAAAGCAGAGCGGTTCTTCAAACCTTCGGCCAATCTGCCGCGACCATTACGCACAACTGGTGCACGAACGAGAAACTCTTCCCCGAGCTCTCTGTCGAAAAGTCAGAGCTTTTTCTTATAAAAGGCAAACTGGACATCAGGAGGCCCCCCACTATCAAAATAGGATCCCGTGGCATCCGCATGGTTCGGACGATGAAGTACCTCGGAGTGCACTTCGATATGGGCATGAGGGTCAACTCTCATGTTCATATGGTCAAAACGAGGTGCACCGAAAGGTTTAACTCACTAGCGATTGTAGCAAGGCAAAAGTGAGGTCTCGGGTACAACACCCTCCGGGTCCTTTATAAAGGTCTCTTCGTTCCCATCGCGACATACGCGGCTGCAGCGTGGCACGAACACCTAAATAAGACCTGCACACAGGTCTTATTATCGGCCGAAAGACAGGTTCTCCTGAAGGTAACGAAGGCCTACAGAACAGCCTCCACAGCAGCTATTCCAGTAATAGCAGGCGTCCTCCCCATCGACCTCCATGTCACACTAGCATCCATCAAATATAAAGTCAGGAAAGGAATTCACTTCTCCCTCGGCGAATACCGGTTCCCCGAACACGCGACAACCACTCCACCTCAAGGAGCTATCCCTGAGATACTCTTCGCGATCTGGCAACGCCGTTGGGACGCTTTCCCCGACGGCTGTCACACTCACAGTATCTTCCCGAATATCAAACACCGCCTAGAGATGACCTGGTTACAGCCCGACCACTACTTAGTTCAATTTTTATCAGGACACGGCGATTTCGCCTCAAATCTGAAATCTCTGGGCCTCGCGAAAAGCAATGCGTGCGGCTGCGGCGGGGGCGAAGAGACTGCTCTGCATGTCCTTCTCCACTGCCCGCTGCACGCGGCCGTACGAGAGGGACTTAGATCTATCACTTTAGAAAAGAATCTTCCCTGGCCACCGACACCCCAGCAACTCGTAACTCAGAGCACATTCAATGCATTAATGAGCACCTCAAAATCCATATTAGTAAAGGAAGAATCGGCCTAGAAAACCCACCCCAAACCCTCTCGCCCAGCACCAACAGACCCCGCAGCCGCAGCCGGCCCCTCGCACCAAGCAGATTAATCCATCTGTTCTTTTTCAGCCACGTCACCCGCCCCGACCCCCAGTGCAGGCAGTGCCCAGGCATTGTGAAGGGTGGGGCGTTATCGGCGAAAGCCATCCTGCCGGGATCGAGTTTGCGCTGGCGGCTCTACCTCCCCGTGGTCCCCACTGGACAGTGCTCCCCGTCGCACCGCGACGTGGAGCGCTGACTAAATGAGCCGCCGCCCTCCGGGGTAGATCCAACTTGTCCAGTGATTCCTAGCGGATGAGGGCAGGGTTTTTCCAAGTTCCATTTCGGCAGAACATCTACGCCGAATTTCCCTTGGCAGCGGCACGCGATGATCGTTATATTTTGCAAACACCACCATGCCAGCCAAATGCTCGTATAGGCGAAAGCCTGAGGTAGAGGCGCCCCTTCTGGGCCAAGACGGCTATACTAGATGTCTAATATCTCCATTCAGGAAAGCGCTGCACACATCCATTTGGTATTCTTCGAACTCGCTGTACAGACATATGGCTACGAACGTGCGAAGGGTCACTAATTTTGCCACCGGACTATATATGCTATCTGAATCTACGTTCTTCTGCTGGAAACCACGAGCCACCAGACGAGCCTTATATACAGTCCAAGCCCCGTATTCGTCCTGCTTCCTTTTGAAACCCCATCTGCAGTCTATTACTTCTTTATTCAATGGTCTATCCACGAGTGTCCAGGTATTGTTTTCTTCTAAAGTAGTCATCTCTGCTTCCATTGCTCTTTTCCATTCATTTGATTTGCTGTCCGACATCGCTTCCTCGTAGGTTGTTGGTTCTCCTTCTGTTACTATGATTAGTCCCGTATGGTAGTCTTCCAAGCGACTTGGCTTATTTATCTGCGACCGATCCCTTAACTCGTACCTTCCAGCTGAGTTGTCAGTTTCGTTTTCATATTGATTTAAATCTTCGGTTTGATTTGTACTTTCAATTTCTTCCCCACTTGCACATTCCCCTTCTTCTATCGGTTCATACTCTGTGGATTGTCCTTCGGTTTCTGGCACGTTACATTTTTCCGATAGGACTACTACGTCTCGTGCATACTCTACCCTTTTCTCCCCTGGAAAGTAGATTCTATATCCTTTTACCTCTTCTCCATATCCCACCAGCACTCCGGTTTTACTTTTCTTGTCAAGTTTCAGACGCTTCTCCTTCGGAATGTGAACTGCTACCTGGGACCCGAACGCCTTGAAGTGTTTCAGCTCTGGTTTCTTTCTATGCCACAATTCATATGGCGATTTGTCTCTTACAGAGCTCGTTCCCGTTCTGATAAGTACATAGGCAGCCATATTAACTGCTTCTGCCCAGTATGATTTTTCTAACCCCTGTATCATACTTCTCGCTGCTTCCACTAGTGTACGTATACCTCTTTCCGCCCTCCCATTCTGTTGGGGCGTATAGCTTACAGATCTTTGGTGTCGAATACCTGACTTTTCTAACAGCCTTTTGACATCTTTATTTACAAACTCCAGGCCGTTATCTGTTCTTAACATCTTAACTTTGTTTTCAGTTTCCCTTTCCGCTTGTTTAATAAACTTTTCTAGGCTTTCTTTAACTTCAGACTTGTGCTTCAGGAACGTTACATATCTATAGGATGAGAAGTCATCCTTTATAAGTAGGAAAAATCTTTCGCCACCTATTGACTTATTTTCCATCGGACCACATAAGTCAGCATGAAGCAGATCGAGCGTCCTATTAGCTCTCGACATACTGTTTGGTAGTGGTAACCTATGTTGTTTACCTGCTAAGCAGGACTCGCACGTATCGTTATTTCCTTCATTTGTATAACCTATATTATTTAGTCTTAGCACCTCCTTAACCTGGTTAAAGTTCTGATGCGCCAACCTACAGTGCCACGTGGACAAAGTGTCCACAGTCTTTGCTATATTACAGTTGGCCGCACTCTCTGGCACAAAAGTCATTTTATAAAGCTTGTCCACCCTTTTCGCTTCTGCACACACTCTGCCATTTTTCATAAACTGGCATATCTTACTGCCTGACCTCATATAGTACCCTTTATCCAAGGCACATCCCACCGAAAAAAGGTTAAACTTTAATTTTGGCACGTACAGAACATCTGACATTTCAGTTTCGACTAATTTCTTTCCGTCCCATGCGTTTAGGGCCACAGTACCAATGCCTTCAACTTCCAATATTGATCCGTCTCCTATTTTTACTTCGTCCTTGACAGATCCCTTACTAATAGACTTAAAAAGGTTTAGGTTTCCGCACATGTGCTGACTCGTCCCTGAGTCCACACACCAATCATCCATGCCCATTTTACTGGATGTAACAACGAACGCGTTTTTCTGAGGTGATTTGTCTTCCTGTTTTTCTTTATTCTTCTTTAGCCAGCAGTTAGCTATTAAGTGGCCAGGTTTTTGACAAAAATAGCACTTCCTCCCCTCAGCTTTATTCTTAGATGTGCTGGCTAGGGCAGTCACTTCCTCAAAAGAGTTTGTCCTCTCTTCTTCGATTAGTAGTCTAGATACCAATTCCTGTACTCCCTGGTTTGCTGCTGGCACTGATTCTCAAGCCGAGACGAAATGCTTGTATCTCTCAGACAAGGACATCAGTATTTTTGTGATAATCATTTTCTCGGACAACTCTGCACCAGCTTGCTTCAATTTTGTTTTTAATTCCTCTAGTTCGGAAACGAAGGACGATACGCTTCCATTTTTAAACCCCAAACCAAAAAATTTCTGCCGTATAAGATGTACACTGACGGTAGATTCCTTGTCGTAAACGCTCTTCAGCTTATCCCACATTTCCCTTGACGTACCACATGACAATAAGTGGGTGAGGGGTCCCGTCTCCATTCTTGTGACTAGCACCACTTGTGCTTTTGCATCCGACCTATCCCAGATCTCACGCTTTGCTGCATCCTCTGGTCTTGCTTCTACACCTGATGTGATATCAAACAGACCCCTTCCCTTCAATATAACAGATATTTGAAATTTCCACACAAGCCAATTTTCCTCGTTTAACTTCAAAACTTGTGATACGGCTTGAACCGGTTCCATTTCGACCCGTTTCTTTGCTCTCCTTTTTGACCACGTGCCGCAACTACGCCGTTCCCTAACCTCTCTATTCTTGGGAGAGTATTGAAAAGAGAATACAAAACTTGTACCCACTTTGTGTTATGCGTATTCTGGGCCCATAACACTGTTATAAAGTGGGCCAAGTGAAACGAATCTGGTTATAATTATAATGAAAAAGAAAAGAAGCGTTTATTCTTATTTAAACGGAGACACACAAAAGAATACATAAAGGAAACGGACCATCGCGCACATCCGGTCCCGCTTAAAAAAAAAATTATATCACGCTGACGGTAGTGCCAACATACAGCGTATTACAGAAACTATAAAAACATATACATAACTTTTATTGGCACTCAACAAAATTAATAAACAATAAATGTAGAGCGGCTACTTCATTATTTTGCTCTACATTTGTGAACTTTTTATCATCAGTAGTAGGGCTAAGCGGGTTCTAACTCAGGTCCTCTGAGGGGAGTGCGGGGGCGGGGGAAAGTGAGGGCGCGTGGGGGAGCGCGGCGGAGAGAAACATGGGCGAGGGGCCTGCGGGGAGTGGAAGAGCGGTTGCGCGCGCACGAGCCGCGGAGTGGGGGAAGCCGCAACCGTGGAGGGGATCAGTCCGGGCTGAGCCGCCGCGGAGACCTCTCCAGACCTGACCCTCCCCCGAAAATTTTTCAGAGGGAGGGAATGACCCCTGAAAAGTCTTTTTCAGACCTTGGCCCACCCCGAAAATTTCTCAGATCTAACCCAGGGAGGGGACGGCCCCCGAAATCTTTTTCTTCCAAACCAATATGCAGCAGAAATTTTCCCCCCAACGCGGAGAAATAATAATTTTGAATCAGCGATCTACCGAACCATTATGTAGAAATATTTTTTTCAAACATATATGTAGCAAGCATTCTGAAGCTAACAAGTTTTAAAGCGTTCCGATTTAACATCGCAGCGTGTCGCGCGATCGTGTGTAATTCGAATCCTCTGGAGCAGCCGTGCGGGATGACGTCATGTGGTGGCGCGAAGAAGGCGCGAATCATAGAATTATGAGGCGTCAGCTGAAATTTCTTTCTCCAACGCAGAGAAATACTAATTTTTTGAAACGTCGAATCTTAAAATTAGGTTGTGGCGAGGAGAGAAGGAGGGTAAATGAATCGGAGAAATAATATAGGTTTAAGAAATTTATTTAAAATTAGAAGAATGTAAAATATAAAGAAAAAAATATAAATATAATAAAAAGAATATAATAATAAAATAGAATAATAAAATAAAATAAAAGAAAATACAATTAGAAAAATAAAAATACAATATAAAAAGAATATAAATATAAAAAAATATATAATATAAAATAAATGAAAAGAAAAATAGAATATTAATAATAATATAAATATAAATATAAAAATAGAAAAAATAGAAAAAATAGGAAAAAATATAAGAAACTATTCTAAGAAGGGGGGAAGGTGGCGAGGGGGGGTGGTGGTGGCGAAGGTGTTGATGATGACGATAATGACGATGGGGATGGTCGCCGCATCCTCAGAGGCTCCAAGCGCCGCCGTCGCGCGACCATCACGGGGCCGATGCTCGACCCCGAATGCCTCCGCCGCCGCGGCTCTTGGGGGACTGGGGGCGTGTCCTCCTCGCCCACCAGTCTCGCCCGTAATATAAAAAATATGTCCTAGAACACAGATACAAACGTCGATGTAATAATGACACATTCAACATAATAAACATCAAACACACATAACAATGCAATGTATTACATACCACTGGAGGCGGCGGCGGTGACGAAGGCGGCGACGGCGACGGCTGCGGCGACCCCCAATCAGACGACCAATTGGGGGAATGCGGGGGCAGTGGTTGTAGTGGAGGCGATGGTGGTGGCGAGTTCTGGAAAAATAGAACACCACGATATTGAGATTTCCGCCTCATTTCATCTCACTCAATTTCAAAGGTTACACGCGATAAATGTCAAAATATTTAAAAGTACATAACTCAGGATCACACTCCGGCGCTATCCGCGTTATTCCCATTTTTTTTCAAAAGTATCACTCACACACAAAAACAACTTCAAAAAAAAAACTCTGACTGCTATCTACTACGATTTGTAGCCAACTGGTCTCTCTGCATCTCCAAGCTCCCACATGTGAGCCCATGCCTAAAGTTGCATCCGTTGCAAAAAATAAGATGTCTTTGTTCTTCACCTTCTTCTTCACTGACCACCCTCTCCTTCTATGTACTCCACCTGCATTTTCGCTGACCATCCTCACCTTCTATGCAGCTTCTTCGAATTATTCACTGGCCATCCTCTCCTTCTTCTTCGCGTGTATCATTTGGCTGAATCGTTTCTCCTTCTTCCAACACATCATTCGACTAGACCATACCACATTGATCGTTTATTAGACGTGCATCACACCACTTCGATCACATATTGAACATCTATCAAACGTGTATCATACCACTTTCAACGTCTATCGTACCACTCTGAACGTGAATCAAACGTGAATCGTACCACTCTGAACGTGTATTGAACAACTATCAAACGTGTATCATACCACCTTCAACGTCTATCGTACCACTCTGAACGTGAATCGAACGTGAATCGTACCACTCTGAATGTGTATTGAACATCTATCAAACGTCTATCATACCACTTTCAACGTCTATCGTACCACTCTGAACGTGAATCGAACCGCTTCTACATAATTATAACTATCGTCTTAATCTAGCGTACATTACATGCAGGAGGTTGGGGAGGGTGAAGAAGAAACATTTATACATTAAAAAAATTGATTTTATTTATTTATTTATAAATTTCTCTCTGGCGTTTATACCACCAGTTGAATATTTTAAATACATTTTGCATGGCACAATGCTTTGCGTGTCTACCGTATCGCAGAGTATTAACTACAGTTAGCTTATTTAGAGATTTTATATCCTCGTAGTCAATGTCCAGCGTCTCGATGACCATGTCCGTTCTCGTATCTTCATCGAGGAAATCCGCAAGCCAGTCGCGTTTCTGCAGCCCTTTAACGTATACAATATCGGATGCGTCATCTTCTTCATCGATCGCATCAGCAACAGCTTTCGTAATTAGCTGTTTAGCCATATTGTACGGAACGTCTCCATCGTCCCACCGTAGCCCATGATGTTTTGCTACCAACCATCGGATGCTTGATTTATCGGATTTCGTAAGAAGAAATTGTGGCATCGAACTCCCAAAAATATAGTGCGAGAGAATTGCTCCATTTCGTAGGATAGCCACTTCCTTGTAACAAACCCCCAAACATGCCCCTTTTCTTTTTCGTTAATAAACTTAATTAATAATACTTAAATACTTATATTCTTATTATATTCTTATTATTCTTACGTTTATAAAGAGTGTTTAGGATTAATATTAATATTAGCTCAGGATACCGCGAGACGCGAGTGTGTCGAAAGAGAGAATTGAGTGTAAAGGAGTGAGAGAATCGAACGCATGCGCGATCCTCAGTCGATCAACGGATCGACGAGAGTAAGGGTCAGAAACAGTGATTGTAATTTGTGCATGGCAAATGAGAGAGGGAACCGAGCGTTCCACGCGCGCGCCTGCGCTCTCCAATCGCTCAGTAGACCGACTAGAGAACGGATCGAGCGAGACGAGAATGATTGACGCCTAATAGTCGAACTCCGTTCCTATTGGTGCGCTCCCAGTTCCCCGAATATGTATAAATACGGGCAAGAAAGCCCAGAGAGAGATCATTCAGATACATGAATTCATTCGAGCCTTTACAAGAATCATTTAAGGCTAATAGCCGATTCCACCATAAATTTAATGCTCCAACTTTGGAGGCCGCTGGGCTGGACACTTGGCTGCGCTGATCGCTCAAACTAAGGCCATAGTCGCCAGGTTTTGCGAGAGGTTCCAGCCTTGGAGACCGCTTTGCTGGACACTTAGTTGTTGAAGCTAAATTATTGACAAATATTATTCTCAGGTTAGTAATATTACTCCTGAGCGACGAGGGAACAAGACTATTCCAGGTGGCAATACCGCCCCTGATGAACTAATGAAACAACTCAACGGTTCTCAACTTAAACATATTCAATCTCCTAGATTTGTAAGCTAATTCCTTTATCGACCGAGAGTCATTATCCACAAACTAATTCCTTTATCGACCGAGAGTCATTATCCACAAACTAATTCCTTTCATTCGACTAAACGTCGCTATTAATTATTTAAGTTACATTACCCCAAATCGATCGTTCAACCGGGTATTCTTTTGTACCGACCAAGAGTCGCAACCCAAGACGATCAGCTTTACTTTTTGTAACGACCGAGTGTCGCAACATAATTAATTTCTTTAATTTCTTTAGAATTAAGGCATTAATTTACGTTTTCATGTATCATTTAAAAGTGTTTTCCTTGAATAAACACTATTAAGTTGAATTCTTGTTCTGGAATTTTAATTCTTTATCGCACGCCACTCGAACCAATCCCGAAAACCTGTAACTCGCGTTAACGCCACGCCTAAAACCGTTACAGGAGCAATTTTTGGTGGCAGCGGTGGGATAGTTGATTTGCAAAACCGCGAATTGTGTGGCAAAGGAGTAACCCTCCTATAGCGAAGAACGAGAATTTTTCTTCTTTGATAAATTGCGAAGTAAGCGTTCCAATCATGGCGCAAAACAATCCTTTAAACGATGTGGTAGTCGAAATGCAAAACCTGCACTTAGATCAGGAAAATATGCGCCACCCTCAGATTAGAATTAGAGATGCCGCAGATACGGTTCCGGCATTCGATGGACGAAATATTTCTATGTATCAATTTACAAGATGTTGTAAAAACGCGAAAAATATGGTCGCACCAAACGCCGAGTATGGACTAGTACAGATTATAAAAAATAAACTATATGGCCAAGCCTCACGAGTTGTTTTAAATGGAGATTACAATACCATAGATGAACTCATTAGAGTACTTAATTCTCGCTTTGCTCCATTACATTCGTCAATTCAATTATACGGTGATATGTCCAGAATCGCTCAGCTGCCGGACGAAACAACTGTCGATTACAGTAGCCGTGTGTCGGAAATCCTCCAACAAATAAAGACGTGTCACGAAACGGAAGTTCCTCAGAATGTGGAGCAGTATAATCAAACTGCGGAAGTAAATGCAATTCGAACATTTTTGACAGGATTGAGACCGGAGGTTTACGCGAGAATGCGAACAGTTGACTTCGCTGATTTGGATAGTGCTATTACCGCCGCGATCAAAGCAGAAGCAGAAAATCAGGATAATTTAATGAGGTGTCACGTCCCGGGTGGAGGTCGTTGGGGACGATGGCATAGACGGGGAATTATTGAAGGGAACGCGGGCGCGAATGCCAGATTCGTGGCACTGCGGAGAGTTTGGATTCAGGCGCGAATGCCAGATTCGTGGCACTGAATAATTTGAGGGAATGCAGGCGCGAATGCCAGATTCGTGGCACTGCGGAGAGTTAGGATTCAGGCGCGAATGCCAGATTCGTAGCACTGAACGGTTTGAGGATGCAGGCGCGAATGCCACATTCGTGGCACTGCGGAGAGTTAGGATGCAGGCGCGAATGCCAGATTCGTGGCACTGCGGAGAGTTAGGATTCAGGCGCGAATGCCAGATTCGTAGCACTGCGGAGAGTTAGGATTCAGGCGCGAATGCCAGATTCGTGGCACTGCGGAGAGTTAGGATGCAGGCGCGAATGCCAGATTCGTGGCACTGCGGAGAGTTAGGATGCAGGCGCGAATGCCAGATTCGTGGCACTGCGGAGAGTTAGGATTCAGGCGCGAATGCCAGATTCGTGGCACTGCGGAGAGTTAGGATTCAGGCGCGAATGCCAGATTCGTAGCACTGAACGACCAGGGAAAGTTTAAATGGTAATCACTCCGGAGGTGACGCCCGTTAGAGCACTTTGTTTGTTTTGGCTTTTTAATTGGATTTACCGTTACATTTATATAGGAAGTCACACGTAATATTTCCGCGAAATATGTCTAGACATATGGGTGTACACGGCCCATGCAAATATATGTTTGTAAACACTGTAGGAACTCTCGCGTTCACGAACTGAAATCAGCTGTTGCAGTAGCCTGTTGAGATTTGGAGCTTTCGTAACCAATGGATATTCATAATAATTCGAAGCGTGATTTAAAGCCAAGGACTTTATTACTTTGAGCACGAGTGGTGCACTATCAATATATTAGCATGGTTAACATAATAATGCGTCAGATATTAAGCATTAGCACATAACATTTATATAAATAGTAATCAACAGCAATATATGTGTATGAATATGCAATACATGTGTATAACCCAAAGAAAATAGTATGTAAAGTAATAGGAATTTGCTTCGCTAACAATATGAGACAATGAGCGTTAGCGGAATAATAATATGAATCAAAATAATATGAAATGCAATAAGCGTTAACGATACAAAATGATAATATAAAGCAATAAGCGTTAATACAAGAATAATAATATGAAATGCAATTAGCGTTAACGATACAAAATGATAATATAAAGCAATAAGCGTTAATACAAGAATAATAATATGAAATGCAATAAGCGTTAACAATACAAAATAATATATATGAAGGTGATATGCCGTATAACAATAAAGGGAATTATAATTTCTTACGGTAGTTGCAGTAGAACACTGAATTTAAATATAAAGCTTTTGTGCACTTGATTCGTTGGTTTTATGGTTGTTCTGCGGAAGTATTTCCTTAGAAGAGTGTCCCGGTCTCGCGGTTCCTCGTATTTATAGGGTTTACAAGAATGTCAGGTATGAAGGGTGTGCGCGGTATGCACCTTGACATATTTACGAAATATGCGTCGCAATAGGACTTCCGGGGTTTTTATAAATGTCTATATTTAGGCTACGTTTATGAATCATGCGTGAAATATGCGTCGCAATTGGTTTCCAAGATTCTGTTAAGCTATTGATAAGACCCATTAGGTGGATTTTAGGCGTTTTGACGGGAAAGGGGTGAGAGTGGCTTGACTCGATGAGTCGTAAAGAGGGGGTGAGACGTGGTCTCGAGATAAGAGAGTTTTTGGGACGAGGGACTTGTTTAAATTTAAATAGGTGGGAAGTGGTCATGCCACGTAAGGCGAAGAGGGGATTTGGAGGTCCTAGTTGACCATCTTGAGATGGGGACCGCTAAGGTACATCGCCAAGGTGATCAGTGATTTGGGGAAAAGGGGTAAGATTTGAGTTTGATGGATTTTGATGGAGTTATGGAGCGATTTATGAGGGAGACTTTAGAATAATACCGCGCGAAAAATAGTGGGACATCACAGAGGAATAGTTTCGCGGAAGGTCTGTCATACTCTGTGCAATGCACTAATTGTTTTGGTTACGGCCATACAACAACGAATTGTAGTAGTAAACTCCCTGAGAGACAAATATCACAGATATCCTGGCAGTCAAAATTTTGTAATCATTGCCGACGAGTGGGACATACTATTCAAGAATGTAGACTGTTAAATCCACAAAATAATTCAGTATCGCGTCCAACATCGCAGATAGAATGTAGATATTGTAAAATCAAGGGTCATACTATCGAACAATGCCGTAAGAGAATATACAACAATAATAAGAATCGTGAAGGAACTGTAAACTCTAAACCAGAAACACCTAAAGCTTCAGATAACACACAACAAGCTTCAGCACAAAAACAGGGTGCACTTAATTTGCAAATGTTAAGAATTGGAAAATCGCCAAACCTTACACTATCAGGGCCAGAATTTAACAAACCTGAAATCCAAATGATGATAGATACTGGTGCCGATCTAAGCGTAATTAAACAAGAATCTATTTCTCTTGACATTCCAATTTATACAGATGCTGTATACGAATTAAAAGGAAGAGCTAATAGTATTCTTCCCACTATAGGATATATTAAAGTTAAATTTCTAAACACCGAAGTAGAGATCCATGTTGTCGAAACATTGCCTATCGCACAAGATGGATTATTAGGTACGACCTTTTTCAAAGAAATTGGAGCCAGAATAGATTATGCTAAATCAGCTGTAGTAGTAGGAGATTATATTTTACCATTCGAAAATTGCAAGGTAACCATACCGAACCGATCAAGGTGTCAAGTGCAAGTTAAAGTTCTCGCCTCAGATCTTAAAACCGGATACGTACCTAAATTAAATTTACATCCTAAAATCCTTATGGGAAATTCTCTGGTTACCAATAATAATGGGTTAGCTAATCTTTATGTTATTAATACATCCAATAAGGATATAACATTAGCGATACCACCCATACAAATAGAACCTTATGAGGAAGTAGAGATGCCAGAAATCCTTGAAACCCCAGAGCATGTTGAACAAGTATTAAAATTACTCTGCACTAATCATTTAAATCCTGAAGAAAAAGAAAATATAGAAAAGTTAATTAGACGACATTCTGATAGATTTCATCTCCCTGGAACAGGACTAGAAGCTACAAGTGTAATTAAACACAGAATAATTACAAAAACTGAAATACCAATAAACACTAAACAGTATCGATACCCGCAGGTGCATAAGGAGGAAATTAATAAACAAATATGCGAATTATTAAATAATAATATTATTAAATCTTCATTTTCTCCTTATAATTCCCCAGTATGGATAGTCGCGAAGAATCCAGACAGTAAAGGAAACAAAAGATGGAGAGTAGTAATAGATTTCCGTGATCTAAATGACGAAACAATAGGAGACGCATATCCATTGCCGA
This sequence comes from Andrena hattorfiana, assembly GCA_944738655.2. Lineage (NCBI taxonomy): Eukaryota > Metazoa > Arthropoda > Insecta > Hymenoptera > Andrenidae > Andrena > Andrena hattorfiana. Next base: position 49,008,274 of record OX122890.1, on the reverse strand, counting down.
ATATACTAGATATATTGGATCAAATTGGTAGTGCTAAATATTTCTCAGTATTTGATTTAGCTTCAGGATTCCATCAAATTCCGATGCATCCAGATGATAAACATAAAACAGCATTCTCCACCCCTTACGGACATTATGAATTTAACCGAATGCCGTTTGGACTAAAAAACGCCCCTGCCACATTTCAAAGATTGATGGATCAAGTTCTTACAGGATTACAGGGTGTAGAATTATTCGTGTACTTAGACGACATAGTAATCTATGCTCGCTCACTTCAGGAGCATGCAGTCAAATTCGAAAAGTTAATGAAACGACTAAGAGAAGCAAACTTAAGTCTGCAACCAGATAAATGTGAATTTTTAAAGAAAGAGGTAGCGTATTTAGGACATATTATTAGTGAGAATGGAGTTCGACCAGATCCAAGAAAATTAGAAGCTGTTAAGGATTTTCCATTACCAAAAACAATAAAGAATGTGAGACAGTTCCTTGGACTGGCTGGGTACTATCGTAGATTTATAAAAGATTTCTCGAAAATAGCTAAACCATTATCAGATCTAACAAGGAAAAATAATAATTACGTTTGGACGAGCAAACAACAAGAAGCATTCGAAATATTAAAGGACACATTATGCCGCGAGCCTATACTACAATATCCGAACTTTGACGCTCCATTTATTATTACCACGGACGCTTCTGGATACGCCGTGGGAGCCGTCCTCAGTCAAGGAGAAATTGGAAAGGACCTTCCGATCGCATATGCCTCCAGAGTCCTAAACAATGCCGAAACACGTTACGCACCGACTGAGCGTGAATTACTAGCACTAGTATACGGCATGGAACATTTTAGACCGTACGTCTATGGCAAGAAATGTAAATTAATAATGGACCATAAACCTCTAGAATGGCTGCATAAATTGGCAAACCCAACTTCAAGGTTGATGCGATGGAAAATTAGGTTAGCTGAATATGATTACGAAATCATTTACAAACCCGGGAAATATAATACCAACGCTGATGCCCTATCAAGGAATCCAATACCTACTCTTCCTCTACAAGCAAGCGAAAAACGAACTCGATCACAGATGACCACTAATACAGAATCTGGGAATCCACGACCATTAAAACAACCCAAGGGAGATGCTTCATCATGGGACTCAGATGACTCAGATGACACTGAAGATCCAATGATGTATGATTATCAAATAAAACGAAAATTGAAGCGGAAACGTCAAACAACAACAACATCACCACCAGGCAGACCAACCCAGAAAAAAATAAGACCAGGTGATGCAAGTGACACGGGCGACTCAACCGATTCCGATGACCTGATAAAAGATCACTACCAAATTAAACGAAAATTAAAGCGAAAACATCAGACTACGAGAACCTCATCGACAGGTCGACCAGTCGGAAAACAGACAAAAGAGGGAGAATCATTAGTCAATGGACCCTTAAAAACTTAACAGTCAACAGATAGTTTCGAAAGAAACAAGGATATTCAGGTGTCAGTCGAGGTACACCCTCCGCCTAAATCAGTCATTGATTTAGAAAGACCAGGAACATCTAAAATGGAGGTCGAGATAATATCACCCACGAACCAACAAAGACGAGGCGAAATTTTAACAAAACCGATAGTAAATCGACGAATAGTTAATGAGGATGAAATAATGGAAATAGATGAAGAAATAGAAGTTCCTAAAACCCACGTATATCGTGACCCCCCTAAAATAAATTCTTCTAGCAGTAGTAGTAGCAGCATCAAACTCATCCCTCCTAAAAAAGAAAAAAAAATTAAATCCAGCGGAACAGAATCAGGACGAGTATCGCCATTAATATTAAAAAGAGAAGGAAATGGGAATTATAAAATACTTCCTAAAACCCCTAAAGATACAAATAAAAATAAAAATAAATTTATTAAATCTACCAAACCAAGGAAAAGGAATATCAAACAAAAGGGATTACCCAGGATAATAAGCAACATTCCAATTAAATGTAAATTTATAGAAATAAATGATCATTTATGGATGAGAAGGGAGACATTAGCAATATTCATTAATACAGAAGGCAATCCGGTGGAGAAGTCAGGAATAGAGTTGAAAGAAAGAAAGATGCTTACAATAACCTCAAAAATCCCATTCGAAATAGGAGAAGTAATAAAAATTTCAGAAGGAAGTCAATTAATTTTAGAAATGGTAATACAGGATCCTCCGACGATACAGACATATGCCACTGTATTAGGAAACCTATGCCATAACCTCATCGAATGGGGAATTAAGAAAATATCATTATATAAAGAAAGTAATAATGCATTATGGGAAAAAATAAGGAATATAATTAAATTAAAATTATTACAGACCAATATCACAATAACTATTTGTAACGGAACCATACAATTAGCTATGGAACAAGATAGGGTAACAATAATAAAAGAAAATCATGAATCACCAGTAGGAGGCCATAAAGGAATAACGAAAACATATGAGCGTATCAGGTGTTTATATTATTGGAAAAATATGAAAGCAAATATTAAACAATACATTAAAACCTGTATGAGTTGTCAAAGACAAAAATTAGTACGAGTAAAAACGAAAGAACCTATGGTGATAACAGACACACCATTGGACGCGTTCGATAAGGTATCTATGGACATTGTAGGGCCATTACCATATACTCGAGCAGGAAATAGCTACATACTCACGATACAGGATGATTTAACTAAATATTCATTAGCCATACCATTAGTATCATTCACGAGCGAAGAAATAGCTGAAGCATTTATGAAGAACTTTATATGTCAGTATGGATGTCCCAAGGTAGTTTTGACAGATCAAGGCTCTTCATTTATCGGGTCTGTTATGAAAAAATTTGCCAAAGTCTTCAACATCAAACAATATAAAACATCCGCATTTCATCCCCAATCAAATGGCTCGCTAGAAAGAAGTCATCATGTACTAATCGAATATTTAAAACACTATATAACAAAAGAAAAACAATGGGATCAGTGGTTGCCACAAGCAATGTTTTCTTACAACACTAGTGTACATGAAAGTACAAAGTATACTCCTTATGAACTTATTTACGGAAAAAAGGCTAGACAACCATCTAGCATGGCACCGAATGATTCGTTAAACACATATCCAGATTTTGTCGATAACTTGATGAATAAATTGGTAAATATTCGTGAAATAAGCAGATATAACTTAGAAAACTCCAAATTTAGACAAAAACACTATTACGATAGGAAAGTATCATCCGTCCAATATCATAAAGGCGAAAAAGTAATGCTATTAAAACCAAAAAGGAACAAATTTAGTAATGAATATGACGGACCGTATGTGATTATGGACGTACTAGAGAATAATAATGTGAAACTGGCACTAAGTCCCCGTCTTACTAGAATCGTACATCAGGATAGGATTAAGAAGGCTTACATTTCACCAAACCATAATAATACTAGGGACTATAATCAGATTGGTAATGATGTAGAACCATGACTTCGAAAAGTGGGGAGATCCGCGGGATTGATTAGGACGAAATCAGTTCAAAAATTTTGTACGCATCAAGATTTCACTCGATATTAAAGTGAAAAATAAGGTGTTAATAGAGAAGGTGATATATAAAAGAAAAGTGAGTAAAAGAATAGAAAAGAATAAATTAATTTATTAAATCAATGAAACTAATAAGCGGAATTTTTGACTTTAAAAGAATGCCAGTATTCCACTCCCGTGCTTTCCGTCCGACCGTCATGGACGAAGAGTTGTATGGACCGTGGGACGGGATATTGCCCGAAAATTACCAAACTATATATGTAAAATTGATGCGGCTAGTGTGCCTTCAGGGACCCGGGATTATGCATGAGGACCGCTACGATGTTTTTAAAAGAAAAATATGCCAAAAATGCTACGAGTGGCTTCCAGAAAGTACCCGATTTTTCTATCCTCAGGCTTTCAACCACCTTCTCACCCTAAGAAGTAGTGCCCTTGCCTTTCCTAATTGCAAATTGTGTGGTTCGGAGTTATACACTGTGTATCATGCGAGAAGGTGCCCTGAGTGCATCGAAATGTACTTTAATTTTGACGCTGAAGGCATAGATGAGGACTTCCTCCGACAAGGACACTCAATAAACGTGATCACCCAGTGGTGATCACAAAATAATAAAATCGTAAATTTTATTTTCCTTCCAAACTGCGCAGTGGATCTCCGTATCAATCCTGTCAATAAAAAAAAGGGGTAGGTCGCGAGAGAATAGGTCCCGGAGATGAGAGAACAAAGCCGAGATGATCAATATTGCGCGCAGAATAGTAATCGACAGTGGCTGATACAGATCAGTTTGACGATCGATAGCGAGAATTTTTGCAAAATCAAAATTTAAAATAATTACAATAATGACACATCGTCGAGCAGGCATAAAAAGAAATAGAACAAAAAGGGAAACCCAATGGCGGAAATTAAATAAAATAGACATTCCTCAAATCAATTGGTGCGATCATATTAAATTATCCCCCTCTGACCCTCGACAACGAGCCTGGAAATACATATTTCTCTTCGGTTCTGGACATGCACCACCTCCAACCACAGGAGAGAAATTAACAGTGGATGACGATGTTCAAAAATTCCAATACCTGGACGAGGAAGTGGACAGCCCAATCCCCCCCCCCCTTCACCCTTTTGAAATGACCATTCCCCAAAACCCAATCTCTCGAGGACGAGAGATTACCCCGGGCGGCGAGATGTAACAAACCCCCAAACATGCCCCTTTTCTTTTTCGTTAATAAACTTAATTAATAATACTTAAATACTTATATTCTTATTATATTCTTATTATTCTTACGTTTATAAAGAGTGTTTAGGATTAATATTAATATTAGCTCAGGATACCGCGAGACGCGAGTGTGTCGAAAGAGAGAATTGAGTGTAAAGGAGTGAGAGAATCGAACGCATGCGCGATCCTCAGTCGATCAACGGATCGACGAGAGTAAGGATCAGAAACAGTGATTGTAATTTGTGCATGGCAAATGAGAGAGGGAACCGAGCGTTCCACGCGCGCGCCTGCGCTCTCCAATCGCTCAGTAGACCGACTAGAGAACGGATCGAGCGAGACGAGAATGATTGACGCCTAATAGTCGAACTCCGTTCCTATTGGTGCGCTCCCAGTTCCCCGAATATGTATAAATACGGGCAAGAAAGCCCAGAGAGAGATCATTCAGATACATGAATTCATTCGAGCCTTTACAAGAATCATTTAAGGCTAATAGCCGATTCCACCATAAATTTAATGCTCCAACTTTGGAAGCCGCTGGGCTGGACACTTGGCTGCGCTGATCGCTCAAACTAAGGCCATAGTCGCCAGGTTTTGCGAGAGGTTCCAGCCTTGGAGACCGCTTTGCTGGACACTTAGTTGTTGAAGCTAAATTATTGACAAATATTATTCTCAGGTTAGTAATATTACTCCTGAGCGACGAGGGAACAAGACTATTCCAGGTGGCAATACCGCCCCTGATGAACTAATGAAACAACTCAACGGTTCTCAACTTAAACATATTCAATCTCCTAGATTTGTAAGCTAATTCCTTTATCGACCGAGAGTCATTATTCACAAACTAATTCCTTTATCGACCGAGAGTCATTATCCACAAACTAATTCCTTTATCGACTGAGAGTCATTATCCATAAACTAATTCCTTTCATTCGACTAAACGTCGCTATTAATTATTTAAGTTACATTACTCTAAATCGATCGTTCAACCGGGTATTCTTTTGTACCGACCAAGAGTCGCAACCCAAGACGATCAGCTTTACTTTTTGTAACGACCGAGTGTCGCAACATAATTAATTTCTTTAATTTCTTTAGAATTAAGGCATTAATTTACGTTTTCGTGTATCATTTAAAAGTTATTTCCTTGAATAAACACTATTAAGTTAAATTCTTGTTCTGGAATTTTAATTCTTTATCGCACGCCACTCGAACCAATCCCGAAAACCTGTAACTCGCGTTAACGCCACGCCTAAAACCGTTACATCCTTGACAACAAATCTTACATCGACGATGAATCCTTGTAGGTCAACAAATGTTGGTACGGCCATTATCGATACAATTTAGAGGTCCGCACGCTTCCAAGCCAGACGGGAGAATGCAGTCTTTCTCGTAAAACATCTCGATTTTCATGATGAAATTTTGTATGAATTTGGCACAGAAGAGGGCGGACAAGTAGCGTGGCAATTTAATTTATTTTGCGCACCACGTTTGTCAACGGATTGTATTCAACCACCCGATCGTGCAGAATCAGAAAGTAGGCCGTAGTGTTTGCAGGCACATTCTCTTTACACTCGAATTCTATGCGCACGTCCACGGTGCCATTCTTGATCGACTCATTTTGTCGCGAGCAATCAATCACCAGGAGGGGATCAAATTGTAAAAATTCAGCCACGGTGAATAATGCCTCGTTGCAACTATGTCCATAATACGATTTACGGAATTGCGTATACATGTGGTACAAGAAGGCATGCTTATTCTTGTCAAAGTCCAAATTCAGATCATCATATGGGTAAAATTCCGAGATGAGAAAAAGTTTTACATTGGCCAATTTGCAGTTATTAAACTTAGTAACATCTTCGCTCATCACATTCTTTCGATCAGTCTGTAGAACAAGGATAATAACTCGCGGCTTCTCCAGCTGTGCAGATGCCTTCACGGCCCATGAATGCTTGGTCGTGCTCTGCAAGAGAGGATACTCGTACAGATTCCACGATTGAAAACAAATGCACAGGTTTTGTCCACTTTCCAAAGTATGTAGCAGCGATAGCTTATTAACGTCATTTAACGTCACATGAGGCATCCGGCATTGCACTTTAAGTAATTCAATTTCTGGTTCCAACATCGGCGATCCTATTAGAGAATTGCTATCGTTGCGCGATTGTATTAAAATCAATTCGTGACGCGCATTAATAATCATGCGTTTGTAGTCCTCGCAAAATCCCAGCAAATATTTGAGTGGCATGCAAAAATTGAAATGATTGTTCACTATTAGCCCATTACGTCGTTTCAAGCCCCATCCGGCGTTCTCCATATTTTTGTCTTCGCCAGATGTCAGCGATACATAGTTTTTAAGCGTGCTAGTTATCCCAACGTTTCTATTGTGATCAATCTCCACGCCATTCAGCTCGTATCGAATCTCATCAAATAAGAACGCCATGCAATAATTTACCAACATTACCGTTAATGTATCGGTTGGCTTATTTATCTTCAATTTCCCCTCCAAGTAGAGGAAACTTTCACATGGCAATGTGTATAAATCCTGCTGCTGTATGGGTATTCTTATCTCATTGCTGTATCCAAACGTCATGTTGACGCATGGGTTGTATGTGTGAGTCTCGAGCTTGATGATGCGATCATCAAACGTCGGCTTCCCTCTAATGCTTAGAATGTCCACCATTTTTTCAACTTAAATGCGCACAAGGAATCCCAGTGATTTCAAAAAGGCAATGTTTGCAGGACTGAGCCTTTTCTTTTTAGTGTAATCAGAGCTGTTGTTGTTGTTGTTGTTGTTGTCGCTGTCGCTGTCGCTGTCGCTGTCGCTGTCGCAGTCGGCGTCGCCGTCGCCGTGGCCGTGGCCGTGGTCGTGGTCGTGGTTCTCGTTGCTCTCGTTGCTCTCGTTGCTCTCGTTGGTCTCGTTGCTCTCGTTGCTCTCGTTGCTCTCGTTGCTCTCGTTGCTCTCGTTGTTTCTGCCGCTGCCGCTGGTGCTGCTGGTAGTTGATAGCTGGTAGTTGGTAGCTGGTAGTTGGTAGCTGATAGTTCGTAGCTGGTAGTTGGTAGCTGGTAGTTGGTAGCTGGTAGTTGGTAGCTGGTAGTTGGTAGCTGGTAGCTGGTAGCTGGTAGCTGGTAGCTGGTAGTTGCACTTGGTAGTTGTAGTTGTTGTTGTTGTAGTTGTTGTTGTTGTAGTTGTTGTTGTTGATGTAGTTGTAGTTGTAGTAGTAGTTGTAGTAGTAGTTGCAGTAGTAGTTGCAGTTGCAGTTGTAGTTTTAGTTGTTGTTGTAGTTGTAGTTGTAGTTGTAGTTGTAGTTGTTGTTGTAGTTGTAGTTGTAGTTGTTGTTCTAGTTGTAGTTGTTGCTGTAGTTGGTAGTTGTAGTTGGTAGTTGTAGTTGGTAGTTGTAGTTGGTAGTTGTAGTTGGTAGTTGTAGTTGGTAGTTGTAGTTGGTAGTTGCAGTTGGTAGTTGTAGTTGTTGTTGTTGTAGTTGTTGCTGTTGTTGTAGTTGTTGTTGTTGTAGTTGTAGTTGTAGTAGTAGTTGTAGTTGTAGTTTTAGTTGTTGTTGTAGTTGTAGTTGAGTAGTATAGCTATGGGGATTCTAACTCAGGTCCTCTGAGGGGAGCGCGGGGGCGGGGGGAAGTGAGGGCGCGCGGGGGAGCGCGGCGGAGAGAAACATGGGCGCGGGGCCTGCGGGGAGTGGAAGAGCGGTTGCGCGCGCACGAGCCGCGGAGTGGGGGAAGCCGCAACCGCGGAGGGGATCAGTCCGGGCCGAGCCGCCGCGGAGACCTGACCCACCGTCCCCGAAATTTTTCAAAGGGAGGGAATGACCCCCGAAAAGTCTTTTTCAGACGTTGGCCCGCCCCGAAAATTTTTTCAGACCTAACCCAGGGAGGGGACGGCCCCCGAAATTTTTTTTCCAAACCAACATGCGTCGGAAATTGTTTAATAATTTATTTTTTATCCGAAATTGTTTCGGACGATGTCGGGAAAGATCGATGTTCTTTTCTTTTACGAACCACGTCTTCGGGACGGAAAGAGAGAGAGCATTACTTTAAAGCTAAATTCGGAGGAGGGAAAGAGAGAGAGCATTACTTTAAATCTAAATTCGGAGGGTGGGAAAGAGAGAGAGCATCACTTTTAAAGCTAAATTCGAGAGAGAGACAGCACTACATAGCGGTACAATCGCTTTCGTTCTAAAAATTTTCAAAATGATTTTAAATCTTAGCGTCGCAGCGTATCGCGCGATCGTGTGTAACTTGACTCCTCTGGAGCAGCCGCGTGCGATGACATCATTTTGGCGGCGCGAAGAATATAATATAATTATGCGACGTCAGCAAATCTTAAAATTATGTGGCGAGGAGAAAGACGGGTAAATAAATGGAGAAATAATATAGGTTTAAGAAATTTATTATAAAATTAAAAGAATACAATCTAACATTTTTTTTTCCTACGAGCATGGGCTAGAATATCATTGATGGCGCATGCTACCAGTTCGCAATCTACAAGATAATCCTCGTCGTAATATTCGCTATCACGTACTATTTTAGCAGCGCTGCGCGCAACTAATGTTTCACACGCAACATCGCTCTGCTGTAGCACGTTGACAAAAGTTTCAAATTTTACTCTCACATCCTCTGCAGTTTGATGCAGGCGCGGATACACATAGCTTATGCATGGCTCAAGATTACATAAAAATGATACTGTATTCAGTTTGAAATACAGTGAGTTATCAGCTCGCATCATCCTTACAATCGATGAATCAAAGATCCGAAGAAATTCCACCGTTAATTCATCAATCCGCATCGAAGGTGATCCAGGTAATTGTGCACGTTCTTCGATGGTTTCACGGCTGTCGAATAGCACATTCCATGTATGCCATGGTAATATAAGATGATTCCCATGATTATCGCCGAGAAGAACTTCAACATCAGCCATAGGTCCTACGTTGATTCCAATTTCCAAATATTTGCTGCCCATGGATGTTAACGCGTATCTTCTGACCATGATACGCGATCCTCGGCGCGGACTAAGAGAACAATCAAAGCTATGAAATTGTCCACTCGTATCAGGAATACAATTTTGAGAATATGCGAAAATTAAGTCTTACCTGTCAAATGTATTATCCCCACATGGAGCTACGCCATCATCTCGCACGATCGGAACATAATAATTCATACGTTCAACGTTTCCTTCGACACTGGTACTGCACATTTTTTTTTTCAGAGCACTATTTGTTCCGTCGAAAGTCACTGAGGGTACTGAGCGATTGATGGAATAGCGACCGGGAGACAGGCTTAAATAGCGGTGCAATTGGTTCCCCCACCACCGCATTTTATTCTAAAGCTTTTTCCATAATGTTTTTCAATCTTAAAGTCGCAGCATATCGCACGATTGTATGTAATTTAATCCCCATCCTCAAGGATAAAAGTCTCGACACGTGTTGAATGTAATATAATACCTGTGGAAGCGCAGAATCTTAGAATTATGCGGTGTCAGCAGAAACTGTGTCGGATGATTTTGTGCGCTAATTCGTCATACGCGTGAATCATAGAAAGAATTATGCTGTATCGGCAGAAACTGTACAGAACCATGTTGGGACGGATCGTCGTTTTTTTTTTGCATGCGGTGCATTCGAGGGAGGGGGTACGCCAAAAGAGTTAGACAGAGATACCAAATCGTGGTATCAGTCATAAAAGCACGCTCCGAACTGCACAAAGTCTCAAATCGTTGCAACCTGTTGCGCGTAAAAGACGTTACATATACAGTCCATTTACAATCACTCCATTTACAATCATGGAATTCGTGCAAGTAGAACATCAATTGCGGGATCAATCTGCACGATTGTGTTCGCGTGAAGAATACCTCGCGTGGGAAGAACGGTGCAACGAGTGCATCGAATCTTTAGAAGAACACAACCGAGTGAAACGCCCGCGATTATCGATCGGTATTCAACAATCGTTGGTTGCTCGAATCGCACGACTCGAAGGACTGAAACATTCGTTGCGCGGACGTTTCGTGCGCGAAGGTGCTGGACATTCGAGTACGGGACTTTTGTGGCGCGAAATAGACACTGCGTTCGATAGTCGCGTGTTAACCGGTGCCGTGCTCAATTCGAACTATATCGAGCCGCGCAACTTCCTCCAGGATGCGGCGACCATTGTGTTGGAGCACGTGCGGGGCGCTTTGAGAAAACGTCGAAACCTCAAAGTGAACACTGTATTCAACGGCGAATTTGTGGCGGGTGACAAGCATGCTTGCAAAAGCATCAACACCCGGAACTGTGAACTCTTCGATACATCCGATCTGCAGGAGTGGTACCAGCGATGCGTCGTCGAACCCACCCTGGCATCGCTGGAAGAGTTCCAGGAACGCGACAGCGGATGGGCATTGACGCGAATCCTCAACCTGGCCGTCAATGTCAATAAGTACAATCCGCTGCGCGCGGGGTGCCATCACAAGTTGCCGCGGGAAATATCGCTGAAGAAGGCAACGATCAGTGTGCAATCCCCGGACAATGCGTGTTTCGCGTGGGCAGTGGTAGCCGCTCTCCATCCTGCGGAAAGAAATGCCGATCGCCCAAGTTCATATCCGCCATATGCTTTCGTATTAAATCTCCAGGGCATTGAGTTTCCAATGTCCCTGGAGCAAATTGGGAAGTTTGAGCGGTTAAACGAAATCTCGATCAACGTCTATAGCTTCGAGGCGGAGAAGACGAAGACGGTCTTTCCGCTGCGTCTCACCAGCCACAAGAGGGATCGGCACATCAACCTGCTCTACATACCGAATGATGGAGATGTAGGACACTTTGTATGGATCAAGGACTTGTCCCGGCTGGTGAGCATGCAGCTGAGCAGACATAGGACAAAGAAATTCATCTGTGATCGGTACGTATAGAAACATATGAAATGTTAAAATGTCTCGCGAAACAAATTAAATAAAAAATTTTTTTGTTTTATTATAGATGCATGCACTACTTCGGATCCGCCGAGAAGTTGGAGCTTCATTCGCTGGACTGTGGCAAGATGAACGACTGCGCCATCCTGCTGCCCAGCGAAGGAAACAATCTCCTATGGTTCAACAAGCACAACATGAAGGAGCGGCTCCCCTTCGTGGTGTACGCCGATCTGGAGTGCATCATCGAGAAAACAGAGGACAGCCACCGAATGGGTGATGATAATAAATTACACACGTATCAACACCACGAAGTTCATAGTATAGCCTATTACATGCATTGCTCGTACGATACATCGCTATCGGTGTATCGATGTCGCCGCGACGCGGATTGCGTTTCATGGTTCGTCGATGAACTAAAAAATTTTGCAAATTTCGCCAAACCCATCCTGACCAGCAATGTTCCCATGCTTGATTTAACCGCCGAACAGTTGATGGCATTTCGCGATGCAACACATTGTCATATTTGCGAAGAACCATTCGAGGCTATCGATGTACGAGTCCGCGATCATTGTCATCTATCCGGGCGGTTTAGAGGTCCAGCACATTCGGAGTGCAATTTAAATTATAAAAATGCGTTTTACATCCCCATAGTTTTTCATAATTTATCAGGCTACGATTCACATTTTATTATCGAGGAAATAGCTACCGCTTTCGAAGGTCACGTCGACGTATTACCCATAACTAAAGAAAAGTATATTTCTTTTACAAAAGATGTCGAAGATACGGCTGACTCAGACTCACGAAATTGTATTAAATTGCGATTCATCGATTCGTACAAATTTCTCAACACCAGTCTCGACAAATTAGCATCTTTTCTTAGCACAGATCAATTAAAAATTTTACGATCCAAGTTTGAAACATTATCCGTCGAGGATTTCAATTTACTGACGCGAAAGGGTGTCTTTCCGTACGAATACCTTGATTGCGCGAACAAGCTGCAGGACCCATGCTTACCACCGCGCGAATCATTCTACAGTTCGTTAACAGGTGAGACTGTATCCGAGAGTGATTACGCGCACGCCGAGACTGTCTGGCAGCGTTTCGGCATTAGAACCTTGGGCGAATACAGCGATTTGTATTTGAAAACAGATGTGTTGTTATTGGCAGATATTTTTGAAAATTTTCGCGAAAGTTGCATCAAGAATTACGGACTAGATTCGGCGCATTATTATACTTTACCCGGTTTCACATGGGATGCCATGCTAAAACATACCAAAATTACATTCGAATTGCTCACCGACGTCGATATGGTCATGTTTATCGAACGCGGTATACGTGGGGGTTTGAGTCAATGTTCCAGAAGATACGCACATGCCAATAACAAGTACATGCCATCTTACGACGCATCGGAAGAGTCATCGTACTTGATGTACTTTGACGTGAACAATTTGTATGGATGGGCAATGTGTCAGCCTCTGCCATATGCTAAATTTCAATGGGTCGAAGATGTTGAAAAATTTGACGTGTCTTCGATCGCGGTCGATTCGCCCACGGGATACATTCTCGAGGTAGATCTGGAATATCCACAACGTCTGCACGACGCTCATGCCGATCTACCGTTCTGCCCGACGCGTGCCAAACCACCTGGCAGCAGACAGGACAAGTTACTCGCGACGGTATACGATAAGCAGCGTTACGTCATCCATTACCGCAACCTGCAGCAGTGCACGCGTCACGGTCTTCGTATTACAAAGATACACCGCGTGCTTCAATTCGCTCAATCTCCCTGGCTCCACGATTACATCGAACTCAATACACGGTTTAGAACAGGCGCGACAAACGACTTTGAAAAAAATTTGTACAAATTGATGAACAACGCGGTATTTGGTAAAACTATGGAAAATGTTCGAAATCACGTGGACGTAAAACTTTTGACACATTGGGAAGGGCGATATGGCGCGGAGGCAATGATCGCGAAACCGAATTTCCATAGCAGAAGTGTTTTTTCGGAAAATTTAATAGCTGTTGAATTGCGAAAACTCGAGGTGAAATTCAACAAACCGATATACGTGGGTATGTGCATTCTGGACATATCAAAAATTTGTTTGTACGAATTTCATCACGAGTACATGTCTCCCCTGCACGGACTAAGTTGTAAAATTCTATACACAGACACGGACAGTCTCATTTACCACATTCGATGCCACGATATCTACGAGACCATGAAACGCGATATCGATAGATTCGACACAAGCGATTATCCTATCAACAATCTATATAATATGCCCCACTTAAATAAGAAGGTTCCAGGGCTGATGAAGGATGAAAATAACGGTGCGATAATGACCGAGTTCGTAGGTCTTAGAGCAAAAATGTATGCAAAAGGCGAAAGGCGTCAAGACCAACGTCATAGCCAGAACGATAACTTTCGACGACTACGCGCAGTGTTTGCAAAGGGAGATCGAAATGGTTCGCAGACAATCGTGCATACGGTCTAAATTGCACAAAGTGTACACCATTTCGGAATCTAAAATCGCTCTAAGTCCGTACGACGACAAGCGGCATATCGTACCCGATTCGACCGACACTCTGCCCTGTGGACATTATAAAATACCATTGTAAAAAACTATTGTATTTATTATAAATAGTGGAATTGTGTAATATGAAATTGTTCACTCATGCATAGAAATTATAAATGGTGGAATTAATGTGTAAAAATAAAAAAATTGTTCACTCATTTACATATATATATATCATTGTATTTATTGAATCATGTATTATTATGTTACAATACATTATTTTTATTTATCCAAGAATTGTGTGATTTATCAAACCCCAGCCACTTGACGTATACCTTATCCCCCTTCCTACGCAACACTTTTTCCACCAGATATACATCAGGATCGGTGACGCGTTGCAGCTCGTGTTCATAGAATCCTCCGGCAACAGGTTTTGCACAGGAATCGACGAGCAGATACGTCGCGGGATTAGTTGCCTGTACTTTGGCTATCTTGAACACCTCCGTTGTCCAATTCGGCGTATAGCCTTTATCGAAGATGGTTTTAAATTTGCTCACGCGCACAAACTCGCCCAACTTGAATCTCGCCGGAGCAGCGATCTTTATGTTGCTGTATACGGTGGATAGCAGCTTGTCGGCGATCGCAGCGGTAACATCGCGAGGACGCATTCCGATGGTTCTATGTTTTCGTGCGTTATACTCTGCGAGAAGACGCGATAGCGAATCGATCCATCTGTAGGTTCCATTGAGCGTAAACATTTTCCACATATTGTTCTTCAAAGTTCGATTGAAACGTTCTACGACGGAGGCCTTCATCACCGAATACGTCGAATAATGATTAATATCATGTTTTGTCAAGAGTTTCTGCACATCGGCGTTGTAAAATTCTTTTCCTTGATCGGTTTGCAAATTTTTCGGATATCGATCTCTAAATATCTTTGCAAACGCTTTAGTCACCTCAGCACCACTTTTAGTCTTGAGCGGCACCGCCCATGCATACTTGCTCAACACATCGATAACGGTGAGTATGTAGTGGTGACCTTGGTTGAATCGCGAGTATGGACGCATTTCTACAACGTCAGCTTGCCACAGATCGTCGTATCCATGCAGTATGACGCGCCTCCGCGGGAAATGTCTTCGAGCTGGAGCATGCAATTCCTCAACAAGTTGTCGCTTCTTGGGACCATGGTTTTCTTTACTCTTGGATTTGGATATTGGCTGCATGTTTGATCGCAGAGGTGTCTTTGACACGAATGATGCGATAATTATCGTGTACATGCATTATGTGCTCCCAATCGGCCCGGGGACAAGTTCAGCCGCCTCGCATGATTCTCCTTCGCAGCGCTGCTGTGGGATTGAATTTGACGCCTGTGATATCTTTTTAACGCTGTTTTGCAACGTCAGCATATCTCTTTGAAACACGACCAGCTTCCTCTCTAATTCTTCCTGCTGCTCTCTCAAAAGTTTAATGCTCTTTTCCATGTATAGTTTATTGACGGCATCGCTGTCAGCCACCGGCTGAGCTACGCGTCGTATCTTGCATGATTTTGCATCAAAGTCGGCACCGTCCACACAAAGAGCGTTATCTCGCATATAATTTCGAAGCATGCCGCTCCATTTATAATAGTCCATTCTAGCTGCTCCACTCTTCTCGAGCGATACTCCAAATTTGTTGATCGGCATCTCGATGCATACAGTGCAAATCATCGACGTGTGGTTTAATTTATAATGAGGCCTACCTCGCGGAGTTCCTCGATAATCGATAGAATTTCGGGATCGTGGGAGTTGTTACCCGCCTGACGCGACGCTTCAAGCAAACGCAATCGATCCACCAACTCGTTGGGATCGTCCTAGTGCACGTAATCGATCTTGTTGTCGTTTACCATCATCGCTAGCGGTGTCCTTAGACCTTTTCCTGCTTTACTCGTTGATGCGCGGGGGACTAGTGGTGCAATTACATGTTTGTACTTGTATCCCTTGTTACCCAATATGGGTTTTTGAGCACAATGACTGCGTCTGTAGGCATTCGTCGCCAGCAGTATACTTTTGTATTTTTGTTTATCAGCATCGGTGTACAGGGCATCGTCGGGAATTCTCTTGAAAATCAGTTCGTAAAGGCCGGGCGTTCCTTTGTATTTTACACCACCGATGATTATATTATCATCCTTGTCCATATCGAAAGCCTTATCTCCAAGCATCGTTCCACTATTGCCAAAGTATACGCCGTACACATAGTCAATTGTTGTATCCTTATCCATACTTAGGATGGCGCTCATGTATTCTTGCCCCAGCGGACCGAAATGGTTGCGAAACGTTTCTTGTCCCTCGGATGTTTGAAGTTGCTGTCTAATAGATGTTACAAACGACTCATCTGGACTAGTTTCGAAAACGTCGTCATCAATGGTTGTGAGCGATTGTACATCGGTATTTATTGGTGTGGGAGGAACCGAGGAATCGTTTTGTCGTTTTCGCTTCGATTGAACTGGTGTGGAGGTTATGAGTGAATATTCCGATGATGTGTGTCGTTTCTTCTTTGTCTTGCGCGATGTGCTCCATTTCGACTGGATTTTTGTTTTAGGCGTTAATGTTTCATTCTCTTCAACGTCTATGCTCGTCAGCGGTGATGTGTCAGCTTCTGCCGCTGTGGTATTTTCCACGATATGTTTCAAGGGTTCGACGATAGGTTTAAAGTATCTCTCCAACGCGATATCTTCCTCCATCTTGCCAGACTTCAAAGCCTGATGTTTCTTGCGAATGGCTTCGCTGGTTTTTGCAATTTCCTTCGCTATTTTCTCACGATCCTTAATCTCCAGACTATCGATATCAATCATCATTGTGCAGCAGACGTTGCTTTCCCACCGACAGGTTGATGACAATTGACCATCTCACGGTACGGCGGACTCGTTAAATCCTTTTCGATAACGTCCACTAGCCATCGCGCTATCCTTGTCTATTACCACGAAACCATACTCTCGTTGCCAACAATTACGACACAAAGCGCAGAAATCCTCGTAAGACATATCAGTATTTACATGATCGTTGTACACATGCTTCAAGTTGGTACCATCCTGCTTAAACAGAATCAACAGATTGGCATTGTCACGTATAAGATGTTTGGGAATCTTTGCATACGTCTGACAGAGATAGAAGCAGTCAACGTTCGAGTGGCGCCCCATTGCAAAGTATTCCCTTATCGTATCTTGCTTGTCGTATGCCACGTCATCAAAGATAAAAATGGAATTCGGAAGCGATTCGCTCGGTGGGATGACATCACTGTTATTCGAAAACGTAAAGTAGCCAATTTCATCTATCGGAGCCAATAAATTCTCCAAATACTGGTATTTCGGCTGTTGCAACGACTTGGAATACACGTACACGTTCTCGAAGCGAACGCCGTGAGGACTTTCCAACAAGCTCACCAGCACGTTGGTCTTTCCACAATTTGATGGGCCACAAATGAGACACCGTATAGTGTTTGGTAGCATGCTACCATGTTTGCGCTTTGTTTTCGAGGGCATCACTCGTGATTTATCGTCAAAATTTGTCACGCGTATCGTCACAGGCTGTCGCACGAATCGCATCCTCTCCGCAAACTGCGAAAAATAATTTTGATACATCGAAGCGGTGACGCGTTCTATTTATAGGTCCGCGCCGAAGCAAAACAGCTCAGTGTTCAAAATGCTTCTGGTCCTGTCGGATAATTGTGATATTCGAGACTTAACCTCTGAACAGTTGAAATATATACCAAAGATTATTCTACTGCGAGAGTTCGAGAGATACATTGATCAGTTGTGGGACAGACTCCCCGAGCATATAAAAGCCGATTCCGAGGTTCAGCAGTATCGTCGGTGTCTGGAACATTATAATCGCCCTTGGCAGCGAACGCATATCGATGGTCCAGCACCATTGATTAAAAACTGTAGCGAATGTCGCCGATGCGAGTGAAGAAAGGTTGTGGTTTGTTAAGTCGGGCGATAAACGCGCTACCTATCGAATTACATATCCCGGGATACCAGTTTTGCGGCCCAGGAACTCATCTGGCAAAACGATTGGCTAGAGGTGATCAAGGTATCAATCCGTTGGACGCAGCGTGTCGCGAACACGATATTGCATATTCACGTAGCAACGACCTCGGCGAAAGGCACGCGGCAGATAACGTACTCGCTGACAAAGCGCGAAAACGCATCGTTGCGCGTGACTCGACTCTGGGCGAAAGAGGTGCTGCTACAGCTATTTGGGCAGCTATGAAGGCCAAGACGAAAATCGGAATGGGGATGAAAGCAAAATTGCGCAAAAGGATTCCAAAGAGAGCACCGAAAAAGCGGATTCTTCCGATAGCAAAACGGGGTGGTATATTACCACTTCTCCCGCTGCTAGGTGTTCTCGGATCGTTAGCTGGTGGAGCGGCGGGGATAGCCAAGGCGGTAAACGATAATAAGGTGGCGCAACATCAGCTGCAGGAAATGCAACGTCATAATCGCTCCATGGAAGGTCGTGGACTTTATCTCGCACCATACAAGCGCGGACAGGGAATATCGAAACGAAAAAAAAACGTCGAAAAGAAAATAAAAATGCCCGCGGGCGTAACTACCGACGCGCAATTGGAGGAGTTTGCAAAACGTATGCGTATTCCATTCTTTAGAGGTGTTTTTATGCGTAACGCGCTACCAGCCGGAGGAGTACGTCGAAACGAGAGCGGTATCGTAAATTTGGACAATGTCGAGGGGCCGGGGACTCATTGGGTGGCGTATGCGAAGAGAGGGTGTCGAGCTATATATTTCGACAGCTTTGGAAATCTTCAACCGCCTAAGGAATTGGTACAATATCTGGACAAAGATGTCGTGAAAATCGAATACAATCGAACGGCTTATCAGAAGTACGATCAGAGCAATTGTGGACAACTATGTCTACGCTTTCTACAAACGATTGGCATCAAATTTAAGGATTGACTTCCCACCACTCTGATTCAGTACCAGTCCAGTCGTACAGCTCGGAATATGTCGTTAACATTCACTCTAACCGGCAAGAGTAGCACCCTCGCGGTAAGCTACTTTCCACCCATAGATTTGATCACCCAACCTTTGAAACTTATCACACGATACCAAACATCGACTCAAGCAACGATAAATTCTACTTTGTCGTAAACTATGACATCAACAATAGCATCGACACCACTCATGAATACATTACGATTCCACACGGCTCCTACGAACTAGACGCTATCGCCAAGTATTTGAAGCAGCGATTACTCGAGCGGTATCCTCAAAATCTCGGTGGCACCGATGTCGGTGACAACGATGTGTATCCTATAGTGTTGCGCCCCAACAACAACACCATGAAAAGCGAGCTGTACTGCTCGTTCGTCATAGACTTTACAAAGTCCAATAACATTGGATCGCTACTGGGATTCTCAACGAATCGGGTATTAGAACCTGGACGGTGGCATGAATCGGACGATCCAATTAATATCATGAACGTGAACATTATTCGCGTAGAATGCAGCGTGACCGCTGGCGCGTACAGCAATGGGAAGCGCGTACATGCGATACATGAATTTTCTCCGAGAGTCCCACCAGGATATAAGATATCGGAAACGCCCGCGCAGATCATTTACCTTCCAATCACCGCACGGGTCATTACGGATCTAACGATACGCGTTGTGGATCAAGACGGACGGTTGCTCGATTTTCGAGGTGAAGAGATTACCATCAGATTGCACGTACGACGGCGACGACGATAATACGTGTGACGTGATCGAAAGAGATGCTTGTGCTGAACGACTCCAGAAACCCGTTTCTTCCAAACGAAATTGTATTCAACAACAACAACAACAACAACAACAACAACAACAACAACAACAACAACAACAACAACAACAACAACAACTGCAACAGCTCTGATTATACTAAAAAGAAGAGGCTCAGTGCTGCGAACATTGCATTTTTGAAATCATTGGGATTCATTGTGCACAGTTAAGTTGAAAAAAAAATGGTTGACATTCTAAGCATTGGAGGGAAGCCGACGTTTGACGATCGCATCGTCAAGCTCGAGACTCACACATACAACCCATATGTCAACTCAACGTTTGGATACAGCGATGAAATAAGAATACCCATACAGCAGCAGGATTTATACACATTGCCGTGTGAAAGTTTCCTCTACGTGGAGGGAAAATTGAAGTTAAACAAGCCAAACGATACATTAACGGTGGCGTTGGGAAATAATTGCATGGCGTTCTTATTCGATGAGATTCGATACGAGCTGAATGGCGTGGAGATTGATCGCAACAGAAACGTTGGGATAACTAGCACGCTTAAAAACTATGTATCGTTGACATCTAGCGAAGACAAAAATATGGAGAATGCCGGATGGGGCTTGAAACGACGCGATGGGTCAATATTGAAAAATCATTTCAATTTTTGCATCCCGCTAAAATATTTGCTGGGATTTTGTGAGAACTACAAACGCATTATTATTAATGCGCGTCACGAATTGATTTTAATACGATCGCGCAACGACAATAATGCTCTAATAGGATCGCCGATGCTGGAACCAGAATTTGAATTACTTAAAGTGCAATGGCGGATGCCTCATGTGACGTTAAATGACGTTAATAAGCTATCGTTGCTACATGCTTTGGAACGTGGACAAAACCTGAGCATTTGTTTTCAATCGTGGGATCTGTACGAGTATCCTCTCTTACAGAGCACGACCAAGCATTCGTGGGCCGTGAAGGCATCTGCACAGCTGGAGAAGCCGCGAGTTATTATCCTTGCTCTACAGACTGGTCGAAGGAATGTGATGAGCGAAGATGTTACTAGGTTCAACAACTGCAAATTGACCAATGTAAAACTTTTTCTCAACTCGGAATTTTACCCATACGATGACATGAACTTGGACTTTGACAAGAATAAGCATGCCATCTTGTATCATATGTATACGCAATTCCATAAATCGTATTATGGACATAGTTGCAACGAGGCATTATTCACCGTGGCCGAATTTTTACAATTTGGTCCCCTCGTGGTGATTGATTGCTCGCGACAAAATGAGTCGATCAAGAATGGCACGGTGGACGTGCGCATAGAATTCGAGTGTAAAGGGAATGTGCCGATAAATACTACGGCCTACTGTCTGATTCTACACGATCGGGTGGTTGAATACAATCCGCTGACAAACGTGGTGCGCAAAATCAATTAAATTGCCACGCCCTCTCCTGTGTCAAATTCCTACCAAAAGAAAATTTCATCGTGAAAATCGAGATGCTTTACGTGAAAAAGTGCATTCTCTCGTCTGTCTTGGAAGAGAGCGGACCTCTAAATCGTATCGATAATGGTCGTACCAACATTTGTTGACCTGCAAGGGTTCATCGTCGATGGAAGATTTGTCGTCAAGGAAGTGGCTATCCTGCGAAAGGGAACAATTCTCTCGCACTATATTTTTGGGAGTTCGATGCCGCAATATCTTCTTACGAAATCCGACAAATCGAACATCCGGTGGTTGGTGGCAAAACATCACGGGCTACGGTGGGACGATGGAGACGTTCCATACTGTATGGCTAAACGGCTAATTACGAAAGCTGTAGCTGATGCGATCGACGAAGAAGATGACGCATCCCATATCGTATACGTTAAAGGGTTGCAGAGACGCGACTGGCTTGCGGATTTCCTCGATGAAGATATGAGAATGGACGTGGTCATCGAGACGCTGGACATTGACTATGAGGATATCAAATCTCTAAATAAGCTAAATGTAATTAATACTCTGCGATGTGGCAGACACGCAAAGCACTGTGCCATGCAAAATGTATTTAAAATATTCAACTGGTGGTCTAAACGCCAGAGAGAAATGCTTAAATAAAATATAATCAATTTTAATGTATAAAAGGTTTTTCTTAACCCTCTCCAACCTAATCTCCTGCACATGATGTATGCTAGATTAAGACGGTAGTTATAATTACGTAGAAGTGGTATGATACACGTTCAAAGTGGTATGATAGACGTTGAAAGTTACCATACACGTGCAATACGTGATCAAAGTGGTACCATACACGATCAAAGTGGTTCGATTCATGTTGAAAGTGGTTCGATTCATGTTCGATTGATGTTCGATTCATGTTCAAAGTGGTTCGATTCATGTTGAAAGTGGTTCGATTGATGTTCGATTGATGTTGAAAGTGGTTCGATTGATGTTGAAAGTGGTTCAATTGATGTTGAAAGTGGTTCGATTCATGTTGAAAGTGGTTCGATTCATGTTCGATTCATGTTCGATTCATGTTGAAAGTGGTTCGATTGTGGTTGAAAGTGGTTCGATTCATGTTGAAAGTGGTTCGATTGATGTTCGATTCATGTTGAAAGTGGTTCGATTCATGTTCGATTGATGTTCGATTCATGTTCAAAGTGGTTCGATTCATGTTGAAAGTGGTTCGATTCATGTTGAAAGTGGTTCGATTGATGTTCGATTCATGTTGAAAGTGGTTCGATTGATGTTGAAAGTGGTTCGATTGATGTTCGATTGTGGTTGAAAGTGGTTCAATTGATGTTGAAAGTGGTTCGATTCATGTTGAAAGTGGTTCGATTGATGTTCGATTGATGTTCGATTCATGTTGAAAGTGGTTCAATTGATGTTGAAAGTGGTTCGATTCATGTTGAAAGTGGTTCGATTGATGTTCGATTGATGTTCGATTCATGTTGAAAGTGGTTCGATTGTGGTTGAAAGTGGTTGAATGTGGTTCGATTCATGTTGAAAGTGGTTCGATTGTGGTTGAAAGTGGTTGAAAGTGGTTCGATTCATGTTGAAAGTGGTTCGATTGATGTTCGATTGATGGTGAAAGTGGTTCGATTGTGGTTGAAAGTGGTTGAAAGTGGTTCAATTGGTGTTGAAAGTGGTTCGATTCATGTTGAATGTGGTTCGATTCATGTTCGATTGATGTTCGATTCATGTTCAAAGTGGTTCGATTCATGTTGAAAGTGGTTCGATTGATGTTCGATTGATGTTGAAAGTGGTTCGATTGATGTTGAAAGTGGTTCGATTGATGTTCGATTGTGGTTGAAAGTGGTTCAATTGATGTTGAAAGTGGTTCGATTCATGTTGAAAGTGGTTCGATTGATGTTCGATTGATGTTCGATTCATGTTGAAAGTGGTTCGATTGTGGTTGAAAGTGGTTGAAAGTGGTTCGATTCATGTTGAAAGTGGTTCGATTCATGTTCGATTGATGTTCGATTGATGTTGAAAGTGGTTCGATTCATGTTGAAAGTGGTTCGATTGATGTTCGCTTGATGTTCGATTCATGTTGAAAATGGTTCGATTGTGGTTGAAAGTGGTTGAAAGTGGTTCGATTCATGTTGAAAGTGGTTCGATTGATGTTCGATTGATGTTCGATTTATGTTGAAAGTGGTTCGATTGTGGTTGAAAGTGGTTGAAAGTGGTTGAAAGTGGTTCGATTCATGTTGAAAGTGGTTCGATTGATGTTCGATTGATGTTGAAAGTGGTTCGATTGTGGTTGAAAGTGGTTGAAAGTGGTTCAATTGGTGTTGAAAGTGGTTCGATTCATGTTGAAAGTGGTTCGATTCATGTTGAAAGTGGTTCGATTCATGTTCGATTGATGTTGAAAGTTGTTCGATTGATGTTCGATTGATGTTCGATTCATGTTGAAAGTGGTTCGATTCATGTTGAAAGTGGTTCGATTCATGTTCGATTGATGTTCGATTCATGTTGAAAGTGGTATGATCTAGTCGAATAATGTGTCCAAAGAAAAAAAAAAGGGGGAAAGAAGATGCGTGTGAATAAGGAGAGGATGGTCAGCGAAAATGCAGGTGGCCTGTGATGAAGATGGCGAAGAACAACAGTATCTTACTTTTGCAAAGCTACGCACTTCTCGATTTCATGATAGGAGTTTATACGCGAGAACTTGGAGATGCAGCGAGACCAGTTGTCTTCAAATCTTTGACGACAACAGTCTTTAATTATTTCAATTTTCATTTGTGTGAAAAGAAGAAGAATGGGATTGGAGAGGATCGCCCCGGAGTGTGACCCTGAGGTATGTACTTTTAAATATTTTTATATTTATCGCGTTTAATCGTTGAAATCGAGCGAGATCAAATCAGACGTTTGTGTCAATATTATATCGTCGATTTCTATTTTTTTTTCCAGAACTCGCCACCACCGTCGCCTCCCCCACCACCTCACTGGCCGTCGCCACCTCCATCGCCGCCACCTCCGCTGGTATGTAGTAGTTTGCATTGTTTTATACATTTGCTGTTTATTATATGCAAATATTATATCAATGCTTGTGTATATGTTCTAGGACCTACAACAAGTCATTGGTCCTGCGATGGCGGCTCGGCTGCGGCGCCCATGGGTGCCGAACCGCCCAATGGCGCCGCCACTGCGACGGCCGCGGCCGCAGTCCCCATCGCCACCACCACAACGATAATTTTTTATTATATTCTTTTTTTTTTATATTCTTTATATTTGAAATAAATTTCTTAAACCTATATTATTTCTCCATTTATTTACCCGTCTTTCTCCTCGCCACATAATTTTAAGATTTGCTGACGTCGCATAATTATATTACATTCTTCGCGCCGCCAAAATGATGTCATCGCACGCGGCTGCTCCAGAGGAGTCAAGTTACACACGATCGCGCGATACGCTGCGACGCTAAGATTTAAAATCATTTTGAAAATTTTTAGAACGAAAGCGATTGTACCGCTATGTAGTGCTGTCTCTCTCTCTCTCTCGAATTTAGCTTTAAAAGTGATGCTCTCTCTCTTTCCCACCCTCCGAATTTAGATTTAAAGTAATGCTCTCTCTCTCTTTCCCTCCTCCGAATTTAGCTTTAAAGTAATGCTCTCTCTCTTTCCGTCCCGAAGACGCGGTGCGTAAAAGAAAAGAACATCGATCTTTCCCGACATCGTCCGAAACAATTTCGGATAAAAAATAAATTATTAAACAATTTCCGACGCATGTTGGTTTGGAAAAAAAATTTCGGGGGCCGTCCCCTCCCTGGGTTAGGTCTGAAAAATTTTCGGGGTGGGCCAAAGTCTGAAAAAGACTTTTCGGGGATGGGCCTCTCCCTTTGAAAAATTTCGAGGACGGTGGGTCAGGTCTCCGCGGCGGCTCGGCCCGGACTGATGCCCTCCGCAGTTGCGGCTTCCCCCACTCCGCGGCTCGTGCGCGCGCAACCGCTCTTCCACTCCCCGCAGGCCCCGCGCCCATGTTTCTCTCCGCCGCGCTTCCCCGCGCGCCCTCACTTCCCCCCGCCCCCGCGCTCCCCTCAGAGGACCTGAGTTAGAATCCCCATAGCTATACTACTTAGTTGTAGTTGTAGTTGTAGTTGTTGTTGTACTTGTAGTTGTAAATGTAGTTGGTAGTTGTAGTTGGTAGTTGTAGTTGGTAGTTGTAGTTGGTAGTTGAAGTTGGTAGTTGGTAGCTGGTAGTTGAAAGCTGGTAGTTGATAGCTGGTAGTTGATAGCTGGTAGTTGGTAGCTGGTAGTTGGTAGCTGGTAGTTGGTAGCTGGTAGTTGGTAGCTGGTAGTTGGTAGCTGGTAGTTGGTAGCTGGTAGTTGGTAGCTGGTAGTTGGTAGCTGGTAGTTGGTAGCTGGTAGTTGGTAGCTGGCAGTTGGTAGCTGGTAGCTGGTAGCTGGTAGCTGGTAGCTGGTAGTTGCACTTGGTAGTTGTAGTTGTTGTTGTTGTTGTAGTTGTTGTTGTTGTTGTAGTTGTAGTTGTAGTTGCAGTTGGTAGTTGTAGTTGGTAGTTGTAGTTGGTAGTTGTAGTTGGTAGTTGTAGTTGGTAGTTGTAGTTGGTAGTTGTAGCTGGTAGTTGTAGTTGGTAGTTGTAGCTGGCTGTTGTAGCTGGCAGTTGCAGCTGGCAGTTGTAGCTGGCAGTTGTAGCTGGTAGTTGTAGTTGGTAGTTGTAGTTGGTAGTTGTAGTTGGTAGTTGTAGTTGGTAGTTGTAGTTGGTAGTTGTAGTTGGTAGTTGTAGTTGTAGTTGTAGTTGGTAGTTGTAGTTGGTAGTTGTAGTTGGTAGTTGGAGTTGGTAGTTGCAGTTGGTAGTTGCAGTTGGTAGTTGCAGTTGGTAGTTGCAGTTGGTAGTTGCAGTTGGTAGTTGCAGTTGGTAGTTGCTGTTGGTAGTTGCAGTTGGTAGTTGCAGTTGGTAGTTGCAGTTGGTAGTTGCAGTTGGTAGTTGCAGTTGGTAGCTGCAGTTGGTAGTTGTAGTTGGTAGTTGTACTTGGTAGTTGTAGTTGGTAGTTGTAGTTGGTAGTTGTAGTTGGTAGTTGTAGTTGGTAGTTGTAGTTGGTAGTTGCAGTTGGTAGTTGTAGTTGGTAGTTGTAGTTGGTAGTTGTAGTTGGTAGTTGTAGCTGGCAGTTGTAGCTGGCAGTTGTAGCTGGCTGTTGTAGCTGGCAGTTGCAGCTGGCAGTTGTAGCTGGCAGTTGTAGCTGGTAGTTGTAGTTGGTAGTTGTAGTTGGTAGTTGTAGTTGGTAGTTGTAGTTGGTAGTTGTAGTTTGTAGTTGTAGTTGGTAGTTGTAGTTGGTACTTGCAGGTGGTAGTTGTAGTTGGTAGTTGTAGTTGGTAGATGTATTTGGTAGTTGCAGTTGGTCGTTGGAGTTGGTAGTTGCAGTTGGTAGTTGCAGTTGGTAGTTGCAGTTGTTGTTGTAGTTGTAGTTGTAGTTGTAGTTGTTGTTGTAGTTGGTAGTTGTAGTTGGTAGTTGCAGTTGGTAGTTGCAGTTGATAGTTGCAGTTGGTAGTTGTAGTTGGTAGTTGTAGTTGTTGTTGTAGTTGTAGTTGTAGTTGTAGTTGTAGTTGGTAGTTGTAGTTGGTAGTTGTAGTTGGTAGTTGTAGTTGGTTGTTGTAGTTGGTAGTTGTACTTGGTAGTTGTAGGTGGTAGTTGTAGTTGGTAGTTCTAGTTGGTAGTTGTAGTTGGTAGTTGTAGTTGGTAGTTGCAGTTGGTTGTTGTAGTTGGTAGTTGTACTTGGTAGTTGTAGTTGGTAGTTTTAGTTGGTAGTTGTAGTTGGTAGTTATAGTTGGTAGTTGTAGTTGGTAGTTGTAGTTGGTAGTTGTAGTTGGTAGTTGTAGCTGGTAGTTGTAGTTGGTAGTTGTAGTTGGTAGTTGTAGTTGGTAGTTGTAGTTGGTAGTTGTAGTTGGTAGTTGTAGTTGGTAGTTGTAGTTGGTAGTTGTAGTTGGTAGTTGTAGTTGGTAGTTGTAGTTGTAGTTGATAGTTGTAGTTGGTAGTTGTAGGTGGTAGTTGTAGTTGGTAGTTGTAGTTGGTAGTTGTAGTTGGTAGTTGTAGTTGGTAGTTGTAGTTGGTAGTTGTAGTTGGTAGTTGTAGTTGGTAGTTGTAGTTGGTAGTTGTAGCTGGTAGTTGTAGTTGGTAGTTGTAGTTGGTAGTTGTAGTTGGTAGTTGCAGTTGGTAGTTGTAGTTGGTAGTTGTAGTTGGTAGTTGTATTTGTAGTTGTAGTTGTAGTTGTAGTTGTAGTTGTTGTTGTAGTTGTAGTTGTAGTTGTAGTTGTAGTTGTAGTTGTAGTTGTAGTTTTAGTTGTAGTTGTAGTTGTAGTTGTAGTTGTTGTTGTAGTTGAAGTTGTAGTTGTTGTTCTAGTTGTAGTTGTTGTTGTAGTTGCTAGTTGTAGTTGGAAGTTGTAGTTGGTAGTTGTAGTTGGTAGTTGTAGTTGGTAGTTGCAGTTGGTAGTTGCAGTTGGTAGTTGTAGTTGTTGTTGTAGTTGGTAGTTGTAGTTGTAGTTGTAGTTGTTGTTGTAGTTGGGAGTTGTAGTTGGTAGTTGTAGTTGGTAGTTGTAGTTGGTAGTTGTAGTTGCTTTGTTGTAGTTGGTAGTTGCAGTTGGTAGTTGCAGTTGGTAGTTGCAGTTGGTAGTTGTAGTTCCAGTTGGTAGTTGTAGTTGTTGTTGTTTTTGTAGTTGTTGTTGTTGTAGTTGTTGTTGTTGTTGTAGTTGTTGTTGCTGTAGTTGTAGTTGTAGTTGCAGTTGGTAGTTGTAGTTGGTAGTTGTAGTTGGTAGTTGTAGTTGGTAGTTGTAGTTGTAGTTGTAGTTGTTGTTGTAGTTGTAGTTGTAGTTGTAGTTGTAGTTGTAGTTGTAGTTGTAGTTGTAGTTGTAGTTGTAGTTGTTGTTGTAGTTGTAGTTGTAGTTGTAGTTGTTGTTGTTGCTGTTGTTGTTGTTGTAGTTGTTATTGTTGTAGTTGTTGTTGTGGTTGTAGTTGTTGGTGTGTCGTCGTTGTCGTCGTTGTCGTCGTTGTCGTCGTTGTTGTCGTTGTTGTCGTTGTTGTCGTTGTTGTCGTTGTTGTTGTTGTTGCTGTTGTTGTTGTAGTTGTAGTTGTTGTTGTAGTTGTTGTTGTTGTTGTAGTTGTAGTTGCAGTTGTAGTTGTAGTTGTAGTTGTAGTCGTAGTTGTAGTTGTAGTTGTAGATGTAGTTGTAGTTGGTAGTTGTAGTTGGTAGTTGTAGTTGGTAGTTGTAGTTGTAGTTGTAGTTGGTAGTTGTAGTTGGTAGTTGTAGTTGGTAGTTGTAGTTGGTAGTTGTAGTTGGTAGTTGTAGTTGGTAGTTGTAGTTGGTAGTTGTAGTTGTAGTTGTAGTTGATAGTTGTAGTTGGTAGTCGTAGTTGGTAGTCGTAGTTGGTAGTTGTAGTTGGTAGTTGTAGTTGGTAGTTGTATTTCGTAGTTGTAGTTGGTAGTTGTTGTTGGTAGTTGTAGTTGGTAGTTGTAGTTGGTAGTTGTAGTTGGTAGTTGTAGTTGGTAGTTGGTAGTTGTAGTTGTAGTTGTAGTTGGTAATTGTAGTTGGTAGTTGTAGTTGGTAGTTGTAGTTGGTAGTTGTAGTTGGTAGTTGTAGTTGGTAGTTGTAGTTGGTAGTTGTAGTTGTAGTTGTAGTTGGTAGTTGTAGTTGGTAGTTGTAGTTGGTAGTTGTAGTTGGTAGCTGTAGTTGTAGCTGTAATTGATAGTTGTAGTTGTTAGTTGTAGTTGGTAGTTGTAGTTGGTAGTTGTAGTTGGTAGTTGTAGTTGGTAGTTGTAGTTGGTAGTTGTAGTTGGTAGTTGTAGTTGTAGTTGTAGTTGGTAGTTGTAGTTGGTAGTTGTAGTTGGTAGTTGGAGTTGGTAGTTGGAGTTGGTAGTTGCAGTTGGTAGTTGCAGTTGGTAGTTGTAGTTGGTAGTTGTAGTTGGTAGTTGTAGTTGGTAGTTGTAGTTGGTAGTTGTAGTTGGTAGTTGTAGTTGGTAGTTGTAGTTGGTAGTTGCAGTTGGTAGTTGTAGTTGGTAGTTGTAGTTGGTAGTTGTAGTTGGTTGTTGTAGTTGGTATTTGTAGCTGGCAGTTGTAGCTGGCAGTTGTAGCTGGCTGTTGTAGCTGGCTGTTGTAGCTGGCAGTTGTAGCTGGCAGTTGTAGCTGGTAGTTGTAGTTGGTAGTTGTAGTTGGTAGTTGTAGTTGTAGTTGTAGTTGTTGTTGTAGTTGGTAGTTGTAGTTGGTAGTTGTAGTTGGTAGTTGTAGTTGGTAGTTGTAGTTGGTAGTTCTAGTTGATTTGTTGTAGTTGGTAGTTGCAGTTGGTAGTTGCAGTTGGTAGTTGTAGTTCCAGTTGGTAGTTGTAGTTGTTGTTGTTGCAGTTGTTGTTGTTGTTGTAGTTGTTGTTGTTGTTGTAGTTGTTGTTGTTGTTGTAGTTGTAGTTGTAGTTGCAGTTGGTAGTTGTAGTTGGTAGTTGTAGTTGTAGTTGTAGTTGGTAGTTGTAGTTGGTAGTTGTAGTTGGTAGTTGGAGTTGGTAGTTGGAGTTGGTAGTTGCAGTTGGTAGTTGTAGTTGGTAGTTGTAGTTGGTAGTTGTAGTTGGTAGTTGTAGTTGGTAGTTGTAGTTGGTAGTTGTAGTTGTAGTTGTAGTTGTTGTTGTAGTTGGTAGTTGTAGTTGGTAGTTGTAGTTGGTAGTTGTAGTTTGTAGTTGTAGTTGGTAGTTGTAGTTGGTAGATGTATTTGGTAGTTGTAGTTGGTCGTTGGAGTTGGTAGTTGCAGTTGGTAGTTGCAGTTGGTAGTTGTAGTTGTTGTTGTAGTTGGTAGTTGTAGTTGTAGCTGTAGTTGTAGTTGTAGTTGTTGTTGTAGTTGGTAGTTGTAGTTGGTAGTTGTAGTTGGTAGTTGTAGTTGGTAGTTCTAGTTGGTTTGTTGTAGTTGGTAGTTGCAGTTAGTAGTTGCAGTTGGTAGTTGCAGTTGGTAGTTGTAGTTGGTAGTTGCAGTTGGTAGTTGCAGTTGGTAGTTGCAGTTGGTAGTTGCAGTTGGTAGTTGCAGTTGGTACTTGCAGTTGGTAGTTGTAGTTGGTAGTTGTAGTTGGTAGTTGCAGTTGGTAGTTGTAGTTGGTAGTTGTAGTTGGTAGTTGTAGTTGTAGTTGTAGTTGGTAGTTGTAGTTGGTAGTTGTAGTTGGTAGTTGGTAGTTGTAGTTGTAGTTGTAGTTGGTAGTTGTAGTTGGTAGTTGTAGTTGGTAGTTGTAGTTGGTAGTTGTAGTTGGTAGATGTATTTGGTAGTTGTAGTTGGTCGTTGGAGTTGGTAGTTGCAGTTGGTAGTTGCAGTTGGTAGTTGTAGTTGTTGTTGTAGTTGGTAGTTGTAGTTGTAGTTGTATTTGTAGTTGTAGTTGTTGTTGTAGTTGGTAGATGTAGTTGGTAGTTGTAGTTGGTAGTTGTAGTTGGTAGTTGTAGTTGGTAGTTGTAGTTGGTAGTTGTAGTTGTAGTTGTAGTTGGTAGTTGTAGTTGGTAGTTGTAGTTGGTAGTTGGAGTTGGTAGTTGCAGTTGGTAGTTGCAGTTAGTAGTTGCAGTTGGTAGTTGTAGTTGGTAGTTGTAGATGGTAGTTGTAGTTGGTAGTTGTAGTTGGTAGTTGTAGTTGGTAGTTGTAGTTGGTAGTTGTAGTTGGTAGTTGTAGTTGGTAGTTGTAGTTGGTAGTTGTAGTTGGTAGTTGTAGTTGGTAGTTGCAGTTGGTAGTTGTAGTTGGTAGTTGTAGTTGGTAGTTGTAGTTGGTAGTTGTAGTTGGTAGTTGTAGCTGGCAGTTGTAGCTGGCAGTTGTAGCTGGCTGTTGTAGCTGGCAGTTGTAGCTGGCAGTTGTAGCTGGCAGTTGTAGCTGGTAGTTGTAGTTGGTAGTTGTAGTTGGTAGTTGTAGTTGGTAGTTGTAGTTGGTAGTTGTAGTTTGTAGTTGTAGTTGGTAGTTGTAGTTGGTAGATGTATTTGGTAGTTGTAGTTGGTCGTTGGAGTTGGTAGTTGCAGTTGGTAGTTGCAGTTGGTAGTTGTAGTTGTTGTTGTAGTTGGTAGTTGTAGTTGTAGTTGTAGTTGTTGTTGTAGTTGGTAGTTGTAGTTGGTAGTTGTAGTTGGTAGTTGTAGTTGGTAGTTCTAGTTGATTTGTTGTAGTTGGTAGTTGCAGTTGGTAGTTGCAGTTGGTAGTTGTAGTTCCAGTTGGTAGTTGTAGTTGTTGTTGTTTTTGTAGTTGTTGTTGTTGCAGTTGTTGTTGTTGTTGTAGTTGTTGTTGTTGTTGTAGTTGTTGTTGTTGTTGTAGTTGTAGTTGTAGTTGCAGTTGGTAGTTGTAGTTGGTAGTTGTAGTTGGTAGTTGTAATTGTAGTTGTTGTTGTAGTTGTAGTTGTAGTTGTAGTTGTAGTTGAAGTTGTAGTTGTAGTTGGTAGTTGTAGTTGGTAGTTGTAGTTGGTAGTTGTAGTTGGTAGCTGTAGTTGGTAGTTGTAGTTGGTAGTTGTACTTGGTAGGTGTAGTTGGTAGTTGTAGTTGGTAGTTGTAGTTGGTAGTTGTAGTTGGTAGTTGCAGTTGGTAGTTGCAGTTGGTAGCTGTAGTTTGTAGTTGTAGTTGGTAGTTGTAGTTGGTAGTTGTAGTTGGTAGTTGTAGTTGGTAGTTGTAGTTGGTAGTTGTAGTTGCTAGTTGTAGTTGGTAGTTGTAGTTGGTAGTTGTAGTTGGTAGTTGTAGCTGGTAGTTGTAGTTGGTAGTTGTAGTTGGTAGTTGCAGTTGGTAGTTGTAGTTGGTAGTTGTAGTTGGTAGTTGTAGTTGGTAGTTGTAGTTGGTAGTGGTAGTTGGTAGTTGTAGTTGGTAGTTGTAGTTGTAGTTGTAGTTGGTAGTTGTAGTTGGTAGTTGTAGTTGGTAGTTGTAGTTGGTAGTTGTAGTTGGTAGTTGTAGTTGGTAGTTGTACTTGGTAGTTGTAGTTGGTAGTTGTAGTTGGTAGTTGTAGTTGGTAGTTGTAGTTGGTAGTTGCAGTTGGTAGTTGTAGTTGGTAGTTGTACTTGGTAGTTGTAGTTGGTAGTTGTAGTTGGTAGTTGTAGTTGGTAGTTGTAGTTGGTAGTTGTTGTTGGTAGTTGTAGTTGGTAGTTGCAGTTGGTAGTTGTAGTTGGTAGTTGTAGATGGTAGTTGTAGTTGGTAGTTGTAGTTGGTAGTTGTAGCTGGCAGTTGTAGCTGGCAGTTGTAGCTGGCTGTTGTAGCTGGCAGTTGTAGCTGGCAGTTGTAGCTGGCAGTTGTAGCTGGCAGTTGTAGCTGGTAGTTGTAGTTGGTAGTTGTAGTTGGTAGTTGTAGTTGGTAGTTGTAGTTTGTAGTTGTAGTTGGTAGTTGTAGTTGGTAGATGTATTTGGTAGTTGTAGTTGGTCGTTGGAGTTGGTAGTTGCAGTTGGTAGTTGCAGTTGGTAGTTGTAGTTGGTAGTTGCAGTTGGTAGCTGTAGTTCGTAGTTGTAGTTGGTAGTTGTAGTTGGTAGTTGTAGTTGGTAGTTGTAGTTGGTAGTTGTAGTTGGTAGTTGTAGTTGGTAGTTGTAGTTGGTAGTTGTAGTTGGTAGTTGTAGCTGGTAGTTGTAGTTGGTAGTTGTAGTTGGTAGTTGCAGTTGGTAGTTGTAGTTGGTAGTTGTAGTTGGTAGTTGTAGTTGGTAGTTGTAGTTGGTAGTTGTAGTTGGTAGTTGTAGTTGGTAGTTGCAGTTGGTAGCTGTAGTTGGTAGTTGTAGTTGGTAGTTGTAGTTGGTAGTTGTAGTTGGTAGTTGTAGTTGGTAGTTGTAGTTGGTAGTTGCAGTTGGTAGTTGCAGTTGGTAGTTGCAGTTGGTAGTTGCAGTTGGTAGTTGTAGTTCCAGTTGGTAGTTGTAGTTGTTGTTTTTGTAGTTGTTGTTGTTGTAGTTGTTGTTGTTGTTGTAGTTGTTGTTGTTGTTGTAGTTGTTGTTGTTGTAGTTGTACTTGTAGTTGCAGTTGGTAGTTGTAGTTGGTAGTTGTAGTTGGTAGTTGTAGTTGTAGTTGTTGTAGTTGTAGTTGTAGATGTAGATGTAGTTGTAGTTGGTAGTTGTAGTTGGTAGTTGTAGTTGGTAGTTGTTGTTGGCAGTTGTAGATGGTAGTTGTAGTTGGTAGTTGTAGTTGGTAGTTGTACTTGGTAGTTGTAGTTGGTAGTTGTAGTTGGTAGTTGTAGTTGGTAGTTGTAGTTGGTAGTTGTAGTTGGTAGTTGCAGTTGGTAGCTGTAGTTCGTAGTTGTAGTTGGTAGTTGTAGGTGGTAGTTGTAGTTGGTAGTTGTAGTTGGTAGTTGTAGTTGGTAGTTGTAGTTGGTAGTTGTAGTTGGTAGTTGTAGTTGGTAGTTGCAGTTGGTAGCTGTAGTTGGTAGTTGTAGTTGTAGTTGGTAGTTGTAGTTGGTAGTTGTAGTTGGTAGTTGTAGTTGTAGTTGTTGTTGTAGTTGTAGTTGTAGTTGTAGTTGTAGTTGTAGTTGTACTTGTAGTTGTAGTTTGTAGTTGTAGTTGGTAGTTGTAGTTGGTTTGTTGTAGTTGGTAGTTGTAGTTGGTAGTTGTAGTTGGTAGTTGTAGTTGGTAGTTGTAGTTGGTAGTTGCAGTTGGTAGCTGTAGTTCGTAGTTGTAGTTGGTAGTTGTAGTTGGTAGTTGTAGTTGGTAGTTGTAGTTGGTAGTTGTAGTTGGTAGTTGTAGTTGGTAGTTGTAGTTGGTAGTTGTAGTTGGTAGTTGTAGCTGGTAGTTGTAGTTGGTAGTTGTAGTTGGTAGTTGCAGTTGGTAGTTGTAGTTGGTAGTTGTAGTTGGTAGTTGTAGTTGGTAGTTGTAGTTGGTAGTTGTAGTTGGTAGTTGTAGTTGGTAGTTGCAGTTGGTAGCTGTAGTTGGTAGTTGTAGTTGGTAGTTGTAGTTGGTAGTTGTAGTTGGTAGTTGTAGTTGGTAGTTGTAGTTGGTAGTTGCAGTTGGTAGTTGCAGTTGGTAGTTGCAGTTGGTAGTTGCAGTTGGTAGTTGTAGTTCCAGTTGGTAGTTGTAGTTGTTGTTTTTGTAGTTGTTGTTGTAGTTGTTGTTGTTGTTGTAGTTGTTGTTGTTGTTGTAGTTGTAGTTGTAGATGTAGTTGTAGTTGTAGTTGGTAGTTGTAGTTGGTAGTTGTAGTTGGTAGTTGTAGTTGGTAGTTGTAGTTGGTAGTTGTAGTTGGTAGTTGTAGTTGGTAGTTGCAGTTGGTAGCTGTAGTTGGTAGTTGTAGTTGGTAGTTGTAGTTGGTAGTTGTAGTTGGTAGTTGTAGTTGGTAGTTGTAGTTGGTAGTTGCAGTTGGTAGTTGCAGTTGGTAGTTGCAGTTGGTAGTTGCAGTTGGTAGTTGTAGTTCCAGTTGGTAGTTGTAGTTGTTGTTTTTGTAGTTGTTGTTGTAGTTGTTGTTGTTGTTGTAGTTGTTGTTGTTGTTGTAGTTGTTGTTGTTGTAGTTGTACTTGTAGTTGCAGTTGGTAGTTGTAGTTGGTAGTTGTAGTTGGTAGTTGTAGTTGTAGTTGTTGTAGTTGTAGTTGTAGATGTAGTTGTAGTTGTAGTTGGTAGTTGTAGTTGGTAGTTGTAGTTGGTAGTTGTTGTTGGCAGTTGTAGATGGTAGTTGTAGTTGGTAGTTGTAGTTGGTAGTTGTACTTGGTAGTTGTAGTTGGTAGTTGTAGTTGGTAGTTGTAGTTGGTAGTTGTAGTTGGTAGTTGTAGTTGGTAGTTGCAGTTGGTAGCTGTAGTTCGTAGTTGTAGTTGGTAGTTGTAGGTGGTAGTTGTAGTTGGTAGTTGTAGTTGGTAGTTGTAGTTGGTAGTTGTAGTTGGTAGTTGTAGTTGGTAGTTGTAGTTGGTAGTTGCAGTTGGTAGCTGTAGTTGGTAGTTGTAGTTGGTAGTTGTAGTTGGTAGTTGTAGTTGGTAGTTGTAGTTGGTAGTTGTAGTTGTAGTTGTTGTTGTAGTTGTAGTTGTAGTTGTAGTTGTAGTTGTAGTTGTACTTGTAGTTGTAGTTTGTAGTTGTAGTTGGTAGTTGTAGTTGGTTTGTTGTAGTTGGTAGTTGTAGTTGGTAGTTGTAGTTGGTAGTTGTAGTTGGTAGTTGTAGTTGGTAGTTGTAGTTGGTAGTTGTAGTTGGTTTGTTGTAGTTGGTAGTTGCAGTTGGTAGTTGCAGTTGGTAGTTGTAGTTGGTAGTTGTAGTTGGTAGTTGTAGTTGGTAGTTGTAGTTGGTAGTTGTAGTTGGTAGTTGTAGTTGGTAGTTGTAGTTGGTAGTTGTAGTTGGTAGTTGTAGTTGTAGTTGTAGTTGTAGTTGTTGTTGTAGTTGTAGTTGTAGTTGTAGTTGTAGTTGTAGTTGTAGTTGTAGTTGTAGTTGTAGTTGTAGTTGTAGTTGTTGTTGTAGTTGTAGTTGTAGTTGTAGTTGTAGTTGTTGTTGTTGTTGTTGCTGTTGTTGTTGTTGTAGTTGTTATTGTTGTAGTTGTTGTTGTGGTTGTAGTTGTTGGTGTGTCGTTGTCGTTGTCGTTGTCGATGTTGTTGTCGTTGTTGTCGTTGTTGTCGTTGTTGTCGTTGCTGTCGTTGTTGTCGTTGTTGTCGTTGCTGTCGTTGCTGTCGTTGCTTTCGTTGCTGTCGTTGCTGTCGTTGTTGTCGTTGTTGTCGTTGTTGCCGTTGTTGCCGTGGTTGTCGTTGTTGTCGTTGTTGTCGTTGTTGTCGTTGTTGTTATTGTAGTTGTTCTCGTTGTTGTCGTCGTTGTCGTCGTTGTCGTCGTTGTCGTCGTTGTTGTCGTTGTTGTCGTTGTTGTCGTTGTTGTCGTTGTTGTTGTTGTTGCTGTTGTTGTTGTAGTTGTAGTTGTTGTTGTAGTTGTTGTTGTTGTTGTAGTTG
This sequence comes from Andrena hattorfiana, assembly GCA_944738655.2. NCBI lineage: Eukaryota > Metazoa > Arthropoda > Insecta > Hymenoptera > Andrenidae > Andrena > Andrena hattorfiana. Next base: position 48,972,079 of record OX122890.1, on the reverse strand, counting down.
TAGTTGTAGTTGTAGTTGTAGTTGTAGTTGTAGTTGTAGTTGTAGTTGGTAGTTGAAGTTGGTAGTTGTAGTTGGTTTGTTGTAGTTGGTAGTTGTAGTTGGTAGTTGTAGTTGGTAGTTGTAGTTGGTAGTTGTAGTTGGTAGTTGTAGTTGGTAGTTGCAGTTCGTAGTTGCAGTTGGTAGTTGCAGTTGGTAGTTGCAGTTGGTAGTTGCAGTTGGTAGTTGCAGTTGGTAGTTGCAGTTGGTAGTTGCTGTTGGTAGTTGCAGTTGGTAGTTGCAGTTGATAGTTGCAGTTGGTAGTTGCAGTTGTTAGTTGCAGTTGGTAGTTGCAGTTGGTAGTTGCAGTTGGTAGTTGTAGTTGGTAGTTGTAGTTGTAGTTGTAGTTGTTGTTGTAGTTGTTGTTGTAGTTGTAGTTGTAGTTGTAGTTGCAGTTGTAGTTGTAGTTGTAGTTGTAGTTGTAGTCGTAGTTGTAGTTGTAGTTGTAGATGTAGTTGTAGTTGGTAGTTGTAGTTGGTAGTTGTAGTTGGTAGTTGTAGTTGTAGTTGTAGTTGTAGTTGGTAGTTGTAGTTGGTAGTTGTAGTTGGTAGTTGTAGTTGGTAGTTGTAGTTGGTAGTTGTAGTTGGTAGTTGTAGTTGTAGTTGTAGTTGATAGTTGTAGTTGGTAGTCGTAGTTGGTAGTCGTAGTTGGTAGTTGTAGTTGGTAGTTGTAGTTGGTAGTTGTATTTCGTAGTTGTAGTTGGTAGTTGTTGTTGGTAGTTGTAGTTGGTAGTTGTAGTTGGTAGTTGTAGTTGGTAGTTGTAGTTGGTAGTTGGTAGTTGTAGTTGTAGTTGTAGTTGGTAATTGTAGTTGGTAGTTGTAGTTGGTAGTTGTAGTTGGTAGTTGTAGTTGGTAGTTGTAGTTGGTAGTTGTAGTTGGTAGTTGTAGTTGTAGTTGTAGTTGGTAGTTGTAGTTGGTAGTTGTAGTTGGTAGTTGTAGATGGTAGCTGTAGTTGTAGCTGTAGTTGATAGTTGTAGTTGGTAGTTGTAGTTGGTAGTTGTAGTTGGTAGTTGTAGTTGGTAGTTGTAGTTGGTAGTTGTAGTTGGTAGTTGTAGTTGGTAGTTGTAGTTGTAGTTGTAGTTGTAGTTGGTAGTTGTAGTTGGTAGTTGTAGTTGGTAGTTGGAGTTGGTAGTTGGAGTTGGTAGTTGCAGTTGGTAGTTGCAGTTGGTAGTTGTAGTTGGTAGTTGTAGTTGGTAGTTGTAGTTTGTAGTTGTAGTTGGTAGTTGTAGTTGGTAGTTGTAGTTGGTAGTTGCAGTTGGTAGTTGCAGTTGGTAGTTGTAGTTGGTAGTTGTAGTTGGTAGTTGTAGTTGGTAGTTGTAGCTGGCAGTTGTAGCTGGCAGTTGTAGCTGGCTGTTGTAGCTGGCTGTTGTAGCTGGCAGTTGTAGCTGGCAGTTGTAGCTGGTAGTTGTAGTTGGTAGTTGTAGTTGGTAGTTGTAGTTGGTAGTTGTAGTTGGTAGTTGTAGTTTGTAGTTGTAGTTGGTAGTTGTAGTTGGTAGATGTATTTGGTAGTTGTAGTTGGTCGTTGGAGTTGGTAGTTGCAGTTGGTAGTTGCAGTTGGTAGTTGTAGTTGTTGTTGTAGTTGGTAGTTGTAGTTGTAGTTGTAGTTGTAGTTGTAGTTGTTGTTGTAGTTGGTAGTTGTAGTTGGTAGTTGTAGTTGGTAGTTGTAGTTGGTAGTTGTAGTTGGTAGTTCTAGTTGGTTTGTTGTAGTTGGTAGTTGCAGTTGGTAGTTGCAGTTGGTAGTTGCAGTTGGTAGTTGTAGTTGGTAGTTGCAGTTGGTAGTTGCAGTTGGTAGTTGCAGTTGGTAGTTGCAGTTGGTACTTGCAGTTGGTAGTTGTAGTTGGTAGTTGTAGTTGGTAGTTGTAGTTGGTTTGTTGTAGTTGGTTTGTTGTAGTTGGTAGTTGTAGTTGGTAGTTGTAGTTGGTAGTTGTAGTTGGTCGTTGGAGTTGGTAGTTGCAGTTGGTAGTTGCAGTTGGTAGTTGTAGTTGTTGTTGTAGTTGGTAGTTGTAGTTGTAGTTGTAGTTGTAGTTGTTGTTGTAGTTGGTAGTTGTAGTTGGTAGTTGTAGTTGGTAGTTGTAGTTGGTAGTTCTAGTTGATTTGTTGTAGTTGGTAGTTGCAGTTGGTAGTTGCAGTTGGTAGTTGTAGTTCCAGTTGGTAGTTGTAGTTGTTGTTGTTTTTGTAGTTGTTGTTGTTGCAGTTGTTGTTGTTGTTGTAGTTGTTGTTGTTGTTGTAGTTGTTGTTGTTGTTGTAGTTGTAGTTGTAGTTGTAGTTGGTAGTTGTAGTTGGTAGTTGTAGTTGGTAGTTGTAGTTGGTAGTTGTAGTTGGTAGTTGTAGTTGGTAGTTGAAGTTGGTAGTTGTAGCTGGCTGTTGTAGCTGGCAGTTGTAGCTGGCAGTTGTAGCTGGCAGTTGTAGCTTGCAGTTGTAGCTGGCAGTTGTAGCTGGCAGTTGTAACTGGCATTTGTAGCTGGCAGTTGTAGCTGGCAGTTGTAGCTGGCTGTTGTAGCTGGCAGTTGTAGCTGGCAGTTGTAGCTGGCAGTTGTAGCTGGCAGTTGTAGCTCGTAGTTGTAGTTGGTAGTTGTAGTTGGTAGTTGTAGTTGGTAGTTGTAGTTTGTAGTTGTAGTTGGTAGTTGTAGTTGGTAGTTGTAGTTGGTAGATGTATTTGGTAGTTGTAGTTGGTCGTTGGAGTTGGTAGTTGCAGTTGGTAGTCGCAGTTGGTAGTTGCAGTTGGTAGTTGCAGGTGGTAGTTGCAGTTGGTAGTTGTAGTTGGTAGTTGTAGTTGGTAGTTGTAGTTGGTAGTTGTAGTTGGTAGTTGTAGTTGGTAGTTGTAGTTGGTAGTTGTAGTTGGTAGTTGTAGTTGTAGTTGTAGATGTAGTTGTTGTTGTAGTTGTAGTTGTAGTTGTAGTTGTAGTTGTAGTTGTAGTTGTAGTTGTAGTTGTAGTTGTAGTTGTAGTTGTAGTTGTAGTTGTAGTTGTAGTTGTTGTTGTTGCTGTTGTTGTTGTTGTTGTTGTTGTTATTGTTGTAGTTGTTGTTGTGTTTGTAGTTGTTGGTGTGTCGTTGTCGTTGTCGTTGTCGTTGTTGTTGTCGTTGTTGTCGTTGTTGTCGTTGTTGTCGTTGCTGTCGTTGTTGTCGTTGTTGTCGTTGCTGTCGTTGCTGTCGTTGCTTTCGTTGCTGTCGTTGCTGTCGTTGTTGTCGTTGTTGTCGTTGTTGCCGTTGTTGCCGTGGTTGTCGTTGTTGTCGTTGTTGTCGTTGTTGTCGTTGTTGTCGTTGTTGTCGTTGTTGTCGTTGTTGTTATTGTAGTTGTTCTCGTTGTTGTCGTCGTTGTCGTCGTTGTCGTCGTTGTCGTCGTTGTTCTCGTTGTTGTTGTTGTTGTCGTTGTTGTCGTTGTTGTTGTTGTTGCTGTTGTTGTTGTAGTTGTAGTTGTTGTTGTAGTTGTTGTTGTTGTTGTAGTTGTAGTTGTAGTTGTAGTTGTAGTTGTAGTTGTTGTTGTTGTTGTAGTTGTAGCTGTAGTAGTAGTTGTAGTTGTAGGTGTAGTTGTAGTTGTAGTTGTAGTTGTAGTTGTTGTTGTAGTTGTTGTTGTAGTTGTAGTTGTAGTTGTAGTTGCAGTTGTAGTTGTAGTTGTAGTTGTAGTTGTAGTCGTAGTTGTAGTTGTAGTTGTAGATGTAGTTGTAGTTGGTAGTTGTAGTTGGTAGTTGGTAGTTGTAGTTGTAGTTGTAGTTGGTAGTTGTAGTTGGTAGTTGTAGTTGGTAGTTGTAGTTGGTAGTTGTAGTTGGTAGTTGTAGTTGGTAGTTGTAGTTGTAGTTGTAGTTGTAGTTGTAGTTGATAGTTGTAGTTGGTAGTTGTAGTTGGTAGCCGTAGTTGGTAGTTGTAGTTGGTAGTTGTAGTTGGTAGTTGTAGTTCGTAGTTGTAGTTGGTAGTTGTTGTTGGTAGTTGTAGTTGGTAGATGTAGTTGGTAGTTGTAGTTGGTAGTTGTAGTTGGTAGTTGTAGTTGGTAGTTGTAGTTGGTAGTTGTAGTTGGTAGTTGTAGTTGGTAGTTGTAGTTTGTAGTTGTAGTTGGTAGTTGTAGATGGTAGTTGTAGTTGGTAGTTGTAGTTGGTAGTTGTAGTTGGTAGTTGTAGTTGGTAGTTGTAGTTGGCAGTTGTAGTTGGTAGTTGTAGTTGGTAGTTGTAGTTGGTAGTTGTAGTTGTAGCTGTAGTTGATAGTTGTAGTTGGTAGTTGTAGTTGGTAGTTGTAGTTGGTAGTTGTAGTTGGTAGTTGTAGTTGGTAGTTGTAGTTGGTAGTTGTAGTTGTAGTTGTAGTTGGTAGTTGTAGTTGGTAGTTGTAGTTGGTAGTTGGAGTTGGTAGTTGCAGTTGGTAGTTGTAGTTGGTAGTTGTAGTTGGTAGTTGTAGTTGGTAGTTGTAGTTGGTAGTTGTAGTTTGTAGTTGTAGTTGGTAGTTGTAGTTGGTAGATGTATTTGGTAGTTGTAGTTGGTCGTTGGAGTTGGTAGTTGCAGTTGGTAGTTGCAGTTGGTAGTTGTAGTTGTTGTTGTAGTTGGTAGTTGTAGTTGTAGTTGTAGTTGTTGTTGTAGTTGGTAGTTGTAGTTGGTAGTTGTAGTTGGTAGTTGTAGTTGGTAGTTCTAGTTGATTTGTTGTAGTTGGTAGTTGCAGTTGGTAGTTGCAGTTGGTAGTTGTAGTTCCAGTTGGTAGTTGTAGTTGTTGTTGTTTTTGTAGTTGTTGTTGTTGCAGTTGTTGTTGTTGTTGTAGTTGTTGTTGTTGTTGTAGTTGTTGTTGTTGTTGTAGTTGTAGTTGTAGTTGCAGTTGGTAGTTGTAGTTGGTAGTTGTAGTTGGTAGTTGTAATTGTAGTTGTTGTTGTAGTTGTAGTTGTAGTTGTAGTTGTAGTTGTAGTTGTAGTTGTAGTTGTAGTTGGTGGTTGTAGTTGGTAGTTGTAGTTGGTAGTTGTAGTTGGTAGCTGTAGTTGGTAGTTGTAGTTGGTAGTTGTACTTGGTAGGTGTAGTTGGTAGTTGTAGTTGGTAGTTGTAGTTGGTAGTTGTAGTTGGTAGTTGCAGTTGGTAGTTGCAGTTGGTAGCTGTAGTTTGTAGTTGTAGTTGGTAGTTGTAGTTGGTAGTTGTAGTTGGTAGTTGTAGTTGGTAGTTGTAGTTGCTAGTTGTAGTTGGTAGTTGTAGTTGGTAGTTGTAGTTGGTAGTTGTAGCTGGTAGTTGTAGTTGGTAGTTGTAGTTGGTCGTTGCAGTTGGTAGTTGTAGTTGGTAGTTGTAGTTGGTAGTTGTAGTTGGTAGTTGTAGTTGGTAGTTGTAGTTGGTAGTTGTAGTTGGTAGTTGTAGTTGGTAGTTGTAGTTGGTAGTTGTAGTTGGTAGTTGTAGTTGGTAGTTGTAGTTGGTAGTTGTAGTTGGTAGTTGTACTTGGTAGTTGTAGTTGGTAGTTGTAGTTGGTAGTTGTAGTTGGTAGTTGTAGTTGGTAGTTGTAGTTGCTAGTTGTAGTTGGTAGTTGTAGTTGGTAGTTGTAGTTGGTAGTTGTAGCTGGTAGTTGTAGTTGGTAGTTGTAGTTGGTAGTTGCAGTTGGTAGTTGTAGTTGCTAGTTGTAGTTGGTAGTTGTAGTTGGTAGTTGTAGTTGTAGTTGTAGTTGGTAGTTGTAGTTGGTAGTTGTAGTTGGTAGTTGGAGTTGGTAGTTGCAGTTGGTAGTTGCAGTTGGTGGTTGCAGTTGGTAGTTGCAGTTGGTAGTTGTTGTTGGTAGTTGTAGTTGGTAGTTGCAGTTGGTAGTTGTAGTTGGTAGTTGTAGATGGTAGTTGTAGTTGGTAGTTGTAGTTGGTAGTTGTAGCTGGCAGTTGTAGCTGGCAGTTGTAGCTGGCTGTTGTAGCTGGCAGTTGTAGCTGGCAGTTGTAGCTGGCAGTTGTAGCTGGCAGTTGTAGCTGGCAGTTGTAGCTGGTAGTTGTAGTTGGTAGTTGTAGTTGGCAGTTGTAGTTGGTAGTTGTAGTTGGTAGTTGTAGTTTGTAGTTGTAGTTGGTAGTTGTAGTTGGTAGATGTATTTGGTAGTTGTAGTTGGTCGTTGGAGTTGGTAGTTGCAGTTGGTAGTTGCAGTTGGTAGTTGTAGTTGTTGTTGTAGTTGGTAGTTGTAGTTGTAGTTGTAGTTGTTGTTGTAGTTGGTAGTTGTAGTTGGTAGTTGTAGTTGGTAGTTGTAGTTGGTAGTTCTAGTTGATTTGTTGTAGTTGGTAGTTGCAGTTGGTAGTTGCAGTTGGTAGTTGTAGTTCCAGTTGGTAGTTGTAGTTGTTGTTGTTTTTGTAGTTGTTGTTGTTGCAGTTGTTGTTGTTGTTGTAGTTGTTGTTGTTGTTGTAGTTGTTGTTGTTGTTGTAGTTGTAGTTGTAGTTGCAGTTGGTAGTTGTAGTTGGTAGTTGTAGTTGGTAGTTGTAATTGTAGTTGTTGTTGTAGTTGTAGTTGTAGTTGTAGTTGTAGTTGAAGTTGTAGTTGTAGTTGGTAGTTGTAGTTGGTAGTTGTAGTTGGTAGTTGTAGTTGGTAGCTGTAGTTGGTAGTTGTAGTTGGTAGTTGTACTTGGTAGGTGTAGTTGGTAGTTGTAGTTGGTAGTTGTAGTTGGTAGTTGTAGTTGGTAGTTGCAGTTGGTAGTTGCAGTTGGTAGCTGTAGTTTGTAGTTGTAGTTGGTAGTTGTAGTTGGTAGTTGTAGTTGGTAGTTGTAGTTGGTAGTTGTAGTTGCTAGTTGTAGTTGGTAGTTGTAGTTGGTAGTTGTAGTTGGTAGTTGTAGCTGGTAGTTGTAGTTGGTAGTTGTAGTTGGTAGTTGCAGTTGGTAGTTGTAGTTGGTAGTTGCAGTTGGTAGTTGTAGTTGGTAGTTGTAGATGGTAGTTGTAGTTGGTAGTTGTAGTTGGTAGTTGTAGCTGGCAGTTGTAGCTGGCAGTTGTAGCTGGCTGTTGTAGCTGGCAGTTGTAGCTTGCAGTTGTAGCTGGCAGTTGTAGCTGGCAGTTGTAGCTGGCAGTTGTAGCTGGTAGTTGTAGTTGGTAGTTGTAGTTGGCAGTTGTAGTTGGTAGTTGTAGTTGGTAGTTGTAGTTGGTAGTTGTAGTTGTAGTTGTAGTTGGTAGTTGTAGTTGGTAGTTGTAGTTGGTAGTTGTAGTTGGTAGTTGTAGTTGGTAGTTGTAGTTGGTAGTTGTACTTGGTAGTTGTAGTTGGTAGTTGTAGTTGGTAGTTGTAGTTGGTAGTTGTAGTTGGTAGTTGCAGTTGGTAGTTGTAGTTGGTAGTTGTACTTGGTAGTTGTAGTTGGTAGTTGTAGTTGGTTGTTGTAGTTGGTAGTTGTAGTTGGTAGTTGTTGTTGGTAGTTGTAGTTGGTAGTTGCAGTTGGTAGTTGTAGTTGGTAGTTGTAGATGGTAGTTGTAGTTGGTAGTTGTAGTTGGTAGTTGTAGCTAGCAGTTGTAGCTGGCAGTTGTAGCTGGCTGTTGTAGCTGGCAGTTGTAGCTGGCAGTTGTAGCTGGCAGTTGTAGCTGGCAGTTGTAGCTGGTAGTTGTAGTTGGTAGTTGTAGTTGGTAGTTGTAGTTGGTAGTTGTAGTTTGTAGTTGTAGTTGGTAGTTGTAGTTGGTAGATGTATTTGGTAGTTGTAGTTGGTCGTTGGAGTTGGTAGTTGCAGTTGGTAGTTGCAGTTGGTAGTTGTAGTTGGTAGTTGCAGTTAGTAGCTGTAGTTCGTAGTTGTAGTTGGTAGTTGTAGTTGGTAGTTGTAGTTGGTAGTTGTAGTTGGTAGTTGTAGTTGGTAGTTGTAGTTGGTAGTTGTAGTTGGTAGTTGTAGTTGGTAGTTGTAGTTGGTAGTTGTAGCTGGTAGTTGTAGTTGGTAGTTATAGTTGGTAGTTGCAGTTGGTAGTTGTAGTTGGTAGTTGTAGTTGGTAGTTGTAGTTGGTAGTTGTAGTTGGTAGTTGTAGTTGGTAGTTGTAGTTGGTAGTTGTAGTTGGTAGTTGCAGTTGGTAGCTGTAGTTGGTAGTTGTAGTTGGTAGTTGTAGTTGGTAGTTGTAGTTGGTAGTTGTAGTTGGTAGTTGTAGTTGGTAGTTGCAGTTGGTAGTTGCAGTTGGTAGTTGCAGTTGGTAGTTGCAGTTGGTAGTTGTAGTTCCAGTTGGTAGTTGTAGTTGTTGTTTTTGTAGTTGTTGTTGTTGTAGTTGTTGTTGTTGTTGTAGTTGTTGTTGTTGTTGTAGTTGTTGTTGTTGTAGTTGTACTTGTAGTTGCAGTTGGTAGTTGTAGTTGGTAGTTGTAGTTGTAGTTGTTGTAGTTGTAGTTGTAGATGCAGTTGTAGTTGTAGTTGGTAGTTGTAGTTGGTAGTTGTAGTTGGTAGTTGTTGTTGGCAGTTGTAGATGGTAGTTGTAGTTGGTAGTTGTAGTTGGTAGTTGTAGTTGGTAGTTGTAGTTGGTAGTTGTAGTTGGTAGTTGTAGTTGGTAGTTGTAGTTGGTAGTTGTAGTTGTAGTTGTAGATGTAGTTGTTGTTGTAGTTGTAGTTGTAGTTGTAGTTGTAGTTGTAGTTGTAGTTGTAGTTGTAGTTGGTAGTTGTAGTTGGTAGTTGTAGTTGGTAGTTGCAGTTGGTAGTTGTAGTTGGTAGTTGTAGTTGGTAGTTGGAGTTGGTAGTTGGAGTTGGTAGTTGCAGTTGGTAGTTGCAGTTGGTAGTTGTAGTTGGTAGTTGTAGTTGGTAGTTGTAGTTGGTAGTTGTAGCTGGCAGTTGTAGCTGGCAGTTGTAGCTGGCTGTTGTAGCTGGCTGTTGTAGCTGGCAGTTGTAGCTGGCAGTTGTAGCTGGTAGTTGTAGTTGGTAGTTGTAGTTGGTAGTTGTAGTTGGTAGTTGTAGTTGGTAGTTGTAGTTGGTAGTTGTAGTTGGTAGTTGCAGTTGGTAGCTGTAGTTGGTAGTTGTAGTTGGTAGTTGTAGTTGGTAGTTGTAGTTGGTAGTTGTAGTTGGTAGTTGTAGTTGGTAGTTGCAGTTGGTAGTTGCAGTTGGTAGTTGCAGTTGGTAGTTGCAGTTGGTAGTTGTAGTTCCAGTTGGTAGTTGTAGTTGTTGTTTTTGTAGTTGTTGTTGTTGTAGTTGTTGTTGTTGTTGTAGTTGTTGTTGTTGTTGTAGTTGTTGTTGTTGTAGTTGTACTTGTAGTTGCAGTTGGTAGTTGTAGTTGGTAGTTGTAGTTGTAGTTGTTGTAGTTGTAGTTGTAGATGCAGTTGTAGTTGTAGTTGGTAGTTGTAGTTGGTAGTTGTAGTTGGTAGTTGTTGTTGGCAGTTGTAGATGGTAGTTGTAGTTGGTAGTTGTAGTTGGTAGTTGTACTTGGTAGTTGTAGTTGGTAGTTGTAGTTGGTAGTTGTAGTTGGTAGTTGTAGTTGGTAGTTGTAGTTGGTAGTTGCAGTTGGTAGCTGTAGTTCGTAGTTGTAGTTGGTAGTTGTAGGTGGTAGTTGTAGTTGGTAGTTGTAGTTGGTAGTTGTAGTTGGTAGTTGTAGTTGGTAGTTGTAGTTGGTAGTTGTAGTTGGTAGTTGCAGTTGGTAGCTGTAGTTGGTAGTTGTAGTTGGTAGTTGTAGTTGGTAGTTGTAGTTGGTAGTTGTAGTTGGTAGTTGTAGTTGTAGTTGTTGTTGTAGTTGTAGTTGTAGTTGTAGTTGTAGTTGTAGTTGTACTTGTAGTTGTAGTTTGTAGTTGTAGTTGGTAGTTGTAGTTGGTTTGTTGTAGTTGGTAGTTGTAGTTGGTAGTTGTAGTTGGTAGTTGCAGTTGGTAGTTGTAGTTGGTAGTTGTAGTTGGTTTGTTGTAGTTGGTAGTTGCAGTTGGTAGTTGCAGTTGGTAGTTGTAGTTGGTAGTTGTAGTTGGTAGTTGTAGTTGGTAGTTGTAGTTGGTAGTTGTAGTTGGTAGTTGTAGTTGTAGTTGTAGTTGTAGTTGATAGTTGTAGTTGGTAGTTGTAGTTGGTAGTCGTAGTTGGTAGTTGTAGTTGGTAGTTGTAGTTGGGAGTTGTAGTTCGTAGTTGTAGTTGGTAGTTGTTGTTGGTAGTTGTAGTTGGTAGTTGTAGTTGGTAGTTGTAGTTGGTAGTTGTAGTTGGTAGTTGTAGTTGGTAGTTGTAGTTGGTAGTTGTAGTTGGTAGTTGTAGTTGTAGTTGGTAGTTGTAGTTGGTAGTTGGAGTTGGTAGTTGCAGTTGGTAGTTGCAGTTAGTAGTTGCAGTTGGTAGTTGTAGTTGGTAGTTGTAGTTGGTAGTTGTAGTTGGTAGTTGTAGTTGGTAGTTGTAGTTGGTAGTTGTAGTTGGTAGTTGTAGTTGGTAGCTGTAGTTGGTTTGTTGTAGTTGGTAGTTGTAGTTGGTAGTTGTAGTTGGTAGTTGTAGTTGGTAGTTGCAGTTGGTAGTTGTAGTTGGTAGTTGTAGTTGGTAGTTGCAGTTGGTACTTGCAGTTGGTAGTTGTAGTTGGTAGTTGTAGTTGGTAGTTGTAGTTGGTTTGTTGTAGTTGGTTTGTTGTAGTTGGTAGTTGTAGTTGGTAGTTGTAGTTGGTAGTTGTAGTTGGTAGTTGTAGTTGGTAGTTGTAGTTGGTAGTTGTAGTTGGTAGTTGTAGTTGGTAGTTGTAGTTGGTAGTTGAAGTTGGTAGTTGTAGCTGGCTGTTGTAGCTGGCAGTTGTAGCTGGCAGTTGTAGCTGGCAGTTGTAGCTTGCAGTTGTAGCTGGCAGTTGTAGCTGGCAGTTGTAACTGGCATTTGTAGCTGGCAGTTGTAGCTGGCAGTTGTAGCTGGCTGTTGTAGCTGGCAGTTGTAGCTGGCAGTTGTAGCTGGCAGTTGTAGCTGGCAGTTGTAGCTCGTAGTTGTAGTTGGTAGTTGTAGTTGGTAGTTGTAGTTGGTAGTTGTAGTTTGTAGTTGTAGTTGGTAGTTGTAGTTGGTAGTTGTAGTTGGTAGATGTATTTGGTAGTTGTAGTTGGTCGTTGGAGTTGGTAGTTGCAGTTGGTAGTCGCAGTTGGTAGTTGCAGTTGGTAGTTGCAGGTGGTAGTTGCAGTTGGTAGTTGTAGTTGGTAGTTGTAGTTGGCAGTTGTAGCTGGCTGTTGTAGCTGGCAGTTGTAGCTGGCAGTTGTAGCTGGCAGTTGTAGCTGGCAGTTGTAGCTCGTAGTTGTAGTTGGTAGTTGTAGTTGGTAGTTGTAGTTGGTAGTTGTAGTTTGTAGTTGTAGTTGGTAGTTGTAGTTGGTAGTTGTAGTTGGTAGATGTATTTGGTAGTTGTAGTTGGTCGTTGGAGTTGGTAGTTGCAGTTGGTAGTCGCAGTTGGTAGTTGCAGTTGGTAGTTGCAGGTGGTAGTTGCAGTTGGTAGTTGTAGTTGGTAGTTGTAGTTGGTAGTTGTAGTTGGTAGTTGTAGTTGGTAGTTGTAGTTGGTAGTTGTAGTTGGTAGTTGTAGTTGGTAGTTGTAGTTGTAGTTGTAGATGTAGTTGTTGTTGTAGTTGTAGTTGTAGTTGTAGTTGTAGTTGTAGTTGTAGTTGTAGTTGTAGTTGTAGTTGTAGTTGTAGTTGTAGTTGTAGTTGTAGTTGTAGTTGTTGTTGTTGCTGTTGTTGTTGTTGTTGTTGTTGTTATTGTTGTAGTTGTTGTTGTGTTTGTAGTTGTTGGTGTGTCGTTGTCGTTGTCGTTGTCGTTGTTGTTGTCGTTGTTGTCGTTGTTGTCGTTGTTGTCGTTGCTGTCGTTGTTGTCGTTGTTGTCGTTGCTGTCGTTGCTGTCGTTGCTTTCGTTGCTGTCGTTGCTGTCGTTGTTGTCGTTGTTGTCGTTGTTGCCGTTGTTGCCGTGGTTGTCGTTGTTGTCGTTGTTGTCGTTGTTGTCGTTGTTGTCGTTGTTGTCGTTGTTGTCGTTGTTGTTATTGTAGTTGTTCTCGTTGTTGTCGTCGTTGTCGTCGTTGTCGTCGTTGTCGTCGTTGTTCTCGTTGTTGTTGTTGTTGTCGTTGTTGTCGTTGTTGTTGTTGTTGCTGTTGTTGTTGTAGTTGTAGTTGTTGTTGTAGTTGTTGTTGTTGTTGTAGTTGTAGTTGTAGTTGTAGTTGTAGTTGTAGTTGTAGTTGTTGTTGTTGTTGTAGTTGTAGTTGTAGTAGTAGTTGTAGTTGTAGGTGTAGTTGTAGTTGTAGTTGTAGTTGTAGTTGTTGTTGTAGTTGTTGTTGTAGTTGTAGTTGTAGTTGTAGTTGCAGTTGTAGTTGTAGTTGTAGTTGTAGTTGTAATCGTAGTTGTAGTTGTAGTTGTAGATGTAGTTGTAGTTGGTAGTTGTAGTTGGTAGTTGGTAGTTGTAGTTGTAGTTGTAGTTGGTAGTTGTAGTTGGTAGTTGTAGTTGGTAGTTGTAGTTGGTAGTTGTAGTTGGTAGTTGTAGTTGGTAGTTGTAGTTGTAGTTGTAGTTGTAGTTGTAGTTGATAGTTGTAGTTGGTAGTTGTAGTTGGTAGCCGTAGTTGGTAGTTGTAGTTGGTAGTTGTAGTTGGTAGTTGTAGTTCGTAGTTGTAGTTGGTAGTTGTTGTTGGTAGTTGTAGTTGGTAGATGTAGTTGGTAGTTGTAGTTGGTAGTTGTAGTTGGTAGTTGTAGTTGGTAGTTGTAGTTGGTAGTTGTAGTTGGTAGTTGTAGTTGGTAGTTGTAGTTTGTAGTTGTAGTTGGTAGTTGTAGATGGTAGTTGTAGTTGGTAGTTGTAGTTGGTAGTTGTAGTTGGTAGTTGTAGTTGGTAGTTGTAGTTGGCAGTTGTAGTTGGTAGTTGTAGTTGGTAGTTGTAGTTGGTAGTTGTAGTTGTAGCTGTAGTTGATAGTTGTAGTTGGTAGTTGTAGTTGGTAGTTGTAGTTGGTAGTTGTAGTTGGTAGTTGTAGTTGGTAGTTGTAGTTGGTAGTTGTAGTTGTAGTTGTAGTTGGTAGTTGTAGTTGGTAGTTGTAGTTGGTAGTTGGAGTTGGTAGTTGCAGTTGGTAGTTGTAGTTGGTAGTTGTAGTTGGTAGTTGTAGTTGGTAGTTGTAGTTTGTAGTTGTAGTTGGTAGTTGTAGTTGGTAGATGTATTTGGTAGTTGTAGTTGGTCGTTGGAGTTGGTAGTTGCAGTTGGTAGTTGCAGTTGGTAGTTGTAGTTGTTGTTGTAGTTGGTAGTTGTAGTTGTAGTTGTAGTTGTAGTTGTTGTTGTAGTTGGTAGTTGTAGTTGGTAGTTGTAGTTGGTAGTTGTAGTTGGTAGTTCTAGTTGATTTGTTGTAGTTGGTAGTTGCAGTTGGTAGTTGCAGTTGGTAGTTGTAGTTCCAGTTGGTAGTTGTAGTTGTTGTTGTTTTTGTAGTTGTTGTTGTTGCAGTTGTTGTTGTTGTTGTAGTTGTTGTTGTTGTTGTAGTTGTTGTTGTTGTTGTAGTTGTAGTTGTAGTTGTAGTTGGTAGTTGTAGTTGGTAGTTGTAGTTGGTAGTTGTAGTTGGTAGTTGTAGTTGGTAGTTGTAGTTGGTAGTTGAAGTTGGTAGTTGTAGCTGGCTGTTGTAGCTGGCAGTTGTAGCTGGCAGTTGTAGCTGGCAGTTGTAGCTGGCTGTTGTAGCTGGCAGTTGTAGCTGGCAGTTGTAGCTGGCAGTTGTAGCTGGCAGTTGTAGCTCGTAGTTGTAGTTGGTAGTTGTAGTTGGTAGTTGTAGTTGGTAGTTGTAGTTTGTAGTTGTAGTTGGTAGTTGTAGTTGGTAGTTGTAGTTGGTAGATGTATTTGGTAGTTGTAGTTGGTCGTTGGAGTTGGTAGTTGCAGTTGGTAGTCGCAGTTGGTAGTTGCAGTTGGTAGTTGCAGGTGGTAGTTGCAGTTGGTAGTTGTAGTTGGTAGTTGTAGTTGGTAGTTGTAGTTGGTAGTTGTAGTTGGTAGTTGTAGTTGGTAGTTGTAGTTGGTAGTTGTAGTTGGTAGTTGTAGTTGTAGTTGTAGATGTAGTTGTTGTTGTAGTTGTAGTTGTAGTTGTAGTTGTAGTTGTAGTTGTAGTTGTAGTTGTAGTTGTAGTTGTAGTTGTAGTTGTAGTTGTAGTTGTAGTTGTTGTTGTTGCTGTTGTTGTTGTTGTTGTTGTTATTGTTGTAGTTGTTGTTGTGTTTGTAGTTGTTGGTGTGTCGTTGTCGTTGTCGTTGTCGTTGTTGTTGTCGTTGTTGTCGTTGTTGTCGTTGTTGTCGTTGCTGTCGTTGTTGTCGTTGTTGTCGTTGCTGTCGTTGCTGTCGTTGCTTTCGTTGCTGTCGTTGCTGTCGTTGTTGTCGTTGTTGTCGTTGTTGCCGTTGTTGCCGTGGTTGTCGTTGTTGTCGTTGTTGTCGTTGTTGTCGTTGTTGTCGTTGTTGTCGTTGTTGTCGTTGTTGTTATTGTAGTTGTTCTCGTTGTTGTCGTCGTTGTCGTCGTTGTCGTCGTTGTCGTCGTTGTTCTCGTTGTTGTTGTTGTTGTCGTTGTTGTCGTTGTTGTTGTTGTTGCTGTTGTTGTTGTAGTTGTAGTTGTTGTTGTAGTTGTTGTTGTTGTTGTAGTTGTAGTTGTAGTTGTAGTTGTAGTTGTAGTTGGTAGTTGTAGTTGGTAGTTGTAGTTGGTAGTTGTAGTTGGTAGCTGTAGTTGGTAGTTGTAGTTGGTAGTTGTACTTGGTAGGTGTAGTTGGTAGTTGTAGTTGGTAGTTGTAGTTGGTAGTTGTAGCTGGCTGTTGTAGCTGGCTGTTGTAGCTGGCAGTTGTAGCTGGCAGTTGTAGCTGGTAGTTGTAGTTGGTAGTTGTAGTTGGTAGTTGTAGTTGTAGTTGTAGTTGTTGTTGTAGTTGGTAGTTGTAGTTGGTAGTTGTAGTTGGTAGTTGTAGTTGGTAGTTGTAGTTGGTAGTTCTAGTTGATTTGTTGTAGTTGGTAGTTGCAGTTGGTAGTTGCAGTTGGTAGTTGTAGTTCCAGTTGGTAGTTGTAGTTGTTGTTGTTGCAGTTGTTGTTGTTGTTGTAGTTGTTGTTGTTGTTGTAGTTGTTGTTGTTGTTGTAGTTGTAGTTGTAGTTGCAGTTGGTAGTTGTAGTTGGTAGTTGTAGTTGTAGTTGTAGTTGGTAGTTGTAGTTGGTAGTTGTAGTTGGTAGTTGGAGTTGGTAGTTGGAGTTGGTAGTTGCAGTTGGTAGTTGTAGTTGGTAGTTGTAGTTGGTAGTTGTAGTTGGTAGTTGTAGTTGGTAGTTGTAGTTGGTAGTTGTAGTTGTAGTTGTAGTTGTTGTTGTAGTTGGTAGTTGTAGTTGGTAGTTGTAGTTGGTAGTTGTAGTTTGTAGTTGTAGTTGGTAGTTGTAGTTGGTAGATGTATTTGGTAGTTGTAGTTGGTCGTTGGAGTTGGTAGTTGCAGTTGGTAGTTGCAGTTGGTAGTTGTAGTTGTTGTTGTAGTTGGTAGTTGTAGTTGTAGCTGTAGTTGTAGTTGTAGTTGTTGTTGTAGTTGGTAGTTGTAGTTGGTAGTTGTAGGTGGTAGTTGTAGTTGGTAGTTCTAGTTGGTTTGTTGTAGTTGGTAGTTGCAGTTAGTAGTTGCAGTTGGTAGTTGCAGTTGGTAGTTGTAGTTGGTAGTTGCAGTTGGTAGTTGCAGTTGGTAGTTGCAGTTGGTAGTTGCAGTTGGTAGTTGCAGTTGGTACTTGCAGTTGGTAGTTGTAGTTGGTAGTTGTAGTTGGTAGTTGCAGTTGGTAGTTGTAGTTGGTAGTTGTAGTTGGTAGTTGTAGTTGTAGTTGTAGTTGGTAGTTGTAGTTGGTAGTTGTAGTTGGTAGTTGGTAGTTGTAGTTGTAGTTGTAGTTGGTAGTTGTAGTTGGTAGTTGTAGTTGGTAGTTGTAGTTGGTAGTTGTAGTTGGTAGATGTATTTGGTAGTTGTAGTTGGTCGTTGGAGTTGGTAGTTGCAGTTGGTAGTTGCAGTTGGTAGTTGTAGTTGTTGTTGTAGTTGGTAGTTGTAGTTGTAGTTGTATTTGTAGTTGTAGTTGTTGTTGTAGTTGGTAGATGTAGTTGGTAGTTGTAGTTGGTAGTTGTAGTTGGTAGTTGTAGTTGGTAGTTGTAGTTGGTAGTTGTAGTTGTAGTTGTAGTTGGTAGTTGTAGTTGGTAGTTGTAGTTGGTAGTTGGAGTTGGTAGTTGCAGTTGGTAGTTGCAGTTAGTAGTTGCAGTTGGTAGTTGTAGTTGGTAGTTGTAGATGGTAGTTGTAGTTGGTAGTTGTAGTTGGTAGTTGTAGTTGGTAGTTGTAGTTGGTAGTTGTAGTTGGTAGTTGTAGTTGGTAGTTGTAGTTGGTAGTTGTAGTTGGTAGTTGTAGTTGGTAGTTGCAGTTGGTAGTTGTAGTTGGTAGTTGTAGTTGGTAGTTGTAGTTGGTAGTTGTAGTTGGTAGTTGTAGCTGGCAGTTGTAGCTGGCAGTTGTAGCTGGCTGTTGTAGCTGGCAGTTGTAGCTGGCAGTTGTAGCTGGCAGTTGTAGCTGGTAGTTGTAGTTGGTAGTTGTAGTTGGTAGTTGTAGTTGGTAGTTGTAGTTGGTAGTTGTAGTTTGTAGTTGTAGTTGGTAGTTGTAGTTGGTAGATGTATTTGGTAGTTGTAGTTGGTCGTTGGAGTTGGTAGTTGCAGTTGGTAGTTGCAGTTGGTAGTTGTAGTTGTTGTTGTAGTTGGTAGTTGTAGTTGTAGTTGTAGTTGTTGTTGTAGTTGGTAGTTGTAGTTGGTAGTTGTAGTTGGTAGTTGTAGTTGGTAGTTCTAGTTGATTTGTTGTAGTTGGTAGTTGCAGTTGGTAGTTGCAGTTGGTAGTTGTAGTTCCAGTTGGTAGTTGTAGTTGTTGTTGTTTTTGTAGTTGTTGTTGTTGCAGTTGTTGTTGTTGTTGTAGTTGTTGTTGTTGTTGTAGTTGTAGTTGTAGTTGCAGTTGGTAGTTGTAGTTGGTAGTTGTAGTTGGTAGTTGTAATTGTAGTTGTTGTTGTAGTTGTAGTTGTAGTTGTAGTTGTAGTTGAAGTTGTAGTTGTAGTTGGTAGTTGTAGTTGGTAGTTGTAGTTGGTAGTTGTAGTTGGTAGCTGTAGTTGGTAGTTGTAGTTGGTAGTTGTACTTGGTAGGTGTAGTTGGTAGTTGTAGTTGGTAGTTGTAGTTGGTAGTTGTAGTTGGTAGTTGCAGTTGGTAGTTGCAGTTGGTAGCTGTAGTTTGTAGTTGTAGTTGGTAGTTGTAGTTGGTAGTTGTAGTTGGTAGTTGTAGTTGGTAGTTGTAGTTGGTAGTTGTAGTTGCTAGTTGTAGTTGGTAGTTGTAGTTGGTAGTTGTAGTTGGTAGTTGTAGCTGGTAGTTGTAGTTGGTAGTTGTAGTTGGTAGTTGCAGTTGGTAGTTGTAGTTGGTAGTTGTAGTTGGTAGTTGTAGTTGGTAGTTGTAGTTGGTAGTGGTAGTTGGTAGTTGTAGTTGGTAGTTGTAGTTGTAGTTGTAGTTGGTAGTTGTAGTTGGTAGTTGTAGTTGGTAGTTGTAGTTGGTAGTTGTAGTTGGTAGTTGTAGTTGGTAGTTGTACTTGGTAGTTGTAGTTGGTAGTTGTAGTTGGTAGTTGTAGTTGGTAGTTGTAGTTGGTAGTTGCAGTTGGTAGTTGTAGTTGGTAGTTGTACTTGGTAGTTGTAGTTGGTAGTTGTAGTTGGTAGTTGTAGTTGGTAGTTGTAGTTGGTAGTTGTTGTTGGTAGTTGTAGTTGGTAGTTGCAGTTGGTAGTTGTAGTTGGTAGTTGTAGATGGTAGTTGTAGTTGGTAGTTGTAGTTGGTAGTTGTAGCTGGCAGTTGTAGCTGGCAGTTGTAGCTGGCTGTTGTAGCTGGCAGTTGTAGCTGGCAGTTGTAGCTGGCAGTTGTAGCTGGCAGTTGTAGCTGGTAGTTGTAGTTGGTAGTTGTAGTTGGTAGTTGTAGTTGGTAGTTGTAGTTTGTAGTTGTAGTTGGTAGTTGTAGTTGGTAGATGTATTTGGTAGTTGTAGTTGGTCGTTGGAGTTGGTAGTTGCAGTTGGTAGTTGCAGTTGGTAGTTGTAGTTGGTAGTTGCAGTTGGTAGCTGTAGTTCGTAGTTGTAGTTGGTAGTTGTAGTTGGTAGTTGTAGTTGGTAGTTGTAGTTGGTAGTTGTAGTTGGTAGTTGTAGTTGGTAGTTGTAGTTGGTAGTTGTAGTTGGTAGTTGTAGCTGGTAGTTGTAGTTGGTAGTTGTAGTTGGTAGTTGCAGTTGGTAGTTGTAGTTGGTAGTTGTAGTTGGTAGTTGTAGTTGGTAGTTGTAGTTGGTAGTTGTAGTTGGTAGTTGTAGTTGGTAGTTGCAGTTGGTAGCTGTAGTTGGTAGTTGTAGTTGGTAGTTGTAGTTGGTAGTTGTAGTTGGTAGTTGTAGTTCGTAGTTGTAGTTGGTAGTTGCAGTTGGTAGTTGCAGTTGGTAGTTGCAGTTGGTAGTTGCAGTTGGTAGTTGTAGTTCCAGTTGGTAGTTGTAGTTGTTGTTTTTGTAGTTGTTGTTGTTGTAGTTGTTGTTGTTGTTGTAGTTGTTGTTGTTGTTGTAGTTGTTGTTGTTGTATTTGTACTTGTAGTTGCAGTTGGTAGTTGTAGTTGGTAGTTGTAGTTGGTAGTTGTAGTTGTAGTTGTTGTAGTTGTAGTTGTAGATGTAGTTGTAGTTGTAGTTGGTAGTTGTAGTTGGTAGTTGTAGTTGGTAGTTGTTGTTGGCAGTTGTAGATGGTAGTTGTAGTTGGTAGTTGTAGTTGGTAGTTGTACTTGGTAGTTGTACTTGGTAGTTGTAGTTGGTAGTTGTAGTTGGTAGTTGTAGTTGGTAGTTGTAGTTGGTAGTTGTAGTTGGTAGTTGCAGTTGGTAGCTGTAGTTCGTAGTTGTAGTTGGTAGTTGTAGGTGGTAGTTGTAGTTGGTAGTTGTAGTTGGTAGTTGTAGTTGGTAGTTGTAGTTGGTAGTTGTAGTTGGTAGTTGTAGTTGGTAGTTGCAGTTGGTAGCTGTAGTTGGTAGTTGTAGTTGGTAGTTGTAGTTGGTAGTTGTAGTTGGTAGTTGTAGTTGGTAGTTGTAGTTGTAGTTGTTGTTGTAGTTGTAGTTGTAGTTGTAGTTGTAGTTGTAGTTGTACTTGTAGTTGTAGTTTGTAGTTGTAGTTGGTAGTTGTAGTTGGTTTGTTGTAGTTGGTAGTTGTAGTTGGTAGTTGTAGTTGGTAGTTGTAGTTGGTAGTTGTAGTTGGTAGTTGCAGTTGGTAGCTGTAGTTCGTAGTTGTAGTTGGTAGTTGTAGTTGGTAGTTGTAGTTGGTAGTTGTAGTTGGTAGTTGTAGTTGGTAGTTGTAGTTGGTAGTTGTAGTTGGTAGTTGTAGTTGGTAGTTGTAGCTGGTAGTTGTAGTTGGTAGTTGTAGTTGGTAGTTGCAGTTGGTAGTTGTAGTTGGTAGTTGTAGTTGGTAGTTGTAGTTGGTAGTTGTAGTTGGTAGTTGTAGTTGGTAGTTGTAGTTGGTAGTTGCAGTTGGTAGCTGTAGTTGGTAGTTGTAGTTGGTAGTTGTAGTTGGTAGTTGTAGTTGGTAGTTGTAGTTGGTAGTTGTAGTTGGTAGTTGCAGTTGGTAGTTGCAGTTGGTAGTTGTAGTTCCAGTTGGTAGTTGTAGTTGTTGTTTTTGTAGTTGTTGTTGTAGTTGTTGTTGTTGTTGTAGTTGTTGTTGTTGTTGTAGTTGTAGTTGTAGATGTAGTTGTAGTTGTAGTTGGTAGTTGTAGTTGGTAGTTGTAGTTGGTAGTTGTAGTTGGTAGTTGTAGTTGGTAGTTGTAGTTGGTAGTTGTAGTTGGTAGTTGCAGTTGGTAGCTGTAGTTGGTAGTTGTAGTTGGTAGTTGTAGTTGGTAGTTGTAGTTGGTAGTTGTAGTTGGTAGTTGTAGTTGGTAGTTGCAGTTGGTAGTTGCAGTTGGTAGTTGCAGTTGGTAGTTGCAGTTGGTAGTTGTAGTTCCAGTTGGTAGTTGTAGTTGTTGTTTTTGTAGTTGTTGTTGTAGTTGTTGTTGTTGTTGTAGTTGTTGTTGTTGTTGTAGTTGTTGTTGTTGTAGTTGTACTTGTAGTTGCAGTTGGTAGTTGTAGTTGGTAGTTGTAGTTGGTAGTTGTAGTTGTAGTTGTTGTAGTTGTAGTTGTAGATGTAGTTGTAGTTGTAGTTGGTAGTTGTAGTTGGTAGTTGTAGTTGGTAGTTGTTGTTGGCAGTTGTAGATGGTAGTTGTAGTTGGTAGTTGTAGTTGGTAGTTGTACTTGGTAGTTGTAGTTGGTAGTTGTAGTTGGTAGTTGTAGTTGGTAGTTGTAGTTGGTAGTTGTAGTTGGTAGTTGCAGTTGGTAGCTGTAGTTCGTAGTTGTAGTTGGTAGTTGTAGGTGGTAGTTGTAGTTGGTAGTTGTAGTTGGTAGTTGTAGTTGGTAGTTGTAGTTGGTAGTTGTAGTTGGTAGTTGTAGTTGGTAGTTGCAGTTGGTAGCTGTAGTTGGTAGTTGTAGTTGGTAGTTGTAGTTGGTAGTTGTAGTTGGTAGTTGTAGTTGGTAGTTGTAGTTGTAGTTGTTGTTGTAGTTGTAGTTGTAGTTGTAGTTGTAGTTGTAGTTGTACTTGTAGTTGTAGTTTGTAGTTGTAGTTGGTAGTTGTAGTTGGTTTGTTGTAGTTGGTAGTTGTAGTTGGTAGTTGTAGTTGGTAGTTGTAGTTGGTAGTTGTAGTTGGTAGTTGTAGTTGGTTTGTTGTAGTTGGTAGTTGCAGTTGGTAGTTGCAGTTGGTAGTTGTAGTTGGTAGTTGTAGTTGGTAGTTGTAGTTGGTAGTTGTAGTTGGTAGTTGTAGTTGGTAGTTGTAGTTGGTAGTTGTAGTTGGTAGTTGTAGTTGGTAGTTGTAGTTGTAGTTGTAGTTGTAGTTGTTGTTGTAGTTGTAGTTGTAGTTGTAGTTGTAGTTGTAGTTGTAGTTGTAGTTGTAGTTGTAGTTGTTGTTGTAGTTGTAGTTGTAGTTGTAGTTGTAGTTGTTGTTGTTGTTGTTGCTGTTGTTGTTGTTGTAGTTGTTATTGTTGTAGTTGTTGTTGTGGTTGTAGTTGTTGGTGTGTCGTTGTCGTTGTCGTTGTCGATGTTGTTGTCGTTGTTGTCGTTGTTGTCGTTGTTGTCGTTGCTGTCGTTGTTGTCGTTGTTGTCGTTGCTGTCGTTGCTGTCGTTGCTTTCGTTGCTGTCGTTGCTGTCGTTGTTGTCGTTGTTGTCGTTGTTGCCGTTGTTGCCGTGGTTGTCGTTGTTGTCGTTGTTGTCGTTGTTGTCGTTGTTGTTATTGTAGTTGTTCTCGTTGTTGTCGTCGTTGTCGTCGTTGTCGTCGTTGTCGTCGTTGTTGTCGTTGTTGTCGTTGTTGTCGTTGTTGTCGTTGTTGTTGTTGTTGCTGTTGTTGTTGTAGTTGTAGTTGTTGTTGTAGTTGTTGTTGTTGTTGTAGTTGTAGTTGTAGTTGTAGTTGTAGTTGTAGTTGTAGTTGTAGTTGTAGTTGGTAGTTGAAGTTGGTAGTTGTAGTTGGTTTGTTGTAGTTGGTAGTTGTAGTTGGTAGTTGTAGTTGGTAGTTGTAGTTGGTAGTTGTAGTTGGTAGTTGTAGTTGGTAGTTGCAGTTCGTAGTTGCAGTTGGTAGTTGCAGTTGGTAGTTGCAGTTGGTAGTTGCAGTTGGTAGTTGCAGTTGGTAGTTGCAGTTGGTAGTTGCTGTTGGTAGTTGCAGTTGGTAGTTGCAGTTGATAGTTGCAGTTGGTAGTTGCAGTTGTTAGTTGCAGTTGGTAGTTGCAGTTGGTAGTTGCAGTTGGTAGTTGTAGTTGGTAGTTGTAGTTGTAGTTGTAGTTGTTGTTGTAGTTGTTGTTGTAGTTGTAGTTGTAGTTGTAGTTGCAGTTGTAGTTGTAGTTGTAGTTGTAGTTGTAGTCGTAGTTGTAGTTGTAGTTGTAGATGTAGTTGTAGTTGGTAGTTGTAGTTGGTAGTTGTAGTTGGTAGTTGTAGTTGTAGTTGTAGTTGTAGTTGGTAGTTGTAGTTGGTAGTTGTAGTTGGTAGTTGTAGTTGGTAGTTGTAGTTGGTAGTTGTAGTTGGTAGTTGTAGTTGTAGTTGTAGTTGATAGTTGTAGTTGGTAGTCGTAGTTGGTAGTCGTAGTTGGTAGTTGTAGTTGGTAGTTGTAGTTGGTAGTTGTATTTCGTAGTTGTAGTTGGTAGTTGTTGTTGGTAGTTGTAGTTGGTAGTTGTAGTTGGTAGTTGTAGTTGGTAGTTGTAGTTGGTAGTTGGTAGTTGTAGTTGTAGTTGTAGTTGGTAATTGTAGTTGGTAGTTGTAGTTGGTAGTTGTAGTTGGTAGTTGTAGTTGGTAGTTGTAGTTGGTAGTTGTAGTTGGTAGTTGTAGTTGTAGTTGTAGTTGGTAGTTGTAGTTGGTAGTTGTAGTTGGTAGTTGTAGATGGTAGCTGTAGTTGTAGCTGTAGTTGATAGTTGTAGTTGGTAGTTGTAGTTGGTAGTTGTAGTTGGTAGTTGTAGTTGGTAGTTGTAGTTGGTAGTTGTAGTTGGTAGTTGTAGTTGGTAGTTGTAGTTGTAGTTGTAGTTGTAGTTGGTAGTTGTAGTTGGTAGTTGTAGTTGGTAGTTGGAGTTGGTAGTTGGAGTTGGTAGTTGCAGTTGGTAGTTGCAGTTGGTAGTTGTAGTTGGTAGTTGTAGTTGGTAGTTGTAGTTTGTAGTTGTAGTTGGTAGTTGTAGTTGGTAGTTGTAGTTGGTAGTTGCAGTTGGTAGTTGCAGTTGGTAGTTGTAGTTGGTAGTTGTAGTTGGTAGTTGTAGTTGGTAGTTGTAGCTGGCAGTTGTAGCTGGCAGTTGTAGCTGGCTGTTGTAGCTGGCTGTTGTAGCTGGCAGTTGTAGCTGGCAGTTGTAGCTGGTAGTTGTAGTTGGTAGTTGTAGTTGGTAGTTGTAGTTGGTAGTTGTAGTTGGTAGTTGTAGTTTGTAGTTGTAGTTGGTAGTTGTAGTTGGTAGATGTATTTGGTAGTTGTAGTTGGTCGTTGGAGTTGGTAGTTGCAGTTGGTAGTTGCAGTTGGTAGTTGTAGTTGTTGTTGTAGTTGGTAGTTGTAGTTGTAGTTGTAGTTGTAGTTGTAGTTGTTGTTGTAGTTGGTAGTTGTAGTTGGTAGTTGTAGTTGGTAGTTGTAGTTGGTAGTTGTAGTTGGTAGTTCTAGTTGGTTTGTTGTAGTTGGTAGTTGCAGTTGGTAGTTGCAGTTGGTAGTTGCAGTTGGTAGTTGTAGTTGGTAGTTGCAGTTGGTAGTTGCAGTTGGTAGTTGCAGTTGGTAGTTGCAGTTGGTACTTGCAGTTGGTAGTTGTAGTTGGTAGTTGTAGTTGGTAGTTGTAGTTAGTTTGTTGTAGTTGGTTTGTTGTAGTTGGTAGTTGTAGTTGGTAGTTGTAGTTGGTAGTTGTAGTTGGTAGTTGTAGTTGGTAGTTGTAGTTGGTAGTTGTAGTTGGTAGTTGTAGTTGGTAGTTGTAGATGGTAGTTGTAGTTGGTAGTTGAAGTTGGTAGTTGTAGCTGGCTGTTGTAGCTGGCAGTTGTAGCTGGCAGTTGTAGCTGGCAGTTGTAGCTTGCAGTTGTAGCTGGCAGTTGTATCTGGCAGTTGTAACTGGCATTTGTAGCTGGCAGTTGTAGCTGGCAGTTGTAGCTGGCTGTTGTAGCTGGCAGTTGTAGCTGGCAGTTGTAGCTGGCAGTTGTAGCTGGCAGTTGTAGCTCGTAGTTGTAGTTGGTAGTTGTAGTTGGTAGTTGTAGTTGGTAGTTGTAGTTTGTAGTTGTAGTTGGTAGTTGTAGTTGGTAGTTGTAGTTGGTAGATGTATTTGGTAGTTGTAGTTGGTCGTTGGAGTTGGTAGTTGCAGTTGGTAGTCGCAGTTGGTAGTTGCAGTTGGTAGTTGCAGGTGGTAGTTGCAGTTGGTAGTTGTAGTTGGTAGTTGTAGTTGGTAGTTGTAGTTGGTAGTTGTAGTTGGTAGTTGTAGTTGGTAGTTGTAGTTGGTAGTTGTAGTTGGTAGTTGTAGTTGTAGTTGTAGTTGTAGTTGTTGTTGTAGTTGTAGTTGTAGTTGTAGTTGTAGTTGTAGTTGTAGTTGTAGTTGTAGTTGTAGTTGTAGTTGTAGTTGTAGTTGTAGTTGTTGTTGTTGCTGTTGTTGTTGTTGTTGTTGTTATTGTTGTAGTTGTTGTTGTGGTTGTAGTTGTTGGTGTGTCGTTGTCGTTGTCGTTGTCGTTGTTGTTGTCGTTGTTGTCGTTGTTGTCGTTGTTGTCGTTGCTGTCGTTGTTGTCGTTGTTGTCGTTGCTGTCGTTGCTGTCGTTGCTTTCGTTGCTGTCGTTGCTGTCGTTGTTGTCGTTGTTGTCGTTGTTGCCGTTGTTGCCGTGGTTGTCGTTGTTGTCGTTGTTGTCGTTGTTGTCGTTGTTGTCGTTGTTGTCGTTGTTGTCGTTGTTGTTATTGTAGTTGTTCTCGTTGTTGTCGTCGTTGTCGTCGTTGTCGTCGTTGTCGTCGTTGTTCTCGTTGTTGTTGTTGTTGTCGTTGTTGTCGTTGTTGTTGTTGTTGCTGTTGTTGTTGTAGTTGTAGTTGTTGTTGTAGTTGTTGTTGTTGTTGTAGTTGTAGTTGTAGTTGTAGTTGTAGTTGTAGTTGTTGTTGTTGTTGTAGTTGTAGTTGTAGTAGTAGTTGTAGTTGTAGGTGTAGTTGTAGTTGTAGTTGTAGTTGTAGTTGTTGTTGTAGTTGTTGTTGTAGTTGTAGTTGTAGTTGTAGTTGCAGTTGTAGTTGTAGTTGTAGTTGTAGTTGTAGTCGTAGTTGTAGTTGTAGTTGTAGATGTAGTTGTAGTTGGTAGTTGTAGTTGGTAGTTGTAGTTGGTAGTTGGTAGTTGTAGTTGTAGTTGTAGTTGGTAGTTGTAGTTGGTAGTTGTAGTTGGTAGTTGTAGTTGGTAGTTGTAGTTGGTAGTTGTAGTTGGTAGTTGTAGTTGGTAGTTGTAGTTGGTAGTTGTAGTTGTAGTTGTAGTTGTAGTTGATAGTTGTAGTTGGTAGTTGTAGTTGTAGTTGGTAGTTGTAGTTGGTAGTTGGAGTTGGTAGTTGCAGTTGGTAGTTGCAGTTAGTAGTTGCAGTTGGTAGTTGTAGTTGGTAGTTGTAGTTGGTAGTTGTAGTTGGTAGTTGTAGTTGGTAGTTGTAGTTGGTAGTTGTAGTTGGTAGTTGTAGTTGGTAGCTGTAGTTGGTTTGTTGTAGTTGGTAGTTGTAGTTGGTAGTTGTAGTTGGTAGTTGTAGTTGGTAGTTGCAGTTGGTAGTTGTAGTTGGTAGTTGTAGTTGGTAGTTGCAGTTGGTACTTGCAGTTGGTAGTTGTAGTTGGTAGTTGTAGTTGGTAGTTGTAGTTGGTTTGTTGTAGTTGGTTTGTTGTAGTTGGTAGTTGTAGTTGGTAGTTGTAGTTGGTAGTTGTAGTTGGTAGTTGTAGTTGGTAGTTGTAGTTGGTAGTTGTAGTTGGTAGTTGTAGTTGGTAGTTGTAGTTGGTAGTTGAAGTTGGTAGTTGTAGCTGGCTGTTGTAGCTGGCAGTTGTAGCTGGCAGTTGTAGCTGGCAGTTGTAGCTTGCAGTTGTAGCTGGCAGTTGTAGCTGGCAGTTGTAACTGGCATTTGTAGCTGGCAGTTGTAGCTGGCAGTTGTAGCTGGCTGTTGTAGCTGGCAGTTGTAGCTGGCAGTTGTAGCTGGCAGTTGTAGCTGGCAGTTGTAGCTCGTAGTTGTAGTTGGTAGTTGTAGTTGGTAGTTGTAGTTGGTAGTTGTAGTTTGTAGTTGTAGTTGGTAGTTGTAGTTGGTAGTTGTAGTTGGTAGATGTATTTGGTAGTTGTAGTTGGTCGTTGGAGTTGGTAGTTGCAGTTGGTAGTCGCAGTTGGTAGTTGCAGTTGGTAGTTGCAGGTGGTAGTTGCAGTTGGTAGTTGTAGTTGGTAGTTGTAGTTGGTAGTTGTAGTTGGTAGTTGTAGTTGGTAGTTGTAGTTGGTAGTTGTAGTTGGTAGTTGTAGTTGGTAGTTGTAGTTGTAGTTGTAGATGTAGTTGTTGTTGTAGTTGTAGTTGTAGTTGTAGTTGTAGTTGTAGTTGTAGTTGTAGTTGTAGTTGTAGTTGTAGTTGTAGTTGTAGTTGTAGTTGTAGTTGTAGTTGTAGTTGTTGTTGTTGCTGTTGTTGTTGTTGTTGTTGTTGTTATTGTTGTAGTTGTTGTTGTGTTTGTAGTTGTTGGTGTGTCGTTGTCGTTGTCGTTGTCGTTGTTGTTGTCGTTGTTGTCGTTGTTGTCGTTGTTGTCGTTGCTGTCGTTGTTGTCGTTGTTGTCGTTGCTGTCGTTGCTGTCGTTGCTTTCGTTGCTGTCGTTGCTGTCGTTGTTGTCGTTGTTGTCGTTGTTGCCGTTGTTGCCGTGGTTGTCGTTGTTGTCGTTGTTGTCGTTGTTGTCGTTGTTGTCGTTGTTGTCGTTGTTGTCGTTGTTGTTATTGTAGTTGTTCTCGTTGTTGTCGTCGTTGTCGTCGTTGTCGTCGTTGTCGTCGTTGTTCTCGTTGTTGTTGTTGTTGTCGTTGTTGTCGTTGTTGTTGTTGTTGCTGTTGTTGTTGTAGTTGTAGTTGTTGTTGTAGTTGTTGTTGTTGTTGTAGTTGTAGTTGTAGTTGTAGTTGTAGTTGTAGTTGTAGTTGTTGTTGTTGTTGTAGTTGTAGTTGTAGTAGTAGTTGTAGTTGTAGGTGTAGTTGTAGTTGTAGTTGTAGTTGTAGTTGTTGTTGTAGTTGTTGTTGTAGTTGTAGTTGTAGTTGTAGTTGCAGTTGTAGTTGTAGTTGTAGTTGTAGTTGTAGTCGTAGTTGTAGTTGTAGTTGTAGATGTAGTTGTAGTTGGTAGTTGTAGTTGGTAGTTGGTAGTTGTAGTTGTAGTTGTAGTTGGTAGTTGTAGTTGGTAGTTGTAGTTGGTAGTTGTAGTTGGTAGTTGTAGTTGGTAGTTGTAGTTGGTAGTTGTAGTTGTAGTTGTAGTTGTAGTTGTAGTTGATAGTTGTAGTTGGTAGTTGTAGTTGGTAGCCGTAGTTGGTAGTTGTAGTTGGTAGTTGTAGTTGGTAGTTGTAGTTCGTAGTTGTAGTTGGTAGTTGTTGTTGGTAGTTGTAGTTGGTAGATGTAGTTGGTAGTTGTAGTTGGTAGTTGTAGTTGGTAGTTGTAGTTGGTAGTTGTAGTTGGTAGTTGTAGTTGGTAGTTGTAGTTGGTAGTTGTAGTTTGTAGTTGTAGTTGGTAGTTGTAGATGGTAGTTGTAGTTGGTAGTTGTAGTTGGTAGTTGTAGTTGGTAGTTGTAGTTGGTAGTTGTAGTTGGCAGTTGTAGTTGGTAGTTGTAGTTGGTAGTTGTAGTTGGTAGTTGTAGTTGTAGCTGTAGTTGATAGTTGTAGTTGGTAGTTGTAGTTGGTAGTTGTAGTTGGTAGTTGTAGTTGGTAGTTGTAGTTGGTAGTTGTAGTTGGTAGTTGTAGTTGTAGTTGTAGTTGGTAGTTGTAGTTGGTAGTTGTAGTTGGTAGTTGGAGTTGGTAGTTGCAGTTGGTAGTTGTAGTTGGTAGTTGTAGTTGGTAGTTGTAGTTGGTAGTTGTAGTTTGTAGTTGTAGTTGGTAGTTGTAGTTGGTAGATGTATTTGGTAGTTGTAGTTGGTCGTTGGAGTTGGTAGTTGCAGTTGGTAGTTGCAGTTGGTAGTTGTAGTTGTTGTTGTAGTTGGTAGTTGTAGTTGTAGTTGTAGTTGTAGTTGTTGTTGTAGTTGGTAGTTGTAGTTGGTAGTTGTAGTTGGTAGTTGTAGTTGGTAGTTCTAGTTGATTTGTTGTAGTTGGTAGTTGCAGTTGGTAGTTGCAGTTGGTAGTTGTAGTTCCAGTTGGTAGTTGTAGTTGTTGTTGTTTTTGTAGTTGTTGTTGTTGCAGTTGTTGTTGTTGTTGTAGTTGTTGTTGTTGTTGTAGTTGTTGTTGTTGTTGTAGTTGTAGTTGTAGTTGTAGTTGGTAGTTGTAGTTGGTAGTTGTAGTTGGTAGTTGTAGTTGGTAGTTGTAGTTGGTAGTTGTAGTTGGTAGTTGAAGTTGGTAGTTGTAGCTGGCTGTTGTAGCTGGCAGTTGTAGCTGGCAGTTGTAGCTGGCAGTTGTAGCTGGCTGTTGTAGCTGGCAGTTGTAGCTGGCAGTTGTAGCTGGCAGTTGTAGCTGGCAGTTGTAGCTCGTAGTTGTAGTTGGTAGTTGTAGTTGGTAGTTGTAGTTGGTAGTTGTAGTTTGTAGTTGTAGTTGGTAGTTGTAGTTGGTAGTTGTAGTTGGTAGATGTATTTGGTAGTTGTAGTTGGTCGTTGGAGTTGGTAGTTGCAGTTGGTAGTCGCAGTTGGTAGTTGCAGTTGGTAGTTGCAGGTGGTAGTTGCAGTTGGTAGTTGTAGTTGGTAGTTGTAGTTGGTAGTTGTAGTTGGTAGTTGTAGTTGGTAGTTGTAGTTGGTAGTTGTAGTTGGTAGTTGTAGTTGGTAGTTGTAGTTGTAGTTGTAGATGTAGTTGTTGTTGTAGTTGTAGTTGTAGTTGTAGTTGTAGTTGTAGTTGTAGTTGTAGTTGTAGTTGTAGTTGTAGTTGTAGTTGTAGTTGTTGTTGTTGCTGTTGTTGTTGTTGTTGTTGTTATTGTTGTAGTTGTTGTTGTGTTTGTAGTTGTTGGTGTGTCGTTGTCGTTGTCGTTGTCGTTGTTGTTGTCGTTGTTGTCGTTGTTGTCGTTGTTGTCGTTGCTGTCGTTGTTGTCGTTGTTGTCGTTGCTGTCGTTGCTGTCGTTGCTTTCGTTGCTGTCGTTGCTGTCGTTGTTGTCGTTGTTGTCGTTGTTGCCGTTGTTGCCGTGGTTGTCGTTGTTGTCGTTGTTGTCGTTGTTGTCGTTGTTGTCGTTGTTGTCGTTGTTGTCGTTGTTGTTATTGTAGTTGTTCTCGTTGTTGTCGTCGTTGTCGTCGTTGTCGTCGTTGTCGTCGTTGTTCTCGTTGTTGTTGTTGTTGTCGTTGTTGTCGTTGTTGTTGTTGTTGCTGTTGTTGTTGTAGTTGTAGTTGTTGTTGTAGTTGTTGTTGTTGTTGTAGTTGTAGTTGTAGTTGTAGTTGTAGTTGTAGTTGTTGTTGTTGTTGTAGTTGTAGCTGTAGTAGTAGTTGTAGTTGTAGGTGTAGTTGTAGTTGTAGTTGTAGTTGTAGTTGTTGTTGTAGTTGTTGTTGTAGTTGTAGTTGTAGTTGTAGTTGCAGTTGTAGTTGTAGTTGTAGTTGTAGTTGTAGTCGTAGTTGTAGTTGTAGTTGTAGATGTAGTTGTAGTTGGTAGTTGTAGTTGGTAGTTGGTAGTTGTAGTTGTAGTTGTAGTTGGTAGTTGTAGTTGGTAGTTGTAGTTGGTAGTTGTAGTTGGTAGTTGTAGTTGGTAGTTGTAGTTGGTAGTTGTAGTTGTAGTTGTAGTTGTAGTTGTAGTTGATAGTTGTAGTTGGTAGTTGTAGTTGGTAGCCGTAGTTGGTAGTTGTAGTTGGTAGTTGTAGTTGGTAGTTGTAGTTCGTAGTTGTAGTTGGTAGTTGTTGTTGGTAGTTGTAGTTGGTAGATGTAGTTGGTAGTTGTAGTTGGTAGTTGTAGTTGGTAGTTGTAGTTGGTAGTTGTAGTTGGTAGTTGTAGTTGGTAGTTGTAGTTGGTAGTTGTAGTTTGTAGTTGTAGTTGGTAGTTGTAGATGGTAGTTGTAGTTGGTAGTTGTAGTTGGTAGTTGTAGTTGGTAGTTGTAGTTGGTAGTTGTAGTTGGCAGTTGTAGTTGGTAGTTGTAGTTGGTAGTTGTAGTTGGTAGTTGTAGTTGTAGCTGTAGTTGATAGTTGTAGTTGGTAGTTGTAGTTGGTAGTTGTAGTTGGTAGTTGTAGTTGGTAGTTGTAGTTGGTAGTTGTAGTTGGTAGTTGTAGTTGTAGTTGTAGTTGGTAGTTGTAGTTGGTAGTTGTAGTTGGTAGTTGGAGTTGGTAGTTGCAGTTGGTAGTTGTAGTTGGTAGTTGTAGTTGGTAGTTGTAGTTGGTAGTTGTAGTTTGTAGTTGTAGTTGGTAGTTGTAGTTGGTAGATGTATTTGGTAGTTGTAGTTGGTCGTTGGAGTTGGTAGTTGCAGTTGGTAGTTGCAGTTGGTAGTTGTAGTTGTTGTTGTAGTTGGTAGTTGTAGTTGTAGTTGTAGTTGTAGTTGTTGTTGTAGTTGGTAGTTGTAGTTGGTAGTTGTAGTTGGTAGTTGTAGTTGGTAGTTCTAGTTGATTTGTTGTAGTTGGTAGTTGCAGTTGGTAGTTGCAGTTGGTAGTTGTAGTTCCAGTTGGTAGTTGTAGTTGTTGTTGTTTTTGTAGTTGTTGTTGTTGCAGTTGTTGTTGTTGTTGTAGTTGTTGTTGTTGTTGTAGTTGTTGTTGTTGTTGTAGTTGTAGTTGTAGTTGCAGTTGGTAGTTGTAGTTGGTAGTTGTAGTTGGTAGTTGTAATTGTAGTTGTTGTTGTAGTTGTAGTTGTAGTTGTAGTTGTAGTTGTAGTTGTAGTTGTAGTTGTAGTTGGTAGTTGTAGTTGGTAGTTGTAGTTGGTAGTTGTAGTTGGTAGCTGTAGTTGGTAGTTGTAGTTGGTAGTTGTACTTGGTAGGTGTAGTTGGTAGTTGTAGTTGGTAGTTGTAGTTGGTAGTTGTAGTTGGTAGTTGCAGTTGGTAGTTGCAGTTGGTAGCTGTAGTTTGTAGTTGTAGTTGGTAGTTGTAGTTGGTAGTTGTAGTTGGTAGTTGTAGTTGGTAGTTGTAGTTGCTAGTTGTAGTTGGTAGTTGTAGTTGGTAGTTGTAGTTGGTAGTTGTAGCTGGTAGTTGTAGTTGGTAGTTGTAGTTGGTCGTTGCAGTTGGTAGTTGTAGTTGGTAGTTGTAGTTGGTAGTTGTAGTTGGTAGTTGTAGTTGGTAGTTGTAGTTGGTAGTTGTAGTTGGTAGTTGTAGTTGGTAGTTGTAGTTGGTAGTTGTAGTTGGTAGTTGTAGTTGGTAGTTGTAGTTGGTAGTTGTAGTTGGTAGTTGTACTTGGTAGTTGTAGTTGGTAGTTGTAGTTGGTAGTTGTAGTTGGTAGTTGTAGTTGGTAGTTGTAGTTGCTAGTTGTAGTTGGTAGTTGTAGTTGGTAGTTGTAGTTGGTAGTTGTAGCTGGTAGTTGTAGTTGGTAGTTGTAGTTGGTAGTTGCAGTTGGTAGTTGTAGTTGCTAGTTGTAGTTGGTAGTTGTAGTTGGTAGTTGTAGTTGTAGTTGTAGTTGGTAGTTGTAGTTGGTAGTTGTAGTTGGTAGTTGGAGTTGGTAGTTGCAGTTGGTAGTTGCAGTTGGTGGTTGCAGTTGGTAGTTGCAGTTGGTAGTTGTTGTTGGTAGTTGTAGTTGGTAGTTGCAGTTGGTAGTTGTAGTTGGTAGTTGTAGATGGTAGTTGTAGTTGGTAGTTGTAGTTGGTAGTTGTAGCTGGCAGTTGTAGCTGGCAGTTGTAGCTGGCTGTTGTAGCTGGCAGTTGTAGCTGGCAGTTGTAGCTGGCAGTTGTAGCTGGCAGTTGTAGCTGGCAGTTGTAGCTGGTAGTTGTAGTTGGTAGTTGTAGTTGGCAGTTGTAGTTGGTAGTTGTAGTTGGTAGTTGTAGTTTGTAGTTGTAGTTGGTAGTTGTAGTTGGTAGATGTATTTGGTAGTTGTAGTTGGTCGTTGGAGTTGGTAGTTGCAGTTGGTAGTTGCAGTTGGTAGTTGTAGTTGTTGTTGTAGTTGGTAGTTGTAGTTGTAGTTGTAGTTGTTGTTGTAGTTGGTAGTTGTAGTTGGTAGTTGTAGTTGGTAGTTGTAGTTGGTAGTTCTAGTTGATTTGTTGTAGTTGGTAGTTGCAGTTGGTAGTTGCAGTTGGTAGTTGTAGTTCCAGTTGGTAGTTGTAGTTGTTGTTGTTTTTGTAGTTGTTGTTGTTGCAGTTGTTGTTGTTGTTGTAGTTGTTGTTGTTGTTGTAGTTGTTGTTGTTGTTGTAGTTGTAGTTGTAGTTGCAGTTGGTAGTTGTAGTTGGTAGTTGTAGTTGGTAGTTGTAATTGTAGTTGTTGTTGTAGTTGTAGTTGTAGTTGTAGTTGTAGTTGAAGTTGTAGTTGTAGTTGGTAGTTGTAGTTGGTAGTTGTAGTTGGTAGTTGTAGTTGGTAGCTGTAGTTGGTAGTTGTAGTTGGTAGTTGTACTTGGTAGGTGTAGTTGGTAGTTGTAGTTGGTAGTTGTAGTTGGTAGTTGTAGTTGGTAGTTGCAGTTGGTAGTTGCAGTTGGTAGCTGTAGTTTGTAGTTGTAGTTGGTAGTTGTAGTTGGTAGTTGTAGTTGGTAGTTGTAGTTGGTAGTTGTAGTTGCTAGTTGTAGTTGGTAGTTGTAGTTGGTAGTTGTAGTTGGTAGTTGTAGCTGGTAGTTGTAGTTGGTAGTTGTAGTTGGTAGTTGCAGTTGGTAGTTGTAGTTGGTAGTTGCAGTTGGTAGTTGTAGTTGGTAGTTGTAGATGGTAGTTGTAGTTGGTAGTTGTAGTTGGTAGTTGTAGCTGGCAGTTGTAGCTGGCAGTTGTAGCTGGCTGTTGTAGCTGGCAGTTGTAGCTTGCAGTTGTAGCTGGCAGTTGTAGCTGGCAGTTGTAGCTGGCAGTTGTAGCTGGTAGTTGTAGTTGGTAGTTGTAGTTGGCAGTTGTAGTTGGTAGTTGTAGTTGGTAGTTGTAGTTG
The DNA here is from genome assembly GCA_944738655.2 of Andrena hattorfiana. Lineage (NCBI taxonomy): Eukaryota > Metazoa > Arthropoda > Insecta > Hymenoptera > Andrenidae > Andrena > Andrena hattorfiana. The sequence goes on along the minus strand of OX122890.1, from coordinate 48,939,669 downwards.
GTAGTTGTAGTTGTAGTTGTAGTTGGTAGTTGTAGTTGGTAGTTGTAGTTGGTAGTTGTAGTTGGTAGTTGTAGTTGGTAGTTGTAGTTGGTAGTTGTACTTGGTAGTTGTAGTTGGTAGTTGTAGTTGGTAGTTGTAGTTGGTAGTTGTAGTTGGTAGTTGCAGTTGGTAGTTGTAGTTGGTAGTTGTACTTGGTAGTTGTAGTTGGTAGTTGTAGTTGGTTGTTGTAGTTGGTAGTTGTAGTTGGTAGTTGTTGTTGGTAGTTGTAGTTGGTAGTTGCAGTTGGTAGTTGTAGTTGGTAGTTGTAGATGGTAGTTGTAGTTGGTAGTTGTAGTTGGTAGTTGTAGCTAGCAGTTGTAGCTGGCAGTTGTAGCTGGCTGTTGTAGCTGGCAGTTGTAGCTGGCAGTTGTAGCTGGCAGTTGTAGCTGGCAGTTGTAGCTGGTAGTTGTAGTTGGTAGTTGTAGTTGGTAGTTGTAGTTGGTAGTTGTAGTTTGTAGTTGTAGTTGGTAGTTGTAGTTGGTAGATGTATTTGGTAGTTGTAGTTGGTCGTTGGAGTTGGTAGTTGCAGTTGGTAGTTGCAGTTGGTAGTTGTAGTTGGTAGTTGCAGTTGGTAGCTGTAGTTCGTAGTTGTAGTTGGTAGTTGTAGTTGGTAGTTGTAGTTGGTAGTTGTAGTTGGTAGTTGTAGTTGGTAGTTGTAGTTGGTAGTTGTAGTTGGTAGTTGTAGTTGGTAGTTGTAGTTGGTAGTTGTAGCTGGTAGTTGTAGTTGGTAGTTATAGTTGGTAGTTGCAGTTGGTAGTTGTAGTTGGTAGTTGTAGTTGGTAGTTGTAGTTGGTAGTTGTAGTTGGTAGTTGTAGTTGGTAGTTGTAGTTGGTAGTTGTAGTTGGTAGTTGCAGTTGGTAGCTGTAGTTGGTAGTTGTAGTTGGTAGTTGTAGTTGGTAGTTGTAGTTGGTAGTTGTAGTTGGTAGTTGTAGTTGGTAGTTGCAGTTGGTAGTTGCAGTTGGTAGTTGCAGTTGGTAGTTGCAGTTGGTAGTTGTAGTTCCAGTTGGTAGTTGTAGTTGTTGTTTTTGTAGTTGTTGTTGTTGTAGTTGTTGTTGTTGTTGTAGTTGTTGTTGTTGTTGTAGTTGTTGTTGTTGTAGTTGTACTTGTAGTTGCAGTTGGTAGTTGTAGTTGGTAGTTGTAGTTGTAGTTGTTGTAGTTGTAGTTGTAGATGCAGTTGTAGTTGTAGTTGGTAGTTGTAGTTGGTAGTTGTAGTTGGTAGTTGTTGTTGGCAGTTGTAGATGGTAGTTGTAGTTGGTAGTTGTAGTTGGTAGTTGTAGTTGGTAGTTGTAGTTGGTAGTTGTAGTTGGTAGTTGTAGTTGGTAGTTGTAGTTGGTAGTTGTAGTTGTAGTTGTAGATGTAGTTGTTGTTGTAGTTGTAGTTGTAGTTGTAGTTGTAGTTGTAGTTGTAGTTGTAGTTGTAGTTGGTAGTTGTAGTTGGTAGTTGTAGTTGGTAGTTGCAGTTGGTAGTTGTAGTTGGTAGTTGTAGTTGGTAGTTGGAGTTGGTAGTTGGAGTTGGTAGTTGCAGTTGGTAGTTGCAGTTGGTAGTTGTAGTTGGTAGTTGTAGTTGGTAGTTGTAGTTGGTAGTTGTAGCTGGCAGTTGTAGCTGGCAGTTGTAGCTGGCTGTTGTAGCTGGCTGTTGTAGCTGGCAGTTGTAGCTGGCAGTTGTAGCTGGTAGTTGTAGTTGGTAGTTGTAGTTGGTAGTTGTAGTTGGTAGTTGTAGTTGGTAGTTGTAGTTGGTAGTTGTAGTTGGTAGTTGCAGTTGGTAGCTGTAGTTGGTAGTTGTAGTTGGTAGTTGTAGTTGGTAGTTGTAGTTGGTAGTTGTAGTTGGTAGTTGTAGTTGGTAGTTGCAGTTGGTAGTTGCAGTTGGTAGTTGCAGTTGGTAGTTGTAGTTCCAGTTGGTAGTTGTAGTTGTTGTTTTTGTAGTTGTTGTTGTTGTAGTTGTTGTTGTTGTTGTAGTTGTTGTTGTTGTTGTAGTTGTTGTTGTTGTAGTTGTACTTGTAGTTGCAGTTGGTAGTTGTAGTTGGTAGTTGTAGTTGTAGTTGTTGTAGTTGTAGTTGTAGATGCAGTTGTAGTTGTAGTTGGTAGTTGTAGTTGGTAGTTGTAGTTGGTAGTTGTTGTTGGCAGTTGTAGATGGTAGATGTAGTTGGTAGTTGTAGTTGGTAGTTGTACTTGGTAGTTGTAGTTGGTAGTTGTAGTTGGTAGTTGTAGTTGGTAGTTGTAGTTGGTAGTTGTAGTTGGTAGTTGCAGTTGGTAGCTGTAGTTCGTAGTTGTAGTTGGTAGTTGTAGGTGGTAGTTGTAGTTGGTAGTTGTAGTTGGTAGTTGTAGTTGGTAGTTGTAGTTGGTAGTTGTAGTTGGTAGTTGTAGTTGGTAGTTGCAGTTGGTAGCTGTAGTTGGTAGTTGTAGTTGGTAGTTGTAGTTGGTAGTTGTAGTTGGTAGTTGTAGTTGGTAGTTGTAGTTGTAGTTGTTGTTGTAGTTGTAGTTGTAGTTGTAGTTGTAGTTGTAGTTGTACTTGTAGTTGTAGTTTGTAGTTGTAGTTGGTAGTTGTAGTTGGTTTGTTGTAGTTGGTAGTTGTAGTTGGTAGTTGTAGTTGGTAGTTGTAGTTGGTAGTTGTAGTTGGTTTGTTGTAGTTGGTAGTTGCAGTTGGTAGTTGCAGTTGGTAGTTGTAGTTGGTAGTTGTAGTTGGTAGTTGTAGTTGGTAGTTGTAGTTGGTAGTTGTAGTTGGTAGTTGTAGTTGGTAGTTGTAGTTGTAGTTGTAGTTGTAGTTGATAGTTGTAGTTGGTAGTTGTAGTTGGTAGTCGTAGTTGGTAGTTGTAGTTGGTAGTTGTAGTTGGGAGTTGTAGTTCGTAGTTGTAGTTGGTAGTTGTTGTTGGTAGTTGTAGTTGGTAGTTGTAGTTGGTAGTTGTAGTTGGTAGTTGTAGTTGGTAGTTGTAGTTGGTAGTTGTAGTTGGTAGTTGTAGTTGGTAGTTGTAGTTGTAGTTGGTAGTTGTAGTTGGTAGTTGGAGTTGGTAGTTGCAGTTGGTAGTTGCAGTTAGTAGTTGCAGTTGGTAGTTGTAGTTGGTAGTTGTAGTTGGTAGTTGTAGTTGGTAGTTGTAGTTGGTAGTTGTAGTTGGTAGTTGTAGTTGGTAGTTGTAGTTGGTAGCTGTAGTTGGTTTGTTGTAGTTGGTAGTTGTAGTTGGTAGTTGTAGTTGGTAGTTGTAGTTGGTAGTTGCAGTTGGTAGTTGTAGTTGGTAGTTGTAGTTGGTAGTTGCAGTTGGTACTTGCAGTTGGTAGTTGTAGTTGGTAGTTGTAGTTGGTAGTTGTAGTTGGTTTGTTGTAGTTGGTTTGTTGTAGTTGGTAGTTGTAGTTGGTAGTTGTAGTTGGTAGTTGTAGTTGGTAGTTGTAGTTGGTAGTTGTAGTTGGTAGTTGTAGTTGGTAGTTGTAGTTGGTAGTTGTAGTTGGTAGTTGAAGTTGGTAGTTGTAGCTGGCTGTTGTAGCTGGCAGTTGTAGCTGGCAGTTGTAGCTGGCAGTTGTAGCTTGCAGTTGTAGCTGGCAGTTGTAGCTGGCAGTTGTAACTGGCATTTGTAGCTGGCAGTTGTAGCTGGCAGTTGTAGCTGGCTGTTGTAGCTGGCAGTTGTAGCTGGCAGTTGTAGCTGGCAGTTGTAGCTGGCAGTTGTAGCTCGTAGTTGTAGTTGGTAGTTGTAGTTGGTAGTTGTAGTTGGTAGTTGTAGTTTGTAGTTGTAGTTGGTAGTTGTAGTTGGTAGTTGTAGTTGGTAGATGTATTTGGTAGTTGTAGTTGGTCGTTGGAGTTGGTAGTTGCAGTTGGTAGTCGCAGTTGGTAGTTGCAGTTGGTAGTTGCAGGTGGTAGTTGCAGTTGGTAGTTGTAGTTGGTAGTTGTAGTTGGTAGTTGTAGTTGGTAGTTGTAGTTGGTAGTTGTAGTTGGTAGTTGTAGTTGGTAGTTGTAGTTGGTAGTTGTAGTTGTAGTTGTAGATGTAGTTGTTGTTGTAGTTGTAGTTGTAGTTGTAGTTGTAGTTGTAGTTGTAGTTGTAGTTGTAGTTGTAGTTGTAGTTGTAGTTGTAGTTGTAGTTGTAGTTGTAGTTGTTGTTGTTGCTGTTGTTGTTGTTGTTGTTGTTGTTATTGTTGTAGTTGTTGTTGTGTTTGTAGTTGTTGGTGTGTCGTTGTCGTTGTCGTTGTCGTTGTTGTTGTCGTTGTTGTCGTTGTTGTCGTTGTTGTCGTTGCTGTCGTTGTTGTCGTTGTTGTCGTTGCTGTCGTTGCTGTCGTTGCTTTCGTTGCTGTCGTTGCTGTCGTTGTTGTCGTTGTTGTCGTTGTTGCCGTTGTTGCCGTGGTTGTCGTTGTTGTCGTTGTTGTCGTTGTTGTCGTTGTTGTCGTTGTTGTCGTTGTTGTCGTTGTTGTTATTGTAGTTGTTCTCGTTGTTGTCGTCGTTGTCGTCGTTGTCGTCGTTGTCGTCGTTGTTCTCGTTGTTGTTGTTGTTGTCGTTGTTGTCGTTGTTGTTGTTGTTGCTGTTGTTGTTGTAGTTGTAGTTGTTGTTGTAGTTGTTGTTGTTGTTGTAGTTGTAGTTGTAGTTGTAGTTGTAGTTGTAGTTGTAGTTGTTGTTGTTGTTGTAGTTGTAGTTGTAGTAGTAGTTGTAGTTGTAGGTGTAGTTGTAGTTGTAGTTGTAGTTGTAGTTGTTGTTGTAGTTGTTGTTGTAGTTGTAGTTGTAGTTGTAGTTGCAGTTGTAGTTGTAGTTGTAGTTGTAGTTGTAGTCGTAGTTGTAGTTGTAGTTGTAGATGTAGTTGTAGTTGGTAGTTGTAGTTGGTAGTTGGTAGTTGTAGTTGTAGTTGTAGTTGGTAGTTGTAGTTGGTAGTTGTAGTTGGTAGTTGTAGTTGGTAGTTGTAGTTGGTAGTTGTAGTTGGTAGTTGTAGTTGTAGTTGTAGTTGTAGTTGTAGTTGATAGTTGTAGTTGGTAGTTGTAGTTGGTAGCCGTAGTTGGTAGTTGTAGTTGGTAGTTGTAGTTGGTAGTTGTAGTTCGTAGTTGTAGTTGGTAGTTGTTGTTGGTAGTTGTAGTTGGTAGATGTAGTTGGTAGTTGTAGTTGGTAGTTGTAGTTGGTAGTTGTAGTTGGTAGTTGTAGTTGGTAGTTGTAGTTGGTAGTTGTAGTTGGTAGTTGTAGTTTGTAGTTGTAGTTGGTAGTTGTAGATGGTAGTTGTAGTTGGTAGTTGTAGTTGGTAGTTGTAGTTGGTAGTTGTAGTTGGTAGTTGTAGTTGGCAGTTGTAGTTGGTAGTTGTAGTTGGTAGTTGTAGTTGGTAGTTGTAGTTGTAGCTGTAGTTGATAGTTGTAGTTGGTAGTTGTAGTTGGTAGTTGTAGTTGGTAGTTGTAGTTGGTAGTTGTAGTTGGTAGTTGTAGTTGGTAGTTGTAGTTGTAGTTGTAGTTGGTAGGTGTAGTTGGTAGTTGTAGTTGGTAGTTGGAGTTGGTAGTTGCAGTTGGTAGTTGTAGTTGGTAGTTGTAGTTGGTAGTTGTAGTTGGTAGTTGTAGTTTGTAGTTGTAGTTGGTAGTTGTAGTTGGTAGATGTATTTGGTAGTTGTAGTTGGTCGTTGGAGTTGGTAGTTGCAGTTGGTAGTTGCAGTTGGTAGTTGTAGTTGTTGTTGTAGTTGGTAGTTGTAGTTGTAGTTGTAGTTGTAGTTGTTGTTGTAGTTGGTAGTTGTAGTTGGTAGTTGTAGTTGGTAGTTGTAGTTGGTAGTTCTAGTTGATTTGTTGTAGTTGGTAGTTGCAGTTGGTAGTTGCAGTTGGTAGTTGTAGTTCCAGTTGGTAGTTGTAGTTGTTGTTGTTTTTGTAGTTGTTGTTGTTGCAGTTGTTGTTGTTGTTGTAGTTGTTGTTGTTGTTGTAGTTGTTGTTGTTGTTGTAGTTGTAGTTGTAGTTGTAGTTGGTAGTTGTAGTTGGTAGTTGTAGTTGGTAGTTGTAGTTGGTAGTTGTAGTTGGTAGTTGTAGTTGGTAGTTGAAGTTGGTAGTTGTAGCTGGCTGTTGTAGCTGGCAGTTGTAGCTGGCAGTTGTAGCTGGCAGTTGTAGCTGGCTGTTGTAGCTGGCAGTTGTAGCTGGCAGTTGTAGCTGGCAGTTGTAGCTGGCAGTTGTAGCTCGTAGTTGTAGTTGGTAGTTGTAGTTGGTAGTTGTAGTTGGTAGTTGTAGTTTGTAGTTGTAGTTGGTAGTTGTAGTTGGTAGTTGTAGTTGGTAGATGTATTTGGTAGTTGTAGTTGGTCGTTGGAGTTGGTAGTTGCAGTTGGTAGTCGCAGTTGGTAGTTGCAGTTGGTAGTTGCAGGTGGTAGTTGCAGTTGGTAGTTGTAGTTGGTAGTTGTAGTTGGTAGTTGTAGTTGGTAGTTGTAGTTGGTAGTTGTAGTTGGTAGTTGTAGTTGGTAGTTGTAGTTGGTAGTTGTAGTTGTAGTTGTAGATGTAGTTGTTGTTGTAGTTGTAGTTGTAGTTGTAGTTGTAGTTGTAGTTGTAGTTGTAGTTGTAGTTGTAGTTGTAGTTGTAGTTGTAGTTGTAGTTGTAGTTGTTGTTGTTGCTGTTGTTGTTGTTGTTGTTGTTATTGTTGTAGTTGTTGTTGTGTTTGTAGTTGTTGGTGTGTCGTTGTCGTTGTCGTTGTCGTTGTTGTTGTCGTTGTTGTCGTTGTTGTCGTTGTTGTCGTTGCTGTCGTTGTTGTCGTTGTTGTCGTTGCTGTCGTTGCTGTCGTTGCTTTCGTTGCTGTCGTTGCTGTCGTTGTTGTCGTTGTTGTCGTTGTTGCCGTTGTTGCCGTGGTTGTCGTTGTTGTCGTTGTTGTCGTTGTTGTCGTTGTTGTCGTTGTTGTCGTTGTTGTCGTTGTTGTTATTGTAGTTGTTCTCGTTGTTGTCGTCGTTGTCGTCGTTGTCGTCGTTGTCGTCGTTGTTCTCGTTGTTGTTGTTGTTGTCGTTGTTGTCGTTGTTGTTGTTGTTGCTGTTGTTGTTGTAGTTGTAGTTGTTGTTGTAGTTGTTGTTGTTGTTGTAGTTGTAGTTGTAGTTGTAGTTGTAGTTGTAGTTGTTGTTGTTGTTGTAGTTGTAGTTGTAGTAGTAGTTGTAGTTGTAGGTGTAGTTGTAGTTGTAGTTGTAGTTGTAGTTGTTGTTGTAGTTGTTGTTGTAGTTGTAGTTGTAGTTGTAGTTGCAGTTGTAGTTGTAGTTGTAGTTGTAGTTGTAGTCGTAGTTGTAGTTGTAGTTGTAGATGTAGTTGTAGTTGGTAGTTGTAGTTGGTAGTTGGTAGTTGTAGTTGTAGTTGTAGTTGGTAGTTGTAGTTGGTAGTTGTAGTTGGTAGTTGTAGTTGGTAGTTGTAGTTGGTAGTTGTAGTTGGTAGTTGTAGTTGTAGTTGTAGTTGTAGTTGTAGTTGATAGTTGTAGTTGGTAGTTGTAGTTGGTAGCCGTAGTTGGTAGTTGTAGTTGGTAGTTGTAGTTGGTAGTTGTAGTTCGTAGTTGTAGTTGGTAGTTGTTGTTGGTAGTTGTAGTTGGTAGATGTAGTTGGTAGTTGTAGTTGGTAGTTGTAGTTGGTAGTTGTAGTTGGTAGTTGTAGTTGGTAGTTGTAGTTGGTAGTTGTAGTTGGTAGTTGTAGTTTGTAGTTGTAGTTGGTAGTTGTAGATGGTAGTTGTAGTTGGTAGTTGTAGTTGGTAGTTGTAGTTGGTAGTTGTAGTTGGTAGTTGTAGTTGGCAGTTGTAGTTTGTAGTTGTAGTTGGTAGTTGTAGTTGGTAGTTGTAGTTGTAGCTGTAGTTGATAGTTGTAGTTGGTAGTTGTAGTTGGTAGTTGTAGTTGGTAGTTGTAGTTGGTAGTTGTAGTTGGTAGTTGTAGTTGGTAGTTGTAGTTGTAGTTGTAGTTGGTAGTTGTAGTTGGTAGTTGTAGTTGGTAGTTGGAGTTGGTAGTTGCAGTTGGTAGTTGTAGTTGGTAGTTGTAGTTGGTAGTTGTAGTTGGTAGTTGTAGTTTGTAGTTGTAGTTGGTAGTTGTAGTTGGTAGATGTATTTGGTAGTTGTAGTTGGTCGTTGGAGTTGGTAGTTGCAGTTGGTAGTTGCAGTTGGTAGTTGTAGTTGTTGTTGTAGTTGGTAGTTGTAGTTGTAGTTGTAGTTGTAGTTGTTGTTGTAGTTGGTAGTTGTAGTTGGTAGTTGTAGTTGGTAGTTGTAGTTGGTAGTTCTAGTTGATTTGTTGTAGTTGGTAGTTGCAGTTGGTAGTTGCAGTTGGTAGTTGTAGTTCCAGTTGGTAGTTGTAGTTGTTGTTGTTTTTGTAGTTGTTGTTGTTGCAGTTGTTGTTGTTGTTGTAGTTGTTGTTGTTGTTGTAGTTGTTGTTGTTGTTGTAGTTGTAGTTGTAGTTGCAGTTGGTAGTTGTAGTTGGTAGTTGTAGTTGGTAGTTGTAATTGTAGTTGTTGTTGTAGTTGTAGTTGTAGTTGTAGTTGTAGTTGGTAGTTGTAGTTGGTAGTTGTAGTTGGTAGTTGTAGTTGCTAGTTGTAGTTGGTAGTTGTAGTTGGTAGTTGTAGTTGGTAGTTGTAGCTGGTAGTTGTAGTTGGTAGTTGTAGTTGGTCGTTGCAGTTGGTAGTTGTAGTTGGTAGTTGTAGTTGGTAGTTGTAGTTGGTAGTTGTAGTTGGTAGTTGTAGTTGGTAGTTGTAGTTGGTAGTTGTAGTTGGTAGTTGTAGTTGGTAGTTGTAGTTGGTAGTTGTAGTTGGTAGTTGTAGTTGGTAGTTGTAGTTGGTAGTTGTACTTGGTAGTTGTAGTTGGTAGTTGTAGTTGGTAGTTGTAGTTGGTAGTTGTAGTTGGTAGTTGTAGTTGCTAGTTGTAGTTGGTAGTTGTAGTTGGTAGTTGTAGTTGGTAGTTGTAGCTGGTAGTTGTAGTTGGTAGTTGTAGTTGGTAGTTGCAGTTGGTAGTTGTAGTTGCTAGTTGTAGTTGGTAGTTGTAGTTGGTAGTTGTAGTTGTAGTTGTAGTTGGTAGTTGTAGTTGGTAGTTGTAGTTGGTAGTTGGAGTTGGTAGTTGCAGTTGGTAGTTGCAGTTGGTGGTTGCAGTTGGTAGTTGCAGTTGGTAGTTGCTGTTGGTAGTTGTAGTTGGTAGTTGCAGTTGGTAGTTGTAGTTGGTAGTTGTAGATGGTAGTTGTAGTTGGTAGTTGTAGTTGGTAGTTGTAGCTGGCAGTTGTAGCTGGCAGTTGTAGCTGGCTGTTGTAGCTGGCAGTTGTAGCTGGCAGTTGTAGCTGGCAGTTGTAGCTGGCAGTTGTAGCTGGCAGTTGTAGCTGGTAGTTGTAGTTGGTAGTTGTAGTTGGCAGTTGTAGTTGGTAGTTGTAGTTGGTAGTTGTAGTTTGTAGTTGTAGTTGGTAGTTGTAGTTGGTAGATGTATTTGGTAGTTGTAGTTGGTCGTTGGAGTTGGTAGTTGCAGTTGGTAGTTGCAGTTGGTAGTTGTAGTTGTTGTTGTAGTTGGTAGTTGTAGTTGTAGTTGTAGTTGTTGTTGTAGTTGGTAGTTGTAGTTGGTAGTTGTAGTTGGTAGTTGTAGTTGGTAGTTCTAGTTGATTTGTTGTAGTTGGTAGTTGCAGTTGGTAGTTGCAGTTGGTAGTTGTAGTTCCAGTTGGTAGTTGTAGTTGTTGTTGTTTTTGTAGTTGTTGTTGTTGCAGTTGTTGTTGTTGTTGTAGTTGTTGTTGTTGTTGTAGTTGTTGTTGTTGTTGTAGTTGTAGTTGTAGTTGCAGTTGGTAGTTGTAGTTGGTAGTTGTAGTTGGTAGTTGTAATTGTAGTTGTTGTTGTAGTTGTAGTTGTAGTTGTAGTTGTAGTTGAAGTTGTAGTTGTAGTTGGTAGTTGTAGTTGGTAGTTGTAGTTGGTAGTTGTAGTTGGTAGCTGTAGTTGGTAGTTGTAGTTGGTAGTTGTACTTGGTAGGTGTAGTTGGTAGTTGTAGTTGGTAGTTGTAGTTGGTAGTTGTAGTTGGTAGTTGCAGTTGGTAGTTGCAGTTGGTAGCTGTAGTTTGTAGTTGTAGTTGGTAGTTGTAGTTGGTAGTTGTAGTTGGTAGTTGTAGTTGGTAGTTGTAGTTGCTAGTTGTAGTTGGTAGTTGTAGTTGGTAGTTGTAGTTGGTAGTTGTAGCTGGTAGTTGTAGTTGGTAGTTGTAGTTGGTAGTTGCAGTTGGTAGTTGTAGTTGGTAGTTGCAGTTGGTAGTTGTAGTTGGTAGTTGTAGATGGTAGTTGTAGTTGGTAGTTGTAGTTGGTAGTTGTAGCTGGCAGTTGTAGCTGGCAGTTGTAGCTGGCTGTTGTAGCTGGCAGTTGTAGCTTGCAGTTGTAGCTGGCAGTTGTAGCTGGCAGTTGTAGCTGGCAGTTGTAGCTGGTAGTTGTAGTTGGTAGTTGTAGTTGGCAGTTGTAGTTGGTAGTTGTAGTTGGTAGTTGTAGTTGGTAGTTGTAGTTGTAGTTGTAGTTGGTAGTTGTAGTTGGTAGTTGTAGTTGGTAGTTGTAGTTGGTAGTTGTAGTTGGTAGTTGTAGTTGGTAGTTGTAGTTGGTAGTTGTACTTGGTAGTTGTAGTTGGTAGTTGTAGTTGGTAGTTGTAGTTGGTAGTTGTAGTTGGTAGTTGCAGTTGGTAGTTGTAGTTGGTAGTTGTACTTGGTAGTTGTAGTTGGTAGTTGTAGTTGGTTGTTGTAGTTGGTAGTTGTAGTTGGTAGTTGTTGTTGGTAGTTGTAGTTGGTAGTTGCAGTTGGTAGTTGTAGTTGGTAGTTGTAGATGGTAGTTGTAGTTGGTAGTTGTAGTTGGTAGTTGTAGCTGGCAGTTGTAGCTGGCAGTTGTAGCTGGCTGTTGTAGCTGGCAGTTGTAGCTGGCAGTTGTAGCTGGCAGTTGTAGCTGGCAGTTGTAGCTGGTAGTTGTAGTTGGTAGTTGTAGTTGGTAGTTGTAGTTGGTAGTTGTAGTTTGTAGTTGTAGTTGGTAGTTGTAGTTGGTAGATGTATTTGGTAGTTGTAGTTGGTCGTTGGAGTTGGTAGTTGCAGTTGGTAGTTGCAGTTGGTAGTTGTAGTTGGTAGTTGCAGTTGGTAGCTGTAGTTCGTAGTTGTAGTTGGTAGTTGTAGTTGGTAGTTGTAGTTGGTAGTTGTAGTTGGTAGTTGTAGTTGGTAGTTGTAGTTGGTAGTTGTAGTTGGTAGTTGTAGTTGGTAGTTGTAGTTGGTAGTTGTAGCTGGTAGTTGTAGTTGGTAGTTATAGTTGGTAGTTGCAGTTGGTAGTTGTAGTTGGTAGTTGTAGTTGGTAGTTGTAGTTGGTAGTTGTAGTTGGTAGTTGTAGTTGGTAGTTGTAGTTGGTAGTTGTAGTTGGTAGTTGCAGTTGGTAGCTGTAGTTGGTAGTTGTAGTTGGTAGTTGTAGTTGGTAGTTGTAGTTGGTAGTTGTAGTTGGTAGTTGTAGTTGGTAGTTGCAGTTGGTAGTTGCAGTTGGTAGTTGCAGTTGGTAGTTGCAGTTGGTAGTTGTAGTTCCAGTTGGTAGTTGTAGTTGTTGTTTTTGTAGTTGTTGTTGTTGTAGTTGTTGTTGTTGTTGTAGTTGTTGTTGTTGTTGTAGTTGTTGTTGTTGTAGTTGTACTTGTAGTTGCAGTTGGTAGTTGTAGTTGGTAGTTGTAGTTGTAGTTGTTGTAGTTGTAGTTGTAGATGCAGTTGTAGTTGTAGTTGGTAGTTGTAGTTGGTAGTTGTAGTTGGTAGTTGTTGTTGGCAGTTGTAGATGGTAGTTGTAGTTGGTAGTTGTAGTTGGTAGTTGTTCTTGGTAGTTGTAGTTGGTAGTTGTAGTTGGTAGTTGTAGTTGGTAGTTGTAGTTGGTAGTTGTAGTTGGTAGTTGCAGTTGGTAGCTGTAGTTCGTAGTTGTAGTTGGTAGTTGTAGGTGGTAGTTGTAGTTGGTAGTTGTAGTTGGTAGTTGTAGTTGGTAGTTGTAGTTGGTAGTTGTAGTTGGTAGTTGTAGTTGGTAGTTGCAGTTGGTAGCTGTAGTTGGTAGTTGTAGTTGGTAGTTGTAGTTGGTAGTTGTAGTTGGTAGTTGTAGTTGGTAGTTGTAGTTGTAGTTGTTGTTGTAGTTGTAGTTGTAGTTGTAGTTGTAGTTGTAGTTGTACTTGTAGTTGTAGTTTGTAGTTGTAGTTGGTAGTTGTAGTTGGTTTGTTGTAGTTGGTAGTTGTAGTTGGTAGTTGTAGTTGGTAGTTGTAGTTGGTAGTTGTAGTTGGTAGTTGTAGTTGGTTTGTTGTAGTTGGTAGTTGCAGTTGGTAGTTGCAGTTGGTAGTTGTAGTTGGTAGTTGTAGTTGGTAGTTGTAGTTGGTAGTTGTAGTTGGTAGTTGTAGTTGGTAGTTGTAGTTGGTAGTTGTAGTTGGTAGTTGTAGTTGGTAGTTGTAGTTGTAGTTGTAGTTGTAGTTGTTGTTGTAGTTGTAGTTGTAGTTGTAGTTGTAGTTGTAGTTGTAGTTGTAGTTGTAGTTGTAGTTGTAGTTGTAGTTGTTGTTGTAGTTGTAGTTGTAGTTGTAGTTGTAGTTGTTGTTGTTGCTGTTGTTGTTGTTGTAGTTGTTATTGTTGTAGTTGTTGTTGTGGTTGTAGTTGTTGGTGTGTCGTTGTCGTTGTCTTTGTCGATGTTGTTGTCGTTGTTGTCGTTGTTGTCGTTGTTGTCGTTGCTGTCGTTGTTGTCGTTGTTGTCGTTGCTGTCGTTGCTGTCGTTGCTTTCGTTGCTGTCGTTGCTGTCGTTGTTGTCGTTGTTGTCGTTGTTGCCGTTGTTGCCGTGGTTGTCGTTGTTGTCGTTGTTGTCGTTGTTGTCGTTGTTGTTATTGTAGTTGTTCTCGTTGTTGTCGTCGTTGTCGTCGTTGTCGTCGTTGTCGTCGTTGTTGTCGTTGTTGTCGTTGTTGTCGTTGTTGTCGTTGTTGTTGTTGTTGCTGTTGTTGTTGTAGTTGTAGTTGTTGTTGTAGTTGTTGTTGTAGTTGTAGTTGTAGTTGTAGTTGTAGTTGTAGTTGTAGTTGTAGTTGTAGTTGGTAGTTGAAGTTGGTAGTTGTAGTTGGTTTGTTGTAGTTGGTAGTTGTAGTTGGTAGTTGTAGTTGGTAGTTGTAGTTGGTAGTTGTAGTTGGTAGTTGTAGTTGGTAGTTGCAGTTCGTAGTTGCAGTTGGTAGTTGCAGTTGGTAGTTGCAGTTGGTAGTTGCAGTTGGTAGTTGCAGTTGGTAGTTGCAGTTGGTAGTTGCTGTTGGTAGTTGCAGTTGGTAGTTGCAGTTGATAGTTGCAGTTGGTAGTTGCAGTTGTTAGTTGCAGTTGGTAGTTGCAGTTGGTAGTTGCAGTTGGTAGTTGTAGTTGGTAGTTGTAGTTGTAGTTGTAGTTGTTGTTGTAGTTGTTGTTGTAGTTGTAGTTGTAGTTGTAGTTGCAGTTGTAGTTGTAGTTGTAGTTGTAGTTGTAGTCGTAGTTGTAGTTGTAGTTGTAGATGTAGTTGTAGTTGGTAGTTGTAGTTGGTAGTTGTAGTTGGTAGTTGTAGTTGTAGTTGTAGTTGTAGTTGGTAGTTGTAGTTGGTAGTTGTAGTTGGTAGTTGTAGTTGGTAGTTGTAGTTGGTAGTTGTAGTTGATAGTTGTAGTTGTAGTTGTAGTTGATAGTTGTAGTTGGTAGTCGTAGTTGGTAGTCGTAGTTGGTAGTTGTAGTTGGTAGTTGTAGTTGGTAGTTGTATTTCGTAGTTGTAGTTGGTAGTTGTTGTTGGTAGTTGTAGTTGGTAGTTGTAGTTGGTAGTTGTAGTTGGTAGTTGTAGTTGGTAGTTGGTAGTTGTAGTTGTAGTTGTAGTTGGTAATTGTAGTTGGTAGTTGTAGTTGGTAGTTGTAGTTGGTAGTTGTAGTTGGTAGTTGTAGTTGGTAGTTGTAGTTGGTAGTTGTAGTTGTAGTTGTAGTTGGTAGTTGTAGTTGGTAGTTGTAGTTGGTAGTTGTAGATGGTAGCTGTAGTTGTAGCTGTAGTTGATAGTTGTAGTTGGTAGTTGTAGTTGGTAGTTGTAGTTGGTAGTTGTAGTTGGTAGTTGTAGTTGGTAGTTGTAGTTGGTAGTTGTAGTTGGTAGTTGTAGTTGTAGTTGTAGTTGTAGTTGGTAGTTGTAGTTGGTAGTTGTAGTTGGTAGTTGGAGTTGGTAGTTGGAGTTGGTAGTTGCAGTTGGTAGTTGCAGTTGGTAGTTGTAGTTGGTAGTTGTAGTTGGTAGTTGTAGTTTGTAGTTGTAGTTGGTAGTTGTAGTTGGTAGTTGTAGTTGGTAGTTGCAGTTGGTAGTTGCAGTTGGTAGTTGTAGTTGGTAGTTGTAGTTGGTAGTTGTAGTTGGTAGTTGTAGCTGGCAGTTGTAGCTGGCAGTTGTAGCTGGCTGTTGTAGCTGGCTGTTGTAGCTGGCAGTTGTAGCTGGCAGTTGTAGCTGGTAGTTGTAGTTGGTAGTTGTAGTTGGTAGTTGTAGTTGGTAGTTGTAGTTGGTAGTTGTAGTTTGTAGTTGTAGTTGGTAGTTGTAGTTGGTAGATGTATTTGGTAGTTGTAGTTGGTCGTTGGAGTTGGTAGTTGCAGTTGGTAGTTGCAGTTGGTAGTTGTAGTTGTTGTTGTAGTTGGTAGTTGTAGTTGTAGTTGTAGTTGTAGTTGTAGTTGTTGTTGTAGTTGGTAGTTGTAGTTGGTAGTTGTAGTTGGTAGTTGTAGTTGGTAGTTGTAGTTGGTAGTTCTAGTTGGTTTGTTGTAGTTGGTAGTTGCAGTTGGTAGTTGCAGTTGGTAGTTGCAGTTGGTAGTTGTAGTTGGTAGTTGCAGTTGGTAGTTGCAGTTGGTAGTTGCAGTTGGTAGTTGCAGTTGGTACTTGCAGTTGGTAGTTGTAGTTGGTAGTTGTAGTTGGTAGTTGTAGTTGGTTTGTTGTAGTTGGTTTGTTGTAGTTGGTAGTTGTAGTTGGTAGTTGTAGTTGGTAGTTGTAGTTGGTAGTTGTAGTTGGTAGTTGTAGTTGGTAGTTGTAGTTGGTAGTTGTAGTTGGTAGTTGTAGATGGTAGTTGTAGTTGGTAGTTGAAGTTGGTAGTTGTAGCTGGCTGTTGTAGCTGGCAGTTGTAGCTGGCAGTTGTAGCTGGCAGTTGTAGCTTGCAGTTGTAGCTGGCAGTTGTAGCTGGCAGTTGTAACTGGCATTTGTAGCTGGCAGTTGTAGCTGGCAGTTGTAGCTGGCTGTTGTAGCTGGCAGTTGTAGCTGGCAGTTGTAGCTGGCAGTTGTAGCTGGCAGTTGTAGCTCGTAGTTGTAGTTGGTAGTTGTAGTTGGTAGTTGTAGTTGGTAGTTGTAGTTTGTAGTTGTAGTTGGTAGTTGTAGTTGGTAGTTGTAGTTGGTAGATGTATTTGGTAGTTGTAGTTGGTCGTTGGAGTTGGTAGTTGCAGTTGGTAGTCGCAGTTGGTAGTTGCAGTTGGTAGTTGCAGGTGGTAGTTGCAGTTGGTAGTTGTAGTTGGTAGTTGTAGTTGGTAGTTGTAGTTGGTAGTTGTAGTTGGTAGTTGTAGTTGGTAGTTGTAGTTGGTAGTTGTAGTTGGTAGTTGTAGTTGTAGTTGTAGTTGTAGTTGTTGTTGTAGTTGTAGTTGTAGTTGTAGTTGTAGTTGTAGTTGTAGTTGTAGTTGTAGTTGTAGTTGTAGTTGTAGTTGTAGTTGTAGTTGTAGTTGTAGTTGTAGTTGTTGTTGTTGCTGTTGTTGTTGTTGTTGTTGTTATTGTTGTAGTTGTTGTTGTGGTTGTAGTTGTTGGTGTGTCGTTGTCGTTGTCGTTGTCGTTGTTGTTGTCGTTGTTGTCGTTGTTGTCGTTGTTGTCGTTGCTGTCGTTGTTGTCGTTGTTGTCGTTGCTGTCGTTGCTGTCGTTGCTTTCGTTGCTGTCGTTGCTGTCGTTGTTGTCGTTGTTGTCGTTGTTGCCGTTGTTGCCGTGGTTGTCGTTGTTGTCGTTGTTGTCGTTGTTGTCGTTGTTGTCGTTGTTGTCGTTGTTGTCGTTGTTGTTATTGTAGTTGTTCTCGTTGTTGTCGTCGTTGTCGTCGTTGTCGTCGTTGTCGTCGTTGTTCTCGTTGTTGTTGTTGTTGTCGTTGTTGTCGTTGTTGTTGTTGTTGCTGTTGTTGTTGTAGTTGTAGTTGTTGTTGTAGTTGTTGTTGTTGTTGTAGTTGTAGTTGTAGTTGTAGTTGTAGTTGTAGTTGTTGTTGTTGTTGTAGTTGTAGTTGTAGTAGTAGTTGTAGGTGTAGTTGTAGTTGTAGTTGTAGTTGTAGTTGTTGTTGTAGTTGTTGTTGTAGTTGTAGTTGTAGTTGTAGTTGCAGTTGTAGTTGTAGTTGTAGTTGTAGTTGTAGTCGTAGTTGTAGTTGTAGTTGTAGATGTAGTTGTAGTTGGTAGTTGTAGTTGGTAGTTGTAGTTGGTAGTTGGTAGTTGTAGTTGTAGTTGTAGTTGGTAGTTGTAGTTGGTAGTTGTAGTTGGTAGTTGTAGTTGGTAGTTGTAGTTGGTAGTTGTAGTTGGTAGTTGTAGTTGGTAGTTGTAGTTGTAGTTGTAGTTGTAGTTGATAGTTGTAGTTGGTAGTTGTAGTTGGTAGTCGTAGTTGGTAGTTGTAGTTGGTAGTTGTAGTTGGGAGTTGTAGTTCGTAGTTGTAGTTGGTAGTTGTTGTTGGTAGTTGTAGTTGGTAGTTGTAGTTGGTAGTTGTAGTTGGTAGTTGTAGTTGGTAGTTGTAGTTGGTAGTTGTAGTTGGTAGTTGTAGTTGGTAGTTGTAGTTGGTAGTTGTAGTTGTAGTTGGTAGTTGTAGTTGGTAGTTGGAGTTGGTAGTTGCAGTTGGTAGTTGCAGTTAGTAGTTGCAGTTGGTAGTTGTAGTTGGTAGTTGTAGTTGGTAGTTGTAGTTGGTAGTTGTAGTTGGTAGTTGTAGTTGGTAGTTGTAGTTGGTAGTTGTAGTTGGTAGCTGTAGTTGGTAGTTGTAGTTGGTAGTTGTAGTTGGTAGTTGTAGTTGGTAGTTGTAGTTGGTAGTTGCAGTTGGTAGTTGTAGTTGGTAGTTGTAGTTGGTAGTTGCAGTTGGTACTTGCAGTTGGTAGTTGTAGTTGGTAGTTGTAGTTGGTAGTTGTAGTTGGTTTGTTGTAGTTGGTTTGTTGTAGTTGGTAGTTGTAGTTGGTAGTTGTAGTTGGTAGTTGTAGTTGGTAGTTGTAGTTGGTAGTTGTAGTTGGTAGTTGTAGTTGGTAGTTGTAGTTGGTAGTTGTAGTTGGTAGTTGTAGTTGGTAGTTGAAGTTGGTAGTTGTAGCTGGCTGTTGTAGCTGGCAGTTGTAGCTGGCAGTTGTAGCTGGCAGTTGTAGCTTGCAGTTGTAGCTGGCAGTTGTAGCTGGCAGTTGTAACTGGCATTTGTAGCTGGCAGTTGTAGCTGGCAGTTGTAGCTGGCTGTTGTAGCTGGCAGTTGTAGCTGGCAGTTGTAGCTGGCAGTTGTAGCTGGCAGTTGTAGCTCGTAGTTGTAGTTGGTAGTTGTAGTTGGTAGTTGTAGTTGGTAGTTGTAGTTTGTAGTTGTAGTTGGTAGTTGTAGTTGGTAGTTGTAGTTGGTAGATGTATTTGGTAGTTGTAGTTGGTCGTTGGAGTTGGTAGTTGCAGTTGGTAGTCGCAGTTGGTAGTTGCAGTTGGTAGTTGCAGGTGGTAGTTGCAGTTGGTAGTTGTAGTTGGTAGTTGTAGTTGGTAGTTGTAGTTGGTAGTTGTAGTTGGTAGTTGTAGTTGGTAGTTGTAGTTGGTAGTTGTAGTTGGTAGTTGTAGTTGTAGTTGTAGATGTAGTTGTTGTTGTAGTTGTAGTTGTAGTTGTAGTTGTAGTTGTAGTTGTAGTTGTAGTTGTAGTTGTAGTTGTAGTTGTAGTTGTAGTTGTAGTTGTAGTTGTTGTTGTTGCTGTTGTTGTTGTTGTTGTTGTTGTTGTTGTTATTGTTGTAGTTGTTGTTGTGTTTGTAGTTGTTGGTGTGTCGTTGTCGTTGTTGTTGTCGTTGTTGTCGTTGTTGTCGTTGTTGTCGTTGCTGTCGTTGTTGTCGTTGTTGTCGTTGCTGTCGTTGCTGTCGTTGCTTTCGTTGCTGTCGTTGCTGTCGTTGTTGTCGTTGTTGTCGTTGTTGCCGTTGTTGCCGTGGTTGTCGTTGTTGTCGTTGTTGTCGTTGTTGTCGTTGTTGTCGTTGTTGTCGTTGTTGTTATTGTAGTTGTTCTCGTTGTTGTCGTCGTTGTCGTCGTTGTCGTCGTTGTCGTCGTTGTTCTCGTTGTTGTTGTTGTTGTCGTTGTTGTCGTTGTTGTTGTTGTTGCTGTTGTTGTTGTAGTTGTAGTTGTTGTTGTAGTTGTTGTTGTTGTTGTAGTTGTAGTTGTAGTTGTAGTTGTAGTTGTAGTTGTTGTTGTTGTTGTAGTTGTAGTTGTAGTAGTAGTTGTAGTTGTAGGTGTAGTTGTAGTTGTAGTTGTAGTTGTAGTTGTTGTTGTAGTTGTTGTTGTAGTTGTAGTTGTAGTTGTAGTTGCAGTTGTAGTTGTAGTTGTAGTTGTAGTTGTAGTCGTAGTTGTAGTTGTAGTTGTAGATGTAGTTGTAGTTGGTAGTTGTAGTTGGTAGTTGGTAGTTGTAGTTGTAGTTGTAGTTGGTAGTTGTAGTTGGTAGTTGTAGTTGGTAGTTGTAGTTGGTAGTTGTAGTTGGTAGTTGTAGTTGGTAGTTGTAGTTGTAGTTGTAGTTGTAGTTGTAGTTGATAGTTGTAGTTGGTAGTTGTAGTTGGTAGCCGTAGTTGGTAGTTGTAGTTGGTAGTTGTAGTTGGTAGTTGTAGTTCGTAGTTGTAGTTGGTAGTTGTTGTTGGTAGTTGTAGTTGGTAGATGTAGTTGGTAGTTGTAGTTGGTAGTTGTAGTTGGTAGTTGTAGTTGGTAGTTGTAGTTGGTAGTTGTAGTTGGTAGTTGTAGTTGGTAGTTGTAGTTTGTAGTTGTAGTTGGTAGTTGTAGATGGTAGTTGTAGTTGGTAGTTGTAGTTGGTAGTTGTAGTTGGTAGTTGTAGTTGGTAGTTGTAGTTGGCAGTTGTAGTTGGTAGTTGTAGTTGGTAGTTGTAGTTGGTAGTTGTAGTTGTAGCTGTAGTTGATAGTTGTAGTTGGTAGTTGTAGTTGGTAGTTGTAGTTGGTAGTTGTAGTTGGTAGTTGTAGTTGGTAGTTGTAGTTGGTAGTTGTAGTTGTAGTTGTAGTTGGTAGTTGTAGTTGGTAGTTGTAGTTGGTAGTTGGAGTTGGTAGTTGCAGTTGGTAGTTGTAGTTGGTAGTTGTAGTTGGTAGTTGTAGTTGGTAGTTGTAGTTTGTAGTTGTAGTTGGTAGTTGTAGTTGGTAGATGTATTTGGTAGTTGTAGTTGGTCGTTGGAGTTGGTAGTTGCAGTTGGTAGTTGCAGTTGGTAGTTGTAGCTGTTGTTGTAGTTGGTAGTTGTAGTTGTAGTTGTAGTTGTAGTTGTTGTTGTAGTTGGTAGTTGTAGTTGGTAGTTGTAGTTGGTAGTTGTAGTTGGTAGTTCTAGTTGATTTGTTGTAGTTGGTAGTTGCAGTTGGTAGTTGCAGTTGGTAGTTGTAGTTCCAGTTGGTAGTTGTAGTTGTTGTTGTTTTTGTAGTTGTTGTTGTTGCAGTTGTTGTTGTTGTTGTAGTTGTTGTTGTTGTTGTAGTTGTTGTTGTTGTTGTAGTTGTAGTTGTAGTTGTAGTTGGTAGTTGTAGTTGGTAGTTGTAGTTGGTAGTTGTAGTTGGTAGTTGTAGTTGGTAGTTGTAGTTGGTAGTTGAAGTTGGTAGTTGTAGCTGGCTGTTGTAGCTGGCAGTTGTAGCTGGCAGTTGTAGCTGGCAGTTGTAGCTTGCAGTTGTAGCTGGCAGTTGTAGCTGGCAGTTGTAACTGGCATTTGTAGCTGGCAGTTGTAGCTGGCAGTTGTAGCTGGCTGTTGTAGCTGGCAGTTGTAGCTGGCAGTTGTAGCTGGCAGTTGTAGCTGGCAGTTGTAGCTCGTAGTTGTAGTTGGTAGTTGTAGTTGGTAGTTGTAGTTGGTAGTTGTAGTTTGTAGTTGTAGTTGGTAGTTGTAGTTGGTAGTTGTAGTTGGTAGATGTATTTGGTAGTTGTAGTTGGTCGTTGGAGTTGGTAGTTGCAGTTGGTAGTCGCAGTTGGTAGTTGCAGTTGGTAGTTGCAGGTGGTAGTTGCAGTTGGTAGTTGTAGTTGGTAGTTGTAGTTGGTAGTTGTAGTTGGTAGTTGTAGTTGTAGTTGTAGTTGTAGTTGTAGTTGATAGTTGTAGTTGGTAGTTGTAGTTGGTAGCCGTAGTTGGTAGTTGTAGTTGGTAGTTGTAGTTGGTAGTTGTAGTTCGTAGTTGTAGTTGGTAGTTGTTGTTGGTAGTTGTAGTTGGTAGATGTAGTTGGTAGTTGTAGTTGGTAGTTGTAGTTGGTAGTTGTAGTTGGTAGTTGTAGTTGGTAGTTGTAGTTGGTAGTTGTAGTTGGTAGTTGTAGTTTGTAGTTGTAGTTGGTAGTTGTAGATGGTAGTTGTAGTTGGTAGTTGTAGTTGGTAGTTGTAGTTGGTAGTTGTAGTTGGTAGTTGTAGTTGGCAGTTGTAGTTGGTAGTTGTAGTTGGTAGTTGTAGTTGGTAGTTGTAGTTGTAGCTGTAGTTGATAGTTGTAGTTGGTAGTTGTAGTTGGTAGTTGTAGTTGGTAGTTGTAGTTGGTAGTTGTAGTTGGTAGTTGTAGTTGGTAGTTGTAGTTGTAGTTGTAGTTGGTAGTTGTAGTTGGTAGTTGTAGTTGGTAGTTGGAGTTGGTAGTTGCAGTTGGTAGTTGTAGTTGGTAGTTGTAGTTGGTAGTTGTAGTTGGTAGTTGTAGTTTGTAGTTGTAGTTGGTAGTTGTAGTTGGTAGATGTATTTGGTAGTTGTAGTTGGTCGTTGGAGTTGGTAGTTGCAGTTGGTAGTTGCAGTTGGTAGTTGTAGTTGTTGTTGTAGTTGGTAGTTGTAGTTGTAGTTGTAGTTGTAGTTGTTGTTGTAGTTGGTAGTTGTAGTTGGTAGTTGTAGTTGGTAGTTGTAGTTGGTAGTTCTAGTTGATTTGTTGTAGTTGGTAGTTGCAGTTGGTAGTTGCAGTTGGTAGTTGTAGTTCCAGTTGGTAGTTGTAGTTGTTGTTGTTTTTGTAGTTGTTGTTGTTGCAGTTGTTGTTGTTGTTGTAGTTGTTGTTGTTGTTGTAGTTGTTGTTGTTGTTGTAGTTGTAGTTGTAGTTGCAGTTGGTAGTTGTAGTTGGTAGTTGTAGTTGGTAGTTGTAATTGTAGTTGTTGTTGTAGTTGTAGTTGTAGTTGTAGTTGTAGTTGTAGTTGTAGTTGTAGTTGTAGTTGGTAGTTGTAGTTGGTAGTTGTAGTTGGTAGTTGTAGTTGGTAGCTGTAGTTGGTAGTTGTAGTTGGTAGTTGTACTTGGTAGGTGTAGTTGGTAGTTGTAGTTGGTAGTTGTAGTTGGTAGTTGTAGTTGGTAGTTGCAGTTGGTAGTTGCAGTTGGTAGCTGTAGTTTGTAGTTGTAGTTGGTAGTTGTAGTTGGTAGTTGTAGTTGGTAGTTGTAGTTGGTAGTTGTAGTTGCTAGTTGTAGTTGGTAGTTGTAGTTGGTAGTTGTAGTTGGTAGTTGTAGCTGGTAGTTGTAGTTGGTAGTTGTAGTTGGTCGTTGCAGTTGGTAGTTGTAGTTGGTAGTTGTAGTTGGTAGTTGTAGTTGGTAGTTGTAGTTGGTAGTTGTAGTTGGTAGTTGTAGTTGGTAGTTGTAGTTGGTAGTTGTAGTTGGTAGTTGTAGTTGGTAGTTGTAGTTGGTAGTTGTAGTTGGTAGTTGTAGTTGGTAGTTGTACTTGGTAGTTGTAGTTGGTAGTTGTAGTTGGTAGTTGTAGTTGGTAGTTGTAGTTGGTAGTTGTAGTTGCTAGTTGTAGTTGGTAGTTGTAGTTGGTAGTTGTAGTTGGTAGTTGTAGCTGGTAGTTGTAGTTGGTAGTTGTAGTTGGTAGTTGCAGTTGGTAGTTGTAGTTGCTAGTTGTAGTTGGTAGTTGTAGTTGGTAGTTGTAGTTGTAGTTGTAGTTGGTAGTTGTAGTTGGTAGTTGTAGTTGGTAGTTGGAGTTGGTAGTTGCAGTTGGTAGTTGCAGTTGGTGGTTGCAGTTGGTAGTTGCAGTTGGTAGTTGTTGTTGGTAGTTGTAGTTGGTAGTTGCAGTTGGTAGTTGTAGTTGGTAGTTGTAGATGGTAGTTGTAGTTGGTAGTTGTAGTTGGTAGTTGTAGCTGGCAGTTGTAGCTGGCAGTTGTAGCTGGCTGTTGTAGCTGGCAGTTGTAGCTGGCAGTTGTAGCTGGCAGTTGTAGCTGGCAGTTGTAGCTGGCAGTTGTAGCTGGTAGTTGTAGTTGGTAGTTGTAGTTGGCAGTTGTAGTTGGTAGTTGTAGTTGGTAGTTGTAGTTTGTAGTTGTAGTTGGTAGTTGTAGTTGGTAGATGTATTTGGTAGTTGTAGTTGGTCGTTGGAGTTGGTAGTTGCAGTTGGTAGTTGCAGTTGGTAGTTGTAGTTGTTGTTGTAGTTGGTAGTTGTAGTTGTAGTTGTAGTTGTTGTTGTAGTTGGTAGTTGTAGTTGGTAGTTGTAGTTGGTAGTTGTAGTTGGTAGTTCTAGTTGATTTGTTGTAGTTGGTAGTTGCAGTTGGTAGTTGCAGTTGGTAGTTGTAGTTCCAGTTGGTAGTTGTAGTTGTTGTTGTTTTTGTAGTTGTTGTTGTTGCAGTTGTTGTTGTTGTTGTAGTTGTTGTTGTTGTTGTAGTTGTTGTTGTTGTTGTAGTTGTAGTTGTAGTTGCAGTTGGTAGTTGTAGTTGGTAGTTGTAGTTGGTAGTTGTAATTGTAGTTGTTGTTGTAGTTGTAGTTGTAGTTGTAGTTGTAGTTGAAGTTGTAGTTGTAGTTGGTAGTTGTAGTTGGTAGTTGTAGTTGGTAGTTGTAGTTGCTAGTTGTAGTTGGTAGTTGTAGTTGGTAGTTGTAGTTGGTAGTTGTAGCTGGTAGTTGTAGTTGGTAGTTGTAGTTGGTCGTTGCAGTTGGTAGTTGTAGTTGGTAGTTGTAGTTGGTAGTTGTAGTTGGTAGTTGTAGTTGGTAGTTGTAGTTGGTAGTTGTAGTTGGTAGTTGTAGTTGGTAGTTGTAGTTGGTAGTTGTAGTTGGTAGTTGTAGTTTGTAGTTGTAGTTGGTAGTTGTAGTTGGTAGTTGTAGTTGGTAGTTGTAGTTGGTAGTTGTAGTTGCTAGTTGTAGTTGGTAGTTGTAGTTGGTAGTTGTAGTTGGTAGTTGTAGCTGGTAGTTGTAGTTGGTAGTTGTAGTTGGTAGTTGCAGTTGGTAGTTGTAGTTGGTAGTTGCAGTTGGTAGTTGTAGTTGGTAGTTGTAGATGGTAGTTGTAGTTGGTAGTTGTAGTTGGTAGTTGTAGCTGGCAGTTGTAGCTGGCAGTTGTAGCTGGCTGTTGTAGCTGGCAGTTGTAGCTTGCAGTTGTAGCTGGCAGTTGTAGCTGGCAGTTGTAGCTGGCAGTTGTAGCTGGTAGTTGTAGTTGGTAGTTGTAGTTGGCAGTTGTAGTTGGTAGTTGTAGTTGGTAGTTGTAGTTGGTAGTTGTAGTTGTAGTTGTAGTTGGTAGTTGTAGTTGGTAGTTGTAGTTGGTAGTTGTAGTTGGTAGTTGTAGTTGGTAGTTGTAGTTGGTAGTTGTACTTGGTAGTTGTAGTTGGTAGTTGTAGTTGGTAGTTGTAGTTGGTAGTTGTAGTTGGTAGTTGCAGTTGGTAGTTGTAGTTGGTAGTTGTACTTGGTAGTTGTAGTTGGTAGTTGTAGTTGGTTGTTGTAGTTGGTAGTTGTAGTTGGTAGTTGTTGTTGGTAGTTGTAGTTGGTAGTTGCAGTTGGTAGTTGTAGTTGGTAGTTGTAGATGGTAGTTGTAGTTGGTAGTTGTAGTTGGTAGTTGTAGCTAGCAGTTGTAGCTGGCAGTTGTAGCTGGCTGTTGTAGCTGGCAGTTGTAGCTGGCAGTTGTAGCTGGCAGTTGTAGCTGGCAGTTGTAGCTGGTAGTTGTAGTTGGTAGTTGTAGTTGGTAGTTGTAGTTGGTAGTTGTAGTTTGTAGTTGTAGTTGGTAGTTGTAGTTGGTAGATGTATTTGGTAGTTGTAGTTGGTCGTTGGAGTTGGTAGTTGCAGTTGGTAGTTGCAGTTGGTAGTTGTAGTTGGTAGTTGCAGTTGGTAGCTGTAGTTCGTAGTTGTAGTTGGTAGTTGTAGTTGGTAGTTGTAGTTGGTAGTTGTAGTTGGTAGTTGTAGTTGGTAGTTGTAGTTGGTAGTTGTAGTTGGTAGTTGTAGTTGGTAGTTGTAGTTGGTAGTTGTAGCTGGTAGTTGTAGTTGGTAGTTATAGTTGGTAGTTGCAGTTGGTAGTTGTAGTTGGTAGTTGTAGTTGGTAGTTGTAGTTGGTAGTTGTAGTTGGTAGTTGTAGTTGGTAGTTGTAGTTGGTAGTTGTAGTTGGTAGTTGCAGTTGGTAGCTGTAGTTGGTAGTTGTAGTTGGTAGTTGTAGTTGGTAGTTGTAGTTGGTAGTTGTAGTTGGTAGTTGTAGTTGGTAGTTGCAGTTGGTAGTTGCAGTTGGTAGTTGCAGTTGGTAGTTGCAGTTGGTAGTTGTAGTTCCAGTTGGTAGTTGTAGTTGTTGTTTTTGTAGTTGTTGTTGTTGTAGTTGTTGTTGTTGTTGTAGTTGTTGTTGTTGTTGTAGTTGTTGTTGTTGTAGTTGTACTTGTAGTTGCAGTTGGTAGTTGTAGTTGGTAGTTGTAGTTGTAGTTGTTGTAGTTGTAGTTGTAGATGCAGTTGTAGTTGTAGTTGGTAGTTGTAGTTGGTAGTTGTAGTTGGTAGTTGTTGTTGGCAGTTGTAGATGGTAGTTGTAGTTGGTAGTTGTAGTTGGTAGTTGTAGTTGGTAGTTGTAGTTGGTAGTTGTAGTTGGTAGTTGTAGTTGGTAGTTGTAGTTGGTAGTTGTAGTTGTAGTTGTAGATGTAGTTGTTGTTGTAGTTGTAGTTGTAGTTGTAGTTGTAGTTGTAGTTGTAGTTGTAGTTGTAGTTGGTAGTTGTAGTTGGTAGTTGTAGTTGGTAGTTGCAGTTGGTAGTTGTAGTTGGTAGTTGTAGTTGGTAGTTGGAGTTGGTAGTTGGAGTTGGTAGTTGCAGTTGGTAGTTGCAGTTGGTAGTTGTAGTTGGTAGTTGTAGTTGGTAGTTGTAGTTGGTAGTTGTAGCTGGCAGTTGTAGCTGGCAGTTGTAGCTGGCTGTTGTAGCTGGCTGTTGTAGCTGGCAGTTGTAGCTGGCAGTTGTAGCTGGTAGTTGTAGTTGGTAGTTGTAGTTGGTAGTTGTAGTTGGTAGTTGTAGTTGGTAGTTGTAGTTGGTAGTTGTAGTTGGTAGTTGCAGTTGGTAGCTGTAGTTGGTAGTTGTAGTTGGTAGTTGTAGTTGGTAGTTGTAGTTGGTAGTTGTAGTTGGTAGTTGTAGTTGGTAGTTGCAGTTGGTAGTTGCAGTTGGTAGTTGCAGTTGGTAGTTGTAGTTCCAGTTGGTAGTTGTAGTTGTTGTTTTTGTAGTTGTTGTTGTTGTAGTTGTTGTTGTTGTTGTAGTTGTTGTTGTTGTTGTAGTTGTTGTTGTTGTAGTTGTACTTGTAGTTGCAGTTGGTAGTTGTAGTTGGTAGTTGTAGTTGTAGTTGTTGTAGTTGTAGTTGTAGATGCAGTTGTAGTTGTAGTTGGTAGTTGTAGTTGGTAGTTGTAGTTGGTAGTTGTTGTTGGCAGTTGTAGATGGTAGATGTAGTTGGTAGTTGTAGTTGGTAGTTGTACTTGGTAGTTGTAGTTGGTAGTTGTAGTTGGTAGTTGTAGTTGGTAGTTGTAGTTGGTAGTTGTAGTTGGTAGTTGCAGTTGGTAGCTGTAGTTCGTAGTTGTAGTTGGTAGTTGTAGGTGGTAGTTGTAGTTGGTAGTTGTAGTTGGTAGTTGTAGTTGGTAGTTGTAGTTGGTAGTTGTAGTTGGTAGTTGTAGTTGGTAGTTGCAGTTGGTAGCTGTAGTTGGTAGTTGTAGTTGGTAGTTGTAGTTGGTAGTTGTAGTTGGTAGTTGTAGTTGGTAGTTGTAGTTGTAGTTGTTGTTGTAGTTGTAGTTGTAGTTGTAGTTGTAGTTGTAGTTGTACTTGTAGTTGTAGTTTGTAGTTGTAGTTGGTAGTTGTAGTTGGTTTGTTGTAGTTGGTAGTTGTAGTTGGTAGTTGTAGTTGGTAGTTGTAGTTGGTAGTTGTAGTTGGTTTGTTGTAGTTGGTAGTTGCAGTTGGTAGTTGCAGTTGGTAGTTGTAGTTGGTAGTTGTAGTTGGTAGTTGTAGTTGGTAGTTGTAGTTGGTAGTTGTAGTTGGTAGTTGTAGTTGGTAGTTGTAGTTGTAGTTGTAGTTGTAGTTGATAGTTGTAGTTGGTAGTTGTAGTTGGTAGTCGTAGTTGGTAGTTGTAGTTGGTAGTTGTAGTTGGGAGTTGTAGTTCGTAGTTGTAGTTGGTAGTTGTTGTTGGTAGTTGTAGTTGGTAGTTGTAGTTGGTAGTTGTAGTTGGTAGTTGTAGTTGGTAGTTGTAGTTGGTAGTTGTAGTTGGTAGTTGTAGTTGGTAGTTGTAGTTGTAGTTGGTAGTTGTAGTTGGTAGTTGGAGTTGGTAGTTGCAGTTGGTAGTTGCAGTTAGTAGTTGCAGTTGGTAGTTGTAGTTGGTAGTTGTAGTTGGTAGTTGTAGTTGGTAGTTGTAGTTGGTAGTTGTAGTTGGTAGTTGTAGTTGGTAGTTGTAGTTGGTAGCTGTAGTTGGTTTGTTGTAGTTGGTAGTTGTAGTTGGTAGTTGTAGTTGGTAGTTGTAGTTGGTAGTTGCAGTTGGTAGTTGTAGTTGGTAGTTGTAGTTGGTAGTTGCAGTTGGTACTTGCAGTTGGTAGTTGTAGTTGGTAGTTGTAGTTGGTAGTTGTAGTTGGTTTGTTGTAGTTGGTTTGTTGTAGTTGGTAGTTGTAGTTGGTAGTTGTAGTTGGTAGTTGTAGTTGGTAGTTGTAGTTGGTAGTTGTAGTTGGTAGTTGTAGTTGGTAGTTGTAGTTGGTAGTTGTAGTTGGTAGTTGAAGTTGGTAGTTGTAGCTGGCTGTTGTAGCTGGCAGTTGTAGCTGGCAGTTGTAGCTGGCAGTTGTAGCTTGCAGTTGTAGCTGGCAGTTGTAGCTGGCAGTTGTAACTGGCATTTGTAGCTGGCAGTTGTAGCTGGCAGTTGTAGCTGGCTGTTGTAGCTGGCAGTTGTAGCTGGCAGTTGTAGCTGGCAGTTGTAGCTGGCAGTTGTAGCTCGTAGTTGTAGTTGGTAGTTGTAGTTGGTAGTTGTAGTTGGTAGTTGTAGTTTGTAGTTGTAGTTGGTAGTTGTAGTTGGTAGTTGTAGTTGGTAGATGTATTTGGTAGTTGTAGTTGGTCGTTGGAGTTGGTAGTTGCAGTTGGTAGTCGCAGTTGGTAGTTGCAGTTGGTAGTTGCAGGTGGTAGTTGCAGTTGGTAGTTGTAGTTGGTAGTTGTAGTTGGTAGTTGTAGTTGGTAGTTGTAGTTGGTAGTTGTAGTTGGTAGTTGTAGTTGGTAGTTGTAGTTGGTAGTTGTAGTTGTAGTTGTAGATGTAGTTGTTGTTGTAGTTGTAGTTGTAGTTGTAGTTGTAGTTGTAGTTGTAGTTGTAGTTGTAGTTGTAGTTGTAGTTGTAGTTGTAGTTGTAGTTGTAGTTGTAGTTGTTGTTGTTGCTGTTGTTGTTGTTGTTGTTGTTGTTATTGTTGTAGTTGTTGTTGTGTTTGTAGTTGTTGGTGTGTCGTTGTCGTTGTCGTTGTCGTTGTTGTTGTCGTTGTTGTCGTTGTTGTCGTTGTTGTCGTTGCTGTCGTTGTTGTCGTTGTTGTCGTTGCTGTCGTTGCTGTCGTTGCTTTCGTTGCTGTCGTTGCTGTCGTTGTTGTCGTTGTTGTCGTTGTTGCCGTTGTTGCCGTGGTTGTCGTTGTTGTCGTTGTTGTCGTTGTTGTCGTTGTTGTCGTTGTTGTCGTTGTTGTCGTTGTTGTTATTGTAGTTGTTCTCGTTGTTGTCGTCGTTGTCGTCGTTGTCGTCGTTGTCGTCGTTGTTCTCGTTGTTGTTGTTGTTGTCGTTGTTGTCGTTGTTGTTGTTGTTGCTGTTGTTGTTGTAGTTGTAGTTGTTGTTGTAGTTGTTGTTGTTGTTGTAGTTGTAGTTGTAGTTGTAGTTGTAGTTGTAGTTGTAGTTGTTGTTGTTGTTGTAGTTGTAGTTGTAGTAGTAGTTGTAGTTGTAGGTGTAGTTGTAGTTGTAGTTGTAGTTGTAGTTGTTGTTGTAGTTGTTGTTGTAGTTGTAGTTGTAGTTGTAGTTGCAGTTGTAGTTGTAGTTGTAGTTGTAGTTGTAGTCGTAGTTGTAGTTGTAGTTGTAGATGTAGTTGTAGTTGGTAGTTGTAGTTGGTAGTTGGTAGTTGTAGTTGTAGTTGTAGTTGGTAGTTGTAGTTGGTAGTTGTAGTTGGTAGTTGTAGTTGGTAGTTGTAGTTGGTAGTTGTAGTTGGTAGTTGTAGTTGTAGTTGTAGTTGTAGTTGTAGTTGATAGTTGTAGTTGGTAGTTGTAGTTGGTAGCCGTAGTTGGTAGTTGTAGTTGGTAGTTGTAGTTGGTAGTTGTAGTTCGTAGTTGTAGTTGGTAGTTGTTGTTGGTAGTTGTAGTTGGTAGATGTAGTTGGTAGTTGTAGTTGGTAGTTGTAGTTGGTAGTTGTAGTTGGTAGTTGTAGTTGGTAGTTGTAGTTGGTAGTTGTAGTTGGTAGTTGTAGTTTGTAGTTGTAGTTGGTAGTTGTAGATGGTAGTTGTAGTTGGTAGTTGTAGTTGGTAGTTGTAGTTGGTAGTTGTAGTTGGTAGTTGTAGTTGGCAGTTGTAGTTGGTAGTTGTAGTTGGTAGTTGTAGTTGGTAGTTGTAGTTGTAGCTGTAGTTGATAGTTGTAGTTGGTAGTTGTAGTTGGTAGTTGTAGTTGGTAGTTGTAGTTGGTAGTTGTAGTTGGTAGTTGTAGTTGGTAGTTGTAGTTGTAGTTGTAGTTGGTAGGTGTAGTTGGTAGTTGTAGTTGGTAGTTGGAGTTGGTAGTTGCAGTTGGTAGTTGTAGTTGGTAGTTGTAGTTGGTAGTTGTAGTTGGTAGTTGTAGTTTGTAGTTGTAGTTGGTAGTTGTAGTTGGTAGATGTATTTGGTAGTTGTAGTTGGTCGTTGGAGTTGGTAGTTGCAGTTGGTAGTTGCAGTTGGTAGTTGTAGTTGTTGTTGTAGTTGGTAGTTGTAGTTGTAGTTGTAGTTGTAGTTGTTGTTGTAGTTGGTAGTTGTAGTTGGTAGTTGTAGTTGGTAGTTGTAGTTGGTAGTTCTAGTTGATTTGTTGTAGTTGGTAGTTGCAGTTGGTAGTTGCAGTTGGTAGTTGTAGTTCCAGTTGGTAGTTGTAGTTGTTGTTGTTTTTGTAGTTGTTGTTGTTGCAGTTGTTGTTGTTGTTGTAGTTGTTGTTGTTGTTGTAGTTGTTGTTGTTGTTGTAGTTGTAGTTGTAGTTGTAGTTGGTAGTTGTAGTTGGTAGTTGTAGTTGGTAGTTGTAGTTGGTAGTTGTAGTTGGTAGTTGTAGTTGGTAGTTGAAGTTGGTAGTTGTAGCTGGCTGTTGTAGCTGGCAGTTGTAGCTGGCAGTTGTAGCTGGCAGTTGTAGCTGGCTGTTGTAGCTGGCAGTTGTAGCTGGCAGTTGTAGCTGGCAGTTGTAGCTGGCAGTTGTAGCTCGTAGTTGTAGTTGGTAGTTGTAGTTGGTAGTTGTAGTTGGTAGTTGTAGTTTGTAGTTGTAGTTGGTAGTTGTAGTTGGTAGTTGTAGTTGGTAGATGTATTTGGTAGTTGTAGTTGGTCGTTGGAGTTGGTAGTTGCAGTTGGTAGTCGCAGTTGGTAGTTGCAGTTGGTAGTTGCAGGTGGTAGTTGCAGTTGGTAGTTGTAGTTGGTAGTTGTAGTTGGTAGTTGTAGTTGGTAGTTGTAGTTGGTAGTTGTAGTTGGTAGTTGTAGTTGGTAGTTGTAGTTGGTAGTTGTAGTTGTAGTTGTAGATGTAGTTGTTGTTGTAGTTGTAGTTGTAGTTGTAGTTGTAGTTGTAGTTGTAGTTGTAGTTGTAGTTGTAGTTGTAGTTGTAGTTGTAGTTGTAGTTGTAGTTGTTGTTGTTGCTGTTGTTGTTGTTGTTGTTGTTATTGTTGTAGTTGTTGTTGTGTTTGTAGTTGTTGGTGTGTCGTTGTCGTTGTCGTTGTCGTTGTTGTTGTCGTTGTTGTCGTTGTTGTCGTTGTTGTCGTTGCTGTCGTTGTTGTCGTTGTTGTCGTTGCTGTCGTTGCTGTCGTTGCTTTCGTTGCTGTCGTTGCTGTCGTTGTTGTCGTTGTTGTCGTTGTTGCCGTTGTTGCCGTGGTTGTCGTTGTTGTCGTTGTTGTCGTTGTTGTCGTTGTTGTCGTTGTTGTCGTTGTTGTCGTTGTTGTTATTGTAGTTGTTCTCGTTGTTGTCGTCGTTGTCGTCGTTGTCGTCGTTGTCGTCGTTGTTCTCGTTGTTGTTGTTGTTGTCGTTGTTGTCGTTGTTGTTGTTGTTGCTGTTGTTGTTGTAGTTGTAGTTGTTGTTGTAGTTGTTGTTGTTGTTGTAGTTGTAGTTGTAGTTGTAGTTGTAGTTGTAGTTGTTGTTGTTGTTGTAGTTGTAGTTGTAGTAGTAGTTGTAGTTGTAGGTGTAGTTGTAGTTGTAGTTGTAGTTGTAGTTGTTGTTGTAGTTGTTGTTGTAGTTGTAGTTGTAGTTGTAGTTGCAGTTGTAGTTGTAGTTGTAGTTGTAGTTGTAGTCGTAGTTGTAGTTGTAGTTGTAGATGTAGTTGTAGTTGGTAGTTGTAGTTGGTAGTTGGTAGTTGTAGTTGTAGTTGTAGTTGGTAGTTGTAGTTGGTAGTTGTAGTTGGTAGTTGTAGTTGGTAGTTGTAGTTGGTAGTTGTAGTTGGTAGTTGTAGTTGTAGTTGTAGTTGTAGTTGTAGTTGATAGTTGTAGTTGGTAGTTGTAGTTGGTAGCCGTAGTTGGTAGTTGTAGTTGGTAGTTGTAGTTGGTAGTTGTAGTTCGTAGTTGTAGTTGGTAGTTGTTGTTGGTAGTTGTAGTTGGTAGATGTAGTTGGTAGTTGTAGTTGGTAGTTGTAGTTGGTAGTTGTAGTTGGTAGTTGTAGTTGGTAGTTGTAGTTGGTAGTTGTAGTTGGTAGTTGTAGTTTGTAGTTGTAGTTGGTAGTTGTAGATGGTAGTTGTAGTTGGTAGTTGTAGTTGGTAGTTGTAGTTGGTAGTTGTAGTTGGTAGTTGTAGTTGGCAGTTGTAGTTTGTAGTTGTAGTTGGTAGTTGTAGTTGGTAGTTGTAGTTGTAGCTGTAGTTGATAGTTGTAGTTGGTAGTTGTAGTTGGTAGTTGTAGTTGGTAGTTGTAGTTGGTAGTTGTAGTTGGTAGTTGTAGTTGGTAGTTGTAGTTGTAGTTGTAGTTGGTAGTTGTAGTTGGTAGTTGTAGTTGGTAGTTGGAGTTGGTAGTTGCAGTTGGTAGTTGTAGTTGGTAGTTGTAGTTGGTAGTTGTAGTTGGTAGTTGTAGTTTGTAGTTGTAGTTGGTAGTTGTAGTTGGTAGATGTATTTGGTAGTTGTAGTTGGTCGTTGGAGTTGGTAGTTGCAGTTGGTAGTTGCAGTTGGTAGTTGTAGTTGTTGTTGTAGTTGGTAGTTGTAGTTGTAGTTGTAGTTGTAGTTGTTGTTGTAGTTGGTAGTTGTAGTTGGTAGTTGTAGTTGGTAGTTGTAGTTGGTAGTTCTAGTTGATTTGTTGTAGTTGGTAGTTGCAGTTGGTAGTTGCAGTTGGTAGTTGTAGTTCCAGTTGGTAGTTGTAGTTGTTGTTGTTTTTGTAGTTGTTGTTGTTGCAGTTGTTGTTGTTGTTGTAGTTGTTGTTGTTGTTGTAGTTGTTGTTGTTGTTGTAGTTGTAGTTGTAGTTGCAGTTGGTAGTTGTAGTTGGTAGTTGTAGTTGGTAGTTGTAATTGTAGTTGTTGTTGTAGTTGTAGTTGTAGTTGTAGTTGTAGTTGGTAGTTGTAGTTGGTAGTTGTAGTTGGTAGTTGTAGTTGCTAGTTGTAGTTGGTAGTTGTAGTTGGTAGTTGTAGTTGGTAGTTGTAGCTGGTAGTTGTAGTTGGTAGTTGTAGTTGGTCGTTGCAGTTGGTAGTTGTAGTTGGTAGTTGTAGTTGGTAGTTGTAGTTGGTAGTTGTAGTTGGTAGTTGTAGTTGGTAGTTGTAGTTGGTAGTTGTAGTTGGTAGTTGTAGTTGGTAGTTGTAGTTGGTAGTTGTAGTTGGTAGTTGTAGTTGGTAGTTGTAGTTGGTAGTTGTACTTGGTAGTTGTAGTTGGTAGTTGTAGTTGGTAGTTGTAGTTGGTAGTTGTAGTTGGTAGTTGTAGTTGCTAGTTGTAGTTGGTAGTTGTAGTTGGTAGTTGTAGTTGGTAGTTGTAGCTGGTAGTTGTAGTTGGTAGTTGTAGTTGGTAGTTGCAGTTGGTAGTTGTAGTTGCTAGTTGTAGTTGGTAGTTGTAGTTGGTAGTTGTAGTTGTAGTTGTAGTTGGTAGTTGTAGTTGGTAGTTGTAGTTGGTAGTTGGAGTTGGTAGTTGCAGTTGGTAGTTGCAGTTGGTGGTTGCAGTTGGTAGTTGCAGTTGGTAGTTGCTGTTGGTAGTTGTAGTTGGTAGTTGCAGTTGGTAGTTGTAGTTGGTAGTTGTAGATGGTAGTTGTAGTTGGTAGTTGTAGTTGGTAGTTGTAGCTGGCAGTTGTAGCTGGCAGTTGTAGCTGGCTGTTGTAGCTGGCAGTTGTAGCTGGCAGTTGTAGCTGGCAGTTGTAGCTGGCAGTTGTAGCTGGCAGTTGTAGCTGGTAGTTGTAGTTGGTAGTTGTAGTTGGCAGTTGTAGTTGGTAGTTGTAGTTGGTAGTTGTAGTTTGTAGTTGTAGTTGGTAGTTGTAGTTGGTAGATGTATTTGGTAGTTGTAGTTGGTCGTTGGAGTTGGTAGTTGCAGTTGGTAGTTGCAGTTGGTAGTTGTAGTTGTTGTTGTAGTTGGTAGTTGTAGTTGTAGTTGTAGTTGTTGTTGTAGTTGGTAGTTGTAGTTGGTAGTTGTAGTTGGTAGTTGTAGTTGGTAGTTCTAGTTGATTTGTTGTAGTTGGTAGTTGCAGTTGGTAGTTGCAGTTGGTAGTTGTAGTTCCAGTTGGTAGTTGTAGTTGTTGTTGTTTTTGTAGTTGTTGTTGTTGCAGTTGTTGTTGTTGTTGTAGTTGTTGTTGTTGTTGTAGTTGTTGTTGTTGTTGTAGTTGTAGTTGTAGTTGCAGTTGGTAGTTGTAGTTGGTAGTTGTAGTTGGTAGTTGTAATTGTAGTTGTTGTTGTAGTTGTAGTTGTAGTTGTAGTTGTAGTTGAAGTTGTAGTTGTAGTTGGTAGTTGTAGTTGGTAGTTGTAGTTGGTAGTTGTAGTTGGTAGCTGTAGTTGGTAGTTGTAGTTGGTAGTTGTACTTGGTAGGTGTAGTTGGTAGTTGTAGTTGGTAGTTGTAGTTGGTAGTTGTAGTTGGTAGTTGCAGTTGGTAGTTGCAGTTGGTAGCTGTAGTTTGTAGTTGTAGTTGGTAGTTGTAGTTGGTAGTTGTAGTTGGTAGTTGTAGTTGGTAGTTGTAGTTGCTAGTTGTAGTTGGTAGTTGTAGTTGGTAGTTGTAGTTGGTAGTTGTAGCTGGTAGTTGTAGTTGGTAGTTGTAGTTGGTAGTTGCAGTTGGTAGTTGTAGTTGGTAGTTGCAGTTGGTAGTTGTAGTTGGTAGTTGTAGATGGTAGTTGTAGTTGGTAGTTGTAGTTGGTAGTTGTAGCTGGCAGTTGT
The DNA here is from genome assembly GCA_944738655.2 of Andrena hattorfiana. Classification (NCBI taxonomy): domain Eukaryota; kingdom Metazoa; phylum Arthropoda; class Insecta; order Hymenoptera; family Andrenidae; genus Andrena; species Andrena hattorfiana. Next base: position 48,905,983 of record OX122890.1, on the reverse strand, counting down.
AGCTGGCAGTTGTAGCTGGCTGTTGTAGCTGGCAGTTGTAGCTTGCAGTTGTAGCTGGCAGTTGTAGCTGGCAGTTGTAGCTGGCAGTTGTAGCTGGTAGTTGTAGTTGGTAGTTGTAGTTGGCAGTTGTAGTTGGTAGTTGTAGTTGGTAGTTGTAGTTGGTAGTTGTAGTTGTAGTTGTAGTTGGTAGTTGTAGTTGGTAGTTGTAGTTGGTAGTTGTAGTTGGTAGTTGTAGTTGGTAGTTGTAGTTGGTAGTTGTAGTTGGTAGTTGTACTTGGTAGTTGTAGTTGGTAGTTGTAGTTGGTAGTTGTAGTTGGTAGTTGTAGTTGGTAGTTGCAGTTGGTAGTTGTAGTTGGTAGTTGTACTTGGTAGTTGTAGTTGGTAGTTGTAGTTGGTTGTTGTAGTTGGTAGTTGTAGTTGGTAGTTGTTGTTGGTAGTTGTAGTTGGTAGTTGCAGTTGGTAGTTGTAGTTGGTAGTTGTAGATGGTAGTTGTAGTTGGTAGTTGTAGTTGGTAGTTGTAGCTGGCAGTTGTAGCTGGCAGTTGTAGCTGGCTGTTGTAGCTGGCAGTTGTAGCTGGCAGTTGTAGCTGGCAGTTGTAGCTGGCAGTTGTAGCTGGTAGTTGTAGTTGGTAGTTGTAGTTGGTAGTTGTAGTTGGTAGTTGTAGTTTGTAGTTGTAGTTGGTAGTTGTAGTTGGTAGATGTATTTGGTAGTTGTAGTTGGTCGTTGGAGTTGGTAGTTGCAGTTGGTAGTTGCAGTTGGTAGTTGTAGTTGGTAGTTGCAGTTGGTAGCTGTAGTTCGTAGTTGTAGTTGGTAGTTGTAGTTGGTAGTTGTAGTTGGTAGTTGTAGTTGGTAGTTGTAGTTGGTAGTTGTAGTTGGTAGTTGTAGTTGGTAGTTGTAGTTGGTAGTTGTAGTTGGTAGTTGTAGCTGGTAGTTGTAGTTGGTAGTTATAGTTGGTAGTTGCAGTTGGTAGTTGTAGTTGGTAGTTGTAGTTGGTAGTTGTAGTTGGTAGTTGTAGTTGGTAGTTGTAGTTGGTAGTTGTAGTTGGTAGTTGTAGTTGGTAGTTGCAGTTGGTAGCTGTAGTTGGTAGTTGTAGTTGGTAGTTGTAGTTGGTAGTTGTAGTTGGTAGTTGTAGTTGGTAGTTGTAGTTGGTAGTTGCAGTTGGTAGTTGCAGTTGGTAGTTGCAGTTGGTAGTTGCAGTTGGTAGTTGTAGTTCCAGTTGGTAGTTGTAGTTGTTGTTTTTGTAGTTGTTGTTGTTGTAGTTGTTGTTGTTGTTGTAGTTGTTGTTGTTGTTGTAGTTGTTGTTGTTGTAGTTGTACTTGTAGTTGCAGTTGGTAGTTGTAGTTGGTAGTTGTAGTTGTAGTTGTTGTAGTTGTAGTTGTAGATGCAGTTGTAGTTGTAGTTGGTAGTTGTAGTTGGTAGTTGTAGTTGGTAGTTGTTGTTGGCAGTTGTAGATGGTAGTTGTAGTTGGTAGTTGTAGTTGGTAGTTGTTCTTGGTAGTTGTAGTTGGTAGTTGTAGTTGGTAGTTGTAGTTGGTAGTTGTAGTTGGTAGTTGTAGTTGGTAGTTGCAGTTGGTAGCTGTAGTTCGTAGTTGTAGTTGGTAGTTGTAGGTGGTAGTTGTAGTTGGTAGTTGTAGTTGGTAGTTGTAGTTGGTAGTTGTAGTTGGTAGTTGTAGTTGGTAGTTGTAGTTGGTAGTTGCAGTTGGTAGCTGTAGTTGGTAGTTGTAGTTGGTAGTTGTAGTTGGTAGTTGTAGTTGGTAGTTGTAGTTGGTAGTTGTAGTTGTAGTTGTTGTTGTAGTTGTAGTTGTAGTTGTAGTTGTAGTTGTAGTTGTACTTGTAGTTGTAGTTTGTAGTTGTAGTTGGTAGTTGTAGTTGGTTTGTTGTAGTTGGTAGTTGTAGTTGGTAGTTGTAGTTGGTAGTTGTAGTTGGTAGTTGTAGTTGGTAGTTGTAGTTGGTTTGTTGTAGTTGGTAGTTGCAGTTGGTAGTTGCAGTTGGTAGTTGTAGTTGGTAGTTGTAGTTGGTAGTTGTAGTTGGTAGTTGTAGTTGGTAGTTGTAGTTGGTAGTTGTAGTTGGTAGTTGTAGTTGGTAGTTGTAGTTGGTAGTTGTAGTTGTAGTTGTAGTTGTAGTTGTTGTTGTAGTTGTAGTTGTAGTTGTAGTTGTAGTTGTAGTTGTAGTTGTAGTTGTAGTTGTAGTTGTAGTTGTAGTTGTTGTTGTAGTTGTAGTTGTAGTTGTAGTTGTAGTTGTTGTTGTTGCTGTTGTTGTTGTTGTAGTTGTTATTGTTGTAGTTGTTGTTGTGGTTGTAGTTGTTGGTGTGTCGTTGTCGTTGTCTTTGTCGATGTTGTTGTCGTTGTTGTCGTTGTTGTCGTTGTTGTCGTTGCTGTCGTTGTTGTCGTTGTTGTCGTTGCTGTCGTTGCTGTCGTTGCTTTCGTTGCTGTCGTTGCTGTCGTTGTTGTCGTTGTTGTCGTTGTTGCCGTTGTTGCCGTGGTTGTCGTTGTTGTCGTTGTTGTCGTTGTTGTCGTTGTTGTTATTGTAGTTGTTCTCGTTGTTGTCGTCGTTGTCGTCGTTGTCGTCGTTGTCGTCGTTGTTGTCGTTGTTGTCGTTGTTGTCGTTGTTGTCGTTGTTGTTGTTGTTGCTGTTGTTGTTGTAGTTGTAGTTGTTGTTGTAGTTGTTGTTGTAGTTGTAGTTGTAGTTGTAGTTGTAGTTGTAGTTGTAGTTGTAGTTGTAGTTGGTAGTTGAAGTTGGTAGTTGTAGTTGGTTTGTTGTAGTTGGTAGTTGTAGTTGGTAGTTGTAGTTGGTAGTTGTAGTTGGTAGTTGTAGTTGGTAGTTGTAGTTGGTAGTTGCAGTTCGTAGTTGCAGTTGGTAGTTGCAGTTGGTAGTTGCAGTTGGTAGTTGCAGTTGGTAGTTGCAGTTGGTAGTTGCAGTTGGTAGTTGCTGTTGGTAGTTGCAGTTGGTAGTTGCAGTTGATAGTTGCAGTTGGTAGTTGCAGTTGTTAGTTGCAGTTGGTAGTTGCAGTTGGTAGTTGCAGTTGGTAGTTGTAGTTGGTAGTTGTAGTTGTAGTTGTAGTTGTTGTTGTAGTTGTTGTTGTAGTTGTAGTTGTAGTTGTAGTTGCAGTTGTAGTTGTAGTTGTAGTTGTAGTTGTAGTCGTAGTTGTAGTTGTAGTTGTAGATGTAGTTGTAGTTGGTAGTTGTAGTTGGTAGTTGTAGTTGGTAGTTGTAGTTGTAGTTGTAGTTGTAGTTGGTAGTTGTAGTTGGTAGTTGTAGTTGGTAGTTGTAGTTGGTAGTTGTAGTTGGTAGTTGTAGTTGATAGTTGTAGTTGTAGTTGTAGTTGATAGTTGTAGTTGGTAGTCGTAGTTGGTAGTCGTAGTTGGTAGTTGTAGTTGGTAGTTGTAGTTGGTAGTTGTATTTCGTAGTTGTAGTTGGTAGTTGTTGTTGGTAGTTGTAGTTGGTAGTTGTAGTTGGTAGTTGTAGTTGGTAGTTGTAGTTGGTAGTTGGTAGTTGTAGTTGTAGTTGTAGTTGGTAATTGTAGTTGGTAGTTGTAGTTGGTAGTTGTAGTTGGTAGTTGTAGTTGGTAGTTGTAGTTGGTAGTTGTAGTTGGTAGTTGTAGTTGTAGTTGTAGTTGGTAGTTGTAGTTGGTAGTTGTAGTTGGTAGTTGTAGATGGTAGCTGTAGTTGTAGCTGTAGTTGATAGTTGTAGTTGGTAGTTGTAGTTGGTAGTTGTAGTTGGTAGTTGTAGTTGGTAGTTGTAGTTGGTAGTTGTAGTTGGTAGTTGTAGTTGGTAGTTGTAGTTGTAGTTGTAGTTGTAGTTGGTAGTTGTAGTTGGTAGTTGTAGTTGGTAGTTGGAGTTGGTAGTTGGAGTTGGTAGTTGCAGTTGGTAGTTGCAGTTGGTAGTTGTAGTTGGTAGTTGTAGTTGGTAGTTGTAGTTTGTAGTTGTAGTTGGTAGTTGTAGTTGGTAGTTGTAGTTGGTAGTTGCAGTTGGTAGTTGCAGTTGGTAGTTGTAGTTGGTAGTTGTAGTTGGTAGTTGTAGTTGGTAGTTGTAGCTGGCAGTTGTAGCTGGCAGTTGTAGCTGGCTGTTGTAGCTGGCTGTTGTAGCTGGCAGTTGTAGCTGGCAGTTGTAGCTGGTAGTTGTAGTTGGTAGTTGTAGTTGGTAGTTGTAGTTGGTAGTTGTAGTTGGTAGTTGTAGTTTGTAGTTGTAGTTGGTAGTTGTAGTTGGTAGATGTATTTGGTAGTTGTAGTTGGTCGTTGGAGTTGGTAGTTGCAGTTGGTAGTTGCAGTTGGTAGTTGTAGTTGTTGTTGTAGTTGGTAGTTGTAGTTGTAGTTGTAGTTGTAGTTGTAGTTGTTGTTGTAGTTGGTAGTTGTAGTTGGTAGTTGTAGTTGGTAGTTGTAGTTGGTAGTTGTAGTTGGTAGTTCTAGTTGGTTTGTTGTAGTTGGTAGTTGCAGTTGGTAGTTGCAGTTGGTAGTTGCAGTTGGTAGTTGTAGTTGGTAGTTGCAGTTGGTAGTTGCAGTTGGTAGTTGCAGTTGGTAGTTGCAGTTGGTACTTGCAGTTGGTAGTTGTAGTTGGTAGTTGTAGTTGGTAGTTGTAGTTGGTTTGTTGTAGTTGGTTTGTTGTAGTTGGTAGTTGTAGTTGGTAGTTGTAGTTGGTAGTTGTAGTTGGTAGTTGTAGTTGGTAGTTGTAGTTGGTAGTTGTAGTTGGTAGTTGTAGTTGGTAGTTGTAGATGGTAGTTGTAGTTGGTAGTTGAAGTTGGTAGTTGTAGCTGGCTGTTGTAGCTGGCAGTTGTAGCTGGCAGTTGTAGCTGGCAGTTGTAGCTTGCAGTTGTAGCTGGCAGTTGTAGCTGGCAGTTGTAACTGGCATTTGTAGCTGGCAGTTGTAGCTGGCAGTTGTAGCTGGCTGTTGTAGCTGGCAGTTGTAGCTGGCAGTTGTAGCTGGCAGTTGTAGCTGGCAGTTGTAGCTCGTAGTTGTAGTTGGTAGTTGTAGTTGGTAGTTGTAGTTGGTAGTTGTAGTTTGTAGTTGTAGTTGGTAGTTGTAGTTGGTAGTTGTAGTTGGTAGATGTATTTGGTAGTTGTAGTTGGTCGTTGGAGTTGGTAGTTGCAGTTGGTAGTCGCAGTTGGTAGTTGCAGTTGGTAGTTGCAGGTGGTAGTTGCAGTTGGTAGTTGTAGTTGGTAGTTGTAGTTGGTAGTTGTAGTTGGTAGTTGTAGTTGGTAGTTGTAGTTGGTAGTTGTAGTTGGTAGTTGTAGTTGGTAGTTGTAGTTGTAGTTGTAGTTGTAGTTGTTGTTGTAGTTGTAGTTGTAGTTGTAGTTGTAGTTGTAGTTGTAGTTGTAGTTGTAGTTGTAGTTGTAGTTGTAGTTGTAGTTGTAGTTGTAGTTGTAGTTGTTGTTGTTGCTGTTGTTGTTGTTGTTGTTGTTATTGTTGTAGTTGTTGTTGTGGTTGTAGTTGTTGGTGTGTCGTTGTCGTTGTCGTTGTCGTTGTTGTTGTCGTTGTTGTCGTTGTTGTCGTTGTTGTCGTTGCTGTCGTTGTTGTCGTTGTTGTCGTTGCTGTCGTTGCTGTCGTTGCTTTCGTTGCTGTCGTTGCTGTCGTTGTTGTCGTTGTTGTCGTTGTTGCCGTTGTTGCCGTGGTTGTCGTTGTTGTCGTTGTTGTCGTTGTTGTCGTTGTTGTCGTTGTTGTCGTTGTTGTCGTTGTTGTTATTGTAGTTGTTCTCGTTGTTGTCGTCGTTGTCGTCGTTGTCGTCGTTGTCGTCGTTGTTCTCGTTGTTGTTGTTGTTGTCGTTGTTGTCGTTGTTGTTGTTGTTGCTGTTGTTGTTGTAGTTGTAGTTGTTGTTGTAGTTGTTGTTGTTGTTGTAGTTGTAGTTGTAGTTGTAGTTGTAGTTGTAGTTGTTGTTGTTGTTGTAGTTGTAGTTGTAGTAGTAGTTGTAGGTGTAGTTGTAGTTGTAGTTGTAGTTGTAGTTGTTGTTGTAGTTGTTGTTGTAGTTGTAGTTGTAGTTGTAGTTGCAGTTGTAGTTGTAGTTGTAGTTGTAGTTGTAGTCGTAGTTGTAGTTGTAGTTGTAGATGTAGTTGTAGTTGGTAGTTGTAGTTGGTAGTTGTAGTTGGTAGTTGGTAGTTGTAGTTGTAGTTGTAGTTGGTAGTTGTAGTTGGTAGTTGTAGTTGGTAGTTGTAGTTGGTAGTTGTAGTTGGTAGTTGTAGTTGGTAGTTGTAGTTGGTAGTTGTAGTTGTAGTTGTAGTTGTAGTTGATAGTTGTAGTTGGTAGTTGTAGTTGGTAGTCGTAGTTGGTAGTTGTAGTTGGTAGTTGTAGTTGGGAGTTGTAGTTCGTAGTTGTAGTTGGTAGTTGTTGTTGGTAGTTGTAGTTGGTAGTTGTAGTTGGTAGTTGTAGTTGGTAGTTGTAGTTGGTAGTTGTAGTTGGTAGTTGTAGTTGGTAGTTGTAGTTGGTAGTTGTAGTTGGTAGTTGTAGTTGTAGTTGGTAGTTGTAGTTGGTAGTTGGAGTTGGTAGTTGCAGTTGGTAGTTGCAGTTAGTAGTTGCAGTTGGTAGTTGTAGTTGGTAGTTGTAGTTGGTAGTTGTAGTTGGTAGTTGTAGTTGGTAGTTGTAGTTGGTAGTTGTAGTTGGTAGTTGTAGTTGGTAGCTGTAGTTGGTAGTTGTAGTTGGTAGTTGTAGTTGGTAGTTGTAGTTGGTAGTTGTAGTTGGTAGTTGCAGTTGGTAGTTGTAGTTGGTAGTTGTAGTTGGTAGTTGCAGTTGGTACTTGCAGTTGGTAGTTGTAGTTGGTAGTTGTAGTTGGTAGTTGTAGTTGGTTTGTTGTAGTTGGTTTGTTGTAGTTGGTAGTTGTAGTTGGTAGTTGTAGTTGGTAGTTGTAGTTGGTAGTTGTAGTTGGTAGTTGTAGTTGGTAGTTGTAGTTGGTAGTTGTAGTTGGTAGTTGTAGTTGGTAGTTGTAGTTGGTAGTTGAAGTTGGTAGTTGTAGCTGGCTGTTGTAGCTGGCAGTTGTAGCTGGCAGTTGTAGCTGGCAGTTGTAGCTTGCAGTTGTAGCTGGCAGTTGTAGCTGGCAGTTGTAACTGGCATTTGTAGCTGGCAGTTGTAGCTGGCAGTTGTAGCTGGCTGTTGTAGCTGGCAGTTGTAGCTGGCAGTTGTAGCTGGCAGTTGTAGCTGGCAGTTGTAGCTCGTAGTTGTAGTTGGTAGTTGTAGTTGGTAGTTGTAGTTGGTAGTTGTAGTTTGTAGTTGTAGTTGGTAGTTGTAGTTGGTAGTTGTAGTTGGTAGATGTATTTGGTAGTTGTAGTTGGTCGTTGGAGTTGGTAGTTGCAGTTGGTAGTCGCAGTTGGTAGTTGCAGTTGGTAGTTGCAGGTGGTAGTTGCAGTTGGTAGTTGTAGTTGGTAGTTGTAGTTGGTAGTTGTAGTTGGTAGTTGTAGTTGGTAGTTGTAGTTGGTAGTTGTAGTTGGTAGTTGTAGTTGGTAGTTGTAGTTGTAGTTGTAGATGTAGTTGTTGTTGTAGTTGTAGTTGTAGTTGTAGTTGTAGTTGTAGTTGTAGTTGTAGTTGTAGTTGTAGTTGTAGTTGTAGTTGTAGTTGTAGTTGTAGTTGTTGTTGTTGCTGTTGTTGTTGTTGTTGTTGTTGTTGTTGTTATTGTTGTAGTTGTTGTTGTGTTTGTAGTTGTTGGTGTGTCGTTGTCGTTGTTGTTGTCGTTGTTGTCGTTGTTGTCGTTGTTGTCGTTGCTGTCGTTGTTGTCGTTGTTGTCGTTGCTGTCGTTGCTGTCGTTGCTTTCGTTGCTGTCGTTGCTGTCGTTGTTGTCGTTGTTGTCGTTGTTGCCGTTGTTGCCGTGGTTGTCGTTGTTGTCGTTGTTGTCGTTGTTGTCGTTGTTGTCGTTGTTGTCGTTGTTGTTATTGTAGTTGTTCTCGTTGTTGTCGTCGTTGTCGTCGTTGTCGTCGTTGTCGTCGTTGTTCTCGTTGTTGTTGTTGTTGTCGTTGTTGTCGTTGTTGTTGTTGTTGCTGTTGTTGTTGTAGTTGTAGTTGTTGTTGTAGTTGTTGTTGTTGTTGTAGTTGTAGTTGTAGTTGTAGTTGTAGTTGTAGTTGTTGTTGTTGTTGTAGTTGTAGTTGTAGTAGTAGTTGTAGTTGTAGGTGTAGTTGTAGTTGTAGTTGTAGTTGTAGTTGTTGTTGTAGTTGTTGTTGTAGTTGTAGTTGTAGTTGTAGTTGCAGTTGTAGTTGTAGTTGTAGTTGTAGTTGTAGTCGTAGTTGTAGTTGTAGTTGTAGATGTAGTTGTAGTTGGTAGTTGTAGTTGGTAGTTGGTAGTTGTAGTTGTAGTTGTAGTTGGTAGTTGTAGTTGGTAGTTGTAGTTGGTAGTTGTAGTTGGTAGTTGTAGTTGGTAGTTGTAGTTGGTAGTTGTAGTTGTAGTTGTAGTTGTAGTTGTAGTTGATAGTTGTAGTTGGTAGTTGTAGTTGGTAGCCGTAGTTGGTAGTTGTAGTTGGTAGTTGTAGTTGGTAGTTGTAGTTCGTAGTTGTAGTTGGTAGTTGTTGTTGGTAGTTGTAGTTGGTAGATGTAGTTGGTAGTTGTAGTTGGTAGTTGTAGTTGGTAGTTGTAGTTGGTAGTTGTAGTTGGTAGTTGTAGTTGGTAGTTGTAGTTGGTAGTTGTAGTTTGTAGTTGTAGTTGGTAGTTGTAGATGGTAGTTGTAGTTGGTAGTTGTAGTTGGTAGTTGTAGTTGGTAGTTGTAGTTGGTAGTTGTAGTTGGCAGTTGTAGTTGGTAGTTGTAGTTGGTAGTTGTAGTTGGTAGTTGTAGTTGTAGCTGTAGCTGTAGTTGATAGTTGTAGTTGGTAGTTGTAGTTGGTAGTTGTAGTTGGTAGTTGTAGTTGGTAGTTGTAGTTGGTAGTTGTAGTTGGTAGTTGTAGTTGTAGTTGTAGTTGGTAGTTGTAGTTGGTAGTTGTAGTTGGTAGTTGGAGTTGGTAGTTGCAGTTGGTAGTTGTAGTTGGTAGTTGTAGTTGGTAGTTGTAGTTGGTAGTTGTAGTTTGTAGTTGTAGTTGGTAGTTGTAGTTGGTAGATGTATTTGGTAGTTGTAGTTGGTCGTTGGAGTTGGTAGTTGCAGTTGGTAGTTGCAGTTGGTAGTTGTAGCTGTTGTTGTAGTTGGTAGTTGTAGTTGTAGTTGTAGTTGTAGTTGTTGTTGTAGTTGGTAGTTGTAGTTGGTAGTTGTAGTTGGTAGTTGTAGTTGGTAGTTCTAGTTGATTTGTTGTAGTTGGTAGTTGCAGTTGGTAGTTGCAGTTGGTAGTTGTAGTTCCAGTTGGTAGTTGTAGTTGTTGTTGTTTTTGTAGTTGTTGTTGTTGCAGTTGTTGTTGTTGTTGTAGTTGTTGTTGTTGTTGTAGTTGTTGTTGTTGTTGTAGTTGTAGTTGTAGTTGTAGTTGGTAGTTGTAGTTGGTAGTTGTAGTTGGTAGTTGTAGTTGGTAGTTGTAGTTGGTAGTTGTAGTTGGTAGTTGAAGTTGGTAGTTGTAGCTGGCTGTTGTAGCTGGCAGTTGTAGCTGGCAGTTGTAGCTGGCAGTTGTAGCTTGCAGTTGTAGCTGGCAGTTGTAGCTGGCAGTTGTAACTGGCATTTGTAGCTGGCAGTTGTAGCTGGCAGTTGTAGCTGGCTGTTGTAGCTGGCAGTTGTAGCTGGCAGTTGTAGCTGGCAGTTGTAGCTGGCAGTTGTAGCTCGTAGTTGTAGTTGGTAGTTGTAGTTGGTAGTTGTAGTTGGTAGTTGTAGTTTGTAGTTGTAGTTGGTAGTTGTAGTTGGTAGTTGTAGTTGGTAGATGTATTTGGTAGTTGTAGTTGGTCGTTGGAGTTGGTAGTTGCAGTTGGTAGTCGCAGTTGGTAGTTGCAGTTGGTAGTTGCAGGTGGTAGTTGCAGTTGGTAGTTGTAGTTGGTAGTTGTAGTTGGTAGTTGTAGTTGGTAGTTGTAGTTGGTAGTTGTAGTTGGTAGTTGTAGTTGGTAGTTGTAGTTGGTAGTTGTAGTTGTAGTTGTAGATGTAGTTGTTGTTGTAGTTGTAGTTGTAGTTGTAGTTGTAGTTGTAGTTGTAGTTGTAGTTGTAGTTGTAGTTGTAGTTGTAGTTGTAGTTGTAGTTGTAGTTGTTGTTGTTGCTGTTGTTGTTGTTGTTGTTGTTATTGTTGTAGTTGTTGTTGTGTTTGTAGTTGTTGGTGTGTCGTTGTCGTTGTCGTTGTCGTTGTTGTTGTCGTTGTTGTCGTTGTTGTCGTTGTTGTCGTTGCTGTCGTTGTTGTCGTTGTTGTCGTTGTTGTCGTTGCTGTCGTTGCTGTCGTTGCTTTCGTTGCTGTCGTTGCTGTCGTTGTTGTCGTTGTTGTCGTTGTTGCCGTTGTTGCCGTGGTTGTCGTTGTTGTCGTTGTTGTCGTTGTTGTCGTTGTTGTCGTTGTTGTCGTTGTTGTCGTTGTTGTTATTGTAGTTGTTCTCGTTGTTGTCGTCGTTGTCGTCGTTGTCGTCGTTGTCGTCGTTGTTCTCGTTGTTGTTGTTGTTGTCGTTGTTGTCGTTGTTGTTGTTGTTGCTGTTGTTGTTGTAGTTGTAGTTGTTGTTGTAGTTGTTGTTGTTGTTGTAGTTGTAGTTGTAGTTGTAGTTGTAGTTGTAGTTGTTGTTGTTGTTGTAGTTGTAGTTGTAGTAGTAGTTGTAGTTGTAGGTGTAGTTGTAGTTGTAGTTGTAGTTGTAGTTGTTGTTGTAGTTGTTGTTGTAGTTGTAGTTGTAGTTGTAGTTGCAGTTGTAGTTGTAGTTGTAGTTGTAGTTGTAGTCGTAGTTGTAGTTGTAGTTGTAGATGTAGTTGTAGTTGGTAGTTGTAGTTGGTAGTTGGTAGTTGTAGTTGTAGTTGTAGTTGGTAGTTGTAGTTGGTAGTTGTAGTTGGTAGTTGTAGTTGGTAGTTGTAGTTGGTAGTTGTAGTTGGTAGTTGTAGTTGTAGTTGTAGTTGTAGTTGTAGTTGATAGTTGTAGTTGGTAGTTGTAGTTGGTAGCCGTAGTTGGTAGTTGTAGTTGGTAGTTGTAGTTGGTAGTTGTAGTTCGTAGTTGTAGTTGGTAGTTGTTGTTGGTAGTTGTAGTTGGTAGATGTAGTTGGTAGTTGTAGTTGGTAGTTGTAGTTGGTAGTTGTAGTTGGTAGTTGTAGTTGGTAGTTGTAGTTGGTAGTTGTAGTTGGTAGTTGTAGTTTGTAGTTGTAGTTGGTAGTTGTAGATGGTAGTTGTAGTTGGTAGTTGTAGTTGGTAGTTGTAGTTGGTAGTTGTAGTTGGTAGTTGTAGTTGGCAGTTGTAGTTGGTAGTTGTAGTTGGTAGTTGTAGTTGGTAGTTGTAGTTGTAGCTGTAGTTGATAGTTGTAGTTGGTAGTTGTAGTTGGTAGTTGTAGTTGGTAGTTGTAGTTGGTAGTTGTAGTTGGTAGTTGTAGTTGGTAGTTGTAGTTGTAGTTGTAGTTGGTAGTTGTAGTTGGTAGTTGTAGTTGGTAGTTGGAGTTGGTAGTTGCAGTTGGTAGTTGTAGTTGGTAGTTGTAGTTGGTAGTTGTAGTTGGTAGTTGTAGTTTGTAGTTGTAGTTGGTAGTTGTAGTTGGTAGATGTATTTGGTAGTTGTAGTTGGTCGTTGGAGTTGGTAGTTGCAGTTGGTAGTTGCAGTTGGTAGTTGTAGTTGTTGTTGTAGTTGGTAGTTGTAGTTGTAGTTGTAGTTGTAGTTGTTGTTGTAGTTGGTAGTTGTAGTTGGTAGTTGTAGTTGGTAGTTGTAGTTGGTAGTTCTAGTTGATTTGTTGTAGTTGGTAGTTGCAGTTGGTAGTTGCAGTTGGTAGTTGCAGTTGGTAGTTGCTGTTAGTGGTTGCAGTTGGTAGTTGCAGTTGGTAGTTGCAGTTGGTAGTTGCAGTTGGTAGTTGCAGTTGGTAGTTGCAGTTGGTAGTTGTAGTTGGTAGTTGTACTTGGTAGTTGCAGTTGGTAGTTGTAGTTGGTAGTTGTAGTTGTAGTTGTAGTTGTAGTTGTAGTTGGTAGTTGTAGTTGGTAGTTGTAGTTGGTAGTTGTAGTTGGTAGCTGTAGTTGGTAGTTGTAGTTGGTAGTTGTACTTGGTAGGTGTAGTTGGTAGTTGTAGTTGGTAGTTGTAGTTGGTAGTTGTAGTTGGTAGTTGCAGTTGGTAGTTGCAGTTGGTAGCTGTAGTTTGTAGTTGTAGTTGGTAGTTGTAGTTGGTAGTTGTAGTTGGTAGTTGTAGTTGGTAGTTGTAGTTGCTAGTTGTAGTTGGTAGTTGTAGTTGGTAGTTGTAGTTGGTAGTTGTAGCTGGTAGTTGTAGTTGGTAGTTGTAGTTGGTCGTTGCAGTTGGTAGTTGTAGTTGGTAGTTGTAGTTGGTAGTTGTAGTTGGTAGTTGTAGTTGGTAGTTGTAGTTGGTAGTTGTAGTTGGTAGTTGTAGTTGTAGTTGTAGTTGGTAGTTGTAGTTGGTAGTTGTAGTTGGTAGTTGTAGTTGGTAGTTGTAGTTGGTAGTTGTAGTTGGTAGTTGTACTTGGTAGTTGTAGTTGGTAGTTGTAGTTGGTAGTTGTAGTTGGTAGTTGTAGTTGGTAGTTGTAGTTGGTAGTTGTAGTTGCTAGTTGTAGTTGGTAGTTGTAGTTGGTAGTTGTAGTTGGTAGTTGTAGCTGGTAGTTGTAGTTGGTAGTTGTAGTTGGTAGTTGCAGTTGGTAGTTGTAGTTGGTAGTTGTAGTTGGTAGTTGTAGTTGGTAGTTGTAGTTGTAGTTGTAGTTGGTAGTTGTAGTTGGTAGTTGTAGTTGGTAGTTGGAGTTGGTAGTTGCAGTTGGTAGTTGCAGTTGGTGGTTGCAGTTGGTAGTTGCAGTTGGTAGTTGCAGTTGGTAGTTGCAGTTGGTAGTTGCTGTTAGTGGTTGCAGTTGGTAGTTGCAGTTGGTAGTTGCAGTTGGTAGTTGCAGTTGGTAGTTGCAGTTGGTAGTTGCAGTTGGTAGTTGTAGTTGGTAGTTGTACTTGGTAGTTGCAGTTGGTAGTTGTAGTTGGTAGTTGTAGTTGGTAGTTGTAGTTGGTAGTTGTTGTTGGTAGTTGTAGTTGGTAGTTGCAGTTGGTAGTTGTAGTTGGTAGTTGTAGATGGTAGTTGTAGTTGGTAGTTGTAGTTGGTAGTTGTAGCTGGCAGTTGTAGCTGGCAGTTGTAGCTGGCTGTTGTAGCTGGCAGTTGTAGCTGGCAGTTGTAGCTGGCAGTTGTAGCTGGTAGTTGTAGTTGGTAGTTGTAGTTGGTAGTTGTAGTTGGTAGTTGTAGTTGGTAGTTGTAGTTTGTAGTTGTAGTTGGTAGTTGTAGTTGGTAGATGTATTTGGTAGTTGTAGTTGGTCGTTGGAGTTGGTAGTTGCAGTTGGTAGTTGCAGTTGGTAGTTGTAGTTGTTGTTGTAGTTGGTAGGTGTAGTTGTAGTTGTAGTTGTAGTTGTAGTTGTTGTTGTAGTTGGTAGTTGTAGTTGGTAGTTGTAGTTGGTAGTTGTAGTTGGTAGTTGTAGTTGGTTTGTTGTAGTTGGTAGTTGCAGTTGGTAGTTGCAGTTGGTAGTTGCAGTTGGTAGTTGTAGTTCCAGTTGGTAGTTGTAGTTGTAGTTGTTGTTTTTGTAGTTGTTGTTGTTGTAGTTGTTGTTGTTGTTGTAGTTGTTGTTGTTGTAGTTGTACTTGTAGTTGCAGTTGGTAGTTGTAGTTGGTAGTTGTAGTTGGCAGTTGTAGTTGTAGTTGTTGTAGTTGTAGTTGTAGATGTAGTTGTAGTTGTAGTTGTAGTTGGTAGTTGTAGTTGGTAGTTGTAGTTGGCAGTTGTAGATGGTAGTTGTAGTTGGTAGTTGTAGTTGGTAGTTGTAGTTGGTAGTTGTAGTTGTAGTTGTTGTTGTAGTTGTAGTTGTAGTTGTAGATGGTAGTTGTAGTTGGTAGTTGTAGTTGGTAGTTGTAGCTGGCAGTTGTAGCTGGCAGTTGTAGCTGGCTGTTGTAGCTGGCAGTTGTAGCTGGCAGTTGTAGCTGGCAGTTGTAGCTGGTAGTTGTAGTTGGTAGTTGTAGTTGGTAGTTGTAGTTGTAGTTGTTGTTGTAGTTGTAGTTGTAGTTGTATTTGTAGTTGTAGTTGTACTTGTAGTTGTAGTTGTAGTTGGTAGTTGTAGTTGGTAGTTGTAGTTGGTAGTTGTAGTTGGTAGTTGTAGTTGGTAGTTGTAGTTGTAGTTGTTGTTGTAGTTGTAGTTGTAGTTGTAGTTGTAGTTGTAGTTGTAGTTGTAGTTGGTAGTTGTAGTTGGTAGTTGTAGTTGGTAGTTGTAGATGGTAGTTGTAGTTGGTAGTTGTAGTTGGTAGTTGTACTTGGTAGTTGTAGTTGGTAGTTGTAGTTGGTAGTTGTAGTTGGTAGTTGCAGTTGGTAGCTGTAGTTCGTAGTTGTAGTTGGTAGTTGTAGTTGGTAGTTGTAGTTCGTAGTTGTAGTTGGTAGTTGTAGTTGTAGTTGTTGTTGTAGTTGTAGTTGTAGTTGTAGTTGTAGTTGTAGTTGTAGTTGGTAGTTGTAGTTGGTAGTTGTAGTTGGTAGTTGTAGATGGTAGTTGTAGTTGGTAGTTGTAGTTGGTAGTTGTACTTGGTAGTTGTAGTTGGTAGTTGTAGTTGGTAGTTGTAGTTGGTAGTTGTAGTTGGTAGTTGTAGTTGGTAGTTGCAGTTGGTAGCTGTAGTTCGTAGTTGTAGTTGGTAGTTGTAGTTGGTAGTTGTAGTTGGTAGTTGTAGTTGGTAGTTGTAGTTGGTAGTTGTAGTTGGTAGTTGTAGTTGGTAGTTGTAGTTGGTAGTTGTAGCTGGTAGTTGTAGTTGGTAGTTGTAGTTGGTAGTTGTAGCTGGCAGTTGTAGCTGGCAGTTGTAGCTGGCTGTTGTAGCTGGCAGTTGTAGCTGGCAGTTGTAGCTGGCAGTTGTAGCTGGTAGTTGTAGTTGGTAGTTATTGTTGGTAGTTGTAGTTGGTAGTTGTAGTTGGTAGTTGTAGTTTGTAGTTGTAGTTGGTAGTTGTAGTTGGTAGATGTATTTGGTAGTTGTAGTTGGTGGTTGCAGTTGGTAGTTGCAGTTGGTAGCTGTAGTTCGTAGTTGTAGTTGGTAGTTGTAGTTGGTAGTTGTAGTTGGTAGTTGTAGTTGGTAATTGTAGTTGGTAGTTGTAGTTGGTAGTTGTAGTTGGTAGTTGTAGTTGGTAGTTGTAGCTGGTAGTTGTAGTTGGTAGTTGTAGTTGGTAGTTGCGGTTGGTAGTTGTAGTTGGTAGTTGTAGTTGGCAGTTGTAGATGGTAGTTGTAGTTGGTAGTTGTAGTTGGTAGTTGTACTTGGTAGTTGTAGTTGGTAGTTGTAGTTGGTAGTTGTAGTTGGTAGTTGTAGTTGGTAGTTGTAGTTGGTAGTTGCAGTTGGTAGCTGTAGTTCGTAGTTGTAGTTGGTAGTTGTAGTTGGTAGTTGTAGTTCGTAGTTGTAGTTGGTAGTTGTAGTTGGTAGTTGTAGTTGGTAGTTGTAGTTGGTAGTTGCAGTTGGTAGTTGCAGTTGGTAGTTGCAGTTGGTAGTTGCAGTTGGTAGTTGCAGTTGGTAGTTGCAGTTGGTAGTTGCAGTTAGCAGTTGCTGTTGGTAGTTGCAGTTGGTAGTTGCAGTTGGTAGTTGCAGTTGGTAGTTGCAGCTGGTAGTTGCAGTTGGTAGTTGCAGTTGGTAGTTGTAGTTGGTAGTTGTACTTGGTAGTTGTAGTTGGTAGTTGTAGTTGGTAGTTGTAGTTGGTAGTTGTAGTTGGTAGTTGTAGTTGGTAGTTGCAGTTGGTAGCTGTAGTTCGTAGTTGTAGTTGGTAGTTGTAGTTGGTAGTTGTAGTTGGTAGTTGTAGTTGGTAGTTGTAGTTGTAGTTGTTGTTGTAGTTGTAGTTGTAGTTGTAGTTGTAGTTGTAGTTGTAGTTGGTAGTTGTAGTTGGTAGTTGTAGTTGGTAGTTGTAGATGGTAGTTGTAGTTGGTAGTTGTAGTTGGTAGTTGTACTTGGTAGTTGTAGTTGGTAGTTGTAGTTGGTAGTTGTAGTTGGTAGTTGTAGTTGGTAGTTGTAGTTGGTAGTTGCAGTTGGTAGCTGTAGTTCGTAGTTGTAGTTGGTAGTTGTAGTTGGTAGTTGTAGTTGGTAGTTGTAGTTGGTAGTTGTAGTTGGTAGTTGTAGTTGGTAGTTGTAGTTGGTAGTTGTAGTTGGTAGTTGTAGCTGGTAGTTGTAGTTGGTAGTTGTAGTTGGTAGTTGTAGCTGGCAGTTGTAGCTGGCAGTTGTAGCTGGCTGTTGTAGCTGGCAGTTGTAGCTGGCAGTTGTAGCTGGCAGTTGTAGCTGGCTGTTGTAGTTGGTAGTTGTAGTTGGTAGTTGTAGTTGGTAGTTGTAGCTGGTAGTTGTAGTTGGTAGTTGTAGTTGGTAGTTGTAGTTGGTAGTTGTAGTTGGTAGTTGTAGTTGGTAGTTGTACTTGGTAGTTGTAGTTGGTAGTTGTAGTTGGTAGTTGTAGTTGGTAGTTGGAGTTGGTAGTTGCAGTTGGTAGTTGCAGTTGGTGGTTGCAGTTGGTAGTTGCAGTTGGTAGTTGCAGTTGGTAGTTGCAGTTGGTAGTTGCTGTTGGTGGTTGCAGATGGTAGTTGCAGTTGGTAGTTGCAGTTGGTAGTTGCAGGTGGTAGTTGCAGTTGGTAGTTGCAGTTGGTAGTGGTAGTTGGTAGTTGTACTTGGTAGTTGTAGTTGGTAGTTGTAGTTGGTAGTTGTAGTTGGTAGTTGTAGTTGGTAGTTGTTGTTGGTAGTTGTAGTTGGTAGTTGCAGTTGGTAGTTGTAGTTGGTAGTTGTAGATGGTAGTTGTAGTTGGTAGTTGTAGTTGGTAGTTGTAGCTGGCAGTTGTAGCTGGCAGTTGTAGCTGGCTGTTGTAGTTGGCAGTTGTAGCTGGCAGTTGTAGCTGGCAGTTGTAGTTGGTAGTTGTAGTTGGTAGTTGTAGTTTGGTAGTTGTAGTTGGTAGTTGTAGTTGGTAGTTGCAGTTGGTAGCTGTAGTTGGTAGTTGTAGTTGGTAGTTGTAGTTGGTAGTTGTAGTTGGTAGTTGTAGTTGTAGTTGTTGTTGTAGTTGTAGTTGTAGTTGTAGGTGTAGTTGTAGTTGTACTTGCAGTTGTAGTTGTAGTTGGTAGTTGTAGTTGGTAGTTGTAGTTGGTAGTTGTAGTTGGTAGTTGTAGTTGGTAGTTGTAGTTGGTAGTTGTAGTTGGTAGTTGTAGTTGTAGTTGTTGTTGTAGTTGTAGTTGTAGTTGTAGTTGTAGTTGTAGTTGGTAGTTGTAGTTGGTAGTTGTAGTTGGTAGTTGTAGATGGTAGTTGTAGTTGGTAGTTGTAGTTGGTAGTTGTACTTGGTAGTTGTAGTTGGTAGTTGTAGTTGGTAGTTGTAGTTGGTAGTTGTAGTTGGTAGTTGTAGTTGGTAGTTGTAGTTGGTAGTTGTAGTTGGTAGTTGTAGTTGGTAGTTGTAGTTGGTAGTTGTAGTTGTAGTTGTTGTTGTAGTTGTAGTTGTAGTTGTAGTTGTAGTTGTAGTTGTAGTTGTAGGTGTAGTTGTAGTTGTACTTGCAGTTGTAGTTGTAGTTGGTAGTTGTAGTTGGTAGTTGTAGTTGGTAGTTGTAGTTGGTAGTTGTAGTTGGTAGTTGTAGTTGGTAGTTGTAGTTGTAGTTGTTGTTGTAGTTGTTGTTGTAGTTGTAGTTGTAGTTGTAGTCGTAGTTGTAGTTGTAGTTGTAGATGTAGTTGTAGTTGGTAGTTATAGTTGGTAGTTGTAGTTGGTAGTTGGTAGTTGGTAGTTGTAGTTGTAGTTGTAGTTGGTAGTTGTAGTTGGTAGTTGTAGTTGGTAGTTGTAGTTGGTAGTTGTAGTTGGTAGTTGTAGTTGGTAGTTGTAGTTGGTAGTTGTAGTTGGTAGTTGTAGTTGTAGTTGTTGTTGTAGTTGTAGTTGTAGTTGTAGTTGTAGTTGTAGTTGGTAGTTGTAGTTGGTAGTTGTAGTTGGTAGTTGTAGATGGTAGTTGTAGTTGGTAGTTGTAGTTGGTAGTTGTACTTGGTAGTTGTAGTTGGTAGTTGTAGTTGGTAGTTGTAGTTGGTAGTTGTAGTTGGTAGTTGCAGTTGGTAGCTGTAGTTCGTAGTTGTAGTTGGTAGTTGTAGTTGGTAGTTGTAGTTGGTAGTTGTAGTTGGTAGTTGTAGTTGGTAGTTGTAGTTGGTAGTTGTAGTTGGTAGTTGTAGTTGGTAGTTGTAGTTTGTAGTTGTAGTTGGTAGTTGTAGTTGGTAGATGTATTTGGTAGTTGTAGTTGGTCGTTGGAGTTGGTAGTTGCAGTTGGTAGTTGCAGTTGGTAGTTGTAGTTGTTGTTGTAGTTGGTAGTTGTAGTTGTAGTTGTAGTTGTAGTTGTAGTTGTTGTTGTAGTTGGTAGTTGTAGTTGGTAGTTGTAGTTGGTAGTTGTAGTTGGTAGTTGTAGTTGGTAGTTGTAGTTGGTAGTTGTAGTTGTAGTTGTAGTTGGTAGTTGTAGTTGGTAGTTGTAGTTGGTAGTTGTAGTTGGTAGCTGTAGTTGTAGCTGTAGTTGATAGTTGTAGTTGGTAGTTGTAGTTGGTAGTTGTAGTTGGTAGTTGTAGTTGGTAGTTGTAGTTGGTAGTTGTAGTTGGTAGTTGTAGTTGGTAGTTGTAGTTGTAGTTGTAGTTGTAGTTGGTAGTTGTAGTTGGTAGTTGTAGTTGGTAGTTGGAGTTGGTAGTTGGAGTTGGTAGTTGCAGTTGGTAGTTGCAGTTGGTAGTTGTAGTTGGTAGTTGTAGTTGGTAGTTGTAGTTGGTAGTTGTAGTTGGTAGTTGTAGTTGGTAGTTGTAGTTGGTAGTTGTAGTTGGTAGTTGCAGTTGGTAGTTGTAGTTGGTAGTTGTAGTTGGTAGTTGTAGTTGGTAGTTGTAGTTGGTAGTTGTAGCTGGCAGTTGTAGCTGGCAGTTGTAGCTGGCTGTTGTAGCTGGCTGTTGTAGCTGGCAGTTGTAGCTGGCAGTTGTAGCTGGTAGTTGTAGTTGGTAGTTGTAGTTGGTAGTTGTAGTTGGTAGTTGTAGTTGGTAGTTGTAGTTTGTAGTTGTAGTTGGTAGATGTATTTGGTAGTTGTAGTTGGTCGTTGGAGTTGGTAGTTGCAGTTGGTAGTTGCAGTTGGTAGTTGTAGTTGTTGTTGTAGTTGGTAGTTGTAGTTGTAGTTGTAGTTGTAGTTGTAGTTGTTGTTGTAGTTGGTAGTTGTAGTTGGTAGTTGTAGTTGGTAGTTGTAGTTGGTAGTTCTAGTTGGTTTGTTGTAGTTGGTAGTTGCAGTTGGTAGTTGCAGTTGGTAGTTGCAGTTGGTAGTTGTAGTTGGTAGTTGCAGTTGGTAGTTGCAGTTGGTAGTTGCAGTTGGTAGTTGCAGTTGGTAGTTGCAGTTGGTAGTTGCAGTTGGTACTTGCAGTTGGTAGTTGTAGTTGGTAGTTGTAGTTGGTAGTTGTAGTTGGTTTGTTGTAGTTGGTTTGTTGTAGTTGGTAGTTGTAGTTGGTAGTTGTAGTTGGTAGTTGTAGTTGGTAGTTGTAGTTGGTAGTTGTAGTTGGTAGTTGTAGTTGGTAGTTGAAGTTGGTAGTTGTAGCTGGCTGTTGTAGCTGGCTGTTGTAGCTGGCAGTTGTAGCTGGCAGTTGTAGCTGGCAGTTGTAGCTTGCAGTTGTAGCTGGCAGTTGTAGCTGGCAGTTGTAACTGGCATTTGTAGCTGGCAGTTGTAGCTGGCAGTTGTAGCTGGCTGTTGTAGCTGGCAGTTGTAGCTTGCAGTTGTAGCTGGCAGTTGTAGCTGGCAGTTGTAACTGGCATTTGTAGCTGGCAGTTGTAGCTGGCAGTTGTAGCTGGCTGTTGTAGCTGGCAGTTGTAGCTGGCAGTTGTAGCTGGCAGTTGTAGCTGGCAGTTGTAGCTCGTAGTTGTAGTTGGTAGTTGTAGTTGGTAGTTGCAGTTGGTAGTTGTAGTTTGTAGTTGTAGTTGGTAGTTGTAGTTGGTAGTTGTAGTTGGTAGATGTATTTGGTAGTTGTAGTTGGTCGTTGGAGTTGGTAGTTGCAGTTGGTAGTCGCAGTTGGTAGTTGCAGTTGGTAGTTGCAGGTGGT
The DNA here is from genome assembly GCA_944738655.2 of Andrena hattorfiana. Classification (NCBI taxonomy): domain Eukaryota; kingdom Metazoa; phylum Arthropoda; class Insecta; order Hymenoptera; family Andrenidae; genus Andrena; species Andrena hattorfiana. Next base: position 48,886,002 of record OX122890.1, on the reverse strand, counting down.
AGTTGCAGTTGGTAGTTGTAGTTGGTAGTTGTAGTTGGTAGTTGTAGTTGGTAGTTGTAGTTGGTAGTTGTAGTTGGTAGTTGTAGTTGGTAGTTGTAGTTGGTAGTTGTAGTTGTAGTTGTAGTTGTAGTTGTTGTTGTAGTTGTAGTTGTAGTTGTAGTTGTAGTTGTAGTTGTAGTTGTAGTTGTAGTTGTAGTTGTAGTTGTAGTTGTAGTTGTAGTTGTAGTTGTAGTTGTTGTTGTTGCTGTTGTTGTTGTTGTTGTTGTTATTGTTGTAGTTGTTGTTGTGGTTGTAGTTGTTGGTGTGTCGTTGTCGTTGTCGTTGTCGTTGTTGTTGTCGTTGTTGTCGTTGTTGTCGTTGTTGTCGTTGCTGTCGTTGTTGTCGTTGTTGTCGTTGCTGTCGTTGCTGTCGTTGCTTTCGTTGCTGTCGTTGCTGTCGTTGTTGTCGTTGTTGTCGTTGTTGCCGTTGTTGCCGTGGTTGTCGTTGTTGTCGTTGTTGTCGTTGTTGTCGTTGTTGTCGTTGTTGTCGTTGTTGTCGTTGTTGTTATTGTAGTTGTTCTCGTTGTTGTCGTCGTTGTCGTCGTTGTCGTCGTTGTCGTCGTTGTCGTCGTTGTTCTCGTTGTTGTTGTTGTTGTCGTTGTTGTCGTTGTTGTTGTTGTTGCTGTTGTTGTTGTAGTTGTAGTTGTTGTTGTAGTTTTTGTTGTTGTTGTAGTTGTAGTTGTAGTTGTAGTTGTAGTTGTAGTTGTAGTTGTTGTTGTTGTTGTAGTTGTAGTTGTAGTAGTAGTTGTAGTTGTAGGTGTAGTTGTAGTTGTAGTTGTAGTTGTAGTTGTTGTTGTAATTGTTGTTGTAGTTGTAGTTGTAGTTGTAGTTGCAGTTGTAGTTGTAGTTGTAGTTGTAGTTGTAGTTGGTAGTTGTAGTTGGTAGTTGTAGTTGGTAGTTGTAGTTGGTAGTTGTAGTTGTAGTTGTAGTTGTAGTTGATAGTTGTAGTTGGTAGTTGTAGTTGGTAGTCGTAGTTGGTAGTTGTAGTTGGTAGTTGTAGTTGGTAGTTGTAGTTCGTAGTTGTAGTTGGTAGTTGTTGTTGGTAGTTGTAGTTGGTAGTTGTAGTTGGTAGTTGTAGTTGGTAGTTGTAGTTGGTAGTTGTAGTTGGTAGTTGTAGTTGGTAGTTGTAGTTGGTAGATGTAGTTTGTAGTTGTAGTTGGTAGTTGTAGATGGTAGTTGTAGTTGGTAGTTGTAGTTGGTAGTTGTAGTTGGTAGTTGTAGTTGGTAGTTGTAGTTGGCAGTTGTAGTTGGTAGTTGTAGTTGGTAGTTGTAGTTGGTAGTTGTAGTTGTAGCTGTAGTTGATAGTTGTAGTTGGTAGTTGTAGTTGGTAGTTGTAGTTGGTAGTTGTAGTTGGTAGTTGTAGTTGGTAGTTGTAGTTGGTAGTTGTAGTTGTAGTTGTAGTTGGTAGTTGTAGTTGGTAGTTGTAGTTGGTAGTTGGAGTTGGTAGTTGCAGTTGGTAGTTGCAGTTAGTAGTTGCAGTTGGTAGTTGTAGTTGGTAGTTGTAGTTGGTAGTTGTAGTTGGTAGTTGTAGTTGGTAGTTGTAGTTGGTAGTTGTAGTTGGTAGTTGTAGTTGGTAGTTGTAGTTGGTAGTTGTAGTTGGTAGTTGTAGTTGGTAGTTGTAGTTGGTAGTTGCAGTTGGTAGTTGTAGTTGGTAGTTGTAGTTGGTAGTTGTAGTTGGTAGTTGTAGTTGGTAGTTGTAGCTGGCAGTTGTAGCTGGCAGTTGTAGCTGGCTGTTGTAGCTGGCAGTTGTAGCTGGCAGTTGTAGCTGGCAGTTGTAGCTGGTAGTTGTAGTTGGTAGTTGTAGTTGGTAGTTGTAGTTGGTAGTTGTAGTTGGTAGTTGTAGTTTGTAGTTGTAGTTGGTAGTTGTAGTTGGTAGATGTATTTGGTAGTTGTAGTTGGTCGTTGGAGTTGGTAGTTGCAGTTGGTAGTTGCAGTTGGTAGTTGTAGTTGTTGTTGTAGTTGGTAGTTGTAGTTGTAGTTGTAGTTGTAGTTGTTGTTGTAGTTGGTAGTTGTAGTTGGTAGTTGTAGTTGGTAGTTGTAGTTGGTAGTTGTAGTTGGTAGTTCTAGTTGATTTGTGGTAGTTGGTAGTTGCAGTTGGTAGTTGCAGTTGGTAGTTGTAGTTCCAGTTGGTAGTTGTAGTTGTTGTTGTTTTTGTAGTTGTTGTTGTTGCAGTTGTTGTTGTTGTTGTAGTTGTTGTTGTTGTTGTAGTTGTTGTTGTTGTTGTAGTTGTAGTTGTAGTTGCAGTTGGTAGTTTTAGTTGGTAGTTGTAGTTGGTAGTTGTAATTGCAGTTGTTGTTGTAGTTGTAGTTGTAGTTGTAGTTGTAGTTGTAGTTGTAGTTGTAGTTGTAGTTGGTAGTTGTAGTTGGTAGTTGTAGTTGGTAGTTGTAGTTGGTAGCTGTAGTTGGTAGTTGTAGTTGGTAGTTGTACTTGGTAGGTGTAGTTGGTAGTTGTAGTTGGTAGTTGTAGTTGGTAGTTGTAGTTGGTAGATGTATTTGGTAGTTGTAGTTGGTCGTTGGAGTTGGTAGTTGCAGTTGGTAGTTGCAGTTGGTAGTTGTAGTTGTTGTTGTAGTTGGTAGGTGTAGTTGTAGTTGTAGTTGTAGTTGTAGTTGTTGTTGTAGTTGGTAGTTGTAGTTGGTAGTTGTAGTTGGTAGTTGTAGTTGGTAGTTGTAGTTGGCTTGTTGTAGTTGGTAGTTGCAGTTGGTAGTTGCAGTTGGTAGTTGCAGTTGGTAGTTGTAGTTCCAGTTGGTAGTTGTAGTTGTTGTTTTTGTAGTTGTTGTTGTTGTAGTTGTTGTTGTTGTTGTAGTTGTTGTTGTTGTAGTTGTACTTGTAGTTGCAGTTGGTAGTTGTAGTTGGAAGTTGTAGTTGGTAGTTGTAGTTGTAGTTGTTGTAGTTGTAGTTGTAGATGTAGTTGTAGTTGTAGTTGGTAGTTGTAGTTGGTAGTTGTAGTTGGCAGTTGTAGATGGTTGTTGTAGTTGGTAGTTGTAGTTGGTAGTTGTACTTGGTAGTTGTAGTTGGTAGTTGTAGTTGGTAGTTGTAGTTGGTAGTTGTAGTTGGTAGTTGCAGTTGGTAGCTGTAGTTCGTAGTTGTAGTTGGTAGTTGTAGTTGGTAGTTGTAGTTGGTAGTTGTAGTTGGTAGTTGTAGTTGGTAGTTGTAGTTGGTAGTTGTAGTTGGTAATTGTAGTTGTTAGTTGTAGTTGGTAGTTGTAGCTGGTAGTTGTAGTTGGTAGTTGTAGTTGGTAGTTGCAGTTGGTAGTTGTAGTTGGTAGTTGTAGTTGGTAGTTGTAGTTGGTAGTTGTAGTTGGTAGTTGTAGTTGGTAGTTGTAGTTGGTAGTTGTAGTTGGTAGTTGCAGTTGGTAGCTGTAGTTGGTAGTTGTAGTTGGTAGTTGTAGTTGGTAGTTGTAGTTGGTAGTTGTAGTTGTAGTGGTTGTTGTAGTTGTAGTTGTAGTTGTAGTTGTAGTTGTAGTTGTACTTGTAGTTGTAGTTGTAGTTGGTAGTTGTAGTTGGTAGTTGTAGTTGGTAGTTGTAGTTGGTAGTTGTAGTTGGTAGTTGTAGTTGTAGTTGTTGTTGTAGTTGTAGTTGTAGTTGTAGTTGTAGTTGTAGTTGTAGTTGGTAGTTGTAGTTGGTAGTTGTAGTTGGTAGTTGTAGATGGTAGTTGTAGTTGGTAGTTGTAGTTGGTAGTTGTACTTGGTAGTTGTAGTTGGTAGTTGTAGTTGGTAGTTGTAGTTGGTAGTTGTAGTTGGTAGTTGTAGTTGGTAGTTGCAGTTGGTAGCTGTAGTTCGTAGTTGTAGTTGGTAGTTGTAGTTGGTAGTTGTAGTTGGTAGTTGCATTTGGTAGTTGTAGTTGGTAGTTGTAGTTGGTAGTTGTAGTTGGTAGTTGTAGTTGGTAGTTGTAGCTGGTAGTTGTAGTTGGTAGTTGTAGTTGGTAGTTGTAGCTGGCAGTTGTAGCTGGCAGTTGTAGCTGGCTGTTGTAGCTGGCAGTTGTAGCTGGCAGTTGTAGCTGGCAGTTGTAGCTGGTAGTTGTAGTTGGTAGTTGTTGTTGGTAGTTGTAGTTGGTAGTTGTAGTTGGTAGTTGTAGTTTGTAGTTGTAGTTGGTAGTTGTAGTTGGTAGATGTATTTGGTAGTTGTAGTTGGTCGTTGCAGTTGGTAGTTGCAGTTGGTAGCTGTAGTTCGTAGTTGTAGTTGGTAGTTGTAGTTGGTAGTTGTAGTTGGTAGTTGTAGTTGGTAGTTGTAGTTGGTAGTTGTAGTTGGTAGTTGTAGTTGGTAGTTGTAGCTGGTAGTTGTAGTTGGTAGTTGTAGTTGGTAGTTGCAGTTGGTAGTTGTAGTTGGTAGTTGTAGTTGGCAGTTGTAGATGGTAGTTGTAGTTGGTAGTTGTAGTTGGTAGTTGTACTTGGTAGTTGTAGTTGGTAGTTGTAGTTGGTAGTTGTAGTTGGTAGTTGTAGTTGGTAGTTGTAGTTGGTAGTTGCAGTTGGTAGCTGTAGTTCGTAGTTGTAGTTGGTAGTTGTAGTTGGTAGTTGTAGTTCGTAGTTGTAGTTGGTAGTTGTAGTTGGTAGTTGTAGTTGGTAGTTGTAGTTGGTAGTTGCAGTTGGTAGTTGCAGTTGGTAGTTGCAGTTGGTAGTTGCAGTTGGTAGTTGCAGTTGGTAGTTGCAGTTAGCAGTTGCTGTTGGTAGTTGCAGTTGGTAGTTGCAGTTGGTAGTTGCAGTTGGTAGTTGCAGCTGGTAGTTGCAGTTGGTAGTTGCAGTTGGTAGTTGTAGTTGGTAGTTGTAGTTGGTAGTTGTACTTGGTTTGTTGTAGTTGGTAGTTGAAGTTGGTGGTTGTAGCTGGCAGTTGTAGCTTTCAGTTGTAGCTGGCAGTTGTAGCTGGCAGTTGTAGCTGGCAGTTGTAGCTGGCAGTTGTAGCTGGCAGTTGTAGCTGGCTGTTGTAGTTGGTAGTTGTAGTTGGTAGTTGTAGTTGGTAGTTGTAGCTGGTAGTTGTAGTTGGTAGTTGTAGTTGGTAGTTGTAGTTGGTAGTTGTAGTTGGTAGTTGTAGTTGGTAGTTGTACTTGGTAGTTGTAGTTGGTAGTTGTAGTTGGTAGTTGTAGTTGGTAGTTGTAGTTGGTAGTTGTAGTTGGTAGTTGTAGTTGTAGTTGTAGTTGTAGTTGGTAGTTGTAGTTGGTAGTTGTAGTTGGTAGTTGGAGTTGGTAGTTGCAGTTGGTAGTTGCAGTTGGTGGTTGCAGTTGGTAGTTGCAGTTGGTAGTTGCAGTTGGTAGTTGCAGTTGGTAGTTGCTGTTGGTGGTTGCAGATGGTAGTTGCAGTTGGTAGTTGCAGTTGGTAGTTGCAGGTGGTAGTTGCAGTTGGTAGTTGCAGTTGGTAGTGGTAGTTGGTAGTTGTACTTGGTAGTTGTAGTTGGTAGTTGTAGTTGGTAGTTGTAGTTGGTAGTTGTAGTTGGTAGTTGTTGTTGGTAGTTGTAGTTGGTAGTTGCAGTTGGTAGTTGTAGTTGGTAGTTGTAGATGGTAGTTGTAGTTGGTAGTTGTAGTTGGTAGTTGTAGCTGGCAGTTGTAGCTGGCAGTTGTAGCTGGCTGTTGTAGCTGGCAGTTGTAGCTGGCAGTTGTAGCTGGCAGTTGTAGCTGGTAGTTGTAGTTGGTAGTTGTTGTTGGTAGTTGTAGTTGGTAGTTGTAGTTGGTAGTTGTAGTTTGTAGTTGTAGTTGGTAGTTGTAGTTGGTAGATGTATTTGGTAGTTGTAGTTGGTCGTTGCAGTTGGTAGTTGCAGTTGGTAGCTGTAGTTCGTAGTTGTAGTTGGTAGTTGTAGTTGGTAGTTGTAGTTGGTAGTTGTAGTTGGTAGTTGTAGTTGGTAGTTGTAGTTGGTAGTTGTAGTTGGTAGTTGTAGTTGGTAGTTGTAGTTGGTAGTTGTAGTTGGTAGTTGTAGCTGGTAGTTGTAGTTGGTAGTTGTAGTTGGTAGTTGCAGTTGGTAGTTGTAGTTGGTAGTTGTAGTTGGCAGTTGTAGATGGTAGTTGTAGTTGGTAGTTGTAGTTGGTAGTTGTACTTGGTAGTTGTAGTGGGTAGTTGTAGTTGGTAGTTGTAGTTGGTAGTTGTAGTTGGTAGTTGTAGTTGGTAGTTGCAGTTGGTAGCTGTAGTTCGTAGTTGTAGTTGGTAGTTGTAGTTGGTAGTTGTAGTTCGTAGTTGTAGTTGGTAGTTGTAGTTGGTAGTTGTAGTTGGTAGTTGTAGTTGGTAGTTGTAGTTGGTAGTTGTACTTGGTTTGTTGTAGTTGGTAGTTGAAGTTGGTAGTTGTAGTTGGTAGTTGTAGTTGGTAGTTGTAGTTGGTAGTTGTAGTTGGTAGTTGTAGCTGGCTGTTGTAGCTGGCAGTTGTAGCTGGCAGTTGTAGCTTGCAGTTGTTGCTGGCAGTTGTAGCTGGCAGTTGTAGCTGGCAGTTGTAGCTGGCAGTTGTAGCTGGCAGTTGTAGCTGGCTGTTGTAGTTGGTAGTTGTAGTTGGTAGTTGTAGTTGGTAGTTGTAGCTGGTAGTTGTAGTTGGTAGTTGTAGTTGGTAGTTGCAGTTGGTAGTTGTAGTTGGTAGTTGTAGTTGGTAGTTGTAGTTGGTAGTTGTAGTTGGTAGTTGTACTTGGTAGTTATAGTTGGTAGTTGTAGTTGGTAGTTGTAGTTGGTAGTTGTAGTTGGTAGTTGTAGTTGGTAGTTGTAGTTGGTAGTTGTAGTTGGTAGTTGCAGTTGGTAGTTGTAGTTGGTAGTTGTAGTTGGTAGTTGTAGTTGGTAGTTGTAGTTGGTAGTTGTAGTTGGTAGTTGTAGTTGTAGTTGTAGATGTAGTTGTTGTTGTAGTTGTAGTTGTAGTTGTAGTTGTAGTTGTAGTTGTAGTTGTAGTTGTAGTTGTAGTTGTAGTTGTAGTTGTAGTTGTAGTTGTAGTTGTTGTTGTTGCTGTTGTTGTTGTTGTTGTTGTTGTTGTTGTTATTGTTGTAGTTGTTGTTGTGTTTGTAGTTGTTGGTGTGTCGTTGTCGTTGTTGTTGTCGTTGTTGTCGTTGTTGTCGTTGTTGTCGTTGCTGTCGTTGTTGTCGTTGTTGTCGTTGCTGTCGTTGCTGTCGTTGCTTTCGTTGCTGTCGTTGCTGTCGTTGTTGTCGTTGTTGTCGTTGTTGCCGTTGTTGCCGTGGTTGTCGTTGTTGTCGTTGTTGTCGTTGTTGTCGTTGTTGTCGTTGTTGTCGTTGTTGTTATTGTAGTTGTTCTCGTTGTTGTCGTCGTTGTCGTCGTTGTCGTCGTTGTCGTCGTTGTTCTCGTTGTTGTTGTTGTTGTCGTTGTTGTCGTTGTTGTTGTTGTTGCTGTTGTTGTTGTAGTTGTAGTTGTTGTTGTAGTTGTTGTTGTTGTTGTAGTTGTAGTTGTAGTTGTAGTTGTAGTTGTAGTTGTTGTTGTTGTTGTAGTTGTAGTTGTAGTAGTAGTTGTAGTTGTAGGTGTAGTTGTAGTTGTAGTTGTAGTTGTAGTTGTTGTTGTAGTTGTTGTTGTAGTTGTAGTTGTAGTTGTAGTTGCAGTTGTAGTTGTAGTTGTAGTTGTAGTTGTAGTCGTAGTTGTAGTTGTAGTTGTAGATGTAGTTGTAGTTGGTAGTTGTAGTTGGTAGTTGGTAGTTGTAGTTGTAGTTGTAGTTGGTAGTTGTAGTTGGTAGTTGTAGTTGGTAGTTGTAGTTGGTAGTTGTAGTTGGTAGTTGTAGTTGGTAGTTGTAGTTGTAGTTGTAGTTGTAGTTGTAGTTGATAGTTGTAGTTGGTAGTTGTAGTTGGTAGCCGTAGTTGGTAGTTGTAGTTGGTAGTTGTAGTTGGTAGTTGTAGTTCGTAGTTGTAGTTGGTAGTTGTTGTTGGTAGTTGTAGTTGGTAGATGTAGTTGGTAGTTGTAGTTGGTAGTTGTAGCTGGCAGTTGTAGCTGGCAGTTGTAACTGGCATTTGTAGCTGGCAGTTGTAGCTGGCAGTTGTAGCTGGCTGTTGTAGCTGGCAGTTGTAGCTGGCAGTTGTAGCTGGCAGTTGTAGCTGGCAGTTGTAGCTCGTAGTTGTAGTTGGTAGTTGTAGTTGGTAGTTGTAGTTGGTAGTTGTAGTTTGTAGTTGTAGTTGGTAGTTGTAGTTGGTAGTTGTAGTTGGTAGATGTATTTGGTAGTTGTAGTTGGTCGTTGGAGTTGGTAGTTGCAGTTGGTAGTCGCAGTTGGTAGTTGCAGTTGGTAGTTGCAGGTGGTAGTTGCAGTTGGTAGTTGTAGTTGGTAGTTGTAGTTGGTAGTTGTAGTTGGTAGTTGTAGTTGGTAGTTGTAGTTGGTAGTTGTAGTTGGTAGTTGTAGTTGGTAGTTGTAGTTGTAGTTGTAGATGTAGTTGTTGTTGTAGTTGTAGTTGTAGTTGTAGTTGTAGTTGTAGTTGTAGTTGTAGTTGTAGTTGTAGTTGTAGTTGTAGTTGTAGTTGTAGTTGTAGTTGTTGTTGTTGCTGTTGTTGTTGTTGTTGTTGTTATTGTTGTAGTTGTTGTTGTGTTTGTAGTTGTTGGTGTGTCGTTGTCGTTGTCGTTGTCGTTGTTGTTGTCGTTGTTGTCGTTGTTGTCGTTGTTGTCGTTGCTGTCGTTGTTGTCGTTGTTGTCGTTGTTGTCGTTGCTGTCGTTGCTGTCGTTGCTTTCGTTGCTGTCGTTGCTGTCGTTGTTGTCGTTGTTGTCGTTGTTGCCGTTGTTGCCGTGGTTGTCGTTGTTGTCGTTGTTGTCGTTGTTGTCGTTGTTGTCGTTGTTGTCGTTGTTGTTATTGTAGTTGTTCTCGTTGTTGTCGTCGTTGTCGTCGTTGTCGTCGTTGTCGTCGTTGTTCTCGTTGTTGTTGTTGTTGTCGTTGTTGTCGTTGTTGTTGTTGTTGCTGTTGTTGTTGTAGTTGTAGTTGTTGTTGTAGTTGTTGTTGTTGTTGTAGTTGTAGTTGTAGTTGTAGTTGTAGTTGTAGTTGTTGTTGTTGTTGTAGTTGTAGCTGTAGTAGTAGTTGTAGTTGTAGGTGTAGTTGTAGTTGTAGTTGTAGTTGTAGTTGTTGTTGTAGTTGTTGTTGTAGTTGTAGTTGTAGTTGTAGTTGCAGTTGTAGTTGTAGTTGTAGTTGTAGTTGTAGTCGTAGTTGTAGTTGTAGTTGTAGATGTAGTTGTAGTTGGTAGTTGTAGTTGGTAGTTGGTAGTTGTAGTTGTAGTTGTAGTTGGTAGTTGTAGTTGGTAGTTGTAGTTGGTAGTTGTAGTTGGTAGTTGTAGTTGGTAGTTGTAGTTGGTAGTTGTAGTTGTAGTTGTAGTTGTAGTTGTAGTTGATAGTTGTAGTTGGTAGTTGTAGTTGGGAGCCGTAGTTGGTAGTTGTAGTTGGTAGTTGTAGTTGGTAGTTGTAGTTCGTAGTTGTAGTTGGTAGTTGTTGTTGGTAGTTGTAGTTGGTAGATGTAGTTGGTAGTTGTAGTTGGTAGTTGTAGTTGGTAGTTGTAGTTGGTAGTTGTAGTTGGTAGTTGTAGTTGGTAGTTGTAGTTGGTAGTTGTAGTTTGTAGTTGTAGTTGGTAGTTGTAGATGGTAGTTGTAGTTGGTAGTTGTAGTTGGTAGTTGTAGTTGGTAGTTGTAGTTGGTAGTTGTAGTTGGCAGTTGTAGTTGGTAGTTGTAGTTGGTAGTTGTAGTTGGTAGTTGTAGTTGTAGCTGTAGTTGATAGTTGTAGTTGGTAGTTGTAGTTGGTAGTTGTAGTTGGTAGTTGTAGTTGGTAGTTGTAGTTGGTAGTTGTAGTTGGTAGTTGTAGTTGTAGTTGTAGTTGGTAGTTGTAGTTGGTAGTTGTAGTTGGTAGTTGGAGTTGGTAGTTGCAGTTGGTAGTTGTAGTTGGTAGTTGTAGTTGGTAGTTGTAGTTGGTAGTTGTAGTTTGTAGTTGTAGTTGGTAGTTGTAGTTGGTAGATGTATTTGGTAGTTGTAGTTGGTCGTTGGAGTTGGTAGTTGCAGTTGGTAGTTGCAGTTGGTAGTTGTAGTTGTTGTTGTAGTTGGTAGTTGTAGTTGGTAGTTGTAGTTGGTAGTTGTAGTTGGTAGTTGTAGTTGGTAGTTCTAGTTGATTTGTTGTAGTTGGTAGTTGCAGTTGGTAGTTGCAGTTGGTAGTTGTAGTTCCAGTTGGTAGTTGTAGTTGTTGTTGTTTTTGTAGTTGTTGTTGTTGCAGTTGTTGTTGTTGTTGTAGTTGTTGTTGTTGTTGTAGTTGTTGTTGTTGTTGTAGTTGTAGTTGTAGTTGCAGTTGGTAGTTGTAGTTGGTAGTTGTAGTTGGTAGTTGTAATTGTAGTTGTTGTTGTAGTTGTAGTTGTAGTTGTAGTTGTAGTTGTAGTTGTAGTTGTAGTTGTAGTTGGTAGTTGTAGTTGGTAGTTGTAGTTGGTAGTTGTAGTTGGTAGCTGTAGTTGGTAGTTGTAGTTGGTAGTTGTACTTGGTAGGTGTAGTTGGTAGTTGTAGTTGGTAGTTGTAGTTGGTAGTTGTAGTTGGTAGTTGCAGTTGGTAGTTGCAGTTGGTAGCTGTAGTTTGTAGTTGTAGTTGGTAGTTGTAGTTGGTAGTTGTAGTTGGTAGTTGTAGTTGGTAGTTGTAGTTGCTAGTTGTAGTTGGTAGTTGTAGTTGGTAGTTGTAGTTGGTAGTTGTAGCTGGTAGTTGTAGTTGGTAGTTGTAGTTGGTCGTTGCAGTTGGTAGTTGTAGTTGGTAGTTGTAGTTGGTAGTTGTAGTTGGTAGTTGTAGTTGGTAGTTGTAGTTGGTAGTTGTAGTTGGTAGTTGTAGTTGGTAGTTGTAGTTGGTAGTTGTAGTTGGTAGTTGTAGTTGGTAGTTGTAGTTGGTAGTTGTAGTTGGTAGTTGTACTTGGTAGTTGTAGTTGGTAGTTGTAGTTGGTAGTTGTAGTTGTAGTTGTAGATGTAGTTGTTGTTGTAGTTGTAGTTGTAGTTGTAGTTGTAGTTGTAGTTGTAGTTGTAGTTGTAGTTGTAGTTGTAGTTGTAGTTGTAGTTGTAGTTGTAGTTGTTGTTGTTGCTGTTGTTGTTGTTGTTGTTGTTATTGTTGTAGTTGTTGTTGTGTTTGTAGTTGTTGGTGTGTCGTTGTCGTTGTCGTTGTCGTTGTTGTTGTCGTTGTTGTCGTTGTTGTCGTTGTTGTCGTTGCTGTCGTTGTTGTCGTTGTTGTCGTTGTTGTCGTTGCTGTCGTTGCTGTCGTTGCTTTCGTTGCTGTCGTTGCTGTCGTTGTTGTCGTTGTTGTCGTTGTTGCCGTTGTTGCCGTGGTTGTCGTTGTTGTCGTTGTTGTCGTTGTTGTCGTTGTTGTCGTTGTTGTCGTTGTTGTTATTGTAGTTGTTCTCGTTGTTGTCGTCGTTGTCGTCGTTGTCGTCGTTGTCGTCGTTGTTCTCGTTGTTGTTGTTGTTGTCGTTGTTGTCGTTGTTGTTGTTGTTGCTGTTGTTGTTGTAGTTGTAGTTGTTGTTGTAGTTGTTGTTGTTGTTGTAGTTGTAGTTGTAGTTGTAGTTGTAGTTGTAGTTGTTGTTGTTGTTGTAGTTGTAGCTGTAGTAGTAGTTGTAGTTGTAGGTGTAGTTGTAGTTGTAGTTGTAGTTGTAGTTGTTGTTGTAGTTGTTGTTGTAGTTGTAGTTGTAGTTGTAGTTGCAGTTGTAGTTGTAGTTGTAGTTGTAGTTGTAGTCGTAGTTGTAGTTGTAGTTGTAGATGTAGTTGTAGTTGGTAGTTGTAGTTGGTAGTTGGTAGTTGTAGTTGTAGTTGTAGTTGGTAGTTGTAGTTGGTAGTTGTAGTTGGTAGTTGTAGTTGGTAGTTGTAGTTGGTAGTTGTAGTTGGTAGTTGTAGTTGTAGTTGTAGTTGTAGTTGTAGTTGATAGTTGTAGTTGGTAGTTGTAGTTGGGAGCCGTAGTTGGTAGTTGTAGTTGGTAGTTGTAGTTGGTAGTTGTAGTTCGTAGTTGTAGTTGGTAGTTGTTGTTGGTAGTTGTAGTTGGTAGATGTAGTTGGTAGTTGTAGTTGGTAGTTGTAGTTGGTAGTTGTAGTTGGTAGTTGTAGTTGGTAGTTGTAGTTGGTAGTTGTAGTTGGTAGTTGTAGTTTGTAGTTGTAGTTGGTAGTTGTAGATGGTAGTTGTAGTTGGTAGTTGTAGTTGGTAGTTGTAGTTGGTAGTTGTAGTTGGTAGTTGTAGTTGGCAGTTGTAGTTGGTAGTTGTAGTTGGTAGTTGTAGTTGGTAGTTGTAGTTGTAGCTGTAGTTGATAGTTGTAGTTGGTAGTTGTAGTTGGTAGTTGTAGTTGGTAGTTGTAGTTGGTAGTTGTAGTTGGTAGTTGTAGTTGGTAGTTGTAGTTGTAGTTGTAGTTGGTAGTTGTAGTTGGTAGTTGTAGTTGGTAGTTGGAGTTGGTAGTTGCAGTTGGTAGTTGTAGTTGGTAGTTGTAGTTGGTAGTTGTAGTTGGTAGTTGTAGTTTGTAGTTGTAGTTGGTAGTTGTAGTTGGTAGATGTATTTGGTAGTTGTAGTTGGTCGTTGGAGTTGGTAGTTGCAGTTGGTAGTTGCAGTTGGTAGTTGTAGTTGTTGTTGTAGTTGGTAGTTGTAGTTGTAGTTGTAGTTGTAGTTGTTGTTGTAGTTGGTAGTTGTAGTTGGTAGTTGTAGTTGGTAGTTGTAGTTGGTAGTTCTAGTTGATTTGTTGTAGTTGGTAGTTGCAGTTGGTAGTTGCAGTTGGTAGTTGTAGTTCCAGTTGGTAGTTGTAGTTGTTGTTGTTTTTGTAGTTGTTGTTGTTGCAGTTGTTGTTGTTGTTGTAGTTGTTGTTGTTGTTGTAGTTGTTGTTGTTGTTGTAGTTGTAGTTGTAGTTGCAGTTGGTAGTTGTAGTTGGTAGTTGTAGTTGGTAGTTGTAATTGTAGTTGTTGTTGTAGTTGTAGTTGTAGTTGTAGTTGTAGTTGTAGTTGTAGTTGTAGTTGTAGTTGGTAGTTGTAGTTGGTAGTTGTAGTTGGTAGTTGTAGTTGGTAGCTGTAGTTGGTAGTTGTAGTTGGTAGTTGTACTTGGTAGGTGTAGTTGGTAGTTGTAGTTGGTAGTTGTAGTTGGTAGTTGTAGTTGGTAGTTGCAGTTGGTAGTTGCAGTTGGTAGCTGTAGTTTGTAGTTGTAGTTGGTAGTTGTAGTTGGTAGTTGTAGTTGGTAGTTGTAGTTGGTAGTTGTAGTTGCTAGTTGTAGTTGGTAGTTGTAGTTGGTAGTTGTAGTTGGTAGTTGTAGCTGGTAGTTGTAGTTGGTAGTTGTAGTTGGTCGTTGCAGTTGGTAGTTGTAGTTGGTAGTTGTAGTTGGTAGTTGTAGTTGGTAGTTGTAGTTGGTAGTTGTAGTTGGTAGTTGTAGTTGGTAGTTGTAGTTGGTAGTTGTAGTTGGTAGTTGTAGTTGGTAGTTGTAGTTGGTAGTTGTAGTTGGTAGTTGTAGTTGGTAGTTGTACTTGGTAGTTGTAGTTGGTAGTTGTAGTTGGTAGTTGTAGTTGGTAGTTGTAGTTGGTAGTTGTAGTTGCTAGTTGTAGTTGGTAGTTGTAGTTGGTAGTTGTAGTTGGTAGTTGTAGCTGGTAGTTGTAGTTGGTAGTTGTAGTTGGTAGTTGCAGTTGGTAGTTGTAGTTGCTAGTTGTAGTTGGTAGTTGTAGTTGGTAGTTGTAGTTGTAGTTGTAGTTGGTAGTTGTAGTTGGTAGTTGTAGTTGGTAGTTGGAGTTGGTAGTTGCAGTTGGTAGTTGCAGTTGGTGGTTGCAGTTGGTAGTTGCAGTTGGTAGTTGTTGTTGGTAGTTGTAGTTGGTAGTTGCAGTTGGTAGTTGTAGTTGGTAGTTGTAGATGGTAGTTGTAGTTGGTAGTTGTAGTTGGTAGTTGTAGCTGGCAGTTGTAGCTGGCAGTTGTAGCTGGCTGTTGTAGCTGGCAGTTGTAGCTGGCAGTTGTAGCTGGCAGTTGTAGCTGGCAGTTGTAGCTGGCAGTTGTAGCTGGTAGTTGTAGTTGGTAGTTGTAGTTGGCAGTTGTAGTTGGTAGTTGTAGTTGGTAGTTGTAGTTTGTAGTTGTAGTTGGTAGTTGTAGTTGGTAGATGTATTTGGTAGTTGTAGTTGGTCGTTGGAGTTGGTAGTTGCAGTTGGTAGTTGCAGTTGGTAGTTGTAGTTGTTGTTGTAGTTGGTAGTTGTAGTTGTAGTTGTAGTTGTTGTTGTAGTTGGTAGTTGTAGTTGGTAGTTGTAGTTGGTAGTTGTAGTTGGTAGTTGTAGTTGGTAGTTCTAGTTGATTTGTTGTAGTTGGTAGTTGCAGTTGGTAGTTGCAGTTGGTAGTTGTAGTTCCAGTTGGTAGTTGTAGTTGTTGTTGTTTTTGTAGTTGTTGTTGTTGCAGTTGTTGTTGTTGTTGTAGTTGTTGTTGTTGTTGTAGTTGTTGTTGTTGTTGTAGTTGTAGTTGTAGTTGCAGTTGGTAGTTGTAGTTGGTAGTTGTAGTTGGTAGTTGTAATTGTAGTTGTTGTTGTAGTTGTAGTTGTAGTTGTAGTTGTAGTTGAAGTTGTAGTTGTAGTTGGTAGTTGTAGTTGGTAGTTGTAGTTGGTAGTTGTAGTTGGTAGCTGTAGTTGGTAGTTGTAGTTGGTAGTTGTACTTGGTAGGTGTAGTTGGTAGTTGTAGTTGGTAGTTGTAGTTGGTAGTTGTAGTTGGTAGTTGCAGTTGGTAGTTGCAGTTGGTAGCTGTAGTTTGTAGTTGTAGTTGGTAGTTGTAGTTGGTAGTTGTAGTTGGTAGTTGTAGTTGGTAGTTGTAGTTGCTAGTTGTAGTTGGTAGTTGTAGTTGGTAGTTGTAGTTGGTAGTTGTAGCTGGTAGTTGTAGTTGGTAGTTGTAGTTGGTAGTTGCAGTTGGTAGTTGTAGTTGGTAGTTGCAGTTGGTAGTTGTAGTTGGTAGTTGTAGATGGTAGTTGTAGTTGGTAGTTGTAGTTGGTAGTTGTAGCTGGCAGTTGTAGCTGGCAGTTGTAGCTGGCTGTTGTAGCTGGCAGTTGTAGCTTGCAGTTGTAGCTGGCAGTTGTAGCTGGCAGTTGTAGCTGGCAGTTGTAGCTGGTAGTTGTAGTTGGTAGTTGTAGTTGGCAGTTGTAGTTGGTAGTTGTAGTTGGTAGTTGTAGTTGGTAGTTGTAGTTGTAGTTGTAGTTGGTAGTTGTAGTTGGTAGTTGTAGTTGGTAGTTGTAGTTGGTAGTTGTAGTTGGTAGTTGTAGTTGGTAGTTGTACTTGGTAGTTGTAGTTGGTAGTTGTAGTTGGTAGTTGTAGTTGGTAGTTGCAGTTGGTAGTTGTAGTTGGTAGTTGTACTTGGTAGTTGTAGTTGGTAGTTGTAGTTGGTTGTTGTAGTTGGTAGTTGTAGTTGGTAGTTGTTGTTGGTAGTTGTAGTTGGTAGTTGCAGTTGGTAGTTGTAGTTGGTAGTTGTAGATGGTAGTTGTAGTTGGTAGTTGTAGTTGGTAGTTGTAGCTGGCAGTTGTAGCTGGCAGTTGTAGCTGGCTGTTGTAGCTGGCAGTTGTAGCTGGCAGTTGTAGCTGGCAGTTGTAGCTGGCAGTTGTAGCTGGTAGTTGTAGTTGGTAGTTGTAGTTGGTAGTTGTAGTTGGTAGTTGTAGTTTGTAGTTGTAGTTGGTAGTTGTAGTTGGTAGATGTATTTGGTAGTTGTAGTTGGTCGTTGGAGTTGGTAGTTGCAGTTGGTAGTTGCAGTTGGTAGTTGTAGTTGGTAGTTGCAGTTGGTAGCTGTAGTTCGTAGTTGTAGTTGGTAGTTGTAGTTGGTAGTTGTAGTTGGTAGTTGTAGTTGGTAGTTGTAGTTGGTAGTTGTAGTTGGTAGTTGTAGTTGGTAGTTGTAGTTGGTAGTTGTAGTTGGTAGTTGTAGCTGGTAGTTGTAGTTGGTAGTTATAGTTGGTAGTTGCAGTTGGTAGTTGTAGTTGGTAGTTGTAGTTGGTAGTTGTAGTTGGTAGTTGTAGTTGGTAGTTGTAGTTGGTAGTTGTAGTTGGTAGTTGTAGTTGGTAGTTGCAGTTGGTAGCTGTAGTTGGTAGTTGTAGTTGGTAGTTGTAGTTGGTAGTTGTAGTTGGTAGTTGTAGTTGGTAGTTGTAGTTGGTAGTTGCAGTTGGTAGTTGCAGTTGGTAGTTGCAGTTGGTAGTTGCAGTTGGTAGTTGTAGTTCCAGTTGGTAGTTGTAGTTGTTGTTTTTGTAGTTGTTGTTGTTGTAGTTGTTGTTGTTGTTGTAGTTGTTGTTGTTGTTGTAGTTGTTGTTGTTGTAGTTGTACTTGTAGTTGCAGTTGGTAGTTGTAGTTGGTAGTTGTAGTTGTAGTTGTTGTAGTTGTAGTTGTAGATGCAGTTGTAGTTGTAGTTGGTAGTTGTAGTTGGTAGTTGTAGTTGGTAGTTGTTGTTGGCAGTTGTAGATGGTAGTTGTAGTTGGTAGTTGTAGTTGGTAGTTGTAGTTGGTAGTTGTAGTTGGTAGTTGTAGTTGGTAGTTGTAGTTGGTAGTTGTAGTTGGTAGTTGTAGTTGTAGTTGTAGATGTAGTTGTTGTTGTAGTTGTAGTTGTAGTTGTAGTTGTAGTTGTAGTTGTAGTTGTAGTTGTAGTTGGTAGTTGTAGTTGGTAGTTGTAGTTGGTAGTTGCAGTTGGTAGTTGTAGTTGGTAGTTGTAGTTGGTAGTTGGAGTTGGTAGTTGGAGTTGGTAGTTGCAGTTGGTAGTTGCAGTTGGTAGTTGTAGTTGGTAGTTGTAGTTGGTAGTTGTAGTTGGTAGTTGTAGCTGGCAGTTGTAGCTGGCAGTTGTAGCTGGCTGTTGTAGCTGGCTGTTGTAGCTGGCAGTTGTAGCTGGCAGTTGTAGCTGGTAGTTGTAGTTGGTAGTTGTAGTTGGTAGTTGTAGTTGGTAGTTGTAGTTGGTAGTTGTAGTTGGTAGTTGTAGTTGGTAGTTGCAGTTGGTAGCTGTAGTTGGTAGTTGTAGTTGGTAGTTGTAGTTGGTAGTTGTAGTTGGTAGTTGTAGTTGGTAGTTGTAGTTGGTAGTTGCAGTTGGTAGTTGCAGTTGGTAGTTGCAGTTGGTAGTTGCAGTTGGTAGTTGTAGTTCCAGTTGGTAGTTGTAGTTGTTGTTTTTGTAGTTGTTGTTGTTGTAGTTGTTGTTGTTGTTGTAGTTGTTGTTGTTGTTGTAGTTGTTGTTGTTGTAGTTGTACTTGTAGTTGCAGTTGGTAGTTGTAGTTGGTAGTTGTAGTTGTAGTTGTTGTAGTTGTAGTTGTAGATGCAGTTGTAGTTGTAGTTGGTAGTTGTAGTTGGTAGTTGTAGTTGGTAGTTGTTGTTGGCAGTTGTAGATGGTAGTTGTAGTTGGTAGTTGTAGTTGGTAGTTGTACTTGGTAGTTGTAGTTGGTAGTTGTAGTTGGTAGTTGTAGTTGGTAGTTGTAGTTGGTAGTTGTAGTTGGTAGTTGCAGTTGGTAGCTGTAGTTCGTAGTTGTAGTTGGTAGTTGTAGGTGGTAGTTGTAGTTGGTAGTTGTAGTTGGTAGTTGTAGTTGGTAGTTGTAGTTGGTAGTTGTAGTTGGTAGTTGTAGTTGGTAGTTGCAGTTGGTAGCTGTAGTTGGTAGTTGTAGTTGGTAGTTGTAGTTGGTAGTTGTAGTTGGTAGTTGTAGTTGGTAGTTGTAGTTGTAGTTGTTGTTGTAGTTGTAGTTGTAGTTGTAGTTGTAGTTGTAGTTGTACTTGTAGTTGTAGTTTGTAGTTGTAGTTGGTAGTTGTAGTTGGTTTGTTGTAGTTGGTAGTTGTAGTTGGTAGTTGTAGTTGGTAGTTGTAGTTGGTAGTTGTAGTTGGTAGTTGTAGTTGGTAGTTGTAGTTGGTTTGTTGTAGTTGGTAGTTGCAGTTGGTAGTTGCAGTTGGTAGTTGTAGTTGGTAGTTGTAGTTGGTAGTTGTAGTTGGTAGTTGTAGTTGGTAGTTGTAGTTGGTAGTTGTAGTTGGTAGTTGTAGTTGTAGTTGTAGTTGTAGTTGATAGTTGTAGTTGGTAGTTGTAGTTGGTAGTCGTAGTTGGTAGTTGTAGTTGGTAGTTGTAGTTGGGAGTTGTAGTTCGTAGTTGTAGTTGGTAGTTGTTGTTGGTAGTTGTAGTTGGTAGTTGTAGTTGGTAGTTGTAGTTGGTAGTTGTAGTTGGTAGTTGTAGTTGGTAGTTGTAGTTGGTAGTTGTAGTTGGTAGTTGTAGTTGTAGTTGGTAGTTGTAGTTGGTAGTTGGAGTTGGTAGTTGCAGTTGGTAGTTGCAGTTAGTAGTTGCAGTTGGTAGTTGTAGTTGGTAGTTGTAGTTGGTAGTTGTAGTTGGTAGTTGTAGTTGGTAGTTGTAGTTGGTAGTTGTAGTTGGTAGTTGTAGTTGGTAGTTGTAGTTGGTAGCTGTAGTTGGTTTGTTGTAGTTGGTAGTTGTAGTTGGTAGTTGTAGTTGGTAGTTGTAGTTGGTAGTTGCAGTTGGTAGTTGTAGTTGGTAGTTGTAGTTGGTAGTTGCAGTTGGTACTTGCAGTTGGTAGTTGTAGTTGGTAGTTGTAGTTGGTAGTTGTAGTTGGTTTGTTGTAGTTGGTTTGTTGTAGTTGGTAGTTGTAGTTGGTAGTTGTAGTTGGTAGTTGTAGTTGGTAGTTGTAGTTGGTAGTTGTAGTTGGTAGTTGTAGTTGGTAGTTGTAGTTGGTAGTTGTAGTTGGTAGTTGAAGTTGGTAGTTGTAGCTGGCTGTTGTAGCTGGCAGTTGTAGCTGGCAGTTGTAGCTGGCAGTTGTAGCTTGCAGTTGTAGCTGGCAGTTGTAGCTGGCAGTTGTAACTGGCATTTGTAGCTGGCAGTTGTAGCTGGCAGTTGTAGCTGGCTGTTGTAGCTGGCAGTTGTAGCTGGCAGTTGTAGCTGGCAGTTGTAGCTGGCAGTTGTAGCTCGTAGTTGTAGTTGGTAGTTGTAGTTGGTAGTTGTAGTTGGTAGTTGTAGTTTGTAGTTGTAGTTGGTAGTTGTAGTTGGTAGTTGTAGTTGGTAGATGTATTTGGTAGTTGTAGTTGGTCGTTGGAGTTGGTAGTTGCAGTTGGTAGTCGCAGTTGGTAGTTGCAGTTGGTAGTTGCAGGTGGTAGTTGCAGTTGGTAGTTGTAGTTGGTAGTTGTAGTTGGTAGTTGTAGTTGGTAGTTGTAGTTGGTAGTTGTAGTTGGTAGTTGTAGTTGGTAGTTGTAGTTGGTAGTTGTAGTTGTAGTTGTAGATGTAGTTGTTGTTGTAGTTGTAGTTGTAGTTGTAGTTGTAGTTGTAGTTGTAGTTGTAGTTGTAGTTGTAGTTGTAGTTGTAGTTGTAGTTGTAGTTGTAGTTGTAGTTGTTGTTGTTGCTGTTGTTGTTGTTGTTGTTGTTGTTATTGTTGTAGTTGTTGTTGTGTTTGTAGTTGTTGGTGTGTCGTTGTCGTTGTCGTTGTCGTTGTTGTTGTCGTTGTTGTCGTTGCTGTCGTTGTTGTCGTTGCTGTCGTTGTTGTCGTTGTTGTCGTTGCTGTCGTTGCTGTCGTTGCTTTCGTTGCTGTCGTTGCTGTCGTTGTTGTCGTTGTTGTCGTTGTTGCCGTTGTTGCCGTGGTTGTCGTTGTTGTCGTTGTTGTCGTTGTTGTCGTTGTTGTCGTTGTTGTCGTTGTTGTCGTTGTTGTTATTGTAGTTGTTCTCGTTGTTGTCGTCGTTGTCGTCGTTGTCGTCGTTGTCGTCGTTGTTCTCGTTGTTGTTGTTGTTGTCGTTGTTGTCGTTGTTGTTGTTGTTGCTGTTGTTGTTGTAGTTGTAGTTGTTGTTGTAGTTGTTGTTGTTGTTGTAGTTGTAGTTGTAGTTGTAGTTGTAGTTGTAGTTGTAGTTGTTGTTGTTGTTGTAGTTGTAGTTGTAGTAGTAGTTGTAGTTGTAGGTGTAGTTGTAGTTGTAGTTGTAGTTGTAGTTGTTGTTGTAGTTGTTGTTGTAGTTGTAGTTGTAGTTGTAGTTGCAGTTGTAGTTGTAGTTGTAGTTGTAGTTGTAGTCGTAGTTGTAGTTGTAGTTGTAGATGTAGTTGTAGTTGGTAGTTGTAGTTGGTAGTTGGTAGTTGTAGTTGTAGTTGTAGTTGGTAGTTGTAGTTGGTAGTTGTAGTTGGTAGTTGTAGTTGGTAGTTGTAGTTGGTAGTTGTAGTTGGTAGTTGTAGTTGTAGTTGTAGTTGTAGTTGTAGTTGATAGTTGTAGTTGGTAGTTGTAGTTGGTAGCCGTAGTTGGTAGTTGTAGTTGGTAGTTGTAGTTGGTAGTTGTAGTTCGTAGTTGTAGTTGGTAGTTGTTGTTGGTAGTTGTAGTTGGTAGATGTAGTTGGTAGTTGTAGTTGGTAGTTGTAGTTGGTAGTTGTAGTTGGTAGTTGTAGTTGGTAGTTGTAGTTGGTAGTTGTAGTTGGTAGTTGTAGTTTGTAGTTGTAGTTGGTAGTTGTAGATGGTAGTTGTAGTTGGTAGTTGTAGTTGGTAGTTGTAGTTGGTAGTTGTAGTTGGTAGTTGTAGTTGGCAGTTGTAGTTGGTAGTTGTAGTTGGTAGTTGTAGTTGGTAGTTGTAGTTGTAGCTGTAGTTGATAGTTGTAGTTGGTAGTTGTAGTTGGTAGTTGTAGTTGGTAGTTGTAGTTGGTAGTTGTAGTTGGTAGTTGTAGTTGGTAGTTGTAGTTGTAGTTGTAGTTGGTAGTTGTAGTTGGTAGTTGTAGTTGGTAGTTGGAGTTGGTAGTTGCAGTTGGTAGTTGTAGTTGGTAGTTGTAGTTGGTAGTTGTAGTTGGTAGTTGTAGTTTGTAGTTGTAGTTGGTAGTTGTAGTTGGTAGATGTATTTGGTAGTTGTAGTTGGTCGTTGGAGTTGGTAGTTGCAGTTGGTAGTTGCAGTTGGTAGTTGTAGTTGTTGTTGTAGTTGGTAGTTGTAGTTGTAGTTGTAGTTGTAGTTGTTGTTGTAGTTGGTAGTTGTAGTTGGTAGTTGTAGTTGGTAGTTGTAGTTGGTAGTTCTAGTTGATTTGTTGTAGTTGGTAGTTGCAGTTGGTAGTTGCAGTTGGTAGTTGTAGTTCCAGTTGGTAGTTGTAGTTGTTGTTGTTTTTGTAGTTGTTGTTGTTGCAGTTGTTGTTGTTGTTGTAGTTGTTGTTGTTGTTGTAGTTGTTGTTGTTGTTGTAGTTGTAGTTGTAGTTGTAGTTGGTAGTTGTAGTTGGTAGTTGTAGTTGGTAGTTGTAGTTGGTAGTTGTAGTTGGTAGTTGTAGTTGGTAGTTGAAGTTGGTAGTTGTAGCTGGCTGTTGTAGCTGGCAGTTGTAGCTGGCAGTTGTAGCTGGAAGTTGTAGCTGGCTGTTGTAGCTGGCAGTTGTAGCTGGCAGTTGTAGCTGGCAGTTGTAGCTGGCAGTTGTAGCTCGTAGTTGTAGTTGGTAGTTGTAGTTGGTAGTTGTAGTTGGTAGTTGTAGTTTGTAGTTGTAGTTGGTAGTTGTAGTTGGTAGTTGTAGTTGGTAGATGTATTTGGTAGTTGTAGTTGGTCGTTGGAGTTGGTAGTTGCAGTTGGTAGTCGCAGTTGGTAGTTGCAGTTGGTAGTTGCAGGTGGTAGTTGCAGTTGGTAGTTGTAGTTGGTAGTTGTAGTTGGTAGTTGTAGTTGGTAGTTGTAGTTGGTAGTTGTAGTTGGTAGTTGTAGTTGGTAGTTGTAGTTGGTAGTTGTAGTTGTAGTTGTAGATGTAGTTGTTGTTGTAGTTGTAGTTGTAGTTGTAGTTGTAGTTGTAGTTGTAGTTGTAGTTGTAGTTGTAGTTGTAGTTGTAGTTGTAGTTGTAGTTGTAGTTGTTGTTGTTGCTGTTGTTGTTGTTGTTGTTGTTATTGTTGTAGTTGTTGTTGTGTTTGTAGTTGTTGGTGTGTCGTTGTCGTTGTCGTTGTCGTTGTTGTTGTCGTTGTTGTCGTTGTTGTCGTTGTTGTCGTTGCTGTCGTTGTTGTCGTTGTTGTCGTTGCTGTCGTTGCTGTCGTTGCTTTCGTTGCTGTCGTTGCTGTCGTTGTTGTCGTTGTTGTCGTTGTTGCCGTTGTTGCCGTGGTTGTCGTTGTTGTCGTTGTTGTCGTTGTTGTCGTTGTTGTCGTTGTTGTCGTTGTTGTCGTTGTTGTTATTGTAGTTGTTCTCGTTGTTGTCGTCGTTGTCGTCGTTGTCGTCGTTGTCGTCGTTGTTCTCGTTGTTGTTGTTGTTGTCGTTGTTGTCGTTGTTGTTGTTGTTGCTGTTGTTGTTGTAGTTGTAGTTGTTGTTGTAGTTGTTGTTGTTGTTGTAGTTGTAGTTGTAGTTGTAGTTGTAGTTGTAGTTGTTGTTGTTGTTGTAGTTGTAGTTGTAGTAGTAGTTGTAGTTGTAGGTGTAGTTGTAGTTGTAGTTGTAGTTGTAGTTGTTGTTGTAGTTGTTGTTGTAGTTGTAGTTGTAGTTGTAGTTGCAGTTGTAGTTGTAGTTGTAGTTGTAGTTGTAGTCGTAGTTGTAGTTGTAGTTGTAGATGTAGTTGTAGTTGGTAGTTGTAGTTGGTAGTTGGTAGTTGTAGTTGTAGTTGTAGTTGGTAGTTGTAGTTGGTAGTTGTAGTTGGTAGTTGTAGTTGGTAGTTGTAGTTGGTAGTTGTAGTTGGTAGTTGTAGTTGTAGTTGTAGTTGTAGTTGTAGTTGATAGTTGTAGTTGGTAGTTGTAGTTGGTAGCCGTAGTTGGTAGTTGTAGTTGGTAGTTGTAGTTGGTAGTTGTAGTTCGTAGTTGTAGTTGGTAGTTGTTGTTGGTAGTTGTAGTTGGTAGATGTAGTTGGTAGTTGTAGTTGGTAGTTGTAGTTGGTAGTTGTAGTTGGTAGTTGTAGTTGGTAGTTGTAGTTGGTAGTTGTAGTTGGTAGTTGTAGTTTGTAGTTGTAGTTGGTAGTTGTAGATGGTAGTTGTAGTTGGTAGTTGTAGTTGGTAGTTGTAGTTGGTAGTTGTAGTTGGTAGTTGTAGTTGGCAGTTGTAGTTGGTAGTTGTAGTTGGTAGTTGTAGTTGGTAGTTGTAGTTGTAGCTGTAGTTGATAGTTGTAGTTGGTAGTTGTAGTTGGTAGTTGTAGTTGGTAGTTGTAGTTGGTAGTTGTAGTTGGTAGTTGTAGTTGGTAGTTGTAGTTGTAGTTGTAGTTGGTAGTTGTAGTTGGTAGTTGTAGTTGGTAGTTGGAGTTGGTAGTTGCAGTTGGTAGTTGTAGTTGGTAGTTGTAGTTGGTAGTTGTAGTTGGTAGTTGTAGTTTGTAGTTGTAGTTGGTAGTTGTAGTTGGTAGATGTATTTGGTAGTTGTAGTTGGTCGTTGGAGTTGGTAGTTGCAGTTGGTAGTTGCAGTTGGTAGTTGTAGTTGTTGTTGTAGTTGGTAGTTGTAGTTGTAGTTGTAGTTGTAGTTGTTGTTGTAGTTGGTAGTTGTAGTTGGTAGTTGTAGTTGGTAGTTGTAGTTGGTAGTTCTAGTTGATTTGTTGTAGTTGGTAGTTGCAGTTGGTAGTTGCAGTTGGTAGTTGTAGTTCCAGTTGGTAGTTGTAGTTGTTGTTGTTTTTGTAGTTGTTGTTGTTGCAGTTGTTGTTGTTGTTGTAGTTGTTGTTGTTGTTGTAGTTGTTGTTGTTGTTGTAGTTGTAGTTGTAGTTGCAGTTGGTAGTTGTAGTTGGTAGTTGTAGTTGGTAGTTGTAATTGTAGTTGTTGTTGTAGTTGTAGTTGTAGTTGTAGTTGTAGTTGTAGTTGTAGTTGTAGTTGTAGTTGGTAGTTGTAGTTGGTAGTTGTAGTTGGTAGTTGTAGTTGGTAGCTGTAGTTGGTAGTTGTAGTTGGTAGTTGTACTTGGTAGGTGTAGTTGGTAGTTGTAGTTGGTAGTTGTAGTTGGTAGTTGTAGTTGGTAGTTGCAGTTGGTAGTTGCAGTTGGTAGCTGTAGTTTGTAGTTGTAGTTGGTAGTTGTAGTTGGTAGTTGTAGTTGGTAGTTGTAGTTGGTAGTTGTAGTTGCTAGTTGTAGTTGGTAGTTGTAGTTGGTAGTTGTAGTTGGTAGTTGTAGCTGGTAGTTGTAGTTGGTAGTTGTAGTTGGTCGTTGCAGTTGGTAGTTGTAGTTGTTAGTTGTAGTTGGTAGTTGTAGTTGGTAGTTGTAGTTGGTAGTTGTAGTTGGTAGTTGTAGTTGGTAGTTGTAGTTGGTAGTTGTAGTTGGTAGTTGTAGTTGGTAGTTGTAGTTGGTAGTTGTAGTTGGTAGTTGTAGTTGGTAGTTGTACTTGGTAGTTGTAGTTGGTAGTTGTAGTTGGTAGTTGTAGTTGGTAGTTGTAGTTGGTAGTTGTAGTTGCTAGTTGTAGTTGGTAGTTGTAGTTGGTAGTTGTAGTTGGTAGTTGTAGCTGGTAGTTGTAGTTGGTAGTTGTAGTTGGTAGTTGTAGTTGGTAGTTGTAGTTGGTAGTTGTAGTTTGTAGTTGTAGTTGGTAGTTGTAGTTGGTAGATGTATTTGGTAGTTGTAGTTGGTCGTTGGAGTTGGTAGTTGCAGTTGGTAGTTGCAGTTGGTAGTTGTAGTTGGTAGTTGCAGTTGGTAGCTGTAGTTCGTAGTTGTAGTTGGTAGTTGTAGTTGGTAGTTGTAGTTGGTAGTTGTAGTTGGTAGTTGTAGTTGGTAGTTGTAGTTGGTAGTTGTAGTTGGTAGTTGTAGTTGGTAGTTGTAGTTGGTAGTTGTAGCTGGTAGTTGTAGTTGGTAGTTATAGTTGGTAGTTGCAGTTGGTAGTTGTAGTTGGTAGTTGTAGTTGGTAGTTGTAGTTGGTAGTTGTAGTTGGTAGTTGTAGTTGGTAGTTGTAGTTGGTAGTTGTAGTTGGTAGTTGCAGTTGGTAGCTGTAGTTGGTAGTTGTAGTTGGTAGTTGTAGTTGGTAGTTGTAGTTGGTAGTTGTAGTTGGTAGTTGTAGTTGGTAGTTGCAGTTGGTAGTTGCAGTTGGTAGTTGCAGTTGGTAGTTGCAGTTGGTAGTTGTAGTTCCAGTTGGTAGTTGTAGTTGTTGTTTTTGTAGTTGTTGTTGTTGTAGTTGTTGTTGTTGTTGTAGTTGTTGTTGTTGTTGTAGTTGTTGTTGTTGTAGTTGTACTTGTAGTTGCAGTTGGTAGTTGTAGTTGGTAGTTGTAGTTGTAGTTGTTGTAGTTGTAGTTGTAGATGCAGTTGTAGTTGTAGTTGGTAGTTGTAGTTGGTAGTTGTAGTTGGTAGTTGTTGTTGGCAGTTGTAGATGGTAGTTGTAGTTGGTAGTTGTAGTTGGTAGTTGTACTTGGTAGTTGTAGTTGGTAGTTGTAGTTGGTAGTTGTAGTTGGTAGTTGTAGTTGGTAGTTGTAGTTGGTAGTTGCAGTTGGTAGCTGTAGTTCGTAGTTGTAGTTGGTAGTTGTAGGTGGTAGTTGTAGTTGGTAGTTGTAGTTGGTAGTTGTAGTTGGTAGTTGTAGTTGGTAGTTGTAGTTGGTAGTTGTAGTTGGTAGTTGCAGTTGGTAGCTGTAGTTGGTAGTTGTAGTTGGTAGTTGTAGTTGGTAGTTGTAGTTGGTAGTTGTAGTTGGTAGTTGTAGTTGTAGTTGTTGTTGTAGTTGTAGTTGTAGTTGTAGTTGTAGTTGTAGTTGTACTTGTAGTTGTAGTTTGTAGTTGTAGTTGGTAGTTGTAGTTGGTTTGTTGTAGTTGGTAGTTGTAGTTGGTAGTTGTAGTTGGTAGTTGTAGTTGGTAGTTGTAGTTGGTAGTTGTAGTTGGTTTGTTGTAGTTGGTAGTTGCAGTTGGTAGTTGCAGTTGGTAGTTGTAGTTGGTAGTTGTAGTTGGTAGTTGTAGTTGGTAGTTGTAGTTGGTAGTTGTAGTTGGTAGTTGTAGTTGGTAGTTGTAGTTGGTAGTTGTAGTTGGTAGTTGTAGTTGTAGTTGTAGTTGTAGTTGTTGTTGTAGTTGTAGTTGTAGTTGTAGTTGTAGTTGTAGTTGTAGTTGTAGTTGTAGTTGTAGTTGTAGTTGTAGTTGTAGTTGTTGTTGTAGTTGTAGTTGTAGTTGTAGTTGTAGTTGTTGTTGTTGCTGTTGTTGTTGTTGTAGTTGTTATTGTTGTAGTTGTTGTTGTGGTTGTAGTTGTTGGTGTGTCGTTGTCGTTGTCGTTGTCGATGTTGTTGTCGTTGTTGTCGTTGTTGTCGTTGTTGTCGTTGCTGTCGTTGTTGTCGTTGTTGTCGTTGCTGTCGTTGCTGTCGTTGCTTTCGTTGCTGTCGTTGCTGTCGTTGTTGTCGTTGTTGTCGTTGTTGCCGTTGTTGCCGTGGTTGTCGTTGTTGTCGTTGCTGTCGTTGTTGTCGTTGTTGTTATTGTAGTTGTTCTCGTTGTTGTCGTCGTTGTCGTCGTTGTCGTCGTTGTCGTCGTTGTTGTCGTTGTTGTCGTTGTTGTCGTTGTTGTCGTTGTTGTTGTTGTTGCTGTTGTTGTTGTAGTTGTAGTTGTTGTTGTAGTTGTTGTTGTAGTTGTAGTTGTAGTTGTAGTTGTAGTTGTAGTTGTAGTTGTAGTTGTAGTTGGTAGTTGAAGTTGGTAGTTGTAGTTGGTTTGTTGTAGTTGGTAGTTGTAGTTGGTAGTTGTAGTTGGTAGTTGTAGTTGGTAGTTGTAGTTGGTAGTTGTAGTTGGTAGTTGCAGTTCGTAGTTGCAGTTGGTAGTTGCAGTTGGTAGTTGCAGTTGGTAGTTGCAGTTGGTAGTTGCAGTTGGTAGTTGCAGTTGGTAGTTGCTGTTGGTAGTTGCAGTTGGTAGTTGCAGTTGATAGTTGCAGTTGGTAGTTGCAGTTGTTAGTTGCAGTTGGTAGTTGCAGTTGGTAGTTGCAGTTGGTAGTTGTAGTTGGTAGTTGTAGTTGTAGTTGTAGTTGTTGTTGTAGTTGTTGTTGTAGTTGTAGTTGTAGTTGTAGTTGCAGTTGTAGTTGTAGTTGTAGTTGTAGTTGTAGTCGTAGTTGTAGTTGTAGTTGTAGATGTAGTTGTAGTTGGTAGTTGTAGTTGGTAGTTGTAGTTGGTAGTTGTAGTTGTAGTTGTAGTTGTAGTTGGTAGTTGTAGTTGGTAGTTGTAGTTGGTAGTTGTAGTTGGTAGTTGTAGTTGGTAGTTGTAGTTGATAGTTGTAGTTGTAGTTGTAGTTGATAGTTGTAGTTGGTAGTCGTAGTTGGTAGTCGTAGTTGGTAGTTGTAGTTGGTAGTTGTAGTTGGTAGTTGTATTTCGTAGTTGTAGTTGGTAGTTGTTGTTGGTAGTTGTAGTTGGTAGTTGTAGTTGGTAGTTGTAGTTGGTAGTTGTAGTTGGTAGTTGGTAGTTGTAGTTGTAGTTGTAGTTGGTAATTGTAGTTGGTAGTTGTAGTTGGTAGTTGTAGTTGGTAGTTGTAGTTGGTAGTTGTAGTTGGTAGTTGTAGTTGGTAGTTGTAGTTGTAGTTGTAGTTGGTAGTTGTAGTTGGTAGTTGTAGTTGGTAGTTGTAGATGGTAGCTGTAGTTGTAGCTGTAGTTGATAGTTGTAGTTGGTAGTTGTAGTTGGTAGTTGTAGTTGGTAGTTGTAGTTGGTAGTTGTAGTTGGTAGTTGTAGTTGGTAGTTGTAGTTGGTAGTTGTAGTTGTAGTTGTAGTTGTAGTTGGTAGTTGTAGTTGGTAGTTGTAGTTGTAGTTGTTGTAGTTGTAGTTGTAGATGCAGTTGTAGTTGTAGTTGGTAGTTGTAGTTGGTAGTTGTAGTTGGTAGTTGTTGTTGGCAGTTGTAGATGGTAGTTGTAGTTGGTAGTTGTAGTTGGTAGTTGTACTTGGTAGTTGTAGTTGGTAGTTGTAGTTGGTAGTTGTAGTTGGTAGTTGTAGTTGGTAGTTGTAGTTGGTAGTTGCAGTTGGTAGCTGTAGTTCGTAGTTGTAGTTGGTAGTTGTAGGTGGTAGTTGTAGTTGGTAGTTGTAGTTGGTAGTTGTAGTTGGTAGTTGTAGTTGGTAGTTGTAGTTGGTAGTTGTAGTTGGTAGTTGCAGTTGGTAGCTGTAGTTGGTAGTTGTAGTTGGTAGTTGTAGTTGGTAGTTGTAGTTGGTAGTTGTAGATGGTAGTTGTAGTTGGTAGTTGTAGTTGGTAGTTGTAGCTGGCAGTTGTAGCTGGCAGTTGTAGCTGGCTGTTGTAGCTGGCAGTTGTAGCTTGCAGTTGTAGCTGGCAGTTGTAGCTGGCAGTTGTAGCTGGCAGTTGTAGCTGGTAGTTGTAGTTGGTAGTTGTAGTTGGCAGTTGTAGTTGGTAGTTGTAGTTGGTAGTTGTAGTTGGTAGTTGTAGTTGTAGTTGTAGTTGGTAGTTGTAGTTGGTAGTTGTAGTTGGTAGTTGTAGTTGGTAGTTGTAGTTGGTAGTTGTAGTTGGTAGTTGTAGTTGGTAGTTGTACTTGGTAGTTGTAGTTGGTAGTTGTAGTTGGTAGTTGTAGTTGGTAGTTGTAGTTGGTAGTTGCAGTTGGTAGTTGTAGTTGGTAGTTGTACTTGGTAGTTGTAGTTGGTAGTTGTAGTTGGTTGTTGTAGTTGGTAGTTGTAGTTGGTAGTTGTTGTTGGTAGTTGTAGTTGGTAGTTGCAGTTGGTAGTTGTAGTTGGTAGTTGTAGATGGTAGTTGTAGTTGGTAGTTGTAGTTGGTAGTTGTAGCTGGCAGTTGTAGCTGGCAGTTGTAGCTGGCTGTTGTAGCTGGCAGTTGTAGCTGGCAGTTGTAGCTGGCAGTTGTAGCTGGCAGTTGTAGCTGGTAGTTGTAGTTGGTAGTTGTAGTTGGTAGTTGTAGTTGGTAGTTGTAGTTTGTAGTTGTAGTTGGTAGTTGTAGTTGGTAGATGTATTTGGTAGTTGTAGTTGGTCGTTGGAGTTGGTAGTTGCAGTTGGTAGTTGCAGTTGGTAGTTGTAGTTGGTAGTTGCAGTTGGTAGCTGTAGTTCGTAGTTGTAGTTGGTAGTTGTAGTTGGTAGTTGTAGTTGGTAGTTGTAGTTGGTAGTTGTAGTTGGTAGTTGTAGTTGGTAGTTGTAGTTGGTAGTTGTAGTTGGTAGTTGTAGTTGGTAGTTGTAGCTGGTAGTTGTAGTTGGTAGTTATAGTTGGTAGTTGCAGTTGGTAGTTGTAGTTGGTAGTTGTAGTTGGTAGTTGTAGTTGGTAGTTGTAGTTGGTAGTTGTAGTTGGTAGTTGTAGTTGGTAGTTGTAGTTGGTAGTTGCAGTTGGTAGCTGTAGTTGGTAGTTGTAGTTGGTAGTTGTAGTTGGTAGTTGTAGTTGGTAGTTGTAGTTGGTAGTTGTAGTTGGTAGTTGCAGTTGGTAGTTGCAGTTGGTAGTTGCAGTTGGTAGTTGCAGTTGGTAGTTGTAGTTCCAGTTGGTAGTTGTAGTTGTTGTTTTTGTAGTTGTTGTTGTTGTAGTTGTTGTTGTTGTTGTAGTTGTTGTTGTTGTTGTAGTTGTTGTTGTTGTAGTTGTACTTGTAGTTGCAGTTGGTAGTTGTAGTTGGTAGTTGTAGTTGTAGTTGTTGTAGTTGTAGTTGTAGATGCAGTTGTAGTTGTAGTTGGTAGTTGTAGTTGGTAGTTGTAGTTGGTAGTTGTTGTTGGCAGTTGTAGATGGTAGTTGTAGTTGGTAGTTGTAGTTGGTAGTTGTACTTGGTAGTTGTAGTTGGTAGTTGTAGTTGGTAGTTGTAGTTGGTAGTTGTAGTTGGTAGTTGTAGTTGGTAGTTGCAGTTGGTAGCTGTAGTTCGTAGTTGTAGTTGGTAGTTGTAGGTGGTAGTTGTAGTTGGTAGTTGTAGTTGGTAGTTGTAGTTGGTAGTTGTAGTTGGTAGTTGTAGTTGGTAGTTGTAGTTGGTAGTTGCAGTTGGTAGCTGTAGTTGGTAGTTGTAGTTGGTAGTTGTAGTTGGTAGTTGTAGTTGGTAGTTGTAGTTGGTAGTTGTAGTTGTAGTTGTTGTTGTAGTTGTAGTTGTAGTTGTAGTTGTAGTTGTAGTTGTACTTGTAGTTGTAGTTTGTAGTTGTAGTTGGTAGTTGTAGTTGGTTTGTTGTAGTTGGTAGTTGTAGTTGGTAGTTGTAGTTGGTAGTTGTAGTTGGTAGTTGTAGTTGGTAGTTGTAGTTGGTTTGTTGTAGTTGGTAGTTGCAGTTGGTAGTTGCAGTTGGTAGTTGTAGTTGGTAGTTGTAGTTGGTAGTTGTAGTTGGTAGTTGTAGTTGGTAGTTGTAGTTGGTAGTTGTAGTTGGTAGTTGTAGTTGGTAGTTGTAGTTGGTAGTTGTAGTTGTAGTTGTAGTTGTAGTTGTTGTTGTAGTTGTAGTTGTAGTTGTAGTTGTAGTTGTAGTTGTAGTTGTAGTTGTAGTTGTAGTTGTAGTTGTAGTTGTAGTTGTTGTTGTAGTTGTAGTTGTAGTTGTAGTTGTAGTTGTTGTTGTTGCTGTTGTTGTTGTTGTAGTTGTTATTGTTGTAGTTGTTGTTGTGGTTGTAGTTGTTGGTGTGTCGTTGTCGTTGTCGTTGTCGATGTTGTTGTCGTTGTTGTCGTTGTTGTCGTTGTTGTCGTTGCTGTCGTTGTTGTCGTTGTTGTCGTTGCTGTCGTTGCTGTCGTTGCTTTCGTTGCTGTCGTTGCTGTCGTTGTTGTCGTTGTTGTCGTTGTTGCCGTTGTTGCCGTGGTTGTCGTTGTTGTCGTTGCTGTCGTTGTTGTCGTTGTTGTTATTGTAGTTGTTCTCGTTGTTGTCGTCGTTGTCGTCGTTGTCGTCGTTGTCGTCGTTGTTGTCGTTGTTGTCGTTGTTGTCGTTGTTGTCGTTGTTGTTGTTGTTGCTGTTGTTGTTGTAGTTGTAGTTGTTGTTGTAGTTGTTGTTGTAGTTGTAGTTGTAGTTGTAGTTGTAGTTGTAGTTGTAGTTGTAGTTGTAGTTGGTAGTTGAAGTTGGTAGTTGTAGTTGGTTTGTTGTAGTTGGTAGTTGTAGTTGGTAGTTGTAGTTGGTAGTTGTAGTTGGTAGTTGTAGTTGGTAGTTGTAGTTGGTAGTTGCAGTTCGTAGTTGCAGTTGGTAGTTGCAGTTGGTAGTTGCAGTTGGTAGTTGCAGTTGGTAGTTGCAGTTGGTAGTTGCAGTTGGTAGTTGCTGTTGGTAGTTGCAGTTGGTAGTTGCAGTTGATAGTTGCAGTTGGTAGTTGCAGTTGTTAGTTGCAGTTGGTAGTTGCAGTTGGTAGTTGCAGTTGGTAGTTGTAGTTGATAGTTGTAGTTGTAGTTGTAGTTGATAGTTGTAGTTGGTAGTCGTAGTTGGTAGTCGTAGTTGGTAGTTGTAGTTGGTAGTTGTAGTTGGTAGTTGTATTTCGTAGTTGTAGTTGGTAGTTGTTGTTGGTAGTTGTAGTTGGTAGTTGTAGTTGGTAGTTGTAGTTGGTAGTTGTAGTTGGTAGTTGGTAGTTGTAGTTGTAGTTGTAGTTGGTAATTGTAGATGGTAGTTGTAGTTGGTAGTTGTAGTTGGTAGTTGTAGTTGGTAGTTGTAGTTGGTAGTTGTAGTTGGTAGTTGTAGTTGTAGTTGTAGTTGGTAGTTGTAGTTGGTAGTTGTAGTTGGTAGTTGTAGATGGTAGCTGTAGTTGTAGCTGTAGTTGATAGTTGTAGTTGGTAGTTGTAGTTGGTAGTTGTAGTTGGTAGTTGTAGTTGGTAGTTGTAGTTGGTAGTTGTAGTTGGTAGTTGTAGTTGGTAGTTGTAGTTGTAGTTGTAGTTGTAGTTGGTAGTTGTAGTTGGTAGTTGTAGTTGGTAGTTGGAGTTGGTAGTTGGAGTTGGTAGTTGCAGTTGGTAGTTGCAGTTGGTAGTTGTAGTTGGTAGTTGTAGTTGGTAGTTGTAGTTTGTAGTTGTAGTTGGTAGTTGTAGTTGGTAGTTGTAGTTGGTAGTTGCAGTTGGTAGTTGCAGTTGGTAGTTGTAGTTGGTAGTTGTAGTTGGTAGTTGTAGTTGGTAGTTGTAGCTGGCAGTTGTAGCTGGCAGTTGTAGCTGGCTGTTGTAGCTGGCTGTTGTAGCTGGCAGTTGTAGCTGGCAGTTGTAGCTGGTAGTTGTAGTTGGTAGTTGTAGTTGGTAGTTGTAGTTGGTAGTTGTAGTTGGTAGTTGTAGTTTGTAGTTGTAGTTGGTAGTTGTAGTTGGTAGATGTATTTGGTAGTTGTAGTTGGTCGTTGGAGTTGGTAGTTGCAGTTGGTAGTTGCAGTTGGTAGTTGTAGTTGTTGTTGTAGTTGGTAGTTGTAGTTGTAGTTGTAGTTGTAGTTGTAGTTGTTGTTGTAGTTGGTAGTTGTAGTTGGTAGTTGTAGTTGGTAGTTGTAGTTGGTAGTTGTAGTTGGTAGTTCTAGTTGGTTTGTTGTAGTTGGTAGTTGCAGTTGGTAGTTGCAGTTGGTAGTTGCAGTTGGTAGTTGTAGTTGGTAGTTGCAGTTGGTAGTTGCAGTTGGTAGTTGCAGTTGGTAGTTGCAGTTGGTACTTGCAGTTGGTAGTTGTAGTTGGTAGTTGTAGTTGGTAGTTGTAGTTGGTTTGTTGTAGTTGGTTTGTTGTAGTTGGTAGTTGTAGTTGGTAGTTGTAGTTGGTAGTTGTAGTTGGTAGTTGTAGTTGGTAGTTGTAGTTGGTAGTTGTAGTTGGTAGTTGTAGTTGGTAGTTGTAGATGGTAGTTGTAGTTGGTAGTTGAAGTTGGTAGTTGTAGCTGGCTGTTGTAGCTGGCAGTTGTAGCTGGCAGTTGTAGCTGGCAGTTGTAGCTTGCAGTTGTAGCTGGCAGTTGTAGCTGGCAGTTGTAACTGGCATTTGTAGCTGGCAGTTGTAGCTGGCAGTTGTAGCTGGCTGTTGTAGCTGGCAGTTGTAGCTGGCAGTTGTAGCTGGCAGTTGTAGCTGGCAGTTGTAGCTCGTAGTTGTAGTTGGTAGTTGTAGTTGGTAGTTGTAGTTGGTAGTTGTAGTTTGTAGTTGTAGTTGGTAGTTGTAGTTGGTAGTTGTAGTTGGTAGATGTATTTGGTAGTTGTAGTTGGTCGTTGGAGTTGGTAGTTGCAGTTGGTAGTCGCAGTTGGTAGTTGCAGTTGGTAGTTGCAGGTGGTAGTTGCAGTTGGTAGTTGTAGTTGGTAGTTGTAGTTGGTAGTTGTAGTTGGTAGTTGTAGTTGGTAGTTGTAGTTGGTAGTTGTAGTTGGTAGTTGTAGTTGGTAGTTGTAGTTGTAGTTGTAGTTGTAGTTGTAGTTGTTGTTGTAGTTGTAGTTGTAGTTGTAGTTGTAGTTGTAGTTGTAGTTGTAGTTGTAGTTGTAGTTGTAGTTGTAGTTGTAGTTGTAGTTGTAGTTGTAGTTGTTGTTGTTGCTGTTGTTGTTGTTGTTGTTGTTATTGTTGTAGTTGTTGTTGTGGTTGTAGTTGTTGGTGTGTCGTTGTCGTTGTCGTTGTCGTTGTTGTTGTCGTTGTTGTCGTTGTTGTCGTTGTTGTCGTTGCTGTCGTTGTTGTCGTTGTTGTCGTTGCTGTCGTTGCTGTCGTTGCTTTCGTTGCTGTCGTTGCTGTCGTTGTTGTCGTTGTTGTCGTTGTTGCCGTTGTTGCCGTGGTTGTCGTTGTTGTCGTTGTTGTCGTTGTTGTCGTTGTTGTCGTTGTTGTCGTTGTTGTCGTTGTTGTTATTGTAGTTGTTCTCGTTGTTGTCGTCGTTGTCGTCGTTGTCGTCGTTGTCGTCGTTGTTCTCGTTGTTGTTGTTGTTGTCGTTGTTGTCGTTGTTGTTGTTGTTGCTGTTGTTGTTGTAGTTGTAGTTGTTGTTGTAGTTGTTGTTGTTGTTGTAGTTGTAGTTGTAGTTGTAGTTGTAGTTGTAGTTGTTGTTGTTGTTGTAGTTGTAGTTGTAGTAGTAGTTGTAGGTGTAGTTGTAGTTGTAGTTGTAGTTGTAGTTGTTGTTGTAGTTGTTGTTGTAGTTGTAGTTGTAGTTGTAGTTGCAGTTGTAGTTGTAGTTGTAGTTGTAGTTGTAGTCGTAGTTGTAGTTGTAGTTGTAGATGTAGTTGTAGTTGGTAGTTGTAGTTGGTAGTTGTAGTTGGTAGTTGGTAGTTGTAGTTGTAGTTGTAGTTGGTAGTTGTAGTTGGTAGTTGTAGTTGGTAGTTGTAGTTGGTAGTTGTAGTTGGTAGTTGTAGTTGGTAGTTGTAGTTGGTAGTTGTAGTTGTAGTTGTAGTTGTAGTTGATAGTTGTAGTTGGTAGTTGTAGTTGGTAGTCGTAGTTGGTAGTTGTAGTTGGTAGTTGTAGTTGGGAGTTGTAGTTCGTAGTTGTAGTTGGTAGTTGTTGTTGGTAGTTGTAGTTGGTAGTTGTAGTTGGTAGTTGTAGTTGGTAGTTGTAGTTGGTAGTTGTAGTTGGTAGTTGTAGTTGGTAGTTGTAGTTGGTAGTTGTAGTTGTAGTTGGTAGTTGTAGTTGGTAGTTGGAGTTGGTAGTTGCAGTTGGTAGTTGCAGTTAGTAGTTGCAGTTGGTAGTTGTAGTTGGTAGTTGTAGTTGGTAGTTGTAGTTGGTAGTTGTAGTTGGTAGTTGTAGTTGGTAGTTGTAGTTGGTAGTTGTAGTTGGTAGCTGTAGTTGGTAGTTGTAGTTGGTAGTTGTAGTTGGTAGTTGTAGTTGGTAGTTGTAGTTGGTAGTTGCAGTTGGTAGTTGTAGTTGGTAGTTGTAGTTGGTAGTTGCAGTTGGTACTTGCAGTTGGTAGTTGTAGTTGGTAGTTGTAGTTGGTAGTTGTAGTTGGTTTGTTGTAGTTGGTTTGTTGTAGTTGGTAGTTGTAGTTGGTAGTTGTAGTTGGTAGTTGTAGTTGGTAGTTGTAGTTGGTAGTTGTAGTTGGTAGTTGTAGTTGGTAGTTGTAGTTGGTAGTTGTAGTTGGTAGTTGTAGTTGGTAGTTGAAGTTGGTAGTTGTAGCTGGCTGTTGTAGCTGGCAGTTGTAGCTGGCAGTTGTAGCTGGCAGTTGTAGCTTGCAGTTGTAGCTGGCAGTTGTAGCTGGCAGTTGTAACTGGCATTTGTAGCTGGCAGTTGTAGCTGGCAGTTGTAGCTGGCTGTTGTAGCTGGCAGTTGTAGCTGGCAGTTGTAGCTGGCAGTTGTAGCTGGCAGTTGTAGCTCGTAGTTGTAGTTGGTAGTTGTAGTTGGTAGTTGTAGTTGGTAGTTGTAGTTTGTAGTTGTAGTTGGTAGTTGTAGTTGGTAGTTGTAGTTGGTAGATGTATTTGGTAGTTGTAGTTGGTCGTTGGAGTTGGTAGTTGCAGTTGGTAGTCGCAGTTGGTAGTTGCAGTTGGTAGTTGCAGGTGGTAGTTGCAGTTGGTAGTTGTAGTTGGTAGTTGTAGTTGGTAGTTGTAGTTGGTAGTTGTAGTTGGTAGTTGTAGTTGGTAGTTGTAGTTGGTAGTTGTAGTTGGTAGTTGTAGTTGGTAGTTGTAGTTGTAGTTGTAGATGTAGTTGTTGTTGTAGTTGTAGTTGTAGTTGTAGTTGTAGTTGTAGTTGTAGTTGTAGTTGTAGTTGTAGTTGTAGTTGTAGTTGTAGTTGTAGTTGTAGTTGTTGTTGTTGCTGTTGTTGTTGTTGTTGTTGTTGTTGTTGTTATTGTTGTAGTTGTTGTTGTGTTTGTAGTTGTTGGTGTGTCGTTGTCGTTGTTGTTGTCGTTGTTGTCGTTGTTGTCGTTGTTGTCGTTGCTGTCGTTGTTGTCGTTGTTGTCGTTGCTGTCGTTGCTTTCGTTGCTGTCGTTGCTGTCGTTGTTGTCGTTGTTGTCGTTGTTGCCGTTGTTGCCGTGGTTGTCGTTGTTGTCGTTGTTGTCGTTGTTGTCGTTGTTGTCGTTGTTGTCGTTGTTGTTATTGTAGTTGTTCTCGTTGTTGTCGTCGTTGTCGTCGTTGTCGTCGTTGTCGTCGTTGTTCTCGTTGTTGTTGTTGTTGTCGTTGTTGTCGTTGTTGTTGTTGTTGCTGTTGTTGTTGTAGTTGTAGTTGTTGTTGTAGTTGTTGTTGTTGTTGTAGTTGTAGTTGTAGTTGTAGTTGTAGTTGTAGTTGTTGTTGTTGTTGTAGTTGTAGTTGTAGTAGTAGTTGTAGTTGTAGGTGTAGTTGTAGTTGTAGTTGTAGTTGTAGTTGTTGTTGTAGTTGTTGTTGTAGTTGTAGTTGTAGTTGTAGTTGCAGTTGTAGTTGTAGTTGTAGTTGTAGTTGTAGTCGTAGTTGTAGTTGTAGTTGTAGATGTAGTTGTAGTTGGTAGTTGTAGTTGGTAGTTGGTAGTTGTAGTTGTAGTTGTAGTTGGTAGTTGTAGTTGGTAGTTGTAGTTGGTAGTTGTAGTTGGTAGTTGTAGTTGGTAGTTGTAGTTGGTAGTTGTAGTTGTAGTTGTAGTTGTAGTTGTAGTTGATAGTTGTAGTTGGTAGTTGTAGTTGGTAGCCGTAGTTGGTAGTTGTAGTTGGTAGTTGTAGTTGGTAGTTGTAGTTCGTAGTTGTAGTTGGTAGTTGTTGTTGGTAGTTGTAGTTGGTAGATGTAGTTGGTAGTTGTAGTTGGTAGTTGTAGTTGGTAGTTGTAGTTGGTAGTTGTAGTTGGTAGTTGTAGTTGGTAGTTGTAGTTGGTAGTTGTAGTTTGTAGTTGTAGTTGGTAGTTGTAGATGGTAGTTGTAGTTGGTAGTTGTAGTTGGTAGTTGTAGTTGGTAGTTGTAGTTGGTAGTTGTAGTTGGCAGTTGTAGTTGGTAGTTGTAGTTGGTAGTTGTAGTTGGTAGTTGTAGTTGTAGCTGTAGTTGATAGTTGTAGTTGGTAGTTGTAGTTGGTAGTTGTAGTTGGTAGTTGTAGTTGGTAGTTGTAGTTGGTAGTTGTAGTTGGTAGTTGTAGTTGTAGTTGTAGTTGGTAGTTGTAGTTGGTAGTTGTAGTTGGTAGTTGGAGTTGGTAGTTGCAGTTGGTAGTTGTAGTTGGTAGTTGTAGTTGGTAGTTGTAGTTGGTAGTTGTAGTTTGTAGTTGTAGTTGGTAGTTGTAGTTGGTAGATGTATTTGGTAGTTGTAGTTGGTCGTTGGAGTTGGTAGTTGCAGTTGGTAGTTGCAGTTGGTAGTTGTAGCTGTTGTTGTAGTTGGTAGTTGTAGTTGTAGTTGTAGTTGTAGTTGTTGTTGTAGTTGGTAGTTGTAGTTGGTAGTTGTAGTTGGTAGTTGTAGTTGGTAGTTCTAGTTGATTTGTTGTAGTTGGTAGTTGCAGTTGGTAGTTGCAGTTGGTAGTTGTAGTTCCAGTTGGTAGTTGTAGTTGTTGTTGTTTTTGTAGTTGTTGTTGTTGCAGTTGTTGTTGTTGTTGTAGTTGTTGTTGTTGTTGTAGTTGTTGTTGTTGTTGTAGTTGTAGTTGTAGTTGTAGTTGGTAGTTGTAGTTGGTAGTTGTAGTTGGTAGTTGTAGTTGGTAGTTGTAGTTGGTAGTTGTAGTTGGTAGTTGAAGTTGGTAGTTGTAGCTGGCTGTTGTAGCTGGCAGTTGTAGCTGGCAGTTGTAGCTGGCAGTTGTAGCTTGCAGTTGTAGCTGGCAGTTGTAGCTGGCAGTTGTAACTGGCATTTGTAGCTGGCAGTTGTAGCTGGCAGTTGTAGCTGGCTGTTGTAGCTGGCAGTTGTAGCTGGCAGTTGTAGCTGGCAGTTGTAGCTGGCAGTTGTAGCTCGTAGTTGTAGTTGGTAGTTGTAGTTGGTAGTTGTAGTTGGTAGTTGTAGTTTGTAGTTGTAGTTGGTAGTTGTAGTTGGTAGTTGTAGTTGGTAGATGTATTTGGTAGTTGTAGTTGGTCGTTGGAGTTGGTAGTTGCAGTTGGTAGTCGCAGTTGGTAGTTGCAGTTGGTAGTTGCAGGTGGTAGTTGCAGTTGGTAGTTGTAGTTGGTAGTTGTAGTTGGTAGTTGTAGTTGGTAGTTGTAGTTGGTAGTTGTAGTTGGTAGTTGTAGTTGGTAGTTGTAGTTGGTAGTTGTAGTTGTAGTTGTAGATGTAGTTGTTGTTGTAGTTGTAGTTGTAGTTGTAGTTGTAGTTGTAGTTGTAGTTGTAGTTGTAGTTGTAGTTGTAGTTGTAGTTGTAGTTGTAGTTGTAGTTGTTGTTGTTGCTGTTGTTGTTGTTGTTGTTGTTATTGTTGTAGTTGTTGTTGTGTTTGTAGTTGTTGGTGTGTCGTTGTCGTTGTCGTTGTCGTTGTTGTTGTCGTTGTTGTCGTTGTTGTCGTTGTTGTCGTTGCTGTCGTTGTTGTCGTTGTTGTCGTTGTTGTCGTTGCTGTCGTTGCTGTCGTTGCTTTCGTTGCTGTCGTTGCTGTCGTTGTTGTCGTTGTTGTCGTTGTTGCCGTTGTTGCCGTGGTTGTCGTTGTTGTCGTTGTTGTCGTTGTTGTCGTTGTTGTCGTTGTTGTCGTTGTTGTCGTTGTTGTTATTGTAGTTGTTCTCGTTGTTGTCGTCGTTGTCGTCGTTGTCGTCGTTGTCGTCGTTGTTCTCGTTGTTGTTGTTGTTGTCGTTGTTGTCGTTGTTGTTGTTGTTGTAGTTGTAGTTGTAGTTGTAGTTGTAGTTGTAGTTGTTGTTGTTGTTGTAGTTGTAGTTGTAGTAGTAGTTGTAGTTGTAGGTGTAGTTGTAGTTGTAGTTGTAGTTGTAGTTGTTGTTGTAGTTGTTGTTGTAGTTGTAGTTGTAGTTGTAGTTGCAGTTGTAGTTGTAGTTGTAGTTGTAGTTGTAGTCGTAGTTGTAGTTGTAGTTGTAGATGTAGTTGTAGTTGGTAGTTGTAGTTGGTAGTTGGTAGTTGTAGTTGTAGTTGTAGTTGGTAGTTGTAGTTGGTAGTTGTAGTTGGTAGTTGTAGTTGGTAGTTGTAGTTGGTAGTTGTAGTTGGTAGTTGTAGTTGTAGTTGTAGTTGTAGTTGTAGTTGATAGTTGTAGTTGGTAGTTGTAGTTGGTAGCCGTAGTTGGTAGTTGTAGTTGGTAGTTGTAGTTGGTAGTTGTAGTTCGTAGTTGTAGTTGGTAGTTGTTGTTGGTAGTTGTAGTTGGTAGATGTAGTTGGTAGTTGTAGTTGGTAGTTGTAGTTGGTAGTTGTAGTTGGTAGTTGTAGTTGGTAGTTGTAGTTGGTAGTTGTAGTTGGTAGTTGTAGTTTGTAGTTGTAGTTGGTAGTTGTAGATGGTAGTTGTAGTTGGTAGTTGTAGTTGGTAGTTGTAGTTGGTAGTTGTAGTTGGTAGTTGTAGTTGGCAGTTGTAGTTGGTAGTTGTAGTTGGTAGTTGTAGTTGGTAGTTGTAGTTGTAGCTGTAGTTGATAGTTGTAGTTGGTAGTTGTAGTTGGTAGTTGTAGTTGGTAGTTGTAGTTGGTAGTTGTAGTTGGTAGTTGTAGTTGGTAGTTGTAGTTGTAGTTGTAGTTGGTAGTTGTAGTTGGTAGTTGTAGTTGGTAGTTGGAGTTGGTAGTTGCAGTTGGTAGTTGTAGTTGGTAGTTGTAGTTGGTAGTTGTAGTTGGTAGTTGTAGTTTGTAGTTGTAGTTGGTAGTTGTAGTTGGTAGATGTATTTGGTAGTTGTAGTTGGTCGTTGGAGTTGGTAGTTGCAGTTGGTAGTTGCAGTTGGTAGTTGTAGTTGTTGTTGTAGTTGGTAGTTGTAGTTGTAGTTGTAGTTGTAGTTGTTGTTGTAGTTGGTAGTTGTAGTTGGTAGTTGTAGTTGGTAGTTGTAGTTGGTAGTTCTAGTTGATTTGTTGTAGTTGGTAGTTGCAGTTGGTAGTTGCAGTTGGTAGTTGCAGTTGGTAGTTGCTGTTAGTGGTTGCAGTTGGTAGTTGCAGTTGGTAGTTGCAGTTGGTAGTTGCAGTTGGTAGTTGCAGTTGGTAGTTGCAGTTGGTAGTTGTAGTTGGTAGTTGTACTTGGTAGTTGCAGTTGGTAGTTGTAGTTGGTAGTTGTAGTTGTAGTTGTAGTTGTAGTTGTAGTTGGTAGTTGTAGTTGGTAGTTGTAGTTGGTAGTTGTAGTTGGTAGCTGTAGTTGGTAGTTGTAGTTGGTAGTTGTACTTGGTAGGTGTAGTTGGTAGTTGTAGTTGGTAGTTGTAGTTGGTAGTTGTAGTTGGTAGTTGCAGTTGGTAGTTGCAGTTGGTAGCTGTAGTTTGTAGTTGTAGTTGGTAGTTGTAGTTGGTAGTTGTAGTTGGTAGTTGTAGTTGGTAGTTGTAGTTGCTAGTTGTAGTTGGTAGTTGTAGTTGGTAGTTGTAGTTGGTAGTTGTAGCTGGTAGTTGTAGTTGGTAGTTGTAGTTGGTCGTTGCAGTTGGTAGTTGTAGTTGGTAGTTGTAGTTGGTAGTTGTAGTTGGTAGTTGTAGTTGGTAGTTGTAGTTGGTAGTTGTAGTTGGTAGTTGTAGTTGTAGTTGTAGTTGGTAGTTGTAGTTGGTAGTTGTAGTTGGTAGTTGTAGTTGGTAGTTGTAGTTGGTAGTTGTAGTTGGTAGTTGTACTTGGTAGTTGTAGTTGGTAGTTGTAGTTGGTAGTTGTAGTTGGTAGTTGTAGTTGGTAGTTGTAGTTGGTAGTTGTAGTTGCTAGTTGTAGTTGGTAGTTGTAGTTGGTAGTTGTAGTTGGTAGTTGTAGCTGGTAGTTGTAGTTGGTAGTTGTAGTTGGTAGTTGCAGTTGGTAGTTGTAGTTGGTAGTTGTAGTTGGTAGTTGTAGTTGGTAGTTGTAGTTGTAGTTGTAGTTGGTAGTTGTAGTTGGTAGTTGTAGTTGGTAGTTGGAGTTGGTAGTTGCAGTTGGTAGTTGCAGTTGGTGGTTGCAGTTGGTAGTTGCAGTTGGTAGTTGCAGTTGGTAGCTGCAGTTGGTAGTTGCTGTTAGTGGTTGCAGTTGGTAGTTGCAGTTGGTAGTTGCAGTTGGTAGTTGCAGTTGGTAGTTGCAGTTGGTAGTTGCAGTTGGTAGTTGTAGTTGGTAGTTGTACTTGGTAGTTGCAGTTGGTAGTTGTAGTTGGTAGTTGTAGTTGGTAGTTGTAGTTGGTAGTTGTTGTTGGTAGTTGTAGTTGGTAGTTGCAGTTGGTAGTTGTAGTTGGTAGTTGTAGATGGTAGTTGTAGTTGGTAGTTGTAGTTGGTAGTTGTAGCTGGCAGTTGTAGCTGGCAGTTGTAGCTGGCTGTTGTAGCTGGCAGTTGTAGCTGGCAGTTGTAGCTGGCAGTTGTAGCTGGTAGTTGTAGTTGGTAGTTGTAGTTGGTAGTTGTAGTTGGTAGTTGTAGTTGGTAGTTGTAGTTTGTAGTTGTAGTTGGTAGTTGTAGTTGGTAGATGTATTTGGTAGTTGTAGTTGGTCGTTGGAGTTGGTAGTTGCAGTTGGTAGTTGCAGTTGGTAGTTGTAGTTGTTGTTGTAGTTGGTAGGTGTAGTTGTAGTTGTAGTTGTAGTTGTAGTTGTTGTTGTAGTTGGTAGTTGTAGTTGGTAGTTGTAGTTGGTAGTTGTAGTTGGTAGTTGTAGTTGGTTTGTTGTAGTTGGTAGTTGCAGTTGGTAGTTGCAGTTGGTAGTTGCAGTTGGTAGTTGTAGTTCCAGTTGGTAGTTGTAGTTGTAGTTGTTGTTTTTGTAGTTGTTGTTGTTGTAGTTGTTGTTGTTGTTGTAGTTGTTGTTGTTGTAGTTGTACTTGTAGTTGCAGTTGGTAGTTGTAGTTGGTAGTTGTAGTTGGCAGTTGTAGTTGTAGTTGTTGTAGTTGTAGTTGTAGATGTAGTTGTAGTTGTAGTTGTAGTTGGTAGTTGTAGTTGGTAGTTGTAGTTGGCAGTTGTAGATGGTAGTTGTAGTTGGTAGTTGTAGTTGGTAGTTGTAGTTGGTAGTTGTAGTTGTAGTTGTTGTTGTAGTTGTAGTTGTAGTTGTAGATGGTAGTTGTAGTTGGTAGTTGTAGTTGGTAGTTGTAGCTGGCAGTTGTAGCTGGCAGTTGTAGCTGGCTGTTGTAGCTGGCAGTTGTAGCTGGCAGTTGTAGCTGGCAGTTGTAGCTGGTAGTTGTAGTTGGTAGTTGTAGTTGGTAGTTGTAGTTGTAGTTGTTGTTGTAGT
The DNA here is from genome assembly GCA_944738655.2 of Andrena hattorfiana. Classification (NCBI taxonomy): domain Eukaryota; kingdom Metazoa; phylum Arthropoda; class Insecta; order Hymenoptera; family Andrenidae; genus Andrena; species Andrena hattorfiana. The sequence continues at coordinate 48,844,478 of OX122890.1, read as the reverse complement.
TGTAGTTGTAGTTGTATTTGTAGTTGTAGTTGTACTTGTAGTTGTAGTTGTAGTTGGTAGTTGTAGTTGGTAGTTGTAGTTGGTAGCTGTAGTTGGTAGTTGTAGTTGGTAGTTGTAGTTGTAGTTGTTGTTGTAGTTGTAGTTGTAGTTGTAGTTGTAGTTGTAGTTGTAGTTGTAGTTGGTAGTTGTAGTTGGTAGTTGTAGTTGGTAGTTGTAGATGGTAGTTGTAGTTGGTAGTTGTAGTTGGTAGTTGTACTTGGTAGTTGTAGTTGGTAGTTGTAGTTGGTAGTTGTAGTTGGTAGTTGCAGTTGGTAGCTGTAGTTCGTAGTTGTAGTTGGTAGTTGTAGTTGGTAGTTGTAGTTCGTAGTTGTAGTTGGTAGTTGTAGTTGTAGTTGTTGTTGTAGTTGTAGTTGTAGTTGTAGTTGTAGTTGTAGTTGTAGTTGGTAGTTGTAGTTGGTAGTTGTAGTTGGTAGTTGTAGATGGTAGTTGTAGTTGGTAGTTGTAGTTGGTAGTTGTACTTGGTAGTTGTAGTTGGTAGTTGTAGTTGGTAGTTGTAGTTGGTAGTTGTAGTTGGTAGTTGTAGTTGGTAGTTGCAGTTGGTAGCTGTAGTTCGTAGTTGTAGTTGGTAGTTGTAGTTGGTAGTTGTAGTTGGTAGTTGTAGTTGGTAGTTGTAGTTGGTAGTTGTAGTTGGTAGTTGTAGTTGGTAGTTGTAGTTGGTAGTTGTAGCTGGTAGTTGTAGTTGGTAGTTGTAGTTGGTAGTTGTAGCTGGCAGTTGTAGCTGGCAGTTGTAGCTGGCTGTTGTAGCTGGCAGTTGTAGCTGGCAGTTGTAGCTGGCAGTTGTAGCTGGTAGTTGTAGTTGGTAGTTATTGTTGGTAGTTGTAGTTGGTAGTTGTAGTTGGTAGTTGTAGTTTGTAGTTGTAGTTGGTAGTTGTAGTTGGTAGATGTATTTGGTAGTTGTAGTTGGTGGTTGCAGTTGGTAGTTGCAGTTGGTAGCTGTAGTTCGTAGTTGTAGTTGGTAGTTGTAGTTGGTAGTTGTAGTTGGTAGTTGTAGTTGGTAATTGTAGTTGGTAGTTGTAGTTGGTAGTTGTAGTTGGTAGTTGTAGTTGGTAGTTGTAGCTGGTAGTTGTAGTTGGTAGTTGTAGTTGGTAGTTGCGGTTGGTAGTTGTAGTTGGTAGTTGTAGTTGGCAGTTGTAGATGGTAGTTGTAGTTGGTAGTTGTAGTTGGTAGTTGTACTTGGTAGTTGTAGTTGGTAGTTGTAGTTGGTAGTTGTAGTTGGTAGTTGTAGTTGGTAGTTGTAGTTGGTAGTTGCAGTTGGTAGCTGTAGTTCGTAGTTGTAGTTGGTAGTTGTAGTTGGTAGTTGTAGTTCGTAGTTGTAGTTGGTAGTTGTAGTTGGTAGTTGTAGTTGGTAGTTGTAGTTGGTAGTTGCAGTTGGTAGTTGCAGTTGGTAGTTGCAGTTGGTAGTTGCAGTTGGTAGTTGCAGTTGGTAGTTGCAGTTGGTAGTTGCAGTTAGCAGTTGCTGTTGGTAGTTGCAGTTGGTAGTTGCAGTTGGTAGTTGCAGTTGGTAGTTGCAGCTGGTAGTTGCAGTTGGTAGTTGCAGTTGGTAGTTGTAGTTGGTAGTTGTACTTGGTAGTTGTAGTTGGTAGTTGTAGTTGGTAGTTGTAGTTGGTAGTTGTAGTTGGTAGTTGTAGTTGGTAGTTGCAGTTGGTAGCTGTAGTTCGTAGTTGTAGTTGGTAGTTGTAGTTGGTAGTTGTAGTTGGTAGTTGTAGTTGGTAGTTGTAGTTGGTAGTTGTAGTTGGTAGTTGTAGTTGGTAGTTGTAGTTGGTAGTTGTAGCTGGTAGTTGTAGTTGGTAGTTGTAGTTGGTAGTTGTAGCTGGCAGTTGTAGCTGGCAGTTGTAGCTGGCTGTTGTAGCTGGCAGTTGTAGCTGGCAGTTGTAGCTGGCAGTTGTAGCTGGCTGTTGTAGTTGGTAGTTGTAGTTGGTAGTTGTAGTTGGTAGTTGTAGTTGGTAGTTGTACTTGGTAGTTGTAGTTGGTAGTTGCAGTTGGTAGCTGTAGTTCGTAGTTGTAGTTGGTAGTTGTAGTTGGTAGTTGTAGTTGGTAGTTGTAGTTGGTAATTGTAGTTGGTAGTTGTAGTTGGTAGTTGTAGTTGGTAGTTGTAGTTGGTAGTTGTAGCTGGTAGTTGTAGTTGGTAGTTGTAGTTGGTAGTTGTAGTTGGCAGTTGTAGATGGTAGTTGTAGTTGGTAGTTGTAGTTGGTAGTTGTACTTGGTAGTTGTAGTTGGTAGTTGTAGTTGGTAGTTGTAGTTGGTAGTTGTAGTTGGTAGTTGTAGTTGGTAGTTGCAGTTGGTAGCTGTAGTTCGTAGTTGTAGTTGGTAGTTGTAGTTGGTAGTTGTAGTTCGTAGTTGTAGTTGGTAGTTGTAGTTGGTAGTTGTAGTTGGTAGTTGTAGTTGGTAGTTGCAGTTGGTAGTTGCAGTTGGTAGTTGCAGTTGGTAGTTGCAGTTGGTAGTTGCAGTTGGTAGTTGCAGTTGGTAGTTGCAGTTAGCAGTTGCTGTTGGTAGTTGCAGTTGGTAGTTGCAGTTGGTAGTTGCAGTTGGTAGTTGCAGCTGGTAGTTGCAGTTGGTAGTTGCAGTTGGTAGTTGTAGTTGGTAGTTGTACTTGGTAGTTGTAGTTGGTAGTTGTAGTTGGTAGTTGTAGTTGGTAGTTGTAGTTGGTAGTTGTAGTTGGTAGTTGCAGTTGGTAGCTGTAGTTCGTAGTTGTAGTTGGTAGTTGTAGTTGGTAGTTGTAGTTGGTAGTTGTAGTTGGTAGTTGTAGTTGTAGTTGTTGTTGTAGTTGTAGTTGTAGTTGTAGTTGTAGTTGTAGTTGTAGTTGGTAGTTGTAGTTGGTAGTTGTAGTTGGTAGTTGTAGATGGTAGTTGTAGTTGGTAGTTGTAGTTGGTAGTTGTACTTGGTAGTTGTAGTTGGTAGTTGTAGTTGGTAGTTGTAGTTGGTAGTTGTAGTTGGTAGTTGTAGTTGGTAGTTGCAGTTGGTAGCTGTAGTTCGTAGTTGTAGTTGGTAGTTGTAGTTGGTAGTTGTAGTTGGTAGTTGTAGTTGGTAGTTGTAGTTGGTAGTTGTAGTTGGTAGTTGTAGTTGGTAGTTGTAGTTGGTAGTTGTAGCTGGTAGTTGTAGTTGGTAGTTGTAGTTGGTAGTTGTAGCTGGCAGTTGTAGCTGGCAGTTGTAGCTGGCTGTTGTAGCTGGCAGTTGTAGCTGGCAGTTGTAGCTGGCAGTTGTAGCTGGCTGTTGTAGTTGGTAGTTGTAGTTGGTAGTTGTAGTTGGTAGTTGTAGCTGGTAGTTGTAGTTGGTAGTTGTAGTTGGTAGTTGTAGTTGGTAGTTGTAGTTGGTAGTTGTAGTTGGTAGTTGTACTTGGTAGTTGTAGTTGGTAGTTGTAGTTGGTAGTTGTAGTTGGTAGTTGGAGTTGGTAGTTGCAGTTGGTAGTTGCAGTTGGTGGTTGCAGTTGGTAGTTGCAGTTGGTAGTTGCAGTTGGTAGTTGCAGTTGGTAGTTGCTGTTGGTGGTTGCAGATGGTAGTTGCAGTTGGTAGTTGCAGTTGGTAGTTGCAGGTGGTAGTTGCAGTTGGTAGTTGCAGTTGGTAGTGGTAGTTGGTAGTTGTACTTGGTAGTTGTAGTTGGTAGTTGTAGTTGGTAGTTGTAGTTGGTAGTTGTAGTTGGTAGTTGTTGTTGGTAGTTGTAGTTGGTAGTTGCAGTTGGTAGTTGTAGTTGGTAGTTGTAGATGGTAGTTGTAGTTGGTAGTTGTAGTTGGTAGTTGTAGCTGGCAGTTGTAGCTGGCAGTTGTAGCTGGCTGTTGTAGTTGGCAGTTGTAGCTGGCAGTTGTAGCTGGCAGTTGTAGCTGGTAGTTGTAGTTGGTAGTTGTAGTTGGTAGTTGTAGTTGGTAGTTGTAGTTGGTAGTTGTAGTTGGTAGTTGTAGTTTGTAGTTGTAGTTGGTAGTTGTAGTTGGTAGATGTATTTGGTAGTTGTAGTTGGTCGTTGAAGTTGGTAGTTGCAGTTGGTAGTTGCAGTTGGTAGTTGTAGTTGTTGTTGTAGTTGGTAGTTGTAGTTGTAGTTGTAGTTGTAGTTGTAGCTGTTGTTGTAGTTGGTAGTTGTAGTTGGTAGTTGTAGTTGGTAGTTGTAGTTGGTTTGTTGTAGTTGGTAGTTGCAGTTGGTAGTTGCAGTTGGTAGTTGCAGTTGGTAGTTGTAGTTCCAGTTGGTAGTTGTAGTTGTTGTTTTTGTAGTTGTTGTTGTTGTAGTTGTTGTTGTTGTTGTAGTTGTTGTTGTTGTTGTAGTTGTACTTGTAGTTGCAGTTGGTAGTTGTAGTTGGTAGTTGTAGTTGGTAGTTGTAGTTGTAGTTGTTGTAGTTGTAGTTGTAGATGTAGTTGTAGTTGTAGTTGGTAGTTGTAGTTGGTAGTTGTAGTTGGCAGTTGTAGATGGTAGTTGTAGTTGGTAGTTGTAGTTGGTAGTTGTACTTGGTAGTTGTAGTTGGTAGTTGTAGTTGGTAGTTGTAGTTGGTAGTTGTAGTTGGTAGTTGTAGTTGGTAGTTGCAGTTGGTAGCTGTAGTTCGTAGTTGTAGTTGGTAGTTGTAGTTGGTAGTTGTAGTTGGTAGTTGTAGTTGGTAGTTGTAGTTGGTAGTTGTAGTTGGTAATTGTAGTTGTTAGTTGTAGTTGGTAGTTGTAGCTGGTAGTTGTAGTTGGTAGTTGTAGTTGGTAGTTGTAGTTGGTAGTTGCAGTTGGTAGTTGTAGTTGGTAGTTGTAGTTGGTAGTTGTAGTTGGTAGTTGTAGTTGGTAGTTGTAGTTGGTAGTTGTAGTTTGGTAGTTGTAGTTGGTAGTTGTAGTTGGTAGTTGCAGTTGGTAGCTGTAGTTGGTAGTTGTAGTTGGTAGTTGTAGTTGGTAGTTGTAGTTGGTAGTTGTAGTTGTAGTTGTTGTTGTAGTTGTAGTTGTAGTTGTAGGTGTAGTTGTAGTTGTACTTGCAGTTGTAGTTGTAGTTGGTAGTTGTAGTTGGTAGTTGTAGTTGGTAGTTGTAGTTGGTAGTTGTAGTTGGTAGTTGTAGTTGGTAGTTGTAGTTGTAGTTGTTGTTGTAGTTGTAGTTGTAGTTGTAGTTGTAGTTGTAGTTGGTAGTTGTAGTTGGTAGTTGTAGTTGGTAGTTGTAGATGGTAGTTGTAGTTGGTAGTTGTAGTTGGTAGTTGTACTTGGTAGTTGTAGTTGGTAGTTGTAGTTGGTAGTTGTAGTTGGTAGTTGTAGTTGGTAGTTGTAGTTGGTAGTTGTAGTTGGTAGTTGTAGTTGGTAGTTGTAGTTGGTAGTTGTAGTTGGTAGTTGTAGTTGTAGTTGTTGTTGTAGTTGTAGTTGTAGTTGTAGTTGTAGTTGTAGTTGTAGTTGTAGGTGTAGTTGTAGTTGTACTTGCAGTTGTAGTTGTAGTTGGTAGTTGTAGTTGGTAGTTGTAGTTGGTAGTTGTAGTTGGTAGTTGTAGTTGGTAGTTGTAGTTGGTAGTTGTAGTTGTAGTTGTTGTTGTAGTTGTTGTTGTAGTTGTAGTTGTAGTTGTAGTCGTAGTTGTAGTTGTAGTTGTAGATGTAGTTGTAGTTGGTAGTTATAGTTGGTAGTTGTAGTTGGTAGTTGGTAGTTGGTAGTTGTAGTTGTAGTTGTAGTTGGTAGTTGTAGTTGGTAGTTGTAGTTGGTAGTTGTAGTTGGTAGTTGTAGTTGGTAGTTGTAGTTGGTAGTTGTAGTTGGTAGTTGTAGTTGGTAGTTGTAGTTGTAGTTGTTGTTGTAGTTGTAGTTGTAGTTGTAGTTGTAGTTGTAGTTGGTAGTTGTAGTTGGTAGTTGTAGTTGGTAGTTGTAGATGGTAGTTGTAGTTGGTAGTTGTAGTTGGTAGTTGTACTTGGTAGTTGTAGTTGGTAGTTGTAGTTGGTAGTTGTAGTTGGTAGTTGTAGTTGGTAGTTGCAGTTGGTAGCTGTAGTTCGTAGTTGTAGTTGGTAGTTGTAGTTGGTAGTTGTAGTTGGTAGTTGTAGTTGGTAGTTGTAGTTGGTAGTTGTAGTTGGTAGTTGTAGTTGGTAGTTGTAGTTGGTAGTTGTAGTTTGTAGTTGTAGTTGGTAGTTGTAGTTGGTAGATGTATTTGGTAGTTGTAGTTGGTCGTTGGAGTTGGTAGTTGCAGTTGGTAGTTGCAGTTGGTAGTTGTAGTTGTTGTTGTAGTTGGTAGTTGTAGTTGTAGTTGTAGTTGTAGTTGTAGTTGTTGTTGTAGTTGGTAGTTGTAGTTGGTAGTTGTAGTTGGTAGTTGTAGTTGGTAGTTGTAGTTGGTAGTTGTAGTTGGTAGTTGTAGTTGTAGTTGTAGTTGGTAGTTGTAGTTGGTAGTTGTAGTTGGTAGTTGTAGTTGGTAGCTGTAGTTGTAGCTGTAGTTGATAGTTGTAGTTGGTAGTTGTAGTTGGTAGTTGTAGTTGGTAGTTGTAGTTGGTAGTTGTAGTTGGTAGTTGTAGTTGGTAGTTGTAGTTGGTAGTTGTAGTTGTAGTTGTAGTTGTAGTTGGTAGTTGTAGTTGGTAGTTGTAGTTGGTAGTTGGAGTTGGTAGTTGGAGTTGGTAGTTGCAGTTGGTAGTTGCAGTTGGTAGTTGTAGTTGGTAGTTGTAGTTGGTAGTTGTAGTTGGTAGTTGTAGTTGGTAGTTGTAGTTGGTAGTTGTAGTTGGTAGTTGTAGTTGGTAGTTGCAGTTGGTAGTTGTAGTTGGTAGTTGTAGTTGGTAGTTGTAGTTGGTAGTTGTAGTTGGTAGTTGTAGCTGGCAGTTGTAGCTGGCAGTTGTAGCTGGCTGTTGTAGCTGGCTGTTGTAGCTGGCAGTTGTAGCTGGCAGTTGTAGCTGGTAGTTGTAGTTGGTAGTTGTAGTTGGTAGTTGTAGTTGGTAGTTGTAGTTGGTAGTTGTAGTTTGTAGTTGTAGTTGGTAGATGTATTTGGTAGTTGTAGTTGGTCGTTGGAGTTGGTAGTTGCAGTTGGTAGTTGCAGTTGGTAGTTGTAGTTGTTGTTGTAGTTGGTAGTTGTAGTTGTAGTTGTAGTTGTAGTTGTAGTTGTTGTTGTAGTTGGTAGTTGTAGTTGGTAGTTGTAGTTGGTAGTTGTAGTTGGTAGTTCTAGTTGGTTTGTTGTAGTTGGTAGTTGCAGTTGGTAGTTGCAGTTGGTAGTTGCAGTTGGTAGTTGTAGTTGGTAGTTGCAGTTGGTAGTTGCAGTTGGTAGTTGCAGTTGGTAGTTGCAGTTGGTAGTTGCAGTTGGTAGTTGCAGTTGGTACTTGCAGTTGGTAGTTGTAGTTGGTAGTTGTAGTTGGTAGTTGTAGTTGGTTTGTTGTAGTTGGTTTGTTGTAGTTGGTAGTTGTAGTTGGTAGCTGTAGTTGGTAGTTGTAGTTGGTAGTTGTAGTTGGTAGTTGTAGTTGGTAGTTGTAGTTGGTAGTTGAAGTTGGTAGTTGTAGCTGGCTGTTGTAGCTGGCTGTTGTAGCTGGCAGTTGTAGCTGGCAGTTGTAGCTGGCAGTTGTAGCTTGCAGTTGTAGCTGGCAGTTGTAGCTGGCAGTTGTAACTGGCATTTGTAGCTGGCAGTTGTAGCTGGCAGTTGTAGCTGGCTGTTGTAGCTGGCAGTTGTAGCTGGCAGTTGTAGCTGGCAGTTGTAGCTGGCAGTTGTAGCTCGTAGTTGTAGTTGGTAGTTGTAGTTGGTAGTTGCAGTTGGTAGTTGTAGTTTGTAGTTGTAGTTGGTAGTTGTAGTTGGTAGTTGTAGTTGGTAGATGTATTTGGTAGTTGTAGTTGGTCGTTGGAGTTGGTAGTTGCAGTTGGTAGTCGCAGTTGGTAGTTGCAGTTGGTAGTTGCAGGTGGTAGTTGCAGTTGGTAGTTGTAGTTGGTAGTTGTAGTTGGTAGTTGTAGTTGGTAGTTGTAGTTGGTAGTTGTAGTTGGTAGTTGTAGTTGGTAGTTGTAGTTGGTAGTTGTAGTTGTAGTTGTAGTTGTAGTTGTTGTTGTAGTTGTAGTTGTAGTTGTAGTTGTAGTTGTAGTTGTAGTTGTAGTTGTAGTTGTAGTTGTAGTTGTAGTTGTAGTTGTAGTTGTAGTTGTAGTTGTAGTTGTAGTTGTAGTTGTAGTTGTAGTTGGTAGTTGTAGTTGGTAGTTGTAGTTGGTAGTTGTAGATGGTAGTTGTAGTTGGTAGTTGTAGTTGGTAGTTGTACTTGGTAGTTGTAGTTGGTAGTTGTAGTTGGTAGTTGTAGTTGGTAGTTGCAGTTGGTAGCTGTAGTTCGTAGTTGTAGTTGGTAGTTGTAGTTGGTAGTTGTAGTTCGTAGTTGTAGTTGGTAGTTGTAGTTGTAGTTGTAGTTGTAGTTGGTAGTTGTAGTTGGTAGTTGTAGTTGGTAGTTGTAGATGGTAGTTGTAGTTGGTAGTTGTAGTTGGTAGTTGTACTTGGTAGTTGTAGTTGGTAGTTGTAGTTGGTAGTTGTAGTTGGTAGTTGCAGTTGGTAGCTGTAGTTCGTAGTTGTAGTTGGTAGTTGTAGTTGGTAGTTGTAGTTCGTAGTTGTAGTTGGTAGTTGTAGTTGTAGTTGTTGTTGTAGTTGTAGTTGTAGTTGTAGTTGTAGTTGTAGTTGTAGTTGGTAGTTGTAGTTGGTAGTTGTAGTTGGTAGTTGTAGATGGTAGTTGTAGTTGGTAGTTGTAGTTGGTAGTTGTACTTGGTAGTTGTAGTTGGTAGTTGTAGTTGGTAGTTGTAGTTGGTAGTTGTAGTTGGTAGTTGTAGTTGGTAGTTGCAGTTGGTAGCTGTAGTTCGTAGTTGTAGTTGGTAGTTGTAGTTGGTAGTTGTAGTTGGTAGTTGTAGTTGGTAGTTGTAGTTGGTAGTTGTAGTTGGTAGTTGTAGTTGGTAGTTGTAGTTGGTAGTTGTAGTTGGTAGTTGTAGCTGGTAGTTGTAGTTGGTAGTTGTAGTTGGTAGTTGTAGCTGGCAGTTGTAGCTGGCAGTTGTAGCTGGCTGTTGTAGCTGGCAGTTGTAGCTGGCAGTTGTAGCTGGCAGTTGTAGCTGGTAGTTGTAGTTGGTAGTTATTGTTGGTAGTTGTAGTTGGTAGTTGTAGTTGGTAGTTGTAGTTTGTAGTTGTAGTTGGTAGTTGTAGTTGGTAGATGTATTTGGTAGTTGTAGTTGGTGGTTGCAGTTGGTAGTTGCAGTTGGTAGCTGTAGTTCGTAGTTGTAGTTGGTAGTTGTAGTTGGTAGTTGTAGTTGGTAGTTGTAGTTGGTAATTGTAGTTGGTAGTTGTAGTTGGTAGTTGTAGTTGGTAGTTGTAGTTGGTAGTTGTAGCTGGTAGTTGTAGTTGGTAGTTGTAGTTGGTAGTTGCGGTTGGTAGTTGTAGTTGGTAGTTGTAGTTGGCAGTTGTAGATGGTAGTTGTAGTTGGTAGTTGTAGTTGGTAGTTGTACTTGGTAGTTGTAGTTGGTAGTTGTAGTTGGTAGTTGTAGTTGGTAGTTGTAGTTGGTAGTTGTAGTTGGTAGTTGCAGTTGGTAGCTGTAGTTCGTAGTTGTAGTTGGTAGTTGTAGTTGGTAGTTGTAGTTCGTAGTTGTAGTTGGTAGTTGTAGTTGGTAGTTGTAGTTGGTAGTTGTAGTTGGTAGTTGCAGTTGGTAGTTGCAGTTGGTAGTTGCAGTTGGTAGTTGCAGTTGGTAGTTGCAGTTGGTAGTTGCAGTTGGTAGTTGCAGTTAGCAGTTGCTGTTGGTAGTTGCAGTTGGTAGTTGCAGTTGGTAGTTGCAGTTGGTAGTTGCAGCTGGTAGTTGCAGTTGGTAGTTGCAGTTGGTAGTTGTAGTTGGTAGTTGTACTTGGTAGTTGTAGTTGGTAGTTGTAGTTGGTAGTTGTAGTTGGTAGTTGTAGTTGGTAGTTGTAGTTGGTAGTTGCAGTTGGTAGCTGTAGTTCGTAGTTGTAGTTGGTAGTTGTAGTTGGTAGTTGTAGTTGGTAGTTGTAGTTGGTAGTTGTAGTTGGTAGTTGTAGTTGGTAGTTGTAGTTGGTAGTTGTAGTTGGTAGTTGTAGCTGGTAGTTGTAGTTGGTAGTTGTAGTTGGTAGTTGTAGCTGGCAGTTGTAGCTGGCAGTTGTAGCTGGCTGTTGTAGCTGGCAGTTGTAGCTGGCAGTTGTAGCTGGCAGTTGTAGCTGGCTGTTGTAGTTGGTAGTTGTAGTTGGTAGTTGTAGTTGGTAGTTGTAGTTGGTAGTTGTACTTGGTAGTTGTAGTTGGTAGTTGCAGTTGGTAGCTGTAGTTCGTAGTTGTAGTTGGTAGTTGTAGTTGGTAGTTGTAGTTGGTAGTTGTAGTTGGTAATTGTAGTTGGTAGTTGTAGTTGGTAGTTGTAGTTGGTAGTTGTAGTTGGTAGTTGTAGCTGGTAGTTGTAGTTGGTAGTTGTAGTTGGTAGTTGTAGTTGGCAGTTGTAGATGGTAGTTGTAGTTGGTAGTTGTAGTTGGTAGTTGTACTTGGTAGTTGTAGTTGGTAGTTGTAGTTGGTAGTTGTAGTTGGTAGTTGTAGTTGGTAGTTGTAGTTGGTAGTTGCAGTTGGTAGCTGTAGTTCGTAGTTGTAGTTGGTAGTTGTAGTTGGTAGTTGTAGTTCGTAGTTGTAGTTGGTAGTTGTAGTTGGTAGTTGTAGTTGGTAGTTGTAGTTGGTAGTTGCAGTTGGTAGTTGCAGTTGGTAGTTGCAGTTGGTAGTTGCAGTTGGTAGTTGCAGTTGGTAGTTGCAGTTGGTAGTTGCAGTTAGCAGTTGCTGTTGGTAGTTGCAGTTGGTAGTTGCAGTTGGTAGTTGCAGTTGGTAGTTGCAGCTGGTAGTTGCAGTTGGTAGTTGCAGTTGGTAGTTGTAGTTGGTAGTTGTACTTGGTAGTTGTAGTTGGTAGTTGTAGTTGGTAGTTGTAGTTGGTAGTTGTAGTTGGTAGTTGTAGTTGGTAGTTGCAGTTGGTAGCTGTAGTTCGTAGTTGTAGTTGGTAGTTGTAGTTGGTAGTTGTAGTTGGTAGTTGTAGTTGGTAGTTGTAGTTGTAGTTGTTGTTGTAGTTGTAGTTGTAGTTGTAGTTGTAGTTGTAGTTGTAGTTGGTAGTTGTAGTTGGTAGTTGTAGTTGGTAGTTGTAGATGGTAGTTGTAGTTGGTAGTTGTAGTTGGTAGTTGTACTTGGTAGTTGTAGTTGGTAGTTGTAGTTGGTAGTTGTAGTTGGTAGTTGTAGTTGGTAGTTGTAGTTGGTAGTTGCAGTTGGTAGCTGTAGTTCGTAGTTGTAGTTGGTAGTTGTAGTTGGTAGTTGTAGTTGGTAGTTGTAGTTGGTAGTTGTAGTTGGTAGTTGTAGTTGGTAGTTGTAGTTGGTAGTTGTAGTTGGTAGTTGTAGCTGGTAGTTGTAGTTGGTAGTTGTAGTTGGTAGTTGTAGCTGGCAGTTGTAGCTGGCAGTTGTAGCTGGCTGTTGTAGCTGGCAGTTGTAGCTGGCAGTTGTAGCTGGCAGTTGTAGCTGGCTGTTGTAGTTGGTAGTTGTAGTTGGTAGTTGTAGTTGGTAGTTGTAGCTGGTAGTTGTAGTTGGTAGTTGTAGTTGGTAGTTGTAGTTGGTAGTTGTAGTTGGTAGTTGTAGTTGGTAGTTGTACTTGGTAGTTGTAGTTGGTAGTTGTAGTTGGTAGTTGTAGTTGGTAGTTGGAGTTGGTAGTTGCAGTTGGTAGTTGCAGTTGGTGGTTGCAGTTGGTAGTTGCAGTTGGTAGTTGCAGTTGGTAGTTGCAGTTGGTAGTTGCTGTTGGTGGTTGCAGATGGTAGTTGCAGTTGGTAGTTGCAGTTGGTAGTTGCAGGTGGTAGTTGCAGTTGGTAGTTGCAGTTGGTAGTGGTAGTTGGTAGTTGTACTTGGTAGTTGTAGTTGGTAGTTGTAGTTGGTAGTTGTAGTTGGTAGTTGTAGTTGGTAGTTGTTGTTGGTAGTTGTAGTTGGTAGTTGCAGTTGGTAGTTGTAGTTGGTAGTTGTAGATGGTAGTTGTAGTTGGTAGTTGTAGTTGGTAGTTGTAGCTGGCAGTTGTAGCTGGCAGTTGTAGCTGGCTGTTGTAGTTGGCAGTTGTAGCTGGCAGTTGTAGCTGGCAGTTGTAGCTGGTAGTTGTAGTTGGTAGTTGTAGTTGGTAGTTGTAGTTGGTAGTTGTAGTTGGTAGTTGTAGTTGGTAGTTGTAGTTTGTAGTTGTAGTTGGTAGTTGTAGTTGGTAGATGTATTTGGTAGTTGTAGTTGGTCGTTGAAGTTGGTAGTTGCAGTTGGTAGTTGCAGTTGGTAGTTGTAGTTGTTGTTGTAGTTGGTAGTTGTAGTTGTAGTTGTAGTTGTAGTTGTAGCTGTTGTTGTAGTTGGTAGTTGTAGTTGGTAGTTGTAGTTGGTAGTTGTAGTTGGTAGTTGTAGTTGGTTTGTTGTAGTTGGTAGTTGCAGTTGGTAGTTGCAGTTGGTAGTTGCAGTTGGTAGTTGTAGTTCCAGTTGGTAGTTGTAGTTGTTGTTTTTGTAGTTGTTGTTGTTGTAGTTGTTGTTGTTGTTGTAGTTGTTGTTGTTGTTGTAGTTGTACTTGTAGTTGCAGTTGGTAGTTGTAGTTGGTAGTTGTAGTTGGTAGTTGTAGTTGTAGTTGTTGTAGTTGTAGTTGTAGATGTAGTTGTAGTTGTAGTTGGTAGTTGTAGTTGGTAGTTGTAGTTGGCAGTTGTAGATGGTAGTTGTAGTTGGTAGTTGTAGTTGGTAGTTGTACTTGGTAGTTGTAGTTGGTAGTTGTAGTTGGTAGTTGTAGTTGGTAGTTGTAGTTGGTAGTTGTAGTTGGTAGTTGCAGTTGGTAGCTGTAGTTCGTAGTTGTAGTTGGTAGTTGTAGTTGGTAGTTGTAGTTGGTAGTTGTAGTTGGTAGTTGTAGTTGGTAGTTGTAGTTGGTAATTGTAGTTGTTAGTTGTAGTTGGTAGTTGTAGCTGGTAGTTGTAGTTGGTAGTTGTAGTTGGTAGTTGTAGTTGGTAGTTGCAGTTGGTAGTTGTAGTTGGTAGTTGTAGTTGGTAGTTGTAGTTGGTAGTTGTAGTTGGTAGTTGTAGTTGGTAGTTGTAGTTTGGTAGTTGTAGTTGGTAGTTGTAGTTGGTAGTTGCAGTTGGTAGCTGTAGTTGGTAGTTGTAGTTGGTAGTTGTAGTTGGTAGTTGTAGTTGGTAGTTGTAGTTGTAGTTGTTGTTGTAGTTGTAGTTGTAGTTGTAGGTGTAGTTGTAGTTGTACTTGCAGTTGTAGTTGTAGTTGGTAGTTGTAGTTGGTAGTTGTAGTTGGTAGTTGTAGTTGGTAGTTGTAGTTGGTAGTTGTAGTTGGTAGTTGTAGTTGTAGTTGTTGTTGTAGTTGTAGTTGTAGTTGTAGTTGTAGTTGTAGTTGGTAGTTGTAGTTGGTAGTTGTAGTTGGTAGTTGTAGATGGTAGTTGTAGTTGGTAGTTGTAGTTGGTAGTTGTACTTGGTAGTTGTAGTTGGTAGTTGTAGTTGGTAGTTGTAGTTGGTAGTTGTAGTTGGTAGTTGTAGTTGGTAGTTGTAGTTGGTAGTTGTAGTTGGTAGTTGTAGTTGGTAGTTGTAGTTGGTAGTTGTAGTTGTAGTTGTTGTTGTAGTTGTAGTTGTAGTTGTAGTTGTAGTTGTAGTTGTAGTTGTAGGTGTAGTTGTAGTTGTACTTGCAGTTGTAGTTGTAGTTGGTAGTTGTAGTTGGTAGTTGTAGTTGGTAGTTGTAGTTGGTAGTTGTAGTTGGTAGTTGTAGTTGGTAGTTGTAGTTGTAGTTGTTGTTGTAGTTGTTGTTGTAGTTGTAGTTGTAGTTGTAGTCGTAGTTGTAGTTGTAGTTGTAGATGTAGTTGTAGTTGGTAGTTATAGTTGGTAGTTGTAGTTGGTAGTTGGTAGTTGGTAGTTGTAGTTGTAGTTGTAGTTGGTAGTTGTAGTTGGTAGTTGTAGTTGGTAGTTGTAGTTGGTAGTTGTAGTTGGTAGTTGTAGTTGGTAGTTGTAGTTGGTAGTTGTAGTTGGTAGTTGTAGTTGTAGTTGTTGTTGTAGTTGTAGTTGTAGTTGTAGTTGTAGTTGTAGTTGGTAGTTGTAGTTGGTAGTTGTAGTTGGTAGTTGTAGATGGTAGTTGTAGTTGGTAGTTGTAGTTGGTAGTTGTACTTGGTAGTTGTAGTTGGTAGTTGTAGTTGGTAGTTGTAGTTGGTAGTTGTAGTTGGTAGTTGCAGTTGGTAGCTGTAGTTCGTAGTTGTAGTTGGTAGTTGTAGTTGGTAGTTGTAGTTGGTAGTTGTAGTTGGTAGTTGTAGTTGGTAGTTGTAGTTGGTAGTTGTAGTTGGTAGTTGTAGTTGGTAGTTGTAGTTTGTAGTTGTAGTTGGTAGTTGTAGTTGGTAGATGTATTTGGTAGTTGTAGTTGGTCGTTGGAGTTGGTAGTTGCAGTTGGTAGTTGCAGTTGGTAGTTGTAGTTGTTGTTGTAGTTGGTAGTTGTAGTTGTAGTTGTAGTTGTAGTTGTAGTTGTTGTTGTAGTTGGTAGTTGTAGTTGGTAGTTGTAGTTGGTAGTTGTAGTTGGTAGTTGTAGTTGGTAGTTGTAGTTGGTAGTTGTAGTTGTAGTTGTAGTTGGTAGTTGTAGTTGGTAGTTGTAGTTGGTAGTTGTAGTTGGTAGCTGTAGTTGTAGCTGTAGTTGATAGTTGTAGTTGGTAGTTGTAGTTGGTAGTTGTAGTTGGTAGTTGTAGTTGGTAGTTGTAGTTGGTAGTTGTAGTTGGTAGTTGTAGTTGGTAGTTGTAGTTGTAGTTGTAGTTGTAGTTGGTAGTTGTAGTTGGTAGTTGTAGTTGGTAGTTGGAGTTGGTAGTTGGAGTTGGTAGTTGCAGTTGGTAGTTGCAGTTGGTAGTTGTAGTTGGTAGTTGTAGTTGGTAGTTGTAGTTGGTAGTTGTAGTTGGTAGTTGTAGTTGGTAGTTGTAGTTGGTAGTTGTAGTTGGTAGTTGCAGTTGGTAGTTGTAGTTGGTAGTTGTAGTTGGTAGTTGTAGTTGGTAGTTGTAGTTGGTAGTTGTAGCTGGCAGTTGTAGCTGGCAGTTGTAGCTGGCTGTTGTAGCTGGCTGTTGTAGCTGGCAGTTGTAGCTGGCAGTTGTAGCTGGTAGTTGTAGTTGGTAGTTGTAGTTGGTAGTTGTAGTTGGTAGTTGTAGTTGGTAGTTGTAGTTTGTAGTTGTAGTTGGTAGATGTATTTGGTAGTTGTAGTTGGTCGTTGGAGTTGGTAGTTGCAGTTGGTAGTTGCAGTTGGTAGTTGTAGTTGTTGTTGTAGTTGGTAGTTGTAGTTGTAGTTGTAGTTGTAGTTGTAGTTGTTGTTGTAGTTGGTAGTTGTAGTTGGTAGTTGTAGTTGGTAGTTGTAGTTGGTAGTTCTAGTTGGTTTGTTGTAGTTGGTAGTTGCAGTTGGTAGTTGCAGTTGGTAGTTGCAGTTGGTAGTTGTAGTTGGTAGTTGCAGTTGGTAGTTGCAGTTGGTAGTTGCAGTTGGTAGTTGCAGTTGGTAGTTGCAGTTGGTAGTTGCAGTTGGTACTTGCAGTTGGTAGTTGTAGTTGGTAGTTGTAGTTGGTAGTTGTAGTTGGTTTGTTGTAGTTGGTTTGTTGTAGTTGGTAGTTGTAGTTGGTAGTTGTAGTTGGTAGTTGTAGTTGGTAGTTGTAGTTGGTAGTTGTAGTTGGTAGTTGTAGTTGGTAGTTGAAGTTGGTAGTTGTAGCTGGCTGTTGTAGCTGGCTGTTGTAGCTGGCAGTTGTAGCTGGCAGTTGTAGCTGGCAGTTGTAGCTTGCAGTTGTAGCTGGCAGTTGTAGCTGGCAGTTGTAACTGGCATTTGTAGCTGGCAGTTGTAGCTGGCAGTTGTAGCTGGCTGTTGTAGCTGGCAGTTGTAGCTGGCAGTTGTAGCTGGCAGTTGTAGCTGGCAGTTGTAGCTCGTAGTTGTAGTTGGTAGTTGTAGTTGGTAGTTGCAGTTGGTAGTTGTAGTTTGTAGTTGTAGTTGGTAGTTGTAGTTGGTAGTTGTAGTTGGTAGATGTATTTGGTAGTTGTAGTTGGTCGTTGGAGTTGGTAGTTGCAGTTGGTAGTCGCAGTTGGTAGTTGCAGTTGGTAGTTGCAGGTGGTAGTTGCAGTTGGTAGTTGTAGTTGGTAGTTGTAGTTGGTAGTTGTAGTTGGTAGTTGTAGTTGGTAGTTGTAGTTGGTAGTTGTAGTTGGTAGTTGTAGTTGGTAGTTGTAGTTGTAGTTGTAGTTGTAGTTGTTGTTGTAGTTGTAGTTGTAGTTGTAGTTGTAGTTGTAGTTGTAGTTGTAGTTGTAGTTGTAGTTGTAGTTGTAGTTGTAGTTGTAGTTGTAGTTGTAGTTGTAGTTGTTGTTGTTGCTGTTGTTGTTGTTGTTGTTGTTATTGTTGTAGTTGTTGTTGTGGTTGTAGTTGTTGGTGTGTCGTTGTCGTTGTCGTTGTCGTTGTTGTTGTCGTTGTTGTCGTTGTTGTCGTTGTTGTCGTTGCTGTCGTTGTTGTCGTTGTTGTCGTTGCTGTCGTTGCTGTCGTTGCTTTCGTTGCTGTCGTTGCTGTCGTTGTTGTCGTTGTTGTCGTTGTTGCCGTTGTTGCCGTGGTTGTCGTTGTTGTCGTTGTTGTCGTTGTTGTCGTTGTTGTCGTTGTTGTCGTTGTTGTCGTTGTTGTTATTGTAGTTGTTCTCGTTGTTGTCGTCGTTGTCGTCGTTGTCGTCGTTGTCGTCGTTGTCGTCGTTGTTCTCGTTGTTGTTGTTGTTGTCGTTGTTGTCGTTGTTGTTGTTGTTGCTGTTGTTGTTGTAGTTGTAGTTGTTGTTGTAGTTTTTGTTGTTGTTGTAGTTGTAGTTGTAGTTGTAGTTGTAGTTGTAGTTGTTGTTGTTGTTGTAGTTGTAGTTGTAGTAGTAGTTGTAGTTGTAGGTGTAGTTGTAGTTGTAGTTGTAGTTGTAGTTGTTGTTGTAGTTGTTGTTGTAGTTGTAGTTGTAGTTGTAGTTGCAGTTGTAGTTGTAGTTGTAGTTGTAGTTGTAGTCGTAGTTGTAGTTGTAGTTGTAGATGTAGTTGTAGTTGGTAGTTATAGTTGGTAGTTGTAGTTGGTAGTTGGTAGTTGTAGTTGTAGTTGTAGTTGGTAGTTGTAGTTGGTAGTTGTAGTTGGTAGTTGTAGTTGGTAGTTGTAGTTGGTAGTTGTAGTTGGTAGTTGTAGTTGGTAGTTGTAGTTGTAGTTGTAGTTGTAGTTGATAGTTGTAGTTGGTAGTTGTAGTTGGTAGTCGTAGTTGGTAGTTGTAGTTGGTAGTTGTAGTTGGTAGTTGTAGTTCGTAGTTGTAGTTGGTAGTTGTTGTTGGTAGTTGTAGTTGGTAGTTGTAGTTGGTAGTTGTAGTTGGTAGTTGTAGTTGGTAGTTGTAGTTGGTAGTTGTAGTTGGTAGTTGTAGTTGGTAGTTGTAGTTGGTAGTTGCAGTTTGTAGTTGTAGTTGGTAGTTGTAGATGGTAGTTGTAGTTGGTAGTTGTAGTTGGTAGTTGTAGTTGGTAGTTGTAGTTGGTAGTTGTAGTTGGCAGTTGTAGTTGGTAGTTGTAGTTGGTAGTTGTAGTTGGTAGTTGTAGTTGTAGCTGTAGTTGATAGTTGTAGTTGGTAGTTGTAGTTGGTAGTTGTAGTTGGTAGTTGTAGTTTGTAGTTGTAGTTGGTAGTTGTAGTTGGTAGTTGTAGTTGTAGTTGTAGTTGGTAGTTGTAGTTGGTAGTTGTAGTTGGTAGTTGGAGTTGGTAGTTGCAGTTGGTAGTTGCAGTTAGTAGTTGCAGTTGGTAGTTGTAGTTGGTAGTTGTAGTTGGTAGTTGTAGTTGGTAGTTGTAGTTGGTAGTTGTAGTTGGTAGTTGTAGTTGGTAGTTGTAGTTGGTAGTTGTAGTTGGTAGTTGTAGTTGGTAGTTGTAGTTGGTAGTTGTAGTTGGTAGTTGCAGTTGGTAGTTGTAGTTGGTAGTTGTAGTTGGTAGTTGCAGTTGGTACTTGCAGTTGGTAGTTGTAGTTGGTAGTTGTAGTTGGTAGTTGTAGTTGGTAGTTGTAGTTGGTTTGTTGTAGTTGGTTTGTTGTAGTTGGTAGTTGTAGTTGGTAGTTGTAGTTGGTAGTTGTAGTTGGTAGTTGTAGTTGGTAGTTGTAGTTGGTAGTTGTAGTTGGTAGTTGTAGTTGGTAGTTGAAGTTGGTAGTTGTAGCTGGCTGTTGTAGCTGGCAGTTGTAGCTGGCAGTTGTAGCTGGCAGTTGTAGCTTGCAGTTGTAGCTGGCAGTTGTAGCTGGCAGTTGTAACTGGCAGTTGTAGCTCGTAGTTGTAGTTGGTAGTTGTAGTTGGTAGTTGTAGTTGGTAGTTGTAGTTTGTAGTTGTAGTTGGTAGTTGTAGTTGGTAGTTGTAGTTGGTAGATGTATTTGGTAGTTGTAGTTGGTCGTTGGAGTTGGTAGTTGCAGTTGGTAGTCGCAGTTGGTAGTTGCAGTTGGTAGTTGCAGGTGGTAGTTGCAGTTGGTAGTTGTAGTTGGTAGTTGTAGTTGGTAGTTGTAGTTGGTAGTTGTAGTTGGTAGTTGTAGTTGGTAGTTGTAGTTGGTAGTTGTAGTTGGTAGTTGTAGTTGTAGTTGTAGTTGTAGTTGTTGTTGTAGTTGTAGTGGTAGTGGTAGTTGTAGTTGTAGTTGTAGTTGTAGTTGTAGTTGTAGTTGTAGTTGTAGTTGTAGTTGTAGTTGTTGTTGTTGCTGTTGTTGTTGTTGTTGTTGTTATTGTTGTAGTTGTTGTTGTGGTTGTAGTTGTTGGTGTGTCGTTGTCGTTGTCGTTGTCGTTGTTGTTGTCGTTGTTGTCGTTGTTGTCGTTGTTGTCGTTGCGGTCGTTGTTGTCGTTGTTGTCGTTGCTGTCGTTGCTGTCGTTGCTTTCGTTGCTGTCGTTGCTGTCGTTGTTGTCGTTGTTGTCGTTGTTGCCGTTGTTGCCGTGGTTGTCGTTGTTGTCGTTGTTGTCGTTGTTGTCGTTGTTGTCGTTGTTGTCGTTGTTGTCGTTGTTGTTATTGTAGTTGTTCTCGTTGTTGTCGTCGTTGTCGTCGTTGTCGTCGTTGTCGTCGTTGTTCTCGTTGTTGTTGTTGTTGTCGTTGTTGTCGTTGTTGTTGTTGTTGCTGTTGTTGTTGTAGTTGTAGTTGTTGTTGTAGTTGTTGTTGTTGTTGTAGTTGTAGTTGTAGTTGTAGTTGTAGTTGTAGTTGTTGTTGTTGTTGTAGTTGTAGTTGTAGTAGTAGTTGTAGTTGTAGGTGTAGTTGTAGTTGTAGTTGTAGTTGTAGTTGTTGTTGTAGTTGTTGTTGTAGTTGTAGTTGTAGTTGTAGTTGCAGTTGTAGTTGTAGTTGTAGTTGTAGTTGTAGTCGTAGTTGTAGTTGTAGTTGTAGATGTAGTTGTAGTTGGTAGTTGTAGTTGGTAGTTGTAGTTGGTAGTTGGTAGTTGTAGTTGTAGTTGTAGTTGGTAGTTGTAGTTGGTAGTTGTAGTTGGTAGTTGTAGTTGGTAGTTGTAGTTGGTAGTTGTAGTTGGTAGTTGTAGTTGGTAGTTGTAGTTGTAGTTGTAGTTGTAGTTGATAGTTGTAGTTGGTAGTTGTAGTTGGTAGTCGTAGTTGGTAGTTGTAGTTGGTAGTTGTAGTTGGTAGTTGTAGTTCGTAGTTGTAGTTGGTAGTTGTTGTTGGTAGTTGTAGTTGGTAGTTGTAGTTGGTAGTTGTAGTTGGTAGTTGTAGTTGGTAGTTGTAGTTGGTAGTTGTAGTTGGTAGTTGTAGTTGGTAGTTGTAGTTTGTAGTTGTAGTTGGTAGTTGTAGATGGTAGTTGTAGTTGGTAGTTGTAGTTGGTAGTTGTAGTTGGTAGTTGTAGTTGGTAGTTGTAGTTGGCAGTTGTAGTTGGTAGTTGTAGTTGGTAGTTGTAGTTGGTAGTTGTAGTTGTAGCTGTAGTTGATAGTTGTAGTTGGTAGTTGTAGTTGGTAGTTGTAGTTGGTAGTTGTAGTTGGTAGTTGTAGTTGGTAGTTGTAGTTGGTAGTTGTAGTTGTAGTTGTAGTTGGTAGTTGTAGTTGGTAGTTGTAGTTGGTAGTTGGAGTTGGTAGTTGCAGTTGGTAGTTGCAGTTAGTAGTTGCAGTTGGTAGTTGTAGTTGGTAGTTGTAGTTGGTAGTTGTAGTTGGTAGTTGTAGTTGGTAGTTGTAGTTGGTAGTTGTAGTTGGTAGTTGTAGTTGGTAGTTGTAGTTGGTAGTTGTAGTTGGTAGTTGTAGTTGGTAGTTGTAGTTGGTAGTTGCAGTTGGTAGTTGTAGTTGGTAGTTGTAGTTGGTAGTTGTAGTTGGTAGTTGTAGTTGGTAGTTGTAGCTGGCAGTTGTAGCTGGCAGTTGTAGCTGGCTGTTGTAGCTGGCAGTTGTAGCTGGCAGTTGTAGCTGGCAGTTGTAGCTGGTAGTTGTAGTTGGTAGTTGTAGTTGGTAGTTGTAGTTGGTAGTTGTAGTTGGTAGTTGTAGTTTGTAGTTGTAGTTGGTAGTTGTAGTTGGTAGATGTATTTGGTAGTTGTAGTTGGTCGTTGGAGTTGGTAGTTGCAGTTGGTAGTTGCAGTTGGTAGTTGTAGTTGTTGTTGTAGTTGGTAGTTGTAGTTGTAGTTGTAGTTGTAGTTGTTGTTGTAGTTGGTAGTTGTAGTTGGTAGTTGTAGTTGGTAGTTGTAGTTGGTAGTTGTAGTTGGTAGTTCTAGTTGATTTGTGGTAGTTGGTAGTTGCAGTTGGTAGTTGCAGTTGGTAGTTGTAGTTCCAGTTGGTAGTTGTAGTTGTTGTTGTTTTTGTAGTTGTTGTTGTTGCAGTTGTTGTTGTTGTTGTAGTTGTTGTTGTTGTTGTAGTTGTTGTTGTTGTTGTAGTTGTAGTTGTAGTTGCAGTTGGTAGTTTTAGTTGGTAATTGTAGTTGGTAGTTGTAATTGCAGTTGTTGTTGTAGTTGTAGTTGTAGTTGTAGTTGTAGTTGTAGTTGTAGTTGTAGTTGTAGTTGGTAGTTGTAGTTGGTAGTTGTAGTTGGTAGTTGTAGTTGGTAGCTGTAGTTGGTAGTTGTAGTTGGTAGTTGTACTTGGTAGGTGTAGTTGGTAGTTGTAGTTGGTAGTTGTAGTTGGTAGTTGTAGTTGGTAGTTGTAGTTGTTAGTTGCAGTTGGTAGTTGCAGTTGGTAGCTGTAGTTTGTAGTTGTAGTTGGTAGTTGTAGTTGGTAGTTGTAGTTGGTAGTTGTAGTTGGTAGTTGTAGTTGCTAGTTGTAGTTGGTAGTTGTAGTTGGTAGTTGTAGTTGGTAGTTGTAGCTGGTAGTTGTAGTTGGTAGTTGTAGTTGGTAGTTGCAGTTGGTAGTTGTAGTTGGTAGTTGTAGTTGGTAGTTGTAGTTGGTAGTTGTAGTTGGTAGTTGTAGTTGGCAGTTGTAGTTGGTAGTTGTAGTTGGTAGTTGTAGTTGGTAGTTGTAGTTGTAGCTGTAGTTGATAGTTGTAGTTGGTAGTTGTAGTTGTAGTTGTAGTTGGTAGTTGTAGTTGGTAGTTGTAGTTGGTAGTTGTAGTTGGTAGTTGTAGTTGGTAGTTGTAGTTGGTAGTTGTAGTTGGTAGTTGTAGTTGTAGTTGTAGTTGTAGTTGTAGTTGATAGTTGTAGTTGGTAGTTGTAGTTGGTAGTCGTAGTTGGTAGTTGTAGTTGGTATTTGTAGTTGGTAGCTGTAGTTGGTAGTTGTAGTTGGTAGTTGTTGTTGGTAGTTGTAGTTGGTAGTTGTAGTTGGTAGTTGTAGTTGGTAGTTGTAGTTGGTAGTTGTAGTTGGTAGTTGGTAGTTGTAGTTGTAGTTGGTAGTTGTAGTTGGTAGTTGTAGTTGGTAGTTGTAGTTGGTAGTTGTAGTTGGTAGTTGTAGTTGGTAGTTGTAGTTGTAGTTGTAGTTGTAGTTGATAGTTGTAGTTGGTAGTTGTAGTTGGTAGTCGTAGTTGGTAGTTGTAGTTGGTAGTTGTAGTTGGTAGTTGTAGTTCGTAGTTGTAGTTGGTAGTTGTTGTTGGTAGTTGTAGTTGGTAGTTGTAGTTGGTAGTTGTAGTTGGTAGTTGTAGTTGGTAGTTGTAGTTGGTAGTTGTAGTTGGTAGTTGTAGTTGGTAGTTGTAGTTGGTAGTTGTTGTTGGTAGTTGTAGTTGGTAGTTGCAGTTGGTAGTTGTACTTGGTAGTTGTAGATGGTAGTTGTAGTTGGTAGTTGTAGTTGGTAGTTGTAGCTGGCAGTTGTAGCTGGCAGTTGTAGCTGGCTGTTGTAGCTGGCAGTTGTAGCTGGCAGTTGTAGCTGGCAGTTGTAGCTGGTAGTTGTAGTTGGTAGTTGTAGTTGGTAGTTGTAGTTGGTAGTTGTAGTTGGTAGTTGTAGTTTGTAGTTGTAGTTTGTAGTTGTAGTTGTAGTTGTAGTTGTAGTTGTAGTTGTAGTTGTAGTTGGTAGTTGTAGTTGGTAGTTGTAGTTGGTAGTTGTAGATGGTAGTTGTAGTTGGTAGTTGTAGTTGGTAGTTGTACTTGGTAGTTGTAGTTGGTAGTTGTAGTTGGTAGTTGTAGTTGGTAGTTGTAGTTGGTAGTTGTAGTTGGTAGTTGCAGTTGGTAGCTGTAGTTCGTAGTTGTAGTTGGTAGTTGTAGTTGGTAGTTGTAGTTCGTAGTTGTAGTTGGTAGTTGTAGTTGGTAGTTGTAGTTGGTAG
This sequence comes from Andrena hattorfiana, assembly GCA_944738655.2. Classification (NCBI taxonomy): domain Eukaryota; kingdom Metazoa; phylum Arthropoda; class Insecta; order Hymenoptera; family Andrenidae; genus Andrena; species Andrena hattorfiana. Next base: position 48,821,924 of record OX122890.1, on the reverse strand, counting down.
TTGTAGTTGGTAGTTGCAGTTGGTAGTTGCAGTTGGTAGTTGCAGTTGGTAGTTGCAGTTGGTAGTTGCAGTTGGTAGTTGTAGTTGGTAGTTGTAGTTGGTAGTTGTAGTTGGTAGTTGTAGTTGGTAGTTGTAGTTGGTAGTTGTAGTTGGTAGTTGTAGTTGGTAGTTGTAGTTGGTAATTGTAGTTGTTAGTTGTAGTTGGTAGTTGTAGCTGGTAGTTGTAGTTGGTAGTTGTAGTTGGTAGTTGCAGTTGGTAGTTGTAGTTGGTAGTTGTAGTTGGTAGTTGTAGTTGGTAGTTGTAGTTGGTAGTTGTAGTTGGTAGTTGTAGCTGGTAGTTGTAGTTGGTAGTTGTAGTTGGTAGTTGTAGTTGGTAGTTGTAGTTGGTAGTTGTAGTTGGTAGTTGTACTTGGTAGTTGTAGTTGGTAGTTGTAGTTGGTAGTTGTAGTTGGTAGTTGTAGTTGGTAGTTGTAGTTGGTAGTTGTAGTTGTAGTTGTAGTTGTAGTTGGTAGTTGTAGTTGGTAGTTGTAGTTGGTAGTTGGAGTTGGTAGTTGCAGTTGGTAGTTGCAGTTGGTGGTTGCAGTTGGTAGTTGCAGTTGGTAGTTGCAGTTGGTAGTTGCAGTTGGTAGTTGCTGTTGGTGGTTGCAGATGGTAGTTGCAGTTGGTAGTTGCAGTTGGTAGTTGCAGGTGGTAGTTGCAGTTGGTAGTTGCAGTTGGTAGTGGTAGTTGGTAGTTGTACTTGGTAGTTGTAGTTGGTAGTTGTAGTTGGTAGTTGTAGTTGGTAGTTGTAGTTGGTAGTTGTTGTTGGTAGTTGTAGTTGGTAGTTGCAGTTGGTAGTTGTAGTTGGTAGTTGTAGATGGTAGTTGTAGTTGGTAGTTGTAGTTGGTAGTTGTAGCTGGCAGTTGTAGCTGGCAGTTGTAGCTGGCTGTTGTAGCTGGCAGTTGTAGCTGGCAGTTGTAGCTGGCAGTTGTAGCTGGTAGTTGTAGTTGGTAGTTGTTGTTGGTAGTTGTAGTTGGTAGTTGTAGTTGGTAGTTGTAGTTTGTAGTTGTAGTTGGTAGTTGTAGTTGGTAGATGTATTTGGTAGTTGTAGTTGGTCGTTGCAGTTGGTAGTTGCAGTTGGTAGCTGTAGTTCGTAGTTGTAGTTGGTAGTTGTAGTTGGTAGTTGTAGTTGGTAGTTGTAGTTGGTAGTTGTAGTTGGTAGTTGTAGTTGGTAGTTGTAGTTGGTAGTTGTAGTTGGTAGTTGTAGTTGGTAGTTGTAGCTGGTAGTTGTAGTTGGTAGTTGTAGTTGGTAGTTGCAGTTGGTAGTTGTAGTTGGTAGTTGTAGTTGGCAGTTGTAGATGGTAGTTGTAGTTGGTAGTTGTAGTTGGTAGTTGTACTTGGTAGTTGTAGTGGGTAGTTGTAGTTGGTAGTTGTAGTTGGTAGTTGTAGTTGGTAGTTGTAGTTGGTAGTTGCAGTTGGTAGCTGTAGTTCGTAGTTGTAGTTGGTAGTTGTAGTTGGTAGTTGTAGTTCGTAGTTGTAGTTGGTAGTTGTAGTTGGTAGTTGTAGTTGGTAGTTGTAGTTGGTAGTTGTAGTTGGTAGTTGTACTTGGTTTGTTGTAGTTGGTAGTTGAAGTTGGTAGTTGTAGTTGGTAGTTGTAGTTGGTAGTTGTAGTTGGTAGTTGTAGTTGGTAGTTGTAGCTGGCTGTTGTAGCTGGCAGTTGTAGCTGGCAGTTGTAGCTTGCAGTTGTTGCTGGCAGTTGTAGCTGGCAGTTGTAGCTGGCAGTTGTAGCTGGCAGTTGTAGCTGGCAGTTGTAGCTGGCTGTTGTAGTTGGTAGTTGTAGTTGGTAGTTGTAGTTGGTAGTTGTAGCTGGTAGTTGTAGCTGGTAGTTGTAGTTGGTAGTTGCAGTTGGTAGTTGTAGTTGGTAGTTGTAGTTGGTAGTTGTAGTTGGTAGTTGTAGTTGGTAGTTGTACTTGGTAGTTATAGTTGGTAGTTGTAGTTGGTAGTTGTAGTTGGTAGTTGTAGTTGGTAGTTGTAGTTGGTAGTTGTAGTTGGTAGTTGTAGTTGGTAGTTGCAGTTGGTAGTTGTAGTTGGTAGTTGTAGTTGGTAGTTGTAGTTGGTAGTTGTAGTTGGTAGTTGTAGTTGGTAGTTGTAGTTGTAGTTGTAGATGTAGTTGTTGTTGTAGTTGTAGTTGTAGTTGTAGTTGTAGTTGTAGTTGTAGTTGTAGTTGTAGTTGTAGTTGTAGTTGTAGTTGTAGTTGTAGTTGTTGTTGTTGCTGTTGTTGTTGTTGTTGTTGTTGTTGTTGTTATTGTTGTAGTTGTTGTTGTGTTTGTAGTTGTTGGTGTGTCGTTGTCGTTGTTGTTGTCGTTGTTGTCGTTGTTGTCGTTGTTGTCGTTGCTGTCGTTGTTGTCGTTGTTGTCGTTGCTGTCGTTGCTGTCGTTGCTTTCGTTGCTGTCGTTGCTGTCGTTGTTGTCGTTGTTGTCGTTGTTGCCGTTGTTGCCGTGGTTGTCGTTGTTGTCGTTGTTGTCGTTGTTGTCGTTGTTGTCGTTGTTGTCGTTGTTGTTATTGTAGTTGTTCTCGTTGTTGTCGTCGTTGTCGTCGTTGTCGTCGTTGTCGTCGTTGTTCTCGTTGTTGTTGTTGTTGTCGTTGTTGTCGTTGTTGTTGTTGTTGCTGTTGTTGTTGTAGTTGTAGTTGTTGTTGTAGTTGTTGTTGTTGTTGTAGTTGTAGTTGTAGTTGTAGTTGTAGTTGTAGTTGTTGTTGTTGTTGTAGTTGTAGTTGTAGTAGTAGTTGTAGTTGTAGGTGTAGTTGTAGTTGTAGTTGTAGTTGTAGTTGTTGTTGTAGTTGTTGTTGTAGTTGTAGTTGTAGTTGTAGTTGCAGTTGTAGTTGTAGTTGTAGTTGTAGTTGTAGTCGTAGTTGTAGTTGTAGTTGTAGATGTAGTTGTAGTTGGTAGTTGTAGTTGGTAGTTGGTAGTTGTAGTTGTAGTTGTAGTTGGTAGTTGTAGTTGGTAGTTGTAGTTGGTAGTTGTAGTTGGTAGTTGTAGTTGGTAGTTGTAGTTGGTAGTTGTAGTTGTAGTTGTAGTTGTAGTTGTAGTTGATAGTTGTAGTTGGTAGTTGTAGTTGGTAGCCGTAGTTGGTAGTTGTAGTTGGTAGTTGTAGTTGGTAGTTGTAGTTCGTAGTTGTAGTTGGTAGTTGTTGTTGGTAGTTGTAGTTGGTAGATGTAGTTGGTAGTTGTAGTTGGTAGTTGTAGTTGGTAGTTGTAGTTGGTAGTTGTAGTTGGTAGTTGTAGTTGGTAGTTGTAGTTGGTAGTTGTAGTTTGTAGTTGTAGTTGGTAGTTGTAGATGGTAGTTGTAGTTGGTAGTTGTAGTTGGTAGTTGTAGTTGGTAGTTGTAGTTGGTAGTTGTAGTTGGCAGTTGTAGTTGGTAGTTGTAGTTGGTAGTTGTAGTTGGTAGTTGTAGTTGTAGCTGTAGTTGATAGTTGTAGTTGGTAGTTGTAGTTGGTAGTTGTAGTTGGTAGTTGTAGTTGGTAGTTGTAGTTGGTAGTTGTAGTTGGTAGTTGTAGTTGTAGTTGTAGTTGGTAGTTGTAGTTGGTAGTTGTAGTTGGTAGTTGGAGTTGGTAGTTGCAGTTGGTAGTTGTAGTTGGTAGTTGTAGTTGGTAGTTGTAGTTGGTAGTTGTAGTTTGTAGTTGTAGTTGGTAGTTGTAGTTGGTAGATGTATTTGGTAGTTGTAGTTGGTCGTTGGAGTTGGTAGTTGCAGTTGGTAGTTGCAGTTGGTAGTTGTAGCTGTTGTTGTAGTTGGTAGTTGTAGTTGTAGTTGTAGTTGTAGTTGTTGTTGTAGTTGGTAGTTGTAGTTGGTAGTTGTAGTTGGTAGTTGTAGTTGGTAGTTCTAGTTGATTTGTTGTAGTTGGTAGTTGCAGTTGGTAGTTGCAGTTGGTAGTTGTAGTTCCAGTTGGTAGTTGTAGTTGTTGTTGTTTTTGTAGTTGTTGTTGTTGCAGTTGTTGTTGTTGTTGTAGTTGTTGTTGTTGTTGTAGTTGTTGTTGTTGTTGTAGTTGTAGTTGTAGTTGTAGTTGTAGTTGGTAGTTGTAGTTGGTAGTTGTAGTTGGTAGTTGTAGTTGGTAGTTGTAGTTGGTAGTTGTAGTTGGTAGTTGAAGTTGGTAGTTGTAGCTGGCTGTTGTAGCTGGCAGTTGTAGCTGGCAGTTGTAGCTGGCAGTTGTAGCTTGCAGTTGTAGCTGGCAGTTGTAGCTGGCAGTTGTAACTGGCATTTGTAGCTGGCAGTTGTAGCTGGCAGTTGTAGCTGGCTGTTGTAGCTGGCAGTTGTAGCTGGCAGTTGTAGCTGGCAGTTGTAGCTCGTAGTTGTAGTTGGTAGTTGTAGTTGGTAGTTGTAGTTGGTAGTTGTAGTTTGTAGTTGTAGTTGGTAGTTGTAGTTGGTAGTTGTAGTTGGTAGATGTATTTGGTAGTTGTAGTTGGTCGTTGGAGTTGGTAGTTGCAGTTGGTAGTCGCAGTTGGTAGTTGCAGTTGGTAGTTGCAGGTGGTAGTTGCAGTTGGTAGTTGTAGTTGGTAGTTGTAGTTGGTAGTTGTAGTTGGTAGTTGTAGTTGGTAGTTGTAGTTGGTAGTTGTAGTTGGTAGTTGTAGTTGGTAGTTGTAGTTGTAGTTGTAGATGTAGTTGTTGTTGTAGTTGTAGTTGTAGTTGTAGTTGTAGTTGTAGTTGTAGTTGTAGTTGTAGTTGTAGTTGTAGTTGTAGTTGTAGTTGTAGTTGTAGTTGTTGTTGTTGCTGTTGTTGTTGTTGTTGTTGTTATTGTTGTAGTTGTTGTTGTGTTTGTAGTTGTTGGTGTGTCGTTGTCGTTGTCGTTGTCGTTGTTGTTGTCGTTGTTGTCGTTGTTGTCGTTGTTGTCGTTGCTGTCGTTGTTGTCGTTGTTGTCGTTGTTGTCGTTGCTGTCGTTGCTGTCGTTGCTTTCGTTGCTGTCGTTGCTGTCGTTGTTGTCGTTGTTGTCGTTGTTGCCGTTGTTGCCGTGGTTGTCGTTGTTGTCGTTGTTGTCGTTGTTGTCGTTGTTGTCGTTGTTGTCGTTGTTGTCGTTGTTGTTATTGTAGTTGTTCTCGTTGTTGTCGTCGTTGTCGTCGTTGTCGTCGTTGTCGTCGTTGTTCTCGTTGTTGTTGTTGTTGTCGTTGTTGTCGTTGTTGTTGTTGTTGCTGTTGTTGTTGTAGTTGTAGTTGTTGTTGTAGTTGTTGTTGTTGTTGTAGTTGTAGTTGTAGTTGTAGTTGTAGTTGTAGTTGTTGTTGTTGTTGTAGTTGTAGTTGTAGTAGTAGTTGTAGTTGTAGGTGTAGTTGTAGTTGTAGTTGTAGTTGTAGTTGTTGTTGTAGTTGTTGTTGTAGTTGTAGTTGTAGTTGTAGTTGCAGTTGTAGTTGTAGTTGTAGTTGTAGTTGTAGTCGTAGTTGTAGTTGTAGTTGTAGATGTAGTTGTAGTTGGTAGTTGTAGTTGGTAGTTGGTAGTTGTAGTTGTAGTTGTAGTTGGTAGTTGTAGTTGGTAGTTGTAGTTGGTAGTTGTAGTTGGTAGTTGTAGTTGGTAGTTGTAGTTGGTAGTTGTAGTTGTAGTTGTAGTTGTAGTTGTAGTTGATAGTTGTAGTTGGTAGTTGTAGTTGGTAGCCGTAGTTGGTAGTTGTAGTTGGTAGTTGTAGTTGGTAGTTGTAGTTCGTAGTTGTAGTTGGTAGTTGTTGTTGGTAGTTGTAGTTGGTAGATGTAGTTGGTAGTTGTAGTTGGTAGTTGTAGTTGGTAGTTGTAGTTGGTAGTTGTAGTTGGTAGTTGTAGTTGGTAGTTGTAGTTGGTAGTTGTAGTTTGTAGTTGTAGTTGGTAGTTGTAGATGGTAGTTGTAGTTGGTAGTTGTAGTTGGTAGTTGTAGTTGGTAGTTGTAGTTGGTAGTTGTAGTTGGCAGTTGTAGTTGGTAGTTGTAGTTGGTAGTTGTAGTTGGTAGTTGTAGTTGTAGCTGTAGTTGATAGTTGTAGTTGGTAGTTGTAGTTGGTAGTTGTAGTTGGTAGTTGTAGTTGGTAGTTGTAGTTGGTAGTTGTAGTTGGTAGTTGTAGTTGTAGTTGTAGTTGGTAGTTGTAGTTGGTAGTTGTAGTTGGTAGTTGGAGTTGGTAGTTGCAGTTGGTAGTTGTAGTTGGTAGTTGTAGTTGGTAGTTGTAGTTGGTAGTTGTAGTTTGTAGTTGTAGTTGGTAGTTGTAGTTGGTAGATGTATTTGGTAGTTGTAGTTGGTCGTTGGAGTTGGTAGTTGCAGTTGGTAGTTGCAGTTGGTAGTTGTAGTTGTTGTTGTAGTTGGTAGTTGTAGTTGTAGTTGTAGTTGTAGTTGTTGTTGTAGTTGGTAGTTGTAGTTGGTAGTTGTAGTTGGTAGTTGTAGTTGGTAGTTCTAGTTGATTTGTTGTAGTTGGTAGTTGCAGTTGGTAGTTGCAGTTGGTAGTTGTAGTTCCAGTTGGTAGTTGTAGTTGTTGTTGTTTTTGTAGTTGTTGTTGTTGCAGTTGTTGTTGTTGTTGTAGTTGTTGTTGTTGTTGTAGTTGTTGTTGTTGTTGTAGTTGTAGTTGTAGTTGCAGTTGGTAGTTGTAGTTGGTAGTTGTAGTTGGTAGTTGTAATTGTAGTTGTTGTTGTAGTTGTAGTTGTAGTTGTAGTTGTAGTTGTAGTTGTAGTTGTAGTTGTAGTTGGTAGTTGTAGTTGGTAGTTGTAGTTGGTAGTTGTAGTTGGTAGCTGTAGTTGGTAGTTGTAGTTGGTAGTTGTACTTGGTAGGTGTAGTTGGTAGTTGTAGTTGGTAGTTGTAGTTGGTAGTTGTAGTTGGTAGTTGCAGTTGGTAGTTGCAGTTGGTAGCTGTAGTTTGTAGTTGTAGTTGGTAGTTGTAGTTGGTAGTTGTAGTTGGTAGTTGTAGTTGGTAGTTGTAGTTGCTAGTTGTAGTTGGTAGTTGTAGTTGGTAGTTGTAGTTGGTAGTTGTAGCTGGTAGTTGTAGTTGGTAGTTGTAGTTGGTCGTTGCAGTTGGTAGTTGTAGTTGGTAGTTGTAGTTGGTAGTTGTAGTTGGTAGTTGTAGTTGGTAGTTGTAGTTGGTAGTTGTAGTTGGTAGTTGTAGTTGTAGTTGTAGTTGGTAGTTGTAGTTGGTAGTTGTAGTTGGTAGTTGTAGTTGGTAGTTGTAGTTGGTAGTTGTAGTTGGTAGTTGTACTTGGTAGTTGTAGTTGGTAGTTGTAGTTGGTAGTTGTAGTTGGTAGTTGTAGTTGGTAGTTGTAGTTGGTAGTTGTAGTTGCTAGTTGTAGTTGGTAGTTGTAGTTGGTAGTTGTAGTTGGTAGTTGTAGCTGGTAGTTGTAGTTGGTAGTTGTAGTTGGTAGTTGCAGTTGGTAGTTGTAGTTGGTAGTTGTAGTTGGTAGTTGTAGTTGGTAGTTGTAGTTGTAGTTGTAGTTGGTAGTTGTAGTTGGTAGTTGTAGTTGGTAGTTGGAGTTGGTAGTTGCAGTTGGTAGTTGCAGTTGGTGGTTGCAGTTGGTAGTTGCAGTTGGTAGTTGCAGTTGGTAGTTGCAGTTGGTAGTTGCTGTTAGTGGTTGCAGTTGGTAGTTGCAGTTGGTAGTTGCAGTTGGTAGTTGCAGTTGGTAGTTGCAGTTGGTAGTTGCAGTTGGTAGTTGTAGTTGGTAGTTGTACTTGGTAGTTGCAGTTGGTAGTTGTAGTTGGTAGTTGTAGTTGGTAGTTGTAGTTGGTAGTTGTTGTTGGTAGTTGTAGTTGGTAGTTGCAGTTGGTAGTTGTAGTTGGTAGTTGTAGATGGTAGTTGTAGTTGGTAGTTGTAGTTGGTAGTTGTAGCTGGCAGTTGTAGCTGGCAGTTGTAGCTGGCTGTTGTAGCTGGCAGTTGTAGCTGGCAGTTGTAGCTGGCAGTTGTAGCTGGTAGTTGTAGTTGGTAGTTGTAGTTGGTAGTTGTAGTTGGTAGTTGTAGTTGGTAGTTGTAGTTTGTAGTTGTAGTTGGTAGTTGTAGTTGGTAGATGTATTTGGTAGTTGTAGTTGGTCGTTGGAGTTGGTAGTTGCAGTTGGTAGTTGCAGTTGGTAGTTGTAGTTGTTGTTGTAGTTGGTAGGTGTAGTTGTAGTTGTAGTTGTAGTTGTAGTTGTTGTTGTAGTTGGTAGTTGTAGTTGGTAGTTGTAGTTGGTAGTTGTAGTTGGTAGTTGTAGTTGGTTTGTTGTAGTTGGTAGTTGCAGTTGGTAGTTGCAGTTGGTAGTTGCAGTTGGTAGTTGTAGTTCCAGTTGGTAGTTGTAGTTGTAGTTGTTGTTTTTGTAGTTGTTGTTGTTGTAGTTGTTGTTGTTGTTGTAGTTGTTGTTGTTGTAGTTGTACTTGTAGTTGCAGTTGGTAGTTGTAGTTGGTAGTTGTAGTTGGCAGTTGTAGTTGTAGTTGTTGTAGTTGTAGTTGTAGATGTAGTTGTAGTTGTAGTTGTAGTTGGTAGTTGTAGTTGGTAGTTGTAGTTGGCAGTTGTAGATGGTAGTTGTAGTTGGTAGTTGTAGTTGGTAGTTGTAGTTGGTAGTTGTAGTTGTAGTTGTTGTTGTAGTTGTAGTTGTAGTTGTAGATGGTAGTTGTAGTTGGTAGTTGTAGTTGGTAGTTGTAGCTGGCAGTTGTAGCTGGCAGTTGTAGCTGGCTGTTGTAGCTGGCAGTTGTAGCTGGCAGTTGTAGCTGGCAGTTGTAGCTGGTAGTTGTAGTTGGTAGTTGTAGTTGGTAGTTGTAGTTGTAGTTGTTGTTGTAGTTGTAGTTGTAGTTGTATTTGTAGTTGTAGTTGTACTTGTAGTTGTAGTTGTAGTTGGTAGTTGTAGTTGGTAGTTGTAGTTGGTAGTTGTAGTTGGTAGTTGTAGTTGGTAGTTGTAGTTGTAGTTGTTGTTGTAGTTGTAGTTGTAGTTGTAGTTGTAGTTGTAGTTGTAGTTGTAGTTGGTAGTTGTAGTTGGTAGTTGTAGTTGGTAGTTGTAGATGGTAGTTGTAGTTGGTAGTTGTAGTTGGTAGTTGTACTTGGTAGTTGTAGTTGGTAGTTGTAGTTGGTAGTTGTAGTTGGTAGTTGCAGTTGGTAGCTGTAGTTCGTAGTTGTAGTTGGTAGTTGTAGTTGGTAGTTGTAGTTCGTAGTTGTAGTTGGTAGTTGTAGTTGTAGTTGTTGTTGTAGTTGTAGTTGTAGTTGTAGTTGTAGTTGTAGTTGTAGTTGGTAGTTGTAGTTGGTAGTTGTAGTTGGTAGTTGTAGATGGTAGTTGTAGTTGGTAGTTGTAGTTGGTAGTTGTACTTGGTAGTTGTAGTTGGTAGTTGTAGTTGGTAGTTGTAGTTGGTAGTTGTAGTTGGTAGTTGTAGTTGGTAGTTGCAGTTGGTAGCTGTAGTTCGTAGTTGTAGTTGGTAGTTGTAGTTGGTAGTTGTAGTTGGTAGTTGTAGTTGGTAGTTGTAGTTGGTAGTTGTAGTTGGTAGTTGTAGTTGGTAGTTGTAGTTGGTAGTTGTAGCTGGTAGTTGTAGTTGGTAGTTGTAGTTGGTAGTTGTAGCTGGCAGTTGTAGCTGGCAGTTGTAGCTGGCTGTTGTAGCTGGCAGTTGTAGCTGGCAGTTGTAGCTGGCAGTTGTAGCTGGTAGTTGTAGTTGGTAGTTATTGTTGGTAGTTGTAGTTGGTAGTTGTAGTTGGTAGTTGTAGTTTGTAGTTGTAGTTGGTAGTTGTAGTTGGTAGATGTATTTGGTAGTTGTAGTTGGTGGTTGCAGTTGGTAGTTGCAGTTGGTAGCTGTAGTTCGTAGTTGTAGTTGGTAGTTGTAGTTGGTAGTTGTAGTTGGTAGTTGTAGTTGGTAATTGTAGTTGGTAGTTGTAGTTGGTAGTTGTAGTTGGTAGTTGTAGTTGGTAGTTGTAGCTGGTAGTTGTAGTTGGTAGTTGTAGTTGGTAGTTGCGGTTGGTAGTTGTAGTTGGTAGTTGTAGTTGGCAGTTGTAGATGGTAGTTGTAGTTGGTAGTTGTAGTTGGTAGTTGTACTTGGTAGTTGTAGTTGGTAGTTGTAGTTGGTAGTTGTAGTTGGTAGTTGTAGTTGGTAGTTGTAGTTGGTAGTTGCAGTTGGTAGCTGTAGTTCGTAGTTGTAGTTGGTAGTTGTAGTTGGTAGTTGTAGTTCGTAGTTGTAGTTGGTAGTTGTAGTTGGTAGTTGTAGTTGGTAGTTGTAGTTGGTAGTTGCAGTTGGTAGTTGCAGTTGGTAGTTGCAGTTGGTAGTTGCAGTTGGTAGTTGCAGTTGGTAGTTGCAGTTGGTAGTTGCAGTTAGCAGTTGCTGTTGGTAGTTGCAGTTGGTAGTTGCAGTTGGTAGTTGCAGTTGGTAGTTGCAGCTGGTAGTTGCAGTTGGTAGTTGCAGTTGGTAGTTGTAGTTGGTAGTTGTAGTTGGTAGTTGTACTTGGTTTGTTGTAGTTGGTAGTTGAAGTTGGTGGTTGTAGCTGGCAGTTGTAGCTTTCAGTTGTAGCTGGCAGTTGTAGCTGGCAGTTCTAGCTGGCAGTTGTAGCTGGCAGTTGTAGCTGGCAGTTGTAGCTGGCTGTTGTAGTTGGTAGTTGTAGTTGGTAGTTGTAGTTGGTAGTTGTAGCTGGTAGTTGTAGTTGGTAGTTGTAGTTGGTAGTTGTAGTTGGTAGTTGTAGTTGGTAGTTGTAGTTGGTAGTTGTACTTGGTAGTTGTAGTTGGTAGTTGTAGTTGGTAGTTGTAGTTGGTAGTTGGAGTTGGTAGTTGCAGTTGGTAGTTGCAGTTGGTGGTTGCAGTTGGTAGTTGCAGTTGGTAGTTGCAGTTGGTAGTTGCAGTTGGTAGTTGCTGTTGGTGGTTGCAGATGGTAGTTGCAGTTGGTAGTTGCAGTTGGTAGTTGCAGGTGGTAGTTGCAGTTGGTAGTTGCAGTTGGTAGTGGTAGTTGGTAGTTGTACTTGGTAGTTGTAGTTGGTAGTTGTAGTTGGTAGTTGTAGTTGGTAGTTGTAGTTGGTAGTTGTTGTTGGTAGTTGTAGTTGGTAGTTGCAGTTGGTAGTTGTAGTTGGTAGTTGTAGATGGTAGTTGTAGTTGGTAGTTGTAGTTGGTAGTTGTAGCTGGCAGTTGTAGCTGGCAGTTGTAGCTGGCTGTTGTAGTTGGCAGTTGTAGCTGGCAGTTGTAGCTGGCAGTTGTAGCTGGTAGTTGTAGTTGGTAGTTGTAGTTGGTAGTTGTAGTTGGTAGTTGTAGTTGGTAGTTGTAGTTGGTAGTTGTAGTTTGTAGTTGTAGTTGGTAGTTGTAGTTGGTAGATGTATTTGGTAGTTGTAGTTGGTCGTTGAAGTTGGTAGTTGCAGTTGGTAGTTGCAGTTGGTAGTTGTAGTTGTTGTTGTAGTTGGTAGTTGTAGTTGTAGTTGTAGTTGTAGTTGTAGCTGTTGTTGTAGTTGGTAGTTGTAGTTGGTAGTTGTAGTTGGTAGTTGTAGTTGGTAGTTGTAGTTGGTTTGTTGTAGTTGGTAGTTGCAGTTGGTAGTTGCAGTTGGTAGTTGCAGTTGGTAGTTGTAGTTCCAGTTGGTAGTTGTAGTTGTTGTTTTTGTAGTTGTTGTTGTTGTAGTTGTTGTTGTTGTTGTAGTTGTTGTTGTTGTTGTAGTTGTACTTGTAGTTGCAGTTGGTAGTTGTAGTTGGTAGTTGTAGTTGGTAGTTGTAGTTGTAGTTGTTGTAGTTGTAGTTGTAGATGTAGTTGTAGTTGTAGTTGGTAGTTGTAGTTGGTAGTTGTAGTTGGCAGTTGTAGATGGTAGTTGTAGTTGGTAGTTGTAGTTGGTAGTTGTACTTGGTAGTTGTAGTTGGTAGTTGTAGTTGGTAGTTGTAGTTGGTAGTTGTAGTTGGTAGTTGTAGTTGGTAGTTGCAGTTGGTAGCTGTAGTTCGTAGTTGTAGTTGGTAGTTGTAGTTGGTAGTTGTAGTTGGTAGTTGTAGTTGGTAGTTGTAGTTGGTAGTTGTAGTTGGTAATTGTAGTTGTTAGTTGTAGTTGGTAGTTGTAGCTGGTAGTTGTAGTTGGTAGTTGTAGTTGGTAGTTGTAGTTGGTAGTTGCAGTTGGTAGTTGTAGTTGGTAGTTGTAGTTGGTAGTTGTAGTTGGTAGTTGTAGTTGGTAGTTGTAGTTGGTAGTTGTAGTTTGGTAGTTGTAGTTGGTAGTTGTAGTTGGTAGTTGCAGTTGGTAGCTGTAGTTGGTAGTTGTAGTTGGTAGTTGTAGTTGGTAGTTGTAGTTGGTAGTTGTAGTTGTAGTTGTTGTTGTAGTTGTAGTTGTAGTTGTAGGTGTAGTTGTAGTTGTACTTGCAGTTGTAGTTGTAGTTGGTAGTTGTAGTTGGTAGTTGTAGTTGGTAGTTGTAGTTGGTAGTTGTAGTTGGTAGTTGTAGTTGGTAGTTGTAGTTGTAGTTGTTGTTGTAGTTGTAGTTGTAGTTGTAGTTGTAGTTGTAGTTGGTAGTTGTAGTTGGTAGTTGTAGTTGGTAGTTGTAGATGGTAGTTGTAGTTGGTAGTTGTAGTTGGTAGTTGTACTTGGTAGTTGTAGTTGGTAGTTGTAGTTGGTAGTTGTAGTTGGTAGTTGTAGTTGGTAGTTGTAGTTGGTAGTTGTAGTTGGTAGTTGTAGTTGGTAGTTGTAGTTGGTAGTTGTAGTTGGTAGTTGTAGTTGTAGTTGTTGTTGTAGTTGTAGTTGTAGTTGTAGTTGTAGTTGTAGTTGTAGTTGTAGGTGTAGTTGTAGTTGTACTTGCAGTTGTAGTTGTAGTTGGTAGTTGTAGTTGGTAGTTGTAGTTGGTAGTTGTAGTTGGTAGTTGTAGTTGGTAGTTGTAGTTGGTAGTTGTAGTTGTAGTTGTTGTTGTAGTTGTTGTTGTAGTTGTAGTTGTAGTTGTAGTCGTAGTTGTAGTTGTAGTTGTAGATGTAGTTGTAGTTGGTAGTTATAGTTGGTAGTTGTAGTTGGTAGTTGGTAGTTGGTAGTTGTAGTTGTAGTTGTAGTTGGTAGTTGTAGTTGGTAGTTGTAGTTGGTAGTTGTAGTTGGTAGTTGTAGTTGGTAGTTGTAGTTGGTAGTTGTAGTTGGTAGTTGTAGTTGGTAGTTGTAGTTGTAGTTGTTGTTGTAGTTGTAGTTGTAGTTGTAGTTGTAGTTGTAGTTGTAGTTGGTAGTTGTAGTTGGTAGTTGTAGTTGGTAGTTGTAGATGGTAGTTGTAGTTGGTAGTTGTAGTTGGTAGTTGTACTTGGTAGTTGTAGTTGGTAGTTGTAGTTGGTAGTTGTAGTTGGTAGTTGTAGTTGGTAGTTGTAGTTGGTATTTGCAGTTGGTAGCTGTAGTTCGTAGTTGTAGTTGGTAGTTGTAGTTGGTAGTTGTAGTTGGTAGTTGTAGTTGGTAGTTGTAGTTGGTAGTTGTAGTTGTAGCTGTAGTTGATAGTTGTAGTTGGTAGTTGTAGTTGTAGTTGTAGATGTAGTTGTAGTTGGTAGTTGTAGTTGGTAGTTGGTAGTTGTAGTTGTAGTTGTAGTTGGTAGTTGTAGTTGGTAGTTGTAGTTGGTAGTTGTAGTTGGTAGTTGTAGTTGGTAGTTGTAGTTGGTAGTTGTAGTTGGTAGTTGTAGTTGGTAGTTGTAGTTGGTAGTTGTAGTTGTAGTTGTAGTTGTAGTTGATAGTTGTAGTTGGTAGTTGTAGTTGGTAGTCGTAGTTGGTAGTTGTAGTTGGTAGTTGTAGTTGGGAGTTGTAGTTCGTAGTTGTAGTTGGTAGTTGTTGTTGGTAGTTGTAGTTGGTAGTTGTAGTTGGTAGTTGTAGTTGGTAGTTGTAGTTGGTAGTTGTAGTTGGTAGTTGTAGTTGGTAGTTGTAGTTGGTAGTTGTAGTTGTAGTTGGTAGTTGTAGTTGGTAGTTGGAGTTGGTAGTTGCAGTTGGTAGTTGCAGTTAGTAGTTGCAGTTGGTAGTTGTAGTTGGTAGTTGTAGTTGGTAGTTGTAGTTGGTAGTTGTAGTTGGTAGTTGTAGTTGGTAGTTGTAGTTGGTAGTTGTAGTTGGTAGCTGTAGTTGGTAGTTGTAGTTGGTAGTTGTAGTTGGTAGTTGTAGTTGGTAGTTGTAGTTGGTAGTTGCAGTTGGTAGTTGTAGTTGGTAGTTGTAGTTGGTAGTTGCAGTTGGTACTTGCAGTTGGTAGTTGTAGTTGGTAGTTGTAGTTGGTAGTTGTAGTTGGTTTGTTGTAGTTGGTTTGTTGTAGTTGGTAGTTGTAGTTGGTAGTTGTAGTTGGTAGTTGTAGTTGGTAGTTGTAGTTGGTAGTTGTAGTTGGTAGTTGTAGTTGGTAGTTGTAGTTGGTAGTTGTAGTTGGTAGTTGTAGTTGGTAGTTGAAGTTGGTAGTTGTAGCTGGCTGTTGTAGCTGGCAGTTGTAGCTGGCAGTTGTAGCTGGCAGTTGTAGCTTGCAGTTGTAGCTGGCAGTTGTAGCTGGCAGTTGTAACTGGCATTTGTAGCTGGCAGTTGTAGCTGGCAGTTGTAGCTGGCTGTTGTAGCTGGCAGTTGTAGCTGGCAGTTGTAGCTGGCAGTTGTAGCTGGCAGTTGTAGCTCGTAGTTGTAGTTGGTAGTTGTAGTTGGTAGTTGTAGTTGGTAGTTGTAGTTTGTAGTTGTAGTTGGTAGTTGTAGTTGGTAGTTGTAGTTGGTAGATGTATTTGGTAGTTGTAGTTGGTCGTTGGAGTTGGTAGTTGCAGTTGGTAGTCGCAGTTGGTAGTTGCAGTTGGTAGTTGCAGGTGGTAGTTGCAGTTGGTAGTTGTAGTTGGTAGTTGTAGTTGGTAGTTGTAGTTGGTAGTTGTAGTTGGTAGTTGTAGTTGGTAGTTGTAGTTGGTAGTTGTAGTTGGTAGTTGTAGTTGTAGTTGTAAATGTAGTTGTTGTTGTAGTTGTAGTTGTAGTTGTAGTTGTAGTTGTAGTTGTAGTTGTAGTTGTAGTTGTAGTTGTAGTTGTAGTTGTAGTTGTAGTTGTAGTTGTTGTTGTTGCTGTTGTTGTTGTTGTTGTTGTTGTTGTTGTTATTGTTGTAGTTGTTGTTGTGTTTGTAGTTGTTGGTGTGTCGTTGTCGTTGTTGTTGTCGTTGTTGTCGTTGTTGTCGTTGTTGTCGTTGCTGTCGTTGTTGTCGTTGTTGTCGTTGCTGTCGTTGCTTTCGTTGCTGTCGTTGCTGTCGTTGTTGTCGTTGTTGTCGTTGTTGCCGTTGTTGCCGTGGTTGTCGTTGTTGTCGTTGTTGTCGTTGTTGTCGTTGTTGTCGTTGTTGTCGTTGTTGTTATTGTAGTTGTTCTCGTTGTTGTCGTCGTTGTCGTCGTTGTCGTCGTTGTCGTCGTTGTTCTCGTTGTTGTTGTTGTTGTCGTTGTTGTCGTTGTTGTTGTTGTTGCTGTTGTTGTTGTAGTTGTAGTTGTTGTTGTAGTTGTTGTTGTTGTTGTAGTTGTAGTTGTAGTTGTAGTTGTAGTTGTAGTTGTTGTTGTTGTTGTAGTTGTAGTTGTAGTAGTAGTTGTAGTTGTAGGTGTAGTTGTAGTTGTAGTTGTAGTTGTAGTTGTTGTTGTAGTTGTTGTTGTAGTTGTAGTTGTAGTTGTAGTTGCAGTTGTAGTTGTAGTTGTAGTTGTAGTTGTAGTCGTAGTTGTAGTTGTAGTTGTAGATGTAGTTGTAGTTGGTAGTTGTAGTTGGTAGTTGGTAGTTGTAGTTGTAGTTGTAGTTGGTAGTTGTAGTTGGTAGTTGTAGTTGGTAGTTGTAGTTGGTAGTTGTAGTTGGTAGTTGTAGTTGGTAGTTGTAGTTGTAGTTGTAGTTGTAGTTGTAGTTGATAGTTGTAGTTGGTAGTTGTAGTTGGTAGCCGTAGTTGGTAGTTGTAGTTGGTAGTTGTAGTTGGTAGTTGTAGTTCGTAGTTGTAGTTGGTAGTTGTTGTTGGTAGTTGTAGTTGGTAGATGTAGTTGGTAGTTGTAGTTGGTAGTTGTAGTTGGTAGTTGTAGTTGGTAGTTGTAGTTGGTAGTTGTAGTTGGTAGTTGTAGTTGGTAGTTGTAGTTTGTAGTTGTAGTTGGTAGTTGTAGATGGTAGTTGTAGTTGGTAGTTGTAGTTGGTAGTTGTAGTTGGTAGTTGTAGTTGGTAGTTGTAGTTGGCAGTTGTAGTTGGTAGTTGTAGTTGGTAGTTGTAGTTGGTAGTTGTAGTTGTAGCTGTAGTTGATAGTTGTAGTTGGTAGTTGTAGTTGGTAGTTGTAGTTGGTAGTTGTAGTTGGTAGTTGTAGTTGGTAGTTGTAGTTGGTAGTTGTAGTTGTAGTTGTAGTTGGTAGTTGTAGTTGGTAGTTGTAGTTGGTAGTTGGAGTTGGTAGTTGCAGTTGGTAGTTGTAGTTGGTAGTTGTAGTTGGTAGTTGTAGTTGGTAGTTGTAGTTTGTAGTTGTAGTTGGTAGTTGTAGTTGGTAGATGTATTTTGTAGTTGTAGTTGGTCGTTGGAGTTGGTAGTTGCAGTTGGTAGTTGCAGTTGGTAGTTGTAGCTGTTGTTGTAGTTGGTAGTTGTAGTTGTAGTTGTAGTTGTAGTTGTTGTTGTAGTTGGTAGTTGTAGTTGGTAGTTGTAGTTGGTAGTTGTAGTTGGTAGTTCTAGTTGATTTGTTGTAGTTGGTAGTTGCAGTTGGTAGTTGCAGTTGGTAGTTGTAGTTCCAGTTGGTAGTTGTAGTTGTTGTTGTTTTTGTAGTTGTTGTTGTTGCAGTTGTTGTTGTTGTTGTAGTTGTTGTTGTTGTTGTAGTTGTTGTTGTTGTTGTAGTTGTAGTTGTAGTTGTAGTTGGTAGTTGTAGTTGGTAGTTGTAGTTGGTAGTTGTAGTTGGTAGTTGTAGTTGGTAGTTGTAGTTGGTAGTTGAAGTTGGTAGTTGTAGCTGGCTGTTGTAGCTGGCAGTTGTAGCTGGCAGTTGTAGCTGGCAGTTGTAGCTTGCAGTTGTAGCTGGCAGTTGTAGCTGGCAGTTGTAACTGGCATTTGTAGCTGGCAGTTGTAGCTGGCAGTTGTAGCTGGCTGTTGTAGCTGGCAGTTGTAGCTGGCAGTTGTAGCTGGCAGTTGTAGCTGGCAGTTGTAGCTCGTAGTTGTAGTTGGTAGTTGTAGTTGGTAGTTGTAGTTGGTAGTTGTAGTTTGTAGTTGTAGTTGGTAGTTGTAGTTGGTAGTTGTAGTTGGTAGATGTATTTGGTAGTTGTAGTTGGTCGTTGGAGTTGGTAGTTGCAGTTGGTAGTCGCAGTTGGTAGTTGCAGTTGGTAGTTGCAGGTGGTAGTTGCAGTTGGTAGTTGTAGTTGGTAGTTGTAGTTGGTAGTTGTAGTTGGTAGTTGTAGTTGGTAGTTGTAGTTGGTAGTTGTAGTTGGTAGTTGTAGTTGGTAGTTGTAGTTGTAGTTGTAGATGTAGTTGTTGTTGTAGTTGTAGTTGTAGTTGTAGTTGTAGTTGTAGTTGTAGTTGTAGTTGTAGTTGTAGTTGTAGTTGTAGTTGTAGTTGTAGTTGTAGTTGTTGTTGTTGCTGTTGTTGTTGTTGTTGTTGTTATTGTTGTAGTTGTTGTTGTGTTTGTAGTTGTTGGTGTGTCGTTGTCGTTGTCGTTGTCGTTGTTGTTGTCGTTGTTGTCGTTGTTGTCGTTGTTGTCGTTGCTGTCGTTGTTGTCGTTGTTGTCGTTGTTGTCGTTGCTGTCGTTGCTGTCGTTGCTTTCGTTGCTGTCGTTGCTGTCGTTGTTGTCGTTGTTGTCGTTGTTGCCGTTGTTGCCGTGGTTGTCGTTGTTGTCGTTGTTGTCGTTGTTGTCGTTGTTGTCGTTGTTGTCGTTGTTGTCGTTGTTGTTATTGTAGTTGTTCTCGTTGTTGTCGTCGTTGTCGTCGTTGTCGTCGTTGTCGTCGTTGTTCTCGTTGTTGTTGTTGTTGTCGTTGTTGTCGTTGTTGTTGTTGTTGCTGTTGTTGTTGTAGTTGTAGTTGTTGTTGTAGTTGTTGTTGTTGTTGTAGTTGTAGTTGTAGTTGTAGTTGTAGTTGTAGTTGTTGTTGTTGTTGTAGTTGTAGTTGTAGTAGTAGTTGTAGTTGTAGGTGTAGTTGTAGTTGTAGTTGTAGTTGTAGTTGTTGTTGTAGTTGTTGTTGTAGTTGTAGTTGTAGTTGTAGTTGCAGTTGTAGTTGTAGTTGTAGTTGTAGTTGTAGTCGTAGTTGTAGTTGTAGTTGTAGATGTAGTTGTAGTTGGTAGTTGTAGTTGGTAGTTGGTAGTTGTAGTTGTAGTTGTAGTTGGTAGTTGTAGTTGGTAGTTGTAGTTGGTAGTTGTAGTTGGTAGTTGTAGTTGGTAGTTGTAGTTGGTAGTTGTAGTTGTAGTTGTAGTTGTAGTTGTAGTTGATAGTTGTAGTTGGTAGTTGTAGTTGGTAGCCGTAGTTGGTAGTTGTAGTTGGTAGTTGTAGTTGGTAGTTGTAGTTCGTAGTTGTAGTTGGTAGTTGTTGTTGGTAGTTGTAGTTGGTAGATGTAGTTGGTAGTTGTAGTTGGTAGTTGTAGTTGGTAGTTGTAGTTGGTAGTTGTAGTTGGTAGTTGTAGTTGGTAGTTGTAGTTGGTAGTTGTAGTTTATAGTTGTAGTTGGTAGTTGTAGATGGTAGTTGTAGTTGGTAGTTGTAGTTGGTAGTTGTAGTTGGTAGTTGTAGTTGGTAGTTGTAGTTGGCAGTTGTAGTTGGTAGTTGTAGTTGGTAGTTGTAGTTGGTAGTTGTAGTTGTAGCTGTAGTTGATAGTTGTAGT
The DNA here is from genome assembly GCA_944738655.2 of Andrena hattorfiana. Taxonomy (NCBI): domain Eukaryota; kingdom Metazoa; phylum Arthropoda; class Insecta; order Hymenoptera; family Andrenidae; genus Andrena; species Andrena hattorfiana. The sequence continues at coordinate 48,803,351 of OX122890.1, read as the reverse complement.
TGGTAGTTGTAGTTGGTAGTTGTAGTTGGTAGTTGTAGTTGGTAGTTGTAGTTGGTAGTTGTAGTTGGTAGTTGTAGTTGTAGTTGTAGTTGGTAGTTGTAGTTGGTAGTTGTAGTTGGTAGTTGGAGTTGGTAGTTGCAGTTGGTAGTTGTAGTTGGTAGTTGTAGTTGGTAGTTGTAGTTGGTAGTTGTAGTTTGTAGTTGTAGTTGGTAGTTGTAGTTGGTAGATGTATTTGGTAGTTGTAGTTGGTCGTTGGAGTTGGTAGTTGCAGTTGGTAGTTGCAGTTGGTAGTTGTAGTTGTTGTTGTAGTTGGTAGTTGTAGTTGTAGTTGTAGTTGTAGTTGTTGTTGTAGTTGGTAGTTGTAGTTGGTAGTTGTAGTTGGTAGTTGTAGTTGGTAGTTCTAGTTGATTTGTTGTAGTTGGTAGTTGCAGTTGGTAGTTGCAGTTGGTAGTTGCAGTTGGTAGTTGCTGTTAGTGGTTGCAGTTGGTAGTTGCAGTTGGTAGTTGCAGTTGGTAGTTGCAGTTGGTAGTTGCAGTTGGTAGTTGCAGTTGGTAGTTGTAGTTGGTAGTTGTACTTGGTAGTTGCAGTTGGTAGTTGTAGTTGGTAGTTGTAGTTGTAGTTGTAGTTGTAGTTGTAGTTGGTAGTTGTAGTTGGTAGTTGTAGTTGGTAGTTGTAGTTGGTAGCTGTAGTTGGTAGTTGTAGTTGGTAGTTGTACTTGGTAGGTGTAGTTGGTAGTTGTAGTTGGTAGTTGTAGTTGGTAGTTGTAGTTGGTAGTTGCAGTTGGTAGTTGCAGTTGGTAGCTGTAGTTTGTAGTTGTAGTTGGTAGTTGTAGTTGGTAGTTGTAGTTGGTAGTTGTAGTTGGTAGTTGTAGTTGCTAGTTGTAGTTGGTAGTTGTAGTTGGTAGTTGTAGTTGGTAGTTGTAGCTGGTAGTTGTAGTTGGTAGTTGTAGTTGGTCGTTGCAGTTGGTAGTTGTAGTTGGTAGTTGTAGTTGGTAGTTGTAGTTGGTAGTTGTAGTTGGTAGTTGTAGTTGGTAGTTGTAGTTGGTAGTTGTAGTTGTAGTTGTAGTTGGTAGTTGTAGTTGGTAGTTGTAGTTGGTAGTTGTAGTTGGTAGTTGTAGTTGGTAGTTGTAGTTGGTAGTTGTACTTGGTAGTTGTAGTTGGTAGTTGTAGTTGGTAGTTGTAGTTGGTAGTTGTAGTTGGTAGTTGTAGTTGGTAGTTGTAGTTGCTAGTTGTAGTTGGTAGTTGTAGTTGGTAGTTGTAGTTGGTAGTTGTAGCTGGTAGTTGTAGTTGGTAGTTGTAGTTGGTAGTTGCAGTTGGTAGTTGTAGTTGGTAGTTGTAGTTGGTAGTTGTAGTTGGTAGTTGTAGTTGTAGTTGTAGTTGGTAGTTGTAGTTGGTAGTTGTAGTTGGTAGTTGGAGTTGGTAGTTGCAGTTGGTAGTTGCAGTTGGTGGTTGCAGTTGGTAGTTGCAGTTGGTAGTTGCAGTTGGTAGTTGCAGTTGGTAGTTGCTGTTAGTGGTTGCAGTTGGTAGTTGCAGTTGGTAGTTGCAGTTGGTAGTTGCAGTTGGTAGTTGCAGTTGGTAGTTGCAGTTGGTAGTTGTAGTTGGTAGTTGTACTTGGTAGTTGCAGTTGGTAGTTGTAGTTGGTAGTTGTAGTTGGTAGTTGTAGTTGGTAGTTGTTGTTGGTAGTTGTAGTTGGTAGTTGCAGTTGGTAGTTGTAGTTGGTAGTTGTAGATGGTAGTTGTAGTTGGTAGTTGTAGTTGGTAGTTGTAGCTGGCAGTTGTAGCTGGCAGTTGTAGCTGGCTGTTGTAGCTGGCAGTTGTAGCTGGCAGTTGTAGCTGGCAGTTGTAGCTGGTAGTTGTAGTTGGTAGTTGTAGTTGGTAGTTGTAGTTGGTAGTTGTAGTTGGTAGTTGTAGTTTGTAGTTGTAGTTGGTAGTTGTAGTTGGTAGATGTATTTGGTAGTTGTAGTTGGTCGTTGGAGTTGGTAGTTGCAGTTGGTAGTTGCAGTTGGTAGTTGTAGTTGTTGTTGTAGTTGGTAGGTGTAGTTGTAGTTGTAGTTGTAGTTGTAGTTGTTGTTGTAGTTGGTAGTTGTAGTTGGTAGTTGTAGTTGGTAGTTGTAGTTGGTAGTTGTAGTTGGTTTGTTGTAGTTGGTAGTTGCAGTTGGTAGTTGCAGTTGGTAGTTGCAGTTGGTAGTTGTAGTTCCAGTTGGTAGTTGTAGTTGTAGTTGTTGTTTTTGTAGTTGTTGTTGTTGTAGTTGTTGTTGTTGTTGTAGTTGTTGTTGTTGTAGTTGTGCTTGTAGTTGCAGTTGGTAGTTGTAGTTGGTAGTTGTAGTTGGCAGTTGTAGTTGTAGTTGTTGTAGTTGTAGTTGTAGATGTAGTTGTAGTTGTAGTTGTAGTTGGTAGTTGTAGTTGGTAGTTGTAGTTGGCAGTTGTAGATGGTAGTTGTAGTTGGTAGTTGTAGTTGGTAGTTGTAGTTGGTAGTTGTAGTTGTAGTTGTTGTTGTAGTTGTAGTTGTAGTTGTAGATGGTAGTTGTAGTTGGTAGTTGTAGTTGGTAGTTGTAGCTGGCAGTTGTAGCTGGCAGTTGTAGCTGGCTGTTGTAGCTGGCAGTTGTAGCTGGCAGTTGTAGCTGGCAGTTGTAGCTGGTAGTTGTAGTTGGTAGTTGTAGTTGGTAGTTGTAGTTGTAGTTGTTGTTGTAGTTGTAGTTGTAGTTGTATTTGTAGTTGTAGTTGTACTTGTAGTTGTAGTTGTAGTTGGTAGTTGTAGTTGGTAGTTGTAGTTGGTAGTTGTAGTTGGTAGTTGTAGTTGGTAGTTGTAGTTGTAGTTGTTGTTGTAGTTGTAGTTGTAGTTGTAGTTGTAGTTGTAGTTGTAGTTGTAGTTGGTAGTTGTAGTTGGTAGTTGTAGTTGGTAGTTGTAGATGGTAGTTGTAGTTGGTAGTTGTAGTTGGTAGTTGTACTTGGTAGTTGTAGTTGGTAGTTGTAGTTGGTAGTTGTAGTTGGTAGTTGCAGTTGGTAGCTGTAGTTCGTAGTTGTAGTTGGTAGTTGTAGTTGGTAGTTGTAGTTCGTAGTTGTAGTTGGTAGTTGTAGTTGTAGTTGTTGTTGTAGTTGTAGTTGTAGTTGTAGTTGTAGTTGTAGTTGTAGTTGGTAGTTGTAGTTGGTAGTTGTAGTTGGTAGTTGTAGATGGTAGTTGTAGTTGGTAGTTGTAGTTGGTAGTTGTACTTGGTAGTTGTAGTTGGTAGTTGTAGTTGGTAGTTGTAGTTGGTAGTTGTAGTTGGTAGTTGTAGTTGGTAGTTGCAGTTGGTAGCTGTAGTTCGTAGTTGTAGTTGGTAGTTGTAGTTGGTAGTTGTAGTTGGTAGTTGTAGTTGGTAGTTGTAGTTGGTAGTTGTAGTTGGTAGTTGTAGTTGGTAGTTGTAGTTGGTAGTTGTAGCTGGTAGTTGTAGTTGGTAGTTGTAGTTGGTAGTTGTAGCTGGCAGTTGTAGCTGGCAGTTGTAGCTGGCTGTTGTAGCTGGCAGTTGTAGCTGGCAGTTGTAGCTGGCAGTTGTAGCTGGTAGTTGTAGTTGGTAGTTATTGTTGGTAGTTGTAGTTGGTAGTTGTAGTTGGTAGTTGTAGTTTGTAGTTGTAGTTGGTAGTTGTAGTTGGTAGATGTATTTGGTAGTTGTAGTTGGTGGTTGCAGTTGGTAGTTGCAGTTGGTAGCTGTAGTTCGTAGTTGTAGTTGGTAGTTGTAGTTGGTAGTTGTAGTTGGTAGTTGTAGTTGGTAATTGTAGTTGGTAGTTGTAGTTGGTAGTTGTAGTTGGTAGTTGTAGTTGGTAGTTGTAGCTGGTAGTTGTAGTTGGTAGTTGTAGTTGGTAGTTGCGGTTGGTAGTTGTAGTTGGTAGTTGTAGTTGGCAGTTGTAGATGGTAGTTGTAGTTGGTAGTTGTAGTTGGTAGTTGTACTTGGTAGTTGTAGTTGGTAGTTGTAGTTGGTAGTTGTAGTTGGTAGTTGTAGTTGGTAGTTGTAGTTGGTAGTTGCAGTTGGTAGCTGTAGTTCGTAGTTGTAGTTGGTAGTTGTAGTTGGTAGTTGTAGTTCGTAGTTGTAGTTGGTAGTTGTAGTTGGTAGTTGTAGTTGGTAGTTGTAGTTGGTAGTTGCAGTTGGTAGTTGCAGTTGGTAGTTGCAGTTGGTAGTTGCAGTTGGTAGTTGCAGTTGGTAGTTGCAGTTGGTAGTTGCAGTTAGCAGTTGCTGTTGGTAGTTGCAGTTGGTAGTTGCAGTTGGTAGTTGCAGTTGGTAGTTGCAGCTGGTAGTTGCAGTTGGTAGTTGCAGTTGGTAGTTGTAGTTGGTAGTTGTACTTGGTAGTTGTAGTTGGTAGTTGTAGTTGGTAGTTGTAGTTGGTAGTTGTAGTTGGTAGTTGTAGTTGGTAGTTGCAGTTGGTAGCTGTAGTTCGTAGTTGTAGTTGGTAGTTGTAGTTGGTAGTTGTAGTTGGTAGTTGTAGTTGGTAGTTGTAGTTGGTAGTTGTAGTTGGTAGTTGTAGTTGGTAGTTGTAGTTGGTAGTTGTAGCTGGTAGTTGTAGTTGGTAGTTGTAGTTGGTAGTTGTAGCTGGCAGTTGTAGCTGGCAGTTGTAGCTGGCTGTTGTAGCTGGCAGTTGTAGCTGGCAGTTGTAGCTGGCAGTTGTAGCTGGCTGTCGTAGTTGGTAGTTGTAGTTGGTAGTTGTAGTTGGTAGTTGTAGTTGGTAGTTGTACTTGGTAGTTGTAGTTGGTAGTTGCAGTTGGTAGCTGTAGTTCGTAGTTGTAGTTGGTAGTTGTAGTTGGTAGTTGTAGTTGGTAGTTGTAGTTGGTAATTGTAGTTGGTAGTTGTAGTTGGTAGTTGTAGTTGGTAGTTGTAGTTGGTAGTTGTAGCTGGTAGTTGTAGTTGGTAGTTGTAGTTGGTAGTTGTAGTTGGCAGTTGTAGATGGTAGTTGTAGTTGGTAGTTGTAGTTGGTAGTTGTACTTGGTAGTTGTAGTTGGTAGTTGTAGTTGGTAGTTGTAGTTGGTAGTTGTAGTTGGTAGTTGTAGTTGGTAGTTGCAGTTGGTAGCTGTAGTTCGTAGTTGTAGTTGGTAGTTGTAGTTGGTAGTTGTAGTTCGTAGTTGTAGTTGGTAGTTGTAGTTGGTAGTTGTAGTTGGTAGTTGTAGTTGGTAGTTGCAGTTGGTAGTTGCAGTTGGTAGTTGCAGTTGGTAGTTGCAGTTGGTAGTTGCAGTTGGTAGTTGCAGTTGGTAGTTGCAGTTAGCAGTTGCTGTTGGTAGTTGCAGTTGGTAGTTGCAGTTGGTAGTTGCAGTTGGTAGTTGCAGCTGGTAGTTGCAGTTGGTAGTTGCAGTTGGTAGTTGTAGTTGGTAGTTGTACTTGGTAGTTGTAGTTGGTAGTTGTAGTTGGTAGTTGTAGTTGGTAGTTGTAGTTGGTAGTTGTAGTTGGTAGTTGCAGTTGGTAGCTGTAGTTCGTAGTTGTAGTTGGTAGTTGTAGTTGGTAGTTGTAGTTGGTAGTTGTAGTTGGTAGTTGTAGTTGTAGTTGTTGTTGTAGTTGTAGTTGTAGTTGTAGTTGTAGTTGTAGTTGTAGTTGGTAGTTGTAGTTGGTAGTTGTAGTTGGTAGTTGTAGATGGTAGTTGTAGTTGGTAGTTGTAGTTGGTAGTTGTACTTGGTAGTTGTAGTTGGTAGTTGTAGTTGGTAGTTGTAGTTGGTAGTTGTAGTTGGTAGTTGTAGTTGGTAGTTGCAGTTGGTAGCTGTAGTTCGTAGTTGTAGTTGGTAGTTGTAGTTGGTAGTTGTAGTTGGTAGTTGTAGTTGGTAGTTGTAGTTGGTAGTTGTAGTTGGTAGTTGTAGTTGGTAGTTGTAGTTGGTAGTTGTAGCTGGTAGTTGTAGTTGGTAGTTGTAGTTGGTAGTTGTAGCTGGCAGTTGTAGCTGGCAGTTGTAGCTGGCTGTTGTAGCTGGCAGTTGTAGCTGGCAGTTGTAGCTGGCAGTTGTAGCTGGCTGTTGTAGTTGGTAGTTGTAGTTGGTAGTTGTAGTTGGTAGTTGTAGCTGGTAGTTGTAGTTGGTAGTTGTAGTTGGTAGTTGTAGTTGGTAGTTGTAGTTGGTAGTTGTAGTTGGTAGTTGTACTTGGTAGTTGTAGTTGGTAGTTGTAGTTGGTAGTTGTAGTTGGTAGTTGGAGTTGGTAGTTGCAGTTGGTAGTTGCAGTTGGTGGTTGCAGTTGGTAGTTGCAGTTGGTAGTTGCAGTTGGTAGTTGCAGTTGGTAGTTGCTGTTGGTGGTTGCAGATGGTAGTTGCAGTTGGTAGTTGCAGTTGGTAGTTGCAGGTGGTAGTTGCAGTTGGTAGTTGCAGTTGGTAGTGGTAGTTGGTAGTTGTACTTGGTAGTTGTAGTTGGTAGTTGTAGTTGGTAGTTGTAGTTGGTAGTTGTAGTTGGTAGTTGTTGTTGGTAGTTGTAGTTGGTAGTTGCAGTTGGTAGTTGTAGTTGGTAGTTGTAGATGGTAGTTGTAGTTGGTAGTTGTAGTTGGTAGTTGTAGCTGGCAGTTGTAGCTGGCAGTTGTAGCTGGCTGTTGTAGTTGGCAGTTGTAGCTGGCAGTTGTAGCTGGCAGTTGTAGCTGGTAGTTGTAGTTGGTAGTTGTAGTTGGTAGTTGTAGTTGGTAGTTGTAGTTGGTAGTTGTAGTTGGTAGTTGTAGTTTGTAGTTGTAGTTGGTAGTTGTAGTTGGTAGATGTATTTGGTAGTTGTAGTTGGTCGTTGAAGTTGGTAGTTGCAGTTGGTAGTTGCAGTTGGTAGTTGTAGTTGTTGTTGTAGTTGGTAGTTGTAGTTGTAGTTGTAGTTGTAGTTGTAGCTGTTGTTGTAGTTGGTAGTTGTAGTTGGTAGTTGTAGTTGGTAGTTGTAGTTGGTAGTTGTAGTTGGTTTGTTGTAGTTGGTAGTTGCAGTTGGTAGTTGCAGTTGGTAGTTGCAGTTGGTAGTTGTAGTTCCAGTTGGTAGTTGTAGTTGTTGTTTTTGTAGTTGTTGTTGTTGTAGTTGTTGTTGTTGTTGTAGTTGTTGTTGTTGATGTAGTTGTACTTGTAGTTGCAGTTGGTAGTTGTAGTTGGTAGTTGTAGTTGGTAGTTGTAGTTGTAGTTGTTGTAGTTGTAGTTGTAGATGTAGTTGTAGTTGTAGTTGGTAGTTGTAGTTGGTAGTTGTAGTTGGCAGTTGTAGATGGTAGTTGTAGTTGGTAGTTGTAGTTGGTAGTTGTACTTGGTAGTTGTAGTTGGTAGTTGTAGTTGGTAGTTGTAGTTGGTAGTTGTAGTTGGTAGTTGTAGTTGGTAGTTGCAGTTGGTAGCTGTAGTTCGTAGTTGTAGTTGGTAGTTGTAGTTGGTAGTTGTAGTTGGTAGTTGTAGTTGGTAGTTGTAGTTGGTAGTTGTAGTTGGTAATTGTAGTTGTTAGTTGTAGTTGGTAGTTGTAGCTGGTAGTTGTAGTTGGTAGTTGTAGTTGGTAGTTGTAGTTGGTAGTTGCAGTTGGTAGTTGTAGTTGGTAGTTGTAGTTGGTAGTTGTAGTTGGTAGTTGTAGTTGGTAGTTGTAGTTGGTAGTTGTAGTTTGGTAGTTGTAGTTGGTAGTTGTAGTTGGTAGTTGCAGTTGGTAGCTGTAGTTGGTAGTTGTAGTTGGTAGTTGTAGTTGGTAGTTGTAGTTGGTAGTTGTAGTTGTAGTTGTTGTTGTAGTTGTAGTTGTAGTTGTAGGTGTAGTTGTAGTTGTACTTGCAGTTGTAGTTGTAGTTGGTAGTTGTAGTTGGTAGTTGTAGTTGGTAGTTGTAGTTGGTAGTTGTAGTTGGTAGTTGTAGTTGGTAGTTGTAGTTGTAGTTGTTGTTGTAGTTGTAGTTGTAGTTGTAGTTGTAGTTGTAGTTGGTAGTTGTAGTTGGTAGTTGTAGTTGGTAGTTGTAGATGGTAGTTGTAGTTGGTAGTTGTAGTTGGTAGTTGTACTTGGTAGTTGTAGTTGGTAGTTGTAGTTGGTAGTTGTAGTTGGTAGTTGTAGTTGGTAGTTGTAGTTGGTAGTTGTAGTTGGTAGTTGTAGTTGGTAGTTGTAGTTGGTAGTTGTAGTTGGTAGTTGTAGTTGTAGTTGTTGTTGTAGTTGTAGTTGTAGTTGTAGTTGTAGTTGTAGTTGTAGTTGTAGGTGTAGTTGTAGTTGTACTTGCAGTTGTAGTTGTAGTTGGTAGTTGTAGTTGGTAGTTGTAGTTGGTAGTTGTAGTTGGTAGTTGTAGTTGGTAGTTGTAGTTGGTAGTTGTAGTTGCAGTTGTTGTTGTAGTTGTTGTTGTAGTTGTAGTTGTAGTTGTAGTCGTAGTTGTAGTTGTAGTTGTAGATGTAGTTGTAGTTGGTAGTTATAGTTGGTAGTTGTAGTTGGTAGTTGGTAGTTGGTAGTTGTAGTTGTAGTTGTAGTTGGTAGTTGTAGTTGGTAGTTGTAGTTGGTAGTTGTATTTGGTAGTTGTAGTTGGTAGTTGTAGTTGGTAGTTGTAGTTGGTAGTTGTAGTTGTAGTTGTTGTTGTAGTTGTAGTTGTAGTTGTAGTTGTAGTTGTAGTTGGTAGTTGTAGTTGGTAGTTGTAGTTGGTAGTTGTAGATGGTAGTTGTAGTTGGTAGTTGTAGTTGGTAGTTGTACTTGGTAGTTGTAGTTGGTAGTTGTAGTTGGTAGTTGTAGTTGGTAGTTGTAGTTGGTAGTTGCAGTTGGTAGCTGTAGTTCGTAGTTGTAGTTGGTAGTTGTAGTTGGTAGTTGTAGTTGGTAGTTGTAGTTGGTAGTTGTAGTTGGTAGTTGTAGTTGGTAGTTGTAGTTGGTAGTTGTAGTTGGTAGTTGTAGTTTGTAGTTGTAGTTGGTAGTTGTAGTTGGTAGATGTATTTGGTAGTTGTAGTTGGTCGTTGGAGTTGGTAGTTGCAGTTGGTAGTTGCAGTTGGTAGTTGTAGTTGTTGTTGTAGTTGGTAGTTGTAGTTGTAGTTGTAGTTGTAGTTGTAGTTGTTGTTGTAGTTGGTAGTTGTAGTTGGTAGTTGTAGTTGGTAGTTGTAGTTGGTAGTTGTAGTTGGTAGTTGTAGTTGGTAGTTGTAGTTGTAGTTGTAGTTGGTAGTTGTAGTTGGTAGTTGTAGTTGGCAGTTGTAGTTGGTAGCTGTAGTTGTAGCTGTAGTTGATAGTTGTAGTTGGTAGTTGTAGTTGGTAGTTGTAGTTGGTAGTTGTAGTTGGTAGTTGTAGTTGGTAGTTGTAGTTGGTAGTTGTAGTTGGTAGTTGTAGTTGTAGTTGTAGTTGTAGTTGGTAGTTGTAGTTGGTAGTTGTAGTTGGTAGTTGGAGTTGGTAGTTGGAGTTGGTAGTTGCAGTTGGTAGTTGCAGTTGGTAGTTGTAGTTGGTAGTTGTAGTTGGTAGTTGTAGTTGGTAGTTGTAGTTGGTAGTTGTAGTTGGTAGTTGTAGTTGGTAGTTGTAGTTGGTAGTTGCAGTTGGTAGTTGTAGTTGGTAGTTGTAGTTGGTAGTTGTAGTTGGTAGTTGTAGTTGGTAGTTGTAGCTGGCAGTTGTAGCTGGCAGTTGTAGCTGGCTGTTGTAGCTGGCTGTTGTAGCTGGCAGTTGTAGCTGGCAGTTGTAGCTGGTAGTTGTAGTTGGTAGTTGTAGTTGGTAGTTGTAGTTGGTAGTTGTAGTTGGTAGTTGTAGTTTGTAGTTGTAGTTGGTAGATGTATTTGGTAGTTGTAGTTGGTCGTTGGAGTTGGTAGTTGCAGTTGGTAGTTGCAGTTGGTAGTTGTAGTTGTTGTTGTAGTTGGTAGTTGTAGTTGTAGTTGTAGTTGTAGTTGTAGTTGTTGTTGTAGTTGGTAGTTGTAGTTGGTAGTTGTAGTTGGTAGTTGTAGTTGGTAGTTCTAGTTGGTTTGTTGTAGTTGGTAGTTGCAGTTGGTAGTTGCAGTTGGTAGTTGCAGTTGGTAGTTGTAGTTGGTAGTTGCAGTTGGTAGTTGCAGTTGGTAGTTGCAGTTGGTAGTTGCAGTTGGTAGTTGCAGTTGGTAGTTGCAGTTGGTACTTGCAGTTGGTAGTTGTAGTTGGTAGTTGTAGTTGGTAGTTGTAGTTGGTTTGTTGTAGTTGGTTTGTTGTAGTTGGTAGTTGTAGTTGGTAGTTGTAGTTGGTAGTTGTAGTTGGTAGTTGTAGTTGGTAGTTGTAGTTGGTAGTTGTAGTTGGTAGTTGAAGTTGGTAGTTGTAGCTGGCTGTTGTAGCTGGCTGTTGTAGCTGGCAGTTGTAGCTGGCAGTTGTAGCTGGCAGTTGTAGCTCGTAGTTGTAGTTGGTAGTTGTAGTTGGTAGTTGCAGTTGGTAGTTGTAGTTTGTAGTTGTAGTTGGTAGTTGTAGTTGGTAGTTGTAGTTGGTAGATGTATTTGGTAGTTGTAGTTGGTCGTTGGAGTTGGTAGTTGCAGTTGGTAGTCGCAGTTGGTAGTTGCAGTTGGTAGTTGCAGGTGGTAGTTGCAGTTGGTAGTTGTAGTTGGTAGTTGTAGTTGGTAGTTGTAGTTGGTAGTTGTAGTTGGTAGTTGTAGTTGGTAGTTGTAGTTGGTAGTTGCAGTTGGTAGTTGTAGTTGGTAGTTGCAGGTGGTAGTTGCAGTTGGTAGTTGTAGTTGGTAGTTGTAGTTGGTAGTTGTAGTTGGTAGTTGTAGTTGGTAGTTGTAGTTGGTAGTTGTAGTTGGTAGTTGTAGTTGGTAGTTGTAGTTGTAGTTGTAGTTGTAGTTGTTGTTGTAGTTGTAGTTGTAGTTGTAGTTGTAGTTGTAGTTGTAGTTGTAGTTGTAGTTGTAGTTGTAGTTGTAGTTGTAGTTGTAGTTGTAGTTGTAGTTGTAGTTGTTGTTGTTGCTGTTGTTGTTGTTGTTGTTGTTATTGTTGTAGTTGTTGTTGTGGTTGTAGTTGTTGGTGTGTCGTTGTCGTTGTCGTTGTCGTTGTTGTTGTCGTTGTTGTCGTTGTTGTCGTTGTTGTCGTTGCTGTCGTTGTTGTCGTTGTTGTCGTTGCTGTCGTTGCTGTCGTTGCTTTCGTTGCTGTCGTTGCTGTCGTTGTTGTCGTTGTTGTCGTTGTTGCCGTTGTTGCCGTGGTTGTCGTTGTTGTCGTTGTTGTCGTTGTTGTCGTTGTTGTCGTTGTTGTCGTTGTTGTCGTTGTTGTTATTGTAGTTGTTCTCGTTGTTGTCGTCGTTGTCGTCGTTGTCGTCGTTGTCGTCGTTGTCGTCGTTGTTCTCGTTGTTGTTGTTGTTGTCGTTGTTGTCGTTGTTGTTGTTGTTGCTGTTGTTGTTGTAGTTGTAGTTGTTGTTGTAGTTTTTGTTGTTGTTGTAGTTGTAGTTGTAGTTGTAGTTGTAGTTGTAGTTGTTGTTGTTGTTGTAGTTGTAGTTGTAGTAGTAGTTGTAGTTGTAGGTGTAGTTGTAGTTGTAGTTGTAGTTGTAGTTGTTGTTGTAGTTGTTGTTGTAGTTGTAGTTGTAGTTGTAGTTGCAGTTGTAGTTGTAGTTGTAGTTGTAGTTGTAGTCGTAGTTGTAGTTGTAGTTGTAGATGTAGTTGTAGTTGGTAGTTATAGTTGGTAGTTGTAGTTGGTAGTTGGTAGTTGTAGTTGTAGTTGTAGTTGGTAGTTGTAGTTGGTAGTTGTAGTTGGTAGTTGTAGTTGGTAGTTGTAGTTGGTAGTTGTAGTTGGTAGTTGTAGTTGGTAGTTGTAGTTGTAGTTGTAGTTGTAGTTGATAGTTGTAGTTGGTAGTTGTAGTTGGTAGTCGTAGTTGGTAGTTGTAGTTGGTAGTTGTAGTTGGTAGTTGTAGTTCGTAGTTGTAGTTGGTAGTTGTTGTTGGTAGTTGTAGTTGGTAGTTGTAGTTGGTAGTTGTAGTTGGTAGTTGTAGTTGGTAGTTGTAGTTGGTAGTTGTAGTTGGTAGTTGTAGTTGGTAGTTGTAGTTGGTAATTGCAGTTTGTAGTTGTAGTTGGTAGTTGTAGATGGTAGTTGTAGTTGGTAGTTGTAGTTGGTAGTTGTAGTTGGTAGTTGTAGTTGGTAGTTGTAGTTGGCAGTTGTAGTTGGTAGTTGTAGTTGGTAGTTGTAGTTGGTAGTTGTAGTTGTAGCTGTAGTTGATAGTTGTAGTTGGTAGTTGTAGTTGGTAGTTGTAGTTGGTAGTTGTAGTTTGTAGTTGTAGTTGGTAGTTGTAGTTGGTAGTTGTAGTTGTAGTTGTAGTTGGTAGTTGTAGTTGGTAGTTGTAGTTGGTAGTTGGAGTTGGTAGTTGCAGTTGGTAGTTGCAGTTAGTAGTTGCAGTTGGTAGTTGTAGTTGGTAGTTGTAGTTGGTAGTTGTAGTTGGTAGTTGTAGTTGGTAGTTGTAGTTGGTAGTTGTAGTTGGTAGTTGTAGTTGGTAGTTGTAGTTGGTAGTTGTAGTTGGTAGTTGTAGTTGGTAGTTGTAGTTGGTAGTTGCAGTTGGTAGTTGTAGTTGGTAGTTGTAGTTGGTAGTTGCAGTTGGTACTTGCAGTTGGTAGTTGTAGTTGGTAGTTGTAGTTGGTAGTTGTAGTTGGTAGTTGTAGTTGGTTTGTTGTAGTTGGTTTGTTGTAGTTGGTAGTTGTAGTTGGTAGTTGTAGTTGGTAGTTGTAGTTGGTAGTTGTAGTTGGTAGTTGTAGTTGGTAGTTGTAGTTGGTAGTTGTAGTTGGTAGTTGAAGTTGGTAGTTGTAGCTGGCTGTTGTAGCTGGCAGTTGTAGCTGGCAGTTGTAGCTGGCAGTTGTAGCTTGCAGTTGTAGCTGGCAGTTGTAGCTGGCAGTTGTAACTGGCAGTTGTAGCTCGTAGTTGTAGTTGGTAGTTGTAGTTGGTAGTTGTAGTTGGTAGTTGTAGTTTGTAGTTGTAGTTGGTAGTTGTAGTTGGTAGTTGTAGTTGGTAGATGTATTTGGTAGTTGTAGTTGGTCGTTGGAGTTGGTAGTTGCAGTTGGTAGTCGCAGTTGGTAGTTGCAGTTGGTAGTTGCAGGTGGTAGTTGCAGTTGGTAGTTGTAGTTGGTAGTTGTAGTTGGTAGTTGTAGTTGGTAGTTGTAGTTGGTAGTTGTAGTTGGTAGTTGTAGTTGGTAGTTGTAGTTGGTAGTTGTAGTTGTAGTTGTAGTTGTAGTTGTTGTTGTAGTTGTAGTGGTAGTGGTAGTTGTAGTTGTAGTTGTAGTTGTAGTTGTAGTTGTAGTTGTAGTTGTAGTTGTAGTTGTTGTTGTTGCTGTTGTTGTTGTTGTTGTTGTTATTGTTGTAGTTGTTGTTGTGGTTGTAGTTGTTGGTGTGTCGTTGTCGTTGTCGTTGTCGTTGTTGTTGTCGTTGTTGTCGTTGTTGTCGTTGTTGTCGTTGCGGTCGTTGTTGTCGTTGTTGTCGTTGCTGTCGTTGCTTTCGTTGCTGTCGTTGCTGTCGTTGTTGTCGTTGTTGTCGTTGTTGCCGTTGTTGCCGTGGTTGTCGTTGTTGTCGTTGTTGTCGTTGTTGTCGTTGTTGTCGTTGTTGTCGTTGTTGTCGTTGTTGTTATTGTAGTTGTTCTCGTTGTTGTCGTCGTTGTCGTCGTTGTCGTCGTTGTCGTCGTTGTTCTCGTTGTTGTTGTTGTTGTCGTTGTTGTCGTTGTTGTTGTTGTTGCTGTTGTTGTTGTAGTTGTAGTTGTTGTTGTAGTTGTTGTTGTTGTTGTAGTTGTAGTTGTAGTTGTAGTTGTAGTTGTAGTTGTTGTTGTTGTTGTAGTTGTAGTTGTAGTAGTAGTTGTAGTTGTAGGTGTAGTTGTAGTTGTAGTTGTAGTTGTAGTTGTTGTTGTAGTTGTTGTTGTAGTTGTAGTTGTAGTTGTAGTTGCAGTTGTAGTTGTAGTTGTAGTTGTAGTTGTAGTCGTAGTTGTAGTTGTAGTTGTAGATGTAGTTGTAGTTGGTAGTTGTAGTTGGTAGTTGTAGTTGGTAGTTGGTAGTTGTAGTTGTAGTTGTAGTTGGTAGTTGTAGTTGGTAGTTGTAGTTGGTAGTTGTAGTTGGTAGTTGTAGTTGGTAGTTGTAGTTGGTAGTTGTAGTTGGTAGTTGTAGTTGTAGTTGTAGTTGTAGTTGTAGTTGATAGTTGTAGTTGGTAGTTGTAGTTGGTAGTCGTAGTTGGTAGTTGTAGTTGGTAGTTGTAGTTGGTAGTTGTAGTTCGTAGTTGTAGTTGGTAGTTGTTGTTGGTAGTTGTAGTTGGTAGTTGTAGTTGGTAGTTGTAGTTGGTAGTTGTAGTTGGTAGTTGTAGTTGGTAGTTGTAGTTGGTAGTTGTAGTTGGTAGTTGTAGTTTGTAGTTGTAGTTGGTAGTTGTAGATGGTAGTTGTAGTTGGTAGTTGTAGTTGGTAGTTGTAGTTGGTAGTTGTAGTTGGTAGTTGTAGTTGGCAGTTGTAGTTGGTAGTTGTAGTTGGTAGTTGTAGTTGGTAGTTGTAGTTGTAGCTGTAGTTGATAGTTGTAGTTGGTAGTTGTAGTTGTAGTTGTAGTTGTAGTCGTAGTTGTAGTTGTAGTTGTAGATGTAGTTGTAGTTGGTAGTTATAGTTGGTAGTTGTAGTTGGTAGTTGGTAGTTGTAGTTGTAGTTGTAGTTGGTAGTTGTAGTTGGTAGTTGTAGTTGGTAGTTGTAGTTGGTAGTTGTAGTTGGTAGTTGTAGTTGGTAATTGCAGTTTGTAGTTGTAGTTGGTAGTTGTAGATGGTAGTTGTAGTTGGTAGTTGTAGTTGGTAGTTGTAGTTGGTAGTTGTAGTTGGTAGTTGTAGTTGGCAGTTGTAGTTGGTAGTTGTAGTTGGTAGTTGTAGTTGGTAGTTGTAGTTGTAGCTGTAGTTGATAGTTGTAGTTGGTAGTTGTAGTTGGTAGTTGTAGTTGGTAGTTGTAGTTTGTAGTTGTAGTTGGTAGTTGTAGTTGGTAGTTGCAGTTGGTAGTTGCAGTTGGTAGTTGCAGTTGGTAGTTGCAGTTGGTAGTTGCAGTTGGTAGTTGCAGTTGGTAGTTGCAGTTAGCAGTTGCTGTTGGTAGTTGCAGTTGGTAGTTGCAGTTGGTAGTTGCAGTTGGTAGTTGCAGCTGGTAGTTGCAGTTGGTAGTTGCAGTTGGTAGTTGTAGTTGGTAGTTGTACTTGGTAGTTGTAGTTGGTAGTTGTAGTTGGTAGTTGTAGTTGGTAGTTGTAGTTGGTAGTTGTAGTTGGTAGTTGCAGTTGGTAGCTGTAGTTCGTAGTTGTAGTTGGTAGTTGTAGTTGGTAGTTGTAGTTGGTAGTTGTAGTTGGTAGTTGTAGTTGGTAGTTGTAGTTGGTAGTTGTAGTTGGTAGTTGTAGTTGGTAGTTGTAGCTGGTAGTTGTAGTTGGTAGTTGTAGTTGGTAGTTGTAGCTGGCAGTTGTAGCTGGCAGTTGTAGCTGGCTGTTGTAGCTGGCAGTTGTAGCTGGCAGTTGTAGCTGGCAGTTGTAGCTGGCTGTTGTAGTTGGTAGTTGTAGTTGGTAGTTGTAGTTGGTAGTTGTAGTTGGTAGTTGTACTTGGTAGTTGTAGTTGGTAGTTGCAGTTGGTAGCTGTAGTTCGTAGTTGTAGTTGGTAGTTGTAGTTGGTAGTTGTAGTTGGTAGTTGTAGTTGGTAATTGTAGTTGGTAGTTGTAGTTGGTAGTTGTAGTTGGTAGTTGTAGTTGGTAGTTGTAGCTGGTAGTTGTAGTTGGTAGTTGTAGTTGGTAGTTGTAGTTGGCAGTTGTAGATGGTAGTTGTAGTTGGTAGTTGTAGTTGGTAGTTGTACTTGGTAGTTGTAGTTGGTAGTTGTAGTTGGTAGTTGTAGTTGGTAGTTGTAGTTGGTAGTTGTAGTTGGTAGTTGCAGTTGGTAGCTGTAGTTCGTAGTTGTAGTTGGTAGTTGTAGTTGGTAGTTGTAGTTCGTAGTTGTAGTTGGTAGTTGTAGTTGGTAGTTGTAGTTGGTAGTTGTAGTTGGTAGTTGCAGTTGGTAGTTGCAGTTGGTAGTTGCAGTTGGTAGTTGCAGTTGGTAGTTGCAGTTGGTAGTTGCAGTTGGTAGTTGCAGTTAGCAGTTGCTGTTGGTAGTTGCAGTTGGTAGTTGCAGTTGGTAGTTGCAGTTGGTAGTTGCAGCTGGTAGTTGCAGTTGGTAGTTGCAGTTGGTAGTTGTAGTTGGTAGTTGTACTTGGTAGTTGTAGTTGGTAGTTGTAGTTGGTAGTTGTAGTTGGTAGTTGTAGTTGGTAGTTGTAGTTGGTAGTTGCAGTTGGTAGCTGTAGTTCGTAGTTGTAGTTGGTAGTTGTAGTTGGTAGTTGTAGTTGGTAGTTGTAGTTGGTAGTTGTAGTTGTAGTTGTTGTTGTAGTTGTAGTTGTAGTTGTAGTTGTAGTTGTAGTTGTAGTTGGTAGTTGTAGTTGGTAGTTGTAGTTGGTAGTTGTAGATGGTAGTTGTAGTTGGTAGTTGTAGTTGGTAGTTGTACTTGGTAGTTGTAGTTGGTAGTTGTAGTTGGTAGTTGTAGTTGGTAGTTGTAGTTGGTAGTTGTAGTTGGTAGTTGCAGTTGGTAGCTGTAGTTCGTAGTTGTAGTTGGTAGTTGTAGTTGGTAGTTGTAGTTGGTAGTTGTAGTTGGTAGTTGTAGTTGGTAGTTGTAGTTGGTAGTTGTAGTTGGTAGTTGTAGTTGGTAGTTGTAGCTGGTAGTTGTAGTTGGTAGTTGTAGTTGGTAGTTGTAGCTGGCAGTTGTAGCTGGCAGTTGTAGCTGGCTGTTGTAGCTGGCAGTTGTAGCTGGCAGTTGTAGCTGGCAGTTGTAGCTGGCTGTTGTAGTTGGTAGTTGTAGTTGGTAGTTGTAGTTGGTAGTTGTAGCTGGTAGTTGTAGTTGGTAGTTGTAGTTGGTAGTTGTAGTTGGTAGTTGTAGTTGGTAGTTGTAGTTGGTAGTTGTACTTGGTAGTTGTAGTTGGTAGTTGTAGTTGGTAGTTGTAGTTGGTAGTTGGAGTTGGTAGTTGCAGTTGGTAGTTGCAGTTGGTGGTTGCAGTTGGTAGTTGCAGTTGGTAGTTGCAGTTGGTAGTTGCAGTTGGTAGTTGCTGTTGGTGGTTGCAGATGGTAGTTGCAGTTGGTAGTTGCAGTTGGTAGTTGCAGGTGGTAGTTGCAGTTGGTAGTTGCAGTTGGTAGTGGTAGTTGGTAGTTGTACTTGGTAGTTGTAGTTGGTAGTTGTAGTTGGTAGTTGTAGTTGGTAGTTGTAGTTGGTAGTTGTTGTTGGTAGTTGTAGTTGGTAGTTGCAGTTGGTAGTTGTAGTTGGTAGTTGTAGATGGTAGTTGTAGTTGGTAGTTGTAGTTGGTAGTTGTAGCTGGCAGTTGTAGCTGGCAGTTGTAGCTGGCTGTTGTAGTTGGCAGTTGTAGCTGGCAGTTGTAGCTGGCAGTTGTAGCTGGTAGTTGTAGTTGGTAGTTGTAGTTGGTAGTTGTAGTTGGTAGTTGTAGTTGGTAGTTGTAGTTGGTAGTTGTAGTTTGTAGTTGTAGTTGGTAGTTGTAGTTGGTAGATGTATTTGGTAGTTGTAGTTGGTCGTTGAAGTTGGTAGTTGCAGTTGGTAGTTGCAGTTGGTAGTTGTAGTTGTTGTTGTAGTTGGTAGTTGTAGTTGTAGTTGTAGTTGTAGTTGTAGCTGTTGTTGTAGTTGGTAGTTGTAGTTGGTAGTTGTAGTTGGTAGTTGTAGTTGGTAGTTGTAGTTGGTTTGTTGTAGTTGGTAGTTGCAGTTGGTAGTTGCAGTTGGTAGTTGCAGTTGGTAGTTGTAGTTCCAGTTGGTAGTTGTAGTTGTTGTTTTTGTAGTTGTTGTTGTTGTAGTTGTTGTTGTTGTTGTAGTTGTTGTTGTTGTTGTAGTTGTACTTGTAGTTGCAGTTGGTAGTTGTAGTTGGTAGTTGTAGTTGGTAGTTGTAGTTGTAGTTGTTGTAGTTGTAGTTGTAGATGTAGTTGTAGTTGTAGTTGGTAGTTGTAGTTGGTAGTTGTAGTTGGCAGTTGTAGATGGTAGTTGTAGTTGGTAGTTGTAGTTGGTAGTTGTACTTGGTAGTTGTAGTTGGTAGTTGTAGTTGGTAGTTGTAGTTGGTAGTTGTAGTTGGTAGTTGTAGTTGGTAGTTGCAGTTGGTAGCTGTAGTTCGTAGTTGTAGTTGGTAGTTGTAGTTGGTAGTTGTAGTTGGTAGTTGTAGTTGGTAGTTGTAGTTGGTAGTTGTAGTTGGTAATTGTAGTTGTTAGTTGTAGTTGGTAGTTGTAGCTGGTAGTTGTAGTTGGTAGTTGTAGTTGGTAGTTGTAGTTGGTAGTTGCAGTTGGTAGTTGTAGTTGGTAGTTGTAGTTGGTAGTTGTAGTTGGTAGTTGTAGTTGGTAGTTGTAGTTGGTAGTTGTAGTTTGGTAGTTGTAGTTGGTAGTTGTAGTTGGTAGTTGCAGTTGGTAGCTGTAGTTGGTAGTTGTAGTTGGTAGTTGTAGTTGGTAGTTGTAGTTGGTAGTTGTAGTTGTAGTTGTTGTTGTAGTTGTAGTTGTAGTTGTAGGTGTAGTTGTAGTTGTACTTGCAGTTGTAGTTGTAGTTGGTAGTTGTAGTTGGTAGTTGTAGTTGGTAGTTGTAGTTGGTAGTTGTAGTTGGTAGTTGTAGTTGGTAGTTGTAGTTGTAGTTGTTGTTGTAGTTGTAGTTGTAGTTGTAGTTGTAGTTGTAGTTGGTAGTTGTAGTTGGTAGTTGTAGTTGGTAGTTGTAGATGGTAGTTGTAGTTGGTAGTTGTAGTTGGTAGTTGTACTTGGTAGTTGTAGTTGGTAGTTGTAGTTGGTAGTTGTAGTTGGTAGTTGTAGTTGGTAGTTGTAGTTGGTAGTTGTAGTTGGTAGTTGTAGTTGGTAGTTGTAGTTGGTAGTTGTAGTTGGTAGTTGTAGTTGTAGTTGTTGTTGTAGTTGTAGTTGTAGTTGTAGTTGTAGTTGTAGTTGTAGTTGTAGGTGTAGTTGTAGTTGTACTTGCAGTTGTAGTTGTAGTTGGTAGTTGTAGTTGGTAGTTGTAGTTGGTAGTTGTAGTTGGTAGTTGTAGTTGGTAGTTGTAGTTGGTAGTTGTAGTTGTAGTTGTTGTTGTAGTTGTTGTTGTAGTTGTAGTTGTAGTTGTAGTCGTAGTTGTAGTTGTAGTTGTAGATGTAGTTGTAGTTGGTAGTTATAGTTGGTAGTTGTAGTTGGTAGTTGGTAGTTGGTAGTTGTAGTTGTAGTTGTAGTTGGTAGTTGTAGTTGGTAGTTGTAGTTGGTAGTTGTAGTTGGTAGTTGTAGTTGGTAGTTGTAGTTGGTAGTTGTAGTTGGTAGTTGTAGTTGGTAGTTGTAGTTGTAGTTGTTGTTGTAGTTGTAGTTGTAGTTGTAGTTGTAGTTGTAGTTGGTAGTTGTAGTTGGTAGTTGTAGTTGGTAGTTGTAGATGGTAGTTGTAGTTGGTAGTTGTAGTTGGTAGTTGTACTTGGTAGTTGTAGTTGGTAGTTGTAGTTGGTAGTTGTAGTTGGTAGTTGTAGTTGGTAGTTGCAGTTGGTAGCTGTAGTTCGTAGTTGTAGTTGGTAGTTGTAGTTGGTAGTTGTAGTTGGTAGTTGTAGTTGGTAGTTGTAGTTGGTAGTTGTAGTTGGTAGTTGTAGTTGGTAGTTGTAGTTGGTAGTTGTAGTTTGTAGTTGTAGTTGGTAGTTGTAGTTGGTAGATGTATTTGGTAGTTGTAGTTGGTCGTTGGAGTTGGTAGTTGCAGTTGGTAGTTGCAGTTGGTAGTTGTAGTTGTTGTTGTAGTTGGTAGTTGTAGTTGTAGTTGTAGTTGTAGTTGTAGTTGTTGTTGTAGTTGGTAGTTGTAGTTGGTAGTTGTAGTTGGTAGTTGTAGTTGGTAGTTGTAGTTGGTAGTTGTAGTTGGTAGTTGTAGTTGTAGTTGTAGTTGGTAGTTGTAGTTGGTAGTTGTAGTTGGTAGTTGTAGTTGGTAGCTGTAGTTGTAGCTGTAGTTGATAGTTGTAGTTGGTAGTTGTAGTTGGTAGTTGTAGTTGGTAGTTGTAGTTGGTAGTTGTAGTTGGTAGTTGTAGTTGGTAGTTGTAGTTGGTAGTTGTAGTTGTAGTTGTAGTTGTAGTTGGTAGTTGTAGTTGGTAGTTGTAGTTGGTAGTTGGAGTTGGTAGTTGGAGTTGGTAGTTGCAGTTGGTAGTTGCAGTTGGTAGTTGTAGTTGGTAGTTGTAGTTGGTAGTTGTAGTTGGTAGTTGTAGTTGGTAGTTGTAGTTGGTAGTTGTAGTTGGTAGTTGTAGTTGGTAGTTGCAGTTGGTAGTTGTAGTTGGTAGTTGTAGTTGGTAGTTGTAGTTGGTAGTTGTAGTTGGTAGTTGTAGCTGGCAGTTGTAGCTGGCAGTTGTAGCTGGCTGTTGTAGCTGGCTGTTGTAGCTGGCAGTTGTAGCTGGTAGTTGTAGTTGGTAGTTGTAGTTGGTAGTTGTAGTTGGTAGTTGTAGTTGGTAGTTGTAGTTGGTAGTTGTAGTTTGTAGTTGTAGTTGGTAGATGTATTTGGTAGTTGTAGTTGGTCGTTGGAGTTGGTAGTTGCAGTTGGTAGTTGCAGTTGGTAGTTGTAGTTGTTGTTGTAGTTGGTAGTTGTAGTTGTAGTTGTAGTTGTAGTTGTAGTTGTTGTTGTAGTTGGTAGTTGTAGTTGGTAGTTGTAGTTGGTAGTTGTAGTTGGTAGTTCTAGTTGGTTTGTTGTAGTTGGTAGTTGCAGTTGGTAGTTGCAGTTGGTAGTTGCAGTTGGTAGTTGTAGTTGGTAGTTGCAGTTGGTAGTTGCAGTTGGTAGTTGCAGTTGGTAGTTGCAGTTGGTAGTTGCAGTTGGTAGTTGCAGTTGGTACTTGCAGTTGGTAGTTGTAGTTGGTAGTTGTAGTTGGTAGTTGTAGTTGGTTTGTTGTAGTTGGTTTGTTGTAGTTGGTAGTTGTAGTTGGTAGTTGTAGTTGGTAGTTGTAGTTGGTAGTTGTAGTTGGTAGTTGTAGTTGGTAGTTGTAGTTGGTAGTTGAAGTTGGTAGTTGTAGCTGGCTGTTGTAGCTGGCTGTTGTAGCTGGCAGTTGTAGCTGGCAGTTGTAGCTGGCAGTTGTAGCTTGCAGTTGTAGCTGGCAGTTGTAGCTGGCAGTTGTAACTGGCATTTGTAGCTGGCAGTTGTAGCTGGCAGTTGTAGCTGGCTGTTGTAGCTGGCAGTTGTAGCTGGCAGTTGTAGCTGGCAGTTGTAGCTGGCAGTTGTAGCTCGTAGTTGTAGTTGGTAGTTGTAGTTGGTAGTTGCAGTTGGTAGTTGTAGTTTGTAGTTGTAGTTGGTAGTTGTAGTTGGTAGTTGTAGTTGGTAGATGTATTTGGTAGTTGTAGTTGGTCGTTGGAGTTGGTAGTTGCAGTTGGTAGTCGCAGTTGGTAGTTGCAGTTGGTAGTTGCAGGTGGTAGTTGCAGTTGGTAGTTGTAGTTGGTAGTTGTAGTTGGTAGTTGTAGTTGGTAGTTGTAGTTGGTAGTTGTAGTTGGTAGTTGTAGTTGGTAGTTGTAGTTGGTAGTTGTAGTTGTAGTTGTAGTTGTAGTTGTTGTTGTAGTTGTAGTTGTAGTTGTAGTTGTAGTTGTAGTTGTAGTTGTAGTTGTAGTTGTAGTTGTAGTTGTAGTTGTAGTTGTAGTTGTAGTTGTAGTTGTAGTTGTTGTTGTTGCTGTTGTTGTTGTTGTTGTTGTTATTGTTGTAGTTGTTGTTGTGGTTGTAGTTGTTGGTGTGTCGTTGTCGTTGTCGTTGTCGTTGTTGTTGTCGTTGTTGTCGTTGTTGTCGTTGTTGTCGTTGCTGTCGTTGTTGTCGTTGTTGTCGTTGCTGTCGTTGCTGTCGTTGCTTTCGTTGCTGTCGTTGCTGTCGTTGTTGTCGTTGTTGTCGTTGTTGCCGTTGTTGCCGTGGTTGTCGTTGTTGTCGTTGTTGTCGTTGTTGTCGTTGTTGTCGTTGTTGTCGTTGTTGTCGTTGTTGTTATTGTAGTTGTTCTCGTTGTTGTCGTCGTTGTCGTCGTTGTCGTCGTTGTCGTCGTTGTCGTCGTTGTTCTCGTTGTTGTTGTTGTTGTCGTTGTTGTCGTTGTTGTTGTTGTTGCTGTTGTTGTTGTAGTTGTAGTTGTTGTTGTAGTTTTTGTTGTTGTTGTAGTTGTAGTTGTAGTTGTAGTTGTAGTTGTAGTTGTTGTTGTTGTTGTAGTTGTAGTTGTAGTAGTAGTTGTAGTTGTAGGTGTAGTTGTAGTTGTAGTTGTAGTTGTAGTTGTTGTTGTAGTTGTTGTTGTAGTTGTAGTTGTAGTTGTAGTTGCAGTTGTAGTTGTAGTTGTAGTTGTAGTTGTAGTCGTAGTTGTAGTTGTAGTTGTAGATGTAGTTGTAGTTGGTAGTTATAGTTGGTAGTTGTAGTTGGTAGTTGGTAGTTGTAGTTGTAGTTGTAGTTGGTAGTTGTAGTTGGTAGTTGTAGTTGGTAGTTGTAGTTGGTAGTTGTAGTTGGTAGTTGTAGTTGGTAGTTGTAGTTGGTAGTTGTAGTTGTAGTTGTAGTTGTAGTTGATAGTTGTAGTTGGTAGTTGTAGTTGGTAGTCGTAGTTGGTAGTTGTAGTTGGTAGTTGTAGTTGGTAGTTGTAGTTCGTAGTTGTAGTTGGTAGTTGTTGTTGGTAGTTGTAGTTGGTAGTTGTAGTTGGTAGTTGTAGTTGGTAGTTGTAGTTGGTAGTTGTAGTTGGTAGTTGTAGTTGGTAGTTGTAGTTGGTAGTTGTAGTTGGTAGTTGCAGTTTGTAGTTGTAGTTGGTAGTTGTAGATGGTAGTTGTAGTTGGTAGTTGTAGTTGGTAGTTGTAGTTGGTAGTTGTAGTTGGTAGTTGTAGTTGGCAGTTGTAGTTGGTAGTTGTAGTTGGTAGTTGTAGTTGGTAGTTGTAGTTGTAGCTGTAGTTGATAGTTGTAGTTGGTAGTTGTAGTTGGTAGTTGTAGTTGGTAGTTGTAGTTTGTAGTTGTAGTTGGTAGTTGTAGTTGGTAGTTGTAGTTGTAGTTGTAGTTGGTAGTTGTAGTTGGTAGTTGTAGTTGGTAGTTGGAGTTGGTAGTTGCAGTTGGTAGTTGCAGTTAGTAGTTGCAGTTGGTAGTTGTAGTTGGTAGTTGTAGTTGGTAGTTGTAGTTGGTAGTTGTAGTTGGTAGTTGTAGTTGGTAGTTGTAGTTGGTAGTTGTAGTTGGTAGTTGTAGTTGGTAGTTGTAGTTGGTAGTTGTAGTTGGTAGTTGTAGTTGGTAGTTGCAGTTGGTAGTTGTAGTTGGTAGTTGTAGTTGGTAGTTGCAGTTGGTACTTGCAGTTGGTAGTTGTAGTTGGTAGTTGTAGTTGGTAGTTGTAGTTGGTAGTTGTAGTTGGTTTGTTGTAGTTGGTTTGTTGTAGTTGGTAGTTGTAGTTGGTAGTTGTAGTTGGTAGTTGTAGTTGGTAGTTGTAGTTGGTAGTTGTAGTTGGTAGTTGTAGTTGGTAGTTGTAGTTGGTAGTTGAAGTTGGTAGTTGTAGCTGGCTGTTGTAGCTGGCAGTTGTAGCTGGCAGTTGTAGCTGGCAGTTGTAGCTTGCAGTTGTAGCTGGCAGTTGTAGCTGGCAGTTGTAACTGGCAGTTGTAGCTCGTAGTTGTAGTTGGTAGTTGTAGTTGGTAGTTGTAGTTGGTAGTTGTAGTTTGTAGTTGTAGTTGGTAGTTGTAGTTGGTAGTTGTAGTTGGTAGATGTATTTGGTAGTTGTAGTTGGTCGTTGGAGTTGGTAGTTGCAGTTGGTAGTCGCAGTTGGTAGTTGCAGTTGGTAGTTGCAGGTGGTAGTTGCAGTTGGTAGTTGTAGTTGGTAGTTGTAGTTGGTAGTTGTAGTTGGTAGTTGTAGTTGGTAGTTGTAGTTGGTAGTTGTAGTTGGTAGTTGTAGTTGGTAGTTGTAGTTGTAGTTGTAGTTGTAGTTGTTGTTGTAGTTGTAGTGGTAGTGGTAGTTGTAGTTGTAGTTGTAGTTGTAGTTGTAGTTGTAGTTGTAGTTGTAGTTGTAGTTGTAGTTGTTGTTGTTGCTGTTGTTGTTGTTGTTGTTGTTATTGTTGTAGTTGTTGTTGTGGTTGTAGTTGTTGGTGTGTCGTTGTCGTTGTCGTTGTCGTTGTTGTTGTCGTTGTTGTCGTTGTTGTCGTTGTTGTCGTTGCGGTCGTTGTTGTCGTTGTTGTCGTTGCTGTCGTTGCTGTCGTTGCTTTCGTTGCTGTCGTTGCTGTCGTTGTTGTCGTTGTTGTCGTTGTTGCCGTTGTTGCCGTGGTTGTCGTTGTTGTCGTTGTTGTCGTTGTTGTCGTTGTTGTCGTTGTTGTCGTTGTTGTCGTTGTTGTTATTGTAGTTGTTCTCGTTGTTGTCGTCGTTGTCGTCGTTGTCGTCGTTGTCGTCGTTGTTCTCGTTGTTGTTGTTGTTGTCGTTGTTGTCGTTGTTGTTGTTGTTGCTGTTGTTGTTGTAGTTGTAGTTGTTGTTGTAGTTGTTGTTGTTGTTGTAGTTGTAGTTGTAGTTGTAGTTGTAGTTGTAGTTGTTGTTGTTGTTGTAGTTGTAGTTGTAGTAGTAGTTGTAGTTGTAGGTGTAGTTGTAGTTGTAGTTGTAGTTGTAGTTGTTGTTGTAGTTGTTGTTGTAGTTGTAGTTGTAGTTGTAGTTGCAGTTGTAGTTGTAGTTGTAGTTGTAGTTGTAGTCGTAGTTGTAGTTGTAGTTGTAGATGTAGTTGTAGTTGGTAGTTGTAGTTGGTAGTTGTAGTTGGTAGTTGGTAGTTGTAGTTGTAGTTGTAGTTGGTAGTTGTAGTTGGTAGTTGTAGTTGGTAGTTGTAGTTGGTAGTTGTAGTTGGTAGTTGTAGTTGGTAGTTGTAGTTGGTAGTTGTAGTTGTAGTTGTAGTTGTAGTTGATAGTTGTAGTTGGTAGTTGTAGTTGGTAGTCGTAGTTGGTAGTTGTAGTTGGTAGTTGTAGTTGGTAGTTGTAGTTCGTAGTTGTAGTTGGTAGTTGTTGTTGGTAGTTGTAGTTGGTAGTTGTAGTTGGTAGTTGTAGTTGGTAGTTGTAGTTGGTAGTTGTAGTTGGTAGTTGTAGTTGGTAGTTGTAGTTGGTAGTTGTAGTTTGTAGTTGTAGTTGGTAGTTGTAGATGGTAGTTGTAGTTGGTAGTTGTAGTTGGTAGTTGTAGTTGGTAGTTGTAGTTGGTAGTTGTAGTTGGCAGTTGTAGTTGGTAGTTGTAGTTGGTAGTTGTAGTTGGTAGTTGTAGTTGTAGCTGTAGTTGATAGTTGTAGTTGGTAGTTGTAGTTGGTAGTTGTAGTTGGTAGTTGTAGTTGGTAGTTGTAGTTGGTAGTTGTAGTTGGTAGTTGTAGTTGTAGTTGTAGTTGGTAGTTGTAGTTGGTAGTTGTAGTTGGTAGTTGGAGTTGGTAGTTGCAGTTGGTAGTTGCAGTTAGTAGTTGCAGTTGGTAGTTGTAGTTGGTAGTTGTAGTTGGTAGTTGTAGTTGGTAGTTGTAGTTGGTAGTTGTAGTTGGTAGTTGTAGTTGGTAGTTGTAGTTGGTAGTTGTAGTTGGTAGTTGTAGTTGGTAGTTGTAGTTGGTAGTTGTAGTTGGTAGTTGCAGTTGGTAGTTGTAGTTGGTAGTTGTAGTTGGTAGTTGTAGTTGGTAGTTGTAGTTGGTAGTTGTAGCTGGCAGTTGTAGCTGGCAGTTGTAGCTGGCTGTTGTAGCTGGCAGTTGTAGCTGGCAGTTGTAGCTGGCAGTTGTAGCTGGTAGTTGTAGTTGGTAGTTGTAGTTGGTAGTTGTAGTTGGTAGTTGTAGTTGGTAGTTGTAGTTTGTAGTTGTAGTTGGTAGTTGTAGTTGGTAGATGTATTTGGTAGTTGTAGTTGGTCGTTGGAGTTGGTAGTTGCAGTTGGTAGTTGCAGTTGGTAGTTGTAGTTGTTGTTGTAGTTGGTAGTTGTAGTTGTAGTTGTAGTTGTAGTTGTTGTTGTAGTTGGTAGTTGTAGTTGGTAGTTGTAGTTGGTAGTTGTAGTTGGTAGTTGTAGTTGGTAGTTCTAGTTGATTTGTGGTAGTTGGTAGTTGCAGTTGGTAGTTGCAGTTGGTAGTTGTAGTTCCAGTTGGTAGTTGTAGTTGTTGTTGTTTTTGTAGTTGTTGTTGTTGCAGTTGTTGTTGTTGTTGTAGTTGTTGTTGTTGTTGTAGTTGTTGTTGTTGTTGTAGTTGTAGTTGTAGTTGCAGTTGGTAGTTTTAGTTGGTAATTGTAGTTGGTAGTTGTAATTGCAGTTGTTGTTGTAGTTGTAGTTGTAGTTGTAGTTGTAGTTGTAGTTGTAGTTGTAGTTGTAGTTGGTAGTTGTAGTTGGTAGTTGTAGTTGGTAGTTGTAGTTGGTAGCTGTAGTTGGTAGTTGTAGTTGGTAGTTGTACTTGGTAGGTGTAGTTGGTAGTTGTAGTTGGTAGTTGTAGTTGGTAGTTGTAGTTGGTAGTTGTAGTTGTTAGTTGCAGTTGGTAGTTGCAGTTGGTAGCTGTAGTTTGTAGTTGTAGTTGGTAGTTGTAGTTGGTAGTTGTAGTTGGTAGTTGTAGTTGGTAGTTGTAGTTGCTAGTTGTAGTTGGTAGTTGTAGTTGGTAGTTGTAGTTGGTAGTTGTAGCTGGTAGTTGTAGTTGGTAGTTGTAGTTGGTAGTTGCAGTTGGTAGTTGTAGTTGGTAGTTGTAGTTGGTAGTTGTAGTTGGTAGTTGTAGTTGGTAGTTGTAGTTGGCAGTTGTAGTTGGTAGTTGTAGTTGGTAGTTGTAGTTGGTAGTTGTAGTTGTAGCTGTAGTTGATAGTTGTAGTTGGTAGTTGTAGTTGTAGTTGTAGTTGGTAGTTGTAGTTGGTAGTTGTAGTTGGTAGTTGTAGTTGGTAGTTGTAGTTGGTAGTTGTAGTTGGTAGTTGTAGTTGGTAGTTGTAGTTGTAGTTGTAGTTGTAGTTGTAGTTGATAGTTGTAGTTGGTAGTTGTAGTTGGTAGTCGTAGTTGGTAGTTGTAGTTGGTATTTGTAGTTGGTAGCTGTAGTTGGTAGTTGTAGTTGGTAGTTGTTGTTGGTAGTTGTAGTTGGTAGTTGTAGTTGGTAGTTGTAGTTGGTAGTTGTAGTTGGTAGTTGTAGTTGGTAGTTGGTAGTTGTAGTTGTAGTTGGTAGTTGTAGTTGGTAGTTGTAGTTGGTAGTTGTAGTTGGTAGTTGTAGTTGGTAGTTGTAGTTGGTAGTTGTAGTTGTAGTTGTAGTTGTAGTTGATAGTTGTAGTTGGTAGTTGTAGTTGGTAGTCGTAGTTGGTAGTTGTAGTTGGTAGTTGTAGTTGGTAGTTGTAGTTCGTAGTTGTAGTTGGTAGTTGTTGTTGGTAGTTGTAGTTGGTAGTTGTAGTTGGTAGTTGTAGTTGGTAGTTGTAGTTGGTAGTTGTAGTTGGTAGTTGTAGTTGGTAGTTGTAGTTGGTAGTTGTAGTTGGTAGTTGTTGTTGGTAGTTGTAGTTGGTAGTTGCAGTTGGTAGTTGTACTTGGTAGTTGTAGATGGTAGTTGTAGTTGGTAGTTGTAGTTGGTAGTTGTAGCTGGCAGTTGTAGCTGGCAGTTGTAGCTGGCTGTTGTAGCTGGCAGTTGTAGCTGGCAGTTGTAGCTGGCAGTTGTAGCTGGTAGTTGTAGTTGGTAGTTGTAGTTGGTAGTTGTAGTTGGTAGTTGTAGTTGGTAGTTGTAGTTTGTAGTTGTAGTTTGTAGTTGTAGTTGTAGTTGTAGTTGTAGTTGTAGTTGTAGTTGTAGTTGGTAGTTGTAGTTGGTAGTTGTAGTTGGTAGTTGTAGATGGTAGTTGTAGTTGGTAGTTGTAGTTGGTAGTTGTACTTGGTAGTTGTAGTTGGTAGTTGTAGTTGGTAGTTGTAGTTGGTAGTTGTAGTTGGTAGTTGTAGTTGGTAGTTGCAGTTGGTAGCTGTAGTTCGTAGTTGTAGTTGGTAGTTGTAGTTGGTAGTTGTAGTTCGTAGTTGTAGTTGGTAGTTGTAGTTGGTAGTTGTAGTTGGTAGTTGTAGTTGGTAGTTGCAGTTGGTAGTTGCAGTTGGTAGTTGCAGTTGGTAGTTGCAGTTGGTAGTTGCAGTTGGTAGTTGTAGTTGGTAGTTGTAGTTGGTAGTTGTAGTTGGTAGTTGTAGTTGGTAGTTGTAGTTGGTAGTTGTAGTTGGTAGTTGTAGTTGGTAGTTGTAGTTGGTAATTGTAGTTGTTAGTTGTAGTTGGTAGTTGTAGCTGGTAGTTGTAGTTGGTAGTTGTAGTTGGTAGTTGCAGTTGGTAGTTGTAGTTGGTAGTTGTAGTTGGTAGTTGTAGTTGGTAGTTGTAGTTGGTAGTTGTAGTTGGTAGTTGTAGCTGGTAGTTGTAGTTGGTAGTTGTAGTTGGTAGTTGTAGTTGGTAGTTGTAGTTGGTAGTTGTAGTTGGTAGTTGTACTTGGTAGTTGTAGTTGGTAGTTGTAGTTGGTAGTTGTAGTTGGTAGTTGTAGTTGGTAGTTGTAGTTGGTAGTTGTAGTTGTAGTTGTAGTTGTAGTTGGTAGTTGTAGTTGGTAGTTGTAGTTGGTAGTTGGAGTTGGTAGTTGCAGTTGGTAGTTGCAGTTGGTGGTTGCAGTTGGTAGTTGCAGTTGGTAGTTGCAGTTGGTAGTTGCAGTTGGTAGTTGCTGTTGGTGGTTGCAGATGGTAGTTGCAGTTGGTAGTTGCAGTTGGTAGTTGCAGGTGGTAGTTGCAGTTGGTAGTTGCAGTTGGTAGTGGTAGTTGGTAGTTGTACTTGGTAGTTGTAGTTGGTAGTTGTAGTTGGTAGTTGTAGTTGGTAGTTGTAGTTGGTAGTTGTTGTTGGTAGTTGTAGTTGGTAGTTGCAGTTGGTAGTTGTAGTTGGTAGTTGTAGATGGTAGTTGTAGTTGGTAGTTGTAGTTGGTAGTTGTAGCTGGCAGTTGTAGCTGGCAGTTGTAGCTGGCTGTTGTAGCTGGCAGTTGTAGCTGGCAGTTGTAGCTGGCAGTTGTAGCTGGTAGTTGTAGTTGGTAGTTGTTGTTGGTAGTTGTAGTTGGTAGTTGTAGTTGGTAGTTGTAGTTTGTAGTTGTAGTTGGTAGTTGTAGTTGGTAGATGTATTTGGTAGTTGTAGTTGGTCGTTGCAGTTGGTAGTTGCAGTTGGTAGCTGTAGTTCGTAGTTGTAGTTGGTAGTTGTAGTTGGTAGTTGTAGTTGGTAGTTGTAGTTGGTAGTTGTAGTTGGTAGTTGTAGTTGGTAGTTGTAGTTGGTAGTTGTAGTTGGTAGTTGTAGTTGGTAGTTGTAGCTGGTAGTTGTAGTTGGTAGTTGTAGTTGGTAGTTGCAGTTGGTAGTTGTAGTTGGTAGTTGTAGTTGGCAGTTGTAGATGGTAGTTGTAGTTGGTAGTTGTAGTTGGTAGTTGTACTTGGTAGTTGTAGTGGGTAGTTGTAGTTGGTAGTTGTAGTTGGTAGTTGTAGTTGGTAGTTGTAGTTGGTAGTTGCAGTTGGTAGCTGTAGTTCGTAGTTGTAGTTGGTAGTTGTAGTTGGTAGTTGTAGTTCGTAGTTGTAGTTGGTAGTTGTAGTTGGTAGTTGTAGTTGGTAGTTGTAGTTGGTAGTTGTAGTTGGTAGTTGTACTTGGTTTGTTGTAGTTGGTAGTTGAAGTTGGTAGTTGTAGTTGGTAGTTGTAGTTGGTAGTTGTAGTTGGTAGTTGTAGTTGGTAGTTGTAGCTGGCTGTTGTAGCTGGCAGTTGTAGCTGGCAGTTGTAGCTTGCAGTTGTTGCTGGCAGTTGTAGCTGGCAGTTGTAGCTGGCAGTTGTAGCTGGCAGTTGTAGCTGGCAGTTGTAGCTGGCTGTTGTAGTTGGTAGTTGTAGTTGGTAGTTGTAGTTGGTAGTTGTAGCTGGTAGTTGTAGCTGGTAGTTGTAGTTGGTAGTTGCAGTTGGTAGTTGTAGTTGGTAGTTGTAGTTGGTAGTTGTAGTTGGTAGTTGTAGTTGGTAGTTGTACTTGGTAGTTATAGTTGGTAGTTGTAGTTGGTAGTTGTAGTTGGTAGTTGTAGTTGGTAGTTGTAGTTGGTAGTTGTAGTTGGTAGTTGTAGTTGGTAGTTGCAGTTGGTAGTTGTAGTTGGTAGTTGTAGTTGGTAGTTGTAGTTGGTAGTTGTAGTTGGTAGTTGTAGTTGGTAGTTGTAGTTGTAGTTGTAGATGTAGTTGTTGTTGTAGTTGTAGTTGTAGTTGTAGTTGTAGTTGTAGTTGTAGTTGTAGTTGTAGTTGTAGTTGTAGTTGTAGTTGTAGTTGTAGTTGTTGTTGTTGCTGTTGTTGTTGTTGTTGTTGTTGTTGTTGTTATTGTTGTAGTTGTTGTTGTGTTTGTAGTTGTTGGTGTGTCGTTGTCGTTGTTGTTGTCGTTGTTGTCGTTGTTGTCGTTGTTGTCGTTGCTGTCGTTGTTGTCGTTGTTGTCGTTGCTGTCGTTGCTGTCGTTGCTTTCGTTGCTGTCGTTGCTGTCGTTGTTGTCGTTGTTGTCGTTGTTGCCGTTGTTGCCGTGGTTGTCGTTGTTGTCGTTGTTGTCGTTGTTGTCGTTGTTGTCGTTGTTGTCGTTGTTGTTATTGTAGTTGTTCTCGTTGTTGTCGTCGTTGTCGTCGTTGTCGTCGTTGTCGTCGTTGTTCTCGTTGTTGTTGTTGTTGTCGTTGTTGTCGTTGTTGTTGTTGTTGCTGTTGTTGTTGTAGTTGTAGTTGTTGTTGTAGTTGTTGTTGTTGTTGTAGTTGTAGTTGTAGTTGTAGTTGTAGTTGTAGTTGTTGTTGTTGTTGTAGTTGTAGTTGTAGTAGTAGTTGTAGTTGTAGGTGTAGTTGTAGTTGTAGTTGTAGTTGTAGTTGTTGTTGTAGTTGTTGTTGTAGTTGTAGTTGTAGTTGTAGTTGCAGTTGTAGTTGTAGTTGTAGTTGTAGTTGTAGTCGTAGTTGTAGTTGTAGTTGTAGATGTAGTTGTAGTTGGTAGTTGTAGTTGGTAGTTGGTAGTTGTAGTTGTAGTTGTAGTTGGTAGTTGTAGTTGGTAGTTGTAGTTGGTAGTTGTAGTTGGTAGTTGTAGTTGGTAGTTGTAGTTGGTAGTTGTAGTTGTAGTTGTAGTTGTAGTTGTAGTTGATAGTTGTAGTTGGTAGTTGTAGTTGGTAGCCGTAGTTGGTAGTTGTAGTTGGTAGTTGTAGTTGGTAGTTGTAGTTCGTAGTTGTAGTTGGTAGTTGTTGTTGGTAGTTGTAGTTGGTAGATGTAGTTGGTAGTTGTAGTTGGTAGTTGTAGTTGGTAGTTGTAGTTGGTAGTTGTAGTTGGTAGTTGTAGTTGGTAGTTGTAGTTGGTAGTTGTAGTTTGTAGTTGTAGTTGGTAGTTGTAGATGGTAGTTGTAGTTGGTAGTTGTAGTTGGTAGTTGTAGTTGGTAGTTGTAGTTGGTAGTTGTAGTTGGCAGTTGTAGTTGGTAGTTGTAGTTGGTAGTTGTAGTTGGTAGTTGTAGTTGTAGCTGTAGTTGATAGTTGTAGTTGGTAGTTGTAGTTGGTAGTTGTAGTTGGTAGTTGTAGTTGGTAGTTGTAGTTGGTAGTTGTAGTTGGTAGTTGTAGTTGTAGTTGTAGTTGGTAGTTGTAGTTGGTAGTTGTAGTTGGTAGTTGGAGTTGGTAGTTGCAGTTGGTAGTTGTAGTTGGTAGTTGTAGTTGGTAGTTGTAGTTGGTAGTTGTAGTTTGTAGTTGTAGTTGGTAGTTGTAGTTGGTAGATGTATTTGGTAGTTGTAGTTGGTCGTTGGAGTTGGTAGTTGCAGTTGGTAGTTGCAGTTGGTAGTTGTAGCTGTTGTTGTAGTTGGTAGTTGTAGTTGTAGTTGTAGTTGTAGTTGTTGTTGTAGTTGGTAGTTGTAGTTGGTAGTTGTAGTTGGTAGTTGTAGTTGGTAGTTCTAGTTGATTTGTTGTAGTTGGTAGTTGCAGTTGGTAGTTGCAGTTGGTAGTTGTAGTTCCAGTTGGTAGTTGTAGTTGTTGTTGTTTTTGTAGTTGTTGTTGTTGCAGTTGTTGTTGTTGTTGTAGTTGTTGTTGTTGTTGTAGTTGTTGTTGTTGTTGTAGTTGTAGTTGTAGTTGTAGTTGTAGTTGGTAGTTGTAGTTGGTAGTTGTAGTTGGTAGTTGTAGTTGGTAGTTGTAGTTGGTAGTTGTAGTTGGTAGTTGAAGTTGGTAGTTGTAGCTGGCTGTTGTAGCTGGCAGTTGTAGCTGGCAGTTGTAGCTGGCAGTTGTAGCTTGCAGTTGTAGCTGGCAGTTGTAGCTGGCAGTTGTAACTGGCATTTGTAGCTGGCAGTTGTAGCTGGCAGTTGTAGCTGGCTGTTGTAGCTGGCAGTTGTAGCTGGCAGTTGTAGCTGGCAGTTGTAGCTCGTAGTTGTAGTTGGTAGTTGTAGTTGGTAGTTGTAGTTGGTAGTTGTAGTTTGTAGTTGTAGTTGGTAGTTGTAGTTGGTAGTTGTAGTTGGTAGATGTATTTGGTAGTTGTAGTTGGTCGTTGGAGTTGGTAGTTGCAGTTGGTAGTCGCAGTTGGTAGTTGCAGTTGGTAGTTGCAGGTGGTAGTTGCAGTTGGTAGTTGTAGTTGGTAGTTGTAGTTGGTAGTTGTAGTTGGTAGTTGTAGTTGGTAGTTGTAGTTGGTAGTTGTAGTTGGTAGTTGTAGTTGGTAGTTGTAGTTGTAGTTGTAGATGTAGTTGTTGTTGTAGTTGTAGTTGTAGTTGTAGTTGTAGTTGTAGTTGTAGTTGTAGTTGTAGTTGTAGTTGTAGTTGTAGTTGTAGTTGTAGTTGTAGTTGTTGTTGTTGCTGTTGTTGTTGTTGTTGTTGTTATTGTTGTAGTTGTTGTTGTGTTTGTAGTTGTTGGTGTGTCGTTGTCGTTGTCGTTGTCGTTGTTGTTGTCGTTGTTGTCGTTGTTGTCGTTGTTGTCGTTGCTGTCGTTGTTGTCGTTGTTGTCGTTGTTGTCGTTGCTGTCGTTGCTGTCGTTGCTTTCGTTGCTGTCGTTGCTGTCGTTGTTGTCGTTGTTGTCGTTGTTGCCGTTGTTGCCGTGGTTGTCGTTGTTGTCGTTGTTGTCGTTGTTGTCGTTGTTGTCGTTGTTGTCGTTGTTGTCGTTGTTGTTATTGTAGTTGTTCTCGTTGTTGTCGTCGTTGTCGTCGTTGTCGTCGTTGTCGTCGTTGTTCTCGTTGTTGTTGTTGTTGTCGTTGTTGTCGTTGTTGTTGTTGTTGCTGTTGTTGTTGTAGTTGTAGTTGTTGTTGTAGTTGTTGTTGTTGTTGTAGTTGTAGTTGTAGTTGTAGTTGTAGTTGTAGTTGTTGTTGTTGTTGTAGTTGTAGTTGTAGTAGTAGTTGTAGTTGTAGGTGTAGTTGTAGTTGTAGTTGTAGTTGTAGTTGTTGTTGTAGTTGTTGTTGTAGTTGTAGTTGTAGTTGTAGTTGCAGTTGTAGTTGTAGTTGTAGTTGTAGTTGT
The DNA here is from genome assembly GCA_944738655.2 of Andrena hattorfiana. NCBI lineage: Eukaryota > Metazoa > Arthropoda > Insecta > Hymenoptera > Andrenidae > Andrena > Andrena hattorfiana. The sequence goes on along the minus strand of OX122890.1, from coordinate 48,770,225 downwards.
AGTCGTAGTTGTAGTTGTAGTTGTAGATGTAGTTGTAGTTGGTAGTTGTAGTTGGTAGTTGGTAGTTGTAGTTGTAGTTGTAGTTGGTAGTTGTAGTTGGTAGTTGTAGTTGGTAGTTGTAGTTGGTAGTTGTAGTTGGTAGTTGTAGTTGGTAGTTGTAGTTGTAGTTGTAGTTGTAGTTGTAGTTGATAGTTGTAGTTGGTAGTTGTAGTTGGTAGCCGTAGTTGGTAGTTGTAGTTGGTAGTTGTAGTTGGTAGTTGTAGTTCGTAGTTGTAGTTGGTAGTTGTTGTTGGTAGTTGTAGTTGGTAGATGTAGTTGGTAGTTGTAGTTGGTAGTTGTAGTTGGTAGTTGTAGTTGGTAGTTGTAGTTGGTAGTTGTAGTTGGTAGTTGTAGTTGGTAGTTGTAGTTTGTAGTTGTAGTTGGTAGTTGTAGATGGTAGTTGTAGTTGGTAGTTGTAGTTGGTAGTTGTAGTTGGTAGTTGTAGTTGGTAGTTGTAGTTGGCAGTTGTAGTTGGTAGTTGTAGTTGGTAGTTGTAGTTGGTAGTTGTAGTTGTAGCTGTAGTTGATAGTTGTAGTTGGTAGTTGTAGTTGGTAGTTGTAGTTGGTAGTTGTAGTTGGTAGTTGTAGTTGGTAGTTGTAGTTGGTAGTTGTAGTTGTAGTTGTAGTTGGTAGTTGTAGTTGGTAGTTGTAGTTGGTAGTTGGAGTTGGTAGTTGCAGTTGGTAGTTGTAGTTGGTAGTTGTAGTTGGTAGTTGTAGTTGGTAGTTGTAGTTTGTAGTTGTAGTTGGTAGTTGTAGTTGGTAGATGTATTTGGTAGTTGTAGTTGGTCGTTGGAGTTGGTAGTTGCAGTTGGTAGTTGCAGTTGGTAGTTGTAGTTGTTGTTGTAGTTGGTAGTTGTAGTTGTAGTTGTAGTTGTAGTTGTTGTTGTAGTTGGTAGTTGTAGTTGGTAGTTGTAGTTGGTAGTTGTAGTTGGTAGTTCTAGTTGATTTGTTGTAGTTGGTAGTTGCAGTTGGTAGTTGCAGTTGGTAGTTGTAGTTCCAGTTGGTAGTTGTAGTTGTTGTTGTTTTTGTAGTTGTTGTTGTTGCAGTTGTTGTTGTTGTTGTAGTTGTTGTTGTTGTTGTAGTTGTTGTTGTTGTTGTAGTTGTAGTTGTAGTTGCAGTTGGTAGTTGTAGTTGGTAGTTGTAGTTGGTAGTTGTAATTGTAGTTGTTGTTGTAGTTGTAGTTGTAGTTGTAGTTGTAGTTGTAGTTGTAGTTGTAGTTGTAGTTGGTAGTTGTAGTTGGTAGTTGTAGTTGGTAGTTGTAGTTGGTAGCTGTAGTTGGTAGTTGTAGTTGGTAGTTGTACTTGGTAGGTGTAGTTGGTAGTTGTAGTTGGTAGTTGTAGTTGGTAGTTGTAGTTGGTAGTTGCAGTTGGTAGTTGCAGTTGGTAGCTGTAGTTTGTAGTTGTAGTTGGTAGTTGTAGTTGGTAGTTGTAGTTGGTAGTTGTAGTTGGTAGTTGTAGTTGCTAGTTGTAGTTGGTAGTTGTAGTTGGTAGTTGTAGTTGGTAGTTGTAGCTGGTAGTTGTAGTTGGTAGTTGTAGTTGGTCGTTGCAGTTGGTAGTTGTAGTTGGTAGTTGTAGTTGGTAGTTGTAGTTGGTAGTTGTAGTTGGTAGTTGTAGTTGGTAGTTGTAGTTGGTAGTTGTAGTTGTAGTTGTAGTTGGTAGTTGTAGTTGGTAGTTGTAGTTGGTAGTTGTAGTTGGTAGTTGTAGTTGGTAGTTGTAGTTGGTAGTTGTACTTGGTAGTTGTAGTTGGTAGTTGTAGTTGGTAGTTGTAGTTGGTAGTTGTAGTTGGTAGTTGTAGTTGGTAGTTGTAGTTGCTAGTTGTAGTTGGTAGTTGTAGTTGGTAGTTGTAGTTGGTAGTTGTAGCTGGTAGTTGTAGTTGGTAGTTGTAGTTGGTAGTTGCAGTTGGTAGTTGTAGTTGGTAGTTGTAGTTGGTAGTTGTAGTTGGTAGTTGTAGTTGTAGTTGTAGTTGGTAGTTGTAGTTGGTAGTTGTAGTTGGTAGTTGGAGTTGGTAGTTGCAGTTGGTAGTTGCAGTTGGTGGTTGCAGTTGGTAGTTGCAGTTGGTAGTTGCAGTTGGTAGTTGCAGTTGGTAGTTGCTGTTAGTGGTTGCAGTTGGTAGTTGCAGTTGGTAGTTGCAGTTGGTAGTTGCAGTTGGTAGTTGCAGTTGGTAGTTGCAGTTGGTAGTTGTAGTTGGTAGTTGTACTTGGTAGTTGCAGTTGGTAGTTGTAGTTGGTAGTTGTAGTTGGTAGTTGTAGTTGGTAGTTGTTGTTGGTAGTTGTAGTTGGTAGTTGCAGTTGGTAGTTGTAGTTGGTAGTTGTAGATGGTAGTTGTAGTTGGTAGTTGTAGTTGGTAGTTGTAGCTGGCAGTTGTAGCTGGCAGTTGTAGCTGGCTGTTGTAGCTGGCAGTTGTAGCTGGCAGTTGTAGCTGGCAGTTGTAGCTGGTAGTTGTAGTTGGTAGTTGTAGTTGGTAGTTGTAGTTGGTAGTTGTAGTTGGTAGTTGTAGTTTGTAGTTGTAGTTGGTAGTTGTAGTTGGTAGATGTATTTGGTAGTTGTAGTTGGTCGTTGGAGTTGGTAGTTGCAGTTGGTAGTTGCAGTTGGTAGTTGTAGTTGTTGTTGTAGTTGGTAGGTGTAGTTGTAGTTGTAGTTGTAGTTGTAGTTGTTGTTGTAGTTGGTAGTTGTAGTTGGTAGTTGTAGTTGGTAGTTGTAGTTGGTAGTTGTAGTTGGTTTGTTGTAGTTGGTAGTTGCAGTTGGTAGTTGCAGTTGGTAGTTGCAGTTGGTAGTTGTAGTTCCAGTTGGTAGTTGTAGTTGTAGTTGTTGTTTTTGTAGTTGTTGTTGTTGTAGTTGTTGTTGTTGTTGTAGTTGTTGTTGTTGTAGTTGTACTTGTAGTTGCAGTTGGTAGTTGTAGTTGGTAGTTGTAGTTGGCAGTTGTAGTTGTAGTTGTTGTAGTTGTAGTTGTAGATGTAGTTGTAGTTGTAGTTGTAGTTGGTAGTTGTAGTTGGTAGTTGTAGTTGGCAGTTGTAGATGGTAGTTGTAGTTGGTAGTTGTAGTTGGTAGTTGTAGTTGGTAGTTGTAGTTGTAGTTGTTGTTGTAGTTGTAGTTGTAGTTGTAGATGGTAGTTGTAGTTGGTAGTTGTAGTTGGTAGTTGTAGCTGGCAGTTGTAGCTGGCAGTTGTAGCTGGCTGTTGTAGCTGGCAGTTGTAGCTGGCAGTTGTAGCTGGCAGTTGTAGCTGGTAGTTGTAGTTGGTAGTTGTAGTTGGTAGTTGTAGTTGTAGTTGTTGTTGTAGTTGTAGTTGTAGTTGTATTTGTAGTTGTAGTTGTACTTGTAGTTGTAGTTGTAGTTGGTAGTTGTAGTTGGTAGTTGTAGTTGGTAGTTGTAGTTGGTAGTTGTAGTTGGTAGTTGTAGTTGTAGTTGTTGTTGTAGTTGTAGTTGTAGTTGTAGTTGTAGTTGTAGTTGTAGTTGTAGTTGGTAGTTGTAGTTGGTAGTTGTAGTTGGTAGTTGTAGATGGTAGTTGTAGTTGGTAGTTGTAGTTGGTAGTTGTACTTGGTAGTTGTAGTTGGTAGTTGTAGTTGGTAGTTGTAGTTGGTAGTTGCAGTTGGTAGCTGTAGTTCGTAGTTGTAGTTGGTAGTTGTAGTTGGTAGTTGTAGTTCGTAGTTGTAGTTGGTAGTTGTAGTTGTAGTTGTTGTTGTAGTTGTAGTTGTAGTTGTAGTTGTAGTTGTAGTTGTAGTTGGTAGTTGTAGTTGGTAGTTGTAGTTGGTAGTTGTAGATGGTAGTTGTAGTTGGTAGTTGTAGTTGGTAGTTGTACTTGGTAGTTGTAGTTGGTAGTTGTAGTTGGTAGTTGTAGTTGGTAGTTGTAGTTGGTAGTTGTAGTTGGTAGTTGCAGTTGGTAGCTGTAGTTCGTAGTTGTAGTTGGTAGTTGTAGTTGGTAGTTGTAGTTGGTAGTTGTAGTTGGTAGTTGTAGTTGGTAGTTGTAGTTGGTAGTTGTAGTTGGTAGTTGTAGTTGGTAGTTGTAGCTGGTAGTTGTAGTTGGTAGTTGTAGTTGGTAGTTGTAGCTGGCAGTTGTAGCTGGCAGTTGTAGCTGGCTGTTGTAGCTGGCAGTTGTAGCTGGCAGTTGTAGCTGGCAGTTGTAGCTGGTAGTTGTAGTTGGTAGTTATTGTTGGTAGTTGTAGTTGGTAGTTGTAGTTGGTAGTTGTAGTTTGTAGTTGTAGTTGGTAGTTGTAGTTGGTAGATGTATTTGGTAGTTGTAGTTGGTGGTTGCAGTTGGTAGTTGCAGTTGGTAGCTGTAGTTCGTAGTTGTAGTTGGTAGTTGTAGTTGGTAGTTGTAGTTGGTAGTTGTAGTTGGTAGTTGTAGTTGGTAATTGTAGTTGGTAGTTGTAGTTGGTAGTTGTAGTTGGTAGTTGTAGTTGGTAGTTGTAGCTGGTAGTTGTAGTTGGTAGTTGTAGTTGGTAGTTGCGGTTGGTAGTTGTAGTTGGTAGTTGTAGTTGGCAGTTGTAGATGGTAGTTGTAGTTGGTAGTTGTAGTTGGTAGTTGTACTTGGTAGTTGTAGTTGGTAGTTGTAGTTGGTAGTTGTAGTTGGTAGTTGTAGTTGGTAGTTGTAGTTGGTAGTTGCAGTTGGTAGCTGTAGTTCGTAGTTGTAGTTGGTAGTTGTAGTTGGTAGTTGTAGTTCGTAGTTGTAGTTGGTAGTTGTAGTTGGTAGTTGTAGTTGGTAGTTGTAGTTGGTAGTTGCAGTTGGTAGTTGCAGTTGGTAGTTGCAGTTGGTAGTTGCAGTTGGTAGTTGCAGTTGGTAGTTGCAGTTGGTAGTTGCAGTTAGCAGTTGCTGTTGGTAGTTGCAGTTGGTAGTTGCAGTTGGTAGTTGCAGTTGGTAGTTGCAGCTGGTAGTTGCAGTTGGTAGTTGCAGTTGGTAGTTGTAGTTGGTAGTTGTAGTTGGTAGTTGTACTTGGTTTGTTGTAGTTGGTAGTTGAAGTTGGTGGTTGTAGCTGGCAGTTGTAGCTTTCAGTTGTAGCTGGCAGTTGTAGCTGGCAGTTGTAGCTGGCAGTTGTAGCTGGCAGTTGTAGCTGGCAGTTGTAGCTGGCTGTTGTAGTTGGTAGTTGTAGTTGGTAGTTGTAGTTGGTAGTTGTAGCTGGTAGTTGTAGTTGGTAGTTGTAGTTGGTAGTTGTAGTTGGTAGTTGTAGTTGGTAGTTGTAGTTGGTAGTTGTACTTGGTAGTTGTAGTTGGTAGTTGTAGTTGGTAGTTGTAGTTGGTAGTTGGAGTTGGTAGTTGCAGTTGGTAGTTGCAGTTGGTGGTTGCAGTTGGTAGTTGCAGTTGGTAGTTGCAGTTGGTAGTTGCAGTTGGTAGTTGCTGTTGGTGGTTGCAGATGGTAGTTGCAGTTGGTAGTTGCAGTTGGTAGTTGCAGGTGGTAGTTGCAGTTGGTAGTTGCAGTTGGTAGTGGTAGTTGGTAGTTGTACTTGGTAGTTGTAGTTGGTAGTTGTAGTTGGTAGTTGTAGTTGGTAGTTGTAGTTGGTAGTTGTTGTTGGTAGTTGTAGTTGGTAGTTGCAGTTGGTAGTTGTAGTTGGTAGTTGTAGATGGTAGTTGTAGTTGGTAGTTGTAGTTGGTAGTTGTAGCTGGCAGTTGTAGCTGGCAGTTGTAGCTGGCTGTTGTAGTTGGCAGTTGTAGCTGGCAGTTGTAGCTGGCAGTTGTAGCTGGTAGTTGTAGTTGGTAGTTGTAGTTGGTAGTTGTAGTTGGTAGTTGTAGTTGGTAGTTGTAGTTGGTAGTTGTAGTTTGTAGTTGTAGTTGGTAGTTGTAGTTGGTAGATGTATTTGGTAGTTGTAGTTGGTCGTTGAAGTTGGTAGTTGCAGTTGGTAGTTGCAGTTGGTAGTTGTAGTTGTTGTTGTAGTTGGTAGTTGTAGTTGTAGTTGTAGTTGTAGTTGTAGCTGTTGTTGTAGTTGGTAGTTGTAGTTGGTAGTTGTAGTTGGTAGTTGTAGTTGGTAGTTGTAGTTGGTTTGTTGTAGTTGGTAGTTGCAGTTGGTAGTTGCAGTTGGTAGTTGCAGTTGGTAGTTGTAGTTCCAGTTGGTAGTTGTAGTTGTTGTTTTTGTAGTTGTTGTTGTTGTAGTTGTTGTTGTTGTTGTAGTTGTTGTTGTTGTTGTAGTTGTACTTGTAGTTGCAGTTGGTAGTTGTAGTTGGTAGTTGTAGTTGGTAGTTGTAGTTGTAGTTGTTGTAGTTGTAGTTGTAGATGTAGTTGTAGTTGTAGTTGGTAGTTGTAGTTGGTAGTTGTAGTTGGCAGTTGTAGATGGTAGTTGTAGTTGGTAGTTGTAGTTGGTAGTTGTACTTGGTAGTTGTAGTTGGTAGTTGTAGTTGGTAGTTGTAGTTGGTAGTTGTAGTTGGTAGTTGTAGTTGGTAGTTGCAGTTGGTAGCTGTAGTTCGTAGTTGTAGTTGGTAGTTGTAGTTGGTAGTTGTAGTTGGTAGTTGTAGTTGGTAGTTGTAGTTGGTAGTTGTAGTTGGTAATTGTAGTTGTTAGTTGTAGTTGGTAGTTGTAGCTGGTAGTTGTAGTTGGTAGTTGTAGTTGGTAGTTGTAGTTGGTAGTTGCAGTTGGTAGTTGTAGTTGGTAGTTGTAGTTGGTAGTTGTAGTTGGTAGTTGTAGTTGGTAGTTGTAGTTGGTAGTTGTAGTTTGGTAGTTGTAGTTGGTAGTTGTAGTTGGTAGTTGCAGTTGGTAGCTGTAGTTGGTAGTTGTAGTTGGTAGTTGTAGTTGGTAGTTGTAGTTGGTAGTTGTAGTTGTAGTTGTTGTTGTAGTTGTAGTTGTAGTTGTAGGTGTAGTTGTAGTTGTACTTGCAGTTGTAGTTGTAGTTGGTAGTTGTAGTTGGTAGTTGTAGTTGGTAGTTGTAGTTGGTAGTTGTAGTTGGTAGTTGTAGTTGGTAGTTGTAGTTGTAGTTGTTGTTGTAGTTGTAGTTGTAGTTGTAGTTGTAGTTGTAGTTGGTAGTTGTAGTTGGTAGTTGTAGTTGGTAGTTGTAGATGGTAGTTGTAGTTGGTAGTTGTAGTTGGTAGTTGTACTTGGTAGTTGTAGTTGGTAGTTGTAGTTGGTAGTTGTAGTTGGTAGTTGTAGTTGGTAGTTGTAGTTGGTAGTTGTAGTTGGTAGTTGTAGTTGGTAGTTGTAGTTGGTAGTTGTAGTTGGTAGTTGTAGTTGTAGTTGTTGTTGTAGTTGTAGTTGTAGTTGTAGTTGTAGTTGTAGTTGTAGTTGTAGGTGTAGTTGTAGTTGTACTTGCAGTTGTAGTTGTAGTTGGTAGTTGTAGTTGGTAGTTGTAGTTGGTAGTTGTAGTTGGTAGTTGTAGTTGGTAGTTGTAGTTGGTAGTTGTAGTTGTAGTTGTTGTTGTAGTTGTTGTTGTAGTTGTAGTTGTAGTTGTAGTCGTAGTTGTAGTTGTAGTTGTAGATGTAGTTGTAGTTGGTAGTTATAGTTGGTAGTTGTAGTTGGTAGTTGGTAGTTGGTAGTTGTAGTTGTAGTTGTAGTTGGTAGTTGTAGTTGGTAGTTGTAGTTGGTAGTTGTAGTTGGTAGTTGTAGTTGGTAGTTGTAGTTGGTAGTTGTAGTTGGTAGTTGTAGTTGGTAGTTGTAGTTGTAGTTGTTGTTGTAGTTGTAGTTGTAGTTGTAGTTGTAGTTGTAGTTGTAGTTGGTAGTTGTAGTTGGTAGTTGTAGTTGGTAGTTGTAGATGGTAGTTGTAGTTGGTAGTTGTAGTTGGTAGTTGTACTTGGTAGTTGTAGTTGGTAGTTGTAGTTGGTAGTTGTAGTTGGTAGTTGTAGTTGGTAGTTGTAGTTGGTAGTTGCAGTTGGTAGCTGTAGTTCGTAGTTGTAGTTGGTAGTTGTAGTTGGTAGTTGTAGTTGGTAGTTGTAGTTGGTAGTTGTAGTTGGTAGTTGTAGTTGTAGCTGTAGTTGATAGTTGTAGTTGGTAGTTGTAGTTGTAGTTGTAGATGTAGTTGTAGTTGGTAGTTGTAGTTGGTAGTTGGTAGTTGTAGTTGTAGTTGTAGTTGGTAGTTGTAGTTGGTAGTTGTAGTTGGTAGTTGTAGTTGGTAGTTGTAGTTGGTAGTTGTAGTTGGTAGTTGTAGTTGGTAGTTGTAGTTGGTAGTTGTAGTTGGTAGTTGTAGTTGTAGTTGTAGTTGTAGTTGATAGTTGTAGTTGGTAGTTGTAGTTGGTAGTCGTAGTTGGTAGTTGTAGTTGGTAGTTGTAGTTGGGAGCTGTAGTTCGTAGTTGTAGTTGGTAGTTGTTGTTGGTAGTTGTAGTTGGTAGTTGTAGTTGGTAGTTGTAGTTGGTAGTTGTAGTTGGTAGTTGTAGTTGGTAGTTGTAGTTGGTAGTTGTAGTTGGTAGTTGTAGTTGTAGTTGGTAGTTGTAGTTGGTAGTTGGAGTTGGTAGTTGCAGTTGGTAGTTGCAGTTAGTAGTTGCAGTTGGTAGTTGTAGTTGGTAGTTGTAGTTGGTAGTTGTAGTTGGTAGTTGTAGTTGGTAGTTGTAGTTGGTAGTTGTAGTTGGTAGTTGTAGTTGGTAGCTGTAGTTGGTAGTTGTAGTTGGTAGTTGTAGTTGGTAGTTGTAGTTGGTAGTTGTAGTTGGTAGTTGCAGTTGGTAGTTGTAGTTGGTAGTTGTAGTTGGTAGTTGCAGTTGGTACTTGCAGTTGGTAGTTGTAGTTGGTAGTTGTAGTTGGTAGTTGTAGTTGGTTTGTTGTAGTTGGTTTGTTGTAGTTGGTAGTTGTAGTTGGTAGTTGTAGTTGGTAGTTGTAGTTGGTAGTTGTAGTTGGTAGTTGTAGTTGGTAGTTGTAGTTGGTAGTTGTAGTTGGTAGTTGTAGTTGGTAGTTGTAGTTGGTAGTTGAAGTTGGTAGTTGTAGCTGGCTGTTGTAGCTGGCAGTTGTAGCTGGCAGTTGTAGCTGGCAGTTGTAGCTTGCAGTTGTAGCTGGCAGTTGTAGCTGGCAGTTGTAACTGGCATTTGTAGCTGGCAGTTGTAGCTGGCAGTTGTAGCTGGCTGTTGTAGCTGGCAGTTGTAGCTGGCAGTTGTAGCTGGCAGTTGTAGCTGGCAGTTGTAGCTCGTAGTTGTAGTTGGTAGTTGTAGTTGGTAGTTGTAGTTGGTAGTTGTAGTTTGTAGTTGTAGTTGGTAGTTGTAGTTGGTAGTTGTAGTTGGTAGATGTATTTGGTAGTTGTAGTTGGTCGTTGGAGTTGGTAGTTGCAGTTGGTAGTCGCAGTTGGTAGTTGCAGTTGGTAGTTGCAGGTGGTAGTTGCAGTTGGTAGTTGTAGTTGGTAGTTGTAGTTGGTAGTTGTAGTTGGTAGTTGTAGTTGGTAGTTGTAGTTGGTAGTTGTAGTTGGTAGCTGTAGTTGGTAGTTGTAGTTGTAGTTGTAGATGTAGTTGTTGTTGTAGTTGTAGTTGTAGTTGTAGTTGTAGTTGTAGTTGTAGTTGTAGTTGTAGTTGTAGTTGTAGTTGTAGTTGTAGTTGTAGTTGTAGTTGTTGTTGTTGCTGTTGTTGTTGTTGTTGTTGTTGTTGTTGTTATTGTTGTAGTTGTTGTTGTGTTTGTAGTTGTTGGTGTGTCGTTGTCGTTGTTGTTGTCGTTGTTGTCGTTGTTGTCGTTGTTGTCGTTGCTGTCGTTGTTGTCGTTGTTGTCGTTGCTGTCGTTGCTTTCGTTGCTGTCGTTGCTGTCGTTGTTGTCGTTGTTGTCGTTGTTGCCGTTGTTGCCGTGGTTGTCGTTGTTGTCGTTGTTGTCGTTGTTGTCGTTGTTGTCGTTGTTGTCGTTGTTGTTATTGTAGTTGTTCTCGTTGTTGTCGTCGTTGTCGTCGTTGTCGTCGTTGTCGTCGTTGTTCTCGTTGTTGTTGTTGTTGTCGTTGTTGTCGTTGTTGTTGTTGTTGCTGTTGTTGTTGTAGTTGTAGTTGTTGTTGTAGTTGTTGTTGTTGTTGTAGTTGTAGTTGTAGTTGTAGTTGTAGTTGTAGTTGTTGTTGTTGTTGTAGTTGTAGTTGTAGTAGTAGTTGTAGTTGTAGGTGTAGTTGTAGTTGTAGTTGTAGTTGTAGTTGTTGTTGTAGTTGTTGTTGTAGTTGTAGTTGTAGTTGTAGTTGCAGTTGTAGTTGTAGTTGTAGTTGTAGTTGTAGTCGTAGTTGTAGTTGTAGTTGTAGATGTAGTTGTAGTTGGTAGTTGTAGTTGGTAGTTGGTAGTTGTAGTTGTAGTTGTAGTTGGTAGTTGTAGTTGGTAGTTGTAGTTGGTAGTTGTAGTTGGTAGTTGTAGTTGGTAGTTGTAGTTGGTAGTTGTAGTTGTAGTTGTAGTTGTAGTTGTAGTTGATAGTTGTAGTTGGTAGTTGTAGTTGGTAGCCGTAGTTGGTAGTTGTAGTTGGTAGTTGTAGTTGGTAGTTGTAGTTCGTAGTTGTAGTTGGTAGTTGTTGTTGGTAGTTGTAGTTGGTAGATGTAGTTGGTAGTTGTAGTTGGTAGTTGTAGTTGGTAGTTGTAGTTGGTAGTTGTAGTTGGTAGTTGTAGTTGGTAGTTGTAGTTGGTAGTTGTAGTTTGTAGTTGTAGTTGGTAGTTGTAGATGGTAGTTGTAGTTGGTAGTTGTAGTTGGTAGTTGTAGTTGGTAGTTGTAGTTGGTAGTTGTAGTTGGCAGTTGTAGTTGGTAGTTGTAGTTGGTAGTTGTAGTTGGTAGTTGTAGTTGTAGCTGTAGTTGATAGTTGTAGTTGGTAGTTGTAGTTGGTAGTTGTAGTTGGTAGTTGTAGTTGGTAGTTGTAGTTGGTAGTTGTAGTTGGTAGTTGTAGTTGTAGTTGTAGTTGGTAGTTGTAGTTGGTAGTTGTAGTTGGTAGTTGGAGTTGGTAGTTGCAGTTGGTAGTTGTAGTTGGTAGTTGTAGTTGGTAGTTGTAGTTGGTAGTTGTAGTTTGTAGTTGTAGTTGGTAGTTGTAGTTGGTAGATGTATTTGGTAGTTGTAGTTGGTCGTTGGAGTTGGTAGTTGCAGTTGGTAGTTGCAGTTGGTAGTTGTAGCTGTTGTTGTAGTTGGTAGTTGTAGTTGTAGTTGTAGTTGTAGTTGTTGTTGTAGTTGGTAGTTGTAGTTGGTAGTTGTAGTTGGTAGTTGTAGTTGGTAGTTCTAGTTGATTTGTTGTAGTTGGTAGTTGCAGTTGGTAGTTGCAGTTGGTAGTTGTAGTTCCAGTTGGTAGTTGTAGTTGTTGTTGTTTTTGTAGTTGTTGTTGTTGCAGTTGTTGTTGTTGTTGTAGTTGTTGTTGTTGTTGTAGTTGTTGTTGTTGTTGTAGTTGTAGTTGTAGTTGTAGTTGGTAGTTGTAGTTGGTAGTTGTAGTTGGTAGTTGTAGTTGGTAGTTGTAGTTGGTAGTTGTAGTTGGTAGTTGAAGTTGGTAGTTGTAGCTGGCTGTTGTAGCTGGCAGTTGTAGCTGGCAGTTGTAGCTGGCAGTTGTAGCTTGCAGTTGTAGCTGGCAGTTGTAGCTGGCAGTTGTAACTGGCATTTGTAGCTGGCAGTTGTAGCTGGCAGTTGTAGCTGGCTGTTGTAGCTGGCAGTTGTAGCTGGCAGTTGTAGCTGGCAGTTGTAGCTGGCAGTTGTAGCTCGTAGTTGTAGTTGGTAGTTGTAGTTGGTAGTTGTAGTTGGTAGTTGTAGTTTGTAGTTGTAGTTGGTAGTTGTAGTTGGTAGTTGTAGTTGGTAGATGTATTTGGTAGTTGTAGTTGGTCGTTGGAGTTGGTAGTTGCAGTTGGTAGTCGCAGTTGGTAGTTGCAGTTGGTAGTTGCAGGTGGTAGTTGCAGTTGGTAGTTGTAGTTGGTAGTTGTAGTTGGTAGTTGTAGTTGGTAGTTGTAGTTGGTAGTTGTAGTTGGTAGTTGTAGTTGGTAGTTGTAGTTGGTAGTTGTAGTTGTAGTTGTAGATGTAGTTGTTGTTGTAGTTGTAGTTGTAGTTGTAGTTGTAGTTGTAGTTGTAGTTGTAGTTGTAGTTGTAGTTGTAGTTGTAGTTGTAGTTGTAGTTGTAGTTGTTGTTGTTGCTGTTGTTGTTGTTGTTGTTGTTATTGTTGTAGTTGTTGTTGTGTTTGTAGTTGTTGGTGTGTCGTTGTCGTTGTCGTTGTCGTTGTTGTTGTCGTTGTTGTCGTTGTTGTCGTTGTTGTCGTTGCTGTCGTTGTTGTCGTTGTTGTCGTTGTTGTCGTTGCTGTCGTTGCTGTCGTTGCTTTCGTTGCTGTCGTTGCTGTCGTTGTTGTCGTTGTTGTCGTTGTTGCCGTTGTTGCCGTGGTTGTCGTTGTTGTCGTTGTTGTCGTTGTTGTCGTTGTTGTCGTTGTTGTCGTTGTTGTCGTTGTTGTTATTGTAGTTGTTCTCGTTGTTGTCGTCGTTGTCGTCGTTGTCGTCGTTGTCGTCGTTGTTCTCGTTGTTGTTGTTGTTGTCGTTGTTGTCGTTGTTGTTGTTGTTGCTGTTGTTGTTGTAGTTGTAGTTGTTGTTGTAGTTGTTGTTGTTGTTGTAGTTGTAGTTGTAGTTGTAGTTGTAGTTGTAGTTGTTGTTGTTGTTGTAGTTGTAGTTGTAGTAGTAGTTGTAGTTGTAGGTGTAGTTGTAGTTGTAGTTGTAGTTGTAGTTGTTGTTGTAGTTGTTGTTGTAGTTGTAGTTGTAGTTGTAGTTGCAGTTGTAGTTGTAGTTGTAGTTGTAGTTGTAGTCGTAGTTGTAGTTGTAGTTGTAGATGTAGTTGTAGTTGGTAGTTGTAGTTGGTAGTTGGTAGTTGTAGTTGTAGTTGTAGTTGGTAGTTGTAGTTGGTAGTTGTAGTTGGTAGTTGTAGTTGGTAGTTGTAGTTGGTAGTTGTAGTTGGTAGTTGTAGTTGTAGTTGTAGTTGTAGTTGTAGTTGATAGTTGTAGTTGGTAGTTGTAGTTGGTAGCCGTAGTTGGTAGTTGTAGTTGGTAGTTGTAGTTGGTAGTTGTAGTTCGTAGTTGTAGTTGGTAGTTGTTGTTGGTAGTTGTAGTTGGTAGATGTAGTTGGTAGTTGTAGTTGGTAGTTGTAGTTGGTAGTTGTAGTTGGTAGTTGTAGTTGGTAGTTGTAGTTGGTAGTTGTAGTTGGTAGTTGTAGTTTATAGTTGTAGTTGGTAGTTGTAGATGGTAGTTGTAGTTGGTAGTTGTAGTTGGTAGTTGTAGTTGGTAGTTGTAGTTGGTAGTTGTAGTTGGCAGTTGTAGTTGGTAGTTGTAGTTGGTAGTTGTAGTTGGTAGTTGTAGTTGTAGCTGTAGTTGATAGTTGTAGTTGGTAGTTGTAGTTGGTAGTTGTAGTTGGTAGTTGTAGTTGGTAGTTGTAGTTGGTAGTTGTAGTTGGTAGTTGTAGTTGTAGTTGTAGTTGGTAGTTGTAGTTGGTAGTTGTAGTTGGTAGTTGGAGTTGGTAGTTGCAGTTGGTAGTTGTAGTTGGTAGTTGTAGTTGGTAGTTGTAGTTGGTAGTTGTAGTTTGTAGTTGTAGTTGGTAGTTGTAGTTGGTAGATGTATTTGGTAGTTGTAGTTGGTCGTTGGAGTTGGTAGTTGCAGTTGGTAGTTGCAGTTGGTAGTTGTAGTTGTTGTTGTAGTTGGTAGTTGTAGTTGTAGTTGTAGTTGTAGTTGTTGTTGTAGTTGGTAGTTGTAGTTGGTAGTTGTAGTTGGTAGTTGTAGTTGGTAGTTCTAGTTGATTTGTTGTAGTTGGTAGTTGCAGTTGGTAGTTGCAGTTGGTAGTTGCAGTTGGTAGTTGCTGTTAGTGGTTGCAGTTGGTAGTTGCAGTTGGTAGTTGCAGTTGGTAGTTGCAGTTGGTAGTTGCAGTTGGTAGTTGCAGTTGGTAGTTGTAGTTGGTAGTTGTACTTGGTAGTTGCAGTTGGTAGTTGTAGTTGGTAGTTGTAGTTGTAGTTGTAGTTGTAGTTGTAGTTGGTAGTTGTAGTTGGTAGTTGTAGTTGGTAGTTGTAGTTGGTAGCTGTAGTTGGTAGTTGTAGTTGGTAGTTGTACTTGGTAGGTGTAGTTGGTAGTTGTAGTTGGTAGTTGTAGTTGGTAGTTGTAGTTGGTAGTTGCAGTTGGTAGTTGCAGTTGGTAGCTGTAGTTTGTAGTTGTAGTTGGTAGTTGTAGTTGGTAGTTGTAGTTGGTAGTTGTAGTTGGTAGTTGTAGTTGCTAGTTGTAGTTGGTAGTTGTAGTTGGTAGTTGTAGTTGGTAGTTGTAGCTGGTAGTTGTAGTTGGTAGTTGTAGTTGGTCGTTGCAGTTGGTAGTTGTAGTTGGTAGTTGTAGTTGGTAGTTGTAGTTGGTAGTTGTAGTTGGTAGTTGTAGTTGGTAGTTGTAGTTGGTAGTTGTAGTTGTAGTTGTAGTTGGTAGTTGTAGTTGGTAGTTGTAGTTGGTAGTTGTAGTTGGTAGTTGTAGTTGGTAGTTGTAGTTGGTAGTTGTACTTGGTAGTTGTAGTTGGTAGTTGTAGTTGGTAGTTGTAGTTGGTAGTTGTAGTTGGTAGTTGTAGTTGGTAGTTGTAGTTGCTAGTTGTAGTTGGTAGTTGTAGTTGGTAGTTGTAGTTGGTAGTTGTAGCTGGTAGTTGTAGTTGGTAGTTGTAGTTGGTAGTTGCAGTTGGTAGTTGTAGTTGGTAGTTGTAGTTGGTAGTTGTAGTTGGTAGTTGTAGTTGTAGTTGTAGTTGGTAGTTGTAGTTGGTAGTTGTAGTTGGTAGTTGGAGTTGGTAGTTGCAGTTGGTAGTTGCAGTTGGTGGTTGCAGTTGGTAGTTGCAGTTGGTAGTTGCAGTTGGTAGTTGCAGTTGGTAGTTGCTGTTAGTGGTTGCAGTTGGTAGTTGCAGTTGGTAGTTGCAGTTGGTAGTTGCAGTTGGTAGTTGCAGTTGGTAGTTGCAGTTGGTAGTTGTAGTTGGTAGTTGTACTTGGTAGTTGCAGTTGGTAGTTGTAGTTGGTAGTTGTAGTTGGTAGTTGTAGTTGGTAGTTGTTGTTGGTAGTTGTAGTTGGTAGTTGCAGTTGGTAGTTGTAGTTGGTAGTTGTAGATGGTAGTTGTAGTTGGTAGTTGTAGTTGGTAGTTGTAGCTGGCAGTTGTAGCTGGCAGTTGTAGCTGGCTGTTGTAGCTGGCAGTTGTAGCTGGCAGTTGTAGCTGGCAGTTGTAGCTGGTAGTTGTAGTTGGTAGTTGTAGTTGGTAGTTGTAGTTGGTAGTTGTAGTTGGTAGTTGTAGTTTGTAGTTGTAGTTGGTAGTTGTAGTTGGTAGATGTATTTGGTAGTTGTAGTTGGTCGTTGGAGTTGGTAGTTGCAGTTGGTAGTTGCAGTTGGTAGTTGTAGTTGTTGTTGTAGTTGGTAGGTGTAGTTGTAGTTGTAGTTGTAGTTGTAGTTGTTGTTGTAGTTGGTAGTTGTAGTTGGTAGTTGTAGTTGGTAGTTGTAGTTGGTAGTTGTAGTTGGTTTGTTGTAGTTGGTAGTTGCAGTTGGTAGTTGCAGTTGGTAGTTGCAGTTGGTAGTTGTAGTTCCAGTTGGTAGTTGTAGTTGTAGTTGTTGTTTTTGTAGTTGTTGTTGTTGTAGTTGTTGTTGTTGTTGTAGTTGTTGTTGTTGTAGTTGTACTTGTAGTTGCAGTTGGTAGTTGTAGTTGGTAGTTGTAGTTGGCAGTTGTAGTTGTAGTTGTTGTAGTTGTAGTTGTAGATGTAGTTGTAGTTGTAGTTGTAGTTGGTAGTTGTAGTTGGTAGTTGTAGTTGGCAGTTGTAGATGGTAGTTGTAGTTGGTAGTTGTAGTTGGTAGTTGTAGTTGGTAGTTGTAGTTGTAGTTGTTGTTGTAGTTGTAGTTGTAGTTGTAGATGGTAGTTGTAGTTGGTAGTTGTAGTTGGTAGTTGTAGCTGGCAGTTGTAGCTGGCAGTTGTAGCTGGCTGTTGTAGCTGGCAGTTGTAGCTGGCAGTTGTAGCTGGCAGTTGTAGCTGGTAGTTGTAGTTGGTAGTTGTAGTTGGTAGTTGTAGTTGTAGTTGTTGTTGTAGTTGTAGTTGTAGTTGTATTTGTAGTTGTAGTTGTACTTGTAGTTGTAGTTGTAGTTGGTAGTTGTAGTTGGTAGTTGTAGTTGGTAGTTGTAGTTGGTAGTTGTAGTTGGTAGTTGTAGTTGTAGTTGTTGTTGTAGTTGTAGTTGTAGTTGTAGTTGTAGTTGTAGTTGTAGTTGTAGTTGGTAGTTGTAGTTGGTAGTTGTAGTTGGTAGTTGTAGATGGTAGTTGTAGTTGGTAGTTGTAGTTGGTAGTTGTACTTGGTAGTTGTAGTTGGTAGTTGTAGTTGGTAGTTGTAGTTGGTAGTTGCAGTTGGTAGCTGTAGTTCGTAGTTGTAGTTGGTAGTTGTAGTTGGTAGTTGTAGTTCGTAGTTGTAGTTGGTAGTTGTAGTTGTAGTTGTTGTTGTAGTTGTAGTTGTAGTTGTAGTTGTAGTTGTAGTTGTAGTTGGTAGTTGTAGTTGGTAGTTGTAGTTGGTAGTTGTAGATGGTAGTTGTAGTTGGTAGTTGTAGTTGGTAGTTGTACTTGGTAGTTGTAGTTGGTAGTTGTAGTTGGTAGTTGTAGTTGGTAGTTGTAGTTGGTAGTTGTAGTTGGTAGTTGCAGTTGGTAGCTGTAGTTCGTAGTTGTAGTTGGTAGTTGTAGTTGGTAGTTGTAGTTGGTAGTTGTAGTTGGTAGTTGTAGTTGGTAGTTGTAGTTGGTAGTTGTAGTTGGTAGTTGTAGTTGGTAGTTGTAGCTGGTAGTTGTAGTTGGTAGTTGTAGTTGGTAGTTGTAGCTGGCAGTTGTAGCTGGCAGTTGTAGCTGGCTGTTGTAGCTGGCAGTTGTAGCTGGCAGTTGTAGCTGGCAGTTGTAGCTGGTAGTTGTAGTTGGTAGTTATTGTTGGTAGTTGTAGTTGGTAGTTGTAGTTGGTAGTTGTAGTTTGTAGTTGTAGTTGGTAGTTGTAGTTGGTAGATGTATTTGGTAGTTGTAGTTGGTGGTTGCAGTTGGTAGTTGCAGTTGGTAGCTGTAGTTCGTAGTTGTAGTTGGTAGTTGTAGTTGGTAGTTGTAGTTGGTAGTTGTAGTTGGTAATTGTAGTTGGTAGTTGTAGTTGGTAGTTGTAGTTGGTAGTTGTAGTTGGTAGTTGTAGCTGGTAGTTGTAGTTGGTAGTTGTAGTTGGTAGTTGCGGTTGGTAGTTGTAGTTGGTAGTTGTAGTTGGCAGTTGTAGATGGTAGTTGTAGTTGGTAGTTGTAGTTGGTAGTTGTACTTGGTAGTTGTAGTTGGTAGTTGTAGTTGGTAGTTGTAGTTGGTAGTTGTAGTTGGTAGTTGTAGTTGGTAGTTGCAGTTGGTAGCTGTAGTTCGTAGTTGTAGTTGGTAGTTGTAGTTGGTAGTTGTAGTTCGTAGTTGTAGTTGGTAGTTGTAGTTGGTAGTTGTAGTTGGTAGTTGTAGTTGGTAGTTGCAGTTGGTAGTTGCAGTTGGTAGTTGCAGTTGGTAGTTGCAGTTGGTAGTTGCAGTTGGTAGTTGCAGTTGGTAGTTGCAGTTAGCAGTTGCTGTTGGTAGTTGCAGTTGGTAGTTGCAGTTGGTAGTTGCAGTTGGTAGTTGCAGCTGGTAGTTGCAGTTGGTAGTTGCAGTTGGTAGTTGTAGTTGGTAGTTGTACTTGGTAGTTGTAGTTGGTAGTTGTAGTTGGTAGTTGTAGTTGGTAGTTGTAGTTGGTAGTTGTAGTTGGTAGTTGCAGTTGGTAGCTGTAGTTCGTAGTTGTAGTTGGTAGTTGTAGTTGGTAGTTGTAGTTGGTAGTTGTAGTTGGTAGTTGTAGTTGGTAGTTGTAGTTGGTAGTTGTAGTTGGTAGTTGTAGTTGGTAGTTGTAGCTGGTAGTTGTAGTTGGTAGTTGTAGTTGGTAGTTGTAGCTGGCAGTTGTAGCTGGCAGTTGTAGCTGGCTGTTGTAGCTGGCAGTTGTAGCTGGCAGTTGTAGCTGGCAGTTGTAGCTGGCTGTCGTAGTTGGTAGTTGTAGTTGGTAGTTGTAGTTGGTAGTTGTAGTTGGTAGTTGTACTTGGTAGTTGTAGTTGGTAGTTGCAGTTGGTAGCTGTAGTTCGTAGTTGTAGTTGGTAGTTGTAGTTGGTAGTTGTAGTTGGTAGTTGTAGTTGGTAATTGTAGTTGGTAGTTGTAGTTGGTAGTTGTAGTTGGTAGTTGTAGTTGGTAGTTGTAGCTGGTAGTTGTAGTTGGTAGTTGTAGTTGGTAGTTGTAGTTGGCAGTTGTAGATGGTAGTTGTAGTTGGTAGTTGTAGTTGGTAGTTGTACTTGGTAGTTGTAGTTGGTAGTTGTAGTTGGTAGTTGTAGTTGGTAGTTGTAGTTGGTAGTTGTAGTTGGTAGTTGCAGTTGGTAGCTGTAGTTCGTAGTTGTAGTTGGTAGTTGTAGTTGGTAGTTGTAGTTCGTAGTTGTAGTTGGTAGTTGTAGTTGGTAGTTGTAGTTGGTAGTTGTAGTTGGTAGTTGCAGTTGGTAGTTGCAGTTGGTAGTTGCAGTTGGTAGTTGCAGTTGGTAGTTGCAGTTGGTAGTTGCAGTTGGTAGTTGCAGTTAGCAGTTGCTGTTGGTAGTTGCAGTTGGTAGTTGCAGTTGGTAGTTGCAGTTGGTAGTTGCAGCTGGTAGTTGCAGTTGGTAGTTGCAGTTGGTAGTTGTAGTTGGTAGTTGTACTTGGTAGTTGTAGTTGGTAGTTGTAGTTGGTAGTTGTAGTTGGTAGTTGTAGTTGGTAGTTGTAGTTGGTAGTTGCAGTTGGTAGCTGTAGTTCGTAGTTGTAGTTGGTAGTTGTAGTTGGTAGTTGTAGTTGGTAGTTGTAGTTGGTAGTTGTAGTTGTAGTTGTTGTTGTAGTTGTAGTTGTAGTTGTAGTTGTAGTTGTAGTTGTAGTTGGTAGTTGTAGTTGGTAGTTGTAGTTGGTAGTTGTAGATGGTAGTTGTAGTTGGTAGTTGTAGTTGGTAGTTGTACTTGGTAGTTGTAGTTGGTAGTTGTAGTTGGTAGTTGTAGTTGGTAGTTGTAGTTGGTAGTTGTAGTTGGTAGTTGCAGTTGGTAGCTGTAGTTCGTAGTTGTAGTTGGTAGTTGTAGTTGGTAGTTGTAGTTGGTAGTTGTAGTTGGTAGTTGTAGTTGGTAGTTGTAGTTGGTAGTTGTAGTTGGTAGTTGTAGTTGGTAGTTGTAGCTGGTAGTTGTAGTTGGTAGTTGTAGTTGGTAGTTGTAGCTGGCAGTTGTAGCTGGCAGTTGTAGCTGGCTGTTGTAGCTGGCAGTTGTAGCTGGCAGTTGTAGCTGGCAGTTGTAGCTGGCTGTTGTAGTTGGTAGTTGTAGTTGGTAGTTGTAGTTGGTAGTTGTAGCTGGTAGTTGTAGTTGGTAGTTGTAGTTGGTAGTTGTAGTTGGTAGTTGTAGTTGGTAGTTGTAGTTGGTAGTTGTACTTGGTAGTTGTAGTTGGTAGTTGTAGTTGGTAGTTGTAGTTGGTAGTTGGAGTTGGTAGTTGCAGTTGGTAGTTGCAGTTGGTGGTTGCAGTTGGTAGTTGCAGTTGGTAGTTGCAGTTGGTAGTTGCAGTTGGTAGTTGCTGTTGGTGGTTGCAGATGGTAGTTGCAGTTGGTAGTTGCAGTTGGTAGTTGCAGGTGGTAGTTGCAGTTGGTAGTTGCAGTTGGTAGTGGTAGTTGGTAGTTGTACTTGGTAGTTGTAGTTGGTAGTTGTAGTTGGTAGTTGTAGTTGGTAGTTGTAGTTGGTAGTTGTTGTTGGTAGTTGTAGTTGGTAGTTGCAGTTGGTAGTTGTAGTTGGTAGTTGTAGATGGTAGTTGTAGTTGGTAGTTGTAGTTGGTAGTTGTAGCTGGCAGTTGTAGCTGGCAGTTGTAGCTGGCTGTTGTAGTTGGCAGTTGTAGCTGGCAGTTGTAGCTGGCAGTTGTAGCTGGTAGTTGTAGTTGGTAGTTGTAGTTGGTAGTTGTAGTTGGTAGTTGTAGTTGGTAGTTGTAGTTGGTAGTTGTAGTTTGTAGTTGTAGTTGGTAGTTGTAGTTGGTAGATGTATTTGGTAGTTGTAGTTGGTCGTTGAAGTTGGTAGTTGCAGTTGGTAGTTGCAGTTGGTAGTTGTAGTTGTTGTTGTAGTTGGTAGTTGTAGTTGTAGTTGTAGTTGTAGTTGTAGCTGTTGTTGTAGTTGGTAGTTGTAGTTGGTAGTTGTAGTTGGTAGTTGTAGTTGGTAGTTGTAGTTGGTTTGTTGTAGTTGGTAGTTGCAGTTGGTAGTTGCAGTTGGTAGTTGCAGTTGGTAGTTGTAGTTCCAGTTGGTAGTTGTAGTTGTTGTTTTTGTAGTTGTTGTTGTTGTAGTTGTTGTTGTTGTTGTAGTTGTTGTTGTTGTTGTAGTTGTACTTGTAGTTGCAGTTGGTAGTTGTAGTTGGTAGTTGTAGTTGGTAGTTGTAGTTGTAGTTGTTGTAGTTGTAGTTGTAGATGTAGTTGTAGTTGTAGTTGGTAGTTGTAGTTGGTAGTTGTAGTTGGCAGTTGTAGATGGTAGTTGTAGTTGGTAGTTGTAGTTGGTAGTTGTACTTGGTAGTTGTAGTTGGTAGTTGTAGTTGGTAGTTGTAGTTGGTAGTTGTAGTTGGTAGTTGTAGTTGGTAGTTGCAGTTGGTAGCTGTAGTTCGTAGTTGTAGTTGGTAGTTGTAGTTGGTAGTTGTAGTTGGTAGTTGTAGTTGGTAGTTGTAGTTGGTAGTTGTAGTTGGTAATTGTAGTTGTTAGTTGTAGTTGGTAGTTGTAGCTGGTAGTTGTAGTTGGTAGTTGTAGTTGGTAGTTGTAGTTGGTAGTTGCAGTTGGTAGTTGTAGTTGGTAGTTGTAGTTGGTAGTTGTAGTTGGTAGTTGTAGTTGGTAGTTGTAGTTGGTAGTTGTAGTTTGGTAGTTGTAGTTGGTAGTTGTAGTTGGTAGTTGCAGTTGGTAGCTGTAGTTGGTAGTTGTAGTTGGTAGTTGTAGTTGGTAGTTGTAGTTGGTAGTTGTAGTTGTAGTTGTTGTTGTAGTTGTAGTTGTAGTTGTAGGTGTAGTTGTAGTTGTACTTGCAGTTGTAGTTGTAGTTGGTAGTTGTAGTTGGTAGTTGTAGTTGGTAGTTGTAGTTGGTAGTTGTAGTTGGTAGTTGTAGTTGGTAGTTGTAGTTGTAGTTGTTGTTGTAGTTGTAGTTGTAGTTGTAGTTGTAGTTGTAGTTGGTAGTTGTAGTTGGTAGTTGTAGTTGGTAGTTGTAGATGGTAGTTGTAGTTGGTAGTTGTAGTTGGTAGTTGTACTTGGTAGTTGTAGTTGGTAGTTGTAGTTGGTAGTTGTAGTTGGTAGTTGTAGTTGGTAGTTGTAGTTGGTAGTTGTAGTTGGTAGTTGTAGTTGGTAGTTGTAGTTGGTAGTTGTAGTTGGTAGTTGTAGTTGTAGTTGTTGTTGTAGTTGTAGTTGTAGTTGTAGTTGTAGTTGTAGTTGTAGTTGTAGGTGTAGTTGTAGTTGTACTTGCAGTTGTAGTTGTAGTTGGTAGTTGTAGTTGGTAGTTGTAGTTGGTAGTTGTAGTTGGTAGTTGTAGTTGGTAGTTGTAGTTGGTAGTTGTAGTTGCAGTTGTTGTTGTAGTTGTTGTTGTAGTTGTAGTTGTAGTTGTAGTCGTAGTTGTAGTTGTAGTTGTAGATGTAGTTGTAGTTGGTAGTTATAGTTGGTAGTTGTAGTTGGTAGTTGGTAGTTGGTAGTTGTAGTTGTAGTTGTAGTTGGTAGTTGTAGTTGGTAGTTGTAGTTGGTAGTTGTATTTGGTAGTTGTAGTTGGTAGTTGTAGTTGGTAGTTGTAGTTGGTAGTTGTAGTTGGTAGTTGTAGTTGTAGTTGTTGTTGTAGTTGTAGTTGTAGTTGTAGTTGTAGTTGTAGTTGGTAGTTGTAGTTGGTAGTTGTAGTTGGTAGTTGTAGATGGTAGTTGTAGTTGGTAGTTGTAGTTGGTAGTTGTACTTGGTAGTTGTAGTTGGTAGTTGTAGTTGGTAGTTGTAGTTGGTAGTTGTAGTTGGTAGTTGCAGTTGGTAGCTGTAGTTCGTAGTTGTAGTTGGTAGTTGTAGTTGGTAGTTGTAGTTGGTAGTTGTAGTTGGTAGTTGTAGTTGGTAGTTGTAGTTGGTAGTTGTAGTTGGTAGTTGTAGTTGGTAGTTGTAGTTTGTAGTTGTAGTTGGTAGTTGTAGTTGGTAGATGTATTTGGTAGTTGTAGTTGGTCGTTGGAGTTGGTAGTTGCAGTTGGTAGTTGCAGTTGGTAGTTGTAGTTGTTGTTGTAGTTGGTAGTTGTAGTTGTAGTTGTAGTTGTAGTTGTAGTTGTTGTTGTAGTTGGTAGTTGTAGTTGGTAGTTGTAGTTGGTAGTTGTAGTTGGTAGTTGTAGTTGGTAGTTGTAGTTGGTAGTTGTAGTTGTAGTTGTAGTTGGTAGTTGTAGTTGGTAGTTGTAGTTGGTAGTTGTAGTTGGTAGCTGTAGTTGTAGCTGTAGTTGATAGTTGTAGTTGGTAGTTGTAGTTGGTAGTTGTAGTTGGTAGTTGTAGTTGGTAGTTGTAGTTGGTAGTTGTAGTTGGTAGTTGTAGTTGGTAGTTGTAGTTGTAGTTGTAGTTGTAGTTGGTAGTTGTAGTTGGTAGTTGTAGTTGGTAGTTGGAGTTGGTAGTTGGAGTTGGTAGTTGCAGTTGGTAGTTGCAGTTGGTAGTTGTAGTTGGTAGTTGTAGTTGGTAGTTGTAGTTGGTAGTTGTAGTTGGTAGTTGTAGTTGGTAGTTGTAGTTGGTAGTTGTAGTTGGTAGTTGCAGTTGGTAGTTGTAGTTGGTAGTTGTAGTTGGTAGTTGTAGTTGGTAGTTGTAGTTGGTAGTTGTAGCTGGCAGTTGTAGCTGGCAGTTGTAGCTGGCTGTTGTAGCTGGCTGTTGTAGCTGGCAGTTGTAGCTGGCAGTTGTAGCTGGTAGTTGTAGTTGGTAGTTGTAGTTGGTAGTTGTAGTTGGTAGTTGTAGTTGGTAGTTGTAGTTTGTAGTTGTAGTTGGTAGATGTATTTGGTAGTTGTAGTTGGTCGTTGGAGTTGGTAGTTGCAGTTGGTAGTTGCAGTTGGTAGTTGTAGTTGTTGTTGTAGTTGGTAGTTGTAGTTGTAGTTGTAGTTGTAGTTGTAGTTGTTGTTGTAGTTGGTAGTTGTAGTTGGTAGTTGTAGTTGGTAGTTGTAGTTGGTAGTTCTAGTTGGTTTGTTGTAGTTGGTAGTTGCAGTTGGTAGTTGCAGTTGGTAGTTGCAGTTGGTAGTTGTAGTTGGTAGTTGCAGTTGGTAGTTGCAGTTGGTAGTTGCAGTTGGTAGTTGCAGTTGGTAGTTGCAGTTGGTAGTTGCAGTTGGTACTTGCAGTTGGTAGTTGTAGTTGGTAGTTGTAGTTGGTAGTTGTAGTTGGTTTGTTGTAGTTGGTTTGTTGTAGTTGGTAGTTGTAGTTGGTAGTTGTAGTTGGTAGTTGTAGTTGGTAGTTGTAGTTGGTAGTTGTAGTTGGTAGTTGTAGTTGGTAGTTGAAGTTGGTAGTTGTAGCTGGCTGTTGTAGCTGGCTGTTGTAGCTGGCAGTTGTAGCTGGCAGTTGTAGCTGGCAGTTGTAGCTCGTAGTTGTAGTTGGTAGTTGTAGTTGGTAGTTGCAGTTGGTAGTTGTAGTTTGTAGTTGTAGTTGGTAGTTGTAGTTGGTAGTTGTAGTTGGTAGATGTATTTGGTAGTTGTAGTTGGTCGTTGGAGTTGGTAGTTGCAGTTGGTAGTCGCAGTTGGTAGTTGCAGTTGGTAGTTGCAGGTGGTAGTTGCAGTTGGTAGTTGTAGTTGGTAGTTGTAGTTGGTAGTTGTAGTTGGTAGTTGTAGTTGGTAGTTGTAGTTGGTAGTTGTAGTTGGTAGTTGCAGTTGGTAGTTGTAGTTGGTAGTTGCAGGTGGTAGTTGCAGTTGGTAGTTGTAGTTGGTAGTTGTAGTTGGTAGTTGTAGTTGGTAGTTGTAGTTGGTAGTTGTAGTTGGTAGTTGTAGTTGGTAGTTGTAGTTGGTAGTTGTAGTTGTAGTTGTAGTTGTAGTTGTTGTTGTAGTTGTAGTTGTAGTTGTAGTTGTAGTTGTAGTTGTAGTTGTAGTTGTAGTTGTAGTTGTAGTTGTAGTTGTAGTTGTAGTTGTAGTTGTAGTTGTAGTTGTTGTTGTTGCTGTTGTTGTTGTTGTTGTTGTTATTGTTGTAGTTGTTGTTGTGGTTGTAGTTGTTGGTGTGTCGTTGTCGTTGTCGTTGTCGTTGTTGTTGTCGTTGTTGTCGTTGTTGTCGTTGTTGTCGTTGCTGTCGTTGTTGTCGTTGTTGTCGTTGCTGTCGTTGCTGTCGTTGCTTTCGTTGCTGTCGTTGCTGTCGTTGTTGTCGTTGTTGTCGTTGTTGCCGTTGTTGCCGTGGTTGTCGTTGTTGTCGTTGTTGTCGTTGTTGTCGTTGTTGTCGTTGTTGTCGTTGTTGTCGTTGTTGTTATTGTAGTTGTTCTCGTTGTTGTCGTCGTTGTCGTCGTTGTCGTCGTTGTCGTCGTTGTCGTCGTTGTTCTCGTTGTTGTTGTTGTTGTCGTTGTTGTCGTTGTTGTTGTTGTTGCTGTTGTTGTTGTAGTTGTAGTTGTTGTTGTAGTTTTTGTTGTTGTTGTAGTTGTAGTTGTAGTTGTAGTTGTAGTTGTAGTTGTTGTTGTTGTTGTAGTTGTAGTTGTAGTAGTAGTTGTAGTTGTAGGTGTAGTTGTAGTTGTAGTTGTAGTTGTAGTTGTTGTTGTAGTTGTTGTTGTAGTTGTAGTTGTAGTTGTAGTTGCAGTTGTAGTTGTAGTTGTAGTTGTAGTTGTAGTCGTAGTTGTAGTTGTAGTTGTAGATGTAGTTGTAGTTGGTAGTTATAGTTGGTAGTTGTAGTTGGTAGTTGGTAGTTGTAGTTGTAGTTGTAGTTGGTAGTTGTAGTTGGTAGTTGTAGTTGGTAGTTGTAGTTGGTAGTTGTAGTTGGTAGTTGTAGTTGGTAGTTGTAGTTGGTAGTTGTAGTTGTAGTTGTAGTTGTAGTTGATAGTTGTAGTTGGTAGTTGTAGTTGGTAGTCGTAGTTGGTAGTTGTAGTTGGTAGTTGTAGTTGGTAGTTGTAGTTCGTAGTTGTAGTTGGTAGTTGTTGTTGGTAGTTGTAGTTGGTAGTTGTAGTTGGTAGTTGTAGTTGGTAGTTGTAGTTGGTAGTTGTAGTTGGTAGTTGTAGTTGGTAGTTGTAGTTGGTAGTTGTAGTTGGTAATTGCAGTTTGTAGTTGTAGTTGGTAGTTGTAGATGGTAGTTGTAGTTGGTAGTTGTAGTTGGTAGTTGTAGTTGGTAGTTGTAGTTGGTAGTTGTAGTTGGCAGTTGTAGTTGGTAGTTGTAGTTGGTAGTTGTAGTTGGTAGTTGTAGTTGTAGCTGTAGTTGATAGTTGTAGTTGGTAGTTGTAGTTGGTAGTTGTAGTTGGTAGTTGTAGTTTGTAGTTGTAGTTGGTAGTTGTAGTTGGTAGTTGTAGTTGTAGTTGTAGTTGGTAGTTGTAGTTGGTAGTTGTAGTTGGTAGTTGGAGTTGGTAGTTGCAGTTGGTAGTTGCAGTTAGTAGTTGCAGTTGGTAGTTGTAGTTGGTAGTTGTAGTTGGTAGTTGTAGTTGGTAGTTGTAGTTGGTAGTTGTAGTTGGTAGTTGTAGTTGGTAGTTGTAGTTGGTAGTTGTAGTTGGTAGTTGTAGTTGGTAGTTGTAGTTGGTAGTTGTAGTTGGTAGTTGCAGTTGGTAGTTGTAGTTGGTAGTTGTAGTTGGTAGTTGCAGTTGGTACTTGCAGTTGGTAGTTGTAGTTGGTAGTTGTAGTTGGTAGTTGTAGTTGGTAGTTGTAGTTGGTTTGTTGTAGTTGGTTTGTTGTAGTTGGTAGTTGTAGTTGGTAGTTGTAGTTGGTAGTTGTAGTTGGTAGTTGTAGTTGGTAGTTGTAGTTGGTAGTTGTAGTTGGTAGTTGTAGTTGGTAGTTGAAGTTGGTAGTTGTAGCTGGCTGTTGTAGCTGGCAGTTGTAGCTGGCAGTTGTAGCTGGCAGTTGTAGCTTGCAGTTGTAGCTGGCAGTTGTAGCTGGCAGTTGTAACTGGCAGTTGTAGCTCGTAGTTGTAGTTGGTAGTTGTAGTTGGTAGTTGTAGTTGGTAGTTGTAGTTTGTAGTTGTAGTTGGTAGTTGTAGTTGGTAGTTGTAGTTGGTAGATGTATTTGGTAGTTGTAGTTGGTCGTTGGAGTTGGTAGTTGCAGTTGGTAGTCGCAGTTGGTAGTTGCAGTTGGTAGTTGCAGGTGGTAGTTGCAGTTGGTAGTTGTAGTTGGTAGTTGTAGTTGGTAGTTGTAGTTGGTAGTTGTAGTTGGTAGTTGTAGTTGGTAGTTGTAGTTGGTAGTTGTAGTTGGTAGTTGTAGTTGTAGTTGTAGTTGTAGTTGTTGTTGTAGTTGTAGTGGTAGTGGTAGTTGTAGTTGTAGTTGTAGTTGTAGTTGTAGTTGTAGTTGTAGTTGTAGTTGTAGTTGTAGTTGTTGTTGTTGCTGTTGTTGTTGTTGTTGTTGTTATTGTTGTAGTTGTTGTTGTGGTTGTAGTTGTTGGTGTGTCGTTGTCGTTGTCGTTGTCGTTGTTGTTGTCGTTGTTGTCGTTGTTGTCGTTGTTGTCGTTGCGGTCGTTGTTGTCGTTGTTGTCGTTGCTGTCGTTGCTGTCGTTGCTTTCGTTGCTGTCGTTGCTGTCGTTGTTGTCGTTGTTGTCGTTGTTGCCGTTGTTGCCGTGGTTGTCGTTGTTGTCGTTGTTGTCGTTGTTGTCGTTGTTGTCGTTGTTGTCGTTGTTGTCGTTGTTGTTATTGTAGTTGTTCTCGTTGTTGTCGTCGTTGTCGTCGTTGTCGTCGTTGTCGTCGTTGTTCTCGTTGTTGTTGTTGTTGTCGTTGTTGTCGTTGTTGTTGTTGTTGCTGTTGTTGTTGTAGTTGTAGTTGTTGTTGTAGTTGTTGTTGTTGTTGTAGTTGTAGTTGTAGTTGTAGTTGTAGTTGTAGTTGTTGTTGTTGTTGTAGTTGTAGTTGTAGTAGTAGTTGTAGTTGTAGGTGTAGTTGTAGTTGTAGTTGTAGTTGTAGTTGTTGTTGTAGTTGTTGTTGTAGTTGTAGTTGTAGTTGTAGTTGCAGTTGTAGTTGTAGTTGTAGTTGTAGTTGTAGTCGTAGTTGTAGTTGTAGTTGTAGATGTAGTTGTAGTTGGTAGTTGTAGTTGGTAGTTGTAGTTGGTAGTTGGTAGTTGTAGTTGTAGTTGTAGTTGGTAGTTGTAGTTGGTAGTTGTAGTTGGTAGTTGTAGTTGGTAGTTGTAGTTGGTAGTTGTAGTTGGTAGTTGTAGTTGGTAGTTGTAGTTGTAGTTGATAGTTGTAGTTGGTAGTCGTAGTTGGTAGTTGTAGTTGGTAGTTGTAGTTGGTAGTTGTAGTTCGTAGTTGTAGTTGGTAGTTGTTGTTGGTAGTTGTAGTTGGTAGTTGTAGTTGGTAGTTGTAGTTGGTAGTTGTAGTTGGTAGTTGTAGTTGGTAGTTGTAGTTGGTAGTTGTAGTTGGTAGTTGTAGTTTGTAGTTGTAGTTGGTAGTTGTAGATGGTAGTTGTAGTTGGTAGTTGTAGTTGGTAGTTGTAGTTGGTAGTTGTAGTTGGTAGTTGTAGTTGGCAGTTGTAGTTGGTAGTTGTAGTTGGTAGTTGTAGTTGGTAGTTGTAGTTGTAGCTGTAGTTGATAGTTGTAGTTGGTAGTTGTAGTTGGTAGTTGTAGTTGGTAGTTGTAGTTGGTAGTTGTAGTTGGTAGTTGTAGTTGGTAGTTGTAGTTGTAGTTGTAGTTGGTAGTTGTAGTTGGTAGTTGTAGTTGGTAGTTGGAGTTGGTAGTTGCAGTTGGTAGTTGCAGTTAGTAGTTGCAGTTGGTAGTTGTAGTTGGTAGTTGTAGTTGGTAGTTGTAGTTGGTAGTTGTAGTTGGTAGTTGTAGTTGGTAGTTGTAGTTGGTAGTTGTAGTTGGTAGTTGTAGTTGGTAGTTGTAGTTGGTAGTTGTAGTTGGTAGTTGTAGTTGGTAGTTGCAGTTGGTAGTTGTAGTTGGTAGTTGTAGTTGGTAGTTGTAGTTGGTAGTTGTAGTTGGTAGTTGTAGCTGGCAGTTGTAGCTGGCAGTTGTAGCTGGCTGTTGTAGCTGGCAGTTGTAGCTGGCAGTTGTAGCTGGTAGTTGTAGTTGGTAGTTGTAGTTGGTAGTTGTAGTTGGTAGTTGTAGTTGGTAGTTGTAGTTTGTAGTTGTAGTTGGTAGTTGTAGTTGGTAGATGTATTTGGTAGTTGTAGTTGGTCGTTGGAGTTGGTAGTTGCAGTTGGTAGTTGCAGTTGGTAGTTGTAGTTGTTGTTGTAGTTGGTAGTTGTAGTTGTAGTTGTAGTTGTAGTTGTTGTTGTAGTTGGTAGTTGTAGTTGGTAGTTGTAGTTGGTAGTTGTAGTTGGTAGTTGTAGTTGGTAGTTCTAGTTGATTTGTGGTAGTTGGTAGTTGCAGTTGGTAGTTGCAGTTGGTAGTTGTAGTTCCAGTTGGTAGTTGTAGTTGTTGTTGTTTTTGTAGTTGTTGTTGTTGCAGTTGTTGTTGTTGTTGTAGTTGTTGTTGTTGTTGTAGTTGTTGTTGTTGTTGTAGTTGTAGTTGTAGTTGCAGTTGGTAGTTTTAGTTGGTAATTGTAGTTGGTAGTTGTAATTGCAGTTGTTGTTGTAGTTGTAGTTGTAGTTGTAGTTGTAGTTGTAGTTGTAGTTGTAGTTGTAGTTGGTAGTTGTAGTTGGTAGTTGTAGTTGGTAGTTGTAGTTGGTAGCTGTAGTTGGTAGTTGTAGTTGGTAGTTGTACTTGGTAGGTGTAGTTGGTAGTTGTAGTTGGTAGTTGTAGTTGGTAGTTGTAGTTGGTAGTTGTAGTTGTTAGTTGCAGTTGGTAGTTGCAGTTGGTAGCTGTAGTTTGTAGTTGTAGTTGGTAGTTGTAGTTGGTAGTTGTAGTTGGTAGTTGTAGTTGGTAGTTGTAGTTGCTAGTTGTAGTTGGTAGTTGTAGTTGGTAGTTGTAGTTGGTAGTTGTAGCTGGTAGTTGTAGTTGGTAGTTGTAGTTGGTAGTTGCAGTTGGTAGTTGTAGTTGGTAGTTGTAGTTGGTAGTTGTAGTTGGTAGTTGTAGTTGGTAGTTGTAGTTGGCAGTTGTAGTTGGTAGTTGTAGTTGGTAGTTGTAGTTGGTAGTTGTAGTTGTAGCTGTAGTTGATAGTTGTAGTTGGTAGTTGTAGTTGTAGTTGTAGTTGGTAGTTGTAGTTGGTAGTTGTAGTTGGTAGTTGTAGTTGGTAGTTGTAGTTGGTAGTTGTAGTTGGTAGTTGTAGTTGGTAGTTGTAGTTGTAGTTGTAGTTGTAGTTGTAGTTGATAGTTGTAGTTGGTAGTTGTAGTTGGTAGTCGTAGTTGGTAGTTGTAGTTGGTATTTGTAGTTGGTAGTTGTAGTTCGTAGTTGTAGTTGGTAGTTGTTGTTGGTAGTTGTAGTTGGTAGTTGTAGTTGGTAGTTGTAGTTGGTAGTTGTAGTTGGTAGTTGTAGTTGGTAGTTGGTAGTTGTAGTTGTAGTTGGTAGTTGTAGTTGGTAGTTGTAGTTGGTAGTTGTAGTTGGTAGTTGTAGTTGGTAGTTGTAGTTGGTAGTTGTAGTTGTAGTTGTAGTTGTAGTTGATAGTTGTAGTTGGTAGTTGTAGTTGGTAGTCGTAGTTGGTAGTTGTAGTTGGTAGTTGTAGTTGGTAGTTGTAGTTCGTAGTTGTAGTTGGTAGTTGTTGTTGGTAGTTGTAGTTGGTAGTTGTAGTTGGTAGTTGTAGTTGGTAGTTGTAGTTGGTAGTTGTAGTTGGTAGTTGTAGTTGGTAGTTGTAGTTGGTAGTTGTAGTTGGTAGTTGTAGTTGGTAGTTGTTGTTGGTAGTTGTAGTTGGTAGTTGCAGTTGGTAGTTGTACTTGGTAGTTGTAGATGGTAGTTGTAGTTGGTAGTTGTAGTTGGTAGTTGTAGCTGGCAGTTGTAGCTGGCAGTTGTAGCTGGCTGTTGTAGCTGGCAGTTGTAGCTGGCAGTTGTAGCTGGCAGTTGTAGCTGGTAGTTGTAGTTGGTAGTTGTAGTTGGTAGTTGTAGTTGGTAGTTGTAGTTGGTAGTTGTAGTTTGTAGTTGTAGTTTGTAGTTGTAGTTGGTAGTTGTAGTTGGTAGATGTATTTGGTAGTTGTAGTTGGTCGTTGGAGTTGGTAGTTGCAGTTGGTAGTTGCAGTTGGTAGTTGTAGTTGTTGTTGTAGTTGGTAGGTGTAGTTGTAGTTGTAGTTGTAGTTGTAGTTGTTGTTGTAGTTGGTAGTTGTAGTTGGTAGTTGTAGTTGGTAGTTGTAGTTGGTAGTTGTAGTTGGCTTGTTGTAGTTGGTAGTTGCAGTTGGTAGTTGCAGTTGGTAGTTGCAGTTGGTAGTTGTAGTTCCAGTTGGTAGTTGTAGTTGTTGTTTTTGTAGTTGTTGTTGTTGTAGTTGTTGTTGTTGTTGTAGTTGTTGTTGTTGTAGTTGTACTTGTAGTTGCAGTTGGTAGTTGTAGTTGGTAGTTGTAGTTGGTAGTTGTAGTTGTAGTTGTTGTAGTTGTAGTTGTAGATGTAGTTGTAGTTGTAGTTGGTAGTTGTAGTTGGTAGTTGTAGTTGGCAGTTGTAGATGGTTGTTGTAGTTGGTAGTTGTAGTTGGTAGTTGTACTTGGTAGTTGTAGTTGGTAGTTGTAGTTGGTAGTTGTAGTTGGTAGTTGTAGTTGGTAGTTGCAGTTGGTAGCTGTAGTTCGTAGTTGTAGTTGGTAGTTGTAGTTGGTAGTTGTAGTTGGTAGTTGTAGTTGGTAGTTGTAGTTGGTAGTTGTAGTTGGTAGTTGTAGTTGGTAATTGTAGTTGTTAGTTGTAGTTGGTAGTTGTAGCTGGTAGTTGTAGTTGGTAGTTGTAGTTGGTAGTTGCAGTTGGTAGTTGTAGTTGGTAGTTGTAGTTGGTAGTTGTAGTTGGTAGTTGTAGTTGGTAGTTGTAGTTGGTAGTTGTAGTTGGTAGTTGTAGTTGGTAGTTGCAGTTGGTAGCTGTAGTTGGTAGTTGTAGTTGGTAGTTGTAGTTGGTAGTTGTAGTTGGTAGTTGTAGTTGTAGTGGTTGTTGTAGTTGTAGTTGTAGTTGTAGTTGTAGTTGTAGTTGTACTTGTAGTTGTAGTTGTAGTTGGTAGTTGTAGTTGGTAGTTGTAGTTGGTAGTTGTAGTTGGTAGTTGTAGTTGGTAGTTGTAGTTGTAGTTGTTGTTGTAGTTGTAGTTGTAGTTGTAGTTGTAGTTGTAGTTGTAGTTGGTAGTTGTAGTTGGTAGTTGTAGTTGGTAGTTGTAGATGGTAGTTGTAGTTGGTAGTTGTAGTTGGTAGTTGTACTTGGTAGTTGTAGTTGGTAGTTGTAGTTGGTAGTTGTAGTTGGTAGTTGTAGTTGGTAGTTGTAGTTGGTAGTTGCAGTTGGTAGCTGTAGTTCGTAGTTGTAGTTGGTAGTTGTAGTTGGTAGTTGTAGTTGGTAGTTGCAGTTGGTAGTTGTAGTTGGTAGTTGTAGTTGGTAGTTGTAGTTGGTAGTTGTAGTTGGTAGTTGTAGCTGGTAGTTGTAGTTGGTAGTTGTAGTTGGTAGTTGTAGCTGGCAGCTGTAGCTGGCAGTTGTAGCTGGCTGTTGTAGCTGGCAGTTGTAGCTGGCAGTTGTAGCTGGCAGTTGTAGCTGGTAGTTGTAGTTGGTAGTTGTTGTTGGTAGTTGTAGTTGGTAGTTGTAGTTGGTAGTTGTAGTTTGTAGTTGTAGTTGGTAGTTGTAGTTGGTAGATGTATTTGGTAGTTGTAGTTGGTCGTTGCAGTTGGTAGTTGCAGTTGGTAGCTGTAGTTCGTAGTTGTAGTTGGTAGTTGTAGTTGGTAGTTGTAGTTGGTAGTTGTAGTTGGTAGTTGTAGTTGGTAGTTGTAGTTGGTAGTTGTAGTTGGTAGTTGTAGTTGGTAGTTGTAGCTGGTAGTTGTAGTTGGTAGTTGTAGTTGGTAGTTGCAGTTGGTAGTTGTAGTTGGTAGTTGTAGTTGGCAGTTGTAGATGGTAGTTGTAGTTGGTAGTTGTAGTTGGTAGTTGTACTTGGTAGTTGTAGTTGGTAGTTGTAGTTGGTAGTTGTAGTTGGTAGTTGTAGTTGGTAGTTGTAGTTGGTAGTTGTAGTTGGTAGTTGTAGTTGGTATTTGCAGTTGGTAGCTGTAGTTCGTAGTTGTAGTTGGTAGTTGTAGTTGGTAGTTGTAGTTCGTAGTTGTAGTTGGTAGTTGTAGTTGGTAGTTGTAGTTGGTAGTTGTAGTTGGTAGTTGCAGTTGGTAGTTGCAGTTGGTAGTTGCAGTTGGTAGTTGCAGTTGGTAGTTGCAGTTGGTAGTTGCAGTTAGCAGTTGCTGTTGGTAGTTGCAGTTGGTAGTTGCAGTTGGTAGTTGCAGTTGGTAGTTGCAGCTGGTAGTTGCAGTTGGTAGTTGCAGTTGGTAGTTGTAGTTGGTAGTTGTAGTTGGTAGTTGTACTTGGTTTGTTGTAGTTGGTAGTTGAAGTTGGTGGTTGTAGCTGGCAGTTGTAGCTTTCAGTTGTAGCTGGCAGTTGTAGCTGGCAGTTGTAGCTGGCAGTTGTAGCTGGCAGTTGTAGCTGGCAGTTGTAGCTGGCTGTTGTAGTTGGTAGTTGTAGTTGGTAGTTGTAGTTGGTAGTTGTAGCTGGTAGTTGTAGTTGGTAGTTGTAGTTGGTAGTTGTAGTTGGTAGTTGTAGTTGGTAGTTGTAGTTGGTAGTTGTACTTGGTAGTTGTAGTTGGTAGTTGTAGTTGGTAGTTGTAGTTGGTAGTTGTAGTTGGTAGTTGTAGTTGGTAGTTGTAGTTGTAGTTGTAGTTGTAGTTGGTAGTTGTAGTTGGTAGTTGTAGTTGGTAGTTGGAGTTGGTAGTTGCAGTTGGTAGTTGCAGTTGGTGGTTGCAGTTGGTAGTTGCAGTTGGTAGTTGCAGTTGGTAGTTGCAGTTGGTAGTTGCTGTTGGTGGTTGCAGATGGTAGTTGCAGTTGGTAGTTGCAGTTGGTAGTTGCAGGTGGTAGTTGCAGTTGGTAGTTGCAGTTGGTAGTGGTAGTTGGTAGTTGTACTTGGTAGTTGTAGTTGGTAGTTGTAGTTGGTAGTTGTAGTTGGTAGTTGTAGTTGGTAGTTGTTGTTGGTAGTTGTAGTTGGTAGTTGCAGTTGGTAGTTGTAGTTGGTAGTTGTAGATGGTAGTTGTAGTTGGTAGTTGTAGTTGGTAGTTGTAGCTGGCAGTTGTAGCTGGCAGTTGTAGCTGGCTGTTGTAGCTGGCAGTTGTAGCTGGCAGTTGTAGCTGGCAGTTGTAGCTGGTAGTTGTAGTTGGTAGTTGTTGTTGGTAGTTGTAGTTGGTAGTTGTAGTTGGTAGTTGTAGTTTGTAGTTGTAGTTGGTAGTTGTAGTTGGTAGATGTATTTGGTAGTTGTAGTTGGTCGTTGCAGTTGGTAGTTGCAGTTGGTAGCTGTAGTTCGTAGTTGTAGTTGGTAGTTGTAGTTGGTAGTTGTAGTTGGTAGTTGTAGTTGGTAGTTGTAGTTGGTAGTTGTAGTTGGTAGTTGTAGTTGGTAGTTGTAGTTGGTAGTTGTAGTTGGTAGTTGTAGCTGGTAGTTGTAGTTGGTAGTTGTAGTTGGTAGTTGCAGTTGGTAGTTGTAGTTGGTAGTTGTAGTTGGCAGTTGTAGATGGTAGTTGTAGTTGGTAGTTGTAGTTGGTAGTTGTACTTGGTAGTTGTAGTGGGTAGTTGTAGTTGGTAGTTGTAGTTGGTAGTTGTAGTTGGTAGTTGTAGTTGGTAGTTGCAGTTGGTAGCTGTAGTTCGTAGTTGTAGTTGGTAGTTGTAGTTGGTAGTTGTAGTTCGTAGTTGTAGTTGGTAGTTGTAGTTGGTAGTTGTAGTTGGTAGTTGTAGTTGGTAGTTGTAGTTGGTAGTTGTACTTGGTTTGTTGTAGTTGGTAGTTGAAGTTGGTAGTTGTAGTTGGTAGTTGTAGTTGGTAGTTGTAGTTGGTAGTTGTAGTTGGTAGTTGTAGCTGGCTGTTGTAGCTGGCAGTTGTAGCTGGCAGTTGTAGCTTGCAGTTGTTGCTGGCAGTTGTAGCTGGCAGTTGTAGCTGGCAGTTGTAGCTGGCAGTTGTAGCTGGCAGTTGTAGCTGGCTGTTGTAGTTGGTAGTTGTAGTTGGTAGTTGTAGTTGGTAGTTGTAGCTGGTAGTTGTAGTTGGTAGTTGTAGTTGGTAGTTGCAGTTGGTAGTTGTAGTTGGTAGTTGTAGTTGGTAGTTGTAGTTGGTAGTTGTAGTTGGTAGTTGTACTAGGTAGTTATAGTTGGTAGTTGTAGTTGGTAGTTGTAGTTGGTAGTTGTAGTTGGTAGTTGTAGTTGGTAGTTGTAGTTGGTAGTTGTAGTTGGTAGTTGCAGTTGGTAGTTGTAGTTGGTAGTTGTAGTTGGTAGTTGTAGTTGGTAGTTGTAGTTGGTAGTTGTAGTTGGTAGTTGTAGTTGTAGTTGTAGATGTAGTTGTTGTTGTAGTTGTAGTTGTAGTTGTAGTTGTAGTTGTAGTTGTAGTTGTAGTTGTAGTTGTAGTTGTAGTTGTAGTTGTAGTTGTTGTTGTTGCTGTTGTTGTTGTTGTTGTTGTTGTTGTTGTTATTGTTGTAGTTGTTGTTGTGTTTGTAGTTGTTGGTGTGTCGTTGTCGTTGTTGTTGTCGTTGTTGTCGTTGTTGTCGTTGTTGTCGTTGCTGTCGTTGTTGTCGTTGTTGTCGTTGCTGTCGTTGCTGTCGTTGCTTTCGTTGCTGTCGTTGCTGTCGTTGTTGTCGTTGTTGTCGTTGTTGCCGTTGTTGCCGTGGTTGTCGTTGTTGTCGTTGTTGTCGTTGTTGTCGTTGTTGTCGTTGTTGTCGTTGTTGTTATTGTAGTTGTTCTCGTTGTTGTCGTCGTTGTCGTCGTTGTCGTCGTTGTCGTCGTTGTTCTCGTTGTTGTTGTTGTTGTCGTTGTTGTCGTTGTTGTTGTTGTTGCTGTTGTTGTTGTAGTTGTAGTTGTTGTTGTAGTTGTTGTTGTTGTTGTAGTTGTAGTTGTAGTTGTAGTTGTAGTTGTAGTTGTTGTTGTTGTTGTAGTTGTAGTTGTAGTAGTAGTTGTAGTTGTAGGTGTAGTTGTAGTTGTAGTTGTAGTTGTAGTTGTTGTTGTAGTTGTTGTTGTAGTTGTAGTTGTAGTTGTAGTTGCAGTTGTAGTTGTAGTTGTAGTTGTAGTTGTAGTCGTAGTTGTAGTTGTAGTTGTAGATGTAGTTGTAGTTGGTAGTTGTAGTTGGTAGTTGGTAGTTGTAGTTGTAGTTGTAGTTGGTAGTTGTAGTTGGTAGTTGTAGTTGGTAGTTGTAGTTGGTAGTTGTAGTTGGTAGTTGTAGTTGGTAGTTGTAGTTGTAGTTGTAGTTGTAGTTGTAGTTGATAGTTGTAGTTGGTAGTTGTAGTTGGTAGCCGTAGTTGGTAGTTGTAGTTGGTAGTTGTAGTTGGTAGTTGTAGTTCGTAGTTGTAGTTGGTAGTTGTTGTTGGTAGTTGTAGTTGGTAGATGTAGTTGGTAGTTGTAGTTGGTAGTTGTAGTTGGTAGTTGTAGTTGGTAGTTGTAGTTGGTAGTTGTAGTTGGTAGTTGTAGTTGGTAGTTGTAGTTTGTAGTTGTAGTTGGTAGTTGTAGATGGTAGTTGTAGTTGGTAGTTGTAGTTGGTAGTTGTAGTTGGTAGTTGTAGTTGGTAGTTGTAGTTGGCAGTTGTAGTTGGTAGTTGTAGTTGGTAGTTGTAGTTGGTAGTTGTAGTTGTAGCTGTAGTTGATAGTTGTAGTTGGTAGTTGTAGTTGGTAGTTGTAGTTGGTAGTTGTAGTTGGTAGTTGTAGTTGGTAGTTGTAGTTGGTAGTTGTAGTTGTAGTTGTAGTTGGTAGTTGTAGTTGGTAGTTGTAGTTGGTAGTTGGAGTTGGTAGTTGCAGTTGGTAGTTGTAGTTGGTAGTTGTAGTTGGTAGTTGTAGTTGGTAGTTGTAGTTTGTAGTTGTAGTTGGTAGTTGTAGTTGGTAGATGTATTTGGTAGTTGTAGTTGGTCGTTGGAGTTGGTAGTTGCAGTTGGTAGTTGCAGTTGGTAGTTGTAGCTGTTGTTGTAGTTGGTAGTTGTAGTTGTAGTTGTAGTTGTAGTTGTTGTTGTAGTTGGTAGTTGTAGTTGGTAGTTGTAGTTGGTAGTTGTAGTTGGTAGTTCTAGTTGATTTGTTGTAGTTGGTAGTTGCAGTTGGTAGTTGCAGTTGGTAGTTGTAGTTCCAGTTGGTAGTTGTAGTTGTTGTTGTTTTTGTAGTTGTTGTTGTTGCAGTTGTTGTTGTTGTTGTAGTTGTTGTTGTTGTTGTAGTTGTTGTTGTTGTTGTAGTTGTAGTTGTAGTTGTAGTTGGTAGTTGTAGTTGGTAGTTGTAGTTGGTAGTTGTAGTTGGTAGTTGTAGTTGGTTGTTGTAGTTGGTAGTTGAAGTTGGTAGTTGTAGCTGGCTGTTGTAGCTGGCAGTTGTAGCTGGCAGTTGTAGCTGGCAGTTGTAGCTTGCAGTTGTAGCTGGCAGTTGTAGCTGGCAGTTGTAACTGGCATTTGTAGCTGGCAGTTGTAGCTGGCAGTTGTAGCTGGCTGTTGTAGCTGGCAGTTGTAGCTGGCAGTTGTAGCTGGCAGTTGTAGCTCGTAGTTGTAGTTGGTAGTTGTAGTTGGTAGTTGTAGTTGGTAGTTGTAGTTTGTAGTTGTAGTTGGTAGTTGTAGTTGGTAGTTGTAGTTGGTAGATGTATTTGGTAGTTGTAGTTGGTCGTTGGAGTTGGTAGTTGCAGTTGGTAGTCGCAGTTGGTAGTTGCAGTTGGTAGTTGCAGGTGGTAGTTGCAGTTGGTAGTTGTAGTTGGTAGTTGTAGTTGGTAGTTGTAGTTGGTAGTTGTAGTTGGTAGTTGTAGTTGGTAGTTGTAGTTGGTAGTTGTAGTTGGTAGTTGTAGTTGTAGTTGTAGATGTAGTTGTTGTTGTAGTTGTAGTTGTAGTTGTAGTTGTAGTTGTAGTTGTAGTTGTAGTTGTAGTTGTAGTTGTAGTTGTAGTTGTAGTTGTAGTTGTAGTTGTTGTTGTTGCTGTTGTTGTTGTTGTTGTTGTTATTGTTGTAGTTGTTGTTGTGTTTGTAGTTGTTGGTGTGTCGTTGTCGTTGTCGTTGTCGTTGTTGTTGTCGTTGTTGTCGTTGTTGTCGTTGTTGTCGTTGCTGTCGTTGTTGTCGTTGTTGTCGTTGTTGTCGTTGCTGTCGTTGCTGTCGTTGCTTTCGTTGCTGTCGTTGCTGTCGTTGTTGTCGTTGTTGTCGTTGTTGCCGTTGTTGCCGTGGTTGTCGTTGTTGTCGTTGTTGTCGTTGTTGTCGTTGTTGTCGTTGTTGTCGTTGTTGTCGTTGTTGTTATTGTAGTTGTTCTCGTTGTTGTCGTCGTTGTCGTCGTTGTCGTCGTTGTCGTCGTTGTTCTCGTTGTTGTTGTTGTTGTCGTTGTTGTCGTTGTTGTTGTTGTTGCTGTTGTTGTTGTAGTTGTAGTTGTTGTTGTAGTTGTTGTTGTTGTTGTAGTTGTAGTTGTAGTTGTAGTTGTAGTTGTAGTTGTTGTTGTTGTTGTAGTTGTAGTTGTAGTAGTAGTGGTAGTTGTAGGTGTAGTTGTAGTTGTAGTTGTAGTTGTAGTTGTTGTTGTAGTTGTTGTTGTAGTTGTAGTTGTAGTTGTAGTTGCAGTTGTAGTTGTAGTTGTAGTTGTAGTTGTAGTCGTAGTTGTAGTTGTAGTTGTAGATGTAGTTGTAGTTGGTAGTTGTAGTTGGTAGTTGGTAGTTGTAGTTGTAGTTGTAGTTGGTAGTTGTAGTTGGTAGTTGTAGTTGGTAGTTGTAGTTGGTAGTTGTAGTTGGTAGTTGTAGTTGGTAGTTGTAGTTGTAGTTGTAGTTGTAGTTGTAGTTGATAGTTGTAGTTGGTAGTTGTAGTTGGTAGCCGTAGTTGGTAGTTGTAGTTGGTAGTTGTAGTTGGTAGTTGTAGTTCGTAGTTGTAGTTGGTAGTTGTTGTTGGTAGTTGTAGTTGGTAGATGTAGTTGGTAGTTGTAGTTGGTAGTTGTAGTTGGTAGTTGTAG
Source organism: Andrena hattorfiana (assembly GCA_944738655.2). Lineage (NCBI taxonomy): Eukaryota > Metazoa > Arthropoda > Insecta > Hymenoptera > Andrenidae > Andrena > Andrena hattorfiana. Next base: position 48,732,346 of record OX122890.1, on the reverse strand, counting down.
TTGGTAGTTGTAGTTGGTAGTTGTAGTTGGTAGTTGTAGTTGGTAGTTGTAGTTTGTAGTTGTAGTTGGTAGTTGTAGATGGTAGTTGTAGTTGGTAGTTGTAGTTGGTAGTTGTAGTTGGTAGTTGTAGTTGGTAGTTGTAGTTGGCAGTTGTAGTTGGTAGTTGTAGTTGGTAGTTGTAGTTGGTAGTTGTAGTTGTAGCTGTAGTTGATAGTTGTAGTTGGTAGTTGTAGTTGGTAGTTGTAGTTGGTAGTTGTAGTTGGTAGTTGTAGTTGGTAGTTGTAGTTGGTAGTTGTAGTTTGTAGTTGTAGTTGGTAGTTGTAGTTGGTAGTTGTAGTTGGTAGTTGGAGTTGGTAGTTGCAGTTGGTAGTTGTAGTTGGTAGTTGTAGTTGGTAGTTGTAGTTGGTAGTTGTAGTTTGTAGTTGTAGTTGGTAGTTGTAGTTGGTAGATGTATTTGGTAGTTGTAGTTGGTCGTTGGAGTTGGTAGTTGCAGTTGGTAGTTGCAGTTGGTAGTTGTAGTTGTTGTTGTAGTTGGTAGTTGTAGTTGTAGTTGTAGTTGTAGTTGTTGTTGTAGTTGGTAGTTGTAGTTGGTAGTTGTAGTTGGTAGTTGTAGTTGGTAGTTCTAGTTGATTTGTTGTAGTTGGTAGTTGCAGTTGGTAGTTGCAGTTGGTAGTTGTAGTTCCAGTTGGTAGTTGTAGTTGTTGTTGTTTTTGTAGTTGTTGTTGTTGCAGTTGTTGTTGTTGTTGTAGTTGTTGTTGTTGTTGTAGTTGTTGTTGTTGTTGTAGTTGTAGTTGTAGTTGCAGTTGGTAGTTGTAGTTGGTAGTTGTAGTTGGTAGTTGTAATTGTAGTTGTTGTTGTAGTTGTAGTTGTAGTTGTAGTTGTAGTTGTAGTTGTAGTTGTAGTTGTAGTTGGTAGTTGTAGTTGGTAGTTGTAGTTGGTAGTTGTAGTTGGTAGCTGTAGTTGGTAGTTGTAGTTGGTAGTTGTACTTGGTAGGTGTAGTTGGTAGTTGTAGTTGGTAGTTGTAGTTGGTAGTTGTAGTTGGTAGTTGCAGTTGGTAGTTGCAGTTGGTAGCTGTAGTTTGTAGTTGTAGTTGGTAGTTGTAGTTGGTAGTTGTAGTTGGTAGTTGTAGTTGGTAGTTGTAGTTGCTAGTTGTAGTTGGTAGTTGTAGTTGGTAGTTGTAGTTGGTAGTTGTAGCTGGTAGTTGTAGTTGGTAGTTGTAGTTGGTCGTTGCAGTTGGTAGTTGTAGTTGGTAGTTGTAGTTGGTAGTTGTAGTTGGTAGTTGTAGTTGGTAGTTGTAGTTGGTAGTTGTAGTTGGTAGTTGTAGTTGTAGTTGTAGTTGGTAGTTGTAGTTGGTAGTTGTAGTTGGTAGTTGTAGTTGGTAGTTGTAGTTGGTAGTTGTAGTTGGTAGTTGTACTTGGTAGTTGTAGTTGGTAGTTGTAGTTGGTAGTTGTAGTTGGTAGTTGTAGTTGGTAGTTGTAGTTGGTAGTTGTAGTTGCTAGTTGTAGTTGGTAGTTGTAGTTGGTAGTTGTAGTTGGTAGTTGTAGCTGGTAGTTGTAGTTGGTAGTTGTAGTTGGTAGTTGCAGTTGGTAGTTGTAGTTGGTAGTTGTAGTTGGTAGTTGTAGTTGGTAGTTGTAGTTGTAGTTGTAGTTGGTAGTTGTAGTTGGTAGTTGTAGTTGGTAGTTGGAGTTGGTAGTTGCAGTTGGTAGTTGCAGTTGGTGGTTGCAGTTGGTAGTTGCAGTTGGTAGTTGCAGTTGGTAGTTGCAGTTGGTAGTTGCTGTTAGTGGTTGCAGTTGGTAGTTGCAGTTGGTAGTTGCAGTTGGTAGTTGCAGTTGGTAGTTGCAGTTGGTAGTTGCAGTTGGTAGTTGTAGTTGGTAGTTGTACTTGGTAGTTGCAGTTGGTAGTTGTAGTTGGTAGTTGTAGTTGGTAGTTGTAGTTGGTAGTTGTTGTTGGTAGTTGTAGTTGGTAGTTGCAGTTGGTAGTTGTAGTTGGTAGTTGTAGATGGTAGTTGTAGTTGGTAGTTGTAATTGGTAGTTGTAGCTGGCAGTTGTAGCTGGCAGTTGTAGCTGGCTGTTGTAGCTGGCAGTTGTAGCTGGCAGTTGTAGCTGGCAGTTGTAGCTGGTAGTTGTAGTTGGTAGTTGTAGTTGGTAGTTGTAGTTGGTAGTTGTAGTTGGTAGTTGTAGTTTGTAGTTGTAGTTGGTAGTTGTAGTTGGTAGATGTATTTGGTAGTTGTAGTTGGTCGTTGGAGTTGGTAGTTGCAGTTGGTAGTTGCAGTTGGTAGTTGTAGTTGTTGTTGTAGTTGGTAGGTGTAGTTGTAGTTGTAGTTGTAGTTGTAGTTGTTGTTGTAGTTGGTAGTTGTAGTTGGTAGTTGTAGTTGGTAGTTGTAGTTGGTAGTTGTAGTTGGTTTGTTGTAGTTGGTAGTTGCAGTTGGTAGTTGCAGTTGGTAGTTGCAGTTGGTAGTTGTAGTTCCAGTTGGTAGTTGTAGTTGTAGTTGTTGTTTTTGTAGTTGTTGTTGTTGTAGTTGTTGTTGTTGTTGTAGTTGTTGTTGTTGTAGTTGTACTTGTAGTTGCAGTTGGTAGTTGTAGTTGGTAGTTGTAGTTGGCAGTTGTAGTTGTAGTTGTTGTAGTTGTAGTTGTAGATGTAGTTGTAGTTGTAGTTGTAGTTGGTAGTTGTAGTTGGTAGTTGTAGTTGGCAGTTGTAGATGGTAGTTGTAGTTGGTAGTTGTAGTTGGTAGTTGTAGTTGGTAGTTGTAGTTGTAGTTGTTGTTGTAGTTGTAGTTGTAGTTGTAGATGGTAGTTGTAGTTGGTAGTTGTAGTTGGTAGTTGTAGCTGGCAGTTGTAGCTGGCAGTTGTAGCTGGCTGTTGTAGCTGGCAGTTGTAGCTGGCAGTTGTAGCTGGCAGTTGTAGCTGGTAGTTGTAGTTGGTAGTTGTAGTTGGTAGTTGTAGTTGTAGTTGTTGTTGTAGTTGTAGTTGTAGTTGTATTTGTAGTTGTAGTTGTACTTGTAGTTGTAGTTGTAGTTGGTAGTTGTAGTTGGTAGTTGTAGTTGGTAGTTGTAGTTGGTAGTTGTAGTTGGTAGTTGTAGTTGTAGTTGTTGTTGTAGTTGTAGTTGTAGTTGTAGTTGTAGTTGTAGTTGTAGTTGTAGTTGGTAGTTGTAGTTGGTAGTTGTAGTTGGTAGTTGTAGATGGTAGTTGTAGTTGGTAGTAGTAGTTGGTAGTTGTACTTGGTAGTTGTAGTTGGTAGTTGTAGTTGGTAGTTGTAGTTGGTAGTTGCAGTTGGTAGCTGTAGTTCGTAGTTGTAGTTGGTAGTTGTAGTTGGTAGTTGTAGTTCGTAGTTGTAGTTGGTAGTTGTAGTTGTAGTTGTTGTTGTAGTTGTAGTTGTAGTTGTAGTTGTAGTTGTAGTTGTAGTTGGTAGTTGTAGTTGGTAGTTGTAGTTGGTAGTTGTAGATGGTAGTTGTAGTTGGTAGTTGTAGTTGGTAGTTGTACTTGGTAGTTGTAGTTGGTAGTTGTAGTTGGTAGTTGTAGTTGGTAGTTGTAGTTGGTAGTTGTAGTTGGTAGTTGCAGTTGGTAGCTGTAGTTCGTAGTTGTAGTTGGTAGTTGTAGTTGGTAGTTGTAGTTGGTAGTTGTAGTTGGTAGTTGTAGTTGGTAGTTGTAGTTGGTAGTTGTAGTTGGTAGTTGTAGTTGGTAGTTGTAGCTGGTAGTTGTAGTTGGTAGTTGTAGTTGGTAGTTGTAGCTGGCAGTTGTAGCTGGCAGTTGTAGCTGGCTGTTGTAGCTGGCAGTTGTAGCTGGCAGTTGTAGCTGGCAGTTGTAGCTGGTAGTTGTAGTTGGTAGTTATTGTTGGTAGTTGTAGTTGGTAGTTGTAGTTGGTAGTTGTAGTTTGTAGTTGTAGTTGGTAGTTGTAGTTGGTAGATGTATTTGGTAGTTGTAGTTGGTGGTTGCAGTTGGTAGTTGCAGTTGGTAGCTGTAGTTCGTAGTTGTAGTTGGTAGTTGTAGTTGGTAGTTGTAGTTGGTAGTTGTAGTTGGTAATTGTAGTTGGTAGTTGTAGTTGGTAGTTGTAGTTGGTAGTTGTAGTTGGTAGTTGTAGCTGGTAGTTGTAGTTGGTAGTTGTAGTTGGTAGTTGCGGTTGGTAGTTGTAGTTGGTAGTTGTAGTTGGCAGTTGTAGATGGTAGTTGTAGTTGGTAGTTGTAGTTGGTAGTTGTACTTGGTAGTTGTAGTTGGTAGTTGTAGTTGGTAGTTGTAGTTGGTAGTTGTAGTTGGTAGTTGTAGTTGGTAGTTGCAGTTGGTAGCTGTAGTTCGTAGTTGTAGTTGGTAGTTGTAGTTGGTAGTTGTAGTTCGTAGTTGTAGTTGGTAGTTGTAGTTGGTAGTTGTAGTTGGTAGTTGTAGTTGGTAGTTGCAGTTGGTAGTTGCAGTTGGTAGTTGCAGTTGGTAGTTGCAGTTGGTAGTTGCAGTTGGTAGTTGCAGTTGGTAGTTGCAGTTAGCAGTTGCTGTTGGTAGTTGCAGTTGGTAGTTGCAGTTGGTAGTTGCAGTTGGTAGTTGCAGCTGGTAGTTGCAGTTGGTAGTTGCAGTTGGTAGTTGTAGTTGGTAGTTGTAGTTGGTAGTTGTACTTGGTTTGTTGTAGTTGGTAGTTGAAGTTGGTGGTTGTAGCTGGCAGTTGTAGCTTTCAGTTGTAGCTGGCAGTTGTAGCTGGCAGTTGTAGCTGGCAGTTGTAGCTGGCAGTTGTAGCTGGCAGTTGTAGCTGGCTGTTGTAGTTGGTAGTTGTAGTTGGTAGTTGTAGTTGGTAGTTGTAGCTGGTAGTTGTAGTTGGTAGTTGTAGTTGGTAGTTGTAGTTGGTAGTTGTAGTTGGTAGTTGTAGTTGGTAGTTGTACTTGGTAGTTGTAGTTGGTAGTTGTAGTTGGTAGTTGTAGTTGGTAGTTGGAGTTGGTAGTTGCAGTTGGTAGTTGCAGTTGGTGGTTGCAGTTGGTAGTTGCAGTTGGTAGTTGCAGTTGGTAGTTGCAGTTGGTAGTTGCTGTTGGTGGTTGCAGATGGTAGTTGCAGTTGGTAGTTGTAGTTGGTAGTTGCGGTTGGTAGTTGTAGTTGGTAGTTGTAGTTGGCAGTTGTAGATGGTAGTTGTAGTTGGTAGTTGTAGTTGGTAGTTGTACTTGGTAGTTGTAGTTGGTAGTTGTAGTTGGTAGTTGTAGTTGGTAGTTGTAGTTGGTAGTTGTAGTTGGTAGTTGCAGTTGGTAGCTGTAGTTCGTAGTTGTAGTTGGTAGTTGTAGTTGGTAGTTGTAGTTCGTAGTTGTAGTTGGTAGTTGTAGTTGGTAGTTGTAGTTGGTAGTTGAAGTTGGTGGTTGTAGCTGGCAGTTGTAGCTTTCAGTTGTAGCTGGCAGTTGTAGCTGGCAGTTGTAGCTGGCAGTTGTAGCTGGCAGTTGTAGCTGGCAGTTGTAGCTGGCTGTTGTAGTTGGTAGTTGTAGTTGGTAGTTGTAGTTGGTAGTTGTAGCTGGTAGTTGTAGTTGGTAGTTGTAGTTGGTAGTTGTAGTTGGTAGTTGCAGTTGGTAGTTGCAGTTGGTAGTTGTAGTTCCAGTTGGTAGTTGTAGTTGTTGTTGTTTTTGTAGTTGTTGTTGTTGCAGTTGTTGTTGTTGTTGTAGTTGTTGTTGTTGTTGTAGTTGTTGTTGTTGTTGTAGTTGTAGTTGTAGTTGTAGTTGGTAGTTGTAGTTGGTAGTTGTAGTTGGTAGTTGTAGTTGGTAGTTGTAGTTGGTTGTTGTAGTTGGTAGTTGAAGTTGGTAGTTGTAGCTGGCTGTTGTAGCTGGCAGTTGTAGCTGGCAGTTGTAGCTGGCAGTTGTAGCTTGCAGTTGTAGCTGGCAGTTGTAGCTGGCAGTTGTAACTGGCATTTGTAGCTGGCAGTTGTAGCTGGCAGTTGTAGCTGGCTGTTGTAGCTGGCAGTTGTAGCTGGCAGTTGTAGCTGGCAGTTGTAGCTCGTAGTTGTAGTTGGTAGTTGTAGTTGGTAGTTGTAGTTGGTAGTTGTAGTTTGTAGTTGTAGTTGGTAGTTGTAGTTGGTAGTTGTAGTTGGTAGATGTATTTGGTAGTTGTAGTTGGTCGTTGGAGTTGGTAGTTGCAGTTGGTAGTCGCAGTTGGTAGTTGCAGTTGGTAGTTGCAGGTGGTAGTTGCAGTTGGTAGTTGTAGTTGGTAGTTGTAGTTGGTAGTTGTAGTTGGTAGTTGTAGTTGGTAGTTGTAGTTGGTAGTTGTAGTTGGTAGTTGTAGTTGGTAGTTGTAGTTGTAGTTGTAGATGTAGTTGTTGTTGTAGTTGTAGTTGTAGTTGTAGTTGTAGTTGTAGTTGTAGTTGTAGTTGTAGTTGTAGTTGTAGTTGTAGTTGTAGTTGTAGTTGTAGTTGTTGTTGTTGCTGTTGTTGTTGTTGTTGTTGTTATTGTTGTAGTTGTTGTTGTGTTTGTAGTTGTTGGTGTGTCGTTGTCGTTGTCGTTGTCGTTGTTGTTGTCGTTGTTGTCGTTGTTGTCGTTGTTGTCGTTGCTGTCGTTGTTGTCGTTGTTGTCGTTGTTGTCGTTGCTGTCGTTGCTGTCGTTGCTTTCGTTGCTGTCGTTGCTGTCGTTGTTGTCGTTGTTGTCGTTGTTGCCGTTGTTGCCGTGGTTGTCGTTGTTGTCGTTGTTGTCGTTGTTGTCGTTGTTGTCGTTGTTGTCGTTGTTGTCGTTGTTGTTATTGTAGTTGTTCTCGTTGTTGTCGTCGTTGTCGTCGTTGTCGTCGTTGTCGTCGTTGTTCTCGTTGTTGTTGTTGTTGTCGTTGTTGTCGTTGTTGTTGTTGTTGCTGTTGTTGTTGTAGTTGTAGTTGTTGTTGTAGTTGTTGTTGTTGTTGTAGTTGTAGTTGTAGTTGTAGTTGTAGTTGTAGTTGTTGTTGTTGTTGTAGTTGTAGTTGTAGTAGTAGTGGTAGTTGTAGGTGTAGTTGTAGTTGTAGTTGTAGTTGTAGTTGTTGTTGTAGTTGTTGTTGTAGTTGTAGTTGTAGTTGTAGTTGCAGTTGTAGTTGTAGTTGTAGTTGTAGTTGTAGTTGTAGTCGTAGTTGTAGTTGTAGTTGTAGATGTAGTTGTAGTTGGTAGTTGTAGTTGGTAGTTGGTAGTTGTAGTTGTAGTTGTAGTTGGTAGTTGTAGTTGGTAGTTGTAGTTGGTAGTTGTAGTTGGTAGTTGTAGTTGGTAGTTGTAGTTGGTAGTTGTAGTTGTAGTTGTAGTTGTAGTTGTAGTTGATAGTTGTAGTTGGTAGTTGTAGTTGGTAGCCGTAGTTGGTAGTTGTAGTTGGTAGTTGTAGTTGGTAGTTGTAGTTCGTAGTTGTAGTTGGTAGTTGTTGTTGGTAGTTGTAGTTGGTAGATGTAGTTGGTAGTTGTAGTTGGTAGTTGTAGTTGGTAGTTGTAGTTGGTAGTTGTAGTTGGTAGTTGTAGTTGGTAGTTGTAGTTGGTAGTTGTAGTTTGTAGTTGTAGTTGGTAGTTGTAGATGGTAGTTGTAGTTGGTAGTTGTAGTTGGTAGTTGTAGTTGGTAGTTGTAGTTGGTAGTTGTAGTTGGCAGTTGTAGTTGGTAGTTGTAGTTGGTAGTTGTAGTTGGTAGTTGTAGTTGTAGCTGTAGTTGATAGTTGTAGTTGGTAGTTGTAGTTGGTAGTTGTAGTTGGTAGTTGTAGTTGGTAGTTGTAGTTGGTAGTTGTAGTTGGTAGTTGTAGTTTGTAGTTGTAGTTGGTAGTTGTAGTTGGTAGTTGTAGTTGGTAGTTGGAGTTGGTAGTTGCAGTTGGTAGTTGTAGTTGGTAGTTGTAGTTGGTAGTTGTAGTTGGTAGTTGTAGTTTGTAGTTGTAGTTGGTAGTTGTAGTTGGTAGATGTATTTGGTAGTTGTAGTTGGTCGTTGGAGTTGGTAGTTGCAGTTGGTAGTTGCAGTTGGTAGTTGTAGTTGTTGTTGTAGTTGGTAGTTGTAGTTGTAGTTGTAGTTGTAGTTGTTGTTGTAGTTGGTAGTTGTAGTTGGTAGTTGTAGTTGGTAGTTGTAGTTGGTAGTTCTAGTTGATTTGTTGTAGTTGGTAGTTGCAGTTGGTAGTTGCAGTTGGTAGTTGTAGTTCCAGTTGGTAGTTGTAGTTGTTGTTGTTTTTGTAGTTGTTGTTGTTGCAGTTGTTGTTGTTGTTGTAGTTGTTGTTGTTGTTGTAGTTGTTGTTGTTGTTGTAGTTGTAGTTGTAGTTGCAGTTGGTAGTTGTAGTTGGTAGTTGTAGTTGGTAGTTGTAATTGTAGTTGTTGTTGTAGTTGTAGTTGTAGTTGTAGTTGTAGTTGTAGTTGTAGTTGTAGTTGTAGTTGGTAGTTGTAGTTGGTAGTTGTAGTTGGTAGTTGTAGTTGGTAGCTGTAGTTGGTAGTTGTAGTTGGTAGTTGTACTTGGTAGGTGTAGTTGGTAGTTGTAGTTGGTAGTTGTAGTTGGTAGTTGTAGTTGGTAGTTGCAGTTGGTAGTTGCAGTTGGTAGCTGTAGTTTGTAGTTGTAGTTGGTAGTTGTAGTTGGTAGTTGTAGTTGGTAGTTGTAGTTGGTAGTTGTAGTTGCTAGTTGTAGTTGGTAGTTGTAGTTGGTAGTTGTAGTTGGTAGTTGTAGCTGGTAGTTGTAGTTGGTAGTTGTAGTTGGTCGTTGCAGTTGGTAGTTGTAGTTGGTAGTTGTAGTTGGTAGTTGTAGTTGGTAGTTGTAGTTGGTAGTTGTAGTTGGTAGTTGTAGTTGGTAGTTGTAGTTGTAGTTGTAGTTGGTAGTTGTAGTTGGTAGTTGTAGTTGGTAGTTGTAGTTGGTAGTTGTAGTTGGTAGTTGTAGTTGGTAGTTGTACTTGGTAGTTGTAGTTGGTAGTTGTAGTTGGTAGTTGTAGTTGGTAGTTGTAGTTGGTAGTTGTAGTTGGTAGTTGTAGTTGCTAGTTGTAGTTGGTAGTTGTAGTTGGTAGTTGTAGTTGGTAGTTGTAGCTGGTAGTTGTAGTTGGTAGTTGTAGTTGGTAGTTGCAGTTGGTAGTTGTAGTTGGTAGTTGTAGTTGGTAGTTGTAGTTGGTAGTTGTAGTTGTAGTTGTAGTTGGTAGTTGTAGTTGGTAGTTGTAGTTGGTAGTTGGAGTTGGTAGTTGCAGTTGGTAGTTGCAGTTGGTGGTTGCAGTTGGTAGTTGCAGTTGGTAGTTGCAGTTGGTAGTTGCAGTTGGTAGTTGCTGTTAGTGGTTGCAGTTGGTAGTTGCAGTTGGTAGTTGCAGTTGGTAGTTGCAGTTGGTAGTTGCAGTTGGTAGTTGCAGTTGGTAGTTGTAGTTGGTAGTTGTACTTGGTAGTTGCAGTTGGTAGTTGTAGTTGGTAGTTGTAGTTGGTAGTTGTAGTTGGTAGTTGTTGTTGGTAGTTGTAGTTGGTAGTTGCAGTTGGTAGTTGTAGTTGGTAGTTGTAGATGGTAGTTGTAGTTGGTAGTTGTAATTGGTAGTTGTAGCTGGCAGTTGTAGCTGGCAGTTGTAGCTGGCTGTTGTAGCTGGCAGTTGTAGCTGGCAGTTGTAGCTGGCAGTTGTAGCTGGTAGTTGTAGTTGGTAGTTGTAGTTGGTAGTTGTAGTTGGTAGTTGTAGTTGGTAGTTGTAGTTTGTAGTTGTAGTTGGTAGTTGTAGTTGGTAGATGTATTTGGTAGTTGTAGTTGGTCGTTGGAGTTGGTAGTTGCAGTTGGTAGTTGCAGTTGGTAGTTGTAGTTGTTGTTGTAGTTGGTAGGTGTAGTTGTAGTTGTAGTTGTAGTTGTAGTTGTTGTTGTAGTTGGTAGTTGTAGTTGGTAGTTGTAGTTGGTAGTTGTAGTTGGTAGTTGTAGTTGGTTTGTTGTAGTTGGTAGTTGCAGTTGGTAGTTGCAGTTGGTAGTTGCAGTTGGTAGTTGTAGTTCCAGTTGGTAGTTGTAGTTGTAGTTGTTGTTTTTGTAGTTGTTGTTGTTGTAGTTGTTGTTGTTGTTGTAGTTGTTGTTGTTGTAGTTGTACTTGTAGTTGCAGTTGGTAGTTGTAGTTGGTAGTTGTAGTTGGCAGTTGTAGTTGTAGTTGTTGTAGTTGTAGTTGTAGATGTAGTTGTAGTTGTAGTTGTAGTTGGTAGTTGTAGTTGGTAGTTGTAGTTGGCAGTTGTAGATGGTAGTTGTAGTTGGTAGTTGTAGTTGGTAGTTGTAGTTGGTAGTTGTAGTTGTAGTTGTTGTTGTAGTTGTAGTTGTAGTTGTAGATGGTAGTTGTAGTTGGTAGTTGTAGTTGGTAGTTGTAGCTGGCAGTTGTAGCTGGCAGTTGTAGCTGGCTGTTGTAGCTGGCAGTTGTAGCTGGCAGTTGTAGCTGGCAGTTGTAGCTGGTAGTTGTAGTTGGTAGTTGTAGTTGGTAGTTGTAGTTGTAGTTGTTGTTGTAGTTGTAGTTGTAGTTGTATTTGTAGTTGTAGTTGTACTTGTAGTTGTAGTTGTAGTTGGTAGTTGTAGTTGGTAGTTGTAGTTGGTAGTTGTAGTTGGTAGTTGTAGTTGGTAGTTGTAGTTGTAGTTGTTGTTGTAGTTGTAGTTGTAGTTGTAGTTGTAGTTGTAGTTGTAGTTGTAGTTGGTAGTTGTAGTTGGTAGTTGTAGTTGGTAGTTGTAGATGGTAGTTGTAGTTGGTAGTAGTAGTTGGTAGTTGTACTTGGTAGTTGTAGTTGGTAGTTGTAGTTGGTAGTTGTAGTTGGTAGTTGCAGTTGGTAGCTGTAGTTCGTAGTTGTAGTTGGTAGTTGTAGTTGGTAGTTGTAGTTCGTAGTTGTAGTTGGTAGTTGTAGTTGTAGTTGTTGTTGTAGTTGTAGTTGTAGTTGTAGTTGTAGTTGTAGTTGTAGTTGGTAGTTGTAGTTGGTAGTTGTAGTTGGTAGTTGTAGATGGTAGTTGTAGTTGGTAGTTGTAGTTGGTAGTTGTACTTGGTAGTTGTAGTTGGTAGTTGTAGTTGGTAGTTGTAGTTGGTAGTTGTAGTTGGTAGTTGTAGTTGGTAGTTGCAGTTGGTAGCTGTAGTTCGTAGTTGTAGTTGGTAGTTGTAGTTGGTAGTTGTAGTTGGTAGTTGTAGTTGGTAGTTGTAGTTGGTAGTTGTAGTTGGTAGTTGTAGTTGGTAGTTGTAGTTGGTAGTTGTAGCTGGTAGTTGTAGTTGGTAGTTGTAGTTGGTAGTTGTAGCTGGCAGTTGTAGCTGGCAGTTGTAGCTGGCTGTTGTAGCTGGCAGTTGTAGCTGGCAGTTGTAGCTGGCAGTTGTAGCTGGTAGTTGTAGTTGGTAGTTATTGTTGGTAGTTGTAGTTGGTAGTTGTAGTTGGTAGTTGTAGTTTGTAGTTGTAGTTGGTAGTTGTAGTTGGTAGATGTATTTGGTAGTTGTAGTTGGTGGTTGCAGTTGGTAGTTGCAGTTGGTAGCTGTAGTTCGTAGTTGTAGTTGGTAGTTGTAGTTGGTAGTTGTAGTTGGTAGTTGTAGTTGGTAATTGTAGTTGGTAGTTGTAGTTGGTAGTTGTAGTTGGTAGTTGTAGTTGGTAGTTGTAGCTGGTAGTTGTAGTTGGTAGTTGTAGTTGGTAGTTGCGGTTGGTAGTTGTAGTTGGTAGTTGTAGTTGGCAGTTGTAGATGGTAGTTGTAGTTGGTAGTTGTAGTTGGTAGTTGTACTTGGTAGTTGTAGTTGGTAGTTGTAGTTGGTAGTTGTAGTTGGTAGTTGTAGTTGGTAGTTGTAGTTGGTAGTTGCAGTTGGTAGCTGTAGTTCGTAGTTGTAGTTGGTAGTTGTAGTTGGTAGTTGTAGTTCGTAGTTGTAGTTGGTAGTTGTAGTTGGTAGTTGTAGTTGGTAGTTGTAGTTGGTAGTTGCAGTTGGTAGTTGCAGTTGGTAGTTGCAGTTGGTAGTTGCAGTTGGTAGTTGCAGTTGGTAGTTGCAGTTGGTAGTTGCAGTTAGCAGTTGCTGTTGGTAGTTGCAGTTGGTAGTTGCAGTTGGTAGTTGCAGTTGGTAGTTGCAGCTGGTAGTTGCAGTTGGTAGTTGCAGTTGGTAGTTGTAGTTGGTAGTTGTAGTTGGTAGTTGTACTTGGTTTGTTGTAGTTGGTAGTTGAAGTTGGTGGTTGTAGCTGGCAGTTGTAGCTTTCAGTTGTAGCTGGCAGTTGTAGCTGGCAGTTGTAGCTGGCAGTTGTAGCTGGCAGTTGTAGCTGGCAGTTGTAGCTGGCTGTTGTAGTTGGTAGTTGTAGTTGGTAGTTGTAGTTGGTAGTTGTAGCTGGTAGTTGTAGTTGGTAGTTGTAGTTGGTAGTTGTAGTTGGTAGTTGTAGTTGGTAGTTGTAGTTGGTAGTTGTACTTGGTAGTTGTAGTTGGTAGTTGTAGTTGGTAGTTGTAGTTGGTAGTTGGAGTTGGTAGTTGCAGTTGGTAGTTGCAGTTGGTGGTTGCAGTTGGTAGTTGCAGTTGGTAGTTGCAGTTGGTAGTTGCAGTTGGTAGTTGCTGTTGGTGGTTGCAGATGGTAGTTGCAGTTGGTAGTTGCAGTTGGTAGTTGCAGGTGGTAGTTGCAGTTGGTAGTTGCAGTTGGTAGTGGTAGTTGGTAGTTGTACTTGGTAGTTGTAGTTGGTAGTTGTAGTTGGTAGTTGTAGTTGGTAGTTGTAGTTGGTAGTTGTTGTTGGTAGTTGTAGTTGGTAGTTGCAGTTGGTAGTTGTAGTTGGTAGTTGTAGATGGTAGTTGTAGTTGGTAGTTGTAGTTGGTAGTTGTAGCTGGCAGTTGTAGCTGGCAGTTGTAGCTGGCTGTTGTAGTTGGCAGTTGTAGCTGGCAGTTGTAGCTGGCAGTTGTAGCTGGCAGTTGTAGCTGGTAGTTGTAGTTGGTAGTTGTAGTTGGTAGTTGTAGTTGGTAGTTGTAGTTGGTAGTTGTAGTTGGTAGTTGTAGTTTGTAGTTGTAGTTGGTAGTTGTAGTTGGTAGATGTATTTGGTAGTTGTAGTTGGTCGTTGAAGTTGGTAGTTGCAGTTGGTAGTTGCAGTTGGTAGTTGTAGTTGTTGTTGTAGTTGGTAGTTGTAGTTGTAGTTGTAGTTGTAGTTGTAGCTGTTGTTGTAGTTGGTAGTTGTAGTTGGTAGTTGTAGTTGGTAGTTGTAGTTGGTAGTTGTAGTTGGTTTGTTGTAGTTGGTAGTTGCAGTTGGTAGTTGCAGTTGGTAGTTGCAGTTGGTAGTTGTAGTTCCAGTTGGTAGTTGTAGTTGTTGTTTTTGTAGTTGTTGTTGTTGTAGTTGTTGTTGTTGTTGTAGTTGTTGTTGTTGTTGTAGTTGTACTTGTAGTTGCAGTTGGTAGTTGTAGTTGGTAGTTGTAGTTGGTAGTTGTAGTTGTAGTTGTTGTAGTTGTAGTTGTAGATGTAGTTGTAGTTGTAGTTGGTAGTTGTAGTTGGTAGTTGTAGTTGGCAGTTGTAGATGGTAGTTGTAGTTGGTAGTTGTAGTTGGTAGTTGTACTTGGTAGTTGTAGTTGGTAGTTGTAGTTGGTAGTTGTAGTTGGTAGTTGTAGTTGGTAGTTGTAGTTGGTAGTTGCAGTTGGTAGCTGTAGTTCGTAGTTGTAGTTGGTAGTTGTAGTTGGTAGTTGTAGTTGGTAGTTGTAGTTGGTAGTTGTAGTTGGTAGTTGTAGTTGGTAATTGTAGTTGTTAGTTGTAGTTGGTAGTTGTAGCTGGTAGTTGTAGTTGGTAGTTGTAGTTGGTAGTTGTAGTTGGTAGTTGCAGTTGGTAGTTGTAGTTGGTAGTTGTAGTTGGTAGTTGTAGTTGGTAGTTGTAGTTGGTAGTTGTAGTTGGTAGTTGTAGTTTGGTAGTTGTAGTTGGTAGTTGTAGTTGGTAGTTGCAGTTGGTAGCTGTAGTTGGTAGTTGTAGTTGGTAGTTGTAGTTGGTAGTTGTAGTTGGTAGTTGTAGTTGTAGTTGTTGTTGTAGTTGTAGTTGTAGTTGTAGGTGTAGTTGTAGTTGTACTTGCAGTTGTAGTTGTAGTTGGTAGTTGTAGTTGGTAGTTGTAGTTGGTAGTTGTAGTTGGTAGTTGTAGTTGGTAGTTGTAGTTGGTAGTTGTAGTTGTAGTTGTTGTTGTAGTTGTAGTTGTAGTTGTAGTTGTAGTTGTAGTTGGTAGTTGTAGTTGGTAGTTGTAGTTGGTAGTTGTAGATGGTAGTTGTAGTTGGTAGTTGTAGTTGGTAGTTGTACTTGGTAGTTGTAGTTGGTAGTTGTAGTTGGTAGTTGTAGTTGGTAGTTGTAGTTGGTAGTTGTAGTTGGTAGTTGTAGTTGGTAGTTGTAGTTGGTAGTTGTAGTTGGTAGTTGTAGTTGGTAGTTGTAGTTGTAGTTGTTGTTGTAGTTGTAGTTGTAGTTGTAGTTGTAGTTGTAGTTGTAGTTGTAGGTGTAGTTGTAGTTGTACTTGCAGTTGTAGTTGTAGTTGGTAGTTGTAGTTGGTAGTTGTAGTTGGTAGTTGTAGTTGGTAGTTGTAGTTGGTAGTTGTAGTTGGTAGTTGTAGTTGTAGTTGTTGTTGTAGTTGTTGTTGTAGTTGTAGTTGTAGTTGTAGTCGTAGTTGTAGTTGTAGTTGTAGATGTAGTTGTAGTTGGTAGTTATAGTTGGTAGTTGTAGTTGGTAGTTGGTAGTTGGTAGTTGTAGTTGTAGTTGTAGTTGGTAGTTGTAGTTGGTAGTTGTAGTTGGTAGTTGTAGTTGGTAGTTGTAGTTGGTAGTTGTAGTTGGTAGTTGTAGTTGGTAGTTGTAGTTGGTAGTTGTAGTTGTAGTTGTTGTTGTAGTTGTAGTTGTAGTTGTAGTTGTAGTTGTAGTTGTAGTTGGTAGTTGTAGTTGGTAGTTGTAGTTGGTAGTTGTAGATGGTAGTTGTAGTTGGTAGTTGTAGTTGGTAGTTGTACTTGGTAGTTGTAGTTGGTAGTTGTAGTTGGTAGTTGTAGTTGGTAGTTGTAGTTGGTAGTTGTAGTTGGTAGTTGCAGTTGGTAGCTGTAGTTCGTAGTTGTAGTTGGTAGTTGTAGTTGGTAGTTGTAGTTGGTAGTTGTAGTTGGTAGTTGTAGTTGGTAGTTGTAGTTGGTAGTTGTAGTTGGTAGTTGTAGTTGGTAGTTGTAGTTTGTAGTTGTAGTTGGTAGTTGTAGTTGGTAGATGTATTTGGTAGTTGTAGTTGGTCGTTGGAGTTGGTAGTTGCAGTTGGTAGTTGCAGTTGGTAGTTGTAGTTGTTGTTGTAGTTGGTCGTTGTAGTTGTAGTTGTAGTTGTAGTTGTAGTTGTTGTTGTAGTTGGTAGTTGTAGTTGGTAGTTGTAGTTGGTAGTTGTAGTTGGTAGTTGTAGTTGGTAGTTGTAGTTGGTAGTTGTAGTTGTAGTTGTAGTTGGTAGTTGTAGTTGGTAGTTGTAGTTGGTAGTTGTAGTTGGTAGCTGTAGTTGTAGCTGTAGTTGATAGTTGTAGTTGGTAGTTGTAGTTGGTAGTTGTAGTTGGTAGTTGTAGTTGGTAGTTGTAGTTGGTAGTTGTAGTTGGTAGTTGTAGTTGGTAGTTGTAGTTGTAGTTGTAGTTGTAGTTGGTAGTTGTAGTTGGTAGTTGTAGTTGGTAGTTGGAGTTGGTAGTTGGAGTTGGTAGTTGCAGTTGGTAGTTGCAGTTGGTAGTTGTAGTTGGTAGTTGTAGTTGGTAGTTGTAGTTGGTAGTTGTAGTTGGTAGTTGTAGTTGGTAGTTGTAGTTGGTAGTTGTAGTTGGTAGTTGCAGTTGGTAGTTGTAGTTGGTAGTTGTAGTTGGTAGTTGTAGTTGGTAGTTGTAGTTGGTAGTTGTAGCTGGCAGTTGTAGCTGGCAGTTGTAGCTGGCTGTTGTAGCTGGCTGTTGTAGCTGGCAGTTGTAGCTGGCAGTTGTAGCTGGTAGTTGTAGTTGGTAGTTGTAGTTGGTAGTTGTAGTTGGTAGTTGTAGTTGGTAGTTGTAGTTTGTAGTTGTAGTTGGTAGATGTATTTGGTAGTTGTAGTTGGTCGTTGGAGTTGGTAGTTGCAGTTGGTAGTTGCAGTTGGTAGTTGTAGTTGTTGTTGTAGTTGGTAGTTGTAGTTGTAGTTGTAGTTGTAGTTGTAGTTGTTGTTGTAGTTGGTAGTTGTAGTTGGTAGTTGTAGTTGGTAGTTGTAGTTGGTAGTTCTAGTTGGTTTGTTGTAGTTGGTAGTTGCAGTTGGTAGTTGCAGTTGGTAGTTGCAGTTGGTAGTTGTAGTTGGTAGTTGCAGTTGGTAGTTGCAGTTGGTAGTTGCAGTTGGTAGTTGCAGTTGGTAGTTGCAGTTGGTAGTTGCAGTTGGTACTTGCAGTTGGTAGTTGTAGTTGGTAGTTGTAGTTGGTAGTTGTAGTTGGTTTGTTGTAGTTGGTTTGTTGTAGTTGGTAGTTGTAGTTGGTAGTTGTAGTTGGTAGTTGTAGTTGGTAGTTGTAGTTGGTAGTTGTAGTTGGTAGTTGTAGTTGGTAGTTGAAGTTGGTAGTTGTAGCTGGCTGTTGTAGCTGGCTGTTGTAGCTGGCAGTTGTAGCTGGCAGTTGTAGCTGGCAGTTGTAGCTTGCAGTTGTAGCTGGCAGTTGTAGCTGGCAGTTGTAACTGGCATTTGTAGCTGGCAGTTGTAGCTGGCAGTTGTAGCTGGCTGTTGTAGCTGGCAGTTGTAGCTGGCAGTTGTAGCTGGCAGTTGTAGCTGGCAGTTGTAGCTCGTAGTTGTAGTTGGTAGTTGTAGTTGGTAGTTGCAGTTGGTAGTTGTAGTTTGTAGTTGTAGTTGGTAGTTGTAGTTGGTAGTTGTAGTTGGTAGATGTATTTGGTAGTTGTAGTTGGTCGTTGGAGTTGGTAGTTGCAGTTGGTAGTCGCAGTTGGTAGTTGCAGTTGGTAGTTGCAGGTGGTAGTTGCAGTTGGTAGTTGTAGTTGGTAGTTGTAGTTGGTAGTTGTAGTTGGTAGTTGTAGTTGGTAGTTGTAGTTGGTAGTTGTAGTTGGTAGTTGTAGTTGGTAGTTGTAGTTGTAGTTGTAGTTGTAGTTGTTGTTGTAGTTGTAGTTGTAGTTGTAGTTGTAGTTGTAGTTGTAGTTGTAGTTGTAGTTGTAGTTGTAGTTGTAGTTGTAGTTGTAGTTGTAGTTGTAGTTGTAGTTGTTGTTGTTGCTGTTGTTGTTGTTGTTGTTGTTATTGTTGTAGTTGTTGTTGTGGTTGTAGTTGTTGGTGTGTCGTTGTCGTTGTCGTTGTCGTTGTTGTTGTCGTTGTTGTCGTTGTTGTCGTTGTTGTCGTTGCTGTCGTTGTTGTCGTTGTTGTCGTTGCTGTCGTTGCTGTCGTTGCTTTCGTTGCTGTCGTTGCTGTCGTTGTTGTCGTTGTTGTCGTTGTTGCCGTTGTTGCCGTGGTTGTCGTTGTTGTCGTTGTTGTCGTTGTTGTCGTTGTTGTCGTTGTTGTCGTTGTTGTCGTTGTTGTTATTGTAGTTGTTCTCGTTGTTGTCGTCGTTGTCGTCGTTGTCGTCGTTGTCGTCGTTGTCGTCGTTGTTCTCGTTGTTGTTGTTGTTGTCGTTGTTGTCGTTGTTGTTGTTGTTGCTGTTGTTGTTGTAGTTGTAGTTGTTGTTGTAGTTTTTGTTGTTGTTGTAGTTGTAGTTGTAGTTGTAGTTGTAGTTGTAGTTGTTGTTGTTGTTGTAGTTGTAGTTGTAGTAGTAGTTGTAGTTGTAGGTGTAGTTGTAGTTGTAGTTGTAGTTGTAGTTGTTGTTGTAGTTGTTGTTGTAGTTGTAGTTGTAGTTGTAGTTGCAGTTGTAGTTGTAGTTGTAGTTGTAGTTGTAGTCGTAGTTGTAGTTGTAGTTGTAGATGTAGTTGTAGTTGGTAGTTATAGTTGGTAGTTGTAGTTGGTAGTTGGTAGTTGTAGTTGTAGTTGTAGTTGGTAGTTGTAGTTGGTAGTTGTAGTTGGTAGTTGTAGTTGGTAGTTGTAGTTGGTAGTTGTAGTTGGTAGTTGTAGTTGGTAGTTGTAGTTGTAGTTGTAGTTGTAGTTGATAGTTGTAGTTGGTAGTTGTAGTTGGTAGTCGTAGTTGGTAGTTGTAGTTGGTAGTTGTAGTTGGTAGTTGTAGTTCGTAGTTGTAGTTGGTAGTTGTTGTTGGTAGTTGTAGTTGGTAGTTGTAGTTGGTAGTTGTAGTTGGTAGTTGTAGTTGGTAGTTGTAGTTGGTAGTTGTAGTTGGTAGTTGTAGTTGGTAGTTGTAGTTGGTAGTTGTAGTTTGTAGTTGTAGTTAGGAAGTTGTAGATGGTAGTTGTAGTTGGTAGTTGTAGTTGGTAGTTGTAGTTGGTAGTTGTAGTTGGTAGTTGTAGTTGGCAGTTGTAGTTGGTAGTTGTAGTTGGTAGTTGTAGTTGGTAGTTGTAGTTGTAGCTGTAGTTGATAGTTGTAGTTGGTAGTTGTAGTTGGTAGTTGTAGTTGGTAGTTGTAGTTTGTAGTTGTAGTTGGTAGTTGTAGTTGGTAGTTGTAGTTGTAGTTGTAGTTGGTAGTTGTAGTTGGTAGTTGTAGTTGGTAGTTGGAGTTGGTAGTTGCAGTTGGTAGTTGCAGTTAGTAGTTGCAGTTGGTAGTTGTAGTTGGTAGTTGTAGTTGGTAGTTGTAGTTGGTAGTTGTAGTTGGTAGTTGTAGTTGGTAGTTGTAGTTGGTAGTTGTAGTTGGTAGTTGTAGTTGGTAGTTGTAGTTGGTAGTTGTAGTTGGTAGTTGTAGTTGGTAGTTGCAGTTGGTAGTTGTAGTTGGTAGTTGTAGTTGGTAGTTGCAGTTGGTACTTGCAGTTGGTAGTTGTAGTTGGTAGTTGTAGTTGGTAGTTGTAGTTGGTAGTTGTAGTTGGTTTGTTGTAGTTGGTTTGTTGTAGTTGGTAGTTGTAGTTGGTAGTTGTAGTTGGTAGTTGTAGTTGGTAGTTGTAGTTGGTAGTTGTAGTTGGTAGTTGTAGTTGGTAGTTGTAGTTGGTAGTTGAAGTTGGTAGTTGTAGCTGGCTGTTGTAGCTGGCAGTTGTAGCTGGCAGTTGTAGCTGGCAGTTGTAGCTTGCAGTTATAGCTGGCAGTTGTAGCTGGCAGTTGTAACTGGCAGTTGTAGCTCGTAGTTGTAGTTGGTAGTTGTAGTTGGTAGTTGTAGTTGGTAGTTGTAGTTTGTAGTTGTAGTTGGTAGTTGTAGTTGGTAGTTGTAGTTGGTAGATGTATTTGGTAGTTGTAGTTGGTCGTTGGAGTTGGTAGTTGCAGTTGGTAGTCGCAGTTGGTAGTTGCAGTTGGTAGTTGCAGGTGGTAGTTGCAGTTGGTAGTTGTAGTTGGTAGTTGTAGTTGGTAGTTGTAGTTGGTAGTTGTAGTTGGTAGTTGTAGTTGGTAGTTGTAGTTGGTAGTTGTAGTTGGTAGTTGTAGTTGTAGTTGTAGTTGTAGTTGTTGTTGTAGTTGTAGTGGTAGTGGTAGTTGTAGTTGTAGTTGTAGTTGTAGTTGTAGTTGTAGTTGTAGTTGTAGTTGTAGTTGTAGTTGTTGTTGTTGCTGTTGTTGTTGTTGTTGTTGTTATTGTTGTAGTTGTTGTTGTGGTTGTAGTTGTTGGTGTGTCGTTGTCGTTGTCGTTGTCGTTGTTGTTGTCGTTGTTGTCGTTGTTGTCGTTGTTGTCGTTGCGGTCGTTGTTGTCGTTGTTGTCGTTGCTGTCGTTGCTGTCGTTGCTTTCGTTGCTGTCGTTGCTGTCGTTGTTGTCGTTGTTGTCGTTGTTGCCGTTGTTGCCGTGGTTGTCGTTGTTGTCGTTGTTGTCGTTGTTGTCGTTGTTGTCGTTGTTGTCGTTGTTGTCGTTGTTGTTATTGTAGTTGTTCTCGTTGTTGTCGTCGTTGTCGTCGTTGTCGTCGTTGTCGTCGTTGTTCTCGTTGTTGTTGTTGTTGTCGTTGTTGTCGTTGTTGTTGTTGTTGCTGTTGTTGTTGTAGTTGTAGTTGTTGTTGTAGTTGTTGTTGTTGTTGTAGTTGTAGTTGTAGTTGTAGTTGTAGTTGTAGTTGTTGTTGTTGTTGTAGTTGTAGTTGTAGTAGTAGTTGTAGTTGTAGGTGTAGTTGTAGTTGTAGTTGTAGTTGTAGTTGTTGTTGTAGTTGTTGTTGTAGTTGTAGTTGTAGTTGTAGTTGCAGTTGTAGTTGTAGTTGTAGTTGTAGTTGTAGTCGTAGTTGTAGTTGTAGTTGTAGATGTAGTTGTAGTTGGTAGTTGTAGTTGGTAGTTGTAGTTGGTAGTTGGTAGTTGTAGTTGTAGTTGTAGTTGGTAGTTGTAGTTGGTAGTTGTAGTTGGTAGTTGTAGTTGGTAGTTGTAGTTGGTAGTTGTAGTTGGTAGTTGTAGTTGGTAGTTGTAGTTGTAGTTGTAGTTGTAGTTGATAGTTGTAGTTGGTAGTTGTAGTTGGTAGTCGTAGTTGGTAGTTGTAGTTGGTAGTTGTAGTTGGTAGTTGTAGTTCGTAGTTGTAGTTGGTAGTTGTTGTTGGTAGTTGTAGTTGGTAGTTGTAGTTGGTAGTTGTAGTTGGTAGTTGTAGTTGGTAGTTGTAGTTGGTAGTTGTAGTTGGTAGTTGTAGTTGGTAGATGTAGTTTGTAGTTGTAGTTGGTAGTTGTAGATGGTAGTTGTAGTTGGTAGTTGTAGTTGGTAGTTGTAGTTGGTAGTTGTAGTTGGTAGTTGTAGTTGGCAGTTGTAGTTGGTAGTTGTAGTTGGTAGTTGTAGTTGGTAGTTGTAGTTGTAGCTGTAGTTGATAGTTGTAGTTGGTAGTTGTAGTTGGTAGTTGTAGTTGGTAGTTGTAGTTGGTAGTTGTAGTTGGTAGTTGTAGTTGGTAGTTGTAGTTGTAGTTGTAGTTGGTAGTTGTAGTTGGTAGTTGTAGTTGGTAGTTGGAGTTGGTAGTTGCAGTTGGTAGTTGCAGTTAGTAGTTGCAGTTGGTAGTTGTAGTTGGTAGTTGTAGTTGGTAGTTGTAGTTGGTAGTTGTAGTTGGTAGTTGTAGTTGGGAGTTGTAGTTGGTAGTTGTAGTTGGTAGTTGTAGTTGGTAGTTGTAGTTGGTAGTTGTAGTTGGTAGTTGTAGTTGGTAGTTGCAGTTGGTAGTTGTAGTTGGTAGTTGTAGTTGGTAGTTGTAGTTGGTAGTTGTAGTTGGTAGTTGTAGCTGGCAGTTGTAGCTGGCAGTTGTAGCTGGCTGTTGTAGCTGGCAGTTGTAGCTGGCAGTTGTAGCTGGCAGTTGTAGCTGGTAGTTGTAGTTGGTAGTTGTAGTTGGTAGTTGTAGTTGGTAGTTGTAGTTGGTAGTTGTAGTTTGTAGTTGTAGTTGGTAGTTGTAGTTGGTAGATGTATTTGGTAGTTGTAGTTGGTCGTTGGAGTTGGTAGTTGCAGTTGGTAGTTGCAGTTGGTAGTTGTAGTTGTTGTTGTAGTTGGTAGTTGTAGTTGTAGTTGTAGTTGTAGTTGTTGTTGTAGTTGGTAGTTGTAGTTGGTAGTTGTAGTTGGTAGTTGTAGTTGGTAGTTGTAGTTGGTAGTTCTAGTTGATTTGTGGTAGTTGGTAGTTGCAGTTGGTAGTTGCAGTTGGTAGTTGTAGTTCCAGTTGGTAGTTGTAGTTGTTGTTGTTTTTGTAGTTGTTGTTGTTGCAGTTGTTGTTGTTGTTGTAGTTGTTGTTGTTGTTGTAGTTGTTGTTGTTGTTGTAGTTGTAGTTGTAGTTGCAGTTGGTAGTTTTAGTTGGTAGTTGTAGTTGGTAGTTGTAATTGCAGTTGTTGTTGTAGTTGTAGTTGTAGTTGTAGTTGTAGTTGTAGTTGTAGTTGTAGTTGTAGTTGGTAGTTGTAGTTGGTAGTTGTAGTTGGTAGTTGTAGTTGGTAGCTGTAGTTGGTAGTTGTAGTTGGTAGTTGTACTTGGTAGGTGTAGTTGGTAGTTGTAGTTGGTAGTTGTAGTTGGTAGTTGTAGTTGGTAGTTGTAGTTGTTAGTTGCAGTTGGTAGTTGCAGTTGGTAGCTGTAGTTTGTAGTTGTAGTTGGTAGTTGTAGTTGGTAGTTGTAGTTGGTAGTTGTAGTTGGTAGTTGTAGTTGCTAGTTGTAGTTGGTAGTTGTAGTTGGTAGTTGTAGTTGGTAGTTGTAGCTGGTAGTTGTAGTTGGTAGTTGTAGTTGGTAGTTGCAGTTGGTAGTTGTAGTTGGTAGTTGTAGTTGGTAGTTGTAGTTGGTAGTTGTAGTTGGTAGTTGTAGTTGGCAGTTGTAGTTGGTAGTTGTAGTTGGTAGTTGTAGTTGGTAGTTGTAGTTGTAGCTGTAGTTGATAGTTGTAGTTGGTAGTTGTAGTTGTAGTTGTAGTTGGTAGTTGTAGTTGGTAGTTGTAGTTGGTAGTTGTAGTTGGTAGTTGTAGTTGGTAGTTGTAGTTGGTAGTTGTAGTTGGTAGTTGTAGTTGTAGTTGTAGTTGTAGTTGTAGTTGATAGTTGTAGTTGGTAGTTGTAGTTGGTAGTCGTAGTTGGTAGTTGTAGTTGGTATTTGCAGTTGGTAGTTGTAGTTCGTAGTTGTAGTTGGTAGTTGTTGTTGGTAGTTGTAGTTGGTAGTTGTAGTTGGTAGTTGTAGTTGGTAGTTGTAGTTGGTAGTTGTAGTTGGTAGTTGGTAGTTGTAGTTGTAGTTGGTAGTTGTAGTTGGTAGTTGTAGTTGGTAGTTGTAGTTGGTAGTTGTAGTTGGTAGTTGTAGTTGGTAGTTGTAGTTGTAGTTGTAGTTGTAGTTGATAGTTGTAGTTGGTAGTTGTAGTTGGTAGTCGTAGTTGGTAGTTGTAGTTGGTAGTTGTAGTTGGTAGTTGTAGTTCGTAGTTGTAGTTGGTAGTTGTTGTTGGTAGTTGTAGTTGGTAGTTGTAGTTGGTAGTTGTAGTTGGTAGTTGTAGTTGGTAGTTGTAGTTGGTAGTTGTAGTTGGTAGTTGTAGTTGGTAGTTGTAGTTGGTAGTTGTTGTTGGTAGTTGTAGTTGGTAGTTGCAGTTGGTAGTTGTACTTGGTAGTTGTAGATGGTAGTTGTAGTTGGTAGTTGTAGTTGGTAGTTGTAGCTGGCAGTTGTAGCTGGCAGTTGTAGCTGGCTGTTGTAGCTGGCAGTTGTAGCTGGCAGTTGTAGCTGGCAGTTGTAGCTGGTAGTTGTAGTTGGTAGTTGTAGTTGGTAGTTGTAGTTGGTAGTTGTAGTTGGTAGTTGTAGTTTGTAGTTGTAGTTTGTAGTTGTAGTTGGTAGTTGTAGTTGGTAGATGTATTTGGTAGTTGTAGTTGGTCGTTGGAGTTGGTAGTTGCAGTTGGTAGTTGCAGTTGGTAGTTGTAGTTGTTGTTGTAGTTGGTAGGTGTAGTTGTAGTTGTAGTTGTAGTTGTAGTTGTTGTTGTAGTTGGTAGTTGTAGTTGGTAGTTGTAGTTGGTAGTTGTAGTTGGTAGTTGTAGTTGGCTTGTTGTAGTTGGTAGTTGCAGTTGGTAGTTGCAGTTGGTAGTTGCAGTTGGTAGTTGTAGTTCCAGTTGGTAGTTGTAGTTGTTGTTTTTGTAGTTGTTGTTGTTGTAGTTGTTGTTGTTGTTGTAGTTGTTGTTGTTGTAGTTGTACTTGTAGTTGCAGTTGGTAGTTGTAGTTGGAAGTTGTAGTTGGTAGTTGTAGTTGTAGTTGTTGTAGTTGTAGTTGTAGATGTAGTTGTAGTTGTAGTTGGTAGTTGTAGTTGGTAGTTGTAGTTGGCAGTTGTAGATGGTTGTTGTAGTTGGTAGTTGTAGTTGGTAGTTGTACTTGGTAGTTGTAGTTGGTAGTTGTAGTTGGTAGTTGTAGTTGGTAGTTGTAGTTGGTAGTTGCAGTTGGTAGCTGTAGTTCGTAGTTGTAGTTGGTAGTTGTAGTTGGTAGTTGTAGTTGGTAGTTGTAGTTGGTAGTTGTAGTTGGTAGTTGTAGTTGGTAGTTGTAGTTGGTAATTGTAGTTGTTAGTTGTAGTTGGTAGTTGTAGCTGGTAGTTGTAGTTGGTAGTTGTAGTTGGTAGTTGCAGTTGGTAGTTGTAGTTGGTAGTTGTAGTTGGTAGTTGTAGTTGGTAGTTGTAGTTGGTAGTTGTAGTTGGTAGTTGTAGTTGGTAGTTGTAGTTGGTAGTTGCAGTTGGTAGCTGTAGTTGGTAGTTGTAGTTGGTAGTTGTAGTTGGTAGTTGTAGTTGGTAGTTGTAGTTGTAGTGGTTGTTGTAGTTGTAGTTGTAGTTGTAGTTGTAGTTGTAGTTGTACTTGTAGTTGTAGTTGTAGTTGGTAGTTGTAGTTGGTAGTTGTAGTTGGTAGTTGTAGTTGGTAGTTGTAGTTGGTAGTTGTAGTTGTAGTTGTTGTTGTAGTTGTAGTTGTAGTTGTAGTTGTAGTTGTAGTTGTAGTTGGTAGTTGTAGTTGGTAGTTGTAGTTGGTAGTTGTAGATGGTAGTTGTAGTTGGTAGTTGTAGTTGGTAGTTGTACTTGGTAGTTGTAGTTGGTAGTTGTAGTTGGTAGTTGTAGTTGGTAGTTGTAGTTGGTAGTTGTAGTTGGTAGTTGCAGTTGGTAGCTGTAGTTCGTAGTTGTAGTTGGTAGTTGTAGTTGGTAGTTGTAGTTGGTAGTTGCATTTGGTAGTTGTAGTTGGTAGTTGTAGTTGGTAGTTGTAGTTGGTAGTTGTAGTTGGTAGTTGTAGCTGGTAGTTGTAGTTGGTAGTTGTAGTTGGTAGTTGTAGCTGGCAGTTGTAGCTGGCAGTTGTAGCTGGCTGTTGTAGCTGGCAGTTGTAGCTGGCAGTTGTAGCTGGCAGTTGTAGCTGGTAGTTGTAGTTGGTAGTTGTTGTTGGTAGTTGTAGTTGGTAGTTGTAGTTGGTAGTTGTAGTTTGTAGTTGTAGTTGGTAGTTGTAGTTGGTAGATGTATTTGGTAGTTGTAGTTGGTCGTTGCAGT
Organism: Andrena hattorfiana; assembly: GCA_944738655.2. Taxonomy (NCBI): domain Eukaryota; kingdom Metazoa; phylum Arthropoda; class Insecta; order Hymenoptera; family Andrenidae; genus Andrena; species Andrena hattorfiana. The sequence goes on along the minus strand of OX122890.1, from coordinate 48,707,696 downwards.
TGGTAGTTGCAGTTGGTAGCTGTAGTTCGTAGTTGTAGTTGGTAGTTGTAGTTGGTAGTTGTAGTTGGTAGTTGTAGTTGGTAGTTGTAGTTGGTAGTTGTAGTTGGTAGTTGTAGTTGGTAGTTGTAGCTGGTAGTTGTAGTTGGTAGTTGTAGTTGGTAGTTGCAGTTGGTAGTTGTAGTTGGTAGTTGTAGTTGGCAGTTGTAGATGGTAGTTGTAGTTGGTAGTTGTAGTTGGTAGTTGTACTTGGTAGTTGTAGTTGGTAGTTGTAGTTGGTAGTTGTAGTTGGTAGTTGTAGTTGGTAGTTGTAGTTGGTAGTTGCAGTTGGTAGCTGTAGTTCGTAGTTGTAGTTGGTAGTTGTAGTTGGTAGTTGTAGTTCGTAGTTGTAGTTGGTAGTTGTAGTTGGTAGTTGTAGTTGGTAGTTGTAGTTGGTAGTTGCAGTTGGTAGTTGCAGTTGGTAGTTGCAGTTGGTAGTTGCAGTTGGTAGTTGCAGTTGGTAGTTGCAGTTAGCAGTTGCTGTTGGTAGTTGCAGTTGGTAGTTGCAGTTGGTAGTTGCAGTTGGTAGTTGCAGCTGGTAGTTGCAGTTGGTAGTTGCAGTTGGTAGTTGTAGTTGGTAGTTGTAGTTGGTAGTTGTACTTGGTTTGTTGTAGTTGGTAGTTGAAGTTGGTGGTTGTAGCTGGCAGTTGTAGCTTTCAGTTGTAGCTGGCAGTTGTAGCTGGCAGTTGTAGCTGGCAGTTGTAGCTGGCAGTTGTAGCTGGCAGTTGTAGCTGGCTGTTGTAGTTGGTAGTTGTAGTTGGTAGTTGTAGTTGGTAGTTGTAGCTGGTAGTTGTAGTTGGTAGTTGTAGTTGGTAGTTGTAGTTGGTAGTTGTAGTTGGTAGTTGTAGTTGGATGTTGTACTTGGTAGTTGTAGTTGGTAGTTGTAGTTGGTAGTTGTAGTTGGTAGTTGTAGTTGGTAGTTGTAGTTGGTAGTTGTAGTTGTAGTTGTAGTTGTAGTTGGTAGTTGTAGTTGGTAGTTGTAGTTGGTAGTTGGAGTTGGTAGTTGCAGTTGGTAGTTGCAGTTGGTGGTTGCAGTTGGTAGTTGCAGTTGGTAGTTGCAGTTGGTAGTTGCAGTTGGTAGTTGCTGTTGGTGGTTGCAGATGGTAGTTGCAGTTGGTAGTTGCAGTTGGTAGTTGCAGGTGGTAGTTGCAGTTGGTAGTTGCAGTTGGTAGTGGTAGTTGGTAGTTGTACTTGGTAGTTGTAGTTGGTAGTTGTAGTTGGTAGTTGTAGTTGGTAGTTGTAGTTGGTAGTTGTTGTTGGTAGTTGTAGTTGGTAGTTGCAGTTGGTAGTTGTAGTTGGTAGTTGTAGATGGTAGTTGTAGTTGGTAGTTGTAGTTGGTAGTTGTAGCTGGCAGTTGTAGCTGGCAGTTGTAGCTGGCTGTTGTAGCTGGCAGTTGTAGCTGGCAGTTGTAGCTGGCAGTTGTAGCTGGTAGTTGTAGTTGGTAGTTGTTGTTGGTAGTTGTAGTTGGTAGTTGTAGTTGGTAGTTGTAGTTTGTAGTTGTAGTTGGTAGTTGTAGTTGGTAGATGTATTTGGTAGTTGTAGTTGGTCGTTGCAGTTGGTAGTTGCAGTTGGTAGCTGTAGTTCGTAGTTGTAGTTGGTAGTTGTAGTTGGTAGTTGTAGTTGGTAGTTGTAGTTGGTAGTTGTAGTTGGTAGTTGTAGTTGGTAGTTGTAGTTGGTAGTTGTAGTTGGTAGTTGTAGTTGGTAGTTGTAGTTGGTAGTTGTAGCTGGTAGTTGTAGTTGGTAGTTGTAGTTGGTAGTTGCAGTTGGTAGTTGTAGTTGGTAGTTGTAGTTGGCAGTTGTAGATGGTAGTTGTAGTTGGTAGTTGTAGTTGGTAGTTGTACTTGGTAGTTGTAGTGGGTAGTTGTAGTTGGTAGTTGTAGTTGGTAGTTGTAGTTGGTAGTTGTAGTTGGTAGTTGCAGTTGGTAGCTGTAGTTCGTAGTTGTAGTTGGTAGTTGTAGTTGGTAGTTGTAGTTCGTAGTTGTAGTTGGTAGTTGTAGTTGGTAGTTGTAGTTGGTAGTTGTAGTTGGTAGTTGTAGTTGGTAGTTGTACTTGGTTTGTTGTAGTTGGTAGTTGAAGTTGGTAGTTGTAGTTGGTAGTTGTAGTTGGTAGTTGTAGTTGGTAGTTGTAGTTGGTAGTTGTAGCTGGCTGTTGTAGCTGGCAGTTGTAGCTGGCAGTTGTAGCTTGCAGTTGTTGCTGGCAGTTGTAGCTGGCAGTTGTAGCTGGCAGTTGTAGCTGGCAGTTGTAGCTGGCAGTTGTAGCTGGCTGTTGTAGTTGGTAGTTGTAGTTGGTAGTTGTAGTTGGTAGTTGTAGCTGGTAGTTGTAGTTGGTAGTTGTAGTTGGTAGTTGCAGTTGGTAGTTGTAGTTGGTAGTTGTAGTTGGTAGTTGTAGTTGGTAGTTGTAGTTGGTAGTTGTAGTTGGTAGTTGTACTTGGTAGTTATAGTTGGTAGTTGTAGTTGGTAGTTGTAGTTGGTAGTTGTAGTTGGTAGTTGTAGTTGGTAGTTGTAGTTGGTAGTTGTAGTTGGTAGTTGCAGTTGGTAGTTGTAGTTGGTAGTTGTAGTTGGTAGTTGTAGTTGGTAGTTGTAGTTGGTAGTTGTAGTTGGTAGTTGTAGTTGTAGTTGTAGATGTAGTTGTTGTTGTAGTTGTAGTTGTAGTTGTAGTTGTAGTTGTAGTTGTAGTTGTAGTTGTAGTTGTAGTTGTAGTTGTAGTTGTAGTTGTAGTTGTAGTTGTTGTTGTTGCTGTTGTTGTTGTTGTTGTTGTTGTTGTTGTTATTGTTGTAGTTGTTGTTGTGTTTGTAGTTGTTGGTGTGTCGTTGTCGTTGTTGTTGTCGTTGTTGTCGTTGTTGTCGTTGTTGTCGTTGCTGTCGTTGTTGTCGTTGTTGTCGTTGCTGTCGTTGCTGTCGTTGCTTTCGTTGCTGTCGTTGCTGTCGTTGTTGTCGTTGTTGTCGTTGTTGCCGTTGTTGCCGTGGTTGTCGTTGTTGTCGTTGTTGTCGTTGTTGTCGTTGTTGTCGTTGTTGTCGTTGTTGTTATTGTAGTTGTTCTCGTTGTTGTCGTCGTTGTCGTCGTTGTCGTCGTTGTCGTCGTTGTTCTCGTTGTTGTTGTTGTTGTCGTTGTTGTCGTTGTTGTTGTTGTTGCTGTTGTTGTTGTAGTTGTAGTTGTTGTTGTAGTTGTTGTTGTTGTTGTAGTTGTAGTTGTAGTTGTAGTTGTAGTTGTAGTTGTTGTTGTTGTTGTAGTTGTAGTTGTAGTAGTAGTTGTAGTTGTAGGTGTAGTTGTAGTTGTAGTTGTAGTTGTAGTTGTTGTTGTAGTTGTTGTTGTAGTTGTAGTTGTAGTTGTAGTTGCAGTTGTAGTTGTAGTTGTAGTTGTAGTTGTAGTCGTAGTTGTAGTTGTAGTTGTAGATGTAGTTGTAGTTGGTAGTTGTAGTTGGTAGTTGGTAGTTGTAGTTGTAGTTGTAGTTGGTAGTTGTAGTTGGTAGTTGTAGTTGGTAGTTGTAGTTGGTAGTTGTAGTTGGTAGTTGTAGTTGGTAGTTGTAGTTGTAGTTGTAGTTGTAGTTGTAGTTGATAGTTGTAGTTGGTAGTTGTAGTTGGTAGCCGTAGTTGGTAGTTGTAGTTGGTAGTTGTAGTTGGTAGTTGTAGTTCGTAGTTGTAGTTGGTAGTTGTTGTTGGTAGTTGTAGTTGGTAGATGTAGTTGGTAGTTGTAGTTGGTAGTTGTAGTTGGTAGTTGTAGTTGGTAGTTGTAGTTGGTAGTTGTAGTTGGTAGTTGTAGTTGGTAGTTGTAGTTTGTAGTTGTAGTTGGTAGTTGTAGATGGTAGTTGTAGTTGGTAGTTGTAGTTGGTAGTTGTAGTTGGTAGTTGTAGTTGGTAGTTGTAGTTGGCAGTTGTAGTTGGTAGTTGTAGTTGGTAGTTGTAGTTGGTAGTTGTAGTTGTAGCTGTAGTTGATAGTTGTAGTTGGTAGTTGTAGTTGGTAGTTGTAGTTGGTAGTTGTAGTTGGTAGTTGTAGTTGGTAGTTGTAGTTGGTAGTTGTAGTTGTAGTTGTAGTTGGTAGTTGTAGTTGGTAGTTGTAGTTGGTAGTTGGAGTTGGTAGTTGCAGTTGGTAGTTGTAGTTGGTAGTTGTAGTTGGTAGTTGTAGTTGGTAGTTGTAGTTTGTAGTTGTAGTTGGTAGTTGTAGTTGGTAGATGTATTTGGTAGTTGTAGTTGGTCGTTGGAGTTGGTAGTTGCAGTTGGTTGTTGCAGTTGGTAGTTGTAGCTGTTGTTGTAGTTGGTAGTTGTAGTTGTAGTTGTAGTTGTAGTTGTTGTTGTAGTTGGTAGTTGTAGTTGGTAGTTGTAGTTGGTAGTTGTAGTTGGTAGTTCTAGTTGATTTGTTGTAGTTGGTAGTTGCAGTTGGTAGTTGCAGTTGGTAGTTGTAGTTCCAGTTGGTAGTTGTAGTTGTTGTTGTTTTTGTAGTTGTTGTTGTTGCAGTTGTTGTTGTTGTTGTAGTTGTTGTTGTTGTTGTAGTTGTTGTTGTTGTTGTAGTTGTAGTTGTAGTTGTAGTTGGTAGTTGTAGTTGGTAGTTGTAGTTGGTAGTTGTAGTTGGTAGTTGTAGTTGGTAGTTGTAGTTGGTAGTTGAAGTTGGTAGTTGTAGCTGGCTGTTGTAGCTGGCAGTTGTAGCTGGCAGTTGTAGCTGGCAGTTGTAGCTTGCAGTTGTAGCTGGCAGTTGTAGCTGGCAGTTGTAACTGGCATTTGTAGCTGGCAGTTGTAGCTGGCAGTTGTAGCTGGCTGTTGTAGCTGGCAGTTGTAGCTGGCAGTTGTAGCTGGCAGTTGTAGCTGGCAGTTGTAGCTCGTAGTTGTAGTTGGTAGTTGTAGTTGGTAGTTGTAGTTGGTAGTTGTAGTTTGTAGTTGTAGTTGGTAGTTGTAGTTGGTAGTTGTAGTTGGTAGATGTATTTGGTAGTTGTAGTTGGTCGTTGGAGTTGGTAGTTGCAGTTGGTAGTCGCAGTTGGTAGTTGCAGTTGGTAGTTGCAGGTGGTAGTTGCAGTTGGTAGTTGTAGTTGGTAGTTGTAGTTGGTAGTTGTAGTTGGTAGTTGTAGTTGGTAGTTGTAGTTGGTAGTTGTAGTTGGTAGTTGTAGTTGGTAGTTGTAGTTGTAGTTGTAGATGTAGTTGTTGTTGTAGTTGTAGTTGTAGTTGTAGTTGTAGTTGTAGTTGTAGTTGTAGTTGTAGTTGTAGTTGTAGTTGTAGTTGTAGTTGTAGTTGTAGTTGTTGTTGTTGCTGTTGTTGTTGTTGTTGTTGTTATTGTTGTAGTTGTTGTTGTGTTTGTAGTTGTTGGTGTGTCGTTGTCGTTGTCGTTGTCGTTGTTGTTGTCGTTGTTGTCGTTGTTGTCGTTGTTGTCGTTGCTGTCGTTGTTGTCGTTGTTGTCGTTGTTGTCGTTGCTGTCGTTGCTGTCGTTGCTTTCGTTGCTGTCGTTGCTGTCGTTGTTGTCGTTGTTGTCGTTGTTGCCGTTGTTGCCGTGGTTGTCGTTGTTGTCGTTGTTGTCGTTGTTGTCGTTGTTGTCGTTGTTGTCGTTGTTGTTATTGTAGTTGTTCTCGTTGTTGTCGTCGTTGTCGTCGTTGTCGTCGTTGTCGTCGTTGTTCTCGTTGTTGTTGTTGTTGTCGTTGTTGTCGTTGTTGTTGTTGTTGCTGTTGTTGTTGTAGTTGTAGTTGTTGTTGTAGTTGTTGTTGTTGTTGTAGTTGTAGTTGTAGTTGTAGTTGTAGTTGTAGTTGTTGTTGTTGTTGTAGTTGTAGCTGTAGTAGTAGTTGTAGTTGTAGGTGTAGTTGTAGTTGTAGTTGTAGTTGTAGTTGTTGTTGTAGTTGTTGTTGTAGTTGTAGTTGTAGTTGTAGTTGCAGTTGTAGTTGTAGTTGTAGTTGTAGTTGTAGTCGTAGTTGTAGTTGTAGTTGTAGATGTAGTTGTAGTTGGTAGTTGTAGTTGGTAGTTGGTAGTTGTAGTTGTAGTTGTAGTTGGTAGTTGTAGTTGGTAGTTGTAGTTGGTAGTTGTAGTTGGTAGTTGTAGTTGGTAGTTGTAGTTGGTAGTTGTAGTTGTAGTTGTAGTTGTAGTTGTAGTTGATAGTTGTAGTTGGTAGTTGTAGTTGGTAGCCGTAGTTGGTAGTTGTAGTTGGTAGTTGTAGTTGGTAGTTGTAGTTCGTAGTTGTAGTTGGTAGTTGTTGTTGGTAGTTGTAGTTGGTAGATGTAGTTGGTAGTTGTAGTTGGTAGTTGTAGTTGGTAGTTGTAGTTGTAGTTGTAGTTGTAGTTGTAGTTGTAGTTGTAGTTGTAGTTGGTAGTTGTAGTTGGTAGTTGTAGTTGGTAGTTGTAGTTGGTAGCTGTAGTTGGTAGTTGTAGTTGGTAGTTGTACTTGGTAGGTGTAGTTGGTAGTTGTAGTTGGTAGTTGTAGTTGGTAGTTGTAGTTGGTAGTTGCAGTTGGTAGTTGCAGTTGGTAGCTGTAGTTTGTAGTTGTAGTTGGTAGTTGTAGTTGGTAGTTGTAGTTGGTAGTTGTAGTTGGTAGTTGTAGTTGCTAGTTGTAGTTGGTAGTTGTAGTTGGTAGTTGTAGTTGGTAGTTGTAGCTGGTAGTTGTAGTTGGTAGTTGTAGTTGGTCGTTGCAGTTGGTAGTTGTAGTTGGTAGTTGTAGTTGGTAGTTGTAGTTGGTAGTTGTAGTTGGTAGTTGTAGTTGGTAGTTGTAGTTGGTAGTTGTAGTTGGTAGTTGTAGTTGGTAGTTGTAGTTGGTAGTTGTAGTTGGTAGTTGTAGTTGGTAGTTGTAGTTGGTAGTTGTACTTGGTAGTTGTAGTTGGTAGTTGTAGTTGGTAGTTGTAGTTGGTAGTTGTAGTTGGTAGTTGTAGTTGCTAGTTGTAGTTGGTAGTTGTAGTTGGTAGTTCTAGTTGATTTGTTGTAGTTGGTAGTTGCAGTTGGTAGTTGCAGTTGGTAGTTGTAGTTCCAGTTGGTAGTTGTAGTTGTTGTTGTTTTTGTAGTTGTTGTTGTTGCAGTTGTTGTTGTTGTTGTAGTTGTTGTTGTTGTTGTAGTTGTTGTTGTTGTTGTAGTTGTAGTTGTAGTTGCAGTTGGTAGTTGTAGTTGGTAGTTGTAGTTGGTAGTTGTAATTGTAGTTGTTGTTGTAGTTGTAGTTGTAGTTGTAGTTGTAGTTGAAGTTGTAGTTGTAGTTGGTAGTTGTAGTTGGTAGTTGTAGTTGGTAGTTGTAGTTGGTAGCTGTAGTTGGTAGTTGTAGTTGGTAGTTGTACTTGGTAGGTGTAGTTGGTAGTTGTAGTTGGTAGTTGTAGTTGGTAGTTGTAGTTGGTAGTTGCAGTTGGTAGTTGCAGTTGGTAGCTGTAGTTTGTAGTTGTAGTTGGTAGTTGTAGTTGGTAGTTGTAGTTGGTAGTTGTAGTTGGTAGTTGTAGTTGCTAGTTGTAGTTGGTAGTTGTAGTTGGTAGTTGTAGTTGGTAGTTGTAGCTGGTAGTTGTAGTTGGTAGTTGTAGTTGGTAGTTGCAGTTGGTAGTTGTAGTTGGTAGTTGCAGTTGGTAGTTGTAGTTGGTAGTTGTAGATGGTAGTTGTAGTTGGTAGTTGTAGTTGGTAGTTGTAGCTGGCAGTTGTAGCTGGCAGTTGTAGCTGGCTGTTGTAGCTGGCAGTTGTAGCTTGCAGTTGTAGCTGGCAGTTGTAGCTGGCAGTTGTAGCTGGCAGTTGTAGCTGGCAGTTGTAGCTGGTAGTTGTAGTTGGTAGTTGTAGTTGGTAGTTGTAGTTGGTAGTTGTAGTTTGTAGTTGTAGTTGGTAGTTGTAGTTGGTAGATGTATTTGGTAGTTGTAGTTGGTCGTTGGAGTTGGTAGTTGCAGTTGGTAGTTGCAGTTGGTAGTTGTAGTTGGTAGTTGCAGTTGGTAGCTGTAGTTCGTAGTTGTAGTTGGTAGTTGTAGTTGGTAGTTGTAGTTGGTAGTTGTAGTTGGTAGTTGTAGTTGGTAGTTGTAGTTGGTAGTTGTAGTTGGTAGTTGTAGTTGGTAGTTGTAGTTGGTAGTTGTAGCTGGTAGTTGTAGTTGGTAGTTATAGTTGGTAGTTGCAGTTGGTAGTTGTAGTTGGTAGTTGTAGTTGGTAGTTGTAGTTGGTAGTTGTAGTTGGTAGTTGTAGTTGGTAGTTGTAGTTGGTAGTTGTAGTTGGTAGTTGCAGTTGGTAGCTGTAGTTGGTAGTTGTAGTTGGTAGTTGTAGTTGGTAGTTGTAGTTGGTAGTTGTAGTTGGTAGTTGTAGTTGGTAGTTGCAGTTGGTAGTTGCAGTTGGTAGTTGCAGTTGGTAGTTGCAGTTGGTAGTTGTAGTTCCAGTTGGTAGTTGTAGTTGTTGTTTTTGTAGTTGTTGTTGTTGTAGTTGTTGTTGTTGTTGTAGTTGTTGTTGTTGTTGTAGTTGTTGTTGTTGTAGTTGTACTTGTAGTTGCAGTTGGTAGTTGTAGTTGGTAGTTGTAGTTGTAGTTGTTGTAGTTGTAGTTGTAGATGCAGTTGTAGTTGTAGTTGGTAGTTGTAGTTGGTAGTTGTAGTTGGTAGTTGTTGTTGGCAGTTGTAGATGGTAGTTGTAGTTGGTAGTTGTAGTTGGTAGTTGTAGTTGGTAGTTGTAGTTGGTAGTTGTAGTTGGTAGTTGTAGTTGGTAGTTGTAGTTGGTAGTTGTAGTTGTAGTTGTAGATGTAGTTGTTGTTGTAGTTGTAGTTGTAGTTGTAGTTGTAGTTGTAGTTGTAGTTGTAGTTGTAGTTGGTAGTTGTAGTTGGTAGTTGTAGTTGGTAGTTGCAGTTGGTAGTTGTAGTTGGTAGTTGTAGTTGGTAGTTGGAGTTGGTAGTTGGAGTTGGTAGTTGCAGTTGGTAGTTGCAGTTGGTAGTTGTAGTTGGTAGTTGTAGTTGGTAGTTGTAGTTGGTAGTTGTAGCTGGCAGTTGTAGCTGGCAGTTGTAGCTGGCTGTTGTAGCTGGCTGTTGTAGCTGGCAGTTGTAGCTGGCAGTTGTAGCTGGTAGTTGTAGTTGGTAGTTGTAGTTGGTAGTTGTAGTTGGTAGTTGTAGTTGGTAGTTGTAGTTGGTAGTTGTAGTTGGTAGTTGCAGTTGGTAGCTGTAGTTGGTAGTTGTAGTTGGTAGTTGTAGTTGGTAGTTGTAGTTGGTAGTTGTAGTTGGTAGTTGTAGTTGGTAGTTGCAGTTGGTAGTTGCAGTTGGTAGTTGCAGTTGGTAGTTGCAGTTGGTAGTTGTAGTTCCAGTTGGTAGTTGTAGTTGTTGTTTTTGTAGTTGTTGTTGTTGTAGTTGTTGTTGTTGTTGTAGTTGTTGTTGTTGTTGTAGTTGTTGTTGTTGTAGTTGTACTTGTAGTTGCAGTTGGTAGTTGTAGTTGGTAGTTGTAGTTGTAGTTGTTGTAGTTGTAGTTGTAGATGCAGTTGTAGTTGTAGTTGGTAGTTGTAGTTGGTAGTTGTAGTTGGTAGTTGTTGTTGGCAGTTGTAGATGGTAGTTGTAGTTGGTAGTTGTAGTTGGTAGTTGTACTTGGTAGTTGTAGTTGGTAGTTGTAGTTGGTAGTTGTAGTTGGTAGTTGTAGTTGGTAGTTGTAGTTGGTAGTTGCAGTTGGTAGCTGTAGTTCGTAGTTGTAGTTGGTAGTTGTAGGTGGTAGTTGTAGTTGGTAGTTGTAGTTGGTAGTTGTAGTTGGTAGTTGTAGTTGGTAGTTGTAGTTGGTAGTTGTAGTTGGTAGTTGCAGTTGGTAGCTGTAGTTGGTAGTTGTAGTTGGTAGTTGTAGTTGGTAGTTGTAGTTGGTAGTTGTAGTTGGTAGTTGTAGTTGTAGTTGTTGTTGTAGTTGTAGTTGTAGTTGTAGTTGTAGTTGTAGTTGTACTTGTAGTTGTAGTTTGTAGTTGTAGTTGGTAGTTGTAGTTGGTTTGTTGTAGTTGGTAGTTGTAGTTGGTAGTTGTAGTTGGTAGTTGTAGTTGGTAGTTGTAGTTGGTAGTTGTAGTTGGTAGTTGTAGTTGGTTTGTTGTAGTTGGTAGTTGCAGTTGGTAGTTGCAGTTGGTAGTTGTAGTTGGTAGTTGTAGTTGGTAGTTGTAGTTGGTAGTTGTAGTTGGTAGTTGTAGTTGGTAGTTGTAGTTGGTAGTTGTAGTTGTAGTTGTAGTTGTAGTTGATAGTTGTAGTTGGTAGTTGTAGTTGGTAGTCGTAGTTGGTAGTTGTAGTTGGTAGTTGTAGTTGGGAGTTGTAGTTCGTAGTTGTAGTTGGTAGTTGTTGTTGGTAGTTGTAGTTGGTAGTTGTAGTTGGTAGTTGTAGTTGGTAGTTGTAGTTGGTAGTTGTAGTTGGTAGTTGTAGTTGGTAGTTGTAGTTGGTAGTTGTAGTTGTAGTTGGTAGTTGTAGTTGGTAGTTGGAGTTGGTAGTTGCAGTTGGTAGTTGCAGTTAGTAGTTGCAGTTGGTAGTTGTAGTTGGTAGTTGTAGTTGGTAGTTGTAGTTGGTAGTTGTAGTTGGTAGTTGTAGTTGGTAGTTGTAGTTGGTAGTTGTAGTTGGTAGCTGTAGTTGGTTTGTTGTAGTTGGTAGTTGTAGTTGGTAGTTGTAGTTGGTAGTTGTAGTTGGTAGTTGCAGTTGGTAGTTGTAGTTGGTAGTTGTAGTTGGTAGTTGCAGTTGGTACTTGCAGTTGGTAGTTGTAGTTGGTAGTTGTAGTTGGTAGTTGTAGTTGGTTTGTTGTAGTTGGTTTGTTGTAGTTGGTAGTTGTAGTTGGTAGTTGTAGTTGGTAGTTGTAGTTGGTAGTTGTAGTTGGTAGTTGTAGTTGGTAGTTGTAGTTGGTAGTTGTAGTTGGTAGTTGTAGTTGGTAGTTGAAGTTGGTAGTTGTAGCTGGCTGTTGTAGCTGGCAGTTGTAGCTGGCAGTTGTAGCTGGCAGTTGTAGCTTGCAGTTGTAGCTGGCAGTTGTAGCTGGCAGTTGTAACTGGCATTTGTAGCTGGCAGTTGTAGCTGGCAGTTGTAGCTGGCTGTTGTAGCTGGCAGTTGTAGCTGGCAGTTGTAGCTGGCAGTTGTAGCTGGCAGTTGTAGCTCGTAGTTGTAGTTGGTAGTTGTAGTTGGTAGTTGTAGTTGGTAGTTGTAGTTTGTAGTTGTAGTTGGTAGTTGTAGTTGGTAGTTGTAGTTGGTAGATGTATTTGGTAGTTGTAGTTGGTCGTTGGAGTTGGTAGTTGCAGTTGGTAGTCGCAGTTGGTAGTTGCAGTTGGTAGTTGCAGGTGGTAGTTGCAGTTGGTAGTTGTAGTTGGTAGTTGTAGTTGGTAGTTGTAGTTGGTAGTTGTAGTTGGTAGTTGTAGTTGGTAGTTGTAGTTGGTAGTTGTAGTTGGTAGTTGTAGTTGTAGTTGTAGATGTAGTTGTTGTTGTAGTTGTAGTTGTAGTTGTAGTTGTAGTTGTAGTTGTAGTTGTAGTTGTAGTTGTAGTTGTAGTTGTAGTTGTAGTTGTAGTTGTAGTTGTAGTTGTTGTTGTTGCTGTTGTTGTTGTTGTTGTTGTTGTTATTGTTGTAGTTGTTGTTGTGTTTGTAGTTGTTGGTGTGTCGTTGTCGTTGTCGTTGTCGTTGTTGTTGTCGTTGTTGTCGTTGCTGTCGTTGTTGTCGTTGCTGTCGTTGTTGTCGTTGTTGTCGTTGCTGTCGTTGCTGTCGTTGCTTTCGTTGCTGTCGTTGCTGTCGTTGTTGTCGTTGTTGTCGTTGTTGCCGTTGTTGCCGTGGTTGTCGTTGTTGTCGTTGTTGTCGTTGTTGTCGTTGTTGTCGTTGTTGTCGTTGTTGTCGTTGTTGTTATTGTAGTTGTTCTCGTTGTTGTCGTCGTTGTCGTCGTTGTCGTCGTTGTCGTCGTTGTTCTCGTTGTTGTTGTTGTTGTCGTTGTTGTCGTTGTTGTTGTTGTTGCTGTTGTTGTTGTAGTTGTAGTTGTTGTTGTAGTTGTTGTTGTTGTTGTAGTTGTAGTTGTAGTTGTAGTTGTAGTTGTAGTTGTAGTTGTTGTTGTTGTTGTAGTTGTAGTTGTAGTAGTAGTTGTAGTTGTAGGTGTAGTTGTAGTTGTAGTTGTAGTTGTAGTTGTTGTTGTAGTTGTTGTTGTAGTTGTAGTTGTAGTTGTAGTTGCAGTTGTAGTTGTAGTTGTAGTTGTAGTTGTAGTCGTAGTTGTAGTTGTAGTTGTAGATGTAGTTGTAGTTGGTAGTTGTAGTTGGTAGTTGGTAGTTGTAGTTGTAGTTGTAGTTGGTAGTTGTAGTTGGTAGTTGTAGTTGGTAGTTGTAGTTGGTAGTTGTAGTTGGTAGTTGTAGTTGGTAGTTGTAGTTGTAGTTGTAGTTGTAGTTGTAGTTGATAGTTGTAGTTGGTAGTTGTAGTTGGTAGCCGTAGTTGGTAGTTGTAGTTGGTAGTTGTAGTTGGTAGTTGTAGTTCGTAGTTGTAGTTGGTAGTTGTTGTTGGTAGTTGTAGTTGGTAGATGTAGTTGGTAGTTGTAGTTGGTAGTTGTAGTTGGTAGTTGTAGTTGGTAGTTGTAGTTGGTAGTTGTAGTTGGTAGTTGTAGTTGGTAGTTGTAGTTTGTAGTTGTAGTTGGTAGTTGTAGATGGTAGTTGTAGTTGGTAGTTGTAGTTGGTAGTTGTAGTTGGTAGTTGTAGTTGGTAGTTGTAGTTGGCAGTTGTAGTTGGTAGTTGTAGTTGGTAGTTGTAGTTGGTAGTTGTAGTTGTAGCTGTAGTTGATAGTTGTAGTTGGTAGTTGTAGTTGGTAGTTGTAGTTGGTAGTTGTAGTTGGTAGTTGTAGTTGGTAGTTGTAGTTGGTAGTTGTAGTTGTAGTTGTAGTTGGTAGTTGTAGTTGGTAGTTGTAGTTGGTAGTTGGAGTTGGTAGTTGCAGTTGGTAGTTGTAGTTGGTAGTTGTAGTTGGTAGTTGTAGTTGGTAGTTGTAGTTTGTAGTTGTAGTTGGTAGTTGTAGTTGGTAGATGTATTTGGTAGTTGTAGTTGGTCGTTGGAGTTGGTAGTTGCAGTTGGTAGTTGCAGTTGGTAGTTGTAGTTGTTGTTGTAGTTGGTAGTTGTAGTTGTAGTTGTAGTTGTAGTTGTTGTTGTAGTTGGTAGTTGTAGTTGGTAGTTGTAGTTGGTAGTTGTAGTTGGTAGTTCTAGTTGATTTGTTGTAGTTGGTAGTTGCAGTTGGTAGTTGCAGTTGGTAGTTGTAGTTCCAGTTGGTAGTTGTAGTTGTTGTTGTTTTTGTAGTTGTTGTTGTTGCAGTTGTTGTTGTTGTTGTAGTTGTTGTTGTTGTTGTAGTTGTTGTTGTTGTTGTAGTTGTAGTTGTAGTTGTAGTTGGTAGTTGTAGTTGGTAGTTGTAGTTGGTAGTTGTAGTTGGTAGTTGTAGTTGGTAGTTGTAGTTGGTAGTTGAAGTTGGTAGTTGTAGCTGGCTGTTGTAGCTGGCAGTTGTAGCTGGCAGTTGTAGCTGGAAGTTGTAGCTGGCTGTTGTAGCTGGCAGTTGTAGCTGGCAGTTGTAGCTGGCAGTTGTAGCTGGCAGTTGTAGCTCGTAGTTGTAGTTGGTAGTTGTAGTTGGTAGTTGTAGTTGGTAGTTGTAGTTTGTAGTTGTAGTTGGTAGTTGTAGTTGGTAGTTGTAGTTGGTAGATGTATTTGGTAGTTGTAGTTGGTCGTTGGAGTTGGTAGTTGCAGTTGGTAGTCGCAGTTGGTAGTTGCAGTTGGTAGTTGCAGGTGGTAGTTGCAGTTGGTAGTTGTAGTTGGTAGTTGTAGTTGGTAGTTGTAGTTGGTAGTTGTAGTTGGTAGTTGTAGTTGGTAGTTGTAGTTGGTAGTTGTAGTTGGTAGTTGTAGTTGTAGTTGTAGATGTAGTTGTTGTTGTAGTTGTAGTTGTAGTTGTAGTTGTAGTTGTAGTTGTAGTTGTAGTTGTAGTTGTAGTTGTAGTTGTAGTTGTAGTTGTAGTTGTAGTTGTTGTTGTTGCTGTTGTTGTTGTTGTTGTTGTTATTGTTGTAGTTGTTGTTGTGTTTGTAGTTGTTGGTGTGTCGTTGTCGTTGTCGTTGTCGTTGTTGTTGTCGTTGTTGTCGTTGTTGTCGTTGTTGTCGTTGCTGTCGTTGTTGTCGTTGTTGTCGTTGCTGTCGTTGCTGTCGTTGCTTTCGTTGCTGTCGTTGCTGTCGTTGTTGTCGTTGTTGTCGTTGTTGCCGTTGTTGCCGTGGTTGTCGTTGTTGTCGTTGTTGTCGTTGTTGTCGTTGTTGTCGTTGTTGTCGTTGTTGTCGTTGTTGTTATTGTAGTTGTTCTCGTTGTTGTCGTCGTTGTCGTCGTTGTCGTCGTTGTCGTCGTTGTTCTCGTTGTTGTTGTTGTTGTCGTTGTTGTCGTTGTTGTTGTTGTTGCTGTTGTTGTTGTAGTTGTAGTTGTTGTTGTAGTTGTTGTTGTTGTTGTAGTTGTAGTTGTAGTTGTAGTTGTAGTTGTAGTTGTTGTTGTTGTTGTAGTTGTAGTTGTAGTAGTAGTTGTAGTTGTAGGTGTAGTTGTAGTTGTAGTTGTAGTTGTAGTTGTTGTTGTAGTTGTTGTTGTAGTTGTAGTTGTAGTTGTAGTTGCAGTTGTAGTTGTAGTTGTAGTTGTAGTTGTAGTCGTAGTTGTAGTTGTAGTTGTAGATGTAGTTGTAGTTGGTAGTTGTAGTTGGTAGTTGGTAGTTGTAGTTGTAGTTGTAGTTGGTAGTTGTAGTTGGTAGTTGTAGTTGGTAGTTGTAGTTGGTAGTTGTAGTTGGTAGTTGTAGTTGGTAGTTGTAGTTGTAGTTGTAGTTGTAGTTGTAGTTGATAGTTGTAGTTGGTAGTTGTAGTTGGTAGCCGTAGTTGGTAGTTGTAGTTGGTAGTTGTAGTTGGTAGTTGTAGTTCGTAGTTGTAGTTGGTAGTTGTTGTTGGTAGTTGTAGTTGGTAGATGTAGTTGGTAGTTGTAGTTGGTAGTTGTAGTTGGTAGTTGTAGTTGGTAGTTGTAGTTGGTAGTTGTAGTTGGTAGTTGTAGTTGGTAGTTGTAGTTTGTAGTTGTAGTTGGTAGTTGTAGATGGTAGTTGTAGTTGGTAGTTGTAGTTGGTAGTTGTAGTTGGTAGTTGTAGTTGGTAGTTGTAGTTGGCAGTTGTAGTTGGTAGTTGTAGTTGGTAGTTGTAGTTGGTAGTTGTAGTTGTAGCTGTAGTTGATAGTTGTAGTTGGTAGTTGTAGTTGGTAGTTGTAGTTGGTAGTTGTAGTTGGTAGTTGTAGTTGGTAGTTGTAGTTGGTAGTTGTAGTTGTAGTTGTAGTTGGTAGTTGTAGTTGGTAGTTGTAGTTGGTAGTTGGAGTTGGTAGTTGCAGTTGGTAGTTGTAGTTGGTAGTTGTAGTTGGTAGTTGTAGTTGGTAGTTGTAGTTTGTAGTTGTAGTTGGTAGTTGTAGTTGGTAGATGTATTTGGTAGTTGTAGTTGGTCGTTGGAGTTGGTAGTTGCAGTTGGTAGTTGCAGTTGGTAGTTGTAGTTGTTGTTGTAGTTGGTAGTTGTAGTTGTAGTTGTAGTTGTAGTTGTTGTTGTAGTTGGTAGTTGTAGTTGGTAGTTGTAGTTGGTAGTTGTAGTTGGTAGTTCTAGTTGATTTGTTGTAGTTGGTAGTTGCAGTTGGTAGTTGCAGTTGGTAGTTGTAGTTCCAGTTGGTAGTTGTAGTTGTTGTTGTTTTTGTAGTTGTTGTTGTTGCAGTTGTTGTTGTTGTTGTAGTTGTTGTTGTTGTTGTAGTTGTTGTTGTTGTTGTAGTTGTAGTTGTAGTTGCAGTTGGTAGTTGTAGTTGGTAGTTGTAGTTGGTAGTTGTAATTGTAGTTGTTGTTGTAGTTGTAGTTGTAGTTGTAGTTGTAGTTGTAGTTGTAGTTGTAGTTGTAGTTGGTAGTTGTAGTTGGTAGTTGTAGTTGGTAGTTGTAGTTGGTAGCTGTAGTTGGTAGTTGTAGTTGGTAGTTGTACTTGGTAGGTGTAGTTGGTAGTTGTAGTTGGTAGTTGTAGTTGGTAGTTGTAGTTGGTAGTTGCAGTTGGTAGTTGCAGTTGGTAGCTGTAGTTTGTAGTTGTAGTTGGTAGTTGTAGTTGGTAGTTGTAGTTGGTAGTTGTAGTTGGTAGTTGTAGTTGCTAGTTGTAGTTGGTAGTTGTAGTTGGTAGTTGTAGTTGGTAGTTGTAGCTGGTAGTTGTAGTTGGTAGTTGTAGTTGGTCGTTGCAGTTGGTAGTTGTAGTTGGTAGTTGTAGTTGGTAGTTGTAGTTGGTAGTTGTAGTTGGTAGTTGTAGTTGGTAGTTGTAGTTGGTAGTTGTAGTTGGTAGTTGTAGTTGGTAGTTGTAGTTGGTAGTTGTAGTTGGTAGTTGTAGTTGGTAGTTGTAGTTGGTAGTTGTACTTGGTAGTTGTAGTTGGTAGTTGTAGTTGGTAGTTGTAGTTGGTAGTTGTAGTTGGTAGTTGTAGTTGCTAGTTGTAGTTGGTAGTTGTAGTTGGTAGTTGTAGTTGGTAGTTGTAGCTGGTAGTTGTAGTTGGTAGTTGTAGTTGGTAGTTGCAGTTGGTAGTTGTAGTTGCTAGTTGTAGTTGGTAGTTGTAGTTGGTAGTTGTAGTTGTAGTTGTAGTTGGTAGTTGTAGTTGGTAGTTGTAGTTGGTAGTTGGAGTTGGTAGTTGCAGTTGGTAGTTGCAGTTGGTGGTTGCAGTTGGTAGTTGCAGTTGGTAGTTGTTGTTGGTAGTTGTAGTTGGTAGTTGCAGTTGGTAGTTGTAGTTGGTAGTTGTAGATGGTAGTTGTAGTTGGTAGTTGTAGTTGGTAGTTGTAGCTGGCAGTTGTAGCTGGCAGTTGTAGCTGGCTGTTGTAGCTGGCAGTTGTAGCTGGCAGTTGTAGCTGGCAGTTGTAGCTGGCAGTTGTAGCTGGCAGTTGTAGCTGGTAGTTGTAGTTGGTAGTTGTAGTTGGCAGTTGTAGTTGGTAGTTGTAGTTGGTAGTTGTAGTTTGTAGTTGTAGTTGGTAGTTGTAGTTGGTAGATGTATTTGGTAGTTGTAGTTGGTCGTTGGAGTTGGTAGTTGCAGTTGGTAGTTGCAGTTGGTAGTTGTAGTTGTTGTTGTAGTTGGTAGTTGTAGTTGTAGTTGTAGTTGTTGTTGTAGTTGGTAGTTGTAGTTGGTAGTTGTAGTTGGTAGTTGTAGTTGGTAGTTCTAGTTGATTTGTTGTAGTTGGTAGTTGCAGTTGGTAGTTGCAGTTGGTAGTTGTAGTTGTTGTTGTTTTTGTAGTTGTTGTTGTTGCAGTTGTTGTTGTTGTTGTAGTTGTTGTTGTTGTTGTAGTTGTTGTTGTTGTTGTAGTTGTAGTTGTAGTTGCAGTTGGTAGTTGTAGTTGGTAGTTGTAGTTGGTAGTTGTAATTGTAGTTGTTGTTGTAGTTGTAGTTGTAGTTGTAGTTGTAGTTGAAGTTGTAGTTGTAGTTGGTAGTTGTAGTTGGTAGTTGTAGTTGGTAGTTGTAGTTGGTAGCTGTAGTTGGTAGTTGTAGTTGGTAGTTGTACTTGGTAGGTGTAGTTGGTAGTTGTAGTTGGTAGTTGTAGTTGGTAGTTGTAGTTGGTAGTTGCAGTTGGTAGTTGCAGTTGGTAGCTGTAGTTTGTAGTTGTAGTTGGTAGTTGTAGTTGGTAGTTGTAGTTGGTAGTTGTAGTTGGTAGTTGTAGTTGCTAGTTGTAGTTGGTAGTTGTAGTTGGTAGTTGTAGTTGGTAGTTGTAGCTGGTAGTTGTAGTTGGTAGTTGTAGTTGGTAGTTGCAGTTGGTAGTTGTAGTTGGTAGTTGCAGTTGGTAGTTGTAGTTGGTAGTTGTAGATGGTAGTTGTAGTTGGTAGTTGTAGTTGGTAGTTGTAGCTGGCAGTTGTAGCTGGCAGTTGTAGCTGGCTGTTGTAGCTGGCAGTTGTAGCTTGCAGTTGTAGCTGGCAGTTGTAGCTGGCAGTTGTAGCTGGCAGTTGTAGCTGGTAGTTGTAGTTGGTAGTTGTAGTTGGCAGTTGTAGTTGGTAGTTGTAGTTGGTAGTTGTAGTTGGTAGTTGTAGTTGTAGTTGTAGTTGGTAGTTGTAGTTGGTAGTTGTAGTTGGTAGTTGTAGTTGGTAGTTGTAGTTGGTAGTTGTAGTTGGTAGTTGTAGTTGGTAGTTGTACTTGGTAGTTGTAGTTGGTAGTTGTAGTTGGTAGTTGTAGTTGGTAGTTGTAGTTGGTAGTTGCAGTTGGTAGTTGTAGTTGGTAGTTGTACTTGGTAGTTGTAGTTGGTAGTTGTAGTTGGTTGTTGTAGTTGGTAGTTGTAGTTGGTAGTTGTTGTTGGTAGTTGTAGTTGGTAGTTGCAGTTGGTAGTTGTAGTTGGTAGTTGTAGATGGTAGTTGTAGTTGGTAGTTGTAGTTGGTAGTTGTAGCTGGCAGTTGTAGCTGGCAGTTGTAGCTGGCTGTTGTAGCTGGCAGTTGTAGCTGGCAGTTGTAGCTGGCAGTTGTAGCTGGCAGTTGTAGCTGGTAGTTGTAGTTGGTAGTTGTAGTTGGTAGTTGTAGTTGGTAGTTGTAGTTTGTAGTTGTAGTTGGTAGTTGTAGTTGGTAGATGTATTTGGTAGTTGTAGTTGGTCGTTGGAGTTGGTAGTTGCAGTTGGTAGTTGCAGTTGGTAGTTGTAGTTGGTAGTTGCAGTTGGTAGCTGTAGTTCGTAGTTGTAGTTGGTAGTTGTAGTTGGTAGTTGTAGTTGGTAGTTGTAGTTGGTAGTTGTAGTTGGTAGTTGTAGTTGGTAGTTGTAGTTGGTAGTTGTAGTTGGTAGTTGTAGTTGGTAGTTGTAGCTGGTAGTTGTAGTTGGTAGTTATAGTTGGTAGTTGCAGTTGGTAGTTGTAGTTGGTAGTTGTAGTTGGTAGTTGTAGTTGGTAGTTGTAGTTGGTAGTTGTAGTTGGTAGTTGTAGTTGGTAGTTGTAGTTGGTAGTTGCAGTTGGTAGCTGTAGTTGGTAGTTGTAGTTGGTAGTTGTAGTTGGTAGTTGTAGTTGGTAGTTGTAGTTGGTAGTTGTAGTTGGTAGTTGCAGTTGGTAGTTGCAGTTGGTAGTTGCAGTTGGTAGTTGCAGTTGGTAGTTGTAGTTCCAGTTGGTAGTTGTAGTTGTTGTTTTTGTAGTTGTTGTTGTTGTAGTTGTTGTTGTTGTTGTAGTTGTTGTTGTTGTTGTAGTTGTTGTTGTTGTAGTTGTACTTGTAGTTGCAGTTGGTAGTTGTAGTTGGTAGTTGTAGTTGTAGTTGTTGTAGTTGTAGTTGTAGATGCAGTTGTAGTTGTAGTTGGTAGTTGTAGTTGGTAGTTGTAGTTGGTAGTTGTTGTTGGCAGTTGTAGATGGTAGTTGTAGTTGGTAGTTGTAGTTGGTAGTTGTACTTGGTAGTTGTAGTTGGTAGTTGTAGTTGGTAGTTGTAGTTGGTAGTTGTAGTTGGTAGTTGTAGTTGGTAGTTGCAGTTGGTAGCTGTAGTTCGTAGTTGTAGTTGGTAGTTGTAGGTGGTAGTTGTAGTTGGTAGTTGTAGTTGGTAGTTGTAGTTGGTAGTTGTAGTTGGTAGTTGTAGTTGGTAGTTGTAGTTGGTAGTTGCAGTTGGTAGCTGTAGTTGGTAGTTGTAGTTGGTAGTTGTAGTTGGTAGTTGTAGTTGGTAGTTGTAGTTGGTAGTTGTAGTTGTAGTTGTTGTTGTAGTTGTAGTTGTAGTTGTAGTTGTAGTTGTAGTTGTACTTGTAGTTGTAGTTTGTAGTTGTAGTTGGTAGTTGTAGTTGGTTTGTTGTAGTTGGTAGTTGTAGTTGGTAGTTGTAGTTGGTAGTTGTAGTTGGTAGTTGTAGTTGGTAGTTGTAGTTGGTTTGTTGTAGTTGGTAGTTGCAGTTGGTAGTTGCAGTTGGTAGTTGTAGTTGGTAGTTGTAGTTGGTAGTTGTAGTTGGTAGTTGTAGTTGGTAGTTGTAGTTGGTAGTTGTAGTTGGTAGTTGTAGTTGGTAGTTGTAGTTGGTAGTTGTAGTTGTAGTTGTAGTTGTAGTTGTTGTTGTAGTTGTAGTTGTAGTTGTAGTTGTAGTTGTAGTTGTAGTTGTAGTTGTAGTTGTAGTTGTAGTTGTAGTTGTAGTTGTAGTTGTAGTTGTTGTTGTAGTTGTAGTTGTAGTTGTAGTTGTAGTTGTTGTTGTTGCTGTTGTTGTTGTTGTAGTTGTTATTGTTGTAGTTGTTGTTGTGGTTGTAGTTGTTGGTGTGTCGTTGTCGTTGTCGTTGTCGATGTTGTTGTCGTTGTTGTCGTTGTTGTCGTTGTTGTCGTTGCTGTCGTTGTTGTCGTTGTTGTCGTTGCTGTCGTTGCTGTCGTTGCTTTCGTTGCTGTCGTTGCTGTCGTTGTTGTCGTTGTTGTCGTTGTTGCCGTTGTTGCCGTGGTTGTCGTTGTTGTCGTTGCTGTCGTTGTTGTCGTTGTTGTTATTGTAGTTGTTCTCGTTGTTGTCGTCGTTGTCGTCGTTGTCGTCGTTGTCGTCGTTGTTGTCGTTGTTGTCGTTGTTGTCGTTGTTGTCGTTGTTGTTGTTGTTGCTGTTGTTGTTGTAGTTGTAGTTGTTGTTGTAGTTGTTGTTGTAGTTGTAGTTGTAGTTGTAGTTGTAGTTGTAGTTGTAGTTGTAGTTGTAGTTGGTAGTTGAAGTTGGTAGTTGTAGTTGGTTTGTTGTAGTTGGTAGTTGTAGTTGGTAGTTGTAGTTGGTAGTTGTAGTTGGTAGTTGTAGTTGGTAGTTGTAGTTGGTAGTTGCAGTTCGTAGTTGCAGTTGGTAGTTGCAGTTGGTAGTTGCAGTTGGTAGTTGCAGTTGGTAGTTGCAGTTGGTAGTTGCAGTTGGTAGTTGCTGTTGGTAGTTGCAGTTGGTAGTTGCAGTTGATAGTTGCAGTTGGTAGTTGCAGTTGTTAGTTGCAGTTGGTAGTTGCAGTTGGTAGTTGCAGTTGGTAGTTGTAGTTGGTAGTTGTAGTTGTAGTTGTAGTTGTTGTTGTAGTTGTTGTTGTAGTTGTAGTTGTAGTTGTAGTTGCAGTTGTAGTTGTAGTTGTAGTTGTAGTTGTAGTCGTAGTTGTAGTTGTAGTTGTAGATGTAGTTGTAGTTGGTAGTTGTAGTTGGTAGTTGTAGTTGGTAGTTGTAGTTGTAGTTGTAGTTGTAGTTGGTAGTTGTAGTTGGTAGTTGTAGTTGGTAGTTGTAGTTGGTAGTTGTAGTTGGTAGTTGTAGTTGATAGTTGTAGTTGTAGTTGTAGTTGATAGTTGTAGTTGGTAGTCGTAGTTGGTAGTCGTAGTTGGTAGTTGTAGTTGGTAGTTGTAGTTGGTAGTTGTATTTCGTAGTTGTAGTTGGTAGTTGTTGTTGGTAGTTGTAGTTGGTAGTTGTAGTTGGTAGTTGTAGTTGGTAGTTGTAGTTGGTAGTTGGTAGTTGTAGTTGTAGTTGTAGTTGGTAATTGTAGTTGGTAGTTGTAGCTGGTAGTTGTAGTTGGTAGTTGTAGTTGGTAGTTGTAGTTGGTAGTTGTAGTTGGTAGTTGTAGTTGTAGTTGTAGTTGGTAGTTGTAGTTGGTAGTTGTAGTTGGTAGTTGTAGATGGTAGCTGTAGTTGTAGCTGTAGTTGATAGTTGTAGTTGGTAGTTGTAGTTGGTAGTTGTAGTTGGTAGTTGTAGTTGGTAGTTGTAGTTGGTAGTTGTAGTTGGTAGTTGTAGTTGGTAGTTGTAGTTGTAGTTGTAGTTGTAGTTGGTAGTTGTAGTTGGTAGTTGTAGTTGTAGTTGTTGTAGTTGTAGTTGTAGATGCAGTTGTAGTTGTAGTTGGTAGTTGTAGTTGGTAGTTGTAGTTGGTAGTTGTTGTTGGCAGTTGTAGATGGTAGTTGTAGTTGGTAGTTGTAGTTGGTAGTTGTACTTGGTAGTTGTAGTTGGTAGTTGTAGTTGGTAGTTGTAGTTGGTAGTTGTAGTTGGTAGTTGTAGTTGGTAGTTGCAGTTGGTAGCTGTAGTTCGTAGTTGTAGTTGGTAGTTGTAGGTGGTAGTTGTAGTTGGTAGTTGTAGTTGGTAGTTGTAGTTGGTAGTTGTAGTTGGTAGTTGTAGTTGGTAGTTGTAGTTGGTAGTTGCAGTTGGTAGCTGTAGTTGGTAGTTGTAGTTGGTAGTTGTAGTTGGTAGTTGTAGTTGGTAGTTGTAGATGGTAGTTGTAGTTGGTAGTTGTAGTTGGTAGTTGTAGCTGGCAGTTGTAGCTGGCAGTTGTAGCTGGCTGTTGTAGCTGGCAGTTGTAGCTTGCAGTTGTAGCTGGCAGTTGTAGCTGGCAGTTGTAGCTGGCAGTTGTAGCTGGTAGTTGTAGTTGGTAGTTGTAGTTGGCAGTTGTAGTTGGTAGTTGTAGTTGGTAGTTGTAGTTGGTAGTTGTAGTTGTAGTTGTAGTTGGTAGTTGTAGTTGGTAGTTGTAGTTGGTAGTTGTAGTTGGTAGTTGTAGTTGGTAGTTGTAGTTGGTAGTTGTAGTTGGTAGTTGTACTTGGTAGTTGTAGTTGGTAGTTGTAGTTGGTAGTTGTAGTTGGTAGTTGTAGTTGGTAGTTGCAGTTGGTAGTTGTAGTTGGTAGTTGTACTTGGTAGTTGTAGTTGGTAGTTGTAGTTGGTTGTTGTAGTTGGTAGTTGTAGTTGGTAGTTGTTGTTGGTAGTTGTAGTTGGTAGTTGCAGTTGGTAGTTGTAGTTGGTAGTTGTAGATGGTAGTTGTAGTTGGTAGTTGTAGTTGGTAGTTGTAGCTGGCAGTTGTAGCTGGCAGTTGTAGCTGGCTGTTGTAGCTGGCAGTTGTAGCTGGCAGTTGTAGCTGGCAGTTGTAGCTGGCAGTTGTAGCTGGTAGTTGTAGTTGGTAGTTGTAGTTGGTAGTTGTAGTTGGTAGTTGTAGTTTGTAGTTGTAGTTGGTAGTTGTAGTTGGTAGATGTATTTGGTAGTTGTAGTTGGTCGTTGGAGTTGGTAGTTGCAGTTGGTAGTTGCAGTTGGTAGTTGTAGTTGGTAGTTGCAGTTGGTAGCTGTAGTTCGTAGTTGTAGTTGGTAGTTGTAGTTGGTAGTTGTAGTTGGTAGTTGTAGTTGGTAGTTGTAGTTGGTAGTTGTAGTTGGTAGTTGTAGTTGGTAGTTGTAGTTGGTAGTTGTAGTTGGTAGTTGTAGCTGGTAGTTGTAGTTGGTAGTTATAGTTGGTAGTTGCAGTTGGTAGTTGTAGTTGGTAGTTGTAGTTGGTAGTTGTAGTTGGTAGTTGTAGTTGGTAGTTGTAGTTGGTAGTTGTAGTTGGTAGTTGTAGTTGGTAGTTGCAGTTGGTAGCTGTAGTTGGTAGTTGTAGTTGGTAGTTGTAGTTGGTAGTTGTAGTTGGTAGTTGTAGTTGGTAGTTGTAGTTGGTAGTTGCAGTTGGTAGTTGCAGTTGGTAGTTGCAGTTGGTAGTTGCAGTTGGTAGTTGTAGTTCCAGTTGGTAGTTGTAGTTGTTGTTTTTGTAGTTGTTGTTGTTGTAGTTGTTGTTGTTGTTGTAGTTGTTGTTGTTGTTGTAGTTGTTGTTGTTGTAGTTGTACTTGTAGTTGCAGTTGGTAGTTGTAGTTGGTAGTTGTAGTTGTAGTTGTTGTAGTTGTAGTTGTAGATGCAGTTGTAGTTGTAGTTGGTAGTTGTAGTTGGTAGTTGTAGTTGGTAGTTGTTGTTGGCAGTTGTAGATGGTAGTTGTAGTTGGTAGTTGTAGTTGGTAGTTGTACTTGGTAGTTGTAGTTGGTAGTTGTAGTTGGTAGTTGTAGTTGGTAGTTGTAGTTGGTAGTTGTAGTTGGTAGTTGCAGTTGGTAGCTGTAGTTCGTAGTTGTAGTTGGTAGTTGTAGGTGGTAGTTGTAGTTGGTAGTTGTAGTTGGTAGTTGTAGTTGGTAGTTGTAGTTGGTAGTTGTAGTTGGTAGTTGTAGTTGGTAGTTGCAGTTGGTAGCTGTAGTTGGTAGTTGTAGTTGGTAGTTGTAGTTGGTAGTTGTAGTTGGTAGTTGTAGTTGGTAGTTGTAGTTGTAGTTGTTGTTGTAGTTGTAGTTGTAGTTGTAGTTGTAGTTGTAGTTGTACTTGTAGTTGTAGTTTGTAGTTGTAGTTGGTAGTTGTAGTTGGTTTGTTGTAGTTGGTAGTTGTAGTTGGTAGTTGTAGTTGGTAGTTGTAGTTGGTAGTTGTAGTTGGTAGTTGTAGTTGGTTTGTTGTAGTTGGTAGTTGCAGTTGGTAGTTGCAGTTGGTAGTTGTAGTTGGTAGTTGTAGTTGGTAGTTGTAGTTGGTAGTTGTAGTTGGTAGTTGTAGTTGGTAGTTGTAGTTGGTAGTTGTAGTTGGTAGTTGTAGTTGGTAGTTGTAGTTGTAGTTGTAGTTGTAGTTGTTGTTGTAGTTGTAGTTGTAGTTGTAGTTGTAGTTGTAGTTGTAGTTGTAGTTGTAGTTGTAGTTGTAGTTGTAGTTGTAGTTGTTGTTGTAGTTGTAGTTGTAGTTGTAGTTGTAGTTGTTGTTGTTGCTGTTGTTGTTGTTGTAGTTGTTATTGTTGTAGTTGTTGTTGTGGTTGTAGTTGTTGGTGTGTCGTTGTCGTTGTCGTTGTCGATGTTGTTGTCGTTGTTGTCGTTGTTGTCGTTGTTGTCGTTGCTGTCGTTGTTGTCGTTGTTGTCGTTGCTGTCGTTGCTGTCGTTGCTTTCGTTGCTGTCGTTGCTGTCGTTGTTGTCGTTGTTGTCGTTGTTGCCGTTGTTGCCGTGGTTGTCGTTGTTGTCGTTGCTGTCGTTGTTGTCGTTGTTGTTATTGTAGTTGTTCTCGTTGTTGTCGTCGTTGTCGTCGTTGTCGTCGTTGTCGTCGTTGTTGTCGTTGTTGTCGTTGTTGTCGTTGTTGTCGTTGTTGTTGTTGTTGCTGTTGTTGTTGTAGTTGTAGTTGTTGTTGTAGTTGTTGTTGTAGTTGTAGTTGTAGTTGTAGTTGTAGTTGTAGTTGTAGTTGTAGTTGTAGTTGGTAGTTGAAGTTGGTAGTTGTAGTTGGTTTGTTGTAGTTGGTAGTTGTAGTTGGTAGTTGTAGTTGGTAGTTGTAGTTGGTAGTTGTAGTTGGTAGTTGTAGTTGGTAGTTGCAGTTCGTAGTTGCAGTTGGTAGTTGCAGTTGGTAGTTGCAGTTGGTAGTTGCAGTTGGTAGTTGCAGTTGGTAGTTGCAGTTGGTAGTTGCTGTTGGTAGTTGCAGTTGGTAGTTGCAGTTGATAGTTGCAGTTGGTAGTTGCAGTTGTTAGTTGCAGTTGGTAGTTGCAGTTGGTAGTTGCAGTTGGTAGTTGTAGTTGGTAGTTGTAGTTGTAGTTGTAGTTGTTGTTGTAGTTGTTGTTGTAGTTGTAGTTGTAGTTGTAGTTGCAGTTGTAGTTGTAGTTGTAGTTGTAGTTGTAGTCGTAGTTGTAGTTGTAGTTGTAGATGTAGTTGTAGTTGGTAGTTGTAGTTGGTAGTTGTAGTTGGTAGTTGTAGTTGTAGTTGTAGTTGTAGTTGGTAGTTGTAGTTGGTAGTTGTAGTTGGTAGTTGTAGTTGGTAGTTGTAGTTGGTAGTTGTAGTTGATAGTTGTAGTTGTAGTTGTAGTTGATAGTTGTAGTTGGTAGTCGTAGTTGGTAGTCGTAGTTGGTAGTTGTAGTTGGTAGTTGTAGTTGGTAGTTGTATTTCGTAGTTGTAGTTGGTAGTTGTTGTTGGTAGTTGTAGTTGGTAGTTGTAGTTGGTAGTTGTAGTTGGTAGTTGTAGTTGGTAGTTGGTAGTTGTAGTTGTAGTTGTAGTTGGTAATTGTAGATGGTAGTTGTAGTTGGTAGTTGTAGTTGGTAGTTGTAGTTGGTAGTTGTAGTTGGTAGTTGTAGTTGGTAGTTGTAGTTGTAGTTGTAGTTGGTAGTTGTAGTTGGTAGTTGTAGTTGGTAGTTGTAGATGGTAGCTGTAGTTGTAGCTGTAGTTGATAGTTGTAGTTGGTAGTTGTAGTTGGTAGTTGTAGTTGGTAGTTGTAGTTGGTAGTTGTAGTTGGTAGTTGTAGTTGGTAGTTGTAGTTGGTAGTTGTAGTTGTAGTTGTAGTTGTAGTTGGTAGTTGTAGTTGGTAGTTGTAGTTGGTAGTTGGAGTTGGTAGTTGGAGTTGGTAGTTGCAGTTGGTAGTTGCAGTTGGTAGTTGTAGTTGGTAGTTGTAGTTGGTAGTTGTAGTTTGTAGTTGTAGTTGGTAGTTGTAGTTGGTAGTTGTAGTTGGTAGTTGCAGTTGGTAGTTGCAGTTGGTAGTTGTAGTTGGTAGTTGTAGTTGGTAGTTGTAGTTGGTAGTTGTAGCTGGCAGTTGTAGCTGGCAGTTGTAGCTGGCTGTTGTAGCTGGCTGTTGTAGCTGGCAGTTGTAGCTGGCAGTTGTAGCTGGTAGTTGTAGTTGGTAGTTGTAGTTGGTAGTTGTAGTTGGTAGTTGTAGTTGGTAGTTGTAGTTTGTAGTTGTAGTTGGTAGTTGTAGTTGGTAGATGTATTTGGTAGTTGTAGTTGGTCGTTGGAGTTGGTAGTTGCAGTTGGTAGTTGCAGTTGGTAGTTGTAGTTGTTGTTGTAGTTGGTAGTTGTAGTTGTAGTTGTAGTTGTAGTTGTAGTTGTTGTTGTAGTTGGTAGTTGTAGTTGGTAGTTGTAGTTGGTAGTTGTAGTTGGTAGTTGTAGTTGGTAGTTCTAGTTGGTTTGTTGTAGTTGGTAGTTGCAGTTGGTAGTTGCAGTTGGTAGTTGCAGTTGGTAGTTGTAGTTGGTAGTTGCAGTTGGTAGTTGCAGTTGGTAGTTGCAGTTGGTAGTTGCAGTTGGTACTTGCAGTTGGTAGTTGTAGTTGGTAGTTGTAGTTGGTAGTTGTAGTTGGTTTGTTGTAGTTGGTTTGTTGTAGTTGGTAGTTGTAGTTGGTAGTTGTAGTTGGTAGTTGTAGTTGGTAGTTGTAGTTGGTAGTTGTAGTTGGTAGTTGTAGTTGGTAGTTGTAGTTGGTAGTTGTAGATGGTAGTTGTAGTTGGTAGTTGAAGTTGGTAGTTGTAGCTGGCTGTTGTAGCTGGCAGTTGTAGCTGGCAGTTGTAGCTGGCAGTTGTAGCTTGCAGTTGTAGCTGGCAGTTGTAGCTGGCAGTTGTAACTGGCATTTGTAGCTGGCAGTTGTAGCTGGCAGTTGTAGCTGGCTGTTGTAGCTGGCAGTTGTAGCTGGCAGTTGTAGCTGGCAGTTGTAGCTGGCAGTTGTAGCTCGTAGTTGTAGTTGGTAGTTGTAGTTGGTAGTTGTAGTTGGTAGTTGTAGTTTGTAGTTGTAGTTGGTAGTTGTAGTTGGTAGTTGTAGTTGGTAGATGTATTTGGTAGTTGTAGTTGGTCGTTGGAGTTGGTAGTTGCAGTTGGTAGTCGCAGTTGGTAGTTGCAGTTGGTAGTTGCAGGTGGTAGTTGCAGTTGGTAGTTGTAGTTGGTAGTTGTAGTTGGTAGTTGTAGTTGGTAGTTGTAGTTGGTAGTTGTAGTTGGTAGTTGTAGTTGGTAGTTGTAGTTGGTAGTTGTAGTTGTAGTTGTAGTTGTAGTTGTAGTTGTTGTTGTAGTTGTAGTTGTAGTTGTAGTTGTAGTTGTAGTTGTAGTTGTAGTTGTAGTTGTAGTTGTAGTTGTAGTTGTAGTTGTAGTTGTAGTTGTAGTTGTTGTTGTTGCTGTTGTTGTTGTTGTTGTTGTTATTGTTGTAGTTGTTGTTGTGGTTGTAGTTGTTGGTGTGTCGTTGTCGTTGTCGTTGTCGTTGTTGTTGTCGTTGTTGTCGTTGTTGTCGTTGTTGTCGTTGTTGTCGTTGCTGTCGTTGTTGTCGTTGTTGTCGTTGCTGTCGTTGCTGTCGTTGCTTTCGTTGCTGTCGTTGCTGTCGTTGTTGTCGTTGTTGTCGTTGTTGCCGTTGTTGCCGTGGTTGTCGTTGTTGTCGTTGTTGTCGTTGTTGTCGTTGTTGTCGTTGTTGTCGTTGTTGTCGTTGTTGTTATTGTAGTTGTTCTCGTTGTTGTCGTCGTTGTCGTCGTTGTCGTCGTTGTCGTCGTTGTTCTCGTTGTTGTTGTTGTTGTCGTTGTTGTCGTTGTTGTTGTTGTTGCTGTTGTTGTTGTAGTTGTAGTTGTTGTTGTAGTTGTTGTTGTTGTTGTAGTTGTAGTTGTAGTTGTAGTTGTAGTTGTAGTTGTTGTTGTTGTTGTAGTTGTAGTTGTAGTAGTAGTTGTAGGTGTAGTTGTAGTTGTAGTTGTAGTTGTAGTTGTTGTTGTAGTTGTTGTTGTAGTTGTAGTTGTAGTTGTAGTTGCAGTTGTAGTTGTAGTTGTAGTTGTAGTTGTAGTCGTAGTTGTAGTTGTAGTTGTAGATGTAGTTGTAGTTGGTAGTTGTAGTTGGTAGTTGTAGTTGGTAGTTGGTAGTTGTAGTTGTAGTTGTAGTTGGTAGTTGTAGTTGGTAGTTGTAGTTGGTAGTTGTAGTTGGTAGTTGTAGTTGGTAGTTGTAGTTGGTAGTTGTAGTTGGTAGTTGTAGTTGTAGTTGTAGTTGTAGTTGATAGTTGTAGTTGGTAGTTGTAGTTGGTAGTCGTAGTTGGTAGTTGTAGTTGGTAGTTGTAGTTGGGAGTTGTAGTTCGTAGTTGTAGTTGGTAGTTGTTGTTGGTAGTTGTAGTTGGTAGTTGTAGTTGGTAGTTGTAGTTGGTAGTTGTAGTTGGTAGTTGTAGTTGGTAGTTGTAGTTGGTAGTTGTAGTTGGTAGTTGTAGTTGTAGTTGGTAGTTGTAGTTGGTAGTTGGAGTTGGTAGTTGCAGTTGGTAGTTGCAGTTAGTAGTTGCAGTTGGTAGTTGTAGTTGGTAGTTGTAGTTGGTAGTTGTAGTTGGTAGTTGTAGTTGGTAGTTGTAGTTGGTAGTTGTAGTTGGTAGTTGTAGTTGGTAGCTGTAGTTGGTAGTTGTAGTTGGTAGTTGTAGTTGGTAGTTGTAGTTGGTAGTTGTAGTTGGTAGTTGCAGTTGGTAGTTGTAGTTGGTAGTTGTAGTTGGTAGTTGCAGTTGGTACTTGCAGTTGGTAGTTGTAGTTGGTAGTTGTAGTTGGTAGTTGTAGTTGGTTTGTTGTAGTTGGTTTGTTGTAGTTGGTAGTTGTAGTTGGTAGTTGTAGTTGGTAGTTGTAGTTGGTAGTTGTAGTTGGTAGTTGTAGTTGGTAGTTGTAGTTGGTAGTTGTAGTTGGTAGTTGTAGTTGGTAGTTGTAGTTGGTAGTTGAAGTTGGTAGTTGTAGCTGGCTGTTGTAGCTGGCAGTTGTAGCTGGCAGTTGTAGCTGGCAGTTGTAGCTTGCAGTTGTAGCTGGCAGTTGTAGCTGGCAGTTGTAACTGGCATTTGTAGCTGGCAGTTGTAGCTGGCAGTTGTAGCTGGCTGTTGTAGCTGGCAGTTGTAGCTGGCAGTTGTAGCTGGCAGTTGTAGCTGGCAGTTGTAGCTCGTAGTTGTAGTTGGTAGTTGTAGTTGGTAGTTGTAGTTGGTAGTTGTAGTTTGTAGTTGTAGTTGGTAGTTGTAGTTGGTAGTTGTAGTTGGTAGATGTATTTGGTAGTTGTAGTTGGTCGTTGGAGTTGGTAGTTGCAGTTGGTAGTCGCAGTTGGTAGTTGCAGTTGGTAGTTGCAGGTGGTAGTTGCAGTTGGTAGTTGTAGTTGGTAGTTGTAGTTGGTAGTTGTAGTTGGTAGTTGTAGTTGGTAGTTGTAGTTGGTAGTTGTAGTTGGTAGTTGTAGTTGGTAGTTGTAGTTGGTAGTTGTAGTTGTAGTTGTAGATGTAGTTGTTGTTGTAGTTGTAGTTGTAGTTGTAGTTGTAGTTGTAGTTGTAGTTGTAGTTGTAGTTGTAGTTGTAGTTGTAGTTGTAGTTGTAGTTGTTGTTGTTGCTGTTGTTGTTGTTGTTGTTGTTGTTGTTGTTATTGTTGTAGTTGTTGTTGTGTTTGTAGTTGTTGGTGTGTCGTTGTCGTTGTTGTTGTCGTTGTTGTCGTTGTTGTCGTTGTTGTCGTTGCTGTCGTTGTTGTCGTTGTTGTCGTTGCTGTCGTTGCTTTCGTTGCTGTCGTTGCTGTCGTTGTTGTCGTTGTTGTCGTTGTTGCCGTTGTTGCCGTGGTTGTCGTTGTTGTCGTTGTTGTCGTTGTTGTCGTTGTTGTCGTTGTTGTCGTTGTTGTTATTGTAGTTGTTCTCGTTGTTGTCGTCGTTGTCGTCGTTGTCGTCGTTGTCGTCGTTGTTCTCGTTGTTGTTGTTGTTGTCGTTGTTGTCGTTGTTGTTGTTGTTGCTGTTGTTGTTGTAGTTGTAGTTGTTGTTGTAGTTGTTGTTGTTGTTGTAGTTGTAGTTGTAGTTGTAGTTGTAGTTGTAGTTGTTGTTGTTGTTGTAGTTGTAGTTGTAGTAGTAGTTGTAGTTGTAGGTGTAGTTGTAGTTGTAGTTGTAGTTGTAGTTGTTGTTGTAGTTGTTGTTGTAGTTGTAGTTGTAGTTGTAGTTGCAGTTGTAGTTGTAGTTGTAGTTGTAGTTGTAGTCGTAGTTGTAGTTGTAGTTGTAGATGTAGTTGTAGTTGGTAGTTGTAGTTGGTAGTTGGTAGTTGTAGTTGTAGTTGTAGTTGGTAGTTGTAGTTGGTAGTTGTAGTTGGTAGTTGTAGTTGGTAGTTGTAGTTGGTAGTTGTAGTTGGTAGTTGTAGTTGTAGTTGTAGTTGTAGTTGTAGTTGATAGTTGTAGTTGGTAGTTGTAGTTGGTAGCCGTAGTTGGTAGTTGTAGTTGGTAGTTGTAGTTGGTAGTTGTAGTTCGTAGTTGTAGTTGGTAGTTGTTGTTGGTAGTTGTAGTTGGTAGATGTAGTTGGTAGTTGTAGTTGGTAGTTGTAGTTGGTAGTTGTAGTTGGTAGTTGTAGTTGGTAGTTGTAGTTGGTAGTTGTAGTTGGTAGTTGTAGTTTGTAGTTGTAGTTGGTAGTTGTAGATGGTAGTTGTAGTTGGTAGTTGTAGTTGGTAGTTGTAGTTGGTAGTTGTAGTTGGTAGTTGTAGTTGGCAGTTGTAGTTGGTAGTTGTAGTTGGTAGTTGTAGTTGGTAGTTGTAGTTGTAGCTGTAGTTGATAGTTGTAGTTGGTAGTTGTAGTTGGTAGTTGTAGTTGGTAGTTGTAGTTGGTAGTTGTAGTTGGTAGTTGTAGTTGGTAGTTGTAGTTGTAGTTGTAGTTGGTAGTTGTAGTTGGTAGTTGTAGTTGGTAGTTGGAGTTGGTAGTTGCAGTTGGTAGTTGTAGTTGGTAGTTGTAGTTGGTAGTTGTAGTTGGTAGTTGTAGTTTGTAGTTGTAGTTGGTAGTTGTAGTTGGTAGATGTATTTGGTAGTTGTAGTTGGTCGTTGGAGTTGGTAGTTGCAGTTGGTAGTTGCAGTTGGTAGTTGTAGCTGTTGTTGTAGTTGGTAGTTGTAGTTGTAGTTGTAGTTGTAGTTGTTGTTGTAGTTGGTAGTTGTAGTTGGTAGTTGTAGTTGGTAGTTGTAGTTGGTAGTTCTAGTTGATTTGTTGTAGTTGGTAGTTGCAGTTGGTAGTTGCAGTTGGTAGTTGTAGTTCCAGTTGGTAGTTGTAGTTGTTGTTGTTTTTGTAGTTGTTGTTGTTGCAGTTGTTGTTGTTGTTGTAGTTGTTGTTGTTGTTGTAGTTGTTGTTGTTGTTGTAGTTGTAGTTGTAGTTGTAGTTGGTAGTTGTAGTTGGTAGTTGTAGTTGGTAGTTGTAGTTGGTAGTTGTAGTTGGTAGTTGTAGTTGGTAGTTGAAGTTGGTAGTTGTAGCTGGCTGTTGTAGCTGGCAGTTGTAGCTGGCAGTTGTAGCTGGCAGTTGTAGCTTGCAGTTGTAGCTGGCAGTTGTAGCTGGCAGTTGTAACTGGCATTTGTAGCTGGCAGTTGTAGCTGGCAGTTGTAGCTGGCTGTTGTAGCTGGCAGTTGTAGCTGGCAGTTGTAGCTGGCAGTTGTAGCTGGCAGTTGTAGCTCGTAGTTGTAGTTGGTAGTTGTAGTTGGTAGTTGTAGTTGGTAGTTGTAGTTTGTAGTTGTAGTTGGTAGTTGTAGTTGGTAGTTGTAGTTGGTAGATGTATTTGGTAGTTGTAGTTGGTCGTTGGAGTTGGTAGTTGCAGTTGGTAGTCGCAGTTGGTAGTTGCAGTTGGTAGTTGCAGGTGGTAGTTGCAGTTGGTAGTTGTAGTTGGTAGTTGTAGTTGGTAGTTGTAGTTGGTAGTTGTAGTTGGTAGTTGTAGTTGGTAGTTGTAGTTGGTAGTTGTAGTTGGTAGTTGTAGTTGTAGTTGTAGATGTAGTTGTTGTTGTAGTTGTAGTTGTAGTTGTAGTTGTAGTTGTAGTTGTAGTTGTAGTTGTAGTTGTAGTTGTAGTTGTAGTTGTAGTTGTAGTTGTAGTTGTTGTTGTTGCTGTTGTTGTTGTTGTTGTTGTTATTGTTGTAGTTGTTGTTGTGTTTGTAGTTGTTGGTGTGTCGTTGTCGTTGTCGTTGTCGTTGTTGTTGTCGTTGTTGTCGTTGTTGTCGTTGTTGTCGTTGCTGTCGTTGTTGTCGTTGTTGTCGTTGTTGTCGTTGCTGTCGTTGCTGTCGTTGCTTTCGTTGCTGTCGTTGCTGTCGTTGTTGTCGTTGTTGTCGTTGTTGCCGTTGTTGCCGTGGTTGTCGTTGTTGTCGTTGTTGTCGTTGTTGTCGTTGTTGTCGTTGTTGTCGTTGTTGTCGTTGTTGTTATTGTAGTTGTTCTCGTTGTTGTCGTCGTTGTCGTCGTTGTCGTCGTTGTCGTCGTTGTTCTCGTTGTTGTTGTTGTTGTCGTTGTTGTCGTTGTTGTTGTTGTTGCTGTTGTTGTTGTAGTTGTAGTTGTTGTTGTAGTTGTTGTTGTTGTTGTAGTTGTAGTTGTAGTTGTAGTTGTAGTTGTAGTTGTTGTTGTTGTTGTAGTTGTAGTTGTAGTAGTAGTTGTAGTTGTAGGTGTAGTTGTAGTTGTAGTTGTAGTTGTAGTTGTTGTTGTAGTTGTTGTTGTAGTTGTAGTTGTAGTTGTAGTTGCAGTTGTAGTTGTAGTTGTAGTTGTAGTTGTAGTCGTAGTTGTAGTTGTAGTTGTAGATGTAGTTGTAGTTGGTAGTTGTAGTTGGTAGTTGGTAGTTGTAGTTGTAGTTGTAGTTGGTAGTTGTAGTTGGTAGTTGTAGTTGGTAGTTGTAGTTGGTAGTTGTAGTTGGTAGTTGTAGTTGGTAGTTGTAGTTGTAGTTGTAGTTGTAGTTGTAGTTGATAGTTGTAGTTGGTAGTTGTAGTTGGTAGCCGTAGTTGGTAGTTGTAGTTGGTAGTTGTAGTTGGTAGTTGTAGTTCGTAGTTGTAGTTGGTAGTTGTTGTTGGTAGTTGTAGTTGGTAGATGTAGTTGGTAGTTGTAGTTGGTAGTTGTAGTTGGTAGTTGTAGTTGGTAGTTGTAGTTGGTAGTTGTAGTTGGTAGTTGTAGTTGGTAGTTGTAGTTTGTAGTTGTAGTTGGTAGTTGTAGATGGTAGTTGTAGTTGGTAGTTGTAGTTGGTAGTTGTAGTTGGTAGTTGTAGTTGGTAGTTGTAGTTGGCAGTTGTAGTTGGTAGTTGTAGTTGGTAGTTGTAGTTGGTAGTTGTAGTTGTAGCTGTAGTTGATAGTTGTAGTTGGTAGTTGTAGTTGGTAGTTGTAGTTGGTAGTTGTAGTTGGTAGTTGTAGTTGGTAGTTGTAGTTGGTAGTTGTAGTTGTAGTTGTAGTTGGTAGTTGTAGTTGGTAGTTGTAGTTGGTAGTTGGAGTTGGTAGTTGCAGTTGGTAGTTGTAGTTGGTAGTTGTAGTTGGTAGTTGTAGTTGGTAGTTGTAGTTTGTAGTTGTAGTTGGTAGTTGTAGTTGGTAGATGTATTTGGTAGTTGTAGTTGGTCGTTGGAGTTGGTAGTTGCAGTTGGTAGTTGCAGTTGGTAGTTGTAGTTGTTGTTGTAGTTGGTAGTTGTAGTTGTAGTTGTAGTTGTAGTTGTTGTTGTAGTTGGTAGTTGTAGTTGGTAGTTGTAGTTGGTAGTTGTAGTTGGTAGTTCTAGTTGATTTGTTGTAGTTGGTAGTTGCAGTTGGTAGTTGCAGTTGGTAGTTGCAGTTGGTAGTTGCTGTTAGTGGTTGCAGTTGGTAGTTGCAGTTGGTAGTTGCAGTTGGTAGTTGCAGTTGGTAGTTGCAGTTGGTAGTTGCAGTTGGTAGTTGTAGTTGGTAGTTGTACTTGGTAGTTGCAGTTGGTAGTTGTAGTTGGTAGTTGTAGTTGTAGTTGTAGTTGTAGTTGTAGTTGGTAGTTGTAGTTGGTAGTTGTAGTTGGTAGTTGTAGTTGGTAGCTGTAGTTGGTAGTTGTAGTTGGTAGTTGTACTTGGTAGGTGTAGTTGGTAGTTGTAGTTGGTAGTTGTAGTTGGTAGTTGTAGTTGGTAGTTGCAGTTGGTAGTTGCAGTTGGTAGCTGTAGTTTGTAGTTGTAGTTGGTAGTTGTAGTTGGTAGTTGTAGTTGGTAGTTGTAGTTGGTAGTTGTAGTTGCTAGTTGTAGTTGGTAGTTGTAGTTGGTAGTTGTAGTTGGTAGTTGTAGCTGGTAGTTGTAGTTGGTAGTTGTAGTTGGTCGTTGCAGTTGGTAGTTGTAGTTGGTAGTTGTAGTTGGTAGTTGTAGTTGGTAGTTGTAGTTGGTAGTTGTAGTTGGTAGTTGTAGTTGGTAGTTGTAGTTGTAGTTGTAGTTGGTAGTTGTAGTTGGTAGTTGTAGTTGGTAGTTGTAGTTGGTAGTTGTAGTTGGTAGTTGTAGTTGGTAGTTGTACTTGGTAGTTGTAGTTGGTAGTTGTAGTTGGTAGTTGTAGTTGGTAGTTGTAGTTGGTAGTTGTAGTTGGTAGTTGTAGTTGCTAGTTGTAGTTGGTAGTTGTAGTTGGTAGTTGTAGTTGGTAGTTGTAGCTGGTAGTTGTAGTTGGTAGTTGTAGTTGGTAGTTGCAGTTGGTAGTTGTAGTTGGTAGTTGTAGTTGGTAGTTGTAGTTGGTAGTTGTAGTTGTAGTTGTAGTTGGTAGTTGTAGTTGGTAGTTGTAGTTGGTAGTTGGAGTTGGTAGTTGCAGTTGGTAGTTGCAGTTGGTGGTTGCAGTTGGTAGTTGCAGTTGGTAGTTGCAGTTGGTAGTTGCAGTTGGTAGTTGCT
This sequence comes from Andrena hattorfiana, assembly GCA_944738655.2. NCBI lineage: Eukaryota > Metazoa > Arthropoda > Insecta > Hymenoptera > Andrenidae > Andrena > Andrena hattorfiana. Next base: position 48,672,859 of record OX122890.1, on the reverse strand, counting down.
GTTAGTGGTTGCAGTTGGTAGTTGCAGTTGGTAGTTGCAGTTGGTAGTTGCAGTTGGTAGTTGCAGTTGGTAGTTGCAGTTGGTAGTTGTAGTTGGTAGTTGTACTTGGTAGTTGCAGTTGGTAGTTGTAGTTGGTAGTTGTAGTTGGTAGTTGTAGTTGGTAGTTGTTGTTGGTAGTTGTAGTTGGTAGTTGCAGTTGGTAGTTGTAGTTGGTAGTTGTAGATGGTAGTTGTAGTTGGTAGTTGTAGTTGGTAGTTGTAGCTGGCAGTTGTAGCTGGCAGTTGTAGCTGGCTGTTGTAGCTGGCAGTTGTAGCTGGCAGTTGTAGCTGGCAGTTGTAGCTGGTAGTTGTAGTTGGTAGTTGTAGTTGGTAGTTGTAGTTGGTAGTTGTAGTTGGTAGTTGTAGTTTGTAGTTGTAGTTGGTAGTTGTAGTTGGTAGATGTATTTGGTAGTTGTAGTTGGTCGTTGGAGTTGGTAGTTGCAGTTGGTAGTTGCAGTTGGTAGTTGTAGTTGTTGTTGTAGTTGGTAGGTGTAGTTGTAGTTGTAGTTGTAGTTGTAGTTGTTGTTGTAGTTGGTAGTTGTAGTTGGTAGTTGTAGTTGGTAGTTGTAGTTGGTAGTTGTAGTTGGTTTGTTGTAGTTGGTAGTTGCAGTTGGTAGTTGCAGTTGGTAGTTGCAGTTGGTAGTTGTAGTTCCAGTTGGTAGTTGTAGTTGTAGTTGTTGTTTTTGTAGTTGTTGTTGTTGTAGTTGTTGTTGTTGTTGTAGTTGTTGTTGTTGTAGTTGTACTTGTAGTTGCAGTTGGTAGTTGTAGTTGGTAGTTGTAGTTGGCAGTTGTAGTTGTAGTTGTTGTAGTTGTAGTTGTAGATGTAGTTGTAGTTGTAGTTGTAGTTGGTAGTTGTAGTTGGTAGTTGTAGTTGGCAGTTGTAGATGGTAGTTGTAGTTGGTAGTTGTAGTTGGTAGTTGTAGTTGGTAGTTGTAGTTGTAGTTGTTGTTGTAGTTGCAGTTGTAGTTGTAGATGGTAGTTGTAGTTGGTAGTTGTAGTTGGTAGTTGTAGCTGGCAGTTGTAGCTGGCAGTTGTAGCTGGCTGTTGTAGCTGGCAGTTGTAGCTGGCAGTTGTAGCTGGCAGTTGTAGCTGGTAGTTGTAGTTGGTAGTTGTAGTTGGTAGTTGTAGTTGTAGTTGTTGTTGTAGTTGTAGTTGTAGTTGTATTTGTAGTTGTAGTTGTACTTGTAGTTGTAGTTGTAGTTGGTAGTTGTAGTTGGTAGTTGTAGTTGGTAGTTGTAGTTGGTAGTTGTAGTTGGTAGTTGTAGTTGTAGTTGTTGTTGTAGTTGTAGTTGTAGTTGTAGTTGTAGTTGTAGTTGTAGTTGTAGTTGGTAGTTGTAGTTGGTAGTTGTAGTTGGTAGTTGTAGATGGTAGTTGTAGTTGGTAGTTGTAGTTGGTAGTTGTACTTGGTAGTTGTAGTTGGTAGTTGTAGTTGGTAGTTGTAGTTGGTAGTTGCAGTTGGTAGCTGTAGTTCGTAGTTGTAGTTGGTAGTTGTAGTTGGTAGTTGTAGTTCGTAGTTGTAGTTGGTAGTTGTAGTTGTAGTTGTTGTTGTAGTTGTAGTTGTAGTTGTAGTTGTAGTTGTAGTTGTAGTTGGTAGTTGTAGTTGGTAGTTGTAGTTGGTAGTTGTAGATGGTAGTTGTAGTTGGTAGTTGTAGTTGGTAGTTGTACTTGGTAGTTGTAGTTGGTAGTTGTAGTTGGTAGTTGTAGTTGGTAGTTGTAGTTGGTAGTTGTAGTTGGTAGTTGCAGTTGGTAGCTGTAGTTCGTAGTTGTAGTTGGTAGTTGTAGTTGGTAGTTGTAGTTGGTAGTTGTAGTTGGTAGTTGTAGTTGGTAGTTGTAGTTGGTAGTTGTAGTTGGTAGTTGTAGTTGGTAGTTGTAGCTGGTAGTTGTAGTTGGTAGTTGTAGTTGGTAGTTGTAGCTGGCAGTTGTAGCTGGCAGTTGTAGCTGGCTGTTGTAGCTGGCAGTTGTAGCTGGCAGTTGTAGCTGGCAGTTGTAGCTGGTAGTTGTAGTTGGTAGTTATTGTTGGTAGTTGTAGTTGGTAGTTGTAGTTGGTAGTTGTAGTTTGTAGTTGTAGTTGGTAGTTGTAGTTGGTAGATGTATTTGGTAGTTGTAGTTGGTGGTTGCAGTTGGTAGTTGCAGTTGGTAGCTGTAGTTCGTAGTTGTAGTTGGTAGTTGTAGTTGGTAGTTGTAGTTGGTAGTTGTAGTTGGTAATTGTAGTTGGTAGTTGTAGTTGGTAGTTGTAGTTGGTAGTTGTAGTTGGTAGTTGTAGCTGGTAGTTGTAGTTGGTAGTTGTAGTTGGTAGTTGCGGTTGGTAGTTGTAGTTGGTAGTTGTAGTTGGCAGTTGTAGATGGTAGTTGTAGTTGGTAGTTGTAGTTGGTAGTTGTACTTGGTAGTTGTAGTTGGTAGTTGTAGTTGGTAGTTGTAGTTGGTAGTTGTAGTTGGTAGTTGTAGTTGGTAGTTGCAGTTGGTAGCTGTAGTTCGTAGTTGTAGTTGGTAGTTGTAGTTGGTAGTTGTAGTTCGTAGTTGTAGTTGGTAGTTGTAGTTGGTAGTTGTAGTTGGTAGTTGTAGTTGGTAGTTGCAGTTGGTAGTTGCAGTTGGTAGTTGCAGTTGGTAGTTGCAGTTGGTAGTTGCAGTTGGTAGTTGCAGTTGGTAGTTGCAGTTAGCAGTTGCTGTTGGTAGTTGCAGTTGGTAGTTGCAGTTGGTAGTTGCAGTTGGTAGTTGCAGCTGGTAGTTGCAGTTGGTAGTTGCAGTTGGTAGTTGTAGTTGGTAGTTGTACTTGGTAGTTGTAGTTGGTAGTTGTAGTTGGTAGTTGTAGTTGGTAGTTGTAGTTGGTAGTTGTAGTTGGTAGTTGCAGTTGGTAGCTGTAGTTCGTAGTTGTAGTTGGTAGTTGTAGTTGGTAGTTGTAGTTGGTAGTTGTAGTTGGTAGTTGTAGTTGGTAGTTGTAGTTGGTAGTTGTAGTTGGTAGTTGTAGTTGGTAGTTGTAGCTGGTAGTTGTAGTTGGTAGTTGTAGTTGGTAGTTGTAGCTGGCAGTTGTAGCTGGCAGTTGTAGCTGGCTGTTGTAGCTGGCAGTTGTAGCTGGCAGTTGTAGCTGGCAGTTGTAGCTGGCTGTTGTAGTTGGTAGTTGTAGTTGGTAGTTGTAGTTGGTAGTTGTAGTTGGTAGTTGTACTTGGTAGTTGTAGTTGGTAGTTGCAGTTGGTAGCTGTAGTTCGTAGTTGTAGTTGGTAGTTGTAGTTGGTAGTTGTAGTTGGTAGTTGTAGTTGGTAATTGTAGTTGGTAGTTGTAGTTGGTAGTTGTAGTTGGTAGTTGTAGTTGGTAGTTGTAGCTGGTAGTTGTAGTTGGTAGTTGTAGTTGGTAGTTGTAGTTGGCAGTTGTAGATGGTAGTTGTAGTTGGTAGTTGTAGTTGGTAGTTGTACTTGGTAGTTGTAGTTGGTAGTTGTAGTTGGTAGTTGTAGTTGGTAGTTGTAGTTGGTAGTTGTAGTTGGTAGTTGCAGTTGGTAGCTGTAGTTCGTAGTTGTAGTTGGTAGTTGTAGTTGGTAGTTGTAGTTCGTAGTTGTAGTTGGTAGTTGTAGTTGGTAGTTGTAGTTGGTAGTTGTAGTTGGTAGTTGCAGTTGGTAGTTGCAGTTGGTAGTTGCAGTTGGTAGTTGCAGTTGGTAGTTGCAGTTGGTAGTTGCAGTTGGTAGTTGCAGTTAGCAGTTGCTGTTGGTAGTTGCAGTTGGTAGTTGCAGTTGGTAGTTGCAGTTGGTAGTTGCAGCTGGTAGTTGCAGTTGGTAGTTGCAGTTGGTAGTTGTAGTTGGTAGTTGTACTTGGTAGTTGTAGTTGGTAGTTGTAGTTGGTAGTTGTAGTTGGTAGTTGTAGTTGGTAGTTGTAGTTGGTAGTTGCAGTTGGTAGCTGTAGTTCGTAGTTGTAGTTGGTAGTTGTAGTTGGTAGTTGTAGTTGGTAGTTGTAGTTGGTAGTTGTAGTTGTAGTTGTTGTTGTAGTTGTAGTTGTAGTTGTAGTTGTAGTTGTAGTTGTAGTTGGTAGTTGTAGTTGGTAGTTGTAGTTGGTAGTTGTAGATGGTAGTTGTAGTTGGTAGTTGTAGTTGGTAGTTGTACTTGGTAGTTGTAGTTGGTAGTTGTAGTTGGTAGTTGTAGTTGGTAGTTGTAGTTGGTAGTTGTAGTTGGTAGTTGCAGTTGGTAGCTGTAGTTCGTAGTTGTAGTTGGTAGTTGTAGTTGGTAGTTGTAGTTGGTAGTTGTAGTTGGTAGTTGTAGTTGGTAGTTGTAGTTGGTAGTTGTAGTTGGTAGTTGTAGTTGGTAGTTGTAGCTGGTAGTTGTAGTTGGTAGTTGTAGTTGGTAGTTGTAGCTGGCAGTTGTAGCTGGCAGTTGTAGCTGGCTGTTGTAGCTGGCAGTTGTAGCTGGCAGTTGTAGCTGGCAGTTGTAGCTGGCTGTTGTAGTTGGTAGTTGTAGTTGGTAGTTGTAGTTGGTAGTTGTAGCTGGTAGTTGTAGTTGGTAGTTGTAGTTGGTAGTTGTAGTTGGTAGTTGTAGTTGGTAGTTGTAGTTGGTAGTTGTACTTGGTAGTTGTAGTTGGTAGTTGTAGTTGGTAGTTGTAGTTGGTAGTTGGAGTTGGTAGTTGCAGTTGGTAGTTGCAGTTGGTGGTTGCAGTTGGTAGTTGCAGTTGGTAGTTGCAGTTGGTAGTTGCAGTTGGTAGTTGCTGTTGGTGGTTGCAGATGGTAGTTGCAGTTGGTAGTTGCAGTTGGTAGTTGCAGGTGGTAGTTGCAGTTGGTAGTTGCAGTTGGTAGTGGTAGTTGGTAGTTGTACTTGGTAGTTGTAGTTGGTAGTTGTAGTTGGTAGTTGTAGTTGGTAGTTGTAGTTGGTAGTTGTTGTTGGTAGTTGTAGTTGGTAGTTGCAGTTGGTAGTTGTAGTTGGTAGTTGTAGATGGTAGTTGTAGTTGGTAGTTGTAGTTGGTAGTTGTAGCTGGCAGTTGTAGCTGGCAGTTGTAGCTGGCTGTTGTAGTTGGCAGTTGTAGCTGGCAGTTGTAGCTGGCAGTTGTAGCTGGTAGTTGTAGTTGGTAGTTGTAGTTGGTAGTTGTAGTTGGTAGTTGTAGTTGGTAGTTGTAGTTGGTAGTTGTAGTTTGTAGTTGTAGTTGGTAGTTGTAGTTGGTAGATGTATTTGGTAGTTGTAGTTGGTCGTTGAAGTTGGTAGTTGCAGTTGGTAGTTGCAGTTGGTAGTTGTAGTTGTTGTTGTAGTTGGTAGTTGTAGTTGTAGTTGTAGTTGTAGTTGTAGCTGTTGTTGTAGTTGGTAGTTGTAGTTGGTAGTTGTAGTTGGTAGTTGTAGTTGGTAGTTGTAGTTGGTTTGTTGTAGTTGGTAGTTGCAGTTGGTAGTTGCAGTTGGTAGTTGCAGTTGGTAGTTGTAGTTCCAGTTGGTAGTTGTAGTTGTTGTTTTTGTAGTTGTTGTTGTTGTAGTTGTTGTTGTTGTTGTAGTTGTTGTTGTTGTTGTAGTTGTACTTGTAGTTGCAGTTGGTAGTTGTAGTTGGTAGTTGTAGTTGGTAGTTGTAGTTGTAGTTGTTGTAGTTGTAGTTGTAGATGTAGTTGTAGTTGTAGTTGGTAGTTGTAGTTGGTAGTTGTAGTTGGCAGTTGTAGATGGTAGTTGTAGTTGGTAGTTGTAGTTGGTAGTTGTACTTGGTAGTTGTAGTTGGTAGTTGTAGTTGGTAGTTGTAGTTGGTAGTTGTAGTTGGTAGTTGTAGTTGGTAGTTGCAGTTGGTAGCTGTAGTTCGTAGTTGTAGTTGGTAGTTGTAGTTGGTAGTTGTAGTTGGTAGTTGTAGTTGGTAGTTGTAGTTGGTAGTTGTAGTTGGTAATTGTAGTTGTTAGTTGTAGTTGGTAGTTGTAGCTGGTAGTTGTAGTTGGTAGTTGTAGTTGGTAGTTGTAGTTGGTAGTTGCAGTTGGTAGTTGTAGTTGGTAGTTGTAGTTGGTAGTTGTAGTTGGTAGTTGTAGTTGGTAGTTGTAGTTGGTAGTTGTAGTTTGGTAGTTGTAGTTGGTAGTTGTAGTTGGTAGTTGCAGTTGGTAGCTGTAGTTGGTAGTTGTAGTTGGTAGTTGTAGTTGGTAGTTGTAGTTGGTAGTTGTAGTTGTAGTTGTTGTTGTAGTTGTAGTTGTAGTTGTAGGTGTAGTTGTAGTTGTACTTGCAGTTGTAGTTGTAGTTGGTAGTTGTAGTTGGTAGTTGTAGTTGGTAGTTGTAGTTGGTAGTTGTAGTTGGTAGTTGTAGTTGGTAGTTGTAGTTGTAGTTGTTGTTGTAGTTGTAGTTGTAGTTGTAGTTGTAGTTGTAGTTGGTAGTTGTAGTTGGTAGTTGTAGTTGGTAGTTGTAGATGGTAGTTGTAGTTGGTAGTTGTAGTTGGTAGTTGTACTTGGTAGTTGTAGTTGGTAGTTGTAGTTGGTAGTTTTAGTTGGTAGTTGTAGTTGGTAGTTGTAGTTGGTAGTTGTAGTTGGTAGTTGTAGTTGGTAGTTGTAGTTGGTAGTTGTAGTTGGTAGTTGTAGTTGTAGTTGTTGTTGTAGTTGTAGTTGTAGTTGTAGTTGTAGTTGTAGTTGTAGTTGTAGGTGTAGTTGTAGTTGTACTTGCAGTTGTAGTTGTAGTTGGTAGTTGTAGTTGGTAGTTGTAGTTGGTAGTTGTAGTTGGTAGTTGTAGTTGGTAGTTGTAGTTGGTAGTTGTAGTTGTAGTTGTTGTTGTAGTTGTTGTTGTAGTTGTAGTTGTAGTTGTAGTCGTAGTTGTAGTTGTAGTTGTAGATGTAGTTGTAGTTGGTAGTTATAGTTGGTAGTTGTAGTTGGTAGTTGGTAGTTGGTAGTTGTAGTTGTAGTTGTAGTTGGTAGTTGTAGTTGGTAGTTGTAGTTGGTAGTTGTAGTTGGTAGTTGTAGTTGGTAGTTGTAGTTGGTAGTTGTAGTTGGTAGTTGTAGTTGGTAGTTGTAGTTGTAGTTGTTGTTGTAGTTGTAGTTGTAGTTGTAGTTGTAGTTGTAGTTGGTAGTTGTAGTTGGTAGTTGTAGTTGGTAGTTGTAGATGGTAGTTGTAGTTGGTAGTTGTAGTTGGTAGTTGTACTTGGTAGTTGTAGTTGGTAGTTGTAGTTGGTAGTTGTAGTTGGTAGTTGTAGTTGGTAGTTGCAGTTGGTAGCTGTAGTTCGTAGTTGTAGTTGGTAGTTGTAGTTGGTAGTTGTAGTTGGTAGTTGTAGTTGGTAGTTGTAGTTGGTAGTTGTAGTTGGTAGTTGTAGTTGGTAGTTGTAGTTGGTAGTTGTAGTTTGTAGTTGTAGTTGGTAGTTGTAGTTGGTAGATGTATTTGGTAGTTGTAGTTGGTCGTTGGAGTTGGTAGTTGCAGTTGGTAGTTGCAGTTGGTAGTTGTAGTTGTTGTTGTAGTTGGTAGTTGTAGTTGTAGTTGTAGTTGTAGTTGTAGTTGTTGTTGTAGTTGGTAGTTGTAGTTGGTAGTTGTAGTTGGTAGTTGTAGTTGGTAGTTGTAGTTGGTAGTTGTAGTTGGTAGTTGTAGTTGTAGTTGTAGTTGGTAGTTGTAGTTGGTAGTTGTAGTTGGTAGTTGTAGTTGGTAGCTGTAGTTGTAGCTGTAGTTGATAGTTGTAGTTGGTAGTTGTAGTTGGTAGTTGTAGTTGGTAGTTGTAGTTGGTAGTTGTAGTTGGTAGTTGTAGTTGGTAGTTGTAGTTGGTAGTTGTAGTTGTAGTTGTAGTTGTAGTTGGTAGTTGTAGTTGGTAGTTGTAGTTGGTAGTTGGAGTTGGTAGTTGGAGTTGGTAGTTGCAGTTGGTAGTTGCAGTTGGTAGTTGTAGTTGGTAGTTGTAGTTGGTAGTTGTAGTTGGTAGTTGTAGTTGGTAGTTGTAGTTGGTAGTTGTAGTTGGTAGTTGTAGTTGGTAGTTGCAGTTGGTAGTTGTAGTTGGTAGTTGTAGTTGGTAGTTGTAGTTGGTAGTTGTAGTTGGTAGTTGTAGCTGGCAGTTGTAGCTGGCAGTTGTAGCTGGCTGTTGTAGCTGGCTGTTGTAGCTGGCAGTTGTAGCTGGCAGTTGTAGCTGGTAGTTGTAGTTGGTAGTTGTAGTTGGTAGTTGTAGTTGGTAGTTGTAGTTGGTAGTTGTAGTTTGTAGTTGTAGTTGGTAGATGTATTTGGTAGTTGTAGTTGGTCGTTGGAGTTGGTAGTTGCAGTTGGTAGTTGCAGTTGGTAGTTGTAGTTGTTGTTGTAGTTGGTAGTTGTAGTTGTAGTTGTAGTTGTAGTTGTAGTTGTTGTTGTAGTTGGTAGTTGTAGTTGGTAGTTGTAGTTGGTAGTTGTAGTTGGTAGTTCTAGTTGGTTTGTTGTAGTTGGTAGTTGCAGTTGGTAGTTGCAGTTGGTAGTTGCAGTTGGTAGTTGTAGTTGGTAGTTGCAGTTGGTAGTTGCAGTTGGTAGTTGCAGTTGGTAGTTGCAGTTGGTAGTTGCAGTTGGTAGTTGCAGTTGGTACTTGCAGTTGGTAGTTGTAGTTGGTAGTTGTAGTTGGTAGTTGTAGTTGGTTTGTTGTAGTTGGTTTGTTGTAGTTGGTAGTTGTAGTTGGTAGTTGTAGTTGGTAGTTGTAGTTGGTAGTTGTAGTTGGTAGTTGTAGTTGGTAGTTGTAGTTGGTAGTTGAAGTTGGTAGTTGTAGCTGGCTGTTGTAGCTGGCTGTTGTAGCTGGCAGTTGTAGCTGGCAGTTGTAGCTGGCAGTTGTAGCTTGCAGTTGTAGCTGGCAGTTGTAGCTGGCAGTTGTAACTGGCATTTGTAGCTGGCAGTTGTAGCTGGCAGTTGTAGCTGGCTGTTGTAGCTGGCAGTTGTAGCTGGCAGTTGTAGCTGGCAGTTGTAGCTGGCAGTTGTAGCTCGTAGTTGTAGTTGGTAGTTGTAGTTGGTAGTTGCAGTTGGTAGTTGTAGTTTGTAGTTGTAGTTGGTAGTTGTAGTTGGTAGTTGTAGTTGGTAGATGTATTTGGTAGTTGTAGTTGGTCGTTGGAGTTGGTAGTTGCAGTTGGTAGTCGCAGTTGGTAGTTGCAGTTGGTAGTTGCAGGTGGTAGTTGCAGTTGGTAGTTGTAGTTGGTAGTTGTAGTTGGTAGTTGTAGTTGGTAGTTGTAGTTGGTAGTTGTAGTTGGTAGTTGTAGTTGGTAGTTGTAGTTGGTAGTTGTAGTTGTAGTTGTAGTTGTAGTTGTTGTTGTAGTTGTAGTTGTAGTTGTAGTTGTAGTTGTAGTTGTAGTTGTAGTTGTAGTTGTAGTTGTAGTTGTAGTTGTAGTTGTAGTTGTAGTTGTAGTTGTAGTTGTAGTTGTAGTTGTAGTTGTAGTTGGTAGTTGTAGTTGGTAGTTGTAGTTGGTAGTTGTAGATGGTAGTTGTAGTTGGTAGTTGTAGTTGGTAGTTGTACTTGGTAGTTGTAGTTGGTAGTTGTAGTTGGTAGTTGTAGTTGGTAGTTGCAGTTGGTAGCTGTAGTTCGTAGTTGTAGTTGGTAGTTGTAGTTGGTAGTTGTAGTTCGTAGTTGTAGTTGGTAGTTGTAGTTGTAGTTGTAGTTGTAGTTGGTAGTTGTAGTTGGTAGTTGTAGTTGGTAGTTGTAGATGGTAGTTGTAGTTGGTAGTTGTAGTTGGTAGTTGTACTTGGTAGTTGTAGTTGGTAGTTGTAGTTGGTAGTTGTAGTTGGTAGTTGCAGTTGGTAGCTGTAGTTCGTAGTTGTAGTTGGTAGTTGTAGTTGGTAGTTGTAGTTCGTAGTTGTAGTTGGTAGTTGTAGTTGTAGTTGTTGTTGTAGTTGTAGTTGTAGTTGTAGTTGTAGTTGTAGTTGTAGTTGGTAGTTGTAGTTGGTAGTTGTAGTTGGTAGTTGTAGATGGTAGTTGTAGTTGGTAGTTGTAGTTGGTAGTTGTACTTGGTAGTTGTAGTTGGTAGTTGTAGTTGGTAGTTGTAGTTGGTAGTTGTAGTTGGTAGTTGTAGTTGGTAGTTGCAGTTGGTAGCTGTAGTTCGTAGTTGTAGTTGGTAGTTGTAGTTGGTAGTTGTAGTTGGTAGTTGTAGTTGGTAGTTGTAGTTGGTAGTTGTAGTTGGTAGTTGTAGTTGGTAGTTGTAGTTGGTAGTTGTAGCTGGTAGTTGTAGTTGGTAGTTGTAGTTGGTAGTTGTAGCTGGCAGTTGTAGCTGGCAGTTGTAGCTGGCTGTTGTAGCTGGCAGTTGTAGCTGGCAGTTGTAGCTGGCAGTTGTAGCTGGTAGTTGTAGTTGGTAGTTATTGTTGGTAGTTGTAGTTGGTAGTTGTAGTTGGTAGTTGTAGTTTGTAGTTGTAGTTGGTAGTTGTAGTTGGTAGATGTATTTGGTAGTTGTAGTTGGTGGTTGCAGTTGGTAGTTGCAGTTGGTAGCTGTAGTTCGTAGTTGTAGTTGGTAGTTGTAGTTGGTAGTTGTAGTTGGTAGTTGTAGTTGGTAATTGTAGTTGGTAGTTGTAGTTGGTAGTTGTAGTTGGTAGTTGTAGTTGGTAGTTGTAGCTGGTAGTTGTAGTTGGTAGTTGTAGTTGGTAGTTGCGGTTGGTAGTTGTAGTTGGTAGTTGTAGTTGGCAGTTGTAGATGGTAGTTGTAGTTGGTAGTTGTAGTTGGTAGTTGTACTTGGTAGTTGTAGTTGGTAGTTGTAGTTGGTAGTTGTAGTTGGTAGTTGTAGTTGGTAGTTGTAGTTGGTAGTTGCAGTTGGTAGCTGTAGTTCGTAGTTGTAGTTGGTAGTTGTAGTTGGTAGTTGTAGTTCGTAGTTGTAGTTGGTAGTTGTAGTTGGTAGTTGTAGTTGGTAGTTGTAGTTGGTAGTTGCAGTTGGTAGTTGCAGTTGGTAGTTGCAGTTGGTAGTTGCAGTTGGTAGTTGCAGTTGGTAGTTGCAGTTGGTAGTTGCAGTTAGCAGTTGCTGTTGGTAGTTGCAGTTGGTAGTTGCAGTTGGTAGTTGCAGTTGGTAGTTGCAGCTGGTAGTTGCAGTTGGTAGTTGCAGTTGGTAGTTGTAGTTGGTAGTTGTACTTGGTAGTTGTAGTTGGTAGTTGTAGTTGGTAGTTGTAGTTGGTAGTTGTAGTTGGTAGTTGTAGTTGGTAGTTGCAGTTGGTAGCTGTAGTTCGTAGTTGTAGTTGGTAGTTGTAGTTGGTAGTTGTAGTTGGTAGTTGTAGTTGGTAGTTGTAGTTGGTAGTTGTAGTTGGTAGTTGTAGTTGGTAGTTGTAGTTGGTAGTTGTAGCTGGTAGTTGTAGTTGGTAGTTGTAGTTGGTAGTTGTAGCTGGCAGTTGTAGCTGGCAGTTGTAGCTGGCTGTTGTAGCTGGCAGTTGTAGCTGGCAGTTGTAGCTGGCAGTTGTAGCTGGCTGTTGTAGTTGGTAGTTGTAGTTGGTAGTTGTAGTTGGTAGTTGTAGTTGGTAGTTGTACTTGGTAGTTGTAGTTGGTAGTTGCAGTTGGTAGCTGTAGTTCGTAGTTGTAGTTGGTAGTTGTAGTTGGTAGTTGTAGTTGGTAGTTGTAGTTGGTAATTGTAGTTGGTAGTTGTAGTTGGTAGTTGTAGTTGGTAGTTGTAGTTGGTAGTTGTAGCTGGTAGTTGTAGTTGGTAGTTGTAGTTGGTAGTTGTAGTTGGCAGTTGTAGATGGTAGTTGTAGTTGGTAGTTGTAGTTGGTAGTTGTACTTGGTAGTTGTAGTTGGTAGTTGTAGTTGGTAGTTGTAGTTGGTAGTTGTAGTTGGTAGTTGTAGTTGGTAGTTGCAGTTGGTAGCTGTAGTTCGTAGTTGTAGTTGGTAGTTGTAGTTGGTAGTTGTAGTTCGTAGTTGTAGTTGGTAGTTGTAGTTGGTAGTTGTAGTTGGTAGTTGTAGTTGGTAGTTGCAGTTGGTAGTTGCAGTTGGTAGTTGCAGTTGGTAGTTGCAGTTGGTAGTTGCAGTTGGTAGTTGCAGTTGGTAGTTGCAGTTAGCAGTTGCTGTTGGTAGTTGCAGTTGGTAGTTGCAGTTGGTAGTTGCAGTTGGTAGTTGCAGCTGGTAGTTGCAGTTGGTAGTTGCAGTTGGTAGTTGTAGTTGGTAGTTGTACTTGGTAGTTGTAGTTGGTAGTTGTAGTTGGTAGTTGTAGTTGGTAGTTGTAGTTGGTAGTTGTAGTTGGTAGTTGCAGTTGGTAGCTGTAGTTCGTAGTTGTAGTTGGTAGTTGTAGTTGGTAGTTGTAGTTGGTAGTTGTAGTTGGTAGTTGTAGTTGTAGTTGTTGTTGTAGTTGTAGTTGTAGTTGTAGTTGTAGTTGTAGTTGTAGTTGGTAGTTGTAGTTGGTAGTTGTAGTTGGTAGTTGTAGATGGTAGTTGTAGTTGGTAGTTGTAGTTGGTAGTTGTACTTGGTAGTTGTAGTTGGTAGTTGTAGTTGGTAGTTGTAGTTGGTAGTTGTAGTTGGTAGTTGTAGTTGGTAGTTGCAGTTGGTAGCTGTAGTTCGTAGTTGTAGTTGGTAGTTGTAGTTGGTAGTTGTAGTTGGTAGTTGTAGTTGGTAGTTGTAGTTGGTAGTTGTAGTTGGTAGTTGTAGTTGGTAGTTGTAGTTGGTAGTTGTAGCTGGTAGTTGTAGTTGGTAGTTGTAGTTGGTAGTTGTAGCTGGCAGTTGTAGCTGGCAGTTGTAGCTGGCTGTTGTAGCTGGCAGTTGTAGCTGGCAGTTGTAGCTGGCAGTTGTAGCTGGCTGTTGTAGTTGGTAGTTGTAGTTGGTAGTTGTAGTTGGTAGTTGTAGCTGGTAGTTGTAGTTGGTAGTTGTAGTTGGTAGTTGTAGTTGGTAGTTGTAGTTGGTAGTTGTAGTTGGTAGTTGTACTTGGTAGTTGTAGTTGGTAGTTGTAGTTGGTAGTTGTAGTTGGTAGTTGGAGTTGGTAGTTGCAGTTGGTAGTTGCAGTTGGTGGTTGCAGTTGGTAGTTGCAGTTGGTAGTTGCAGTTGGTAGTTGCAGTTGGTAGTTGCTGTTGGTGGTTGCAGATGGTAGTTGCAGTTGGTAGTTGCAGTTGGTAGTTGCAGGTGGTAGTTGCAGTTGGTAGTTGCAGTTGGTAGTGGTAGTTGGTAGTTGTACTTGGTAGTTGTAGTTGGTAGTTGTAGTTGGTAGTTGTAGTTGGTAGTTGTAGTTGGTAGTTGTAGTTGGTAGTTGTTGTTGGTAGTTGTAGTTGGTAGTTGCAGTTGGTAGTTGTAGTTGGTAGTTGTAGATGGTAGTTGTAGTTGGTAGTTGTAGTTGGTAGTTGTAGCTGGCAGTTGTAGCTGGCAGTTGTAGCTGGCTGTTGTAGTTGGCAGTTGTAGCTGGCAGTTGTAGCTGGCAGTTGTAGCTGGTAGTTGTAGTTGGTAGTTGTAGTTGGTAGTTGTAGTTGGTAGTTGTAGTTGGTAGTTGTAGTTGGTAGTTGTAGTTTGTAGTTGTAGTTGGTAGTTGTAGTTGGTAGATGTATTTGGTAGTTGTAGTTGGTCGTTGAAGTTGGTAGTTGCAGTTGGTAGTTGCAGTTGGTAGTTGTAGTTGTTGTTGTAGTTGGTAGTTGTAGTTGTAGTTGTAGTTGTAGTTGTAGCTGTTGTTGTAGTTGGTAGTTGTAGTTGGTAGTTGTAGTTGGTAGTTGTAGTTGGTAGTTGTAGTTGGTTTGTTGTAGTTGGTAGTTGCAGTTGGTAGTTGCAGTTGGTAGTTGCAGTTGGTAGTTGTAGTTCCAGTTGGTAGTTGTAGTTGTTGTTTTTGTAGTTGTTGTTGTTGTAGTTGTTGTTGTTGTTGTAGTTGTTGTTGTTGTTGTAGTTGTACTTGTAGTTGCAGTTGGTAGTTGTAGTTGGTAGTTGTAGTTGGTAGTTGTAGTTGTAGTTGTTGTAGTTGTAGTTGTAGATGTAGTTGTAGTTGTAGTTGGTAGTTGTAGTTGGTAGTTGTAGTTGGCAGTTGTAGATGGTAGTTGTAGTTGGTAGTTGTAGTTGGTAGTTGTACTTGGTAGTTGTAGTTGGTAGTTGTAGTTGGTAGTTGTAGTTGGTAGTTGTAGTTGGTAGTTGTAGTTGGTAGTTGCAGTTGGTAGCTGTAGTTCGTAGTTGTAGTTGGTAGTTGTAGTTGGTAGTTGTAGTTGGTAGTTGTAGTTGGTAGTTGTAGTTGGTAGTTGTAGTTGGTAATTGTAGTTGTTAGTTGTAGTTGGTAGTTGTAGCTGGTAGTTGTAGTTGGTAGTTGTAGTTGGTAGTTGTAGTTGGTAGTTGCAGTTGGTAGTTGTAGTTGGTAGTTGTAGTTGGTAGTTGTAGTTGGTAGTTGTAGTTGGTAGTTGTAGTTGGTAGTTGTAGTTTGGTAGTTGTAGTTGGTAGTTGTAGTTGGTAGTTGCAGTTGGTAGCTGTAGTTGGTAGTTGTAGTTGGTAGTTGTAGTTGGTAGTTGTAGTTGGTAGTTGTAGTTGTAGTTGTTGTTGTAGTTGTAGTTGTAGTTGTAGGTGTAGTTGTAGTTGTACTTGCAGTTGTAGTTGTAGTTGGTAGTTGTAGTTGGTAGTTGTAGTTGGTAGTTGTAGTTGGTAGTTGTAGTTGGTAGTTGTAGTTGGTAGTTGTAGTTGTAGTTGTTGTTGTAGTTGTAGTTGTAGTTGTAGTTGTAGTTGTAGTTGGTAGTTGTAGTTGGTAGTTGTAGTTGGTAGTTGTAGATGGTAGTTGTAGTTGGTAGTTGTAGTTGGTAGTTGTACTTGGTAGTTGTAGTTGGTAGTTGTAGTTGGTAGTTGTAGTTGGTAGTTGTAGTTGGTAGTTGTAGTTGGTAGTTGTAGTTGGTAGTTGTAGTTGGTAGTTGTAGTTGGTAGTTGTAGTTGGTAGTTGTAGTTGTAGTTGTTGTTGTAGTTGTAGTTGTAGTTGTAGTTGTAGTTGTAGTTGTAGTTGTAGGTGTAGTTGTAGTTGTACTTGCAGTTGTAGTTGTAGTTGGTAGTTGTAGTTGGTAGTTGTAGTTGGTAGTTGTAGTTGGTAGTTGTAGTTGGTAGTTGTAGTTGGTAGTTGTAGTTGTAGTTGTTGTTGTAGTTGTTGTTGTAGTTGTAGTTGTAGTTGTAGTCGTAGTTGTAGTTGTAGTTGTAGATGTAGTTGTAGTTGGTAGTTATAGTTGGTAGTTGTAGTTGGTAGTTGGTAGTTGGTAGTTGTAGTTGTAGTTGTAGTTGGTAGTTGTAGTTGGTAGTTGTAGTTGGTAGTTGTAGTTGGTAGTTGTAGTTGGTAGTTGTAGTTGGTAGTTGTAGTTGGTAGTTGTAGTTGGTAGTTGTAGTTGTAGTTGTTGTTGTAGTTGTAGTTGTAGTTGTAGTTGTAGTTGTAGTTGGTAGTTGTAGTTGGTAGTTGTAGTTGGTAGTTGTAGATGGTAGTTGTAGTTGGTAGTTGTAGTTGGTAGTTGTACTTGGTAGTTGTAGTTGGTAGTTGTAGTTGGTAGTTGTAGTTGGTAGTTGTAGTTGGTAGTTGCAGTTGGTAGCTGTAGTTCGTAGTTGTAGTTGGTAGTTGTAGTTGGTAGTTGTAGTTGGTAGTTGTAGTTGGTAGTTGTAGTTGGTAGTTGTAGTTGGTAGTTGTAGTTGGTAGTTGTAGTTGGTAGTTGTAGTTTGTAGTTGTAGTTGGTAGTTGTAGTTGGTAGATGTATTTGGTAGTTGTAGTTGGTCGTTGGAGTTGGTAGTTGCAGTTGGTAGTTGCAGTTGGTAGTTGTAGTTGTTGTTGTAGTTGGTAGTTGTAGTTGTAGTTGTAGTTGTAGTTGTAGTTGTTGTTGTAGTTGGTAGTTGTAGTTGGTAGTTGTAGTTGGTAGTTGTAGTTGGTAGTTGTAGTTGGTAGTTGTAGTTGGTAGTTGTAGTTGTAGTTGTAGTTGGTAGTTGTAGTTGGTAGTTGTAGTTGGTAGTTGTAGTTGGTAGCTGTAGTTGTAGCTGTAGTTGATAGTTGTAGTTGGTAGTTGTAGTTGGTAGTTGTAGTTGGTAGTTGTAGTTGGTAGTTGTAGTTGGTAGTTGTAGTTGGTAGTTGTAGTTGGTAGTTGTAGTTGTAGTTGTAGTTGTAGTTGGTAGTTGTAGTTGGTAGTTGTAGTTGGTAGTTGGAGTTGGTAGTTGGAGTTGGTAGTTGCAGTTGGTAGTTGCAGTTGGTAGTTGTAGTTGGTAGTTGTAGTTGGTAGTTGTAGTTGGTAGTTGTAGTTGGTAGTTGTAGTTGGTAGTTGTAGTTGGTAGTTGTAGTTGGTAGTTGCAGTTGGTAGTTGTAGTTGGTAGTTGTAGTTGGTAGTTGTAGTTGGTAGTTGTAGTTGGTAGTTGTAGCTGGCAGTTGTAGCTGGCAGTTGTAGCTGGCTGTTGTAGCTGGCTGTTGTAGCTGGCAGTTGTAGCTGGCAGTTGTAGCTGGTAGTTGTAGTTGGTAGTTGTAGTTGGTAGTTGTAGTTGGTAGTTGTAGTTGGTAGTTGTAGTTTGTAGTTGTAGTTGGTAGATGTATTTGGTAGTTGTAGTTGGTCGTTGGAGTTGGTAGTTGCAGTTGGTAGTTGCAGTTGATAGTTGTAGTTGTTGTTGTAGTTGGTAGTTGTAGTTGTAGTTGTAGTTGTAGTTGTAGTTGTTGTTGTAGTTGGTAGTTGTAGTTGGTAGTTGTAGTTGGTAGTTGTAGTTGGTAGTTCTAGTTGGTTTGTTGTAGTTGGTAGTTGCAGTTGGTAGTTGCAGTTGGTAGTTGCAGTTGGTAGTTGTAGTTGGTAGTTGCAGTTGGTAGTTGCAGTTGGTAGTTGCAGTTGGTAGTTGCAGTTGGTAGTTGCAGTTGGTAGTTGCAGTTGGTACTTGCAGTTGGTAGTTGTAGTTGGTAGTTGTAGTTGGTAGTTGTAGTTGGTTTGTTGTAGTTGGTTTGTTGTAGTTGGTAGTTGTAGTTGGTAGTTGTAGTTGGTAGTTGTAGTTGGTAGTTGTAGTTGGTAGTTGTAGTTGGTAGTTGTAGTTGGTAGTTGAAGTTGGTAGTTGTAGCTGGCTGTTGTAGCTGGCTGTTGTAGCTGGCAGTTGTAGCTGGCAGTTGTAGCTGGCAGTTGTAGCTTGCAGTTGTAGCTGGCAGTTGTAGCTGGCAGTTGTAACTGGCATTTGTAGCTGGCAGTTGTAGCTGGCAGTTGTAGCTGGCTGTTGTAGCTGGCAGTTGTAGCTGGCAGTTGTAGCTGGCAGTTGTAGCTGGCAGTTGTAGCTCGTAGTTGTAGTTGGTAGTTGTAGTTGGTAGTTGCAGTTGGTAGTTGTAGTTTGTAGTTGTAGTTGGTAGTTGTAGTTGGTAGTTGTAGTTGGTAGATGTATTTGGTAGTTGTAGTTGGTCGTTGGAGTTGGTAGTTGCAGTTGGTAGTCGCAGTTGGTAGTTGCAGTTGGTAGTTGCAGGTGGTAGTTGCAGTTGGTAGTTGTAGTTGGTAGTTGTAGTTGGTAGTTGTAGTTGGTAGTTGTAGTTGGTAGTTGTAGTTGGTAGTTGTAGTTGGTAGTTGTAGTTGGTAGTTGTAGTTGTAGTTGTAGTTGTAGTTGTTGTTGTAGTTGTAGTTGTAGTTGTAGTTGTAGTTGTAGTTGTAGTTGTAGTTGTAGTTGCAGTTGTAGTTGTAGTTGTAGTTGTAGTTGTAGTTGTAGTTGTAGTTGTTGTTGTTGCTGTTGTTGTTGTTGTTGTTGTTATTGTTGTAGTTGTTGTTGTGGTTGTAGTTGTTGGTGTGTCGTTGTCGTTGTCGTTGTCGTTGTTGTTGTCGTTGTTGTCGTTGTTGTCGTTGTTGTCGTTGCTGTCGTTGTTGTCGTTGTTGTCGTTGCTGTCGTTGCTGTCGTTGCTTTCGTTGCTGTCGTTGCTGTCGTTGTTGTCGTTGTTGTCGTTGTTGCCGTTGTTGCCGTGGTTGTCGTTGTTGTCGTTGTTGTCGTTGTTGTCGTTGTTGTCGTTGTTGTCGTTGTTGTCGTTGTTGTTATTGTAGTTGTTCTCGTTGTTGTCGTCGTTGTCGTCGTTGTCGTCGTTGTCGTCGTTGTCGTCGTTGTTCTCGTTGTTGTTGTTGTTGTCGTTGTTGTCGTTGTTGTTGTTGTTGCTGTTGTTGTTGTAGTTGTAGTTGTTGTTGTAGTTTTTGTTGTTGTTGTAGTTGTAGTTGTAGTTGTAGTTGTAGTTGTAGTTGTTGTTGTTGTTGTAGTTGTAGTTGTAGTAGTAGTTGTAGTTGTAGGTGTAGTTGTAGTTGTAGTTGTAGTTGTAGTTGTTGTTGTAGTTGTTGTTGTAGTTGTAGTTGTAGTTGTAGTTGCAGTTGTAGTTGTAGTTGTAGTTGTAGTTGTAGTCGTAGTTGTAGTTGTAGTTGTAGATGTAGTTGTAGTTGGTAGTTATAGTTGGTAGTTGTAGTTGGTAGTTGGTAGTTGTAGTTGTAGTTGTAGTTGGTAGTTGTAGTTGGTAGTTGTAGTTGGTAGTTGTAGTTGGTAGTTGTAGTTGGTAGTTGTAGTTGGTAGTTGTAGTTGGTAGTTGTAGTTGTAGTTGTAGTTGTAGTTGATAGTTGTAGTTGGTAGTTGTAGTTGGTAGTCGTAGTTGGTAGTTGTAGTTGGTAGTTGTAGTTGGTAGTTGTAGTTCGTAGTTGTAGTTGGTAGTTGTTGTTGGTAGTTGTAGTTGGTAGTTGTAGTTGGTAGTTGTAGTTGGTAGTTGTAGTTGGTAGTTGTAGTTGGTAGTTGTAGTTGGTAGTTGTAGTTGGTAGTTGTAGTTGGTAGTTGCAGTTTGTAGTTGTAGTTGGTAGTTGTAGATGGTAGTTGTAGTTGGTAGTTGTAGTTGGTAGTTGTAGTTGGTAGTTGTAGTTGGTAGTTGTAGTTGGCAGTTGTAGTTGGTAGTTGTAGTTGGTAGTTGTAGTTGGTAGTTGTAGTTGTAGCTGTAGTTGATAGTTGTAGTTGGTAGTTGTAGTTGGTAGTTGTAGTTGGTAGTTGTAGTTTGTAGTTGTAGTTGGTAGTTGTAGTTGGTAGTTGTAGTTGTAGTTGTAGTTGGTAGTTGTAGTTGGTAGTTGTAGTTGGTAGTTGGAGTTGGTAGTTGCAGTTGGTAGTTGCAGTTAGTAGTTGCAGTTGGTAGTTGTAGTTGGTAGTTGTAGTTGGTAGTTGTAGTTGGTAGTTGTAGTTGGTAGTTGTAGTTGGTAGTTGTAGTTGGTAGTTGTAGTTGGTAGTTGTAGTTGGTAGTTGTAGTTGGTAGTTGTAGTTGGTAGTTGCAGTTGGTAGTTGTAGTTGGTAGTTGTAGTTGGTAGTTGCAGTTGGTACTTGCAGTTGGTAGTTGTAGTTGGTAGTTGTAGTTGGTAGTTGTAGTTGGTAGTTGTAGTTGGTTTGTTGTAGTTGGTTTGTTGTAGTTGGTAGTTGTAGTTGGTAGTTGTAGTTGGTAGTTGTAGTTGGTAGTTGTAGTTGGTAGTTGTAGTTGGTAGTTGTAGTTGGTAGTTGTAGTTGGTAGTTGAAGTTGGTAGTTGTAGCTGGCTGTTGTAGCTGGCAGTTGTAGCTGGCAGTTGTAGCTGGCAGTTGTAGCTTGCAGTTGTAGCTGGCAGTTGTAGCTGGCAGTTGTAACTGGCAGTTGTAGCTCGTAGTTGTAGTTGGTAGTTGTAGTTGGTAGTTGTAGTTGGTAGTTGTAGTTTGTAGTTGTAGTTGGTAGTTGTAGTTGGTAGTTGTAGTTGGTAGATGTATTTGGTAGTTGTAGTTGGTCGTTGGAGTTGGTAGTTGCAGTTGGTAGTCGCAGTTGGTAGTTGCAGTTGGTAGTTGCAGGTGGTAGTTGCAGTTGGTAGTTGTAGTTGGTAGTTGTAGTTGGTAGTTGTAGTTGGTAGTTGTAGTTGGTAGTTGTAGTTGGTAGTTGTAGTTGGTAGTTGTAGTTGGTAGTTGTAGTTGTAGTTGTAGTTGTAGTTGTTGTTGTAGTTGTAGTGGTAGTGGTAGTTGTAGTTGTAGTTGTAGTTGTAGTTGTAGTTGTAGTTGTAGTTGTAGTTGTAGTTGTAGTTGTTGTTGTTGCTGTTGTTGTTGTTGTTGTTGTTATTGTTGTAGTTGTTGTTGTGGTTGTAGTTGTTGGTGTGTCGTTGTCGTTGTCGTTGTCGTTGTTGTTGTCGTTGTTGTCGTTGTTGTCGTTGTTGTCGTTGCGGTCGTTGTTGTCGTTGTTGTCGTTGCTGTCGTTGCTGTCGTTGCTTTCGTTGCTGTCGTTGCTGTCGTTGTTGTCGTTGTTGTCGTTGTTGCCGTTGTTGCCGTGGTTGTCGTTGTTGTCGTTGTTGTCGTTGTTGTCGTTGTTGTCGTTGTTGTCGTTGTTGTCGTTGTTGTTATTGTAGTTGTTCTCGTTGTTGTCGTCGTTGTCGTCGTTGTCGTCGTTGTCGTCGTTGTTCTCGTTGTTGTTGTTGTTGTCGTTGTTGTCGTTGTTGTTGTTGTTGCTGTTGTTGTTGTAGTTGTAGTTGTTGTTGTAGTTGTTGTTGTTGTTGTAGTTGTAGTTGTAGTTGTAGTTGTAGTTGTAGTTGTTGTTGTTGTTGTAGTTGTAGTTGTAGTAGTAGTTGTAGTTGTAGGTGTAGTTGTAGTTGTAGTTGTAGTTGTAGTTGTTGTTGTAGTTGTTGTTGTAGTTGTAGTTGTAGTTGTAGTTGCAGTTGTAGTTGTAGTTGTAGTTGTAGTTGTAGTCGTAGTTGTAGTTGTAGTTGTAGATGTAGTTGTAGTTGGTAGTTGTAGTTGGTAGTTGTAGTTGGTAGTTGGTAGTTGTAGTTGTAGTTGTAGTTGGTAGTTGTAGTTGGTAGTTGTAGTTGGTAGTTGTAGTTGGTAGTTGTAGTTGGTAGTTGTAGTTGGTAGTTGTAGTTGGTAGTTGTAGTTGTAGTTGTAGTTGTAGTTGATAGTTGTAGTTGGTAGTTGTAGTTGGTAGTCGTAGTTGGTAGTTGTAGTTGGTAGTTGTAGTTGGTAGTTGTAGTTCGTAGTTGTAGTTGGTAGTTGTTGTTGGTAGTTGTAGTTGGTAGTTGTAGTTGGTAGTTGTAGTTGGTAGTTGTAGTTGGTAGTTGTAGTTGGTAGTTGTAGTTGGTAGTTGTAGTTGGTAGTTGTAGTTTGTAGTTGTAGTTGGTAGTTGTAGATGGTAGTTGTAGTTGGTAGTTGTAGTTGGTAGTTGTAGTTGGTAGTTGTAGTTGGTAGTTGTAGTTGGCAGTTGTAGTTGGTAGTTGTAGTTGGTAGTTGTAGTTGGTAGTTGTAGTTGTAGCTGTAGTTGATAGTTGTAGTTGGTAGTTGTAGTTGGTAGTTGTAGTTGGTAGTTGTAGTTGGTAGTTGTAGTTGGTAGTTGTAGTTGGTAGTTGTAGTTGTAGTTGTAGTTGGTAGTTGTAGTTGGTAGTTGTAGTTGGTAGTTGGAGTTGGTAGTTGCAGTTGGTAGTTGCAGTTAGTAGTTGCAGTTGGTAGTTGTAGTTGGTAGTTGTAGTTGGTAGTTGTAGTTGGTAGTTGTAGTTGGTAGTTGTAGTTGGTAGTTGTAGTTGGTAGTTGTAGTTGGTAGTTGTAGTTGGTAGTTGTAGTTGGTAGTTGTAGTTGGTAGTTGTAGTTGGTAGTTGCAGTTGGTAGTTGTAGTTGGTAGTTGTAGTTGGTAGTTGTAGTTGGTAGTTGTAGTTGGTAGTTGTAGCTGGCAGTTGTAGCTGGCAGTTGTAGCTGGCTGTTGTAGCTGGCAGTTGTAGCTGGCAGTTGTAGCTGGCAGTTGTAGCTGGTAGTTGTAGTTGGTAGTTGTAGTTGGTAGTTGTAGTTGGTAGTTGTAGTTGGTAGTTGTAGTTTGTAGTTGTAGTTGGTAGTTGTAGTTGGTAGATGTATTTGGTAGTTGTAGTTGGTCGTTGGAGTTGGTAGTTGCAGTTGGTAGTTGCAGTTGGTAGTTGTAGTTGTTGTTGTAGTTGGTAGTTGTAGTTGTAGTTGTAGTTGTAGTTGTTGTTGTAGTTGGTAGTTGTAGTTGGTAGTTGTAGTTGGTAGTTGTAGTTGGTAGTTGTAGTTGGTAGTTCTAGTTGATTTGTGGTAGTTGGTAGTTGCAGTTGGTAGTTGCAGTTGGTAGTTGTAGTTCCAGTTGGTAGTTGTAGTTGTTGTTGTTTTTGTAGTTGTTGTTGTTGCAGTTGTTGTTGTTGTTGTAGTTGTTGTTGTTGTTGTAGTTGTTGTTGTTGTTGTAGTTGTAGTTGTAGTTGCAGTTGGTAGTTTTAGTTGGTAATTGTAGTTGGTAGTTGTAATTGCAGTTGTTGTTGTAGTTGTAGTTGTAGTTGTAGTTGTAGTTGTAGTTGTAGTTGTAGTTGTAGTTGTAGTTGGTAGTTGTAGTTGGTAGTTGTAGTTGGTAGTTGTAGTTGGTAGCTGTAGTTGGTAGTTGTAGTTGGTAGTTGTACTTGGTAGGTGTAGTTGGTAGTTGTAGTTGGTAGTTGTAGTTGGTAGTTGTAGTTGGTAGTTGTAGTTGTTAGTTGCAGTTGGTAGTTGCAGTTGGTAGCTGTAGTTTGTAGTTGTAGTTGGTAGTTGTAGTTGGTAGTTGTAGTTGGTAGTTGTAGTTGGTAGTTGTAGTTGCTAGTTGTAGTTGGTAGTTGTAGTTGGTAGTTGTAGTTGGTAGTTGTAGCTGGTAGTTGTAGTTGGTAGTTGTAGTTGGTAGTTGCAGTTGGTAGTTGTAGTTGGTAGTTGTAGTTGGTAGTTGTAGTTGGTAGTTGTAGTTGGTAGTTGTAGTTGGCAGTTGTAGTTGGTAGTTGTAGTTGGTAGTTGTAGTTGGTAGTTGTAGTTGTAGCTGTAGTTGATAGTTGTAGTTGGTAGTTGTAGTTGTAGTTGTAGTTGGTAGTTGTAGTTGGTAGTTGTAGTTGGTAGTTGTAGTTGGTAGTTGTAGTTGGTAGTTGTAGTTGGTAGTTGTAGTTGGTAGTTGTAGTTGTAGTTGTAGTTGTAGTTGTAGTTGATAGTTGTAGTTGGTAGTTGTAGTTGGTAGTCGTAGTTGGTAGTTGTAGTTGGTATTTGTAGTTGGTAGCTGTAGTTGGTAGTTGTAGTTGGTAGTTGTTGTTGGTAGTTGTAGTTGGTAGTTGTAGTTGGTAGTTGTAGTTGGTAGTTGTAGTTGGTAGTTGTAGTTGGTAGTTGGTAGTTGTAGTTGTAGTTGGTAGTTGTAGTTGGTAGTTGTAGTTGGTAGTTGTAGTTGGTAGTTGTAGTTGGTAGTTGTAGTTGGTAGTTGTAGTTGTAGTTGTAGTTGTAGTTGATAGTTGTAGTTGGTAGTTGTAGTTGGTAGTCGTAGTTGGTAGTTGTAGTTGGTAGTTGTAGTTGGTAGTTGTAGTTCGTAGTTGTAGTTGGTAGTTGTTGTTGGTAGTTGTAGTTGGTAGTTGTAGTTGGTAGTTGTAGTTGGTAGTTGTAGTTGGTAGTTGTAGTTGGTAGTTGTAGTTGGTAGTTGTAGTTGGTAGTTGTAGTTGGTAGTTGTTGTTGGTAGTTGTAGTTGGTAGTTGCAGTTGGTAGTTGTACTTGGTAGTTGTAGATGGTAGTTGTAGTTGGTAGTTGTAGTTGGTAGTTGTAGCTGGCAGTTGTAGCTGGCAGTTGTAGCTGGCTGTTGTAGCTGGCAGTTGTAGCTGGCAGTTGTAGCTGGCAGTTGTAGCTGGTAGTTGTAGTTGGTAGTTGTAGTTGGTAGTTGTAGTTGGTAGTTGTAGTTGGTAGTTGTAGTTTGTAGTTGTAGTTTGTAGTTGTAGTTGTAGTTGTAGTTGTAGTTGTAGTTGTAGTTGTAGTTGGTAGTTGTAGTTGGTAGTTGTAGTTGGTAGTTGTAGATGGTAGTTGTAGTTGGTAGTTGTAGTTGGTAGTTGTACTTGGTAGTTGTAGTTGGTAGTTGTAGTTGGTAGTTGTAGTTGGTAGTTGTAGTTGGTAGTTGTAGTTGGTAGTTGCAGTTGGTAGCTGTAGTTCGTAGTTGTAGTTGGTAGTTGTAGTTGGTAGTTGTAGTTCGTAGTTGTAGTTGGTAGTTGTAGTTGGTAGTTGTAGTTGGTAGTTGTAGTTGGTAGTTGCAGTTGGTAGTTGCAGTTGGTAGTTGCAGTTGGTAGTTGCAGTTGGTAGTTGCAGTTGGTAGTTGTAGTTGGTAGTTGTAGTTGGTAGTTGTAGTTGGTAGTTGTAGTTGGTAGTTGTAGTTGGTAGTTGTAGTTGGTAGTTGTAGTTGGTAGTTGTAGTTGGTAATTGTAGTTGTTAGTTGTAGTTGGTAGTTGTAGCTGGTAGTTGTAGTTGGTAGTTGTAGTTGGTAGTTGCAGTTGGTAGTTGTAGTTGGTAGTTGTAGTTGGTAGTTGTAGTTGGTAGTTGTAGTTGGTAGTTGTAGTTGGTAGTTGTAGCTGGTAGTTGTAGTTGGTAGTTGTAGTTGGTAGTTGTAGTTGGTAGTTGTAGTTGGTAGTTGTAGTTGGTAGTTGTACTTGGTAGTTGTAGTTGGTAGTTGTAGTTGGTAGTTGTAGTTGGTAGTTGTAGTTGGTAGTTGTAGTTGGTAGTTGTAGTTGTAGTTGTAGTTGTAGTTGGTAGTTGTAGTTGGTAGTTGTAGTTGGTAGTTGGAGTTGGTAGTTGCAGTTGGTAGTTGCAGTTGGTGGTTGCAGTTGGTAGTTGCAGTTGGTAGTTGCAGTTGGTAGTTGCAGTTGGTAGTTGCTGTTGGTGGTTGCAGATGGTAGTTGCAGTTGGTAGTTGCAGTTGGTAGTTGCAGGTGGTAGTTGCAGTTGGTAGTTGCAGTTGGTAGTGGTAGTTGGTAGTTGTACTTGGTAGTTGTAGTTGGTAGTTGTAGTTGGTAGTTGTAGTTGGTAGTTGTAGTTGGTAGTTGTTGTTGGTAGTTGTAGTTGGTAGTTGCAGTTGGTAGTTGTAGTTGGTAGTTGTAGATGGTAGTTGTAGTTGGTAGTTGTAGTTGGTAGTTGTAGCTGGCAGTTGTAGCTGGCAGTTGTAGCTGGCTGTTGTAGCTGGCAGTTGTAGCTGGCAGTTGTAGCTGGCAGTTGTAGCTGGTAGTTGTAGTTGGTAGTTGTTGTTGGTAGTTGTAGTTGGTAGTTGTAGTTGGTAGTTGTAGTTTGTAGTTGTAGTTGGTAGTTGTAGTTGGTAGATGTATTTGGTAGTTGTAGTTGGTCGTTGCAGTTGGTAGTTGCAGTTGGTAGCTGTAGTTCGTAGTTGTAGTTGGTAGTTGTAGTTGGTAGTTGTAGTTGGTAGTTGTAGTTGGTAGTTGTAGTTGGTAGTTGTAGTTGGTAGTTGTAGTTGGTAGTTGTAGTTGGTAGTTGTAGTTGGTAGTTGTAGTTGGTAGTTGTAGCTGGTAGTTGTAGTTGGTAGTTGTAGTTGGTAGTTGCAGTTGGTAGTTGTAGTTGGTAGTTGTAGTTGGCAGTTGTAGATGGTAGTTGTAGTTGGTAGTTGTAGTTGGTAGTTGTACTTGGTAGTTGTAGTGGGTAGTTGTAGTTGGTAGTTGTAGTTGGTAGTTGTAGTTGGTAGTTGTAGTTGGTAGTTGCAGTTGGTAGCTGTAGTTCGTAGTTGTAGTTGGTAGTTGTAGTTGGTAGTTGTAGTTCGTAGTTGTAGTTGGTAGTTGTAGTTGGTAGTTGTAGTTGGTAGTTGTAGTTGGTAGTTGTAGTTGGTAGTTGTACTTGGTTTGTTGTAGTTGGTAGTTGAAGTTGGTAGTTGTAGTTGGTAGTTGTAGTTGGTAGTTGTAGTTGGTAGTTGTAGTTGGTAGTTGTAGCTGGCTGTTGTAGCTGGCAGTTGTAGCTGGCAGTTGTAGCTTGCAGTTGTTGCTGGCAGTTGTAGCTGGCAGTTGTAGCTGGCAGTTGTAGCTGGCAGTTGTAGCTGGCAGTTGTAGCTGGCTGTTGTAGTTGGTAGTTGTAGTTGGTAGTTGTAGTTGGTAGTTGTAGCTGGTAGTTGTAGCTGGTAGTTGTAGTTGGTAGTTGCAGTTGGTAGTTGTAGTTGGTAGTTGTAGTTGGTAGTTGTAGTTGGTAGTTGTAGTTGGTAGTTGTACTTGGTAGTTATAGTTGGTAGTTGTAGTTGGTAGTTGTAGTTGGTAGTTGTAGTTGGTAGTTGTAGTTGGTAGTTGTAGTTGGTAGTTGTAGTTGGTAGTTGCAGTTGGTAGTTGTAGTTGGTAGTTGTAGTTGGTAGTTGTAGTTGGTAGTTGTAGTTGGTAGTTGTAGTTGGTAGTTGTAGTTGTAGTTGTAGATGTAGTTGTTGTTGTAGTTGTAGTTGTAGTTGTAGTTGTAGTTGTAGTTGTAGTTGTAGTTGTAGTTGTAGTTGTAGTTGTAGTTGTAGTTGTAGTTGTTGTTGTTGCTGTTGTTGTTGTTGTTGTTGTTGTTGTTGTTATTGTTGTAGTTGTTGTTGTGTTTGTAGTTGTTGGTGTGTCGTTGTCGTTGTTGTTGTCGTTGTTGTCGTTGTTGTCGTTGTTGTCGTTGCTGTCGTTGTTGTCGTTGTTGTCGTTGCTGTCGTTGCTGTCGTTGCTTTCGTTGCTGTCGTTGCTGTCGTTGTTGTCGTTGTTGTCGTTGTTGCCGTTGTTGCCGTGGTTGTCGTTGTTGTCGTTGTTGTCGTTGTTGTCGTTGTTGTCGTTGTTGTCGTTGTTGTTATTGTAGTTGTTCTCGTTGTTGTCGTCGTTGTCGTCGTTGTCGTCGTTGTCGTCGTTGTTCTCGTTGTTGTTGTTGTTGTCGTTGTTGTCGTTGTTGTTGTTGTTGCTGTTGTTGTTGTAGTTGTAGTTGTTGTTGTAGTTGTTGTTGTTGTTGTAGTTGTAGTTGTAGTTGTAGTTGTAGTTGTAGTTGTTGTTGTTGTTGTAGTTGTAGTTGTAGTAGTAGTTGTAGTTGTAGGTGTAGTTGTAGTTGTAGTTGTAGTTGTAGTTGTTGTTGTAGTTGTTGTTGTAGTTGTAGTTGTAGTTGTAGTTGCAGTTGTAGTTGTAGTTGTAGTTGTAGTTGTAGTCGTAGTTGTAGTTGTAGTTGTAGATGTAGTTGTAGTTGGTAGTTGTAGTTGGTAGTTGGTAGTTGTAGTTGTAGTTGTAGTTGGTAGTTGTAGTTGGTAGTTGTAGTTGGTAGTTGTAGTTGGTAGTTGTAGTTGGTAGTTGTAGTTGGTAGTTGTAGTTGTAGTTGTAGTTGTAGTTGTAGTTGATAGTTGTAGTTGGTAGTTGTAGTTGGTAGCCGTAGTTGGTAGTTGTAGTTGGTAGTTGTAGTTGGTAGTTGTAGTTCGTAGTTGTAGTTGGTAGTTGTTGTTGGTAGTTGTAGTTGGTAGATGTAGTTGGTAGTTGTAGTTGGTAGTTGTAGTTGGTAGTTGTAGTTGGTAGTTGTAGTTGGTAGTTGTAGTTGGTAGTTGTAGTTGGTAGTTGTAGTTTGTAGTTGTAGTTGGTAGTTGTAGATGGTAGTTGTAGTTGGTAGTTGTAGTTGGTAGTTGTAGTTGGTAGTTGTAGTTGGTAGTTGTAGTTGGCAGTTGTAGTTGGTAGTTGTAGTTGGTAGTTGTAGTTGGTAGTTGTAGTTGTAGCTGTAGTTGATAGTTGTAGTTGGTAGTTGTAGTTGGTAGTTGTAGTTGGTAGTTGTAGTTGGTAGTTGTAGTTGGTAGTTGTAGTTGGTAGTTGTAGTTGTAGTTGTAGTTGGTAGTTGTAGTTGGTAGTTGTAGTTGGTAGTTGGAGTTGGTAGTTGCAGTTGGTAGTTGTAGTTGGTAGTTGTAGTTGGTAGTTGTAGTTGGTAGTTGTAGTTTGTAGTTGTAGTTGGTAGTTGTAGTTGGTAGATGTATTTGGTAGTTGTAGTTGGTCGTTGGAGTTGGTAGTTGCAGTTGGTAGTTGCAGTTGGTAGTTGTAGCTGTTGTTGTAGTTGGTAGTTGTAGTTGTAGTTGTAGTTGTAGTTGTTGTTGTAGTTGGTAGTTGTAGTTGGTAGTTGTAGTTGGTAGTTGTAGTTGGTAGTTCTAGTTGATTTGTTGTAGTTGGTAGTTGCAGTTGGTAGTTGCAGTTGGTAGTTGTAGTTCCAGTTGGTAGTTGTAGTTGTTGTTGTTTTTGTAGTTGTTGTTGTTGCAGTTGTTGTTGTTGTTGTAGTTGTTGTTGTTGTTGTAGTTGTTGTTGTTGTTGTAGTTGTAGTTGTAGTTGTAGTTGTAGTTGGTAGTTGTAGTTGGTAGTTGTAGTTGGTAGTTGTAGTTGGTAGTTGTAGTTGGTAGTTGTAGTTGGTAGTTGAAGTTGGTAGTTGTAGCTGGCTGTTGTAGCTGGCAGTTGTAGCTGGCAGTTGTAGCTGGCAGTTGTAGCTTGCAGTTGTAGCTGGCAGTTGTAGCTGGCAGTTGTAACTGGCATTTGTAGCTGGCAGTTGTAGCTGGCAGTTGTAGCTGGCTGTTGTAGCTGGCAGTTGTAGCTGGCAGTTGTAGCTGGCAGTTGTAGCTCGTAGTTGTAGTTGGTAGTTGTAGTTGGTAGTTGTAGTTGGTAGTTGTAGTTTGTAGTTGTAGTTGGTAGTTGTAGTTGGTAGTTGTAGTTGGTAGATGTATTTGGTAGTTGTAGTTGGTCGTTGGAGTTGGTAGTTGCAGTTGGTAGTCGCAGTTGGTAGTTGCAGTTGGTAGTTGCAGGTGGTAGTTGCAGTTGGTAGTTGTAGTTGGTAGTTGTAGTTGGTAGTTGTAGTTGGTAGTTGTAGTTGGTAGTTGTAGTTGGTAGTTGTAGTTGGTAGTTGTAGTTGGTAGTTGTAGTTGTAGTTGTAGATGTAGTTGTTGTTGTAGTTGTAGTTGTAGTTGTAGTTGTAGTTGTAGTTGTAGTTGTAGTTGTAGTTGTAGTTGTAGTTGTAGTTGTAGTTGTAGTTGTAGTTGTTGTTGTTGCTGTTGTTGTTGTTGTTGTTGTTATTGTTGTAGTTGTTGTTGTGTTTGTAGTTGTTGGTGTGTCGTTGTCGTTGTCGTTGTCGTTGTTGTTGTCGTTGTTGTCGTTGTTGTCGTTGTTGTCGTTGCTGTCGTTGTTGTCGTTGTTGTCGTTGTTGTCGTTGCTGTCGTTGCTGTCGTTGCTTTCGTTGCTGTCGTTGCTGTCGTTGTTGTCGTTGTTGTCGTTGTTGCCGTTGTTGCCGTGGTTGTCGTTGTTGTCGTTGTTGTCGTTGTTGTCGTTGTTGTCGTTGTTGTCGTTGTTGTCGTTGTTGTTATTGTAGTTGTTCTCGTTGTTGTCGTCGTTGTCGTCGTTGTCGTCGTTGTCGTCGTTGTTCTCGTTGTTGTTGTTGTTGTCGTTGTTGTCGTTGTTGTTGTTGTTGCTGTTGTTGTTGTAGTTGTAGTTGTTGTTGTAGTTGTTGTTGTTGTTGTAGTTGTAGTTGTAGTTGTAGTTGTAGTTGTAGTTGTTGTTGTTGTTGTAGTTGTAGTTGTAGTAGTAGTTGTAGTTGTAGGTGTAGTTGTAGTTGTAGTTGTAGTTGTAGTTGTTGTTGTAGTTGTTGTTGTAGTTGTAGTTGTAGTTGTAGTTGCAGTTGTAGTTGTAGTTGTAGTTGTAGTTGTAGTCGTAGTTGTAGTTGTAGTTGTAGATGTAGTTGTAGTTGGTAGTTGTAGTTGGTAGTTGGTAGTTGTAGTTGTAGTTGTAGTTGGTAGTTGTAGTTGGTAGTTGTAGTTGGTAGTTGTAGTTGGTAGTTGTAGTTGGTAGTTGTAGTTGGTAGTTGTAGTTGTAGTTGTAGTTGTAGTTGTAGTTGATAGTTGTAGTTGGTAGTTGTAGTTGGTAGCCGTAGTTGGTAGTTGTAGTTGGTAGTTGTAGTTGGTAGTTGTAGTTCGTAGTTGTAGTTGGTAGTTGTTGTTGGTAGTTGTAGTTGGTAGATGTAGTTGGTAGTTGTAGTTGGTAGTTGTAGTTGGTAGTTGTAGTTGGTAGTTGTAGTTGGTAGTTGTAGTTGGTAGTTGTAGTTGGTAGTTGTAGTTTGTAGTTGTAGTTGGTAGTTGTAGATGGTAGTTGTAGTTGGTAGTTGTAGTTGGTAGTTGTAGTTGGTAGTTGTAGTTGGTAGTTGTAGTTGGCAGTTGTAGTTGGTAGTTGTAGTTGGTAGTTGTAGTTGGTAGTTGTAGTTGTAGCTGTAGTTGATAGTTGTAGTTGGTAGTTGTAGTTGGTAGTTGTAGTTGGTAGTTGTAGTTGGTAGTTGTAGTTGGTAGTTGTAGTTGGTAGTTGTAGTTGTAGTTGTAGTTGGTAGTTGTAGTTGGTAGTTGTAGTTGGTAGTTGGAGTTGGTAGTTGCAGTTGGTAGTTGTAGTTGGTAGTTGTAGTTGGTAGTTGTAGTTGGTAGTTGTAGTTTGTAGTTGTAGTTGGTAGTTGTAGTTGGTAGATGTATTTGGTAGTTGTAGTTGGTCGTTGGAGTTGGTAGTTGCAGTTGGTAGTTGCAGTTGGTAGTTGTAGTTGTTGTTGTAGTTGGTAGTTGTAGTTGTAGTTGTAGTTGTAGTTGTTGTTGTAGTTGGTAGTTGTAGTTGGTAGTTGTAGTTGGTAGTTGTAGTTGGTAGTTCTAGTTGATTTGTTGTAGTTGGTAGTTGCAGTTGGTAGTTGCAGTTGGTAGTTGTAGTTCCAGTTGGTAGTTGTAGTTGTTGTTGTTTTTGTAGTTGTTGTTGTTGCAGTTGTTGTTGTTGTTGTAGTTGTTGTTGTTGTTGTAGTTGTTGTTGTTGTTGTAGTTGTAGTTGTAGTTGCAGTTGGTAGTTGTAGTTGGTAGTTGTAGTTGGTAGTTGTAATTGTAGTTGTTGTTGTAGTTGTAGTTGTAGTTGTAGTTGTAGTTGTAGTTGTAGTTGTAGTTGTAGTTGGTAGTTGTAGTTGGTAGTTGTAGTTGGTAGTTGTAGTTGGTAGCTGTAGTTGGTAGTTGTAGTTGGTAGTTGTACTTGGTAGGTGTAGTTGGTAGTTGTAGTTGGTAGTTGTAGTTGGTAGTTGTAGTTGGTAGTTGCAGTTGGTAGTTGCAGTTGGTAGCTGTAGTTTGTAGTTGTAGTTGGTAGTTGTAGTTGGTAGTTGTAGTTGGTAGTTGTAGTTGGTAGTTGTAGTTGCTAGTTGTAGTTGGTAGTTGTAGTTGGTAGTTGTAGTTGGTAGTTGTAGCTGGTAGTTGTAGTTGGTAGTTGTAGTTGGTCGTTGCAGTTGGTAGTTGTAGTTGGTAGTTGTAGTTGGTAGTTGTAGTTGGTAGTTGTAGTTGGTAGTTGTAGTTGGTAGTTGTAGTTGGTAGTTGTAGTTGTAGTTGTAGTTGGTAGTTGTAGTTGGTAGTTGTAGTTGGTAGTTGTAGTTGGTAGTTGTAGTTGGTAGTTGTAGTTGGTAGTTGTACTTGGTAGTTGTAGTTGGTAGTTGTAGTTGGTAGTTGTAGTTGGTAGTTGTAGTTGGTAGTTGTAGTTGGTAGTTGTAGTTGCTAGTTGTAGTTGGTAGTTGTAGTTGGTAGTTGTAGTTGGTAGTTGTAGCTGGTAGTTGTAGTTGGTAGTTGTAGTTGGTAGTTGCAGTTGGTAGTTGTAGTTGGTAGTTGTAGTTGGTAGTTGTAGTTGGTAGTTGTAGTTGTAGTTGTAGTTGGTAGTTGTAGTTGGTAGTTGTAGTTGGTAGTTGGAGTTGGTAGTTGCAGTTGGTAGTTGCAGTTGGTGGTTGCAGTTGGTAGTTGCAGTTGGTAGTTGCAGTTGGTAGTTGCAGTTGGTAGTTGCTGTTAGTGGTTGCAGTTGGTAGTTGCAGTTGGTAGTTGCAGTTGGTAGTTGCAGTTGGTAGTTGCAGTTGGTAGTTGCAGTTGGTAGTTGTAGTTGGTAGTTGTACTTGGTAGTTGCAGTTGGTAGTTGTAGTTGGTAGTTGTAGTTGGTAGTTGTAGTTGGTAGTTGTTGTTGGTAGTTGTAGTTGGTAGTTGCAGTTGGTAGTTGTAGTTGGTAGTTGTAGATGGTAGTTGTAGTTGGTAGTTGTAGTTGGTAGTTGTAGCTGGCAGTTGTAGCTGGCAGTTGTAGCTGGCTGTTGTAGCTGGCAGTTGTAGCTGGCAGTTGTAGCTGGCAGTTGTAGCTGGTAGTTGTAGTTGGTAGTTGTAGTTGGTAGTTGTAGTTGGTAGTTGTAGTTGGTAGTTGTAGTTTGTAGTTGTAGTTGGTAGTTGTAGTTGGTAGATGTATTTGGTAGTTGTAGTTGGTCGTTGGAGTTGGTAGTTGCAGTTGGTAGTTGCAGTTGGTAGTTGTAGTTGTTGTTGTAGTTGGTAGGTGTAGTTGTAGTTGTAGTTGTAGTTGTAGTTGTTGTTGTAGTTGGTAGTTGTAGTTGGTAGTTGTAGTTGGTAGTTGTAGTTGGTAGTTGTAGTTGGTTTGTTGTAGTTGGTAGTTGCAGTTGGTAGTTGCAGTTGGTAGTTGCAGTTGGTAGTTGTAGTTCCAGTTGGTAGTTGTAGTTGTAGTTGTTGTTTTTGTAGTTGTT
The DNA here is from genome assembly GCA_944738655.2 of Andrena hattorfiana. NCBI lineage: Eukaryota > Metazoa > Arthropoda > Insecta > Hymenoptera > Andrenidae > Andrena > Andrena hattorfiana. The sequence goes on along the minus strand of OX122890.1, from coordinate 48,640,848 downwards.
GTTGTTGTAGTTGTTGTTGTTGTTGTAGTTGTTGTTGTTGTAGTTGTACTTGTAGTTGCAGTTGGTAGTTGTAGTTGGTAGTTGTAGTTGGCAGTTGTAGTTGTAGTTGTTGTAGTTGTAGTTGTAGATGTAGTTGTAGTTGTAGTTGTAGTTGGTAGTTGTAGTTGGTAGTTGTAGTTGGCAGTTGTAGATGGTAGTTGTAGTTGGTAGTTGTAGTTGGTAGTTGTAGTTGGTAGTTGTAGTTGTAGTTGTTGTTGTAGTTGTAGTTGTAGTTGTAGATGGTAGTTGTAGTTGGTAGTTGTAGTTGGTAGTTGTAGCTGGCAGTTGTAGCTGGCAGTTGTAGCTGGCTGTTGTAGCTGGCAGTTGTAGCTGGCAGTTGTAGCTGGCAGTTGTAGCTGGTAGTTGTAGTTGGTAGTTGTAGTTGGTAGTTGTAGTTGTAGTTGTTGTTGTAGTTGTAGTTGTAGTTGTATTTGTAGTTGTAGTTGTACTTGTAGTTGTAGTTGTAGTTGGTAGTTGTAGTTGGTAGTTGTAGTTGGTAGTTGTAGTTGGTAGTTGTAGTTGGTAGTTGTAGTTGTAGTTGTTGTTGTAGTTGTAGTTGTAGTTGTAGTTGTAGTTGTAGTTGTAGTTGTAGTTGGTAGTTGTAGTTGGTAGTTGTAGTTGGTAGTTGTAGATGGTAGTTGTAGTTGGTAGTTGTAGTTGGTAGTTGTACTTGGTAGTTGTAGTTGGTAGTTGTAGTTGGTAGTTGTAGTTGGTAGTTGCAGTTGGTAGCTGTAGTTCGTAGTTGTAGTTGGTAGTTGTAGTTGGTAGTTGTAGTTCGTAGTTGTAGTTGGTAGTTGTAGTTGTAGTTGTTGTTGTAGTTGTAGTTGTAGTTGTAGTTGTAGTTGTAGTTGTAGTTGGTAGTTGTAGTTGGTAGTTGTAGTTGGTAGTTGTAGATGGTAGTTGTAGTTGGTAGTTGTAGTTGGTAGTTGTACTTGGTAGTTGTAGTTGGTAGTTGTAGTTGGTAGTTGTAGTTGGTAGTTGTAGTTGGTAGTTGTAGTTGGTAGTTGCAGTTGGTAGCTGTAGTTCGTAGTTGTAGTTGGTAGTTGTAGTTGGTAGTTGTAGTTGGTAGTTGTAGTTGGTAGTTGTAGTTGGTAGTTGTAGTTGGTAGTTGTAGTTGGTAGTTGTAGTTGGTAGTTGTAGCTGGTAGTTGTAGTTGGTAGTTGTAGTTGGTAGTTGTAGCTGGCAGTTGTAGCTGGCAGTTGTAGCTGGCTGTTGTAGCTGGCAGTTGTAGCTGGCAGTTGTAGCTGGCAGTTGTAGCTGGTAGTTGTAGTTGGTAGTTATTGTTGGTAGTTGTAGTTGGTAGTTGTAGTTGGTAGTTGTAGTTTGTAGTTGTAGTTGGTAGTTGTAGTTGGTAGATGTATTTGGTAGTTGTAGTTGGTGGTTGCAGTTGGTAGTTGCAGTTGGTAGCTGTAGTTCGTAGTTGTAGTTGGTAGTTGTAGTTGGTAGTTGTAGTTGGTAGTTGTAGTTGGTAATTGTAGTTGGTAGTTGTAGTTGGTAGTTGTAGTTGGTAGTTGTAGTTGGTAGTTGTAGCTGGTAGTTGTAGTTGGTAGTTGTAGTTGGTAGTTGCGGTTGGTAGTTGTAGTTGGTAGTTGTAGTTGGCAGTTGTAGATGGTAGTTGTAGTTGGTAGTTGTAGTTGGTAGTTGTACTTGGTAGTTGTAGTTGGTAGTTGTAGTTGGTAGTTGTAGTTGGTAGTTGTAGTTGGTAGTTGTAGTTGGTAGTTGCAGTTGGTAGCTGTAGTTCGTAGTTGTAGTTGGTAGTTGTAGTTGGTAGTTGTAGTTCGTAGTTGTAGTTGGTAGTTGTAGTTGGTAGTTGTAGTTGGTAGTTGTAGTTGGTAGTTGCAGTTGGTAGTTGCAGTTGGTAGTTGCAGTTGGTAGTTGCAGTTGGTAGTTGCAGTTGGTAGTTGCAGTTGGTAGTTGCAGTTAGCAGTTGCTGTTGGTAGTTGCAGTTGGTAGTTGCAGTTGGTAGTTGCAGTTGGTAGTTGCAGCTGGTAGTTGCAGTTGGTAGTTGCAGTTGGTAGTTGTAGTTGGTAGTTGTAGTTGGTAGTTGTACTTGGTTTGTTGTAGTTGGTAGTTGAAGTTGGTGGTTGTAGCTGGCAGTTGTAGCTTTCAGTTGTAGCTGGCAGTTGTAGCTGGCAGTTGTAGCTGGCAGTTGTAGCTGGCAGTTGTAGCTGGCAGTTGTAGCTGGCTGTTGTAGTTGGTAGTTGTAGTTGGTAGTTGTAGTTGGTAGTTGTAGCTGGTAGTTGTAGTTGGTAGTTGTAGTTGGTAGTTGTAGTTGGTAGTTGTAGTTGGTAGTTGTAGTTGGTAGTTGTACTTGGTAGTTGTAGTTGGTAGTTGTAGTTGGTAGTTGTAGTTGGTAGTTGGAGTTGGTAGTTGCAGTTGGTAGTTGCAGTTGGTGGTTGCAGTTGGTAGTTGCAGTTGGTAGTTGCAGTTGGTAGTTGCAGTTGGTAGTTGCTGTTGGTGGTTGCAGATGGTAGTTGCAGTTGGTAGTTGCAGTTGGTAGTTGCAGGTGGTAGTTGCAGTTGGTAGTTGCAGTTGGTAGTGGTAGTTGGTAGTTGTACTTGGTAGTTGTAGTTGGTAGTTGTAGTTGGTAGTTGTAGTTGGTAGTTGTAGTTGGTAGTTGTTGTTGGTAGTTGTAGTTGGTAGTTGCAGTTGGTAGTTGTAGTTGGTAGTTGTAGATGGTAGTTGTAGTTGGTAGTTGTAGTTGGTAGTTGTAGCTGGCAGTTGTAGCTGGCAGTTGTAGCTGGCTGTTGTAGTTGGCAGTTGTAGCTGGCAGTTGTAGCTGGCAGTTGTAGCTGGTAGTTGTAGTTGGTAGTTGTAGTTGGTAGTTGTAGTTGGTAGTTGTAGTTGGTAGTTGTAGTTGGTAGTTGTAGTTTGTAGTTGTAGTTGGTAGTTGTAGTTGGTAGATGTATTTGGTAGTTGTAGTTGGTCGTTGAAGTTGGTAGTTGCAGTTGGTAGTTGCAGTTGGTAGTTGTAGTTGTTGTTGTAGTTGGTAGTTGTAGTTGTAGTTGTAGTTGTAGTTGTAGCTGTTGTTGTAGTTGGTAGTTGTAGTTGGTAGTTGTAGTTGGTAGTTGTAGTTGGTAGTTGTAGTTGGTTTGTTGTAGTTGGTAGTTGCAGTTGGTAGTTGCAGTTGGTAGTTGCAGTTGGTAGTTGTAGTTCCAGTTGGTAGTTGTAGTTGTTGTTTTTGTAGTTGTTGTTGTTGTAGTTGTTGTTGTTGTTGTAGTTGTTGTTGTTGTTGTAGTTGTACTTGTAGTTGCAGTTGGTAGTTGTAGTTGGTAGTTGTAGTTGGTAGTTGTAGTTGTAGTTGTTGTAGTTGTAGTTGTAGATGTAGTTGTAGTTGTAGTTGGTAGTTGTAGTTGGTAGTTGTAGTTGGCAGTTGTAGATGGTAGTTGTAGTTGGTAGTTGTAGTTGGTAGTTGTACTTGGTAGTTGTAGTTGGTAGTTGTAGTTGGTAGTTGTAGTTGGTAGTTGTAGTTGGTAGTTGTAGTTGGTAGTTGCAGTTGGTAGCTGTAGTTCGTAGTTGTAGTTGGTAGTTGTAGTTGGTAGTTGTAGTTGGTAGTTGTAGTTGGTAGTTGTAGTTGGTAGTTGTAGTTGGTAATTGTAGTTGTTAGTTGTAGTTGGTAGTTGTAGCTGGTAGTTGTAGTTGGTAGTTGTAGTTGGTAGTTGTAGTTGGTAGTTGCAGTTGGTAGTTGTAGTTGGTAGTTGTAGTTGGTAGTTGTAGTTGGTAGTTGTAGTTGGTAGTTGTAGTTGGTAGTTGTAGTTTGGTAGTTGTAGTTGGTAGTTGTAGTTGGTAGTTGCAGTTGGTAGCTGTAGTTGGTAGTTGTAGTTGGTAGTTGTAGTTGGTAGTTGTAGTTGGTAGTTGTAGTTGTAGTTGTTGTTGTAGTTGTAGTTGTAGTTGTAGGTGTAGTTGTAGTTGTACTTGCAGTTGTAGTTGTAGTTGGTAGTTGTAGTTGGTAGTTGTAGTTGGTAGTTGTAGTTGGTAGTTGTAGTTGGTAGTTGTAGTTGGTAGTTGTAGTTGTAGTTGTTGTTGTAGTTGTAGTTGTAGTTGTAGTTGTAGTTGTAGTTGGTAGTTGTAGTTGGTAGTTGTAGTTGGTAGTTGTAGATGGTAGTTGTAGTTGGTAGTTGTAGTTGGTAGTTGTACTTGGTAGTTGTAGTTGGTAGTTGTAGTTGGTAGTTGTAGTTGGTAGTTGTAGTTGGTAGTTGTAGTTGGTAGTTGTAGTTGGTAGTTGTAGTTGGTAGTTGTAGTTGGTAGTTGTAGTTGGTAGTTGTAGTTGTAGTTGTTGTTGTAGTTGTAGTTGTAGTTGTAGTTGTAGTTGTAGTTGTAGTTGTAGGTGTAGTTGTAGTTGTACTTGCAGTTGTAGTTGTAGTTGGTAGTTGTAGTTGGTAGTTGTAGTTGGTAGTTGTAGTTGGTAGTTGTAGTTGGTAGTTGTAGTTGGTAGTTGTAGTTGTAGTTGTTGTTGTAGTTGTTGTTGTAGTTGTAGTTGTAGTTGTAGTCGTAGTTGTAGTTGTAGTTGTAGATGTAGTTGTAGTTGGTAGTTATAGTTGGTAGTTGTAGTTGGTAGTTGGTAGTTGGTAGTTGTAGTTGTAGTTGTAGTTGGTAGTTGTAGTTGGTAGTTGTAGTTGGTAGTTGTAGTTGGTAGTTGTAGTTGGTAGTTGTAGTTGGTAGTTGTAGTTGGTAGTTGTAGTTGGTAGTTGTAGTTGTAGTTGTTGTTGTAGTTGTAGTTGTAGTTGTAGTTGTAGTTGTAGTTGTAGTTGTAGTTGGTAGTTGTAGTTGGTAGTTGTTGTTGGTAGTTGTAGATGGTAGTTGTAGTTGGTAGTTGTAGTTGGTAGTTGTACTTGGTAGTTGTAGTTGGTAGTTGTAGTTGGTAGTTGTAGTTGGTAGTTGTAGTTGGTAGTTGTAGTTGGTAGTTGCAGTTGGTAGCTGTAGTTCGTAGTTGTAGTTGGTAGTTGTAGTTGGTAGTTGTAGTTGGTAGTTGTAGTTGGTAGTTGTAGTTGGTAGTTGTAGTTGTAGCTGTAGTTGATAGTTGTAGTTGGTAGTTGTAGTTGTAGTTGTAGATGTAGTTGTAGTTGGTAGTTGTAGTTGGTAGTTGGTAGTTGTAGTTGTAGTTGTAGTTGGTAGTTGTAGTTGGTAGTTGTAGTTGGTAGTTGTAGTTGGTAGTTGTAGTTGGTAGTTGTAGTTGGTAGTTGTAGTTGGTAGTTGTAGTTGGTAGTTGTAGTTGGTAGTTGTAGTTGTAGTTGTAGTTGTAGTTGATAGTTGTAGTTGGTAGTTGTAGTTGGTAGTCGTAGTTGGTAGTTGTAGTTGGTAGTTGTAGTTGGGAGTTGTAGTTCGTAGTTGTAGTTGGTAGTTGTTGTTGGTAGTTGTAGTTGGTAGTTGTAGTTGGTAGTTGTAGTTGGTAGTTGTAGTTGGTAGTTGTAGTTGGTAGTTGTAGTTGGTAGTTGTAGTTGGTAGTTGTAGTTGTAGTTGGTAGTTGTAGTTGGTAGTTGGAGTTGGTAGTTGCAGTTGGTAGTTGCAGTTAGTAGTTGCAGTTGGTAGTTGTAGTTGGTAGTTGTAGTTGGTAGTTGTAGTTGGTAGTTGTAGTTGGTAGTTGTAGTTGGTAGTTGTAGTTGGTAGTTGTAGTTGGTAGCTGTAGTTGGTAGTTGTAGTTGGTAGTTGTAGTTGGTAGTTGTAGTTGGTAGTTGTAGTTGGTAGTTGCAGTTGGTAGTTGTAGTTGGTAGTTGTAGTTGGTAGTTGCAGTTGGTACTTGCAGTTGGTAGTTGTAGTTGGTAGTTGTAGTTGGTAGTTGTAGTTGGTTTGTTGTAGTTGGTTTGTTGTAGTTGGTAGTTGTAGTTGGTAGTTGTAGTTGGTAGTTGTAGTTGGTAGTTGTAGTTGGTAGTTGTAGTTGGTAGTTGTAGTTGGTAGTTGTAGTTGGTAGTTGTAGTTGGTAGTTGTAGTTGGTAGTTGAAGTTGGTAGTTGTAGCTGGCTGTTGTAGCTGGCAGTTGTAGCTGGCAGTTGTAGCTGGCAGTTGTAGCTTGCAGTTGTAGCTGGCAGTTGTAGCTGGCAGTTGTAACTGGCATTTGTAGCTGGCAGTTGTAGCTGGCAGTTGTAGCTGGCTGTTGTAGCTGGCAGTTGTAGCTGGCAGTTGTAGCTGGCAGTTGTAGCTGGCAGTTGTAGCTCGTAGTTGTAGTTGGTAGTTGTAGTTGGTAGTTGTAGTTGGTAGTTGTAGTTTGTAGTTGTAGTTGGTAGTTGTAGTTGGTAGTTGTAGTTGGTAGATGTATTTGGTAGTTGTAGTTGGTCGTTGGAGTTGGTAGTTGCAGTTGGTAGTCGCAGTTGGTAGTTGCAGTTGGTAGTTGCAGGTGGTAGTTGCAGTTGGTAGTTGTAGTTGGTAGTTGTAGTTGGTAGTTGTAGTTGGTAGTTGTAGTTGGTAGTTGTAGTTGGTAGTTGTAGTTGGTAGTTGTAGTTGGTAGTTGTAGTTGTAGTTGTAGATGTAGTTGTTGTTGTAGTTGTAGTTGTAGTTGTAGTTGTAGTTGTAGTTGTAGTTGTAGTTGTAGTTGTAGTTGTAGTTGTAGTTGTAGTTGTAGTTGTAGTTGTTGTTGTTGCTGTTGTTGTTGTTGTTGTTGTTGTTGTTGTTATTGTTGTAGTTGTTGTTGTGTTTGTAGTTGTTGGTGTGTCGTTGTCGTTGTTGTTGTCGTTGTTGTCGTTGTTGTCGTTGTTGTCGTTGCTGTCGTTGTTGTCGTTGTTGTCGTTGCTGTCGTTGCTTTCGTTGCTGTCGTTGCTGTCGTTGTTGTCGTTGTTGTCGTTGTTGCCGTTGTTGCCGTGGTTGTCGTTGTTGTCGTTGTTGTCGTTGTTGTCGTTGTTGTCGTTGTTGTCGTTGTTGTTATTGTAGTTGTTCTCGTTGTTGTCGTCGTTGTCGTCGTTGTCGTCGTTGTCGTCGTTGTTCTCGTTGTTGTTGTTGTTGTCGTTGTTGTCGTTGTTGTTGTTGTTGCTGTTGTTGTTGTAGTTGTAGTTGTTGTTGTAGTTGTTGTTGTTGTTGTAGTTGTAGTTGTAGTTGTAGTTGTAGTTGTAGTTGTTGTTGTTGTTGTAGTTGTAGTTGTAGTAGTAGTTGTAGTTGTAGGTGTAGTTGTAGTTGTAGTTGTAGTTGTAGTTGTTGTTGTAGTTGTTGTTGTAGTTGTAGTTGTAGTTGTAGTTGCAGTTGTAGTTGTAGTTGTAGTTGTAGTTGTAGTCGTAGTTGTAGTTGTAGTTGTAGATGTAGTTGTAGTTGGTAGTTGTAGTTGGTAGTTGGTAGTTGTAGTTGTAGTTGTAGTTGGTAGTTGTAGTTGGTAGTTGTAGTTGGTAGTTGTAGTTGGTAGTTGTAGTTGGTAGTTGTAGTTGGTAGTTGTAGTTGTAGTTGTAGTTGTAGTTGTAGTTGATAGTTGTAGTTGGTAGTTGTAGTTGGTAGCCGTAGTTGGTAGTTGTAGTTGGTAGTTGTAGTTGGTAGTTGTAGTTCGTAGTTGTAGTTGGTAGTTGTTGTTGGTAGTTGTAGTTGGTAGATGTAGTTGGTAGTTGTAGTTGGTAGTTGTAGTTGGTAGTTGTAGTTGGTAGTTGTAGTTGGTAGTTGTAGTTGGTAGTTGTAGTTGGTAGTTGTAGTTTGTAGTTGTAGTTGGTAGTTGTAGATGGTAGTTGTAGTTGGTAGTTGTAGTTGGTAGTTGTAGTTGGTAGTTGTAGTTGGTAGTTGTAGTTGGCAGTTGTAGTTGGTAGTTGTAGTTGGTAGTTGTAGTTGGTAGTTGTAGTTGTAGCTGTAGTTGATAGTTGTAGTTGGTAGTTGTAGTTGGTAGTTGTAGTTGGTAGTTGTAGTTGGTAGTTGTAGTTGGTAGTTGTAGTTGGTAGTTGTAGTTGTAGTTGTAGTTGGTAGTTGTAGTTGGTAGTTGTAGTTGGTAGTTGGAGTTGGTAGTTGCAGTTGGTAGTTGTAGTTGGTAGTTGTAGTTGGTAGTTGTAGTTGGTAGTTGTAGTTTGTAGTTGTAGTTGGTAGTTGTAGTTGGTAGATGTATTTGGTAGTTGTAGTTGGTCGTTGGAGTTGGTAGTTGCAGTTGGTAGTTGCAGTTGGTAGTTGTAGCTGTTGTTGTAGTTGGTAGTTGTAGTTGTAGTTGTAGTTGTAGTTGTTGTTGTAGTTGGTAGTTGTAGTTGGTAGTTGTAGTTGGTAGTTGTAGTTGGTAGTTCTAGTTGATTTGTTGTAGTTGGTAGTTGCAGTTGGTAGTTGCAGTTGGTAGTTGTAGTTCCAGTTGGTAGTTGTAGTTGTTGTTGTTTTTGTAGTTGTTGTTGTTGCAGTTGTTGTTGTTGTTGTAGTTGTTGTTGTTGTTGTAGTTGTTGTTGTTGTTGTAGTTGTAGTTGTAGTTGTAGTTGGTAGTTGTAGTTGGTAGTTGTAGTTGGTAGTTGTAGTTGGTAGTTGTAGTTGGTAGTTGTAGTTGGTAGTTGAAGTTGGTAGTTGTAGCTGGCTGTTGTAGCTGGCAGTTGTAGCTGGCAGTTGTAGCTGGCAGTTGTAGCTTGCAGTTGTAGCTGGCAGTTGTAGCTGGCAGTTGTAACTGGCATTTGTAGCTGGCAGTTGTAGCTGGCAGTTGTAGCTGGCTGTTGTAGCTGGCAGTTGTAGCTGGCAGTTGTAGCTGGCAGTTGTAGCTGGCAGTTGTAGCTCGTAGTTGTAGTTGGTAGTTGTAGTTGGTAGTTGTAGTTGGTAGTTGTAGTTTGTAGTTGTAGTTGGTAGTTGTAGTTGGTAGTTGTAGTTGGTAGATGTATTTGGTAGTTGTAGTTGGTCGTTGGAGTTGGTAGTTGCAGTTGGTAGTCGCAGTTGGTAGTTGCAGTTGGTAGTTGCAGGTGGTAGTTGCAGTTGGTAGTTGTAGTTGGTAGTTGTAGTTGGTAGTTGTAGTTGGTAGTTGTAGTTGGTAGTTGTAGTTGGTAGTTGTAGTTGGTAGTTGTAGTTGGTAGTTGTAGTTGTAGTTGTAGATGTAGTTGTTGTTGTAGTTGTAGTTGTAGTTGTAGTTGTAGTTGTAGTTGTAGTTGTAGTTGTAGTTGTAGTTGTAGTTGTAGTTGTAGTTGTAGTTGTAGTTGTTGTTGTTGCTGTTGTTGTTGTTGTTGTTGTTATTGTTGTAGTTGTTGTTGTGTTTGTAGTTGTTGGTGTGTCGTTGTCGTTGTCGTTGTCGTTGTTGTTGTCGTTGTTGTCGTTGTTGTCGTTGTTGTCGTTGCTGTCGTTGTTGTCGTTGTTGTCGTTGTTGTCGTTGCTGTCGTTGCTGTCGTTGCTTTCGTTGCTGTCGTTGCTGTCGTTGTTGTCGTTGTTGTCGTTGTTGCCGTTGTTGCCGTGGTTGTCGTTGTTGTCGTTGTTGTCGTTGTTGTCGTTGTTGTCGTTGTTGTCGTTGTTGTCGTTGTTGTTATTGTAGTTGTTCTCGTTGTTGTCGTCGTTGTCGTCGTTGTCGTCGTTGTCGTCGTTGTTCTCGTTGTTGTTGTTGTTGTCGTTGTTGTCGTTGTTGTTGTTGTTGCTGTTGTTGTTGTAGTTGTAGTTGTTGTTGTAGTTGTTGTTGTTGTTGTAGTTGTAGTTGTAGTTGTAGTTGTAGTTGTAGTTGTTGTTGTTGTTGTAGTTGTAGTTGTAGTAGTAGTTGTAGTTGTAGGTGTAGTTGTAGTTGTAGTTGTAGTTGTAGTTGTTGTTGTAGTTGTTGTTGTAGTTGTAGTTGTAGTTGTAGTTGCAGTTGTAGTTGTAGTTGTAGTTGTAGTTGTAGTCGTAGTTGTAGTTGTAGTTGTAGATGTAGTTGTAGTTGGTAGTTGTAGTTGGTAGTTGGTAGTTGTAGTTGTAGTTGTAGTTGGTAGTTGTAGTTGGTAGTTGTAGTTGGTAGTTGTAGTTGGTAGTTGTAGTTGGTAGTTGTAGTTGGTAGTTGTAGTTGTAGTTGTAGTTGTAGTTGTAGTTGATAGTTGTAGTTGGTAGTTGTAGTTGGTAGCCGTAGTTGGTAGTTGTAGTTGGTAGTTGTAGTTGGTAGTTGTAGTTCGTAGTTGTAGTTGGTAGTTGTTGTTGGTAGTTGTAGTTGGTAGATGTAGTTGGTAGTTGTAGTTGGTAGTTGTAGTTGGTAGTTGTAGTTGGTAGTTGTAGTTGGTAGTTGTAGTTGGTAGTTGTAGTTGGTAGTTGTAGTTTATAGTTGTAGTTGGTAGTTGTAGATGGTAGTTGTAGTTGGTAGTTGTAGTTGGTAGTTGTAGTTGGTAGTTGTAGTTGGTAGTTGTAGTTGGCAGTTGTAGTTGGTAGTTGTAGTTGGTAGTTGTAGTTGGTAGTTGTAGTTGTAGCTGTAGTTGATAGTTGTAGTTGGTAGTTGTAGTTGGTAGTTGTAGTTGGTAGTTGTAGTTGGTAGTTGTAGTTGGTAGTTGTAGTTGGTAGTTGTAGTTGTAGTTGTAGTTGGTAGTTGTAGTTGGTAGTTGTAGTTGGTAGTTGGAGTTGGTAGTTGCAGTTGGTAGTTGTAGTTGGTAGTTGTAGTTGGTAGTTGTAGTTGGTAGTTGTAGTTTGTAGTTGTAGTTGGTAGTTGTAGTTGGTAGATGTATTTGGTAGTTGTAGTTGGTCGTTGGAGTTGGTAGTTGCAGTTGGTAGTTGCAGTTGGTAGTTGTAGTTGTTGTTGTAGTTGGTAGTTGTAGTTGTAGTTGTAGTTGTAGTTGTTGTTGTAGTTGGTAGTTGTAGTTGGTAGTTGTAGTTGGTAGTTGTAGTTGGTAGTTCTAGTTGATTTGTTGTAGTTGGTAGTTGCAGTTGGTAGTTGCAGTTGGTAGTTGCAGTTGGTAGTTGCTGTTAGTGGTTGCAGTTGGTAGTTGCAGTTGGTAGTTGCAGTTGGTAGTTGCAGTTGGTAGTTGCAGTTGGTAGTTGCAGTTGGTAGTTGTAGTTGGTAGTTGTACTTGGTAGTTGCAGTTGGTAGTTGTAGTTGGTAGTTGTAGTTGTAGTTGTAGTTGTAGTTGTAGTTGGTAGTTGTAGTTGGTAGTTGTAGTTGGTAGTTGTAGTTGGTAGCTGTAGTTGGTAGTTGTAGTTGGTAGTTGTACTTGGTAGGTGTAGTTGGTAGTTGTAGTTGGTAGTTGTAGTTGGTAGTTGTAGTTGGTAGTTGCAGTTGGTAGTTGCAGTTGGTAGCTGTAGTTTGTAGTTGTAGTTGGTAGTTGTAGTTGGTAGTTGTAGTTGGTAGTTGTAGTTGGTAGTTGTAGTTGCTAGTTGTAGTTGGTAGTTGTAGTTGGTAGTTGTAGTTGGTAGTTGTAGCTGGTAGTTGTAGTTGGTAGTTGTAGTTGGTCGTTGCAGTTGGTAGTTGTAGTTGGTAGTTGTAGTTGGTAGTTGTAGTTGGTAGTTGTAGTTGGTAGTTGTAGTTGGTAGTTGTAGTTGGTAGTTGTAGTTGTAGTTGTAGTTGGTAGTTGTAGTTGGTAGTTGTAGTTGGTAGTTGTAGTTGGTAGTTGTAGTTGGTAGTTGTAGTTGGTAGTTGTACTTGGTAGTTGTAGTTGGTAGTTGTAGTTGGTAGTTGTAGTTGGTAGTTGTAGTTGGTAGTTGTAGTTGGTAGTTGTAGTTGCTAGTTGTAGTTGGTAGTTGTAGTTGGTAGTTGTAGTTGGTAGTTGTAGCTGGTAGTTGTAGTTGGTAGTTGTAGTTGGTAGTTGCAGTTGGTAGTTGTAGTTGGTAGTTGTAGTTGGTAGTTGTAGTTGGTAGTTGTAGTTGTAGTTGTAGTTGGTAGTTGTAGTTGGTAGTTGTAGTTGGTAGTTGGAGTTGGTAGTTGCAGTTGGTAGTTGCAGTTGGTGGTTGCAGTTGGTAGTTGCAGTTGGTAGTTGCAGTTGGTAGTTGCAGTTGGTAGTTGCTGTTAGTGGTTGCAGTTGGTAGTTGCAGTTGGTAGTTGCAGTTGGTAGTTGCAGTTGGTAGTTGCAGTTGGTAGTTGCAGTTGGTAGTTGTAGTTGGTAGTTGTACTTGGTAGTTGCAGTTGGTAGTTGTAGTTGGTAGTTGTAGTTGGTAGTTGTAGTTGGTAGTTGTTGTTGGTAGTTGTAGTTGGTAGTTGCAGTTGGTAGTTGTAGTTGGTAGTTGTAGATGGTAGTTGTAGTTGGTAGTTGTAGTTGGTAGTTGTAGCTGGCAGTTGTAGCTGGCAGTTGTAGCTGGCTGTTGTAGCTGGCAGTTGTAGCTGGCAGTTGTAGCTGGCAGTTGTAGCTGGTAGTTGTAGTTGGTAGTTGTAGTTGGTAGTTGTAGTTGGTAGTTGTAGTTGGTAGTTGTAGTTTGTAGTTGTAGTTGGTAGTTGTAGTTGGTAGATGTATTTGGTAGTTGTAGTTGGTCGTTGGAGTTGGTAGTTGCAGTTGGTAGTTGCAGTTGGTAGTTGTAGTTGTTGTTGTAGTTGGTAGGTGTAGTTGTAGTTGTAGTTGTAGTTGTAGTTGTTGTTGTAGTTGGTAGTTGTAGTTGGTAGTTGTAGTTGGTAGTTGTAGTTGGTAGTTGTAGTTGGTTTGTTGTAGTTGGTAGTTGCAGTTGGTAGTTGCAGTTGGTAGTTGCAGTTGGTAGTTGTAGTTCCAGTTGGTAGTTGTAGTTGTAGTTGTTGTTTTTGTAGTTGTTGTTGTTGTAGTTGTTGTTGTTGTTGTAGTTGTTGTTGTTGTAGTTGTACTTGTAGTTGCAGTTGGTAGTTGTAGTTGGTAGTTGTAGTTGGCAGTTGTAGTTGTAGTTGTTGTAGTTGTAGTTGTAGATGTAGTTGTAGTTGTAGTTGTAGTTGGTAGTTGTAGTTGGTAGTTGTAGTTGGCAGTTGTAGATGGTAGTTGTAGTTGGTAGTTGTAGTTGGTAGTTGTAGTTGGTAGTTGTAGTTGTAGTTGTTGTTGTAGTTGTAGTTGTAGTTGTAGATGGTAGTTGTAGTTGGTAGTTGTAGTTGGTAGTTGTAGCTGGCAGTTGTAGCTGGCAGTTGTAGCTGGCTGTTGTAGCTGGCAGTTGTAGCTGGCAGTTGTAGCTGGCAGTTGTAGCTGGTAGTTGTAGTTGGTAGTTGTAGTTGGTAGTTGTAGTTGTAGTTGTTGTTGTAGTTGTAGTTGTAGTTGTATTTGTAGTTGTAGTTGTACTTGTAGTTGTAGTTGTAGTTGGTAGTTGTAGTTGGTAGTTGTAGTTGGTAGTTGTAGTTGGTAGTTGTAGTTGGTAGTTGTAGTTGTAGTTGTTGTTGTAGTTGTAGTTGTAGTTGTAGTTGTAGTTGTAGTTGTAGTTGTAGTTGGTAGTTGTAGTTGGTAGTTGTAGTTGGTAGTTGTAGATGGTAGTTGTAGTTGGTAGTTGTAGTTGGTAGTTGTACTTGGTAGTTGTAGTTGGTAGTTGTAGTTGGTAGTTGTAGTTGGTAGTTGCAGTTGGTAGCTGTAGTTCGTAGTTGTAGTTGGTAGTTGTAGTTGGTAGTTGTAGTTCGTAGTTGTAGTTGGTAGTTGTAGTTGTAGTTGTTGTTGTAGTTGTAGTTGTAGTTGTAGTTGTAGTTGTAGTTGTAGTTGGTAGTTGTAGTTGGTAGTTGTAGTTGGTAGTTGTAGATGGTAGTTGTAGTTGGTAGTTGTAGTTGGTAGTTGTACTTGGTAGTTGTAGTTGGTAGTTGTAGTTGGTAGTTGTAGTTGGTAGTTGTAGTTGGTAGTTGTAGTTGGTAGTTGCAGTTGGTAGCTGTAGTTCGTAGTTGTAGTTGGTAGTTGTAGTTGGTAGTTGTAGTTGGTAGTTGTAGTTGGTAGTTGTAGTTGGTAGTTGTAGTTGGTAGTTGTAGTTGGTAGTTGTAGTTGGTAGTTGTAGCTGGTAGTTGTAGTTGGTAGTTGTAGTTGGTAGTTGTAGCTGGCAGTTGTAGCTGGCAGTTGTAGCTGGCTGTTGTAGCTGGCAGTTGTAGCTGGCAGTTGTAGCTGGCAGTTGTAGCTGGTAGTTGTAGTTGGTAGTTATTGTTGGTAGTTGTAGTTGGTAGTTGTAGTTGGTAGTTGTAGTTTGTAGTTGTAGTTGGTAGTTGTAGTTGGTAGATGTATTTGGTAGTTGTAGTTGGTGGTTGCAGTTGGTAGTTGCAGTTGGTAGCTGTAGTTCGTAGTTGTAGTTGGTAGTTGTAGTTGGTAGTTGTAGTTGGTAGTTGTAGTTGGTAATTGTAGTTGGTAGTTGTAGTTGGTAGTTGTAGTTGGTAGTTGTAGTTGGTAGTTGTAGCTGGTAGTTGTAGTTGGTAGTTGTAGTTGGTAGTTGCGGTTGGTAGTTGTAGTTGGTAGTTGTAGTTGGCAGTTGTAGATGGTAGTTGTAGTTGGTAGTTGTAGTTGGTAGTTGTACTTGGTAGTTGTAGTTGGTAGTTGTAGTTGGTAGTTGTAGTTGGTAGTTGTAGTTGGTAGTTGTAGTTGGTAGTTGCAGTTGGTAGCTGTAGTTCGTAGTTGTAGTTGGTAGTTGTAGTTGGTAGTTGTAGTTCGTAGTTGTAGTTGGTAGTTGTAGTTGGTAGTTGTAGTTGGTAGTTGTAGTTGGTAGTTGCAGTTGGTAGTTGCAGTTGGTAGTTGCAGTTGGTAGTTGCAGTTGGTAGTTGCAGTTGGTAGTTGCAGTTGGTAGTTGCAGTTAGCAGTTGCTGTTGGTAGTTGCAGTTGGTAGTTGCAGTTGGTAGTTGCAGTTGGTAGTTGCAGCTGGTAGTTGCAGTTGGTAGTTGCAGTTGGTAGTTGTAGTTGGTAGTTGTACTTGGTAGTTGTAGTTGGTAGTTGTAGTTGGTAGTTGTAGTTGGTAGTTGTAGTTGGTAGTTGTAGTTGGTAGTTGCAGTTGGTAGCTGTAGTTCGTAGTTGTAGTTGGTAGTTGTAGTTGGTAGTTGTAGTTGGTAGTTGTAGTTGGTAGTTGTAGTTGGTAGTTGTAGTTGGTAGTTGTAGTTGGTAGTTGTAGTTGGTAGTTGTAGCTGGTAGTTGTAGTTGGTAGTTGTAGTTGGTAGTTGTAGCTGGCAGTTGTAGCTGGCAGTTGTAGCTGGCTGTTGTAGCTGGCAGTTGTAGCTGGCAGTTGTAGCTGGCAGTTGTAGCTGGCTGTTGTAGTTGGTAGTTGTAGTTGGTAGTTGTAGTTGGTAGTTGTAGTTGGTAGTTGTACTTGGTAGTTGTAGTTGGTAGTTGCAGTTGGTAGCTGTAGTTCGTAGTTGTAGTTGGTAGTTGTAGTTGGTAGTTGTAGTTGGTAGTTGTAGTTGGTAATTGTAGTTGGTAGTTGTAGTTGGTAGTTGTAGTTGGTAGTTGTAGTTGGTAGTTGTAGCTGGTAGTTGTAGTTGGTAGTTGTAGTTGGTAGTTGTAGTTGGCAGTTGTAGATGGTAGTTGTAGTTGGTAGTTGTAGTTGGTAGTTGTACTTGGTAGTTGTAGTTGGTAGTTGTAGTTGGTAGTTGTAGTTGGTAGTTGTAGTTGGTAGTTGTAGTTGGTAGTTGCAGTTGGTAGCTGTAGTTCGTAGTTGTAGTTGGTAGTTGTAGTTGGTAGTTGTAGTTCGTAGTTGTAGTTGGTAGTTGTAGTTGGTAGTTGTAGTTGGTAGTTGTAGTTGGTAGTTGCAGTTGGTAGTTGCAGTTGGTAGTTGCAGTTGGTAGTTGCAGTTGGTAGTTGCAGTTGGTAGTTGCAGTTGGTAGTTGCAGTTAGCAGTTGCTGTTGGTAGTTGCAGTTGGTAGTTGCAGTTGGTAGTTGCAGTTGGTAGTTGCAGCTGGTAGTTGCAGTTGGTAGTTGCAGTTGGTAGTTGTAGTTGGTAGTTGTACTTGGTAGTTGTAGTTGGTAGTTGTAGTTGGTAGTTGTAGTTGGTAGTTGTAGTTGGTAGTTGTAGTTGGTAGTTGCAGTTGGTAGCTGTAGTTCGTAGTTGTAGTTGGTAGTTGTAGTTGGTAGTTGTAGTTGGTAGTTGTAGTTGGTAGTTGTAGTTGTAGTTGTTGTTGTAGTTGTAGTTGTAGTTGTAGTTGTAGTTGTAGTTGTAGTTGGTAGTTGTAGTTGGTAGTTGTAGTTGGTAGTTGTAGATGGTAGTTGTAGTTGGTAGTTGTAGTTGGTAGTTGTACTTGGTAGTTGTAGTTGGTAGTTGTAGTTGGTAGTTGTAGTTGGTAGTTGTAGTTGGTAGTTGTAGTTGGTAGTTGCAGTTGGTAGCTGTAGTTCGTAGTTGTAGTTGGTAGTTGTAGTTGGTAGTTGTAGTTGGTAGTTGTAGTTGGTAGTTGTAGTTGGTAGTTGTAGTTGGTAGTTGTAGTTGGTAGTTGTAGTTGGTAGTTGTAGCTGGTAGTTGTAGTTGGTAGTTGTAGTTGGTAGTTGTAGCTGGCAGTTGTAGCTGGCAGTTGTAGCTGGCTGTTGTAGCTGGCAGTTGTAGCTGGCAGTTGTAGCTGGCAGTTGTAGCTGGCTGTTGTAGTTGGTAGTTGTAGTTGGTAGTTGTAGTTGGTAGTTGTAGCTGGTAGTTGTAGTTGGTAGTTGTAGTTGGTAGTTGTAGTTGGTAGTTGTAGTTGGTAGTTGTAGTTGGTAGTTGTACTTGGTAGTTGTAGTTGGTAGTTGTAGTTGGTAGTTGTAGTTGGTAGTTGGAGTTGGTAGTTGCAGTTGGTAGTTGCAGTTGGTGGTTGCAGTTGGTAGTTGCAGTTGGTAGTTGCAGTTGGTAGTTGCAGTTGGTAGTTGCTGTTGGTGGTTGCAGATGGTAGTTGCAGTTGGTAGTTGCAGTTGGTAGTTGCAGGTGGTAGTTGCAGTTGGTAGTTGCAGTTGGTAGTGGTAGTTGGTAGTTGTACTTGGTAGTTGTAGTTGGTAGTTGTAGTTGGTAGTTGTAGTTGGTAGTTGTAGTTGGTAGTTGTTGTTGGTAGTTGTAGTTGGTAGTTGCAGTTGGTAGTTGTAGTTGGTAGTTGTAGATGGTAGTTGTAGTTGGTAGTTGTAGTTGGTAGTTGTAGCTGGCAGTTGTAGCTGGCAGTTGTAGCTGGCTGTTGTAGTTGGCAGTTGTAGCTGGCAGTTGTAGCTGGCAGTTGTAGCTGGTAGTTGTAGTTGGTAGTTGTAGTTGGTAGTTGTAGTTGGTAGTTGTAGTTGGTAGTTGTAGTTGGTAGTTGTAGTTTGTAGTTGTAGTTGGTAGTTGTAGTTGGTAGATGTATTTGGTAGTTGTAGTTGGTCGTTGAAGTTGGTAGTTGCAGTTGGTAGTTGCAGTTGGTAGTTGTAGTTGTTGTTGTAGTTGGTAGTTGTAGTTGTAGTTGTAGTTGTAGTTGTAGCTGTTGTTGTAGTTGGTAGTTGTAGTTGGTAGTTGTAGTTGGTAGTTGTAGTTGGTAGTTGTAGTTGGTTTGTTGTAGTTGGTAGTTGCAGTTGGTAGTTGCAGTTGGTAGTTGCAGTTGGTAGTTGTAGTTCCAGTTGGTAGTTGTAGTTGTTGTTTTTGTAGTTGTTGTTGTTGTAGTTGTTGTTGTTGTTGTAGTTGTTGTTGTTGTTGTAGTTGTACTTGTAGTTGCAGTTGGTAGTTGTAGTTGGTAGTTGTAGTTGGTAGTTGTAGTTGTAGTTGTTGTAGTTGTAGTTGTAGATGTAGTTGTAGTTGTAGTTGGTAGTTGTAGTTGGTAGTTGTAGTTGGCAGTTGTAGATGGTAGTTGTAGTTGGTAGTTGTAGTTGGTAGTTGTACTTGGTAGTTGTAGTTGGTAGTTGTAGTTGGTAGTTGTAGTTGGTAGTTGTAGTTGGTAGTTGTAGTTGGTAGTTGCAGTTGGTAGCTGTAGTTCGTAGTTGTAGTTGGTAGTTGTAGTTGGTAGTTGTAGTTGGTAGTTGTAGTTGGTAGTTGTAGTTGGTAGTTGTAGTTGGTAATTGTAGTTGTTAGTTGTAGTTGGTAGTTGTAGCTGGTAGTTGTAGTTGGTAGTTGTAGTTGGTAGTTGTAGTTGGTAGTTGTAGTTGGTAGTTGCAGTTGGTAGTTGTAGTTGGTAGTTGTAGTTGGTAGTTGTAGTTGGTAGTTGTAGTTGGTAGTTGTAGTTGGTAGTTGTAGTTTGGTAGTTGTAGTTGGTAGTTGTAGTTGGTAGTTGCAGTTGGTAGCTGTAGTTGGTAGTTGTAGTTGGTAGTTGTAGTTGGTAGTTGTAGTTGGTAGTTGTAGTTGTAGTTGTTGTTGTAGTTGTAGTTGTAGTTGTAGGTGTAGTTGTAGTTGTACTTGCAGTTGTAGTTGTAGTTGGTAGTTGTAGTTGGTAGTTGTAGTTGGTAGTTGTAGTTGGTAGTTGTAGTTGGTAGTTGTAGTTGGTAGTTGTAGTTGTAGTTGTTGTTGTAGTTGTAGTTGTAGTTGTAGTTGTAGTTGTAGTTGGTAGTTGTAGTTGGTAGTTGTAGTTGGTAGTTGTAGATGGTAGTTGTAGTTGGTAGTTGTAGTTGGTAGTTGTACTTGGTAGTTGTAGTTGGTAGTTGTAGTTGGTAGTTGTAGTTGGTAGTTGTAGTTGGTAGTTGTAGTTGGTAGTTGTAGTTGGTAGTTGTAGTTGGTAGTTGTAGTTGGTAGTTGTAGTTGGTAGTTGTAGTTGTAGTTGTTGTTGTAGTTGTAGTTGTAGTTGTAGTTGTAGTTGTAGTTGTAGTTGTAGGTGTAGTTGTAGTTGTACTTGCAGTTGTAGTTGTAGTTGGTAGTTGTAGTTGGTAGTTGTAGTTGGTAGTTGTAGTTGGTAGTTGTAGTTGGTAGTTGTAGTTGGTAGTTGTAGTTGCAGTTGTTGTTGTAGTTGTTGTTGTAGTTGTAGTTGTAGTTGTAGTCGTAGTTGTAGTTGTAGTTGTAGATGTAGTTGTAGTTGGTAGTTATAGTTGGTAGTTGTAGTTGGTAGTTGGTAGTTGGTAGTTGTAGTTGTAGTTGTAGTTGGTAGTTGTAGTTGGTAGTTGTAGTTGGTAGTTGTATTTGGTAGTTGTAGTTGGTAGTTGTAGTTGGTAGTTGTAGTTGGTAGTTGTAGTTGGTAGTTGTAGTTGTAGTTGTTGTTGTAGTTGTAGTTGTAGTTGTAGTTGTAGTTGTAGTTGGTAGTTGTAGTTGGTAGTTGTAGTTGGTAGTTGTAGATGGTAGTTGTAGTTGGTAGTTGTAGTTGGTAGTTGTACTTGGTAGTTGTAGTTGGTAGTTGTAGTTGGTAGTTGTAGTTGGTAGTTGTAGTTGGTAGTTGCAGTTGGTAGCTGTAGTTCGTAGTTGTAGTTGGTAGTTGTAGTTGGTAGTTGTAGTTGGTAGTTGTAGTTGGTAGTTGTAGTTGGTAGTTGTAGTTGGTAGTTGTAGTTGGTAGTTGTAGTTGGTAGTTGTAGTTTGTAGTTGTAGTTGGTAGTTGTAGTTGGTAGATGTATTTGGTAGTTGTAGTTGGTCGTTGGAGTTGGTAGTTGCAGTTGGTAGTTGCAGTTGGTAGTTGTAGTTGTTGTTGTAGTTGGTAGTTGTAGTTGTAGTTGTAGTTGTAGTTGTAGTTGTTGTTGTAGTTGGTAGTTGTAGTTGGTAGTTGTAGTTGGTAGTTGTAGTTGGTAGTTGTAGTTGGTAGTTGTAGTTGGTAGTTGTAGTTGTAGTTGTAGTTGGTAGTTGTAGTTGGTAGTTGTAGTTGGTAGTTGTAGTTGGTAGCTGTAGTTGTAGCTGTAGTTGATAGTTGTAGTTGGTAGTTGTAGTTGGTAGTTGTAGTTGGTAGTTGTAGTTGGTAGTTGTAGTTGGTAGTTGTAGTTGGTAGTTGTAGTTGGTAGTTGTAGTTGTAGTTGTAGTTGTAGTTGGTAGTTGTAGTTGGTAGTTGTAGTTGGTAGTTGGAGTTGGTAGTTGGAGTTGGTAGTTGCAGTTGGTAGTTGCAGTTGGTAGTTGTAGTTGGTAGTTGTAGTTGGTAGTTGTAGTTGGTAGTTGTAGTTGGTAGTTGTAGTTGGTAGTTGTAGTTGGTAGTTGTAGTTGGTAGTTGCAGTTGGTAGTTGTAGTTGGTAGTTGTAGTTGGTAGTTGTAGTTGGTAGTTGTAGTTGGTAGTTGTAGCTGGCAGTTGTAGCTGGCAGTTGTAGCTGGCTGTTGTAGCTGGCTGTTGTAGCTGGCAGTTGTAGCTGGCAGTTGTAGCTGGTAGTTGTAGTTGGTAGTTGTAGTTGGTAGTTGTAGTTGGTAGTTGTAGTTGGTAGTTGTAGTTTGTAGTTGTAGTTGGTAGATGTATTTGGTAGTTGTAGTTGGTCGTTGGAGTTGGTAGTTGCAGTTGGTAGTTGCAGTTGGTAGTTGTAGTTGTTGTTGTAGTTGGTAGTTGTAGTTGTAGTTGTAGTTGTAGTTGTAGTTGTTGTTGTAGTTGGTAGTTGTAGTTGGTAGTTGTAGTTGGTAGTTGTAGTTGGTAGTTCTAGTTGGTTTGTTGTAGTTGGTAGTTGCAGTTGGTAGTTGCAGTTGGTAGTTGCAGTTGGTAGTTGTAGTTGGTAGTTGCAGTTGGTAGTTGCAGTTGGTAGTTGCAGTTGGTAGTTGCAGTTGGTAGTTGCAGTTGGTAGTTGCAGTTGGTACTTGCAGTTGGTAGTTGTAGTTGGTAGTTGTAGTTGGTAGTTGTAGTTGGTTTATTGTAGTTGGTTTGTTGTAGTTGGTAGTTGTAGTTGGTAGTTGTAGTTGGTAGTTGTAGTTGGTAGTTGTAGTTGGTAGTTGTAGTTGGTAGTTGTAGTTGGTAGTTGAAGTTGGTAGTTGTAGCTGGCTGTTGTAGCTGGCTGTTGTAGCTGGCAGTTGTAGCTGGCAGTTGTAGCTGGCAGTTGTAGCTCGTAGTTGTAGTTGGTAGTTGTAGTTGGTAGTTGCAGTTGGTAGTTGTAGTTTGTAGTTGTAGTTGGTAGTTGTAGTTGGTAGTTGTAGTTGGTAGATGTATTTGGTAGTTGTAGTTGGTCGTTGGAGTTGGTAGTTGCAGTTGGTAGTCGCAGTTGGTAGTTGCAGTTGGTAGTTGCAGGTGGTAGTTGCAGTTGGTAGTTGTAGTTGGTAGTTGTAGTTGGTAGTTGTAGTTGGTAGTTGTAGTTGGTAGTTGTAGTTGGTAGTTGTAGTTGGTAGTTGCAGTTGGTAGTTGTAGTTGGTAGTTGCAGGTGGTAGTTGCAGTTGGTAGTTGTAGTTGGTAGTTGTAGTTGGTAGTTGTAGTTGGTAGTTGTAGTTGGTAGTTGTAGTTGGTAGTTGTAGTTGGTAGTTGTAGTTGGTAGTTGTAGTTGTAGTTGTAGTTGTAGTTGTTGTTGTAGTTGTAGTTGTAGTTGTAGTTGTAGTTGTAGTTGTAGTTGTAGTTGTAGTTGTAGTTGTAGTTGTAGTTGTAGTTGTAGTTGTAGTTGTAGTTGTAGTTGTTGTTGTTGCTGTTGTTGTTGTTGTTGTTGTTATTGTTGTAGTTGTTGTTGTGGTTGTAGTTGTTGGTGTGTCGTTGTCGTTGTCGTTGTCGTTGTTGTTGTCGTTGTTGTCGTTGTTGTCGTTGTTGTCGTTGCTGTCGTTGTTGTCGTTGTTGTCGTTGCTGTCGTTGCTGTCGTTGCTTTCGTTGCTGTCGTTGCTGTCGTTGTTGTCGTTGTTGTCGTTGTTGCCGTTGTTGCCGTGGTTGTCGTTGTTGTCGTTGTTGTCGTTGTTGTCGTTGTTGTCGTTGTTGTCGTTGTTGTCGTTGTTGTTATTGTAGTTGTTCTCGTTGTTGTCGTCGTTGTCGTCGTTGTCGTCGTTGTCGTCGTTGTCGTCGTTGTTCTCGTTGTTGTTGTTGTTGTCGTTGTTGTCGTTGTTGTTGTTGTTGCTGTTGTTGTTGTAGTTGTAGTTGTTGTTGTAGTTTTTGTTGTTGTTGTAGTTGTAGTTGTAGTTGTAGTTGTAGTTGTAGTTGTTGTTGTTGTTGTAGTTGTAGTTGTAGTAGTAGTTGTAGTTGTAGGTGTAGTTGTAGTTGTAGTTGTAGTTGTAGTTGTTGTTGTAGTTGTTGTTGTAGTTGTAGTTGTAGTTGTAGTTGTAGTTGCAGTTGTAGTTGTAGTTGTAGTTGTAGTTGTAGTCGTAGTTGTAGTTGTAGTTGTAGATGTAGTTGTAGTTGGTAGTTATAGTTGGTAGTTGTAGTTGGTAGTTGGTAGTTGTAGTTGTAGTTGTAGTTGGTAGTTGTAGTTGGTAGTTGTAGTTGGTAGTTGTAGTTGGTAGTTGTAGTTGGTAGTTGTAGTTGGTAGTTGTAGTTGGTAGTTGTAGTTGTAGTTGTAGTTGTAGTTGATAGTTGTAGTTGGTAGTTGTAGTTGGTAGTCGTAGTTGGTAGTTGTAGTTGGTAGTTGTAGTTGGTAGTTGTAGTTCGTAGTTGTAGTTGGTAGTTGTTGTTGGTAGTTGTAGTTGGTAGTTGTAGTTGGTAGTTGTAGTTGGTAGTTGTAGTTGGTAGTTGTAGTTGGTAGTTGTAGTTGGTAGTTGTAGTTGGTAGTTGTAGTTGGTAATTGCAGTTTGTAGTTGTAGTTGGTAGTTGTAGATGGTAGTTGTAGTTGGTAGTTGTAGTTGGTAGTTGTAGTTGGTAGTTGTAGTTGGTAGTTGTAGTTGGCAGTTGTAGTTGGTAGTTGTAGTTGGTAGTTGTAGTTGGTAGTTGTAGTTGTAGCTGTAGTTGATAGTTGTAGTTGGTAGTTGTAGTTGGTAGTTGTAGTTGGTAGTTGTAGTTTGTAGTTGTAGTTGGTAGTTGTAGTTGGTAGTTGTAGTTGTAGTTGTAGTTGGTAGTTGTAGTTGGTAGTTGTAGTTGGTAGTTGGAGTTGGTAGTTGCAGTTGGTAGTTGCAGTTAGTAGTTGCAGTTGGTAGTTGTAGTTGGTAGTTGTAGTTGGTAGTTGTAGTTGGTAGTTGTAGTTGGTAGTTGTAGTTGGTAGTTGTAGTTGGTAGTTGTAGTTGGTAGTTGTAGTTGGTAGTTGTAGTTGGTAGTTGTAGTTGGTAGTTGTAGTTGGTAGTTGCAGTTGGTAGTTGTAGTTGGTAGTTGTAGTTGGTAGTTGCAGTTGGTACTTGCAGTTGGTAGTTGTAGTTGGTAGTTGTAGTTGGTAGTTGTAGTTGGTAGTTGTAGTTGGTTTGTTGTAGTTGGTTTGTTGTAGTTGGTAGTTGTAGTTGGTAGTTGTAGTTGGTAGTTGTAGTTGGTAGTTGTAGTTGGTAGTTGTAGTTGGTAGTTGTAGTTGGTAGTTGTAGTTGGTAGTTGAAGTTGGTAGTTGTAGCTGGCTGTTGTAGCTGGCAGTTGTAGCTGGCAGTTGTAGCTGGCAGTTGTAGCTTGCAGTTGTAGCTGGCAGTTGTAGCTGGCAGTTGTAACTGGCAGTTGTAGCTCGTAGTTGTAGTTGGTAGTTGTAGTTGGTAGTTGTAGTTGGTAGTTGTAGTTTGTAGTTGTAGTTGGTAGTTGTAGTTGGTAGTTGTAGTTGGTAGATGTATTTGGTAGTTGTAGTTGGTCGTTGGAGTTGGTAGTTGCAGTTGGTAGTCGCAGTTGGTAGTTGCAGTTGGTAGTTGCAGGTGGTAGTTGCAGTTGGTAGTTGTAGTTGGTAGTTGTAGTTGGTAGTTGTAGTTGGTAGTTGTAGTTGGTAGTTGTAGTTGGTAGTTGTAGTTGGTAGTTGTAGTTGGTAGTTGTAGTTGTAGTTGTAGTTGTAGTTGTTGTTGTAGTTGTAGTGGTAGTGGTAGTTGTAGTTGTAGTTGTAGTTGTAGTTGTAGTTGTAGTTGTAGTTGTAGTTGTAGTTGTAGTTGTTGTTGTTGCTGTTGTTGTTGTTGTTGTTGTTATTGTTGTAGTTGTTGTTGTGGTTGTAGTTGTTGGTGTGTCGTTGTCGTTGTCGTTGTCGTTGTTGTTGTCGTTGTTGTCGTTGTTGTCGTTGTTGTCGTTGCGGTCGTTGTTGTCGTTGTTGTCGTTGCTGTCGTTGCTGTCGTTGCTTTCGTTGCTGTCGTTGCTGTCGTTGTTGTCGTTGTTGTCGTTGTTGCCGTTGTTGCCGTGGTTGTCGTTGTTGTCGTTGTTGTCGTTGTTGTCGTTGTTGTCGTTGTTGTCGTTGTTGTCGTTGTTGTTATTGTAGTTGTTCTCGTTGTTGTCGTCGTTGTCGTCGTTGTCGTCGTTGTCGTCGTTGTTCTCGTTGTTGTTGTTGTTGTCGTTGTTGTCGTTGTTGTTGTTGTTGCTGTTGTTGTTGTAGTTGTAGTTGTTGTTGTAGTTGTTGTTGTTGTTGTAGTTGTAGTTGTAGTTGTAGTTGTAGTTGTAGTTGTTGTTGTTGTTGTAGTTGTAGTTGTAGTAGTAGTTGTAGTTGTAGGTGTAGTTGTAGTTGTAGTTGTAGTTGTAGTTGTTGTTGTAGTTGTTGTTGTAGTTGTAGTTGTAGTTGTAGTTGCAGTTGTAGTTGTAGTTGTAGTTGTAGTTGTAGTCGTAGTTGTAGTTGTAGTTGTAGATGTAGTTGTAGTTGGTAGTTGTAGTTGGTAGTTGTAGTTGGTAGTTGGTAGTTGTAGTTGTAGTTGTAGTTGGTAGTTGTAGTTGGTAGTTGTAGTTGGTAGTTGTAGTTGGTAGTTGTAGTTGGTAGTTGTAGTTGGTAGTTGTAGTTGGTAGTTGTAGTTGTAGTTGTAGTTGTAGTTGATAGTTGTAGTTGGTAGTTGTAGTTGGTAGTCGTAGTTGGTAGTTGTAGTTGGTAGTTGTAGTTGGTAGTTGTAGTTCGTAGTTGTAGTTGGTAGTTGTTGTTGGTAGTTGTAGTTGGTAGTTGTAGTTGGTAGTTGTAGTTGGTAGTTGTAGTTGGTAGTTGTAGTTGGTAGTTGTAGTTGGTAGTTGTAGTTGGTAGTTGTAGTTTGTAGTTGTAGTTGGTAGTTGTAGATGGTAGTTGTAGTTGGTAGTTGTAGTTGGTAGTTGTAGTTGGTAGTTGTAGTTGGTAGTTGTAGTTGGCAGTTGTAGTTGGTAGTTGTAGTTGGTAGTTGTAGTTGGTAGTTGTAGTTGTAGCTGTAGTTGATAGTTGTAGTTGGTAGTTGTAGTTGGTAGTTGTAGTTGGTAGTTGTAGTTGGTAGTTGTAGTTGGTAGTTGTAGTTGGTAGTTGTAGTTGTAGTTGTAGTTGGTAGTTGTAGTTGGTAGTTGTAGTTGGTAGTTGGAGTTGGTAGTTGCAGTTGGTAGTTGCAGTTAGTAGTTGCAGTTGGTAGTTGTAGTTGGTAGTTGTAGTTGGTAGTTGTAGTTGGTAGTTGTAGTTGGTAGTTGTAGTTGGTAGTTGTAGTTGGTAGTTGTAGTTGGTAGTTGTAGTTGGTAGTTGTAGTTGGTAGTTGTAGTTGGTAGTTGTAGTTGGTAGTTGCAGTTGGTAGTTGTAGTTGGTAGTTGTAGTTGGTAGTTGTAGTTGGTAGTTGTAGTTGGTAGTTGTAGCTGGCAGTTGTAGCTGGCAGTTGTAGCTGGCTGTTGTAGCTGGCAGTTGTAGCTGGCAGTTGTAGCTGGTAGTTGTAGTTGGTAGTTGTAGTTGGTAGTTGTAGTTGGTAGTTGTAGTTGGTAGTTGTAGTTTGTAGTTGTAGTTGGTAGTTGTAGTTGGTAGATGTATTTGGTAGTTGTAGTTGGTCGTTGGAGTTGGTAGTTGCAGTTGGTAGTTGCAGTTGGTAGTTGTAGTTGTTGTTGTAGTTGGTAGTTGTAGTTGTAGTTGTAGTTGTAGTTGTTGTTGTAGTTGGTAGTTGTAGTTGGTAGTTGTAGTTGGTAGTTGTAGTTGGTAGTTGTAGTTGGTAGTTCTAGTTGATTTGTGGTAGTTGGTAGTTGCAGTTGGTAGTTGCAGTTGGTAGTTGTAGTTCCAGTTGGTAGTTGTAGTTGTTGTTGTTTTTGTAGTTGTTGTTGTTGCAGTTGTTGTTGTTGTTGTAGTTGTTGTTGTTGTTGTAGTTGTTGTTGTTGTTGTAGTTGTAGTTGTAGTTGCAGTTGGTAGTTTTAGTTGGTAATTGTAGTTGGTAGTTGTAATTGCAGTTGTTGTTGTAGTTGTAGTTGTAGTTGTAGTTGTAGTTGTAGTTGTAGTTGTAGTTGTAGTTGGTAGTTGTAGTTGGTAGTTGTAGTTGGTAGTTGTAGTTGGTAGCTGTAGTTGGTAGTTGTAGTTGGTAGTTGTACTTGGTAGGTGTAGTTGGTAGTTGTAGTTGGTAGTTGTAGTTGGTAGTTGTAGTTGGTAGTTGTAGTTGTTAGTTGCAGTTGGTAGTTGCAGTTGGTAGCTGTAGTTTGTAGTTGTAGTTGGTAGTTGTAGTTGGTAGTTGTAGTTGGTAGTTGTAGTTGGTAGTTGTAGTTGCTAGTTGTAGTTGGTAGTTGTAGTTGGTAGTTGTAGTTGGTAGTTGTAGCTGGTAGTTGTAGTTGGTAGTTGTAGTTGGTAGTTGCAGTTGGTAGTTGTAGTTGGTAGTTGTAGTTGGTAGTTGTAGTTGGTAGTTGTAGTTGGTAGTTGTAGTTGGCAGTTGTAGTTGGTAGTTGTAGTTGGTAGTTGTAGTTGGTAGTTGTAGTTGTAGCTGTAGTTGATAGTTGTAGTTGGTAGTTGTAGTTGTAGTTGTAGTTGGTAGTTGTAGTTGGTAGTTGTAGTTGGTAGTTGTAGTTGGTAGTTGTAGTTGGTAGTTGTAGTTGGTAGTTGTAGTTGGTAGCTGTAGTTGTAGTTGTAGTTGTAGTTGTAGTTGATAGTTGTAGTTGGTAGTTGTAGTTGGTAGTCGTAGTTGGTAGTTGTAGTTGGTATTTGTAGTTGGTAGTTGTAGTTCGTAGTTGTAGTTGGTAGTTGTTGTTGGTAGTTGTAGTTGGTAGTTGTAGTTGGTAGTTGTAGTTGGTAGTTGTAGTTGGTAGTTGTAGTTGGTAGTTGGTAGTTGTAGTTGTAGTTGGTAGTTGTAGTTGGTAGTTGTAGTTGGTAGTTGTAGTTGGTAGTTGTAGTTGGTAGTTGTAGTTGGTAGTTGTAGTTGTAGTTGTAGTTGTAGTTGATAGTTGTAGTTGGTAGTTGTAGTTGGTAGTCGTAGTTGGTAGTTGTAGTTGGTAGTTGTAGTTGGTAGTTGTAGTTCGTAGTTGTAGTTGGTAGTTGTTGTTGGTAGTTGTAGTTGGTAGTTGTAGTTGGTAGTTGTAGTTGGTAGTTGTAGTTGGTAGTTGTAGTTGGTAGTTGTAGTTGGTAGTTGTAGTTGGTAGTTGTAGTTGGTAGTTGTAGTTGGTAGTTGTTGTTGGTAGTTGTAGTTGGTAGTTGCAGTTGGTAGTTGTACTTGGTAGTTGTAGATGGTAGTTGTAGTTGGTAGTTGTAGTTGGTAGTTGTAGCTGGCAGTTGTAGCTGGCAGTTGTAGCTGGCTGTTGTAGCTGGCAGTTGTAGCTGGCAGTTGTAGCTGGCAGTTGTAGCTGGTAGTTGTAGTTGGTAGTTGTAGTTGGTAGTTGTAGTTGGTAGTTGTAGTTGGTAGTTGTAGTTTGTAGTTGTAGTTTGTAGTTGTAGTTGGTAGTTGTAGTTGGTAGATGTATTTGGTAGTTGTAGTTGGTCGTTGGAGTTGGTAGTTGCAGTTGGTAGTTGCAGTTGGTAGTTGTAGTTGTTGTTGTAGTTGGTAGGTGTAGTTGTAGTTGTAGTTGTAGTTGTAGTTGTTGTTGTAGTTGGTAGTTGTAGTTGGTAGTTGTAGTTGGTAGTTGTAGTTGGTAGTTGTAGTTGGCTTGTTGTAGTTGGTAGTTGCAGTTGGTAGTTGCAGTTGGTAGTTGCAGTTGGTAGTTGTAGTTCCAGTTGGTAGTTGTAGTTGTTGTTTTTGTAGTTGTTGTTGTTGTAGTTGTTGTTGTTGTTGTAGTTGTTGTTGTTGTAGTTGTACTTGTAGTTGCAGTTGGTAGTTGTAGTTGGTAGTTGTAGTTGGTAGTTGTAGTTGTAGTTGTTGTAGTTGTAGTTGTAGATGTAGTTGTAGTTGTAGTTGGTAGTTGTAGTTGGTAGTTGTAGTTGGCAGTTGTAGATGGTTGTTGTAGTTGGTAGTTGTAGTTGGTAGTTGTACTTGGTAGTTGTAGTTGGTAGTTGTAGTTGGTAGTTGTAGTTGGTAGTTGTAGTTGGTAGTTGCAGTTGGTAGCTGTAGTTCGTAGTTGTAGTTGGTAGTTGTAGTTGGTAGTTGTAGTTGGTAGTTGTAGTTGGTAGTTGTAGTTGGTAGTTGTAGTTGGTAGTTGTAGTTGGTAATTGTAGTTGTTAGTTGTAGTTGGTAGTTGTAGCTGGTAGTTGTAGTTGGTAGTTGTAGTTGGTAGTTGCAGTTGGTAGTTGTAGTTGGAAGTTGTAGTTGGTAGTTGTAGTTGGTAGTTGTAGTTGGTAGTTGTAGTTGGTAGTTGTAGTTGGTAGTTGTAGTTGGTAGTTGCAGTTGGTAGCTGTAGTTGGTAGTTGTAGTTGGTAGTTGTAGTTGGTAGTTGTAGTTGGTAGTTGTAGTTGTAGTGGTTGTTGTAGTTGTAGTTGTAGTTGTAGTTGTAGTTGTAGTTGTACTTGTAGTTGTAGTTGTAGTTGGTAGTTGTAGTTGGTAGTTGTAGTTGGTAGTTGTAGTTGGTAGTTGTAGTTGGTAGTTGTAGTTGTAGTTGTTGTTGTAGTTGTAGTTGTAGTTGTAGTTGTAGTTGTAGTTGTAGTTGGTAGTTGTAGTTGGTAGTTGTAGTTGGTAGTTGTAGATGGTAGTTGTAGTTGGTAGTTGTAGTTGGTAGTTGTACTTGGTAGTTGTAGTTGGTAGTTGTAGTTGGTAGTTGTAGTTGGTAGTTGTAGTTGGTAGTTGTAGTTGGTAGTTGCAGTTGGTAGCTGTAGTTCGTAGTTGTAGTTGGTAGTTGTAGTTGGTAGTTGTAGTTGGTAGTTGCAGTTGGTAGTTGTAGTTGGTAGTTGTAGTTGGTAGTTGTAGTTGGTAGTTGTAGTTGGTAGTTGTAGCTGGTAGTTGTAGTTGGTAGTTGTAGTTGGTAGTTGTAGCTGGCAGTTGTAGCTGGCAGTTGTAGCTGGCTGTTGTAGCTGGCAGTTGTAGCTGGCAGTTGTAGCTGGCAGTTGTAGCTGGTAGTTGTAGTTGGTAGTTGTTGTTGGTAGTTGTAGTTGGTAGTTGTAGTTGGTAGTTGTAGTTTGTAGTTGTAGTTGGTAGTTGTAGTTGGTAGATGTATTTGGTAGTTGTAGTTGGTCGTTGCAGTTGGTAGTTGCAGTTGGTAGCTGTAGTTCGTAGTTGTAGTTGGTAGTTGTAGTTGGTAGTTGTAGTTGGTAGTTGTAGTTGGTAGTTGTAGTTGGTAGTTGTAGTTGGTAGTTGTAGTTGGTAGTTGTAGTTGGTAGTTGTAGCTGGTAGTTGTAGTTGGTAGTTGTAGTTGGTAGTTGCAGTTGGTAGTTGTAGTTGGTAGTTGTAGTTGGCAGTTGTAGATGGTAGTTGTAGTTGGTAGTTGTAGTTGGTAGTTGTACTTGGTAGTTGTAGTTGGTAGTTGTAGTTGGTAGTTGTAGTTGGTAGTTGTAGTTGGTAGTTGTAGTTGGTAGTTGTAGTTGGTAGTTGTAGTTGGTAGTTGCAGTTGGTAGCTGTAGTTCGTAGTTGTAGTTGGTAGTTGTAGTTGGTAGTTGTAGTTCGTAGTTGTAGTTGGTAGTTGTAGTTGGTAGTTGTAGTTGGTAGTTGTAGTTGGTAGTTGCAGTTGGTAGTTGCAGTTGGTAGTTGCAGTTGGTAGTTGCAGTTGGTAGTTGCAGTTGGTAGTTGCAGTTAGCAGTTGCTGTTGGTAGTTGCAGTTGGTAGTTGCAGTTGGTAGTTGCAGTTGGTAGTTGCAGCTGGTAGTTGCAGTTGGTAGTTGCAGTTGGTAGTTGTAGTTGGTAGTTGTAGTTGGTAGTTGTACTTGGTTTGTTGTAGTTGGTAGTTGAAGTTGGTGGTTGTAGCTGGCAGTTGTAGCTTTCAGTTGTAGCTGGCAGTTGTAGCTGGCAGTTGTAGCTGGCAGTTGTAGCTGGCAGTTGTAGCTGGCAGTTGTAGCTGGCTGTTGTAGTTGGTAGTTGTAGTTGGTAGTTGTAGTTGGTAGTTGTAGCTGGTAGTTGTAGTTGGTAGTTGTAGTTGGTAGTTGTAGTTGGTAGTTGTAGTTGGTAGTTGTAGTTGGTAGTTGTACTTGGTAGTTGTAGTTGGTAGTTGTAGTTGGTAGTTGTAGTTGGTAGTTGTAGTTGGTAGTTGTAGTTGGTAGTTGTAGTTGTAGTTGTAGTTGTAGTTGGTAGTTGTAGTTGGTAGTTGTAGTTGGTAGTTGGAGTTGGTAGTTGCAGTTGGTAGTTGCAGTTGGTGGTTGCAGTTGGTAGTTGCAGTTGGTAGTTGCAGTTGGTAGTTGCAGTTGGTAGTTGCTGTTGGTGGTTGCAGATGGTAGTTGCAGTTGGTAGTTGCAGTTGGTAGTTGCAGGTGGTAGTTGCAGTTGGTAGTTGCAGTTGGTAGTGGTAGTTGGTAGTTGTACTTGGTAGTTGTAGTTGGTAGTTGTAGTTGGTAGTTGTAGTTGGTAGTTGTAGTTGGTAGTTGTTGTTGGTAGTTGTAGTTGGTAGTTGCAGTTGGTAGTTGTAGTTGGTAGTTGTAGATGGTAGTTGTAGTTGGTAGTTGTAGTTGGTAGTTGTAGCTGGCAGTTGTAGCTGGCAGTTGTAGCTGGCTGTTGTAGCTGGCAGTTGTAGCTGGCAGTTGTAGCTGGCAGTTGTAGCTGGTAGTTGTAGTTGGTAGTTGTTGTTGGTAGTTGTAGTTGGTAGTTGTAGTTGGTAGTTGTAGTTTGTAGTTGTAGTTGGTAGTTGTAGTTGGTAGATGTATTTGGTAGTTGTAGTTGGTCGTTGCAGTTGGTAGTTGCAGTTGGTAGCTGTAGTTCGTAGTTGTAGTTGGTAGTTGTAGTTGGTAGTTGTAGTTGGTAGTTGTAGTTGGTAGTTGTAGTTGGTAGTTGTAGTTGGTAGTTGTAGTTGGTAGTTGTAGTTGGTAGTTGTAGTTGGTAGTTGTAGCTGGTAGTTGTAGTTGGTAGTTGTAGTTGGTAGTTGCAGTTGGTAGTTGTAGTTGGTAGTTGTAGTTGGCAGTTGTAGATGGTAGTTGTAGTTGGTAGTTGTAGTTGGTAGTTGTACTTGGTAGTTGTAGTGGGTAGTTGTAGTTGGTAGTTGTAGTTGGTAGTTGTAGTTGGTAGTTGTAGTTGGTAGTTGCAGTTGGTAGCTGTAGTTCGTAGTTGTAGTTGGTAGTTGTAGTTGGTAGTTGTAGTTCGTAGTTGTAGTTGGTAGTTGTAGTTGGTAGTTGTAGTTGGTAGTTGTAGTTGGTAGTTGTAGTTGGTAGTTGTACTTGGTTTGTTGTAGTTGGTAGTTGAAGTTGGTAGTTGTAGTTGGTAGTTGTAGTTGGTAGTTGTAGTTGGTAGTTGTAGTTGGTAGTTGTAGCTGGCTGTTGTAGCTGGCAGTTGTAGCTGGCAGTTGTAGCTTGCAGTTGTTGCTGGCAGTTGTAGCTGGCAGTTGTAGCTGGCAGTTGTAGCTGGCAGTTGTAGCTGGCAGTTGTAGCTGGCTGTTGTAGTTGGTAGTTGTAGTTGGTAGTTGTAGTTGGTAGTTGTAGCTGGTAGTTGTAGTTGGTAGTTGTAGTTGGTAGTTGCAGTTGGTAGTTGTAGTTGGTAGTTGTAGTTGGTAGTTGTAGTTGGTAGTTGTAGTTGGTAGTTGTACTTGGTAGTTATAGTTGGTAGTTGTAGTTGGTAGTTGTAGTTGGTAGTTGTAGTTGGTAGTTGTAGTTGGTAGTTGTAGTTGGTAGTTGTAGTTGGTAGTTGCAGTTGGTAGTTGTAGTTGGTAGTTGTAGTTGGTAGTTGTAGTTGGTAGTTGTAGTTGGTAGTTGTAGTTGGTAGTTGTAGTTGTAGTTGTAGATGTAGTTGTTGTTGTAGTTGTAGTTGTAGTTGTAGTTGTAGTTGTAGTTGTAGTTGTAGTTGTAGTTGTAGTTGTAGTTGTAGTTGTAGTTGTTGTTGTTGCTGTTGTTGTTGTTGTTGTTGTTGTTGTTGTTATTGTTGTAGTTGTTGTTGTGTTTGTAGTTGTTGGTGTGTCGTTGTCGTTGTTGTTGTCGTTGTTGTCGTTGTTGTCGTTGTTGTCGTTGCTGTCGTTGTTGTCGTTGTTGTCGTTGCTGTCGTTGCTGTCGTTGCTTTCGTTGCTGTCGTTGCTGTCGTTGTTGTCGTTGTTGTCGTTGTTGCCGTTGTTGCCGTGGTTGTCGTTGTTGTCGTTGTTGTCGTTGTTGTCGTTGTTGTCGTTGTTGTCGTTGTTGTTATTGTAGTTGTTCTCGTTGTTGTCGTCGTTGTCGTCGTTGTCGTCGTTGTCGTCGTTGTTCTCGTTGTTGTTGTTGTTGTCGTTGTTGTCGTTGTTGTTGTTGTTGCTGTTGTTGTTGTAGTTGTAGTTGTTGTTGTAGTTGTTGTTGTTGTTGTAGTTGTAGTTGTAGTTGTAGTTGTAGTTGTAGTTGTTGTTGTTGTTGTAGTTGTAGTTGTAGTAGTAGTTGTAGTTGTAGGTGTAGTTGTAGTTGTAGTTGTAGTTGTAGTTGTTGTTGTAGTTGTTGTTGTAGTTGTAGTTGTAGTTGTAGTTGCAGTTGTAGTTGTAGTTGTAGTTGTAGTTGTAGTCGTAGTTGTAGTTGTAGTTGTAGATGTAGTTGTAGTTGGTAGTTGTAGTTGGTAGTTGGTAGTTGTAGTTGTAGTTGTAGTTGGTAGTTGTAGTTGGTAGTTGTAGTTGGTAGTTGTAGTTGGTAGTTGTAGTTGGTAGTTGTAGTTGGTAGTTGTAGTTGTAGTTGTAGTTGTAGTTGTAGTTGATAGTTGTAGTTGGTAGTTGTAGTTGGTAGCCGTAGTTGGTAGTTGTAGTTGGTAGTTGTAGTTGGTAGTTGTAGTTCGTAGTTGTAGTTGGTAGTTGTTGTTGGTAGTTGTAGTTGGTAGATGTAGTTGGTAGTTGTAGTTGGTAGTTGTAGTTGGTAGTTGTAGTTGGTAGTTGTAGTTGGTAGTTGTAGTTGGTAGTTGTAGTTGGTAGTTGTAGTTTGTAGTTGTAGTTGGTAGTTGTAGATGGTAGTTGTAGTTGGTAGTTGTAGTTGGTAGTTGTAGTTGGTAGTTGTAGTTGGTAGTTGTAGTTGGCAGTTGTAGTTGGTAGTTGTAGTTGGTAGTTGTAGTTGGTAGTTGTAGTTGTAGCTGTAGTTGATAGTTGTAGTTGGTAGTTGTAGTTGGTAGTTGTAGTTGGTAGTTGTAGTTGGTAGTTGTAGTTGGTAGTTGTAGTTGGTAGTTGTAGTTGTAGTTGTAGTTGGTAGTTGTAGTTGGTAGTTGTAGTTGGTAGTTGGAGTTGGTAGTTGCAGTTGGTAGTTGTAGTTGGTAGTTGTAGTTGGTAGTTGTAGTTGGTAGTTGTAGTTTGTAGTTGTAGTTGGTAGTTGTAGTTGGTAGATGTATTTGGTAGTTGTAGTTGGTCGTTGGAGTTGGTAGTTGCAGTTGGTAGTTGCAGTTGGTAGTTGTAGCTGTTGTTGTAGTTGGTAGTTGTAGTTGTAGTTGTAGTTGTAGTTGTTGTTGTAGTTGGTAGTTGTAGTTGGTAGTTGTAGTTGGTAGTTGTAGTTGGTAGTTCTAGTTGATTTGTTGTAGTTGGTAGTTGCAGTTGGTAGTTGCAGTTGGTAGTTGTAGTTCCAGTTGGTAGTTGTAGTTGTTGTTGTTTTTGTAGTTGTTGTTGTTGCAGTTGTTGTTGTTGTTGTAGTTGTTGTTGTTGTTGTAGTTGTTGTTGTTGTTGTAGTTGTAGTTGTAGTTGTAGTTGGTAGTTGTAGTTGGTAGTTGTAGTTGGTAGTTGT
Source organism: Andrena hattorfiana (assembly GCA_944738655.2). Lineage (NCBI taxonomy): Eukaryota > Metazoa > Arthropoda > Insecta > Hymenoptera > Andrenidae > Andrena > Andrena hattorfiana. The sequence goes on along the minus strand of OX122890.1, from coordinate 48,607,459 downwards.
AGTTGGTAGTTGTAGTTGGTAGTTGTAGTTGGTAGTTGAAGTTGGTAGTTGTAGCTGGCTGTTGTAGCTGGCAGTTGTAGCTGGCAGTTGTAGCTGGCAGTTGTAGCTTGCAGTTGTAGCTGGCAGTTGTAGCTGGCAGTTGTAACTGGCATTTGTAGCTGGCAGTTGTAGCTGGCAGTTGTAGCTGGCTGTTGTAGCTGGCAGTTGTAGCTGGCAGTTGTAGCTGGCAGTTGTAGCTCGTAGTTGTAGTTGGTAGTTGTAGTTGGTAGTTGTAGTTGGTAGTTGTAGTTTGTAGTTGTAGTTGGTAGTTGTAGTTGGTAGTTGTAGTTGGTAGATGTATTTGGTAGTTGTAGTTGGTCGTTGGAGTTGGTAGTTGCAGTTGGTAGTCGCAGTTGGTAGTTGCAGTTGGTAGTTGCAGGTGGTAGTTGCAGTTGGTAGTTGTAGTTGGTAGTTGTAGTTGGTAGTTGTAGTTGGTAGTTGTAGTTGGTAGTTGTAGTTGGTAGTTGTAGTTGGTAGTTGTAGTTGGTAGTTGTAGTTGTAGTTGTAGATGTAGTTGTTGTTGTAGTTGTAGTTGTAGTTGTAGTTGTAGTTGTAGTTGTAGTTGTAGTTGTAGTTGTAGTTGTAGTTGTAGTTGTAGTTGTAGTTGTAGTTGTTGTTGTTGCTGTTGTTGTTGTTGTTGTTGTTATTGTTGTAGTTGTTGTTGTGTTTGTAGTTGTTGGTGTGTCGTTGTCGTTGTCGTTGTCGTTGTTGTTGTCGTTGTTGTCGTTGTTGTCGTTGTTGTCGTTGCTGTCGTTGTTGTCGTTGTTGTCGTTGTTGTCGTTGCTGTCGTTGCTGTCGTTGCTTTCGTTGCTGTCGTTGCTGTCGTTGTTGTCGTTGTTGTCGTTGTTGCCGTTGTTGCCGTGGTTGTCGTTGTTGTCGTTGTTGTCGTTGTTGTCGTTGTTGTCGTTGTTGTCGTTGTTGTCGTTGTTGTTATTGTAGTTGTTCTCGTTGTTGTCGTCGTTGTCGTCGTTGTCGTCGTTGTCGTCGTTGTTCTCGTTGTTGTTGTTGTTGTCGTTGTTGTCGTTGTTGTTGTTGTTGCTGTTGTTGTTGTAGTTGTAGTTGTTGTTGTAGTTGTTGTTGTTGTTGTAGTTGTAGTTGTAGTTGTAGTTGTAGTTGTAGTTGTTGTTGTTGTTGTAGTTGTAGTTGTAGTAGTAGTGGTAGTTGTAGGTGTAGTTGTAGTTGTAGTTGTAGTTGTAGTTGTTGTTGTAGTTGTTGTTGTAGTTGTAGTTGTAGTTGTAGTTGCAGTTGTAGTTGTAGTTGTAGTTGTAGTTGTAGTCGTAGTTGTAGTTGTAGTTGTAGATGTAGTTGTAGTTGGTAGTTGTAGTTGGTAGTTGGTAGTTGTAGTTGTAGTTGTAGTTGGTAGTTGTAGTTGGTAGTTGTAGTTGGTAGTTGTAGTTGGTAGTTGTAGTTGGTAGTTGTAGTTGGTAGTTGTAGTTGTAGTTGTAGTTGTAGTTGTAGTTGATAGTTGTAGTTGGTAGTTGTAGTTGGTAGCCGTAGTTGGTAGTTGTAGTTGGTAGTTGTAGTTGGTAGTTGTAGTTCGTAGTTGTAGTTGGTAGTTGTTGTTGGTAGTTGTAGTTGGTAGATGTAGTTGGTAGTTGTAGTTGGTAGTTGTAGTTGGTAGTTGTAGTTGGTAGTTGTAGTTGGTAGTTGTAGTTGGTAGTTGTAGTTGGTAGTTGTAGTTTGTAGTTGTAGTTGGTAGTTGTAGATGGTAGTTGTAGTTGGTAGTTGTAGTTGGTAGTTGTAGTTGGTAGTTGTAGTTGGTAGTTGTAGTTGGCAGTTGTAGTTGGTAGTTGTAGTTGGTAGTTGTAGTTGGTAGTTGTAGTTGTAGCTGTAGTTGATAGTTGTAGTTGGTAGTTGTAGTTGGTAGTTGTAGTTGGTAGTTGTAGTTGGTAGTTGTAGTTGGTAGTTGTAGTTGGTAGTTGTAGTTTGTAGTTGTAGTTGGTAGTTGTAGTTGGTAGTTGTAGTTGGTAGTTGGAGTTGGTAGTTGCAGTTGGTAGTTGTAGTTGGTAGTTGTAGTTGGTAGTTGTAGTTGGTAGTTGTAGTTTGTAGTTGTAGTTGGTAGTTGTAGTTGGTAGATGTATTTGGTAGTTGTAGTTGGTCGTTGGAGTTGGTAGTTGCAGTTGGTAGTTGCAGTTGGTAGTTGTAGTTGTTGTTGTAGTTGGTAGTTGTAGTTGTAGTTGTAGTTGTAGTTGTTGTTGTAGTTGGTAGTTGTAGTTGGTAGTTGTAGTTGGTAGTTGTAGTTGGTAGTTGTAGTTGGTAGTTCTAGTTGATTTGTTGTAGTTGGTAGTTGCAGTTGGTAGTTGCAGTTGGTAGTTGTAGTTCCAGTTGGTAGTTGTAGTTGTTGTTGTTTTTGTAGTTGTTGTTGTTGCAGTTGTTGTTGTTGTTGTAGTTGTTGTTGTTGTTGTAGTTGTTGTTGTTGTTGTAGTTGTAGTTGTAGTTGCAGTTGGTAGTTGTAGTTGGTAGTTGTAGTTGGTAGTTGTAATTGTAGTTGTTGTTGTAGTTGTAGTTGTAGTTGTAGTTGTAGTTGTAGTTGTAGTTGTAGTTGTAGTTGGTAGTTGTAGTTGGTAGTTGTAGTTGGTAGTTGTAGTTGGTAGCTGTAGTTGGTAGTTGTAGTTGGTAGTTGTACTTGGTAGGTGTAGTTGGTAGTTGTAGTTGGTAGTTGTAGTTGGTAGTTGTAGTTGGTAGTTGCAGTTGGTAGTTGCAGTTGGTAGCTGTAGTTTGTAGTTGTAGTTGGTAGTTGTAGTTGGTAGTTGTAGTTGGTAGTTGTAGTTGGTAGTTGTAGTTGCTAGTTGTAGTTGGTAGTTGTAGTTGGTAGTTGTAGTTGGTAGTTGTAGCTGGTAGTTGTAGTTGGTAGTTGTAGTTGGTCGTTGCAGTTGGTAGTTGTAGTTGGTAGTTGTAGTTGGTAGTTGTAGTTGGTAGTTGTAGTTGGTAGTTGTAGTTGGTAGTTGTAGTTGGTAGTTGTAGTTGTAGTTGTAGTTGGTAGTTGTAGTTGGTAGTTGTAGTTGGTAGTTGTAGTTGGTAGTTGTAGTTGGTAGTTGTAGTTGGTAGTTGTACTTGGTAGTTGTAGTTGGTAGTTGTAGTTGGTAGTTGTAGTTGGTAGTTGTAGTTGGTAGTTGTAGTTGGTAGTTGTAGTTGCTAGTTGTAGTTGGTAGTTGTAGTTGGTAGTTGTAGTTGGTAGTTGTAGCTGGTAGTTGTAGTTGGTAGTTGTAGTTGGTAGTTGCAGTTGGTAGTTGTAGTTGGTAGTTGTAGTTGGTAGTTGTAGTTGGTAGTTGTAGTTGTAGTTGTAGTTGGTAGTTGTAGTTGGTAGTTGTAGTTGGTAGTTGGAGTTGGTAGTTGCAGTTGGTAGTTGCAGTTGGTGGTTGCAGTTGGTAGTTGCAGTTGGTAGTTGCAGTTGGTAGTTGCAGTTGGTAGTTGCTGTTAGTGGTTGCAGTTGGTAGTTGCAGTTGGTAGTTGCAGTTGGTAGTTGCAGTTGGTAGTTGCAGTTGGTAGTTGCAGTTGGTAGTTGTAGTTGGTAGTTGTACTTGGTAGTTGCAGTTGGTAGTTGTAGTTGGTAGTTGTAGTTGGTAGTTGTAGTTGGTAGTTGTTGTTGGTAGTTGTAGTTGGTAGTTGCAGTTGGTAGTTGTAGTTGGTAGTTGTAGATGGTAGTTGTAGTTGGTAGTTGTAATTGGTAGTTGTAGCTGGCAGTTGTAGCTGGCAGTTGTAGCTGGCTGTTGTAGCTGGCAGTTGTAGCTGGCAGTTGTAGCTGGCAGTTGTAGCTGGTAGTTGTAGTTGGTAGTTGTAGTTGGTAGTTGTAGTTGGTAGTTGTAGTTGGTAGTTGTAGTTTGTAGTTGTAGTTGGTAGTTGTAGTTGGTAGATGTATTTGGTAGTTGTAGTTGGTCGTTGGAGTTGGTAGTTGCAGTTGGTAGTTGCAGTTGGTAGTTGTAGTTGTTGTTGTAGTTGGTAGGTGTAGTTGTAGTTGTAGTTGTAGTTGTAGTTGTTGTTGTAGTTGGTAGTTGTAGTTGGTAGTTGTAGTTGGTAGTTGTAGTTGGTAGTTGTAGTTGGTTTGTTGTAGTTGGTAGTTGCAGTTGGTAGTTGCAGTTGGTAGTTGCAGTTGGTAGTTGTAGTTCCAGTTGGTAGTTGTAGTTGTAGTTGTTGTTTTTGTAGTTGTTGTTGTTGTAGTTGTTGTTGTTGTTGTAGTTGTTGTTGTTGTAGTTGTACTTGTAGTTGCAGTTGGTAGTTGTAGTTGGTAGTTGTAGTTGGCAGTTGTAGTTGTAGTTGTTGTAGTTGTAGTTGTAGATGTAGTTGTAGTTGTAGTTGTAGTTGGTAGTTGTAGTTGGTAGTTGTAGTTGGCAGTTGTAGATGGTAGTTGTAGTTGGTAGTTGTAGTTGGTAGTTGTAGTTGGTAGTTGTAGTTGTAGTTGTTGTTGTAGTTGTAGTTGTAGTTGTAGATGGTAGTTGTAGTTGGTAGTTGTAGTTGGTAGTTGTAGCTGGCAGTTGTAGCTGGCAGTTGTAGCTGGCTGTTGTAGCTGGCAGTTGTAGCTGGCAGTTGTAGCTGGCAGTTGTAGCTGGTAGTTGTAGTTGGTAGTTGTAGTTGGTAGTTGTAGTTGTAGTTGTTGTTGTAGTTGTAGTTGTAGTTGTATTTGTAGTTGTAGTTGTACTTGTAGTTGTAGTTGTAGTTGGTAGTTGTAGTTGGTAGTTGTAGTTGGTAGTTGTAGTTGGTAGTTGTAGTTGGTAGTTGTAGTTGTAGTTGTTGTTGTAGTTGTAGTTGTAGTTGTAGTTGTAGTTGTAGTTGTAGTTGTAGTTGGTAGTTGTAGTTGGTAGTTGTAGTTGGTAGTTGTAGATGGTAGTTGTAGTTGGTAGTAGTAGTTGGTAGTTGTACTTGGTAGTTGTAGTTGGTAGTTGTAGTTGGTAGTTGTAGTTGGTAGTTGCAGTTGGTAGCTGTAGTTCGTAGTTGTAGTTGGTAGTTGTAGTTGGTAGTTGTAGTTCGTAGTTGTAGTTGGTAGTTGTAGTTGTAGTTGTTGTTGTAGTTGTAGTTGTAGTTGTAGTTGTAGTTGTAGTTGTAGTTGGTAGTTGTAGTTGGTAGTTGTAGTTGGTAGTTGTAGATGGTAGTTGTAGTTGGTAGTTGTAGTTGGTAGTTGTACTTGGTAGTTGTAGTTGGTAGTTGTAGTTGGTAGTTGTAGTTGGTAGTTGTAGTTGGTAGTTGTAGTTGGTAGTTGCAGTTGGTAGCTGTAGTTCGTAGTTGTAGTTGGTAGTTGTAGTTGGTAGTTGTAGTTGGTAGTTGTAGTTGGTAGTTGTAGTTGGTAGTTGTAGTTGGTAGTTGTAGTTGGTAGTTGTAGTTGGTAGTTGTAGCTGGTAGTTGTAGTTGGTAGTTGTAGTTGGTAGTTGTAGCTGGCAGTTGTAGCTGGCAGTTGTAGCTGGCTGTTGTAGCTGGCAGTTGTAGCTGGCAGTTGTAGCTGGCAGTTGTAGCTGGTAGTTGTAGTTGGTAGTTATTGTTGGTAGTTGTAGTTGGTAGTTGTAGTTGGTAGTTGTAGTTTGTAGTTGTAGTTGGTAGTTGTAGTTGGTAGATGTATTTGGTAGTTGTAGTTGGTGGTTGCAGTTGGTAGTTGCAGTTGGTAGCTGTAGTTCGTAGTTGTAGTTGGTAGTTGTAGTTGGTAGTTGTAGTTGGTAGTTGTAGTTGGTAATTGTAGTTGGTAGTTGTAGTTGGTAGTTGTAGTTGGTAGTTGTAGTTGGTAGTTGTAGTTGGTAGTTGTAGCTGGTAGTTGTAGTTGGTAGTTGTAGTTGGTAGTTGCGGTTGGTAGTTGTAGTTGGTAGTTGTAGTTGGCAGTTGTAGATGGTAGTTGTAGTTGGTAGTTGTAGTTGGTAGTTGTACTTGGTAGTTGTAGTTGGTAGTTGTAGTTGGTAGTTGTAGTTGGTAGTTGTAGTTGGTAGTTGTAGTTGGTAGTTGCAGTTGGTAGCTGTAGTTCGTAGTTGTAGTTGGTAGTTGTAGTTGGTAGTTGTAGTTCGTAGTTGTAGTTGGTAGTTGTAGTTGGTAGTTGTAGTTGGTAGTTGTAGTTGGTAGTTGCAGTTGGTAGTTGCAGTTGGTAGTTGCAGTTGGTAGTTGCAGTTGGTAGTTGCAGTTGGTAGTTGCAGTTGGTAGTTGCAGTTAGCAGTTGCTGTTGGTAGTTGCAGTTGGTAGTTGCAGTTGGTAGTTGCAGTTGGTAGTTGCAGCTGGTAGTTGCAGTTGGTAGTTGCAGTTGGTAGTTGTAGTTGGTAGTTGTAGTTGGTAGTTGTACTTGGTTTGTTGTAGTTGGTAGTTGAAGTTGGTGGTTGTAGCTGGCAGTTGTAGCTTTCAGTTGTAGCTGGCAGTTGTAGCTGGCAGTTGTAGCTGGCAGTTGTAGCTGGCAGTTGTAGCTGGCAGTTGTAGCTGGCTGTTGTAGTTGGTAGTTGTAGTTGGTAGTTGTAGTTGGTAGTTGTAGCTGGTAGTTGTAGTTGGTAGTTGTAGTTGGTAGTTGTAGTTGGTAGTTGTAGTTGGTAGTTGTAGTTGGTAGTTGTACTTGGTAGTTGTAGTTGGTAGTTGTAGTTGGTAGTTGTAGTTGGTAGTTGGAGTTGGTAGTTGCAGTTGGTAGTTGCAGTTGGTGGTTGCAGTTGGTAGTTGCAGTTGGTAGTTGCAGTTGGTAGTTGCAGTTGGTAGTTGCTGTTGGTGGTTGCAGATGGTAGTTGCAGTTGGTAGTTGCAGTTGGTAGTTGCAGGTGGTAGTTGCAGTTGGTAGTTGCAGTTGGTAGTGGTAGTTGGTAGTTGTACTTGGTAGTTGTAGTTGGTAGTTGTAGTTGGTAGTTGTAGTTGGTAGTTGTAGTTGGTAGTTGTTGTTGGTAGTTGTAGTTGGTAGTTGCAGTTGGTAGTTGTAGTTGGTAGTTGTAGATGGTAGTTGTAGTTGGTAGTTGTAGTTGGTAGTTGTAGCTGGCAGTTGTAGCTGGCAGTTGTAGCTGGCTGTTGTAGTTGGCAGTTGTAGCTGGCAGTTGTAGCTGGCAGTTGTAGCTGGCAGTTGTAGCTGGTAGTTGTAGTTGGTAGTTGTAGTTGGTAGTTGTAGTTGGTAGTTGTAGTTGGTAGTTGTAGTTGGTAGTTGTAGTTTGTAGTTGTAGTTGGTAGTTGTAGTTGGTAGATGTATTTGGTAGTTGTAGTTGGTCGTTGAAGTTGGTAGTTGCAGTTGGTAGTTGCAGTTGGTAGTTGTAGTTGTTGTTGTAGTTGGTAGTTGTAGTTGTAGTTGTAGTTGTAGTTGTAGCTGTTGTTGTAGTTGGTAGTTGTAGTTGGTAGTTGTAGTTGGTAGTTGTAGTTGGTAGTTGTAGTTGGTTTGTTGTAGTTGGTAGTTGCAGTTGGTAGTTGCAGTTGGTAGTTGCAGTTGGTAGTTGTAGTTCCAGTTGGTAGTTGTAGTTGTTGTTTTTGTAGTTGTTGTTGTTGTAGTTGTTGTTGTTGTTGTAGTTGTTGTTGTTGTTGTAGTTGTACTTGTAGTTGCAGTTGGTAGTTGTAGTTGGTAGTTGTAGTTGGTAGTTGTAGTTGTAGTTGTTGTAGTTGTAGTTGTAGATGTAGTTGTAGTTGTAGTTGGTAGTTGTAGTTGGTAGTTGTAGTTGGCAGTTGTAGATGGTAGTTGTAGTTGGTAGTTGTAGTTGGTAGTTGTACTTGGTAGTTGTAGTTGGTAGTTGTAGTTGGTAGTTGTAGTTGGTAGTTGTAGTTGGTAGTTGTAGTTGGTAGTTGCAGTTGGTAGCTGTAGTTCGTAGTTGTAGTTGGTAGTTGTAGTTGGTAGTTGTAGTTGGTAGTTGTAGTTGGTAGTTGTAGTTGGTAGTTGTAGTTGGTAATTGTAGTTGTTAGTTGTAGTTGGTAGTTGTAGCTGGTAGTTGTAGTTGGTAGTTGTAGTTGGTAGTTGTAGTTGGTAGTTGCAGTTGGTAGTTGTAGTTGGTAGTTGTAGTTGGTAGTTGTAGTTGGTAGTTGTAGTTGGTAGTTGTAGTTGGTAGTTGTAGTTTGGTAGTTGTAGTTGGTAGTTGTAGTTGGTAGTTGCAGTTGGTAGCTGTAGTTGGTAGTTGTAGTTGGTAGTTGTAGTTGGTAGTTGTAGTTGGTAGTTGTAGTTGTAGTTGTTGTTGTAGTTGTAGTTGTAGTTGTAGGTGTAGTTGTAGTTGTACTTGCAGTTGTAGTTGTAGTTGGTAGTTGTAGTTGGTAGTTGTAGTTGGTAGTTGTAGTTGGTAGTTGTAGTTGGTAGTTGTAGTTGGTAGTTGTAGTTGTAGTTGTTGTTGTAGTTGTAGTTGTAGTTGTAGTTGTAGTTGTAGTTGGTAGTTGTAGTTGGTAGTTGTAGTTGGTAGTTGTAGATGGTAGTTGTAGTTGGTAGTTGTAGTTGGTAGTTGTACTTGGTAGTTGTAGTTGGTAGTTGTAGTTGGTAGTTGTAGTTGGTAGTTGTAGTTGGTAGTTGTAGTTGGTAGTTGTAGTTGGTAGTTGTAGTTGGTAGTTGTAGTTGGTAGTTGTAGTTGGTAGTTGTAGTTGTAGTTGTTGTTGTAGTTGTAGTTGTAGTTGTAGTTGTAGTTGTAGTTGTAGTTGTAGGTGTAGTTGTAGTTGTACTTGCAGTTGTAGTTGTAGTTGGTAGTTGTAGTTGGTAGTTGTAGTTGGTAGTTGTAGTTGGTAGTTGTAGTTGGTAGTTGTAGTTGGTAGTTGTAGTTGTAGTTGTTGTTGTAGTTGTTGTTGTAGTTGTAGTTGTAGTTGTAGTCGTAGTTGTAGTTGTAGTTGTAGATGTAGTTGTAGTTGGTAGTTATAGTTGGTAGTTGTAGTTGGTAGTTGGTAGTTGGTAGTTGTAGTTGTAGTTGTAGTTGGTAGTTGTAGTTGGTAGTTGTAGTTGGTAGTTGTAGTTGGTAGTTGTAGTTGGTAGTTGTAGTTGGTAGTTGTAGTTGGTAGTTGTAGTTGGTAGTTGTAGTTGTAGTTGTTGTTGTAGTTGTAGTTGTAGTTGTAGTTGTAGTTGTAGTTGTAGTTGGTAGTTGTAGTTGGTAGTTGTAGTTGGTAGTTGTAGATGGTAGTTGTAGTTGGTAGTTGTAGTTGGTAGTTGTACTTGGTAGTTGTAGTTGGTAGTTGTAGTTGGTAGTTGTAGTTGGTAGTTGTAGTTGGTAGTTGTAGTTGGTAGTTGCAGTTGGTAGCTGTAGTTCGTAGTTGTAGTTGGTAGTTGTAGTTGGTAGTTGTAGTTGGTAGTTGTAGTTGGTAGTTGTAGTTGGTAGTTGTAGTTGGTAGTTGTAGTTGGTAGTTGTAGTTGGTAGTTGTAGTTTGTAGTTGTAGTTGGTAGTTGTAGTTGGTAGATGTATTTGGTAGTTGTAGTTGGTCGTTGGAGTTGGTAGTTGCAGTTGGTAGTTGCAGTTGGTAGTTGTAGTTGTTGTTGTAGTTGGTCGTTGTAGTTGTAGTTGTAGTTGTAGTTGTAGTTGTTGTTGTAGTTGGTAGTTGTAGTTGGTAGTTGTAGTTGGTAGTTGTAGTTGGTAGTTGTAGTTGGTAGTTGTAGTTGGTAGTTGTAGTTGTAGTTGTAGTTGGTAGTTGTAGTTGGTAGTTGTAGTTGGTAGTTGTAGTTGGTAGCTGTAGTTGTAGCTGTAGTTGATAGTTGTAGTTGGTAGTTGTAGTTGGTAGTTGTAGTTGGTAGTTGTAGTTGGTAGTTGTAGTTGGTAGTTGTAGTTGGTAGTTGTAGTTGGTAGTTGTAGTTGTAGTTGTAGTTGTAGTTGGTAGTTGTAGTTGGTAGTTGTAGTTGGTAGTTGGAGTTGGTAGTTGGAGTTGGTAGTTGCAGTTGGTAGTTGCAGTTGGTAGTTGTAGTTGGTAGTTGTAGTTGGTAGTTGTAGTTGGTAGTTGTAGTTGGTAGTTGTAGTTGGTAGTTGTAGTTGGTAGTTGTAGTTGGTAGTTGCAGTTGGTAGTTGTAGTTGGTAGTTGTAGTTGGTAGTTGTAGTTGGTAGTTGTAGTTGGTAGTTGTAGCTGGCAGTTGTAGCTGGCAGTTGTAGCTGGCTGTTGTAGCTGGCTGTTGTAGCTGGCAGTTGTAGCTGGCAGTTGTAGCTGGTAGTTGTAGTTGGTAGTTGTAGTTGGTAGTTGTAGTTGGTAGTTGTAGTTGGTAGTTGTAGTTTGTAGTTGTAGTTGGTAGATGTATTTGGTAGTTGTAGTTGGTCGTTGGAGTTGGTAGTTGCAGTTGGTAGTTGCAGTTGGTAGTTGTAGTTGTTGTTGTAGTTGGTAGTTGTAGTTGTAGTTGTAGTTGTAGTTGTAGTTGTTGTTGTAGTTGGTAGTTGTAGTTGGTAGTTGTAGTTGGTAGTTGTAGTTGGTAGTTCTAGTTGGTTTGTTGTAGTTGGTAGTTGCAGTTGGTAGTTGCAGTTGGTAGTTGCAGTTGGTAGTTGTAGTTGGTAGTTGCAGTTGGTAGTTGCAGTTGGTAGTTGCAGTTGGTAGTTGCAGTTGGTAGTTGCAGTTGGTAGTTGCAGTTGGTACTTGCAGTTGGTAGTTGTAGTTGGTAGTTGTAGTTGGTAGTTGTAGTTGGTTTGTTGTAGTTGGTTTGTTGTAGTTGGTAGTTGTAGTTGGTAGTTGTAGTTGGTAGTTGTAGTTGGTAGTTGTAGTTGGTAGTTGTAGTTGGTAGTTGTAGTTGGTAGTTGAAGTTGGTAGTTGTAGCTGGCTGTTGTAGCTGGCTGTTGTAGCTGGCAGTTGTAGCTGGCAGTTGTAGCTGGCAGTTGTAGCTTGCAGTTGTAGCTGGCAGTTGTAGCTGGCAGTTGTAACTGGCATTTGTAGCTGGCAGTTGTAGCTGGCAGTTGTAGCTGGCTGTTGTAGCTGGCAGTTGTAGCTGGCAGTTGTAGCTGGCAGTTGTAGCTGGCAGTTGTAGCTCGTAGTTGTAGTTGGTAGTTGTAGTTGGTAGTTGCAGTTGGTAGTTGTAGTTTGTAGTTGTAGTTGGTAGTTGTAGTTGGTAGTTGTAGTTGGTAGATGTATTTGGTAGTTGTAGTTGGTCGTTGGAGTTGGTAGTTGCAGTTGGTAGTCGCAGTTGGTAGTTGCAGTTGGTAGTTGCAGGTGGTAGTTGCAGTTGGTAGTTGTAGTTGGTAGTTGTAGTTGGTAGTTGTAGTTGGTAGTTGTAGTTGGTAGTTGTAGTTGGTAGTTGTAGTTGGTAGTTGTAGTTGGTAGTTGTAGTTGTAGTTGTAGTTGTAGTTGTTGTTGTAGTTGTAGTTGTAGTTGTAGTTGTAGTTGTAGTTGTAGTTGTAGTTGTAGTTGTAGTTGTAGTTGTAGTTGTAGTTGTAGTTGTAGTTGTAGTTGTAGTTGTTGTTGTTGCTGTTGTTGTTGTTGTTGTTGTTATTGTTGTAGTTGTTGTTGTGGTTGTAGTTGTTGGTGTGTCGTTGTCGTTGTCGTTGTCGTTGTTGTTGTCGTTGTTGTCGTTGTTGTCGTTGTTGTCGTTGCTGTCGTTGTTGTCGTTGTTGTCGTTGCTGTCGTTGCTGTCGTTGCTTTCGTTGCTGTCGTTGCTGTCGTTGTTGTCGTTGTTGTCGTTGTTGCCGTTGTTGCCGTGGTTGTCGTTGTTGTCGTTGTTGTCGTTGTTGTTATTGTAGTTGTTCTCGTTGTTGTCGTCGTTGTCGTCGTTGTCGTCGTTGTCGTCGTTGTCGTCGTTGTTCTCGTTGTTGTTGTTGTTGTCGTTGTTGTCGTTGTTGTTGTTGTTGCTGTTGTTGTTGTAGTTGTAGTTGTTGTTGTAGTTTTTGTTGTTGTTGTAGTTGTAGTTGTAGTTGTAGTTGTAGTTGTAGTTGTTGTTGTTGTTGTAGTTGTAGTTGTAGTAGTAGTTGTAGTTGTAGGTGTAGTTGTAGTTGTAGTTGTAGTTGTAGTTGTTGTTGTAGTTGTTGTTGTAGTTGTAGTTGTAGTTGTAGTTGCAGTTGTAGTTGTAGTTGTAGTTGTAGTTGTAGTCGTAGTTGTAGTTGTAGTTGTAGATGTAGTTGTAGTTGGTAGTTATAGTTGGTAGTTGTAGTTGGTAGTTGGTAGTTGTAGTTGTAGTTGTAGTTGGTAGTTGTAGTTGGTAGTTGTAGTTGGTAGTTGTAGTTGGTAGTTGTAGTTGGTAGTTGTAGTTGGTAGTTGTAGTTGGTAGTTGTAGTTGTAGTTGTAGTTGTAGTTGATAGTTGTAGTTGGTAGTTGTAGTTGGTAGTCGTAGTTGGTAGTTGTAGTTGGTAGTTGTAGTTGGTAGTTGTAGTTCGTAGTTGTAGTTGGTAGTTGTTGTTGGTAGTTGTAGTTGGTAGTTGTAGTTGGTAGTTGTAGTTGGTAGTTGTAGTTGGTAGTTGTAGTTGGTAGTTGTAGTTGGTAGTTGTAGTTGGTAGTTGTAGTTGGTAGTTGTAGTTTGTAGTTGTAGTTCGTAGTTGTAGATGGTAGTTGTAGTTGGTAGTTGTAGTTGGTAGTTGTAGTTGGTAGTTGTAGTTGGTAGTTGTAGTTGGCAGTTGTAGTTGGTAGTTGTAGTTGGTAGTTGTAGTTGGTAGTTGTAGTTGTAGCTGTAGTTGATAGTTGTAGTTGGTAGTTGTAGTTGGTAGTTGTAGTTGGTAGTTGTAGTTTGTAGTTGTAGTTGGTAGTTGTAGTTGGTAGTTGTAGTTGTAGTTGTAGTTGGTAGTTGTAGTTGGTAGTTGTAGTTGGTAGTTGGAGTTGGTAGTTGCAGTTGGTAGTTGCAGTTAGTAGTTGCAGTTGGTAGTTGTAGTTGGTAGTTGTAGTTGGTAGTTGTAGTTGGTAGTTGTAGTTGGTAGTTGTAGTTGGTAGTTGTAGTTGGTAGTTGTAGTTGGTAGTTGTAGTTGGTAGTTGTAGTTGGTAGTTGTAGTTGGTAGTTGTAGTTGGTAGTTGCAGTTGGTAGTTGTAGTTGGTAGTTGTAGTTGGTAGTTGCAGTTGGTACTTGCAGTTGGTAGTTGTAGTTGGTAGTTGTAGTTGGTAGTTGTAGTTGGTAGTTGTAGTTGGTTTGTTGTAGTTGGTTTGTTGTAGTTGGTAGTTGTAGTTGGTAGTTGTAGTTGGTAGTTGTAGTTGGTAGTTGTAGTTGGTAGTTGTAGTTGGTAGTTGTAGTTGGTAGTTGTAGTTGGTAGTTGAAGTTGGTAGTTGTAGCTGGCTGTTGTAGCTGGCAGTTGTAGCTGGCAGTTGTAGCTGGCAGTTGTAGCTTGCAGTTGTAGCTGGCAGTTGTAGCTGGCAGTTGTAACTGGCATTTGTAGCTGGCAGTTGTAGCTGGCCGTTGTAGCTGGCTGTTGTAGCTGGCAGTTGTAGCTGGCAGTTGTAGCTGGCAGTTGTAGCTGGCAGTTGTAGCTCGTAGTTGTAGTTGGTAGTTGTAGTTGGTAGTTGTAGTTGGTAGTTGTAGTTTGTAGTTGTAGTTGGTAGTTGTAGTTGGTAGTTGTAGTTGGTAGATGTATTTGGTAGTTGTAGTTGGTCGTTGGAGTTGGTAGTTGCAGTTGGTAGTCGCAGTTGGTAGTTGCAGTTGGTAGTTGCAGGTGGTAGTTGCAGTTGGTAGTTGTAGTTGGTAGTTGTAGTTGGTAGTTGTAGTTGGTAGTTGTAGTTGGTAGTTGTAGTTGGTAGTTGTAGTTGGTAGTTGTAGTTGGTAGTTGTAGTTGTAGTTGTAGTTGTAGTTGTTGTTGTAGTTGTAGTGGTAGTGGTAGTTGTAGTTGTAGTTGTAGTTGTAGTTGTAGTTGTAGTTGTAGTTGTAGTTGTAGTTGTAGTTGTTGTTGTTGCTGTTGTTGTTGTTGTTGTTGTTATTGTTGTAGTTGTTGTTGTGGTTGTAGTTGTTGGTGTGTCGTTGTCGTTGTCGTTGTCGTTGTTGTTGTCGTTGTTGTCGTTGTTGTCGTTGTTGTCGTTGCGGTCGTTGTTGTCGTTGTTGTCGTTGCTGTCGTTGCTGTCGTTGCTTTCGTTGCTGTCGTTGCTGTCGTTGTTGTCGTTGTTGTCGTTGTTGCCGTTGTTGCCGTGGTTGTCGTTGTTGTCGTTGTTGTCGTTGTTGTCGTTGTTGTCGTTGTTGTCGTTGTTGTCGTTGTTGTTATTGTAGTTGTTCTCGTTGTTGTCGTCGTTGTCGTCGTTGTCGTCGTTGTCGTCGTTGTTCTCGTTGTTGTTGTTGTTGTCGTTGTTGTCGTTGTTGTTGTTGTTGCTGTTGTTGTTGTAGTTGTAGTTGTTGTTGTAGTTGTTGTTGTTGTTGTAGTTGTAGTTGTAGTTGTAGTTGTAGTTGTAGTTGTTGTTGTTGTTGTAGTTGTAGTTGTAGTAGTAGTTGTAGTTGTAGGTGTAGTTGTAGTTGTAGTTGTAGTTGTAGTTGTTGTTGTAGTTGTTGTTGTAGTTGTAGTTGTAGTTGTAGTTGCAGTTGTAGTTGTAGTTGTAGTTGTAGTTGTAGTCGTAGTTGTAGTTGTAGTTGTAGATGTAGTTGTAGTTGGTAGTTGTAGTTGGTAGTTGTAGTTGGTAGTTGGTAGTTGTAGTTGTAGTTGTAGTTGGTAGTTGTAGTTGGTAGTTGTAGTTGGTAGTTGTAGTTGGTAGTTGTAGTTGGTAGTTGTAGTTGGTAGTTGTAGTTGGTAGTTGTAGTTGTAGTTGTAGTTGTAGTTGATAGTTGTAGTTGGTAGTTGTAGTTGGTAGTCGTAGTTGGTAGTTGTAGTTGGTAGTTGTAGTTGGTAGTTGTAGTTCGTAGTTGTAGTTGGTAGTTGTTGTTGGTAGTTGTAGTTGGTAGTTGTAGTTGGTAGTTGTAGTTGGTAGTTGTAGTTGGTAGTTGTAGTTGGTAGTTGTAGTTGGTAGTTGTAGTTGGTAGTTGTAGTTTGTAGTTGTAGTTGGTAGTTGTAGATGGTAGTTGTAGTTGGTAGTTGTAGTTGGTAGTTGTAGTTGGTAGTTGTAGTTGGTAGTTGTAGTTGGCAGTTGTAGTTGGTAGTTGTAGTTGGTAGTTGTAGTTGGTAGTTGTAGTTGTAGCTGTAGTTGATAGTTGTAGTTGGTAGTTGTAGTTGGTAGTTGTAGTTGGTAGTTGTAGTTGGTAGTTGTAGTTGGTAGTTGTAGTTGGTAGTTGTAGTTGTAGTTGTAGTTGGTAGTTGTAGTTGGTAGTTGTAGTTGGTAGTTGGAGTTGGTAGTTGCAGTTGGTAGTTGCAGTTAGTAGTTGCAGTTGGTAGTTGTAGTTGGTAGTTGTAGTTGGTAGTTGTAGTTGGTAGTTGTAGTTGGTAGTTGTAGTTGGTAGTTGTAGTTGGTAGTTGTAGTTGGTAGTTGTAGTTGGTAGTTGTAGTTGGTAGTTGTAGTTGGTAGTTGTAGTTGGTAGTTGCAGTTGGTAGTTGTAGTTGGTAGTTGTAGTTGGTAGTGGTAGTTGGTAGTTGTAGTTGGTAGTTGTAGCTGGCAGTTGTAGCTGGCAGTTGTAGCTGGCTGTTGTAGCTGGCAGTTGTAGCTGGCAGTTGTAGCTGGCAGTTGTAGCTGGTAGTTGTAGTTGGTAGTTGTAGTTGGTAGTTGTAGTTGGTAGTTGTAGTTGGTAGTTGTAGTTTGTAGTTGTAGTTGGTAGTTGTAGTTGGTAGATGTATTTGGTAGTTGTAGTTGGTCGTTGGAGTTGGTAGTTGCAGTTGGTAGTTGCAGTTGGTAGTTGTAGTTGTTGTTGTAGTTGGTAGTTGTAGTTGTAGTTGTAGTTGTAGTTGTTGTTGTAGTTGGTAGTTGTAGTTGGTAGTTGTAGTTGGTAGTTGTAGTTGGTAGTTGTAGTTGGTAGTTCTAGTTGATTTGTGGTAGTTGGTAGTTGCAGTTGGTAGTTGCAGTTGGTAGTTGTAGTTCCAGTTGGTAGTTGTAGTTGTTGTTGTTTTTGTAGTTGTTGTTGTTGCAGTTGTTGTTGTTGTTGTAGTTGTTGTTGTTGTTGTAGTTGTTGTTGTTGTTGTAGTTGTAGTTGTAGTTGCAGTTGGTAGTTTTAGTTGGTAGTTGTAGTTGGTAGTTGTAATTGCAGTTGTTGTTGTAGTTGTAGTTGTAGTTGTAGTTGTAGTTGTAGTTGTAGTTGTAGTTGTAGTTGGTAGTTGTAGTTGGTAGTTGTAGTTGGTAGTTGTAGTTGGTAGCTGTAGTTGGTAGTTGTAGTTGGTAGTTGTACTTGGTAGGTGTAGTTGGTAGTTGTAGTTGGTAGTTGTAGTTGGTAGTTGTAGTTGGTAGTTGTAGTTGTTAGTTGCAGTTGGTAGTTGCAGTTGGTAGCTGTAGTTTGTAGTTGTAGTTGGTAGTTGTAGTTGGTAGTTGTAGTTGGTAGTTGTAGTTGGTAGTTGTAGTTGCTAGTTGTAGTTGGTAGTTGTAGTTGGTAGTTGTAGTTGGTAGTTGTAGCTGGTAGTTGTAGTTGGTAGTTGTAGTTGGTAGTTGCAGTTGGTAGTTGTAGTTGGTAGTTGTAGTTGGTAGTTGTAGTTGGTAGTTGTAGTTGGTAGTTGTAGTTGGCAGTTGTAGTTGGTAGTTGTAGTTGGTAGTTGTAGTTGGTAGTTGTAGTTGTAGCTGTAGTTGATAGTTGTAGTTGGTAGTTGTAGTTGTAGTTGTAGTTGGTAGTTGTAGTTGGTAGTTGTAGTTGGTAGTTGTAGTTGGTAGTTGTAGTTGGTAGTTGTAGTTGGTAGTTGTAGTTGGTAGTTGTAGTTGTAGTTGTAGTTGTAGTTGTAGTTGATAGTTGTAGTTGGTAGTTGTAGTTGGTAGTCGTAGTTGGTAGTTGTAGTTGGTATTTGTAGTTGGTAGTTGTAGTTCGTAGTTGTAGTTGGTAGTTGTTGTTGGTAGTTGTAGTTGGTAGTTGTAGTTGGTAGTTGTAGTTGGTAGTTGTAGTTGGTAGTTGTAGTTGGTAGTTGGTAGTTGTAGTTGTAGTTGGTAGTTGTAGTTGGTAGTTGTAGTTGGTAGTTGTAGTTGGTAGTTGTAGTTGGTAGTTGTAGTTGGTAGTTGTAGTTGTAGTTGTAGTTGTAGTTGATAGTTGTAGTTGGTAGTTGTAGTTGGTAGTCGTAGTTGGTAGTTGTAGTTGGTAGTTGTAGTTGGTAGTTGTAGTTCGTAGTTGTAGTTGGTAGTTGTTGTTGGTAGTTGTAGTTGGTAGTTGTAGTTGGTAGTTGTAGTTGGTAGTTGTAGTTGGTAGTTGTAGTTGGTAGTTGTAGTTGGTAGTTGTAGTTGGTAGTTGTAGTTGGTAGTTGTTGTTGGTAGTTGTAGTTGGTAGTTGCAGTTGGTAGTTGTACTTGGTAGTTGTAGATGGTAGTTGTAGTTGGTAGTTGTAGTTGGTAGTTGTAGCTGGCAGTTGTAGCTGGCAGTTGTAGCTGGCTGTTGTAGCTGGCAGTTGTAGCTGGCAGTTGTAGCTGGCAGTTGTAGCTGGTAGTTGTAGTTGGTAGTTGTAGTTGGTAGTTGTAGTTGGTAGTTGTAGTTGGTAGTTGTAGTTTGTAGTTGTAGTTTGTAGTTGTAGTTGGTAGTTGTAGTTGGTAGATGTATTTGGTAGTTGTAGTTGGTCGTTGGAGTTGGTAGTTGCAGTTGGTAGTTGCAGTTGGTAGTTGTAGTTGTTGTTGTAGTTGGTAGGTGTAGTTGTAGTTGTAGTTGTAGTTGTAGTTGTTGTTGTAGTTGGTAGTTGTAGTTGGTAGTTGTAGTTGGTAGTTGTAGTTGGTAGTTGTAGTTGGCTTGTTGTAGTTGGTAGTTGCAGTTGGTAGTTGCAGTTGGTAGTTGCAGTTGGTAGTTGTAGTTCCAGTTGGTAGTTGTAGTTGTTGTTTTTGTAGTTGTTGTTGTTGTAGTTGTTGTTGTTGTTGTAGTTGTTGTTGTTGTAGTTGTACTTGTAGTTGCAGTTGGTAGTTGTAGTTGGTAGTTGTAGTTGGTAGTTGTAGTTGTAGTTGTTGTAGTTGTAGTTGTAGATGTAGTTGTAGTTGTAGTTGGTAGTTGTAGTTGGTAGTTGTAGTTGGCAGTTGTAGATGGTTGTTGTAGTTGGTAGTTGTAGTTGGTAGTTGTACTTGGTAGTTGTAGTTGGTAGTTGTAGTTGGTAGTTGTAGTTGGTAGTTGTAGTTGGTAGTTGCAGTTGGTAGCTGTAGTTCGTAGTTGTAGTTGGTAGTTGTAGTTGGTAGTTGTAGTTGGTAGTTGTAGTTGGTAGTTGTAGTTGGTAGTTGTAGTTGGTAGTTGTAGTTGGTAATTGTAGTTGTTAGTTGTAGTTGGTAGTTGTAGCTGGTAGTTGTAGTTGGTAGTTGTAGTTGGTAGTTGCAGTTGGTAGTTGTAGTTGGTAGTTGTAGTTGGTAGTTGTAGTTGGTAGTTGTAGTTGGTAGTTGTAGTTGGTAGTTGTAGTTGGTAGTTGTAGTTGGTAGTTGCAGTTGGTAGCTGTAGTTGGTAGTTGTAGTTGGTAGTTGTAGTTGGTAGTTGTAGTTGGTAGTTGTAGTTGTAGTGGTTGTTGTAGTTGTAGTTGTAGTTGTAGTTGTAGTTGTAGTTGTACTTGTAGTTGTAGTTGTAGTTGGTAGTTGTAGTTGGTAGTTGTAGTTGGTAGTTGTAGTTGGTAGTTGTAGTTGGTAGTTGTAGTTGTAGTTGTTGTTGTAGTTGTAGTTGTAGTTGTAGTTGTAGTTGTAGTTGTAGTTGTAGTTGGTAGTTGTAGTTGGTAGTTGTAGTTGGTAGTTGTAGATGGTAGTTGTAGTTGGTAGTTGTAGTTGGTAGTTGTACTTGGTAGTTGTAGTTGGTAGTTGTAGTTGGTAGTTGTAGTTGGTAGTTGTAGTTGGTAGTTGTAGTTGGTAGTTGCAGTTGGTAGCTGTAGTTCGTAGTTGTAGTTGGTAGTTGTAGTTGGTAGTTGTAGTTGGTAGTTGCAGTTGGTAGTTGTAGTTGGTAGTTGTAGTTGGTAGTTGTAGTTGGTAGTTGTAGTTGGTAGTTGTAGCTGGTAGTTGTAGTTGGTAGTTGTAGTTGGTAGTTGTAGCTGGCAGTTGTAGCTGGCAGTTGTAGCTGGCTGTTGTAGCTGGCAGTTGTAGCTGGCAGTTGTAGCTGGCAGTTGTAGCTGGTAGTTGTAGTTGGTAGTTGTTGTTGGTAGTTGTAGTTGGTAGTTGTAGTTGGTAGTTGTAGTTTGTAGTTGTAGTTGGTAGTTGTAGTTGGTAGATGTATTTGGTAGTTGTAGTTGGTCGTTGCAGTTGGTAGTTGCAGTTGGTAGCTGTAGTTCGTAGTTGTAGTTGGTAGTTGTAGTTGGTAGTTGTAGTTGGTAGTTGTAGTTGGTAGTTGTAGTTGGTAGTTGTAGTTGGTAGTTGTAGTTGGTAGTTGTAGCTGGTAGTTGTAGTTGGTAGTTGTAGTTGGTAGTTGCAGTTGGTAGTTGTAGTTGGTAGTTGTAGTTGGCAGTTGTAGATGGTAGTTGTAGTTGGTAGTTGTAGTTGGTAGTTGTACTTGGTAGTTGTAGTTGGTAGTTGTAGTTGGTAGTTGTAGTTGGTAGTTGTAGTTGGTAGTTGTAGTTGGTAGTTGTAGTTGGTAGTTGTAGTTGGTAGTTGCAGTTGGTAGCTGTAGTTCGTAGTTGTAGTTGGTAGTTGTAGTTGGTAGTTGTAGTTCGTAGTTGTAGTTGGTAGTTGTAGTTGGTAGTTGTAGTTGGTAGTTGTAGTTGGTAGTTGCAGTTGGTAGTTGCAGTTGGTAGTTGCAGTTGGTAGTTGCAGTTGGTAGTTGCAGTTGGTAGTTGCAGTTAGCAGTTGCTGTTGGTAGTTGCAGTTGGTAGTTGCAGTTGGTAGTTGCAGTTGGTAGTTGCAGCTGGTAGTTGCAGTTGGTAGTTGCAGTTGGTAGTTGTAGTTGGTAGTTGTAGTTGGTAGTTGTACTTGGTTTGTTGTAGTTGGTAGTTGAAGTTGGTGGTTGTAGCTGGCAGTTGTAGCTTTCAGTTGTAGCTGGCAGTTGTAGCTGGCAGTTGTAGCTGGCAGTTGTAGCTGGCAGTTGTAGCTGGCAGTTGTAGCTGGCTGTTGTAGTTGGTAGTTGTAGTTGGTAGTTGTAGTTGGTAGTTGTAGCTGGTAGTTGTAGTTGGTAGTTGTAGTTGGTAGTTGTAGTTGGTAGTTGTAGTTGGTAGTTGTAGTTGGTAGTTGTACTTGGTAGTTGTAGTTGGTAGTTGTAGTTGGTAGTTGTAGTTGGTAGTTGTAGTTGGTAGTTGTAGTTGGTAGTTGTAGTTGTAGTTGTAGTTGTAGTTGGTAGTTGTAGTTGGTAGTTGTAGTTGGTAGTTGGAGTTGGTAGTTGCAGTTGGTAGTTGCAGTTGGTGGTTGCAGTTGGTAGTTGCAGTTGGTAGTTGCAGTTGGTAGTTGCAGTTGGTAGTTGCTGTTGGTGGTTGCAGATGGTAGTTGCAGTTGGTAGTTGCAGTTGGTAGTTGCAGGTGGTAGTTGCAGTTGGTAGTTGCAGTTGGTAGTGGTAGTTGGTAGTTGTACTTGGTAGTTGTAGTTGGTAGTTGTAGTTGGTAGTTGTAGTTGGTAGTTGTAGTTGGTAGTTGTTGTTGGTAGTTGTAGTTGGTAGTTGCAGTTGGTAGTTGTAGTTGGTAGTTGTAGATGGTAGTTGTAGTTGGTAGTTGTAGTTGGTAGTTGTAGCTGGCAGTTGTAGCTGGCAGTTGTAGCTGGCTGTTGTAGCTGGCAGTTGTAGCTGGCAGTTGTAGCTGGCAGTTGTAGCTGGTAGTTGTAGTTGGTAGTTGTTGTTGGTAGTTGTAGTTGGTAGTTGTAGTTGGTAGTTGTAGTTTGTAGTTGTAGTTGGTAGTTGTAGTTGGTAGATGTATTTGGTAGTTGTAGTTGGTCGTTGCAGTTGGTAGTTGCAGTTGGTAGCTGTAGTTCGTAGTTGTAGTTGGTAGTTGTAGTTGGTAGTTGTAGTTGGTAGTTGTAGTTGGTAGTTGTAGTTGGTAGTTGTAGTTGGTAGTTGTAGTTGGTAGTTGTAGTTGGTAGTTGTAGCTGGTAGTTGTAGTTGGTAGTTGTAGTTGGTAGTTGCAGTTGGTAGTTGTAGTTGGTAGTTGTAGTTGGCAGTTGTAGATGGTAGTTGTAGTTGGTAGTTGTAGTTGGTAGTTGTACTTGGTAGTTGTAGTGGGTAGTTGTAGTTGGTAGTTGTAGTTGGTAGTTGTAGTTGGTAGTTGTAGTTGGTAGTTGCAGTTGGTAGCTGTAGTTCGTAGTTGTAGTTGGTAGTTGTAGTTGGTAGTTGTAGTTCGTAGTTGTAGTTGGTAGTTGTAGTTGGTAGTTGTAGTTGGTAGTTGTAGTTGGTAGTTGCAGTTGGTAGCTGTAGTTCGTAGTTGTAGTTGGTAGTTGTAGTTGGTAGTTGTAGTTGGTAGTTGTAGTTGGTAGTTGTAGTTGGTAGTTGTAGTTGGTAGTTGTAGTTGGTAGTTGTAGTTGGTAGTTGTAGTTGGTAGTTGTAGTTGGTAGTTGTAGCTGGTAGTTGTAGTTGGTAGTTGTAGTTGGTAGTTGTAGTTGGTAGTTGTAGTTGGTAGTTGTAGTTGGTAGTTGCAGTTGGTAGTTGCAGTTGGTAGTTGCAGCTGGTAGTTGCAGTTGGTAGCTGCAGTTGGTAGTTGCAGTTGGTAGTTGTAGTTGGTAGTTGTAGCTGGTAGTTGTAGCTGGTAGTTGTAGTTGGTAGTTGCAGTTGGTAGTTGTAGTTGGTAGTTGTAGTTGGTAGTTGTAGTTGGTAGTTGTAGCTTTCAGTTGTAGCTGGCAGTTGTAGCTGGCAGTTGTAGCTGGCAGTTGTAGCTGGCAGTTGTAGCTGGCAGTTGTAGCTGGCTGTTGTAGTTGGTAGTTGTAGTTGGTAGTTGTAGTTGGTAGTTGTAGTTGGTAGTTGTAGTTGGTAGTTGTAGTTGGTAGTTGTAGTTGGTAGTTGTAGTTGGTAGTTGTAGTTGGTAGTTGCAGTTGGTAGTTGTAGTTGGTAGTTGTAGTTGGTAGTTGCAGTTGGTACTTGCAGTTGGTAGTTGTAGTTGGTAGTTGTAGTTGGTAGTTGTAGTTGGTAGTTGTAGTTGGTTTGTTGTTGTTGGTTTGTTGTAGTTGGTAGTTGTAGTTGGTAGTTGTAGTTGGTAGTTGTAGTTGGTAGTTGTAGTTGGTAGTTGTAGTTGGTAGTTGTAGTTGGTAGTTGTAGTTGGTAGTTGAAGTTGGTAGTTGTAGCTGGCTGTTGTAGCTGGCAGTTGTAGCTGGCAGTTGTAGCTGGCAGTTGTAGCTTGCAGTTGTAGCTGGCAGTTGTAGCTGGCAGTTGTAACTGGCATTTGTAGCTGGCAGTTGTAGCTGGCCGTTGTAGCTGGCTGTTGTAGCTGGCAGTTGTAGCTGGCAGTTGTAGCTGGCAGTTGTAGCTGGCAGTTGTAGCTCGTAGTTGTAGTTGGTAGTTGTAGTTGGTAGTTGTAGTTGGTAGTTGTAGTTTGTAGTTGTAGTTGGTAGTTGTAGTTGGTAGTTGTAGTTGGTAGATGTATTTGGTAGTTGTAGTTGGTCGTTGGAGTTGGTAGTTGCAGTTGGTAGTCGCAGTTGGTAGTTGCAGTTGGTAGTTGCAGGTGGTAGTTGCAGTTGGTAGTTGTAGTTGGTAGTTGTAGTTGGTAGTTGTAGTTGGTAGTTGTAGTTGGTAGTTGTAGTTGGTAGTTGTAGTTGGTAGTTGTAGTTGGTAGTTGTAGCTGTAGTTGTAGTTGTAGTTGTAGTTGTAGTTGTAGTTGTAGTTGTAGTTGTAGTTGTAGTTGTAGTTGTAGTTGTTGTTGTTGCTGTTGTTGTTGTTGTTGTTGTTATTGTTGTAGTTGTTGTTGTGGTTGTAGTTGTTGGTGTGTCGTTGTCGTTGTCGTTGTCGTTGTTGTTGTCGTTGTTGTCGTTGTTGTCGTTGTTGTCGTTGCTGTCGTTGTTGTCGTTGTTGTCGTTGCTGTCGTTGCTGTCGTTGCTTTCGTTGCTGTCGTTGCTGTCGTTGTTGTCGTTGTTGTCGTTGTTGCCGTTGTTGCCGTGGTTGTCGTTGTTGTCGTTGTTGTCGTTGTTGTCGTTGTTGTCGTTGTTGTCGTTGTTGTCGTTGTTGTTATTGTAGTTGTTCTCGTTGTTGTCGTCGTTGTCGTCGTTGTCGTCGTTGTCGTCGTTGTTCTCGTTGTTGTTGTTGTTGTCGTTGTTGTCGTTGTTGTTGTTGTTGCTGTTGTTGTTGTAGTTGTAGTTGTTGTTGTAGTTGTTGTTGTTGTTGTAGTTGTAGTTGTAGTTGTAGTTGTAGTTGTAGTTGTTGTTGTTGTTGTAGTTGTAGTTGTAGTAGTAGTTGTAGTTGTAGGTGTAGTTGTAGTTGTAGTTGTAGTTGTAGTTGTTGTTGTAGTTGTTGTTGTAGTTGTAGTTGTAGTTGCAGTTGTAGTTGTAGTTGTAGTTGTAGTCGTAGTTGTAGTTGTAGTTGTAGATGTAGTTGTAGTTGGTAGTTGTAGTTGGTAGTTGTAGTTGGTAGTTGGTAGTTGTAGTTGTAGTTGTAGGTGGTAGTTGTAGTTGGTAGTTGTAGTTGGTAGTTGTAGTTGGTAGTTGTAGTTGGTAGTTGTAGTTGGTAGTTGTAGTTGGTAGTTGTAGTTGTAGTTGTAGTTGTAGTTGTAGTTGATAGTTGTAGTTGGTAGTTGTAGTTGGTAGTCGTAGTTGGTAGTTGTAGTTGGTAGTTGTAGTTGGTAGTTGTAGTTCGTAGTTGTAGTTGGTAGTTGTTGTTGGTAGTTGTAGTTGGTAGTTGTAGTTGGTAGTTGTAGTTGGTAGTTGTAGTTGGTAGTTGTAGTTGGTAGTTGTAGTTGGTAGTTGTAGTTTGTAGTTGTAGTTGGTAGTTGTAGATGGTAGTTGTAGTTGGTAGTTGTAGTTGGTAGTTGTAGTTGGTAGTTGTAGTTGGTAGTTGTAGTTGGCAGTTGTAGTTGGTAGTTGTAGTTGGTAGTTGTAGTTGGTAGTTGTAGTTGTAGCTGTAGTTGATAGTTGTAGTTGGTAGTTGTAGTTGGTAGTTGTAGTTGGTAGTTGTAGTTGGTAGTTGTAGTTGTAGTTGTAGTTGGTAGTTGTAGTTGGTAGTTGTAGTTGGTAGTTGGAGTTGGTAGTTGCAGTTGGTAGTTGCAGTTAGTAGTTGCAGTTGGTAGTTGTAGTTGGTAGTTGTAGTTGGTAGTTGTAGTTGGTAGTTGTAGTTGGTAGTTGTAGTTGGTAGTTGTAGTTGGTAGTTGTAGTTGGTAGTTGTAGTTGGTAGTTGTAGTTGGTAGTTGTAGTTGGTAGTTGTAGTTGGTAGTTGTAGTTGGTAGTTGCAGTTGGTAGTTGTAGTTGGTAGTTGTAGTTGGTAGTTGTAGTTGGTAGTTGTAGTTGGTAGTTGTAGCTGGCAGTTGTAGCTGGCAGTTGTAGCTGGCTGTTGTAGCTGGCAGTTGTAGCTGGCAGTTGTAGCTGGCAGTTGTAGCTGGTAGTTGTAGTTGGTAGTTGTAGTTGGTAGTTGTAGTTGGTAGTTGTAGTTGGTAGTTGTAGTTTGTAGTTGTAGTTGGTAGTTGTAGTTGGTAGATGTATTTGGTAGTTGTAGTTGGTCGTTGGAGTTGGTAGTTGCAGTTGGTAGTTGCAGTTGGTAGTTGTAGTTGTTGTTGTAGTTGGTAGTTGTAGTTGTAGTTGTAGTTGTTGTTGTAGTTGGTAGTTGTAGTTGGTAGTTGTAGTTGGTAGTTGTAGTTGGTAGTTGTAGTTGGTAGTTCTAGTTGATTTGTGGTAGTTGGTAGTTGCAGTTGGTAGTTGCAGTTGGTAGTTGTAGTTCCAGTTGGTAGTTGTAGTTGTTGTTGTTTTTGTAGTTGTTGTTGTTGCAGTTGTTGTTGTTGTTGTAGTTGTTGTTGTTGTTGTAGTTGTTGTTGTTGTTGTAATTGTAGTTGTAGTTGCAGTTGGTAGTTTTATTTGGTAGTTGTAGTTGGTAGTTGTAATTGCAGTTGTTGTTGTAGTTGTAGTTGTAGTTGTAGTTGTAGTTGTAGTTGTAGTTGTAGTTGTAGTTGTAGTTGGTAGATGTAGTTGGTAGTTGTAGTTGGTAGTTGTAGTTGGTAGCTGTAGTTGGTAGTTGTAGTTGGTAGTTGTACTTGGTAGGTGTAGTTGGTAGTTGTAGTTGGTAGTTGTAGTTGGTAGTTGTAGTTGGTAGTTGTAGTTGTTAGTTGCAGTTTGTAGTTGCAGTTGGTAGCTGTAGTTTGTAGTTGTAGTTGGTAGTTGTAGTTGGTAGTTGTAGTTGGTAGTTGTAGTTGGTAGTTGTAGTTGGTAGTTGTAGTTGCTAGTTGTAGTTGGTAGTTGTAGTTGGTAGTTGTAGTTGGTAGTTGCAGTTGGTAGTTGCAGTTGGTAGTTGCAGTTGGTAGTTGCAGTTGGTAGTTGCAGTTGGTAGTTGCAGTTAGCAGTTGCTGTTGGTAGTTGCAGTTGGTAGTTGCAGTTGGTAGTTGCAGTTGGTAGTTGCAGCTGGTAGTTGCAGTTGGTAGTTGCAGTTGGTAGTTGTAGTTGGTAGTTGTAGTTGGTAGTTGTACTTGGTTTGTTGTAGTTGGTAGTTGAAGTTGGTGGTTGTAGCTGGCAGTTGTAGCTTTCAGTTGTAGCTGGCAGTTGTAGCTGGCAGTTGTAGCTGGCAGTTGTAGCTGGCAGTTGTAGCTGGCAGTTGTAGCTGGCTGTTGTAGTTGGTAGTTGTAGTTGGTAGTTGTAGTTGGTAGTTGTAGCTGGTAGTTGTAGTTGGTAGTTGTAGTTGGTAGTTGTAGTTGGTAGTTGTAGTTGGTAGTTGTAGTTGGTAGTTGTACTTGGTAGTTGTAGTTGGTAGTTGTAGTTGGTAGTTGTAGTTGGTAGTTGTAGTTGGTAGTTGTAGTTGGTAATTGTAGTTGTTAGTTGTAGTTGGTAGTTGTAGCTGGTAGTTGTAGTTGGTAGTTGTAGTTGGTAGTTGCAGTTGGTAGTTGTAGTTGGTAGTTGTAGTTGGTAGTTGTAGTTGGTAGTTGTAGTTGGTAGTTGTAGTTGGTAGTTGTAGTTGGTAGTTGTAGTTGGTAGTTGCAGTTGGTAGCTGTAGTTGGTAGTTGTAGTTGGTAGTTGTAGTTGGTAGTTGTAGTTGGTAGTTGTAGTTGTAGTGGTTGTTGTAGTTGTAGTTGTAGTTGTAGTTGTAGTTGTAGTTGTACTTGTAGTTGTAGTTGTAGTTGGTAGTTGTAGTTGGTAGTTGTAGTTGGTAGTTGTAGTTGGTAGTTGTAGTTGGTAGTTGTAGTTGTAGTTGTTGTTGTAGTTGTAGTTGTAGTTGTAGTTGTAGTTGTAGTTGTAGTTGGTAGTTGTAGTTGGTAGTTGTAGTTGGTAGTTGTAGATGGTAGTTGTAGTTGGTAGTTGTAGTTGGTAGTTGTACTTGGTAGTTGTAGTTGGTAGTTGTAGTTGGTAGTTGTAGTTGGTAGTTGTAGTTGGTAGTTGTAGTTGGTAGTTGCAGTTGGTAGCTGTAGTTCGTAGTTGTAGTTGGTAGTTGTAGTTGGTAGTTGTAGTTGGTAGTTGCAGTTGGTAGTTGTAGTTGGTAGTTGTAGTTGGTAGTTGTAGTTGGTAGTTGTAGTTGGTAGTTGTAGCTGGTAGTTGTAGTTGGTAGTTGTAGTTGGTAGTTGTAGCTGGCAGTTGTAGCTGGCAGTTGTAGCTGGCTGTTGTAGCTGGCAGTTGTAGCTGGCAGTTGTAGCTGGCAGTTGTAGCTGGTAGTTGTAGTTGGTAGTTGTTGTTGGTAGTTGTAGTTGGTAGTTGTAGTTGGTAGTTGTAGTTTGTAGTTGTAGTTGGTAGTTGTAGTTGGTAGATGTATTTGGTAGTTGTAGTTGGTCGTTGCAGTTGGTAGTTGCAGTTGGTAGCTGTAGTTCGTAGTTGTAGTTGGTAGTTGTAGTTGGTAGTTGTAGTTGGTAGTTGTAGTTGGTAGTTGTAGTTGGTAGTTGTAGTTGGTAGTTGTAGTTGGTAGTTGTAGTTGGTAGTTGTAGCTGGTAGTTGTAGTTGGTAGTTGTAGTTGGTAGTTGCAGTTGGTAGTTGCAGTTGGTAGTTGCAGTTGGTAGTTGCAGTTGGTAGTTGCAGTTAGCAGTTGCTGTTGGTAGTTGCAGTTGGTAGTTGCAGTTGGTAGTTGCAGTTGGTAGTTGCAGCTGGTAGTTGCAGTTGGTAGTTGCAGTTGGTAGTTGTAGTTGGTAGTTGTAGTTGGTAGTTGTACTTGGTTTGTTGTAGTTGGTAGTTGAAGTTGGTGGTTGTAGCTGGCAGTTGTAGCTTTCAGTTGTAGCTGGCAGTTGTAGCTGGCAGTTGTAGCTGGCAGTTGTAGCTGGCAGTTGTAGCTGGCAGTTGTAGCTGGCTGTTGTAGTTGGTAGTTGTAGTTGGTAGTTGTAGTTGGTAGTTGTAGCTGGTAGTTGTAGTTGGTAGTTGTAGTTGGTAGTTGTAGTTGGTAGTTGTAGTTGGTAGTTGTAGTTGGTAGTTGTACTTGGTAGTTGTAGTTGGTAGTTGTAGTTGGTAGTTGTAGTTGGTAGTTGTAGTTGGTAGTTGTAGTTGGTAGTTGTAGTTGTAGTTGTAGTTGTAGTTGGTAGTTGTAGTTGGTAGTTGTAGTTGGTAGTTGGAGTTGGTAGTTGCAGTTGGTAGTTGCAGTTGGTGGTTGCAGTTGGTAGTTGCAGTTGGTAGTTGCAGTTGGTAGTTGCAGTTGGTAGTTGCTGTTGGTGGTTGCAGATGGTAGTTGCAGTTGGTAGTTGCAGTTGGTAGTTGCAGGTGGTAGTTGCAGTTGGTAGTTGCAGTTGGTAGTGGTAGTTGGTAGTTGTACTTGGTAGTTGTAGTTGGTAGTTGTAGTTGGTAGTTGTAGTTGGTAGTTGTAGTTGGTAGTTGTTGTTGGTAGTTGTAGTTGGTAGTTGCAGTTGGTAGTTGTAGTTGGTAGTTGTAGATGGTAGTTGTAGTTGGTAGTTGTAGTTGGTAGTTGTAGCTGGCAGTTGTTGCTGGCAGTTGTAGCTGGCTGTTGTAGCTGGCAGTTGTAGCTGGCAGTTGTAGCTGGCAGTTGTAGCTGGTAGTTGTAGTTGGTAGTTGTTGTTGGTAGTTGTAGTTGGTAGTTGTAGTTGGTAGTTGTAGTTTGTAGTTGTAGTTGGTAGTTGTAGTTGGTAGATGTATTTGGTAGTTGTAGTTGGTCGTTGCAGTTGGTAGTTGCAGTTGGTAGCTGTAGTTCGTAGTTGTAGTTGGTAGTTGTAGTTGGTAGTTGTAGTTGGTAGTTGTAGTTGGTAGTTGTAGTTGGTAGTTGTAGTTGGTAGTTGTAGTTGGTAGTTGTAGTTGGTAGTTGTAGTTGGTAGTTGTAGCTGGTAGTTGTAGTTGGTAGTTGTAGTTGGTAGTTGCAGTTGGTAGTTGTAGTTGGTAGTTGTAGTTGGCAGTTGTAGATGGTAGTTGTAGTTGGTAGTTGTAGTTGGTAGTTGTACTTGGTAGTTGTAGTGGGTAGTTGTAGTTGGTAGTTGTAGTTGGTAGTTGTAGTTGGTAGTTGTAGTTGGTAGTTGCAGTTGGTAGCTGTAGTTCGTAGTTGTAGTTGGTAGTTGTAGTTGGTAGTTGTAGTTCGTAGTTGTAGTTGGTAGTTGTAGTTGGTAGTTGTAGTTGGTAGTTGTAGTTGGTAGTTGTAGTTGGTAGTTGTACTTGGTTTGTTGTAGTTGGTAGTTGAAGTTGGTAGTTGTAGTTGGTAGTTGTAGTTGGTAGTTGTAGTTGGTAGTTGTAGTTGGTAGTTGTAGCTGGCTGTTGTAGCTGGCAGTTGTAGCTGGCAGTTGTAGCTTGCAGTTGTTGCTGGCAGTTGTAGCTGGCAGTTGTAGCTGGCAGTTGTAGCTGGCTGTTGTAGTTGGTAGTTGTAGTTGGTAGTTGTAGTTGGTAGTTGTAGCTGGTAGCTGTAGTTGGTAGTTGTAGTTGGTAGTTGCAGTTGGTAGTTGTAGTTGGTAGTTGTAGTTGGTAGTTGTAGTTGGTAGTTGTAGTTGGTAGTTGTACTTGGTAGTTATAGTTGGTAGTTGTAGTTGGTAGTTGTAGTTGGTAGTTGTAGTTGGTAGTTGTAGTTGGTAGTTGTAGTTGGTAGTTGCAGTTGGTAGCTGTAGTTCGTAGTTGTAGTTGGTAGTTGTAGTTGGTAGTTGTAGTTGGTAGTTGTAGTTGGTAGTTGTAGTTGGTAGTTGTAGTTGGTAGTTGTAGTTGGTAGTTGTAGTTGGTAGTTGTAGTTGGTAGTTGTAGTTGGTAGTTGTAGCTGGTAGTTGTAGTTGGTAGTTGTAGTTGGTAGTTGTAGTTGGTAGTTGTAGTTGGTAGTTGTAGTTGGTAGTTGCAGTTGGTAGTTGCAGTTGGTAGTTGCAGCTGGTAGTTGCAGTTGGTAGCTGCAGTTGGTAGTTGCAGTTGGTAGTTGTAGTTGGTAGTTGTAGCTGGTAGTTGTAGCTGGTAGTTGTAGTTGGTAGTTGCAGTTGGTAGTTGTAGTTGGTAGTTGTAGTTGGTAGTTGTAGTTGGTAGTTGTAGCTTTCAGTTGTAGCTGGCAGTTGTAGCTGGCAGTTGTAGCTGGCAGTTGTAGCTGGCAGTTGTAGCTGGCAGTTGTAGCTGGCTGTTGTAGTTGGTAGTTGTAGTTGGTAGTTGTAGTTGGTAGTTGTAGTTGGTAGTTGTAGTTGGTAGTTGTAGTTGGTAGTTGTAGTTGGTAGTTGTAGTTGGTAGTTGTAGTTGGTAGTTGCAGTTGGTAGTTGTAGTTGGTAGTTGTAGTTGGTAGTTGCAGTTGGTACTTGCAGTTGGTAGTTGTAGTTGGTAGTTGTAGTTGGTAGTTGTAGTTGGTAGTTGTAGTTGGTTTGTTGTTGTTGGTTTGTTGTAGTTGGTAGTTGTAGTTGGTAGTTGTAGTTGGTAGTTGTAGTTGGTAGTTGTAGTTGGTAGTTGTAGTTGGTAGTTGTAGTTGGTAGTTGAAGTTGGTAGTTGTAGCTGGCTGTTGTAGCTGGCAGTTGTAGCTGGCAGTTGTAGCTGGCAGTTGTAGCTTGCAGTTGTAGCTGGCAGTTGTAGCTGGCAGTTGTAACTGGCATTTGTAGCTGGCAGTTGTAGCTGGCCGTTGTAGCTGGCTGTTGTAGCTGGCAGTTGTAGCTGGCAGTTGTAGCTGGCAGTTGTAGCTGGCAGTTGTAGCTCGTAGTTGTAGTTGGTAGTTGTAGTTGGTAGTTGTAGTTGGTAGTTGTAGTTTGTAGTTGTAGTTGGTAGTTGTAGTTGGTAGTTGTAGTTGGTAGATGTATTTGGTAGTTGTAGTTGGTCGTTGGAGTTGGTAGTTGCAGTTGGTAGTCGCAGTTGGTAGTTGCAGTTGGTAGTTGCAGGTGGTAGTTGCAGTTGGTAGTTGTAGTTGGTAGTTGTAGTTGGTAGTTGTAGTTGGTAGTTGTAGTTGGTAGTTGTAGCTGGTAGTTGTAGTTGGTAGTTGTAGTTGGTAGTTGTAGTTGGTAGTTGTAGTTGGTAGTTGTAGTTGGTAGTTGCAGTTGGTAGTTGCAGTTGGTAGTTGCAGTTGGTAGTTGCAGTTGGTAGTTGCAGTTGGTAGTTGCAGTTGGTAGTTGTAGTTGGTAGTTGTAGCTGGTAGTTGTAGCTGGTAGTTGTAGTTGGTAGTTGCAGTTGGTAGTTGTAGTTGGTAGTTGTAGTTGGTAGTTGTAGTGGGTAGTTGTAGCTTTCAGTTGTAGCTGGCAGTTGTAGCTGGCAGTTGTAGCTGGCAGTTGTAGCTGGCAGTTGTAGCTGGCAGTTGTAGCTGGCTGTTGTAGTTGGTAGTTGTAGTTGGTAGTTGTAGTTGGTAGTTGTAGTTGGTAGTTGTAGTTGGTAGTTGTAGTTGGTAGTTGTAGTTGGTAGTTGTAGTTGGTAGTTGTAGTTGGTAGTTGCAGTTGGTAGTTGTAGTTGGTAGTTGTAGTTGGTAGTTGCAGTTGGTACTTGCAGTTGGTAGTTGTAGTTGGTAGTTGTAGTTGGTAGTTGTAGTTGGTAGTTGTAGTTGGTTTGTTGTTGTTGGTTTGTTGTAGTTGGTAGTTGTAGTTGGTAGTTGTAGTTGGTAGTTGTAGTTGGTAGTTGTAGTTGGTAGTTGTAGTTGGTAGTTGTAGTTGGTAGTTGTAGTTGGTAGTTGAAGTTGGTAGTTGTAGCTGGCTGTTGTAGCTGGCAGTTGTAGCTGGCAGTTGTAGCTGGCAGTTGTAGCTTGCAGTTGTAGCTGGCAGTTGTAGCTGGCAGTTGTAACTGGCATTTGTAATTGGCAGTTGTAGCTGGCCGTTGTAGCTGGCTGTTGTAGCTGGCAGTTGTAGCTGGCAGTTGTAGCTGGCAGTTGTAGCTGGCAGTTGTAGCTCGTAGTTGTAGTTGGTAGTTGTAGTTGGTAGTTGTAGTTGGTAGTTGTAGTTTGTAGTTGTAGTTGGTAGTTGTAGTTGGTAGTTGTAGTTGGTAGATGTATTTGGTAGTTGTAGTTGGTCGTTGGAGTTGGTAGTTGCAGTTGGTAGTCGCAGTTGGTAGTTGCAGTTGGTAGTTGCAGGTGGTAGTTGCAGTTGGTAGTTGTAGTTGGTAGTTGTAGTTGGTAGTTGTAGTTGGTAGTTGTAGTTGGTAGTTGTAGTTGGTAGTTGTAGTTGGTAGTTGTAGTTGGTAGTTGTAGTTGTAGTTGTAGTTGTAGTTGTTGTTGTAGTTGTAGTGGTAGTTGTAGTTGTAGTTGTAGTTGTAGTTGTAGTTGTAGTTGTAGTTGTAGTTGTAGTTGTAGTTGTAGTTGTAGTTGTAGTTGTTGTTGTTGCTGTTGTTGTTGTTGTTGTTGTTATTGTTGTAGTTGTTGTTGTGGTTGTAGTTGTTGGTGTGTCGTTGTCGTTGTCGTTGTCGTTGTTGTTGTCGTTGTTGTCGTTGTTGTCGTTGTTGTCGTTGCTGTCGTTGTTGTCGTTGTTGTCGTTGCTGTCGTTGCTGTCGTTGCTTTCGTTGCTGTCGTTGCTGTCGTTGTTGTCGTTGTTGTCGTTGTTGCCGTTGTTGCCGTGGTTGTCGTTGTTGTCGTTGTTGTCGTTGTTGTCGTTGTTGTCGTTGTTGTCGTTGTTGTCGTTGTTGTTATTGTAGTTGTTCTCGTTGTTGTCGTCGTTGTCGTCGTTGTCGTCGTTGTCGTCGTTGTTCTCGTTGTTGTTGTTGTTGTCGTTGTTGTCGTTGTTGTTGTTGTTGCTGTTGTTGTTGTAGTTGTAGTTGTTGTTGTAGTTGTTGTTGTTGTTGTAGTTGTAGTTGTAGTTGTAGTTGTAGTTGTAGTTGTTGTTGTTGTTGTAGTTGTAGTTGTAGTAGTAGTTGTAGTTGTAGGTGTAGTTGTAGTTGTAGTTGTAGTTGTAGTTGTTGTTGTAGTTGTTGTTGTAGTTGTAGTTGTAGTTGCAGTTGTAGTTGTAGTTGTAGTTGTAGTCGTAGTTGTAGTTGTAGTTGTAGATGTAGTTGTAGTTGGTAGTTGTAGTTGGTAGTTGTAGTTGGTAGTTGGTAGTTGTAGTTGTAGTTGTAGTTGGTAGTTGTAGTTGGTAGTTGTAGTTGGTAGTTGTAGTTGGTAGTTGTAGTTGGTAGTTGTAGTTGGTAGTTGTAGTTGGTAGTTGTAGTTGGTAGTTGTAGTTGTAGTTGTAGTTGTAGTTGTAGTTGATAGTTGTAGTTGGTAGTTGTAGTTGGTAGTCGTAGTTGGTAGTTGTAGTTGGTAGTTGTAGTTGGTAGTTGTAGTTCGTAGTTGTAGTTGGTAGTTGTTGTTGGTAGTTGTAGTTGGTAGTTGTAGTTGGTAGTTGTAGTTGGTAGTTGTAGTTGGTAGTTGTAGTTGGTAGTTGTAGTTGGTAGTTGTAGTTTGTAGTTGTAGTTGGTAGTTGTAGATGGTAGTTGTAGTTGGTAGTTGTAGTTGGTAGTTGTAGTTGGTAGTTGTAGTTGGTAGTTGTAGTTGGCAGTTGTAGTTGGTAGTTGTAGTTGGTAGTTGTAGTTGGTAGTTGTAGTTGTAGCTGTAGTTGATAGTTGTAGTTGGTAGTTGTAGTTGGTAGTTGTAGCTGGTAGTTGTAGTTGGTAGTTGTAGTTGTAGTTGTAGTTGGTAGTTGTAGTTGGTAGTTGTAGTTGGTAGTTGGAGTTGGTAGTTGCAGTTGGTAGTTGCAGTTAGTAGTTGCAGTTGGTAGTTGTAGTTGGTAGTTGTAGTTGGTAGTTGTAGTTGGTAGTTGTAGTTGGTAGTTGTAGTTGGTAGTTGTAGTTGGTAGTTGTAGTTGGTAGTTGTAGTTGGTAGTTGTAGTTGGTAGTTGTAGTTGGTAGTTGTAGTTGGTAGTTGTAGTTGGTAGTTGCAGTTGGTAGTTGTAGTTGGTAGTTGTAGTTGGTAGTTGTAGTTGGTAGTTGTAGTTGGTAGTTGTAGCTGGCAGTTGTAGCTGGCAGTTGTAGCTGGCTGTTATAGCTGGCAGTTGTAGCTGGCAGTTGTAGCTGGCAGTTGTAGCTGGTAGTTGTAGTTGGTAGTTGTAGTTGGTAGTTGTAGTTGGTAGTTGTAGTTGGTAGTTGTAGTTTGTAGTTGTAGTTGGTAGTTGTAGTTGGTAGATGTATTTGGTAGTTGTAGTTGGTCGTTGGAGTTGGTAGTTGCAGTTGGTAGTTGCAGTTGGTAGTTGTAGTTGTTGTTGTAGTTGGTAGTTGTAGTTGTAGTTGTAGTTGTTGTTGTAGTTGGTAGTTGTAGTTGGTAGTTGTAGTTGGTAGTTGTAGTTGGTAGTTGTAGTTGGTAGTTCTAGTTGATTTGTGGTAGTTGGTAGTTGCAGTTGGTAGTTGCAGTTGGTAGTTGTAGTTCCAGTTGGTAGTTGTAGTTGTTGTTGTTTTTGTAGTTGTTGTTGTTGCAGTTGTTGTTGTTGTTGTAGTTGTTGTTGTTGTTGTAGTTGTTGTTGTTGTTGTAATTGTAGTTGTAGTTGCAGTTGGTAGTTTTATTTGGTAGTTGTAGTTGGTAGTTGTAATTGCAGTTGTTGTTGTAGTTGTAGTTGTAGTTGTAGTTGTAGTTGTAGTTGTAGTTGTAGTTGTAGTTGTAGTTGGTAGATGTAGTTGGTAGTTGTAGTTGGTAGTTGTAGTTGGTAGCTGTAGTTGGTAGTTGTAGTTGGTAGTTGTACTTGGTAGGTGTAGTTGGTAGTTGTAGTTGGTAGTTGTAGTTGGTAGTTGTAGTTGGTAGTTGTAGTTGTTAGTTGCAGTTTGTAGTTGCAGTTGGTAGCTGTAGTTTGTAGTTGTAGTTGGTAGTTGTAGTTGGTAGTTGTAGTTGGTAGTTGTAGTTGGTAGTTGTAGTTGGTAGTTGTAGTTGCTAGTTGTAGTTGGTAGTTGTAGTTGGTAGTTGTAGTTGGTAGTTGCAGTTGGTAGTTGCAGTTGGTAGTTGCAGTTGGTAGTTGCAGTTGGTAGTTGCAGTTGGTAGTTGCAGTTAGCAGTTGCTGTTGGTAGTTGCAGTTGGTAGTTGCAGTTGGTAGTTGCAGTTGGTAGTTGCAGCTGGTAGTTGCAGTTGGTAGTTGCAGTTGGTAGTTGTAGTTGGTAGTTGTAGTTGGTAGTTGTACTTGGTTTGTTGTAGTTGGTAGTTGAAGTTGGTGGTTGTAGCTGGCAGTTGTAGCTTTCAGTTGTAGCTGGCAGTTGTAGCTGGCAGTTGTAGCTGGCAGTTGTAGCTGGCAGTTGTAGCTGGCAGTTGTAGCTGGCTGTTGTAGTTGGTAGTTGTAGTTGGTAGTTGTAGTTGGTAGTTGTAGCTGGTAGTTGTAGTTGGTAGTTGTAGTTGGTAGTTGTAGTTGGTAGTTGTAGTTGGTAGTTGTAGTTGGTAGTTGTACTTGGTAGTTGTAGTTGGTAGTTGTAGTTGGTAGTTGTAGTTGGTAGTTGTAGTTGGTAGTTGTAGTTGGTAGTTGTAGTTGTAGTTGTAGTTGTAGTTGGTAGTTGTAGTTGGTAGTTGTAGTTGGTAGTTGGAGTTGGTAGTTGCAGTTGGTAGTTGCAGTTGGTGGTTGCAGTTGGTAGTTGCAGTTGGTAGTTGCAGTTGGTAGTTGCAGTTGGTAGTTGCTGTTGGTGGTTGCAGATGGTAGTTGCAGTTGGTAGTTGCAGTTGGTAGTTGCAGGTGGTAGTTGCAGTTGGTAGTTGCAGTTGGTAGTGGTAGTTGGTAGTTGTACTTGGTAGTTGTAGTTGGTAGTTGTAGTTGGTAGTTGTAGTTGGTAGTTGTAGTTGGTAGTTGTTGTTGGTAGTTGTAGTTGGTAGTTGCAGTTGGTAGTTGTAGTTGGTAGTTGTAGATGGTAGTTGTAGTTGGTAGTTGTAGTTGGTAGTTGTACTTGGTAGTTGTAGTTGGTAGTTGTAGTTGGTAGTTGTAGTTGGTAGTTGTAGTTGGTAGTTGTAGTTGGTAGTTGCAGTTGGTAGCTGTAGTTCGTAGTTGTAGTTGGTAGTTGTAGTTGGTAGTTGTAGTTGGTAGTTGTAGTTGGTAGTTGTAGTTGGTAGTTGTAGTTGGTAGTTGTAGTTGGTAGTTGTAGTTGGTAGTTGTAGCTGGTAGTTGTAGTTGGTAGTTGTAGTTGGTAGTTGTAGCTGGCAGTTGTAGCTGGCAGTTGTAGCTGGCTGTTGTAGCTGGCAGTTGTAGCTGGCAGTTGTAGCTGGCAGTTGTAGCTGGTAGTTGTAGTTGGTAGTTGTTGTTGGTAGTTGTAGTTGGTAGTTGTAGTTGGTAGTTGTAGTTTGTAGTTGTAGTTGGTAGTTGTAGTTGGTAGATGTATTTGGTAGTTGTAGTTGGTCGTTGCAGTTGGTAGTTGCAGTTGGTAGCTGTAGTTCGTAGTTGTAGTTGGTAGTTGTAGTTGGTAGTTGTAGTTGGTAGTTGTAGTTGGTAGTTGTAGTTGGTAGTTGTAGTTGGTAGTTGTAGTTGGTAGTTGTAGTTGGTAGTTGTAGTTGGTAGTTGTAGCTGGTAGTTGTAGTTGGTAGTTGTAGTTGGTAGTTGCAGTTGGTAGTTGTAGTTGGTAGTTGTAGTTGGCAGTTGTAGTTGGTCGTTGCAGTTGGTAGTTGCAGTTGGTAGCTGTAGTTCGTAGTTGTAGTTGGTAGTTGTAGTTGGTAGTTGTAGTTGGTAGTTGTAGTTGGTAGTTGTAGTTGGTAGTTGTAGTTGGTAGTTGTAGTTGGTAGTTGTAGTTGGTAGTTGTAGCTGGTAGTTGTAGTTGGTAGTTGTAGTTGGTAGTTGCAGTTGGTAGTTGTAGTTGGTAGTTGTAGTTGGCAGTTGTAGATGGTAGTTGTAGTTGGTAGTTGTAGTTGGTAGTTGTACTTGGTAGTTGTAGTTGGTAGTTGTAGTTGGTAGTTGTAGTTGGTAGTTGTAGTTGGTAGTTGTAGTTGGTAGTTGTAGTTGGTAGTTGTAGTTGGTAGTTGCAGTTGGTAGCTGTAGTTCGTAGTTGTAGTTGGTAGTTGTAGTTGGTAGTTGTAGTTCGTAGTTGTAGTTGGTAGTTGTAGTTGGTAGTTGTAGTTGGTAGTTGTAGTTGGTAGTTGCAGTTGGTAGTTGCAGTTGGTAGTTGCAGTTGGTAGTTGCAGTTGGTAGTTGCAGTTGGTAGTTGCAGTTAGCAGTTGCTGTTGGTAGTTGCAGTTGGTAGTTGCAGTTGGTAGTTGCAGTTGGTAGTTGCAGCTGGTAGTTGCAGTTGGTAGTTGCAGTTGGTAGTTGTAGTTGGTAGTTGTAGTTGGTAGTTGTACTTGGTTTGTTGTAGTTGGTAGTTGAAGTTGGTGGTTGTAGCTGGCAGTTGTAGCTTTCAGTTGTAGCTGGCAGTTGTAGCTGGCAGTTGTAGCTGGCAGTTGTAGCTGGCAGTTGTAGCTGGCAGTTGTAGCTGGCTGTTGTAGTTGGTAGTTGTAGTTGGTAGTTGTAGTTGGTAGTTGTAGCTGGTAGTTGTAGTTGGTAGTTGTAGTTGGTAGTTGTAGTTGGTAGTTGTAGTTGGTAGTTGTAGTTGGTAGTTGTACTTGGTAGTTGTAGTTGGTAGTTGTAGTTGGTAGTTGTAGTTGGTAGTTGTAGTTGGTAGTTGTAGTTGGTAGTTGTAGTTGTAGTTGTAGTTGTAGTTGGTAGTTGTAGTTGGTAGTTGTAGTTGGTAGTTGGAGTTGGTAGTTGCAGTTGGTAGTTGCAGTTGGTGGTTGCAGTTGGTAGTTGCAGTTGGTAGTTGCAGTTGGTAGTTGCAGTTGGTAGTTGCTGTTGGTGGTTGCAGATGGTAGTTGCAGTTGGTAGTTGCAGTTGGTAGTTGCAGGTGGTAGTTGCAGTTGGTAGTTGCAGTTGGTAGTGGTAGTTGGTAGTTGTACTTGGTAGTTGTAGTTGGTAGTTGTAGTTGGTAGTTGTAGTTGGTAGTTGTAGTTGGTAGTTGTTGTTGGTAGTTGTAGTTGGTAGTTGCAGTTGGTAGTTGTAGTTGGTAGTTGTAGATGGTAGTTGTAGTTGGTAGTTGTAGTTGGTAGTTGTACTTGGTAGTTGTAGTTGGTAGTTGTAGTTGGTAGTTGTAGTTGGTAGTTGTAGTTGGTAGTTGTAGTTGGTAGTTGCAGTTGGTAGCTGTAGTTCGTAGTTGTAGTTGGTAGTTGTAGTTGGTAGTTGTAGTTGGTAGTTGTAGTTGGTAGTTGTAGTTGGTAGTTGTAGTTGGTAGTTGTAGTTGGTAGTTGTAGTTGGTAGTTGTAGCTGGTAGTTGTAGTTGGTAGTTGTAGTTGGTAGTTGTAGCTGGCAGTTGTAGCTGGCAGTTGTAGCTGGCTGTTGTAGCTGGCAGTTGTAGCTGGCAGTTGTAGCTGGCAGTTGTAGCTGGTAGTTGTAGTTGGTAGTTGTTGTTGGTAGTTGTAGTTGGTAGTTGTAGTTGGTAGTTGTAGTTTGTAGTTGTAGTTGGTAGTTGTAGTTGGTAGATGTATTTGGTAGTTGTAGTTGGTCGTTGCAGTTGGTAGTTGCAGTTGGTAGCTGTAGTTCGTAGTTGTAGTTGGTAGTTGTAGTTGGTAGTTGTAGTTGGTAGTTTTAGTTGGTAGTTGTAGTTGGTAGTTGTAGTTGGTAGTTGTAGTTGGTAGTTGTAGTTGGTAGTTGTAGTTGGTAGTTGTAGTTGGTAGTTGTAGCTGGTAGTTGTAGTTGGTAGTTGTAGTTGGTAGTTGCAGTTGGTAGTTGTAGTTGGTAGTTGTAGTTGGCAGTTGTAGATGGTAGTTGTAGTTGGTAGTTGTAGTTGGTAGTTGTACTTGGTAGTTGTAGTGGGTAGTTGTAGTTGGTAGTTGTAGTTGGTAGTTGTAGTTGGTAGTTGTAGTTGGTAGTTGCAGTTGGTAGCTGTAGTTCGTAGTTGTAGTTGGTAGTTGTAGTTGGTAGTTGTAGTTCGTAGTTGTAGTTGGTAGTTGTAGTTGGTAGTTGTAGTTGGTAGTTGTAGTTGGTAGTT
Organism: Andrena hattorfiana; assembly: GCA_944738655.2. NCBI lineage: Eukaryota > Metazoa > Arthropoda > Insecta > Hymenoptera > Andrenidae > Andrena > Andrena hattorfiana. The sequence goes on along the minus strand of OX122890.1, from coordinate 48,569,440 downwards.
GTAGTTGGTAGTTGTACTTGGTTTGTTGTAGTTGGTAGTTGAAGTTGGTAGTTGTAGTTGGTAGTTGTAGTTGGTAGTTGTAGTTGGTAGTTGTAGTTGGTAGTTGTAGCTGGCTGTTGTAGCTGGCAGTTGTAGCTGGCAGTTGTAGCTTGCAGTTGTTGCTGGCAGTTGTAGCTGGCAGTTGTAGCTGGCAGTTGTAGCTGGCAGTTGTAGCTGGCAGTTGTAGCTGGCTGTTGTAGTTGGTAGTTGTAGTTGGTAGTTGTAGTTGGTAGTTGTAGCTGGTAGTTGTAGTTGGTAGTTGTAGTTGGTAGTTGCAGTTGGTAGTTGTAGTTGGTAGTTGTAGTTGGTAGTTGTAGTTGGTAGTTGTAGTTGGTAGTTGTACTTGGTAGTTATAGTTGGTAGTTGCAGTTGGTAGCTGTAGTTCGTAGTTGTAGTTGGTAGTTGTAGTTGGTAGTTGTAGTTGGTAGTTTTAGTTGGTAGTTGTAGTTGGTAGTTGTAGTTGGTAGTTGTAGTTGGTAGTTGTAGTTGGTAGTTGTAGTTGGTAGTTGTAGTTGGTAGTTGTAGCTGGTAGTTGTAGTTGGTAGTTGTAGTTGGTAGTTGCAGTTGGTAGTTGTAGTTTGTAGTTGTAGTTGGTAGTTGTAGTTGGTAGATGTATTTGGTAGTTGTAGTTGGTCGTTGCAGTTGGTAGTTGCAGTTGGTAGCTGTAGTTCGTAGTTGTAGTTGGTAGTTGTAGTTGGTAGTTGTAGTTGGTAGTTGTAGTTGGTAGTTGTAGTTGGTAGTTGTAGTTGGTAGTTGTAGTTGGTAGTTGTAGTTGGTAGTTGTAGTTGGTAGTTGTAGCTGGTAGTTGTAGTTGGTAGTTGTAGTTGGTAGTTGCAGTTGGTAGTTGTAGTTGGTAGTTGTAGTTGGCAGTTGTAGTTGGTCGTTGCAGTTGGTAGTTGCAGTTGGTAGCTGTAGTTCGTAGTTGTAGTTGGTAGTTGTAGTTGGTAGTTGTAGTTGGTAGTTGTAGTTGGTAGTTGTAGTTGGTAGTTGTAGTTGGTAGTTGTAGTTGGTAGTTGTAGTTGGTAGTTGTAGCTGGTAGTTGTAGTTGGTAGTTGTAGTTGGTAGTTGCAGTTGGTAGTTGTAGTTGGTAGTTGTAGTTGGCAGTTGTAGATGGTAGTTGTAGTTGGTAGTTGTAGTTGGTAGTTGTACTTGGTAGTTGTAGTTGGTAGTTGTAGTTGGTAGTTGTAGTTGGTAGTTGTAGTTGGTAGTTGTAGTTGGTAGTTGTAGTTGGTAGTTGTAGTTGGTAGTTGCAGTTGGTAGCTGTAGTTCGTAGTTGTAGTTGGTAGTTGTAGTTGGTAGTTGTAGTTCGTAGTTGTAGTTGGTAGTTGTAGTTGGTAGTTGTAGTTGGTAGTTGTAGTTGGTAGTTGCAGTTGGTAGTTGCAGTTGGTAGTTGCAGTTGGTAGTTGCAGTTGGTAGTTGCAGTTGGTAGTTGCAGTTAGCAGTTGCTGTTGGTAGTTGCAGTTGGTAGTTGCAGTTGGTAGTTGCAGTTGGTAGTTGCAGCTGGTAGTTGCAGTTGGTAGTTGCAGTTGGTAGTTGTAGTTGGTAGTTGTAGTTGGTAGTTGTACTTGGTTTGTTGTAGTTGGTAGTTGAAGTTGGTGGTTGTAGCTGGCAGTTGTAGCTTTCAGTTGTAGCTGGCAGTTGTAGCTGGCAGTTGTAGCTGGCAGTTGTAGCTGGCAGTTGTAGCTGGCAGTTGTAGCTGGCTGTTGTAGTTGGTAGTTGTAGTTGGTAGTTGTAGTTGGTAGTTGTAGCTGGTAGTTGTAGTTGGTAGTTGTAGTTGGTAGTTGTAGTTGGTAGTTGTAGTTGGTAGTTGTAGTTGGTAGTTGTACTTGGTAGTTGTAGTTGGTAGTTGTAGTTGGTAGTTGTAGTTGGTAGTTGTAGTTGGTAGTTGTAGTTGGTAGTTGTAGTTGTAGTTGTAGTTGTAGTTGGTAGTTGTAGTTGGTAGTTGTAGTTGGTAGTTGGAGTTGGTAGTTGCAGTTGGTAGTTGCAGTTGGTGGTTGCAGTTGGTAGTTGCAGTTGGTAGTTGCAGTTGGTAGTTGCAGTTGGTAGTTGCTGTTGGTGGTTGCAGATGGTAGTTGCAGTTGGTAGTTGCAGTTGGTAGTTGCAGGTGGTAGTTGCAGTTGGTAGTTGCAGTTGGTAGTGGTAGTTGGTAGTTGTACTTGGTAGTTGTAGTTGGTAGTTGTAGTTGGTAGTTGTAGTTGGTAGTTGTAGTTGGTAGTTGTTGTTGGTAGTTGTAGTTGGTAGTTGCAGTTGGTAGTTGTAGTTGGTAGTTGTAGATGGTAGTTGTAGTTGGTAGTTGTAGTTGGTAGTTGTACTTGGTAGTTGTAGTTGGTAGTTGTAGTTGGTAGTTGTAGTTGGTAGTTGTAGTTGGTAGTTGTAGTTGGTAGTTGCAGTTGGTAGCTGTAGTTCGTAGTTGTAGTTGGTAGTTGTAGTTGGTAGTTGTAGTTGGTAGTTGTAGTTGGTAGTTGTAGTTGGTAGTTGTAGTTGGTAGTTGTAGTTGGTAGTTGTAGTTGGTAGTTGTAGCTGGTAGTTGTAGTTGGTAGTTGTAGTTGGTAGTTGTAGCTGGCAGTTGTAGCTGGCAGTTGTAGCTGGCTGTTGTAGCTGGCAGTTGTAGCTGGCAGTTGTAGCTGGCAGTTGTAGCTGGTAGTTGTAGTTGGTAGTTGTTGTTGGTAGTTGTAGTTGGTAGTTGTAGTTGGTAGTTGTAGTTTGTAGTTGTAGTTGGTAGTTGTAGTTGGTAGATGTATTTGGTAGTTGTAGTTGGTCGTTGCAGTTGGTAGTTGCAGTTGGTAGCTGTAGTTCGTAGTTGTAGTTGGTAGTTGTAGTTGGTAGTTGTAGTTGGTAGTTTTAGTTGGTAGTTGTAGTTGGTAGTTGTAGTTGGTAGTTGTAGTTGGTAGTTGTAGTTGGTAGTTGTAGTTGGTAGTTGTAGTTGGTAGTTGTAGCTGGTAGTTGTAGTTGGTAGTTGTAGTTGGTAGTTGCAGTTGGTAGTTGTAGTTGGTAGTTGTAGTTGGCAGTTGTAGATGGTAGTTGTAGTTGGTAGTTGTAGTTGGTAGTTGTACTTGGTAGTTGTAGTGGGTAGTTGTAGTTGGTAGTTGTAGTTGGTAGTTGTAGTTGGTAGTTGTAGTTGGTAGTTGCAGTTGGTAGCTGTAGTTCGTAGTTGTAGTTGGTAGTTGTAGTTGGTAGTTGTAGTTCGTAGTTGTAGTTGGTAGTTGTAGTTGGTAGTTGTAGTTGGTAGTTGTAGTTGGTAGTTGTAGTTGGTAGTTGTACTTGGTTTGTTGTAGTTGGTAGTTGAAGTTGGTAGTTGTAGTTGGTAGTTGTAGTTGGTAGTTGTAGTTGGTAGTTGTAGTTGGTAGTTGTAGCTGGCTGTTGTAGCTGGCAGTTGTAGCTGGCAGTTGTAGCTTGCAGTTGTTGCTGGCAGTTGTAGCTGGCAGTTGTAGCTGGCAGTTGTAGCTGGCAGTTGTAGCTGGCAGTTGTAGCTGGCTGTTGTAGTTGGTAGTTGTAGTTGGTAGTTGTAGTTGGTAGTTGTAGCTGGTAGTTGTAGTTGGTAGTTGTAGTTGGTAGTTGCAGTTGGTAGTTGTAGTTGGTAGTTGTAGTTGGTAGTTGTAGTTGGTAGTTGTAGTTGGTAGTTGTACTTGGTAGTTATAGTTGGTAGTTGTAGTTGGTAGTTGTAGTTGGTAGTTGTAGTTGGTAGTTGTAGTTGGTAGTTGTAGTTGGTAGTTGCAGTTGGTAGCTGTAGTTCGTAGTTGTAGTTGGTAGTTGTAGTTGGTAGTTGTAGTTGGTAGTTGTAGTTGGTAGTTGTAGTTGGTAGTTGTAGTTGGTAGTTGTAGTTGGTAGTTGTAGTTGGTAGTTGTAGTTGGTAGTTGTAGTTGGTAGTTGTAGCTGGTAGTTGTAGTTGGTAGTTGTAGTTGGTAGTTGTAGTTGGTAGTTGTAGTTGGTAGTTGTAGTTGGTAGTTGCAGTTGGTAGTTGCAGTTGGTAGTTGCAGTTGGTAGTTGCAGTTGGTAGTTGCAGTTGGTAGTTGCAGTTGGTAGTTGTAGTTGGTAGTTGTAGCTGGTAGTTGTAGCTGGTAGTTGTAGTTGGTAGTTGCAGTTGGTAGTTGTAGTTGGTAGTTGTAGTTGGTAGTTGTAGTTGGTAGTTGTAGCTTTCAGTTGTAGCTGGCAGTTGTAGCTGGCAGTTGTAGCTGGCAGTTGTAGCTGGCAGTTGTAGCTGGCAGTTGTAGCTGGCTGTTGTAGTTGGTAGTTGTAGTTGGTAGTTGTAGTTGGTAGTTGTAGTTGGTAGTTGTAGTTGGTAGTTGTAGTTGGTAGTTGTAGTTGGTAGTTGTAGTTGGTAGTTGTAGTTGGTAGTTGCAGTTGGTAGTTGTAGTTGGTAGTTGTAGTTGGTAGTTGCAGTTGGTACTTGCAGTTGGTAGTTGTAGTTGGTAGTTGTAGTTGGTAGTTGTAGTTGGTAGTTGTAGTTGGTTTGTTGTTGTTGGTTTGTTGTAGTTGGTAGTTGTAGTTGGTAGTTGTAGTTGGTAGTTGTAGTTGGTAGTTGTAGTTGGTAGTTGTAGTTGGTAGTTGTAGTTGGTAGTTGTAGTTGGTAGTTGAAGTTGGTAGTTGTAGCTGGCTGTTGTAGCTGGCAGTTGTAGCTGGCAGTTGTAGCTGGCAGTTGTAGCTTGCAGTTGTAGCTGGCAGTTGTAGCTGGCAGTTGTAACTGGCATTTGTAGCTGGCAGTTGTAGCTGGCCGTTGTAGCTGGCTGTTGTAGCTGGCAGTTGTAGCTGGCAGTTGTAGCTGGCAGTTGTAGCTGGCAGTTGTAGCTCGTAGTTGTAGTTGGTAGTTGTAGTTGGTAGTTGTAGTTGGTAGTTGTAGTTTGTAGTTGTAGTTGGTAGTTGTAGTTGGTAGTTGTAGTTGGTAGATGTATTTGGTAGTTGTAGTTGGTCGTTGGAGTTGGTAGTTGCAGTTGGTAGTCGCAGTTGGTAGTTGCAGTTGGTAGTTGCAGGTGGTAGTTGCAGTTGGTAGTTGTAGTTGGTAGTTGTAGTTGGTAGTTGTAGTTGGTAGTTGTAGTTGGTAGTTGTAGTTGGTAGTTGTAGTTGGTAGTTGTAGTTGGTAGTTGTAGTTGTAGTTGTAGTTGTAGTTGTTGTTGTAGTTGTAGTGGTAGTTGTAGTTGTAGTTGTAGTTGTAGTTGTAGTTGTAGTTGTAGTTGTAGTTGTAGTTGTAGTTGTAGTTGTAGTTGTAGTTGTTGTTGTTGCTGTTGTTGTTGTTGTTGTTGTTATTGTTGTAGTTGTTGTTGTGGTTGTAGTTGTTGGTGTGTCGTTGTCGTTGTCGTTGTCGTTGTTGTTGTCGTTGTTGTCGTTGTTGTCGTTGTTGTCGTTGCTGTCGTTGTTGTCGTTGTTGTCGTTGCTGTCGTTGCTGTCGTTGCTTTCGTTGCTGTCGTTGCTGTCGTTGTTGTCGTTGTTGTCGTTGTTGCCGTTGTTGCCGTGGTTGTCGTTGTTGTCGTTGTTGTCGTTGTTGTCGTTGTTGTCGTTGTTGTCGTTGTTGTCGTTGTTGTTATTGTAGTTGTTCTCGTTGTTGTCGTCGTTGTCGTCGTTGTCGTCGTTGTCGTCGTTGTTCTCGTTGTTGTTGTTGTTGTCGTTGTTGTCGTTGTTGTTGTTGTTGCTGTTGTTGTTGTAGTTGTAGTTGTTGTTGTAGTTGTTGTTGTTGTTGTAGTTGTAGTTGTAGTTGTAGTTGTAGTTGTAGTTGTTGTTGTTGTTGTAGTTGTAGTTGTAGTAGTAGTTGTAGTTGTAGGTGTAGTTGTAGTTGTAGTTGTAGTTGTAGTTGTTGTTGTAGTTGTTGTTGTAGTTGTAGTTGTAGTTGCAGTTGTAGTTGTAGTTGTAGTTGTAGTTGTAGTCGTAGTTGTAGTTGTAGTTGTAGATGTAGTTGTAGTTGGTAGTTGTAGTTGGTAGTTGTAGTTGGTAGTTGGTAGTTGTAGTTGTAGTTGTAGTTGGTAGTTGTAGTTGGTAGTTGTAGTTGGTAGTTGTAGTTGGTAGTTGTAGTTGGTAGTTGTAGTTGGTAGTTGTAGTTGGTAGTTGTAGTTGTAGTTGTAGTTGTAGTTGATAGTTGTAGTTGGTAGTTGTAGTTGGTAGTCGTAGTTGGTAGTTGTAGTTGGTAGTTGTAGTTGGTAGTTGTAGTTCGTAGTTGTAGTTGGTAGTTGTTGTTGGTAGTTGTAGTTGGTAGTTGTAGTTGGTAGTTGTAGTTGGTAGTTGTAGTTGGTAGTTGTAGTTGGTAGTTGTAGTTTGTAGTTGTAGTTGGTAGATGTATTTGGTAGTTGTAGTTGGTCGTTGGAGTTGGTAGTTGCAGTTGGTAGTTGCAGTTGGTAGTTGTAGTTGTTGTTGTAGTTGGTAGTTGTAGTTGTAGTTGTAGTTGTAGTTGTAGTTGTTGTTGTAGTTGGTAGTTGTAGTTGGTAGTTGTAGTTGGTAGTTGTAGTTGGTAGTTCTAGTTGGTTTGTTGTAGTTGGTAGTTGCAGTTGGTAGTTGCAGTTGGTAGTTGCAGTTGGTAGTTGTAGTTGGTAGTTGCAGTTGGTAGTTGCAGTTGGTAGTTGCAGTTGGTAGTTGCAGTTGGTAGTTGCAGTTGGTAGTTGCAGTTGGTACTTGCAGTTGGTAGTTGTAGTTGGTAGTTGTAGTTGGTAGTTGTAGTTGGTTTGTTGTAGTTGGTTTGTTGTAGTTGGTAGTTGTAGTTGGTAGTTGTAGTTGGTAGTTGTAGTTGGTAGTTGTAGTTGGTAGTTGTAGTTGGTAGTTGTAGTTGGTAGTTGAAGTTGGTAGTTGTAGCTGGCTGTTGTAGCTGGCTGTTGTAGCTGGCAGTTGTAGCTGGCAGTTGTAGCTGGCAGTTGTAGCTTGCAGTTGTAGCTGGCAGTTGTAGCTGGCAGTTGTAACTGGCATTTGTAGCTGGCAGTTGTAGCTGGCAGTTGTAGCTGGCTGTTGTAGCTGGCAGTTGTAGCTGGCAGTTGTAGCTGGCAGTTGTAGCTGGCAGTTGTAGCTCGTAGTTGTAGTTGGTAGTTGTAGTTGGTAGTTGCAGTTGGTAGTTGTAGTTTGTAGTTGTAGTTGGTAGTTGTAGTTGGTAGTTGTAGTTGGTAGATGTATTTGGTAGTTGTAGTTGGTCGTTGGAGTTGGTAGTTGCAGTTGGTAGTCGCAGTTGGTAGTTGCAGTTGGTAGTTGCAGGTGGTAGTTGCAGTTGGTAGTTGTAGTTGGTAGTTGTAGTTGGTAGTTGTAGTTGGTAGTTGTAGTTGGTAGTTGTAGTTGGTAGTTGTAGTTGGTAGTTGTAGTTGGTAGTTGTAGTTGTAGTTGTAGTTGTAGTTGTTGTTGTAGTTGTAGTTGTAGTTGTAGTTGTAGTTGTAGTTGTAGTTGTAGTTGTAGTTGTAGTTGTAGTTGTAGTTGTAGTTGTAGTTGTAGTTGTAGTTGTAGTTGTTGTTGTTGCTGTTGTTGTTGTTGTTGTTGTTATTGTTGTAGTTGTTGTTGTGGTTGTAGTTGTTGGTGTGTCGTTGTCGTTGTCGTTGTCGTTGTTGTTGTCGTTGTTGTCGTTGTTGTCGTTGTTGTCGTTGCTGTCGTTGTTGTCGTTGTTGTCGTTGCTGTCGTTGCTGTCGTTGCTTTCGTTGCTGTCGTTGCTGTCGTTGTTGTCGTTGTTGTCGTTGTTGCCGTTGTTGCCGTGGTTGTCGTTGTTGTCGTTGTTGTCGTTGTTGTCGTTGTTGTCGTTGTTGTCGTTGTTGTCGTTGTTGTTATTGTAGTTGTTCTCGTTGTTGTCGTCGTTGTCGTCGTTGTCGTCGTTGTCGTCGTTGTCGTCGTTGTTCTCGTTGTTGTTGTTGTTGTCGTTGTTGTCGTTGTTGTTGTTGTTGCTGTTGTTGTTGTAGTTGTAGTTGTTGTTGTAGTTTTTGTTGTTGTTGTAGTTGTAGTTGTAGTTGTAGTTGTAGTTGTAGTTGTTGTTGTTGTTGTAGTTGTAGTTGTAGTAGTAGTTGTAGTTGTAGGTGTAGTTGTAGTTGTAGTTGTAGTTGTAGTTGTTGTTGTAGTTGTTGTTGTAGTTGTAGTTGTAGTTGTAGTTGCAGTTGTAGTTGTAGTTGTAGTTGTAGTTGTAGTCGTAGTTGTAGTTGTAGTTGTAGATGTAGTTGTAGTTGGTAGTTATAGTTGGTAGTTGTAGTTGGTAGTTGGTAGTTGTAGTTGTAGTTGTAGTTGGTAGTTGTAGTTGGTAGTTGTAGTTGGTAGTTGTAGTTGGTAGTTGTAGTTGGTAGTTGTAGTTGGTAGTTGTAGTTGGTAGTTGTAGTTGTAGTTGTAGTTGTAGTTGATAGTTGTAGTTGGTAGTTGTAGTTGGTAGTCGTAGTTGGTAGTTGTAGTTGGTAGTTGTAGTTGGTAGTTGTAGTTCGTAGTTGTAGTTGGTAGTTGTTGTTGGTAGTTGTAGTTGGTAGTTGTAGTTGGTAGTTGTAGTTGGTAGTTGTAGTTGGTAGTTGTAGTTGGTAGTTGTAGTTGGTAGTTGTAGTTGGTAGTTGTAGTTGGTAGTTGTAGTTTGTAGTTGTAGTTCGTAGTTGTAGATGGTAGTTGTAGTTGGTAGTTGTAGTTGGTAGTTGTAGTTGGTAGTTGTAGTTGGTAGTTGTAGTTGGCAGTTGTAGTTGGTAGTTGTAGTTGGTAGTTGTAGTTGGTAGTTGTAGTTGTAGCTGTAGTTGATAGTTGTAGTTGGTAGTTGTAGTTGGTAGTTGTAGTTGGTAGTTGTAGTTTGTAGTTGTAGTTGGTAGTTGTAGTTGGTAGTTGTAGTTGTAGTTGTAGTTGGTAGTTGTAGTTGGTAGTTGTAGTTGGTAGTTGGAGTTGGTAGTTGCAGTTGGTAGTTGCAGTTAGTAGTTGCAGTTGGTAGTTGTAGTTGGTAGTTGTAGTTGGTAGTTGTAGTTGGTAGTTGTAGTTGGTAGTTGTAGTTGGTAGTTGTAGTTGGTAGTTGTAGTTGGTAGTTGTAGTTGGTAGTTGTAGTTGGTAGTTGTAGTTGGTAGTTGTAGTTGGTAGTTGCAGTTGGTAGTTGTAGTTGGTAGTTGTAGTTGGTAGTTGCAGTTGGTACTTGCAGTTGGTAGTTGTAGTTGGTAGTTGTAGTTGGTAGTTGTAGTTGGTAGTTGTAGTTGGTTTGTTGTAGTTGGTTTGTTGTAGTTGGTAGTTGTAGTTGGTAGTTGTAGTTGGTAGTTGTAGTTGGTAGTTGTAGTTGGTAGTTGTAGTTGGTAGTTGTAGTTGGTAGTTGTAGTTGGTAGTTGAAGTTGGTAGTTGTAGCTGGCTGTTGTAGCTGGCAGTTGTAGCTGGCAGTTGTAGCTGGCAGTTGTAGCTTGCAGTTGTAGCTGGCAGTTGTAGCTGGCAGTTGTAACTGGCATTTGTAGCTGGCAGTTGTAGCTGGCCGTTGTAGCTGGCTGTTGTAGCTGGCAGTTGTAGCTGGCAGTTGTAGCTGGCAGTTGTAGCTGGCAGTTGTAGCTCGTAGTTGTAGTTGGTAGTTGTAGTTGGTAGTTGTAGTTGGTAGTTGTAGTTTGTAGTTGTAGTTGGTAGTTGTAGTTGGTAGTTGTAGTTGGTAGATGTATTTGGTAGTTGTAGTTGGTCGTTGGAGTTGGTAGTTGCAGTTGGTAGTCGCAGTTGGTAGTTGCAGTTGGTAGTTGCAGGTGGTAGTTGCAGTTGGTAGTTGTAGTTGGTAGTTGTAGTTGGTAGTTGTAGTTGGTAGTTGTAGTTGGTAGTTGTAGTTGGTAGTTGTAGTTGGTAGTTGTAGTTGGTAGTTGTAGTTGTAGTTGTAGTTGTAGTTGTTGTTGTAGTTGTAGTGGTAGTGGTAGTTGTATTTGTAGTTGTAGTTGTAGTTGTAGTTGTAGTTGTAGTTGTAGTTGTAGTTGTAGTTGTTGTTGTTGCTGTTGTTGTTGTTGTTGTTGTTATTGTTGTAGTTGTTGTTGTGGTTGTAGTTGTTGGTGTGTCGTTGTCGTTGTCGTTGTCGTTGTTGTTGTCGTTGTTGTCGTTGTTGTCGTTGTTGTCGTTGCGGTCGTTGTTGTCGTTGTTGTCGTTGCTGTCGTTGCTGTCGTTGCTTTCGTTGCTGTCGTTGCTGTCGTTGTTGTCGTTGTTGTCGTTGTTGCCGTTGTTGCCGTGGTTGTCGTTGTTGTCGTTGTTGTCGTTGTTGTCGTTGTTGTCGTTGTTGTCGTTGTTGTCGTTGTTGTTATTGTAGTTGTTCTCGTTGTTGTCGTCGTTGTCGTCGTTGTCGTCGTTGTCGTCGTTGTTCTCGTTGTTGTTGTTGTTGTCGTTGTTGTCGTTGTTGTTGTTGTTGCTGTTGTTGTTGTAGTTGTAGTTGTTGTTGTAGTTGTTGTTGTTGTTGTAGTTGTAGTTGTAGTTGTAGTTGTAGTTGTAGTTGTTGTTGTTGTTGTAGTTGTAGTTGTAGTAGTAGTTGTAGTTGTAGGTGTAGTTGTAGTTGTAGTTGTAGTTGTAGTTGTTGTTGTAGTTGTTGTTGTAGTTGTAGTTGTAGTTGTAGTTGCAGTTGTAGTTGTAGTTGTAGTTGTAGTTGTAGTCGTAGTTGTAGTTGTAGTTGTAGATGTAGTTGTAGTTGGTAGTTGTAGTTGGTAGTTGTAGTTGGTAGTTGGTAGTTGTAGTTGTAGTTGTAGTTGGTAGTTGTAGTTGGTAGTTGTAGTTGGTAGTTGTAGTTGGTAGTTGTAGTTGGTAGTTGTAGTTGGTAGTTGTAGTTGGTAGTTGTAGTTGTAGTTGTAGTTGTAGTTGATAGTTGTAGTTGGTAGTTGTAGTTGGTAGTCGTAGTTGGTAGTTGTAGTTGGTAGTTGTAGTTGGTAGTTGTAGTTCGTAGTTGTAGTTGGTAGTTGTTGTTGGTAGTTGTAGTTGGTAGTTGTAGTTGGTAGTTGTAGTTGGTAGTTGTAGTTGGTAGTTGTAGTTGGTAGTTGTAGTTGGTAGTTGTAGTTGGTAGTTGTAGTTTGTAGTTGTAGTTGGTAGTTGTAGATGGTAGTTGTAGTTGGTAGTTGTAGTTGGTAGTTGTAGTTGGTAGTTGTAGTTGGTAGTTGTAGTTGGCAGTTGTAGTTGGTAGTTGTAGTTGGTAGTTGTAGTTGGTAGTTGTAGTTGTAGCTGTAGTTGATAGTTGTAGTTGGTAGTTGTAGTTGGTAGTTGTAGTTGGTAGTTGTAGTTGGTAGTTGTAGTTGGTAGTTGTAGTTGGTAGTTGTAGTTGTAGTTGTAGTTGGTAGTTGTAGTTGGTAGTTGTAGTTGGTAGTTGGAGTTGGTAGTTGCAGTTGGTAGTTGCAGTTAGTAGTTGCAGTTGGTAGTTGTAGTTGGTAGTTGTAGTTGGTAGTTGTAGTTGGTAGTTGTAGTTGGTAGTTGTAGTTGGTAGTTGTAGTTGGTAGTTGTAGTTGGTAGTTGTAGTTGGTAGTTGTAGTTGGTAGTTGTAGTTGGTAGTTGTAGTTGGTAGTTGCAGTTGGTAGTTGTAGTTGGTAGTTGTAGTTGGTAGTGGTAGTTGGTAGTTGTAGTTGGTAGTTGTAGCTGGCAGTTGTAGCTGGCAGTTGTAGCTGGCTGTTGTAGCTGGCAGTTGTAGCTGGCAGTTGTAGCTGGCAGTTGTAGCTGGTAGTTGTAGTTGGTAGTTGTAGTTGGTAGTTGTAGTTGGTAGTTGTAGTTGGTAGTTGTAGTTTGTAGTTGTAGTTGGTAGTTGTAGTTGGTAGATGTATTTGGTAGTTGTAGTTGGTCGTTGGAGTTGGTAGTTGCAGTTGGTAGTTGCAGTTGGTAGTTGTAGTTGTTGTTGTAGTTGGTAGTTGTAGTTGTAGTTGTAGTTGTAGTTGTTGTTGTAGTTGGTAGTTGTAGTTGGTAGTTGTAGTTGGTAGTTGTAGTTGGTAGTTGTAGTTGGTAGTTCTAGTTGATTTGTGGTAGTTGGTAGTTGCAGTTGGTAGTTGCAGTTGGTAGTTGTAGTTCCAGTTGGTAGTTGTAGTTGTTGTTGTTTTTGTAGTTGTTGTTGTTGCAGTTGTTGTTGTTGTTGTAGTTGTTGTTGTTGTTGTAGTTGTTGTTGTTGTTGTAGTTGTAGTTGTAGTTGCAGTTGGTAGTTTTAGTTGGTAGTTGTAGTTGGTAGTTGTAATTGCAGTTGTTGTTGTAGTTGTAGTTGTAGTTGTAGTTGTAGTTGTAGTTGTAGTTGTAGTTGTAGTTGGTAGTTGTAGTTGGTAGTTGTAGTTGGTAGTTGTAGTTGGTAGCTGTAGTTGGTAGTTGTAGTTGGTAGTTGTACTTGGTAGGTGTAGTTGGTAGTTGTAGTTGGTAGTTGTAGTTGGTAGTTGTAGTTGGTAGTTGTAGTTGTTAGTTGCAGTTGGTAGTTGCAGTTGGTAGCTGTAGTTTGTAGTTGTAGTTGGTAGTTGTAGTTGGTAGTTGTAGTTGGTAGTTGTAGTTGGTAGTTGTAGTTGCTAGTTGTAGTTGGTAGTTGTAGTTGGTAGTTGTAGTTGGTAGTTGTAGCTGGTAGTTGTAGTTGGTAGTTGTAGTTGGTAGTTGCAGTTGGTAGTTGTAGTTGGTAGTTGTAGTTGGTAGTTGTAGTTGGTAGTTGTAGTTGGTAGTTGTAGTTGGCAGTTGTAGTTGGTAGTTGTAGTTGGTAGTTGTAGTTGGTAGTTGTAGTTGTAGCTGTAGTTGATAGTTGTAGTTGGTAGTTGTAGTTGTAGTTGTAGTTGGTAGTTGTAGTTGGTAGTTGTAGTTGGTAGTTGTAGTTGGTAGTTGTAGTTGGTAGTTGTAGTTGGTAGTTGTAGTTGGTAGTTGTAGTTGTAGTTGTAGTTGTAGTTGTAGTTGATAGTTGTAGTTGGTAGTTGTAGTTGGTAGTCGTAGTTGGTAGTTGTAGTTGGTATTTGTAGTTGGTAGTTGTAGTTCGTAGTTGTAGTTGGTAGTTGTTGTTGGTAGTTGTAGTTGGTAGTTGTAGTTGGTAGTTGTAGTTGGTAGTTGTAGTTGGTAGTTGTAGTTGGTAGTTGGTAGTTGTAGTTGTAGTTGGTAGTTGTAGTTGGTAGTTGTAGTTGGTAGTTGTAGTTGGTAGTTGTAGTTGGTAGTTGTAGTTGGTAGTTGTAGTTGTAGTTGTAGTTGTAGTTGATAGTTGTAGTTGGTAGTTGTAGTTGGTAGTCGTAGTTGGTAGTTGTAGTTGGTAGTTGTAGTTGGTAGTTGTAGTTCGTAGTTGTAGTTGGTAGTTGTTGTTGGTAGTTGTAGTTGGTAGTTGTAGTTGGTAGTTGTAGTTGGTAGTTGTAGTTGGTAGTTGTAGTTGGTAGTTGTAGTTGGTAGTTGTAGTTGGTAGTTGTAGTTGGTAGTTGTTGTTGGTAGTTGTAGTTGGTAGTTGCAGTTGGTAGTTGTACTTGGTAGTTGTAGATGGTAGTTGTAGTTGGTAGTTGTAGTTGGTAGTTGTAGCTGGCAGTTGTAGCTGGCAGTTGTAGCTGGCTGTTGTAGCTGGCAGTTGTAGCTGGCAGTTGTAGCTGGCAGTTGTAGCTGGTAGTTGTAGTTGGTAGTTGTAGTTGGTAGTTGTAGTTGGTAGTTGTAGTTGGTAGTTGTAGTTTGTAGTTGTAGTTTGTAGTTGTAGTTGGTAGTTGTAGTTGGTAGATGTATTTGGTAGTTGTAGTTGGTCGTTGGAGTTGGTAGTTGCAGTTGGTAGTTGCAGTTGGTAGTTGTAGTTGTTGTTGTAGTTGGTAGGTGTAGTTGTAGTTGTAGTTGTAGTTGTAGTTGTTGTTGTAGTTGGTAGTTGTAGTTGGTAGTTGTAGTTGGTAGTTGTAGTTGGTAGTTGTAGTTGGCTTGTTGTAGTTGGTAGTTGCAGTTGGTAGTTGCAGTTGGTAGTTGCAGTTGGTAGTTGTAGTTCCAGTTGGTAGTTGTAGTTGTTGTTTTTGTAGTTGTTGTTGTTGTAGTTGTTGTTGTTGTTGTAGTTGTTGTTGTTGTAGTTGTACTTGTAGTTGCAGTTGGTAGTTGTAGTTGGTAGTTGTAGTTGGTAGTTGTAGTTGTAGTTGTTGTAGTTGTAGTTGTAGATGTAGTTGTAGTTGTAGTTGGTAGTTGTAGTTGGTAGTTGTAGTTGGCAGTTGTAGATGGTTGTTGTAGTTGGTAGTTGTAGTTGGTAGTTGTACTTGGTAGTTGTAGTTGGTAGTTGTAGTTGGTAGTTGTAGTTGGTAGTTGTAGTTGGTAGTTGCAGTTGGTAGCTGTAGTTCGTAGTTGTAGTTGGTAGTTGTAGTTGGTAGTTGTAGTTGGTAGTTGTAGTTGGTAGTTGTAGTTGGTAGTTGTAGTTGGTAGTTGTAGTTGGTAATTGTAGTTGTTAGTTGTAGTTGGTAGTTGTAGCTGGTAGTTGTAGTTGGTAGTTGTAGTTGGTAGTTGCAGTTGGTAGTTGTAGTTGGTAGTTGTAGTTGGTAGTTGTAGTTGGTAGTTGTAGTTGGTAGTTGTAGTTGGTAGTTGTAGTTGGTAGTTGTAGTTGGTAGTTGCAGTTGGTAGCTGTAGTTGGTAGTTGTAGTTGGTAGTTGTAGTTGGTAGTTGTAGTTGGTAGTTGTAGTTGTAGTGGTTGTTGTAGTTGTAGTTGTAGTTGTAGTTGTAGTTGTAGTTGTACTTGTAGTTGTAGTTGTAGTTGGTAGTTGTAGTTGGTAGTTGTAGTTGGTAGTTGTAGTTGGTAGTTGTAGTTGGTAGTTGTAGTTGTAGTTGTTGTTGTAGTTGTAGTTGTAGTTGTAGTTGTAGTTGTAGTTGTAGTTGTAGTTGGTAGTTGTAGTTGGTAGTTGTAGTTGGTAGTTGTAGATGGTAGTTGTAGTTGGTAGTTGTAGTTGGTAGTTGTACTTGGTAGTTGTAGTTGGTAGTTGTAGTTGGTAGTTGTAGTTGGTAGTTGTAGTTGGTAGTTGTAGTTGGTAGTTGCAGTTGGTAGCTGTAGTTCGTAGTTGTAGTTGGTAGTTGTAGTTGGTAGTTGTAGTTGGTAGTTGCAGTTGGTAGTTGTAGTTGGTAGTTGTAGTTGGTAGTTGTAGTTGGTAGTTGTAGTTGGTAGTTGTAGCTGGTAGTTGTAGTTGGTAGTTGTAGTTGGTAGTTGTAGCTGGCAGTTGTAGCTGGCAGTTGTAGCTGGCTGTTGTAGCTGGCAGTTGTAGCTGGCAGTTGTAGCTGGCAGTTGTAGCTGGTAGTTGTAGTTGGTAGTTGTTGTTGGTAGTTGTAGTTGGTAGTTGTAGTTGGTAGTTGTAGTTTGTAGTTGTAGTTGGTAGTTGTAGTTGGTAGATGTATTTGGTAGTTGTAGTTGGTCGTTGCAGTTGGTAGTTGCAGTTGGTAGCTGTAGTTCGTAGTTGTAGTTGGTAGTTGTAGTTGGTAGTTGTAGTTGGTAGTTGTAGTTGGTAGTTGTAGTTGGTAGTTGTAGTTGGTAGTTGTAGTTGGTAGTTGTAGCTGGTAGTTGTAGTTGGTAGTTGTAGTTGGTAGTTGCAGTTGGTAGTTGTAGTTGGTAGTTGTAGTTGGCAGTTGTAGATGGTAGTTGTAGTTGGTAGTTGTAGTTGGTAGTTGTACTTGGTAGTTGTAGTTGGTAGTTGTAGTTGGTAGTTGTAGTTGGTAGTTGTAGTTGGTAGTTGTAGTTGGTAGTTGTAGTTGGTAGTTGTAGTTGGTAGTTGCAGTTGGTAGCTGTAGTTCGTAGTTGTAGTTGGTAGTTGTAGTTGGTAGTTGTAGTTCGTAGTTGTAGTTGGTAGTTGTAGTTGGTAGTTGTAGTTGGTAGTTGTAGTTGGTAGTTGCAGTTGGTAGTTGCAGTTGGTAGTTGCAGTTGGTAGTTGCAGTTGGTAGTTGCAGTTGGTAGTTGCAGTTAGCAGTTGCTGTTGGTAGTTGCAGTTGGTAGTTGCAGTTGGTAGTTGCAGTTGGTAGTTGCAGCTGGTAGTTGCAGTTGGTAGTTGCAGTTGGTAGTTGTAGTTGGTAGTTGTAGTTGGTAGTTGTACTTGGTTTGTTGTAGTTGGTAGTTGAAGTTGGTGGTTGTAGCTGGCAGTTGTAGCTTTCAGTTGTAGCTGGCAGTTGTAGCTGGCAGTTGTAGCTGGCAGTTGTAGCTGGCAGTTGTAGCTGGCAGTTGTAGCTGGCTGTTGTAGTTGGTAGTTGTAGTTGGTAGTTGTAGTTGGTAGTTGTAGCTGGTAGTTGTAGTTGGTAGTTGTAGTTGGTAGTTGTAGTTGGTAGTTGTAGTTGGTAGTTGTAGTTGGTAGTTGTACTTGGTAGTTGTAGTTGGTAGTTGTAGTTGGTAGTTGTAGTTGGTAGTTGTAGTTGGTAGTTGTAGTTGGTAGTTGTAGTTGTAGTTGTAGTTGTAGTTGGTAGTTGTAGTTGGTAGTTGTAGTTGGTAGTTGGAGTTGGTAGTTGCAGTTGGTAGTTGCAGTTGGTGGTTGCAGTTGGTAGTTGCAGTTGGTAGTTGCAGTTGGTAGTTGCAGTTGGTAGTTGCTGTTGGTGGTTGCAGATGGTAGTTGCAGTTGGTAGTTGCAGTTGGTAGTTGCAGGTGGTAGTTGCAGTTGGTAGTTGCAGTTGGTAGTGGTAGTTGGTAGTTGTACTTGGTAGTTGTAGTTGGTAGTTGTAGTTGGTAGTTGTAGTTGGTAGTTGTAGTTGGTAGTTGTTGTTGGTAGTTGTAGTTGGTAGTTGCAGTTGGTAGTTGTAGTTGGTAGTTGTAGATGGTAGTTGTAGTTGGTAGTTGTAGTTGGTAGTTGTAGCTGGCAGTTGTAGCTGGCAGTTGTAGCTGGCTGTTGTAGCTGGCAGTTGTAGCTGGCAGTTGTAGCTGGCAGTTGTAGCTGGTAGTTGTAGTTGGTAGTTGTTGTTGGTAGTTGTAGTTGGTAGTTGTAGTTGGTAGTTGTAGTTTGTAGTTGTAGTTGGTAGTTGTAGTTGGTAGATGTATTTGGTAGTTGTAGTTGGTCGTTGCAGTTGGTAGTTGCAGTTGGTAGCTGTAGTTCGTAGTTGTAGTTGGTAGTTGTAGTTGGTAGTTGTAGTTGGTAGTTGTAGTTGGTAGTTGTAGTTGGTAGTTGTAGTTGGTAGTTGTAGTTGGTAGTTGTAGTTGGTAGTTGTAGCTGGTAGTTGTAGTTGGTAGTTGTAGTTGGTAGTTGCAGTTGGTAGTTGTAGTTGGTAGTTGTAGTTGGCAGTTGTAGATGGTAGTTGTAGTTGGTAGTTGTAGTTGGTAGTTGTACTTGGTAGTTGTAGTGGGTAGTTGTAGTTGGTAGTTGTAGTTGGTAGTTGTAGTTGGTAGTTGTAGTTGGTAGTTGCAGTTGGTAGCTGTAGTTCGTAGTTGTAGTTGGTAGTTGTAGTTGGTAGTTGTAGTTCGTAGTTGTAGTTGGTAGTTGTAGTTGGTAGTTGTAGTTGGTAGTTGTAGTTGGTAGTTGCAGTTGGTAGCTGTAGTTCGTAGTTGTAGTTGGTAGTTGTAGTTGGTAGTTGTAGTTGGTAGTTGTAGTTGGTAGTTGTAGTTGGTAGTTGTAGTTGGTAGTTGTAGTTGGTAGTTGTAGTTGGTAGTTGTAGTTGGTAGTTGTAGTTGGTAGTTGTAGCTGGTAGTTGTAGTTGGTAGTTGTAGTTGGTAGTTGTAGTTGGTAGTTGTAGTTGGTAGTTGTAGTTGGTAGTTGCAGTTGGTAGTTGCAGTTGGTAGTTGCAGCTGGTAGTTGCAGTTGGTAGCTGCAGTTGGTAGTTGCAGTTGGTAGTTGTAGTTGGTAGTTGTAGCTGGTAGTTGTAGCTGGTAGTTGTAGTTGGTAGTTGCAGTTGGTAGTTGTAGTTGGTAGTTGTAGTTGGTAGTTGTAGTTGGTAGTTGTAGCTTTCAGTTGTAGCTGGCAGTTGTAGCTGGCAGTTGTAGCTGGCAGTTGTAGCTGGCAGTTGTAGCTGGCAGTTGTAGCTGGCTGTTGTAGTTGGTAGTTGTAGTTGGTAGTTGTAGTTGGTAGTTGTAGTTGGTAGTTGTAGTTGGTAGTTGTAGTTGGTAGTTGTAGTTGGTAGTTGTAGTTGGTAGTTGTAGTTGGTAGTTGCAGTTGGTAGTTGTAGTTGGTAGTTGTAGTTGGTAGTTGCAGTTGGTACTTGCAGTTGGTAGTTGTAGTTGGTAGTTGTAGTTGGTAGTTGTAGTTGGTAGTTGTAGTTGGTTTGTTGTTGTTGGTTTGTTGTAGTTGGTAGTTGTAGTTGGTAGTTGTAGTTGGTAGTTGTAGTTGGTAGTTGTAGTTGGTAGTTGTAGTTGGTAGTTGTAGTTGGTAGTTGTAGTTGGTAGTTGAAGTTGGTAGTTGTAGCTGGCTGTTGTAGCTGGCAGTTGTAGCTGGCAGTTGTAGCTGGCAGTTGTAGCTTGCAGTTGTAGCTGGCAGTTGTAGCTGGCAGTTGTAACTGGCATTTGTAGCTGGCAGTTGTAGCTGGCCGTTGTAGCTGGCTGTTGTAGCTGGCAGATGTAGCTGGCAGTTGTAGCTGGCAGTTGTAGCTGGCAGTTGTAGCTCGTAGTTGTAGTTGGTAGTTGTAGTTGGTAGTTGTAGTTGGTAGTTGTAGTTTGTAGTTGTAGTTGGTAGTTGTAGTTGGTAGTTGTAGTTGGTAGATGTATTTGGTAGTTGTAGTTGGTCGTTGGAGTTGGTAGTTGCAGTTGGTAGTCGCAGTTGGTAGTTGCAGTTGGTAGTTGCAGGTGGTAGTTGCAGTTGGTAGTTGTAGTTGGTAGTTGTAGTTGGTAGTTGTAGTTGGTAGTTGTAGTTGGTAGTTGTAGTTGGTAGTTGTAGTTGGTAGTTGTAGTTGGTAGTTGTAGCTGTAGTTGTAGTTGTAGTTGTAGTTGTAGTTGTAGTTGTAGTTGTAGTTGTAGTTGTAGTTGTAGTTGTAGTTGTTGTTGTTGCTGTTGTTGTTGTTGTTGTTGTTATTGTTGTAGTTGTTGTTGTGGTTGTAGTTGTTGGTGTGTCGTTGTCGTTGTCGTTGTCGTTGTTGTTGTCGTTGTTGTCGTTGTTGTCGTTGTTGTCGTTGCTGTCGTTGTTGTCGTTGTTGTCGTTGCTGTCGTTGCTGTCGTTGCTTTCGTTGCTGTCGTTGCTGTCGTTGTTGTCGTTGTTGTCGTTGTTGCCGTTGTTGCCGTGGTTGTCGTTGTTGTCGTTGTTGTCGTTGTTGTCGTTGTTGTCGTTGTTGTCGTTGTTGTCGTTGTTGTTATTGTAGTTGTTCTCGTTGTTGTCGTCGTTGTCGTCGTTGTCGTCGTTGTCGTCGTTGTTCTCGTTGTTGTTGTTGTTGTCGTTGTTGTCGTTGTTGTTGTTGTTGCTGTTGTTGTTGTAGTTGTAGTTGTTGTTGTAGTTGTTGTTGTTGTTGTAGTTGTAGTTGTAGTTGTAGTTGTAGTTGTAGTTGTTGTTGTTGTTGTAGTTGTAGTTGTAGTAGTAGTTGTAGTTGTAGGTGTAGTTGTAGTTGTAGTTGTAGTTGTAGTTGTTGTTGTAGTTGTTGTTGTAGTTGTAGTTGTAGTTGCAGTTGTAGTTGTAGTTGTAGTTGTAGTCGTAGTTGTAGTTGTAGTTGTAGATGTAGTTGTAGTTGGTAGTTGTAGTTGGTAGTTGTAGTTGGTAGTTGGTAGTTGTAGTTGTAGTTGTAGGTGGTAGTTGTAGTTGGTAGTTGTAGTTGGTAGTTGTAGTTGGTAGTTGTAGTTGGTAGTTGTAGTTGGTAGTTGTAGTTGGTAGTTGTAGTTGTAGTTGTAGTTGTAGTTGTAGTTGATAGTTGTAGTTGGTAGTTGTAGTTGGTAGTCGTAGTTGGTAGTTGTAGTTGGTAGTTGTAGTTGGTAGTTGTAGTTCGTAGTTGTAGTTGGTAGTTGTTGTTGGTAGTTGTAGTTGGTAGTTGTAGTTGGTAGTTGTAGTTGGTAGTTGTAGTTGGTAGTTGTAGTTGGTAGTTGTAGTTGGTAGTTGTAGTTTGTAGTTGTAGTTGGTAGTTGTAGATGGTAGTTGTAGTTGGTAGTTGTAGTTGGTAGTTGTAGTTGGTAGTTGTAGTTGGTAGTTGTAGTTGGCAGTTGTAGTTGGTAGTTGTAGTTGGTAGTTGTAGTTGGTAGTTGTAGTTGTAGCTGTAGTTGATAGTTGTAGTTGGTAGTTGTAGTTGGTAGTTGTAGTTGGTAGTTGTAGTTGGTAGTTGTAGTTGTAGTTGTAGTTGGTAGTTGTAGTTGGTAGTTGTAGTTGGTAGTTGGAGTTGGTAGTTGCAGTTGGTAGTTGCAGTTAGTAGTTGCAGTTGGTAGTTGTAGTTGGTAGTTGTAGTTGGTAGTTGTAGTTGGTAGTTGTAGTTGGTAGTTGTAGTTGGTAGTTGTAGTTGGTAGTTGTAGTTGGTAGTTGTAGTTGGTAGTTGTAGTTGGTAGTTGTAGTTGGTAGTTGTAGTTGGTAGTTGTAGTTGGTAGTTGCAGTTGGTAGTTGTAGTTGGTAGTTGTAGTTGGTAGTTGTAGTTGGTAGTTGTAGTTGGTAGTTGTAGCTGGCAGTTGTAGCTGGCAGTTGTAGCTGGCTGTTGTAGCTGGCAGTTGTAGCTGGCAGTTGTAGCTGGCAGTTGTAGCTGGTAGTTGTAGTTGGTAGTTGTAGTTGGTAGTTGTAGTTGGTAGTTGTAGTTGGTAGTTGTAGTTTGTAGTTGTAGTTGGTAGTTGTAGTTGGTAGATGTATTTGGTAGTTGTAGTTGGTCGTTGGAGTTGGTAGTTGCAGTTGGTAGTTGCAGTTGGTAGTTGTAGTTGTTGTTGTAGTTGGTAGTTGTAGTTGTAGTTGTAGTTGTTGTTGTAGTTGGTAGTTGTAGTTGGTAGTTGTAGTTGGTAGTTGTAGTTGGTAGTTGTAGTTGGTAGTTCTAGTTGATTTGTGGTAGTTGGTAGTTGCAGTTGGTAGTTGCAGTTGGTAGTTGTAGTTCCAGTTGGTAGTTGTAGTTGTTGTTGTTTTTGTAGTTGTTGTTGTTGCAGTTGTTGTTGTTGTTGTAGTTGTTGTTGTTGTTGTAGTTGTTGTTGTTGTTGTAATTGTAGTTGTAGTTGCAGTTGGTAGTTTTATTTGGTAGTTGTAGTTGGTAGTTGTAATTGCAGTTGTTGTTGTAGTTGTAGTTGTAGTTGTAGTTGTAGTTGTAGTTGTAGTTGTAGTTGTAGTTGTAGTTGGTAGATGTAGTTGGTAGTTGTAGTTGGTAGTTGTAGTTGGTAGCTGTAGTTGGTAGTTGTAGTTGGTAGTTGTACTTGGTAGGTGTAGTTGGTAGTTGTAGTTGGTAGTTGTAGTTGGTAGTTGTAGTTGGTAGTTGTAGTTGTTAGTTGCAGTTTGTAGTTGCAGTTGGTAGCTGTAGTTTGTAGTTGTAGTTGGTAGTTGTAGTTGGTAGTTGTAGTTGGTAGTTGTAGTTGGTAGTTGTAGTTGGTAGTTGTAGTTGCTAGTTGTAGTTGGTAGTTGTAGTTGGTAGTTGTAGTTGGTAGTTGCAGTTGGTAGTTGCAGTTGGTAGTTGCAGTTGGTAGTTGCAGTTGGTAGTTGCAGTTGGTAGTTGCAGTTAGCAGTTGCTGTTGGTAGTTGCAGTTGGTAGTTGCAGTTGGTAGTTGCAGTTGGTAGTTGCAGCTGGTAGTTGCAGTTGGTAGTTGCAGTTGGTAGTTGTAGTTGGTAGTTGTAGTTGGTAGTTGTACTTGGTTTGTTGTAGTTGGTAGTTGAAGTTGGTGGTTGTAGCTGGCAGTTGTAGCTTTCAGTTGTAGCTGGCAGTTGTAGCTGGCAGTTGTAGCTGGCAGTTGTAGCTGGCAGTTGTAGCTGGCAGTTGTAGCTGGCTGTTGTAGTTGGTAGTTGTAGTTGGTAGTTGTAGTTGGTAGTTGTAGCTGGTAGTTGTAGTTGGTAGTTGTAGTTGGTAGTTGTAGTTGGTAGTTGTAGTTGGTAGTTGTAGTTGGTAGTTGTACTTGGTAGTTGTAGTTGGTAGTTGTAGTTGGTAGTTGTAGTTGGTAGTTGTAGTTGGTAGTTGTAGTTGGTAATTGTAGTTGTTAGTTGTAGTTGGTAGTTGTAGCTGGTAGTTGTAGTTGGTAGTTGTAGTTGGTAGTTGCAGTTGGTAGTTGTAGTTGGTAGTTGTAGTTGGTAGTTGTAGTTGGTAGTTGTAGTTGGTAGTTGTAGTTGGTAGTTGTAGTTGGTAGTTGTAGTTGGTAGTTGCAGTTGGTAGCTGTAGTTGGTAGTTGTAGTTGGTAGTTGTAGTTGGTAGTTGTAGTTGGTAGTTGTAGTTGTAGTGGTTGTTGTAGTTGTAGTTGTAGTTGTAGTTGTAGTTGTAGTTGTACTTGTAGTTGTAGTTGTAGTTGGTAGTTGTAGTTGGTAGTTGTAGTTGGTAGTTGTAGTTGGTAGTTGTAGTTGGTAGTTGTAGTTGTAGTTGTTGTTGTAGTTGTAGTTGTAGTTGTAGTTGTAGTTGTAGTTGTAGTTGGTAGTTGTAGTTGGTAGTTGTAGTTGGTAGTTGTAGATGGTAGTTGTAGTTGGTAGTTGTAGTTGGTAGTTGTACTTGGTAGTTGTAGTTGGTAGTTGTAGTTGGTAGTTGTAGTTGGTAGTTGTAGTTGGTAGTTGTAGTTGGTAGTTGCAGTTGGTAGCTGTAGTTCGTAGTTGTAGTTGGTAGTTGTAGTTGGTAGTTGTAGTTGGTAGTTGCAGTTGGTAGTTGTAGTTGGTAGTTGTAGTTGGTAGTTGTAGTTGGTAGTTGTAGTTGGTAGTTGTAGCTGGTAGTTGTAGTTGGTAGTTGTAGTTGGTAGTTGTAGCTGGCAGTTGTAGCTGGCAGTTGTAGCTGGCTGTTGTAGCTGGCAGTTGTAGCTGTCAGTTGTAGCTGGCAGTTGTAGCTGGTAGTTGTAGTTGGTAGTTGTTGTTGGTAGTTGTAGTTGGTAGTTGTAGTTGGTAGTTGTAGTTTGTAGTTGTAGTTGGTAGTTGTAGTTGGTAGATGTATTTGGTAGTTGTAGTTGGTCGTTGCAGTTGGTAGTTGCAGTTGGTAGCTGTAGTTCGTAGTTGTAGTTGGTAGTTGTAGTTGGTAGTTGTAGTTGGTAGTTGTAGTTGGTAGTTGTAGTTGGTAGTTGTAGTTGGTAGTTGTAGTTGGTAGTTGTAGTTGGTAGTTGTAGCTGGTAGTTGTAGTTGGTAGTTGTAGTTGGTAGTTGCAGTTGGTAGTTGCAGTTGGTAGTTGCAGTTGGTAGTTGCAGTTGGTAGTTGCAGTTAGCAGTTGCTGTTGGTAGTTGCAGTTGGTAGTTGCAGTTGGTAGTTGCAGTTGGTAGTTGCAGCTGGTAGTTGCAGTTGGTAGTTGCAGTTGGTAGTTGTAGTTGGTAGTTGTAGTTGGTAGTTGTACTTGGTTTGTTGTAGTTGGTAGTTGAAGTTGGTGGTTGTAGCTGGCAGTTGTAGCTTTCAGTTGTAGCTGGCAGTTGTAGCTGGCAGTTGTAGCTGGCAGTTGTAGCTGGCAGTTGTAGCTGGCAGTTGTAGCTGGCTGTTGTAGTTGGTAGTTGTAGTTGGTAGTTGTAGTTGGTAGTTGTAGCTGGTAGTTGTAGTTGGTAGTTGTAGTTGGTAGTTGTAGTTGGTAGTTGTAGTTGGTAGTTGTAGTTGGTAGTTGTACTTGGTAGTTGTAGTTGGTAGTTGTAGTTGGTAGTTGTAGTTGGTAGTTGTAGTTGGTAGTTGTAGTTGGTAGTTGTAGTTGTAGTTGTAGTTGTAGTTGGTAGTTGTAGTTGGTAGTTGTAGTTGGTAGTTGGAGTTGGTAGTTGCAGTTGGTAGTTGCAGTTGGTGGTTGCAGTTGGTAGTTGCAGTTGGTAGTTGCAGTTGGTAGTTGCAGTTGGTAGTTGCTGTTGGTGGTTGCAGATGGTAGTTGCAGTTGGTAGTTGCAGTTGGTAGTTGCAGGTGGTAGTTGCAGTTGGTAGTTGCAGTTGGTAGTGGTAGTTGGTAGTTGTACTTGGTAGTTGTAGTTGGTAGTTGTAGTTGGTAGTTGTAGTTGGTAGTTGTAGTTGGTAGTTGTTGTTGGTAGTTGTAGTTGGTAGTTGCAGTTGGTAGTTGTAGTTGGTAGTTGTAGATGGTAGTTGTAGTTGGTAGTTGTAGTTGGTAGTTGTAGCTGGCAGTTGTAGCTGGCAGTTGTAGCTGGCTGTTGTAGCTGGCAGTTGTAGCTGGCAGTTGTAGCTGGCAGTTGTAGCTGGTAGTTGTAGTTGGTAGTTGTTGTTGGTAGTTGTAGTTGGTAGTTGTAGTTGGTAGTTGTAGTTTGTAGTTGTAGTTGGTAGTTGTAGTTGGTAGATGTATTTGGTAGTTGTAGTTGGTCGTTGCAGTTGGTAGTTGCAGTTGGTAGCTGTAGTTCGTAGTTGTAGTTGGTAGTTGTAGTTGGTAGTTGTAGTTGGTAGTTGTAGTTGGTAGTTGTAGTTGGTAGTTGTAGTTGGTAGTTGTAGTTGGTAGTTGTAGTTGGTAGTTGTAGTTGGTAGTTGTAGCTGGTAGTTGTAGTTGGTAGTTGTAGTTGGTAGTTGCAGTTGGTAGTTGTAGTTGGTAGTTGTAGTTGGCAGTTGTAGATGGTAGTTGTAGTTGGTAGTTGTAGTTGGTAGTTGTACTTGGTAGTTGTAGTGGGTAGTTGTAGTTGGTAGTTGTAGTTGGTAGTTGTAGTTGGTAGTTGTAGTTGGTAGTTGCAGTTGGTAGCTGTAGTTCGTAGTTGTAGTTGGTAGTTGTAGTTGGTAGTTGTAGTTCGTAGTTGTAGTTGGTAGTTGTAGTTGGTAGTTGTAGTTGGTAGTTGTAGTTGGTAGTTGTAGTTGGTAGTTGTACTTGGTTTGTTGTAGTTGGTAGTTGAAGTTGGTAGTTGTAGTTGGTAGTTGTAGTTGGTAGTTGTAGTTGGTAGTTGTAGTTGGTAGTTGTAGCTGGCTGTTGTAGCTGGCAGTTGTAGCTGGCAGTTGTAGCTTGCAGTTGTTGCTGGCAGTTGTAGCTGGCAGTTGTAGCTGGCAGTTGTAGCTGGCTGTTGTAGTTGGTAGTTGTAGTTGGTAGTTGTAGTTGGTAGTTGTAGCTGGTAGTTGTAGTTGGTAGTTGTAGTTGGTAGTTGCAGTTGGTAGTTGTAGTTGGTAGTTGTAGTTGGTAGTTGTAGTTGGTAGTTGTAGTTGGTAGTTGTACTTGGTAGTTATAGTTGGTAGTTGTAGTTGGTAGTTGTAGTTGGTAGTTGTAGTTGGTAGTTGTAGTTGGTAGTTGTAGTTGGTAGTTGCAGTTGGTAGCTGTAGTTCGTAGTTGTAGTTGGTAGTTGTAGTTGGTAGTTGTAGTTGGTAGTTGTAGTTGGTAGTTGTAGTTGGTAGTTGTAGTTGGTAGTTGTAGTTGGTAGTTGTAGTTGGTAGTTGTAGTTGGTAGTTGTAGTTGGTAGTTGTAGCTGGTAGTTGTAGTTGGTAGTTGTAGTTGGTAGTTGTAGTTGGTAGTTGTAGTTGGTAGTTGTAGTTGGTAGTTGCAGTTGGTAGTTGCAGTTGGTAGTTGCAGCTGGTAGTTGCAGTTGGTAGCTGCAGTTGGTAGTTGCAGTTGGTAGTTGTAGTTGGTAGTTGTAGCTGGTAGTTGTAGCTGGTAGTTGTAGTTGGTAGTTGCAGTTGGTAGTTGTAGTTGGTAGTTGTAGTTGGTAGTTGTAGTTGGTAGTTGTAGCTTTCAGTTGTAGCTGGCAGTTGTAGCTGGCAGTTGTAGCTGGCAGTTGTAGCTGGCAGTTGTAGCTGGCAGTTGTAGCTGGCTGTTGTAGTTGGTAGTTGTAGTTGGTAGTTGTAGTTGGTAGTTGTAGTTGGTAGTTGTAGTTGGTAGTTGTAGTTGGTAGTTGTAGTTGGTAGTTGTAGTTGGTAGTTGTAGTTGGTAGTTGCAGTTGGTAGTTGTAGTTGGTAGTTGTAGTTGGTAGTTGCAGTTGGTACTTGCAGTTGGTAGTTGTAGTTGGTAGTTGTAGTTGGTAGTTGTAGTTGGTAGTTGTAGTTGGTTTGTTGTTGTTGGTTTGTTGTAGTTGGTAGTTGTAGTTGGTAGTTGTAGTTGGTAGTTGTAGTTGGTAGTTGTAGTTGGTAGTTGTAGTTGGTAGTTGTAGTTGGTAGTTGAAGTTGGTAGTTGTAGCTGGCTGTTGTAGCTGGCAGTTGTAGCTGGCAGTTGTAGCTGGCAGTTGTAGCTTGCAGTTGTAGCTGGCAGTTGTAGCTGGCAGTTGTAACTGGCATTTGTAGCTGGCAGTTGTAGCTGGCCGTTGTAGCTGGCTGTTGTAGCTGGCAGTTGTAGCTGGCAGTTGTAGCTGGCAGTTGTAGCTGGCAGTTGTAGCTCGTAGTTGTAGTTGGTAGTTGTAGTTGGTAGTTGTAGTTGGTAGTTGTAGTTTGTAGTTGTAGTTGGTAGTTGTAGTTGGTAGTTGTAGTTGGTAGATGTATTTGGTAGTTGTAGTTGGTCGTTGGAGTTGGTAGTTGCAGTTGGTAGTCGCAGTTGGTAGTTGCAGTTGGTAGTTGCAGGTGGTAGTTGCAGTTGGTAGTTGTAGTTGGTAGTTGTAGTTGGTAGTTGTAGTTGGTAGTTGTAGTTGGTAGTTGTAGCTGGTAGTTGTAGTTGGTAGTTGTAGTTGGTAGTTGTAGTTGGTAGTTGTAGTTGGTAGTTGTAGTTGGTAGTTGCAGTTGGTAGTTGCAGTTGGTAGTTGCAGTTGGTAGTTGCAGTTGGTAGTTGCAGTTGGTAGTTGCAGTTGGTAGTTGTAGTTGGTAGTTGTAGCTGGTAGTTGTAGCTGGTAGTTGTAGTTGGTAGTTGCAGTTGGTAGTTGTAGTTGGTAGTTGTAGTTGGTAGTTGTAGTTGGTAGTTGTAGCTTTCAGTTGTAGCTGGCAGTTGTAGCTGGCAGTTGTAGCTGGCAGTTGTAGCTGGCAGTTGTAGCTGGCAGTTGTAGCTGGCTGTTGTAGTTGGTAGTTGTAGTTGGTAGTTGTAGTTGGTAGTTGTAGTTGGTAGTTGTAGTTGGTAGTTGTAGTTGGTAGTTGTAGTTGGTAGTTGTAGTTGGTAGTTGTAGTTGGTAGTTGCAGTTGGTAGTTGTAGTTGGTAGTTGTAGTTGGTAGTTGCAGTTGGTACTTGCAGTTGGTAGTTGTAGTTGGTAGTTGTAGTTGGTAGTTGTAGTTGGTAGTTGTAGTTGGTTTGTTGTTGTTGGTTTGTTGTAGTTGGTAGTTGTAGTTGGTAGTTGTAGTTGGTAGTTGTAGTTGGTAGTTGTAGTTGGTAGTTGTAGTTGGTAGTTGTAGTTGGTAGTTGTAGTTGGTAGTTGAAGTTGGTAGTTGTAGCTGGCTGTTGTAGCTGGCAGTTGTAGCTGGCAGTTGTAGCTGGCAGTTGTAGCTTGCAGTTGTAGCTGGCAGTTGTAGCTGGCAGTTGTAACTGGCATTTGTAGCTGGCAGTTGTAGCTGGCCGTTGTAGCTGGCTGTTGTAGCTGGCAGTTGTAGCTGGCAGTTGTAGCTGGCAGTTGTAGCTGGCAGTTGTAGCTCGTAGTTGTCGTTGGTAGTTGTAGTTGGTAGTTGTAGTTGGTAGTTGTAGTTTGTAGTTGTAGTTGGTAGTTGTAGTTGGTAGTTGTAGTTGGTAGATGTATTTGGTAGTTGTAGTTGGTCGTTGGAGTTGGTAGTTGCAGTTGGTAGTCGCAGTTGGTAGTTGCAGTTGGTAGTTGCAGGTGGTAGTTGCAGTTGGTAGTTGTAGTTGGTAGTTGTAGTTGGTAGTTGTAGTTGGTAGTTGTAGTTGGTAGTTGTAGTTGGTAGTTGTAGTTGGTAGTTGTAGTTGGTAGTTGTAGTTGTAGTTGTAGTTGTAGTTGTTGTTGTAGTTGTAGTGGTAGTTGTAGTTGTAGTTGTAGTTGTAGTTGTAGTTGTAGTTGTAGTTGTAGTTGTAGTTGTAGTTGTAGTTGTAGTTGTAGTTGTTGTTGTTGCTGTTGTTGTTGTTGTTGTTGTTATTGTTGTAGTTGTTGTTGTGGTTGTAGTTGTTGGTGTGTCGTTGTCGTTGTCGTTGTCGTTGTTGTTGTCGTTGTTGTCGTTGTTGTCGTTGTTGTCGTTGCTGTCGTTGTTGTCGTTGTTGTCGTTGCTGTCGTTGCTGTCGTTGCTTTCGTTGCTGTCGTTGCTGTCGTTGTTGTCGTTGTTGTCGTTGTTGCCGTTGTTGCCGTGGTTGTCGTTGTTGTCGTTGTTGTCGTTGTTGTCGTTGTTGTCGTTGTTGTCGTTGTTGTCGTTGTTGTTATTGTAGTTGTTCTCGTTGTTGTCGTCGTTGTCGTCGTTGTCGTCGTTGTCGTCGTTGTTCTCGTTGTTGTTGTTGTTGTCGTTGTTGTCGTTGTTGTTGTTGTTGCTGTTGTTGTTGTAGTTGTAGTTGTTGTTGTAGTTGTTGTTGTTGTTGTAGTTGTAGTTGTAGTTGTAGTTGTAGTTGTAGTTGTTGTTGTTGTTGTAGTTGTAGTTGTAGTAGTAGTTGTAGTTGTAGGTGTAGTTGTAGTTGTAGTTGTAGTTGTAGTTGTTGTTGTAGTTGTTGTTGTAGTTGTAGTTGTAGTTGCAGTTGTAGTTGTAGTTGTAGTTGTAGTCGTAGTTGTAGTTGTAGTTGTAGATGTAGTTGTAGTTGGTAGTTGTAGTTGGTAGTTGTAGTTGGTAGTTGGTAGTTGTAGTTGTAGTTGTAGTTGGTAGTTGTAGTTGGTAGTTGTAGTTGGTAGTTGTAGTTGGTAGTTGTAGTTGGTAGTTGTAGTTGGTAGTTGTAGTTGGTAGTTGTAGTTGGTAGTTGTAGTTGTAGTTGTAGTTGTAGTTGTAGTTGATAGTTGTAGTTGGTAGTTGTAGTTGGTAGTCGTAGTTGGTAGTTGTAGTTGGTAGTTGTAGTTGGTAGTTGTAGTTCGTAGTTGTAGTTGGTAGTTGTTGTTGGTAGTTGTAGTTGGTAGTTGTAGTTGGTAGTTGTAGTTGGTAGTTGTAGTTGGTAGTTGTAGTTGGTAGTTGTAGTTGGTAGTTGTAGTTTGTAGTTGTAGTTGGTAGTTGTAGATGGTAGTTGTAGTTGGTAGTTGTAGTTGGTAGTTGTAGTTGGTAGTTGTAGTTGGTAGTTGTAGTTGGCAGTTGTAGTTGGTAGTTGTAGTTGGTAGTTGTAGTTGGTAGTTGTAGTTGTAGCTGTAGTTGATAGTTGTAGTTGGTAGTTGTAGTTGGTAGTTGTAGCTGGTAGTTGTAGTTGGTAGTTGTAGTTGTAGTTGTAGTTGGTAGTTGTAGTTGGTAGTTGTAGTTGGTAGTTGGAGTTGGTAGTTGCAGTTGGTAGTTGCAGTTAGTAGTTGCAGTTGGTAGTTGTAGTTGGTAGTTGTAGTTGGTAGTTGTAGTTGGTAGTTGTAGTTGGTAGTTGTAGTTGGTAGTTGTAGTTGGTAGTTGTAGTTGGTAGTTGTAGTTGGTAGTTGTAGTTGGTAGTTGTAGTTGGTAGTTGTAGTTGGTAGTTGTAGTTGGTAGTTGCAGTTGGTAGTTGTAGTTGGTAGTTGTAGTTGGTAGTTGTAGTTGGTAGTTGTAGTTGGTAGTTGTAGCTGGCAGTTGTAGCTGGCAGTTGTAGCTGGCTGTTATAGCTGGCAGTTGTAGCTGGCAGTTGTAGCTGGCAGTTGTAGCTGGTAGTTGTAGTTGGTAGTTGTAGTTGGTAGTTGTAGTTGGTAGTTGTAGTTGGTAGTTGTAGTTTGTAGTTGTAGTTGGTAGTTGTAGTTGGTAGATGTATTTGGTAGTTGTAGTTGGTCGTTGGAGTTGGTAGTTGCAGTTGGTAGTTGCAGTTGGTAGTTGTAGTTGTTGTTGTAGTTGGTAGTTGTAGTTGTAGTTGTAGTTGTTGTTGTAGTTGGTAGTTGTAGTTGGTAGTTGTAGTTGGTAGTTGTAGTTGGTAGTTGTAGTTGGTAGTTCTAGTTGATTTGTGGTAGTTGGTAGTTGCAGTTGGTAGTTGCAGTTGGTAGTTGTAGTTCCAGTTGGTAGTTGTAGTTGTTGTTGTTTTTGTAGTTGTTGTTGTTGCAGTTGTTGTTGTTGTTGTAGTTGTTGTTGTTGTTGTAGTTGTTGTTGTTGTTGTAATTGTAGTTGTAGTTGCAGTTGGTAGTTTTATTTGGTAGTTGTAGTTGGTAGTTGTAATTGCAGTTGTTGTTGTAGTTGTAGTTGTAGTTGTAGTTGTAGTTGTAGTTGTAGTTGTAGTTGTAGTTGTAGTTGGTAGATGTAGTTGGTAGTTGTAGTTGGTAGTTGTAGTTGGTAGCTGTAGTTGGTAGTTGTAGTTGGTAGTTGTACTTGGTAGGTGTAGTTGGTAGTTGTAGTTGGTAGTTGTAGTTGGTAGTTGTAGTTGGTAGTTGTAGTTGTTAGTTGCAGTTTGTAGTTGCAGTTGGTAGCTGTAGTTTGTAGTTGTAGTTGGTAGTTGTAGTTGGTAGTTGTAGTTGGTAGTTGTAGTTGGTAGTTGTAGTTGGTAGTTGTAGTTGCTAGTTGTAGTTGGTAGTTGTAGTTGGTAGTTGTAGTTGGTAGTTGCAGTTGGTAGTTGCAGTTGGTAGTTGCAGTTGGTAGTTGCAGTTGGTAGTTGCAGTTGGTAGTTGCAGTTAGCAGTTGCTGTTGGTAGTTGCAGTTGGTAGTTGCAGTTGGTAGTTGCAGTTGGTAGTTGCAGCTGGTAGTTGCAGTTGGTAGTTGCAGTTGGTAGTTGTAGTTGGTAGTTGTAGTTGGTAGTTGTACTTGGTTTGTTGTAGTTGGTAGTTGAAGTTGGTGGTTGTAGCTGGCAGTTGTAGCTTTCAGTTGTAGCTGGCAGTTGTAGCTGGCAGTTGTAGCTGGCAGTTGTAGCTGGCAGTTGTAGCTGGCAGTTGTAGCTGGCTGTTGTAGTTGGTAGTTGTAGTTGGTAGTTGTAGTTGGTAGTTGTAGCTGGTAGTTGTAGTTGGTAGTTGTAGTTGGTAGTTGTAGTTGGTAGTTGTAGTTGGTAGTTGTAGTTGGTAGTTGTACTTGGTAGTTGTAGTTGGTAGTTGTAGTTGGTAGTTGTAGTTGGTAGTTGTAGTTGGTAGTTGTAGTTGGTAGTTGTAGTTGTAGTTGTAGTTGTAGTTGGTAGTTGTAGTTGGTAGTTGTAGTTGGTAGTTGGAGTTGGTAGTTGCAGTTGGTAGTTGCAGTTGGTGGTTGCAGTTGGTAGTTGCAGTTGGTAGTTGCAGTTGGTAGTTGCAGTTGGTAGTTGCTGTTGGTGGTTGCAGATGGTAGTTGCAGTTGGTAGTTGCAGTTGGTAGTTGCAGGTGGTAGTTGCAGTTGGTAGTTGCAGTTGGTAGTGGTAGTTGGTAGTTGTACTTGGTAGTTGTAGTTGGTAGTTGTAGTTGGTAGTTGTAGTTGGTAGTTGTAGTTGGTAGTTGTTGTTGGTAGTTGTAGTTGGTAGTTGCAGTTGGTAGTTGTAGTTGGTAGTTGTAGATGGTAGTTGTAGTTGGTAGTTGTAGTTGGTAGTTGTACTTGGTAGTTGTAGTTGGTAGTTGTAGTTGGTAGTTGTAGTTGGTAGTTGTAGTTGGTAGTTGTAGTTGGTAGTTGCAGTTGGTAGCTGTAGTTCGTAGTTGTAGTTGGTAGTTGTAGTTGGTAGTTGTAGTTGGTAGTTGTAGTTGGTAGTTGTAGTTGGTAGTTGTAGTTGGTAGTTGTAGTTGGTAGTTGTAGTTGGTAGTTGTAGCTGGTAGTTGTAGTTGGTAGTTGTAGTTGGTAGTTGTAGCTGGCAGTTGTAGCTGGCAGTTGTAGCTGGCTGTTGTAGCTGGCAGTTGTAGCTGGCAGTTGTAGCTGGCAGTTGTAGCTGGTAGTTGTAGTTGGTAGTTGTTGTTGGTAGTTGTAGTTGGTAGTTGTAGTTGGTAGTTGTAGTTTGTAGTTGTAGTTGGTAGTTGTAGTTGGTAGATGTATTTGGTAGTTGTAGTTGGTCGTTGCAGTTGGTAGTTGCAGTTGGTAGCTGTAGTTCGTAGTTGTAGTTGGTAGTTGTAGTTGGTAGTTGTAGTTGGTAGTTGTAGTTGGTAGTTGTAGTTGGTAGTTGTAGTTGGTAGTTGTAGTTGGTAGTTGTAGTTGGTAGTTGTAGTTGGTAGTTGTAGTTGGTAGTTGTAGCTGGTAGTTGTAGTTGGTAGTTGTAGTTGGTAGTTGCAGTTGGTAGTTGTAGTTGGTAGTTGTAGTTGGCAGTTGTAGTTGGTCGTTGCAGTTGGTAGTTGCAGTTGGTAGCTGTAGTTCGTAGTTGTAGTTGGTAGTTGTAGTTGGTAGTTGTAGTTGGTAGTTGTAGTTGGTAGTTGTAGTTGGTAGTTGTAGTTGGTAGTTGTAGTTGGTAGTTGTAGTTGGTAGTTGTAGCTGGTAGTTGTAGTTGGTAGTTGTAGTTGGTAGTTGCAGTTGGTAGTTGTAGTTGGTAGTTGTAGTTGGCAGTTGTAGATGGTAGTTGTAGTTGGTAGTTGTAGTTGGTAGTTGTACTTGGTAGTTGTAGTTGGTAGTTGTAGTTGGTAGTTGTAGTTGGTAGTTGTAGTTGGTAGTTGTAGTTGGTAGTTGTAGTTGGTAGTTGTAGTTGGTAGTTGCAGTTGGTAGCTGTAGTTCGTAGTTGTAGTTGGTAGTTGTAGTTGGTAGTTGTAGTTCGTAGTTGTAGTTGGTAGTTGTAGTTGGTAGTTGTAGTTGGTAGTTGTAGTTGGTAGTTGCAGTTGGTAGTTGCAGTTGGTAGTTGCAGTTGGTAGTTGCAGTTGGTAGTTGCAGTTGGTAGTTGCAGTTAGCAGTTGCTGTTGGTAGTTGCAGTTGGTAGTTGCAGTTGGTAGTTGCAGTTGGTAGTTGCAGCTGGTAGTTGCAGTTGGTAGTTGCAGTTGGTAGTTGTAGTTGGTAGTTGTAGTTGGTAGTTGTACTTGGTTTGTTGTAGTTGGTAGTTGAAGTTGGTGGTTGTAGCTGGCAGTTGTAGCTTTCAGTTGTAGCTGGCAGTTGTAGCTGGCAGTTGTAGCTGGCAGTTGTAGCTGGCAGTTGTAGCTGGCAGTTGTAGCTGGCTGTTGTAGTTGGTAGTTGTAGTTGGTAGTTGTAGTTGGTAGTTGTAGCTGGTAGTTGTAGTTGGTAGTTGTAGTTGGTAGTTGTAGTTGGTAGTTGTAGTTGGTAGTTGTAGTTGGTAGTTGTACTTGGTAGTTGTAGTTGGTAGTTGTAGTTGGTAGTTGTAGTTGGTAGTTGTAGTTGGTAGTTGTAGTTGGTAGTTGTAGTTGTAGTTGTAGTTGTAGTTGGTAGTTGTAGTTGGTAGTTGTAGTTGGTAGTTGGAGTTGGTAGTTGCAGTTGGTAGTTGCAGTTGGTGGTTGCAGTTGGTAGTTGCAGTTGGTAGTTGCAGTTGGTAGTTGCAGTTGGTAGTTGCTGTTGGTGGTTGCAGATGGTAGTTGCAGTTGGTAGTTGCAGTTGGTAGTTGCAGGTGGTAGTTGCAGTTGGTAGTTGCAGTTGGTAGTGGTAGTTGGTAGTTGTACTTGGTAGTTGTAGTTGGTAGTTGTAGTTGGTAGTTGTAGTTGGTAGTTGTAGTTGGTAGTTGTTGTTGGTAGTTGTAGTTGGTAGTTGCAGTTGGTAGTTGTAGTTGGTAGTTGTAGATGGTAGTTGTAGTTGGTAGTTGTAGTTGGTAGTTGTACTTGGTAGTTGTAGTTGGTAGTTGTAGTTGGTAGTTGTAGTTGGTAGTTGTAGTTGGTAGTTGTAGTTGGTAGTTGCAGTTGGTAGCTGTAGTTCGTAGTTGTAGTTGGTAGTTGTAGTTGGTAGTTGTAGTTGGTAGTTGTAGTTGGTAGTTGTAGTTGGTAGTTGTAGTTGGTAGTTGTAGTTGGTAGTTGTAGTTGGTAGTTGTAGCTGGTAGTTGTAGTTGGTAGTTGTAGTTGGTAGTTGTAGCTGGCAGTTGTAGCTGGCAGTTGTAGCTGGCTGTTGTAGCTGGCAGTTGTAGCTGGCAGTTGTAGCTGGCAGTTGTAGCTGGTAGTTGTAGTTGGTAGTTGTTGTTGGTAGTTGTAGTTGGTAGTTGTAGTTGGTAGTTGTAGTTTGTAGTTGTAGTTGGTAGTTGTAGTTGGTAGATGTATTTGGTAGTTGTAGTTGGTCGTTGCAGTTGGTAGTTGCAGTTGGTAGCTGTAGTTCGTAGTTGTAGTTGGTAGTTGTAGTTGGTAGTTGTAGTTGGTAGTTTTAGTTGGTAGTTGTAGTTGGTAGTTGTAGTTGGTAGTTGTAGTTGGTAGTTGTAGTTGGTAGTTGTAGTTGGTAGTTGTAGTTGGTAGTTGTAGCTGGTAGTTGTAGTTGGTAGTTGTAGTTGGTAGTTGCAGTTGGTAGTTGTAGTTGGTAGTTGTAGTTGGCAGTTGTAGATGGTAGTTGTAGTTGGTAGTTGTAGTTGGTAGTTGTACTTGGTAGTTGTAGTGGGTAGTTGTAGTTGGTAGTTGTAGTTGGTAGTTGTAGTTGGTAGTTGTAGTTGGTAGTTGCAGTTGGTAGCTGTAGTTCGTAGTTGTAGTTGGTAGTTGTAGTTGGTAGTTGTAGTTCGTAGTTGTAGTTGGTAGTTGTAGTTGGTAGTTGTAGTTGGTAGTTGTAGTTGGTAGTTGTAGTTGGTAGTTGTACTTGGTTTGTTGTAGTTGGTAGTTGAAGTTGGTAGTTGTAGTTGGTAGTTGTAGTTGGTAGTTGTAGTTGGTAGTTGTAGTTGGTAGTTGTAGCTGGCTGTTGTAGCTGGCAGTTGTAGCTGGCAGTTGTAGCTTGCAGTTGTTGCTGGCAGTTGTAGCTGGCAGTTGTAGCTGGCAGTTGTAGCTGGCAGTTGTAGCTGGCAGTTGTAGCTGGCTGTTGTAGTTGGTAGTTGTAGTTGGTAGTTGTAGTTGGTAGTTGTAGCTGGTAGTTGTAGTTGGTAGTTGTAGTTGGTAGTTGCAGTTGGTAGTTGTAGTTGGTAGTTGTAGTTGGTAGTTGTAGTTGGTAGTTGTAGTTGGTAGTTGTACTTGGTAGTTATAGTTGGTAGTTGTAGTTGGTAGTTGTAGTTGGTAGTTGTAGTTGGTAGTTGTAGTTGGTAGTTGTAGTTGGTAGTTGCAGTTGGTAGCTGTAGTTCGTAGTTGTAGTTGGTAGTTGTAGTTGGTAGTTGTAGTTGGTAGTTGTAGTTGGTAGTTGTAGTTGGTAGTTGTAGTTGGTAGTTGTAGTTGGTAGTTGTAGTTGGTAGTTGTAGTTGGTAGTTGTAGTTGGTAGTTGTAGCTGGTAGTTGTAGTTGGTAGTTGTAGTTGGTAGTTGTAGTTGGTAGTTGTAGTTGGTAGTTGTAGTTGGTAGTTGCAGTTGGTAGTTGCAGTTGGTAGTTGCAGTTGGTAGTTGCAGTTGGTAGTTGCAGTTGGTAGTTGCAGTTGGTAGTTGTAGTTGGTAGTTGTAGCTGGTAGTTGTAGCTGGTAGTTGTAGTTGGTAGTTGCAGTTGGTAGTTGTAGTTGGTAGTTGTAGTTGGTAGTTGTAGTTGGTAGTTGTAGCTTTCAGTTGTAGCTGGCAGTTGTAGCTGGCAGTTGTAGCTGGCAGTTGTAGCTGGCAGTTGTAGCTGGCAGTTGTAGCTGGCTGTTGTAGTTGGTAGTTGTAGTTGGTAGTTGTAGTTGGTAGTTGTAGTTGGTAGTTGTAGTTGGTAGTTGTAGTTGGTAGTTGTAGTTGGTAGTTGTAGTTGGTAGTTGTAGTTGGTAGTTGCAGTTGGTAGTTGTAGTTGGTAGTTGTAGTTGGTAGTTGCAGTTGGTACTTGCAGTTGGTAGTTGTAGTTGGTAGTTGTAGTTGGTAGTTGTAGTTGGTAGTTGTAGTTGGTTTGTTGTTGTTGGTTTGTTGTAGTTGGTAGTTGTAGTTGGTAGTTGTAGTTGGTAGTTGTAGTTGGTAGTTGTAGTTGGTAGTTGTAGTTGGTAGTTGTAGTTGGTAGTTGTAGTTGGTAGTTGAAGTTGGTAGTTGTAGCTGGCTGTTGTAGCTGGCAGTTGTAGCTGGCAGTTGTAGCTGGCAGTTGTAGCTTGCAGTTGTAGCTGGCAGTTGTAGCTGGCAGTTGTAACTGGCATTTGTAGCTGGCAGTTGTAGCTGGCCGTTGTAGCTGGCTGTTGTAGCTGGCAGTTGTAGCTGGCAGTTGTAGCTGGCAGTTGTAGCTGGCAGTTGTAGCTCGTAGTTGTAGTTGGTAGTTGTAGTTGGTAGTTGTAGTTGGTAGTTGTAGTTTGTAGTTGTAGTTGGTAGTTGTAGTTGGTAGTTGTAGTTGGTAGATGTATTTGGTAGTTGTAGTTGGTCGTTGGAGTTGGTAGTTGCAGTTGGTAGTCGCAGTTGGTAGTTGCAGTTGGTAGTTGCAGGTGGTAGTTGCAGTTGGTAGTTGTAGTTGGTAGTTGTAGTTGGTAGTTGTAGTTGGTAGTTGTAGTTGGTAGTTGTAGTTGGTAGTTGTAGTTGGTAGTTGTAGTTGGTAGTTGTAGTTGTAGTTGTAGTTGTAGTTGTTGTTGTAGTTGTAGTGGTAGTTGTAGTTGTAGTTGTAGTTGTAGTTGTAGTTGTAGTTGTAGTTGTAGTTGTAGTTGTAGTTGTAGTTGTAGTTGTAGTTGTTGTTGTTGCTGTTGTTGTTGTTGTTGTTGTTATTGTTGTAGTTGTTGTTGTGGTTGTAGTTGTTGGTGTGTCGTTGTCGTTGTCGTTGTCGTTGTTGTTGTCGTTGTTGTCGTTGTTGTCGTTGTTGTCGTTGCTGTCGTTGTTGTCGTTGTTGTCGTTGCTGTCGTTGCTGTCGTTGCTTTCGTTGCTGTCGTTGCTGTCGTTGTTGTCGTTGTTGTCGTTGTTGCCGTTGTTGCCGTGGTTGTCGTTGTTGTCGTTGTTGTCGTTGTTGTCGTTGTTGTCGTTGTTGTCGTTGTTGTCGTTGTTGTTATTGTAGTTGTTCTCGTTGTTGTCGTCGTTGTCGTCGTTGTCGTCGTTGTCGTCGTTGTTCTCGTTGTTGTTGTTGTTGTCGTTGTTGTCGTTGTTGTTGTTGTTGCTGTTGTTGTTGTAGTTGTAGTTGTTGTTGTAGTTGTTGTTGTTGTTGTAGTTGTAGTTGTAGTTGTAGTTGTAGTTGTAGTTGTTGTTGTTGTTGTAGTTGTAGTTGTAGTAGTAGTTGTAGTTGTAGGTGTAGTTGTAGTTGTAGTTGTAGTTGTAGTTGTTGTTGTAGTTGTTGTTGTAGTTGTAGTTGTAGTTGCAGTTGTAGTTGTAGTTGTAGTTGTAGTTGTAGTCGTAGTTGTAGTTGTAGTTGTAGATGTAGTTGTAGTTGGTAGTTGTAGTTGGTAGTTGTAGTTGGTAGTTGGTAGTTGTAGTTGTAGTTGTAGTTGGTAGTTGTAGTTGGTAGTTGTAGTTGGTAGTTGTAGTTGGTAGTTGTAGTTGGTAGTTGTAGTTGGTAGTTGTAGTTGGTAGTTGTAGTTGTAGTTGTAGTTGTAGTTGATAGTTGTAGTTGGTAGTTGTAGTTGGTAGTCGTAGTTGGTAGTTGTAGTTGGTAGTTGTAGTTGGTAGTTGTAGTTCGTAGTTGTAGTTGGTAGTTGTTGTTGGTAGTTGTAGTTGGTAGTTGTAGTTGGTAGTTGTAGTTGGTAGTTGTAGTTGGTAGTTGTAGTTGGTAGTTGTAGTTGGTAGTTGTAGTTTGTAGTTGTAGTTGGTAGTTGTAGATGGTAGTTGTAGTTGGTAGTTGTAGTTGGTAGTTGTAGTTGGTAGTTGTAGTTGGTAGTTGTAGCTGGCAGTTGTAGTTGGTAGTTGTAGTTGGTAGTTGTAGTTGGTAGTTGTAGTTGTAGCTGTAGTTGATAGTTGTAGTTGGTAGTTGTAGTTGGTAGTTGTAGTTGGTAGTTGTAGTTGGTAGTTGTAGTTGTAGTTGTAGTTGGTAGTTGTAGTTGGTAGTTGTAGTTGGTAGTTGGAGTTGGTAGTTGCAGTTGGTAGTTGCAGTTAGTAGTTGCAGTTGGTAGTTGTAGTTGGTAGTTGTAGTTGGTAGTTGTAGTTGGTAGTTGTAGTTGGTAGTTGTAGTTGGTAGTTGTAGTTGGTAGTTGTAGTTGGTAGTTGTAGTTGGTAGTTGTAGTTGGTAGTTGTAGTTGGTAGTTGTAGTTGGTAGTTGTAGTTGGTAGTTGTAGTTGGTAGTTGCAGTTGGTAGTTGTAGTTGGTAGTTGTAGTTGGTAGTTGTAGTTGGTAGTTGTAGTTGGTAGTTGTAGCTGGCAGTTGTAGCTGGCAGTTGTAGCTGGCTGTTGTAGCTGGCAGTTGTAGCTGGCAGTTGTAGCTGGCAGTTGTAGCTGGTAGTTGTAGTTGGTAGTTGTAGTTGGTAGTTGTAGTTGGTAGTTGTAGTTGGTAGTTGTAGTTTGTAGTTGTAGTTGGTAGTTGTAGTTGGTAGATGTATTTGGTAGTTGTAGTTGGTCGTTGGAGTTGGTAGTTGCAGTTGGTAGTTGCAGTTGGTAGTTGTAGTTGTTGTTGTAGTTGGTAGTTGTAGTTGTAGTTGTAGTTGTTGTTGTAGTTGGTAGTTGTAGTTGGTAGTTGTAGTTGGTAGTTGTAGTTGGTAGTTGTAGTTGGTAGTTCTAGTTGATTTGTGGTAGTTGGTAGTTGCAGTTGGTAGTTGCAGTTGGTAGTTGTAGTTCCAGTTGGTAGTTGTAGTTGTTGTTGTTTTTGTAGTTGTTGTTGTTGCAGTTGTTGTTGTTGTTGTAGTTGTTGTTGTTGTTGTAGTTGTTGTTGTTGTTGTAATTGTAGTTGTAGTTGCAGTTGGTAGTTTTATTTGGTAGTTGTAGTTGGTAGTTGTAATTGCAGTTGTTGTTGTAGTTGTAGTTGTAGTTGTAGTTGTAGTTGTAGTTGTAGTTGTAGTTGTAGTTGTAGTTGGTAGTTGTAGTTGGTAGTTGTAGTTGGTAGTTGTAGTTGGTAGCTGTAGTTGGTAGTTGTAGTTGGTAGTTGTACTTGGTAGGTGTAGTTGGTAGTTGTAGTTGGTAGTTGTAGTTGGTAGTTGTAGTTGGTAGTTGTAGTTGTTAGTTGCAGTTTGTAGTTGCAGTTGGTAGCTGTAGTTTGTAGTTGTAGTTGGTAGTTGTAGTTGGTAGTTGTAGTTGGTAGTTGTAGTTGGTAGTTGTAGTTGCTAGTTGTAGTTGGTAGTTGTAGTTGGTAGTTGTAGTTGGTAGTTGCAGTTGGTAGTTGCAGTTGGTAGTTGCAGTTGGTAGTTGCAGTTGGTAGTTGCAGTTGGTAGTTGCAGTTAGCAGTTGCTGTTGGTAGTTGCAGTTGGTAGTTGCAGTTGGTAGTTGCAGTTGGTAGTTGCAGCTGGTAGTTGCAGTTGGTAGTTGCAGTTGGTAGTTGTAGTTGGTAGTTGTAGTTGGTAGTTGTACTTGGTTTGTTGTAGTTGGTAGTTGAAGTTGGTGGTTGTAGCTGGCAGTTGTAGCTTTCAGTTGTAGCTGGCAGTTGTAGCTGGCAGTTGTAGCTGGCAGTTGTAGCTGGCAGTTGTAGCTGGCAGTTGTAGCTGGCTGTTGTAGTTGGTAGTTGTAGTTGGTAGTTGTAGTTGGTAGTTGTAGCTGGTAGTTGTAGTTGGTAGTTGTAGTTGGTAGTTGTAGTTGGTAGTTGTAGTTGGTAGTTGTAGTTGGTAGTTGTACTTGGTAGTTGTAGTTGGTAGTTGTAGTTGGTAGTTGTAGTTGGTAGTTGTAGTTGGTAGTTGTAGTTGGTAGTTGTAGTTGTAGTTGTAGTTGTAGTTGGTAGTTGTAGTTGGTAGTTGTAGTTGGTAGTTGGAGTTGGTAGTTGCAGTTGGTAGTTGCAGTTGGTGGTTGCAGTTGGTAGTTGCAGTTGGTAGTTGCTGTTGGTAGTTGCAGTTGGTAGTTGCTGTTGGTGGTTGCAGATGGTAGTTGCAGTTGGTAGTTGCAGTTGGTAGTTGCAGGTGGTAGTTGCAGTTGGTAGTTGCAGTTGGTAGTGGTAGTTGGTAGTTGTACTTGGTAGTTGTAGTTGGTAGTTGTAGTTGGTAGTTGTAGTTGGTAGTTGTAGTTGGTAGTTGTTGTTGGTAGTTGTAGTTGGTAGTTGCAGTTGGTAGTTGTAGTTGGTAGTTGTAGATGGTAGTTGTAGTTGGTAGTTGTAGTTGGTAGTTGTACTTGGTAGTTGTAGTTGGTAGTTGTAGTTGGTAGTTGTAGTTGGTAGTTGTAGTTGGTAGTTGTAGTTGGTAGTTGCAGTTGGTAGCTGTAGTTCGTAGTTGTAGTTGGTAGTTGTAGTTGGTAGTTGTAGTTGGTAGTTGTAGTTGGTAGTTGTAGTTGGTAGTTGTAGTTGGTAGTTGTAGTTGGTAGTTGTAGTTGGTAGTTGTAGTTGGTAGTTGTAGCTGGTAGTTGTAGTTGGTAGTTGTAGTTGGTAGTTGTAGCTGGCAGTTGTAGCTGGCAGTTGTAGCTGGCTGTTGTAGCTGGCAGTTGTAGCTGGCAGTTGTAGCTGGCAGTTGTAGCTGGTAGTTGTAGTTGGTAGTTGTTGTTGGTAGTTGTAGTTGGTAGTTGTAGTTGGTAGTTGTAGTTTGTAGTTGTAGTTGGTAGTTGTAGTTGGTAGATGTATTTGGTAGTTGTAGTTGGTCGTTGCAGTTGGTAGTTGCAGTTGGTAGCTGTAGTTCGTAGTTGTAGTTGGTAGTTGTAGTTGGTAGTTGTAGTTGGTAGTTGTAGTTGGTAGTTGTAGTTGGTAGTTGTAGTTGGTAGTTGTAGTTGGTAGTTGTAGTTGGTAGTTGTAGTTGGTAGTTGTAGCTGGTAGTTGTAGTTGGTAGTTGTAGTTGGTAGTTGCAGTTGGTAGTTGTAGTTGGTAGTTGTAGTTGGCAGTTGTAGATGGTAGTTGTAGTTGGTAGTTGTAGTTGGTAGTTGTACTTGGTAGTTGTAGTGGGTAGTTGTAGTTGGTAGTTGTAGTTGGTAGTTGTAGTTGGTAGTTGTAGTTGGTAGTTGCAGTTGGTAGCTGTAGTTCGTAGTTGTAGTTGGTAGTTGTAGTTGGTAGTTGTAGTTCGTAGTTGTAGTTGGTAGTTGTAGTTGGTAGTTGTAGTTGGTAGTTGTAGTTGGTAGTTGCAGTTGGTAGCTGTAGTTCGTAGTTGTAGTTGGTAGTTGTAGTTGGTAGTTGTAGTTGGTAGTTGTAGTTGGTAGTTGTAGTTGGTAGTTGAAGTTGGTAGTTGTAGTTGGTAGTTGTAGTTGGTAGTTGTAGTTGGTAGTTGTAGTTGGTAGTTGTAGCTGGCTGTTGTAGCTGGCAGTTGTAGCTGGCAGTTGTAGCTTGCAGTTGTAGCTGGCAGTTGTAGCTGGCAGTTGTAGCTGGCAGTTGTAGCTGGCAGTTGTAGCTGGCAGTTGTAGCTGGCTGTTGTAGTTGGTAGTTGTAGTTGGTAGTTGTAGTTGGTAGTTGTAGCTGGTAGTTGTAGTTGGTAGTTGTAGTTGGTAGTTGCAGTTGGTAGTTGTAGTTGGTAGTTGTAGTTGGTAGTTGTAGTTGGTAGTTGTAGTTGGTAGTTGTACTTGGTAGTTATAGTTGGTAGTTGTAGTTGGTAGTTGTAGTTGGTAGTTGTAGTTGGTAGTTGTAGTTGGTAGTTGTAGTTGGTAGTTGCAGTTGGTAGCTGTAGTTCGTAGTTGTAGTTGGTAGTTGTAGTTGGTAGTTGTAGTTGGTAGTTGTAGTTGGTAGTTGTAGTTGGTAGTTGTAGTTGGTAGTTGTAGTTGGTAGTTGTAGTTGGTAGTTGTACTTGGTAGTTGTAGTTGGTAGTTGTAGCTGGTAGTTGTAGTTGGTAGTTGTAGTTGGTAGTTGTAGTTGGTAGTTGTAGTTGGTAGTTGTAGTTGGTAGTTGCAGTTGGTAGTTGCAGTTGGTAGTTGCAGTTGGTAGTTGCAGTTGGTAGTTGCAGTTGGTAGTTGCAGTTGGTAGTTGTAGTTGGTAGTTGTAGCTGGTAGTTGTAGCTGGTAGTTGTAGTTGGTAGTTGCAGTTGGTAGTTGTAGTTGGTAGTTGTAGTTGGTAGTTGTAGTTGGTAGTTGTAGCTTTCAGTTGTAGCTGGCAGTTGTAGCTGGCAGTTGTAGCTGGCAGTTGTAGCTGGCAGTTGTAGCTGGCAGTTGTAGCTGGCTGTTGTAGTTGGTAGTTGTAGTTGGTAGTTGTAGTTGGTAGTTGTAGTTGGTAGTTGTAGTTGGTAGTTGTAGTTGGTAGTTGTAGTTGGTAGTTGTAGTTGGTAGTTGTAGTTGGTAGTTGCAGTTGGTAGTTGTAGTTGGTAGTTGTAGTTGGTAGTTGCAGTTGGTACTTGCAGTTGGTAGTTGTAGTTGGTAGTTGTAGTTGGTAGTTGTAGTTGGTAGTTGTAGTTGGTTTGTTGTAGTTGGTTTGTTGTAGTTGGTAGTTGTAGTTGGTAGTTGTAGTTGGTAGTTGTAGTTGGTAGTTGTAGTTGGTAGTTGTAGTTGGTAGTTGTAGTTGGTAGTTGTAGTTGGTAGTTGAAGTTGGTAGTTGTAGCTGGCTGTTGTAGCTGGCAGTTGTAGCTGGCAGTTGTAGCTGGCAGTTGTAGCTTGCAGTTGTAGCTGGCAGTTGTAGCTGGCAGTTGTAACTGGCATTTGTAGCTGGCAGTTGTAGCTGGCCGTTGTAGCTGGCTGTTGTAGCTGGCAGTTGTAGCTGGCAGTTGTAGCTGGCAGTTGTAGCTGGCAGTTGTAGCTCGTAGTTGTAGTTGGTAGTTGTAGTTGGTAGTTGTAGTTGGTAGTTGTAGTTTGTAGTTGTAGTTGGTAGTTGTAGTTGGTAGTTGTAGTTGGTAGATGTATTTGGTAGTTGTAGTTGGTCGTTGGAGTTGGTAGTTGCAGTTGGTAGCCGCAGTTGGTAGTTGCAGTTGGTAGTTGCAGGTGGTAGTTGCAGTTGGTAGTTGTAGTTGGTAGTTGTAGTTGGTAGTTGTAGTTGGTAGTTGTAGTTGGTAGTTGTAGTTGGTAGTTGTAGTTGGTAGTTGTAGTTGGTAGTTGTAGTTGTAGTTGTAGTTGTAGTTGTTGTTGTAGTTGTAGTGGTAGTTGTAGTTGTAGTTGTAGTTGTAGTTGTAGTTGTAGTTGTAGTTGTAGTTGTAGTTGTAGTTGTAGTTGTTGTTGTTGCTGTTGTTGTTGTTGTTGTTGTTATTGTTGTAGTTGTTGTTGTGGTTGTAGTTGTTGGTGTGTCGTTGTCGTTGTCGTTGTCGTTGTTGTTGTCGTTGTTGTCGTTGTTGTCGTTGTTGTCGTTGCTGTCGTTGTTGTCGTTGTTGTCGTTGCTGTCGTTGCTGTCGTTGCTTTCGTTGCTGTCGTTGCTGTCGTTGTTGTCGTTGTTGTCGTTGTTGCCGTTGTTGCCGTGGTTGTCGTTGTTGTCGTTGTTGTCGTTGTTGTCGTTGTTGTCGTTGTTGTCGTTGTTGTCGTTGTTGTTATTGTAGTTGTTCTCGTTGTTGTCGTCGTTGTCGTCGTTGTTCTCGTTGTTGTTGTTGTTGTCGTTGTTGTCGTTGTTGTTGTTGTTGCTGTTGTTGTTGTAGTTGTAGTTGTTGTTGTAGTTGTTGTTGTTGTTGTAGTTGTAGTTGTAGTTGTAGTTGTAGTTGTAGTTGTTGTTGTTGTTGTAGTTGTAGTTGTAGTAGTAGTTGTAGTTGTAGGTGTAGTTGTAGTTGTAGTTGTAGTTGTAGTTGTTGTTGTAGTTGTTGTTGTAGTTGTAGTTGTAGTTGCAGTTGTAGTTGTAGTTGTAGTTGTAGTTGTAGTCGTAGTTGTAGTTGTAGTTGTAGATGTAGTTGTAGTTGGTAGTTGTAGTTGGTAGTTGTAGTTGGTAGTTGGTAGTTGTAGTTGTAGTTGTAGTTGGTAGTTGTAGTTGGTAGTTGTAGTTGGTAGTTGTAGTTGGTAGTTGTAGTTGGTAGTTGTAGTTGGTAGTTGTAGTTGGTAGTTGTAGTTGTAGTTGTAGTTGTAGTTGATAGTTGTAGTTGGTAGTTGTAGTTGGTAGTCGTAGTTGGTAGTTGTAGTTGGTAGTTGTAGTTGGTAGTTGTAGTTCGTAGTTGTAGTTGGTAGTTGTTGTTGGTAGTTGTAGTTGGTAGTTGTAGTTGGTAGTTGTAGTTGGTAGTTGTAGTTGGTAGTTGTAGTTGGTAGTTGTAGTTGGTAGTTGTAGTTGGTAGTTGTAGTTTGTAGTTGTAGTTGGTAGTTGTAGATGGTAGTTGTAGTTGGTAGTTGTAGTTGGTAGTTGTAGTTGGTAGTTGTAGTTGGTAGTTGTAGTTGGCAGTTGTAGTTGGTAGTTGTAGTTGGTAGTTGTAGTTGGTAGTTGTAGTTGTAGCTGTAGTTGATAGTTGTAGTTGGTAGTTGTAGTTGGTAGTTGTAGTTGGTAGTTGTAGTTGGTAGTTGTAGTTGTAGTTGTAGTTGGTAGTTGTAGTTGGTAGTTGTAGTTGGTAGTTGGAGTTGGTAGTTGCAATTGGTAGTTGCAGTTAGTAGTTGCAGTTGGTAGTTGTAGTTGGTAGTTGTAGTTGGTAGTTGTAGTTGGTAGTTGTAGTTGGTAGTTGTAGTTGGTAGTTGTAGTTGGTAGTTGTAGTTGGTAGTTGTAGTTGGTAGTTGTAGTTGGTAGTTGTAGTTGGTAGTTGTAGTTGGTAGTTGTAGTTGGTAGTTGCAGTTGGTAGTTGTAGTTGGTAGTTGTAGTTGGTAGTTGTAGTTGGTAGTTGTAGTTGGTAGTTGTAGCTGGCAGTTGTAGCTGGCAGTTGTAGCTGGCTGTTGTAGCTGGCAGTTGTAGCTGGCAGTTGTAGCTGGCAGTTGTAGCTGGTAGTTGTAGTTGGTAGTTGTAGTTGGTAGTTGTAGTTGGTAGTTGTAG
Source organism: Andrena hattorfiana (assembly GCA_944738655.2). Taxonomy (NCBI): domain Eukaryota; kingdom Metazoa; phylum Arthropoda; class Insecta; order Hymenoptera; family Andrenidae; genus Andrena; species Andrena hattorfiana. The sequence goes on along the minus strand of OX122890.1, from coordinate 48,525,108 downwards.
TTGGTAGTTGTAGTTTGTAGTTGTAGTTGGTAGTTGTAGTTGGTAGATGTATTTGGTAGTTGTAGTTGGTCGTTGGAGTTGGTAGTTGCAGTTGGTAGTTGCAGTTGGTAGTTGTAGTTGTTGTTGTAGTTGGTAGTTGTAGTTGTAGTTGTAGTTGTAGTTGTTGTTGTAGTTGGTAGTTGTAGTTGGTAGTTGTAGTTGGTAGTTGTAGTTGGTAGTTGTAGTTGGTAGTTCTAGTTGATTTGTGGTAGTTGGTAGTTGCAGTTGGTAGTTGCAGTTGGTAGTTGTAGTTCCAGTTGGTAGTTGTAGTTGTTGTTGTTTTTGTAGTTGTTGTTGTTGCAGTTGTTGTTGTTGTTGTAGTTGTTGTTGTTGTTGTAGTTGTTGTTGTTGTTGTAATTGTAGTTGTAGTTGCAGTTGGTAGTTTTATTTGGTAGTTGTAGTTGGTAGTTGTAGTTGCAGTTGTTGTTGTAGTTGTAGTTGTAGTTGTAGTTGTAGTTGTAGTTGTAGTTGTAGTTGTAGTTGGTAGTTGTAGTTGGTAGTTGTAGTTGGTAGTTGTAGTTGGTAGCTGTAGTTGGTAGTTGTAGTTGGTAGTTGTACTTGGTAGGTGTAGTTGGTAGTTGTAGTTGGTAGTTGTAGTTGGTAGTTGTAGTTGGTAGTTGTAGTTGTTAGTTGCAGTTTGTAGTTGCAGTTGGTAGCTGTAGTTTGTAGTTGTAGTTGGTAGTTGTAGTTGGTAGTTGTAGTTGGTAGTTGTAGTTGGTAGTTGTAGTTGCTAGTTGTAGTTGGTAGTTGTAGTTGGTAGTTGTAGTTGGTAGTTGTAGCTGGTAGTTGTAGTTGGTAGTTGTAGTTGGTAGTTGCAGTTGGTAGTTGTAGTTGGTAGTTGTAGTTGGTAGTTGTAGTTGGTAGTTGTAGTTGGTAGTTGTAGTTGGTAGTTGTAGTTGTAGTTGTAGTTGGTAGTTGTAGTTGGTAGTTGTAGTTGGTAGTTGTAGTTGGTAGTTGTAGTTGGTAGTTGTAGTTGGTAGTTCTAGTTGGTAGTTGTAGTTGTAGTTGTAGTTGTAGTTGATAGTTGTAGTTGGTAGTTGTAGTTGGTAGTTGTAGTTGGTAGTTGTAGTTGGTAGTTGTAGTTGGTAGTTGTAGTTCGTAGTTGTAGTTGGTAGTTGTTGTTGGTAGTTGTAGTTGGTAGTTGTAGTTGGTAGTTGTAGTTGGTAGTTGTAGTTGGTAGTTGTAGTTGGTAGTTGGTAGTTGTAGTTGTAGTTGGTAGTTGTAGTTGGTAGTTGTAGTTGGTAGTTGTAGTTGGTAGTTGTAGTTGGTAGTTGTAGTTGGTAGTTGTAGTTGGTAGTTGTAGTTGGTAGTTGTAGTTGGTAGTTGTAGTTGGTAGTTGTAGTTGGTAGTTGTAGTTGGTAGTTGTAGTTGGTAGTTGTAGTTTGTAGTTGTAGTTGGTAGTTGTAGATGGTAGTTGTAGTTGGTAGTTGTAGTTGGTAGTTGTAGTTGGTAGTTGTAGTTGGTAGTTGTAGTTGGCAGTTGTAGTTGGTAGTTGTAGTTGGTAGTTGTAGTTGGTAGTTGTAGTTGTAGCTGTAGTTGATAGTTGTAGTTGGTAGTTGTAGTTGGTAGTTGTAGTTGGTAGTTGTAGTTGGTAGTTGTAGTTGTAGTTGTAGTTGGTAGTTGTAGTTGGTAGTTGTAGTTGGTAGTTGGAGTTGGTAGTTGCAGTTGGTAGTTGCAGTTAGTAGTTGCAGTTGGTAGTTGTAGTTGGTAGTTGTAGTTGGTAGTTGTAGTTGGTAGTTGTAGTTGGTAGTTGTAGTTGGTAGTTGTAGTTGGTAGTTGTAGTTGGTAGTTGTAGTTGGTAGTTGTAGTTGGTAGTTGTAGTTGGTAGTTGTAGTTGGTAGTTGTAGTTGGTAGTTGCAGTTGGTAGTTGTAGTTGGTAGTTGTAGTTGGTAGTTGTAGTTGGTAGTTGTAGCTGGCAGTTGTAGCTGGCAGTTGTAGCTGGCTGTTGTAGCTGGCAGTTTTAGCTGGCAGTTGTAGCTGGCAGTTGTAGCTGGTAGTTGTAGTTGGTAGTTGTAGTTGGTAGTTGTAGTTGGTAGTTGTAGTTGGTAGTTGTAGTTTGTAGTTGTAGTTGGTAGTTGTAGTTGGTAGATGTATTTGGTAGTTGTAGTTGGTCGTTGGAGTTGGTAGTTGCAGTTGGTAGTTGCAGTTGGTAGTTGTAGTTGTTGTTGTAGTTGGTAGTTGTAGTTGTATTTGTAGTTGTAGTTGTTGTTGTAGTTGGTAGTTGTAGTTGGTAGTTGTAGTTGGTAGTTGTAGTTGGTAGTTGTAGTTGGTAGTTCTAGTTGATTTGTGGTAGTTGGTAGTTGCAGTTGGTAGTTGCAGTTGGTAGTTGTAGTTCCAGTTGGTAGTTGTAGTTGTTGTTGTTTTTGTAGTTGTTGTTGTTGCAGTTGTTGTTGTTGTTGTAGTTGTTGTTGTTGTTGTAGTTGTTGTTGTTGTTGTAATTGTAGTTGTAGTTGCAGTTGGTAGTTTTATTTGGTAGTTGTAGTTGGTAGTTGTAATTGCAGTTGTTGTTGTAGTTGTAGTTGTAGTTGTAGTTGTAGTTGTAGTTGTAGTTGTAGTTGTAGTTGTAGTTGGTAGTTGTAGTTGGTAGTTGTAGTTGGTAGTTGTAGTTGGTAGCTGTAGTTGGTAGTTGTAGTTGGTAGTTGTACTTGGTAGGTGTAGTTGGTAGTTGTAGTTGGTAGTTGTAGTTGGTAGTTGTAGTTGGTAGTTGTAGTTGTTAGTTGCAGTTTGTAGTTGCAGTTGGTAGCTGTAGTTTGTAGTTGTAGTTGGTAGTTGTAGTTGGTAGTTGTAGTTGGTAGTTGTAGTTGGTAGTTGTAGTTGGTAGTTGTAGTTGCTAGTTGTAGTTGGTAGTTGTAGTTGGTAGTTGTAGTTGGTAGTTGTAGCTGGTAGTTGTAGTTGGTAGTTGTAGTTGGTAGTTGCAGTTGGTAGTTGTAGTTGGTAGTTGTAGTTGGTAGTTGTAGTTGGTAGTTGTAGTTGGTAGTTGTAGTTGGTAGTTGTAGTTGGTAGTTGTAGTTGGTAGTTGTAGTTGTAGTTGTAGTTGGTAGTTGTAGTTGGTAGTTGTAGTTGGTAGTTGTAGTTGGTAGTTGTAGTTGGTAGTTGTAGTTGGTAGTTCTAGTTGGTAGTTGTAGTTGTAGTTGTAGTTGTAGTTGTAGTTGATAGTTGTAGTTGGTAGTTGTAGTTGGTAGTTGTAGTTGGTAGTTGTAGTTGGTAGTTGTAGTTGGTAGTTGTAGTTCGTAGTTGTAGTTGGTAGTTGTTGTTGGTAGTTGTAGTTGGTAGTTGTAGTTGGTAGTTGTAGTTGGTAGTTGTAGTTGGTAGTTGTAGTTGGTAGTTGTAGTTGGTAGTTGGTAGTTGTAGTTGTAGTTGGTAGTTGTAGTTGGTAGTTGTAGTTGGTAGTTGTAGTTGGTAGTTGTAGTTGGTAGTTGTAGTTGGTAATTGTAGTTGGTAGTTGTAGTTGTAGTTGTAGTTGTAGTTGATAGTTGTAGTTGGTAGTTGTAGTTGGTAGTCGTAGTTGGTAGTTGTAGTTGGTAGTTGTAGTTGGTAGTTGTAGTTCGTAGTTGTAGTTGGTAGTTGTTGTTGGTAGTTGTAGTTGGTAGTTGTAGTTGGTAGTTGTAGTTGGTAGTTGTAGTTGGTAGTTGTAGTTCGTAGTTGTAGTTGGTAGTTGTTGTTGGTAGTTGTAGCTGGCAGTTGTAGCTGGCAGTTGTAGCTGGCTGTTGTAGCTGGCAGTTGTAGCTGGCAGTTGTTGCTGGCAGTTGTAGCTGGTAGTTGTAGTTGGTAGTTGTAGTTGGTAGTTGTAGTTGGTAGTTGTAGTTGGTAGTTGTAGTTTGTAGTTGTAGTTGGTAGTTGTAGTTGGTAGATGTATTTGGTAGTTGTAGTTGGTCGTTGGAGTTGGTAGTTGCAGTTGGTAGTTGCAGTTGGTAGTTGTAGTTGTTGTTGTAGTTGGTAGGTGTAGTTGTAGTTGTAGTTGTAGTTGTAGTTGTTGTTGTAGTTGGTAGTTGTAGTTGGTAGTTGTAGTTGGTAGTTGTAGTTGGTAGTTGTAGTTGGCTTGTTGTAGTTGGTAGTTGCAGTTGGTAGTTGCAGTTGGTAGTTGCAGTTGGTAGTTGTAGTTCCAGTTGGTAGTTGTAGTTGTTGTTTTTGTAGTTGTTGTTGTTGTAGTTGTTGTTGTTGTTGTAGTTGTTGTTGTTGTAGTTGTACTTGTAGGTGCAGTTGGTAGTTGTAGTTGGTAGTTGTAGTTGGTAGTTGTAGTTGTAGTTGTTGTAGTTGTAGTTGTAGATGTAGTTGTAGTTGTAGTTGGTAGTTGTAGTTGGTAGTTGTAGTTGGCAGTTGTAGATGGTTGTTGTAGTTGGTAGTTGTAGTTGGTAGTTGTACTTGGTAGTTGTAGTTGGTAGTTGTAGTTGGTAGTTGTAGTTGGTAGTTGTAGTTGTAGTTGTAGTTGTAGTTGATAGTTGTAGTTGGTAGTTGTAGTTGGTAGTCGTAGTTGGTAGTTGTAGTTGGTAGTTGTAGTTGTTAGTTGCAGTTGGTAGTTGCAGTTGGTAGCTGTAGTTTGTAGTTGTAGTTGGTAGTTGTAGTTGGTAGTTGTAGTTGGTAGTTGTAGTTGGTAGTTGTAGTTGCTAGTTGTAGTTGGTAGTTGTAGTTGGTAGTTGTAGTTGGTAGTTGTAGCTGGTAGTTGTAGTTGGTAGTTGTAGTTGGTAGTTGCAGTTGGTAGTTGTAGTTGGTAGTTGTAGTTGGTAGTTGTAGTTGGTAGTTGTAGTTGGTAGTTGTAGTTGGTAGTTGTAGTTGGTAGTTGTAGTTGGTAGTTGTAGTTGTAGTTGTAGTTGGTAGTTGTAGTTGGTAGTTGTAGTTGGTAGTTGTAGTTGGTAGTTGTAGTTGGTAGTTGTAGTTGGTAGTTGTAGTTGTAGTTGTAGTTGTAGTTGTAGTTGATAGTTGTAGTTGGTAGTTGTAGTTGGTAGTTGTAGTTGGTAGTTGTAGTTGGTAGTTGTAGTTGGTAGTTGTAGTTCGTAGTTGTAGTTGGTAGTTGTTGTTGGTAGTTGTAGTTGGTAGTTGTAGTTGGTAGTTGTAGTTGGTAGTTGTAGTTGGTAGTTGTAGTTGGTAGTTGGTAGTTGTAGTTGTAGTTGGTAGTTGTAGTTGGTAGTTGTAGTTGGTAGTTGTAGTTGGTAGTTGTAGTTGGTAGTTGTAGTTGGTAGTTGTAGTTGGTAGTTGTAGTTGTAGTTGTAGTTGTAGTTGATAGTTGTAGTTGGTAGTTGTAGTTGGTAGTCGTAGTTGGTAGTTGTAGTTGGTAGTTGTAGTTGGTAGTTGTAGTTCGTAGTTGTAGTTGGTAGTTGTTGTTGGTAGTTGTAGTTGGTAGTTGTAGTTGGTAGTTGTAGTTGGTAGTTGTAGTTGGTAGTTGTAGTTGGTAGTTGTAGTTGGTAGTTGTAGTTGGTAGTTGTAGTTGGTAGTTGTAGCTGGTAGTTGTAGTTGGTAGTTGTAGTTGGTAGTTGCAGTTGGTAGTTGTAGTTGGTAGTTGTAGTTGGCAGTTGTAGATGGTAGTTGTAGTTGGTAGTTGTAGTTGGTAGTTGTACTTGGTAGTTGTAGTGGGTAGTTGTAGTTGGTAGTTGTAGTTGGTAGTTGTAGTTGGTAGTTGTAGTTGGTAGTTGCAGTTGGTAGCTGTAGTTCGTAGTTGTAGTTGGTAGTTGTAGTTGGTAGTTGTAGTTCGTAGTTGTAGTTGGTAGTTGTAGTTGGTAGTTGTAGTTGGTAGTTGTAGTTGGCAGTTGTAGTTGGTAGTTGTAGTTGGTAGTTGTACTTGGTTTGTTGTAGTTGGTAGTTGAAGTTGGTAGTTGTAGTTGGTAGTTGTAGTTGGTAGTTGTAGTTGGTAGTTGTAGTTGGTAGTTGTAGCTGGCTGTTGTAGCTGGCAGTTGTAGCTGGCAGTTGTAGCTTGCAGTTGTAGCTGGCAGTTGTAGCTGGCAGTTGTAGCTGGCAGTTGTAGCTGGCAGTTGTAGCTGGCAGTTGTAGCTGGCTGTTGTAGTTGGTAGTTGTAGTTGGTAGTTGTAGTTGGTAGTTGTAGCTGGTAGTTGTAGTTGGTAGTTGTAGTTGGTAGTTGCAGTTGGTAGTTGTAGTTGGTAGTTGTAGTTGGTAGTTGTAGTTGGTAGTTGTAGTTGGTAGTTGTACTTGGTAGTTATAGTTGGTAGTTGTAGTTGGTAGTTGTAGTTGGTAGTTGTAGTTGGTAGTTGTAGTTGGTAGTTGTAGTTGGTAGTTGCAGTTGGTAGCTGTAGTTCGTAGTTGTAGTTGGTAGTTGTAGTTGGTAGTTGTAGTTGGTAGTTGTAGTTGGTAGTTGTAGTTGGTAGTTGTAGTTGGTAGTTGTAGTTGGTAGTTGTAGTTGGTAGTTGTAGTTGGTAGTTGTAGTTGGTAGTTGTAGCTGGTAGTTGTAGTTGGTAGTTGTAGTTGGTAGTTGTAGTTGGTAGTTGTAGTTGGTAGTTGTAGTTGGTAGTTGCAGTTGGTAGTTGCAGTTGGTAGTTGCAGTTGGTAGTTGCAGTTGGTAGTTGCAGTTGGTAGTTGCAGTTGGTAGTTGTAGTTGGTAGTTGTAGCTGGTAGTTGTAGCTGGTAGTTGTAGTTGGTAGTTGTAGTTGGTAGTTGTAGTTGGTAGTTGTAGTTGGTAGTTGTAGTTGGTAGTTGTAGTTGGTAGTTGTAGTTGGTAGTTGTAGTTGTAGTTGTAGTTGTAGTTGATAGTTGTAGTTGGTAGTTGTAGTTGGTAGTCGTAGTTGGTAGTTGTAGCTGGCAGTTGTAGCTGGCAGTTGTAGCTGGCAGTTGTAGCTGGCAGTTGTAGCTGGCAGTTGTAGCTGGCTGTTGTAGTTGGTAGTTGTAGTTGGTAGTTGTAGTTGGTAGTTGTAGCTGGTAGTTGTAGTTGGTAGTTGTAGTTGGTAGTTGTAGTTGGTAGTTGTAGTTGTAGTTGTAGTTGTAGTTGATAGTTGTAGTTGGTAGTTGTAGTTGGTAGTCGTAGTTGGTAGTTGTAGTTGGTAGTTGTAGTTGGTAGTTGTAGTTCGTAGTTGTAGTTGGTAGTTGTTGTTGGTAGTTGTAGTTGGTAGTTGTAGTTGGTAGTTGTAGTTGGTAGTTGTAGTTGGTAGTTGTAGTTGGTAGTTGTAGTTGGTAGTTGTAGTTGGTAGTTGTAGTTGGTAGTTGTAGCTGGTAGTTGTAGTTGGTAGTTGTAGTTGGTAGTTGCAGTTGGTAGTTGTAGTTGGTAGTTGTAGTTGGCAGTTGTAGATGGTAGTTGTAGTTGGTAGTTGTAGTTGGTAGTTGTACTTGGTAGTTGTAGTGGGTAGTTGTAGATGGTAGTTGTAGTTGGTAGTTGTAGTTGGTAGTTGTAGTTGGTAGTTGCAGTTGGTAGCTGTAGTTCGTAGTTGTAGTTGGTAGTTGTAGTTGGTAGTTGTAGTTCGTAGTTGTAGTTGGTAGTTGTAGTTGGTAGTTGTAGTTGGTAGTTGTAGTTGGCAGTTGTAGTTGGTAGTTGTAGTTGGTAGTTGTACTTGGTTTGTTGTAGTTGGTAGTTGAAGTTGGTAGTTGTAGTTGGTAGTTGTAGTTGGTAGTTGTAGTTGGTAGTTGTAGTTGGTAGTTGTAGCTGGCTGTTGTAGCTGGCAGTTGTAGCTGGCAGTTGTAGCTTGCAGTTGTAGCTGGCAGTTGTAGCTGGCAGTTGTAGCTGGCAGTTGTAGCTGGCAGTTGTAGCTGGCAGTTGTAGCTGGCTGTTGTAGTTGGTAGTTGTAGTTGCTAGTTGTAGTTGGTAGTTGTAGCTGGTAGTTGTAGTTGGTAGTTGTAGTTGGTAGTTGCAGTTGGTAGTTGTAGTTGGTAGTTGTAGTTGGTAGTTGTAGTTGGTAGTTGTAGTTGGTAGTTGTACTTGGTAGTTATAGTTGGTAGTTGTAGTTGGTAGTTGTAGTTGGTAGTTGTAGTTGGTAGTTGTAGTTGGTAGTTGTTGTTGGTAGTTGCAGTTGGTAGCTGTAGTTCGTAGTTGTAGTTGGTAGTTGTAGTTGGTAGTTGTAGTTGGTAGTTGTAGTTGGTAGTTGTAGTTGGTAGTTGTAGTTGGTAGTTGTAGTTGGTAGTTGTAGTTGGTAGTTGTAGTTGGTAGTTGTAGTTGGTAGTTGTAGCTGGTAGTTGTAGTTGGTAGTTGTAGTTGGTAGTTGTAGTTGGTAGTTGTAGTTGGTAGTTGTAGTTGGTAGTTGCAGTTGGTAGTTGCAGTTGGTAGTTGCAGTTGGTAGTTGCAGTTGGTAGTTGCAGTTGGTAGTTGCAGTTGGTAGTTGTAGTTGGTAGTTGTAGCTGGTAGTTGTAGCTGGTAGTTGTAGTTGGTAGTTGCAGTTGGTAGTTGTAGTTGGTAGTTGTAGTTGGTAGTTGTAGTTGGTAGTTGTAGCTTTCAGTTGTAGCTGGCAGTTGTAGCTGGCAGTTGTAGCTGGCAGTTGTAGCTGGCAGTTGTAGCTGGCAGTTGTAGCTGGCTGTTGTAGTTGGTAGTTGTAGTTGGTAGTTGTAGTTGGTAGTTGTAGTTGGTAGTTGTAGTTGGTAGTTGTAGTTGGTAGTTGTAGTTGGTAGTTGTAGTTGGTAGTTGTAGTTGGTAGTTGTAGTTGGTAGTTGCAGTTGGTAGTTGTAGTTGGTAGTTGTAGTTGGTAGTTGCAGTTGGTACTTGCAGTTGGTAGTTGTAGTTGGTAGTTGTAGTTGGTAGTTGTAGTTGGTAGTTGTAGTTGGTTTGTTGTAGTTGGTTTGTTGTAGTTGGTAGTTGTAGTTGGTAGTTGTAGTTGGTAGTTGTAGTTGGTAGTTGTAGTTGGTAGTTGGAGTTGGTAGTTGTAGTTGGTAGTTGTAGTTGGTAGTTGAAGTTGGTAGTTGTAGCTGGCTGTTGTAGCTGGCAGTTGTAGCTGGCAGTTGTAGCTGGCAGTTGTAGCTTGCAGTTGTAGCTGGCAGTTGTAGCTGGCAGTTGTAACTGGCATTTGTAGCTGGCAGTTGTAGCTGGCCGTTGTAGCTGGCTGTTGTAGCTGGCAGTTGTAGCTGGCAGTTGTAGCTGGCAGTTGTAGCTGGCAGTTGTAGCTCGTAGTTGTAGTTGGTAGTTGTAGTTGGTAGTTGTAGTTGGTAGTTGTAGTTTGTAGTTGTAGTTGGTAGTTGTAGTTGGTAGTTGTAGTTGGTAGATGTATTTGGTAGTTGTAGTTGGTCGTTGGAGTTGGTAGTTGCAGTTGGTAGTCGCAGTTGGTAGTTACAGTTGGTAGTTGCAGGTGGTAGTTGCAGTTGGTAGTTGTAGTTGGTAGTTGTAGTTGGTAGTTGTAGTTGGTAGTTGTAGTTGGTAGTTGTAGTTGGTAGTTGTAGTTGGTAGATGTAGTTGGTAGTTGTAGTTGTAGTTGTAGTTGTAGTTGTTGTTGTAGTTGTAGTGGTAGTTGTAGTTGTAGTTGGTAGTTGTAGTTGGTAGTTGTAGTTGGTAGTTGTAGTTGTAGTTGTAGTTGTAGTTGATAGTTGTAGTTGGTAGTTGTAGTTGGTAGTTGTAGTTGTAGTTGTAGTTGTTGTTGTAGTTGGTAGTTGTAGTTGGTAGTTGTAGTTGGTAGTTGTAGTTGGTAGTTGTAGTTTGTAGTTCTAGTTGATTTGTGGTAGTTGGTAGTTGTAGTTGGTAGTTGCAGTTGGTAGTTGTAGTTGGTAGTTGTAGTTGGTAGTTGTACTTGGTTTGTTGTAGTTGGTAGTTGAAGTTGGTGGTTGTAGCTGGCAGTTGTAGCTTTCAGTTGTAGCTGGCAGTTGTAGCTGGCAGTTGTAGCTGGCAGTTGTAGCTGGCAGTTGTAGCTGGCAGTTGTAGCTGGCTGTTGTAGTTGGTAGTTGTAGTTGGTAGTTGTAGTTGGTAGTTGTAGCTGGTAGTTGTAGTTGGTAGTTGTAGTTGGTAGTTGTAGTTGGTAGTTGTAGTTGGTAGTTGTAGTTGGTAGTTGTAGTTGGTAGTTGGAGTTGGTAGTTGCAGTTGGTAGTTGCAGTTAGTAGTTGCAGTTGGTAGTTGTAGTTGGTAGTTGTAGTTGGTAGTTGTAGTTGGTAGTTGTAGTTGGTAGTTGTAGTTGGTAGTTGTAGTTGGTAGTTGTAGTTGGTAGTTGTAGTTGGTAGTTGTAGTTGGTAGTTGTAGTTGGTAGTTGTAGTTGGTAGTTGTAGTTGGTAGTTGCAGTTGGTAGTTGTAGTTGGTAGTTGTAGTTGGTAGTTGTAGTTGGTAGTTGTAGTTGGTAGTTGTAGCTGGCAGTTGTAGCTGGCAGTTGTAGCTGGCTGTTGTAGCTGGCAGTTGTAGCTGGCAGTTGTAGCTGGCAGTTGTAGCTGGTAGTTGTAGTTGGTAGTTGTAGTTGGTAGTTGTAGTTGGTAGTTGTAGTTGGTAGTTGTAGTTGGTAGTTGTAGTTTGTAGTTGTAGTTGGTAGTTGTAGTTGGTAGATGTATTTGGTAGTTGTAGTTGGTCGTTGGAGTTGGTAGTTGCAGTTGGTAGTTGCAGTTGGTAGTTGTAGTTGTTGTTGTAGTTGGTAGTTGTAGTTGTAGTTGTAGTTGTAGTTGTTGTTGTAGTTGGTAGTTGTAGTTGGTAGTTGTAGTTGGTAGTTGTAGTTGGTAGTTGTAGTTGGTAGTTCTAGTTGATTTGTGGTAGTTGGTAGTTGCAGTTGGTAGTTGCAGTTGGTAGTTGTAGTTCCAGTTGGTAGTTGTAGTTGTTGTTGTTTTTGTAGTTGTTGTTGTTGCAGTTGTTGTTGTTGTTGTAGTTGTTGTTGTTGTTGTAGTTGTTGTTGTTGTTGTAATTGTAGTTGTAGTTGCAGTTGGTAGTTTTATTTGGTAGTTGTAGTTGGTAGTTGTAATTGCAGTTGTTGTTGTAGTTGTAGTTGTAGTTGTAGTTGTAGTTGTAGTTGTAGTTGTAGTTGTAGTTGGTAGTTGTAGTTGGTAGTTGTAGTTGGTAGTTGTAGTTGGTAGCTGTAGTTGGTAGTTGTAGTTGGTAGTTGTACTTGGTAGGTGTAGTTGGTAGTTGTAGTTGGTAGTTGTAGTTGGTAGTTGTAGTTGGTAGTTGTAGTTAGTTGCAGTTGGTAGTTGCAGTTGGTAGCTGTAGTTTGTAGTTGTAGTTGGTAGTTGTAGTTGGTAGTTGTAGTTGGTAGTTGTAGTTGGTAGTTGTAGTTGCTAGTTGTAGTTGGTAGTTGTAGTTGGTAGTTGTAGTTGGTAGTTGTAGCTGGTAGTTGTAGTTGGTAGTTGTAGTTGGTAGTTGCAGTTGGTAGTTGTAGTTGGTAGTTGTAGTTGGTAGTTGTAGTTGGTAGTTGTAGTTGGTAGTTGTAGTTGGTAGTTGTAGTTGGTAGTTGTAGTTGTAGTTGTAGTTGGTAGTTGTAGTTGGTAGTTGTAGTTGGTAGTTGTAGTTGGTAGTTGTAGTTGGTAGTTGTAGTTGGTAGTTGTAGTTGGTAGTTGTAGTTGTAGTTGTAGTTGTAGTTGTAGTTGATAGTTGTAGTTGGTAGTTGTAGTTGGTAGTTGTAGTTGGTAGTTGTAGTTGGTAGTTGTAGTTGGTAGTTGTAGTTCGTAGTTGTAGTTGGTAGTTGTTGTTGGTAGTTGTAGTTGGTAGTTGTAGTTGGTAGTTGTAGTTGGTAGTTGTAGTTGGTAGTTGTAGTTGGTAGTTGGTAGTTGTAGTTGTAGTTGGTAGTTGTAGTTGGTAGTTGTAGTTGGTAGTTGTAGTTGGTAGTTGTAGTTGGTAGTTGTAGTTGGTAGTTGTAGTTGGTAGTTGTAGTTGTAGTTGTAGTTGTAGTTGATAGTTGTAGTTGGTAGTTGTAGTTGGTAGTCGTAGTTGGTAGTTGTAGTTGGTAGTTGTAGTTGGTAGTTGTAGTTCGTAGTTGTAGTTGGTAGTTGTTGTTGGTAGTTGTAGTTGGTAGTTGTAGTTGGTAGTTGTAGTTGGTAGTTGTAGTTGGTAGTTGTAGTTCGTAGTTGTAGTTGGTAGTTGTTGTTGGTAGTTGTAGCTGGCAGTTGTAGCTGGCAGTTGTAGCTGGCTGTTGTAGCTGGCAGTTGTAGCTGGCAGTTGTAGCTGGCAGTTGTAGCTGGTAGTTGTAGTTGGTAGTTGTAGTTGGTAGTTGTAGTTGGTAGTTGTAGTTGGTAGTTGTAGTTTGTAGTTGTAGTTGGTAGTTGTAGTTGGTAGATGTATTTGGTAGTTGTAGTTGGTCGTTGGAGTTGGTAGTTGCAGTTGGTAGTTGCAGTTGGTAGTTGTAGTTGTTGTTGTAGTTGGTAGGTGTAGTTGTAGTTGTAGTTGTAGTTGTAGTTGTTGTTGTAGTTGGTAGTTGTAGTTGGTAGTTGTAGTTGGCTTGTTGTAGTTGGTAGTTGCAGTTGATAGTTGCAGTTGGTAGTTGCAGTTGGTAGTTGTAGTTCCAGTTGGTAGTTGTAGTTGTTGTTTTTGTAGTTGTTGTTGTTGTAGTTGTTGTTGTTGTTGTAGTTGTTGTTGTTGTAGTTGTACTTGTAGTTGCAGTTGGTAGTTGTAGTTGGTAGTTGTAGTTGGTAGTTGTAGTTGTAGTTGTTGTAGTTGTAGTTGTAGATGTAGTTGTAGTTGTAGTTGGTAGTTGTAGTTGGTAGTTGTAGTTGGCAGTTGTAGATGGTTGTTGTAGTTGGTAGTTGTAGTTGGTAGTTGTACTTGGTAGTTGTAGTTGGTAGTTGTAGTTGGTAGTTGTAGTTGGTAGTTGTAGTTGGTAGTTGCAGTTGGTAGCTGTAGTTCGTAGTTGTAGTTGGTAGTTGTAGTTGGTAGTTGTAGTTGGTAGTTGTAGTTGGTAGTTGTAGTTGGTAGTTGTAGTTGGTAGTTGTAGTTGGTAATTGTAGTTGTTAGTTGTAGTTGGTAGTTGTAGCTGGTAGTTGTAGTTGGTAGTTGTAGTTGGTAGTTGCAGTTGGTAGTTGTAGTTGGTAGTTGTAGTTGGTAGTTGTAGTTGGTAGTTGTAGTTGGTAGTTGTAGTTGGTAGTTGTAGTTGGTAGTTGTAGTTGGTAGTTGCAGTTGGTAGCTGTAGTTGGTAGTTGTAGTTGGTAGTTGTAGTTGGTAGTTGTAGTTGGTAGTTGTAGTTGGCAGTTGTAGATGGTAGTTGTAGTTGGTAGTTGTAGTTGGTAGTTGTACTTGGTAGTTGTAGTTGGTAGTTGTAGTTGGTAGTTGTAGTTGGTAGTTGTAGTTGGTAGTTGTAGTTGGTAGTTGTAGTTGGTAGTTGTAGTTGGTAGTTGCAGTTGGTAGCTGTAGTTCGTAGTTGTAGTTGGTAGTTGTAGTTGGTAGTTGTAGTTCGTAGTTGTAGTTGGTAGTTGTAGTTGGTAGTTGTAGTTGGTAGTTGTAGTTGGTAGTTGCAGTTGGTAGTTGCAGTTGGTAGTTGCAGTTGGTAGTTGCAGTTGGTAGTTGCAGTTGGTAGTTGCAGTTAGCAGTTGCTGTTGGTAGTTGCAGTTGGTAGTTGCAGTTGGTAGTTGCAGTTGGTAGTTGCAGCTGGTAGTTGCAGTTGGTAGTTGCAGTTGGTAGTTGTAGTTGGTAGTTGTAGTTGGTAGTTGTACTTGGTTTGTTGTAGTTGGTAGTTGAAGTTGGTGGTTGTAGCTGGCAGTTGTAGCTTTCAGTTGTAGCTGGCAGTTGTAGCTGGCAGTTGTAGCTGGCAGTTGTAGCTGGCAGTTGTAGCTGGCAGTTGTAGCTGGCTGTTGTAGTTGGTAGTTGTAGTTGGTAGTTGTAGTTGGTAGTTGTAGCTGGTAGTTGTAGTTGGTAGTTGTAGTTGGTAGTTGTAGTTGGTAGTTGTAGTTGGTAGTTGTAGTTGGTAGTTGTACTTGGTAGTTGTAGTTGGTAGTTGTAGTTGGTAGTTGTAGTTGGTAGTTGTAGTTGGTAGTTGTAGTTGGTAGTTGTAGTTGTAGTTGTAGTTGTAGTTGGTAGTTGTAGTTGGTAGTTGTAGTTGGTAGTTGGAGTTGGTAGTTGCAGTTGGTAGTTGCAGTTGGTGGTTGCAGTTGGTAGTTGCAGTTGGTAGTTGCAGTTGGTAGTTGCAGTTGGTAGTTGCTGTTGGTGGTTGCAGATGCTAGTTGCAGTTGGTAGTTGCAGTTGGTAGTTGCAGGTGGCAGTTGCAGTTGGTAGTTGCAGTTGGTAGTGGTAGTTGGTAGTTGTACTTGGTAGTTGTAGTTGGTAGTTGTAGTTGGTAGTTGTAGTTGGTAGTTGTAGTTGGTAGTTGTAGTTGGTAGTTGTAGTTGGTAGTTGTAGTTGGTAGTTGTAGTTGGTAGTTGTAGTTGGTAGCTGTAGTTGGTAGTTGTAGTTGGTAGTTGTAGTTGGTAGTTGTAGTTGGTAGTTGCAGTTGGTAGTTGTAGTTGGTAGTTGTAGTTGGTAGTTGTAGTTGGTAGTTGTAGTTGGTAGTTGTAGTTGGTAGTTGCAGTTGGTAGCTGTAGTTCGTAGTTGTAGTTGGTAGTTGTGGTTGGTAGTTGTAGTTGGTAGTTGTAGTTGGTAGTTGTAGTTGGTAGTTGTAGTTGGTAGTTGTAGTTGGTAGTTGTAGTTGGTAGTTGTAGCTGGTAGTTGTAGTTGGTAGTTGTAGTTGGTAGTTGTAGCTGGCAGTTGTAGCTGGCAGTTGTAGCTGGCTGTTGTAGCTGGCAGTTGTAGCTGGCAGTTGTAGCTGGCAGTTGTAGCTGGTAGTTGTAGTTGGTAGTTGTTGTTGGTAGTTGTAGTTGGTAGTTGTAGTTGGTAGTTGTAGTTTGTAGTTGTAGTTGGTAGTTGTAGTTGGTAGATGTATTTGGTAGTTGTAGTTGGTCGTTGCAGTTGGTAGTTGCAGTTGGTAGCTGTAGTTCGTAGTTGTAGTTGGTAGTTGTAGTTGGTAGTTGTAGTTGGTAGTTGTAGTTGGTAGTTGTAGTTGGTAGTTGTAGTTGGTAGTTGTAGTTGGTAGTTGTAGTTGGTAGTTGTAGCTGGTAGTTGTAGTTGGTAGTTGTAGTTGGTAGTTGCAGTTGGTAGTTGTAGTTGGTAGTTGTAGTTGGCAGTTGTAGATGGTAGTTGTAGTTGGTAGTTGTAGTTGGTAGTTGTACTTGGTAGTTGTAGTGGGTAGTTGTAGTTGGTAGTTGTAGTTGGTAGTTGTAGTTGGTAGTTGTAGTTGGTAGTTGCAGTTGGTAGCTGTAGTTCGTAGTTGTAGTTGGTAGTTGTAGTTGGTAGTTGTAGTTCGTAGTTGTAGTTGGTAGTTGTAGTTGGTAGTTGTAGTTGGTAGTTGTAGTTGGTAGTTGTAGTTGGTAGTTGTACTTGGTTTGTTGTAGTTGGTAGTTGAAGTTGGTAGTTGTAGTTGGTAGTTGTAGTTGGTAGTTGTAGTTGGTAGTTGTAGTTGGTAGTTGTAGCTGGCTGTTGTAGCTGGCAGTTGTAGCTGGCAGTTGTAGCTTGCAGTTGTAGCTGGCAGTTGTAGCTGGCAGTTGTAGCTGGCAGTTGTAGCTGGCAGTTGTAGCTGGCAGTTGTAGCTGGCTGTTGTAGTTGGTAGTTGTAGTTGGTAGTTGTAGTTGGTAGTTGTAGCTGGTAGTTGTAGTTGGTAGTTGTAGTTGGTAGTTGCAGTTGGTAGTTGTAGTTGGTAGTTGTAGTTGGTAGTTGTAGTTGGTAGTTGTAGTTGGTAGTTGTACTTGGTAGTTATAGTTGGTAGTTGTAGTTGGTAGTTGTAGTTGGTAGTTGTAGTTGGTAGTTGTAGTTGGTAGTTGTAGTTGGTAGTTGCAGTTGGTAGCTGTAGTTCGTAGTTGTAGTTGGTAGTTGTAGTTGGTAGTTGTAGTTGGTAGTTGTAGTTGGTAGTTGTAGTTGGTAGTTGTAGATGGTAGTTGTAGTTGGTAGTTGTAGTTGGTAGTTGTAGTTGGTAGTTGTAGTTGGTAGTTGTAGCTGGTAGTTGTAGTTGGTAGTTGTAGTTGGTAGTTGTAGTTGGTAGTTGTAGTTGGTAGTTGTAGTTGGTAGTTGCAGTTGGTAGTTGCAGTTGGTAGTTGCAGTTGGTAGTTGCAGTTGGTAGTTGCAGTTGGTAGTTGTAGTTGGTAGTTGTAGCTGGTAGTTGTAGCTGGTAGTTGTAGTTGGTAGTTGCAGTTGGTAGTTGTAGTTGGTAGTTGTAGTTGGTAGTTGTAGTTGGTAGTTGTAGTTGGTAGTTGTAGTTGGTAGTTGTAGTTGGTAGTTGTAGTTGGTAGTTGTAGTTTGTAGTTGTAGTTGGTAGTTGTAGTTGGTAGATGTATTTGGTAGTTGTAGTTGGTCGTTGGAGTTGGTAGTTGCAGTTGGTAGTTGCAGTTGGTAGTTGTAGTTGTTGTTGTAGTTCGTAGTTGTAGTTGTAGTTGTAGTTGTAGTTGTAGTTGTTGTTGTAGTTGGTAGTTGTAGTTGGTAGTTGTAGTTGGTAGTTGTAGTTGGTAGTTGTAGTTGGTTTGTTGTAGTTGGTAGTTGCAGTTGGTAGTTGCAGTTGGTAGTTGCAGTTGGTAGTTGTAGTTCCAGTTGGTAGTTGTAGTTGTTGTTTTTGTAGTTGTTGTTGTTGTAGTTGTTGTTGTTGTTGTAGTTGTTGTTGTTGTTGTAGTTGTACTTGTAGTTGCAGTTGGTAGTTGTAGTTGGTAGTTGCAGTTGGTAGTTGCAGTTGGTAGTTGCAGTTGGTAGTTGCAGTTGGTAGTTGCAGTTGGTAGTTGTAGTTGGTAGTTGTAGCTGGTAGTTGTAGCTGGTAGTTGTAGTTGGTAGTTGCAGTTGGTAGTTGTAGTTGGTAGTTGTAGTTGGTAGTTGTAGTTGGTAGTTGTAGTTGGTAGTTGTAGTTGGTAGTTGTAGTTGGTAGTTGTAGTTGGTAGTTGTAGTTTGTAGTTGTAGTTGGTAGTTGTAGTTGGTAGATGTATTTGGTAGTTGTAGTTGGTCGTTGGAGTTGGTAGTTGCAGTTGGTAGTTGCAGTTGGTAGTTGTAGTTGTTGTTGTAGTTGGTAGTTGTAGTTGTAGTTGTAGTTGTAGTTGTAGTTGTTGTTGTAGTTGGTAGTTGTAGTTGGTAGTTGTAGTTGGTAGTTGTAGTTGGTAGTTGTAGTTGGTTTGTTGTAGTTGGTAGTTGTAGCTGGTAGTTGTAGCTGGTAGTTGTAGTTGGTAGTTGCAGTTGGTAGTTGTAGTTGGTAGTTGTAGTTGGTAGTTGTAGTTGGTAGTTGTAGTTGGTAGTTGTAGTTGGTAGTTGTACTTGGTAGGTGTAGTTGGTAGTTGTAGTTGGTAGTTGTAGTTGGTAGTTGTAGTTGGTAGTTGTAGTTGTTAGTTGCAGTTTGTAGTTGCAGTTGGTAGCTGTAGTTTGTAGTTGTAGTTGGTAGTTGTAGTTGGTAGTTGTAGTTGGTAGTTGTAGTTGGTAGTTGTAGTTGGTAGTTGTAGTTGCTAGTTGTAGTTGGTAGTTGTAGTTGGTAGTTGTAGTTGGTAGTTGTAGCTGGTAGTTGTAGTTGGTAGTTGTAGTTGGTAGTTGCAGTTGGTAGTTGTAGTTGGTAGTTGTAGTTGGTAGTTGTAGTTGGTAGTTGTAGTTGGTAGTTGTAGTTGGTAGTTGTAGTTGGTAGTTGTAGTTGGTAGTTGTAGTTGTAGTTGTAGTTGGTAGTTGTAGTTGGTAGTTGTAGTTGGTAGTTGTAGTTGGTAGTTGTAGTTGGTAGTTGTAGTTGGTAGTTCTAGTTGGTAGTTGTAGTTGTAGTTGTAGTTGTAGTTGTAGTTGATAGTTGTAGTTGGTAGTTGTAGTTGGTAGTTGTAGTTGGTAGTTGTAGTTGGTAGTTGTAGTTGGTAGTTGTAGTTCGTAGTTGTAGTTGGTAGTTGTTGTTGGTAGTTGTAGTTGGTAGTTGTAGTTGGTAGTTGTAGTTGGTAGTTGTAGTTGGTAGTTGTAGTTGGTAGTTGTAGTTGGTAGTTGGTAGTTGTAGTTGTAGTTGTAGTTGGTAGTTGTAGTTGGTAGTTGTAGTTGGTAGTTGTAGTTGGTAGTTGTAGTTGGTAGTTGTAGTTGGTAGTTCTAGTTGGTAGTTGTAGTTGTAGTTGTAGTTGTAGTTGTAGTTGATAGTTGTAGTTGGTAGTTGTAGTTGGTAGTTGTAGTTGGTAGTTGTAGTTGGTAGTTGTAGTTGGTAGTTGTAGTTCGTAGTTGTAGTTGGTAGTTGTTGTTGGTAGTTGTAGTTGGTAGTTGTAGTTGGTAGTTGTAGTTGGTAATTGTAGTTGGTAGTTGTAGTTGTAGTTGTAGTTGTAGTTGATAGTTGTAGTTGGTAGTTGTAGTTGGTAGTCGTAGTTGGTAGTTGTAGTTGGTAGTTGTAGTTGGTAGTTGTAGTTGGTAGTTGTAGTTGGTAGTTGTAGTTGGTAGTTGTAGTTGGTAGTTCTAGTTGGTAGTTGTAGTTGTAGTTGTAGTTGTAGTTGTAGTTGATAGTTGTAGTTGGTAGTTGTAGTTGGTAGTTGTAGTTGGTAGTTGTAGTTGGTAGTTGTAGTTGGTAGTTGTAGTTGGTAGTTGTAGTTGGTAGTTGTAGTTGGTAGCTGTAGTTGGTAGTTGTAGTTGGTAGTTGTACTTGGTAGGTGTAGTTGGTAGTTGTAGTTGGTAGTTGTAGTTGGTAGTTGTAGTTGGTAGTTGTAGTTGTTAGTTGCAGTTTGTAGTTGCAGTTGGTAGCTGTAGTTTGTAGTTGTAGTTGGTAGTTGTAGTTGGTAGTTGTAGTTGGTAGTTGTAGTTGGTAGTTGTAGTTGGTAGTTGTAGTTGCTAGTTGTAGTTGGTAGTTGTAGTTGGTAGTTGTAGTTGGTAGTTGTAGCTGGTAGTTGTAGTTGGTAGTTGTAGTTGGTAGTTGCAGTTGGTAGTTGTAGTTGGTAGTTGTAGTTGGTAGTTGTAGTTGGTAGTTGTAGTTGGTAGTTGTAGTTGGTAGTTGTAGTTGGTAGTTGTAGTTGGTAGTTGTAGTTGTAGTTGTAGTTGGTAGTTGTAGTTGGTAGTTGTAGTTGGTAGTTGTAGTTGGTAGTTGTAGTTGGTAGTTGTAGTTGGTAGTTCTAGTTGGTAGTTGTAGTTGTAGTTGTAGTTGTAGTTGTAGTTGATAGTTGTAGTTGGTAGTTGTAGTTGGTAGTTGTAGTTGGTAGTTGTAGTTGGTAGTTGTAGTTGGTAGTTGTAGTTCGTAGTTGTAGTTGGTAGTTGTTGTTGGTAGTTGTAGTTGGTAGTTGTAGTTGGTAGTTGTAGTTGGTAGTTGTAGTTGGTAGTTGTAGTTGGTAGTTGTAGTTGGTAGTTGGTAGTTGTAGTTGTAGTTGGTAGTTGTAGTTGGTAGTTGTAGTTGGTAGTTGTAGTTGGTAGTTGTAGTTGGTAGTTGTAGTTGGTAATTGTAGTTGGTAGTTGTAGTTGTAGTTGTAGTTGTAGTTGATAGTTGTAGTTGGTAGTTGTAGTTGGTAGTCGTAGTTGGTAGTTGTAGTTGGTAGTTGTAGTTGGTAGTTGTAGTTCGTAGTTGTAGTTGGTAGTTGTTGTTGGTAGTTGTAGTTGGTAGTTGTAGTTGGTAGTTGTAGTTGGTAGTTGTAGTTGGTAGTTGTAGTTCGTAGTTGTAGTTGGTAGTTGTTGTTGGTAGTTGTAGCTGGCAGTTGTAGCTGGCAGTTGTAGCTGGCTGTTGTAGCTGGCAGTTGTAGCTGGCAGTTGTTGCTGGCAGTTGTAGCTGGTAGTTGTAGTTGGTAGTTGTAGTTGGTAGTTGTAGTTGGTAGTTGTAGTTGGTAGTTGTAGTTTGTAGTTGTAGTTGGTAGTTGTAGTTGGTAGATGTATTTGGTAGTTGTAGTTGGTCGTTGGAGTTGGTAGTTGCAGTTGGTAGTTGCAGTTGGTAGTTGTAGTTGTTGTTGTAGTTGGTAGGTGTAGTTGTAGTTGTAGTTGTAGTTGTAGTTGTTGTTGTAGTTGGTAGTTGTAGTTGGTAGTTGTAGTTGGTAGTTGTAGTTGGTAGTTGTAGTTGGCTTGTTGTAGTTGGTAGTTGCAGTTGGTAGTTGCAGTTGGTAGTTGCAGTTGGTAGTTGTAGTTCCAGTTGGTAGTTGTAGTTGTTGTTTTTGTAGTTGTTGTTGTTGTAGTTGTTGTTGTTGTTGTAGTTGTTGTTGTTGTAGTTGTACTTGTAGGTGCAGTTGGTAGTTGTAGTTGGTAGTTGTAGTTGGTAGTTGTAGTTGTAGTTGTTGTAGTTGTAGTTGTAGATGTAGTTGTAGTTGTAGTTGGTAGTTGTAGTTGGTAGTTGTAGTTGGCAGTTGTAGATGGTTGTTGTAGTTGGTAGTTGTAGTTGGTAGTTGTACTTGGTAGTTGTAGTTGGTAGTTGTAGTTGGTAGTTGTAGTTGGTAGTTGTAGTTGTAGTTGTAGTTGTAGTTGATAGTTGTAGTTGGTAGTTGTAGTTGGTAGTCGTAGTTGGTAGTTGTAGTTGGTAGTTGTAGTTGTTAGTTGCAGTTGGTAGTTGCAGTTGGTAGCTGTAGTTTGTAGTTGTAGTTGGTAGTTGTAGTTGGTAGTTGTAGTTGGTAGTTGTAGTTGGTAGTTGTAGTTGCTAGTTGTAGTTGGTAGTTGTAGTTGGTAGTTGTAGTTGGTAGTTGTAGCTGGTAGTTGTAGTTGGTAGTTGTAGTTGGTAGTTGCAGTTGGTAGTTGTAGTTGGTAGTTGTAGTTGGTAGTTGTAGTTGGTAGTTGTAGTTGGTAGTTGTAGTTGGTAGTTGTAGTTGGTAGTTGTAGTTGGTAGTTGTAGTTGTAGTTGTAGTTGGTAGTTGTAGTTGGTAGTTGTAGTTGGTAGTTGTAGTTGGTAGTTGTAGTTGGTAGTTGTAGTTGGTAGTTGTAGTTGTAGTTGTAGTTGTAGTTGTAGTTGATAGTTGTAGTTGGTAGTTGTAGTTGGTAGTTGTAGTTGGTAGTTGTAGTTGGTAGTTGTAGTTGGTAGTTGTAGTTCGTAGTTGTAGTTGGTAGTTGTTGTTGGTAGTTGTAGTTGGTAGTTGTAGTTGGTAGTTGTAGTTGGTAGTTGTAGTTGGTAGTTGTAGTTGGTAGTTGGTAGTTGTAGTTGTAGTTGGTAGTTGTAGTTGGTAGTTGTAGTTGGTAGTTGTAGTTGGTAGTTGTAGTTGGTAGTTGTAGTTGGTAGTTGTAGTTGGTAGTTGTAGTTGTAGTTGTAGTTGTAGTTGATAGTTGTAGTTGGTAGTTGTAGTTGGTAGTCGTAGTTGGTAGTTGTAGTTGGTAGTTGTAGTTGGTAGTTGTAGTTCGTAGTTGTAGTTGGTAGTTGTTGTTGGTAGTTGTAGTTGGTAGTTGTAGTTGGTAGTTGTAGTTGGTAGTTGTAGTTGGTAGTTGTAGTTGGTAGTTGTAGTTGGTAGTTGTAGTTGGTAGTTGTAGTTGGTAGTTGTAGCTGGTAGTTGTAGTTGGTAGTTGTAGTTGGTAGTTGCAGTTGGTAGTTGTAGTTGGTAGTTGTAGTTGGCAGTTGTAGATGGTAGTTGTAGTTGGTAGTTGTAGTTGGTAGTTGTACTTGGTAGTTGTAGTGGGTAGTTGTAGTTGGTAGTTGTAGTTGGTAGTTGTAGTTGGTAGTTGTAGTTGGTAGTTGCAGTTGGTAGCTGTAGTTCGTAGTTGTAGTTGGTAGTTGTAGTTGGTAGTTGTAGTTCGTAGTTGTAGTTGGTAGTTGTAGTTGGTAGTTGTAGTTGGTAGTTGTAGTTGGCAGTTGTAGTTGGTAGTTGTAGTTGGTAGTTGTACTTGGTTTGTTGTAGTTGGTAGTTGAAGTTGGTAGTTGTAGTTGGTAGTTGTAGTTGGTAGTTGTAGTTGGTAGTTGTAGTTGGTAGTTGTAGCTGGCTGTTGTAGCTG
This sequence comes from Andrena hattorfiana, assembly GCA_944738655.2. Taxonomy (NCBI): domain Eukaryota; kingdom Metazoa; phylum Arthropoda; class Insecta; order Hymenoptera; family Andrenidae; genus Andrena; species Andrena hattorfiana. The sequence goes on along the minus strand of OX122890.1, from coordinate 48,503,441 downwards.
GCAGTTGTAGCTGGCAGTTGTAGCTTGCAGTTGTAGCTGGCAGTTGTAGCTGGCAGTTGTAGCTGGCAGTTGTAGCTGGCAGTTGTAGCTGGCAGTTGTAGCTGGCTGTTGTAGTTGGTAGTTGTAGTTGGTAGTTGTAGTTGGTAGTTGTAGCTGGTAGTTGTAGTTGGTAGTTGTAGTTGGTAGTTGCAGTTGGTAGTTGTAGTTGGTAGTTGTAGTTGGTAGTTGTAGTTGGTAGTTGTAGTTGGTAGTTGTACTTGGTAGTTATAGTTGGTAGTTGTAGTTGGTAGTTGTAGTTGGTAGTTGTAGTTGGTAGTTGTAGTTGGTAGTTGTAGTTGGTAGTTGCAGTTGGTAGCTGTAGTTCGTAGTTGTAGTTGGTAGTTGTAGTTGGTAGTTGTAGTTGGTAGTTGTAGTTGGTAGTTGTAGTTGGTAGTTGTAGTTGGTAGTTGTAGTTGGTAGTTGTAGTTGGTAGTTGTAGTTGGTAGTTGTAGTTGGTAGTTGTAGCTGGTAGTTGTAGTTGGTAGTTGTAGTTGGTAGTTGTAGTTGGTAGTTGTAGTTGGTAGTTGTAGTTGGTAGTTGCAGTTGGTAGTTGCAGTTGGTAGTTGCAGTTGGTAGTTGCAGTTGGTAGTTGCAGTTGGTAGTTGCAGTTGGTAGTTGTAGTTGGTAGTTGTAGCTGGTAGTTGTAGCTGGTAGTTGTAGTTGGTAGTTGTAGTTGGTAGTTGTAGTTGGTAGTTGTAGTTGGTAGTTGTAGTTGGTAGTTGTAGTTGGTAGTTGTAGTTGGTAGTTGTAGTTGTAGTTGTAGTTGTAGTTGATAGTTGTAGTTGGTAGTTGTAGTTGGTAGTCGTAGTTGGTAGTTGTAGCTGGCAGTTGTAGCTGGCAGTTGTAGCTGGCAGTTGTAGCTGGCAGTTGTAGCTGGCAGTTGTAGCTGGCTGTTGTAGTTGGTAGTTGTAGTTGGTAGTTGTAGTTGGTAGTTGTAGCTGGTAGTTGTAGTTGGTAGTTGTAGTTGGTAGTTGTAGTTGGTAGTTGTAGTTGTAGTTGTAGTTGTAGTTGATAGTTGTAGTTGGTAGTTGTAGTTGGTAGTCGTAGTTGGTAGTTGTAGTTGGTAGTTGTAGTTGGTAGTTGTAGTTCGTAGTTGTAGTTGGTAGTTGTTGTTGGTAGTTGTAGTTGGTAGTTGTAGTTGGTAGTTGTAGTTGGTAGTTGTAGTTGGTAGTTGTAGTTGGTAGTTGTAGTTGGTAGTTGTAGTTGGTAGTTGTAGTTGGTAGTTGTAGCTGGTAGTTGTAGTTGGTAGTTGTAGTTGGTAGTTGCAGTTGGTAGTTGTAGTTGGTAGTTGTAGTTGGCAGTTGTAGATGGTAGTTGTAGTTGGTAGTTGTAGTTGGTAGTTGTACTTGGTAGTTGTAGTGGGTAGTTGTAGATGGTAGTTGTAGTTGGTAGTTGTAGTTGGTAGTTGTAGTTGGTAGTTGCAGTTGGTAGCTGTAGTTCGTAGTTGTAGTTGGTAGTTGTAGTTGGTAGTTGTAGTTCGTAGTTGTAGTTGGTAGTTGTAGTTGGTAGTTGTAGTTGGTAGTTGTAGTTGGCAGTTGTAGTTGGTAGTTGTAGTTGGTAGTTGTACTTGGTTTGTTGTAGTTGGTAGTTGAAGTTGGTAGTTGTAGTTGGTAGTTGTAGTTGGTAGTTGTAGTTGGTAGTTGTAGTTGGTAGTTGTAGCTGGCTGTTGTAGCTGGCAGTTGTAGCTGGCAGTTGTAGCTTGCAGTTGTAGCTGGCAGTTGTAGCTGGCAGTTGTAGCTGGCAGTTGTAGCTGGCAGTTGTAGCTGGCAGTTGTAGCTGGCTGTTGTAGTTGGTAGTTGTAGTTGCTAGTTGTAGTTGGTAGTTGTAGCTGGTAGTTGTAGTTGGTAGTTGTAGTTGGTAGTTGCAGTTGGTAGTTGTAGTTGGTAGTTGTAGTTGGTAGTTGTAGTTGGTAGTTGTAGTTGGTAGTTGTACTTGGTAGTTATAGTTGGTAGTTGTAGTTGGTAGTTGTAGTTGGTAGTTGTAGTTGGTAGTTGTAGTTGGTAGTTGTTGTTGGTAGTTGCAGTTGGTAGCTGTAGTTCGTAGTTGTAGTTGGTAGTTGTAGTTGGTAGTTGTAGTTGGTAGTTGTAGTTGGTAGTTGTAGTTGGTAGTTGTAGTTGGTAGTTGTAGTTGGTAGTTGTAGTTGGTAGTTGTAGTTGGTAGTTGTAGTTGGTAGTTGTAGCTGGTAGTTGTAGTTGGTAGTTGTAGTTGGTAGTTGTAGTTGGTAGTTGTAGTTGGTAGTTGTAGTTGGTAGTTGCAGTTGGTAGTTGCAGTTGGTAGTTGCAGTTGGTAGTTGCAGTTGGTAGTTGCAGTTGGTAGTTGCAGTTGGTAGTTGTAGTTGGTAGTTGTAGCTGGTAGTTGTAGCTGGTAGTTGTAGTTGGTAGTTGCAGTTGGTAGTTGTAGTTGGTAGTTGTAGTTGGTAGTTGTAGTTGGTAGTTGTAGCTTTCAGTTGTAGCTGGCAGTTGTAGCTGGCAGTTGTAGCTGGCAGTTGTAGCTGGCAGTTGTAGCTGGCAGTTGTAGCTGGCTGTTGTAGTTGGTAGTTGTAGTTGGTAGTTGTAGTTGGTAGTTGTAGTTGGTAGTTGTAGTTGGTAGTTGTAGTTGGTAGTTGTAGTTGGTAGTTGTAGTTGGTAGTTGTAGTTGGTAGTTGTAGTTGGTAGTTGCAGTTGGTAGTTGTAGTTGGTAGTTGTAGTTGGTAGTTGCAGTTGGTACTTGCAGTTGGTAGTTGTAGTTGGTAGTTGTAGTTGGTAGTTGTAGTTGGTAGTTGTAGTTGGTTTGTTGTAGTTGGTTTGTTGTAGTTGGTAGTTGTAGTTGGTAGTTGTAGTTGGTAGTTGTAGTTGGTAGTTGTAGTTGGTAGTTGGAGTTGGTAGTTGTAGTTGGTAGTTGTAGTTGGTAGTTGAAGTTGGTAGTTGTAGCTGGCTGTTGTAGCTGGCAGTTGTAGCTGGCAGTTGTAGCTGGCAGTTGTAGCTTGCAGTTGTAGCTGGCAGTTGTAGCTGGCAGTTGTAACTGGCATTTGTAGCTGGCAGTTGTAGCTGGCCGTTGTAGCTGGCTGTTGTAGCTGGCAGTTGTAGCTGGCAGTTGTAGCTGGCAGTTGTAGCTGGCAGTTGTAGCTCGTAGTTGTAGTTGGTAGTTGTAGTTGGTAGTTGTAGTTGGTAGTTGTAGTTTGTAGTTGTAGTTGGTAGTTGTAGTTGGTAGTTGTAGTTGGTAGATGTATTTGGTAGTTGTAGTTGGTCGTTGGAGTTGGTAGTTGCAGTTGGTAGTCGCAGTTGGTAGTTACAGTTGGTAGTTGCAGGTGGTAGTTGCAGTTGGTAGTTGTAGTTGGTAGTTGTAGTTGGTAGTTGTAGTTGGTAGTTGTAGTTGGTAGTTGTAGTTGGTAGTTGTAGTTGGTAGATGTAGTTGGTAGTTGTAGTTGTAGTTGTAGTTGTAGTTGTTGTTGTAGTTGTAGTGGTAGTTGTAGTTGTAGTTGGTAGTTGTAGTTGGTAGTTGTAGTTGGTAGTTGTAGTTGTAGTTGTAGTTGTAGTTGATAGTTGTAGTTGGTAGTTGTAGTTGGTAGTTGTAGTTGTAGTTGTAGTTGTTGTTGTAGTTGGTAGTTGTAGTTGGTAGTTGTAGTTGGTAGTTGTAGTTGGTAGTTGCAGTTGGTAGTTCTAGTTGATTTGTGGTAGTTGGTAGTTGTAGTTGGTAGTTGCAGTTGGTAGTTGTAGTTGGTAGTTGTAGTTGGTAGTTGTACTTGGTTTGTTGTAGTTGGTAGTTGAAGTTGGTGGTTGTAGCTGGCAGTTGTAGCTTTCAGTTGTAGCTGGCAGTTGTAGCTGGCAGTTGTAGCTGGCAGTTGTAGCTGGCAGTTGTAGCTGGCAGTTGTAGCTGGCTGTTGTAGTTGGTAGTTGTAGTTGGTAGTTGTAGTTGGTAGTTGTAGCTGGTAGTTGTAGTTGGTAGTTGTAGTTGGTAGTTGTAGTTGGTAGTTGTAGTTGGTAGTTGTAGTTGGTAGTTGTAGTTGGTAGTTGGAGTTGGTAGTTGCAGTTGGTAGTTGCAGTTAGTAGTTGCAGTTGGTAGTTGTAGTTGGTAGTTGTAGTTGGTAGTTGTAGTTGGTAGTTGTAGTTGGTAGTTGTAGTTGGTAGTTGTAGTTGGTAGTTGTAGTTGGTAGTTGTAGTTGGTAGTTGTAGTTGGTAGTTGTAGTTGGTAGTTGTAGTTGGTAGTTGTAGTTGGTAGTTGCAGTTGGTAGTTGTAGTTGGTAGTTGTAGTTGGTAGTTGTAGTTGGTAGTTGTAGTTGGTAGTTGTAGCTGGCAGTTGTAGCTGGCAGTTGTAGCTGGCTGTTGTAGCTGGCAGTTGTAGCTGGCAGTTGTAGCTGGCAGTTGTAGCTGGTAGTTGTAGTTGGTAGTTGTAGTTGGTAGTTGTAGTTGGTAGTTGTAGTTGGTAGTTGTAGTTGGTAGTTGTAGTTTGTAGTTGTAGTTGGTAGTTGTAGTTGGTAGATGTATTTGGTAGTTGTAGTTGGTCGTTGGAGTTGGTAGTTGCAGTTGGTAGTTGCAGTTGGTAGTTGTAGTTGTTGTTGTAGTTGGTAGTTGTAGTTGTAGTTGTAGTTGTTGTTGTAGTTGGTAGTTGTAGTTGGTAGTTGTAGTTGGTAGTTGTAGTTGGTAGTTGTAGTTGGTAGTTCTAGTTGATTTGTGGTAGTTGGTAGTTGCAGTTGGTAGTTGCAGTTGGTAGTTGTAGTTCCAGTTGGTAGTTGTAGTTGTTGTTGTTTTTGTAGTTGTTGTTGTTGCAGTTGTTGTTGTTGTTGTAGTTGTTGTTGTTGTTGTAGTTGTTGTTGTTGTTGTAATTGTAGTTGTAGTTGCAGTTGGTAGTTTTATTTGGTAGTTGTAGTTGGTAGTTGTAATTGCAGTTGTTGTTGTAGTTGTAGTTGTAGTTGTAGTTGTAGTTGTAGTTGTAGTTGTAGTTGTAGTTGGTAGTTGTAGTTGGTAGTTGTAGTTGGTAGTTGTAGTTGGTAGCTGTAGTTGGTAGTTGTAGTTGGTAGTTGTACTTGGTAGGTGTAGTTGGTAGTTGTAGTTGGTAGTTGTAGTTGGTAGTTGTAGTTGGTAGTTGTAGTTGTTAGTTGCAGTTGGTAGTTGCAGTTGGTAGCTGTAGTTTGTAGTTGTAGTTGGTAGTTGTAGTTGGTAGTTGTAGTTGGTAGTTGTAGTTGGTAGTTGTAGTTGCTAGTTGTAGTTGGTAGTTGTAGTTGGTAGTTGTAGTTGGTAGTTGTAGCTGGTAGTTGTAGTTGGTAGTTGTAGTTGGTAGTTGCAGTTGGTAGTTGTAGTTGGTAGTTGTAGTTGGTAGTTGTAGTTGGTAGTTGTAGTTGGTAGTTGTAGTTGGTAGTTGTAGTTGGTAGTTGTAGTTGTAGTTGTAGTTGGTAGTTGTAGTTGGTAGTTGTAGTTGGTAGTTGTAGTTGGTAGTTGTAGTTGGTAGTTGTAGTTGGTAGTTGTAGTTGGTAGTTGTAGTTGTAGTTGTAGTTGTAGTTGTAGTTGATAGTTGTAGTTGGTAGTTGTAGTTGGTAGTTGTAGTTGGTAGTTGTAGTTGGTAGTTGTAGTTGGTAGTTGTAGTTCGTAGTTGTAGTTGGTAGTTGTTGTTGGTAGTTGTAGTTGGTAGTTGTAGTTGGTAGTTGTAGTTGGTAGTTGTAGTTGGTAGTTGTAGTTGGTAGTTGGTAGTTGTAGTTGTAGTTGGTAGTTGTAGTTGGTAGTTGTAGTTGGTAGTTGTAGTTGGTAGTTGTAGTTGGTAGTTGTAGTTGGTAGTTGTAGTTGGTAGTTGTAGTTGTAGTTGTAGTTGTAGTTGATAGTTGTAGTTGGTAGTTGTAGTTGGTAGTCGTAGTTGGTAGTTGTAGTTGGTAGTTGTAGTTGGTAGTTGTAGTTCGTAGTTGTAGTTGGTAGTTGTTGTTGGTAGTTGTAGTTGGTAGTTGTAGTTGGTAGTTGTAGTTGGTAGTTGTAGTTGGTAGTTGTAGTTCGTAGTTGTAGTTGGTAGTTGTTGTTGGTAGTTGTAGCTGGCAGTTGTAGCTGGCAGTTGTAGCTGGCTGTTGTAGCTGGCAGTTGTAGCTGGCAGTTGTAGCTGGCAGTTGTAGCTGGTAGTTGTAGTTGGTAGTTGTAGTTGGTAGTTGTAGTTGGTAGTTGTAGTTGGTAGTTGTAGTTTGTAGTTGTAGTTGGTAGTTGTAGTTGGTAGATGTATTTGGTAGTTGTAGTTGGTCGTTGGAGTTGGTAGTTGCAGTTGGTAGTTGCAGTTGGTAGTTGTAGTTGTTGTTGTAGTTGGTAGGTGTAGTTGTAGTTGTAGTTGTAGTTGTAGTTGTTGTTGTAGTTGGTAGTTGTAGTTGGTAGTTGTAGTTGGCTTGTTGTAGTTGGTAGTTGCAGTTGATAGTTGCAGTTGGTAGTTGCAGTTGGTAGTTGTAGTTCCAGTTGGTAGTTGTAGTTGTTGTTTTTGTAGTTGTTGTTGTTGTAGTTGTTGTTGTTGTTGTAGTTGTTGTTGTTGTAGTTGTACTTGTAGTTGCAGTTGGTAGTTGTAGTTGGTAGTTGTAGTTGGTAGTTGTAGTTGTAGTTGTTGTAGTTGTAGTTGTAGATGTAGTTGTAGTTGTAGTTGGTAGTTGTAGTTGGTAGTTGTAGTTGGCAGTTGTAGATGGTTGTTGTAGTTGGTAGTTGTAGTTGGTAGTTGTACTTGGTAGTTGTAGTTGGTAGTTGTAGTTGGTAGTTGTAGTTGGTAGTTGTAGTTGGTAGTTGCAGTTGGTAGCTGTAGTTCGTAGTTGTAGTTGGTAGTTGTAGTTGGTAGTTGTAGTTGGTAGTTGTAGTTGGTAGTTGTAGTTGGTAGTTGTAGTTGGTAGTTGTAGTTGGTAATTGTAGTTGTTAGTTGTAGTTGGTAGTTGTAGCTGGTAGTTGTAGTTGGTAGTTGTAGTTGGTAGTTGCAGTTGGTAGTTGTAGTTGGTAGTTGTAGTTGGTAGTTGTAGTTGGTAGTTGTAGTTGGTAGTTGTAGTTGGTAGTTGTAGTTGGTAGTTGTAGTTGGTAGTTGCAGTTGGTAGCTGTAGTTGGTAGTTGTAGTTGGTAGTTGTAGTTGGTAGTTGTAGTTGGTAGTTGTAGTTGGCAGTTGTAGATGGTAGTTGTAGTTGGTAGTTGTAGTTGGTAGTTGTACTTGGTAGTTGTAGTTGGTAGTTGTAGTTGGTAGTTGTAGTTGGTAGTTGTAGTTGGTAGTTGTAGTTGGTAGTTGTAGTTGGTAGTTGTAGTTGGTAGTTGCAGTTGGTAGCTGTAGTTCGTAGTTGTAGTTGGTAGTTGTAGTTGGTAGTTGTAGTTCGTAGTTGTAGTTGGTAGTTGTAGTTGGTAGTTGTAGTTGGTAGTTGTAGTTGGTAGTTGCAGTTGGTAGTTGCAGTTGGTAGTTGCAGTTGGTAGTTGCAGTTGGTAGTTGCAGTTGGTAGTTGCAGTTAGCAGTTGCTGTTGGTAGTTGCAGTTGTAGTTGTAGTTGTAGTTGATAGTTGTAGTTGGTAGTTGTAGTTGGTAGTCGTAGTTGGTAGTTGTAGTTGGTAGTTGTAGTTGGTAGTTGTAGTTCGTAGTTGTAGTTGGTAGTTGTTGTTGGTAGTTGTAGTTGGTAGTTGTAGTTGGTAGTTGTAGTTGGTAGTTGTAGTTGGTAGTTGTAGTTCGTAGTTGTAGTTGGTAGTTGTTGTTGGTAGTTGTAGCTGGCAGTTGTAGCTGGCAGTTGTAGCTGGCTGTTGTAGCTGGCAGTTGTAGCTGGCAGTTGTAGCTGGCAGTTGTAGCTGGTAGTTGTAGTTGGTAGTTGTAGTTGGTAGTTGTAGTTGGTAGTTGTAGTTGGTAGTTGTAGTTTGTAGTTGTAGTTGGTAGTTGTAGTTGGTAGTTGTAGTTGGTAGTTGTAGTTGGTAGTTGCAGTTGGTAGTTGTAGTTGGTAGTTGTAGTTGGTAGTTGTAGTTGGTAGTTGTAGTTGGTAGTTGTAGTTGGTAGTTGTAGTTGGTAGTTGTAGTTGGTAGTTGCAGTTGGTAGCTGTAGTTGGTAGTTGTAGTTGGTAGTTGTAGTTGGTAGTTGTAGTTGGTAGTTGTAGTTGGTAGTTGTAGTTGGTAGTTGTAGTTGGTAGTTGTAGTTGGTAGTTGTAGTTGTAGTTGTAGTTGTAGTTGTAGTTGATAGTTGTAGTTGGTAGTTGTAGTTGGTAGTTGTAGTTGGTAGTTGTAGTTGGTAGTTGTAGTTGGTAGTTGTAGTTCGTAGTTGTAGTTGGTAGTTGTTGTTGGTAGTTGTAGTTGGTAGTTGTAGTTGGTAGTTGTAGTTGGTAGTTGTAGTTGGTAGTTGTAGTTGGTAGTTGGTAGTTGTAGTTGTAGTTGGTAGTTGTAGTTGGTAGTTGTAGTTGGTAGTTGTAGTTGGTAGTTGTAGTTGGTAGTTGTAGTTGGTAGTTGTAGTTGGTAGTTGTAGTTGTAGTTGTAGTTGTAGTTGATAGTTGTAGTTGGTAGTTGTAGTTGGTAGTCGTAGTTGGTAGTTGTAGTTGGTAGTTGTAGTTGGTAGTTGTAGTTCGTAGTTGTAGTTGGTAGTTGTTGTTGGTAGTTGTAGTTGGTAGTTGTAGTTGGTAGTTGTAGTTGGTAGTTGTAGTTGGTAGTTGTAGTTCGTAGTTGTAGTTGGTAGTTGTTGTTGGTAGTTGTAGCTGGCAGTTGTAGCTGGCAGTTGTAGCTGGCTGTTGTAGCTGGCAGTTGTAGCTGGCAGTTGTAGCTGGCAGTTGTAGCTGGTAGTTGTAGTTGGTAGTTGTAGTTGGTAGTTGAAGTTGGTAGTTGTAGTTGGTAGTTGTAGTTTGTAGTTGTAGTTGGTAGTTGTAGTTGGTAGATGTATTTGGTAGTTGTAGTTGGTCGTTGGAGTTGGTAGTTGCAGTTGGTAGTTGCAGTTGGTAGTTGTAGTTGTTGTTGTAGTTGGTAGGTGTAGTTGTAGTTGTAGTTGTAGTTGTAGTTGTTGTTGTAGTTGGTAGTTGTAGTTGGTAGTTGTAGTTGGTAGTTGTAGTTGGTAGTTGTAGTTGGCTTGTTGTAGTTGGTAGTTGCAGTTGGTAGTTGCAGTTGGTAGTTGCAGTTGGTAGTTGTAGTTCCAGTTGGTAGTTGTAGTTGTTGTTTTTGTAGTTGTTGTTGTTGTAGTTGTTGTTGTTGTTGTAGTTGTTGTTGTTGTAGTTGTACTTGTAGGTGCAGTTGGTAGTTGTAGTTGGTAGTTGTAGTTGGTAGTTGTAGTTGTAGTTGTTGTAGTTGTAGTTGTAGATGTAGTTGTAGTTGTAGTTGGTAGTTGTAGTTGGTAGTTGTAGTTGGCAGTTGTAGATGGTTGTTGTAGTTGGTAGTTGTAGTTGGTAGTTGTACTTGGTAGTTGTAGTTGGTAGTTGTAGTTGGTAGTTGTAGTTGGTAGTTGTAGTTGTAGTTGTAGTTGTAGTTGATAGTTGTAGTTGGTAGTTGTAGTTGGTAGTCGTAGTTGGTAGTTGTAGTTGGTAGTTGTAGTTGTTAGTTGCAGTTGGTAGTTGCAGTTGGTAGCTGTAGTTTGTAGTTGTAGTTGGTAGTTGTAGTTGGTAGTTGTAGTTGGTAGTTGTAGTTGGTAGTTGTAGTTGCTAGTTGTAGTTGGTAGTTGTAGTTGGTAGTTGTAGTTGGTAGTTGTAGCTGGTAGTTGTAGTTGGTAGTTGTAGTTGGTAGTTGCAGTTGGTAGTTGTAGTTGGTAGTTGTAGTTGGTAGTTGTAGTTGGTAGTTGTAGTTGGTAGTTGTAGTTGGTAGTTGTAGTTGGTAGTTGTAGTTGGTAGTTGTAGTTGTAGTTGTAGTTGGTAGTTGTAGTTGGTAGTTGTAGTTGGTAGTTGTAGTTGGTAGTTGTAGTTGGTAGTTGTAGTTGGTAGTTGTAGTTGTAGTTGTAGTTGTAGTTGTAGTTGATAGTTGTAGTTGGTAGTTGTAGTTGGTAGTTGTAGTTGGTAGTTGTAGTTGGTAGTTGTAGTTGGTAGTTGTAGTTCGTAGTTGTAGTTGGTAGTTGTTGTTGGTAGTTGTAGTTGGTAGTTGTAGTTGGTAGTTGTAGTTGGTAGTTGTAGTTGGTAGTTGTAGTTGGTAGTTGGTAGTTGTAGTTGTAGTTGGTAGTTGTAGTTGGTAGTTGTAGTTGGTAGTTGTAGTTGGTAGTTGTAGTTGGTAGTTGTAGTTGGTAGTTGTAGTTGGTAGTTGTAGTTGTAGTTGTAGTTGTAGTTGATAGTTGTAGTTGGTAGTTGTAGTTGGTAGTCGTAGTTGGTAGTTGTAGTTGGTAGTTGTAGTTGGTAGTTGTAGTTCGTAGTTGTAGTTGGTAGTTGTTGTTGGTAGTTGTAGTTGGTAGTTGTAGTTGGTAGTTGTAGTTGGTAGTTGTAGTTGGTAGTTGTAGTTGGTAGTTGTAGTTGGTAGTTGTAGTTGGTAGTTGTAGTTGGTAGTTGTAGCTGGTAGTTGTAGTTGGTAGTTGTAGTTGGTAGTTGCAGTTGGTAGTTGTAGTTGGTAGTTGTAGTTGGCAGTTGTAGATGGTAGTTGTAGTTGGTAGTTGTAGTTGGTAGTTGTACTTGGTAGTTGTAGTGGGTAGTTGTAGTTGGTAGTTGTAGTTGGTAGTTGTAGTTGGTAGTTGTAGTTGGTAGTTGCAGTTGGTAGCTGTAGTTCGTAGTTGTAGTTGGTAGTTGTAGTTGGTAGTTGTAGTTCGTAGTTGTAGTTGGTAGTTGTAGTTGGTAGTTGTAGTTGGTAGTTGTAGTTGGCAGTTGTAGTTGGTAGTTGTAGTTGGTAGTTGTACTTGGTTTGTTGTAGTTGGTAGTTGAAGTTGGTAGTTGTAGTTGGTAGTTGTAGTTGGTAGTTGTAGTTGGTAGTTGTAGTTGGTAGTTGTAGCTGGCTGTTGTAGCTGGCAGTTGTAGCTGGCAGTTGTAGCTTGCAGTTGTAGCTGGCAGTTGTAGCTGGCAGTTGTAGCTGGCAGTTGTAGCTGGCAGTTGTAGCTGGCAGTTGTAGCTGGCTGTTGTAGTTGGTAGTTGTAGTTGGTAGTTGTAGTTGGTAGTTGTAGCTGGTAGTTGTAGTTGGTAGTTGTAGTTGGTAGTTGCAGTTGGTAGTTGTAGTTGGTAGTTGTAGTTGGTAGTTGTAGTTGGTAGTTGTAGTTGGTAGTTGTACTTGGTAGTTATAGTTGGTAGTTGTAGTTGGTAGTTGTAGTTGGTAGTTGTAGTTGGTAGTTGTAGTTGGTAGTTGTAGTTGGTAGTTGCAGTTGGTAGCTGTAGTTCGTAGTTGTAGTTGGTAGTTGTAGTTGGTAGTTGTAGTTGGTAGTTGTAGTTGGTAGTTGTAGTTGGTAGTTGTAGTTGGTAGTTGTAGTTGGTAGTTGTAGTTGGTAGTTGTAGTTGGTAGTTGTAGTTGGTAGTTGTAGCTGGTAGTTGTAGTTGGTAGTTGTAGTTGGTAGTTGTAGTTGGTAGTTGTAGTTGGTAGTTGTAGTTGGTAGTTGCAGTTGGTAGTTGCAGTTGGTAGTTGCAGTTGGTAGTTGCAGTTGGTAGTTGCAGTTGGTAGTTGCAGTTGGTAGTTGTAGTTGGTAGTTGTAGCTGGTAGTTGTAGCTGGTAGTTGTAGTTGGTAGTTGTAGTTGGTAGTTGTAGTTGGTAGTTGTAGTTGGTAGTTGTAGTTGGTAGTTGTAGTTGGTAGTTGTAGTTGGTAGTTGTAGTTGTAGTTGTAGTTGTAGTTGATAGTTGTAGTTGGTAGTTGTAGTTGGTAGTCGTAGTTGGTAGTTGTAGCTGGCAGTTGTAGCTGGCAGTTGTAGCTGGCAGTTGTAGCTGGCAGTTGTAGCTGGCAGTTGTAGCTGGCTGTTGTAGTTGGTAGTTGTAGTTGGTAGTTGTAGTTGGTAGTTGTAGCTGGTAGTTGTAGTTGGTAGTTGTAGTTGGTAGTTGTAGTTGGTAGTTGTAGTTGTAGTTGTAGTTGTAGTTGATAGTTGTAGTTGGTAGTTGTAGTTGGTAGTCGTAGTTGGTAGTTGTAGTTGGTAGTTGTAGTTGGTAGTTGTAGTTCGTAGTTGTAGTTGGTAGTTGTTGTTGGTAGTTGTAGTTGGTAGTTGTAGTTGGTAGTTGTAGTTGGTAGTTGTAGTTGGTAGTTGTAGTTGGTAGTTGTAGTTGGTAGTTGTAGTTGGTAGTTGTAGTTGGTAGTTGTAGCTGGTAGTTGTAGTTGGTAGTTGTAGTTGGTAGTTGCAGTTGGTAGTTGTAGTTGGTAGTTGTAGTTGGCAGTTGTAGATGGTAGTTGTAGTTGGTAGTTGTAGTTGGTAGTTGTACTTGGTAGTTGTAGTGGGTAGTTGTAGATGGTAGTTGTAGTTGGTAGTTGTAGTTGGTAGTTGTAGTTGGTAGTTGCAGTTGGTAGCTGTAGTTCGTAGTTGTAGTTGGTAGTTGTAGTTGGTAGTTGTAGTTCGTAGTTGTAGTTGGTAGTTGTAGTTGGTAGTTGTAGTTGGTAGTTGTAGTTGGCAGTTGTAGTTGGTAGTTGTAGTTGGTAGTTGTACTTGGTTTGTTGTAGTTGGTAGTTGAAGTTGGTAGTTGTAGTTGGTAGTTGTAGTTGGTAGTTGTAGTTGGTAGTTGTAGTTGGTAGTTGTAGCTGGCTGTTGTAGCTGGCAGTTGTAGCTGGCAGTTGTAGCTTGCAGTTGTAGCTGGCAGTTGTAGCTGGCAGTTGTAGCTGGCAGTTGTAGCTGGCAGTTGTAGCTGGCAGTTGTAGCTGGCTGTTGTAGTTGGTAGTTGTAGTTGCTAGTTGTAGTTGGTAGTTGTAGCTGGTAGTTGTAGTTGGTAGTTGTAGTTGGTAGTTGCAGTTGGTAGTTGTAGTTGGTAGTTGTAGTTGGTAGTTGTAGTTGGTAGTTGTAGTTGGTAGTTGTACTTGGTAGTTATAGTTGGTAGTTGTAGTTGGTAGTTGTAGTTGGTAGTTGTAGTTGGTAGTTGTAGTTGGTAGTTGTTGTTGGTAGTTGCAGTTGGTAGCTGTAGTTCGTAGTTGTAGTTGGTAGTTGTAGTTGGTAGTTGTAGTTGGTAGTTGTAGTTGGTAGTTGTAGTTGGTAGTTGTAGTTGGTAGTTGTAGTTGGTAGTTGTAGTTGGTAGTTGTAGTTGGTAGTTGTAGTTGGTAGTTGTAGCTGGTAGTTGTAGTTGGTAGTTGTAGTTGGTAGTTGTAGTTGGTAGTTGTAGTTGGTAGTTGTAGTTGGTAGTTGCAGTTGGTAGTTGCAGTTGGTAGTTGCAGTTGGTAGTTGCAGTTGGTAGTTGCAGTTGGTAGTTGCAGTTGGTAGTTGTAGTTGGTAGTTGTAGCTGGTAGTTGTAGCTGGTAGTTGTAGTTGGTAGTTGCAGTTGGTAGTTGTAGTTGGTAGTTGTAGTTGGTAGTTGTAGTTGGTAGTTGTAGCTTTCAGTTGTAGCTGGCAGTTGTAGCTGGCAGTTGTAGCTGGCAGTTGTAGCTGGCAGTTGTAGCTGGCAGTTGTAGCTGGCTGTTGTAGTTGGTAGTTGTAGTTGGTAGTTGTAGTTGGTAGTTGTAGTTGGTAGTTGTAGTTGGTAGTTGTAGTTGGTAGTTGTAGTTGGTAGTTGTAGTTGGTAGTTGTAGTTGGTAGTTGTAGTTGGTAGTTGCAGTTGGTAGTTGTAGTTGGTAGTTGTAGTTGGTAGTTGCAGTTGGTACTTGCAGTTGGTAGTTGTAGTTGGTAGTTGTAGTTGGTAGTTGTAGTTGGTAGTTGTAGTTGGTTTGTTGTAGTTGGTTTGTTGTAGTTGGTAGTTGTAGTTGGTAGTTGTAGTTGGTAGTTGTAGTTGGTAGTTGTAGTTGGTAGTTGGAGTTGGTAGTTGTAGTTGGTAGTTGTAGTTGGTAGTTGAAGTTGGTAGTTGTAGCTGGCTGTTGTAGCTGGCAGTTGTAGCTGGCAGTTGTAGCTGGCAGTTGTAGCTTGCAGTTGTAGCTGGCAGTTGTAGCTGGCAGTTGTAACTGGCATTTGTAGCTGGCAGTTGTAGCTGGCCGTTGTAGCTGGCTGTTGTAGCTGGCAGTTGTAGCTGGCAGTTGTAGCTGGCAGTTGTAGCTGGCAGTTGTAGCTCGTAGTTGTAGTTGGTAGTTGTAGTTGGTAGTTGTAGTTGGTAGTTGTAGTTTGTAGTTGTAGTTGGTAGTTGTAGTTGGTAGTTGTAGTTGGTAGATGTATTTGGTAGTTGTAGTTGGTCGTTGGAGTTGGTAGTTGCAGTTGGTAGTCGCAGTTGGTAGTTACAGTTGGTAGTTGCAGGTGGTAGTTGCAGTTGGTAGTTGTAGTTGGTAGTTGTAGTTGGTAGTTGTAGTTGGTAGTTGTAGTTGGTAGTTGTAGTTGGTAGTTGTAGTTGGTAGATGTAGTTGGTAGTTGTAGTTGTAGTTGTAGTTGTAGTTGTTGTTGTAGTTGTAGTGGTAGTTGTAGTTGTAGTTGGTAGTTGTAGTTGGTAGTTGTAGTTGGTAGTTGTAGTTGTAGTTGTAGTTGTAGTTGATAGTTGTAGTTGGTAGTTGTAGTTGGTAGTTGTAGTTGTAGTTGTAGTTGTTGTTGTAGTTGGTAGTTGTAGTTGGTAGTTGTAGTTGGTAGTTGTAGTTGGTAGTTGTAGTTGGTAGTTCTAGTTGATTTGTGGTAGTTGGTAGTTGTAGTTGGTAGTTGCAGTTGGTAGTTGTAGTTGGTAGTTGTAGTTGGTAGTTGTACTTGGTTTGTTGTAGTTGGTAGTTGAAGTTGGTGGTTGTAGCTGGCAGTTGTAGCTTTCAGTTGTAGCTGGCAGTTGTAGCTGGCAGTTGTAGCTGGCAGTTGTAGCTGGCAGTTGTAGCTGGCAGTTGTAGCTGGCTGTTGTAGTTGGTAGTTGTAGTTGGTAGTTGTAGTTGGTAGTTGTAGCTGGTAGTTGTAGTTGGTAGTTGTAGTTGGTAGTTGTAGTTGGTAGTTGTAGTTGGTAGTTGTAGTTGGTAGTTGTAGTTGGTAGTTGGAGTTGGTAGTTGCAGTTGGTAGTTGCAGTTAGTAGTTGCAGTTGGTAGTTGTAGTTGGTAGTTGTAGTTGGTAGTTGTAGTTGGTAGTTGTAGTTGGTAGTTGTAGTTGGTAGTTGTAGTTGGTAGTTGTAGTTGGTAGTTGTAGTTGGTAGTTGTAGTTGGTAGTTGTAGTTGGTAGTTGTAGTTGGTAGTTGTAGTTGGTAGTTGCAGTTGGTAGTTGTAGTTGGTAGTTGTAGTTGGTAGTTGTAGTTGGTAGTTGTAGTTGGTAGTTGTAGCTGGCAGTTGTAGCTGGCAGTTGTAGCTGGCTGTTGTAGCTGGCAGTTGTAGCTGGCAGTTGTAGCTGGCAGTTGTAGCTGGTAGTTGTAGTTGGTAGTTGTAGTTGGTAGTTGTAGTTGGTAGTTGTAGTTGGTAGTTGTAGTTGGTAGTTGTAGTTTGTAGTTGTAGTTGGTAGTTGTAGTTGGTAGATGTATTTGGTAGTTGTAGTTGGTCGTTGGAGTTGGTAGTTGCAGTTGGTAGTTGCAGTTGGTAGTTGTAGTTGTTGTTGTAGTTGGTAGTTGTAGTTGTAGTTGTAGTTGTAGTTGTTGTTGTAGTTGGTAGTTGTAGTTGGTAGTTGTAGTTGGTAGTTGTAGTTGGTAGTTGTAGTTGGTAGTTCTAGTTGATTTGTGGTAGTTGGTAGTTGCAGTTGGTAGTTGCAGTTGGTAGTTGTAGTTCCAGTTGGTAGTTGTAGTTGTTGTTGTTTTTGTAGTTGTTGTTGTTGCAGTTGTTGTTGTTGTTGTAGTTGTTGTTGTTGTTGTAGTTGTTGTTGTTGTTGTAATTGTAGTTGTAGTTGCAGTTGGTAGTTTTATTTGGTAGTTGTAGTTGGTAGTTGTAATTGCAGTTGTTGTTGTAGTTGTAGTTGTAGTTGTAGTTGTAGTTGTAGTTGTAGTTGTAGTTGTAGTTGGTAGTTGTAGTTGGTAGTTGTAGTTGGTAGTTGTAGTTGGTAGCTGTAGTTGGTAGTTGTAGTTGGTAGTTGTACTTGGTAGGTGTAGTTGGTAGTTGTAGTTGGTAGTTGTAGTTGGTAGTTGTAGTTGGTAGTTGTAGTTGTTAGTTGCAGTTGGTAGTTGCAGTTGGTAGCTGTAGTTTGTAGTTGTAGTTGGTAGTTGTAGTTGGTAGTTGTAGTTGGTAGTTGTAGTTGGTAGTTGTAGTTGCTAGTTGTAGTTGGTAGTTGTAGTTGGTAGTTGTAGTTGGTAGTTGTAGCTGGTAGTTGTAGTTGGTAGTTGTAGTTGGTAGTTGCAGTTGGTAGTTGTAGTTGGTAGTTGTAGTTGGTAGTTGTAGTTGGTAGTTGTAGTTGGTAGTTGTAGTTGGTAGTTGTAGTTGGTAGTTGTAGTTGTAGTTGTAGTTGGTAGTTGTAGTTGGTAGTTGTAGTTGGTAGTTGTAGTTGGTAGTTGTAGTTGGTAGTTGTAGTTGGTAGTTGTAGTTGGTAGTTGTAGTTGTAGTTGTAGTTGTAGTTGTAGTTGATAGTTGTAGTTGGTAGTTGTAGTTGGTAGTTGTAGTTGGTAGTTGTAGTTGGTAGTTGTAGTTGGTAGTTGTAGTTCGTAGTTGTAGTTGGTAGTTGTTGTTGGTAGTTGTAGTTGGTAGTTGTAGTTGGTAGTTGTAGTTGGTAGTTGTAGTTGGTAGTTGTAGTTGGTAGTTGGTAGTTGTAGTTGTAGTTGGTAGTTGTAGTTGGTAGTTGTAGTTGGTAGTTGTAGTTGGTAGTTGTAGTTGGTAGTTGTAGTTGGTAGTTGTAGTTGGTAGTTGTAGTTGTAGTTGTAGTTGTAGTTGATAGTTGTAGTTGGTAGTTGTAGTTGGTAGTCGTAGTTGGTAGTTGTAGTTGGTAGTTGTAGTTGGTAGTTGTAGTTCGTAGTTGTAGTTGGTAGTTGTTGTTGGTAGTTGTAGTTGGTAGTTGTAGTTGGTAGTTGTAGTTGGTAGTTGTAGTTGGTAGTTGTAGTTCGTAGTTGTAGTTGGTAGTTGTTGTTGGTAGTTGTAGCTG
The DNA here is from genome assembly GCA_944738655.2 of Andrena hattorfiana. Taxonomy (NCBI): domain Eukaryota; kingdom Metazoa; phylum Arthropoda; class Insecta; order Hymenoptera; family Andrenidae; genus Andrena; species Andrena hattorfiana. The sequence goes on along the minus strand of OX122890.1, from coordinate 48,486,530 downwards.
GCAGTTGTAGCTGGCAGTTGTAGCTGGCTGTTGTAGCTGGCAGTTGTAGCTGGCAGTTGTAGCTGGCAGTTGTAGCTGGTAGTTGTAGTTGGTAGTTGTAGTTGGTAGTTGTAGTTGGTAGTTGTAGTTGGTAGTTGTAGTTTGTAGTTGTAGTTGGTAGTTGTAGTTGGTAGATGTATTTGGTAGTTGTAGTTGGTCGTTGGAGTTGGTAGTTGCAGTTGGTAGTTGCAGTTGGTAGTTGTAGTTGTTGTTGTAGTTGGTAGGTGTAGTTGTAGTTGTAGTTGTAGTTGTAGTTGTTGTTGTAGTTGGTAGTTGTAGTTGGTAGTTGTAGTTGGCTTGTTGTAGTTGGTAGTTGCAGTTGATAGTTGCAGTTGGTAGTTGCAGTTGGTAGTTGTAGTTCCAGTTGGTAGTTGTAGTTGTTGTTTTTGTAGTTGTTGTTGTTGTAGTTGTTGTTGTTGTTGTAGTTGTTGTTGTTGTAGTTGTACTTGTAGTTGCAGTTGGTAGTTGTAGTTGGTAGTTGTAGTTGGTAGTTGTAGTTGTAGTTGTTGTAGTTGTAGTTGTAGATGTAGTTGTAGTTGTAGTTGGTAGTTGTAGTTGGTAGTTGTAGTTGGCAGTTGTAGATGGTTGTTGTAGTTGGTAGTTGTAGTTGGTAGTTGTACTTGGTAGTTGTAGTTGGTAGTTGTAGTTGGTAGTTGTAGTTGGTAGTTGTAGTTGGTAGTTGCAGTTGGTAGCTGTAGTTCGTAGTTGTAGTTGGTAGTTGTAGTTGGTAGTTGTAGTTGGTAGTTGTAGTTGGTAGTTGTAGTTGGTAGTTGTAGTTGGTAGTTGTAGTTGGTAATTGTAGTTGTTAGTTGTAGTTGGTAGTTGTAGCTGGTAGTTGTAGTTGGTAGTTGTAGTTGGTAGTTGCAGTTGGTAGTTGTAGTTGGTAGTTGTAGTTGGTAGTTGTAGTTGGTAGTTGTAGTTGGTAGTTGTAGTTGGTAGTTGTAGTTGGTAGTTGTAGTTGGTAGTTACAGTTGGTAGCTGTAGTTGGTAGTTGTAGTTGGTAGTTGTAGTTGGTAGTTGTAGTTGGTAGTTGTAGTTGGCAGTTGTAGATGGTAGTTGTAGTTGGTAGTTGTAGTTGGTAGTTGTACTTGGTAGTTGTAGTTGGTAGTTGTAGTTGGTAGTTGTAGTTGGTAGTTGTAGTTGGTAGTTGTAGTTGGTAGTTGTAGTTGGTAGTTGTAGTTGGTAGTTGCAGTTGGTAGCTGTAGTTCGTAGTTGTAGTTGGTAGTTGTAGTTGGTAGTTGTAGTTCGTAGTTGTAGTTGGTAGTTGTAGTTGGTAGTTGTAGTTGGTAGTTGTAGTTGGTAGTTGCAGTTGGTAGTTGCAGTTGGTAGTTGCAGTTGGTAGTTGCAGTTGGTAGTTGCAGTTGGTAGTTGCAGTTAGCAGTTGCTGTTGGTAGTTGCAGTTGGTAGTTGCAGTTGGTAGTTGCAGTTGGTAGTTGCAGCTGGTAGTTGCAGTTGGTAGTTGCAGTTGGTAGTTGTAGTTGGTAGTTGTAGTTGGTAGTTGTACTTGGTTTGTTGTAGTTGGTAGTTGAAGTTGGTGGTTGTAGCTGGCAGTTGTAGCTTTCAGTTGTAGCTGGCAGTTGTAGCTGGCAGTTGTAGCTGGCAGTTGTAGCTGGCAGTTGTAGCTGGCAGTTGTAGCTGGCTGTTGTAGTTGGTAGTTGTAGTTGGTAGTTGTAGTTGGTAGTTGTAGCTGGTAGTTGTAGTTGGTAGTTGTAGTTGGTAGTTGTAGTTGGTAGTTGTAGTTGGTAGTTGTAGTTGGTAGTTGTACTTGGTAGTTGTAGTTGGTAGTTGTAGTTGGTAGTTGTAGTTGGTAGTTGTAGTTGGTAGTTGTAGTTGGTAGTTGTAGTTGTAGTTGTAGTTGTAGTTGGTAGTTGTAGTTGGTAGTTGTAGTTGGTAGTTGGAGTTGGTAGTTGCAGTTGGTAGTTGCAGTTGGTGGTTGCAGTTGGTAGTTGCAGTTGGTAGTTGCAGTTGGTAGTTGCAGTTGGTAGTTGCTGTTGGTGGTTGCAGATGCTAGTTGCAGTTGGTAGTTGCAGTTGGTAGTTGCAGGTGGCAGTTGCAGTTGGTAGTTGCAGTTGGTAGTGGTAGTTGGTAGTTGTACTTGGTAGTTGTAGTTGGTAGTTGTAGTTGGTAGTTGTAGTTGGTAGTTGTAGTTGGTAGTTGTAGTTGGTAGTTGTAGTTGGTAGTTGTAGTTGGTAGTTGTAGTTGGTAGTTGTAGTTGGTAGTTGTAGTTGGTAGTTGTAGTTGGTAGTTGTAGTTGGTAGTTGTAGTTGGTAGTTGCAGTTGGTAGTTGTAGTTGGTAGTTGTAGTTGGTAGTTGTAGTTGGTAGTTGTAGTTGGTAGTTGTAGTTGGTAGTTGCAGTTGGTAGCTGTAGTTCGTAGTTGTAGTTGGTAGTTGTGGTTGGTAGTTGTAGTTGGTAGTTGTAGTTGGTAGTTGTAGTTGGTAGTTGTAGTTGGTAGTTGTAGTTGGTAGTTGTAGTTGGTAGTTGTAGCTGGTAGTTGTAGTTGGTAGTTGTAGTTGGTAGTTGTAGCTGGCAGTTGTAGCTGGCAGTTGTAGCTGGCTGTTGTAGCTGGCAGTTGTAGCTGGCAGTTGTAGCTGGCAGTTGTAGCTGGTAGTTGTAGTTGGTAGTTGTTGTTGGTAGTTGTAGTTGGTAGTTGTAGTTGGTAGTTGTAGTTTGTAGTTGTAGTTGGTAGTTGTAGTTGGTAGATGTATTTGGTAGTTGTAGTTGGTCGTTGCAGTTGGTAGTTGCAGTTGGTAGCTGTAGTTCGTAGTTGTAGTTGGTAGTTGTAGTTGGTAGTTGTAGTTGGTAGTTGTAGTTGGTAGTTGTAGTTGGTAGTTGTAGTTGGTAGTTGTAGTTGGTAGTTGTAGTTGGTAGTTGTAGCTGGTAGTTGTAGTTGGTAGTTGTAGTTGGTAGTTGCAGTTGGTAGTTGTAGTTGGTAGTTGTAGTTGGCAGTTGTAGATGGTAGTTGTAGTTGGTAGTTGTAGTTGGTAGTTGTACTTGGTAGTTGTAGTGGGTAGTTGTAGTTGGTAGTTGTAGTTGGTAGTTGTAGTTGGTAGTTGTAGTTGGTAGTTGCAGTTGGTAGCTGTAGTTCGTAGTTGTAGTTGGTAGTTGTAGTTGGTAGTTGTAGTTCGTAGTTGTAGTTGGTAGTTGTAGTTGGTAGTTGTAGTTGGTAGTTGTAGTTGGTAGTTGTAGTTGGTAGTTGTACTTGGTTTGTTGTAGTTGGTAGTTGAAGTTGGTAGTTGTAGTTGGTAGTTGTAGTTGGTAGTTGTAGTTGGTAGTTGTAGTTGGTAGTTGTAGCTGGCTGTTGTAGCTGGCAGTTGTAGCTGGCAGTTGTAGCTTGCAGTTGTAGCTGGCAGTTGTAGCTGGCAGTTGTAGCTGGCAGTTGTAGCTGGCAGTTGTAGCTGGCAGTTGTAGCTGGCTGTTGTAGTTGGTAGTTGTAGTTGGTAGTTGTAGTTGGTAGTTGTAGCTGGTAGTTGTAGTTGGTAGTTGTAGTTGGTAGTTGCAGTTGGTAGTTGTAGTTGGTAGTTGTAGTTGGTAGTTGTAGTTGGTAGTTGTAGTTGGTAGTTGTACTTGGTAGTTATAGTTGGTAGTTGTAGTTGGTAGTTGTAGTTGGTAGTTGTAGTTGGTAGTTGTAGTTGGTAGTTGTAGTTGGTAGTTGCAGTTGGTAGCTGTAGTTCGTAGTTGTAGTTGGTAGTTGTAGTTGGTAGTTGTAGTTGGTAGTTGTAGTTGGTAGTTGTAGTTGGTAGTTGTAGATGGTAGTTGTAGTTGGTAGTTGTAGTTGGTAGTTGTAGTTGGTAGTTGTAGTTGGTAGTTGTAGCTGGTAGTTGTAGTTGGTAGTTGTAGTTGGTAGTTGTAGTTGGTAGTTGTAGTTGGTAGTTGCAGTTGGTAGTTGCAGTTGGTAGTTGCAGTTGGTAGTTGCAGTTGGTAGTTGCAGTTGGTAGTTGTAGTTGGTAGTTGTAGCTGGTAGTTGTAGCTGGTAGTTGTAGTTGGTAGTTGCAGTTGGTAGTTGTAGTTGGTAGTTGTAGTTGGTAGTTGTAGTTGGTAGTTGTAGTTGGTAGTTGTAGTTGGTAGTTGTAGTTGGTAGTTGTAGTTGGTAGTTGTAGTTTGTAGTTGTAGTTGGTAGTTGTAGTTGGTAGATGTATTTGGTAGTTGTAGTTGGTCGTTGGAGTTGGTAGTTGCAGTTGGTAGTTGCAGTTGGTAGTTGTAGTTGTTGTTGTAGTTCGTAGTTGTAGTTGTAGTTGTAGTTGTAGTTGTAGTTGTTGTTGTAGTTGGTAGTTGTAGTTGGTAGTTGTAGTTGGTAGTTGTAGTTGGTAGTTGTAGTTGGTTTTTTGTAGTTGGTAGTTGCAGTTGGTAGTTGCAGTTGGTAGTTGCAGTTGGTAGTTGTAGTTCCAGTTGGTAGTTGTAGTTGTTGTTTTTGTAGTTGTTGTTGTTGTAGTTGTTGTTGTTGTTGTAGTTGTTGTTGTTGTTGTAGTTGTACTTGTAGTTGCAGTTGGTAGTTGTAGTTGGTAGTTGCAGTTGGTAGTTGCAGTTGGTAGTTGCAGTTGGTAGTTGCAGTTGGTAGTTGCAGTTGGTAGTTGTAGTTGGTAGTTGTAGCTGGTAGTTGTAGCTGGTAGTTGTAGTTGGTAGTTGCAGTTGGTAGTTGTAGTTGGTAGTTGTAGTTGGTAGTTGTAGTTGGTAGTTGTAGTTGGTAGTTGTAGTTGGTAGTTGTAGTTGGTAGTTGTAGTTGGTAGTTGTAGTTTGTAGTTGTAGTTGGTAGTTGTAGTTGGTAGATGTATTTGGTAGTTGTAGTTGGTCGTTGGAGTTGGTAGTTGCAGTTGGTAGTTGCAGTTGGTAGTTGTAGTTGTTGTTGTAGTTGGTAGTTGTAGTTGTAGTTGTAGTTGTAGTTGTAGTTGTTGTTGTAGTTGGTAGTTGTAGTTGGTAGTTGTAGTTGGTAGTTGTAGTTGGTAGTTGTAGTTGGTTTGTTGTAGTTGGTAGTTGTAGCTGGTAGTTGTAGCTGGTAGTTGTAGTTGGTAGTTGCAGTTGGTAGTTGTAGTTGGTAGTTGTAGTTGGTAGTTGTAGTTGGTAGTTGTAGTTGGTAGTTGTAGTTGGTAGTTGTAGTTGGTAGTTGTAGTTGGTAGTTGTAGTTGGTAGTTGCAGTTGGTAGCTGTAGTTGGTAGTTGTAGTTGGTAGTTGTAGTTGGTAGTTGTAGTTGGTAGTTGTAGTTGTAGTTGTTGTTGTAGTTGTAGTTGTAGTTGTAGTTGTAGTTGTAGTTGTAGTTTGTAGTTGTAGTTGGTAGTTGTAGTTGGCTTGTTGTAGTTGGTTTGTTGTAGTTGGTAGTTGTAGTTGGTAGTTGTAGTTGGTAGTTGTAGTTGGTAGTTGTAGTTGGTAGTTGTAGTTGGTAGTTGTAGTTGGTAGTTGTAGTTGGTAGTTGATGTTGGTAGTTGTAGCTGGCTGTTGTAGCTGGCAGTTGTAGCTGGCAGTTGTAGCTGGCAGTTGTAGCTTGCAGTTGTAGCTGGCAGTTGTAGCTGGCAGTTGTAACTGGCATTTGTAGCTGGCAGTTGTAGCTGGCAGTTGTAGCTGGCTGTTGTAGCTGGCAGTTGTAGCTGGCAGTTGTAGCTGGCAGTTGTAGCTGGCAGTTGTAGCTCGTAGTTGTAGTTGGTAGTTGTAGTTGGTAGTTGTAGTTGGTAGTTGTAGATGGTAGTTGTAGTTGGTAGTTGTAGTTGGTAGTTGTAGTTGGTAGTTGTAGTTGGTAGTTGTAGTTGGCAGTTGTAGTTGGTAGTTGTAGTTGGTAGTTGTAGTTGGTAGTTGTAGTTGTAGCTGTAGTTGATAGTTGTAGTTGGTAGTTGTAGTTGGTAGTTGTAGTTGGTAGTTGTAGTTGGTAGTTGTAGTTGGTAGTTGTAGTTGGTAGTTGTAGTTGTAGTTGTAGTTGGTAGTTGTAGTTGGTAGTTGTAGTTGGTAGTTGGAGTTGGTAGTTGCAGTTGGTAGTTGCAGTTAGTAGTTGCAGTTGGTAGTTGTAGTTGGTAGTTGTAGTTGGTAGTTGTAGTTGGTAGTTGTAGTTGGTAGTTGTAGTTGGTAGTTGTAGTTGGTAGTTGTAGTTGGTAGCTGTAGTTGGTAGTTGTAGTTGGTAGTTGTAGTTGGTAGTGGTAGTTGGTAGTTGTAGTTGGTAGTTGCAGTTGGTAGTTGTAGTTGGTAGTTGTAGTTGGTAGTTGCAGTTGGTACTTGCAGTTGGTAGTTGTAGTTGGTAGTTGTAGTTGGTAGTTGTAGTTGGTTTGTTGTAGTTGGTTTGTTGTAGTTGGTAGTTGTAGTTGGTAGTTGTAGTTGGTAGTTGTAGTTGGTAGTTGTAGTTGGTAGTTGTAGTTGGTAGTTGTAGTTGGTAGTTGTAGTTGGTAGTTGAAGTTGGTAGTTGTAGCTGGCTGTTGTAGCTGGCAGTTGTAGCTGGCAGTTGTAGCTGGCAGTTGTAGCTTGCAGTTGTAGCTGGCAGTTGTAGCTGGCAGTTGTAACTGGCATTTGTAGCTGGCAGTTGTAGCTGGCAGTTGTCGCTGGCTGTTGTAGCTGGCAGTTGTAGCTGGCAGTTGTAGCTGGCAGTTGTAGCTGGCAGTTGTAGCTCGTAGTTGTAGTTGGTAGTTGTAGTTGGTAGTTGTAGTTGGTAGTTGTAGTTTGTAGTTGTAGTTGGTAGTTGTAGTTGGTAGTTGTAGTTGGTAGATGTATTTGGTAGTTGTAGTTGGTCGTTGGAGTTGGTAGTTGCAGTTGGTAGTCGCAGTTGGTAGTTGCAGTTGGTAGTTGCAGGTGGTAGTTGCAGTTGGTAGTTGTAGTTGGTAGTTGTAGTTGGTAGTTGTAGTTGGTAGTTGTAGTTGGTAGTTGTAGTTGTAGTTGTAGTTGGTAGTTGTAGTTGGTAGTTGTAGTTGGTAGTTGGAGTTGGTAGTTGCAGTTGGTAGTTGTAGTTGGTAGTTGTAGTTGGTAGTTGTAGTTGGTAGTTGTAGTTTGTAGTTGTAGTTGGTAGTTGTAGTTGGTAGATGTAGTTGGTCGTTGGAGTTGGTAGTTGCAGTTGGTAGTCGCAGTTGGTAGTTGCAGTTGGTAGTTGCAGGTGGTAGTTGCAGTTGGTAGTTGTAGTTGGTAGTTGTAGTTGGTAGTTGTAGTTGGTAGTTGTAGTTGGTAGTTGTAGTTGTAGTTGTAGTTGGTAGTTGTAGTTGGTAGTTGTAGTTGGTAGTTGGAGTTGGTAGTTGCAGTTGGTAGTTGTAGTTGGTAGTTGTAGTTGTAGTTGTAGTTGTAGTTGTAGTTGTAGTTGTAGTTGTAGTTGTAGTTGTAGTTGTAGTTGTAGTTGTAGTTGTAGTTGTAGTTGTAGTTGTTGTTGTTGCTGTTGTTGTTGTTGTTGTTGTTATTGTTGTAGTTGTTGTTGTGTTTGTAGTTGTTGGTGTGTCGTTGTCGTTGTCGTTGTCGTTGTTGTTGTCGTTGTTGTCGTTGTTGTCGTTGTTGTCGTTGCTGTCGTTGTTGTCGTTGTTGTCGTTGCTGTCGTTGCTGTCGTTGCTTTCGTTGCTGTCGTTGCTGTCGTTGTTGTCGTTGTTGTCGTTGTTGCCGTTGTTGCCGTGGTTGTCGTTGTTGTCGTTGTTGTCGTTGTTGTCGTTGTTGTCGTTGTTGTCGTTATTGTCGTTGTTGTTATTGTAGTTGTTCTCGTTGTTGTCGTCGTTGTCGTCGTTGTCGTCGTTGTCGTCGTTGTTCTCGTTGTTGTTGTTGTTGTCGTTGTTGTCGTTGTTGTTGTTGTTGCTGTTGTTGTTGTAGTTGTAGTTGTTGTTGTAGTTGTTGTTGTTGTTGTAGTTGTAGTTGTAGTTGTAGTTGTAGTTGTAGTTGTTGTTGTTGTTGTAGTTGTAGTTGTAGTAGTAGTTGTAGTTGTAGGTGTAGTTGTAGTTGTAGTTGTAGTTGTAGTTGTTGTTGTAGTTGTTGTTGTAGTTGTAGTTGTAGTTGTAGTTGCAGTTGTAGTTGTAGTTGTAGTTGTAGTTGTAGTCGTAGTTGTAGTTGTAGTTGTAGATGTAGTTGTAGTTGGTAGTTGTAGTTGGTAGTTGGTAGTTGTAGTTGTAGTTGTAGTTGGTAGTTGTAGTTGGTAGTTGTAGTTGGTAGTTGGTAGTTGTAGTTGTAGTTGTAGTTGGTAGTTGTAGCTGGCAGTTGTAGCTTGCAGTTGTAGCTGGCAGTTGTAGCTGGCAGTTGTAGCTGGCAGTTGTAGCTGGCAGTTGTAGCTGGCAGTTGTAGCTGGCTGTTGTAGTTGGTAGTTGTAGTTGGTAGTTGTAGTTGGTAGTTGTAGCTGGTAGTTGTAGTTGGTAGTTGTAGTTGGTAGTTGCAGTTGGTAGTTGTAGTTGGTAGTTGTAGTTGGTAGTTGTAGTTGGTAGTTGTAGTTGGTAGTTGTACTTGGTAGTTATAGTTGGTAGTTGTAGTTGGTAGTTGTAGTTGGTAGTTGTAGTTGGTAGTTGTAGTTGGTAGTTGTAGTTGGTAGTTGCAGTTGGTAGCTGTAGTTCGTAGTTGTAGTTGGTAGTTGTAGTTGGTAGTTGTAGTTGGTAGTTGTAGTTGGTAGTTGTAGTTGGTAGTTGTAGATGGTAGTTGTAGTTGGTAGTTGTAGTTGGTAGTTGTAGTTGGTAGTTGTAGTTGGTAGTTGTAGCTGGTAGTTGTAGTTGGTAGTTGTAGTTGGTAGTTGTAGTTGGTAGTTGTAGTTGGTAGTTGTAGTTGGTAGTTGCAGTTGGTAGTTGCAGTTGGTAGTTGCAGTTGGTAGTTGCAGTTGGTAGTTGCAGTTGGTAGTTGTAGTTGGTAGTTGTAGCTGGTAGTTGTAGCTGGTAGTTGTAGTTGGTAGTTGCAGTTGGTAGTTGTAGTTGGTAGTTGTAGTTGGTAGTTGTAGTTGGTAGTTGTAGTTGGTAGTTGTAGTTGGTAGTTGTAGTTGGTAGTTGTAGTTGGTAGTTGTAGTTTGTAGTTGTAGTTGGTAGTTGTAGTTGGTAGATGTATTTGGTAGTTGTAGTTGATCGTTGGAGTTGGTAGTTGCAGTTGGTAGTTGCAGTTGGTAGTTGTAGTTGTTGTTGTAGTTCGTAGTTGTAGTTGTAGTTGTAGTTGTAGTTGTAGTTGTTGTTGTAGTTGGTAGTTGTAGTTGGTAGTTGTAGTTGGTAGTTGTAGTTGGTAGTTGTAGTTGGTTTGTTGTAGTTGGTAGTTGCAGTTGGTAGTTGCAGTTGGTAGTTGCAGTTGGTAGTTGTAGTTCCAGTTGGTAGTTGTAGTTGTTGTTTTTGTAGTTGTTGTTGTTGTAGTTGTTGTTGTTGTTGTAGTTGTTGTTGTTGTTGTAGTTGTACTTGTAGTTGCAGTTGGTAGTTGTAGTTGGTAGTTGCAGTTGGTAGTTGCAGTTGGTAGTTGCAGTTGGTAGTTGCAGTTGGTAGTGGTAGTTGGTAGTTGTAGCTGGTAGTTGTAGCTGGTAGTTGTAGTTGGTAGTTGCAGTTGGTAGTTGTAGTTGGTAGTTGTAGTTGGTAGTTGTAGTTGGTAGTTGTAGTTGGTAGTTGTAGTTGGTAGTTGTAGTTGGTAGTTGTAGTTGGTAGTTGTAGTTTGTAGTTGTAGTTGGTAGTTGTAGTTGGTAGATGTATTTGGTAGTTGTAGTTGGTCGTTGGAGTTGGTAGTTGCAGTTGGTAGTTGCAGTTGGTAGTTGTAGTTGTTGTTGTAGTTGGTAGTTGTAGTTGTAGTTGTAGTTGTAGTTGTAGTTGTTGTTGTAGTTGGTAGTTGTAGTTGGTAGTTGTAGTTGGTAGTTGTAGTTGGTAGTTGTAGTTGGTTTGTTGTAGTTGGTAGTTGTAGCTGGTAGTTGTAGCTGGTAGTTGTAGTTGGTAGTTGCAGTTGGTAGTTGTAGTTGGTAGTTGTAGTTGGTAGTTGTAGTTGGTAGTTGTAGTTGGTAGTTGTAGTTGGTAGTTGTAGTTGGTAGTTGTAGTTGGTAGTTGTAGTTGGTAGTTGCAGTTGGTAGCTGTAGTTGGTAGTTGTAGTTGGTAGTTGTAGTTGGTAGTTGTAGTTGGTAGTTGTAGTTGTAGTTGTTGTTGTAGTTGTAGTTGTAGTTGTAGTTGTAGTTGTAGTTGTAGTTTGTAGTTGTAGTTGGTAGTTGTAGTTGGCTTGTTGTAGTTGGTTTGTTGTAGTTGGTAGTTGTAGTTGGTAGTTGTAGTTGGTAGTTGTAGTTGGTAGTTGTAGTTGGTAGTTGTAGTTGGTAGTTGTAGTTGGTAGTTGTAGTTGGTAGTTGTAGTTGGTAGTTGTAGTTGGTAGTTGTAGTTGGTAGTTGTAGTTGGTAGTTGTAGTTGTAGTTGTAGTTGGTAGTTGTAGTTGGTAGTTGTAGTTGGTAGCTGTAGTTGGTAGTTGTAGTTGGTAGTTGTAGTTGGTAGTTGTAGTTGGTAGTTGTAGTTGGTAGTTGCAGTTGGTAGTTGTAGTTGGTAGTTGTAGTTGGTAGTTGCAGTTGGTACTTGCAGTTGGTAGTTGTAGTTGGTAGTTGTAGTTGGTAGTTGTAGTTGGTAGTTGTAGTTGGTAGTTGTAGTTGGTAGTTGCAGTTGGTAGTTGTAGTTGGTAGTTGTAGTTGGTAGTTGCAGTTGGTACTTGCAGTTGGTAGTTGTAGTTGGTAGTTGTAGTTGGTAGTTGTAGTTGGTTTGTTGTAGTTGGTTTGTTGTAGTTGGTAGTTGTAGTTGGTAGTTGTAGTTGGTAGTTGTAGTTGGTAGTTGTAGTTGGTAGTTGTAGTTGGTAGTTGTAGTTGGTAGTTGTAGTTGGTAGTTGAAGTTGGTAGTTGTAGCTGGCTGTTGTAGCTGGCAGTTGTAGCTGGCAGTTGTAGCTGGCAGTTGTAGCTTGCAGTTGTAGCTGGCAGTTGTAGCTGGCAGTTGTAACTGGCATTTGTAGCTGGCAGTTGTAGCTGGCAGTTGTCGCTGGCTGTTGTAGCTGGCAGTTGTAGCTGGCAGTTGTAGCTGGCAGTTGTAGCTGGCAGTTGTAGCTCGTAGTTGTAGTTGGTAGTTGTAGTTGGTAGTTGTAGTTGGTAGTTGTAGTTTGTAGTTGTAGTTGGTAGTTGTAGTTGGTAGTTGTAGTTGGTAGATGTATTTGGTAGTTGTAGTTGGTCGTTGGAGTTGGTAGTTGCAGTTGGTAGTCGCAGTTGGTAGTTGCAGTTGGTAGTTGCAGGTGGTAGTTGCAGTTGGTAGTTGTAGTTGGTAGTTGTAGTTGGTAGTTGTAGTTGGTAGTTGTAGTTGGTAGTTGTAGTTGTAGTTGTAGTTGGTAGTTGTAGTTGGTAGTTGTAGTTGGTAGTTGGAGTTGGTAGTTGCAGTTGGTAGTTGTAGTTGGTAGTTGTAGTTGGTAGTTGTAGTTGGTAGTTGTAGTTTGTAGTTGTAGTTGGTAGTTGTAGTTGGTAGATGTAGTTGGTCGTTGGAGTTGGTAGTTGCAGTTGGTAGTCGCAGTTGGTAGTTGCAGTTGGTAGTTGCAGGTGGTAGTTGCAGTTGGTAGTTGTAGTTGGTAGTTGTAGTTGGTAGTTGTAGTTGGTAGTTGTAGTTGGTAGTTGTAGTTGTAGTTGTAGTTGGTAGTTGTAGTTGGTAGTTGTAGTTGGTAGTTGGAGTTGGTAGTTGCAGTTGGTAGTTGTAGTTGGTAGTTGTAGTTGTAGTTGTAGTTGTAGTTGTAGTTGTAGTTGTAGTTGTAGTTGTAGTTGTAGTTGTAGTTGTAGTTGTAGTTGTAGTTGTAGTTGTAGTTGTAGTTGTTGTTGTTGCTGTTGTTGTTGTTGTTGTTGTTATTGTTGTAGTTGTTGTTGTGTTTGTAGTTGTTGGTGTGTCGTTGTCGTTGTCGTTGTCGTTGTTGTTGTCGTTGTTGTCGTTGTTGTCGTTGTTGTCGTTGCTGTCGTTGTTGTCGTTGTTGTCGTTGCTGTCGTTGCTGTCGTTGCTTTCGTTGCTGTCGTTGCTGTCGTTGTTGTCGTTGTTGTCGTTGTTGCCGTTGTTGCCGTGGTTGTCGTTGTTGTCGTTGTTGTCGTTGTTGTCGTTGTTGTCGTTGTTGTCGTTATTGTCGTTGTTGTTATTGTAGTTGTTCTCGTTGTTGTCGTCGTTGTCGTCGTTGTCGTCGTTGTCGTCGTTGTTCTCGTTGTTGTTGTTGTTGTCGTTGTTGTCGTTGTTGTTGTTGTTGCTGTTGTTGTTGTAGTTGTAGTTGTTGTTGTAGTTGTTGTTGTTGTTGTAGTTGTAGTTGTAGTTGTAGTTGTAGTTGTTGTTGTTGTTGTAGTTGTAGTTGTAGTAGTAGTTGTAGTTGTAGGTGTAGTTGTAGTTGTAGTTGTAGTTGTAGTTGTTGTTGTAGTTGTTGTTGTAGTTGTAGTTGTAGTTGTAGTTGCAGTTGTAGTTGTAGTTGTAGTTGTAGTTGTAGTCGTAGTTGTAGTTGTAGTTGTAGATGTAGTTGTAGTTGGTAGTTGTAGTTGGTAGTTGGTAGTTGTAGTTGTAGTTGTAGTTGGTAGTTGTAGTTGGTAGTTGTAGTTGGTAGTTGTAGTTGGTAGTTGTAGTTGGTAGTTGTAGTTGGTAGTTGTAGTTGTAGTTGTAGTTGTAGTTGTAGTTGATAGTTGTAGTTGGTAGTTGTAGTTGGTAGCCGTAGTTGGTAGTTGTAGTTGGTAGTTGTAGTTGGTAGTTGTAGTTCGTAGTTGTAGTTGGTAGTTGTTGTTGGTAGTTGTAGTTGGTAGATGTAGTTGGTAGTTGTAGTTGGTAGTTGTAGTTGGTAGTTGTAGTTGGTAGTTGTAGTTGGTAGTTGTAGTTGGTAGTTGTAGTTGGTAGTTGTAGTTTGTAGTTGTAGTTGGTAGTTGTAGATGGTAGTTGTAGTTGGTAGTTGTAGTTGGTAGTTGTAGTTGGTAGTTGTAGTTGGTAGTTGTAGTTGGCAGTTGTAGTTGGTAGTTGTAGTTGGTAGTTGTAGTTGGTAGTTGTAGTTGTAGCTGTAGTTGATAGTTGTAGTTGGTAGTTGTAGTTGGTAGTTGTAGTTGGTAGTTGTAGTTGGTAGTTGTAGTTGGTAGTTGTAGTTGGTAGTTGTAGTTGTAGTTGTAGTTGGTAGTTGTAGTTGGTAGTTGTAGTTGGTAGTTGGAGTTGGTAGTTGCAGTTGGTAGTTGTAGTTGGTAGTTGTAGTTGGTAGTTGTAGTTGGTAGTTGTAGTTTGTAGTTGTAGTTGGTAGTTGTAGTTGGTAGATGTATTTGGTAGTTGTAGTTGGTCGTTGGAGTTGGTAGTTGCAGTTGGTAGTTGCAGTTGGTAGTTGTAGTTGTTGTTGTAGTTGGTAGTTGTAGTTGTAGTTGTAGTTGTAGTTGTTGTTGTAGTTGGTAGTTGTAGTTGGTAGTTGTAGTTGGTAGTTGTAGTTGGTAGTTCTAGTTGATTTGTTGTAGTTGGTAGTTGCAGTTGGTAGTTGCAGTTGGTAGTTGTAGTTCCAGTTGGTAGTTGTAGTTGTTGTTGTTTTTGTAGTTGTTGTTGTTGCAGTTGTTGTTGTTGTTGTAGTTGTTGTTGTTGTTGTAGTTGTTGTTGTTGTTGTAGGTGTAGTTGTAGTTGTAGTTGGTAGTTGTAGTTGGTAGTTGTAGTTGGTAGTTGTAGTTGCTAGTTGTAGTTGGTAGTTGTAGTTGGTAGTTGAAGTTGGTAGTTGTAGCTGGCTGTTGTAGCTGGCAGTTGTAGCTGGCAGTTGTAGCTGGCAGTTGTAGCTTGCAGTTGTAGCTGGCAGTTGTAGCTGGCAGTTGTAACTGGCATTTGTAGCTGGCAGTTGTAGCTGGCAGTTGTAGCTGGCTGTTGTAGCTGGCAGTTGTAGCTGGCAGTTGTAGCTGGCAGTTGTAGCTGGCAGTTGTAGCTCGTAGTTGTAGTTGGTAGTTGTAGTTGGTAGTTGTAGTTGGTAGTTGTAGTTTGTAGTTGTAGTTGGTAGTTGTAGTTGGTAGTTGTAGTTGGTAGATGTATTTGGTAGTTGTAGTTGGTCGTTGGAGTTGGTAGTTGCAGTTGGTAGTCGCAGTTGGTAGTTGCAGTTGGTAGTTGCAGGTGGTAGTTGCAGTTGGTAGTTGTAGTTGGTAGTTGTAGTTGGTAGTTGTAGTTGGTAGTTGTAGTTGGTAGTTGTAGTTGGTAGTTGTAGTTGGTAGTTGTAGTTGGTAGTTGTAGTTGGTAGTTGTAGTTGTAGTTGTAGATGTAGTTGTTGTTGTAGTTGTAGTTGTAGTTGTAGTTGTAGTTGTAGTTGTAGTTGTAGTTGTAGTTGTAGTTGTAGTTGTAGTTGTAGTTGTAGTTGTAGTTGTTGTTGTTGCTGTTGTTGTTGTTGTTGTTGTTATTGTTGTAGTTGTTGTTGTGTTTGTAGTTGTTGGTGTGTCGTTGTCGTTGTCGTTGTCGTTGTTGTTGTCGTTGTTGTCGTTGTTGTCGTTGTTGTCGTTGCTGTCGTTGTTGTCGTTGTTGTCGTTGCTGTCGTTGCTGTCGTTGCTTTCGTTGCTGTCGTTGCTGTCGTTGTTGTCGTTGTTGTCGTTGTTGCCGTTGTTGCCGTGGTTGTCGTTGTTGTCGTTGTTGTCGTTGTTGTCGTTGTTGTCGTTGTTGTCGTTGTTGTCGTTGTTGTTATTGTAGTTGTTCTCGTTGTTGTCGTCGTTGTCGTCGTTGTCGTCGTTGTCGTCGTTGTTCTCGTTGTTGTTGTTGTTGTCGTTGTTGTCGTTGTTGTTGTTGTTGCTGTTGTTGTTGTAGTTGTAGTTGTTGTTGTAGTTGTTGTTGTTGTTGTAGTTGTAGTTGTAGTTGTAGTTGTAGTTGTAGTTGTTGTTGTTGTTGTAGTTGTAGTTGTAGTAGTAGTTGTAGTTGTAGGTGTAGTTGTAGTTGTAGTTGTAGTTGTAGTTGTTGTTGTAGTTGTTGTTGTAGTTGTAGTTGTAGTTGTAGTTGCAGTTGTAGTTGTAGTTGTAGTTGTAGTTGTAGTCGTAGTTGTAGTTGTAGTTGTAGATGTAGTTGTAGTTGGTAGTTGTAGTTGGTAGTTGGTAGTTGTAGTTGTAGTTGTAGTTGGTAGTTGTAGTTGGTAGTTGTAGTTGGTAGTTGTAGTTGGTAGTTGTAGGTGGTAGTTGTAGTTGGTAGTTGTAGTTGTAGTTGTAGTTGTAGTTGTAGTTGATAGTTGTAGTTGGTAGTTGTAGTTGGTAGCCGTAGTTGGTAGTTGTAGTTGGTAGTTGTAGTTGGTAGTTGTAGTTCGTAGTTGCAGTTGGTAGTTGTTGTTGGTAGTTGTAGTTGGTAGATGTAGTTGGTAGTTGTAGTTGGTAGTTGTAGTTGGTAGTTGTAGTTGTAGCTGTAGTTGATAGTTGTAGTTGGTAGTTGTAGTTGGTAGTTGTAGTTGGTAGTTGTAGTTGGTAGTTGTAGTTGGTAGTTGTAGTTGGTAGTTGTAGTTGTAGTTGTAGTTGGTAGTTGTATTTGGTAGTTGTAGTTGGTAGTTGGAGTTGGTAGTTGCAGTTGGTAGTTGTAGTTGGTAGTTGTAGTTGGTAGTTGTAGTTGGTAGTTGTAGTTTGTAGTTGCAGTTGGTAGTTGTAGTTGGTAGATGTATTTGGTAGTTGTAGTTGGTCGTTGGAGTTGGTAGTTGCAGTTGGTAGTTGCAGTTGGTAGTTGTAGTTGTTGTTGTAGTTGGTAGTTGTAGTTGTAGTTGTAGTTGTAGTTGTTGTTGTAGTTGGTAGTTGTAGTTGGTAGTTGTAGTTGGTAGTTGTAGTTGGTAGTTCTAGTTGATTTGTTGTAGTTGGTAGTTGCAGTTGGTAGTTGCAGTTGGTAGTTGTAGTTCCAGTTGGTAGTTGTAGTTGTTGTTGTTGCAGTTGTTGTTGTTGTTGTAGTTGTTGTTGTTGTTGTAGTTGTTGTTGTTGTTGTAGTTGTAGTTGTAGTTGCAGTTGGTAGTTGTAGTTGGTAGTTGTAGTTGGTAGTTGTAATTGTAGTTGTTGTTGTAGTTGTAGTTGTAGTTGTAGTTGTAGTTGTAGTTGTAGTTGTAGTTGTAGTTGGTAGTTGTAGTTGGTAGTTGTAGTTGGTAGTTGTAGTTGGTAGCTGTAGTTGGTAGTTGTAGTTGGTAGTTGTACTTGGTAGGTGTAGTTGGTAGTTGTAGTTGGTAGTTGTAGTTGGTAGTTGTAGTTGGTAGTTGCAGTTGGTAGTTGCAGTTGGTAGCTGTAGTTTGTAGTTGTAGTTGGTAGTTGTAGTTGGTAGTTGTAGTTGGTAGTTGTAGTTGGTAGTTGTAGTTGCTAGTTGTAGTTGGTAGTTGTAGTTGGTAGTTGTAGTTGGTAGTTGTAGCTGGTAGTTGTAGTTGGTAGTTGTAGTTGGTCGTTGCAGTTGGTAGTTGTAGTTGGTAGTTGTAGTTGGTAGTTGTAGTTGGTAGTTGTAGTTGGTAGTTGTAGCTGGTAGTTGTAGTTGGTAGTTGTAGTTGTAGTTGTAGTTGGTAGTTGTAGTTGGTAGTTGTAGTTGGTAGTTGTAGTTGGTAGTTGTAGTTGGTAGTTGTAGTTGGTAGTTGTACTTGGTAGTTGTAGTTGGTAGTTGTAGTTGGTAGTTGTAGTTGGTAGTTGTAGTTGGTAGTTGTAGTTGCTAGTTGTAGTTGGTAGTTGTAGTTGGTAGTTGTAGTTGGTAGTTGTAGCTGGTAGTTGTAGTTGGTAGTTGTAGTTGGTAGTTGCAGTTGGTAGTTGTAGTTGGTAGTTGTAGTTGGTAGTTGTAGTTGGTAGTTGTAGCTGGCAGTTGTAGCTGGCAGTTGTAGCTGGTAGTTGTAGTTGGTAGTTGTAGTTGGTAGTTGTAGTTGGTAGTTGTAGTTGGTAGTTGTAGTTTGTAGTTGTAGTTGGTAGTTGTAGTTGGTAGATGTATTTGGTAGTTGTAGTTGGTCGTTGGAGTTGGTAGTTGCAGTTGGTAGTTGCAGTTGGTAGTTGTAGTTGTTGTTGTAGTTGGTAGGTGTAGTTGTAGTTGTAGTTGTAGTTGTAGTTGTTGTTGTAGTTGGTAGTTGTAGTTGGTAGTTGTAGTTGGTAGTTGTAGTTGGTAGTTGTAGTTGGTTTGTTGTAGTTGGTAGTTGCAGTTGGTAGTTGCAGTTGGTAGTTGCAGTTGGTAGTTGTAGTTCCAGTTGGTAGTTGTAGTTGTAGTTGTTGTTTTTGTAGTTGTTGTTGTTGTAGTTGTTGTTGTTGTTGTAGTTGTTGTTGTTGTAGTTGTACTTGTAGTTGCAGTTGGTAGTTGTAGTTGGTAGTTGTAGTTGGTAGTTGTAGTTGTAGTTGTTGTAGTTGTAGTTGTAGATGTAGTTGTAGTTGTAGTTGGTAGTTGTAGTTGGTAGTTGGTAGTTGTAGTTGTAGTTGTAGTTGGTAGTTGTAGTTGGTAGTTGTAGTTGGTAGTTGTAGTTGGTAGTTGTAGTTGGTAGTTGTAGTTGGTAGTTGTAGTTGTAGTTGTAGTTGTAGTTGTAGTTGATAGTTGTAGTTGGTAGTTGTAGTTGGTAGCCGTAGTTGGTAGTTGTAGTTGGTAGTTGTAGTTGGTAGTTGTAGTTCGTAGTTGCAGTTGGTAGTTGTTGTTGGTAGTTGTAGTTGGTAGATGTAGTTGGTAGTTGTAGTTGGTAGTTGTAGTTGGTAGTTGTAGTTGTAGCTGTAGTTGATAGTTGTAGTTGGTAGTTGTAGTTGGTAGTTGTAGTTGGTAGTTGTAGTTGGTAGTTGTAGTTGGTAGTTGTAGTTGGTAGTTGTAGTTGTAGTTGTAGTTGGTAGTTGTATTTGGTAGTTGTAGTTGGTAGTTGGAGTTGGTAGTTGCAGTTGGTAGTTGTAGTTGGTAGTTGTAGTTGGTAGTTGTAGTTGGTAGTTGTAGTTTGTAGTTGTAGTTGGTAGTTGTAGTTGGTAGATGTATTTGGTAGTTGTAGTTGGTCGTTGGAGTTGGTAGTTGCAGTTGGTAGTTGCAGTTGGTAGTTGTAGTTGTTGTTGTAGTTGGTAGTTGTAGTTGTAGTTGTAGTTGTAGTTGTTGTTGTAGTTGGTAGTTGTAGTTGGTAGTTGTAGTTGGTAGTTGTAGTTGGTAGTTCTAGTTGATTTGTTGTAGTTGGTAGTTGCAGTTGGTAGTTGCAGTTGGTAGTTGTAGTTCCAGTTGGTAGTTGTAGTTGTTGTTGTTGCAGTTGTTGTTGTTGTTGTAGTTGTTGTTGTTGTTGTAGTTGTTGTTGTTGTTGTAGTTGTAGTTGTAGTTGCAGTTGGTAGTTGTAGTTGGTAGTTGTAGTTGGTAGTTGTAATTGTAGTTGTTGTTGTAGTTGTAGTTGTAGTTGTAGTTGTAGTTGTAGTTGTAGTTGTAGTTGTAGTTGGTAGTTGTAGTTGGTAGTTGTAGTTGGTAGTTGTAGTTGGTAGCTGTAGTTGGTAGTTGTAGTTGGTAGTTGTACTTGGTAGGTGTAGTTGGTAGTTGTAGTTGGTAGTTGTAGTTGGTAGTTGTAGTTGGTAGTTGCAGTTGGTAGTTGCAGTTGGTAGCTGTAGTTTGTAGTTGTAGTTGGTAGTTGTAGTTGGTAGTTGTAGTTGGTAGTTGTAGTTGGTAGTTGTAGTTGCTAGTTGTAGTTGGTAGTTGTAGTTGGTAGTTGTAGTTGGTAGTTGTAGCTGGTAGTTGTAGTTGGTAGTTGTAGTTGGTCGTTGCAGTTGGTAGTTGTAGTTGGTAGTTGTAGTTGGTAGTTGTAGTTGGTAGTTGTAGTTGGTAGTTGTAGCTGGTAGTTGTAGTTGGTAGTTGTAGTTGTAGTTGTAGTTGGTAGTTGTAGTTGGTAGTTGTAGTTGGTAGTTGTAGTTGGTAGTTGTAGTTGGTAGTTGTAGTTGGTAGTTGTACTTGGTAGTTGTAGTTGGTAGTTGTAGTTGGTAGTTGTAGTTGGTAGTTGTAGTTGGTAGTTGTAGTTGCTAGTTGTAGTTGGTAGTTGTAGTTGGTAGTTGTAGTTGGTAGTTGTAGCTGGTAGTTGTAGTTGGTAGTTGTAGTTGGTAGTTGCAGTTGGTAGTTGTAGTTGGTAGTTGTAGTTGGTAGTTGTAGTTGGTAGTTGTAGCTGGCAGTTGTAGCTGGCAGTTGTAGCTGGTAGTTGTAGTTGGTAGTTGTAGTTGGTAGTTGTAGTTGGTAGTTGTAGTTGGTAGTTGTAGTTTGTAGTTGTAGTTGGTAGTTGTAGTTGGTAGATGTATTTGGTAGTTGTAGTTGGTCGTTGGAGTTGGTAGTTGCAGTTGGTAGTTGCAGTTGGTAGTTGTAGTTGTTGTTGTAGTTGGTAGGTGTAGTTGTAGTTGTAGTTGTAGTTGTAGTTGTTGTTGTAGTTGGTAGTTGTAGTTGGTAGTTGTAGTTGGTAGTTGTAGTTGGTAGTTGTAGTTGGTTTGTTGTAGTTGGTAGTTGCAGTTGGTAGTTGCAGTTGGTAGTTGCAGTTGGTAGTTGTAGTTCCAGTTGGTAGTTGTAGTTGTAGTTGTTGTTTTTGTAGTTGTTGTTGTTGTAGTTGTTGTTGTTGTTGTAGTTGTTGTTGTTGTAGTTGTACTTGTAGTTGCAGTTGGTAGTTGTAGTTGGTAGTTGTAGTTGGTAGTTGTAGTTGTAGTTGTTGTAGTTGTAGTTGTAGATGTAGTTGTAGTTGTAGTTGGTAGTTGTAGTTGGTAGTTGTAGTTGGCAGTTGTAGATGGTAGTTGTAGTTGGTAGTTGTAGTTGGTAGTTGTAGTTGGTAGTTGTAGTTGTAGTTGTTGTTGTAGTTGTAGTTGTAGTTGTAGATGGTAGTTGTAGTTGGTAGTTGTAGTTGGTAGTTGTAGCTGGCAGTTGTAGCTGGCAGTTGTAGCTGGCTGTTGTAGCTGGCAGTTGTAGCTGGCAGTTGTAGCTGGCAGTTGTAGCTGGTAGTTGTAGTTGGTAGTTGTAGTTGGTAGTTGTAGTTGTAGTTGTTGTTGTAGTTGTAGTTGTAGATGTAGTTGTAGTTGTAGTTGGTAGTTGTAGTTGGTAGTTGTAGTTGGCAGTTGTAGATGGTAGTTGTAGTTGGTAGTTGTAGTTGGTAGTTGTAGTTGGTAGTTGTAGTTGGTAGTTGTAGTTGGTAGTTGTAGTTGGTAGCTGTAGTTGGTAGTTGTAGTTGGTAGTTGTACTTGGTAGGTGTAGTTGGTAGTTGTAGTTGGTAGTTGTAGTTGGTAGTTGTAGTTGGTAGTTGTAGTTGGTAGTTGTAGTTTGTAGTTGTAGTTGGTAGTTGTAGTTGGTAGATGTATTTGGTAGTTGTAGTTGGTGGTTGCAGTTGGTAGTTGCAGTTGGTAGCTGTAGTTCGTAGTTGTAGTTGGTAGTTGTAGTTGGTAGTTGTAGTTGGTAGTTGTAGTTGGTAATTGTAGTTGGTAGTTGTAGTTGGTAGTTGTAGTTGGTAGTTGTAGTTGGTAGTTGTAGCTGGTAGTTGTAGTTGGTAGTTGTAGTTGGTAGTTGCAGTTTGTAGTTGTAGTTGGTAGTTGTAGTTGGCAGTTGTAGATGGTAGTTGTAGTTGGTAGTTGTAGTTGGTAGTTGTACTTGGTAGTTGTAGTTGGTAGTTGTAGTTGGTAGTTGTAGTTGGTAGTTGTAGTTGGTAGTTGTAGTTGGTAGTTGCAGTTGGTAGCTGTAGTTCGTAGTTGTAGTTGGTAGTTGTAGTTGGTAGTTGTAGTTCGTAGTTGTAGTTGGTAGTAGTAGTTGGTAGTTGTAGTTGGTAGTTGTAGTTGGTAGTTGCAGTTGGTAGTTGCAGTTGGTAGTTGCAGTTGGTAGTTGCAGTTGGTAGTTGCAGCTGGTAGTTGCAGTTGGTAGTTGCAGTTGGTAGTTGTAGTTGGTAGTTGTAGTTGGTAGTTGTACTTGGTTTGTTGTAGTTGGTAGTTGAAGTTGGTGGTTGTAGCTGGCAGTTGTAGCTTTCAGTTGTAGCTGGCAGTTGTAGCTGGCAGTTGTAGCTGGCAGTTGTAGCTGGCAGTTGTAGCTGGCAGTTGTAGCTGGCTGTTGTAGTTGGTAGTTGTAGTTGGTAGTTGTAGTTGGTAGTTGTAGCTGGTAGTTGTAGTTGGTAGTTGTAGTTGGTAGTTGTAGTTGGTAGTTGTAGTTGGTAGTTGTAGTTGGTAGTTGTACTTGGTAGTTGTAGTTGGTAGTTGTAGTTGGTAGTTGTAGTTGATAGTTGTAGTTGGTAGTTGTAGTTGGTAGTTGTAGTTGTAGTTGTAGTTGGTAGTTGTAGTTGGTAGTTGTAGTTGGTAGTTGGAGTTGGTAGTTGCAGTTGGTAGTTGCAGTTGGTGGTTGCAGTTGGTAGTTGCAGTTGGTAGTTGCAGTTGGTAGTTGCAGTTGGTAGTTGCTGTTGGTGGTTGCAGATGGTAGTTGCAGTTGGTAGTTGCAGTTGGTAGTTGCAGGTGGTAGTTGCAGTTGGTAGTTGCAGTTGGTAGTGGTAGTTGGTAGTTGTACTTGGTAGTTGTAGTTGGTAGTTGTAGTTGGTAGTTGTAGTTGGTAGTTGTAGTTGGTAGTTGTTGTTGGTAGTTGTAGTTGGTAGTTGCAGTTGGTAGTTGTAGTTGGTAGTTGTAGATGGTAGTTGTAGTTGGTAGTTGTAGTTGGTAGTTGTAGCTGGCAGTTGTAGCTGGCAGTTGTAGCTGGCTGTTGTAGCTGGCAGTTGTAGCTGGCAGTTGTAGCTGGCAGTTGTAGCTGGTAGTTGTAGTTGGTAGTTGTAGTTGGTAGTTGTAGTTGGTAGTTGTAGTTGGTAGTTGTAGTTTGTAGTTGTAGTTGGTAGTTGTAGTTGGTAGATGTATTTGGTAGTTGTAGTTGGTCGTTGAAGTTGGTAGTTGCAGTTGGTAGTTGCAGTTGGTAGTTGTAGTTGTTGTTGTAGTTGGTAGTTGTAGTTGTAGTTGTAGTTGTAGTTGTAGTTGTTGTTGTAGTTGGTAGTTGTAGTTGGTAGTTGTAGTTGGTAGTTGTAGTTGGTAGTTGTAGTTGGTTTGTTGTAGTTGGTAGTTGCGGTTGGTAGTTGCAGTTGGTAGTTGCAGTTGGTAGTTGTAGTTCCAGTTGGTAGTTGTAGTTGTTGTTTTTGTAGTTGTTGTTGTTGTAGTTGTTGTTGTTGTTGTAGTTGTTGTTGTTGTTGTAGTTGTACTTGTAGTTGCAGTTGGTAGTTGTAGTTGGTAGTTGTAGTTGGTAGTTGTAGTTGTAGTTGTTGTAGTTGTAGTTGTAGATGTAGTTGTAGTTGTAGTTGATAGTTGTAGTTGGTAGTTGTAGTTGGCAGTTGTAGATGGTAGTTGTAGTTGGTAGTTGTAGTTGGTAGTTGTACTCGGTAGTTGTAGTTGGTAGTTGTAGTTGGTAGTTGTGGTTGGTAGTTGTAGTTGGTAGTTGTAGTTGGTAGTTGCAGTTGGTAGCTGTAGTTCGTAGTTGTAGTTGGTAGTTGTAGTTGGTAGTTGTAGTTGGTAGTTGTAGTTGGTAGTTGTAGTTGGTAGTTGTAGTTGGTAATTGTAGTTGTTAGTTGTAGTTGGTAGTTGTAGCTGGTAGTTGTAGTTGGTAGTTGTAGTTGGTAGTTGTAGTTGGTAGTTGCAGTTGGTAGTTGTAGTTGGTAGTTGTAGTTGGTAGTTGTAGTTGGTAGTTGTAGTTGGTAGTTGTAGTTGGTAGTTGTAGTTGGTAGTTGTAGTTGGTAGTTGTAGTTGGTAGTTGTAGTTGGTAGTTGCAGTTGGTAGCTGTAGTTGGTAGTTGTAGTTGGTAGTTGTAGTTGGTAGTTGTAGTTGGTAGTTGTAGTTGTAGTTGTTGTTGTAGTTGTAGTTGTAGTTGTAGTTGTAGTTGTAGTTGTACTTGTAGTTGTAGTTGTAGTTGGTAGTTGTAGTTGGTAGTTGTAGTTGGTAGTTGTAGTTGGTAGTTGTAGTTGGTAGTTGTAGTTGGTAGTTGTAGTTGGCAGTTGTAGATGGTAGTTGTAGTTGGTAGTTGTAGTTGGTAGTTGTACTTGGTAGTTGTAGTTGGTAGTTGTAGTTGGTAGTTGTAGTTGGTAGTTGTAGTTGGTAGTTGTAGTTGGTAGTTGCAGTTGGTAGCTGTAGTTCGTAGTTGTAGTTGGTAGTTGTAGTTGGTAGTTGTAGTTCGTAGTTGTAGTTGGTAGTTGTAGTTGGTAGTTGTAGTTGGTAGTTGTAGTTGGTAGTTGCAGTTGGTAGTTGCAGTTGGTAGTTGCAGTTGGTAGTTGTAGTTGTTGTTGTAGTTGGTAGTTGTAGTTGTAGTTGTAGTTGTAGTTGTTGTTGTAGTTGGTAGTTGTAGTTGGTAGTTGTAGTTGGTAGTTGTAGTTGGTAGTTGTAGTTGGTAGTTGTAGTTGGTAGTTGTAGTTGTAGTTGTAGTTGGTAGTTGTAGTTGGTAGTTGTAGTTGGTAGTTGTAGTTGGTAGCTGTAGTTGTAGCTGTAGTTGATAGTTGTAGTTGGTAGTTGTAGTTGGTAGTTGTAGTTGGTAGTTGTAGTTGGTAGTTGTAGTTGGTAGTTGTAGTTGGTAGTTGTAGTTGGTAGTTGTAGTTGTAGTTGTAGTTGTAGTTGGTAGTTGTAGTTGGTAGTTGTAGTTGGTAGTTGGAGTTGGTAGTTGGAGTTGGTAGTTGCAGTTGGTAGTTGCAGTTGGTAGTTGTAGTTGGTAGTTGTAGTTGGTAGTTGTAGTTGGTAGTTGTAGTTGGTAGTTGTAGTTGGTAGTTGTAGTTGGTAGTTGTAGTTGGTAGTTGCAGTTGGTAGTTGTAGTTGGTAGTTGTAGTTGGTAGTTGTAGTTGGTAGTTGTAGTTGGTAGTTGTAGCTGGCAGTTGTAGCTGGCAGTTGTAGCTGGCTGTTGTAGCTGGCTGTTGTAGCTGGCAGTTGTAGCTGGCAGTTGTAGCTGGTAGTTGTAGTTGGTAGTTGTAGTTGGTAGTTGTAGTTGGTAGTTGTAGTTGGTAGTTGTAGTTTGTAGTTGTAGTTGGTAGTTGTAGTTGGTAGATGTATTTGGTAGTTGTAGTTGGTCGTTGGAGTTGGTAGTTGCAGTTGGTAGTTGCAGTTGGTAGTTGTAGTTGTTGTTGTAGTTGGTAGTTGTAGTTGTAGTTGTAGTTGTAGTTGTAGTTGTAGTTGTTGTTGTAGTTGGTAGTTGTAGTTGGTAGTTGTAGTTGGTAGTTGTAGTTGGTAGTTCTAGTTGGTTTGTTGTAGTTGGTAGTTGCAGTTGGTAGTTGCAGTTGGTAGTTGCAGTTGGTAGTTGTAGTTGGTAGTTGCAGTTGGTAGTTGCAGTTGGTAGTTGCAGTTGGTAGTTGCAGTTGGTAGTTGCAGTTGGTAGTTGCAGTTGGTACTTGCAGTTGGTAGTTGTAGTTGGTAGTTGTAGTTGGTAGTTGTAGTTGGTTTGTTGTAGTTGGTTTGTTGTAGTTGGTAGTTGTAGTTGGTAGTTGTAGTTGGTAGTTGTAGTTGGTAGTTGTAGTTGGTAGTTGTAGTTGGTAGTTGTAGTTGGTAGTTGAAGTTGGTAGTTGTAGCTGGCTGTTGTAGCTGGCTGTTGTAGCTGGCAGTTGTAGCTGGCAGTTGTAGCTGGCAGTTGTAGCTTGCAGTTGTAGCTGGCAGTTGTAGCTGGCAGTTGTAACTGGCATTTGTAGCTGGCAGTTGTAGCTGGCAGTTGTAGCTGGCTGTTGTAGCTGGCAGTTGTAGCTGGCAGTTGTAGCTGGCAGTTGTAGCTGGCAGTTGTAGCTCGTAGTTGTAGTTGGTAGTTGTAGTTGGTAGTTGCAGTTGGTAGTTGTAGTTTGTAGTTGTAGTTGGTAGTTGTAGTTGGTAGTTGTAGTTGGTAGATGTATTTGGTAGTTGTAGTTGGTCGTTGGAGTTGGTAGTTGCAGTTGGTAGTCGCAGTTGGTAGTTGCAGTTGGTAGTTGCAGGTGGTAGTTGCAGTTGGTAGTTGTAGTTGGTAGTTGTAGTTGGTAGTTGTAGTTGGTAGTTGTAGTTGGTAGTTGTAGTTGGCAGTTGTAGTTGGTAGTTGTAGTTGGTAGTTGTAGTTGTAGTTGTAGTTGTAGTTGTTGTTGTAGTTGTAGTTGTAGTTGTAGTTGTAGTTGTAGTTGTAGTTGTAGTTGTAGTTGTAGTTGTAGTTGTAGTTGTAGTTGTAGTTGTAGTTGTAGTTGTAGTTGTAGTTGTAGTTGTAGTTGTAGTTGTAGTTGTAGTTGTTGTTGTTGCTGTTGTTGTTGTTGTTGTTGTTATTGTTGTAGTTGTTGTTGTGGTTGTAGTTGTTGGTGTGTCGTTGTCGTTGTCGTTGTCATTGTTGTTGTCGTTGTTGTCGTTGTTGTCGTTGTTGTCGTTGCTGTCGTTGTTGTCGTTGTTGTCGTTGCTGTCGTTGCTGTCGTTGCTTTCGTTGCTGTCGTTGCTGTCGTTGTTGTCGTTGTTGTCGTTGTTGCCGTTGTTGCCGTGGTTGTCGTTGTTGTCGTTGTTGTCGTTGTTGTCGTTGTTGTCGTTGTTGTCGTTGTTGTCGTTGTTGTTATTGTAGTTGTTCTCGTTGTTGTCGTCGTTGTCGTCGTTGTCGTCGTTGTCGTCGTTGTTCTCGTTGTTGTTGTTGTTGTCGTTGTTGTCGTTGTTGTTGTTGTTGCTGTTGTTGTTGTAGTTGTAGTTGTTGTTGTAGTTGTTGTTGTTGTTGTAGTTGTAGTTGTAGTTGTAGTTGTAGTTGTTGTTGTTGTTGTAGTTGTAGTTGTAGTAGTAGTTGTAGTTGTAGGTGTAGTTGTAGTTGTAGTTGTAGTTGTAGTTGTTGTTGTAGTTGTTGTTGTAGTTGTAGTTGTAGTTGTAGTTGCAGTTGTAGTTGTAGTTGTAGTTGTAGTTGTAGTCGTAGTTGTAGTTGTAGTTGTAGATGTAGTTGTAGTTGGTAGTTATAGTTGGTAGTTGTAGTTGGTAGTTGGTAGTTGTAGTTGTAGTTGTAGTTGGTAGTTGTAGTTGGTAGTTGTAGTTGGTAGTTGTAGTTGGTAGTTGTAGTTGGTAGTTGTAGTTGGTAGTTGTAGTTGGTAGTTGTAGTTGTAGTTGTAGTTGTAGTTGATAGTTGTAGTTGGTAGTTGTAGTTGGTAGTCGTAGTTGGTGGTTGTAGTTGGTAGTTGTAGTTGGTAGTTGTAGTTCGTAGTTGTAGTTGGTAGTTGTTGTTGGTAGTTGTAGTTGGTAGTTGTAGTTGGTAGTTGTAGTTGGTAGTTGTAGTTGGTAGTTGTAGTTGGTAGTTGTAGTTGGTAGTTGTAGTTGGTAGTTGTAGTTGGTAGTTGTAGTTTGTAGTTGTAGTTGGTAGTTGTAGATGGTAGTTGTAGTTGGTAGTTGTAGTTGGTAGTTGTAGTTGGTAGTTGTAGTTGGTAGTTGTAGTTGGCAGTTGTAGTTGGTAGTTGTAGTTGGTAGTTGTAGTTGGTAGTTGTAGTTGTAGCTGTAGTTGATAGTTGTAGTTGGTAGTTGTAGTTGGTAGTTGTAGTTGGTAGTTGTAGTTTGTAGTTGTAGTTGGTAGTTGTAGTTGGTAGTTGTAGTTGTAGTTGTAGTTGGTAGTTGTAGTTGGTAGTTGTAGTTGGTAGTTGGAGTTGGTAGTTGCAGTTGGTAGTTGCAGTTAGTAGTTGCAGTTGGTAGTTGTAGTTGGTAGTTGTAGTTGGTAGTTGTAGTTGGTAGTTGTAGTTGGTAGTTGTAGTTGGTAGTTGTAGTTGGTAGTTGTAGTTGGTAGTTGTAGTTGGTAGTTGTAGTTGGTAGTTGTAGTTGGTAGTTGTAGTTGGTAGTTGCAGTTGGTAGTTGTAGTTGGTAGTTGTAGTTGGTAGTTGCAGTTGGTACTTGCAGTTGGTAGTTGTAGTTGGTAGTTGTAGTTGGTAGTTGTAGTTGGTAGTTGTAGTTGGTTTGTTGTAGTTGGTTTGTTGTAGTTGGTAGTTGTAGTTGGTAGTTGTAGTTGGTAGTTGTAGTTGGTAGTTGTAGTTGGTAGTTGTAGTTGGTAGTTGTAGTTGGTAGTTGTAGTTGGTAGTTGAAGTTGGTAGTTGTAGCTGGCTGTTGTAGCTGGCAGTTGTAGCTGGCAGTTGTAGCTGGCAGTTGTAGCTTGCAGTTGTAGCTGGCAGTTGTAGCTGGCAGTTGTAACTGGCATTTGTAGCTGGCAGTTGTAGCTGGCCGTTGTAGCTGGCTGTTGTAGCTGGCAGTTGTAGCTGGCAGTTGTAGCTGGCAGTTGTAGCTGGCAGTTGTAGCTCGTAGTTGTAGTTGGTAGTTGTAGTTGGTAGTTGTAGTTGGTAGTTGTAGTTTGTAGTTGTAGTTGGTAGTTGTAGTTGGTAGTTGTAGTTGGTAGATGTATTTGGTAGTTGTAGTTGGTCGTTGGAGTAGGTAGTTGCAGTTGGTAGTCGCAGTTGGTAGTTGCAGTTGGTAGTTGCAGGTGGTAGTTGCAGTTGGTAGTTGTAGTTGGTAGTTGTAGTTGGTAGTTGTAGTTGGTAGTTGTAGTTGGTAGTTGTAGTTGGTAGTTGTAGTTGGTAGTTGTAGTTGGTAGTTGTAGTTGTAGTTGTAGTTGTAGTTGTTGTTGTAGTTGTAGTGGTAGTTGTAGTTGTAGTTGTAGTTGTAGTTGTAGTTGTAGTTGTAGTTGTAGTTGTAGTTGTAGTTGTAGTTGTTGTTGTTGCTGTTGTTGTTGTTGTTGTTGTTATTGTTGTAGTTGTTGTTGTGGTTGTAGTTGTTGGTGTGTCGTTGTCGTTGTCGTTGTCGTTGTTGTTGTCGTTGTTGTCGTTGTTGTCGTTGTTGTCGTTGCTGTCGTTGTTGTCGTTGTTGTCGTTGCTGTCGTTGCTGTCGTTGCTTTCGTTGCTGTCGTTGCTGTCGTTGTTGTCGTTGTTGTCGTTGTTGCCGTTGTTGCCGTGGTTGTCGTTGTTGTCGTTGTTGTCGTTGTTGTCGTTGTTGTCGTTGTTGTCGTTGTTGTCGTTGTTGTTATTGTAGTTGTTCTCGTTGTTGTCGTCGTTGTCGTCGTTGTCGTCGTTGTCGTCGTTGTTCTCGTTGTTGTTGTTGTTGTCGTTGTTGTCGTTGTTGTTGTTGTTGCTGTTGTTGTTGTAGTTGTAGTTGTTGTTGTAGTTGTTGTTGTTGTTGTAGTTGTAGTTGTAGTTGTAGTTGTAGTTGTAGTTGTAGTTGTTGTTGTTGTTGTATTTGTAGTTGTAGTAGTAGTTGTAGTTGTAGGTGTAGTTGTAGTTGTAGTTGTAGTTGTAGTTGTTGTTGTAGTTGTTGTTGTAGTTGTAGTTGTAGTTGTAGTTGCAGTTGTAGTTGTAGTTGTAGTTGTAGTTGTAGTCGTAGTTGTAGTTTGTAGTTGTAGATGTAGTTGTAGTTGGTAGTTGTAGTTGGTAGTTGTAGTTGGTAGTTGGTAGTTGTAGTTGTAGTTGTAGTTGGTAGTTGTAGTTGGTAGTTGTAGTTGGTAGTTGTAGTTGGTAGTTGTAGTTGGTAGTTGTAGTTGGTAGTTGTAGTTGGTAGTTGTAGTTGTAGTTGTAGTTGTAGTTGATAGTTGTAGTTGGTAGTTGTAGTTGGTAGTCGTAGTTGGTAGTTGTAGTTGGTAGTTGTAGTTGGTAGTTGTAGTTCGTAGTTGTAGTTGGTAGTTGTTGTTGGTAGTTGTAGTTGGTAGTTGTAGTTGGTAGTTGTAGTTGGTAGTTGTAGTTGGTAGTTGTAGTTGGTAGTTGTAGTTGGTAGTTGTAGTTGGTAGTTGTAGTTTGTAGTTGTAGTTGTTAGTTGTAGATGGTAGTTGTAGTTGGTAGTTGTAGTTGGTTGTTGTAGTTGGTAGTTGTAGTTGGTAGTTGTAGTTGGCAGTTGTAGTTGGTAGTTGTAGTTGGTAGTTGTAGTTGGTAGTTGTAGTTGTAGCTGTAGTTGATAGTTGTAGTTGGTAGTTGTAGTTGGTAGTTGTAGTTGGTAGTTGTAGTTGGTAGTTGTAGTTGGTAGTTGTAGTTGGTAGTTGCAGTTGGTAGCTGCAGTTGGTAGTTGCAGTTGGTAGTTGTAGTTGGTAGTTGTAGTTGGTAGTTGGTAGTTGTAGCTGGTAGTTGTAGTTTGTAGTTGTAGTTGGTAGTTGCAGTTGCTAGCTGTAGTTGGTAGTTGTAGTTGGTAGTTGTAGTTGGTAGTTGTAGTTGTAGTTGTTGTTGTAGTTGTAGTTGTAGTTGTAGTTGTAGTTGTAGTTGTAGTTGTAGTTGTAGTTTGTAGTTGTAGTTGGTAGTTGTAGTTGGTTTGTTGTAGTTGGTAGTTGTAGTTGGTAGTTGTAGTTGGTAGTTGTAGTTGGTAGTTGTAGTCGGTAGTTGTAGTTGGTAGTTGTAGTTGGTAGTTGCAGTTGGTAGTTGCAGTTGGTAGTTGCAGTTGGTAGTTGTAATTGTAGTTGTTGTTGTAGTTGTAGTTGTAGTTGTAGTTGTAGTTGTAGTTGTAGTTGTAGTTGGTAGTTGTAGTTGGTAGTTGTAGTTGGTAGTTGTAGTTGGTAGCTGTAGTTGGTAGTTGTAGTTGGTAGTTGTACTTGGTAGGTGTAGTTGGTAGTTGTAGTTGGTAGTTGTAGTTGGTAGTTGTAGTTGGTAGTTGCAGTTGGTAGTTGCAGTTGGTAGCTGTAGTTGGTAGTTGTAGTTGGTAGTTGCAGTTGGTAGTTGCAGTTGGTAGCTGTAGTTTGTAGTTGTAGTTGGTAGTTGTAGTTGGTAGTTGTAGTTGGTAGTTGTAGTTGGTAGTTGTAGTTGGTAGTTGTAGTTGGTAGTTGTAGTTGGTAGTTGTAGCTGGTAGTTGTAGTTGGTAGTTGTAGTTGGTAGTTGTAGTTGGTAGATGTATTTGGTAGTTGTAGTTGGTCGTTGGAGTTGGTAGTTGCAGTTGGTAGTTGCAGTTGGTAGTTGTAGTTGTTGTTGTAGTTGGTAGTTGTAGTTGTAGTTGTAGTTGTAGTTGTTGTTGTAGTTGGTAGTTGTAGTTGGTAGTTGTAGTTGGTAGTTGTAGTTGGTAGTTCTAGTTGGTTTGTTGTAGTTGGTAGTTGCAGTTGGTAGTTGCAGTTGGTAGTTGTAGTTCCAGTTGGTAGTTGTAGTTGTTGTTGTTTTTGTAGTTGTTGTTGTTGCAGTTGTTGTTGTTGTTGTAGTTGTTGTTGTTGTTGTAGTTGTTGTTGTTGTTGTAGTTGTAGTTGTAGTTGCAGTTGGTAGTTGTAGTTGGTAGTTGTAGTTGGTAGTTGTAGTTGGTAGTTGTAATTGTAGTTGTTGTTGTAGTTGTAGTTGTAGTTGTAGTTGTAGCTGTAGTTGTAGTTGCAGTTGTAGTTGGTAGTTGTAGTTGGTAGTTGTAGTTGGTAGTTGTAGTTGGTAGCTGTAGTTGGTAGTTGTAGTTGGTACTTGTACTTGGTAGGTGTAGTTGGTAGTTGTAGTTGGTAGTTGTAGTTGGTAGTTGTAGTTGGTAGTTGCAGTTGGTAGTTGCAGTTGGTAGCTGTAGTTTGTAGTTGTAGTTGGTAGTTGTAGTTGGTAGTTGTAGTTGGTAGTTGTAGTTGGTAGTTGTAGTTGGTAGTTGTAGTTGGTAGTTGTAGCTGGTAGTTGTAGTTGGTAGTTGTAGTTGGTAGTTGCAGTTGGTAGTTGTAGTTGGTAGTTGCAGTTGGTAGTTGTAGTTGGTAGTTGTAGTTGGTAGTTGTAGTTGGTAGTTGTAGTTGGTAGTTGTAGTTGTAGTTGGTAGTTGTAGTTGGTAGTTGTAGTTGGTAGTTGTAGTTGGTAGTTGTAGTTGGTAGTTGTAGTTGGTAGTTGTAGTTGGTAGTTGTACTTGGTAGTTGTAGTTGGTAGTTGTAGTTGGTAGTTGTAGTTGGTAGTTGTAGTTGGTAGTTGCAGTTGGTAGTTGTAGGTGGTAGTTGTAGTTGGTAGTTGTAGTTGGTAGTTGTAGTTGGTAGTTGTAGTTGGTAGTTGTAGTTGGTAGTTGTAGTTGGTAGTTGTAGTTGGTAGTTGTAGTTGGTAGTTGTAGGTGGTAGTTGTAGTTGGTAGTTGTAGTTGGTAGTTGTAGTTGGTAGTTGTAGTTGGTAGTTGTAGTTGGTAGTTGTAGTTGGTAGTTGTAGTTGGTAGTTGTAGTTGGTAGTTGTAGTTGTAGTTGTAGTTGGTAGTTGTAGTTGGTAGTTGTAGTTGGTAGTTGTTGTTGGTAGTTGTAGTTGGTAGTTGCAGTTGGTAGTTGTAGATGGTAGTTGTAGTTGGTAGTTGTAGTTGGTAGTTGTAGCTGGCAGTTGCAGCTGGCAGTTGTAGCTGGCTGTTGTAGCTGGCAGTTGTAGCTGGCAGTTGTAGCTGGCAGTTGTAGCTGGTAGTTGTAGTTGGTAGTTGTAGTTGGTAGTTGTAGTTGGTAGTTGTAGTTGGTAGTTGTAGTTTGTAGTTGTAGTTGGTAGTTGTAGTTGGTAGATATATTTGGTAGTTGTAGTTGGTAGTTGTAGCTGGCTGTTGTAGCTGGCAGTTGTAGCTGGCAGTTGTAGCTGGCAGTTGTAGCTTGCAGTTGTAGCTGGCAGTTGTAGCTGGCAGTTGTAACTGGCATTTGTAGCTGGCAGTTGTAGCTGGCAGTTGTAGCTGGCTGTTGTAGCTGGCAGTTGTAGCTGGCAGTTGTAGCTGGCAGTTGTAGCTGGCAGTTGTAGCTCGTAGCTGTAGTTGGTAGTTGTAGTTGGTAGTTGTAGTTGGTAGTTGTAGTTTGTAGTTGTAGTTGGTAGTTGTAGTTGGTAGTTGTAGTTGGTAGATGTATTTGGTAGTTGTAGTTGGTCGTTGGAGTTGGTAGTTGCAGTTGGTAGTCGCAGTTGGTAGTTGCAGTTGGTAGTTGCAGGTGGTAGCTGCAGTTGGTAGTTGTAGTTGGTAGTTGTAGTTGGTAGTTGTAGTTGGTATTTGTAGTTGGTAGTTGTAGTTGGTAGTTGTAGTTGGTAGTTGTAGTTGGTAGTTGTAGTTGGTAGTTGCAGTTGGTAGTTGCAGTTGGTAGCTGTAGTTTGTAGTTGTAGTTGGTAGTTGTAGTTGGTAGTTGTAGTTGGTAGTTGTAGTTGGTAGTTGTAGTTGGTAGTTGCAGTTGGTAGTTGTAGGTGGTAGTTGTAGTTGGTAGTTGTAGTTGGTAGTTGTAGTTGTAGTTGTAGTTGGTAGTTGTAGTTGGTAGTTGTAGTTGGTAGTTGGAGTTGGTAGTTGCAGTTGGTAGTTGCAGTTGGTAGTTGCAGTTGGTAGTTGCAGTTGGTAGTTGCAGTTGGTAGTTGCAGTTGGTAGTTGCAGTTGGTAGTTGCTGTTGGTGGTTGCAGTTGGTAGTTGCAGTTGGTAGTTGCAGTTGGTAGTTGCAGTTGGTAGTTGCAGTTGGTAGTTGCAGTTGGTAGTTGTAGTTGGTAGTTGTACTTGGTAGTTGTAGTTGGTAGTTGTAGTTGGTAGTTGTAGTTGGTAGTTGTAGTTGGTAGTTGTAGTTGGTAGTTGTAGTTGTAGTTGGTAGTTGTAGTTGGTAGTTGTAGATGGTAGTTGTAGTTGGTAGTTGTAGTTGGTAATTGTAGTTGGTAGTTGTAGTTGGTAGTTGTAGTTGGTAGTTGTAGTTGGTAGTTGTAGTTGGTAGTTGCAGTTGGTAGTTGTAGGTGGTAGTTGTAGTTGGTAGTTGTAGTTGGTAGTTGTAGTTGGTAGTTGTAGTTGGTAGTTGTAGTTGGTAGTTGTAGTTGGTAGTTGTAGTTGGTAGTTGTAGGTGGTAGTTGTAGTTGGTAGTTGTAGTTGGTAGTTGTAGTTGGTAGTTGTAGTTGGTAGTTGTAGTTGGTAGTTGTAGTTGTAGTTGTAGTTGGTAGTTGTAGTTGGTAGTTGTAGTTGGTAGTTGGAGTTGGTAGTTGCAGTTGGTAGTTGCAGTTGGTAGTTGCAGTTGCTAGTTGCAGTTGGTAGTTGCAGTTGGTAGTTGCAGTTGGTAGTTGCTGTTGGTGGTTGCAGTTGGTAGTTGCAGTTGGTAGTTGCAGTTGGTAGTTGCAGTTGGTAGTTGCAGTTGGTAGTTGTAGTTGGTAGTTGTAGTTGGTAGCTGTAGTTGGTAGTTGTAGTTGATAGTTGTAGTTGGTAGTTGTAGTTGGTAGTTGTAGTTGGTAGTTGCAGTTGGTAGCTGTAGTTGGTAGTTGTAGTTGGTAGTTGTAGTTGGTAGTTGTAGTTGGTAGTTGTAGTTGTAGTTGTTGTTGTAGTTGTAGTTGTAGTTGTAGTTGTAGTTGTAGTTGTAGTTGTATTTGTAGTTTGTAGTTGCAGTTGGTAGTTGCAGTTGGTAGTTGCAGTTGGTAGTTGCAGTTGGTAGTTGCAGTTGGTAGTTGCAGTTGGTAGTTGCTGTTGGTGGTTGCAGTTGGTAGTTGCATTTGGTAGTTGCAGTTGGTAGTTGCAGTTGGTAGTTGCAGTTGGTAGTTGCAGTTGGTAGTTGTAGTTGGTAGTTGTACTTGGTAGTTGTAGTTGGTAGTTGTAGTTGGTAGTTGTAGTTTGTAGTTGTAGTTGGTAGTTGTAGATGGTAGTTGTAGTTGGTAGTTGTAGTTGGTAGTTGTAGTTGGTAGTTGTAGTTGGTAGTTGTAGTTGGTAGTTGTAGTTGGTAGTTGTAGTTGGTAGTTGTAGTTGTAGCTGTAGTTGATAGTTGTAGTTGGTAGTTGTAGTTGGTAGTTGTAGTTGGTAGTTGTAGTTGGTAGTTGTAGTTGGTAGTTGTAGTTGGTAGTTGTAGTTGGTAGTTGTAGTTGTAGTTGTAGTTGGTAGTTGTAGTTGGTAGTTGTAGTTGGTAGTTGGAGTTGGTAGTTGCAGTTGGTAGTTGCAGTTAGTAGTTGCAGTTGGTAGTTGTAGTTGGTAGTTGTAGTTGGTAGTTGTAGTTGGTAGTTGTAGTTGGTAGTTGTAGTTGGTAGTTGTAGTTGGTAGTTGTAGTTGGTAGTTGTAGTTGTAGTTGTAGTTGTAGTTGTAGTTGTTGTTGTAGTTGGTAGTTGTAGTTGGTAGTTGTAGTTGGTAGTTCTAGTTGGTTTGTTGTAGTTGGTAGTTGCAGTTGGTAGTTGCAGTTGGTAGTTGTAGTTCCAGTTGGTAGTTGTAGTTGTTGTTGTTTTTGTAGTTGTTGTTGTTGCAGTTGTTGTTGTTGTTGTAGTTGTTGTTGTTGTTGTAGTTGTTGTTGTTGTTGTAGTTGTAGTTGTAGTTGCAGTTGGTAGTTGTAGTTGGTAGTTGTAGTAGGTAGTTGTAATTGTAGTTGTTGTTGTAGTTGTAGTTGTAGTTGTAGTTGTAGTTGTAGTTGTAGTTGTAGTTGGTAGTTGTAGTTGGTAGTTGTAGTTGGTAGTTGTAGTTGGTAGCTGTAGTTGGTAGTTGTAGTTGGTAGTTGTACTTGGTAGGTGTAGTTGGTAGTTGTAGTTGGTAGTTGTAGTTGGTAGTTGTAGTTGGTAGTTGCAGTTGGTAGTTGCAGTTGGTAGCTGTAGTTTGTAGTTGTAGTTGGTAGTTGTAGTTGGTAGTTGTAGTTGGTAGTTGTAGTTGGTAGTTGTAGTTGGTAGTTGTAGTTGGTAGTTGTAGTTGGTAGTTGTAGTTGGTAGTTGTAGTTGGTAGTTGTAGTTGGTAGTTGTAGCTGGTAGTTGTAGTTGGTAGTTGTAGTTGGTAGTTGCAGTTGGTAGTTGTAGTTGGTAGTTGTAGTTGGTAGTTGTAGTTGGTAGTTGCAGTTGGTAGTTGTAGTTGGTAGTTGTAGTTGGTAGTTGTAGTTGTAGTTGTAGTTGGTAGTTGTAGTTGGTAGTTGTAGTTGGTAGTTGTAGTTGGTAGTTGTAGTTGGTAATTGTAGTTGGTAGTTGTAGTTGGTAGTTGTAGTTGGTAGTTGTAGTTGGTAGTTGTAGTTGGTAGTTGCAGTTGGTAGTTGTAGGTGGTAGTTGTAGTTGGTAGTTGTAGTTGGTAGTTGTAGTTGGTAGTTGTAGTTGGTAGTTGTAGTTGGTAGTTGTAGTTGGTAGTTGTAGTTGGTAGTTGTAGTTGGTAGTTGTAGGTGGTAGTTGTAGTTGGTAGTTGTAGTTGGTAGTTGTAGTTGGTAGTTGTAGTTGGTAGTTGTAGTTGGTAGTTGTAGTTGGTAGTTGTAGTTGGTAGTTGTAGTTGGTAGTTGTAGTTGTAGTTGTAGTTGGTAGTTGTAGTTGGTAGTTGTAGTTGGTAGTTGCAGTTGGTAGTTGCAGTTGGTAGTTGCAGTTGGTAGTTGCAGTTGGTAGTTGCAGTTGGTAGTTGCAGTTGGTAGTTGCAGTTGGTAGTTGCTGTTGGTGGTTGCAGTTGGTAGTTGCAGTTGGTAGTTGCAGTTGGTAGTTGCAGTTGGTAGATGCAGTTGGTAGTTGCAGTTGGTAGTTGTAGTTGGTAGTTGTACTTGGTAGTTGTAGTTGGTAGTTGTAGTTGGTAGTTGTAGTTGGTAGTTGTAGTTGGTAGTTGTAGTTGGTAGTTGTAGTTGGTAGTTGTAGTTGGTAGTTGTAGTTGGTAGTTGTAGTTGGTAGTTGTAGTTGGTAGTTGTAGTTGGTAGTTGTAGTTGGTAGTTGTAGTTCGTAGTTGTAGCTGGTAGTTGTAGTTGGTAGTTGTAGTTGGTAGTTGCAGTTGGTAGTTGTAGTTGGTAGTTGTAGTTGGTAGTTGTAGTTGGTAGTTGTAGTTGATAGTTGTAGTTGGTAGTTGTAGTTGGTAGTTGTAGTTGGTAGTTGCAGTTGGTAGCTGTAGTTGGTAGTTGTAGTTGGTAGTTGTAGTTGGTAGTTGTAGTTGGTAGTTGTAGTTGTAGTTGTTGTTGTAGTTGTAGTTGTAGTTGTAGTTGTAGTTGTAGTTGTAGTTGTAGTTGTATTTGTAGTTTGTAGTTGTAGTTGGTAGTTGTAGTTGGTTTGTTGTAGTTGGTAGTTGTAGTTGGTAGTTGTAGTTGGTAGTTGTAGTTGGTAGTTGTAGTTGGTTTGTTGTAGTTGGTAGTTGCAGTTGGTAGTTGCAGTTGGTAGTTGCAGTTGGTAGTTGTAGTTGGTAGTTGTAGTTGGTAGTTGTAGATGGTAGTTGTAGTTGGTAGTTGCAGTTGGTAGTTGTAGTTGGTAGTTGTAGTTGGTAGTTGTAGTTGGTAGTTGTAGTTTGTAGTTGTAGTTGGTAGTTGTAGTTGGTAGATGTATTTGGTAGTTGTAGTTGGTCGTTGGAGTTGGTAGTTGCAGTTGGTAGTTGCAGTTGGTAGTTGTAGTTGTTGTTGTAGGTGGTAGTTGTAGTTGTAGTTGTAGTTGTAGTTGTAGTTGTAGTTGTAGTTGGTAGTTGTAGTTGGTAGTTGCAGTTGGTAGCTGCAGTTGGTAGTTGCAGTTGGTAGTTGTAGTTGGTAGTTGTAGTTGGTAGTTGGTAGTTGTAGTTGGTAGTTGTAGTTTGTAGTTGTAGTTGGTAGTTGCAGTTGCTAGCTGTAGTTGGTAGTTGTAGTTGGTAGTTGTAGTTGGTAGTTGTAGTTGTAGTTGTTGTTGTAGTTGTAGTTGTAGTTGTAGTTGTAGTTGTAGTTGTAGTTGTAGTTGTAGTTTGTAGTTGTAGTTGGTAGTTGTAGTTGGTAGTTGTAGTTGGTAGTTGTAGTTGGTAATTGTAGTTGGTAGTTGTAGTTGGTAGTTGTAGTTGGTAGTTGTAGCTGGTAGTTGTAGTTGGTAGTTGTAGTTGGTAGTTGCAGTTGGTAGTTGTAGTTGGTAGTTGTAGTTGGTAGTTGTAGTTGGTAGTTGTAGTTGGTAGTTGTAGCTGGTAGTTGTAGCTGGTAGTTGTAGTTGTAGTTGTAGTTGGTAGTTGTAGTTGGTAGTTGTAGTTTGTAGTTGTAGTTGGTAGTTGTAGTTGGTAGTTGTAGTTGGTAGTTGTACTTGGCAGTTGTAGTTGGTAGTTGTAGTTGGTAGTTGTAGTTGGTAGTTGTAGTTGGTAGTTGTAGTTGGTAGTTGCAGTTGGTAGTTGTAGGTGGTAGTTGTAGTTGGTAGTTGTAGTTGGTAGTTGTAGTTGGTAGTTGTAGTTGGTAGTTGTAGTTGGTAGTTGTAGTTGGTAGTTGTAGTTGGTAGTTGTAGTTGGTAGTTGTAGTTGGTAGTTGTAGTTGGTAGTTGTAGTTGGTAGTTGTAGTTGGTAGTTGTAGTTGGTAGTTGTAGTTGGTAGTTGTAGTTGGTAGTTGTAGTTGTAGTTGTAGTTGGTAGTTGTAGTTGGTAGTTGTAGTTGGTAGTTGGAGTTGGTAGTTGCAGTTGGTAGTTGCAGTTGGTAGTTGCAGTTGGTAGTTGCAGTTGGTAGTTGCTGTTGGTGGTTGCAGTTGGTAGTTGCAGTTGGTAGTTGCAGTTGGTAGTTGCAGTTGGTAGTTGCAGTTGGTAGTTGCAGTTGGTAGTTGCAGTTGGTAGTTGTAGTTGGTAGTTGTACTTGGTAGTTGTAGTTGGTAGTTGTAGTTGGTAGTTGTAGTTGGTAGTTGTAGTTGGTAGTTGTAGTTGGTAGTTGTAGTTGGTAGTTGTAGTTGGTAGTTGTAGTTCGTAGTTGTAGCTGGTAGTTGTAGTTGGTAGTTGTAGTTGGTAGTTGCAGTTGGTAGTTGCAGTTGGTAGTTGTAGTTGGTAGTTGTAGTTGGTAGTTGTAGTTGGTAGTTGTAGTTGGTAGTTGTAGTTGGTAGTTGTAGTTGGTAGTTGTAGTTGGTAGTTGCAGTTGGTAGCTGTAGTTGGTAGTTGTAGTTGGTAGTTGTAGTTGGTAGTTGTAGTTGGTAGTTGTAGTTGTAGTTGTTGTTGTAGTTGTAGTTGTAGTTGTAGTTGTAGTTGTATTTGTAGTTGTAGTTGTAGTTGTAGTTGTATTTGTAGTTTGTAGTTGTAGTTGGCAGTTGTAGTTGGTTTGTTGTAGTTGGTAGTTGTAGTTGGTAGTTGTAGTTGGTAGTTGTAGTTGGTTTGTTGTAGTTGGTAGTTGCAGTTGGTAGTTGCAGTTGGTAGTTGCAGTTGGTAGTTGTAGTTGGTAGTTGTAGTTGGTAGTTGTAGATGGTAGTTGTAGTTGGTAGTTGCAGTTGGTAGTTGTAGTTGGTAGTTGTAGTTGGTAGTTGTAGTTGGTAGTTGTAGTTTGTAGTTGTAGTTGGTAGTTGTAGTTGGTAGATGTATTTGGTAGTTGTAGTTGGTCGTTGGAGTTGGTAGTTGCAGTTGGTAGTTGCAGTTGGTAGTTGTAGTTGTTGTTGTAGGTGGTAGTTGTAGTTGTAGTTGTAGTTGTAGTTGTAGTTGTAGTTGTAGTTGTAGTTGGTAGTTGTAGTTGGTAGTTGCAGTTGGTAGCTGCAGTTGGTAGTTGCAGTTGGTAGTTGTAGGTGGTAGTTGTAGTTGTAGTTGTAGTTGTAGTTGGTAGTTGTAGTTGGTAGTTGTAGTTGGTAGTTGTAGTTGGTAGTTGTAGTTGGTAGTTGTAGTTGGTTTGTTGTAGTTGGTAGTTGTAGTTGGTAGTTGTAGTTTGTAGTTGTAGTTGGTAGTTGCAGTTGCTAGCTGTAGTTGGTAGTTGTAGTTGGTAGTTGTAGTTGGTAGTTGTAGTTGTAGTTGTTGTTGTAGTTGTAGTTGTAGTTGTAGTTGTAGTTGTAGTTGTAGTTGTAGTTGTAGTTGTAGTTTGTAGTTGTAGTTGGTAGTTGTAGTTGGTTTGTTGTAGTTGGTAGTTGTAGTTGGTAGTTGTAGTTGGTAGTTGTAGTTGGTAGTTGTAGTTGGTAGTTGTAGTTGGTAGTTGCAGTTGGTAGTTGCAGTTGGTAGTTGCAGTTGGTAGTTGTAATTGTAGTTGTTGTTGTAGTTGTAGTTGTAGTTGTAGTTGTAGTTGTAGTTGTAGTTGGTAGTTGTAGTTGGTAGTTGTAGTTGGTAGTTGTAGTTGGTAGCTGTAGTTGGTAGTTGTAGTTGGTAGTTGTACTTGGTAGGTGTAGTTGGTAGTTGTAGTTGGTAGTTGTAGTTGGTAGTTGTAGTTGGTAGTTGCAGTTGGTAGTTGCAGTTGGTAGTTGCAGTTGGTAGTTGTAGTTGGTAGTTGCAGTTGGTAGTTGCAGTTGGTAGCTGTAGTTTGTAGTTGTAGTTGGTAGTTGTAGTTGGTAGTTGTAGTTGGTAGTTGTAGTTGGTAGTTGTAGTTGTTAGTTGTAGTTGGTAGTTGTAGTTGGTAGTTGTAGTTGGTAGTTGTAGTTGGTAGTTGTAGCTGGTAGTTGTAGTTGGTAGTTGTAGTTGGTAGTTGCAGTTGGTAGTTGCAGTTGGTAGTTGTATTTGGTAGTTGTAGTTGGTAGTTGTAGTTGGTAGTTGTAGCTGGTAGTTGTAGTTGGTAGTTGTAGTTGTAGTTGTAGTTGGTAGTTGTAGTTGGTAGTTGTAGTTGGTAGTTGTAGTTGGTAGTTGTAGTTGGTAGTTGTAGTTGGTAGTTGTACTTGGTAGTTGTAGTTGGTAGTTGTAGTTGGTAGTTCCATTTGTAGTTGTAGTTGTAGTTGTAGTTGAAGTTGTAGTTGTTGTTGTAGTTGTAGTTGTAGTTGTAGTTGTAGTTGTAGTTGTAGTTGTAGTTGTAGTTGTAGTTGTAGTTGTAGTTGTAGTTGTAGTTGTAGTTGTAGTTGTAGTTGTTTTTGTTGTTGTTGTTGTTGTAGTTGTTGTTGTTGTAGTTGTTGTTGTTGTAGTTGTTGTTGTTATTGTACTTGCTGTTTTGTCGTTGTCGTTGTTGTTGTCGTTGTTGTCGTTGTTGTCGTTGCAGTCGTTGTTGTCGTTGTTGTCGTTGTTGCCGTTGTTGTCGTTGCTGTCGTTGCTATCGTTGCTGTCGTTGCTGTCGTTGCTGTCGTTGCTGCCGTTGTTGCCGTTGTTGCCGTTGTTGCCGTTTTTGTCGTTGTTGTCGTTGTTGTCGTTGTTGTGGTTGTTGTCGTTGTTGTCGTTGTTTTCGTTGTTTTCGTTGTTGTCGTTGTTGTCGTTGTTGTCGTTGTTGTCGTTGTTGTCGTTGTTGTCGTTGTTGTCGTTGTTATCGTTGTTGTCGTTGTTATCGTTGTTGTCGTTGTTGTCGTTGTTGTCGTTGTTGTCGTTGTTGTCGTTGTCGTTATTGTAGTTGTTGTCGTTGTTGTCGTCGTTGTCGTCGTTGTCGTCGTTGTCGTCGTTGTCGTCGTTGTCGTCGTTGACGTCGTTGTCGTCGTTGTCGTCGTTGTTGTTGTTGTTGTTGTTGTTGTTGTAGTTGTAGTTGTTGTTGTAGTTGTTGTTGTTGTAGTTGTAGTTGTAGTTGTAGTTGTAGTTGTTGTAGTTGTTGTTGTAGTTGTAGTTGTTGTTGTAGTTGTAGTTGTAGTGGTAGTTGTAGTTGTAGTTGTAGTTGTAGTTGTAGTTGTAGTTGTTGTTGTAGTTGTTGTTGTAGTTGTTGTTGTAGTTGTAGTTGTAGTTGTAGTTGTAGTTGCAGTTGTAGTTGTAGTTGTATTTGTAGTTGTATTTGTAGTTGTAGTTGTAATTGTAGTTGTAGTTGTAGTTGTAGTTGTAGTTGTAGTTGTATTTGTTGTTGTAGTTGTAGTTGTAGTAGTAGTTGTAGTTGTAGTTGTAGTTGGTAGTTGTAGTTGGTAGTTGTAGTTGGTAGTTGTAGTTGGTAGTTGTAGTTGGTAGGTGCAGTTGGTAGTTGCAGTTGGTAGTTGCAGTTGGTAGTTGCAGTTGGTAGTTGCAGTTGGTAGTTGCAGTTGGTAGCTGAAATTGGTAGTTGCAGTTGGTAGTTGCAGTTGGTAGCTGAAATTGGTAGTTACAGTTGGTAGTTGCAGTCGGTAGTTGCAGTGGGTAGTTGCAGTTGGTAGTTGCAGTTGGTAGTTGCAGTTGGTAGTTGTAGTTGGTAGTTGTAGTTGGTAGTTGTAGATGGTAGTTGTAGTTGGTAGTTGCAGTTGGTAGTTGTAGTTGGTAGGTGTAGTTGGTAGTTGTAGTTGGTAGTTGCAGTTGGTAGTTGTAGTTGGTAGTTGTAGTTGGTAGTTGTAGTTGGTAGTTGTAGTTGGTAGTTGTAGCTGGTAGTTGTAGTTGGTAGTTGTAGTTGTAGTTGTAGTTGGTAGTTGTAGTTGGTAGTTGTAGTTGGTAGTTGTAGTTGGTAGTTGTAGTTGGTAGTTGTAGTTGGTAGTTGTAGTTGGTAGTTGTAGTTGGTAGTTGTAGTTGGTAGTTGTAGTTGGTAGGTGCAGTTGGTAGTTGCAGTTGGTAGTTGCAGTTGGTAGTTGCAGTTGGTAGTTGCAGTTGGTAGTTGCAGTTGGTAGCTGAAATTGGTAGTTGCAGTTGGTAGTTGCAGTTGGTAGCTGAAATTGGTAGTTACAGTTGGTAGTTGCAGTCGGTAGTTGCAGTGGGTAGTTGCAGTTGGTAGTTGCAGTTGGTAGTTGCAGTTGGTAGCTGTAGTTGGTAGTTGTAGTTGGTAGTTGTAGTTGGTAGTTGTAGTTGGTAGTTGTAGTTGTAGTTGTTGTTGTAGTTGTAGTTGTAGTTGTAGTTGTAGTTGTAGTTGTAGTTGTAGTTGTAGTTGTATTTGTAGTTTGTAGTTGTAGTTGGTAGTTGTAGTTGGTTTGTTGTAGTTGGTAGTTGTAGTTGGTAGTTGTAGTTGGTAGTTGTAGTTGGTAGTTGTAGTTGGTAGTTGTAGTTGGTTTGTTGTAGTTGGTAGTTGCAGTTGGTAGTTGCAGTTGGTAGTTGCAGTTGGTAGTTGTAGTTGGTAGTTGTAGTTGGTAGTTGTAGATGGTAGTTGTAGTTGGTAGTTGCAGTTGGTAGTTGTAGTTGGTAGTTGTAGTTGGTAGTTGTAGTTGGTAGTTGTAGTTTGTAGTTGTAGTTGGTAGTTGTAGTTGGTAGATGTATTTGGTAGTTGTAGTTGGTCGTTGGAGTTGGTAGTTGCAGTTGGTAGTTGCAGTTGGTAGTTGTAGTTGTTGTTGTAGGTGGTAGTTGTAGTTGTAGTTGTAGTTGTAGTTGTAGTTGTAGTTGTAGTTGTAGTTGGTAGTTGTAGTTGGTAGTTGCAGTTGGTAGCTGCAGTTGGTAGTTGCAGTTGGTAGTTGTAGTTGGTAGTTGTAGTTGGTAGTTGGTAGTTGTAGTTGGTAGTTGTAGTTTGTAGTTGTAGTTGGTAGTTGCAGTTGCTAGCTGTAGTTGGTAGTTGTAGTTGGTAGTTGTAGTTGGTAGTTGTAGTTGTAGTTGTTGTTGTAGTTGTAGTTGTAGTTGTAGTTGTAGTTGTAGTTGTAGTTGTAGTTGTAGTTTGTAGTTGTAGTTGGTAGTTGTAGTTGGTTTGTTGTAGT
The DNA here is from genome assembly GCA_944738655.2 of Andrena hattorfiana. Lineage (NCBI taxonomy): Eukaryota > Metazoa > Arthropoda > Insecta > Hymenoptera > Andrenidae > Andrena > Andrena hattorfiana. The sequence continues at coordinate 48,444,705 of OX122890.1, read as the reverse complement.
TGGTAGTTGTAGTTGGTAGTTGTAGTTGGTAGTTGTAGTTGGTAGTTGTAGTTGGTAGTTGTAGTTGGTAGTTGCAGTTGGTAGTTGCAGTTGGTAGTTGCAGTTGGTAGTTGTAATTGTATTTGTAGTTGTATTTGTAGTTGTAGTTGTAGTTGTAGTTGTAGTTGTAGTTGTAGTTGTAGTTGGTAGTTGTAGTTGGTAGTTGTAGTTGGTAGTTGTAGTTGGCAGCTGTAGTTGGTAGTTGTAGTTGGTAGTTGTACTTGGTAGGTGTAGTTGGTAGTTGTAGTTGGTAGTTGCAGTTGGTAGTTGTAGTTGGTAGTTGTAGTTGGTAGTTGTAGTTGGTAGTTGTAGTTGGTAGTTGTAGCTGGAAGTTGTAGTTGGTAGTTGTAGTTGTAGTTGTAGTTGGTAGTTGTAGTTGGTAGTTGTAGTTGGTAGTTGTAGTTGGTAGTTGTAGTTGGTAGTTGTAGTTGGTAGTTGTACTTGGTAGTTGTAGTTGGTAGTTGTAGTTGGTAGTTCCATTTGTAGTTGTAGTTGTAGTTGTAGTTGAAGTTGTAGTTGTTGTTGTAGTTGTAGTTGTAGTTGTAGTTGTAGTTGTAGTTGTAGTTGTAGTTGTAGTTGTAGTTGTAGTTGTAGTTGTAGTTGTAGTTGTAGTTGGTAGTTGCAGTTGGTAGTTGTAGGTGGTAGTTGTAGTTGGTAGTTGTAGTTGGTAGTTGTAGTTGGTGGTTGTAGTTGGTAGTTGTAGTTGGTAGTTGTAGTTGGTAGTTGTAGTTGGTAGTTGTAGTTGGTAGTTGTAGTTGGTAGTTGTAGTTGGTAGTTGTAGTTGGTAGTTGTAGTTGGTAGTTGTAGTTGGTAGTTGTAGTTGGTAGTTGTAGTTGGTAGTTGTAGTTGGTAGTTGTAGTTGTAGTTGTAGTTGGTAGTTGTAGTTGGTAGTTGTAGTTGGTAGTTGGAGTTGGTAGTTGCAGTTGGTAGTTGCAGTTGGTAGTTGCAGTTGGTAGTTGCAGTTGGTAGTTGCAGTTGGTAGTTGCTGTTGGTGGTTGCAGTTGGTAGTTGCAGTTGGTAGTTGCAGTTGGTAGTTGCAGTTGGTAGTTGCAGTTGGTAGTTGCAGTTGGTAGTTGTAGTTGGTAGTTGTACTTGGTAGTTGTAGTTGGTAGTTGTAGTTGGTAGTTGTAGTTGGTAGTTGTAGTTGGTAGTTGTAGTTGGTAGTTGTAGTTGGTAGTTGTAGTTGGTAGTTGTAGTTGGTAGTTGTAGTTGGTAGTTGCAGTTGGTAGTTGTAGTTGGTAGTTGTAGTTGGTAGTTGTAGTTGGTAGTTGTAGTTTGTAGTTGTAGTTGGTAGTTGTAGTTGGTAGATGTATTTGGTAGTTGTAGTTGGTCGTTGGAGTTGGTAGTTGCAGTTGGTAGTTGCAGTTGGTAGTTGTAGTTGTTGTTGTAGGTGGTAGTTGTAGTTGTAGTTGTAGTTGTAGTTGTAGTTGTAGTTGTAGTTGTAGTTGGTAGTTGTAGTTGGTAGTTGCAGTTGGTAGCTGCAGTTGGTAGTTGCAGTTGGTAGTTGTAGTTGGTAGTTGTAGTTGGTAGTTGGTAGTTGTAGTTGGTAGTTGTAGTTTGTAGTTGTAGTTGGTAGTTGCAGTTGCTAGCTGTAGTTGGTAGTTGTAGTTGGTAGTTGTAGTTGGTAGTTGTAGTTGTAGTTGTTGTTGTAGTTGTAGTTGTAGTTGTAGTTGTAGTTGTAGTTGTAGTTGTAGTTGTAGTTTGTAGTTGTAGTTGGTAGTTGTAGTTGGTTTGTTGTAGTTGGTAGTTGTAGTTGGTAGTTGTAGTTGGTAGTTGTAGTTGGTAGTTGTAGTTGGTAGTTGTAGTTGGTAGTTGCAGTTGGTAGTTGCAGTTGGTAGTTGCAGTTGGTAGTTGTAATTGTATTTGTAGTTGTATTTGTAGTTGTAGTTGTAGTTGTAGTTGTAGTTGTAGTTGTAGTTGTAGTTGGTAGTTGTAGTTGGTAGTTGTAGTTGGTAGTTGTAGTTGGCAGCTGTAGTTGGTAGTTGTAGTTGGTAGTTGTACTTGGTAGGTGTAGTTGGTAGTTGTAGTTGGTAGTTGCAGTTGGTAGTTGTAGTTGGTAGTTGTAGTTGGTAGTTGTAGTTGGTAGTTGTAGTTGGTAGTTGTAGCTGGAAGTTGTAGTTGGTAGTTGTAGTTGTAGTTGTAGTTGGTAGTTGTAGTTGGTAGTTGTAGTTGGTAGTTGTAGTTGGTAGTTGTAGTTGGTAGTTGTAGTTGGTAGTTGTACTTGGTAGTTGTAGTTGGTAGTTGTAGTTGGTAGTTCCATTTGTAGTTGTAGTTGTAGTTGTAGTTGAAGTTGTAGTTGTTGTTGTAGTTGTAGTTGTAGTTGTAGTTGTAGTTGTAGTTGTAGTTGTAGTTGTAGTTGTAGTTGTAGTTGTAGTTGTAGTTGTAGTTGTAGTTGGTAGTTGCAGTTGGTAGTTGTAGGTGGTAGTTGTAGTTGGTAGTTGTAGTTGGTAGTTGTAGTTGGTGGTTGTAGTTGGTAGTTGTAGTTGGTAGTTGTAGTTGGTAGTTGTAGTTGGTAGTTGTAGTTGGTAGTTGTAGTTGGTAGTTGTAGTTGGTAGTTGTAGTTGGTAGTTGTAGTTGGTAGTTGTAGTTGGTAGTTGTAGTTGGTAGTTGTAGTTGGTAGTTGTAGTTGGTAGTTGTAGTTGTAGTTGTAGTTGGTAGTTGTAGTTGGTAGTTGTAGTTGGTAGTTGGAGTTGGTAGTTGCAGTTGGTAGTTGCAGTTGGTAGTTGCAGTTGGTAGTTGCAGTTGGTAGTTGCAGTTGGTAGTTGCTGTTGGTGGTTGCAGTTGGTAGTTGCAGTTGGTAGTTGCAGTTGGTAGTTGCAGTTGGTAGTTGCAGTTGGTAGTTGCAGTTGGTAGTTGTAGTTGGTAGTTGTACTTGGTAGTTGTAGTTGGTAGTTGTAGTTGGTAGTTGTAGTTGGTAGTTGTAGTTGGTAGTTGTAGTTGGTAGTTGTAGTTGGTAGTTGTAGTTGGTAGTTGTAGTTGGTAGTTGTAGTTCGTAGTTGTAGCTGGTAGTTGTAGTTGGTAGTTGTAGTTGGTAGTTGCAGTTGGTAGTTGTAGTTGGTAGTTGTAGTTGGTAGTTGTAGTTGGTAGTTGTAGTTGGTAGTTGTAGTTGGTAGTTGTAGTTGGTAGTTGTAGTTGGTAGTTGCAGTTGGTAGCTGTAGTTGGTAGTTGTAGTTGGTAGTTGTAGTTGGTAGTTGTAGTTGGTAGTTGTAGTTGTAGTTGTTGTTGTAGTTGTAGTTGTAGTTGTAGTTGTAGTTGTAGTTGTAGTTGTAGTTGTATTTGTAGTTTGTAGTTGTAGTTGGCAGTTGTAGTTGGTTTGTTGTAGTTGGTAGTTGTAGTTGGTAGTTGTAGTTGGTAGTTGTAGTTGGTAGTTGTAGTTGGTAGTTGTAGTTGGTTTGTTGTAGTTGGTAGTTGCAGTTGGTAGTTGCAGTTGGTAGTTGCAGTTGGTAGTTGTAGTTGGTAGTTGTAGTTGGTAGTTGTAGATGGTAGTTGTAGTTGGTAGTTGCAGTTGGTAGTTGTAGTTGGTAGTTGTAGTTGGTAGTTGTAGTTGGTAGTTGTAGTTTGTAGTTGTAGTTGGTAGTTGTAGTTGGTAGATGTATTTGGTAGTTGTAGTTGGTCGTTGGAGTTGGTAGTTGCAGTTGGTAGTTGCAGTTGGTAGTTGTAGTTGTTGTTGTAGGTGGTAGTTGTAGTTGTAGTTGTAGTTGTAGTTGTAGTTGTAGTTGTAGTTGTAGTTGGTAGTTGTAGTTGGTAGTTGCAGTTGGTAGCTGCAGTTGGTAGTTGCAGTTGGTAGTTGTAGGTGGTAGTTGTAGTTGTAGTTGTAGTTGTAGTTGGTAGTTGTAGTTGGTAGTTGTAGTTGGTAGTTGTAGTTGGTAGTTGTAGTTGGTAGTTGTAGTTGGTTTGTTGTAGTTGGTAGTTGTAGTTGGTAGTTGTAGTTTGTAGTTGTAGTTGGTAGTTGTAGTTGGTAGTTGTAGCTGGTAGTTGTAGTTGGTAGTTGTAGTTGGTAGTTGCAGTTGGTAGTTGTAGTTGGTAGTTGTAGTTGGTAGTTGTAGTTGGTAGTTGTAGTTGGTAGTTGTAGCTGGTAGTTGTAGTTGGTAGTTGTAGTTGTAGTTGTAGTTGGTAGTTGTAGTTGGTAGTTGTAGTTGGTAGTTGTAGTTGGTAGTTGTAGTTGGTAGTTGTAGTTGGTAGTTGTAGTTGGTAGTTGTACTTGGTAGTTGTAGTTGGTAGTTGTAGTTGGTAGTTCCATTTGTAGTTGTAGTTGTAGTTGTAGTTGAAGTTGTAGTTGTTGTTGTAGTTGTAGTTGTAGTTGTAGTTGTAGTTGTAGTTGTAGTTGTAGTTGTAGTTGTAGTTGTAGTTGTAGTTGTAGTTGTAGTTGTAGTTGTAGTTGTTTTTGTTGTTGTTGTTGTTGTAGTTGTTGTTGTTGTAGTTGTTGTTGTTGTAGTTGTTGTTGTTATTGTACTTGCTGTTTTGTCGTTGTCGTTGTTGTCGTTGTTGTCGTTGCAGTCGTTGTTGTCGTTGTTGTCGTTGTTGCCGTTGTTGTCGTTGCTGTCGTTGCTATCGTTGCTGTCGTTGCTGTCGTTGCTGTCGTTGCTGCCGTTGTTGCCGTTGTTGCCGTTGTTGCCGTTTTTGTCGTTGTTGTCGTTGTTGTCGTTGTTGTGGTTGTTGTCGTTGTTGTCGTTGTTTTCGTTGTTTTCGTTGTTGTCGTTGTTGTCGTTGTTGTCGTTGTTGTCGTTGTTGTCGTTGTTGTCGTTGTTGTCGTTGTTATCGTTGTTGTCGTTGTTATCGTTGTTGTCGTTGTTGTCGTTGTTGTCGTTGTTGTCGTTGTTGTCGTTGTCGTTATTGTAGTTGTTGTCGTTGTTGTCGTCGTTGTCGTCGTTGTCGTCGTTGTCGTCGTTGTCGTCGTTGTCGTCGTTGACGTCGTTGTCGTCGTTGTCGTCGTTGTTGTTGTTGTTGTTGTTGTTGTTGTTGTAGTTGTAGTTGTTGTTGTAGTTGTTGTTGTTGTAGTTGTAGTTGTAGTTGTAGTTGTAGTTGTTGTAGTTGTTGTTGTAGTTGTAGTTGTTGTTGTAGTTGTAGTTGTAGTGGTAGTTGCAGTTGTAGTTGTAGTTGTAGTTGTAGTTGTAGTTGTTGTTGTAGTTGTTGTTGTAGTTGTTGTTGTAGTTGTAGTTGTAGTTGCAGTTGTAGTTGTAGTTGTATTTGTAGTTGTATTTGTAGTTGTAGTTGTAATTGTAGTTGTAGTTGTAGTTGTAGTTGTAGTTGTAGTTGTATTTGTTGTTGTAGTTGTAGTTGTAGTAGTAGTTGTAGTTGTAGTTGTAGTTGGTAGTTGTAGTTGGTAGTTGTAGTTGGTAGTTGTAGTTGGTAGTTGTAGTTGGTAGGTGCAGTTGGTAGTTGCAGTTGGTAGTTGCAGTTGGTAGTTGCAGTTGGTAGTTGCAGTTGGTAGTTGCAGTTGGTAGCTGAAATTGGTAGTTGCAGTTGGTAGTTGCAGTTGGTAGTTGCAGTTGGTAGTTGCAGTTGGTAGCTGAAATTGGTAGTTACAGTTGGTAGTTGCAGTCGGTAGTTGCAGTGGGTAGTTGCAGTTGGTAGTTGCAGTTGGTAGTTGCAGTTGGTAGTTGCAGTTGGTAGTTGCAGTTGGTAGTTGCAGTTGGTAGTTGCAGTTGGTAGCTGTAGTTGGTAGTTGTAGTTGGTAGTTGTAGTTGGTAGTTGTAGTTGGTAGTTGTAGTTGTAGTTGTTGTTGTAGTTGTAGTTGTAGTTGTAGTTGTAGTTGTAGTTGTAGTTGTAGTTGTAGTTGTATTTGTAGTTTGTAGTTGTAGTTGGTAGTTGTAGTTGGTTTGTTGTAGTTGGTAGTTGTAGTTGGTAGTTGTAGTTGGTAGTTGTAGTTGGTAGTTGTAGTTGGTAGTTGTAGTTGGTTTGTTGTAGTTGGTAGTTGCAGTTGGTAGTTGCAGTTGGTAGTTGCAGTTGGTAGTTGTAGTTGGTAGTTGTAGTTGGTAGTTGTAGATGGTAGTTGTAGTTGGTAGTTGCAGTTGGTAGTTGTAGTTGGTAGTTGTAGTTGGTAGTTGTAGTTGGTAGTTGTAGTTTGTAGTTGTAGTTGGTAGTTGTAGTTGGTAGATGTATTTGGTAGTTGTAGTTGGTCGTTGGAGTTGGTAGTTGCAGTTGGTAGTTGCAGTTGGTAGTTGTAGTTGTTGTTGTAGGTGGTAGTTGTAGTTGTAGTTGTAGTTGTAGTTGTAGTTGTAGTTGTAGTTGTAGTTGTAGTTGCAGTTGGTAGTTGTAGTTGGTAGTTGCAGTTGGTAGCTGCAGTTGGTAGTTGCAGTTGGTAGTTGTAGTTGGTAGTTGTAGCTGGTAGTTGGTAGTTGTAGTTGGTAGTTGTAGTTTGTAGTTGTAGTTGGTAGTTGCAGTTGCTAGCTGTAGTTGGTAGTTGTAGTTGGTAGTTGTAGTTGGTAGTTGTAGTTGTAGTTGTTGTTGTAGTTGTAGTTGTAGTTGTAGTTGTAGTTGTAGTTGTAGTTGTAGTTGTAGTTGTAGTTTGTAGTTGTAGTTGGTAGTTGTAGTTGGTTTGTTGTAGTTGGTAGTTGTAGTTGGTAGTTGTAGTTGGTAGTTGTAGTTGGTAGTTGTAGTTGGTAGTTGTAGTTGGTAGTTGCAGTTGGTAGTTGCAGTTGGTAGTTGCAGTTGGTAGTTGTAATTGTATTTGTAGTTGTATTTGTAGTTGTAGTTGTAGTCGTAGTTGTAGTTGTAGTTGTAGTTGTAGTTGGTAGTTGTAGTTGGTAGTTGTAGTTGGTAGTTGTAGTTGGTAGCTGTAGTTGGTAGTTGTAGTTGGTAGTTGTACTTGGTAGGTGTAGTTGGTAGTTGTAGTTGGTAGTTGCAGTTGGTAGTTGTAGTTTGTAGTTGTAGTTGGTAGTTGTAGTTGGTAGTTGTAGTTGGTAGTTGTAGCTGGTAGTTGTAGTTGGTAGTTGTAGTTGTAGTTGTAGTTGGTAGTTGTAGTTGGTAGTTGTAGTTGGTAGTTGTAGTTGGTAGTTGTAGTTGGTAGTTGTAGTTGGTAGTTGTAGTTGGTAGTTCTAGTTGGTAGTTGTACTTGGTAGTTGTAGTTGGTAGTTGTAGTTGGTAGTTCCATTTGTAGTTGTAGTTGTAGTTGTAGTTGAAGTTGTAGTTGTTGTTGTAGTTGTAGTTGTAGTTGTAGTTGTAGTTGTAGTTGTAGTTGTAGTTGTAGTTGTAGTTGTAGTTGTAGTTGTAGTTGTAGTTGTAGTTGTAGTTGTAGTTGTAGTTGTAGTTGTTTTTGTTGTTGTTGTTGTTGTAGTTGTTGTTGTTGTAGTTGTTGTTGTTATTGTACTTGCTGTTGTGTCGTTGTCGTTGTTGTTGTCGTTGTTGTCGTTGCAGTCGTTGTTGTCGTTGTTGTCGTTGTTGCCGTTGTTGTCGTTGCTGTCGTTGCTATCGTTGCTGTCGTTGCTGTCGTTGCTGTCGTTGTTGCCGTTGTTGCCGTTGTTGCCGTTGTTGTCGTTGCTGTCGTTGCTATCGTTGCTGTCGTTGCTGTCGTTGCTGTCGTTGTTGCCGTTGTTGCCGTTGTTGCCGTTGTTGCCGTTTTTGTCGTTGTTGTCGTTGTTGTGGTTGTTGTCGTTGTTGTCGTTGTTTTCGTTGTTTTCGTTGTTGTCGTTGTTGTCGTTGTTGTCGTTGTTGTCGTTGTTGTCGTTGTTGTCGTTGTTGTCGTTGTTATCGTTGTTGTCGTTGTTATCGTTGTTGTCGTTGTTGTCGTTGTTGTCGTTGTTGTCGTTGTTGTCGTTGTCGTTATTGTAGTTGTTGTCGTTGTTGTCGTCGTTGTCGTCGTTGTCTTCGTTGTCGTCGTTGTCGTCGTTGACGTCGTTGTCGTCGTTGTCGTCGTTGTTGTTGTTGTTGTTGTTGTTGTTGTTGTTGTAGTTGTAGTTGTTGTTGTAGTTGTTGTTGTTGTAGTTGTAGTTGTAGTTGTAGTTGTAGTTGTTGTAGTTGTTGTAGTTGTTGTTGTAGTTGTAGTTGTAGTTGTAGTTGTAGTTGTAGTTGTAGTTGTAGTTGTTGTTGTAGTTGTTGTTGTAGTTGTTGTTGTAGTTGCAGTTGGTAGTTGCAGTTGGTAGCTGAAATTGGTAGTTGCTGTTGGTAGTTGCAGTTGGTAGTTGCAGTTGGTAGTTGCAGTTGGTAGCTGAAATTGGTAGTTGCAGTTGGTAGTTGCAGTTGGTAGTTGCAGTTGGTAGTTGCAGTTGGTAGCTGAAATTGGTAGTTACAGTTGGTAGTTGCAGTCGGTAGTTGCAGTGGGTAGTTGCAGTTGGTAGTTGCAGTTGGTAGTTGCAGTTGGTAGTTGCAGTTGGTAGTTGCAGTTGGTAGTTGCAGTTGGTAGTTGCAGTTGGTAGTTGCAGTTGGTAGTTGCAGTTGGTAGCTGAAGTTGGTAGTTGCAGTTGGTATTTGCATTTGGTAGTTGCAGTTGGTAGCTGAAATTGGTAGTTACAGTTGGTAGTTGCAGTCGGTAGTTGCAGTGGGTAGTTGCAGTTGGTAGTTGCAGTTGGTAGTTGCAGTTGGTAGTTGCAGTTGGTAGTTGCAGTTGGTAGTTGCAGTTGGTAGCTGTAGTTCGTAGTTGTAGTTGGTAGTTGTAGTTGGTAGTTGTAGTTGGTAGTTGTAGTTGGTAGTTGTAGTTGGTAGTTGTAGTTGGTAGTTGTAGTTGGTAGTTGTAGCTGGTAGTTGTAGTTGGTAGTTGTAGTTGGTAGTTGTAGCTGGCAGTTGTAGCTGGCAGTTGTAGCTGGCTGTTGTAGCTGGCAGTTGTAGCTGGCAGTTGTAGCTGGCAGTTGTAGCTGGTAGTTGTAGTTGGTAGTTGTTGTTGGTAGTTGTAGTTGGTAGATGTATTTGGTAGTTGCAGTTGGTCGTTGCAGTTGGTAGTTGCAGTTAGTAGCTGTAGTTCGTAGTTGTAGTTGGTAGTTGTAGTTGGTAGTTGTAGTTGGTAGTTGTAGTTGGTAGTTGTAGTTGGTAGTTGTAGTTGGTAGTTGTAGTTGGTAGTTGTAGCTGGTAGTTGTAGTTGGTAGTTGTAGTTGGTAGTTGCAGTTGGTAGTTGTAGTTGGTAGTTGTAGTTGGCAGTTGTAGATGGTAGTTGTAGTTGGTAGTTGTAGTTGGTAGTTGTACTTGGTAGTTGTAGTTGGTAGTTGTAGTTGGTAGTTGTAGTTGGTAGTTGTAGTTGGTAGTTGTAGTTGGTAGTTGCAGTTGGTAGCTGTAGTTCGTAGGTGTAGTTGGTAGTTGTAGTTGGTAGTTGTAGTTGGTAGTTGTAGTTGGTAGTTGTAGTTGGTAGTTGCAGTTGGTAGTTGCAGTTGGTAGTTGCAGTTGGTAGTTGCAGTTGGTAGTTGCAGTTGGTAGTTGTAGTTGGTAGTTGTAGATGGTAGTTGTAGTTGGTAGTTGTAGTTGGTAGTTGTAGCTGGCAGTTGTAGCTGGCAGTTGTAGCTGGCTGTTGTAGCTGGCAGTTGTAGCTGGCAGTTGTAGCTGGCAGTTGTAGCTGGTAGTTGTAGTTGGTAGTTGTAGTTGGTAGTTGTAGTTGTAGTTGTTGTAGTTGTAGTTGTAGATGTAGTTGTAGTTGTAGTTGGTAGTTGTAGTTGGTAGTTGTAGTTGGTAGTTGTAGTTGGTAGTTGTAGTTGGTAGTTGTAGTTGGTAGTTGTAGTTGGTAGTTGTAGTTGGTAGTTGTAGCTGGTAGTTGTAGCTGGTAGTTGTAGTTGGTAGTTGCAGTTGGTAGTTGTAGTTGGTAGTTGTAGTTGGTAGTTGTAGTTGGTAGTTGTAGTTGGTAGTTGTAGTTGGTAGTTGTAGTTGGTAGTTGTAGTTGGCAGTTGTAGTTGGTAGTTGCAGTTGGTAGCTGTAGTTGGTAGTTGTAGTTGGTAGTTGTAGTTGGTAGTTGTAGTTGGTAGTTGCAGGTGGTAGTTGCAGTTGGTAGTTGTAGTTGGTAGTTGTAGTTGGTAGTTGTAGTTGGCAGTTGTAGCTGGTAGTTGTAGTTGGTAGTTGTAGTTGGTAGTTGTAGTTGTAGTTGTTGTAGTTGTAGTTGTAGATGTAGTTGTAGTTGTAGTTGGTAGTTGTAGTTGGTAGTTGTAGTTGGTAGTTGTAGTTGGTAGTTGTAGTTGGTAGTTGTAGTTGGTAGTTGTAGTTGGTAGTTGTAGTTGGTAGTTGTAGTTGGTAGTTGTAGTTGGTAGTTGTAGATGGTAGTTGTAGTTGGTAGTTGCAGTTGGTAGTTGTAGTTGGTAGTTGTAGTTGGTAGTTGTAGTTGGTAGTTGTAGTTTGTAGTTGCAGTTGGTAGTTGTAGTTGGTAGTTGCAGTTGGTAGTTGCAGTTGGTAGTTGCAGTTGGTAGTTGCAGTTGGTACTTGCAGTTGGTAGTTGCAGTTGGTAGTTGCAGTTGGTAGTTGCAGTTGGTAGTTGCAGTTGGTAGTTGTAGTTGGTAGTTGTAGATGGTAGTTGTAGTTGGTAGTTGTAGTTGGTAGTTGTAGCTGGCAGTTGTAGCTGGCAGTTGTAGCTGGCTGTTGTAGCTGGCAGTTGTAGCTGGCAGTTGTAGCTGGCAGTTGTAGCTGGCAGTTGTAGCTCGTAGTTGTAGTTGGTAGTTGTAGTTGCTGGTTGTAGTTTGTAGTTGTAGTTGGTAGTTGTAGTTGGTAGTTGTAGTTGGTAGATGTATTTGGTAGTTGTAGTTGGTCGTTGGAGTTGGTAGTTGCAGTTGGTAGTCGCAGTTGGTAGTTGCAGTTGGTAGTTGCAGGTGGTAGTTGCAGTTGGTAGTTGTAGTTGGTAGTTGTAGTTGGTAGTTGTAGTTGGTAGTTGTAGTTGGTAGTTGTAGTTGGTAGTTGTAGCTGGTAGTTGTAGTTGGTAGTTGTAGTTGGTAGTTGTAGTTGTAGTTGTAGTTGTAGTTGTTGTTGTAGTTGTAGTTGTAGTTGTAGTTGTAGTTGTAGTTGTAGTTGTAGTTGTAGTTGTAGTTGTAGTTGTAGTTGTAGTTGTAGTTGTAGTTGTAGTTGTAGTTGTAGTTGTAGTTGTAGTTGTAGTTGTAGTTGTAGTTGTAGTTGTAGTTGTAGTTGTAGTTGTAGTTGTTGTTGTTGCTGTTGTTGTTGTTGTAGTTGTTATTGTTGTAGTTGTTGTTGTGGTTGTAGTTGTTGGTGTGTCGTTGTCGTTGTCGTTGTCGTTGTTGTTGTCGTTGTTGTCGTTGTTGTCGTTGTTGTCGTTGTTGTCGTTGCTGTCGTTGCTGTCGTTGCTTTCGTTGCTGTCGTTGCTGTCGTTGTTGTCGTTGTTGTCGTTGTTGCCGTTGTTGCCGTGGTTGTCGTTGTTGTCGTTGTTGTCGTTGTTGTCGTTGTTGTCGTTGTTGTCGTTGTTGTCGTTGTTGTCGTTGTTGTTATTGTAGTTGTTCTCGTTGTTGTCGTCGTTGTCGTCGTTGTCGTCGTTGTCGTCGTTGTTCTCGTTGTTGTTGTTGTTGTCGTTGTTGTCGTTGTTGTTGTTGTTGCTGTTGTTGTTGTAGTTGTAGTTGTTGTTGTAGTTGTTGTTGTTGTTGTAGTTGTAGTTGTAGTTGTAGTTGTAGTTGTAGTTGTAGTTGTAGTTGTTGTTGTTGTTGTAGTTGTAGTTGTAGTAGTAGTTGTAGTTGTAGGTGTAGTTGTAGTTGTAGTTGTAGTTGTAGTTGTTGTTGTAGTTGTTGTTGTAGTTGCAGTTGTAGTTGTAGTTGTAGTTGTAGTTGTAGTTGTAGTCGTAGTTGTAGTTGTAGTTGTAGATGTAGTTGTAGTTGGTAGTTGTAGTTGGTAGTTGGTAGTTGTAGTTGTAGTTGTAGTTGGTAGTTGTAGTTAGTAGTTGTAGTTGGTAGTTGTAGTTGGTAGTTGTAGTTGGTAGTTGTAGTTGGTAGTTGTAGTTGGTAGTTGTAGTTGTAGTTGTAGTTGTAGTTGATAGCTGTAGTTGGTAGTTGTAGTTGGTAGTCGTAGTTGATAGTTGTAGTTGGTAGTTGTAGTTGGTAGTGGTAGTTCGTAGTTGTAGTTGGTAGTTGTTGTTGGTAGTTGTAGTTGGTAGTTGTAGTTGGTTGTTGTAGTTGGTAGTTGTAGTTGGTAGTTGTAGTTGGTAGTTGTAGTTGGTAGTTGTAGTTTGTAGTTGTAGTTGGTAGATGTAGATGGTAGTTGTAGTTGGTAGTTGTAGTTGGTAGTTGTAGTTGGTAGTTGTAGTTGGTAGTTGTAGTTGTTAGTTGTAGTTGGTAGTTGTAGTTGGTAGTTGTAGTTGGTAGTTGTAGTTGGTAGTTGTAGTTGTAGCTGTAGTTGATAGTTGTAGTTGGTAGTTGTAGTTGGTAGTTGTAGTTGGTAGTTGTAGTTGGTAGTTGTAGTTGGTAGTTGTAGTTGGTAGTTGTAGTTGTAGATGTAGTTGGTAGTTGTAGTTGGTAGTTGTAATTGGTAGTTGGAGTTGGTAGTTGCAGTTGGTAGTTGCAGTTAGTAGTTGCAGTTGGTAGTTGTAGTTGGTAGTTGGTAGTTGTAGTTGGTAGTTGTAGTTGGTAGTTGTAGTTGGTAGTTGTAGTTTGTAGTTGTAGTTGGTAGTTGTAGTTGGTAGTTGTAGTTGGTAGTTGTAGTTGGTAGATGTATTTGGTAGTTGTAGTTGGTCGTTGGAGTTGGTAGTTGCAGTTGGTAGTCGCAGTTGGTAGTTGCAGTTGGTAGTTGCAGGTGGTAGTTGCAGTTGGTAGTTGTAGTTGGTAGTTGTAGTTGGTAGTTGTAGTTGGTAGTTGTAGTTGGTAGTTGTAGTTGGTAGTTGTAGTTGGTAGTTGTAGTCGGTAGTTGTAGTTGTAGTTGGTAGTTGTAGTCGGTAGTTGTAGTTGTAGTTGTAGTTGTAGTTGTTGTTGTAGTTGTAGTTGTAGTTGTAGTTGTAGTTGTAGTTGTTGTTGTTGCTATTGTTGTTGTTGTAGTTGTTATTGTTGTAGTTGTTGTTGTGGTTGTAGTTGTTGGTGTGTCGTTGTCGTTGTCGTTGTCGTTGTTGTTGTCGTTGTTGTCGTTGTTGTCGTTGTTGTCGTTGCTGTGGTTGTTGTCGTTGTTGTCGTTGCTGTCGTTGCTGTCGTTGCTTTCGTTGCTGTCGTTGCTGTCGTTGTTGTCGTTGTTGTCGTTGTTGCCGTTGTTGCCGTGTTTGTCGTTGTTGTCGTTGTTGTCGTTGTTGTCGTTGTTGTCGTTGTTGTCGTTGTTGTCGTTGTTGTCGTTGTTGTTATTGTAGTTGTTCTCGTTGTTGTCGTCGTTGTCGTCGTTGTCGTCGTTGTCGTCGTTGTTCTCGTTGTTGTTGTTGTTGTCGTTGTTGTCGTTGTTGTTGTTGTTGCTGTTGTTGTTGTTGTTGTCGTTGTTGTCGTTGTTGTTGTTGTTGCTGTTGTTGTTGTAGTTGTAGTTGTTGTTGTAGTTGTTGTTGTTGTTGTAGTTGTAGTTGTAGTTGTAGTTGTAGTTGTAGTTGTAGTTGTAGTTGTTGTTGTTGTTGTAGTTGTAGTTGTAGTAGTAGTTGTAGTTGTAGGTGTAGTTGTAGTTGTAGTTGTAGTTGTAGTTGTTGTTGTAGTTGTTGTTGTAGTTGTAGTTGTAGTTGTAGTTGCAGTTGTAGTTGTAGTTGTATTTGTAGTTGTAGTCGTAGTTGTAGTTGTAGTTGTAGTTGTAGATGTAGTTGTAGTTGGTAGTTGTAGTTGGTAGTTGTAGTTGGTAGTTGTAGTTGGTAGTTGTAGTTGGTAGTTGTAGTTGGTAGTTGTAGTTGGTAGTTGTAGTTGGTAGTTGTAGTTGGTAGTTGTAGTTGGTAGTTGCAGTTGGTAGCTGTAGTTGGTAGTTGTAGTTGGTAGTTGTAGTTGGTAGTTGTAGTTGGTAGTTGTAGTTGTAGTTGTTGTTCTAGTTGTAGTTGTAGTTGTAGTTGTAGTTGTAGTTGTAGTTGTAGTTGTAGTTTGTAGTTGTAGTTGGTAGTTGTAGTTGGTTTGTTGTAGTTGGTAGTTGCAGTTGGTAGTTGCAGTTGGTAGTTGCAGTTGGTAGTTGTAGTTGGTAGTTGTAGTTGGTAGTTGTAGATGGTAGTTGTAGTTGGTAGTTGCAGTTGGTAGTTGTAGTTGGTAGTTGTAGTTGGTAGTTGTAGTTGGTAGTTGTAGTTTGTAGTTGCAGTTGGTAGTTGTAGTTGGTAGTTGCAGTTGGTAGTTGCAGTTGGTAGTTGCAGTTGGTAGTTGCAGTTGGTACTTGCAGTTGGTAGTTGTAGTTGGTAGTTGTAGTTGGTAGTTGTAGTTGGTAGTTGTAGTTGGTAGTTGTAGTTGGTAGTTGAAGTTGGTAGTTGTAGCTGGCTGTTGTAGCTGGCAGTTGTAGCTGGCAGTTGTAGCTGGCAGTTGTAGCTTGCAGTTGTAGCTGGCAGTTGTAGCTGGCAGTTGTAACTGGCATTTGTAGCTGGCAGTTGTAGCTGGCAGTTGTAGCTGGCTGTTGTAGCTGGCAGTTGTAGCTGGCAGTTGTAGCTGGCAGTTGTAGCTGGCAGTTGTAGCTCGTAGTTGTAGTTGGTGGTTGTAGTTGGTAGTTGTAGTTGCTGGTTGTAGTTTGTAGTTGTAGTTGGTAGTTGTAGTTGGTAGTTGTAGTTGGTAGATGTATTTGGTAGTTGTAGTTGGTCGTTGGAGTTGGTAGTTGCAGTTGGTAGTCGCAGTTGGTAGTTGCAGTTGGTAGTTGCAGGTGGTAGTTGCAGTTGGTAGTTGTAGTTGGTAGTTGTAGTTGGTAGTTGTAGTTGGTAGTTGTAGTTGGTAGTTGTAGTTGGTAGTTGTAGCTGGTGGTTGTAGTTGGTAGTTGTAGTTGGTAGTTGTAGTTGTAGTTGTAGTTGTAGTTGTTGTTGTAGTTGTAGTTGTAGTTGTAGTTGTAGTTGTAGTTGTAGTTGTAGTTGTAGTTGTAGTTGTAGTTGTAGTTGTAGTTGTAGTTGTAGTTGTAGTTGTAGTTGTAGTTGTAGTTGTAGTTGTAGTTGTAGTTGTAGTTGTAGTTGTTGTTGTAGTTGTTGTTGTAGTTGTTGTTGTAGTTGTAGTTGTAGTTGTAGTTGTAGTTGTAATTGTAGTTGTAGTTGTAGTTGTAGTTGTAGTTGTAGTTGTATTTGTTGTTGTAGTTGTAGTTGTAGTAGTAGTTGTAGTTGTAGTTGTAGTTGGTAGTTGTAGTTGGTAGTTGTAGTTGGTAGTTGTAGTTGGTAGTTGTAGTTGGTAGGTGCAGTTGGTAGTTGCAGTTGGTAGTTGCAGTTGGTAGTTGCAGTTGGTAGTTGCAGTTGGTAGCTGAAATTGGTAGTTGCAGTTGGTAGTTGCAGTTGGTAGCTGAAATTGGTAGTTACAGTTGGTAGTTGCAGTCGGTAGTTGCAGTGGGTAGTTGCAGTTGGTAGTTGCAGTTGGTAGTTGCAGTTGGTAGTTGTAGTTGGTAGTTGTAGTTGGTAGTTGTAGATGGTAGTTGTAGTTGGTAGTTGCAGTTGGTAGTTGTAGTTGGTAGGTGTAGTTGGTAGTTGTAGTTGGTAGTTGCAGTTGGTAGTTGTAGTTGGTAGTTGTAGTTGGTAGTTGTAGTTGGTAGTTGTAGTTGGTAGTTGTAGCTGGTAGTTGTAGTTGGTAGTTGTAGTTGTAGTTGTAGTTGGTAGTTGTAGTTGGTAGTTGTAGTTGGTAGTTGTAGTTGGTAGTTGTAGTTGGTAGTTGTAGTTGGTAGTTGTAGTTGGTAGTTGTAGTTGGTAGTTGTAGTTGGTAGTTGTAGTTGGTAGGTGCAGTTGGTAGTTGCAGTTGGTAGTTGCAGTTGGTAGTTGCAGTTGGTAGTTGCAGTTGGTAGTTGCAGTTGGTAGCTGAAATTGGTAGTTGCAGTTGGTAGTTGCAGTTGGTAGCTGAAATTGGTAGTTACAGTTGGTAGTTGCAGTCGGTAGTTGCAGTGGGTAGTTGCAGTTGGTAGTTGCAGTTGGTAGTTGCAGTTGGTAGCTGTAGTTGGTAGTTGTAGTTGGTAGTTGTAGTTGGTAGTTGTAGTTGGTAGTTGTAGTTGTAGTTGTTGTTGTAGTTGTAGTTGTAGTTGTAGTTGTAGTTGTAGTTGTAGTTGTAGTTGTAGTTGTATTTGTAGTTTGTAGTTGTAGTTGGTAGTTGTAGTTGGTTTGTTGTAGTTGGTAGTTGTAGTTGGTAGTTGTAGTTGGTAGTTGTAGTTGGTTTGTTGTAGTTGGTAGTTGCAGTTGGTAGTTGCAGTTGGTAGTTGCAGTTGGTAGTTGTAGTTGGTAGTTGTAGTTGGTAGTTGTAGATGGTAGTTGTAGTTGGTAGTTGCAGTTGGTAGTTGTAGTTGGTAGTTGTAGTTGGTAGTTGTAGTTGGTAGTTGTAGTTTGTAGTTGTAGTTGGTAGTTGTAGTTGGTAGATGTATTTGGTAGTTGTAGTTGGTCGTTGGAGTTGGTAGTTGCAGTTGGTAGTTGCAGTTGGTAGTTGTAGTTGTTGTTGTAGGTGGTAGTTGTAGTTGTAGTTGTAGTTGTAGTTGTAGTTGTAGTTGTAGTTGTAGTTGGTAGTTGTAGTTGGTAGTTGCAGTTGGTAGCTGCAGTTGGTAGTTGCAGTTGGTAGTTGTAGTTGGTAGTTGTAGTTGGTAGTTGGTAGTTGTAGTTGGTAGTTGTAGTTTGTAGTTGTAGTTGGTAGTTGCAGTTGCTAGCTGTAGTTGCTAGCTGTAGTTGGTAGTTGTAGTTGGTAGTTGTAGTTGGTAGTTGTAGTTGTAGTTGTTGTTGTAGTTGTAGTTGTAGTTGTAGTTGTAGTTGTAGTTGTAGTTGTAGTTTGTAGTTGTAGTTGGTAGTTGTAGTTGGTTTGTTGTAGTTGGTAGTTGTAGTTGGTAGTTGTAGTTGGTAGTTGTAGTTGGTAGTTGTAGTTGGTAGTTGTAGTTGGTAGTTGCAGTTGGTAGTTGCAGTTGGTAGTTGCAGTTGGTAGTTGTAATTGTATTTGTAGTTGTATTTGTAGTTGTAGTTGTAGTTGTAGTTGTAGTTGTAGTTGTAGTTGTAGTTGGTAGTTGTAGTTGGTAGTTGTAGTTGGTAGTTGTAGTTGGTAGCTGTAGTTGGTAGTTGTAGTTGGTAGTTGTACTTGGTAGGTGTAGTTGGTAGTTGTAGTTGGTAGTTGCAGTTGGTAGTTGTAGTTGGTAGTTGTAGTTGGTAGTTGTAGTTGGTAGTTGTAGTTGGTAGTTGTAGCTGGTAGTTGTAGTTGGTAGTTGTAGTTGTAGTTGTAGTTGGTAGTTGTAGTTGGTAGTTGTAGTTGGTAGTTGTAGTTGGTAGTTGTAGTTGGTAGTTGTAGTTGGTAGTTGTACTTGGTAGTTGTAGTTGGTAGTTGTAGTTGGTAGTTCCATTTGTAGTTGTAGTTGTAGTTGTAGTTGAAGTTGTAGTTGTTGTTGTAGTTGTAGTTGTAGTTGTAGTTGTAGTTGTAGTTGTAGTTGTAGTTGTAGTTGTAGTTGTAGTTGTAGTTGTAGTTGTAGTTGTAGTTGTAGTTGGTAGTTGCAGTTGGTAGTTGTAGGTGGTAGTTGTAGTTGGTAGTTGTAGTTGGTAGTTGTAGTTGGTGGTTGTAGTTGGTAGTTGTAGTTGGTAGTTGTAGTTGGTAGTTGTAGTTGGTAGTTGTAGTTGGTAGTTGTAGTTGGTAGTTGTAGTTGGTAGTTGTAGTTGGTAGTTGTAGTTGGTAGTTGTAGTTGGTAGTTGTAGTTGGTAGTTGTAGTTGGTAGTTGTAGTTGGTAGTTGTAGTTGGTAGTTGTAGTTGTAGTTGTAGTTGGTAGTTGTAGTTGGTAGTTGTAGTTGGTAGTTGGAGTTGGTAGTTGCAGTTGGTAGTTGCAGTTGGTAGTTGCAGTTGGTAGTTGCAGTTGGTAGTTGCAGTTGGTAGTTGCTGTTGGTGGTTGCAGTTGGTAGTTGCAGTTGGTAATTGCAGTTGGTAGTTGCAGTTGGTAGTTGCAGTTGGTAGTTGCAGTTGGTAGTTGTAGTTGGTAGTTGTACTTGGTAGTTGTAGTTGGTAGTTGTAGTTGGTAGTTGTAGTTGGTAGTTGTAGTTGGTAGTTGTAGTTGGTAGTTGTAGTTGGTAGTTGTAGTTGGTAGTTGTAGTTGGTAGTTGTAGTTCGTAGTTGTAGCTGGTAGTTGTAGTTGGTAGTTGTAGTTGGTAGTTGCAGTTGGTAGTTGTAGTTGGTAGTTGTAGTTGGTAGTTGTAGTTGGTAGTTGTAGTTGGTAGTTGTAGTTGGTAGTTGTAGTTGGTAGTTGTAGTTGGTAGTTGCAGTTGGTAGCTGTAGTTGGTAGTTGTAGTTGGTAGTTGTAGTTGGTAGTTGTAGTTGGTAGTTGTAGTTGTAGTTGTTGTTGTAGTTGTAGTTGTAGTTGTAGTTGTAGTTGTAGTTGTAGTTGTAGTTGTATTTGTAGTTTGTAGTTGTAGTTGGCAGTTGTAGTTGGTTTGTTGTAGTTGGTAGTTGTAGTTGGTAGATGTAGTTGGTAGTTGTAGTTGGTAGTTGTAGTTGGTAGTTGTAGTTGGTAGTTGTAGTTGGTTTGTTGTAGTTGGTAGTTGCAGTTGGTAGTTGCAGTTGGTAGTTGCAGTTGGTAGTTGTAGTTGGTAGTTGTAGTTGGTAGTTGTAGATGGTAGTTGTAGTTGGTAGTTGCAGTTGGTAGTTGTAGTTGGTAGTTGTAGTTGGTAGTTGTAGTTGGTAGTTGTAGTTTGTAGTTGTAGTTGGTAGTTGTAGTTGGTAGATGTATTTGGTAGTTGTAGTTGGTCGTTGGAGTTGGTAGTTGCAGTTGGTAGTTGCAGTTGGTAGTTGTAGTTGTTGTTGTAGGTGGTAGTTGTAGTTGTAGTTGTAGTTGTAGTTGTAGTTGTAGTTGTAGTTGTAGTTGGTAGTTGTAGTTGGTAGTTGCAGTTGGTAGCTGCAGTTGGTAGTTGCAGTTGGTAGTTGTAGGTGGTAGTTGTAGTTGTAGTTGTAGTTGTAGTTGGTAGTTGTAGTTGGTAGTTGTAGTTGGTAGTTGTAGTTGGTAGTTGTAGTTGGTAGTTGTAGTTGGTTTGTTGTAGTTGGTAGTTGTAGTTGGTAGTTGTAGTTTGTAGTTGTAGTTGGTAGTTGCAGTTGCTAGCTGTAGTTGGTAGTTGTAGTTGGTAGTTGTAGTTGGTAGTTGTAGTTGTAGTTGTTGTTGTAGTTGTAGTTGTAGTTGTAGTTGTAGTTGTAGTTGTAGTTGTAGTTGTAGTTGTAGTTTGTAGTTGTAGTTGGTAGTTGTAGTTGGTTTGTTGTAGTTGGTAGTTGTAGTTGGTAGTTGTAGTTGGTAGTTGTAGTTGGTAGTTGTAGTTGGTAGTTGTAGTTGGTAGTTGCAGTTGGTAGTTGCAGTTGGTAGTTGCAGTTGGTAGTTGTAATTGTAGTTGTTGTTGTAGTTGTAGTTGTAGTTGTAGTTGTAGTTGTAGTTGTAGTTGGTAGTTGTAGTTGGTAGTTGTAGTTGGTAGTTGTAGTTGGTAGCTGTAGTTGGTAGTTGTAGTTGGTAGTTGTACTTGGTAGGTGTAGTTGGTAGTTGTAGTTGGTAGTTGTAGTTGGTAGTTGTAGTTGGTAGTTGCAGTTGGTAGTTGCAGTTGGTAGTTGCAGTTGGTAGTTGTAGTTGGTAGTTGCAGTTGGTAGTTGCAGTTGGTAGCTGTAGTTTGTAGTTGTAGTTGGTAGTTGTAGTTGGTAGTTGTAGTTGGTAGTTGTAGTTGGTAGTTGTAGTTGGTAGTTGTAGTTGGTAGTTGTAGTTGGTAGTTGTAGTTGGTAGTTGTAGCTGGTAGTTGTAGTTGGTAGTTGTAGTTGGTAGTTGCAGTTGGTAGTTGTAGTTGGTAGTTGTAGTTGGTAGTTGTAGTTGGTAGTTGCAGTTGGTAGTTGCAGTTGGTAGTTGCAGTTGGTAGTTGCAGTTGGTAGTTGCAGTTGGTAGCTGAAATTGGTAGTTGCAGTTGGTAGTTGCAGTTGGTAGCTGAAATTGGTAGTTACAGTTGGTAGTTGCAGTCGGTAGTTGCAGTGGGTAGTTGCAGTTGGTAGTTGCAGTTGGTAGTTGCAGTTGGTAGCTGTAGTTGGTAGTTGTAGTTGGTAGTTGTAGTTGGTAGTTGTAGTTGGTAGTTGTAGTTGTAGTTGTTGTTGTAGTTGTAGTTGTAGTTGTAGTTGTAGTTGTAGTTGTAGTTGTAGTTGTAGTTGTATTTGTAGTTTGTAGTTGTAGTTGGTAGCTGTAGTTGGTTTGTTGTAGTTGGTAGTTGTAGTTGGTAGTTGTAGTTGGTAGTTGTAGTTGGTAGTTGTAGTTGGTAGTGTAGTTGGTTTGTTGTAGTTGGTAGTTGCGGTTGGTAGTTGCAGTTGGTAGTTGCAGTTGGTAGTTGTAGTTGGTAGTTGTAGTTGGTAGTTGTAGATGGTAGTTGTAGTTGGTAGTTGCAGTTGGTAGTTGTAGTTGGTAGTTGTAGTTGGTAGTTGTAGTTGGTAGTTGTAGTTTGTAGTTGTAGTTGGTAGTTGTAGTTGGTAGATGTATTTGGTAGTTGTAGTTGGTCGTTGGAGTTGGTAGTTGCAGTTGGTAGTTGCAGTTGGTAGTTGTAGTTGTTGTTGTAGGTGGTAGTTGTAGTTGTAGTTGTAGTTGTAGTTGTAGTTGTAGTTGTAGTTGTAGTTGTAGTTGGTAGTTGTAGTTGGTAGTTGCAGTTGGTAGCTGCAGTTGGTAGTTGCAGTTGGTAGTTGTAGTTGGTAGTTGTAGTTGGTAGTTGGTAGTTGTAGTTGGTAGTTGTAGTTTGTAGTTGTAGTTGGTAGTTGCAGTTGCTAGCTGTAGTTGGTAGTTGTAGTTGGTAGTTGTAGTTGGTAGTTGTAGTTGTAGTTGTTGTTGTAGTTGTAGTTGTAGTTGTAGTTGTAGTTGTAGTTGTAGTTGTAGTTGTAGTTTGTAGTTGTAGTTGGTAGTTGTAGTTGGTTTGTTGTAGTTGGTAGTTGTAGTTGGTAGTTGTAGTTGGTAGTTGTAGTTGGTAGTTGTAGTTGGTAGTTGTAGTTGGTAGTTGCAGTTGGTAGTTGCAGTTGGTAGTTGCAGTTGGTAGTTGTAATTGTATTTGTAGTTGTATTTGTAGTTGTAGTTGTAGTTGTAGTTGTAGTTGTAGTTGTAGTTGTAGTTGGTAGTTGTAGTTGGTAGTTGTAGTTGGTAGTTGTAGTTGGTAGCTGTAGTTGGTAGTTGTAGTTGGTAGTTGTACTTGGTAGGTGTAGTTGGTAGTTGTAGTTGGTAGTTGCAGTTGGTAGTTGTAGTTGGTAGTTGTAGTTGGTAGTTGTAGTTGGTAGTTGTAGTTGGTAGTTGTAGCTGGTAGTTGTAGTTGGTAGTTGTAGTTGTAGTTGTATTTGGTAGTTGTAGTTGGTAGTTGTAGTTGGTAGTTGTAGTTGGTAGTTGTAGTTGGTAGTTGTAGTTGGTAGTTGTACTTGGTAGTTGTAGTTGGTAGTTGTAGTTGGTAGTTCCATTTGTAGTTGTAGTTGTAGTTGTAGTTGAAGTTGTAGTTGTTGTTGTAGTTGTAGTTGTAGTTGTAGTTGTAGTTGTAGTTGTAGTTGTAGTTGTAGTTGTAGTTGTAGTTGTAGTTGTAGTTGTAGTTGTAGTTGTAGTTGGTAGTTGCAGTTGGTAGTTGTAGGTGGTAGTTGTAGTTGGTAGTTGTAGTTGGTAGTTGTAGTTGGTGGTTGTAGTTGGTAGTTGTAGTTGGTAGTTGTAGTTGGTAGTTGTAGTTGGTAGTTGTAGTTGGTAGTTGTAGTTGGTAGTTGTAGTTGGTAGTTGTAGTTGGTAGTTGTAGTTGGTAGTTGTAGTTGGTAGTTGTAGTTGGTAGTTGTAGTTGGTAGTTGTAGTTGGTAGTTGTAGTTGTAGTTGTAGTTGGTAGTTGTAGTTGGTAGTTGTAGTTGGTAGTTGGAGTTGGTAGTTGCAGTTGGTAGTTGCAGTTGGTAGTTGCAGTTGGTAGTTGCAGTTGGTAGTTGCAGTTGGTAGTTGCTGTTGGTGGTTGCAGTTGGTAGTTGCAGTTGGTAGTTGCAGTTGGTAGTTGCAGTTGGTAGTTGCAGTTGGTAGTTGCAGTTGGTAGTTGTAGTTGGTAGTTGTACTTGGTAGTTGTAGTTGGTAGTTGTAGTTGGTAGTTGTAGTTGGTAGTTGT
The DNA here is from genome assembly GCA_944738655.2 of Andrena hattorfiana. NCBI lineage: Eukaryota > Metazoa > Arthropoda > Insecta > Hymenoptera > Andrenidae > Andrena > Andrena hattorfiana. The sequence goes on along the minus strand of OX122890.1, from coordinate 48,422,666 downwards.
AGTTGGTAGTTGTAGTTGGTAGTTGTAGTTGGTAGTTGTAGTTGGTAGTTGTAGTTGGTAGTTGTAGTTCGTAGTTGTAGCTGGTAGTTGTAGTTGGTAGTTGTAGTTGGTAGTTGCAGTTGGTAGTTGTAGTTGGTAGTTGTAGTTGGTAGTTGTAGTTGGTAGTTGTAGTTGGTAGTTGTAGTTGGTAGTTGTAGTTGGTAGTTGTAGTTGGTAGTTGCAGTTGGTAGCTGTAGTTGGTAGTTGTAGTTGGTAGTTGTAGTTGGTAGTTGTAGTTGGTAGTTGTAGTTGTAGTTGTTGTTGTAGTTGTAGTTGTAGTTGTAGTTGTAGTTGTAGTTGTAGTTGTAGTTGTATTTGTAGTTTGTAGTTGTAGTTGGCAGTTGTAGTTGGTTTGTTGTAGTTGGTAGTTGTAGTTGGTAGTTGTAGTTGGTAGTTGTAGTTGGTAGTTGTAGTTGGTAGTTGTAGTTGGTTTGTTGTAGTTGGTAGTTGCAGTTGGTAGTTGCAGTTGGTAGTTGCGGTTGGTAGTTGTAGTTGGTAGTTGTAGTTGGTAGTTGTAGATGGTAGTTGTAGTTGGTAGTTGCAGTTGGTAGTTGTAGTTGGTAGTTGTAGTTGGTAGTTGTAGTTGGTAGTTGTAGTTTGTAGTTGTAGTTGGTAGTTGTAGTTGGTAGATGTATTTGGTAGTTATAGTTGGTCGTTCGAGTTGGTAGTTGCAGTTGGTAGTTGCAGTTGGTAGTTGTAGTTGTTGTTGTAGGTGGTAGTTGTAGTTGTAGTTGTAGTTGTAGTTGTAGTTGGTAGTTGCAGTTGCTAGCTGTAGTTGGTAGTTGTAGTTGGTAGTTGTAGTTGGTAGTTGTAGTTGTAGTTGTTGTTGTAGTTGTAGTTGTAGTTGTAGTTGTAGTTGTAGTTGTAGTTGTAGTTGTAGTTGTAGTTTGTAGTTGTAGTTGGTAGTTGTAGTTGGTTTGTTGTAGTTGGTAGCTGTAGTTGGTAGTTGTAGTTGGTAGTTGTAGTTGGTAGTTGTAGTTGGTAGTTGTAGTTGGTAGTTGCAGTTGGTAGTTGCAGTTGGTAGTTGCAGTTGGTAGTTGTAATTGTAGTTGTTGTTGTAGTTGTAGTTGTAGTTGTAGTTGTAGTTGTAGTTGTAGTTGGTAGTTGTAGTTGGTAGTTGTAGTTGGTAGTTGTAGTTGGTAGCTGTAGTTGGTAGTTGTAGTTGGTAGTTGTACTTGGTAGGTGTAGTTGGTAGTTGTAGTTGGTAGTTGTAGTTGGTAGTTGTAGTTGGTAGTTGCAGTTGGTAGTTGCAGTTGGTAGTTGCAGTTGGTAGTTGTAGTTGGTAGTTGCAGTTGGTAGTTGCAGTTGGTAGCTGTAGTTTGTAGTTGTAGTTGGTAGTTGTAGTTGGTAGTTGTAGTTGGTAGTTGTAGTTGGTAGTTGTAGTTGGTAGTTGTAGTTGGTAGTTGTAGTTGGTAGTTGTAGTTGGTAGTTGTAGCTGGTAGTTGTAGTTGGTAGTTGTAGTTGGTAGTTGCAGTTGGTAGTTGTAGTTGGTAGTTGTAGTTGGTAGTTGTAGTTGGTAGTTGTAGTTGGTAGTTGTAGCTGGTAGTTGTAGTTGGTAGTTGTAGTTGTAGTTGTAGTTGGTAGTTGTAGTTGGTAGTTGTAGTTGGTAGTTGTAGTTGGTAGTTGTAGTTGGTAGTTGTAGTTGGTAGTTGTAGTTGGTAGTTGTACTTGGTAGTTGTAGTTGGTAGTTGTAGTTGGTAGTTCCATTTGTAGTTGTAGTTGTAGTTGTAGTTGAAGTTGTAGTTGTTGTTGTAGTTGTAGTTGTAGTTGTAGTTGTAGTTGTAGTTGTAGTTGTAGTTGTAGTTGTAGTTGTAGTTGTAGTTGTAGTTGTAGTTGTAGTTGTAGTTGTTTTTGTTGTTGTTGTTGTTGTAGTTGTTGTTGTTGTAGTTGTTGTTGTTGTAGTTGTTGTTGTTATTGTACTTGCTGTTTTGTCGTTGTCGTTGTTGTCGTTGTTGTCGTTGCAGTCGTTGTTGTCGTTGTTGTCGTTGTTGCCGTTGTTGTCGTTGCTGTCGTTGCTATCGTTGCTGTCGTTGCTGTCGTTGCTGTCGTTGCTGCCGTTGTTGCCGTTGTTGCCGTTGTTGCCGTTTTTGTCGTTGTTGTCGTTGTTGTCGTTGTTGTGGTTGTTGTCGTTGTTGTCGTTGTTTTCGTTGTTTTCGTTGTTGTCGTTGTTGTCGTTGTTGTCGTTGTTGTCGTTGTTGTCGTTGTTGTCGTTGTTGTCGTTGTTGTCGTTGTTATCGTTGTTGTCGTTGTTATCGTTGTTGTCGTTGTTGTCGTTGTTGTCGTTGTTGTCGTTGTTGTCGTTGTTGTCGTTGTCGTTATTGTAGTTGTTGTCGTTGTTGTCGTCGTTGTCGTCGTTGTCGTCGTTGTCGTCGTTGTCGTCGTTGTCGTCGTTGACGTCGTTGTCGTCGTTGTCGTCGTTGTTGTTGTTGTTGTTGTTGTTGTTGTTGTAGTTGTAGTTGTTGTTGTAGTTGTTGTTGTTGTAGTTGTAGTTGTAGTTGTAGTTGTAGTTGTTGTAGTTGTTGTTGTAGTTGTAGTTGTTGTTGTAGTTGTAGTTGTAGTGGTAGTTGCAGTTGTAGTTGTAGTTGTAGTTGTAGTTGTAGTTGTTGTTGTAGTTGTTGTTGTAGTTGTTGTTGTAGTTGTAGTTGTAGTTGCAGTTGTAGTTGTAGTTGTATTTGTAGTTGTATTTGTAGTTGTAGTTGTAATTGTAGTTGTAGTTGTAGTTGTAGTTGTAGTTGTAGTTGTATTTGTTGTTGTAGTTGTAGTTGTAGTAGTAGTTGTAGTTGTAGTTGTAGTTGGTAGTTGTAGTTGGTAGTTGTAGTTGGTAGTTGTAGTTGGTAGTTGTAGTTGGTAGTTGTAGTTGGTAGTTGCAGTTGGTAGCTGTAGTTGGTAGTTGTAGTTGGTAGTTGTAGTTGGTAGTTGTAGTTGGTAGTTGTAGTTGTAGTTGTTGTTGTAGTTGTAGTTGTAGTTGTAGTAGTAGTTGTAGTTGTAGTTGTAGTTGGTAGTTGTAGTTGTAGTTGTAGTTGTAGTTGTAGTTGTATTTGTTGTTGTAGTTGTAGTTGTAGTAGTAGTTGTAGTTGTAGTTGTAGTTGGTAGTTGTAGTTGGTAGTTGTAGTTGGTAGTTGTAGTTGGTAGTTGTAGTTGGTAGCTGTAGTTGGTAGTTGTAGTTGGTAGTTGTAGTTGGTAGTTGTAGTTGGTAGTTGTAGTTGGTAGTTGCAGTTGGTAGTTGCAGTTGGTAGTTGCAGTTGGTAGTTGTAATTGTAGTTGTTGTTGTAGTTGTAGTTGTAGTTGTAGTTGTAGTTGTAGTTGTAGTTGGTAGTTGTAGTTGGTAGTTGTAGTTGGTAGTTGTAGTTGGTAGCTGTAGTTGGTAGTTGTAGTTGGTAGTTGTACTTGGTAGGTGTAGTTGGTAGTTGTAGTTGGTAGTTGTAGTTGGTAGTTGTAGTTGGTAGTTGTAGTTGGTAGTTGTAGTTGGTAGTTGTAGTTGGTAGTTGTAGCTGGCAGTTGTAGCTGGCAGTTGTAGCTGGCTGTTGTAGCTGGCAGTTGTAGCTGGCAGTTGTAGCTGGCAGTTGTAGCTGGTAGTTGTAGTTGGTAGTTGTAGTTGGTAGTTGTAGTTGGTAGTTGTAGTTGGTAGTTGTAGTTTGTAGTTGTAGTTGGTAGTTGTAGTTGGTAGATGTATTTGGTAGTTGTAGTTGGTCGTTGGAGTTGGTAGTTGCAGTTGGTAGTTGCAGTTGGTAGTTGTAGTTGTTGTTGTAGTTGGTAGTTGTAGTTGTAGTTGTAGTTGTAGTTGTTGTTGTAGTTGGTAGTTGTAGTTGGTAGTTGTAGTTGGTAGTTGTAGTTGGTAGTTGTAGTTGGTAGTTCTAGTTGATTTGTGGTAGTTGGTAGTTGCAGTTGGTAGTTGCAGTTGGTAGTTGTAGTTCCAGTTGGTAGTTGTAGTTGTTGTTGTTTTTGTAGTTGTTGTTGTTGCAGTTGTTGTTGTTGTTGTAGTTGTTGTTGTTGTTGTAGTTGTTGTTGTTGTTGTAGTTGTAGTTGCAGTTGGTAGTTTTAGTTGGTAGTTGTAGTTGGTAGTTGTAATTGCAGTTGTTGTTGTAGTTGTAGTTGTAGTTGTAGTTGTAGTTGTAGTTGTAGTTGTAGTTGTAGTTGGTAGTTGTAGTTGGTAGTTGTAGTTGGTAGTTGTAGTTGGTAGCTGTAGTTGGTAGTTGTAGTTGGTAGTTGTACTTGGTAGGTGTAGTTGGTAGTTGTAGTTGGTAGTTGTAGTTGGTAGTTGTAGTTGGTAGTTGCAGTTGGTAGTTGCAGTTGGTAGCTGTAGTTTGTAGTTGTAGTTGGTAGTTGTAGTTGGTAGTTGTAGTTGGTAGTTGTAGTTGGTAGTTGTAGTTGCTAGTTGTAGTTGGTAGTTGTAGTTGGTAGTTGTAGTTGGTAGTTGTAGTTGGTAGTTGTAGTTGGTAGTTGTAGTTGGTAGTTGTAGTTGGTAGCTGTAGTTGGTAGTTGTAGTTGGTAGTTGTACTTGGTAGGTGTAGTTGGTAGTTGTAGTTGGTAGTTGTAGTTGGTAGTTGTAGTTGGTAGTTGCAGTTGGTAGTTGCAGTTGGTAGCTGTAGTTTGTAGTTGTAGTTGGTAGTTGTAGTTGGTAGTTGTAGTTGGTAGTTGTAGTTGGTAGTTGTAGTTGCTAGTTGTAGTTGGTAGTTGTAGTTGGTAGTTGTAGTTGTAGTCGTAGTTGTAGTTGTAGTTGTAGATGTAGTTGTAGTTGGTAGTTATAGTTGGTAGTTGTAGTTGGTAGTTGGTAGTTGTAGTTGTAGTTGTAGTTGGTAGTTGTAGTTGGTAGTTGTAGTTGGTAGTTGTAGTTGGTAGTTGTAGTTGGTAGTTGTAGTTGGTAGTTGTAGTTGGTAGTTGTAGTTGGTAGTTGTAGTTGGTAGCTGTAGTTGGTAGTTGTAGTTGGTAGTTGTACTTGGTAGGTGTAGTTGGTAGTTGTAGTTGGTAGTTGTAGTTGGTAGTTGTAGTTGGTAGTTGCAGTTGGTAGTTGCAGTTGGTAGCTGTAGTTTGTAGTTGTAGTTGGTAGTTGTAGTTGGTAGTTGTAGTTGGTAGTTGTAGTTGGTAGTTGTAGTTGCTAGTTGTAGTTGGTAGTTGTAGTTGGTAGTTGTAGTTGGTAGTTGTAGCTGGTAGTTGTAGTTGGTAGTTGTAGTTGGTCGTTGCAGTTGGTAGTTGTAGTTGGTAGTTGTAGTTGGTAGTTGTAGTTGGTAGTTGTAGTTGGTAGTTGTAGTTGGTAGTTGTAGTTGGTAGTTGTAGTTGTAGTTGTAGTTGGTAGTTGTAGTTGGTAGTTGTAGTTGGTAGTTGTAGTTGGTAGTTGTAGTTGGTAGTTGTAGTTGGTAGTTGTACTTGGTAGTTGTAGTTGGTAGTTGTAGTTGGTAGTTGTAGTTGGTAGTTGTAGTTGGTAGTTGTAGTTGCTAGTTGTAGTTGGTAGTTGTAGTTGGTAGTTGTAGTTGGTAGTTGTAGCTGGTAGTTGTAGTTGGTAGTTGTAGTTGGTAGTTGCAGTTGGTAGTTGTAGTTGGTAGTTGTAGTTGGTAGTTGTAGTTGGTAGTTGTAGTTGTAGTTGTAGTTGGTAGTTGTAGTTGGTAGTTGTAGTTGGTAGTTGGAGTTGGTAGTTGCAGTTGGTAGTTGCAGTTGGTGGTTGCAGTTGGTAGTTGCAGTTGGTAGTTGCAGTTGGTAGTTGCAGTTGGTAGTTGCTGTTAGTGGTTGCAGTTGGTAGTTGCAGTTGGTAGTTGCAGTTGGTAGTTGCAGTTGGTAGTTGCAGTTGGTAGTTGTAGTTCGTAGTTGTAGTTGGTAGTTGTAGTTGGTAGTTGTAGTTGGTAGTTGTAGTTGGTAGTTGCAGTTGGTAGTTGCAGTTGGTAGTTGCAGTTGGTAGTTGTAGTTGTTGTTGTAGTTGGTAGTTGTAGTTGTAGTTGTAGTTGTAGTTGTAGTTGTTGTTGTAGTTGGTAGTTGTAGTTGGTAGTTGTAGTTGGTAGTTGTAGTTGGTAGTTGTAGTTGGTAGTTGTAGTTGGTAGTTGTAGTTGTAGTTGTAGTTGGTAGTTGTAGTTGGTAGTTGTAGTTGGTAGTTGTAGTTGGTAGCTGTAGTTGTAGCTGTAGTTGATAGTTGTAGTTGGTAGTTGTAGTTGGTAGTTGTAGTTGGTAGTTGTAGTTGGTAGTTGTAGTTGGTAGTTGTAGTTGGTAGTTGTAGTTGGTAGTTGTAGTTGTAGTTGTAGTTGTAGTTGGTAGTTGTAGTTGGTAGTTGTAGTTGGTAGTTGGAGTTGGTAGTTGGAGTTGGTAGTTGCAGTTGGTAGTTGCAGTTGGTAGTTGTAGTTGGTAGTTGTAGTTGGTAGTTGTAGTTGGTAGTTGTAGTTGGTAGTTGTAGTTGGTAGTTGTAGTTGGTAGTTGTAGTTGGTAGTTGCAGTTGGTAGTTGTAGTTGGTAGTTGTAGTTGGTAGTTGTAGTTGGTAGTTGTAGTTGGTAGTTGTAGCTGGCAGTTGTAGCTGGCAGTTGTAGCTGGCTGTTGTAGCTGGCTGTTGTAGCTGGCAGTTGTAGCTGGCAGTTGTAGCTGGTAGTTGTAGTTGGTAGTTGTAGTTGGTAGTTGTAGTTGGTAGTTGTAGTTGGTAGTTGTAGTTTGTAGTTGTAGTTGGTAGTTGTAGTTGGTAGATGTATTTGGTAGATGTATTTGGTAGTTGTAGTTGGTCGTTGGAGTTGGTAGTTGCAGTTGGTAGTTGCAGTTGGTAGTTGTAGTTGTTGTTGTAGTTGGTAGTTGTAGTTGTAGTTGTAGTTGTAGTTGTAGTTGTAGTTGTTGTTGTAGTTGGTAGTTGTAGTTGGTAGTTGTAGTTGGTAGTTGTAGTTGGTAGTTGTAGTTGGTAGTTCTAGTTGGTTTGTTGTAGTTGGCAGTTGCAGTTGGTAGTTGCAGTTGGTAGTTGCAGTTGGTAGTTGTAGTTGGTAGTTGCAGTTGGTAGTTGCAGTTGGTAGTTGCAGTTGGTAGTTGCAGTTGGTAGTTGCAGTTGGTAGTTGCAGTTGGTACTTGCAGTTGGTAGTTGTAGTTGGTAGTTGTAGTTGGTAGTTGTAGTTGGTTTGTTGTAGTTGGTTTGTTGTAGTTGGTAGTTGTAGTTGGTAGTTGTAGTTGGTAGTTGTAGTTGGTAGTTGTAGTTGGTAGTTGTAGTTGGTAGTTGTAGTTGGTAGTTGAAGTTGGTAGTTGTAGCTGGCTGTTGTAGCTGGCTGTTGTAGCTGGCAGTTGTAGCTGGCAGTTGTAGCTGGCAGTTGTAGCTTGCAGTTGTAGCTGGCAGTTGTAGCTGGCAGTTGTAACTGGCATTTGTAGCTGGCAGTTGTAGCTGGCAGTTGTAGCTGGCTGTTGTAGCTGGCAGTTGTAGCTGGCAGTTGTAGCTGGCAGTTGTAGCTGGCAGTTGTAGCTCGTAGTTGTAGTTGGCAGTTGTAGTTGGTAGTTGCAGTTGGTAGTTGTAGTTTGTAGTTGTAGTTGGTAGTTGTAGTTGGTAGTTGTAGTTGGTAGATGTATTTGGTAGTTGTAGTTGGTCGTTGGAGTTGGTAGTTGCAGTTGGTAGTCGCAGTTGGTAGTTGCAGTTGGTAGTTGCAGGTGGTAGTTGCAGTTGGTAGTTGTAGTTGGTAGTTGTAGTTGGTAGTTGTAGTTGGTAGTTGTAGTTGGTAGTTGTAGTTGGTAGTTGTAGTTGGTAGTTGTAGTTGGTAGTTGTAGTTGTAGTTGTAGTTGTAGTTGTTGTTGTAGTTGTAGTTGTAGTTGTAGTTGTAGTTGTAGTTGTAGTTGTAGTTGTAGTTGTAGTTGTAGTTGTAGTTGTAGTTGTAGTTGTAGTTGTAGTTGTAGTTGTAGTTGTAGTTGTTGTTGTTGCTGTTGTTGTTGTTGTTGTTGTTATTGTTGTAGTTGTTGTTGTGGTTGTAGTTGTTGGTGTGTCGTTGTCGTTGTCGTTGTCGTTGTTGTTGTCGTTGTTGTCGTTGTTGTCGTTGTTGTCGTTGCTGTCGTTGTTGTCGTTGTTGTCGTTGCTGTCGTTGCTGTCGTTGCTTTCGTTGCTGTCGTTGCTGTCGTTGTTGTCGTTGTTGTCGTTGTTGCCGTTGTTGCCGTGGTTGTCGTTGTTGTCGTTGTTGTCGTTGTTGTCGTTGTTGTCGTTGTTGTCGTTGTTGTCGTTGTTGTTATTGTAGTTGTTCTCGTTGTTGTCGTCGTTGTCGTCGTTGTCGTCGTTGTCGTCGTTGTTCTCGTTGTTGTTGTTGTTGTCGTTGTTGTCGTTGTTGTTGTTGTTGCTGTTGTTGTTGTAGTTGTAGTTGTTGTTGTAGTTGTTGTTGTTGTTGTAGTTGTAGTTGTAGTTGTAGTTGTAGTTGTTGTTGTTGTTGTAGTTGTAGTTGTAGTAGTAGTTGTAGTTGTAGGTGTAGTTGTAGTTGTAGTTGTAGTTGTAGTTGTTGTTGTAGTTGTTGTTGTAGTTGTAGTTGTAGTTGTAGTTGCAGTTGTAGTTGTAGTTGTAGTCGTAGTTGTAGTCGTAGTTGTAGTTGTAGTTGTAGATGTAGTTGTAGTTGGTAGTTATAGTTGGTAGTTGTAGTTGGTAGTTGGTAGTTGTAGTTGTAGTTGTAGTTGGTAGTTGTAGTTGGTAGTTGTAGTTGGTAGTTGTAGTTGGTAGTTGTAGTTGGTAGTTGTAGTTGGTAGTTGTAGTTGGTAGTTGTAGTTGTAGTTGTAGTTGTAGTTGATAGTTGTAGTTGGTAGTTGTAGTTGGTAGTCGTAGTTGGTAGTTGTAGTTGGTAGTTGTAGTAGGTAGTTGTAGTTCGTAGTTGTAGTTGGTAGTTGTTGTTGGTAGTTGTAGTTGGTAGTTGTAGTTGGTAGTTGTAGTTGGTAGTTGTAGTTGGTAGTTGCAGTTGTAGTTGTAGTTGTAGTCGTAGTTGTAGTCGTAGTTGTAGTTGTAGTTGTAGATGTAGTTGTAGTTGGTAGTTATAGTTGGTAGTTGTAGTTGGTAGTTGGTAGTTGTAGTTGTAGTTGTAGTTGGTAGTTGTAGTTGGTAGTTGTAGTTGGTAGTTGTAGTTGGTAGTTGTAGTTGGTAGTTGTAGTTGGTAGTTGTAGTTGGTAGTTGTAGTTGTAGTTGTAGTTGTAGTTGATAGTTGTAGTTGGTAGTTGTAGTTGGTAGTCGTAGTTGGTAGTTGTAGTTGGTAGTTGTAGTTGGTAGTTGTAGTTGGTAGTTGTAGTTGGTAGTTGTAGTTTGTAGTTGTAGTTGGTAGTTGTAGATGGTAGTTGTAGTTGGTAGTTGTAGTTGGTAGTTGTAGTTGGTAGTTGTAGTTGGCAGTTGTAGTTGGTAGTTGTAGTTGGTAGTTGTAGTTGGTAGTTGTAGTTGTAGCTGTAGTTGATAGTTGTAGTCGTAGTTGTAGTCGTAGTTGTAGTTGTAGTTGTAGATGTAGTTGTAGTTGGTAGTTATAGTTGGTAGTTGTAGTTGGTAGTTGGTAGTTGTAGTTGTAGTTGTAGTTGGTAGTTGTAGTTTGTAGTTGTAGTTGGTAGTTGTAGTTGGTAGTTGTAGTTGGTAGATGTATTTGGTAGTTGTAGTTGGTCGTTGGAGTTGGTAGTTGCAGTTGGTAGTCGCAGTTGGTAGTTGCAGTTGGTAGTTGCAGGTGGTAGTTGCAGTTGGTAGTTGTAGTTGGTAGTTGTAGTTGGTAGTTGTAGTTGGTAGTTGTAGTTGGTAGTTGTAGTTGGTAGTTGTAGTTGGTAGTTGTAGTTGGTAGTTGTAGTTGTAGTTGTAGTTGTAGTTGTTGTTGTAGTTGTAGTGGTAGTTGTAGTTGTAGTTGTAGTTGTAGTTGTAGTTGTAGTTGTAGTTGTAGTTGTAGTTGTAGTTGTAGTTGTAGTTGTTGTTGTTGCTGTTGTTGTTGTTGTTGTTGTTATTGTTGTAGTTGTTGTTGTGGTTGTAGTTGTTGGTGTGTCGTTGTCGTTGTCGTTGTCGTTGTTGTTGTCGTTGTTGTCGTTGTTGTCGTTGTTGTCGTTGCTGTCGTTGTTGTCGTTGTTGTCGTTGCTGTCGTTGCTGTCGTTGCTTTCGTTGCTGTCGTTGCTGTCGTTGTTGTCGTTGTTGTCGTTGTTGCCGTTGTTGCCGTGGTTGTCGTTGTTGTCGTTGTTGTCGTTGTTGTCGTTGTTGTCGTTGTTGTCGTTGTTGTCGTTGTTGTTATTGTAGTTGTTCTCGTTGTTGTCGTCGTTGTCGTCGTTGTCGTCGTTGTCGTCGTTGTTCTCGTTGTTGTTGTTGTTGTCGTTGTTGTCGTTGTTGTTGTTGTTGCTGTTGTTGTTGTAGTTGTAGTTGTTGTTGTAGTTGTTGTTGTTGTTGTAGTTGTAGTTGTAGTTGTAGTTGTAGTTGTAGTTGTTGTTGTTGTTGTAGTTGTAGTTGTAGTAGTAGTTGTAGTTGTAGGTGTAGTTGTAGTTGTAGTTGTAGTTGTAGTTGTTGTTGTAGTTGTTGTTGTAGTTGTTGTTGTAGTTGTAGTTGTAGTTGTAGTTGCAGTTGTAGTTGTAGTTGTAGTTGTAGTTGTAGTCGTAGTTGTAGTTGTAGTTGTAGATGTAGTTGTAGTTGGTAGTTGTAGTTGGTAGTTGTAGTTGGTAGTTGGTAGTTGTAGTTGTAGTTTTAGTTGGTAGTTGTAGTTGGTAGTTGTAGTTGGTAGTTGTAGTTGGTAGTTGTAGTTGGTAGTTGTAGTTGGTAGTTGTAGTTGGTAGTTGTAGTTGTAGTTGTAGTTGTAGTTGATAGTTGTAGTTGGTAGTTGTAGTTGGTAGTCGTAGTTGGTAGTTGTAGTTGGTAGTTGTAGTTGGTAGTTGTAGTTCGTAGTTGTAGTTGGTAGTTGTTGTTGGTAGTTGTAGTTGGTAGTTGTAGTTGGTAGTTGTAGTTGGTAGTTGTAGTTGGTAGTTGTAGTTGGTAGTTGTAGTTGGTAGTTGTAGTTGGTAGTTGTAGTTTGTAGTTGTAGTTGGTAGTTGTAGATGGTAGTTGTAGTTGGTAGTTGTAGTTGGTAGTTGTAGTTGGTAGTTGTAGTTGGTAGTTGTAGTTGGCAGTTGTAGTTGGTAGTTGTAGTTGGTAGTTGTAGTTGGTAGTTGTAGTTGTAGCTGTAGTTGATAGTTGTAGTTGGTAGTTGTAGTTGGTAGTTGTAGTTGGTAGTTGTAGTTGGTAGTTGGAGTTGGTAGTTGCAGTTGGTAGTTGCAGTTAGTAGTTGCAGTTGGTAGTTGTAGTTGGTAGTTGTAGTTGGTAGTTGTAGTTGGTAGTTGTAGTTGGTAGTTGTAGTTGGTAGTTGTAGTTGGTAGTTGTAGTTGGTAGTTGTAGTTGGTAGTTGTAGTTGGTAGTTGTAGTTGGTAGTTGTAGTTGGTAGTTGCAGTTGGTAGTTGTAGTTGGTAGTTGTAGTTGGTAGTTGTAGTTGGTAGTTGTAGTTGGTAGTTGTAGCTGGCAGTTGTAGCTGGCAGTTGTAGCTGGCTGTTGTAGCTGGCAGTTGTAGCTGGCAGTTGTAGCTGGCAGTTGTAGCTGGTAGTTGTAGTTGGTAGTTGTAGTTGGTAGTTGTAGTTGGTAGTTGTAGTTGGTAGTTGTAGTTTGTAGTTGTAGTTGGTAGTTGTAGTTGGTAGATGTATTTGGTAGTTGTAGTTGGTCGTTGGAGTTGGTAGTTGCAGTTGGTAGTTGCAGTTGGTAGTTGTAGTTGTTGTTGTAGTTGGTAGTTGTAGTTGTAGTTGTAGTTGTAGTTGTTGTTGTAGTTGGTAGTTGTAGTTGGTAGTTGTAGTTGGTAGTTGTAGTTGGTAGTTGTAGTTGGTAGTTCTAGTTGATTTGTGGTAGTTGGTAGTTGCAGTTGGTAGTTGCAGTTGGTAGTTGTAGTTCCAGTTGGTAGTTGTAGTTGTTGTTGTTTTTGTAGTTGTTGTTGTTGCAGTTGTTGTTGTTGTTGTAGTTGTTGTTGTTGTTGTAGTTGTTGTTGTTGTTGTAGTTGTAGTTGCAGTTGGTAGTTTTAGTTGGTAGTTGTAGTTGGTAGTTGTAATTGCAGTTGTTGTTGTAGTTGTAGTTGTAGTTGTAGTTGTAGTTGTAGTTGTAGTTGTAGTTGTAGTTGGTAGTTGTAGTTGGTAGTTGTAGTTGGTAGTTGTAGTTGGTAGCTGTAGTTGGTAGTTGTAGTTGGTAGTTGTACTTGGTAGGTGTAGTTGGTAGTTGTAGTTGGTAGTTGTAGTTGGTAGTTGTAGTTGGTAGTTGTAGTTGTTAGTTGCAGTTGGTAGTTGCAGTTGGTAGCTGTAGTTTGTAGTTGTAGTTGGTAGTTGTAGTTGGTAGTTGTAGTTGGTAGTTGTAGTTGGTAGTTGTAGTTGCTAGTTGTAGTTGGTAGTTGTAGTTGGTAGTTGTAGTTGGTAGTTGTAGCTGGTAGTTGTAGTTGGTAGTTGTAGTTGGTAGTTGCAGTTGGTAGTTGTAGTTGGTAGTTGTAGTTGGTAGTTGTAGTTGGTAGTTGTAGTTGGTAGTTGTAGTTGGTAGTTGTAGTTGGTAGTTGTAGTTGTAGTTGTAGTTGGTAGTTGTAGTTGGTAGTTGTAGTTGGTAGTTGTAGTTGGTAGTTGTAGTTGGTAGTTGTAGTTGGTAGTTGTAGTTGGTAGTTGTAGTTGTAGTTGTAGTTGTAGTTGTAGTTGATAGTTGTAGTTGGTAGTTGTAGTTGGTAGTCGTAGTTGGTAGTTGTAGTTGGTATTTGTAGTTGGTAGTTGTAGTTCGTAGTTGTAGTTGGTAGTTGTTGTTGGTAGTTGTAGTTGGTAGTTGTAGTTGGTAGTTGTAGTTGGTAGTTGTAGTTGGTAGTTGTAGTTGGTAGTTGGTAGTTGTAGTTGTAGTTGGTAGTTGTAGTTGGTAGTTGTAGTTGGTAGTTGTAGTTGGTAGTTGTAGTTGGTAGTTGTAGTTGGTAGTTGTAGTTGGTAGTTGTAGTTGTAGTTGTAGTTGTAGTTGATAGTTGTAGTTGGTGGTTGTAGTTGGTAGTCGTAGTTGGTAGTTGTAGTTGGTAGTTGTAGTTGGTAGTTGTAGTTCGTAGTTGTAGTTGGTAGTTGTTGTTGGTAGTTGTAGTTGGTAGTTGTAGTTGGTAGTTGTAGTTGGTAGTTGTAGTTGGTAGTTGTAGTTGGTAGTTGTAGTTGGTAGTTGTAGTTGGTAGTTGTAGTTGGTAGTTGTTGTTGGTAGTTGTAGTTGGTAGTTGCAGTTGGTAGTTGTACTTGGTAGTTGTAGATGGTAGTTGTAGTTGGTAGTTGTAGTTGGTAGTTGTAGCTGGCAGTTGTAGCTGGCAGTTGTAGCTGGCTGTTGTAGCTGGCAGTTGTAGCTGGCAGTTGTAGCTGGCAGTTGTAGCTGGTAGTTGTAGTTGGTAGTTGTAGTTGGTAGTTGTAGTTGGTAGTTGTAGTTGGTAGTTGTAGTTGTAGTTGTTGTTGTAGTTGTAGTTGTAGTTGTAGTTGTAGTTGTAGTTGTAGTTGTAGTTGTAGTTGGTAGTTGTAGTTGGTAGTTGTAGATGGTAGTTGTAGTTGGTAGTTGTAGTTGGTAGTTGTACTTGGTAGTTGTAGTTGGTAGTTGTAGTTGGTAGTTGTAGTTGGTAGTTGTAGTTGGTAGTTGTAGTTGGTAGTTGCAGTTGGTAGCTGTAGTTCGTAGTTGTAGTTGGTAGTTGTAGTTGGTAGTTGTAGTTGGTAGTTGCAGTTGGTAGTTGTAGTTGGTAGTTGTAGTTGGTAGTTGTAGTTGGTAGTTGTAGTTGGTAGTTGTAGCTGGTAGTTGTAGTTGGTAGTTGTAGTTGGTAGTTGTAGTTGGTAGTTGTAGCTGGCAGTTGTAGCTGGCTGTTGTAGCTGGCAGTTGTAGCTGGCAGTTGTAGCTGGCAGTTGTAGCTGGTAGTTGTAGTTGGTAGTTGTTGTTGGTAGTTGTAGTTGGTAGTTGTAGTTGGTAGTTGTAGTTTGTAGTTGTAGTTGGTAGTTGTAGTTGGTAGATGTATTTGGTAGTTGTAGTTGGTCGTTGCAGTTGGTAGTTGCAGTTGGTAGCTGTAGTTCGTAGTTGTAGTTGGTAGTTGTAGTTGGTAGTTGTAGTTGGTAGTTGTAGTTGGTAGTTGTAGTTGGTAGTTGTAGTTGGTAGTTGTAGTTGGTAGTTGTAGCTGGTAGTTGTAGTTGGTAGTTGTAGTTGGTAGTTGCAGTTGGTAGTTGTAGTTGGTAGTTGTAGTTGGCAGTTGTAGATGGTAGTTGTAGTTGGTAGTTGTAGTTGGTAGTTGTACTTGGTAGTTGTACTTGGTAGTTGTAGTTGGTAGTTGTAGTTGGTAGTTGTAGCTGGTAGTTGTAGTTGGTAGTTGTAGTTGGTAGTTGTAGTTGTAGTTGTTGTTGTAGTTGTAGTTGTAGTTGTAGTTGTAGTTGTAGTTGTAGTTGTAGTTGTAGTTGGTAGTTGTACTTGGTAGTTGTAGTTGGTAGTTGTAGTTGGTAGTTGTAGTTGGTAGTTGTAGTTGGTAGTTGTAGTTGGTAGTTGTAGTTGGTAGTTGTAGTTGGTAGTTGTACTTGGTAGTTGTAGTTGGTAGTTGTAGTTGGTAGTTGTAGTTGGCAGTTGTAGATGGTAGTTGTAGTTGGTAGTTGTAGTTGGTAGTTGTACTTGGTAGTTGTACTTGGTAGTTGTAGTTGGTAGTTGTAGTTGGTAGTTGTAGTTGGTAGTTGTAGTTGGTAGTTGTAGTTGGTAGTTGTAGTTGGTAGTTGCAGTTGGTAGCTGTAGTTCGTAGTTGTAGTTGGTAGTTGTAGTTGGTAGTTGTAGTTCGTAGTTGTAGTTGGTAGTTGTAGTTGGTAGTTGTAGTTGGTAGTTGCAGTTGGTAGTTGCAGCTGGTAGTTGCAGTTGGTAGTTGCAGTTGGTAGTTGTAGTTGGTAGTTGTAGTTGGTAGTTGTACTTGGTTTGTTGTAGTTGGTAGTTGAAGTTGGTGGTTGTAGCTGGCAGTTGTAGCTTTCAGTTGTAGCTGGCAGTTGTAGCTGGCAGTTGTAGCTGGCAGTTGTAGCTGGCAGTTGTAGCTGGCAGTTGTAGCTGGCTGTTGTAGTTGGTAGTTGTAGTTGGTAGTTGTAGTTGGTAGTTGTAGCTGGTAGTTGTAGTTGGTAGTTGTAGTTGGTAGTTGTAGTTGGTAGTTGTAGTTGGTAGTTGTAGTTGGTAGTTGTACTTGGTAGTTGTAGTTGGTAGTTGTAGTTGGTAGTTGTAGTTGGTAGTTGTAGTTGGTAGTTGTAGTTGGTAGTTGTAGTTGTAGTTGTAGTTGTAGTTGGTAGTTGTAGTTGGTAGTTGTAGTTGGTAGTTGGAGTTGGTAGTTGCAGTTGGTAGTTGCAGTTGGTGGTTGCAGTTGGTAGTTGCAGTTGGTAGTTGCAGTTGGTAGTTGCAGTTGGTAGTTGCTGTTGGTGGTTGCAGATGGTAGTTGCAGTTGGTAGTTGCAGTTGGTAGTTGCAGGTGGTAGTTGCAGTTGGTAGTTGCAGTTGGTAGTGGTAGTTGGTAGTTGTACTTGGTAGTTGTAGTTGGTAGTTGTAGTTGGTAGTTGTAGTTGGTAGTTGTAGTTGGTAGTTGTTGTTGGTAGTTGTAGTTGGTAGTTGCAGTTGGTAGTTGTAGTTGGTAGTTGTAGATGGTAGTTGTAGTTGGTAGTTGTAGTTGGTAGTTGTACTTGGTAGTTGTAGTTGGTAGTTGTAGTTGGTAGTTGTAGATGGTAGTTGTAGTTGGTAGTTGTAGTTGGTAGTTGTACTTGGTAGTTGTACTTGGTAGTTGTAGTTGGTAGTTGTAGTTGGTAGTTGTAGTTGGTAGTTGTAGTTGGTAGTTGTAGTTGGTAGTTGTAGTTGGTAGTTGCAGTTGGTAGCTGTAGTTCGTAGTTGTAGTTGGTAGTTGTAGTTGGTAGTTGTAGTTCGTAGTTGTAGTTGGTAGTTGTAGTTGGTAGTTGTAGTTGGTAGTTGCAGTTGGTAGTTGCAGCTGGTAGTTGCAGTTGGTAGTTGCAGTTGGTAGTTGTAGTTGGTAGTTGTAGTTGGTAGTTGTACTTGGTTTGTTGTAGTTGGTAGTTGAAGTTGGTGGTTGTAGCTGGCAGTTGTAGCTTTCAGTTGTAGCTGGCAGTTGTAGCTGGCAGTTGTAGCTGGCAGTTGTAGCTGGCAGTTGTAGCTGGCAGTTGTAGCTGGCAGTTGTAGCTGGCTGTTGTAGTTGGTAGTTGTAGTTGGTAGTTGTAGTTGGTAGTTGTAGTTGGTAGTTGCAGTTGGTAGTTGTAGTTGGTAGTTGTAGTTGGTAGTTGTAGTTGGTAGTTGTAGTTGGTAGTTGTAGCTGGCAGTTGTAGCTGGCAGTTGTAGCTGGCTGTTGTAGCTGGCAGTTGTAGCTGGCAGTTGTAGCTGGCAGTTGTAGCTGGTAGTTGTAGTTGGTAGTTGTAGTTGGTAGTTGTAGTTGGTAGTTGTAGTTGGTAGTTGTAGTTTGTAGTTGTAGTTGGTAGTTGTAGTTGGTAGATGTATTTGGTAGTTGTAGTTGGTCGTTGGAGTTGGTAGTTGCAGTTGGTAGTTGCAGTTGGTAGTTGTAGTTGTTGTTGTAGTTGGTAGTTGTAGTTGTAGTTGTAGTTGTAGTTGTTGTTGTAGTTGGTAGTTGTAGTTGGTAGTTGTAGTTGGTAGTTGTAGTTGGTAGTTGTAGTTGGTAGTTGTAGTTGGTAGTTCTAGTTGATTTGTGGTAGTTGGTAGTTGCAGTTGGTAGTTGCAGTTGGTAGTTGTAGTTCCAGTTGGTAGTTGTAGTTGTTGTTGTTTTTGTAGTTGTTGTTGTTGCAGTTGTTGTTGTTGTTGTAGTTGTTGTTGTTGTTGTAGTTGTTGTTGTTGTTGTAGTTGTAGTTGCAGTTGGTAGTTTTAGTTGGTAGTTGTAGTTGGTAGTTGTAATTGCAGTTGTTGTTGTAGTTGTAGTTGTAGTTGTAGTTGTAGTTGTAGTTGTAGTTGTAGTTGTAGTTGGTAGTTGTAGTTGGTAGTTGTAGTTGGTAGTTGTAGTTGGTAGCTGTAGTTGGTAGTTGTAGTTGGTAGTTGTACTTGGTAGGTGTAGTTGGTAGTTGTAGTTGGTAGTTGTAGTTGGTAGTTGTAGTTGGTAGTTGTAGTTGTTAGTTGCAGTTGGTAGTTGCAGTTGGTAGCTGTAGTTTGTAGTTGTAGTTGGTAGTTGTAGTTGGTAGTTGTAGTTGGTAGTTGTAGTTGGTAGTTGTAGTTGCTAGTTGTAGTTGGTATTTGTAGTTGGTAGTTGTAGTTGGTAGTTGTAGCTGGTAGTTGTAGTTGGTAGTTGTAGTTGGTAGTTGCAGTTGGTAGTTGTAGTTGGTAGTTGTAGTTGGTAGTTGTAGTTGGTAGTTGTAGTTGGTAGTTGTAGTTGGTAGTTGTAGTTGGTAGTTGTAGTTGTAGTTGTAGTTGGTAGTTGTAGTTGGTAGTTGTAGTTGGTAGTTGTAGTTGGTAGTTGTAGTTGGTAGTTGTAGTTGGTAGTTGTAGTTGGTAGTTGTAGTTGTAGTTGTAGTTGTAGTTGTAGTTGATAGTTGTAGTTGGTAGTTGTAGTTGGTAGTCGTAGTTGGTAGTTGTAGTTGGTATTTGTAGTTGGTAGTTGTAGTTCGTAGTTGTAGTTGGTAGTTGTTGTTGGTAGTTGTAGTTGGTAGTTGTAGTTGGTAGTTGTAGTTGGTAGTTGTAGTTGGTAGTTGTAGTTGGTAGTTGGTAGTTGTAGTTGTAGTTGGTAGTTGTAGTTGGTAGTTGTAGTTGGTAGTTGTAGTTGGTAGTTGTAGTTGGTAGTTGTAGTTGGTAGTTGTAGTTGGTAGTTGTAGTTGTAGTTGTAGTTGTAGTTGATAGTTGTAGTTGGTAGTTGTAGTTGGTAGTCGTAGTTGGTAGTTGTAGTTGGTAGTTGTAGTTGGTAGTTGTAGTTCGTAGTTGTAGTTGGTAGTTGTTGTTGGTAGTTGTAGTTGGTAGTTGTAGTTGGTAGTTGTAGTTGGTAGTTGTAGTTGGTAGTTGTAGTTGGTAGTTGTAGTTGGTAGTTGTAGTTGGTAGTTGTAGTTGGTAGTTGTTGTTGGTAGTTGTAGTTGGTAGTTGCAGTTGGTAGTTGTACTTGGTAGTTGTAGATGGTAGTTGTAGTTGGTAGTTGTAGTTGGTAGTTGTAGCTGGCAGTTGTAGCTGGCAGTTGTAGCTGGCTGTTGTAGCTGGCAGTTGTAGCTGGCAGTTGTAGCTGGCAGTTGTAGCTGGTAGTTGTAGTTGGTAGTTGTAGTTGGTAGTTGTAGTTGGTAGTTGTAGTTGGTAGTTGTAGTTGTAGTTGTTGTTGTAGTTGTAGTTGTAGTTGTAGTTGTAGTTGTAGTTGTAGTTGTAGTTGTAGTTGGTAGTTGTAGTTGGTAGTTGTAGATGGTAGTTGTAGTTGGTAGTTGTAGTTGGTAGTTGTACTTGGTAGTTGTAGTTGGTAGTTGTAGTTGGTAGTTGTAGTTGGTAGTTGTAGTTGGTAGTTGTAGTTGGTAGTTGCAGTTGGTAGCTGTAGTTCGTAGTTGTAGTTGGTAGTTGTAGTTGGTAGTTGTAGTTGGTAGTTGCAGTTGGTAGTTGTAGTTGGTAGTTGTAGTTGGTAGTTGTAGTTGGTAGTTGTAGTTGGTAGTTGTAGCTGGTAGTTGTAGTTGGTAGTTGTAGTTGGTAGTTGTAGTTGGTAGTTGTAGCTGGCAGTTGTAGCTGGCTGTTGTGGCTGGCAGTTGTAGCTGGCAGTTGTAGCTGGCAGTTGTAGCTGGTAGTTGTAGTTGGTAGTTGTTGTTGGTAGTTGTAGTTGGTAGTTGTAGTTGGTAGTTGTAGTTTGTAGTTGTAGTTGGTAGTTGTAGTTGGTAGATGTATTTGGTAGTTGTAGTTGGTCGTTGCAGTTGGTAGTTGCAGTTGGTAGCTGTAGTTCGTAGTTGTAGTTGGTAGTTGTAGTTGGTAGTTGTAGTTGGTAGTTGTAGTTGGTAGTTGTAGTTGGTAGTTGTAGTTGGTAGTTGTAGTTGGTAGTTGTAGCTGGTAGTTGTAGTTGGTAGTTGTAGTTGGTAGTTGCAGTTGGTAGTTGTAGTTGGTAGTTGTAGTTGGCAGTTGTAGATGGTAGTTGTAGTTGGTAGTTGTAGTTGGTAGTTGTACTTGGTAGTTGTACTTGGTAGTTGTAGTTGGTAGTTGTAGTTGGTAGTTGTAGTTGGTAGTTGTAGTTGGTAGTTGTAGTTGGTAGTTGTAGTTGGTAGTTGCAGTTGGTAGCTGTAGTTCGTAGTTGTAGTTGGTAGTTGTAGTTGGTAGTTGTAGTTCGTAGTTGTAGTTGGTAGTTGTAGTTGGTAGTTGTAGTTGGTAGTTGTAGTTGGTAGTTGCAGTTGGTAGTTGCAGTTGGTAGTTGCAGTTGGTAGTTGCAGTTGGTAGTTGCAGTTGGTAGTTGCAGTTAGCAGTTGCTGTTGGTAGTTGCAGTTGGTAGTTGCAGTTGGTAGTTGCAGTTGGTAGTTGCAGCTGGTAGTTGCAGTTGGTAGTTGCAGTTGGTAGTTGTAGTTGGTAGTTGTAGTTGGTAGTTGTACTTGGTTTGTTGTAGTTGGTAGTTGAAGTTGGTGGTTGTAGCTGGCAGTTGTAGCTTTCAGTTGTAGCTGGCAGTTGTAGCTGGCAGTTGTAGCTGGCAGTTGTAGCTGGCAGTTGTAGCTGGCAGTTGTAGCTGGCTGTTGTAGTTGGTAGTTGTAGTTGGTAGTTGTAGTTGGTAGTTGTAGCTGGTAGTTGTAGTTGGTAGTTGTAGTTGGTAGTTGTAGTTGGTAGTTGTAGTTGGTAGTTGTAGTTGGTAGTTGTACTTGGTAGTTGTAGTTGGTAGTTGTAGTTGGTAGTTGTAGTTGGTAGTTGTAGTTGGTAGTTGTAGTTGGTAGTTGTAGTTGTAGTTGTAGTTGTAGTTGGTAGTTGTAGTTGGTAGTTGTAGTTGGTAGTTGGAGTTGGTAGTTGCAGTTGGTAGTTGCAGTTGGTGGTTGCAGTTGGTAGTTGCAGTTGGTAGTTGCAGTTGGTAGTTGCAGTTGGTAGTTGCTGTTGGTGGTTGCAGATGGTAGTTGCAGTTGGTAGTTGCAGTTGGTAGTTGCAGGTGGTAGTTGCAGTTGGTAGTTGCAGTTGGTAGTGGTAGTTGGTAGTTGTACTTGGTAGTTGTAGTTGGTAGTTGTAGTTGGTAGTTGTAGTTGGTAGTTGTAGTTGGTAGTTGTTGTTGGTAGTTGTAGTTGGTAGTTGCAGTTGGTAGTTGTAGTTGGTAGTTGTAGATGGTAGTTGTAGTTGGTAGTTGTAGTTGGTAGTTGTACTTGGTAGTTGTAGTTGGTAGTTGTAGTTGGTAGTTGTAGTTGGTAGTTGTAGTTGGTAGTTGTAGTTGGTAGTTGCAGTTGGTAGCTGTAGTTCGTAGTTGTAGTTGGTAGTTGTAGTTGGTAGTTGTAGTTGGTAGTTGTAGTTGGTAGTTGTAGTTGGTAGTTGTAGTTGGTAGTTGTAGTTGGTAGTTGTAGTTGGTAGTTGTAGTTTGTAGTTGTAGTTGGTAGTTGTAGTTGGTAGATGTATTTGGTAGTTGTAGTTGGTCGTTGGAGTTGGTAGTTGCAGTTGGTAGTTGCAGTTGGTAGTTGTAGTTGTTGTTGTAGTTGGTAGTTGTAGTTGTAGTTGTAGTTGTAGTTGTAGTTGTTGTTGTAGTTGGTAGTTGTAGTTGGTAGTTGTAGTTGGTAGTTGTAGTTGGTAGTTGTAGTTGGTTTGTTGTAGTTGGTAGTTGCAGTTGGTAGTTGCAGTTGGTAGTTGCAGTTGGTAGTTGTAGTTGGTAGTTGTAGTTTGTAGTTGTAGTTGGTAGTTGTAGTTGGTAGATGTATTTGGTAGTTGTAGTTGGTCGTTGGAGTTGGTAGTTGCAGTTGGTAGTTGCAGTTGGTAGTTGTAGTTGTTGTTGTAGTTGGTAGTTGTAGTTGTAGTTGTAGTTGTAGTTGTAGTTGTTGTTGTAGTTGGTAGTTGTAGTTGGTAGTTGCAGTTGGTAGTTGTAGTTGGTAGTTGTAGTTGGTAGTTGTAGTTGGTAGTTGTAGTTGGTAGTTGTAGTTGGTAGTTGTAGTTGGTAGTTGTAGTTGGTAGTTGTAGTTGGTAGTTGCAGTTGGTAGCTGTAGTTGGTAGTTGTAGTTGGTAGTTGTAGTTGGTAGTTGTAGTTGGTAGTTGTAGTTGTAGTTGTTGTTGTAGTTGTAGTTGTAGTTGTAGTTGTAGTTGTAGTTGTAGTTTGTAGTTGTAGTTGGTAGTTGTAGTTGGCTTGTTGTAGTTGGTAGTTGTAGTTGGTAGTTGTAGTTGGTAGTTGTAGTTGGTAGTTGTAGTTGGTAGTTGTAGTTGGTAGTTGTAGTTGGTTTGTTGTAGTTGGTAGTTGCAGTTGGTAGTTGCAGTTGGTAGTTGCAGTTGGTAGTTGTAGTTGGTAGTTGTAGTTGGTAGTTGTAGATGGTAGTTGTAGTTGGTAGTTGCAGTTGGTAGTTGTAGTTGGTAGTTGTAGTTGGTAGTTGTAGTTGGTAGTTGTAGTTTGTAGTTGCAGTTGGTAGTTGTAGTTGGTAGTTGCAGTTGGTAGTTGCAGTTGGTAGTTGCAGTTGGTAGTTGCAATTGGTACTTGCAGTTGGTAGTTGTAGTTGGTAGTTGTAGTTGGTAGTTGTAGTTGGTAGTTGTAGTTGGTAGTTGTAGTTGGTAGTTGTAGTTGGTAGTTGTAGTTGGTAGTTGAAGTTGGTAGTTGTAGCTGGCTGTTGTAGCTGGCAGTTGTAGCTGGCAGTTGTCGCTGGCAGTTGTAGCTTGCAGTTGTAGCTGGCAGTTGTAGCTGGCAGTTGTAACTGGCATTTGTAGCTGGCAGTTGTAGCTGGCAGTTGTAGCTGGCTGTTGTAGCTGGCAGTTGTAGCTGGCAGTTGTAGCTGGCAGTTGTAGCTGGTAGTTGTAGCTCGTAGTTGTAGTTGGTAGTTGTAGTTGGTAGTTGTAGTTGCTGGTTGTAGTTTGTAGTTGTAGTTGGTAGTTGTAGTTGGTAGTTGTAATTGGTAGATGTATTTGGTAGTTGTAGTTGGTCGTTGGAGTTGGTAGTTGCAGTTGGTAGTCGCAGTTGGTAGTTGCAGTTGGTAGTTGCAGGTGGTAGTTGCAGTTGGTAGTTGTAGTTGGTAGTTGTAGTTGGTAGTTGTAGTTGGTAGTTGTAGTTGGTAGTTGTAGTTGGTAGTTGTAGCTGGTAGTTGTAGTTGGTAGTTGTAGTTGGTAGTTGTAGTTGTAGTTGTAGTTGTAGCTGTTGTTGTAGTTGTAGTTGTAGTTGTAGTTGTAGTTGTAGTTGTAGTTGTAGTTGTAGTTGTAGTTGTAGTTGTAGTTGTAGTTGTAGTTGTAGTTGTAGTTGTAGTTGTAGTTGTAGTTGTAGTTGTAGTTGTTGTTGTTGCTGTTGTTGTTGTTGTAGTTGTTATTGTTGTAGTTGTTGTTGTGGTTGTAGTTGTTGGTGTGTCGTTGTCGTTGTCGTTGTCGTTGTTGTTGTCGTTGTTGTCGTTGTTGTAGTTGTTGTCGTTGCTGTCGTTGTTGTCGTTGTTGTCGTTGCTGTCGTTGCTGTCGTTGCTTTCGTTGCTGTCGTTGCTGTCGTTGTTGTCGTTGTTGTCGTTGTTGCCGTTGTTGCGGTGGTTGTCGTTGTTGTCGTTGTTGTCATTGTTGTCGTTGTTGTCGTTGTTGTCGTTGTTGTCGTTGTTGTCGTTGTTTTTATTGTAGTTGTTCTCGTTGTTCTCGTTGTTGTTGTTGTTGTCGTTGTTGTCGTTGTTGTTGTTGCTGCTGTTGTTGTTGTAGTTGTAGTTGTTGTTGTAGTTGTTGTTGTTGTTGTAGTTGTAGTTGTAGTTGTAGTTGTAGTTGTTGTTGTTGTTGTAGTTGTAGTTGTAGTAGTAGTTGTAGTTGTAGGTGTAGTTCTAGTTGTAGTTGTAGTTGTTGTTGTAGTTGTTGTTGTAGTTGTAGTTGTAGTTGTAGTTGCAGTTGTAGTTGTAGTTGTAGTTGTAGTCGTAGTTGTAGTTGTAGTTGTAGATGTAGTTGTAGTTGGTAGTTGTAGTTGGTAGTTGTAGTTGGTAGTTGGTAGTTGTAGTTGTAGTTGTAGTTGGTAGTTGTAGTTGGTAGTTGTAGTTGGTAGTTGTAGTTGGTAGTTGTAGTTGGTAGTTGTAGTTGGTAGTTGTAGTTGGTAGTTGTAGTTGGTAGTTGTAGTTGGTAGTTGTAGTTGGTAGTTGTAGTTGGTAGTTGTACTTGGTAGTTGTAGTTGGTAGTTGTAGTAGGTAGTTGTAATTGTAGTTGTTGTTGTAGTTGTAGTTGTAGTTGTAGTTGTAGTTGTAGTTGTAGTTGGTAGTTGTAGTTGGTAGTTGTAGTTGGTAGTTGTAGTTGGTAGCTGTAGTTGGTAGTTGTAGTTGGTAGTTGTACTTGGTAGGTGTAGTTGGTAGTTGTAGTTGGTAGTTGTAGTTGGTAGTTGTAGTTGGTAGTTGCAGTTGGTAGTTGCAGTTGGTAGCTGTAGTTTGTAGTTGTAGTTGGTAGTTGTAGTTGGTAGTTGTAGTTGGTAGTTGTAGTTGGTAGTTGTAGTTGGTAGTTGTAGTTGGTAGTTGTAGTTGGTAGTTGTAGTTGGTAGTTGTAGCTGGTAGTTGTAGCTGGTAGTTGTAGTTGGTAGGTGCAGTTGGTAGTTGTAGTTGGTAGTTGTAATTGGTAGTTGTAGTTGGTAGTTGTAGTTGGTAGTTGTAGCTGGTAGTTGTAGCTGGTAGTTGTAGTTGGTAGGTGCAGTTGGTAGTTGCAGTTGGTAGTTGTAGTTGGTAGTTGTAGTTGGTAGTTGTAGTTGGTAGTTGTAGTTGGTAGTTGTAGTTGGTAGTTGTAGTTGGTAGTTGTAGTTGTAGTTGTAGTTGGTAGTTGTAGTTGGTAGTTGTAGTTGGTAGTTGTAGTTGGTAGTTGTAGTTGGTAATTGTAGTTGGTAGTTGTAGTTGGTAGTTGTAGTTGGTAGTTGTAGTTGGTAGTTGTAGTTGGTAGTTGCAGTTGGTAGTTGTAGGTGGTAGTTGTAGTTGGTAGTTGTAGTTGGTAGTTGTAGTTGGTAGTTGTAGTTGGTAGTTGTAGTTGGTAGTTGTAGTTGGTAGTTGTAGTTGGTAGTTGTAGTTGGTAGTTGTAGGTGGTAGTTGTAGTTGGTAGTTGTAGTTGGTAGTTGTAGTTGGTAGTTGTAGTTGGTAGTTGTAGTTGGTAGTTGTAATTGGTAGTTGTAGTTGTAGTTGTAGTTGGTAGTTGTAGTTGGTAGTTGTAGTTGGTAGTTGGAGTTGGTAGTTGCAGTTGGTAGTTGCAGTTGGTAGTTGCAGTTGGTAGTTGCAGTTGGTAGTTGCAGTTGGTAGTTGCAGTTGGTAGTTGCTGTTGGTGGTTGCAGTTGGTAGTTGCAGTTGGTAGTTGCAGTTGGTAGTTGCAGTTGGTAGTTGCAGTTGGTAGTTGCAGTTGGTAGTTGTAGTTGGTAGTTGTACTTGGTAGTTGTAGTTGGTAGTTGTAGTTGGTAGTTGTAGTTGGTAGTTGTAGTTGGTAGTTGTAGTTGGTAGTTGTAGTTGGTAGTTGTAGTTGGTAGTTGTAGTTCGTAGTTGTAGCTGGTAGTTGTAGTTGGTAGATGTAGTTGGTAGTTGCAGTTGGTAGTTGTAGTTGGTAGTTGTAGCTGGCAGTTGTAGCTGGCAGTTGTAGCTGGCAGTTGTAGCTCGTAGCTGTAGTTGGTAGTTGTAGTTGGTAGTTGTAGTTGGTAGTTGTAGTTTGTAGTTGTAGTTGGTAGTTGTAGTTGGTAGTTGTAGTTGGTAGATGTATTTGGTAGTTGTAGTTGGTCGTTGGAGTTGGTAGTTGCAGTTGGTAGTCGCAGTTGGTAGTTGCAGTTGGTAGTTGCAGGTGGTAGTTGCAGTTGGTAGTTGTAGTTGGTAGTTGTAGTTGGTAGTTGTAGTTGGTAGTTGTAGTTGGTAGTTGTAGTTGGTAGTTGTAGTTGGTAGTTGTAGTTGGTAGTTGTAGTTGGTAGTTGTAGTTGTAGTTGTAGTTGTAGTTGTTGTTGTAGTTGTAGTTGTAGTTGTAGTTGTAGTTGTAGTTGTAGTTGTAGTTGTAGTTGTAGTTGTAGTTGTAGTTGTAGTTGTAGTTGTTGTTGTCGCTGTTGTTGTTGTTGTAGTTGTTATTGTTGTAGTTGTTGTTGTGGTTGTAGTTGTTGGTGTGTCGTTGTCGTTGTCGTTGTTGTTGTCGTTGTTGTCGTTGTTGTCGTTGTTGTCGTTGCTGTCGTTGTTGTCGTTGTTGTCGTTGCTGTCGTTGCTGTCGTTGCTTTCGTTGCTGTCGTTGCTGTCGTTGTTGTCGTTGTTGTCGTTGTTGCCGTTGTTGCCGTGGTTGTCGTTGTTGTCGTTGTTGTCGTTGTTGTCGTTGTTGTCGTTGTTGTTATTGTAGTTGTTCTCGTTGTTGTCGTCGTTGTCGTCGTTGTCGTCGTTGTCGTCGTTGTTCTCGTTGTTGTTGTTGTTGTCGTTGTTGTCGTTGTTGTTGTTGTTGCTGTTGTTGTTGTAGTTGTAGTTGTTGTTGTAGTTGTTGTTGTTGCTGTAGTTGTAGTTGTAGTTGTAGTTGTAGTTGTAGTTGTAGTTGTTGTTGTTGTTGTAGTTGTAGTTGTAGTAGTAGTTGTAGTTGTAGGTGTAGTTGTAGTTGTAGTTGTAGTTGTAGTTGTTGTTGTAGTTGTTGTTGTAGTTGTAGTTGTAGTTGTAGTTGCAGTTGTAGTTGTAGTTGTAGTTGTAGTTGTAGTCGTAGTTGTAGTTGTAGTTGTAGTTGTAGATGTAGTTGTAGTTGGTAGTTGTAGTTGGTAGTTGTAGTTGGTAGTTGGTAGTTGTAGTTGTAGTTGTAGTTGGTAGTTGTAGTTGGTAGTTGTAGTTGGTAGTTGTAGTTGGTAGTTGTAGTTGGTAGTTGTAGTTGGTAGTTGTAGGTGGTAGTTGTAGTTGTAGTTGTAGTTGTAGTTGATAGTTGTAATTGGTAGTTGTAGTAGGTAGTCGTAGTTGGTAGTTGTAGTTGGTAGTTGTAGTTGGTAGTTGTAGTTCGTAGTTGTAGTTGGTAGTTGTTGTTGGTAGTTGTAGTTGGTAGTTGTAGTTGGTAGTTGTAGTTGGTAGTTGTAGTTGGTAGTTGTAGTTGGCAGTTGTAGTTTGTAGTTGTAGTTGGTAGTTGTAGATGGTAGTTGTAGATGGTAGTTGTAGTTGGTAGTTGTAGTTGGTAGTTGTAGTTGGTAGTTGTAGTTGGTAGTTGTAGTTGGTAGTTGTAGTTGGTAGTTGTAGTTGGTAGTTGTAGTTGGTAGTTGCAGCTGGTAGTTGGAGTTGGTAGTTGCAGTTGGTAGTTGCAGTTAGTAGTTGCAGTTGGTAGTTGTAGTTGGTAGTTGTAGTTGGTAGTTGTAGTTGGTAGTTGTAGTTGGTAGTTGTAGTTTGTAGTTGTAGTTGGTAGTTGTAGTTGGTAGTTGTAGTTGGTAGTTGTAGTTGTTAGATGTATTTGGTAGTTGTAGTTGGTCGTTGGAGTTCGTAGTTGCAGTTGGTAGTCGCAGTTGGTAGTTGGAGTTGGTAGTTGCAGGTGGTAGTTGCAGTTGGTAGTTGTAGTTGGTAGTTGTAGTTGGTAGTTGTAGTTGGTAGTTGTAGTTGGTAGTTGTACTTGGTAGTTGTAGTTGGTAGTTGTAGTTGGTAGTTGTAGTCGGTAGTTGTAGTTGTAGTTATAGTTGTAGTTGTTGTTGTAGTTGTAGTTGTAGTTGTAGTTGTAGTTGTTGTTGTTGCTGTTGTTGTTGTTGTAGTTGTTATTGTTGTAGTTGTTGTTGTGGTTGTAGTTGTTGGTGTGTCGTTGTCGTTGTCGTTGTCGTTGTTGTTGTCGTTGTTGTCGTTGTTGTCGTTGTTGTCGTTGCTGTCGTTGTTGTCGTTGTTGTCGTTGCTGTCGTTGCTGTCGTTGCTTTCGTTGCTGTCGTTGCTGTCGTTGTTGTCGTTGTTGTCGTTGTTGCCGTTGTTGCCGTTGTTGTCGTTGTTGTCGTTGTTGTCGTTGTTGTCGTTGTTGTCGTTGTTGTCGTTGTTGTTATTGTAGTTGTTCTCGTTGTTCTCGCTGTTGTTGTTGTTGTCGTTGTTGTCGTTGTTGTTGTTGTTGCTGTTGTTGTTATAGTTGTAGTTGTTGTTGTAGTTGTTGTTGTTGTTGTAGTTGTAGTTGTAGTTGTTGTTGTTGTTGTAGTTGTAGTTGTAGTAGTAGTTGTAGTTGTAGGTGTAGTTCTAGTTGTAGTTGTAGTTGTTGTTGTAGTTGTTGTTGTAGTTGTAGTTGTAGTTGTAGTTGCAGTTGTAGTTGTAGTTGTAGTTGTAGTTGTAGTCGTAGTTGTAGTTGTAGTTGTAGATGTAGTTGTAGTTGGTAGTTGTAGTTGGTAGTTGTAGTTGGTAGTTGGTAGTTGTAGTTGTAGTTGTAGTTGGTAGTTGTAGTTGGTAGTTGTAGTTGGTAGTTGTAGTTGGTAGTTGTAGTTGGTAATTGTAGTTGGTAGTTGTAGTTGGTAGTTGTAGTTGGTAGTTGTAGTTGGTAGTTGTAGTTGTAGTTGTAGTTGTAGTTGATAGTTGTAGTTGGTAGTTGTAGTTGGTAGTCGTAGTTGGTAGTTGTAGTTGGTAGTTGTAGTTGGTAGTTGTAGTTCGTAGTTGTAGTTGGTAGTTGTTGTTGGTAGTTGTAGTTGGTAGTTGTAGTTGGTAGTTGTAGTTGGTAGTTGTAGTTAGTAGTTGTAGTTGGTAGTTGTAGTTGGTAGTTGTAGTTGGTAGTTGTAGATGGTAGTTGTAGTTGGTAGTTGTAGTTGGTAGTTGTAGTTGGTAGTTGTAGTTGGTAGTTGTAGTTGGTAGATGTAGTTGGTAGTTGTAGTTGGTAGTTGTAGTTGGTAGTTGTAGTTGGTAGTTGTAGTTGGTAGTTGTAGATGGTAGTTGTAGTTGGTAGTTGTAGTTGGTAGTTGTAGTTGTAGTTGTAGTTGGTAGTTGTAGTTGGTAGCTGTAGTTGGTAGTTGCAGTTGGTAGTTGCAGTTGGTAGTTGCAGTTAGTAGTTGCAGTTGGTAGTTGTAGTTGGTAGTTGTAGTTGGTAGTTGTAGTTGGTAGTTGTAGTTGGTAGTTGTAGTTGGTAGTTGTAGTTGGTAGTTGTAGTTGGTAGTTGTAGTTGGTAGTTGTAGTTGGTAGTTGTAGTTGGTAGTTGTAGTTGGTAGTTGCAGTTGGTAGTTGTAGTTGGTAGTTGTAGTTGGTAGTTGTAGTTGGTAGTTGTAGTTGGTAGTTGTAGCTGGCAGTTGTATCTGGCAGTTGTAGCTGGCTGTTGTAGCTGGCAGTTGTAGCTGGCAGTTGTAGCTGGCAGTTGTAGCTGGTAGTTGTAGTTGGTAGTTGTAGTTGGTAGTTGTAGTTGGTAGTTGTAGTTGGTAGTTGTAGTTTGTAGTTGTAGTTGGTAGTTGTAGTTGGTAGATGTATTTGGTAGTTGTAGTTGGTCGTTGGAGTTGGTAGTTGCAGTTGGTAGTTGCAGTTGGTAGTTGTAGTTGTTGTTGTAGTTGGTAGTTGTAGTTGTAGTTGTAGTTGTAGTTGTTGTTGTAGTTGGTAGTTGTAGTTGGTAGTTGTAGTTGGTAGTTGTAGTTGGTAGTTCTAGTTGGTTTGTTGTAGTTGGTAGTTGCAGTTGGTAGTTGCAGTTGGTAGTTGTAGTTCCAGTTGGTAGTTGTAGTTGTTGTTGTTTTTGTAGTTGTTGTTGTTGCAGTTGTTGTTGTTGTTGTAGTTGTTGTTGTTGTTGTAGTTGTTGTTGTTGTTGTAGTTGTAGTTGTAGTTGCAGTTGGTAGTTGTAGTTGGTAGTTGTAGTTGGTAGTTGTAAATGTAGTTGTTGTTGTAGTTGTAGTTGTAGTTGTAGTTGTAGTTGTAGTTGTAGTTGTAGTTGCAGTTGTAGTTGGTAGTTGTAGTTGGTAGCTGTAGTTGGTAGTTGTAGTTGGTAGCTGTAGTTGGTAGTTGTAGTTGGTAGTTGTACTTGGTAGGTGTAGTTGGTAGTTGTAGTTGGTAGTTGTAGTTGGTAGTTGTAGTTGGTAGTTGCAGTTGGTAGTTGCAGTTGGTAGCTGTAGTTTGTAGCTGTAGTTGGTAGTTGTAGTTGGTAGTTGTAGTTGGTAGTTGTAGTTGGTAGTTGTAGTTGGTAGTTGTAGTTGGTAGTTGTAGTTGGTAGTTGTAGTTGGTAGTTGTAGTTGGTAGTTGTAGTTGGTAGTTGTAGTTGGTAGTTGTAGCTGGTAGTTGTAGTTGGTAGTTGTAGTTGGTAGTTGCAGTTGGTAGTTGTAGTTGGTAGTTGTAGTTGGTAGTTGTAGTTGGTAGTTGTAGTTGGTAGTTGTAGTTGGTAGTTGTAGTTGGTAGTTGTAGTTGGTAGTTGTAGTTGTAGTTGGTAGTTGTAGTTGGTAGTTGTAGTTGGTAGTTGTAGTTGGTAGTTGTAGTTGGTAGTTGTAGTTGGTAGTTGTAGTTGGTAGTTGTACTTGGTAGTTGTAGTTGGTAGTTGTAGTAGGTAGTTGTAATTGTAGTTGTTGTTGTAGTTGTAGTTGTAGTTGTAGTTGTAGTTGTAGTTGGTAGTTGTAGTTGGTAGTTGTAGTTGGTAGTTGTAGTTGGTAGCTGTAGTTGGTAGTTGTAGTTGGTAGTTGTACTTGGTAGGTGTAGTTGGTAGTTGTAGTTGGTAGTTGTAGTTGGTAGTTGTAGTTGGTAGTTGCAGTTGGTAGTTGCAGTTGGTAGCTGTAGTTTGTAGTTGTAGTTGGTAGTTGTAGTTGGTAGTTGTAGTTGGTAGTTGTAGTTGGTAGTTGTAGTTGGTAGTTGTAGTTGGTAGTTGTAGTTGGTAGTTGTAGTTGGTAGTTGTAGCTGGTAGTTGTAGCTGGTAGTTGTAGTTGGTAGGTGCAGTTGGTAGTTGTAGTTGGTAGTTGTAGTTGGTAGTTGTAGTTGGTAGTTGTAGTTGGTAGTTGTAGCTGGTAGCTGTAGCTGGTAGTTGTAGTTGGTAGGTGCAGTTGGTAGTTGCAGTTGGTAGTTGTAGTTGGTAGTTGTAGTTGGTAGTTGTAGTTGGTAGTTGTAGTTGGTAGTTGTAGTTGGTAGTTGTAGTTGGTAGTTGTAGTTGTAGTTGTAGTTGGTAGTTGTAGTTGGTAGTTGTAGTTGGTAGTTGTAGTTGGTAGTTGTAGTTGGTAATTGTAGTTGGTAGTTGTAGTTGGTAGTTGTAGTTGGTAGTTGTAGTTGGTAGTTGTAGTTGGTAGTTGCAGTTGGTAGTTGTAGGTGGTAGTTGTAGTTGGTAGTTGTAGTTGGTAGTTGTAGTTGGTAGTTGTAGTTGGTAGTTGTAGTTGGTAGTTGTAGTTGGTAGTTGTAGTTGGTAGTTGTAGTTGCTAGTTGTAGGTGGTAGTTGTAGTTGGTAGTTGTAGTTGGTAGTTGTAGTTGGTAGTTGTAGTTGGTAGTTGTAGTTGGTAGTTGTAGTTGGTAGTTGTAATTGGTAGTTGTATTTGTAGTTGTAGTTGGTAGTTGTAGTTGGTAGTTGTAGTTGGTAGTTGGAGTTGGTAGTTGCAGTTGGTAGTTGCAGTTGGTAGTTGCAGTTGGTAGTTGCAGTTGGTAGTTGCAGTTGGTAGTTGCAGTTGGTAGTTGCTGTTGGTGGTTGCAGTTGGTAGTTGCAGTTGGTAGTTGCAGTTGGTAGTTGCAGTTGGTAGTTGCAGTTGGTAGTTGCAGTTGGTAGTTGCAGTTGGTAGTTGTAGTTGGTAGTTGTACTTGGTAGTTGTAGTTGGTAGTTGTAGTTGGTAGTTGTAGTTGGTAGTTGTAGTTGGTAGTTGTAGTTGGTAGTTGTAGTTGGTAGTTGTAGTTGGTAGTTGTAGTTGGTAGTTGTAGTTCGTAGTTGTAGCTGGTAGTTGTAGTTGGTAGATGTAGTTGGTAGTTGCAGTTGGTAGTTGTAGTTGGTAGTTGTAGTTGGTAGTTGTAGTTGGTAGTTGTAGTTGGTAGTTGTAGTTGATAGTTGTAGTTGGTAGTTGTAGTTGGTAGTTGTAGTTGGTAGTTGCAGTTGGTAGTTGCAGTTGGTAGTTGTAGTTGGTAGTTGTAGTTGGTAGTTGTAGTTGGTAGTTGTAGGTGGTAGTTGTAGTTGGTAGTTGTAGTTGGTAGTTGTAGTTGGTAGTTGTAGTTGGTAGTTGTAGTTGGTAGTTGTAATTGGTAGTTGTAGTTGTAGTTGTAGTTGGTAGTTGTAGTTGGTAGTTGTAGTTGGTAGTTGGAGTTGGTAGTTGCAGTTGGTAGTTGCAGTTGGTAGTTGCAGTTGGTAGTTGCAGTTGGTAGTTGCAGTTGGTAGTTGCAGTTGGTAGTTGCTGTTGGTGGTTGCAGTTGGTAGTTGCAGTTGGTAGTTGCAGTTGGTAGTTGCAGTTGGTAGTTGCAGTTGGTAGTTGCAGTTGGTAGTTGTAGTTGGTAGTTGTACTTGGTAGTTGTAGTTGGTAGTTGTAGTTGGTAGTTGTAGTTGGTAGTTGTAGTTGGTAGTTGTAGTTGGTAGTTGTAGTTGGTAGTTGTAGTTGGTAGTTGTAGTTCGTAGTTGTAGCTGGTAGTTGTAGTTGGTAGATGTAGTTGGTAGTTGCAGTTGGTAGTTGTAGTTGGTAGTTGTAGCTGGCAGTTGTAGCTGGCAGTTGTAGCTGGCAGTTGTAGCTCGTAGCTGTAGTTGGTAGTTGTAGTTGGTAGTTGTAGTTGGTAGTTGTAGTTTGTAGTTGTAGTTGGTAGTTGTAGTTGGTAGTTGTAGTTGGTAGATGTATTTGGTAGTTGTAGTTGGTCGTTGGAGTTGGTAGTTGCAGTTGGTAGTCGCAGTTGGTAGTTGCAGTTGGTAGTTGCAGGTGGTAGTTGCAGTTGGTAGTTGTAGTTGGTAGTTGTAGTTGGTAGTTGTAGTTGGTAGTTGTAGTTGGTAGTTGTAGTTGGTAGTTGTAGTTGGTAGTTGTAGTTGGTAGTTGTAGTTGGTAGTTGTAGTTGTAGTTGTAGTTGTAGTTGTTGTTGTAGTTGTAGTTGTAGTTGTAGTTGTAGTTGTAGTTGTAGTTGTAGTTGTAGTTGTAGTTGTAGTTGTAGTTGTAGTTGTAGTTGTTGTTGTCGCTGTTGTTGTTGTTGTAGTTGTTATTGTTGTAGTTGTTGTTGTGGTTGTAGTTGTTGGTGTGTCGTTGTCGTTGTCGTTGTTGTTGTCGTTGTTGTCGTTGTTGTCGTTGTTGTCGTTGCTGTCGTTGTTGTCGTTGTTGTCGTTGCTGTCGTTGCTGTCGTTGCTTTCGTTGCTGTCGTTGCTGTCGTTGTTGTCGTTGTTGTCGTTGTTGCCGTTGTTGCCGTGGTTGTCGTTGTTGTCGTTGTTGTCGTTGTTGTCGTTGTTGTCGTTGTTGTTATTGTAGTTGTTCTCGTTGTTGTCGTCGTTGTCGTCGTTGTCGTCGTTGTCGTCGTTGTTCTCGTTGTTGTTGTTGTTGTCGTTGTTGTCGTTGTTGTTGTTGTTGCTGTTGTTGTTGTAGTTGTAGTTGTTGTTGTAGTTGTTGTTGTTGCTGTAGTTGTAGTTGTAGTTGTAGTTGTAGTTGTAGTTGTAGTTGTTGTTGTTGTTGTAGTTGTAGTTGTAGTAGTAGTTGTAGTTGTAGGTGTAGTTGTAGTTGTAGTTGTAGTTGTAGTTGTTGTTGTAGTTGTTGTTGTAGTTGTAGTTGTAGTTGTAGTTGCAGTTGTAGTTGTAGTTGTAGTTGTAGTTGTAGTCGTAGTTGTAGTTGTAGTTGTAGTTGTAGATGTAGTTGTAGTTGGTAGTTGTAGTTGGTAGTTGTAGTTGGTAGTTGGTAGTTGTAGTTGTAGTTGTAGTTGGTAGTTGTAGTTGGTAGTTGTAGTTGGTAGTTGTAGTTGGTAGTTGTAGTTGGTAGTTGTAGTTGGTAGTTGTAGGTGGTAGTTGTAGTTGTAGTTGTAGTTGTAGTTGATAGTTGTAATTGGTAGTTGTAGTAGGTAGTCGTAGTTGGTAGTTGTAGTTGGTAGTTGTAGTTGGTAGTTGTAGTTCGTAGTTGTAGTTGGTAGTTGTTGTTGGTAGTTGTAGTTGGTAGTTGTAGTTGGTAGTTGTAGTTGGTAGTTGTAGTTGGTAGTTGTAGTTGGCAGTTGTAGTTTGTAGTTGTAGTTGGTAGTTGTAGATGGTAGTTGTAGATGGTAGTTGTAGTTGGTAGTTGTAGTTGGTAGTTGTAGTTGGTAGTTGTAGTTGGTAGTTGTAGTTGGTAGTTGTAGTTGGTAGTTGTAGTTGGTAGTTGTAGTTGGTAGTTGCAGCTGGTAGTTGGAGTTGGTAGTTGCAGTTGGTAGTTGCAGTTAGTAGTTGCAGTTGGTAGTTGTAGTTGGTAGTTGTAGTTGGTAGTTGTAGTTGGTAGTTGTAGTTGGTAGTTGTAGTTTGTAGTTGTAGTTGGTAGTTGTAGTTGGTAGTTGTAGTTGGTAGTTGTAGTTGTTAGATGTATTTGGTAGTTGTAGTTGGTCGTTGGAGTTCGTAGTTGCAGTTGGTAGTCGCAGTTGGTAGTTGGAGTTGGTAGTTGCAGGTGGTAGTTGCAGTTGGTAGTTGTAGTTGGTAGTTGTAGTTGGTAGTTGTAGTTGGTAGTTGTAGTTGGTAGTTGTACTTGGTAGTTGTAGTTGGTAGTTGTAGTTGGTAGTTGTAGTCGGTAGTTGTAGTTGTAGTTATAGTTGTAGTTGTTGTTGTAGTTGTAGTTGTAGTTGTAGTTGTAGTTGTTGTTGTTGCTGTTGTTGTTGTTGTAGTTGTTATTGTTGTAGTTGTTGTTGTGGTTGTAGTTGTTGGTGTGTCGTTGTCGTTGTCGTTGTCGTTGTTGTTGTCGTTGTTGTCGTTGTTGTCGTTGTTGTCGTTGCTGTCGTTGTTGTCGTTGTTGTCGTTGCTGTCGTTGCTGTCGTTGCTTTCGTTGCTGTCGTTGCTGTCGTTGTTGTCGTTGTTGTCGTTGTTGCCGTTGTTGCCGTTGTTGTCGTTGTTGTCGTTGTTGTCGTTGTTGTCGTTGTTGTCGTTGTTGTCGTTGTTGTTATTGTAGTTGTTCTCGTTGTTCTCGCTGTTGTTGTTGTTGTCGTTGTTGTCGTTGTTGTTGTTGTTGCTGTTGTTGTTATAGTTGTAGTTGTTGTTGTAGTTGTTGTTGTTGTTGTAGTTGTAGTTGTAGTTGTTGTTGTTGTTGTAGTTGTAGTTGTAGTAGTAGTTGTAGTTGTAGGTGTAGTTCTAGTTGTAGTTGTAGTTGTTGTTGTAGTTGTTGTTGTAGTTGTAGTTGTAGTTGTAGTTGCAGTTGTAGTTGTAGTTGTAGTTGTAGTTGTAGTCGTA
The DNA here is from genome assembly GCA_944738655.2 of Andrena hattorfiana. Lineage (NCBI taxonomy): Eukaryota > Metazoa > Arthropoda > Insecta > Hymenoptera > Andrenidae > Andrena > Andrena hattorfiana. The sequence goes on along the minus strand of OX122890.1, from coordinate 48,388,478 downwards.
GTTGTAGTTGTAGTTGTAGATGTAGTTGTAGTTGGTAGTTGTAGTTGGTAGTTGTAGTTGGTAGTTGGTAGTTGTAGTTGTAGTTGTAGTTGGTAGTTGTAGTTGGTAGTTGTAGTTGGTAGTTGTAGTTGGTAGTTGTAGTTGGTAATTGTAGTTGGTAGTTGTAGTTGGTAGTTGTAGTTGGTAGTTGTAGTTGGTAGTTGTAGTTGTAGTTGTAGTTGTAGTTGATAGTTGTAGTTGGTAGTTGTAGTTGGTAGTCGTAGTTGGTAGTTGTAGTTGGTAGTTGTAGTTGGTAGTTGTAGTTCGTAGTTGTAGTTGGTAGTTGTTGTTGGTAGTTGTAGTTGGTAGTTGTAGTTGGTAGTTGTAGTTGGTAGTTGTAGTTAGTAGTTGTAGTTGGTAGTTGTAGTTGGTAGTTGTAGTTGGTAGTTGTAGATGGTAGTTGTAGTTGGTAGTTGTAGTTGGTAGTTGTAGTTGGTAGTTGTAGTTGGTAGTTGTAGTTGGTAGATGTAGTTGGTAGTTGTAGTTGGTAGTTGTAGTTGGTAGTTGTAGTTGGTAGTTGTAGTTGGTAGTTGTAGATGGTAGTTGTAGTTGGTAGTTGTAGTTGGTAGTTGTAGTTGTAGTTGTAGTTGGTAGTTGTAGTTGGTAGCTGTAGTTGGTAGTTGCAGTTGGTAGTTGCAGTTGGTAGTTGCAGTTAGTAGTTGCAGTTGGTAGTTGTAGTTGGTAGTTGTAGTTGGTAGTTGTAGTTGGTAGTTGTAGTTGGTAGTTGTAGTTGGTAGTTGTAGTTGGTAGTTGTAGTTGGTAGTTGTAGTTGGTAGTTGTAGTTGGTAGTTGTAGTTGGTAGTTGTAGTTGGTAGTTGCAGTTGGTAGTTGTAGTTGGTAGTTGTAGTTGGTAGTTGTAGTTGGTAGTTGTAGTTGGTAGTTGTAGCTGGCAGTTGTATCTGGCAGTTGTAGCTGGCTGTTGTAGCTGGCAGTTGTAGCTGGCAGTTGTAGCTGGCAGTTGTAGCTGGTAGTTGTAGTTGGTAGTTGTAGTTGGTAGTTGTAGTTGGTAGTTGTAGTTGGTAGTTGTAGTTTGTAGTTGTAGTTGGTAGTTGTAGTTGGTAGATGTATTTGGTAGTTGTAGTTGGTCGTTGGAGTTGGTAGTTGCAGTTGGTAGTTGCAGTTGGTAGTTGTAGTTGTTGTTGTAGTTGGTAGTTGTAGTTGTAGTTGTAGTTGTAGTTGTTGTTGTAGTTGGTAGTTGTAGTTGGTAGTTGTAGTTGGTAGTTGTAGTTGGTAGTTCTAGTTGGTTTGTTGTAGTTGGTAGTTGCAGTTGGTAGTTGCAGTTGGTAGTTGTAGTTCCAGTTGGTAGTTGTAGTTGTTGTTGTTTTTGTAGTTGTTGTTGTTGCAGTTGTTGTTGTTGTTGTAGTTGTTGTTGTTGTTGTAGTTGTTGTTGTTGTTGTAGTTGTAGTTGTAGTTGCAGTTGGTAGTTGTAGTTGGTAGTTGTAGTTGGTAGTTGTAAATGTAGTTGTTGTTGTAGTTGTAGTTGTAGTTGTAGTTGTAGTTGTAGTTGTAGTTGTAGTTGCAGTTGTAGTTGGTAGTTGTAGTTGGTAGCTGTAGTTGGTAGTTGTAGTTGGTAGCTGTAGTTGGTAGTTGTAGTTGGTAGTTGTACTTGGTAGGTGTAGTTGGTAGTTGTAGTTGGTAGTTGTAGTTGGTAGTTGTAGTTGGTAGTTGCAGTTGGTAGTTGCAGTTGGTAGCTGTAGTTTGTAGCTGTAGTTGGTAGTTGTAGTTGGTAGTTGTAGTTGGTAGTTGTAGTTGGTAGTTGTAGTTGGTAGTTGTAGTTGGTAGTTGTAGTTGGTAGTTGTAGTTGGTAGTTGTAGTTGGTAGTTGTAGTTGGTAGTTGTAGTTGGTAGTTGTAGCTGGTAGTTGTAGTTGGTAGTTGTAGTTGGTAGTTGCAGTTGGTAGTTGTAGTTGGTAGTTGTAGTTGGTAGTTGTAGTTGGTAGTTGTAGTTGGTAGTTGTAGTTGGTAGTTGTAGTTGGTAGTTGTAGTTGGTAGTTGTAGTTGTAGTTGGTAGTTGTAGTTGGTAGTTGTAGTTGGTAGTTGTAGTTGGTAGTTGTAGTTGGTAGTTGTAGTTGGTAGTTGTAGTTGGTAGTTGTACTTGGTAGTTGTAGTTGGTAGTTGTAGTAGGTAGTTGTAATTGTAGTTGTTGTTGTAGTTGTAGTTGTAGTTGTAGTTGTAGTTGTAGTTGGTAGTTGTAGTTGGTAGTTGTAGTTGGTAGTTGTAGTTGGTAGCTGTAGTTGGTAGTTGTAGTTGGTAGTTGTACTTGGTAGGTGTAGTTGGTAGTTGTAGTTGGTAGTTGTAGTTGGTAGTTGTAGTTGGTAGTTGCAGTTGGTAGTTGCAGTTGGTAGCTGTAGTTTGTAGTTGTAGTTGGTAGTTGTAGTTGGTAGTTGTAGTTGGTAGTTGTAGTTGGTAGTTGTAGTTGGTAGTTGTAGTTGGTAGTTGTAGTTGGTAGTTGTAGTTGGTAGTTGTAGCTGGTAGTTGTAGCTGGTAGTTGTAGTTGGTAGGTGCAGTTGGTAGTTGTAGTTGGTAGTTGTAGTTGGTAGTTGTAGTTGGTAGTTGTAGTTGGTAGTTGTAGCTGGTAGCTGTAGCTGGTAGTTGTAGTTGGTAGGTGCAGTTGGTAGTTGCAGTTGGTAGTTGTAGTTGGTAGTTGTAGTTGGTAGTTGTAGTTGGTAGTTGTAGTTGGTAGTTGTAGTTGGTAGTTGTAGTTGGTAGTTGTAGTTGTAGTTGTAGTTGGTAGTTGTAGTTGGTAGTTGTAGTTGGTAGTTGTAGTTGGTAGTTGTAGTTGGTAATTGTAGTTGGTAGTTGTAGTTGGTAGTTGTAGTTGGTAGTTGTAGTTGGTAGTTGTAGTTGGTAGTTGCAGTTGGTAGTTGTAGGTGGTAGTTGTAGTTGGTAGTTGTAGTTGGTAGTTGTAGTTGGTAGTTGTAGTTGGTAGTTGTAGTTGGTAGTTGTAGTTGGTAGTTGTAGTTGGTAGTTGTAGTTGCTAGTTGTAGGTGGTAGTTGTAGTTGGTAGTTGTAGTTGGTAGTTGTAGTTGGTAGTTGTAGTTGGTAGTTGTAGTTGGTAGTTGTAGTTGGTAGTTGTAATTGGTAGTTGTATTTGTAGTTGTAGTTGGTAGTTGTAGTTGGTAGTTGTAGTTGGTAGTTGGAGTTGGTAGTTGCAGTTGGTAGTTGCAGTTGGTAGTTGCAGTTGGTAGTTGCAGTTGGTAGTTGCAGTTGGTAGTTGCAGTTGGTAGTTGCTGTTGGTGGTTGCAGTTGGTAGTTGCAGTTGGTAGTTGCAGTTGGTAGTTGCAGTTGGTAGTTGCAGTTGGTAGTTGCAGTTGGTAGTTGCAGTTGGTAGTTGTAGTTGGTAGTTGTACTTGGTAGTTGTAGTTGGTAGTTGTAGTTGGTAGTTGTAGTTGGTAGTTGTAGTTGGTAGTTGTAGTTGGTAGTTGTAGTTGGTAGTTGTAGTTGGTAGTTGTAGTTGGTAGTTGTAGTTCGTAGTTGTAGCTGGTAGTTGTAGTTGGTAGATGTAGTTGGTAGTTGCAGTTGGTAGTTGTAGTTGGTAGTTGTAGTTGGTAGTTGTAGTTGGTAGTTGTAGTTGGTAGTTGTAGTTGATAGTTGTAGTTGGTAGTTGTAGTTGGTAGTTGTAGTTGGTAGTTGCAGTTGGTAGTTGCAGTTGGTAGTTGCAGTTGGTAGTTGCTGTTGGTGGTTGCAGTTGGTAGTTGCAGTTGGTAGTTGCAGTTGGTAGTTGCAGTTGGTAGTTGCAGTTGGTAGTTGCAGTTGGTAGTTGCAGTTGGTAGTTGTAGTTGGTAGTTGTACTTGGTAGTTGTAGTTGGTAGTTGTAGTTGGTAGTTGTAGTTGGTAGTTGTAGTTGGTAGTTGTAGTTGGTAGTTGTAGTTGGTAGTTGTAGTTGGTAGTTGTAGTTCGTAGTTGTAGCTGGTAGTTGTAGTTGGTAGATGTAGTTGGTAGTTGCAGTTGGTAGTTGTAGTTGGTAGTTGTAGCTGGCAGTTGTAGCTGGCAGTTGTAGCTGGCAGTTGTAGCTCGTAGCTGTAGTTGGTAGTTGTAGTTGGTAGTTGTAGTTGGTAGTTGTAGTTTGTAGTTGTAGTTGGTAGTTGTAGTTGGTAGTTGTAGTTGGTAGATGTATTTGGTAGTTGTAGTTGGTCGTTGGAGTTGGTAGTTGCAGTTGGTAGTCGCAGTTGGTAGTTGCAGTTGGTAGTTGCAGGTGGTAGTTGCAGTTGGTAGTTGTAGTTGGTAGTTGTAGTTGGTAGTTGTAGTTGGTAGTTGTAGTTGGTAGTTGTAGTTGGTAGTTGTAGTTGGTAGTTGTAGTTGGTAGTTGTAGTTGGTAGTTGTAGTTGTAGTTGTAGTTGTAGTTGTTGTTGTAGTTGTAGTTGTAGTTGTAGTTGTAGTTGTAGTTGTAGTTGTAGTTGTAGTTGTAGTTGTAGTTGTAGTTGTAGTTGTAGTTGTAGTTGTTGTTGTCGCTGTTGTTGTTGTTGTAGTTGTTATTGTTGTAGTTGTTGTTGTGGTTGTAGTTGTTGGTGTGTCGTTGTCGTTGTCGTTGTTGTTGTCGTTGTTGTCGTTGTTGTCGTTGTTGTCGTTGCTGTCGTTGTTGTCGTTGTTGTCGTTGCTGTCGTTGCTGTCGTTGCTTTCGTTGCTGTCGTTGCTGTCGTTGTTGTCGTTGTTGTCGTTGTTGCCGTTGTTGCCGTGGTTGTCGTTGTTGTCGTTGTTGTCGTTGTTGTCGTTGTTGTCGTTGTTGTTATTGTAGTTGTTCTCGTTGTTGTCGTCGTTGTCGTCGTTGTCGTCGTTGTCGTCGTTGTTCTCGTTGTTGTTGTTGTTGTCGTTGTTGTCGTCGTTGTTGTTGTTGCTGTTGTTGTTGTAGTTGTAGTTGTTGTTGTAGTTGTTGTTGTTGCTGTAGTTGTAGTTGTAGTTGTAGTTGTAGTTGTAGTTGTAGTTGTTGTTGTTGTAGTTGTAGTTGTAGTAGTAGTTGTAGTTGTAGGTGTAGTTGTAGTTGTAGTTGTAGTTGTAGTTGTTGTTGTAGTTGTTGTTGTAGTTGTAGTTGTAGTTGTAGTTGCAGTTGTAGTTGTAGTTGTAGTTGTAGTTGTAGTCGTAGTTGTAGTTGTAGTTGTAGTTGTAGATGTAGTTGTAGTTGGTAGTTGTAGTTGGTAGTTGTAGTTGGTAGTTGGTAGTTGTAGTTGTAGTTGTAGTTGGTAGTTGTAGTTGGTAGTTGTAGTTGGTAGTTGTAGTTGGTAGTTGTAGTTGGTAGTTGTAGTTGGTAGTTGTAGGTGGTAGTTGTAGTTGTAGTTGTAGTTGTAGTTGATAGTTGTAATTAGTAGTTGTAGTGGGTAGTCGTAGTTGGTAGTTGTAGTTGGTAGTTGTAGTTGGTAGTTGTAGTTCGTAGTTGTAGTTGGTAGTTGTTGTTGGTAGTTGTAGTTGGTAGTTGTAGTTGGTAGTTGTAGTTGGTAGTTGTAGTTGGTAGTTGTAGTTGGCAGTTGTAGTTTGTAGTTGTAGTTGGTAGTTGTAGATGGTAGTTGTAGATGGTAGTTGTAGTTGGTAGTTGTAGTTGGTAGTTGTAGTTGGTAGTTGTAGTTGGTAGTTGTAGTTGGTAGTTGTAGTTGGTAGTTGTAGTTGGTAGTTGTAGTTGGTAGTTGCAGCTGGTAGTTGGAGTTGGTAGTTGCAGTTGGTAGTTGCAGTTAGTAGTTGCAGTTGGTAGTTGTAGTTGGTAGTTGTAGTTGGTAGTTGTAGTTGGTAGTTGTAGTTGGTAGTTGTAGTTTGTAGTTGTAGTTGGTAGTTGTAGTTGGTAGTTGTAGTTGGTAGTTGTAGTTGTTAGATGTATTTGGTAGTTGTAGTTGGTCGTTGGAGTTCGTAGTTGCAGTTGGTAGTCGCAGTTGGTAGTTGGAGTTGGTAGTTGCAGGTGGTAGTTGCAGTTGGTAGTTGTAGTTGGTAGTTGTAGTTGGTAGTTGTAGTTGGTAGTTGTAGTTGGTAGTTGTACTTGGTAGTTGTAGTTGGTAGTTGTAGTTGGTAGTTGTAGTCGGTAGTTGTAGTTGTAGTTATAGTTGTAGTTGTTGTTGTAGTTGTAGTTGTAGTTGTAGTTGTAGTTGTTGTTGTTGCTGTTGTTGTTGTTGTAGTTGTTATTGTTGTAGTTGTTGTTGTGGTTGTAGTTGTTGGTGTGTCGTTGTCGTTGTCGTTGTCGTTGTTGTTGTCGTTGTTGTCGTTGTTGTCGTTGTTGTCGTTGCTGTCGTTGTTGTCGTTGTTGTCGTTGCTGTCGTTGCTGTCGTTGCTTTCGTTGCTGTCGTTGCTGTCGTTGTTGTCGTTGTTGTCGTTGTTGCCGTTGTTGCCGTGGTTGTCGTTGTTGTCGTTGTTGTCGTTGTTGTCGTTGTTGTCGTTGTTGTCGTTGTTGTCGTTGTTGTCGTTGTTGTTATTGTAGTTGTTCTCGTTGTTCTCGCTGTTGTTGTTGTTGTCGTTGTTGTCGTTGTTGTTGTTGTTGCTGTTGTTGTTATAGTTGTAGTTGTTGTTGTAGTTGTTGTTGTTGTTGTAGTTGTAGTTGTAGTTGTTGTTGTTGTTGTAGTTGTAGTTGTAGTAGTAGTTGTAGTTGTAGGTGTAGTTCTAGTTGTAGTTGTAGTTGTTGTTGTAGTTGTTGTTGTAGTTGTAGTTGTAGTTGTAGTTGCAGTTGTAGTTGTAGTTGTAGTTGTAGTTGTAGTCGTAGTTGTAGTTGTAGTTGTAGATGTAGTTGTAGTTGGTAGTTGTAGTTGGTAGTTGTAGTTGGTAGTTGGTAGTTGTAGTTGGTAGTTGTAGTTGGTAGTTGTTGTTGCAGTTGTTGTTGTTGTTGTAGTTGTTGTTGTTGTTGTAGTTGTTGTTGTTGTTGTAGTTGTAGTTGTAGTTGCAGTTGGTAGTTGTAGTTGGTAGTTGTAGTTGGTAGTTGTAAATGTAGTTGTTGTTGTAGTTGTAGTTGTAGTTGTAGTTGTAGTTGTAGTTGTAGTTGCAGTTGTAGTTGGTAGTTGTAGTTGGTAGCTGTAGTTGGTAGTTGTAGTTGGTAGCTGTAGTTGGTAGTTGTAGTTGGTAGTTGTACTTGGTAGGTGTAGTTGGTAGTTGTAGTTGGTAGTTGTAGTTGGTAGTTGTAGTTGGTAGTTGCAGTTGGTAGTTGCAGTTGGTAGCTGTAGTTTGTAGCTGTAGTTGGTAGTTGTAGTTGGTAGTTGTAGTTGGTAGTTGTAGTTGGTAGTTGTAGTTGGTAGTTGTAGTTGGTAGTTGTAGTTGGTAGTTGTAGTTGGTAGTTGTAGTTGGTAGTTGTAGTTGGTAGTTGTAGTTGGTAGTTGTAGCTGGTAGTTGTAGTTGGTAGTTGTAGTTGGTAGTTGCAGTTGGTAGTTGTAGTTGGTAGTTGTAGTTGGTAGTTGTAGTTGGTAGTTGTAGTTGGTAGTTGTAGTTGGTAGTTGTAGTTGGTAGTTGTAGTTGGTAGTTGTAGTTGTAGTTGGTAGTTGTAGTTGGTAGTTGTAGTTGGTAGTTGTAGTTGGTAGTTGTAGTTGGTAGTTGTAGTTGGTAGTTGTAGTTGGTAGTTGTACTTGGTAGTTGTAGTTGGTAGTTGTAGTAGGTAGTTGTAATTGTAGTTGTTGTTGTAGTTGTAGTTGTAGTTGTAGTTGTAGTTGTAGTTGGTAGTTGTAGTTGGTAGTTGTAGTTGGTAGTTGTAGTTGGTAGCTGTAGTTGGTAGTTGTAGTTGGTAGTTGTACTTGGTAGGTGTAGTTGGTAGTTGTAGTTGGTAGTTGTAGTTGGTAGTTGTAGTTGGTAGTTGCAGTTGGTAGTTGCAGTTGGTAGCTGTAGTTTGTAGTTGTAGTTGGTAGTTGTAGTTGGTAGTTGTAGTTGGTAGTTGTAGTTGGTAGTTGTAGTTGGTAGTTGTAGTTGGTAGTTGTAGTTGGTAGTTGTAGTTGGTAGTTGTAGCTGGTAGTTGTAGCTGGTAGTTGTAGTTGGTAGGTGCAGTTGGTAGTTGTAGTTGGTAGTTGTAGTTGGTAGTTGTAGTTGGTAGTTGTAGTTGGTAGTTGTAGCTGGTAGCTGTAGCTGGTAGTTGTAGTTGGTAGGTGCAGTTGGTAGTTGCAGTTGGTAGTTGTAGTTGGTAGTTGTAGTTGGTAGTTGTAGTTGGTAGTTGTAGTTGGTAGTTGTAGTTGGTAGTTGTAGTTGGTAGTTGTAGTTGTAGTTGTAGTTGGTAGTTGTAGTTGGTAGTTGTAGTTGGTAGTTGTAGTTGGTAGTTGTAGTTGGTAATTGTAGTTGGTAGTTGTAGTTGGTAGTTGTAGTTGGTAGTTGTAGTTGGTAGTTGTAGTTGGTAGTTGCAGTTGGTAGTTGTAGGTGGTAGTTGTAGTTGGTAGTTGTAGTTGGTAGTTGTAGTTGGTAGTTGTAGTTGGTAGTTGTAGTTGGTAGTTGTAGTTGGTAGTTGTAGTTGGTAGTTGTAGTTGCTAGTTGTAGGTGGTAGTTGTAGTTGGTAGTTGTAGTTGGTAGTTGTAGTTGGTAGTTGTAGTTGGTAGTTGTAGTTGGTAGTTGTAGTTGGTAGTTGTAATTGGTAGTTGTATTTGTAGTTGTAGTTGGTAGTTGTAGTTGGTAGTTGTAGTTGGTAGTTGGAGTTGGTAGTTGCAGTTGGTAGTTGCAGTTGGTAGTTGCAGTTGGTAGTTGCAGTTGGTAGTTGCAGTTGGTAGTTGCAGTTGGTAGTTGCTGTTGGTGGTTGCAGTTGGTAGTTGCAGTTGGTAGTTGCAGTTGGTAGTTGCAGTTGGTAGTTGCAGTTGGTAGTTGCAGTTGGTAGTTGCAGTTGGTAGTTGTAGTTGGTAGTTGTACTTGGTAGTTGTAGTTGGTAGTTGTAGTTGGTAGTTGTAGTTGGTAGTTGTAGTTGGTAGTTGTAGTTGGTAGTTGTAGTTGGTAGTTGTAGTTGGTAGTTGTAGTTCGTAGTTGTAGCTGGTAGTTGTAGTTGGTAGATGTAGTTGGTAGTTGCAGTTGGTAGTTGTAGTTGGTAGTTGTAGTTGGTAGTTGTAGTTGGTAGTTGTAGTTGGTAGTTGTAGTTGATAGTTGTAGTTGGTAGTTGTAGTTGGTAGTTGTAGTTGGTAGTTGCAGTTGGTAGTTGCAGTTGGTAGTTGCAGTTGGTAGTTGCTGTTGGTGGTTGCAGTTGGTAGTTGCAGTTGGTAGTTGCAGTTGGTAGTTGCAGTTGGTAGTTGCAGTTGGTAGTTGCAGTTGGTAGTTGCAGTTGGTAGTTGTAGTTGGTAGTTGTACTTGGTAGTTGTAGTTGGTAGTTGTAGTTGGTAGTTGTAGTTGGTAGTTGTAGTTGGTAGTTGTAGTTGGTAGTTGTAGTTGGTAGTTGTAGTTGGTAGTTGTAGTTCGTAGTTGTAGCTGGTAGTTGTAGTTGGTAGATGTAGTTGGTAGTTGCAGTTGGTAGTTGTAGTTGGTAGTTGTAGCTGGCAGTTGTAGCTGGCAGTTGTAGCTGGCAGTTGTAGCTCGTAGCTGTAGTTGGTAGTTGTAGTTGGTAGTTGTAGTTGGTAGTTGTAGTTTGTAGTTGTAGTTGGTAGTTGTAGTTGGTAGTTGTAGTTGGTAGATGTATTTGGTAGTTGTAGTTGGTCGTTGGAGTTGGTAGTTGCAGTTGGTAGTCGCAGTTGGTAGTTGCAGTTGGTAGTTGCAGGTGGTAGTTGCAGTTGGTAGTTGTAGTTGGTAGTTGTAGTTGGTAGTTGTAGTTGGTAGTTGTAGTTGGTAGTTGTAGTTGGTAGTTGTAGTTGGTAGTTGTAGTTGGTAGTTGTAGTTGGTAGTTGTAGTTGTAGTTGTAGTTGTAGTTGTTGTTGTAGTTGTAGTTGTAGTTGTATTTGTAGTTGTAGTTGTAGTTGTAGTTGTAGTTGTAGTTGTAGTTGTAGTTGTAGTTGTAGTTGTTGTTGTCGCTGTTGTTGTTGTTGTAGTTGTTATTGTTGTAGTTGTTGTTGTGGTTGTAGTTGTTGGTGTGTCGTTGTCGTTGTCGTTGTTGTTGTCGTTGTTGTCGTTGTTGTCGTTGTTGTCGTTGCTGTCGTTGTTGTCGTTGTTGTCGTTGCTGTCGTTGCTGTCGTTGCTTTCGTTGCTGTCGTTGCTGTCGTTGTTGTCGTTGTTGTCGTTGTTGCCGTTGTTGCCGTGGTTGTCGTTGTTGTCGTTGTTGTCGTTGTTGTCGTTGTTGTCGTTGTTGTTATTGTAGTTGTTCTCGTTGTTGTCGTCGTTGTCGTCGTTGTCGTCGTTGTCGTCGTTGTTCTCGTTGTTGTTGTTGTTGTCGTTGTTGTCGTCGTTGTTGTTGTTGCTGTTGTTGTTGTAGTTGTAGTTGTTGTTGTAGTTGTTGTTGTTGCTGTAGTTGTAGTTGTAGTTGTAGTTGTAGTTGTAGTTGTAGTTGTTGTTGTTGTTGTAGTTGTAGTTGTAGTAGTAGTTGTAGTTGTAGGTGTAGTTGTAGTTGTAGTTGTAGTTGTAGTTGTTGTTGTAGTTGTTGTTGTAGTTGTAGTTGTAGTTGTTGTTGCAGTTGTAGTTGTAGTTGTAGTTGTAGTTGTAGTCGTAGTTGTAGTTGTAGTTGTAGTTGTAGATGTAGTTGTAGTTGGTAGTTGTAGTTGGTAGTTGTAGTTGGTAGTTGGTAGTTGTAGTTGTAGTTGTAGTTGGTAGTTGTAGTTGGTAGTTGTAGTTGGTAGTTGTAGTTGGTAGTTGTAGTTGGTAGTTGTAGTTGGTAGTTGTAGGTGGTAGTTGTAGTTGTAGTTGTAGTTGTAGTTGATAGTTGTAATTGGTAGTTGTAGTAGGTAGTCGTAGTTGGTAGTTGTAGTTGGTAGTTGTAGTTGGTAGTTGTAGTTCGTAGTTGTAGTTGGTAGTTGTTGTTGGTAGTTGTAGTTGGTAGTTGTAGTTGGTAGTTGTAGTTGGTAGTTGTAGTTGGTAGTTGTAGTTGGCAGTTGTAGTTTGTAGTTGTAGTTGGTAGTTGTAGATGGTAGTTGTAGATGGTAGTTGTAGTTGGTAGTTGTAGTTGGTAGTTGTAGTTGGTAGTTGTAGTTGGTAGTTGTAGTTGGTAGTTGTAGTTGGTAGTTGTAGTTGGTAGTTGTAGTTGGTAGTTGCAGCTGGTAGTTGGAGTTGGTAGTTGCAGTTGGTAGTTGCAGTTAGTAGTTGCAGTTGGTAGTTGTAGTTGGTAGTTGTAGTTGGTAGTTGTAGTTGGTAGTTGTAGTTGGTAGTTGTAGTTTGTAGTTGTAGTTGGTAGTTGTAGTTGGTAGTTGTAGTTGGTAGTTGTAGTTGTTAGATGTATTTGGTAGTTGTAGTTGGTCGTTGGAGTTCGTAGTTGCAGTTGGTAGTCGCAGTTGGTAGTTGGAGTTGGTAGTTGCAGGTGGTAGTTGCAGTTGGTAGTTGTAGTTGGTAGTTGTAGTTGGTAGTTGTAGTTGGTAGTTGTAGTTGGTAGTTGTACTTGGTAGTTGTAGTTGGTAGTTGTAGTTGGTAGTTGTAGTCGGTAGTTGTAGTTGTAGTTATAGTTGTAGTTGTTGTTGTAGTTGTAGTTGTAGTTGTAGTTGTAGTTGTTGTTGTTGCTGTTGTTGTTGTTGTAGTTGTTATTGTTGTAGTTGTTGTTGTGGTTGTAGTTGTTGGTGTGTCGTTGTCGTTGTCGTTGTCGTTGTTGTTGTCGTTGTTGTCGTTGTTGTCGTTGTTGTCGTTGCTGTCGTTGTTGTCGTTGTTGTCGTTGCTGTCGTTGCTGTCGTTGCTTTCGTTGCTGTCGTTGCTGTCGTTGTTGTCGTTGTTGTCGTTGTTGCCGTTGTTGCCGTGGTTGTCGTTGTTGTCGTTGTTGTCGTTGTTGTCGTTGTTGTCGTTGTTGTCGTTGTTGTCGTTGTTGTCGTTGTTGTTATTGTAGTTGTTCTCGTTGTTCTCGCTGTTGTTGTTGTTGTCGTTGTTGTCGTTGTTGTTGTTGTTGCTGTTGTTGTTATAGTTGTAGTTGTTGTTGTAGTTGTTGTTGTTGTTGTAGTTGTAGTTGTAGTTGTTGTTGTTGTTGTAGTTGTAGTTGTAGGTGTAGTTCTAGTTGTAGTTGTAGTTGTTGTTGTAGTTGTTGTTGTAGTTGTAGTTGTAGTTGTAGTTGCAGTTGTAGTTGTAGTTGTAGTTGTAGTTGTAGTCGTAGTTGTAGTTGTAGTTGTAGATGTAGTTGTAGTTGGTAGTTGTAGTTGGTAGTTGTAGTTGGTAGTTGGTAGTTGTAGTTGTAGTTGTAGTTGGTAGTTGTAGTTGGTAGTTGTAGTTGGTAGTTGTAGTTGGTAGTTGTAGTTGGTAATTGTAGTTGGTAGTTGTAGTTGGTAGTTGTAGTTGGTAGTTGTAGTTGGTAGTTGTAGTTGTAGTTGTAGTTGTAGTTGATAGTTGTAGTTGGTAGTTGTAGTTGGTAGTCGTAGTTGGTAGTTGTAGTTGGTAGTTGTAGTTGGTAGTTGTAGTTCGTAGTTGTAGTTGGTAGTTGTTGTTGGTAGTTGTAGTTGGTAGTTGTAGTTGGTAGTTGTAGTTAGTAGTTGTAGTTGGTAGTTGTAGTTGGTAGTTGTAGTTGGTAGTTGTAGATGGTAGTTGTAGTTGGTAGTTGTAGTTGGTAGTTGTAGTTGGTAGTTGTAGTTGGTAGTTGTAGTTGGTAGTTGTAGTTGGTAGTTGTAGTTGGTAGTTGTAGTTGGTAGTTGTAGTTTGTAGTTGTAGTTGGTAGTTGTAGATGGTAGTTGTAGTTGGTAGTTGTAGTTGGTAGTTGTAGTTGTAGTTGTAGTTGGTAGTTGTAGTTGGTAGCTGTAGTTGGTAGTTGCAGTTGGTAGTTGCAGTTGGTAGTTGCAGTTAGTAGTTGCAGTTGGTAGTTGTAGTTGGTAGTTGTAGTTGGTAGTTGTAGTTGGTAGTTGTAGTTGGTAGTTGTAGTTGGTAGTTGTAGTTGGTAGTTGTAGTTGGTAGTTGTAGTTGGTAGTTGTAGTTGATAGTTGTAGTTGGTAGTTGTAGTTGGTAGTTGCAGTTGGTAGTTGTAGTTGGTAGTTGTAGTTGGTAGTTGTAGTTGGTAGTTGTAGTTGGTAGTTGTAGCTGGCAGTTGTATCTGGCAGTTGTAGCTGGCTGTTGTAGCTGGCAGTTGTAGCTGGCAGTTGTAGCTGGCAGTTGTAGCTGGTAGTTGTAGTTGGTAGTTGTAGTTGGTAGTTGTAGTTGGTAGTTGTAGTTGGTAGTTGTAGTTTGTAGTTGTAGTTGGTAGTTGTAGTTGGTAGATGTATTTGGTAGTTGTAGTTGGTCGTTGGAGTTGGTAGTTGCAGTTGGTAGTTGCAGTTGGTAGTTGTAGTTGTTGTTGTAGTTGGTAGTTGTAGTTGTAGTTGTAGTTGTAGTTGTTGTTGTAGTTGGTAGTTGTAGTTGGTAGTTGTAGTTGGTAGTTGTAGTTGGTAGTTCTAGTTGGTTTGTTGTAGTTGGTAGTTGCAGTTGGTAGTTGCAGTTGGTAGTTGTAGTTCCAGTTGGTAGTTGTAGTTGTTGTTGTTTTTGTAGTTGTTGTTGTTGCAGTTGTTGTTGTTGTTGTAGTTGTTGTTGTTGTTGTAGTTGTTGTTGTTGTTGTAGTTGTAGTTGTAGTTGCAGTTGGTAGTTGTAGTTGGTAGTTGTAGTTGGTAGTTGTAAATGTAGTTGTTGTTGTAGTTGTAGTTGTAGTTGTAGTTGTAGTTGTAGTTGTAGTTGCAGTTGTAGTTGGTAGTTGTAGTTGGTAGCTGTAGTTGGTAGTTGTAGTTGGTAGCTGTAGTTGGTAGTTGTAGTTGGTAGTTGTACTTGGTAGGTGTAGTTGGTAGTTGTAGTTGGTAGTTGTAGTTGGTAGTTGTAGTTGGTAGTTGCAGTTGGTAGTTGCAGTTGGTAGCTGTAGTTTGTAGCTGTAGTTGGTAGTTGTAGTTGGTAGTTGTAGTTGGTAGTTGTAGTTGGTAGTTGTAGTTGGTAGTTGTAGTTGGTAGTTGTAGTTGGTAGTTGTAGTTGGTAGTTGTAGTTGGTAGTTGTAGTTGGTAGTTGTAGTTGGTAGTTGTAGCTGGTAGTTGTAGTTGGTAGTTGTAGTTGGTAGTTGCAGTTGGTAGTTGTAGTTGGTAGTTGTAGTTGGTAGTTGTAGTTGGTAGTTGTAGTTGGTAGTTGTAGTTGGTAGTTGTAGTTGGTAGTTGTAGTTGGTAGTTGTAGTTGTAGTTGGTAGTTGTAGTTGGTAGTTGTAGTTGGTAGTTGTAGTTGGTAGTTGTAGTTGGTAGTTGTAGTTGGTAGTTGTAGTTGGTAGTTGTACTTGGTAGTTGTAGTTGGTAGTTGTAGTAGGTAGTTGTAATTGTAGTTGTTGTTGTAGTTGTAGTTGTAGTTGTAGTTGTAGTTGTAGTTGTAGTTGGTAGTTGTAGTTGGTAGTTGTAGTTGGTAGTTGTAGTTGGTAGCTGTAGTTGGTAGTTGTAGTTGGTAGTTGTACTTGGTAGGTGTAGTTGGTAGTTGTAGTTGGTAGTTGTAGTTGGTAGTTGTAGTTGGTAGTTGCAGTTGGTAGTTGCAGTTGGTAGCTGTAGTTTGTAGTTGTAGTTGGTAGTTGTAGTTGGTAGTTGTAGTTGGTAGTTGTAGTTGGTAGTTGTAGTTGGTAGTTGTAGTTGGTAGTTGTAGTTGGCAGTTGTAGTTGGTAGTTGTAGCTGGTAGTTGTAGCTGGTAGTTGTAGTTGGTAGGTGCAGTTGGTAGTTGTAGTTGGTAGTTGTAGTTGGTAGTTGTAGTTGGTAGTTGTAGTTGGTAGTTGTAGCTGGTAGTTGTAGCTGGTAGTTGTAGTTGGTAGGTGCAGTTGGTAGTTGCAGTTGGTAGTTGTAGTTGGTAGTTGTAGTTGGTAGTTGTAGTTGGTAGTTGTAGTTGGTAGTTGTAGTTGGTAGTTGTAGTTGGTAGTTGTAGTTGTAGTTGTAGTTGGTAGTTGTAGTTGGTAGTTGTAGTTGGTAGTTGTAGTTGGTAGTTGTAGTTGGTAATTGTAGTTGGTAGTTGTAGTTGGTAGTTGTAGTTGGTAGTTGTAGTTGGTAGTTGTAGTTGGTAGTTGCAGTTGGTAGTTGTAGGTGGTAGTTGTAGTTGGTAGTTGTAGTTGGTAGTTGTAGTTGGTAGTTGTAGTTGGTAGTTGTAGTTGGTAGTTGTAGTTGGTAGTTGTAGTTGGTAGTTGTAGTTGGTAGTTGTAGGTGGTAGTTGTAGTTGGTAGTTGTAGTTGGTAGTTGTAGTTGGTAGTTGTAGTTGGTAGTTGTAGTTGGTAGTTGTAGTTGGTAGTTGTAATTGGTAGTTGTAGTTGTAGTTGTAGTTGGTAGTTGTAGTTGGTAGTTGTAGTTGGTAGTTGGAGTTGGTAGTTGCAGTTGGTAGTTGCAGTTGGTAGTTGCAGTTGGTAGTTGCAGTTGGTAGTTGCAGTTGGTAGTTGCAGTTGGTAGTTGCTGTTGGTGGTTGCAGTTGGTAGTTGCAGTTGGTAGTTGCAGTTGGTAGTTGCAGTTGGTAGTTGCAGTTGGTAGTTGCAGTTGGTAGTTGCAGTTGGTAGTTGTAGTTGGTAGTTGTACTTGGTAGTTGTAGTTGGTAGTTGTAGTTGGTAGTTGTAGTTGGTAGTTGTAGTTGGTAGTTGTAGTTGGTAGTTGTAGTTGGTAGTTGTAGTTGGTAGTTGTAGTTCGTAGTTGTAGCTGGTAGTTGTAGTTGGTAGATGTAGTTGGTAGTTGCAGTTGGTAGTTGTAGTTGGTAGTTGTAGTTGGTAGTTGTAGTTGGTAGTTGTAGTTGATAGTTGTAGTTGGTAGTTGTAGTTGGTAGTTGTAGTTGGTAGTTGCAGTTGGTAGCGGTAGTTGGTAGCTGTAGTTGGTAGTTGTAGTTGGTAGTTGTAGTTGGCAGTTGTAGTTGTAGTTGTTGTTGTAGTTGTAGTTGTAGTTGTAGTTGTAGTTGTAGTTGTAGTTGTATTTGTAGTTTGTAGTTGTAGTTGGTAGTTGTAGTTGGTTTGTTGTAGTTGGTAGTTGTAGTTGGTAGTTGTAGTTGGTAGTTGTAGTTGGTAGTTGTAGTTGGTAGTTGTAGTTGGTAGTTGCAGTTGGTAGTTGCAGTTGGTAGTTGCAGTTGGTAGTTGCAGTTGGTAGTTGTAGTTGTTGTTGTAGGTGGTAGTTGTAGTTGTAGTTGTAGTTGTAGTTGTAGTTGTAGTTGTAGTTGTAGTTGGTAGTTGTAGTTGGTAGTTGCAGTTGGTAGCTGCAGTTGGTAGTTGCAGTTGGTAGTTGTAGTTGGTAGTTGTAGTTGGTAGTTGGTAGTTGTAGCTGGTAGTTGTAGTTTGTAGTTGTAGTTAGTAGTTGCAGTTGCTAGCTGTAGTTGGTAGTTGTAGTTGGTAGTTGTAGTTGGTAGTTGTAGTTGTAGTTGTTGTTGTAGTTGTAGTTGTAGTTGTAGTTGTAGTTGTAGTTGTAGTTGTAGTTGTAGTTTGTAGTTGTAGTTGGTAGTTGTAGTTGGTTTGTTGTAGTTGGTAGTTGTAGTTGGTAGTTGTAGTTGGTAGTTGTAGTTGGTAGTTGTAGTTGGTAGTTGTAGTTGGTAGTTGTAGTTGGTAGTTGCAGTTGGTAGTTGCAGTTGGTAGTTGCAGTTGGTAGTTGTAATTGTAGTTGTTGTTGTAGTTGTAGTTGTAGTTGTAGTTGTAGTTGTAGTTGTAGTTGTAGTTGTAGTTGGTAGTTGTAGTTGGTAGTTGTAGTTGGTAGTTGTAGTTGGTAGCTGTAGTTGGTAGTTGTAGTTGGTAGTTGTACTTGGTAGGTGTAGTTGGTAGTTGTAGTTGGTAGTTGTAGTTGGTAGTTGTAGTTGGTAGTTGCAGTTGGTAGTTGCAGTTGGTAGCTGTAGTTGGTAGTTGTAGTTGGTAGTTGCAGTTGGTAGTTGCAGTTGGTAGCTGTAGTTTGTAGTTGCAGTTGGTAGTCGCAGTTGGTAGTTGCAGTTGGTAGTTGCAGGTGGTAGTTGCAGTTGGTAGTTGTAGTTGGTAGTTGTAGTTGGTAGTTGTAGTTGGTAGTTGTAGTTGGTAGTTGTACTTGGTAGTTGTAGTTGGTAGTTGTAGTTGGTAGTTGTAGTCGGTAGTTGTAGTTGTAGTTATAGTTGTAGTTGTTGTTGTAGTTGTAGTTATAGTTGTAGTTGTAGTTGTTGTTGTTGCTGTTGTTGTTGTTGTAGTTGTTATTGTTGTAGTTGTTGTTGTGGTTGTAGTTGTTGGTGTGTCGTTGTCGTTGTCGTTGTCGTTGTTGTTGTCGTTGTTGTCGTTGTTGTCGTTGTTGTCGTTGCTGTCGTTGTTGTCGTTGTTGTCGTTGTTGTCGTTGCTGTCGTTGCTGTCGTTGCTTTCGTTGCTGTCGTTGCTGTCGTTGTTGTCGTTGTTGTCGTTGTTGCCGTTGTTGCCGTGGTTGTCGTTGTTGTCGTTGTTGTCGTTGTTGTCGTTGTTGTCGTTGTTGTCGTTGTTGTCGTTGTTGTCGTTGTTGTTATTGTAGTTGTTCTCGTTGTTCTCGCTGTTGTTGTTGTTGTCGTTTTTGTCGTTGTTGTTGTTGTTGCTGTTGTTGTTATAGTTGTAGTTGTTGTTGTAGTTGTTGTTGTTGTTGTAGTTGTAGTTGTAGTTGTAGTTGTAGTTGTTGTTGTTGTTGTAGTTGTAGTTGTAGTAGTAGTTGTAGTTGTGGGTGTAGTTCTAGTTGTAGTTGTAGTTGTTGTTGTAGTTGTTGTTGTAGTTGTAGTTGTAGTTGTAGTTGCAGTTGTAGTTGTAGTTGTAGTTGTAGTTGTAGTCGTAGTTGTAGTTGTAGTTGTAGATGTAGTTGTAGTTGGTAGTTGTAGTTGGTAGTTGTAGTTGGTAGTTGGTAGTTGTAGTTGTAGTTGTAGTTGGTAGTTGTAGTTGGTAGTTGTAGTTGGTAGTTGTAGTTGGTAGTTGTAGTTGGTAGTTGTAGTTGGTAGTTGTAGTTGGTAGTTGTAGTTGGTAGTTGTAGTTGGTAGTTGTAGTTGTAGTTGTAGTTGTAGTTGATAGTTGTAGTTGGTAGTTGTAGTTGGTAGTCGTAGTTGGTAGTTGTAGTTGGTAGTTGTAGTTGGTAGTTGTAGTTCGTAGTTGTAGTTGGTAGTTGTTGTTGGTAGTTGTAGTTGGTAGTTGTAGTTGGTAGTTGTAGTTAGTAGTTGTAGTTGGTAGTTGTAGTTGGTAGTTGTAGTTGGTAGTTGTAGATGGTAGTTGTAGTTGGTAGTTGTAGTTGGTAGTTGTAGTTGGTAGTTGTAGTTGGTAGTTGTAGTTGGTAGTTGTAGTTGGTAGTTGTAGTTGGTAGTTGTAGTTGGTAGTTGTAGTTGGTAGTTGTAGTTGGTAGTTGTAGATGGTAGTTGTAGTTGGTAGTTGTAGTTGGTAGTTGTAGCTGGCAGTTGTATCTGGCAGTTGTAGCTGGCTGTTGTAGCTGGCAGTTGTAGCTGGCAGTTGTAGCTGGCAGTTGTAGCTGGTAGTTGTAGTTGGTAGTTGTAGTTGGTAGTTGTAGTTGGTAGTTGTAGTTGGTAGTTGTAGTTTGTAGTTGTAGTTGGTAGTTGTAGTTGGTAGATGTATTTGGTAGTTGTAGTTGGTCGTTGGAGTTGGTAGTTGCAGTTGGTAGTTGCAGTTGGTAGTTGTAGTTGTTGTTGTAGTTGGTAGTCGTAGTTGTAGTTGTAGTTGTAGATGTAGTTGTAGTTGGTAGTTGTAGTTGGTAGTTGTAGTTGGTAGTTGGTAGTTGTAGTTGTAGTTGTAGTTGGTAGTTGTAGTTGGTAGTTGTAGTTGGTAGTTGTAGTTGGTAGTTGTAGTTGGTAGTTGTAGTTGGTAGTTGTAGTTGGTAGTTGTAGTTGGTAGTTGTAGTTGGTAGTTGTAGTTGTAGTTGTAGTTGTAGTTGATAGTTGTAGTTGGTAGTTGTAGTTGGTAGTCGTAGTTGGTAGTTGTAGTTGGTAGTTGTAGTTGGTAGTTGTAGTTCGTAGTTGTAGTTGGTAGTTGTTGTTGGTAGTTGTAGTTGGTAGTTGTAGTTGGTAGTTGTAGTTAGTAGTTGTAGTTGGTAGTTGTAGTTGGTAGTTGTAGTTGGTAGTTGTAGATGGTAGTTGCAGTTGGTAGTTGTAGTTGGTAGTTGTAGTTGGTAGTTGTAGTTGGTAGTTGTAGTTGGTAGTTGCAGTTGGTAGTTGTAGTTGGTAGCTGTAGTTGGTAGTTGTAGTTGGTAGTTGTACTTGGTAGGTGTAGTTGGTAGTTGTAGTTGGTAGTTGTAGTTGGTAGTTGTAGTTGGTAGTTGCAGTTGGTAGTTGCAGTTGGTAGCTGTAGTTTGTAGCTGTAGTTGGTAGTTGTAGTTGGTAGTTGTAGTTGGTAGTTGTAGTTGGTAGTTGTAGTTGGTAGTTGTAGTTGGTAGTTGTAGTTGGTAGTTGTAGTTGGTAGTTGTAGTTGGTAGTTGTAGCTGGTAGTTGTAGTTGGTAGTTGTAGTTGGTAGTTGTAGTTGGTAGTTGTACTTGGTAGTTGTAGTTGGTAGTTGTAGTTGGTAGTTGTAGTTGGTAGTTGTAGTTGGTAGTTGCAGTTGGTAGTTGTAGGTGGTAGTTGTAGTTGGTAGTTGTAGTTGGTAGTTGTAGTTGGTAGTTGTAGTTGGTAGTTGTAGTTGGTAGTTGTAGTTGTAGTTGTAGTTGGTAGTTGTAGTTGGTAGTTGTAGGTGGTAGTTGTAGTTGGTAGTTGTAGTTGGTAGTTGTAGTTGGTAGTTGTAGTTGGTAGTTGTAGTTGGTAGTTGTAGTTGGTAGTTGTAGTTGGTAGTTGTAGTTGGTAGTTGTAGTTGTAGTTGTAGTTGGTAGTTGTAGTTGGTAGTTGTAGTTGGTAGTTGTTGTTGGTAGTTGTAGTTGGTAGTTGCAGTTGGTAGTTGTAGTTGGTAGTTGTAGATGGTAGTTGTAGTTGGTAGTTGTAGTTGGTAGTTGTAGCTGGCAGTTGTAGCTGGCAGTTGTAGCTGGCTGTTGTAGCTGGCAGTTGTAGCTGGCAGTTGTAGCTGGCAGTTGTAGCTGGTAGTTGTAGTTGGTAGTTGTAGTTGGTAGTTGTAGTTGGTAGATGTAGTTGGTAGTTGTAGTTTGTAGTTGTAGTTGGTAGTTGTAGTTGGTAGATATATTTGGTAGTTGTAGTTGGTCGTTGGAGTTGGTAGTTGCAGTTGGTAGTTGCAGTTGGTAGTTGTAGTTGTTGTTGTAGTCGGTAGTTGTAGTTGTAGTTGTAGTTGTAGTTGTAGTTGTTGTTGTAGTTGGTAGTTGTAGTTGGTAGTTGTAGTTGGTAGTTGTAGTTGGTAGTTGTAGTTGGTTTGCTGTAGTTGGTAGTTGCAGTTGGTAGTTGCAGTTGGTAGTTGCAGTTGGTAGTTGTAGTTCCAGTTGGTAGTTGTAGTTGTTGTTTTTGTAGTTGTTGTTGTTGTAGTTGTTGTTGTTGTTAGAGTTGTTGTTGTTGTTGTAGTTGTACTTGTAGTTGCAGTTGGTAGTTGTAGTTGGTAGTTGTAGTTGGTAGTTGTAGTTGTAGTTGGTAGTTGTAGTTGGTAGTTGTAGTTGGTAGTTGTTGTTGGTAGTTGTAGTTGGTAGTTGCAGTTGGTAGTTGTAGTTGGTAGTTGTAGATGGTAGTTGTAGTTGGTAGTTGTAGTTGGTAGTTGTAGCTGGCAGTTGTAGCTGGCAGTTGTAGCTGGCTGTTGTAGCTGGCAGTTGTAGCTGGCAGTTGTAGCTGGCAGTTGTAGCTGGTAGTTGTAGTTGGTAGTTGTAGTTGGTAGTTGTAGTTGGTAGATGTAGTTGGTAGTTGTAGTTTGTAGTTGTAGTTGTTGTTGTAGTTGGTAGTTGTAGTTGGTAGTTGTAGTTGGTAGTTGTAGTTGGTAGTTGTAGTTGGTTTGCTGTAGTTGGTAGTTGCAGTTGGTAGTTGCAGTTGGTAGTTGCAGTTGGTAGTTGTAGTTCCAGTTGGTAGTTGTAGTTGTTGTTTTTGTAGTTGTTGTTGTTGTAGTTGTTGTTGTTGTTAGAGTTGTTGTTGTTGTTGTAGTTGTACTTGTAGTTGCAGTTGGTAGTTGTAGTTGGTAGTTGTAGTTGGTAGTTGTAGTTGTAGTTGTTGTAGTTGTAGTTGTAGATGTAGTTGTAGTTGTAGTTGGTAGTTGTAGTTGGTAGTTGTAGTTGGTAGTTGTAGATGGTAGTTGTAGTTGGTAGTTGTAGTTGGTAGTTGTACTTGGTAGCTGTAGTTCGTAGTTGTAGTTGGTAGTTGTAGTTGGTAGTTGTAGTTGGTAGTTGTAGTTTGTAGTTGTAGTTGGTAGTTGTAGTTGGTAGTTGTAGTTGGTAGATGTATTTGGTAGTTGTAGTTGGTCGTTGGAGTTGGTAGTTGCAGTTGGTAGTCGCAGTTGGTAGTTGCAGTTGGTAGTTGCAGGTGGTAGTTGCAGTTGGTAGTTGTAGTTGGTAGTTGTAGTTGGTAGTTGTAGTTGGTAGTTGTAGATGGTAGTTGTAGTTGGTAGTTGTAGTTGGTAGTTGTAGCTGGCAGTTGTAGCTGGCAGTTGTAGCTGGCTGTTGTAGCTGGCAGTTGTAGCTGGCAGTTGTAGCTGGCAGTTGTAGCTGGCAGTTGTAGCTCGTAGCTGTAGTTGGTAGTTGTAGTTGGTAGTTGTAGTTGGTAGTTGTAGCTGGTAGTTGTAGTTGGTAGTTGTAGTTGGTAGTTGCAGTTGGTAGTTGTAGTTGGTAGTTGTAGTTGGTAGTTGTAGTTGGTAGTTGTAGTTGGTAGTTGTAGTTGGTAGTTGTAGTTGGTAGTTGTAGTTGGTAGTTGTAGTTGTAGTTGGTAGTTGTAGTTGGTAGTTGTAGTTGGTAGTTGTAGTTGGTAGTTGTAGTTGGTAGTTGTAGTTGGTAGTTGTACTTGGTAGTTGTAGTTGGTAGTTGTAGTTGGTAGTTGTAGTTGGTAGTTGTAGTTGGTAGTTGTAGTTGGTAGTTGTAGTTGGTAGTTGTAGTTGTAGTTGTAGTTGTAGTTGTAGTTG
This sequence comes from Andrena hattorfiana, assembly GCA_944738655.2. NCBI lineage: Eukaryota > Metazoa > Arthropoda > Insecta > Hymenoptera > Andrenidae > Andrena > Andrena hattorfiana. Next base: position 48,366,608 of record OX122890.1, on the reverse strand, counting down.
TTGTTGTAGTTGTAGTTGTAGTTGTAGTTGTAGTTGTAGTTGTAGTTGTAGTTGTAGTTGTAGTTGTAGTTGTTGTTGTTGCTGTTGTTGTTGTTGTAGTTGTTATTGTTGTAGTTGTTGTTGTGGTTGTAGTTGTTGGTGTGTCGTTGTCGTTGTCGTTGTCGCTGTTGTTGTCGTTGTTGTCGTTGTTGTCGTTGTTGTCGTTGTTGTCGTTGTTGTCGTTGTTGTCGTTGTTGTTATTGTAGTTGTTCTCGTTGTTGTCGTCGTTGTCGTCGTTGTCGTCGTTGTCGTCGTTGTTCTCGTTGTTGTTGTTGTTGTCGTTGTTGTCGTTGTTGTTGTTGTTGCTGTTGTTGTTGTAGTTGTAGTTGTTGTTGTAGTTGTTGTTGTTGTTGTAGTTGTAGTTGTAGTTGTAGTTGTAGTTGTAGTTGTAGTTGTAGTTGTTGTTGTTGTTGTAGTTGTAGTTGTAGTAGTAGTTGTAGTTGTAGGTGTAGTTGTAGTTGTAGTTGTAGTTGTAGTTGTTGTTGTAGTTGTTGTAGTTGTAGTTGTAGTTGTAGTTGCAGTTGTAGTTGTAGTTTTAGTTGTAGTTGTAGTCGTAGTTGTAGTTGTAGTTGTAGTTGTAGATGTAGTTGTAGTTGGTAGTTGTAGTTGGTAGTTGTAGTTGGTAGTTGGTAGTTGTAGTTGTAGTTGTAGTTGGTAGTTGTAGTTGGTAGTTGTAGTTGGTAGTTGTAGTTGGTAGTTGTAGTTGGTAGTTGTAGTTGGTAGTTGTAGTTGGTAGTTGTAGCTGGCAGTTGTAGCTGGCAGTTGTAGCTGGCTGTTGTAGCTGGCAGTTGTAGCTGGCAGTTGTAGCTGGCAGTTGTAGCTGGTAGTTGTAGTTGGTAGTTGTAGTTGGTAGTTGTAGTTGGTAGTTGTAGTTGGTAGTTGTAGTTTGTAGTTGTAGTTGGTAGTTGTAGTTGGTAGATGTATTTGGTAGTTGTAGTTGGTCGTTGGAGTTGGTAGTTGCAGTTGGTAGTTGCAGTTGGTAGTTGTAGTTGTTGTTGTAGTTGGTAGTTGTAGTTGTAGTTGTAGTTGTAGTTGTAGTTGTAGTTGTTGTTGTAGTTGGTAGTTGTAGTTGGTAGTTGTAGTTGGTAGTTCTAATTGGTTTGTTGTAGTTGGTAGTTGCAGTTGGTAGTTGCAGTTGGTAGTTGTAGTTCCAGTTGGTAGTTGTAGCTGTTGTTGTTTTTGTAGTTGTTGTTGTTGCAGTTGTTGTTGTTGTTGTAGTTGTTGTTGTTGTTGTAGTTGTTGTTGTTGTTGTAGTTGTAGTTGTAGTTGCAGTTGGTAGTTGTAGTTGGTAGTTGTAGTAGGTAGTTGTAATTGTAGTTGTTGTTGTAGTTGTAGTTGTAGTTGTAGTTGTAGTTGTAGTTGTAGTTGGTAGTTGTAGTTGGTAGTTGTAGTTGGTAGTTGTAGTTGGTAGCTGTAGTTGGTAGTTGTAGTTGGTAGTTGTACTTGGTAGGTGTAGTTGGTAGTTGTAGTTGGTAGTTGTAGTTGGTAGTTGTAGTTGGTAGTTGCAGTTGGTAGTTGCAGTTGGTAGCTGTAGTTTGTAGTTGTAGTTGGTAGTTGTAGTTGGTAGTTGTAGTTGGTAGTTGTAGTTGGTAGTTGTAGTTGGTAGTTGTAGTTGGTAGTTGTAGTTGGTAGTTGTAGTTGGTAGTTGTAGCTGGTAGTTGTAGCTGGTAGTTGTAGTTGGTAGGTGCAGTTGGTAGTTGTAGTTGGTAGTTGTAGTTGGTAGTTGTAGTTGGTAGTTGTAGTTGGTAGTTGTAGCTGGTAGTTGTAGCTGGTAGTTGTAGTTGGTAGGTGCAGTTGGTAGTTGCAGTTGGTAGTTGTAGTTGGTAGTTGTAGTTGGTAGTTGTAGTTGGTAGTTGTAGTTGGTAGTTGTAGTTGGTAGTTGTAGTTGGTAGTTGTAGTTGTAGTTGTAGTTGGTAGTTGTAGTTGGTAGTTGTAGTTGGTAGTTGTAGTTGGTAGTTGTAGTTGGTAATTGTAGTTGGTAGTTGTAGTTGGTAGTTGTAGTTGGTAGTTGTAGTTGGTAGTTGTAGTTGGTAGTTGCAGTTGGTAGTTGTAGGTGGTAGTTGTAGTTGGTAGTTGTAGTTGGTAGTTGTAGTTGGTAGTTGTAGTTGGTAGTTGTAGTTGGTAGTTGTAGTTGGTAGTTGTAGTTGGTAGTTGTAGTTGGTAGTTGTAGGTGGTAGTTGTAGTTGGTAGTTGTAGTTGGTAGTTGTAGTTGGTAGTTGTAGTTGGTAGTTGTAGTTGGTAGTTGTAGTTGGTAGTTGTAATTGGTAGTTGTAGTTGTAGTTGTAGTTGGTAGTTGTAGTTGGTAGTTGGAGTTGGTAGTTGCAGTTGGTAGTTGCAGTTGGTAGTTGCAGTTGGTAGTTGCAGTTGGTAGTTGCAGTTGGTAGTTGCAGTTGGTAGTTGCTGTTGGTGGTTGCAGTTGGTAGTTGCAGTTGGTAGTTGCAGTTGGTAGTTGCAGTTGGTAGTTGCAGTTGGTAGTTGCAGTTGGTAGTTGCAGTTGGTAGTTGTAGTTGGTAGTTGTACTTGGTAGTTGTAGTTGGTAGTTGTAGTTGGTAGTTGTAGTTGGTAGTTGTAGTTGGTAGTTGCTGTTGGTGGTTGCAGTTGGTAGTTGCAGTTGGTAGTTGCAGTTGGTAGTTGCAGTTGGTAGTTGCAGTTGGTAGTTGCAGTTGGTAGTTGCAGTTGGTAGTTGTAGTTGGTAGTTGTACTTGGTAGTTGTAGTTGGTAGTTGTAGTTGGTAGTTGTAGTTGGTAGTTGTAGTTGGTAGTTGTAGTTGGTAGTTGTAGTTGGTAGTTGTAGTTGGTAGTTGTAGTTGGTAGTTGTAGTTCGTAGTTGTAGCTGGTAGTTGTAGTTGGTAGATGTAGTTGGTAGTTGCAGTTGGTAGTTGTAGTTGGTAGTTGTAGTTGGTAGTTGTAGTTGGTAGTTGTAGTTGATAGTTGTAGTTGGTAGTTGTAGTTGGTAGTTGTAGTTGGTAGTTGCAGTTGGTAGCGGTAGTTGGTAGCTGTAGTTGGTAGTTGTAGTTGGTAGTTGTAGTTGGTAGTTGTAGTTGGTAGTTGTAGTTGTAGTTGTTGTTGTAGTTGTAGTTGTAGTTGTAGTTGTAGTTGTAGTTGTAGTTGTATTTGTAGTTTGTAGTTGTAGTTGGTAGTTGTAGTTGGTTTGTTGTAGTTGGTAGTTGTAGTTGGTAGTTGTAGTTGGTAGTTGTAGTTGGTAGTTGTAGTTGGTAGTTGTAGTTGGTAGTTGCAGTTGGTAGTTGCAGTTGGTAGTTGCAGTTGGTAGTTGCAGTTGGTAGTTGTAGTTGTTGTTGTAGGTGGTAGTTGTAGTTGTAGTTGTAGTTGTAGTTGTAGTTGTAGTTGTAGTTGTAGTTGGTAGTTGTAGTTGGTAGTTGCAGTTGGTAGCTGCAGTTGGTAGTTGCAGTTGGTAGTTGTAGTTGGTAGTTGTAGTTGGTAGTTGGTAGTTGTAGCTGGTAGTTGTAGTTTGTAGTTGTAGTTGGTAGTTGCAGTTGCTAGCTGTAGTTGGTAGTTGTAGTTGGTAGTTGTAGTTGGTAGTTGTAGTTGTAGTTGTTGTTGTAGTTGTAGTTGTAGTTGTAGTTGTAGTTGTAGTTGTAGTTGTAGTTGTAGTTTGTAGTTGTAGTTGGTAGTTGTAGTTGGTTTGTTGTAGTTGGTAGTTGTAGTTGGTAGTTGTAGTTGGTAGTTGTAGTTGGTAGTTGTAGTTGGTAGTTGTAGTTGGTAGTTGTAGTTGGTAGTTGCAGTTGGTAGTTGCAGTTGGTAGTTGCAGTTGGTAGTTGTAATTGTAGTTGTTGTTGTAGTTGTAGTTGTAGTTGTAGTTGTAGTTGTAGTTGTAGTTGTAGTTGTAGTTGTAGTTGTAGTTGTAGTTGTAGTTGGTAGTTGTAGTTGGTAGTTGTAGTTGGTAGTTGTAGTTGGTAGCTGTAGTTGGTAGTTGTAGTTGGTAGTTGTACTTGGTAGGTGTAGTTGGTAGTTGTAGTTGGTAGTTGTAGTTGGTAGTTGTAGTTGGTAGTTGCAGTTGGTAGTTGCAGTTGGTAGCTGTAGTTGGTAGTTGTAGTTGGTAGTTGCAGTTGGTAGTTGCAGTTGGTAGCTGTAGTTTGTAGTTGTAGTTGGTAGTTGTAGTTGGTAGTTGTAGTTGGTAGTTGTAGTTGGTAGTTGTAGTTGGTAGTTGTAGTTGGTAGTTGTAGTTGGTAGTTGTAGCTGGTAGTTGTAGTTGGTAGTTGTAGTTGGTAGTTGTAGTTGGTAGATGTATTTGGTAGTTGTAGTTGGTCGTTGGAGTTGGTAGTTGCAGTTGGTAGTTGCAGTTGGTAGTTGTAGTTGTTGTTGTAGTTGGTAGTTGTAGTTGTAGTTGTAGTTGTAGTTGTTGTTGTAGTTGGTAGTTGTAGTTGGTAGTTGTAGTTGGTAGTTGTAGTTGGTAGTTCTAGTTGGTTTGTTGTAGTTGGTAGTTGCAGTTGGTAGTTGCAGTTGGTAGTTGTAGTTCCAGTTGGTAGTTGTAGTTGTTGTTGTTTTTGTAGTTGTTGTTGTTGCAGTTGTTGTTGTTGTTGTAGTTGTTGTTGTTGTTGTAGTTGTTGTTGTTGTTGTAGTTGTAGTTGTAGTTGCAGTTGGTAGTTGTAGTTGGTAGTTGTAGTTGGTAGTTGTAGTTGGTAGTTGTAGTTGGTAGTTGTAATTGTAGTTGTTGTTGTAGTTGTAGTTGTAGTTGTAGTTGTAGTTGTAGTTGTAGTTGTAGTTGTAGTTGTAGTTGTAGTTGGTAGTTGTAGTTGGTAGTTGTAGTTGGTAGCTGTAGTTGGTAGTTGTAGTTGGTACTTGTACTTGGTAGGTGTAGTTGGTAGTTGTAGTTGGTAGTTGTAGTTGGTAGTTGTAGTTGGTAGTTGCAGTTGGTAGTTGCAGTTGGTAGCTGTAGTTTGTAGTTGTAGTTGGTAGTTGTAGTTGGTAGTTGTAGTTGGTAGTTGTAGTTGGTAGTTGTAGTTGGTAGTTGTAGTTGGTAGTTGTAGCTGGTAGTTGTAGTTGGTAGTTGTAGTTGGTAGTTGCAGTTGGTAGTTGTAGTTGGTAGTTGTAGTTGGTAGTTGTAGTTGGTAGTTGTAGTTGGTAGTTGTAGTTGGTAGTTGTAGTTGGTAGTTGTAGTTGTAGTTGGTAGTTGTAGTTGGTAGTTGTAGTTGGTAGTTGTAGTTGGTAGTTGTAGTTGGTAGTTGTAGTTGGTAGTTGTAGTTGGTAGTTGTACTTGGTAGTTGTAGTTGGTAGTTGTAGTTGGTAGTTGTAGTTGGTAGTTGTAGTTGGTAGTTGCAGTTGGTAGTTGTAGGTGGTAGTTGTACTTGGTAGTTGTAGTTGGTAGTTGTAGTTGGTAGTTGTAGTTGGTAGTTGTAGTTGGTAGTTGTAGTTGGTAGTTGTAGTTGGTAGTTGTAGTTGGTAGTTGTAGGTGGTAGTTGTAGTTGGTAGTTGTAGTTGGTAGTTGTAGTTGGTAGTTGTAGTTGGTAGTTGTAGTTGGTAGTTGTAGTTGGTAGTTGTAGTTGGTAGTTGTAGTTGGTAGTTGTAGTTGTAGTTGTAGTTGGTAGTTGTAGTTGGTAGTTGTAGTTGGTAGTTGTTGTTGGTAGTTGTAGTTGGTAGTTGCAGTTGGTAGTTGTAGATGGTAGTTGTAGTTGGTAGTTGTAGTTGGTAGTTGTAGCTGGCAGTTGTAGCTGGCAGTTGTAGCTGGCTGTTGTAGCTGGCAGTTGTAGCTGGCAGTTGTAGCTGGCAGTTGTAGCTGGTAGTTGTAGTTGGTAGTTGTAGTTGGTAGTTGTAGTTGGTAGTTGTAGTTGGTAGTTGTAGTTTGTAGTTGTAGTTGGTAGTTGTAGTTGGTAGATATATTTGGTAGTTGTAGTTGGTAGTTGTAGCTGGCTGTTGTAGCTGGCAGTTGTAGCTGGCAGTTGTAGCTGGCAGTTGTAGCTTGCAGTTGTAGCTGGCAGTTGCAGCTGGCAGTTGTAACTGGCATTTGTAGCTGGCAGTTGTAGCTGGCAGTTGTAGCTGGCTGTTGTAGCTGGCAGTTGTAGCTGGCAGTTGTAGCTGGCAGTTGTAGCTGGCAGTTGTAGCTCGTAGCTGTAGTTGGTAGTTGTAGTTGGTAGTTGTAGTTGGTAGTTGTAGTTTGTAGTTGTAGTTGGTAGTTGTAGTTGGTAGTTGTAGTTGGTAGATGTATTTGGTAGTTGTAGTTGGTCGTTGGAGTTGGTAGTTGCAGTTGGTAGTCGCAGTTGGTAGTTGCAGTTGGTAGTTGCAGGTGGTAGTTGCAGTTGGTAGTTGTAGTTGGTAGTTGTAGTTGGTAGTTGTAGTTGGTATTTGTAGTTGGTAGTTGTAGTTGGTAGTTGTAGTTGGTAGTTGTAGTTGGTAGTTGTAGTTGGTAGTTGTAGTTGGTAGTTGCAGTTGGTAGTTGCAGTTGGTAGCTGTAGTTTGTAGTTGTAGTTGGTAGTTGTAGTTGGTAGTTGTAGTTGGTAGTTGTAGTTGGTAGTTGTAGTTGGTAGTTGTAGTTGGTAGTTGCAGTTGGTAGTTGTAGGTGGTAGTTGTAGTTGGTAGTTGTAGTTGGTAGTTGTAGTTGTAGTTGTAGTTGGTAGTTGTAGTTGGTAGTTGTAGTTGGTAGTTGGAGTTGGTAGTTGCAGTTGGTAGTTGCAGTTGGTAGTTGCAGTTGGTAGTTGCAGTTGGTAGTTGCAGTTGGTAGTTGCAGTTGGTAGTTGCAGTTGGTAGTTGCTGTTGGTGGTTGCAGTTGGTAGTTGCAGTTGGTAGTTGCAGTTGGTAGTTGCAGTTGGTAGTTGCAGTTGGTAGTTGCAGTTGGTAGTTGTAGTTGGTAGCTGTACTTGGTAGTTGTAGTTGGTAGTTGTAGTTGGTAGTTGTAGTTGGTAGTTGTAGTTGGTAGTTGTAGTTGGTAGTTGTAGTTGTAGTTGGTAGTTGTAGTTGGTAGTTGTAGTTGGTAGTTGTAGTTGGTAGTTGTAGTTGGTAGTTGTAGTTGGTAATTGTAGTTGGTAGTTGTAGTTGGTAGTTGTAGTTGGTAGTTGTAGTTGGTAGTTGTAGTTGGTAGTTGTAGGTGGTAGTTGTAGTTGGTAGTTGTAGTTGGTAGTTGTAGTTGGTAGTTGTAGTTGGTAGTTGTAGTTGGTAGTTGTAGTTGGTAGTTGTAGTTGGTAGTTGTAGTTGGTAGTTGTAGGTGGTAGTTGTAGTTGGTAGTTGTAGTTGGTAGTTGTAGTTGGTAGTTGTAGTTGGTAGTTGTAGTTGGTAGTTGTAGTTGGTAGTTGTAGTTGGTAGTTGTAGTTGTAGTTGTAGTTGGTAGTTGTAGTTGGTAGTTGTAGTTGGTAGTTGGAGTTGGTAGTTGCAGTTGGTAGTTGCAGTTGGTAGTTGCAGTTGGTAGTTGCAGTTGGTAGTTGCAGTTGGTAGTTGCAGTTGGTAGTTGTAGTTGGTAGTTGTAGTTGGTAGCTGTAGTTGGTAGTTGTAGTTGATAGTTGTAGTTGGTAGTAGTAGTTGGTAGTTGTAGTTGGTAGTTGCAGTTGGTAGCTGTAGTTGGTAGTTGTAGTTGGTAGTTGTAGTTGGTAGTTGTAGTTGGTAGTTGTAGTTGTAGTTGTTGTTGTAGTTGTAGTTGTAGTTGTAGTTGGTTGTAGTTGTAGTTGTATTTGTAGTTTGTAGTTGCAGTTGGTAGTTGCAGTTGGTAGTTGCAGTTGGTAGTTGCAGTTGGTAGTTGCAGTTGGTAGTTGCAGTTGGTAGTTGCTGTTGGTGGTTGCAGTTGGTAGTTGCAGTTGGTAGTTGCAGTTGGTAGTTGCAGTTGGTAGTTGCAGTTGGTAGTTGCAGTTGGTAGTTGCAGTTGGTAGTTGTACTTGGTAGTTGTAGTTGGTAGTTGTAGTTGGTAGTTGTAGTTTGTAGTTGTAGTTGGTAGTTGTAGATGGTAGTTGTAGTTGGTAGTTGTAGTTGGTAGTTGTAGTTGGTAGTTGTAGTTGGTAGTTGTAGTTGGTAGTTGTAGTTGGTAGTTGTAGTTGGTAGTTGTAGTTGTAGCTGTAGTTGATAGTTGTAGTTGGTAGTTGTAGTTGGTAGTTGTAGTTGGTAGTTGTAGTTGGTAGTTGTAGTTGGTAGTTGTAGTTGGTAGTTGTAGTTGTAGTTGTAGTTGGTAGTTGTAGTTGGTAGTTGTAGTTGGTAGTTGGAGTTGGTAGTTGCAGTTGGTAGTTGCAGTTAGTAGTTGCAGTTGGTAGTTGTAGTTGGTAGTTGTAGTTGGTAGTTGTAGTTGGTAGTTGTAGTTGATAGTTGTAGTTGGTAGTTGTAGTTGGTAGTTGTAGTTGGTAGTTGTAGTTGTAGTTGTAGTTGTAGTTGTAGTTGTTGTTGTAGTTGGTAGTTGTAGTTGGTAGTTGTAGTTGGTAGTTCTAGTTGGTTTGTTGTAGTTGGTAGTTGCAGTTGGTAGTTGCAGTTGGTAGTTGTAGTTCCAGTTGGTAGTTGTAGTTGTTGTTGTTTTTGTAGTTGTTGTTGTTGCAGTTGTTGTTGTTGTTGTAGTTGTTGTTGTTGTAGTTGTTGTTGTTGTTGTAGTTGTAGTTGTAGTTGCAGTTGGTAGTTGTAGTTGGTAGTTGTAGTAGGTAGTTGTAATTGTAGTTGTTGTTGTAGTTGTAGTTGTAGTTGTAGTTGTAGTTGTAGTTGTAGTTGTAGTTGGTAGTTGTAGTTGGTAGTTGTAGTTGGTAGTTGTAGTTGGTAGCTGTAGTTGGTAGTTGTAGTTGGTAGTTGTACTTGGTAGGTGTAGTTGGTAGTTGTAGTTGGTAGTTGTAGTTGGTAGTTGTAGTTGGTAGTTGCAGTTGGTAGTTGCAGTTGGTAGCTGTAGTTTGTAGTTGTAGTTGGTAGTTGTAGTTGGTAGTTGTAGTTGGTAGTTGTAGTTGGTAGTTGTAGTTGGTAGTTGTAGTTGGTAGTTGTAGTTGGTAGTTGTAGTTGGTAGTTGTAGTTGGTAGTTGTAGCTGGTAGTTGTAGTTGGTAGTTGTAGTTGGTAGTTGCAGTTGGTAGTTGTAGTTGGTAGTTGTAGTTGGTAGTTGTAGTTGGTAGTTGCAGTTGGTAGTTGTAGTTGGTAGTTGTAGTTGGTAGTTGTAGTTGTAGTTGTAGTTGGTAGTTGTAGTTGGTAGTTGTAGTTGGTAGTTGTAGTTGGTAGTTGTAGTTGGTAATTGTAGTTGGTAGTTGTAGTTGGTAGTTGTAGTTGGTAGTTGTAGTTGGTAGTTGTAGTTGGTAGTTGCAGTTGGTAGTTGTAGGTGGTAGTTGTAGTTGGTAGTTGTAGTTGGTAGTTGTAGTTGGTAGTTGTAGTTGGTAGTTGTAGTTGGTAGTTGTAGTTGGTAGTTGTAGTTGGTAGTTGTAGTTGGTAGTTGTAGGTGGTAGTTGTAGTTGGTAGTTGTAGTTGGTAGTTGTAGTTGGTAGTTGTAGTTGGTAGTTGTAGTTGGTAGTTGTAGTTGGTAGTTGTAGTTGGTAGTTGTAGTTGGTAGTTGTAGTTGTAGTTGTAGTTGGTAGTTGTAGTTGGTAGTTGTAGTTGGTAGTTGGAGTTGGTAGTTGCAGTTGGTAGTTGCAGTTGGTAGTTGCAGTTGGTAGTTGCAGTTGGTAGTTGCAGTTGGTAGTTGCAGTTGGTAGTTGCTGTTGGTGGTTGCAGTTGGTAGTTGCAGTTGGTAGTTGCAGTTGGTAGTTGCAGTTGGTAGATGCAGTTGGTAGTTGCAGTTGGTAGTTGTAGTTGGTAGTTGTACTTGGTAGTTGTAGTTGGTAGTTGTAGTTGGTAGTTGTAGTTGGTAGTTGTAGTTGGTAGTTGTAGTTGGTAGTTGTAGTTGGTAGTTGTAGTTGGTAGTTGTAGTTGGTAGTTGTAGTTGGTAGTTGTAGTTGGTAGTTGTAGTTGTAGTTGTAGTTGGTAGTTGTAGTTGGTAGTTGTAGTTGGTAGTTGTAGTTGGTAGTTGTTGTTGGTAGTTGTAGTTGGTAGTTGCAGTTGGTAGTTGTAGATGGTAGTTGTAGTTGGTAGTTGTAGTTGGTAGTTGTAGCTGGCAGTTGTAGCTGGCAGTTGTAGCTGGCTGTTGTAGCTGGCAGTTGTAGCTGGCAGTTGTAGCTGGCAGTTGTAGCTGGTAGTTGTAGTTGGTAGTTGTAGTTGGTAGTTGTAGTTGGTAGTTGTAGTTGGTAGTTGTAGTTTGTAGTTGTAGTTGGTAGTTGTAGTTGGTAGATATATTTGGTAGTTGTATTTGGTAGTTGTAGCTGGCTGTTGTAGCTGGCAGTTGTAGCTGGCAGTTGTAGCTGGCAGTTGTAGCTTGCAGTTGTAGCTGGCAGTTGTAGCTGGCAGTTGTAACTGGCATTTGTAGCTGGCAGTTGTAGCTGGCAGTTGTAGCTGGCTGTTGTAGCTGGCAGTTGTAGCTGGCAGTTGTAGCTGGCAGTTGTAGCTGGCAGTTGTAGCTCGTAGCTGTAGTTGGTAGTTGTAGTTGGTAGTTGTAGTTGGTAGTTGTAGTTGGTAGTTGTAGTTTGTAGTTGTAGTTGGTAGTTGTAGTTGGTAGTTGTAGTTGGTAGATGTATTTGGTAGTTGTAGTTGGTCGTTGGAGTTGGTAGTTGCAGTTGGTAGTCGCAGTTGGTAGTTGCAGTTGGTAGTTGCAGGTGGTAGTTGCAGTTGGTAGTTGTAGTTGGTAGTTGTAGTTGGTAGTTGTAGTTGGCATTTGTAGTTGGTAGTTGTAGTTGGTAGTTGTAGTTGGTAGTTGTAGTTGGTAGTTGTAGTTGGTAGTTGCAGTTGGTAGTTGCAGTTGGTAGCTGTAGTTTGTAGTTGTAGTTGGTAGTTGTAGTTGGTAGTTGTAGTTGGTAGTTGTAGTTGGTAGTTGTAGTTGGTAGTTGTAGTTGGTAGTTGCAGTTGGTAGTTGTAGGTGGTAGTTGTAGTTGGTAGTTGTAGTTGGTAGTTGTAGTTGTAGTTGTAGTTGGTAGTTGTAGTTGGTAGTTGTAGTTGGTAGTTGGAGTTGGTAGTTGCAGTTGGTAGTTGCAGTTGGTAGTTGCAGTTGGTAGTTGCAGTTGGTAGTTGCAGTTGGTAGTTGCTGTTGGTGGTTGCAGTTGGTAGTTGCAGTTGGTAGTTGCAGTTGGTAGTTGCAGTTGGTAGTTGCAGTTGGTAGTTGCAGTTGGTAGTTGTAGTTGGTAGTTGTACTTGGTAGTTGTAGTTGGTAGTTGTAGTTGGTAGTTGTAGTTGGTAATTGTAGTTGGTAGTTGTAGTTGGTAGTTGTAGTTGGTAGTTGTAGTTGGTAGTTGTAGTTGGTAGTTGCAGTTGGTAGTTGTAGGTGGTAGTTGTAGTTGGTAGTTGTAGTTGGTAGTTGTAGTTGGTAGTTGTAGTTGGTAGTTGTAGTTGGTAGTTGTAGTTGGTAGTTGTAGTTGGTAGTTGTAGGTGGTAGTTGTAGTTGGTAGTTGTAGTTGGTAGTTGTAGTTGGTAGTTGTAGGTGGTAGTTGTAGTTGGTAGTTGTAGTTGGTAGTTGTAGTTGGTAGTTGTAGTTGGTAGTTGTAGTTGGTAGTTGTAGTTGGTAGTTGTAGTTGGTAGTTGTAGTTGTAGTTGTAGTTGGTAGTTGTAGTTGGTAGTTGTAGTTGTAGTTGTAGTTGGTAGTTGTAGTTGGTAGTTGTAGTTGGTAGTTGGAGTTGGTAGTTGCAGTTGGTAGTTGCAGTTAGTAGTTGCAGTTGGTAGTTGTAGTTGGTAGTTGTAGTTGGTAGTTGTAGTTGGTAGTTGTAGTTGGTAGTTGTAGTTGGTAGTTGTAGTTGGTAGTTGTAGTTGGTAGTTGTAGTTGTAGTTGTAGTTGTAGTCGTAGTTGTAGTTGTAGTTGTAGTTGTAGATGTAGTTGTAGTTGGTAGTTGTAGTTGGTAGTTGTAGTTGGTAGTTGGTAGTTGTAGTTGGTAGTTGTAGTTGGTAGTTGTAGTTGGTAGTTGTAGTTGGTAATTGTAGTTGGTAGTTGTAGTTGGTAGTTGTAGTTGGTAGTTGTAGTTGGTAGTTGTAGTTGGTAGTTGCAGTTGGTAGTTGTAGGTGGTAGTTGTAGTTGGTAGTTGTAGTTGGTAGTTGTAGTTGGTAGTTGTAGTTGGTAGTTGTAGTTGGTAGTTGTAGTTGGTAGTTGTAGTTGGTAGTTGTAGGTGGTAGTTGTAGTTGGTAGTTGTAGTTGGTAGTTGTAGTTGGTAGTTGTAGTTGGTAGTTGTAGTTGGTAGTTGTAGTTGGTAGTTGTAGTTGGTAGTTGTAGTTGTAGTTGTAGTTGGTAGTTGTAGTTGGTAGTTGTAGTTGGTAGTTGGAGTTGGTAGTTGCAGTTGGTAGTTGTAGTTGGTAGTTGTAGTTGGTAGTTGTAGTTGGTAGTTGTAGTTGTAGTTGTTGTTGTAGTTGTAGTTGTAGTTGTAGTTGTAGTTGTAGTTGTAGTTGTAGTTGTATTTGTAGTTTGTAGTTGCAGTTGGTAGTTGCAGTTGGTAGTTGCAGTTGGTAGTTGCAGTTGGTAGTTGCAGTTGGTAGTTGCAGTTGGTAGTTGCTGTTGGTGGTTGCAGTTGGTAGTTGCAGTTGGTAGTTGCAGTTGGTAGTTGCAGTTGGTAGTTGCAGTTGGTAGTTGCAGTTGGTAGTTGTAGTTGGTAGTTGTACTTGGTAGTTGTAGTTGGTAGTTGTAGTTGGTAGTTGTAGTTTGTAGTTGTAGTTGGTAGTTGTAGATGGTAGTTGTAGTTGGTAGTTGTAGTTGGTAGTTGTAGTTGGTAGTTGTAGTTGGTAGTTGTAGTTGGTAGTTGTAGTTGGTAGTTGTAGTTGGTAGTTGTAGTTGTAGCTGTAGTTGATAGTTGTAGTTGGTAGTTGTAGTTGGTAGTTGTATTTGGTAGTTGTAGTTGGTAGTTGTAGTTGGTAGTTGTAGTTGGTAGTTGTAGTTGTAGTTGTAGTTGGTAGTTGTAGTTGGTAGTTGTAGTTGGTAGTTGGAGTTGGTAGTTGCAGTTGGTAGTTGCAGTTAGTAGTTGCAGTTGGTAGTTGTAGTTGGTAGTTGTAGTTGGTAGTTGTAGTTGGTAGTTGTAGTTGGTAGTTGTAGTTGGTAGTTGTAGTTGGTAGTTGTAGTTGGTAGTTGTAGTTGTAGTTGTAGTTGTAGTTGTAGTTGTTGTTGTAGTTGGTAGTTGTAGTTGGTAGTTGTAGTTGGTAGTTCTAGTTGGTTTGTTGTAGTTGGTAGTTGCAGTTGGTAGTTGCAGTTGGTAGTTGTAGTTCCAGTTGGTAGTTGTAGTTGTTGTTGTTTTTGTAGTTGTTGTTGTTGCAGTTGTTGTTGTTGTTGTAGTTGTTGTTGTTGTTGTAGTTGTTGTTGTTGTTGTAGTTGTAGTTGTAGTTGCAGTTGGTAGTTGTAGTTGGTAGTTGTAGTAGGTAGTTGTAATTGTAGTTGTTGTTGTAGTTGTAGTTGTAGTTGTAGTTGTAGTTGTAGTTGTAGTTGTAGTTGGTAGTTGTAGTTGGTAGTTGTAGTTGGTAGTTGTAGTTGGTAGCTGTAGTTGGTAGTTGTAGTTGGTAGTTGTACTTGGTAGGTGTAGTTGGTAGTTGTAGTTGGTAGTTGTAGTTGGTAGTTGTAGTTGGTAGTTGCAGTTGGTAGTTGCAGTTGGTAGCTGTAGTTTGTAGTTGTAGTTGGTAGTTGTAGTTGGTAGTTGTAGTTGGTAGATGTAGTTGGTAGTTGTAGTTGGTAGTTGTAGTTGGTAGTTGTAGTTGGTAGTTGTAGTTGGTAGTTGTAGTTGGTAGTTGTAGTTGGTAGTTGTAGCTGGTAGTTGTAGTTGGTAGTTGTAGTTGGTAGTTGCAGTTGGTAGTTGTAGTTGGTAGTTGTAGTTGGTAGTTGTAGTTGGTAGTTGCAGTTGGTAGTTGTAGTTGGTAGTTGTAGTTGGTAGTTGTAGTTGTAGTTGTAGTTGGTAGTTGTAGTTGGTAGTTGTAGTTGGTAGTTGTAGTTGGTAGTTGTAGTTGGTAATTGTAGTTGGTAGTTGTAGTTGGTAGTTGTAGTTGGTAGTTGTAGTTGGTAGTTGTAGTTGGTAGTTGCAGTTGGTAGTTGTAGGTGGTAGTTGTAGTTGGTAGTTGTAGTTGGTAGTTGTAGTTGGTAGTTGTAGTTGGTAGTTGTAGTTGGTAGTTGTAGTTGGTAGTTGTAGTTGGTATTTGTAGTTGGTAGTTGTAGGTGGTAGTTGTAGTTGGTAGTTGTAGTTGGTAGTTGTAGTTGGTAGTTGTAGTTGGTAGTTGTAGTTGGTAGTTGTAGTTGGTAGTTGTAGTTGGTAGTTGTAGTTGGTAGTTGTAGTTGTAGTTGTAGTTGGTAGTTGTAGTTGGTAGTTGTAGTTGGTAGTTGGAGTTGGTAGTTGCAGTTGGTAGTTGCAGTTGGTAGTTGCAGTTGGTAGTTGCAGTTGGTAGTTGCAGTTGGTAGTTGCAGTTGGTAGTTGCTGTTGGTGGTTGCAGTTGGTAGTTGCAGTTGGTAGTTGCAGTTGGTAGTTGCAGTTGGTAGATGCAGTTGGTAGTTGCAGTTGGTAGTTGTAGTTGGTAGTTGTACTTGGTAGTTGTAGTTGGTAGTTGTAGTTGGTAGTTGCAGTTGGTAGTTGCAGTTGGTAGTTGCAGTTGGTAGATGCAGTTGGTAGTTGCAGTTGGTAGTTGTAGTTGGTAGTTGTACTTGGTAGTTGTAGTTGGTAGTTGTAGTTGGTAGTTGTAGTTGGTAGTTGTAGTTGGTAGTTGTAGTTGGTAGTTGTAGTTGGTAGTTGTAGTTGGTAGTTGTAGTTGGTAGTTGTAGTTGGTAGTTGTAGTTGGTAGTTGTAGTTGTAGTTGTAGTTGGTAATTGTAGTTGGTAGTTGTAGTTGGTAGTTGTAGTTGGTAGTTGTTGTTGGTAGTTGTAGTTGGTAGTTGCAGTTGGTAGTTGTAGATGGTAGTTGTAGTTGGTAGTTGTAGTTGGTAGTTGTAGCTGGCAGTTGTAGCTGGCAGTTGTAGCTGGCTGTTGTAGCTGGCAGTTGTAGCTGGCAGTTGTAGCTGGCAGTTGTAGCTGGTAGTTGTAGTTGGTAGTTGTAGTTGGTAGTTGTAGTTGGTAGTTGTAGTTGGTAGTTGTAGTTTGTAGTTGTAGTTGGTAGTTGTAGTTGGTAGATATATTTGGTAGTTGTAGTTGGTAGTTGTAGCTGGCTGTTGTAGCTGGCAGTTGTAGCTGGCAGTTGTAGCTGGCAGTTGTAGCTTGCAGTTGTAGCTGGCAGTTGTAGCTGGCAGTTGTAACTGGCATTTGTAGCTGGCAGTTGTAGCTGGCAGTTGTAGCTGGCTGTTGTAGCTGGCAGTTGTAGCTGGCAGTTGTAGCTGGCAGTTGTAGCTGGCAGTTGTAGCTCGTAGCTGTAGTTGGTAGTTGTAGTTGGTAGTTGTAGTTGGTAGTTGTAGTTTGTAGTTGTAGTTGGTAGTTGTAGTTGGTAGTTGTAGTTGGTAGATGTATTTGGTAGTTGTAGTTGGTCGTTGGAGTTGGTAGTTGCAGTTGGTAGTCGCAGTTGGTAGTTGCAGTTGGTAGTTGCAGGTGGTAGTTGCAGTTGGTAGTTGTAGTTGGTAGTTGTAGTTGGTAGTTGTAGTTGGCATTTGTAGTTGGTAGTTGTAGTTGGTAGTTGTAGTTGGTAGTTGTAGTTGGTAGTTGTAGTTGGTAGTTGCAGTTGGTAGTTGCAGTTGGTAGCTGTAGTTTGTAGTTGTAGTTGGTAGTTGTAGTTGGTAGTTGTAGTTGGTAGTTGTAGTTGGTAGTTGTAGTTGGTAGTTGTAGTTGGTAGTTGCAGTTGGTAGTTGTAGGTGGTAGTTGTAGTTGGTAGTTGTAGTTGGTAGTTGTAGTTGTAGTTGTAGTTGGTAGTTGTAGTTGGTAGTTGTAGTTTGTAGTTGTAGTTGGTAGTTGTAGTTGGTAGTTGTAGTTGGTAGATGTATTTGGTAGTTGTAGTTGGTAGTTGTAGTTGGTAGTTGTAGTTGGTAGTTGTAGTTGGTAGTTGTAGTTGGTAGTTGTAGTTGGTAGTTGTAGGTGGTAGTTGTAGTTGGTAGTTGTAGTTGGTAGTTGTAGTTGGTAGTTGTAGTTGGTAGTTGTAGTTGGTAGTTGTAGTTGGTAGTTGTAGTTGGTAGTTGTAGTTGTAGTTGTAGTTGGTAGTTGTAGTTGGTAGTTGTAGTTGGTAGTTGGAGTTGGTAGTTGCAGTTGGTAGTTGTAGTTGGTATTTGTAGTTGGTAGTTGTAGTTGGTAGTTGTAGTTGTAGTTGTTGTTGTAGTTGTAGTTGTAGTTGTAGTTGTAGTTGTAGTTGTAGTTGTAGTTGTATTTGTAGTTTGTAGTTGCAGTTGGTAGTTGCAGTTGGTAGTTGCAGTTGGTAGTTGCAGTTGGTAGTTGCAGTTGGTAGTTGCAGTTGGTAGTTGCTGTTGGTGGTTGCAGTTGGTAGTTGCAGTTGGTAGTTGCAGTTGGTAGTTGCAGTTGGTAGTTGCAGTTGGTAGTTGCAGTTGGTAGTTGTAGTTGGTAGTTGTACTTGGTAGTTGTAGTTGGTAGTTGTAGTTGGTAGTTGTAGTTTGTAGTTGTAGTTGGTAGTTGTAGATGGTAGTTGTAGTTGGTAGTTGTAGTTGGTAGTTGTAGTTGGTAGATGTAGTTGGTAGTTGTAGTTGGTAGTTGTAGTTGGTAGTTGTAGTTGGTAGTTGTAGTTGTAGCTGTAGTTGATAGTTGTAGTTGGTAGTTGTAGTTGGTAGTTGTAGTTGGTAGTTGTAGTTGGTAGTTGTAGTTGGTAGTTGTAGTTGGTAGTTGTAGTTGTAGTTGTAGTTGGTAGTTGTAGTTGGTAGTTGTAGTTGGTAGTTGGAGTTGGTAGTTGTAGTTTGTAGTTGTAGTTGGTAGTTGTAGTTGGTAGTTGTAGTTGGTAGATGTATTTGGTAGTTGTAGTTGGTAGTTGTAGTTGGTAGTTGTAGTTGGTAGTTGTAGTTGGTAGTTGTAGTTGGTAGTTGTAGTTGGTAGTTGTAGGTGGTAGTTGTAGTTGGTAGTTGTAGTTGGTAGTTGTAGTTGGTAGTTGTAGTTGGTAGTTGTAGTTGGTAGTTGTAGTTGGTAGTTGTAGTTGGTAGTTGTAGTTGTAGTTGTAGTTGGTAGTTGTAGTTGGTAGTTGTAGTTGGTAGTTGGAGTTGGTAGTTGCAGTTGGTAGTTGTAGTTGGTATTTGTAGTTGGTAGTTGTAGTTGGTAGTTGTAGTTGTAGTTGTTGTTGTAGTTGTAGTTGTAGTTGTAGTTGTAGTTGTAGTTGTAGTTGTAGTTGTATTTGTAGTTTGTAGTTGCAGTTGGTAGTTGCAGTTGGTAGTTGCAGTTGGTAGTTGCAGTTGGTAGTTGCAGTTGGTAGTTGCAGTTGGTAGTTGCTGTTGGTGGTTGCAGTTGGTAGTTGCAGTTGGTAGTTGCAGTTGGTAGTTGCAGTTGGTAGTTGCAGTTGGTAGTTGCAGTTGGTAGTTGTAGTTGGTAGTTGTACTTGGTAGTTGTAGTTGGTAGTTGTAGTTGGTAGTTGTAGTTTGTAGTTGTAGTTGGTAGTTGTAGATGGTAGTTGTAGTTGGTAGTTGTAGTTGGTAGTTGTAGTTGGTAGATGTAGTTGGTAGTTGTAGTTGGTAGTTGTAGTTGGTAGTTGTAGTTGGTAGTTGTAGTTGTAGCTGTAGTTGATAGTTGTAGTTGGTAGTTGTAGTTGGTAGTTGTAGTTGGTAGTTGTAGTTGGTAGTTGTAGTTGGTAGTTGTAGTTGGTAGTTGTAGTTGTAGTTGTAGTTGGTAGTTGTAGTTGGTAGTTGTAGTTGGTAGTTGGAGTTGGTAGTTGCAGTTGGTAGTTGCAGTTAGTAGTTGCAGTTGGTAGTTGTAGTTGGTAGTTGTAGTTGGTAGTTGTAGTTGGTAGTTGTAGTTGGTAGTTGTAGTTGGTAGTTGTAGTTGGTAGTTGTAGTTGGTAGTTGTAGTTGTAGTTGTAGTTGTAGTTGTAGTTGTTGTTGTAGTTGGTAGTTGTAGTTGGTAGTTGTAGTTGGTAGTTCTAGTTGGTTTGTTGTAGTTGGTAGTTGCAGTTGGTAGTTGCAGTTGGTAGTTGTAGTTCCAGTTGGTAGTTGTAGTTGTTGTTGTTTTTGTAGTTGTTGTTGTTGCAGTTGTTGTTGTTGTTGTAGTTGTTGTTGTTGTTGTAGTTGTTGTTGTTGTTGTAGTTGTAGTTGTAGTTGCAGTTGGTAGTTGTAGTTGGTAGTTGTAGTAGGTAGTTGTAATTGTAGTTGTTGTTGTAGTTGTAGTTGTAGTTGTAGTTGTAGTTGTAGTTGTAGTTGTAGTTGGTAGTTGTAGTTGGTAGTTGTAGTTGGTAGTTGTAGTTGGTAGCTGTAGTTGGTAGTTGTAGTTGGTAGTTGTACTTGGTAGGTGTAGTTGGTAGTTGTAGTTGGTAGTTGTAGTTGGTAGTTGTAGTTGGTAGTTGCAGTTGGTAGTTGCAGTTGGTAGCTGTAGTTTGTAGTTGTAGTTGGTAGTTGTAGTTGGTAGTTGTAGTTGGTAGTTGTAGTTGGTAGTTGTAGTTGGTAGTTGTAGTTGGTAGTTGTAGTTGGTAGTTGTAGTTGGTAGTTGTAGTTGGTAGTTGTAGCTGGTAGTTGTAGTTGGTAGTTGTAGTTGGTAGTTGCAGTTGGTAGTTGTAGTTGGTAGTTGTAGTTGGTAGTTGTAGTTGGTAGTTGCAGTTGGTAGTTGTAGTTGGTAGTTGTAGTTGGTAGTTGTAGTTGTAGTTGTAGTTGGTAGTTGTAGTTGGTAGTTGTAGTTGGTAGTTGTAGTTGGTAGTTGTAGTTGGTAATTGTAGTTGGTAGTTGTAGTTGGTAGTTGTAGTTGGTAGTTGTAGTTGGTAGTTGTAGTTGGTAGTTGCAGTTGGTAGTTGTAGGTGGTAGTTGTAGTTGGTAGTTGTAGTTGGTAGTTGTAGTTGGTAGTTGTAGTTGGTAGTTGTAGTTGGTAGTTGTAGTTGGTAGTTGTAATTGGTATTTGTAGTTGGTAGTTGTAGGTGGTAGTTGTAGTTGGTAGTTGTAGTTGGTAGTTGTAGTTGGTAGTTGTAGTTGGTAGTTGTAGTTGGTAGTTGTAGTTGGTAGTTGTAGTTGGTAGTTGTAGTTGGTAGTTGTAGTTGTAGTTGTAGTTGGTAGTTGTAGTTGGTAGTTGTAGTTGGTAGTTGGAGTTGGTAGTTGCAGTTGGTAGTTGCAGTTGGTAGTTGCAGTTGGTAGTTGCAGTTGGTAGTTGCAGTTGGTAGTTGCAGTTGGTAGTTGCTGTTGGTGGTTGCAGTTGGTAGTTGCAGTTGGTAGTTGCAGTTGGTAGTTGCAGTTGGTAGATGCAGTTGGTAGTTGCAGTTGGTAGTTGTAGTTGGTAGTTGTACTTGGTAGTTGTAGTTGGTAGTTGTAGTTGGTAGTTGTAGTTGGTAGTTGTAGTTGGTAGTTGTAGTTGGTAGTTGTAGTTGGTAGTTGTAGTTGGTAGTTGTAGTTGGTAGTTGTAGTTGGTAGTTGTAGTTGGTAGTTGTAGTTGGTAGTTGTAGTTCGTAGTTGTAGCTGGTAGTTGTAGTTGGTAGTTGTAGTTGGTAGTTGCAGTTGGTAGTTGTAGTTGGTAGTTGTAGTTGGTAGTTGTAGTTGGTAGTTGTAGTTGATAGTTGTAGTTGGTAGTTGTAGTTGGTAGTTGTAGTTGGTAGTTGCAGTTGGTAGCTGTAGTTGGTAGTTGTAGTTGGTAGTTGTAGTTGGTAGTTGTAGTTGGTAGTTGTAGTTGTAGTTGTTGTTGTAGTTGTAGTTGTAGTTGTAGTTGTAGTTGTATTTGTAGTTTGTAGTTGTAGTTGGTAGTTGTAGTTGGTTTGTTGTAGTTGGTAGTTGTAGTTGGTAGTTGTAGTTGGTAGTTGTAGTTGGTAGTTGTAGTTGTTGTTGTTGCTGTTGTTGTTGTTGTAGTTGTTATTGTTGTAGTTGTTGTTGTGGTTGTAGTTGTTGGTGTGTCGTTGTCGTTGTCGTTGTCGTTGTTGTTGTCGTTGTTGTCGTTGTTGTCGTTGTTGTCGTTGCTGTCGTTGTTGTCGTTGTTGTCGTTGCTGTCGTTGCTGTCGTTGCTTTCGTTGCTGTCGTTGCTGTCGTTCTTGTCGTTGTTGTCGTTGTTGCCGTTGTTGCCGTGGTTGTCGTTGTTGTCGTTGTTGTCGTTGTTGTCGTTGTTGTCGTTGTTGTCGTTGTTGTCGTTGTTGTTATTGTAGTTGTTCTCGTTGTTGTCGTCGTTGTCGTCGTTGTCGTCGTTGTCGTCGTTGTTCTCGTTGTTGTTGTTGTTGTCGTTGTTGTCGTTGTTGTTGTTGTTGCTGTTGTTGTTGTAGTTGTAGTTGTTGTTGTAGTTGTTGTTGTTGTTGTAGTTGTAGTTGTAGTTGTAGTTGTAGTTGTAGTTGTAGTTGTAGTTGTTGTTGTTGTTGTAGTTGTAGTTGTAGGTGTAGTTGTAGTTGTAGTTGTAGTTGTAGTTGTAGTTGTTGTTGTAGTTGTTGTAGTTGTAGTTGTAGTTGTAGTTGCAGTTGTAGTTGTAGTTGTAGTTGTAGTTGTAGTCGTAGTTGTAGTTGTAGTTGTAGTTGTAGATGTAGTTGTAGTTGGTAGTTGTAGTTGGTAGTTGTAGTTGGTAGTTGGTAGTTGTAGTTGTAGTTGTAGTTGGTAGTTGTAGTTGGTAGTTGTAGTTGGTAGTTGTAGTTGGTAGTTGTAGTTGGTAGTTGTAGTTGGTAGTTGTAGTTGGTAGTTGTAGCTGGCAGTTGTAGCTGGCAGTTGTAGCTGGCTGTTGTAGCTGGCAGTTGTAGCTGGCAGTTGTAGCTGGCAGTTGTAGCTGGTAGTTGTAGTTGGTAGTTTTAGTTGGTAGTTGTAGTTGGTAGTTGTAGTTGGTAGTTGTAGTTTGTAGTTGTAGTTGGTAGTTGTAGTTGGTAGATGTATTTGGTAGTTGTAGTTGGTCGTTGGAGTTGGTAGTTGCAGTTGGTAGTTGCAGTTGGTAGTTGTAGTTGGTAGTTGTAGTTGGTAGTTGTAGTTGGTAGTTGTAGTTGGTAGTTGTAGTTGGTAGTTGTAGTTGTAGTTGTAGTTGGTAGTTGTAGTTGGTAGTTGTAGTTGGTAGTTGTAGTTGGTAGTTGTAGTTGGTAATTGTAGTTGGTAGTTGTAGTTGGTAGTTGTAGTTGGTAGTTGTAGTTGGTAGTTGTAGTTGGTAGTTGCAGTTGGTAGTTGTAGGTGGTAGTTGTAGTTGGTAGTTGTAGTTGGTAGTTGTAGTTGGTAGTTGTAGTTGGTAGTTGTAGTTGGTAGTTGTAGTTGGTAGTTGTAGTTGGTAGTTGTAGGTGGTAGTTGTAGTTGGTAGTTGTAGTTGGTAGTTGTAGTTGGTAGTTGTAGTTGGTAGTTGTAGTTGGTAGTTGCAGTTGGTAGTTGCAGTTGGTAGCTGTAGTTTGTAGTTGTAGTTGGTAGTTGTAGTTGGTAGTTGTAGTTGGTAGTTGTAGTTGGTAGTTGTAGTTGGTAGTTGTAGTTGGTAGTTGTAGTTGGTAGTTGTAGTTGGTAGTTGTAGTTGGTAGTTGTAGTTGGTAGTTGTAGTTGGTAGTTGTAGTTGGTAGTTGCAGTTGGTAGCGGTAGTTGGTAGCTGTAGTTGGTAGTTGTAGTTGGTAGTTGTAGTTGGTAGTTGTAGTTGTAGTTGTTGTTGTAGTTGTAGTTGGTAGTTGGAGTTGGTAGTTGCAGTTGGTAGTTGCAGTTGGTAGTTGCAGTTGGTAGTTGCAGTTGGTAGTTGCAGTTGGTAGTTGCAGTTGGTAGTTGCTGTTGGTGGTTGCAGTTGGTAGTTGCAGTTGGTAGTTGCAGTTGGTAGTTGCAGTTGGTAGTTGCAGTTGGTAGTTGCAGTTGGTAGTTGCAGTTGGTAGTTGTAGTTGGTAGTTGTACTTGGTAGTTGTAGTTGGTAGTTGTAGTTGGTAGTTGTAGTTGGTAGTTGTAGTTGGTAGTTGTAGTTGGTAGTTGTAGTTGGTAGTTGTAGTTGGTAGTTGTAGTTGGTAGTTGTAGTTCGTAGTTGTAGCTGGTAGTTGTAGTTGGTAGATGTAGTTGGTAGTTGCAGTTGGTAGTTGTAGTTG
Source organism: Andrena hattorfiana (assembly GCA_944738655.2). Lineage (NCBI taxonomy): Eukaryota > Metazoa > Arthropoda > Insecta > Hymenoptera > Andrenidae > Andrena > Andrena hattorfiana. The sequence continues at coordinate 48,344,610 of OX122890.1, read as the reverse complement.
GTAGTTGTAGTTGGTAGTTGTAGTTGGTAGTTGTAGTTGATAGTTGTAGTTGGTAGTTGTAGTTGGTAGTTGTAGTTGGTAGTTGCAGTTGGTAGCGGTAGTTGGTAGCTGTAGTTGGTAGTTGTAGTTGGTAGTTGTAGTTGGTAGTTGTAGTTGTAGTTGTTGTTGTAGTTGTAGTTGTAGTTGTAGTTGTAGTTGTAGTTGTAGTTGTATTTGTAGTTTGTAGTTGTAGTTGGTAGTTGTAGTTGGTTTGTTGTAGTTGGTAGTTGTAGTTGGTAGTTGTAGTTGGTAGTTGTAGTTGGTAGTTGTAGTTGGTAGTTGTAGTTGGTAGTTGTAGTTGGTTTGTTGTAGTTGGTAGTTGCAGTTGGTAGTTGCAGTTGGTAGTTGCAGTTGGTAGTTGTAGTTGGTAGTTGTAGTTGGTAGTTGTAGATGGTAGTTGTAGTTGGTAGTTGCAGTTGGTAGCTGCAGTTGGTAGTTGCAGTTGGTAGTTGTAGTTGGTAGTTGTAGTTGGTAGTTGGTAGTTGTAGCTGGTAGTTGTAGTTTGTAGTTGTAGTTGGTAGTTGCAGTTGCTAGCTGTAGTTGGTAGTTGTAGTTGGTAGTTGTAGTTGGTAGTTGTAGTTGTAGTTGTTGTTGTAGTTGTAGTTGTAGTTGTAGTTGTAGTTGTAGTTGTAGTTGTAGTTGTAGTTGTAGTTTGTAGTTGTAGTTGGTAGTTGTAGTTGGTTTGTTGTAGTTGGTAGTTGTAGTTGGTAGTTGTAGTTGGTAGTTGTAGTTGGTAGTTGTAGTCGGTAGTTGTAGTTGGTAGTTGTAGTTGGTAGTTGCAGTTGGTAGTTGCAGTTGGTAGTTGCAGTTGGTAGTTGTAATTGTAGTTGTTGTTGTAGTTGTAGTTGTAGTTGTAGTTGTAGTTGTAGTTGTAGTTGTAGTTGGTAGTTGTAGTTGGTAGTTGTAGTTGGTAGTTGTAGTTGGTAGCTGTAGTTGGTAGTTGTAGTTGGTAGTTGTACTTGGTAGGTGTAGTTGGTAGTTGTAGTTGGTAGTTGTAGTTGGTAGTTGTAGTTGGTAGTTGCAGTTGGTAGTTGCAGTTGGTAGCTGTAGTTGGTAGTTGTAGTTGGTAGTTGCAGTTGGTAGTTGCAGTTGGTAGCTGTAGTTTGTAGTTGTAGTTGGTAGTTGTAGTTGGTAGTTGTAGTTGGTAGTTGTAGTTGGTAGTTGTAGTTGGTAGTTGTAGTTGGTAGTTGTAGCTGGTAGTTGTAGTTGGTAGTTGTAGTTGGTAGTTGTAGTTGGTAGATGTATTTGGTAGTTGTAGTTGGTCGTTGGAGTTGGTAGTTGCAGTTGGTAGTTGCAGTTGGTAGTTGTAGTTGTTGTTGTAGTTGGTAGTTGTAGTTGTAGTTGTAGTTGTAGTTGTTGTTGTAGTTGGTAGTTGTAGTTGGTAGTTGTAGTTGGTAGTTGTAGTTGGTAGTTCTAGTTGGTTTGTTGTAGTTGGTAGTTGCAGTTGGTAGTTGCAGTTGGTAGTTGTAGTTCCAGTTGGTAGTTGTAGTTGTTGTTGTTTTTGTAGTTGTTGTTGTTGCAGTTGTTGTTGTTGTTGTAGTTGTTGTTGTTGTTGTAGTTGTTGTTGTTGTTGTAGTTGTAGTTGTAGTTGCAGTTGGTAGTTGTAGTTGGTAGTTGTAGTTGGTAGTTGTAGTTGGTAGTTGTAATTGTAGTTGTTGTTGTAGTTGTAGTTGTAGTTGTAGTTGTAGCTGTAGTTGTAGTTGCAGTTGTAGTTGGTAGTTGTAGTTGGTAGTTGTAGTTGGTAGTTGTAGTTGGTAGCTGTAGTTGGTAGTTGTAGTTGGTACTTGTACTTGGTAGGTGTAGTTGGTAGTTGTAGTTGGTAGTTGTAGTTGGTAGTTGTAGTTGGTAGTTGCAGTTGGTAGTTGCAGTTGGTAGCTGTAGTTTGTAGTTGTAGTTGGTAGTTGTAGTTGGTAGTTGTAGTTGGTAGTTGTAGTTGGTAGTTGTAGTTGGTAGTTGTAGTTGGTAGTTGTAGCTGGTAGTTGTAGTTGGTAGTTGTAGTTGGTAGTTGCAGTTGGTAGTTGTAGTTGGTAGTTGTAGTTGGTAGTTGTAGTTGGTAGTTGTAGTTGGTAGTTGTAGTTGGTAGTTGTAGTTGGTAGTTGTAGTTGTAGTTGGTAGTTGTAGTTGGTAGTTGTAGTTGGTAGTTGTAGTTGGTAGTTGTAGTTGGTAGTTGTAGTTGGTAGTTGTAGTTGGTAGTTGTACTTGGTAGTTGTAGTTGGTAGTTGTAGTTGGTAGTTGTAGTTGGTAGTTGTAGGTGGTAGTTGCAGTTGGTAGTTGTAGGTGGTAGTTGTAGTTGGTAGTTGTAGTTGGTAGTTGTAGTTGGTAGTTGTAGTTGGTAGTTGTAGTTGGTAGTTGTAGTTGGTAGTTGTAGTTGGTAGTTGTAGTTGGTAGTTGTAGGTGGTAGTTGTAGTTGGTAGTTGTAGTTGGTAGTTGTAGTTGGTAGTTGTAGTTGGTAGTTGTAGTTGGTAGTTGTAGTTGGTAGTTGTAGTTGGTAGTTGTAGTTGTAGTTGTAGTTGGTAGTTGTAGTTGGTAGTTGTAGTTGGTAGTTGTTGTTGGTAGTTGTAGTTGGTAGTTGCAGTTGGTAGTTGTAGATGGTAGTTGTAGTTGGTAGTTGTAGTTGGTAGTTGTAGCTGGCAGTTGCAGCTGGCAGTTGTAGCTGGCTGTTGTAGCTGGCAGTTGTAGCTGGCAGTTGTAGCTGGCAGTTGTAGCTGGTAGTTGTAGTTGGTAGTTGTAGTTGGTAGTTGTAGTTGGTAGTTGTAGTTGGTAGTTGTAGTTTGTAGTTGTAGTTGGTAGTTGTAGTTGGTAGATATATTTGGTAGTTGTAGTTGGTAGTTGTAGCTGGCTGTTGTAGCTGGCAGTTGTAGCTGGCAGTTGTAGCTGGCAGTTGTAGCTTGCAGTTGTAGCTGGCAGTTGTAGCTGGCAGTTGTAACTGGCATTTGTAGCTGGCAGTTGTAGCTGGCAGTTGTAGCTGGCTGTTGTAGCTGGCAGTTGTAGCTGGCAGTTGTAGCTGGCAGTTGTAGCTGGCAGTTGTAGCTCGTAGCTGTAGTTGGTAGTTGTAGTTGGTAGTTGTAGTTGGTAGTTGTAGTTTGTAGTTGTAGTTGGTAGTTGTAGTTGGTAGTTGTAGTTGGTAGATGTATTTGGTAGTTGTAGTTGGTCGTTGGAGTTGGTAGTTGCAGTTGGTAGTCGCAGTTGGTAGTTGCAGTTGGTAGTTGCAGGTGGTAGCTGCAGTTGGTAGTTGTAGTTGGTAGTTGTAGTTGGTAGTTGTAGTTGGTATTTGTAGTTGGTAGTTGTAGTTGGTAGTTGTAGTTGGTAGTTGTAGTTGGTAGTTGTAGTTGGTAGTTGCAGTTGGTAGTTGCAGTTGGTAGCTGTAGTTTGTAGTTGTAGTTGGTAGTTGTAGTTGGTAGTTGTAGTTGGTAGTTGTAGTTGGTAGTTGCAGTTGGTAGTTGTAGGTGGTAGTTGTAGTTGGTAGTTGTAGTTGGTAGTTGTAGTTGTAGTTGTAGTTGGTAGTTGTAGTTGGTAGTTGTAGTTGGTAGTTGGAGTTGGTAGTTGCAGTTGGTAGTTGCAGTTGGTAGTTGCAGTTGGTAGTTGCAGTTGGTAGTTGCAGTTGGTAGTTGCAGTTGGTAGTTGCAGTTGGTAGTTGCTGTTGGTGGTTGCAGTTGGTAGTTGCAGTTGGTAGTTGCAGTTGGTAGTTGCAGTTGGTAGTTGCAGTTGGTAGTTGCAGTTGGTAGTTGTAGTTGGTAGTTGTACTTGGTAGTTGTAGTTGGTAGTTGTAGTTGGTAGTTGTAGCTGGTAGTTGTAGTTGGTAGTTGTAGTTGGTAGTTGTAGTTGTAGTTGGTAGTTGTAGTTGGTAGTTGTAGATGGTAGTTGTAGTTGGTAGTTGTAGTTGGTAATTGTAGTTGGTAGTTGTAGTTGGTAGTTGTAGTTGGTAGTTGTAGTTGGTAGTTGTAGTTGGTAGTTGCAGTTGGTAGTTGTAGGTGGTAGTTGTAGTTGGTAGTTGTAGTTGGTAGTTGTAGTTGGTAGTTGTAGTTGGTAGTTGTAGTTGGTAGTTGTAGTTGGTAGTTGTAGTTGGTAGTTGTAGGTGGTAGTTGTAGTTGGTAGTTGTAGTTGGTAGTTGTAGTTGGTAGTTGTAGTTGGTAGTTGTAGTTGGTAGTTGTAGTTGGTAGTTGTAGTTGTAGTTGTAGTTGGTAGTTGTAGTTGGTAGTTGTAGTTGGTAGTTGGAGTTGGTAGTTGCAGTTGGTAGTTGCAGTTGGTAGTTGCAGTTGCTAGTTGCAGTTGGTAGTTGCAGTTGGTAGTTGCAGTTGGTAGTTGCTGTTGGTGGTTGCAGTTGGTAGTTGCAGTTGGTAGTTGCAGTTGGTAGTTGCAGTTGGTAGTTGCAGTTGGTAGTTGTAGTTGGTAGTTGTAGTTGGTAGCTGTAGTTGGTAGTTGTAGTTGATAGTTGTAGTTGGTAGTTGTAGTTGGTAGTTGTAGTTGGTAGTTGCAGTTGGTAGCTGTAGTTGGTAGTTGTAGTTGGTAGTTGTAGTTGGTAGTTGTAGTTGGTAGTTGTAGTTGTAGTTGTTGTTGTAGTTGTAGTTGTAGTTGTAGTTGTAGTTGTAGTTGTAGTTGTATTTGTAGTTTGTAGTTGCAGTTGGTAGTTGCAGTTGGTAGTTGCAGTTGGTAGTTGCAGTTGGTAGTTGCAGTTGGTAGTTGCAGTTGGTAGTTGCTGTTGGTGGTTGCAGTTGGTAGTTGCATTTGGTAGTTGCAGTTGGTAGTTGCAGTTGGTAGTTGCAGTTGGTAGTTGCAGTTGGTAGTTGTAGTTGGTAGTTGTACTTGGTAGTTGTAGTTGGTAGTTGTAGTTGGTAGTTGTAGTTTGTAGTTGTAGTTGGTAGTTGTAGATGGTAGTTGTAGTTGGTAGTTGTAGTTGGTAGTTGTAGTTGGTAGTTGTAGTTGGTAGTTGTAGTTGGTAGTTGTAGTTGGTAGTTGTAGTTGGTAGTTGTAGTTGTAGCTGTAGTTGATAGTTGTAGTTGGTAGTTGTAGTTGGTAGTTGTAGTTGGTAGTTGTAGTTGGTAGTTGTAGTTGGTAGTTGTAGTTGGTAGTTGTAGTTGTAGTTGTAGTTGGTAGTTGTAGTTGGTAGTTGTAGTTGGTAGTTGGAGTTGGTAGTTGCAGTTGGTAGTTGCAGTTAGTAGTTGCAGTTGGTAGTTGCAGTTGGTAGTTGTAGTTGGTAGTTGTAGTTGGTAGTTGTAGTTGGTAGTTGTAGTTGGTAGTTGTAGTTGGTAGTTGTAGTTGGTAGTTGTAGTTGTAGTTGTAGTTGTAGTTGTAGTTGTAGTTGTTGTTGTAGTTGGTAGTTGTAGTTGGTAGTTGTAGTTGGTAGTTCTAGTTGGTTTGTTGTAGTTGGTAGTTGCAGTTGGTAGTTGCAGTTGGTAGTTGTAGTTCCAGTTGGTAGTTGTAGTTGTTGTTGTTTTTGTAGTTGTTGTTGTTGCAGTTGTTGTTGTTGTTGTAGTTGTTGTTGTTGTTGTAGTTGTTGTTGTTGTTGTAGTTGTAGTTGTAGTTGCAGTTGGTAGTTGTAGTTGGTAGTTGTAGTAGGTAGTTGTAATTGTAGTTGTTGTTGTAGTTGTAGTTGTAGTTGTAGTTGTAGTTGTAGTTGTAGTTGTAGTTGGTAGTTGTAGTTGGTAGTTGTAGTTGGTAGTTGTAGTTGGTAGCTGTAGTTGGTAGTTGTAGTTGGTAGTTGTACTTGGTAGGTGTAGTTGGTAGTTGTAGTTGGTAGTTGTAGTTGGTAGTTGTAGTTGGTAGTTGCAGTTGGTAGTTGCAGTTGGTAGCTGTAGTTTGTAGTTGTAGTTGGTAGTTGTAGTTGGTAGTTGTAGTTGGTAGTTGTAGTTGGTAGTTGTAGTTGGTAGTTGTAGTTGGTAGTTGTAATTGGTAGTTGTAGTTGGTAGTTGTAGTTGGTAGTTGTAGTTGGTAGTTGTAGCTGGTAGTTGTAGTTGGTAGTTGTAGTTGGTAGTTGCAGTTGGTAGTTGTAGTTGGTAGTTGTAGTTGGTAGTTGTAGTTGGTAGTTGCAGTTGGTAGTTGTAGTTGGTAGTTGTAGTTGGTAGTTGTAGTTGTAGTTGTAGTTGGTAGTTGTAGTTGGTAGTTGTGGTTGGTAGTTGTGGTTGGTAGTTGTAGTTGGTAATTGTAGTTGGTAGTTGTAGCTGGTAGTTGTAGTTGGTAGTTGTAGTTGGTAGTTGTAGTTGGTAGTTGCAGTTGGTAGTTGTAGGTGGTAGTTGTAGTTGGTAGTTGTAGTTGGTAGTTGTAGTTGGTAGTTGTAGTTGGTAGTTGTAGTTGGTAGTTGTAGTTGGTAGTTGTAGTTGGTAGTTGTAGTTGGTAGTTGTAGGTGGTAGTTGTAGTTGGTAGTTGTAGTTGGTAGTTGTAGTTGGTAGTTGTAGTTGGTAGTTGTAGTTGGTAGTTGTAGTTGGTAGTTGTAGTTGGTAGTTGTAGTTGGTAGTTGTAGTTGTAGTTGTAGTTGGTAGTTGTAGTTGGTAGTTGTTGTTGGTAGTTGGAGTTGGTAGTTGCAGTTGGTAGTTGCAGTTGGTAGTTGCAGTTGGTAGTTGCAGTTGGTAGTTGCAGTTGGTAGTTGCAGTTGGTAGTTGCTGTTGGTGGTTGCAGTTGGTAGTTGCAGTTGGTAGTTGCAGTTGGTAGTTGCAGTTGGTAGATGCAGTTGGTAGTTGCAGTTGGTAGTTGTAGTTGGTAGTTGTACTTGGTAGTTGTAGTTGGTAGTTGTAGTTGGTAGTTGTAGTTGGTAGTTGTAGTTGGTAGTTGTAGTTGGTAGTTGTAGTTGGTAGTTGTAGTTGGTAGTTGTAGTTGGTAGTTGTAGTTGGTAGTTGTAGTTGGTAGTTGTAGTTGGTAGTTGTAGTTGGTAGTTGTAGTTGGTAGTTGTAGTTCGTAGTTGTAGCTGGTAGTTGTAGTTGGTAGTTGTAGTTGGTAGTTGCAGTTGGTAGTTGTAGTTGGTAGTTGTAGTTGGTAGTTGTAGTTGGTAGTTGTAGTTGATAGTTGTAGTTGGTAGTTGTAGTTGGTAGTTGTAGTTGGTAGTTGCAGTTGGTAGCTGTAGTTGGTAGTTGTAGTTGGTAGTTGTAGTTGGTAGTTGTAGTTGGTAGTTGTAGTTGTAGTTGTTGTTGTAGTTGTAGTTGTAGTTGTAGTTGTAGTTGTAGTTGTAGTTGTAGTTGTATTTGTAGTTTGTAGTTGTAGTTGGTAGTTGTAGTTGGTTTGTTGTAGTTGGTAGTTGTAGTTGGTAGTTGTAGTTGGTAGTTGTAGTTGGTAGTTGTAGTTGGTTTGTTGTAGTTGGTAGTTGCAGTTGGTAGTTGCAGTTGGTAGTTGCAGTTGGTAGTTGTAGTTGGTAGTTGTAGTTGGTAGTTGTAGATGGTAGTTGTAGTTGGTAGTTGCAGTTGGTAGTTGTAGTTGGTAGTTGTAGTTGGTAGTTGTAGTTGGTAGTTGTAGTTTGTAGTTGTAGTTGGTAGTTGTAGTTGGTAGATGTATTTGGTAGTTGTAGTTGGTCGTTGGAGTTGGTAGTTGCAGTTGGTAGTTGCAGTTGGTAGTTGTAGTTGTTGTTGTAGGTGGTAGTTGTAGTTGTAGTTGTAGTTGTAGTTGTAGTTGTAGTTGTAGTTGGTAGTTGTAGTTGGTAGTTGCAGTTGGTAGCTGCAGTTGGTAGTTGCAGTTGGTAGTTGTAGTTGGTAGTTGTAGTTGGTAGTTGGTAGTTGTAGTTGGTAGTTGTAGTTTGTAGTTGTAGTTGGTAGTTGCAGTTGCTAGCTGTAGTTGGTAGTTGTAGTTGGTAGTTGTAGTTGGTAGTTGTAGTTGTAGTTGTTGTTGTAGTTGTAGTTGTAGTTGTAGTTGTAGTTGTAGTTGTAGTTGTAGTTGTAGTTTGTAGTTGTAGTTGGTAGTTGTAGTTGGTAGTTGTAGTTGGTAGTTGTAGTTGGTAGTTGTAGTTGGTAGTTGTAGTTGGTAGTTGTAGTTGGTAGTTGTAGCTGGTAGTTGTAGTTGGTAGTTGTAGTTGGTAGTTGCAGTTGGTAGTTGTAGTTGGTAGTTGTAGTTGGTAGTTGTAGTTGGTAGTTGTAGTTGGTAGTTGTAGCTGGTAGTTGTAGCTGGTAGTTGTAGTTGTAGTTGTAGTTGGTAGTTGTAGTTGGTAGTTGTAGTTTGTAGTTGTAGTTGGTAGTTGTAGTTGGTAGTTGTAGTTGGTAGTTGTACTTGGCAGTTGTAGTTGGTAGTTGTAGTTGGTAGTTGTAGTTGGTAGTTGTAGTTGGTAGTTGTAGTTGGTAGTTGCAGTTGGTAGTTGTAGGTGGTAGTTGTAGTTGGTAGTTGTAGTTGGTAGTTGTAGTTGGTAGTTGTAGTTGGTAGTTGTAGTTGGTAGTTGTAGTTGGTAGTTGTAGTTGGTAGTTGTAGTTGGTAGTTGTAGTTGGTAGTTGTAGTTGGTAGTTGTAGTTGGTAGTTGTAGTTGGTAGTTGTAGTTGGTAGTTGTAGTTGGTAGTTGTAGTTGGTAGTTGTAGTTGGTAGTTGTAGTTGTAGTTGTAGTTGGTAGTTGTAGTTGGTAGTTGTAGTTGGTAGTTGGAGTTGGTAGTTGCAGTTGGTAGTTGCAGTTGGTAGTTGCAGTTGGTAGTTGCAGTTGGTAGTTGCTGTTGGTGGTTGCAGTTGGTAGTTGCAGTTGGTAGTTGCAGTTGGTAGTTGCAGTTGGTAGTTGCAGTTGGTAGTTGCAGTTGGTAGTTGCAGTTGGTAGTTGTAGTTGGTAGTTGTACTTGGTAGTTGTAGTTGGTAGTTGTAGTTGGTAGTTGTAGTTGGTAGTTGTAGTTGGTAGTTGTAGTTGGTAGTTGTAGTTGGTAGTTGTAGTTGGTAGTTGTAGTTCGTAGTTGTAGCTGGTAGTTGTAGTTGGTAGTTGTAGTTGGTAGTTGCAGTTGGTAGTTGCAGTTGGTAGTTGTAGTTGGTAGTTGTAGTTGGTAGTTGTAGTTGGTAGTTGTAGTTGGTAGTTGTAGTTGGTAGTTGTAGTTGGTAGTTGTAGTTGGTAGTTGCAGTTGGTAGCTGTAGTTGGTAGTTGTAGTTGGTAGTTGTAGTTGGTAGTTGTAGTTGGTAGTTGTAGTTGTAGTTGTTGTTGTAGTTGTAGTTGTAGTTGTAGTTGTAGTTGTATTTGTAGTTGTAGTTGTAGTTGTAGTTGTATTTGTAGTTTGTAGTTGTAGTTGGCAGTTGTAGTTGGTTTGTTGTAGTTGGTAGTTGTAGTTGGTAGTTGTAGTTGGTAGTTGTAGTTGGTTTGTTGTAGTTGGTAGTTGCAGTTGGTAGTTGCAGTTGGTAGTTGCAGTTGGTAGTTGTAGTTGGTAGTTGTAGTTGGTAGTTGTAGATGGTAGTTGTAGTTGGTAGTTGCAGTTGGTAGTTGTAGTTGGTAGTTGTAGTTGGTAGTTGTAGTTGGTAGTTGTAGTTTGTAGTTGTAGTTGGTAGTTGTAGTTGGTAGATGTATTTGGTAGTTGTAGTTGGTCGTTGGAGTTGGTAGTTGCAGTTGGTAGTTGCAGTTGGTAGTTGTAGTTGTTGTTGTAGGTGGTAGTTGTAGTTGTAGTTGTAGTTGTAGTTGTAGTTGTAGTTGTAGTTGTAGTTGGTAGTTGTAGTTGGTAGTTGCAGTTGGTAGCTGCAGTTGGTAGTTGCAGTTGGTAGTTGTAGGTGGTAGTTGTAGTTGTAGTTGTAGTTGTAGTTGGTAGTTGTAGTTGGTAGTTGTAGTTGGTAGTTGTAGTTGGTAGTTGTAGTTGGTAGTTGTAGTTGGTAGTTGTAGTTGGTAGTTGTAGTTGGTTTGTTGTAGTTGGTAGTTGTAGTTGGTAGTTGTAGTTTGTAGTTGTAGTTGGTAGTTGCAGTTGCTAGCTGTAGTTGGTAGTTGTAGTTGGTAGTTGTAGTTGGTAGTTGTAGTTGTAGTTGTTGTTGTAGTTGTAGTTGTAGTTGTAGTTGTAGTTGTAGTTGTAGTTGTAGTTGTAGTTGTAGTTTGTAGTTGTAGTTGGTAGTTGTAGTTGGTTTGTTGTAGTTGGTAGTTGTAGTTGGTAGTTGTAGTTGGTAGTTGTAGTTGGTAGTTGTAGTTGGTAGTTGTAGTTGGTAGTTGCAGTTGGTAGTTGCAGTTGGTAGTTGCAGTTGGTAGTTGTAATTGTAGTTGTTGTTGTAGTTGTAGTTGTAGTTGTAGTTGTAGTTGTAGTTGTAGTTGGTAGTTGTAGTTGGTAGTTGTAGTTGGTAGTTGTAGTTGGTAGCTGTAGTTGGTAGTTGTAGTTGGTAGTTGTACTTGGTAGGTGTAGTTGGTAGTTGTAGTTGGTAGTTGTAGTTGGTAGTTGTAGTTGGTAGTTGCAGTTGGTAGTTGCAGTTGGTAGTTGCAGTTGGTAGTTGTAGTTGGTAGTTGCAGTTGGTAGTTGCAGTTGGTAGCTGTAGTTTGTAGTTGTAGTTGGTAGTTGTAGTTGGTAGTTGTAGTTGGTAGTTGTAGTTGGTAGTTGTAGTTGTTAGTTGTAGTTGGTAGTTGTAGTTGGTAGTTGTAGTTGGTAGTTGTAGTTGGTAGTTGTAGCTGGTAGTTGTAGTTGGTAGTTGTAGTTGGTAGTTGCAGTTGGTAGTTGCAGTTGGTAGTTGTAGTTGGTAGTTGTAGTTGGTAGTTGTAGTTGGTAGTTGTAGCTGGTAGTTGTAGTTGGTAGTTGTAGTTGTAGTTGTAGTTGGTAGTTGTAGTTGGTAGTTGTAGTTGGTAGTTGTAGTTGGTAGTTGTAGTTGGTAGTTGTAGTTGGTAGTTGTACTTGGTAGTTGTAGTTGGTAGTTGTAGTTGGTAGTTCCATTTGTAGTTGTAGTTGTAGTTGTAGTTGAAGTTGTAGTTGTTGTTGTAGTTGTAGTTGTAGTTGTAGTTGTAGTTGTAGTTGTAGTTGTAGTTGTAGTTGTAGTTGTAGCTGTAGTTGTAATTGTAGTTGTAGTTGTAGTTGTAGTTGTTTTTGTTGTTGTTGTTGTTGTAGTTGTTGTTGTTGTAGTTGTTGTTGTTGTAGTTGTTGTTGTTATTGTACTTGCTGTTTTGTCGTTGTCGTTGTTGTTGTCGTTGTTGTCGTTGTTGTCGTTGCAGTCGTTGTTGTCGTTGTTGTCGTTGTTGCCGTTGTTGTCGTTGCTGTCGTTGCTATCGTTGCTGTCGTTGCTGTCGTTGCTGTCGTTGCTGCCGTTGTTGCCGTTGTTGCCGTTGTTGCCGTTTTTGTCGTTGTTGTCGTTGTTGTCGTTGTTGTGGTTGTTGTCGTTGTTGTCGTTGTTTTCGTTGTTTTCGTTGTTGTCGTTGTTGTCGTTGTTGTCGTTGTTGTCGTTGTTGTCGTTGTTGTCGTTGTTGTCGTTGTTATCGTTGTTGTCGTTGTTATCGTTGTTGTCGTTGTTGTCGTTGTTGTCGTTGTTGTCGTTGTTGTCGTTGTCGTTATTGTAGTTGTTGTCGTTGTTGTCGTCGTTGTCGTCGTTGTCGTCGTTGTCGTCGTTGTCGTCGTTGTCGTCGTTGACGTCGTTGTCGTCGTTGTCGTCGTTGTTGTTGTTGTTGTTGTTGTTGTTGTTGTAGTTGTAGTTGTTGTTGTAGTTGTTGTTGTTGTAGTTGTAGTTGTAGTTGTAGTTGTAGTTGTTGTAGTTGTTGTTGTAGTTGTAGTTGTTGTTGTAGTTGTAGTTGTAGTGGTAGTTGTAGTTGTAGTTGTAGTTGTAGTTGTAGTTGTAGTTGTTGTTGTAGTTGTTGTTGTAGTTGTTGTTGTAGTTGTAGTTGTAGTTGTAGTTGTAGTTGCAGTTGTAGTTGTAGTTGTATTTGTAGTTGTATTTGTAGTTGTAGTTGTAATTGTAGTTGTAGTTGTAGTTGTAGTTGTAGTTGTAGTTGTATTTGTTGTTGTAGTTGTAGTTGTAGTAGTAGTTGTAGTTGTAGTTGTAGTTGGTAGTTGTAGTTGGTAGTTGTAGTTGGTAGTTGGTAGTTGTAGTTGGTAGTTGTAGTTTGTAGTTGTAGTTGGTAGTTGCAGTTGCTAGCTGTAGTTGGTAGTTGTAGTTGGTAGTTGTAGTTGGTAGTTGTAGTTGTAGTTGTTGTTGTAGTTGTAGTTGTAGTTGTAGTTGTAGTTGTAGTTGTAGTTGTAGTTGTAGTTTGTAGTTGTAGTTGGTAGTTGTAGTTGGTAGTTGTAGTTGGTAGTTGTAGTTGGTAGTTGTAGTTGGTAGTTGTAGTTGGTAGTTGTAGTTGGTAGTTGTAGCTGGTAGTTGTAGTTGGTAGTTGTAGTTGGTAGTTGCAGTTGGTAGTTGTAGTTGGTAGTTGTAGTTGGTAGTTGTAGTTGGTAGTTGTAGTTGGTAGTTGTAGCTGGTAGTTGTAGCTGGTAGTTGTAGTTGTAGTTGTAGTTGGTAGTTGTAGTTGGTAGTTGTAGTTTGTAGTTGTAGTTGGTAGTTGTAGTTGGTAGTTGTAGTTGGTAGTTGTACTTGGCAGTTGTAGTTGGTAGTTGTAGTTGGTAGTTGTAGTTGGTAGTTGTAGTTGGTAGTTGTAGTTGGTAGTTGCAGTTGGTAGTTGTAGGTGGTAGTTGTAGTTGGTAGTTGTAGTTGGTAGTTGTAGTTGGTAGTTGTAGTTGGTAGTTGTAGTTGGTAGTTGTAGTTGGTAGTTGTAGTTGGTAGTTGTAGTTGGTAGTTGTAGTTGGTAGTTGTAGTTGGTAGTTGTAGTTGGTAGTTGTAGTTGGTAGTTGTAGTTGGTAGTTGTAGTTGGTAGTTGTAGTTGGTAGTTGTAGTTGTAGTTGTAGTTGGTAGTTGTAGTTGGTAGTTGTAGTTGGTAGTTGGAGTTGGTAGTTGCAGTTGGTAGTTGCAGTTGGTAGTTGCAGTTGGTAGTTGCAGTTGGTAGTTGCTGTTGGTGGTTGCAGTTGGTAGTTGCAGTTGGTAGTTGCAGTTGGTAGTTGCAGTTGGTAGTTGCAGTTGGTAGTTGCAGTTGGTAGTTGCAGTTGGTAGTTGTAGTTGGTAGTTGTACTTGGTAGTTGTAGTTGGTAGTTGTAGTTGGTAGTTGTAGTTGGTAGTTGTAGTTGGTAGTTGTAGTTGGTAGTTGTAGTTGGTAGTTGTAGTTGGTAGTTGTAGTTCGTAGTTGTAGCTGGTAGTTGTAGTTGGTAGTTGTAGTTGGTAGTTGTAGTTGTAGTTGTTGTTGTAGTTGTAGTTGTAGTTGTAGTTGTAGTTGTAGTTGTAGTTGTATTTGTAGTTTGTAGTTGTAGTTGGTAGTTGTAGTTGGTTTGTTGTAGTTGGTAGTTGTAGTTGGTAGTTGTAGTTGGTAGTTGTAGTTGGTAGTTGTAGTTGGTTTGTTGTAGTTGGTAGTTGCAGTTGGTAGTTGCAGTTGGTAGTTGCAGTTGGTAGTTGTAGTTGGTAGTTGTAGTTGGTAGTTGTAGATGGTAGTTGTAGTTGGTAGTTGCAGTTGGTAGTTGTAGTTGGTAGTTGTAGTTGGTAGTTGTAGTTGGTAGTTGTAGTTTGTAGTTGTAGTTGGTAGTTGTAGTTGGTAGATGTATTTGGTAGTTGTAGTTGGTCGTTGGAGTTGGTAGTTGCAGTTGGTAGTTGCAGTTGGTAGTTGTAGTTGTTGTTGTAGGTGGTAGTTGTAGTTGTAGTTGTAGTTGTAGTTGTAGTTGTAGTTGTAGTTGGTAGTTGTAGTTGGTAGTTGCAGTTGGTAGCTGCAGTTGGTAGTTGCAGTTGGTAGTTGTAGTTGGTAGTTGTAGTTGGTAGTTGGTAGTTGTAGTTGGTAGTTGTAGTTTGTAGTTGTAGTTGGTAGTTGCAGTTGCGAGCTGTAGTTGGTAGTTGTAGTTGGTAGTTGTAGTTGGTAGTTGTAGTTGTAGTTGTTGTTGTAGTTGTAGTTGTAGTTGTAGTTGTAGTTGTAGTTGTAGTTGTAGTTGTAGTTTGTAGTTGTAGTTGGTAGTTGTAGTTGGTAGTTGTAGTTGGTAGTTGTAGTTGGTAGTTGTAGTTGGTAGTTGTAGTTGGTAGTTGTAGTTGGTAGTTGTAGCTGGTAGTTGTAGTTGGTAGTTGTAGTTGGTAGTTGCAGTTGGTAGTTGTAGTTGGTAGTTGTAGTTGGTAGTTGTAGTTGGTAGTTGTAGTTGGTAGTTGTAGCTGGTAGTTGTAGCTGGTAGTTGTAGTTGTAGTTGTAGTTGGTAGTTGTAGTTGGTAGTTGTAGTTTGTAGTTGTAGTTGGTAGTTGTAGTTGGTAGTTGTAGTTGGTAGTTGTACTTGGCAGTTGTAGTTGGTAGTTGTAGTTGGTAGTTGTAGTTGGTAGTTGTAGTTGGTAGTTGTAGTTGGTAGTTGCAGTTGGTAGTTGTAGGTGGTAGTTGTAGTTGGTAGTTGTAGTTGGTAGTTGTAGTTGGTAGTTGTAGTTGGTAGTTGTAGTTGGTAGTTGTAGTTGGTAGTTGTAGTTGGTAGTTGTAGTTGGTAGTTGTAGTTGGTAGTTGTAGTTGGTAGTTGTAGTTGGTAGTTGTAGTTGGTAGTTGTAGTTGGTAGTTGTAGTTGGTAGTTGTAGTTGGTAGTTGTAGTTGTAGTTGTAGTTGGTAGTTGTAGTTGGTAGTTGTAGTTGGTAGTTGGAGTTGGTAGTTGCAGTTGGTAGTTGCAGTTGGTAGTTGCAGTTGGTAGTTGCAGTTGGTAGTTGCTGTTGGTGGTTGCAGTTGGTAGTTGCAGTTGGTAGTTGCAGTTGGTAGTTGCAGTTGGTAGTTGCAGTTGGTAGTTGCAGTTGGTAGTTGCAGTTGGTAGTTGTAGTTGGTAGTTGTACTTGGTAGTTGTAGTTGGTAGTTGTAGTTGGTAGTTGTAGTTGGTAGTTGTAGTTGGTAGTTGTAGTTGGTAGTTGTAGTTGGTAGTTGTAGTTGGTAGTTGTAGTTCGTAGTTGTAGCTGGTAGTTGTAGTTGGTAGTTGTAGTTGGTAGTTGCAGTTGGTAGTTGCAGTTGGTAGTTGTAGTTGGTAGTTGTAGTTGGTAGTTGTAGTTGGTAGTTGTAGTTGGTAGTTGCAGTTGGTAGTTGTAGTTGGTAGTTGTAGTTGGTAGTTGCAGTTGGTAGCTGTAGTTGGTAGTTGTAGTTGGTAGTTGTAGTTGGTAGTTGTAGTTGGTAGTTGTAGTTGTAGTTGTTGTTGTAGTTGTAGTTGTAGTTGTAGTTGTAGTTGTATTTGTAGTTGTAGTTGTAGTTGTAGTTGTATTTGTAGTTTGTAGTTGTAGTTGGCAGTTGTAGTTGGTTTGTTGTAGTTGGTAGTTGTAGTTGGTAGTTGTAGTTGGTAGTTGTAGTTGGTTTGTTGTAGTTGGTAGTTGCAGTTGGTAGTTGCAGTTGGTAGTTGCAGTTGGTAGTTGTAGTTGGTAGTTGTAGTTGGTAGTTGTAGATGGTAGTTGTAGTTGGTAGTTGCAGTTGGTAGTTGTAGTTGGTAGTTGTAGTTGGTAGTTGTAGTTGGTAGTTGTAGTTTGTAGTTGTAGTTGGTAGTTGTAGTTGGTAGATGTATTTGGTAGTTGTAGTTGGTCGTTGGAGTTGGTAGTTGCAGTTGGTAGTTGCAGTTGGTAGTTGTAGTTGTTGTTGTAGGTGGTAGTTGTAGTTGTAGTTGTAGTTGTAGTTGTAGTTGTAGTTGTAGTTGTAGTTGGTAGTTGTAGTTGGTAGTTGCAGTTGGTAGCTGCAGTTGGTAGTTGCAGTTGGTAGTTGTAGGTGGTAGTTGTAGTTGTAGTTGTAGTTGTAGTTGGTAGTTGTGGTTGGTAGTTGTAGTTGGTAGTTGTAGTTGGTAGTTGTAGTTGGTAGTTGTAGTTGGTTTGTTGTAGTTGGTAGTTGTAGTTGGTAGTTGTAGTTTGTAGTTGTAGTTGGTAGTTGCAGTTGCTAGCTGTAGTTGGTAGTTGTAGTTGGTAGTTGTAGTTGGTAGTTGTAGTTGTAGTTGTTGTTGTAGTTGTAGTTGTAGTTGTAGTTGTAGTTGTAGTTGTAGTTGTAGTTGTAGTTGTAGTTTGTAGTTGTAGTTGGTAGTTGTAGTTGGTTTGTTGTAGTTGGTAGTTGTAGTTGGTAGTTGTAGTTGGTAGTTGTAGTTGGTAGTTGTAGTTGGTAGTTGTAGTTGGTAGTTGCAGTTGGTAGTTGCAGTTGGTAGTTGCAGTTGGTAGTTGTAATTGTAGTTGTTGTTGTAGTTGTAGTTGTAGTTGTAGTTGTAGTTGTAGTTGTAGTTGGTAGTTGTAGTTGGTAGTTGTAGTTGGTAGTTGTAGTTGGTAGCTGTAGTTGGTAGTTGTAGTTGGTAGTTGTACTTGGTAGGTGTAGTTGGTAGTTGTAGTTGGTAGTTGTAGTTGGTAGTTGTAGTTGGTAGTTGCAGTTGGTAGTTGCAGTTGGTAGTTGCAGTTGGTAGTTGTAGTTGGTAGTTGCAGTTGGTAGTTGCAGTTGGTAGCTGTAGTTTGTAGTTGTAGTTGGTAGTTGTAGTTGGTAGTTGTAGTTGGTAGTTGTAGTTGGTAGTTGTAGTTGTTAGTTGTAGTTGGTAGTTGTAGTTGGTAGTTGTAGTTGGTAGTTGTAGTTGGTAGTTGTAGCTGGTAGTTGTAGTTGGTAGTTGTAGTTGGTAGTTGCAGTTGGTAGTTGCATTTGGTAGTTGTAGTTGGTAGTTGTAGTTGGTAGTTGTAGTTGGTAGTTGTAGCTGGTAGTTGTAGTTGGTAGTTGTAGTTGTAGTTGTAGTTGGTAGTTGTAGTTGGTAGTTGTAGTTGGTAGTTGTAGTTGGTAGTTGTAGTTGGTAGTTGTAGTTGGTAGTTGTACTTGGTAGTTGTAGTTGGTAGTTGTAGTTGGTAGTTCCATTTGTAGTTGTAGTTGCAGTTGTAGTTGAAGTTGTAGTTGTTGTTGTAGTTGTAGTTGTAGTTGTAGTTGTAGTTGTAGTTGTAGTTGTAGTTGTAGTTGTAGTTGTAGTTGTAGTTGTAGTTGTAGTTGTAGTTGTAGTTGTTTTTGTTGTTGTTGTTGTTGTAGTTGTTGTTGGTGTAGTTGTTGTTGTTGTAGTTGTTGTTGTTATTGTACTTGCTGTTTTGTCGTTGTCGTTGTTGTTGTCGTTGTTGTCGTTGTTGTCGTTGCAGTCGTTGTTGTCGTTGTTGTCGTTGTTGCCGTTGTTGTCGTTGCTGTCGTTGCTATCGTTGCTGTCGTTGCTGTCGTTGCTGTCGTTGCTGCCGTTGTTGCCGTTGTTGCCGTTGTTGCCGTTTTTGTCGTTGTTGTCGTTGTTGTCGTTGTTGTGGTTGTTGTCGTTGTTGTCGTTGTTTTCGTTGTTTTCGTTGTTGTCGTTGTTGTCGTTGTTGTCGTTGTTGTCGTTGTTGTCGTTGTTGTCGTTGTTGTCGTTGTTATCGTTGTTGTCGTTGTTATCGTTGTTGTCGTTGTTGTCGTTGTTGTCGTTGTTGTCGTTGTTGTCGTTGTCGTTATTGTAGTTGTTGTCGTTGTTGTCGTCGTTGTCGTCGTTGTCGTCGTTGTCGTCGTTGTCGTCGTTGTCGTCGTTGACGTCGTTGTCGTCGTTGTCGTCGTTGTTGTTGTTGTTGTTGTTGTTGTTGTTGTAGTTGTAGTTGTTGTTGTAGTTGTTGTTGTTGTAGTTGTAGTTGTAGTTGTAGTTGTAGTTGTTGTAGTTGTTGTTGTAGTTGTAGTTGTTGTTGTAGTTGTAGTTGTAGTGGTAGTTGTAGTTGTAGTTGTAGTTGTAGTTGTAGTTGTAGTTGTTGTTGTAGTTGTTGTTGTAGTTGTTGTTGTAGTTGTAGTTGTAGTTGTAGTTGTAGTTGCAGTTGTAGTTGTAGTTGTATTTGTAGTTGTATTTGTAGTTGTAGTTGTAATTGTAGTTGTAGTTGTAGTTGTAGTTGTAGTTGTAGTTGTATTTGTTGTTGTAGTTGTAGTTGTAGTAGTAGTTGTAGTTGTAGTTGTAGTTGGTAGTTGTAGTTGGTAGTTGTAGTTGGTAGTTGTAGTTGGTAGTTGTAGTTGGTAGGTGCAGTTGGTAGTTGCAGTTGGTAGTTGCAGTTGGTAGTTGCAGTTGGTAGTTGCAGTTGGTAGTTGCAGTTGGTAGCTGAAATTGGTAGTTGCAGTTGGTAGTTGCAGTTGGTAGCTGAAATTGGTAGTTACAGTTGGTAGTTGCAGTCGGTAGTTGCAGTGGGTAGTTGCAGTTGGTAGTTGCAGTTGGTAGTTGCAGTTGGTAGTTGTAGTTGGTAGTTGTAGTTGGTAGTTGTAGATGGTAGTTGTAGTTGGTAGTTGCAGTTGGTAGTTGTAGTTGGTAGGTGTAGTTGGTAGTTGTAGTTGGTAGTTGCAGTTGGTAGTTGTAGTTGGTAGTTGTAGTTGGTAGTTGTAGTTGGTAGTTGTAGTTGGTAGTTGTAGCTGGTAGTTGTAGTTGGTAGTTGTAGTTGTAGTTGTAGTTGGTAGTTGTAGTTGGTAGTTGTAGTTGGTAGTTGTAGTTGGTAGTTGTAGTTGGTAGTTGTAGTTGGTAGTTGTAGTTGGTAGTTGTAGTTGGTAGTTGTAGTTGGTAGTTGTAGTTGGTAGGTGCAGTTGGTAGTTGCAGTTGGTAGTTGCAGTTGGTAGTTGCAGTTGGTAGTTGCAGTTGGTAGTTGCAGTTGGTAGCTGAAATTGGTAGTTGCAGTTGGTAGTTGCAGTTGGTAGCTGAAATTGGTAGTTACAGTTGGTAGTTGCAGTCGGTAGTTGCAGTGGGTAGTTGCAGTTGGTAGTTGCAGTTGGTAGTTGCAGTTGGTAGCTGTAGTTGGTAGTTGTAGTTGGTAGTTGTAGTTGGTAGTTGTAGTTGGTAGTTGTAGTTGTAGTTGTTGTTGTAGTTGTAGTTGTAGTTGTAGTTGTAGTTGTAGTTGTAGTTGTAGTTGTAGTTGTATTTGTAGTTTGTAGTTGTAGTTGGTAGTTGTAGTTGGTTTGTTGTAGTTGGTAGTTGTAGTTGGTAGTTGTAGTTGGTAGTTGTAGTTGGTAGTTGTAGTTGGTAGTTGTAGTTGGTTTGTTGTAGTTGGTAGTTGCAGTTGGTAGTTGCAGTCGGTAGTTGCAGTTGGTAGTTGTAGTTGGTAGTTGTAGTTGGTAGTTGTAGATGGTAGTTGTAGTTGGTAGTTGCAGTTGGTAGTTGTAGTTGGTAGTTGTAGTTGGTAGTTGTAGTTGGTAGTTGTAGTTTGTAGTTGTAGTTGGTAGTTGTAGTTGGTAGATGTATTTGGTAGTTGTAGTTGGTCGTTGGAGTTGGTAGTTGCAGTTGGTAGTTGCAGTTGGTAGTTGTAGTTGTTGTTGTAGGTGGTAGTTGTAGTTGTAGTTGTAGTTGTAGTTGTAGTTGTAGTTGTAGTTGTAGTTGTAGTTGGTAGTTGTAGTTGGTAGTTGCAGTTGGTAGCTGCAGTTGGTAGTTGCAGTTGGTAGTTGTAGTTGGTAGTTGTAGTTGGTAGTTGGTAGTTGTAGTTGGTAGTTGTAGTTTGTAGTTGTAGTTGGTAGTTGCAGTTGCTAGCTGTAGTTGGTAGTTGTAGTTGGTAGTTGTAGTTGGTAGTTGTAGTTGTAGTTGTTGTTGTAGTTGTAGTTGTAGTTGTAGTTGTAGTTGTAGTTGTAGTTGTAGTTGTAGTTGTAGTTGTAGTTTGTAGTTGTAGTTGGTAGTTGTAGTTGGTTTGTTGTAGTTGGTAGTTGTAGTTGGTAGTTGTAGTTGGTAGTTGTAGTTGGTAGTTGTAGTTGGTAGTTGTAGTTGGTAGTTGCAGTTGGTAGTTGCAGTTGGTAGTTGCAGTTGGTAGTTGTAATTGTATTTGTAGTTGTATTTGTAGTTGTAGTTGTAGTTGTAGTTGTAGTTGTAGTTGTAGTTGTAGTTGGTAGTTGTAGTTGGTAGTTGTAGTTGGTAGTTGTAGTTGGTAGCTGTAGTTGGTAGTTGTAGTTGGTAGTTGTACTTGGTAGGTGTAGTTGGTAGTTGTAGTTGGTAGTTGCAGTTGGTAGTTGTAGTTGGTAGTTGTAGTTGGTAGTTGTAGTTGGTAGTTGTAGTTGGTAGTTGTAGCTGGAAGTTGTAGTTGGTAGTTGTAGTTGTAGTTGTAGTTGGTAGTTGTAGTTGGTAGTTGTAGTTGGTAGTTGTAGTTGGTAGTTGTAGTTGGTAGTTGTAGTTGGTAGTTGTACTTGGTAGTTGTAGTTGGTAGTTGTAGTTGGTAGTTCCATTTGTAGTTGTAGTTGTAGTTGTAGTTGAAGTTGTAGTTGTTGTTGTAGTTGTAGTTGTAGTTGTAGTTGTAGTTGTAGTTGTAGTTGTAGTTGTAGTTGTAGTTGTAGTTGTAGTTGTAGTTGTAGTTGTAGTTGTAGTTGTAGTTGGTAGTTGCAGTTGGTAGTTGTAGGTGGTAGTTGTAGTTGGTAGTTGTAGTTGGTAGTTGTAGTTGGTGGTTGTAGTTGGTAGTTGTAGTTGGTAGTTGTAGTTGGTAGTTGTAGTTGGTAGTTGTAGTTGGTAGTTGTAGTTGGTAGTTGTAGTTGGTAGTTGTAGTTGGTAGTTGTAGTTGGTAGTTGTAGTTGGTAGTTGTAGTTGGTAGTTGTAGTTGGTAGTTGTAGTTGGTAGTTGTAGTTGTAGTTGTAGTTGGTAGTTGTAGTTGGTAGTTGTAGTTGGTAGTTGGAGTTGGTAGTTGCAGTTGGTAGTTGCAGTTGGTAGTTGCAGTTGGTAGTTGCAGTTGGTAGTTGCAGTTGGTAGTTGCTGTTGGTGGTTGCAGTTGGTAGTTGCAGTTGGTAGTTGCAGTTGGTAGTTGCAGTTGGTAGTTGCAGTTGGTAGTTGCAGTTGGTAGTTGTAGTTGGTAGTTGTACTTGGTAGTTGTAGTTGGTAGTTGTAGTTGGTAGTTGTAGTTGGTAGTTGTAGTTGGTAGTTGTAGTTGGTAGTTGTAGTTGGTAGTTGTAGTTGGTAGTTGTAGTTGGTAGTTGTAGTTCGTAGTTGTAGCTGGTAGTTGTAGTTGGTAGTTGTAGTTGGTAGTTGCAGTTGGTAGTTGTAGTTGGTAGTTGTAGTTGGTAGTTGTAGTTGGTAGTTGTAGTTGGTAGTTGTAGTTGGTAGTTGTAGTTGGTAGTTGTAGTTGGTAGTTGCAGTTGGTAGCTGTAGTTGGTAGTTGTAGTTGGTAGTTGTAGTTGGTAGTTGTAGTTGGTAGTTGTAGTTGTAGTTGTTGTTGTAGTTGTAGTTGTAGTTGTAGTTGTAGTTGTAGTTGTAGTTGTAGTTGTATTTGTAGTTTGTAGTTGTAGTTGGCAGTTGTAGTTGGTTTGTTGTAGTTGGTAGTTGTAGTTGGTAGTTGTAGTTGGTAGTTGTAGTTGGTAGTTGTAGTTGGTAGTTGTAGTTGGTTTGTTGTAGTTGGTAGTTGCAGTTGGTAGTTGCAGTTGGTAGTTGCAGTTGGTAGTTGTAGTTGGTAGTTGTAGTTGGTAGTTGTAGATGGTAGTTGTAGTTGGTAGTTGCAGTTGGTAGTTGTAGTTGGTAGTTGTAGTTGGTAGTTGTAGTTGGTAGTTGTAGTTTGTAGTTGTAGTTGGTAGTTGTAGTTGGTAGATGTATTTGGTAGTTGTAGTTGGTCGTTGGAGTTGGTAGTTGCAGTTGGTAGTTGCAGTTGGTAGTTGTAGTTGTTGTTGTAGGTGGTAGTTGTAGTTGTAGTTGTAGTTGTAGTTGTAGTTGTAGTTGTAGTTGTAGTTGGTAGTTGTAGTTGGTAGTTGCAGTTGGTAGCTGCAGTTGGTAGTTGCAGTTGGTAGTTGTAGGTGGTAGTTGTAGTTGTAGTTGTAGTTGTAGTTGGTAGTTGTAGTTGGTAGTTGTAGTTGGTAGTTGTAGTTGGTAGTTGTAGTTGGAAGTTGTAGTTGGTTTGTTGTAGTTGGTAGTTGTAGTTGGTAGTTGTAGTTTGTAGTTGTAGTTGGTAGTTGCAGTTGCTAGCTGTAGTTGGTAGTTGTAGTTGGTAGTTGTAGTTGGTAGTTGTAGTTGTAGTTGTTGTTGTAGTTGTAGTTGTAGTTGTAGTTGTAGTTGTAGTTGTAGTTGTAGTTGTAGTTGTAGTTGTAGTTGTAGTTTGTAGTTGTAGTTGGTAGTTGTAGTTGGTTTGTTGTAGTTGGTAGTTGTAGTTGGTAGTTGTAGTTGGTAGTTGTAGTTGGTAGTTGTAGTTGGTAGTTGTAGTTGGTAGTTGCAGTTGGTAGTTGCAGTTGGTAGTTGCAGTTGGTAGTTGTAATTGTAGTTGTTGTTGTAGTTGTAGTTGTAGTTGTAGTTGTAGTTGTAGTTGTAGTTGTAGTTGGTAGTTGTAGTTGGTAGTTGTAGTTGGTAGTTGTAGTTGGTAGCTGTAGTTGGTAGTTGTAGTTGGTAGTTGTACTTGGTAGGTGTAGTTGGTAATTGTAGTTGGTAGTTGTAGTTGGTAGTTGTAGTTGGTAGTTGCAGTTGGTAGTTGCAGTTGGTAGTTGCAGTTGGTAGTTGTAGTTGGTAGTTGCAGTTGGTAGTTGCAGTTGGTAGCTGTAGTTTGTAGTTGTAGTTGGTAGTTGTAGTTGGTAGTTGTAGTTGGTAGTTGTAGTTGGTAGTTGTAGTTGGTAGTTGTAGTTGGTAGTTGTAGTTGGTAGTTGTAGTTGGTAGTTGTAGCTGGTAGTTGTAGTTGGTAGTTGTAGTTGGTAGTTGCAGTTGGTAGTTGTAGTTGGTAGTTGTAGTTGGTAGTTGTAGTTGGTAGTTGTAGTTGGTAGTTGTAGCTGGTAGTTGTAGTTGGTAGTTGTAGTTGTAGTTGTAGTTGGTAGTTGTAGTTGGTAGTTGTAGTTGGTAGTTGTAGTTGGTAGTTGTAGTTGGTAGTTGTAGTTGGTAGTTGTAGTTGGTAGTTGTACTTGGTAGTTGTAGTTGGTAGTTGTAGTTGGTAGTTCCATTTGTAGTTGTAGTTGTAGTTGTAGTTGAAGTTGTAGTTGTTGTTGTAGTTGTAGTTGTAGTTGTAGTTGTAGTTGTAGTTGTAGTTGTAGTTGTAGTTGTAGTTGTAGTTGTAGTTGTAGTTGTAGTTGTAGTTGTAGTTGTTTTTGTTGTTGTTGTTGTTGTAGTTGTTGTTGTTGTAGTTGTTGTTGTTGTAGTTGTTGTTGTTATTGTACTTGCTGTTTTGTCGTTGTCGTTGTTGTCGTTGTTGTCGTTGCAGTCGTTGTTGTCGTTGTTGTCGTTGTTGCCGTTGTTGTCGTTGCTGTCGTTGCTATCGTTGCTGTCGTTGCTGTCGTTGCTGTCGTTGCTGCCGTTGTTGCCGTTGTTGCCGTTGTTGCCGTTTTTGTCGTTGTTGTCGTTGTTGTCGTTGTTGTGGTTGTTGTCGTTGTTGTCGTTGTTTTCGTTGTTTTCGTTGTTGTCGTTGTTGTCGTTGTTGTCGTTGTTGTCGTTGTTGTCGTTGTTGTCGTTGTTGTCGTTGTTATCGTTGTTGTCGTTGTTATCGTTGTTGTCGTTGTTGTCGTTGTTGTCGTTGTTGTCGTTGTTGTCGTTGTCGTTATTGTAGTTGTTGTCGTTGTTGTCGTCGTTGTCGTCGTTGTCGTCGTTGTCGTCGTTGTCGTCGTTGTCGTCGTTGACGTCGTTGTCGTCGTTGTCGTCGTTGTTGTTGTTGTTGTTGTTGTTGTTGTTGTAGTTGTAGTTGTTGTTGTAGTTGTTGTTGTTGTAGTTGTAGTTGTAGTTGTAGTTGTAGTTGTTGTAGTTGTTGTTGTAGTTGTAGTTGTTGTTGTAGTTGTAGTTGTAGTGGTAGTTGCAGTTGTAGTTGTAGTTGTAGTTGTAGTTGTAGTTGTTGTTGTAGTTGTTGTTGTAGTTGTTGTTGTAGTTGTAGTTGTAGTTGCAGTTGTAGTTGTAGTTGTATTTGTAGTTGTATTTGTAGTTGTAGTTGTAATTGTAGTTGTAGTTGTAGTTGTAGTTGTAGTTGTAGTTGTATTTGTTGTTGTAGTTGTAGTTGTAGTAGTAGTTGTAGTTGTAGTTGTAGTTGGTAGTTGTAGTTGGTAGTTGTAGTTGGTAGTTGTAGTTGGTAGTTGTAGTTGGTAGGTGCAGTTGGTAGTTGCAGTTGGTAGTTGCAGTTGGTAGTTGCAGTTGGTAGCTGAAATTGGTAGTTGCAGTTGGTAGTTGCAGTTGGTAGTTGCAGTTGGTAGTTGCAGTTGGTAGCTGAAATTGGTAGTTACAGTTGGTAGTTGCAGTCGGTAGTTGCAGTGGGTAGTTGCAGTTGGTAGTTGCAGTTGGTAGTTGCAGTTGGTAGTTGCAGTTGGTAGTTGCAGTTGGTAGTTGCAGTTGGTAGTTGCAGTTGGTAGCTGTAGTTGGTAGTTGTAGTTGGTAGTTGTAGTTGGTAGTTGTAGTTGGTAGTTGTAGTTGTAGTTGTTGTTGTAGTTGTAGTTGTAGTTGTAGTTGTAGTTGTAGTTGTAGTTGTAGTTGTAGTTGTATTTGTAGTTTGTAGTTGTAGTTGGTAGTTGTAGTTGGTTTGTTGTAGTTGGTAGTTGTAGTTGGTAGTTGTAGTTGGTAGTTGTAGTTGGTAGTTGTAGTTGGTAGTTGTAGTTGGTTTGTTGTAGTTGGTAGTTGCAGTTGGTAGTTGCAGTTGGTAGTTGCAGTTGGTAGTTGTAGTTGGTAGTTGTAGTTGGTAGTTGTAGATGGTAGTTGTAGTTGGTAGTTGCAGTTGGTAGTTGTAGTTGGTAGTTGTAGTTGGTAGTTGTAGTTGGTAGTTGTAGTTTGTAGTTGTAGTTGGTAGTTGTAGTTGGTAGATGTATTTGGTAGTTGTAGTTGGTCGTTGGAGTTGGTAGTTGCAGTTGGTAGTTGCAGTTGGTAGTTGTAGTTGTTGTTGTAGGTGGTAGTTGTAGTTGTAGTTGTAGTTGTAGTTGTAGTTGTAGTTGTAGTTGTAGTTGCAGTTGGTAGTTGTAGTTGGTAGTTGCAGTTGGTAGCTGCAGTTGGTAGTTGCAGTTGGTAGTTGTAGTTGGTAGTTGTAGTTGGTAGTTGGTAGTTGTAGTTGGTAGTTGTAGTTTGTAGTTGTAGTTGGTAGTTGCAGTTGCTAGCTGTAGTTGGTAGTTGTAGTTGGTAGTTGTAGTTGGTAGTTGTAGTTGTAGTTGTTGTTGTAGTTGTAGTTGTAGTTGTAGTTGTAGTTGTAGTTGTAGTTGTAGTTGTAGTTTGTAGTTGTAGTTGGTAGTTGTAGTTGGTTTGTTGTAGTTGGTAGTTGTAGTTGGTAGTTGTAGTTGGTAGTTGTAGTTGGTAGTTGTAGTTGGTAGCTGTAGTTGGTAGTTGCAGTTGGTAGTTGCAGTTGGTAGTTGCAGTTGGTAGTTGTAATTGTATTTGTAGTTGTATTTGTAGTTGTAGTTGTAGTTGTAGTTGTAGTTGTAGTTGGTAGTTGTAGTTGGTAGTTGTACTTGGTAGGTGTAGTTGGTAGTTGTAGTTGGTAGTTGCAGTTGGTAGTTGTAGTTGGTAGTTGTAGTTGGTAGTTGTAGTTGGTAGTTGTAGTTGGTAGTTGTAGCTGGTAGTTGTAGTTGGTAGTTGTAGTTGTAGTTGTAGTTGGTAGTTGTAGTTGGTAGTTGTAGTTGGTAGTTGTAGTTGGTAGTTGTAGTTGGTAGTTGTAGTTGGTAGTTGTAGTTGGTAGTTCTAGTTGGTAGTTGTACTTGGTAGTTGTAGTTGGTAGTTGTAGTTGGTAGTTCCATTTGTAGTTGTAGTTGTAGTTGTAGTTGAAGTTGTAGTTGTTGTTGTAGTTGTAGTTGTAGTTGTAGTTGTAGTTGTAGTTGTAGTTGTAGTTGTAGTTGTAGTTGTAGTTGTAGTTGTAGTTGTAGTTGTAGTTGTAGTTGTAGTTGTAGTTGTAGTTGTAGTTGTAGTTGTTTTTGTTGTTGTTGTTGTTGTAGTTGTTGTTGTTGTAGTTGTTGTTGTTATTGTACTTGCTGTTGTGTCGTTGTCGTTGTTGTTGTCGTTGTTGTCGTTGCAGTCGTTGTTGTCGTTGTTGTCGTTGTTGCCGTTGTTGTCGTTGCTGTCGTTGCTATCGTTGCTGTCGTTGCTGTCGTTGCTGTCGTTGTTGCCGTTGTTGCCGTTGTTGCCGTTGTTGCCGTTTTTGTCGTTGTTGTCGTTGTTGTCGTTGTTGTGGTTGTTGTCGTTGTTGTCGTTGTTTTCGTTGTTTTCGTTGTTGTCGTTGTTGTCGTTGTTGTCGTTGTTGTCGTTGTTGTCGTTGTTGTCGTTGTTGTCGTTGTTATCGTTGTTGTCGTTGTTATCGTTGTTGTCGTTGTTGTCGTTGTTGTCGTTGTTGTCGTTGTTGTCGTTGTCGTTATTGTAGTTGTTGTCGTTGTTGTCGTCGTTGTCGTCGTTGTCTTCGTTGTCGTCGTTGTCGTCGTTGACGTCGTTGTCGTCGTTGTCGTCGTTGTTGTTGTTGTTGTTGTTGTTGTTGTTGTTGTTGTAGTTGTAGTTGTTGTTGTAGTTGTTGTTGTTGTAGTTGTAGTTGTAGTTGTAGTTGTAGTTGTTGTAGTTGTTGTAGTTGTTGTTGTAGTTGTAGTTGTAGTTGTAGTTGTAGTTGTAGTTGTAGTTGTAGTTGTTGTTGTAGTTGTTGTTGTAGTTGTTGTTGTAGTTGCAGTTGGTAGTTGCAGTTGGTAGCTGAAATTGGTAGTTGCTGTTGGTAGTTGCAGTTGGTAGTTGCAGTTGGTAGTTGCAGTTGGTAGCTGAAATTGGTAGTTGCAGTTGGTAGTTGCAGTTGGTAGTTGCAGTTGGTAGTTGCAGTTGGTAGCTGAAATTGGTAGTTACAGTTGGTAGTTGCAGTCGGTAGTTGCAGTGGGTAGTTGCAGTTGGTAGTTGCAGTTGGTAGTTGCAGTTGGTAGTTGCAGTTGGTAGTTGCAGTTGGTAGTTGCAGTTGGTAGTTGCAGTTGGTAGTTGCAGTTGGTAGTTGCAGTTGGTAGTTGCAGTTGGTAGCTGAAGTTGGTAGTTGCAGTTGGTATTTGCATTTGGTAGTTGCAGTTGGTAGCTGAAATTGGTAGTTACAGTTGGTAGTTGCAGTCGGTAGTTGCAGTGGGTAGTTGCAGTTGGTAGTTGCAGTTGGTAGTTGCAGTTGGTAGTTGCAGTTGGTAGTTGCAGTTGGTAGTTGTAATTGTAGTTGTTGTTGTAGTTGTAGTTGTAGTTGTAGTTGTAGTTGTAGTTGTAGTTGTAGTTGTAGTTGGTAGTTGTAGTTGGTAGTTGTAGTTGGTAGTTGTAGTTGGTAGCTGTAGTTGGTAGTTGTAGTTGGTAGTTGTACTTGGTAGGTGTAGTTGGTAGTTGTAGTTGGTAGTTGTAGTTGGTAGTTGTAGTTGGTAGTTGCAGTTGGTAGTTGCAGTTGGTAGCTGTAGTTGGTAGTTGTAGTTGGTAGTTGCAGTTGGTAGTTGCAGTTGGTAGCTGTAGTTTGTAGTTGCAGTTGGTAGTCGCAGTTGGTAGTTGCAGTTGGTAGTTGCAGGTGGTAGTTGCAGTTGGTAGTTGTAGTTGGTAGTTGTAGTTGGTAGTTGTAGTTGTAGTTGTTGTTGTAGTTGTAGTTGTAGTTGTAGTTGTAGTTGTAGTTGTAGTTGTAGTTGTAGTTTGTAGTTGTAGTTGGTAGTTGTAGTTGGTTTGTTGTAGTTGGTAGTTGTAGTTGGTAGTTGTAGTTGGTAGTTGTAGTTGGTAGTTGTAGTTGGTAGTTGTAGTTGGTAGTTGTAGTTGGTAGTTGCAGTTGGTAGTTGCAGTTGGTAGTTGCAGTTGGTAGTTGTAATTGTAGTTGTTGTTGTAGTTGTAGTTGTAGTTGTAGTTGTAGTTGTAGTTGTAGTTGTAGTTGTAGTTGGTAGTTGTAGTTGGTAGTTGTAGTTGGTAGTTGTAGTTGGTAGCTGTAGTTGGTAGTTGTAGTTGGTAGTTGTAGTTGGTAGTTGTAGTTGGTAGTTGTAGTTGGTAGTTGTAGTTGGTAGTTGTAGTTGGTAGTTGTAGTTGGTAGTTGCAGTTGGTAGTTGCAGTTGGTAGTTGCAGTTGGTAGTTGTAATTGTAGTTGTTGTTGTAGTTGTAGTTGTAGTTGTAGTTGTAGTTGTAGTTGTAGTTGTAGTTGTAGTTGGTAGTTGTAGTTGGTAGTTGTAGTTGGTAGTTGTAGTTGGTAGCTGTAGTTGGTAGTTGCAGTTGGTAGTTGCAGTTGGTAGTTGCAGTTGGTAGTTGCAGTTGGTAGTTGTAATTGTAGTTGTTGTTGTAGTTGTAGTTGTAGTTGTAGTTGTAGTTGTAGTTGTAGTTGTAGTTGTAGTTGGTAGTTGTAGTTGGTAGTTGTAGTTGGTAGTTGTAGTTGGTAGCTGTAGTTGGTAGTTGTAGTTGGTAGTTGTACTTGGTAGGTGTAGTTGGTAGTTGTAGTTGTAGTTGTAGTTGTAGTTGTAGTTGTAGTTGTAGTTGGTAGTTGTAGTTGGTAGTTGTAGTTGGTAGTTGTAGTTGGTAGCTGTAGTTGGTAGTTGTAGTTGGTAGTTGTACTTGGTAGGTGTAGTTGGTAGTTGTAGTTGTAGTTGTAGTTTGTAGTTGTAGTTGGTAGTTGTAGTTGGTTTGTTGTAGTTGGTAGTTGTAGTTGGTAGTTGTAGTTGGTAGTTGTAGTTGGTAGTTGTAGTTGGTAGTTGTAGTTGGTAGTTGTAGTTGGTAGTTGCAGTTGGTAGTTGCAGTTGGTAGTTGCAGTTGGTAGTTGTAATTGTAGTTGTTGTTGTAGTTGTAGTTGTAGTTGTAGTTGTAGTTGTAGTTGTAGTTGTAGTTGTAGTTGGTAGTTGTAGTTGGTAGTTGTAGTTGGTAGTTGTAGTTGGTAGCTGTAGTTGGTAGTTGTAGTTGGTAGTTGTACTTGGTAGGTGTAGTTGGTAGTTGTAGTTGGTAGTTGTAGTCGGTAGTTGTAGTTGTAGTTGTAGTTGGTAGTTGTAGTTGGTAGTTGTAGTTGGTAGTTGTAGTTGGTAGCTGTAGTTGGTAGTTGTAGTTGGTAGTTGTACTTGGTAGGTGTAGTTGGTAGTTGTAGTTGGTAGTTGCAGTTGGTAGTTGTAGTTGGTAGTTGTAGTTGGTAGTTGTAGTTGGTAGTTGTAGTTGGTAGTTGTAGCTGGTAGTTGTAGTTGGTAGTTGTAGTTGTAGTTGTAGTTGGTAGTTGTAGTTGGTAGTTGTAGTTGGTAGTTGTAGTTGGTAGTTGTAGTTGGTAGTTGTAGTTGGTAGTTGTAGTTGGTAGTTCTAGTTGGTAGTTGTACTTGGTAGTTGTAGTTGGTAGTTGTAGTTGGTAGTTCCATTTGTAGTTGTAGTTGTAGTTGTAGTTGAAGTTGTAGTTGTTGTTGTAGTTGTAGTTGTAGTTGTAGTTGTAGTTGTAGTTGTAGTTGTAGTTGTAGTTGTAGTTGTAGTTGTAGTTGTAGTTGTAGTTGTAGTTGTAGTTGTAGTTGTAGTTGTAGTTGTAGTTGTAGTTGTTTTTGTTGTTGTTGTTGTTGTAGTTGTTGTTGTTGTAGTTGTTGTTGTTATTGTACTTGCTGTTGTGTCGTTGTCGTTGTTGTTGTCGTTGTTGTCGTTGCAGTCGTTGTTGTCGTTGTTGTCGTTGTTGCCGTTGTTGTCGTTGCTGTCGTTGCTATCGTTGCTGTCGTTGCTGTCGTTGCTGTCGTTGTTGCCGTTGTTGCCGTTGTTGCCGTTGTTGCCGTTTTTGTCGTTGTTGTCGTTGTTGTCGTTGTTGTGGTTGTTGTCGTTGTTGTCGTTGTTTTCGTTGTTTTCGTTGTTGTCGTTGTTGTGGTTGTTGTCGTTGTTGTCGTTGTTGTCGTTGTTGTCGTTGTTGTCGTTGTTATCGTTGTTGTCGTTGTTATCGTTGTTGTCGTTGTTGTCGTTGTTGTCGTTGTTGTCGTTGTTGTCGTTGTCGTTATTGTAGTTGTTGTCGTTGTTGTCGTCGTTGTCGTCGTTGTCTTCGTTGTCGTCGTTGTCGTCGTTGACGTCGTTGTCGTCGTTGTCGTCGTTGTTGTTGTTGTTGTTGTTGTTGTTGTTGTTGTAGTTGTAGTTGTTGTTGTAGTTGTTGTTGTTGTAGTTGTAGTTGTAGTTGTAGTTGTAGTTGTTGTAGTTGTTGTTGTAGTTGTAGTTGTTGTTGTAGTTGTAGTTGTAGTGGTAGTTGCAGTTGTAGTTGTAGTTGTAGTTGTAGTTGTAGTTGTTGTTGTAGTTGGTAGTTGTAGTTGGTAGTTGTAGTTGGTAGTTGTAGTTGGTAGTTGTAGTTGGTAGTTGTAGTTGGTAGTTGCAGTTGGTAGTTGCAGTTGGTAGTTGCAGTTGGTAGTTGCAGTTGGTAGTTGTAGTTGTTGTTGTAGGTGGTAGTTGTAGTTGTAGTTGTAGTTGTAGTTGTAGTTGTAGTTGTAGTTGTAGTTGGTAGTTGTAGTTGGTAGTTGCAGTTGGTAGCTGCAGTTGGTAGTTGCAGTTGGTAGTTGTAGTTGGTAGTTGTAGTTGGTAGTTGGTAGTTGTAGCTGGTAGTTGTAGTTTGTAGTTGTAGTTAGTAGTTGCAGTTGCTAGCTGTAGTTGGTAGTTGTAGTTGGTAGTTGTAGTTGGTAGTTGTAGTTGTAGTTGTTGTTGTAGTTGTAGTTGTAGTTGTAGTTGTAGTTGTAGTTGTAGTTGTAGTTGTAGTTTGTAGTTGTAGTTGGTAGTTGTAGTTGGTTTGTTGTAGTTGGTAGTTGTAGTTGGTAGTTGTAGTTGGTAGTTGTAGTTGGTAGTTGTAGTTGGTAGTTGTAGTTGGTAGTTGTAGTTGGTAGTTGCAGTTGGTAGTTGCAGTTGGTAGTTGCAGTTGGTAGTTGTAATTGTAGTTGTTGTTGTAGTTGTAGTTGTAGTTGTAGTTGTAGTTGTAGTTGTAGTTGTAGTTGTAGTTGGTAGTTGTAGTTGGTAGTTGTAGTTGGTAGTTGTAGTTGGTAGCTGTAGTTGGTAGTTGTAGTTGGTAGTTGTACTTGGTAGGTGTAGTTGGTAGTTGTAGTTGGTAGTTGTAGTTGGTAGTTGTAGTTGGTAGTTGCAGTTGGTAGTTGCAGTTGGTAGCTGTAGTTGGTAGTTGTAGTTGGTAGTTGCAGTTGGTAGTTGCAGTTGGTAGCTGTAGTTTGTAGTTGCAGTTGGTAGTCGCAGTTGGTAGTTGCAGTTGGTAGTTGCAGGTGGTAGTTGCAGTTGGTAGTTGTAGTTGGTAGTTGTAGTTGGTAGTTGTAGTTGGTAGTTGTAGTTGGTAGTTGTACTTGGTAGTTGTAGTTGGTAGTTGTAGTTGGTAGTTGTAGTCGGTAGTTGTAGTTGTAGTTATAGTTGTAGTTGTTGTTGTAGTTGTAGTTATAGTTGTAGTTGTAGTTGTTGTTGTTGCTGTTGTTGTTGTTGTAGTTGTTATTGTTGTAGTTGTTGTTGTGGTTGTAGTTGTTGGTGTGTCGTTGTCGTTGTCGTTGTCGTTGTTGTTGTCGTTGTTGTCGTTGTTGTCGTTGTTGTCGTTGCTGTCGTTGTTGTCGTTGTTGTCGTTGCTGTCGTTGCTGTCGTTGCTTTCGTTGCTGTCGTTGCTGTCGTTGTTGTCGTTGTTGTCGTTGTTGCCGTTGTTGCCGTGGTTGTCGTTGTTGTCGTTGTTGTCGTTGTTGTCGTTGTTGTCGTTGTTGTCGTTGTTGTCGTTGTTGTCGTTGTTGTTATTGTAGTTGTTCTCGTTGTTCTCGCTGTTGTTGTTGTTGTCGTTTTTGTCGTTGTTGTTGTTGTTGCTGTTGTTGTTATAGTTGTAGTTGTTGTTGTAGTTGTTGTTGTTGTTGTAGTTGTAGTTGTAGTTGTAGTTGTAGTTGTTGTTGTTGTTGTAGTTGTAGTTGTAGTAGTAGTTGTAGTTGTGGGTGTAGTTCTAGTTGTAGTTGTAGTTGTTGTTGTAGTTGTTGTTGTAGTTGTAGTTGTAGTTGTAGTTGCAGTTGTAGTTGTAGTTGTAGTTGTAGTTGTAGTCGTAGTTGTAGTTGTAGTTGTAGATGTAGTTGTAGTTGGTAGTTGTAGTTGGTAGTTGTAGTTGGTAGTTGGTAGTTGTAGTTGTAGTTGTAGTTGGTAGTTGTAGTTGGTAGTTGTAGTTGGTAGTTGTAGTTGGTAGTTGTAGTTGGTAGTTGTAGTTGGTAGTTGTAGTTGGTAGTTGTAGTTGGTAGTTGTAGTTGGTAGTTGTAGTTGGTAGTTGTAGTTGTAGTTGTAGTTGTAGTTGATAGTTGTAGTTGGTAGTTGTAGTTGGTAGTCGTAGTTGGTAGTTGTAGTTGGTAGTTGTAGTTGGTAGTTGTAGTTCGTAGTTGTAGTTGGTAGTTGTTGTTGGTAGTTGTAGTTGGTAGTTGTAGTTGGTAGTTGTAGTTAGTAGTTGTAGTTGGTAGTTGTAGTTGGTAGTTGTAGTTGGTAGTTGTAGATGGTAGTTGTAGTTGGTAGTTGTAGTTGGTAGTTGTAGTTGGTAGTTGTAGTTGGTAGTTGTAGTTGGTAGTTGTAGTTGGTAGTTGTAGTTGGTAGTTGTAGTTGGTAGTTGTAGTTGGTAGTTGTAGATGGTAGTTGTAGTTGGTAGTTGTAGTTGGTAGTTGTAGTTGTAGTTGTAGTTGGTAGTTGTAGTTGGTAGCTGTAGTTGGTAGTTGCAGTTGGTAGTTGCAGTTGGTAGTTGCAGTTAGTAGTTGCAGTTGGTAGTTGTAGTTGGTAGTTGTAGTTGGTAGTTGTAGTTGGTAGTTGTAGTTGGTAGTTGTAGTTGGTAGTTGTAGTTGGTAGTTGTAGTTGGTAGTTGCAGTTGGTAGTTGTAGTTGGTAGTTGTAGTTGGTAGTTGTAGTTGGTAGTTGTAGTTGGTAGTTGTAGCTGGCAGTTGTATCTGGCAGTTGTAGCTGGCTGTTGTAGCTGGCAGTTGTAGCTGGCAGTTGTAGCTGGCAGTTGTAGCTGGTAGTTGTAGTTGGTAGTTGTAGTTGGTAGTTGTAGTTGGTAGTTGTAGTTGGTAGTTGTAGTTTGTAGTTGTAGTTGGTAGTTGTAGTTGGTAGATGTATTTGGTAGTTGTAGTTGGTCGTTGGAGTTGGTAGTTGCAGTTGGTAGTTGCAGTTGGTAGTTGTAGTTGTTGTTGTAGTTGGTAGTTGTAGTTGTAGTTGTAGTTGTAGTTGTTGTTGTAGTTGGTAGTTGTAGTTGGTAGTTGTAGTTGGTAGTTGTAGTTGGTAGTTCTAGTTGGTTTGTTGTAGTTGGTAGTTGCAGTTGGTAGTTGCAGTTGGTAGTTGTAGTTCCAGTTGGTAGTTGTAGTTGTTGTTGTTTTTGTAGTTGTTGTTGTTGTTGTAGTTGTTGTTGTTGTTGTAGTTGTTGTTGTTGTTGTAGTTGTAGTTGTAGTTGCAGTTGGTAGTTGTAGTTGGTAGTTGTAGTTGGTAGTTGTAAATGTAGTTGTTGTTGTAGTTGTAGTTGTAGTTGTAGTTGTAGTTGTAGTTGTAGTTGTAGTTGTAGTTGTAGTTGGTAGTTGTAGTTGGTAGCTGTAGTTGGTAGTTGTAGTTGGTAGCTGTAGTTGGTAGTTGTAGTTGGTAGTTGTACTTGGTAGGTGTAGTTGGTAGTTGTAGTTGGTAGTTGTAGTTGGTAGTTGTAGTTGGTAGTTGCAGTTGGTAGTTGCAGTTGGTAGCTGTAGTTTGTAGCTGTAGTTGGTAGTTGTAGTTGGTAGTTGTAGTTGGTAGTTGTAGTTGGTAGTTGTAGTTGGTAGTTGTAGTTGGTAGTTGTAGTTGGTAGTTGTAGTTGGTAGTTGTAGTTGGTAGTTGTAGCTGGTAGTTGTAGTTGGTAGTTGTAGTTGGTAGTTGCAGTTGGTAGTTGTAGTTGGTAGTTGTAGTTGGTAGTTGTAGTTGGTAGTTGTAGTTGGTAGTTGTAGTTGGTAGTTGTAGTTGTAGTTGGTAGTTGTAGTTGGTAGTTGTAGTTGGTAGTTGTAGTTGGTAGTTGTAGTTGGTAGTTGTAGTTGGTAGTTGTACTTGGTAGTTGTAGTTGGTAGTTGTAGTTGGTAGTTGTAGTTGGTAGTTGTAGTTGGTAGTTGCAGTTGGTAGTTGTAGGTGGTAGTTGTAGTTGGTAGTTGTAGTTGGTAGTTGTAGTTGGTAGTTGTAGTTGGTAGTTGTAGTTGGTAGTTGTAGTTGGTAGTTGTAGTTGGTAGTTGTAGTTGGTAGTTGTAGGTGGTAGTTGTAGTTGGTAGTTGTAGTTGGTAGTTGTAGTTGGTAGTTGTAGTTGGTAGTTGTAGTTGGTAGTTGTAGTTGGTAGTTGTAGTTGGTAGTTGTAGTTGGTAGTTGTAGTTGTAGTTGTAGTTGGTAGTTGTAGTTGGTAGTTGTAGTTGGTAGTTGTTGTTGGTAGTTGTAGTTGGTAGTTGCAGTTGGTAGTTGTAGTTGGTAGTTGTAGATGGTAGTTGTAGTTGGTAGTTGTAGTTGGTAGTTGTAGCTGGCAGTTGTAGCTGGCAGTTGTAGCTGGCTGTTGTAGCTGGCAGTTGTAGCTGGCAGTTGTAGCTGGCAGTTGTAGCTGGTAGTTGTAGTTGGTAGTTGTAGTTGGTAGTTGTAGTTGGTAGATGTAGTTGGTAGTTGTAGTTTGTAGTTGTAGTTGGTAGTTGTAGTTGGTAGATATATTTGGTAGTTGTAGTTGGTCGTTGGAGTTGGTAGTTGCAGTTGGTAGTTGCAGTTGGTAGTTGTAGTTGTTGTTGTAGTCGGTAGTTGTAGTTGTAGTTGTAGTTGTAGTTGTAGTTGTTGTTGTAGTTGGTAGTTGTAGTTGGTAGTTGTAGTTGGTAGTTGTAGTTGGTAGTTGTAGTTGGTTTGCTGTAGTTGGTAGTTGCAGTTGGTAGTTGCAGTTGGTAGTTGCAGTTGGTAGTTGTAGTTCCAGTTGGTAGTTGTAGTTGTTGTTTTTGTAGTTGTTGTTGTTGTAGTTGTTGTTGTTGTTAGAGTTGTTGTTGTTGTTGTAGTTGTACTTGTAGTTGCAGTTGGTAGTTGTAGTTGGTAGTTGTAGTTGGTAGTTGTAGTTGTAGTTGTTGTAGTTGTAGTTGTAGATGTAGTTGTAGTTGTAGTTGGTAGTTGTAGTTGGTAGTTGTAGTTGGTAGTTGTAGATGGTAGTTGTAGTTGGTAGTTGTAGTTGGTAGTTGTACTTGGTAGCTGTAGTTCGTAGTTGTAGTTGGTAGTTGTAGTTGGTAGTTGTAGTTGGTAGTTGTAGTTGGTAGTTGTAGTTGGTAGTTGACGTTGGTAGTTGTAGCTGGCTGTTGTAGCTGGCAGTTGTAGCTGGCAGTTGTAGCTGGCAGTTGTAGCTTGCAGTTGTAGCTGGCAGTTGTAGCTGGCAGTTGTAACTGGCATTTGTAGCTGGCAGTTGTAGCTGGCAGTTGTAGCTGGCTGTTGTAGCTGGCAGTTGTAGCTGGCAGTTGTAGCTGGCAGTTGTAGCTGGCAGTTGTAGCTCGTAGCTGTAGTTGGTAGTTGCAGTTGGTAGTTGCAGTTGGTAGTTGCAGTTGGTAGTTGTAGTTCCAGTTGGTAGTTGTAGTTGTTGTTTTTGTAGTTGTTGTTGTTGTAGTTGTTGTTGTTGTTAGAGTTGTTGTTGTTGTTGTAGTTGTACTTGTAGTTGCAGTTGGTAGTTGTAGTTGGTAGTTGTAGTTGGTAGTTGTAGTTGTAGTTGTTGTAGTTGTAGTTGTAGATGTAGTTGTAGTTGTAGTTGGTAGTTGTAGTTGGTAGTTGTAGTTGGTAGTTGTAGATGGTAGTTGTAGTTGGTAGTTGTAGTTGGTAGTTGTACTTGGTAGCTGTAGTTCGTAGTTGTAGTTGGTAGTTGTAGTTGGTAGTTGTAGTTGGTAGTTGTAGTTTGTAGTTGTAGTTGGTAGTTGTAGTTGGTAGTTGTAGTTGGTAGATGTATTTGGTAGTTGTAGTTGGTCGTTGGAGTTGGTAGTTGCAGTTGGTAGTCGCAGTTGGTAGTTGCAGTTGGTAGTTGCAGGTGGTAGTTGCAGTTGGTAGTTGTAGTTGGTAGTTGTAGTTGGTAGTTGTAGTTGGTAGTTGTAGATGGTAGTTGTAGTTGGTAGTTGTAGTTGGTAGTTGTAGCTGGCAGTTGTAGCTGGCAGTTGTAGCTGGCTGTTGTAGCTGGCAGTTGTAGCTGGCAGTTGTAGCTGGCAGTTGTAGCTGGCAGTTGTAGCTCGTAGCTGTAGTTGGTAGTTGTAGTTGGTAGTTGTAGTTGGTAGTTGTAGCTGGTAGTTGTAGTTGGTAGTTGTAGTTGGTAGTTGCAGTTGGTAGTTGTAGTTGGTAGTTGTAGTTGGTAGTTGTAGTTGGTAGTTGTAGTTGGTAGTTGTAGTTGGTAGTTGTAGTTGGTAGTTGTAGTTGGTAGTTGTAGTTGTAGTTGGTAGTTGTAGTTGGTAGTTGTAGTTGGTAGTTGTAGTTGGTAGTTGTAGTTGGTAGTTGTAGTTGGTAGTTGTACTTGGTAGTTGTAGTTGGTAGTTGTAGTTGGTAGTTGTAGTTGGTAGTTGTAGTTGGTAGTTGTAGTTGGTAGTTGTAGTTGGTAGTTGTAGTTGGTAGTTGTAGTTGTAGTTGTAGTTGTAGTTGTAGCTGTTGTTGTAGTTGTAGTTGTAGTTGTAGTTGTAGTTGTAGTTGTAGTTGTAGTTGTAGTTGTAGTTGTAGTTGTTGTTGTTGCTGTTGTTGTTGTTGTAGTTGTTATTGTTGTAGTTGTTGTTGTGGTTGTAGTTGTTGGTGTGTCGTTGTCGTTGTCGTTGTCGCTGTTGTTGTCGTTGTTGTCGTTGTTGTCGTTGTTGTCGTTGTTGTCGTTGTTGTCGTTGTTGTCGTTGTTGTTATTGTAGTTGTTCTCGTTGTTGTCGTCGTTGTCGTCGTTGTCGTCGTTGTCGTCGTTGTTCTCGTTGTTGTTGTTGTTGTCGTTGTTGTCGTTGTTGTTGTTGTTGCTGTTGTTGTTGTAGTTGTAGTTGTTGTTGTAGTTGTTGTTGTTGTTGTAGTTGTAGTTGTAGTTGTAGTTGTAGTTGTAGTTGTAGTTGTAGTTGTTGTTGTTGTTGTAGTTGTAGTTGTAGTAGTAGTTGTAGTTGTAGGTGTAGTTGTAGTTGTAGTTGTAGTTGTAGTTGTTGTTGTAGTTGTTGTAGTTGTAGTTGTAGTTGTAGTTGCAGTTGTAGTTGTAGTTGTAGTTGTAGTTGTAGTCGTAGTTGTAGTTGTAGTTGTAGTTGTAGATGTAGTTGTAGTTGGTAGTTGTAGTTGGTAGTTGTAGTTGGTAGTTGGTAGTTGTAGTTGTAGTTGTAGTTGGTAGTTGTAGTTGGTAGTTGTAGTTGGTAGTTGTAGTTGGTAGTTGTAGTTGGTAGTTGTAGTTGGTAGTTGTAGTTGGTAGTTGTAGCTGGCAGTTGTAGCTGGCAGTTGTAGCTGGCTGTTGTAGCTGGCAGTTGTAGCTGGCAGTTGTAGCTGGCAGTTGTAGCTGGTAGTTGTAGTTGGTAGTTGTAGTTGGTAGTTGTAGTTGGTAGTTGTAGTTGGTAGTTGTAGTTTGTAGTTGTAGTTGGTAGTTGTAGTTGGTAGATGTATTTGGTAGTTGTAGTTGGTCGTTGGAGTTGGTAGTTGCAGTTGGT
The DNA here is from genome assembly GCA_944738655.2 of Andrena hattorfiana. Lineage (NCBI taxonomy): Eukaryota > Metazoa > Arthropoda > Insecta > Hymenoptera > Andrenidae > Andrena > Andrena hattorfiana. Next base: position 48,307,350 of record OX122890.1, on the reverse strand, counting down.
AGTTGCAGTTGGTAGTTGTAGTTGTTGTTGTAGTTGGTAGTTGTAGTTGTAGTTGTAGTTGTAGTTGTAGTTGTAGTTGTTGTTGTAGTTGGTAGTTGTAGTTGGTAGTTGTAGTTGGTAGTTCTAATTGGTTTGTTGTAGTTGGTAGTTGCAGTTGATAGTTGTAGTTCCAGTTGGTAGTTGTAGCTGTTGTTGTTTTTGTAGTTGTTGTTGTTGCAGTTGTTGTTGTTGTTGTAGTTGTTGTTGTTGTTGTAGTTGTTGTTGTTGTTGTAGTTGTAGTTGTAGTTGCAGTTGGTAGTTGTAGTTGGTAGTTGTAGTAGGTAGTTGTAATTGTAGTTGTTGTTGTAGTTGTAGTTGTAGTTGTAGTTGTAGTTGGTAGTTGTAGTTGGTAGTTGTAGTTGGTAGCTGTAGTTGGTAGTTGTAGTTGGTAGTTGTACTTGGTAGGTGTAGTTGGTAGTTGTAGTTGGTAGTTGTAGTTGGTAGTTGTAGTTGGTAGTTGCAGTTGGTAGTTGCAGTTGGTAGCTGTAGTTTGTAGTTGTAGTTGGTAGTTGTAGTTGGTAGTTGTAGTTGGTAGTTGTAGTTGGTAGTTGTAGTTGGTAGTTGTAGTTGGTAGTTGTAGTTGGTAGTTGTAGTTGGTAGTTGTAGCTGGTAGTTGTAGCTGGTAGTTGTAGTTGGTAGGTGCAGTTGGTAGTTGTAGTTGGTAGTTGTAGTTGGTAGTTGTAGTTGGTAGTTGTAGTTGGTAGTTGTAGCTGGTAGTTGTAGCTGGTAGTTGTAGTTGGTAGGTGCAGTTGGTAGTTGCAGTTGGTAGTTGTAGTTGGTAGTTGTAGTTGGTAGTTGTAGTTGGTAGTTGTAGTTGGTAGTTGTAGTTGGTAGTTGTAGTTGGTAGTTGTAGTTGTAGTTGTAGTTGGTAGTTGTAGTTGGTAGTTGTAGTTGGTAGTTGTAGTTGGTAGTTGTAGTTGGTAATTGTAGTTGGTAGTTGTAGTTGGTAGTTGTAGTTGGTAGTTGTAGTTGGTAGTTGTAGTTGGTAGTTGCAGTTGGTAGTTGTAGGTGGTAGTTGTAGTTGGTAGTTGTAGTTGGTAGTTGTAGTTGGTAGTTGTAGTTGGTAGTTGTAGTTGGTAGTTGTAGTTGGTAGTTGTAGTTGGTAGTTGTAGTTGGTAGTTGTAGGTGGTAGTTGTAGTTGGTAGTTGTAGTTGGTAGTTGTAGTTGGTAGTTGTAGTTGGTAGTTGTAGTTGGTAGTTGTAGTTGGTAGTTGTAATTGGTAGTTGTAGTTGTAGTTGTAGTTGGTAGTTGTAGTTGGTAGTTGGAGTTGGTAGTTGCAGTTGGTAGTTGCAGTTGGTAGTTGCAGTTGGTAGTTGCAGTTGGTAGTTGCAGTTGGTAGTTGCAGTTGGTAGTTGCTGTTGGTGGTTGCAGTTGGTAGTTGCAGTTGGTAGTTGCAGTTGGTAGTTGCAGTTGGTAGTTGCAGTTGGTAGTTGCAGTTGGTAGTTGCAGTTGGTAGTTGTAGTTGGTAGTTGTACTTGGTAGTTGTAGTTGGTAGTTGTAGTTGGTAGTGGTAGTTGGTAGTTGTAGTTGGTAGTTGTAGTTGGTAGTTGTAGTTGGTAGTTGTAGTTGGTAGTTGTAGTTGGTAGTTGTAGTTCGTAGTTGTAGCTGGTAGTTGTAGTTGGTAGATGTAGTTGGTAGTTGCAGTTGGTAGTTGTAGTTGGTAGTTGTAGTTGGTAGTTGTAGTTGGTAGTTGTAGTTGATAGTTGTAGTTGGTAGTTGTAGTTGGTAGTTGTAGTTGGTAGTTGCAGTTGGTAGCGGTAGTTGGTAGCTGTAGTTGGTAGTTGTAGTTGGTAGTTGTAGTTGGTAGTTGTAGTTGGTAGTTGTAGTTGTAGTTGTTGTTGTAGTTGTAGTTGTAGTTGTAGTTGTAGTTGTAGTTGTAGTTGTATTTGTAGTTTGTAGTTGTAGTTGGTAGTTGTAGTTGGTTTGTTGTAGTTGGTAGTTGTAGTTGGTAGTTGTAGTTGGTAGTTGTAGTTGGTAGTTGTAGTTGGTAGTTGTAGTTGGTAGTTGCAGTTGGTAGTTGCAGTTGGTAGTTGCAGTTGGTAGTTGCAGTTGGTAGTTGTAGTTGTTGTTGTAGGTGGTAGTTGTAGTTGTAGTTGTAGTTGTAGTTGTAGTTGTAGTTGTAGTTGTAGTTGGTAGTTGTAGTTGGTAGTTGCAGTTGGTAGCTGCAGTTGGTAGTTGCAGTTGGTAGTTGTAGTTGGTAGTTGTAGTTGGTAGTTGGTAGTTGTAGCTGGTAGTTGTAGTTTGTAGTTGTAGTTGGTAGTTGCAGTTGCTAGCTGTAGTTGGTAGTTGTAGTTGGTAGTTGTAGTTGGTAGTTGTAGTTGTAGTTGTTGTTGTAGTTGTAGTTGTAGTTGTAGTTGTAGTTGTAGTTGTAGTTGTAGTTGTAGTTTGTAGTTGTAGTTGGTAGTTGTAGTTGGTTTGTTGTAGTTGGTAGTTGTAGTTGGTAGTTGTAGTTGGTAGTTGTAGTTGGTAGTTGTAGTTGGTAGTTGTAGTTGGTAGTTGTAGTTGGTAGTTGCAGTTGGTAGTTGCAGTTGGTAGTTGCAGTTGGTAGTTGTAATTGTAGTTGTTGTTGTAGTTGTAGTTGTAGTTGTAGTTGTAGTTGTAGTTGTAGTTGTAGTTGTAGTTGTAGTTGTAGTTGTAGTTGGTAGTTGTAGTTGGTAGTTGTAGTTGGTAGTTGTAGTTGGTAGCTGTAGTTGGTAGTTGTAGTTGGTAGTTGTACTTGGTAGGTGTAGTTGGTAGTTGTAGTTGGTAGTTGTAGTTGGTAGTTGTAGTTGGTAGTTCTAGTTGGTTTGTTGTAGTTGGTAGTTGCAGTTGGTAGTTGCAGTTGGTAGTTGTAGTTCCAGTTGGTAGTTGTAGTTGTTGTTGTTTTTGTAGTTGTTGTTGTTGCAGTTGTTGTTGTTGTTGTAGTTGTTGTTGTTGTTGTAGTTGTTGTTGTTGTTGTAGTTGTAGTTGTAGTTGCAGTTGGTAGTTGTAGTTGGTAGTTGTAGTTGGTAGTTGTAGTTGGTAGTTGTAGTTGGTAGTTGTAATTGTAGTTGTTGTTGTAGTTGTAGTTGTATTTGTAGTTGTAGTTGTAGTTGTAGTTGTAGTTGTAGTTGTAGTTGTAGTTGTAGTTGGTAGTTGTAGTTGGTAGTTGTAGTTGGTAGCTGTAGTTGGTAGTTGTAGTTGGTACTTGTACTTGGTAGGTGTAGTTGGTAGTTGTAGTTGGTAGTTGTAGTTGGTAGTTGTAGTTGGTAGTTGCAGTTGGTAGTTGCAGTTGGTAGCTGTAGTTTGTAGTTGTAGTTGGTAGTTGTAGTTGGTAGTTGTAGTTGGTAGTTGTAGTTGGTAGTTGTAGTTGGTAGTTGTAGTTGGTAGTTGTAGCTGGTAGTTGTAGTTGGTAGTTGTAGTTGGTAGTTGCAGTTGGTAGTTGTAGTTGGTAGTTGTAGTTGGTAGTTGTAGTTGGTAGTTGTAGTTGGTAGTTGTAGTTGGTAGTTGTAGTTGGTAGTTGTAGTTGTAGTTGGTAGTTGTAGTTGGTAGTTGTAGTTGGTAGTTGTAGTTGGTAGTTGTAGTTGGTAGTTGTAGTTGGTAGTTGTAGTTGGTAGTTGTACTTGGTAGTTGTAGTTGGTAGTTGTAGTTGGTAGTTGTAGTTGGTAGTTGTAGTTGGTAGTTGCAGTTGGTAGTTGTAGGTGGTAGTTGTACTTGGTAGTTGTAGTTGGTAGTTGTAGTTGGTAGTTGTAGTTGGTAGTTGTAGTTGGTAGTTGTAGTTGGTAGTTGTAGTTGGTAGTTGTAGTTGGTAGTTGTAGGTGGTAGTTGTAGTTGGTAGTTGTAGTTGGTAGTTGTAGTTGGTAGTTGTAGTTGGTAGTTGTAGTTGGTAGTTGTAGTTGGTAGTTGTAGTTGGTAGTTGTAGTTGGTAGTTGTAGTTGTAGTTGTTGTTGGTAGTTGTAGTTGGTAGTTGTAGTTGGTAGTTGTTGTTGGTAGTTGTAGTTGGTAGTTGCAGTTGGTAGTTGTAGATGGTAGTTGTAGTTGGTAGTTGTAGTTGGTAGTTGTAGCTGGCAGTTGTAGCTGGCAGTTGTAGCTGGCTGTTGTAGCTGGCAGTTGTAGCTGGCAGTTGTAGCTGGCAGTTGTAGCTGGTAGTTGTAGTTGGTAGTTGTAGTTGGTAGTTGTAGTTGGTAGTTGTAGTTGGTAGTTGTAGTTTGTAGTTGTAGTTGGTAGTTGTAGTTGGTAGATATATTTGGTAGTTGTAGTTGGTAGTTGTAGCTGGCTGTTGTAGCTGGCAGTTGTAGCTGGCAGTTGTAGCTGGCAGTTGTAGCTTGCAGTTGTAGCTGGCAGTTGTAGCTGGCAGTTGTAACTGGCATTTGTAGCTGGCAGTTGTAGCTGGCAGTTGTAGCTGGCTGTTGTAGCTGGCAGTTGTAGCTGGCAGTTGTAGCTGGCAGTTGTAGCTGGCAGTTGTAGCTCGTAGCTGTAGTTGGTAGTTGTAGTTGGTAGTTGTAGTTGGTAGTTGTAGTTTGTAGTTGTAGTTGGTAGTTGTAGTTGGTAGTTGTAGTTGGTAGATGTATTTGGTAGTTGTAGTTGGTCGTTGGAGTTGGTAGTTGCAGTTGGTAGTCGCAGTTGGTAGTTGCAGTTGGTAGTTGCAGGTGGTAGTTGCAGTTGGTAGTTGTAGCTGGTAGTTGTAGTTGGTAGTTGTAGTTGGTATTTGTAGTTGGTAGTTGTAGTTGGTAGTTGTAGTTGGTAGTTGTAGTTGGTAGTTGTAGTTGGTAGTTGCAGTTGGTAGTTGCAGTTGGTAGCTGTAGTTTGTAGTTGTAGTTGGTAGTTGTAGTTGGTAGTTGTAGTTGGTAGTTGTAGTTGGTAGTTGTAGTTGGTAGTTGTAGTTGGTAGTTGCAGTTGGTAGTTGTAGGTGGTAGTTGTAGTTGGTAGTTGTAGTTGGTAGTTGTAGTTGTAGTTGTAGTTGGTAGTTGTAGTTGGTAGTTGTAGTTGGTAGTTGGAGTTGGTAGTTGCAGTTGGTAGTTGCAGTTGGTAGTTGCAGTTGGTAGTTGCAGTTGGTAGTTGCAGTTGGTAGTTGCAGTTGGTAGTTGCAGTTGGTAGTTGCTGTTGGTGGTTGCAGTTGGTAGTTGCAGTTGGTAGTTGCAGTTGGTAGTTGCAGTTGGTAGTTGCAGTTGGTAGTTGCAGTTGGTAGTTGTAGTTGGTAGCTGTACTTGGTAGTTGTAGTTGGTAGTTGTAGTTGGTAGTTGTAGTTGGTAGTTGTAGTTGGTAGTTGTAGTTGGTAGTTGTAGTTGTAGTTGGTAGTTGTAGTTGGTAGTTGTAGTTGGTAGTTGTAGTTGGTAGTTGTAGTTGGTAATTGTAGTTGGTAGTTGTAGTTGGTAGTTGTAGTTGGTAGTTGTAGTTGGTAGTTGTAGTTGGTAGTTGTAGGTGGTAGTTGTAGTTGGTAGTTGTAGTTGGTAGTTGTAGTTGGTAGTTGTAGTTGGTAGTTGTAGTTGGTAGTTGTAGTTGGTAGTTGTAGTTGGTAGTTGTAGTTGGTAGTTGTAGGTGGTAGTTGTAGTTGGTAGTTGTAGTTGGTAGTTGTAGTTGGTAGTTGTAGTTGGTAGTTGTAGTTGGTAGTTGTAGTTGGTAGTTGTAGTTGGTAGTTGTAGTTGTAGTTGTAGTTGGTAGTTGTAGTTGGTAGTTGTAGTTGGTAGTTGGAGTTGGTAGTTGCAGTTGGTAGTTGCAGTTGGTAGTTGCAGTTGGTAGTTGCAGTTGGTAGTTGCAGTTGGTAGTTGCAGTTGGTAGTTGCTGTTGGTGGTTGCAGTTGGTAGTTGCAGTTGGTAGTTGCAGTTGGTAGTTGCAGTTGGTAGTTGCAGTTGGTAGTTGTAGTTGGTAGTTGTAGTTGGTAGCTGTAGTTGGTAGTTGTAGTTGATAGTTGTAGTTGGTAGTAGTAGTTGGTAGTTGTAGTTGGTAGTTGCAGTTGGTAGCTGTAGTTGGTAGTTGTAGTTGGTAGTTGTAGTTGGTAGTTGTAGTTGGTAGTTGTAGTTGTAGTTGTTGTTGTAGTTGTAGTTGTAGTTGTAGTTGGTTGTAGTTGTAGTTGTATTTGTAGTTTGTAGTTGCAGTTGGTAGTTGCAGTTGGTAGTTGCAGTTGGTAGTTGCAGTTGGTAGTTGCAGTTGGTAGTTGCAGTTGGTAGTTGCTGTTGGTGGTTGCAGTTGGTAGTTGCAGTTGGTAGTTGCAGTTGGTAGTTGCAGTTGGTAGTTGCAGTTGGTAGTTGCAGTTGGTAGTTGCAGTTGGTAGTTGTACTTGGTAGTTGTAGTTGGTAGTTGTAGTTGGTAGTTGTAGTTTGTAGTTGTAGTTGGTAGTTGTAGATGGTAGTTGTAGTTGGTAGTTGTAGTTGGTAGTTGTAGTTGGTAGTTGTAGTTGGTAGTTGTAGTTGGTAGTTGTAGTTGGTAGTTGTAGTTGGTAGTTGTAGTTGTAGCTGTAGTTGATAGTTGTAGTTGGTAGTTGTAGTTGGTAGTTGTAGTTGGTAGTTGTAGTTGGTAGTTGTAGTTGGTAGTTGTAGTTGGTAGTTGTAGTTGTAGTTGTAGTTGGTAGTTGTAGTTGGTAGTTGTAGTTGGTAGTTGGAGTTGGTAGTTGCAGTTGGTAGTTGCAGTTAGTAGTTGCAGTTGGTAGTTGTAGTTGGTAGTTGTAGTTGGTAGTTGTAGTTGGTAGTTGTAGTTGATAGTTGTAGTTGGTAGTTGTAGTTGGTAGTTGTAGTTGGTAGTTGTAGTTGTAGTTGTAGTTGTAGTTGTAGTTGTTGTTGTAGTTGGTAGTTGTAGTTGGTAGTTGTAGTTGGTAGTTCTAGTTGGTTTGTTGTAGTTGGTAGTTGCAGTTGGTAGTTGCAGTTGGTAGTTGTAGTTCCAGTTGGTAGTTGTAGTTGTTGTTGTTTTTGTAGTTGTTGTTGTTGCAGTTGTTGTTGTTGTTGTAGTTGTTGTTGTTGTTGTAGTTGTTGTTGTTGTTGCAGTTGTAGTTGTAGTTGCAGTTGGTAGTTGTAGTTGGTAGTTGTAGTAGGTAGTTGTAATTGTAGTTGTTGTTGTAGTTGTAGTTGTAGTTGTAGTTGTAGTTGTAGTTGTAGTTGTAGTTGGTAGTTGTAGTTGGTAGTTGTAGTTGGTAGTTGTAGTTGGTAGCTGTAGTTGGTAGTTGTAGTTGGTAGTTGTACTTGGTAGGTGTAGTTGGTAGTTGTAGTTGGTAGTTGTAGTTCGTAGTTGTAGTTGGTAGTTGCAGTTGGTAGTTGCAGTTGGTAGCTGTAGTTTGTAGTTGTAGTTGGTAGTTGTAGTTGGTAGTTGTAGTTGGTAGTTGTAGTTGGTAGTTGTAGTTGGTAGTTGTAGTTGGTAGTTGTAGTTGGTAGTTGTAGTTGGTAGTTGTAGTTGGTAGTTGTAGCTGGTAGTTGTAGTTGGTAGTTGTAGTTGGTAGTTGCAGTTGGTAGTTGTAGTTGGTAGTTGTAGTTGGTAGTTGTAGTTGGTAGTTGCAGTTGGTAGTTGTAGTTGGTAGTTGTAGTTGGTAGTTGTAGTTGTAGTTGTAGTTGGTAGTTGTAGTTGGTAGTTGTAGTTGGTAGTTGTAGTTGGTAGTTGTAGTTGGTAATTGTAGTTGGTAGTTGTAGTTGGTAGTTGTAGTTGGTAGTTGTAGTTGGTAGTTGTAGTTGGTAGTTGCAGTTGGTAGTTGTAGGTGGTAGTTGTAGTTGGTAGTTGTAGTTGGTAGTTGTAGTTGGTAGTTGTAGTTGGTAGTTGTAGTTGGTAGTTGTAGTTGGTAGTTGTAGTTGGTAGTTGTAGTTGGTAGTAGTTGGTAGTTGTAGTTGGTAGTTGTAGTTGGTAGTTGTAGTTGGTAGTTGTAGTTGGTAGTTGTAGTTGGTAGTTGTAGTTGGTAGTTTGTAGTTGGTAGTTGTAGTTGGTAGTTGTAGTTGTAGTTGTAGTTGGTAGTTGTAGTTGGTAGTTGTAGTTGGTAGTTGGAGTTGGTAGTTGCAGTTGGTAGTTGCAGTTGGTAGTTGCAGTTGGTAGTTGCAGTTGGTAGTTGCAGTTGGTAGTTGCAGTTGGTAGTTGCTGTTGGTGGTTGCAGTTGGTAGTTGCAGTTGGTAGTTGCAGTTGGTAGTTGCAGTTGGTAGATGCAGTTGGTAGTTGCAGTTGGTAGTTGTAGTTGGTAGTTGTACTTGGTAGTTGTAGTTGGTAGTTGTAGTTGGTAGTTGTAGTTGGTAGTTGTAGTTGGTAGTTGTAGTTGGTAGTTGTAGTTGGTAGTTGTAGTTGGTAGTTGTTGTTGGTAGTTGTAGTTGGTAGTTGTAGTTGGTAGTTGTAGTTGTAGTTGTAGTTGGTAGTTGTAGTTGGTAGTTGTAGTTGGTAGTTGTAGTTGGTAGTTGTTGTTGGTAGTTGTAGTTGGTAGTTGCAGTTGGTAGTTGTAGATGGTAGTTGTAGTTGGTAGTTGTAGTTGGTAGTTGTAGCTGGCAGTTGTAGCTGGCAGTTGTAGCTGGCTGTTGTAGCTGGCAGTTGTAGCTGGCAGTTGTAGCTGGCAGTTGTAGCTGGTAGTTGTAGTTGGTAGTTGTAGTTGGTAGTTGTAGTTGGTAGTTGTAGTTGGTAGTTGTAGTTTGTAGTTGTAGTTGGTAGTTGTAGTTGGTAGATATATTTGGTAGTTGTAGTTGGTAGTTGTAGCTGGCTGTTGTAGTAGCTGGCAGTTGTAGCTTGCAGTTGTAGCTGGCAGTTGTAGCTGGCAGTTGTAACTGGCCATTTGTAGCTGGCAAGTTGTAGCTGGCAGTTGTAGCTGGCTGTTTGTAGCTGGCAGTTGTAGCTGGCAGTTGTAGCTGGCAGTTGTAGCTGGCAGTTGTAGCTCGTAGCTGTAGTTGGTAGTTGTAGTTGGTAGTTGTAGTTGGTAGTTGTAGTTTGTAGTTGTAGTTGGTAGTTGTAGTTGGTAGTTGTAGTTGGTAGATGTATTTGGTAGTTGTAGTTGGTCGTTGGAGTTGGTAGTTGCAGTTGGTAGTCGCAGTTGGTAGTTGCAGTTGGTAGTTGCAGGTGGTAGTTGCAGTTGGTAGTTGTAGTTGGTAGTTGTAGTTGGTAGTTGTAGTTGGCATTTGTAGTTGGTAGTTGTAGTTGGGTAGTTGTAGTTGGTAGTTGTAGTTGGTAGTTGTAGTTGGTAGTTTGCAGTTGGTAGTTTGCAGTTTGGTAGCTGTAGTTTGTAGTTTGTAGTGATGGTAGTTGTAGTTGGTAGTTGTAGTTGGTAGTTGTAGTTGGTAGTTGTAGTTGGTAGTTGTAGTTGGTAGTTGCAGTTGGTAGTTGTAGTTGGTAGTTGTAGTTGGTAGTGTAGTTGGAGTTGTAGTTGTAGTTGTAGTTTGGTAGTTTGTAGTTGGTAGTTGTAGTTGGTAGTTGGAGTTGGTAGTTGCAGTTGGTAGTTGCAGTTGGTAGTTGCAGTTGGTAGTTGCAGTTGGTAGTTGCAGTTGGTAGTTGCTGTTGGTGGTTGCAGTTGGTAGTTGCAGTTGGTAGTTGCAGTTGGTAGTTGCAGTTGGTAGTTTGCAGTTGGTAGTTGCAGTTGGTAGTTGTAGTTGGTAGTTGTACTTGGTAGTTGTAGTTGGGTAGTTGTAGTTGGTAGTTGTAGTTGGGTAATTGTAGTTGGTAGTTGTAGTTGGTAGTTGTAGTTTGGTAGTTGTAGTTGGTAGTTGTAGTTGGTAGTTGCAGTTGGTAGTTGTAGGTGGGTAGTTGTAGTTGGTAGTTGTAGTTGGGTAGTTGTAGTTGGTAGTTGTAGTTGGTAGTTGTAGTTGGTAGTTGTAGTTGGTAGTTGTAGTTGGTAGTTGTAGGTGGTAGTTGTAGTTGGTAGTTGTAGTTGGTAGTTTGTAGTTGGTAGTTGTAGGTGGTAGTTGTAGTTGGTAGTTGTAGTTAGGTAGTTGTAGTGGTAGTTGTAGTTGGTAGTTGTAGTTGGTAGTTGTAGTTGGTAGTTGGTAGTTGGTAGTTGTAGTAGTTGTAGTTGTAGTTGGTAGTTGTAGTTGGTAGTTTGTAGTTGTAGGTTTGTAGTTGGTAGTTGTAGTGGTAGTTGTAGTTGGTAGTTGGAGTTGGTAGTTGCAGTTGGTAGTTGCAGTTAGTAGTTGCAGTTGGTAGTTGTAGTTGGTAGTTGTAGTTGGTAGTTGTAGTTGGTAGTTGTAGTTGGTAGTTGTAGTTGGTAGTTGTAGTTGGTAGCTGTAGTTGGTAGTTGTAGTTGATAGTTGTAGTTGGTAGTAGTAGTTGGTAGTTGTAGTTGGTAGTTGCAGTTGGTAGCTGTAGTTGGTAGTTGTAGTTGGTAGTTGTAGTTGGTAGTTGTAGTTGGTAGTTGTAGTTGTAGTTGTTGTTGTAGTTGTAGTTGTAGTTGTAGTTGGTTGTAGTTGTAGTTGTATTTGTAGTTTGTAGTTGCAGTTGGTAGTTGCAGTTGGTAGTTGCAGTTGGTAGTTGCAGTTGGTAGTTGCAGTTGGTAGTTGCAGTTGGTAGTTGCTGTTGGTGGTTGCAGTTGGTAGTTGCAGTTGGTAGTTGCAGTTGGTAGTTGCAGTTGGTAGTTGCAGTTGGTAGTTGCAGTTGGTAGTTGCAGTTGGTAGTTGTACTTGGTAGTTGTAGTTGGTAGTTGTAGTTGGTAGTTGTAGTTTGTAGTTGTAGTTGGTAGTTGTAGATGGTAGTTGTAGTTGGTAGTTGTAGTTGGTAGTTGTAGTTGGTAGTTGTAGTTGGTAGTTGTAGTTGGTAGTTGTAGTTGGTAGTTGTAGTTGGTAGTTGTAGTTGTAGCTGTAGTTGATAGTTGTAGTTGGTAGTTGTAGTTGGTAGTTGTAGTTGGTAGTTGTAGTTGGTAGTTGTAGTTGGTAGTTGTAGTTGGTAGTTGTAGTTGTAGTTGTAGTTGGTAGTTGTAGTTGGTAGTTGTAGTTGGTAGTTGGAGTTGGTAGTTGCAGTTGGTAGTTGCAGTTAGTAGTTGCAGTTGGTAGTTGTAGTTGGTAGTTGTAGTTGGTAGTTGTAGTTGGTAGTTGTAGTTGATAGTTGTAGTTGGTAGTTGTAGTTGGTAGTTGTAGTTGGTAGTTGTAGTTGTAGTTGTAGTTGTAGTTGTAGTTGTTGTTGTAGTTGGTAGTTGTAGTTGGTAGTTGTAGTTGGTAGTTCTAGTTGGTTTGTTGTAGTTGGTAGTTGCAGTTGGTAGTTGCAGTTGGTAGTTGTAGTTCCAGTTGGTAGTTGTAGTTGTTGTTGTTTTTGTAGTTGTTGTTGTTGCAGTTGTTGTTGTTGTTGTAGTTGTTGTTGTTGTTGTAGTTGTTGTTGTTGTTGTAGTTGTAGTTGTAGTTGCAGTTGGTAGTTGTAGTTGGTAGTTGTAGTAGGTAGTTGTAATTGTAGTTGTTGTTGTAGTTGTAGTTGTAGTTGTAGTTGTAGTTGTAGTTGTAGTTGTAGTTGGTAGTTGTAGTTGGTAGTTGTAGTTGGTAGTTGTAGTTGGTAGCTGTAGTTGGTAGTTGTAGTTGGTAGTTGTACTTGGTAGGTGTAGTTGGTAGTTGTAGTTGGTAGTTGTAGTTGGTAGTTGTAGTTGGTAGTTGCAGTTGGTAGTTGCAGTTGGTAGCTGTAGTTTGTAGTTGTAGTTGGTAGTTGTAGTTGGTAGTTGTAGTTGGTAGTTGTAGTTGGTAGTTGTAGTTGGTAGTTGTAGTTGGTAGTTGTAGTTGGTAGTTGTAGTTGGTAGTTGTAGTTGGTAGTTGTAGCTGGTAGTTGTAGTTGGTAGTTGTAGTTGGTAGTTGCAGTTGGTAGTTGTAGTTGGTAGTTGTAGTTGGTAGTTGTAGTTGGTAGTTGCAGTTGGTAGTTGTAGTTGGTAGTTGTAGTTGGTAGTTGTAGTTGTAGTTGTAGTTGGTAGTTGTAGTTGGTAGTTGTAGTTGGTAGTTGTAGTTGGTAGTTGTAGTTGGTAATTGTAGTTGGTAGTTGTAGTTGGTAGTTGTAGTTGGTAGTTGTAGTTGGTAGTTGTAGTTGGTAGTTGCAGTTGGTAGTTGTAGGTGGTAGTTGTAGTTGGTAGTTGTAGTTGGTAGTTGTAGTTGGTAGTTGTAGTTGGTAGTTGTAGTTGGTAGTTGTAGTTGGTAGTTGTAGTTGGTAGTTGTAGTTGGTAGTTGTAGGTGGTAGTTGTAGTTGGTAGTTGTAGTTGGTAGTTGTAGTTGGTAGTTGTAGTTGGTAGTTGTAGTTGGTAGTTGTAGTTGGTAGTTGTAGTTGGTAGTTGTAGTTGGTAGTTGTAGTTGTAGTTGTAGTTGGTAGTTGTAGTTGGTAGTTGTAGTTGGTAGTTGGAGTTGGTAGTTGCAGTTGGTAGTTGCAGTTGGTAGTTGCAGTTGGTAGTTGCAGTTGGTAGTTGCAGTTGGTAGTTGCAGTTGGTAGTTGCTGTTGGTGGTTGCAGTTGGTAGTTGCAGTTGGTAGTTGCAGTTGGTAGTTGCAGTTGGTAGATGCAGTTGGTAGTTGCAGTTGGTAGTTGTAGTTGGTAGTTGTACTTGGTAGTTGTAGTTGGTAGTTGTAGTTGGTAGTTGTAGTTGGTAGTTGTAGTTGGTAGTTGTAGTTGGTAGTTGTAGTTGGTAGTTGTAGTTGGTAGTTGTAGTTGGTAGTTGTAGTTGGTAGTTGTAGTTGGTAGTTGTAGTTGTAGTTGTAGTTGGTAGTTGTAGTTGGTAGTTGTAGTTGGTAGTTGTAGTTGGTAGTTGTTGTTGGTAGTTGTAGTTGGTAGTTGCAGTTGGTAGTTGTAGATGGTAGTTGTAGTTGGTAGTTGTAGTTGGTAGTTGTAGCTGGCAGTTGTAGCTGGCAGTTGTAGCTGGCTGTTGTAGCTGGCAGTTGTAGCTGGCAGTTGTAGCTAGCAGTTGTAGCTGGTAGTTGTAGTTGGTAGTTGTAGTTGGTAGTTGTAGTTGGTAGTTGTAGTTGGTAGTTGTAGTTTGTAGTTGTAGTTGGTAGTTGTAGTTGGTAGATATATTTGGTAGTTGTAGTTGGTAGTTGTAGCTGGCTGTTGTAGCTGGCAGTTGTAGCTGGCAGTTGTAGCTGGCAGTTGTAGCTTGCAGTTGTAGCTGGCAGTTGTAGCTGGCAGTTGTAACTGGCATTTGTAGCTGGCAGTTGTAGCTGGCAGTTGTAGCTGGCTGTTGTAGCTGGCAGTTGTAGCTGGCAGTTGTAGCTGGCAGTTGTAGCTGGCAGTTGTAGCTCGTAGCTGTAGTTGGTAGTTGTAGTTGGTAGTTGTAGTTGGTAGTTGTAGTTTGTAGTTGTAGTTGGTAGTTGTAGTTGGTAGTTGTAGTTGGTAGATGTATTTGGTAGTTGTAGTTGGTCGTTGGAGTTGGTAGTTGCAGTTGGTAGTCGCAGTTGGTAGTTGCAGTTGGTAGTTGCAGGTGGTAGTTGCAGTTGGTAGTTGTAGTTGGTAGTTGTAGTTGGTAGTTGTAGTTGGCATTTGTAGTTGGTAGTTGTAGTTGGTAGTTGTAGTTGGTAGTTGTAGTTGGTAGTTGTAGTTGGTAGTTGCAGTTGGTAGTTGCAGTTGGTAGCTGTAGTTTGTAGTTGTAGTTGGTAGTTGTAGTTGGTAGTTGTAGTTGGTAGTTGTAGTTGGTAGTTGTAGTTGGTAGTTGTAGTTGGTAGTTGCAGTTGGTAGTTGTAGGTGGTAGTTGTAGTTGGTAGTTGTAGTTGGTAGTTGTAGTTGTAGTTGTAGTTGGTAGTTGTAGTTGGTAGTTGTAGTTGGTAGTTGGAGTTGGTAGTTGCAGTTGGTAGTTGCAGTTGGTAGTTGCAGTTGGTAGTTGCAGTTGGTAGTTGCAGTTGGTAGTTGCTGTTGGTGGTTGCAGTTGGTAGTTGCAGTTGGTAGTTGCAGTTGGTAGTTGCAGTTGGTAGTTGCAGTTGGTAGTTGCAGTTGGTAGTTGTAGTTGGTAGTTGTACTTGGTAGTTGTAGTTGGTAGTTGTAGTTGGTAGTTGTAGTTGGTAATTGTAGTTGGTAGTTGTAGTTGGTAGTTGTAGTTGGTTGTTGTAGTTGGTAGTTGTAGTTGGTAGTTGCAGTTGGTAGTTGTAGGTGGTAGTTGTAGTTGGTAGTTGTAGTTGGTAGTTGTAGTTGGTAGTTGTAGTTGGTAGTTGTAGTTGGTAGTTGTAGTTGGTAGTTGTAGTTGGTAGTTGTAGGTGGTAGTTGTAGTTGGTAGTTGTAGTTGGTAGTTGTAGTTGGTAGTTGTAGGTGGTAGTTGTAGTTGGTAGTTGTAGTTGGTAGTTGTAGTTGGTAGTTGTAGTTGGTAGTTGTAGTTGGTAGTTGTAGTTGGTAGTTGTAGTTGGTAGTTGTAGTTGTAGTTGTAGTTGGTAGTTGTAGTTGGTAGTTGTAGTTGTAGTTGTAGTTGGTAGTTGTAGTTGGTAGTTGTAGTTGGTAGTTGGAGTTGGTAGTTGCAGTTGGTAGTTGCAGTTAGTAGTTGCAGTTGGTAGTTGTAGTTGGTAGTTGTAGTTGGTAGTTGTAGTTGGTAGTTGTAGTTGGTAGTTGTAGTTGGTAGTTGTAGTTGGTAGTTGTAGTTGGTAGTTGTAGTTGTAGTTGTAGTTGTAGTCGTAGTTGTAGTTGTAGTTGTAGTTGTAGATGTAGTTGTAGTTGGTAGTTGTAGTTGGTAGTTGTAGTTGGTAGTTGGTAGTTGTAGTTGGTAGTTGTAGTTGGTAGTTGTAGTTGGTAGTTGTAGTTGGTAATTGTAGTTGGTAGTTGTAGTTGGTAGTTGTAGTTGGTAGTTGTAGTTGGTAGTTGTAGTTGGTAGTTGCAGTTGGTAGTTGTAGGTGGTAGTTGTAGTTGGTAGTTGTAGTTGGTAGTTGTAGTTGGTAGTTGTAGTTGGTAGTTGTAGTTGGTAGTTGTAGTTGGTAGTTGTAGTTGGTAGTTGTAGGAGGTAGTTGTAGTTGGTAGTTGTAGTTGGTAGTTGTAGTTGGTAGTTGTAGTTGGTAGTTGTAGTTGGTAGTTGTAGTTGGTAGTTGTAGTTGGTAGTTGTAGTTGTAGTTGTAGTTGGTAGTTGTAGTTGGTAGTTGTAGTTGGTAGTTGGAGTTGGTAGTTGCAGTTGGTAGTTGTAGTTGGTAGTTGTAGTTGGTAGTTGTAGTTGGTAGTTGTAGTTGTAGTTGTTGTTGTAGTTGTAGTTGTAGTTGTAGTTGTAGTTGTAGTTGTAGTTGTAGTTGTATTTGTAGTTTGTAGTTGCAGTTGGTAGTTGCAGTTGGTAGTTGCAGTTGGTAGTTGCAGTTGGTAGTTGCAGTTGGTAGTTGCAGTTGGTAGTTGCTGTTGGTGGTTGCAGTTGGTAGTTGCAGTTGGTAGTTGCAGTTGGTAGTTGCAGTTGGTAGTTGCAGTTGGTAGTTGCAGTTGGTAGTTGTAGTTGGTAGTTGTACTTGGTAGTTGTAGTTGGTAGTTGTAGTTGGTAGTTGTAGTTTGTAGTTGTAGTTGGTAGTTGTAGATGGTAGTTGTAGTTGGTAGTTGTAGTTGGTAGTTGTAGTTGGTAGTTGTAGTTGGTAGTTGTAGTTGGTAGTTGTAGTTGGTAGTTGTAGTTGGTAGTTGTAGTTGTAGCTGTAGTTGATAGTTGTAGTTGGTAGTTGTAGTTGGTAGTTGTATTTGGTAGTTGTAGTTGGTAGTTGTAGTTGGTAGTTGTAGTTGGTAGTTGTAGTTGTAGTTGTAGTTGGTAGTTGTAGTTGGTAGTTGTAGTTGGTAGTTGGAGTTGGTAGTTGCAGTTGGTAGTTGCAGTTAGTAGTTGCAGTTGGTAGTTGTAGTTGGTAGTTGTAGTTGGTAGTTGTAGTTGGTAGTTGTAGTTGGTAGTTGTAGTTGGTAGTTGTAGTTGGTAGTTGTAGTTGGTAGTTGTAGTTGTAGTTGTAGTTGTAGTTGTAGTTGTTGTTGTAGTTGGTAGTTGTAGTTGGTAGTTGTAGTTGGTAGTTCTAGTTGGTTTGTTGTAGTTGGTAGTTGCAGTTGGTAGTTGCAGTTGGTAGTTGTAGTTCCAGTTGGTAGTTGTAGTTGTTGTTGTTTTTGTAGTTGTTGTTGTTGCAGTTGTTGTTGTTGTAGTTGTTGTTGTTGTTGTAGTTGTTGTTGTTGTTGTAGTTGTAGTTGTAGTTGCAGTTGGTAGTTGTAGTTGGTAGTTGTAGTAGGTAGTTGTAATTGTAGTTGTTGTTGTAGTTGTAGTTGTAGTTGTAGTTGTAGTTGTAGTTGTAGTTGTAGTTGGTAGTTGTAGTTGGTAGTTGTAGTTGGTAGTTGTAGTTGGTAGCTGTAGTTGGTAGTTGTAGTTGGTAGTTGTACTTGGTAGGTGTAGTTGGTAGTTGTAGTTGGTAGTTGTAGTTGGTAGTTGTAGTTGGTAGTTGCAGTTGGTAGTTGCAGTTGGTAGCTGTAGTTTGTAGTTGTAGTTGGTAGTTGTAGTTGGTAGTTGTAGTTGGTAGATGTAGTTGGTAGTTGTAGTTGGTAGTTGTAGTTGGTAGTTGTAGTTGGTAGTTGTAGTTGGTAGTTGTAGTTGGTAGTTGTAGCTGGTAGTTGTAGTTGGTAGTTGTAGTTGGTAGTTGCAGTTGGTAGTTGTAGTTGGTAGTTGTAGTTGGTAGTTGTAGTTGGTAGTTGCAGTTGGTAGTTGTAGTTGGTAGTTGTAGTTGGTAGTTGTAGTTGTAGTTGTAGTTGGTAGTTGTAGTTGGTAGTTGTAGTTGGTAGTTGTAGTTGGTAGTTGTAGTTGGTAATTGTAGTTGGTAGTTGTAGTTGGTAGTTGTAGTTGGTAGTTGTAGTTGGTAGTTGTAGTTGGTAGTTGCAGTTGGTAGTTGTAGGTGGTAGTTGTAGTTGGTAGTTGTAGTTGGTAGTTGTAGTTGGTAGTTGTAGTTGGTAGTTGTAGTTGGTAGTTGTAGTTGGTAGTTGTAGTTGGTATTTGTAGTTGGTAGTTGTAGGTGGTAGTTGTAGTTGGTAGTTGTAGTTGGTAGTTGTAGTTGGTAGTTGTAGTTGGTAGTTGTAGTTGGTAGTTGTAGTTGGTAGTTGTAGTTGGTAGTTGTAGTTGGTAGTTGTAGTTGTAGTTGTAGTTGGTAGTTGTAGTTGGTAGTTGTAGTTGGTAGTTGGAGTTGGTAGTTGCAGTTGGTAGTTGCAGTTGGTAGTTGCAGTTGGTAGTTGCAGTTGGTAGTTGCAGTTGGTAGTTGCAGTTGGTAGTTGCTGTTGGTGGTTGCAGTTGGTAGTTGCAGTTGGTAGTTGCAGTTGGTAGTTGCAGTTGGTAGATGCAGTTGGTAGTTGCAGTTGGTAGTTGTAGTTGGTAGTTGTACTTGGTAGTTGTAGTTGGTAGTTGTAGTTGGTAGTTGCAGTTGGTAGTTGCAGTTGGTAGTTGCAGTTGGTAGATGCAGTTGGTAGTTGCAGTTGGTAGTTGTAGTTGGTAGTTGTACTTGGTAGTTGTAGTTGGTAGTTGTAGTTGGTAGTTGTAGTTGGTAGTTGTAGTTGGTAGTTGTAGTTGGTAGTTGTAGTTGGTAGTTGTAGTTGGTAGTTGTAGTTGGTAGTTGTAGTTGGTAGTTGTAGTTGGTAGTTGTAGTTGTAGTTGTAGTTGGTAATTGTAGTTGGTAGTTGTAGTTGGTAGTTGTAGTTGGTAGTTGTTGTTGGTAGTTGTAGTTGGTAGTTGCAGTTGGTAGTTGTAGATGGTAGTTGTAGTTGGTAGTTGTAGTTGGTAGTTGTAGCTGGCAGTTGTAGCTGGCAGTTGTAGCTGGCTGTTGTAGCTGGCAGTTGTAGCTGGCAGTTGTAGCTGGCAGTTGTAGCTGGTAGTTGTAGTTGGTAGTTGTAGTTGGTAGTTGTAGTTGGTAGTTGTAGTTGGTAGTTGTAGTTTGTAGTTGTAGTTGGTAGTTGTAGTTGGTAGATATATTTGGTAGTTGTAGTTGGTAGTTGTAGCTGGCTGTTGTAGCTGGCAGTTGTAGCTGGCAGTTGTAGCTGGCAGTTGTAGCTTGCAGTTGTAGCTGGCAGTTGTAGCTGGCAGTTGTAGCTGGCTGTTGTAGCTGGCAGTTGTAGCTGGCAGTTGTAGCTGGCAGTTGTAGCTGGCAGTTGTAGCTCGTAGCTGTAGTTGGTAGTTGTAGTTGGTAGTTGTAGTTGGTAGTTGTAGTTTGTAGTTGTAGTTGGTAGTTGTAGTTGGTAGTTGTAGTTGGTAGATGTATTTGGTAGTTGTAGTTGGTCGTTGGAGTTGGTAGTTGCAGTTGGTAGTCGCAGTTGGTAGTTGCAGTTGGTAGTTGCAGGTGGTAGTTGCAGTTGGTAGTTGTAGTTGGTAGTTGTAGTTGGTAGTTGTAGTTGGCATTTGTAGTTGGTAGTTGTAGTTGGTAGTTGTAGTTGGTAGTTGTAGTTGGTAGTTGTAGTTGGTAGTTGCAGTTGGTAGTTGCAGTTGGTAGCTGTAGTTTGTAGTTGTAGTTGGTAGTTGTAGTTGGTAGTTGTAGTTGGTAGTTGTAGTTGGTAGTTGTAGTTGGTAGTTGTAGTTGGTAGTTGCAGTTGGTAGTTGTAGGTGGTAGTTGTAGTTGGTAGTTGTAGTTGGTAGTTGTAGTTGTAGTTGTAGTTGGTAGTTGTAGTTGGTAGTTGTAGTTTGTAGTTGTAGTTGGTAGTTGTAGTTGGTAGTTGTAGTTGGTAGATGTATTTGGTAGTTGTAGTTGGTAGTTGTAGTTGGTAGTTGTAGTTGGTAGTTGTAGTTGGTAGTTGTAGTTGGTAGTTGTAGTTGGTAGTTGTAGGTGGTAGTTGTAGTTGGTAGTTGTAGTTGGTAGTTGTAGTTGGTAGTTGTAGTTGGTAGTTGTAGTTGGTAGTTGTAGTTGGTAGTTGTAGTTGGTAGTTGTAGTTGGTAGTTGTAGTTGTAGTTGTAGTTGGTAGTTGTAGTTGGTAGTTGTAGTTGGTAGTTGGAGTTGGTAGTTGCAGTTGGTAGTTGTAGTTGGTAGTTGTAGTTGGTAGTTGTAGTTGGTAGTTGTAGTTGTAGTTGTTGTTGTAGTTGTAGTTGTAGTTGTAGTTGTAGTTGTAGTTGTAGTTGTAGTTGTATTTGTAGTTTGTAGTTGCAGTTGGTAGTTGCAGTTGGTAGTTGCAGTTGGTAGTTGCAGTTGGTAGTTGCAGTTGGTAGTTGCAGTTGGTAGTTGCTGTTGGTGGTTGCAGTTGGTAGTTGCAGTTGGTAGTTGCAGTTGGTAGTTGCAGTTGGTAGTTGCAGTTGGTAGTTGCAGTTGGTAGTTGTAGTTGGTAGTTGTACTTGGTAGTTGTAGTTGGTAGTTGTAGTTGGTAGTTGTAGTTTGTAGTTGTAGTTGGTAGTTGTAGATGGTAGTTGTAGTTGGTAGTTGTAGTTGGTAGTTGTAGTTGGTAGATGTAGTTGGTAGTTGTAGTTGGTAGTTGTAGTTGGTAGTTGTAGTTGGTAGTTGTAGTTGTAGCTGTAGTTGATAGTTGTAGTTGGTAGTTGTAGTTGGTAGTTGTAGTTGGTAGTTGTAGTTGGTAGTTGTAGTTGGTAGTTGTAGTTGGTAGTTGTAGTTGGTAGTTGTAGTTGGTAGTTGCAGTTGGTAGTTGTAGTTGTAGTTGTAGTTGTAGTTGTAGTTGTTGTTGTAGTTGGTAGTTGTAGTTGGTAGTTGTAGTTGGTAGTTCTAGTTGGTTTGTTGTAGTTGGTAGTTGCAGTTGGTAGTTGCAGTTGGTAGTTGTAGTTCCAGTTGGTAGTTGTAGTTGTTGTTGTTTTTGTAGTTGTTGTTGTTGCAGTTGTTGTTGTTGTTGTAGTTGTTGTTGTTGTTGTAGTTGTTGTTGTTGTTGTAGTTGTAGTTGTAGTTGCAGTTGGTAGTTGTAGTTGGTAGTTGTAGTAGGTAGTTGTAATTGTAGTTGTTGTTGTAGTTGTAGTTGTAGTTGTAGTTGTAGTTGTAGTTGTAGTTGTAGTTGGTAGTTGTAGTTGGTAGTTGTAGTTGGTAGTTGTAGTTGGTAGCTGTAGTTGGTAGTTGTAGTTGGTAGTTGTACTTGGTAGGTGTAGTTGGTAGTTGTAGTTGGTAGTTGTAGTTGGTAGTTGTAGTTGGTAGTTGCAGTTGGTAGTTGCAGTTGGTAGCTGTAGTTTGTAGTTGTAGTTGGTAGTTGTAGTTGGTAGTTGTAGTTGGTAGTTGTAGTTGGTAGTTGTAGTTGGTAGTTGTAGTTGGTAGTTGTAGTTGGTAGTTGTAGTTGGTAGTTGTAGTTGGTAGTTGTAGCTGGTAGTTGTAGTTGGTAGTTGTAGTTGGTAGTTGCAGTTGGTAGTTGTAGTTGGTAGTTGTAGTTGGTAGTTGTAGTTGGTAGTTGCAGTTGGTAGTTGTAGTTGGTAGTTGTAGTTGGTAGTTGTAGTTGTAGTTGTAGTTGGTAGTTGTAGTTGGTAGTTGTAGTTGGTAGTTGTAGTTGGTAGTTGTAGTTGGTAATTGTAGTTGGTAGTTGTAGTTGGTAGTTGTAGTTGGTAGTTGTAGTTGGTAGTTGTAGTTGGTAGTTGCAGTTGGTAGTTGTAGGTGGTAGTTGTAGTTGGTAGTTGTAGTTGGTAGTTGTAGTTGGTAGTTGTAGTTGGTAGTTGTAGTTGGTAGTTGTAGTTGGTAGTTGTAGTTGGTATTTGTAGTTGGTAGTTGTAGGTGGTAGTTGTAGTTGGTAGTTGTAGTTGGTAGTTGTAGTTGGTAGTTGTAGTTGGTAGTTGTAGTTGGTAGTTGTAGTTGGTAGTTGTAGTTGGTAGTTGTAGTTGGTAGTTGTAGTTGGTAGTTGTAGTTGTAGTTGTAGTTGGTAGTTGTAGTTGGTAGTTGTAGTTGGTAGTTGGAGTTGGTAGTTGCAGTTGGTAGTTGCAGTTGGTAGTTGCAGTTGGTAGTTGCAGTTGGTAGTTGCAGTTGGTAGTTGCAGTTGGTAGTTGCTGTTGGTGGTTGCAGTTGGTAGTTGCAGTTGGTAGTTGCAGTTGGTAGTTGCAGTTGGTAGATGCAGTTGGTAGTTGCAGTTGGTAGTTGTAGTTGGTAGTTGTACTTGGTAGTTGTAGTTGGTAGTTGTAGTTGGTAGTTGTAGTTGGTAGTTGTAGTTGGTAGTTGTAGTTGGTAGTTGTAGTTGGTAGTTGTAGTTGGTAGTTGTAGTTGGTAGTTGTAGTTGGTAGTTGTAGTTGGTAGTTGTAGTTGGTAGTTGTAGTTCGTAGTTGTAGCTGGTAGTTGTAGTTGGTAGTTGTAGTTGGTAGTTGCAGTTGGTAGTTGTAGTTGGTAGTTGTAGTTGGTAGTTGTAGTTGGTAGTTGTAGTTGATAGTTGTAGTTGGTAGTTGTAGTTGGTAGTTGTAGTTGGTAGTTGCAGTTGGTAGCTGTAGTTGGTAGTTGTAGTTGGTAGTTGTAGTTGGTAGTTGTAGTTGGTAGTTGTAGTTGTAGTTGTTGTTGTAGTTGTAGTTGTAGTTGTAGTTGTATTTGTAGTTTGTAGTTGTAGTTGGTAGTTGTAGTTGGTTTGTTGTAGTTGGTAGTTGTAGTTGGTAGTTGTAGTTGGTAGTTGTAGTTGGTAGTTGTAGTTGTTGTTGTTGCTGTTGTTGTTGTTGTAGTTGTTATTGTTGTAGTTGTTGTTGTGGTTGTAGTTGTTGGTGTGTCGTTGTCGTTGTCGGTGTCGTTGTTGTTGTCGTTGTTGTCGTTGTTGTCGTTGTTGTCGTTGCTGTCGTTGTTGTCGTTGTTGTCGTTGCTGTCGTTGCTGTCGTTGCTTTCGTTGCTGTCGTTGCTGTCGTTCTTGTCGTTGTTGTCGTTGTTGCCGTTGTTGCCGTGGTTGTCGTTGTTGTCGTTGTTGTCGTTGTTGTCGTTGTTGTCGTTGTTGTCGTTGTTGTCGTTGTTGTTATTGTAGTTGTTCTCGTTGTTGTCGTCGTTGTCGTCGTTGTCGTCGTTGTCGTCGTTGTTCTCGTTGTTGTTGTTGTTGTCGTTGTTGTCGTTGTTGTTGTTGTTGCTGTTGTTGTTGTAGTTGTAGTTGTTGTTGTAGTTGTTGTTGTTGTTGTAGTTGTAGTTGTAGTTGTAGTTGTAGTTGTAGTTGTAGTTGTAGTTGTAGTTGTTGTTGTTGTTGTAGTTGTAGTTGTAGTAGTAGTTGTAGTTGTAGGTGTAGTTGTAGTTGTAGTTGTAGTTGTAGTTGTTGTTGTAGTTGTTGTAGTTGTAGTTGTAGTTGTAGTTGCAGTTGTAGTTGTAGTTGTAGTTGTAGTTGTAGTCGTAGTTGTAGTTGTAGTTGTAGTTGTAGATGTAGTTGTAGTTGGTAGTTGTAGTTGGTAGTTGTAGTTGGTAGTTGGTAGTTGTAGTTGTAGTTGTAGTTGGTAGTTGTAGTTGGTAGTTGTAGTTGGTAGTTGTAGTTGGTAGTTGTAGTTGGTAGTTGTAGTTGGTAGTTGTAGTTGGTAGTTGTAGCTGGCAGTTGTAGCTGGCAGTTGTAGCTGGCTGTTGTAGCTGGCAGTTGTAGCTGGCAGTTGTAGCTGGCAGTTGTAGCTGGTAGTTGTAGTTGGTAGTTTTAGTTGGTAGTTGTAGTTGGTAGTTGTAGTTGGTAGTTGTAGTTTGTAGTTGTAGTTGGTAGTTGTAGTTGGTAGATGTATTTGGTAGTTGTAGTTGGTCGTTGGAGTTGGTAGTTGCAGTTGGTAGTTGCAGTTGGTAGTTGTAGTTGGTAGTTGTAGTTGGTAGTTGTAGTTGGTAGTTGTAGTTGGTAGTTGTAGTTGGTAGTTGTAGTTGTAGTTGTAGTTGGTAGTTGTAGTTGGTAGTTGTAGTTGGTAGTTGT
Organism: Andrena hattorfiana; assembly: GCA_944738655.2. NCBI lineage: Eukaryota > Metazoa > Arthropoda > Insecta > Hymenoptera > Andrenidae > Andrena > Andrena hattorfiana. The sequence goes on along the minus strand of OX122890.1, from coordinate 48,284,780 downwards.
AGTTGGTAGTTGTAGTTGGTAATTGTAGTTGGTAGTTGTAGTTGGTAGTTGTAGTTGGTAGTTGTAGTTGGTAGTTGTAGTTGGTAGTTGCAGTTGGTAGTTGTAGGTGGTAGTTGTAGTTGGTAGTTGTAGTTGGTAGTTGTAGTTGGTAGTTGTAGTTGGTAGTTGTAGTTGGTAGTTGTAGTTGGTAGTTGTAGTTGGTAGTTGTAGGTGGTAGTTGTAGTTGGTAGTTGTAGTTGGTAGTTGTAGTTGGTAGTTGTAGTTGGTAGTTGTAGTTGGTAGTTGCAGTTGGTAGTTGCAGTTGGTAGCTGTAGTTTGTAGTTGTAGTTGGTAGTTGTAGTTGGTAGTTGTAGTTGGTAGTTGTAGTTGGTAGTTGTAGTTGGTAGTTGTAGTTGGTAGTTGTAGTTGGTAGTTGTAGTTGGTAGTTGTAGTTGGTAGTTGTAGTTGGTAGTTGTAGTTGGTAGTTGCAGTTGGTAGCGGTAGTTGGTAGCTGTAGTTGGTAGTTGTAGTTGGTAGTTGTAGTTGGTAGTTGTAGTTGTAGTTGTTGTTGTAGTTGTAGTTGGTAGTTGGAGTTGGTAGTTGCAGTTGGTAGTTGCAGTTGGTAGTTGCAGTTGGTAGTTGCAGTTGGTAGTTGCAGTTGGTAGTTGCAGTTGGTAGTTGCTGTTGGTGGTTGCAGTTGGTAGTTGCAGTTGGTACTTGCAGTTGGTAGTTGCAGTTGGTAGTTGCAGTTGGTAGTTGCAGTTGGTAGTTGCAGTTGGTAGTTGTAGTTGGTAGTTGTACTTGGTAGTTGTAGTTGGTAGTTGTAGTTGGTAGTTGTAGTTGGTAGTTGTAGTTGGTAGTTGTAGTTGGTAGTTGTAGTTGGTAGTTGTAGTTGGTAGTTGTAGTTGGTAGTTGTAGTTCGTAGTTGTAGCTGGTAGTTGTAGTTGGTAGATGTAGTTGGTAGTTGCAGTTGGTAGTTGTAGTTGGTAGTTGTAGTTGGTAGTTGTAGTTGGTAGTTGTAGTTGATAGTTGTAGTTGGTAGTTGTAGTTGGTAGTTGTAGTTGGTAGTTGCAGTTGGTAGCGGTAGTTGGTAGCTGTAGTTGGTAGTTGTAGTTGGTAGTTGTAGTTGGTAGTTGTAGTTGTAGTTGTTGTTGTAGTTGTAGTTGTAGTTGTAGTTGTAGTTGTAGTTGTAGTTGTATTTGTAGTTTGTAGTTGTAGTTGGTAGTTGTAGTTGGTTTGTTGTAGTTGGTAGTTGTAGTTGGTAGTTGTAGTTGGTAGTTGTAGTTGGTAGTTGTAGTTGGTAGTTGTAGTTGGTAGTTGTAGTTGGTTTGTTGTAGTTGGTAGTTGCAGTTGGTAGTTGCAGTTGGTAGTTGCAGTTGGTAGTTGTAGTTGGTAGTTGTAGTTGGTAGTTGTAGATGGTAGTTGTAGTTGGTAGTTGCAGTTGGTAGCTGCAGTTGGTAGTTGCAGTTGGTAGTTGTAGTTGTAGTTGTAGTTGTAGTTTGTAGTTGTAGTTGGTAGTTGTAGTTGGTTTGTTGTAGTTGGTAGTTGTAGTTGGTAGTTGTAGTTGGTAGTTGTAGTTGGTAGTTGTAGTCGGTAGTTGTAGTTGGTAGTTGTAGTTGGTAGTTGCAGTTGGTAGTTGCAGTTGGTAGTTGCAGTTGGTAGTTGTAATTGTAGTTGTTGTTGTAGTTGTAGTTGTAGTTGTAGTTGTAGTTGTAGTTGTAGTTGTAGTTGGTAGTTGTAGTTGGTAGTTGTAGTTGGTAGTTGTAGTTGGTAGCTGTAGTTGGTAGTTGTAGTTGGTAGTTGTACTTGGTAGGTGTAGTTGGTAGTTGTAGTTGGTAGTTGTAGTTGGTAGTTGTAGTTGGTAGTTGCAGTTGGTAGTTGCAGTTGGTAGCTGTAGTTGGTAGTTGTAGTTGGTAGTTGCAGTTGGTAGTTGCAGTTGGTAGCTGTAGTTTGTAGTTGTAGTTGGTAGTTGTAGTTGGTAGTTGTAGTTGGTAGTTGTAGTTGGTAGTTGTAGTTGGTAGTTGTAGTTGGTAGTTGTAGCTGGTAGTTGTAGTTGGTAGTTGTAGTTGGTAGTTGTAGTTGGTAGATGTATTTGGTAGTTGTAGTTGGTCGTTGGAGTTGGTAGTTGCAGTTGGTAGTTGCAGTTGGTAGTTGTAGTTGTTGTTGTAGTTGGTAGTTGTAGTTGTAGTTGTAGTTGGTAGTTGTAGTTGGTAGTTGTAGTTGGTAGTTGTAGTTGGTAGTTGTAGTTGGTAGTTGTACTTGGTAGTTGTAGTTGGTAGTTGTAGTTGGTAGTTGTAGTTGGTAGTTGTAGTTGGTAGTTGCAGTTGGTAGTTGTAGGTGGTAGTTGTAGTTGGTAGTTGTAGTTGGTAGTTGTAGTTGGTAGTTGTAGTTGGTAGTTGTAGTTGGTAGTTGTAGTTGGTAGTTGTAGTTGGTAGTTGTAGTTGGTAGTTGTAGGTGGTAGTTGTAGTTGGTAGTTGTAGTTGGTAGTTGTAGTTGGTAGTTGTAGTTGGTAGTTGTAGTTGGTAGTTGTAGTTGGTAGTTGTAGTTGGTAGTTGTAGTTGGTAGTTGTAGTTGTAGTTGGTAGTTGTAGTTGGTAGTTGTAGTTGGTAGTTGTTGTTGGTAGTTGTAGTTGGTAGTTGCAGTTGGTAGTTGTAGATGGTAGTTGTAGTTGGTAGTTGTAGTTGGTAGTTGTAGCTGGCAGTTGCAGCTGGCAGTTGTAGCTGGCTGTTGTAGCTGGCAGTTGTAGCTGGCAGTTGTAGCTGGCAGTTGTAGCTGGTAGTTGTAGTTGGTAGTTGTAGTTGGTAGTTGTAGTTGGTAGTTGTAGTTGGTAGTTGTAGTTTGTAGTTGTAGTTGGTAGTTGTAGTTGGTAGATATATTTGGTAGTTGTAGTTGGTAGTTGTAGCTGGCTGTTGTAGCTGGCAGTTGTAGCTTGCAGTTGTAGCTGGCAGTTGTAGCTGGCAGTTGTAACTGGCATTTGTAGCTGGCAGTTGTAGCTGGCAGTTGTAGCTGGCTGTTTTAGCTGGCAGTTGTAGCTGGCAGTTGTAGCTGGCAGTTGTAGCTGGCAGTTGTAGCTCGTAGCTGTAGTTGGTAGTTGTAGTTGTTAGTTGTAGTTGGTAGTTGTAGTTTGTAGTTGTAGTTGGTAGTTGTAGTTGGTAGTTGTAGTTGGTAGATGTATTTGGTAGTTGTAGTTGGTCGTTGGAGTTGGTAGTTGCAGTTGGTAGTCGCAGTTGGTAGTTGCAGTTGGTAGTTGCAGGTGGTAGCTGCAGTTGGTAGTTGTAGTTGGTAGTTGTAGTTGGTAGTTGTAGTTGGTATTTGTAGTTGGTAGTTGTAGTTGGTAGTTGTAGTTGGTAGTTGTAGTTGGTAGTTGTAGTTGGTAGTTGCAGTTGGTAGTTGCAGTTGGTAGCTGTAGTTTGTAGTTGTAGTTGGTAGTTGTAGTTGGTAGTTGTAGTTGGTAGTTGTAGTTGGTAGTTGTAGTTGGTAGTTGCAGTTGGTAGTTGTAGGTGGTAGTTGTAGTTGGTAGTTGTAGTTGGTAGTTGTAGTTGTAGTTGTAGTTGGTAGTTGTAGTTGGTAGTTGTAGTTGGTAGTTGGAGTTGGTAGTTGCAGTTGGTAGTTGCAGTTGGTAGTTGCAGTTGGTAGTTGCAGTTGGTAGTTGCAGTTGGTAGTTGCAGTTGGTAGTTGCAGTTGGTAGTTGCTGTTGGTGGTTGCAGTTGGTAGTTGCAGTTGGTAGTTGCAGTTGGTAGTTGCAGTTGGTAGTTGCAGTTGGTAGTTGCAGTTGGTAGTTGTAGTTGGTAGTTGTACTTGGTAGTTGTAGTTGGTAGTTGTAGTTGGTAGTTGTAGTTGGTAGTTGTAGTTGGTAGTTGTAGTTGGTAGTTGTAGTTGTAGTTGGTAGTTGTAGTTGGTAGTTGTAGATGGTAGTTGTAGTTGGTAGTTGTAGTTGGTAATTGTAGTTGGTAGTTGTAGTTGGTAGTTGTAGTTGGTAGTTGTAGTTGGTAGTTGTAGTTGGTAGTTGCAGTTGGTAGTTGTAGGTGGTAGTTGTAGTTGGTAGTTGTAGTTGGTAGTTGTAGTTGGTAGTTGTAGTTGGTAGTTGTAGTTGGTAGTTGTAGTTGGTAGTTGTAGTTGGTAGTTGTAGGTGGTAGTTGTAGTTGGTAGTTGTAGTTGGTAGTTGTAGTTGGTAGTTGTAGTTGGTAGTTGTAGTTGGTAGTTGTAGTTGGTAGTTGTAGTTGTAGTTGTAGTTGGTAGTTGTAGTTGGTAGTTGTAGTTGGTAGTTGGAGTTGGTAGTTGCAGTTGGTAGTTGCAGTTGGTAGTTGCAGTTGCTAGTTGCAGTTGGTAGTTGCAGTTGGTAGTTGCAGTTGGTAGTTGCTGTTGGTGGTTGCAGTTGGTAGTTGCAGTTGGTAGTTGCAGTTGGTAGTTGCAGTTGGTAGTTGCAGTTGGTAGTTGTAGTTGGTAGTTGTAGTTGGTAGCTGTAGTTGGTAGTTGTAGTTGATAGTTGTAGTTGGTAGTTGTAGTTGGTAGTTGTAGTTGGTAGTTGCAGTTGGTAGCTGTAGTTGGTAGTTGTAGTTGGTAGTTGTAGTTGGTAGTTGTAGTTGGTAGTTGTAGTTGTAGTTGTTGTTGTAGTTGTAGTTGTAGTTGTAGTTGTAGTTGTAGTTGTAGTTGTATTTGTAGTTTGTAGTTGCAGTTGGTAGTTGCAGTTGGTAGTTGCAGTTGGTAGTTGCAGTTGGTAGTTGCAGTTGGTAGTTGCAGTTGGTAGTTGCTGTTGGTGGTTGCAGTTGGTAGTTGCATTTGGTAGTTGCAGTTGGTAGTTGCAGTTGGTAGTTGCAGTTGGTAGTTGCAGTTGGTAGTTGTAGTTGGTAGTTGTACTTGGTAGTTGTAGTTGGTAGTTGTAGTTGGTAGTTGTAGTTTGTAGTTGTAGTTGGTAGTTGTAGATGGTAGTTGTAGTTGGTAGTTGTAGTTGGTAGTTGTAGTTGGTAGTTGTAGTTGGTAGTTGTAGTTGGTAGTTGTAGTTGGTAGTTGTAGTTGGTAGTTGTAGTTGTAGCTGTAGTTGATAGTTGTAGTTGGTAGTTGTAGTTGGTAGTTGTAGTTGGTAGTTGTAGTTGGTAGTTGTAGTTGGTAGTTGTAGTTGGTAGTTGTAGTTGTAGTTGTAGTTGGTAGTTGTAGTTGGTAGTTGTAGTTGGTAGTTGGAGTTGGTAGTTGCAGTTGGTAGTTGCAGTTAGTAGTTGCAGTTGGTAGTTGCAGTTGGTAGTTGTAGTTGGTAGTTGTAGTTGGTAGTTGTAGTTGGTAGTTGTAGTTGGTAGTTGTAGTTGGTAGTTGTAGTTGGTAGTTGTAGTTGTAGTTGTAGTTGTAGTTGTAGTTGTTGTTGTAGTTGGTAGTTGTAGTTGGTAGTTGTAGTTGGTAGTTCTAGTTGGTTTGTTGTAGTTGGTAGTTGCAGTTGGTAGTTGCAGTTGGTAGTTGTAGTTCCAGTTGGTAGTTGTAGTTGTTGTTGTTTTTGTAGTTGTTGTTGTTGCAGTTGTTGTTGTTGTTGTAGTTGTTGTTGTTGTTGTAGTTGTTGTTGTTGTTGTAGTTGTAGTTGTAGTTGCAGTTGGTAGTTGTAGTTGGTAGTTGTAGTAGGTAGTTGTAATTGTATTTGTTGTTGTAGTTGTAGTTGTAGTTGTAGTTGTAGTTGTAGTTGTAGTTGTAGTTGGTAGTTGTAGTTGGTAGTTGTAGTTGGTAGTTGTAGTTGGTAGCTGTAGTTGGTAGTTGTAGTTGGTAGTTGTACTTGGTAGGTGTAGTTGGTAGTTGTAGTTGGTAGTTGTAGTTGGTAGTTGTAGTTGGTAGTTGCAGTTGGTAGTTGCAGTTGGTAGCTGTAGTTTGTAGTTGTAGTTGGTAGTTGTAGTTGGTAGTTGTAGTTGGTAGTTGTAGTTGGTAGTTGTAGTTGGTAGTTGTAGTTGGTAGTTGTAGTTGGTAGTTGTAGTTGGTAGTTGTAGTTGGTAGTTGTAGTTGGTAGTTGTAGCTGGTAGTTGTAGTTGGTAGTTGTAGTTGGTAGTTGCAGTTGGTAGTTGTAGTTGGTAGTTGTAGTTGGTAGTTGTAGTTGGTAGTTGCAGTTGGTAGTTGTAGTTGGTAGTTGTAGTTGGTAGTTGTAGTTGTAGTTGTAGTTGGTAGTTGTAGTTGGTAGTTGTAGTTGGTAGTTGTAGTTGGTAGTTGTAGTTGGTAATTGTAGTTGGTAGTTGTAGTTGGTAGTTGTAGTTGGTAGTTGTAGTTGGTAGTTGTAGTTGGTAGTTGCAGTTGGTAGTTGTAGGTGGTAGTTGTAGTTGGTAGTTGTAGTTGGTAGTTGTAGTTGGTAGTTGTAGTTGGTAGTTGTAGTTGGTAGTTGTAGTTGGTAGTTGTAGTTGGTAGTTGTAGTTGGTAGTTGTAGGTGGTAGTTGTAGTTGGTAGTTGTAGTTGGTAGTTGTAGTTGGTAGTTGTAGTTGGTAGTTGTAGTTGGTAGTTGTAGTTGGTAGTTGTAGTTGGTAGTTGTAGTTGGTAGTTGTAGTTGTAGTTGTAGTTGGTAGTTGTAGTTGGTAGTTGTAGTTGGTAGTTGGAGTTGGTAGTTGCAGTTGGTAGTTGCAGTTGGTAGTTGCAGTTGGTAGTTGCAATTGGTAGTTGCAGTTGGTAGTTGCAGTTGGTAGTTGCTGTTGGTGGTTGCAGTTGGTAGTTGCAGTTGGTAGTTGCAGTTGGTAGTTGCAGTTGGTAGATGCAGTTGGTAGTTGCAGTTGGTAGTTGTAGTTGGTAGTTGTACTTGGTAGTTGTAGTTGGTAGTTGTAGTTGGTAGTTGTAGTTGGTAGTTGTAGTTGGTAGTTGTAGTTGGTAGTTGTAGTTGGTAGTTGTAGTTGGTAGTTGTAGTTGGTAGTTGTAGTTGGTAGTTGTAGTTGGTAGTTGTAGTTGGTAGTTGTAGTTGGTAGTTGTAGTTCGTAGTTGTAGCTGGTAGTTGTAGTTGGTAGTTGTAGTTGGTAGTTGCAGTTGGTAGTTGTAGTTGGTAGTTGTAGTTGGTAGTTGTAGTTGGTAGTTGTAGTTGATATTTGTAGTTGGTAGTTGTAGTTGGTAGTTGTAGTTGGTAGTTGCAGTTGGTAGCTGTAGTTGGTAGTTGTAGTTGGTAGTTGTAGTTGGTAGTTGTAGTTGGTAGTTGTAGTTGTAGTTGTTGTTGTAGTTGTAGTTGTAGTTGTAGTTGTAGTTGTAGTTGTAGTTGTAGTTGTATTTGTAGTTTGTAGTTGTAGTTGGTAGTTGTAGTTGGTTTGTTGTAGTTGGTAGTTGTAGTTGGTAGTTGTAGTTGGTAGTTGTAGTTGGTAGTTGTAGTTGGTTTGTTGTAGTTGGTAGTTGCAGTTGGTAGTTGCAGTTGGTAGTTGCAGTTGGTAGTTGTAGTTGGTAGTTGTAGTTGGTAGTTGTAGATGGTAGTTGTAGTTGGTAGTTGCAGTTGGTAGTTGTAGTTGGTAGTTGTAGTTGGTAGTTGTAGTTGGTAGTTGTAGTTTGTAGTTGTAGTTGGTAGTTGTAGTTGGTAGATGTATTTGGTAGTTGTAGTTGGTCGTTGGAGTTGGTAGTTGCAGTTGGTAGTTGCAGTTGGTAGTTGTAGTTGTTGTTGTAGGTGGTAGTTGTAGTTGTAGTTGTAGTTGTAGTTGTAGTTGTAGTTGTAGTTGGTAGTTGTAGTTGGTAGTTGCAGTTGGTAGCTGCAGTTGGTAGTTGCAGTTGGTAGTTGTAGTTGGTAGTTGTAGTTGGTAGTTGGTAGTTGTAGTTGGTAGTTGTAGTTTGTAGTTGTAGTTGGTAGTTGCAGTTGCTAGCTGTAGTTGGTAGTTGTAGTTGGTAGTTGTAGTTGGTAGTTGTAGTTGTAGTTGTTGTTGTAGTTGTAGTTGTAGTTGTAGTTGTAGTTGTAGTTGTAGTTGTAGTTGTAGTTTGTAGTTGTAGTTGGTAGTTGTAGTTGGTAGTTGTAGTTGGTAGTTGTAGTTGGTAGTTGTAGTTGGTAGTTGTAGTTGGTAGTTGTAGTTGGTAGTTGTAGCTGGTAGTTGTAGTTGGTAGTTGTAGTTGGTAGTTGCAGTTGGTAGTTGTAGTTGGTAGTTGTAGTTGGTAGTTGTAGTTGGTAGTTGTAGTTGGTAGTTGTAGCTGGTAGTTGTAGCTGGTAGTTGTAGTTGTAGTTGTAGTTGGTAGTTGTAGTTGGTAGTTGTAGTTTGTAGTTGTAGTTGGTAGTTGTAGTTGGTAGTTGTAGTTGGTAGTTGTACTTGGCAGTTGTAGTTGGTAGTTGTAGTTGGTAGTTGTAGTTGGTAGTTGTAGTTGGTAGTTGTAGTTGGTAGTTGCAGTTGGTAGTTGTAGGTGGTAGTTGTAGTTGGTAGTTGTAGTTGGTAGTTGTAGTTGGTAGTTGTAGTTGGTAGTTGTAGTTGGTAGTTGTAGTTGGTAGTTGTAGTTGGTAGTTGTAGTTGGTAGTTGTAGTTGGTAGTTGTAGTTGGTAGTTGTAGTTGGTAGTTGTAGTTGGTAGTTGTAGTTGGTAGTTGTAGTTGGTAGTTGTAGTTGGTAGTTGTAGTTGTAGTTGTAGTTGGTAGTTGTAGTTGGTAGTTGTAGTTGGTAGTTGGAGTTGGTAGTTGCAGTTGGTAGTTGCAGTTGGTAGTTGCAGTTGGTAGTTGCAGTTGGTAGTTGCTGTTGGTGGTTGCAGTTGGTAGTTGCAGTTGGTAGTTGCAGTTGGTAGTTGCAGTTGGTAGTTGCAGTTGGTAGTTGCAGTTGGTAGTTGCAGTTGGTAGTTGTAGTTGGTAGTTGTACTTGGTAGTTGTAGTTGGTAGTTGTAGTTGGTAGTTGTAGTTGGTAGTTGTAGTTGGTAGTTGTAGTTGGTAGTTGTAGTTGGTAGTTGTAGTTGGTAGTTGTAGTTCGTAGTTGTAGCTGGTAGTTGTAGTTGGTAGTTGTAGTTGGTAGTTGCAGTTGGTAGTTGCAGTTGGTAGTTGTAGTTGGTAGTTGTAGTTGGTAGTTGTAGTTGGTAGTTGTAGTTGGTAGTTGTAGTTGGTAGTTGTAGTTGGTAGTTGTAGTTGGTAGTTGCAGTTGGTAGCTGTAGTTGGTAGTTGTAGTTGGTAGTTGTAGTTGGTAGTTGTAGTTGGTAGTTGTAGTTGTAGTTGTTGTTGTAGTTGTAGTTGTAGTTGTAGTTGTAGTTGTATTTGTAGTTGTAGTTGTAGTTGTATTTGTAGTTTGTAGTTGTAGTTGGCAGTTGTAGTTGGTTTGTTGTAGTTGGTAGTTGTAGTTGGTAGTTGTAGTTGGTAGTTGTAGTTGGTTTGTTGTAGTTGGTAGTTGCAGTTGGTAGTTGCAGTTGGTAGTTGCAGTTGGTAGTTGTAGTTGGTAGTTGTAGTTGGTAGTTGTAGATGGTAGTTGTAGTTGGTAGTTGCAGTTGGTAGTTGTAGTTGGTAGTTGTAGTTGGTAGTTGTAGTTGGTAGTTGTAGTTTGTAGTTGTAGTTGGTAGTTGTAGTTGGTAGATGTATTTGGTAGTTGTAGTTGGTCGTTGGAGTTGGTAGTTGCAGTTGGTAGTTGCAGTTGGTAGTTGTAGTTGTTGTTGTAGGTGGTAGTTGTAGTTGTAGTTGTAGTTGTAGTTGTAGTTGTAGTTGTAGTTGTAGTTGGTAGTTGTAGTTGGTAGTTGCAGTTGGTAGCTGCAGTTGGTAGTTGCAGTTGGTAGTTGTAGGTGGTAGTTGTAGTTGTAGTTGTAGTTGTAGTTGGTAGTTGTAGTTGGTAGTTGTAGTTGGTAGTTGTAGTTGGTAGTTGTAGTTGGTAGTTGTAGTTGGTTTGTTGTAGTTGGTAGTTGTAGTTGGTAGTTGTAGTTTGTAGTTGTAGTTGGTAGTTGCAGTTGCTAGCTGTAGTTGGTAGTTGTAGTTGGTAGTTGTAGTTGGTAGTTGTAGTTGTAGTTGTTGTTGTAGTTGTAGTTGTAGTTGTAGTTGTAGTTGTAGTTGTAGTTGTAGTTGTAGTTGTAGTTTGTAGTTGTAGTTGGTAGTTGTAGTTGGTTTGTTGTAGTTGGTAGTTGTAGTTGGTAGTTGTAGTTGGTAGTTGTAGTTGGTAGTTGTAGTTGGTAGTTGTAGTTGGTAGTTGCAGTTGGTAGTTGCAGTTGGTAGTTGCAGTTGGTAGTTGTAATTGTAGTTGTTGTTGTAGTTGTAGTTGTAGTTGTAGTTGTAGTTGTAGTTGTAGTTGGTAGTTGTAGTTGGTAGTTGTAGTTGGTAGTTGTAGTTGGTAGCTGTAGTTGGTAGTTGTAGTTGGTAGTTGTACTTGGTAGGTGTAGTTGGTAGTTGTAGTTGGTAGTTGTAGTTGGTAGTTGTAGTTGGTAGTTGCAGTTGGTAGTTGCAGTTGGTAGTTGCAGTTGGTAGTTGTAGTTGGTAGTTGCAGTTGGTAGTTGCAGTTGGTAGCTGTAGTTTGTAGTTGTAGTTGGTAGTTGTAGTTGGTAGTTGTAGTTGGTAGTTGTAGTTGGTAGTTGTAGTTGTTAGTTGTAGTTGGTAGTTGTAGTTGGTAGTTGTAGTTGGTAGTTGTAGTTGGTAGTTGTAGCTGGTAGTTGTAGTTGGTAGTTGTAGTTGGTAGTTGCAGTTGGTAGTTGCAGTTGGTAGTTGTAGTTGGTAGTTGTAGTTGGTAGTTGTAGTTGGTAGTTGTAGCTGGTAGTTGTAGTTGGTAGTTGTAGTTGTAGTTGTAGTTGGTAGTTGTAGTTGGTAGTTGTAGTTGGTAGTTGTAGTTGGTAGTTGTAGTTGGTAGTTGTAGTTGGTAGTTGTACTTGGTAGTTGTAGTTGGTAGTTGTAGTTGGTAGTTCCATTTGTAGTTGTAGTTGTAGTTGTAGTTGAAGTTGTAGTTGTTGTTGTAGTTGTAGTTGTAGTTGTAGTTGTAGTTGTAGTTGTAGTTGTAGTTGTAGTTGTAGTTGTAGTTGTAGTTGTAGTTGTAGTTGTAGTTGTAGTTGTAGTTGTTTTTGTTGTTGTTGTTGTTGTAGTTGTTGTTGTTGTAGTTGTTGTTGTTGTAGTTGTTGTTGTTATTGTACTTGCTGTTTTGTCGTTGTCGTTGTTGTTGTCGTTGTTGTCGTTGTTGTCGTTGCAGTCGTTGTTGTCGTTGTTGTCGTTGTTGCCGTTGTTGTCGTTGCTGTCGTTGCTATCGTTGCTGTCGTTGCTGTCGTTGCTGTCGTTGCTGCCGTTGTTGCCGTTGTTGCCGTTGTTGCCGTTTTTGTCGTTGTTGTCGTTGTTGTCGTTGTTGTGGTTGTTGTCGTTGTTGTCGTTGTTTTCGTTGTTTTCGTTGTTGTCGTTGTTGTCGTTGTTGTCGTTGTTGTCGTTGTTGTCGTTGTTGTCGTTGTTGTCGTTGTTATCGTTGTTGTCGTTGTTATCGTTGTTGTCGTTGTTGTCGTTGTTGTCGTTGTTGTCGTTGTTGTCGTTGTCGTTATTGTAGTTGTTGTCGTTGTTGTCGTCGTTGTCGTCGTTGTCGTCGTTGTCGTCGTTGTCGTCGTTGTCGTCGTTGACGTCGTTGTCGTCGTTGTCGTCGTTGTTGTTGTTGTTGTTGTTGTTGTTGTTGTAGTTGTAGTTGTTGTTGTAGTTGTTGTTGTTGTAGTTGTAGTTGTAGTTGTAGTTGTAGTTGTTGTAGTTGTTGTTGTAGTTGTAGTTGTTGTTGTAGTTGTAGTTGTAGTGGTAGTTGTAGTTGTAGTTGTAGTTGTAGTTGTAGTTGTAGTTGTTGTTGTAGTTGTTGTTGTAGTTGTTGTTGTAGTTGTAGTTGTAGTTGTAGTTGTAGTTGCAGTTGTAGTTGTAGTTGTATTTGTAGTTGTATTTGTAGTTGTAGTTGTAATTGTAGTTGTAGTTGTAGTTGTAGTTGTAGTTGTAGTTGTATTTGTTGTTGTAGTTGTAGTTGTAGTAGTAGTTGTAGTTGTAGTTGTAGTTGGTAGTTGTAGTTGGTAGTTGTAGTTGGTAGTTGTAGTTGGTAGTTGTAGTTGGTAGGTGCAGTTGGTAGTTGCAGTTGGTAGTTGCAGTTGGTAGTTGCAGTTGGTAGTTGCAGTTGGTAGTTGCAGTTGGTAGCTGAAATTGGTAGTTGCAGTTGGTAGTTGCAGTTGGTAGCTGAAATTGGTAGTTACAGTTGGTAGTTGCAGTCGGTAGTTGCAGTGGGTAGTTGCAGTTGGTAGTTGCAGTTGGTAGTTGCAGTTGGTAGTTGTAGTTGGTAGTTGTAGTTGGTAGTTGTAGATGGTAGTTGTAGTTGGTAGTTGCAGTTGGTAGTTGTAGTTGGTAGGTGTAGTTGGTAGTTGTAGTTGGTAGTTGCAGTTGGTAGTTGTAGTTGGTAGTTGTAGTTGGTAGTTGTAGTTGGTAGTTGTAGTTGGTAGTTGTAGCTGGTAGTTGTAGTTGGTAGTTGTAGTTGTAGTTGTAGTTGGTAGTTGTAGTTGGTAGTTGTAGTTGGTAGTTGTAGTTGGTAGTTGTAGTTGGTAGTTGTAGTTGGTAGTTGTAGTTGGTAGTTGTAGTTGGTAGTTGTAGTTGGTAGTTGTAGTTGGTAGGTGCAGTTGGTAGTTGCAGTTGGTAGTTGCAGTTGGTAGTTGCAGTTGGTAGTTGCAGTTGGTAGTTGCAGTTGGTAGCTGAAATTGGTAGTTGCAGTTGGTAGTTGCAGTTGGTAGCTGAAATTGGTAGTTACAGTTGGTAGTTGCAGTCGGTAGTTGCAGTGGGTAGTTGCAGTTGGTAGTTGCAGTTGGTAGTTGCAGTTGGTAGCTGTAGTTGGTAGTTGTAGTTGGTAGTTGTAGTTGGTAGTTGTAGTTGGTAGTTGTAGTTGTAGTTGTTGTTGTAGTTGTAGTTGTAGTTGTAGTTGTAGTTGTAGTTGTAGTTGTAGTTGTAGTTGTATTTGTAGTTTGTAGTTGTAGTTGGTAGTTGTAGTTGGTTTGTTGTAGTTGGTAGTTGTAGTTGGTAGTTGTAGTTGGTAGTTGTAGTTGGTAGTTGTAGTTGGTAGTTGTAGTTGGTTTGTTGTAGTTGGTAGTTGCAGTTGGTAGTTGCAGTTGGTAGTTGCAGTTGGTAGTTGTAGTTGGTAGTTGTAGTTGGTAGTTGTAGATGGTAGTTGTAGTTGGTAGTTGCAGTTGGTAGTTGTAGTTGGTAGTTGTAGTTGGTAGTTGTAGTTGGTAGTTGTAGTTTGTAGTTGTAGTTGGTAGTTGTAGTTGGTAGATGTATTTGGTAGTTGTAGTTGGTCGTTGGAGTTGGTAGTTGCAGTTGGTAGTTGCAGTTGGTAGTTGTAGTTGTTGTTGTAGGTGGTAGTTGTAGTTGTAGTTGTAGTTGTAGTTGTAGTTGTAGTTGTAGTTGTAGTTGTAGTTGGTAGTTGTAGTTGGTAGTTGCAGTTGGTAGCTGCAGTTGGTAGTTGCAGTTGGTAGTTGTAGTTGGTAGTTGTAGTTGGTAGTTGGTAGTTGTAGTTGGTAGCTGTAGTTTGTAGTTGTAGTTGGTAGTTGCAGTTGCTAGCTGTAGTTGGTAGTTGTAGTTGGTAGTTGTAGTTGGTAGTTGTAGTTGTAGTTGTTGTTGTAGTTGTAGTTGTAGTTGTAGTTGTAGTTGTAGTTGTAGTTGTAGTTGTAGTTGTAGTTTGTAGTTGTAGTTGGTAGTTGTAGTTGGTTTGTTGTAGTTGGTAGTTGTAGTTGGTAGTTGTAGTTGGTAGTTGTAGTTGGTAGTTGTAGTTGGTAGTTGTAGTTGGTAGTTGCAGTTGGTAGTTGCAGTTGGTAGTTGCAGTTGGTAGTTGTAATTGTATTTGTAGTTGTATTTGTAGTTGTAGTTGTAGTTGTAGTTGTAGTTGTAGTTGTAGTTGTAGTTGGTAGTTGTAGTTGGTAGTTGTAGTTGGTAGTTGTAGTTGGTAGCTGTAGTTGGTAGTTGTAGTTGGTAGTTGTACTTGGTAGGTGTAGTTGGTAGTTGTAGTTGGTAGTTGCAGTTGGTAGTTGTAGTTGGTAGTTGTAGTTGGTAGTTGTAGTTGGTAGTTGTAGTTGGTAGTTGTAGCTGGAAGTTGTAGTTGGTAGTTGTAGTTGTAGTTGTAGTTGGTAGTTGTAGTTGGTAGTTGTAGTTGGTAGTTGTAGTTGGTAGTTGTAGTTGGTAGTTGTAGTTGGTAGTTGTACTTGGTAGTTGTAGTTGGTAGTTGTAGTTGGTAGTTCCATTTGTAGTTGTAGTTGTAGTTGTAGTTGAAGTTGTAGTTGTTGTTGTAGTTGTAGTTGTAGTTGTAGTTGTAGTTGTAGTTGTAGTTGTAGTTGTAGTTGTAGTTGTAGTTGTAGTTGTAGTTGTAGTTGTAGTTGTAGTTGGTAGTTGCAGTTGGTAGTTGTAGGTGGTAGTTGTAGTTGGTAGTTGTAGTTGGTAGTTGTAGTTGGTGGTTGTAGTTGGTAGTTGTAGTTGGTAGTTGTAGTTGGTAGTTGTAGTTGGTAGTTGTAGTTGGTAGTTGTAGTTGGTAGTTGTAGTTGGTAGTTGTAGTTGGTAGTTGTAGTTGGTAGTTGTAGTTGGTAGTTGTAGTTGGTAGTTGTAGTTGGTAGTTGTAGTTGGTAGTTGTAGTTGTAGTTGTAGTTGTAGTTGGTAGTTGTAGTTGGTAGTTGTAGTTGGTAGTTGGAGTTGGTAGTTGCAGTTGGTAGTTGCAGTTGGTAGTTGCAGTTGGTAGTTGCAGTTGGTAGTTGCAGTTGGTAGTTGCTGTTGGTGGTTGCAGTTGGTAGTTGCAGTTGGTAGTTGCAGTTGGTAGTTGCAGTTGGTAGTTGCAGTTGGTAGTTGCAGTTGGTAGTTGTAGTTGGTAGTTGTACTTGGTAGTTGTAGTTGGTAGTTGTAGTTGGTAGTTGTAGTTGGTAGTTGTAGTTGGTAGTTGTAGTTGGTAGTTGTAGTTGGTAGTTGTAGTTGGTAGTTGTAGTTGGTAGTTGTAGTTCGTAGTTGTAGCTGGTAGTTGTAGTTGGTAGTTGTAGTTGGTAGTTGCAGTTGGTAGTTGTAGTTGGTAGTTGTAGTTGGTAGTTGTAGTTGGTAGTTGTAGTTGGTAGTTGTAGTTGGTAGTTGTAGTTGGTAGTTGTAGTTGGTAGTTGCAGTTGGTAGCTGTAGTTGGTAGTTGTAGTTGGTAGTTGTAGTTGGTAGTTGTAGTTGGTAGTTGTAGTTGTAGTTGTTGTTGTAGTTGTAGTTGTAGTTGTAGTTGTAGTTGTAGTTGTAGTTGTAGTTGTATTTGTAGTTTGTAGTTGTAGTTGGCAGTTGTAGTTGGTTTGTTGTAGTTGGTAGTTGTAGTTGGTAGTTGTAGTTGGTAGTTGTAGTTGGTAGTTGTAGTTGGTAGTTGTAGTTGGTTTGTTGTAGTTGGTAGTTGCAGTTGGTAGTTGCAGTTGGTAGTTGCAGTTGGTAGTTGTAGTTGGTAGTTGTAGTTGGTAGTTGTAGATGGTAGTTGTAGTTGGTAGTTGCAGTTGGTAGTTGTAGTTGGTAGTTGTAGTTGGTAGTTGTAGTTGGTAGTTGTAGTTTGTAGTTGTAGTTGGTAGTTGTAGTTGGTAGATGTATTTGGTAGTTGTAGTTGGTCGTTGGAGTTGGTAGTTGCAGTTGGTAGTTGCAGTTGGTAGTTGTAGTTGTTGTTGTAGGTGGTAGTTGTAGTTGTAGTTGTAGTTGTAGTTGTAGTTGTAGTTGGTAGTTGTAGTTGGTTTGTTGTAGTTGGTAGTTGTAGTTGGTAGTTGTAGTTGGTAGTTGTAGTTGGTAGTTGTAGTTGGTAGTTGTAGTTGGTAGTTGCAGTTGGTAGTTGCAGTTGGTAGTTGCAGTTGGTAGTTGTAATTGTAGTTGTTGTTGTAGTTGTAGTTGTAGTTGTAGTTGTAGTTGTAGTTGTAGTTGTAGTTGGTAGTTGTAGTTGGTAGTTGTAGTTGGTAGTTGTAGTTGGTAGCTGTAGTTGGTAGTTGTAGTTGGTAGTTGTACTTGGTAGGTGTAGTTGGTAGTTGTAGTTGGTAGTTGTAGTTGGTAGTTGTAGTTGGTAGTTGCAGTTGGTAGTTGCAGTTGGTAGTTGCAGTTGGTAGTTGTAGTTGGTAGTTGCAGTTGGTAGTTGCAGTTGGTAGCTGTAGTTTGTAGTTGTAGTTGGTAGTTGTAGTTGGTAGTTGTAGTTGGTAGTTGTAGTTGGTAGTTGTAGTTGGTAGTTGTAGTTGGTAGTTGTAGTTGGTAGTTGTAGTTGGTAGTTGTAGCTGGTAGTTGTAGTTGGTAGTTGTAGTTGGTAGTTGCAGTTGGTAGTTGTAGTTGGTAGTTGTAGTTGGTAGTTGTAGTTGGTAGTTGTAGTTGGTAGTTGTAGCTGGTAGTTGTAGTTGGTAGTTGTAGTTGTAGTTGTAGTTGGTAGTTGTAGTTGGTAGTTGTAGTTGGTAGTTGTAGTTGGTAGTTGTAGTTGGTAGTTGTAGTTGGTAGTTGTAGTTGGTAGTTGTACTTGGTAGTTGTAGTTGGTAGTTGTAGTTGGTAGTTCCATTTGTAGTTGTAGTTGTAGTTGTAGTTGAAGTTGTAGTTGTTGTTGTAGTTGTAGTTGTAGTTGTAGTTGTAGTTGTAGTTGTAGTTGTAGTTGTAGTTGTAGTTGTAGTTGTAGTTGTAGTTGTAGTTGTAGTTGTAGTTGTTTTTGTTGTTGTTGTTGTTGTAGTTGTTGTTGTTGTAGTTGTTGTTGTTGTAGTTGTTGTTGTTATTGTACTTGCTGTTTTGTCGTTGTCGTTGTTGTCGTTGTTGTCGTTGCAGTCGTTGTTGTCGTTGTTGTCGTTGTTGCCGTTGTTGTCGTTGCTGTCGTTGCTATCGTTGCTGTCGTTGCTGTCGTTGCTGTCGTTGCTGCCGTTGTTGCCGTTGTTGCCGTTGTTGCCGTTTTTGTCGTTGTTGTCGTTGTTGTCGTTGTTGTGGTTGTTGTCGTTGTTGTCGTTGTTTTCGTTGTTTTCGTTGTTGTCGTTGTTGTCGTTGTTGTCGTTGTTGTCGTTGTTGTCGTTGTTGTCGTTGTTGTCGTTGTTATCGTTGTTGTCGTTGTTATCGTTGTTGTCGTTGTTGTCGTTGTTGTCGTTGTTGTCGTTGTTGTCGTTGTCGTTATTGTAGTTGTTGTCGTTGTTGTCGTCGTTGTCGTCGTTGTCGTCGTTGTCGTCGTTGTCGTCGTTGTCGTCGTTGACGTCGTTGTCGTCGTTGTCGTCGTTGTTGTTGTTGTTGTTGTTGTTGTTGTTGTAGTTGTAGTTGTTGTTGTAGTTGTTGTTGTTGTAGTTGTAGTTGTAGTTGTAGTTGTAGTTGTTGTAGTTGTTGTTGTAGTTGTAGTTGTTGTTGTAGTTGTAGTTGTAGTGGTAGTTGCAGTTGTAGTTGTAGTTGTAGTTGTAGTTGTAGTTGTTGTTGTAGTTGTTGTTGTAGTTGTTGTTGTAGTTGTAGTTGTAGTTGCAGTTGTAGTTGTAGTTGTATTTGTAGTTGTATTTGTAGTTGTAGTTGTAATTGTAGTTGTAGTTGTAGTTGTAGTTGTAGTTGTAGTTGTATTTGTTGTTGTAGTTGTAGTTGTAGTAGTAGTTGTAGTTGTAGTTGTAGTTGGTAGTTGTAGTTGGTAGTTGTAGTTGGTAGTTGTAGTTGGTAGTTGTAGTTGGTAGGTGCAGTTGGTAGTTGCAGTTGGTAGTTGCAGTTGGTAGTTGCAGTTGGTAGTTACAGTTGGTAGTTGCAGTTGGTAGCTGAAATTGGTAGTTGCAGTTGGTAGTTGCAGTTGGTAGTTGCAGTTGGTAGTTGCAGTTGGTAGCTGAAATTGGTAGTTACAGTTGGTAGTTGCAGTCGGTAGTTGCAGTGGGTAGTTGCAGTTGGTAGTTGCAGTTGGTAGTTGCAGTTGGTAGTTGCAGTTGGTAGTTGCAGTTGGTAGTTGCAGTTGGTAGTTGCAGTTGGTAGCTGTAGTTGGTAGTTGTAGTTGGTAGTTGTAGTTGGTAGTTGTAGTTGGTAGTTGTAGTTGGTAGTTGTAGTTGTAGTTGTTGTTGTAGTTGTAGTTGTAGTTGTAGTTGTAGTTGTAGTTGTAGTTGTAGTTGTAGTTGTATTTGTAGTTTGTAGTTGTAGTTGGTAGTTGTAGTTGGTTTGTTGTAGTTGGTAGTTGTAGTTGGTAGTTGTAGTTGGTAGTTGTAGTTGGTAGTTGTAGTTGGTAGTTGTAGTTGGTTTGTTGTAGTTGGTAGTTGCAGTTGGTAGTTGCAGTTGGTAGTTGCAGTTGGTAGTTGTAGTTGGTAGTTGTAGTTGGTAGTTGTAGATGGTAGTTGTAGTTGGTAGTTGCAGTTGGTAGTTGTAGTTGGTAGTTGTAGTTGGTAGTTGTAGTTGGTAGTTGTAGTTTGTAGTTGTAGTTGGTAGTTGTAGTTGGTAGATGTATTTGGTAGTTGTAGTTGGTCGTTGGAGTTGGTAGTTGCAGTTGGTAGTTGCAGTTGGTAGTTGTAGTTGTTGTTGTAGGTGGTAGTTGTAGTTGTAGTTGTAGTTGTAGTTGTAGTTGTAGTTGTAGTTGTAGTTGCAGTTGGTAGTTGTAGTTGGTAGTTGCAGTTGGTAGCTGCAGTTGGTAGTTGCAGTTGGTAGTTGTAGTTGGTAGTTGTAGTTGGTAGTTGGTAGTTGTAGTTGGTAGTTGTAGTTTGTAGTTGTAGTTGGTAGTTGCAGTTGCTAGCTGTAGTTGGTAGTTGTAGTTGGTAGTTGTAGTTGGTAGTTGTAGTTGTAGTTGTTGTTGTAGTTGTAGTTGTAGTTGTAGTTGTAGTTGTAGTTGTAGTTGTAGTTGTAGTTTGTAGTTGTAGTTGGTAGTTGTAGTTGGTTTGTTGTAGTTGGTAGTTGTAGTTGGTAGTTGTAGTTGGTAGTTGTAGTTGGTAGTTGTAGTTGGTAGTTGTAGTTGGTAGTTGCAGTTGGTAGTTGCAGTTGGTAGTTGCAGTTGGTAGTTGTAATTGTATTTGTAGTTGTATTTGTAGTTGTAGTTGTAGTTGTAGTTGTAGTTGTAGTTGTAGTTGTAGTTGTAGTTGGTAGTTGTAGTTGGTAGTTGTAGTTGGTAGTTGTAGTTGGTAGCTGTAGTTGGTAGTTGTAGTTGGTAGTTGTACTTGGTAGGTGTAGTTGGTAGTTGTAGTTGGTAGTTGCAGTTGGTAGTTGTAGTTGGTAGTTGTAGTTGGTAGTTGTAGTTGGTAGTTGTAGTTGGTAGTTGTAGCTGGTAGTTGTAGTTGGTAGTTGTAGTTGTAGTTGTAGTTGGTAGTTGTAGTTGGTAGTTGTAGTTGGTAGTTGTAGTTGGTAGTTGTAGTTGGTAGTTGTAGTTGGTAGTTGTAGTTGGTAGTTCTAGTTGGTAGTTGTACTTGGTAGTTGTAGTTGGTAGTTGTAGTTGGTAGTTCCATTTGTAGTTGTAGTTGTAGTTGTAGTTGAAGTTGTAGTTGTTGTTGTAGTTGTAGTTGTAGTTGTAGTTGTAGTTGTAGTTGTAGTTGTAGTTGTAGTTGTAGTTGTAGTTGTAGTTGTAGTTGTAGTTGTAGTTGTAGTTGTAGTTGTAGTTGTAGTTGTAGTTGTAGTTGTTTTTGTTGTTGTTGTTGTTGTAGTTGTTGTTGTTGTAGTTGTTGTTGTTATTGTACTTGCTGTTGTGTCGTTGTCGTTGTTGTTGTCGTTGTTGTCGTTGCAGTCGTTGTTGTCGTTGTTGTCGTTGTTGCCGTTGTTGTCGTTGCTGTCGTTGCTATCGTTGCTGTCGTTGCTGTCGTTGCTGTCGTTGTTGCCGTTGTTGCCGTTGTTGCCGTTGTTGCCGTTTTTGTCGTTGTTGTCGTTGTTGTCGTTGTTGTGGTTGTTGTCGTTGTTGTCGTTGTTTTCGTTGTTTTCGTTGTTGTCGTTGTTGTCGTTGTTGTCGTTGTTGTCGTTGTTGTCGTTGTTGTCGTTGTTGTCGTTGTTATCGTTGTTGTCGTTGTTATCGTTGTTGTCGTTGTTGTCGTTGTTGTCGTTGTTGTCGTTGTTGTCGTTGTCGTTATTGTAGTTGTTGTCGTTGTTGTCGTCGTTGTCGTCGTTGTCTTCGTTGTCGTCGTTGTCGTCGTTGACGTCGTTGTCGTCGTTGTCGTCGTTGTTGTTGTTGTTGTTGTTGTTGTTGTTGTTGTAGTTGTAGTTGTTGTTGTAGTTGTTGTTGTTGTAGTTGTAGTTGTAGTTGTAGTTGTAGTTGTTGTAGTTGTTGTAGTTGTTGTTGTAGTTGTAGTTGTAGTTGTAGTTGTAGTTGTAGTTGTAGTTGTAGTTGTTGTTGTAGTTGTTGTTGTAGTTGTTGTTGTAGTTGCAGTTGGTAGTTGCAGTTGGTAGCTGAAATTGGTAGTTGCTGTTGGTAGTTGCAGTTGGTAGTTGCAGTTGGTAGTTGCAGTTGGTAGCTGAAATTGGTAGTTGCAGTTGGTAGTTGCAGTTGGTAGTTGCAGTTGGTAGTTGCAGTTGGTAGCTGAAATTGGTAGTTACAGTTGGTAGTTGCAGTCGGTAGTTGCAGTGGGTAGTTGCAGTTGGTAGTTGCAGTTGGTAGTTGCAGTTGGTAGTTGCAGTTGGTAGTTGCAGTTGGTAGTTGCAGTTGGTAGTTGCAGTTGGTAGTTGCAGTTGGTAGTTGCAGTTGGTAGCTGAAGTTGGTAGTTGCAGTTGGTATTTGCATTTGGTAGTTGCAGTTGGTAGCTGAAATTGGTAGTTACAGTTGGTAGTTGCAGTCGGTAGTTGCAGTGGGTAGTTGCAGTTGGTAGTTGCAGTTGGTAGTTGCAGTTGGTAGTTGCAGTTGGTAGTTGCAGTTGGTAGTTGCAGTTGGTAGCTGTAGTTCGTAGTTGTAGTTGGTAGTTGTAGTTGGTAGTTGTAGTTGGTAGTTGTAGTTGGTAGTTGTAGTTGGTAGTTGTAGTTGGTAGTTGTAGTTGGTAGTTGTAGCTGGTAGTTGTAGTTGGTAGTTGTAGTTGGTAGTTGTAGCTGGCAGTTGTAGCTGGCAGTTGTAGCTGGCTGTTGTAGCTGGCAGTTGTAGCTGGCAGTTGTAGCTGGCAGTTGTAGCTGGTAGTTGTAGTTGGTAGTTGTTGTTGGTAGTTGTAGTTGGTAGATGTATTTGGTAGTTGCAGTTGGTCGTTGCAGTTGGTAGTTGCAGTTAGTAGCTGTAGTTCGTAGTTGTAGTTGGTAGTTGTAGTTGGTAGTTGTAGTTGGTAGTTGTAGTTGGTAGTTGTAGTTGGTAGTTGTAGTTGGTAGTTGTAGTTGGTAGTTGTAGCTGGTAGTTGTAGTTGGTAGTTGTAGTTGGTAGTTGCAGTTGGTAGTTGTAGTTGGTAGTTGTAGTTGGCAGTTGTAGATGGTAGTTGTAGTTAGTAGTTGTAGTTGGTAGTTGTACTTGGTAGTTGTAGTTGGTAGTTGTAGTTGGTAGTTGTAGTTGGTAGTTGTAGTTGGTAGTTGTAGTTGGTAGTTGTAGTTGGTAGCTGTAGTTCGTAGTTGTAGTTGGTAGTTGTAGTTGGTAGTTGTAGTTGGTAGTTGTAGTTGGTAGTTGTAGTTGGTAGTTGCAGTTGGTAGTTGCAGTTGGTAGTTGCAGTTGGTAGTTGCAGTTGGTAGTTGCAGTTGGTAGTTGTAGTTGGTAGTTGTAGATGGTAGTTGTAGTTGGTAGTTGTAGTTGGTAGTTGTAGCTGGCAGTTGTAGCTGGCAGTTGTAGCTGGCTGTTGTAGCTGGCAGTTGTAGCTGGCAGTTGTAGCTGGCAGTTGTAGCTGGTAGTTGTAGTTGGTAGTTGTAGTTGGTAGTTGTAGTTGTAGTTGTTGTAGTTGTAGTTGTAGATGTAGTTGTAGTTGTAGTTGGTAGTTGTAGTTGGTAGTTGTAGTTGGTAGTTGTAGTTGGTAGTTGTAGTTGGTAGTTGTAGTTGGTAGTTGTAGTTGGTAGTTGTAGTTGGTAGTTGTAGCTGGTAGTTGTAGCTGGTAGTTGTAGTTGGTAGTTGCAGTTGGTAGTTGTAGTTGGTAGTTGTAGTTGGTAGTTGTAGTTGGTAGTTGTAGTTGGTAGTTGTAGTTGGTAGTTGTAGTTGGTAGTTGTAGTTGGCAGTTGTAGTTGGTAGTTGCAGTTGGTAGCTGTAGTTGGTAGTTGTAGTTGGTAGTTGTAGTTGGTAGTTGTAGTTGGTAGTTGCAGGTGGTAGTTGCAGTTGGTAGTTGTAGTTGGTAGTTGTAGTTGGTAGTTGTAGTTGGCAGT
Organism: Andrena hattorfiana; assembly: GCA_944738655.2. Classification (NCBI taxonomy): domain Eukaryota; kingdom Metazoa; phylum Arthropoda; class Insecta; order Hymenoptera; family Andrenidae; genus Andrena; species Andrena hattorfiana. The sequence goes on along the minus strand of OX122890.1, from coordinate 48,262,788 downwards.
TGTAGCTGGTAGTTGTAGTTGGTAGTTGTAGTTGGTAGTTGTAGTTGTAGTTGTTGTAGTTGTAGTTGTAGATGTAGTTGTAGTTGTAGTTGGTAGTTGTAGTTGGTAGTTGTAGTTGGTAGTTGTAGTTGGTAGTTGTAGTTGGTAGTTGTAGTTGGTAGTTGTAGTTGGTAGTTGTAGTTGGTAGTTGTAGTTGGTAGTTGTAGTTGGTAGTTGTAGATGGTAGTTGTAGTTGGTAGTTGCAGTTGGTAGTTGTAGTTGGTAGTTGTAGTTGGTAGTTGTAGTTGGTAGTTGTAGTTTGTAGTTGCAGTTGGTAGTTGTAGTTGGTAGTTGCAGTTGGTAGTTGCAGTTGGTAGTTGCAGTTGGTAGTTGCAGTTGGTACTTGCAGTTGGTAGTTGCAGTTGGTAGTTGCAGTTGGTAGTTGCAGTTGGTAGTTGCAGTTGGTAGTTGTAGTTGGTAGTTGTAGATGGTAGTTGTAGTTGGTAGTTGTAGTTGGTAGTTGTAGCTGGCAGTTGTAGCTGGCAGTTGTAGCTGGCTGTTGTAGCTGGCAGTTGTAGCTGGCAGTTGTAGCTGGCAGTTGTAGCTGGCAGTTGTAGCTCGTAGTTGTAGTTGGTAGTTGTAGTTGGTAGTTGTAGTTGCTGGTTGTAGTTTGTAGTTGTAGTTGGTAGTTGTAGTTGGTAGTTGTAGTTGGTAGATGTATTTGGTAGTTGTAGTTGGTCGTTGGAGTTGGTAGTTGCAGTTGGTAGTCGCAGTTGGTAGTTGCAGTTGGTAGTTGCAGGTGGTAGTTGCAGTTGGTAGTTGTAGTTGGTAGTTGTAGTTGGTAGTTGTAGTTGGTAGTTGTAGTTGGTAGTTGTAGTTGGTAGTTGTAGCTGGTAGTTGTAGTTGGTAGTTGTAGTTGGTAGTTGTAGTTGTAGTTGTAGTTGTAGTTGTTGTTGTAGTTGTAGTTGTAGTTGTAGTTGTAGTTGTAGTTGTAGTTGTAGTTGTAGTTGTAGTTGTAGTTGTAGTTGTAGTTGTAGCTGTAGTTGTAGTTGTAGTTGTAGTTGTAGTTGTAGTTGTAGTTGTAGTTGTAGTTGTAGTTGTAGTTGTAGTTGTAGTTGTAGTTGTTGTTGTTGCTGTTGTTGTTGTTGTAGTTGTTGTTGTGGTTGTAGTTGTTGGTGTGTCGTTGTCGTTGTCGTTGTCGTTGTTGTTGTCGTTGTTGTCGTTGTTGTCGTTGTTGTCGTTGCTGTCGTTGTTGTCGTTGTTGTCGTTGCTGTCGTTGCTGTCGTTGCTTTCGTTGCTGTCGTTGCTGTCGTTGTTGTCGTTGTTGTCGTTGTTGCCGTTGTTGCCGTGGTTGTCGTTGTTGTCGTTGTTGTCGTTGTTGTCGTTGTTGTCGTTGTTGTCGTTGTTGTCGTTGTTGTCGTTGTTGTTATTGTAGTTGTTCTCGTTGTTGTCGTCGTTGTCGTCGTTGTCGTCGTTGTCGTCGTTGTTCTCGTTGTTGTTGTTGTTGTCGTTGTTGTCGTTGTTGTTGTTGTTGCTGTTGTTGTTGTAGTTGTAGTTGTTGTTGTAGTTGTTGTTGTTGTTGTAGTTGTAGTTGTAGTTGTAGTTGTAGTTGTAGTTGTAGTTGTAGTTGTTGTTGTTGTTGTAGTTGTAGTTGTAGTAGTAGTTGTAGTTGTAGGTGTAGTTGTAGTTGTAGTTGTAGTTGTAGTTGTTGTTGTAGTTGTTGTTGTAGTTGCAGTTGTAGTTGTAGTTGTAGTTGTAGTTGTAGTTGTAGTCGTAGTTGTAGTTGTAGTTGTAGATGTAGTTGTAGTTGGTAGTTGTAGTTGGTAGTTGTAGTTGGTAGTTGGTAGTTGTAGTTGTAGTTGTAGTTGGTAGTTGTAGTTAGTAGTTGTAGTTGGTAGTTGTAGTTGGTAGTTGTAGTTGGTAGTTGTAGTTGGTAGTTGTAGTTGGTAGTTGTAGTTGTAGTTGTAGTTGTAGTTGATAGCTGTAGTTGGTAGTTGTAGTTGGTAGTCGTAGTTGATAGTTGTAGTTGGTAGTTGTAGTTGGTAGTGGTAGTTCGTAGTTGTAGTTGGTAGTTGTTGTTGGTAGTTGTAGTTGGTAGTTGTAGTTGGTTGTTGTAGTTGGTAGTTGTAGTTGGTAGTTGTAGTTGGTAGTTGTAGTTGGTAGTTGTAGTTTGTAGTTGTAGTTGGTAGATGTAGATGGTAGTTGTAGTTGGTAGTTGTAGTTGGTAGTTGTAGTTGGTAGTTGTAGTTGGTAGTTGTAGTTGTTAGTTGTAGTTGGTAGTTGTAGCTGGTAGTTGTAGTTGGTAGTTGTAGTTGGTAGTTGTAGTTGTAGCTGTAGTTGATAGTTGTAGTTGGTAGTTGTAGTTGGTAGTTGTAGTTGGTAGTTGTAGTTGGTAGTTGTAGTTGGTAGTTGTAGTTGGTAGTTGTAGTTGTAGATGTAGTTGGTAGTTGTAGTTGGTAGTTGTAATTGGTAGTTGGAGTTGGTAGTTGCAGTTGGTAGTTGCAGTTAGTAGTTGCAGTTGGTAGTTGTAGTTGGTAGTTGGTAGTTGTAGTTGGTAGTTGTAGTTGGTAGTTGTAGTTGGTAGTTGTAGTTTGTAGTTGTAGTTGGTAGTTGTAGTTGGTAGTTGTAGTTGGTAGTTGTAGTTGGTAGATGTATTTGGTAGTTGTAGTTGGTCGTTGGAGTTGGTAGTTGCAGTTGGTAGTCGCAGTTGGTAGTTGCAGTTGGTAGTTGCAGGTGGTAGTTGCAGTTGGTAGTTGTAGTTGGTAGTTGTAGTTGGTAGTTGTAGTTGGTAGTTGTAGTTGGTAGTTGTAGTTGGTAGTTGTAGTTGGTAGTTGTAGTCGGTAGTTGTAGTTGTAGTTGGTAGTTGTAGTCGGTAGTTGTAGTTGTAGTTGTAGTTGTAGTTGTTGTTGTAGTTGTAGTTGTAGTTGTAGTTGTAGTTGTAGTTGTTGTTGTTGCTATTGTTGTTGTTGTAGTTGTTATTGTTGTAGTTGTTGTTGTGGTTGTAGTTGTTGGTGTGTCGTTGTCGTTGTCGTTGTCGCTGTTGTTGTCGTTGTTGTCGTTGTTGTCGTTGTTGTCGTTGCTGTGGTTGTTGTCGTTGTTGTCGTTGCTGTCGTTGCTGTCGTTGCTTTCGTTGCTGTCGTTGCTGTCGTTGTTGTCGTTGTTGTCGTTGTTGCCGTTGTTGCCGTGTTTGTCGTTGTTGTCGTTGTTGTCGTTGTTGTCGTTGTTGTCGTTGTTGTCGTTGTTGTTATTGTAGTTGTTCTCGTTGTTGTCGTCGTTGTCGTCGTTGTCGTCGTTGTCGTCGTTGTTCTCGTTGTTGTTGTTGTTGTCGTTGTTGTCGTTGTTGTTGTTGTTGCTGTTGTTGTTGTAGTTGTAGTTGTTGTTGTAGTTGTTGTTGTTGTTGTAGTTGTAGTTGTAGTTGTAGTTGTAGTTGTAGTTGTAGTTGTTGTTGTTGTTGTAGTTGTAGTTGTAGTAGTAGTTGTAGTTGTAGGTGTAGTTGTAGTTGTAGTTGTAGTTGTAGTTGTTGTTGTAGTTGTTGTTGTAGTTGTAGTTGTAGTTGTAGTTGCAGTTGTAGTTGTAGTTGTATTTGTAGTTGTAGTCGTAGTTGTAGTTGTAGTTGTAGTTGTAGATGTAGTTGTAGTTGGTAGTTGTAGTTGGTAGTTGTAGTTGGTAGTTGTAGTTGGTAGTTGTAGTTGGTAGTTGTAGTTGGTAGTTGTAGTTGGTAGTTGTAGTTGGTAGTTGTAGTTGGTAGTTGTAGTTGGTAGTTGCAGTTGGTAGCTGTAGTTGGTAGTTGTAGTTGGTAGTTGTAGTTGGTAGTTGTAGTTGGTAGTTGTAGTTGTAGTTGTTGTTCTAGTTGTAGTTGTAGTTGTAGTTGTAGTTGTAGTTGTAGTTGTAGTTGTAGTTTGTAGTTGTAGTTGGTAGTTGTAGTTGGTTTGTTGTAGTTGGTAGTTGCAGTTGGTAGTTGCAGTTGGTAGTTGCAGTTGGTAGTTGTAGTTGGTAGTTGTAGTTGGTAGTTGTAGATGGTAGTTGTAGTTGGTAGTTGCAGTTGGTAGTTGTAGTTGGTAGTTGTAGTTGGTAGTTGTAGTTGGTAGTTGTAGTTTGTAGTTGCAGTTGGTAGTTGTAGTTGGTAGTTGCAGTTGGTAGTTGCAGTTGGTAGTTGCAGTTGGTACTTGCAGTTGGTAGTTGTAGTTGGTAGTTGTAGTTGGTAGTTGTAGTTGGTAGTTGTAGTTGGTAGTTGTAGTTGGTAGTTGAAGTTGGTAGTTGTAGCTGGCTGTTGTAGCTGGCAGTTGTAGCTGGCAGTTGTAGCTGGCAGTTGTAGCTTGCAGTTGTAGCTGGCAGTTGTAGCTGGCAGTTGTAACTGGCATTTGTAGCTGGCAGTTGTAGCTGGCAGTTGTAGCTGGCTGTTGTAGCTGGCAGTTGTAGCTGGCAGTTGTAGCTGGCAGTTGTAGCTGGCAGTTGTAGCTCGTAGTTGTAGTTGGTGGTTGTAGTTGGTAGTTGTAGTTGCTGGTTGTAGTTTGTAGTTGTAGTTGGTAGTTGTAGTTGGTAGTTGTAGTTGGTAGATGTATTTGGTAGTTGTAGTTGGTCGTTGGAGTTGGTAGTTGCAGTTGGTAGTCGCAGTTGGTAGTTGCAGTTGGTAGTTGCAGGTGGTAGTTGCAGTTGGTAGTTGTAGTTGGTAGTTGTAGTTGGTAGTTGTAGTTGGTAGTTGTAGTTGGTAGTTGTAGTTGGTAGTTGTAGCTGGTGGTTGTAGTTGGTAGTTGTAGTTGGTAGTTGTAGTTGTAGTTGTAGTTGTAGTTGTTGTTGTAGTTGTAGTTGTAGTTGTAGTTGTAGTTGTAGTTGTAGTTGTAGTTGTAGTTGTAGTTGTAGTTGTAGTTGTAGTTGTAGTTGTAGTTGTAGTTGTAGTTGTAGTTGTAGTTGTAGTTGTAGTTGTAGTTGTAGTTTGTAGTTGTAGTTGGTAGTTGTAGTTGGTTTGTTGTAGTTGGTAGTTGCAGTTGGTAGTTGCAGTTGGTACTTGCAGTTGGTAGTTGTAGTTGGTAGTTGTAGTTGGTAGTTGTAGTTGGTAGTTGTAGTTGGTAGTTGTAGTTGGTAGTTGTAGTTGGTAGTTGTAGTTGGTAGTTGTAGTTGGTAGTTGTAGTTGGTAGTTGTAGTTGGTAGTTGTAGTTGGTAGTTGTAGTTGTAGTTGTAGTTGGTAGTTGTAGTTGGTAGTTGTAGTTGGTAGTTGTAGTTGGTAGTTGTAGTTGGTAATTGTAGTTGGTAGTTGTAGTTGGTAGTTGTAGTTGGTAGTTGTAGTTGGTAGTTGTAGTTGGTAGTTGCAGTTGGTAGTTGTAGGTGGTAGTTGTAGTTGGTAGTTGTAGTTGGTAGTTGTAGTTGGTAGTTGTAGTTGGTAGTTGTAGTTGGTAGTTGTAATTGGTAGTTGTAGTTGTAGTTGTAGTTGGTAGTTGTAGTTGGTAGTTGTAGTTGGTAGTTGGAGTTGGTAGTTGCAGTTGGTAGTTGCAGTTGGTAGTTGCAGTTGGTAGTTGCAGTTGGTAGTTGCAGTTGGTAGCTGTAGTTGGTAGTTGTACTTGGTAGTTGTAGTTGGTAGTTGTAGCTGGTAGTTGTAGTTGGTAGTTGCAGTTGGTAGTTGCAGTTGGTAGTTGTAGTTGGTAGTTGTAGTTGGTAGTTGTAGTTGGTAGTTGTAGTTGGTAGTTGTAGTTGGTAGTTGTAGTTGGTAGTTGTAGTTGGTAGTTGTAGTTGGTAGTTGTAGTTGGTAGTTGTAGTTGGTAGTTGTAGTTGGTAGTTGTAGTTGGTAGTTGTAGTTGGTAGTTGTAGTTGGTAGTTGTAGTTGGTAGTTGTAGTTGTAGTTGTAGTTGGTAGTTGTAGTTGGTAGTTGTAGTTGGTAGTTGGAGTTGGTAGTTGCAGTTGGTAGTTGCAGTTGGTAGTTGCAGTTGGTAGTTGCAGTTGGTAGTTGCTGTTGGTGGTTGCAGTTGGTAGTTGCAGTTGGTAGTTGCAGTTGGTAGTTGCAGTTGGTAGTTGCAGTTGGTAGTTGCAGTTGGTAGTTGTAGTTGGTAGTTGTACTTGGTAGTTGTAGTTGGTAGTTGTAGTTGGTAGTTGTAGTTGGTAGTTGTAGTTGGTAGTTGTAGTTGGTAGTTGTAGTTGGTAGTTGTAGTTGGTAGTTGTAGTTCGTAGTTGTAGCTGGTAGTTGTAGTTGGTAGTTGTAGTTGGTAGTTGCAGTTGGTAGTTGCAGTTGGTAGTTGTAGTTGGTAGTTGTAGTTGGTAGTTGTAGTTGGTAGTTGTAGTTGGTAGTTGTAGTTGGTAGTTGTAGTTGGTAGTTGTAGTTGGTAGTTGCAGTTGGTAGCTGTAGTTGGTAGTTGTAGTTGGTAGTTGTAGTTGGTAGTTGTAGTTGGTAGTTGTAGTTGTAGTTGTTGTTGTAGTTGTAGTTGTAGTTGTAGTTGTAGTTGTAGTTGTAGTTGTAGTTGTAGTTGTAGTTGTATTTGTAGTTTGTAGTTGTAGTTGGCAGTTGTAGTTGGTTTGTTGTAGTTGGTAGTTGTAGTTGGTAGTTGTAGTTGGTAGTTGTAGTTGGTTTGTTGTAGTTGGTAGTTGCAGTTGGTAGTTGCAGTTGGTAGTTGCAGTTGGTAGTTGTAGTTGGTAGTTGTAGTTGGTAGTTGTAGATGGTAGTTGTAGTTGGTAGTTGCAGTTGGTAGTTGTAGTTGGTAGTTGTAGTTGGTAGTTGTAGTTGGTAGTTGTAGTTTGTAGTTGTAGTTGGTAGTTGTAGTTGGTAGATGTATTTGGTAGTTGTAGTTGGTCGTTGGAGTTGGTAGTTGCAGTTGGTAGATGCAGTTGGTAGTTGTAGTTGTTGTTGTAGGTGGTAGTTGTAGTTGTAGTTGTAGTTGTAGTTGTAGTTGTAGTTGTAGTTGTAGTTGGTAGTTGTAGTTGGTAGTTGCAGTTGGTAGCTGCAGTTGGTAGTTGCAGTTGGTAGTTGTAGGTGGTAGTTGTAGTTGTAGTTGTAGTTGTAGTTGGTAGTTGTAGTTGGTAGTTGTAGTTGGTAGTTGTAGTTGGTAGTTGTAGTTGGTAGTTGTAGTTGGTTTGTTGTAGTTGGTAGTTGTAGTTGGTAGCTGTAGTTTGTAGTTGTAGTTGGTAGTTGCAGTTGCTAGCTGTAGTTGGTAGTTGTAGTTGGTAGTTGTAGTTGGTAGTTGTAGTTGTAGTTGTTGTTGTAGTTGTAGTTGTAGTTGTAGTTGTAGTTGTAGTTGTAGTTGTAGTTGTAGTTGTAGTTTGTAGTTGTAGTTGGTAGTTGTAGTTGGTTTGTTGTAGTTGGTAGTTGTAGTTGGTAGTTGTAGTTGGTAGTTGTAGTTGGTAGTTGTAGTTGGTAGTTGTAGTTGGTAGTTGCAGTTGGTAGTTGCAGTTGGTAGTTGCAGTTGGTAGTTGTAATTGTAGTTGTTGTTGTAGTTGTAGTTGTAGTTGTAGTTGTAGTTGTAGTTGTAGTTGGTAGTTGTAGTTGGTAGTTGTAGTTGGTAGTTGTAGTTGGTAGCTGTAGTTGGTAGTTGTAGTTGGTAGTTGTACTTGGTAGGTGTAGTTGGTAGTTGTAGTTGGTAGTTGTAGTTGGTAGTTGTAGTTGGTAGTTGCAGTTGGTAGTTGCAGTTGGTAGTTGCAGTTGGTAGTTGTAGTTGGTAGTTGCAGTTGGTAGTTGCAGTTGGTAGCTGTAGTTTGTAGTTGTAGTTGGTAGTTGTAGTTGGTAGTTGTAGTTGGTAGTTGTAGTTGGTAGTTGTAGTTGTTAGTTGTAGTTGGTAGTTGTAGTTGGTAGTTGTAGTTGGTAGTTGTAGTTGGTAGTTGTAGCTGGTAGTTGTAGTTGGTAGTTGTAGTTGGTAGTTGCAGTTGGTAGTTGTAGTTGGTAGTTGTAGTTGGTAGTTGTAGTTGGTAGTTGTAGTTGGTAGTTGTAGCTGGTAGTTGTAGTTGGTAGTTGTAGTTGTAGTTGTAGTTGGTAGTTGTAGTTGGTAGTTGTAGTTGGTAGTTGTAGTTGGTAGTTGTAGTTGGTAGTTGTAGTTGGTAGTTGTAGTTGGTAGTTGTAGTTGGTAGTTGTAGTTGGTAGTTGTAGTTTGTAGTTGTAGTTGGTAGTTGTAGTTGGTAGTTGTAGTTGGTAGTTGTAGTTGGTAGATGTATTTGGTAGTTGTAGTTGGTCGTTGGAGTTGGTAGTTGCAGTTGGTAGTCGCAGTTGGTAGTTGCAGTTGGTAGTTGCAGGTGGTAGTTGCAGTTGGTAGTTGCAGTTGCTAGCTGTAGTTGGTAGTTGTAGTTGGTAGTTGTAGTTGGTAGTTGTAGTTGTAGTTGTTGTTGTAGTTGTAGTTGTAGTTGTAGTTGTAGTTGTAGTTGTAGTTGTAGTTGTAGTTGTAGTTTGTAGTTGTAGTTGGTAGTTGTAGTTGGTTTGTTGTAGTTGGTAGTTGTAGTTGGTAGTTGTAGTTGGTAGTTGTAGTTGGTAGTTGTAGTTGGTAGTTGTAGTTGGTAGTTGCAGTTGGTAGTTGCAGTTGGTAGTTGCAGTTGGTAGTTGTAATTGTATTTGTAGTTGTATTTGTAGTTGTAGTTGTAGTTGTAGTTGTAGTTGTAGTTGTAGTTGTAGTTGGTAGTTGTAGTTGGTAGTTGTAGTTGGTAGTTGTAGTTGGTAGCTGTAGTTGGTAGTTGTAGTTGGTAGTTGTACTTGGTAGGTGTAGTTGGTAGTTGTAGTTGGTAGTTGCAGTTGGTAGTTGTAGTTGGTAGTTGTAGTTGGTAGTTGTAGTTGGTAGTTGTAGTTGGTAGTTGTAGCTGGAAGTTGTAGTTGGTAGTTGTAGTTGTAGTTGTAGTTGGTAGTTGTAGTTGGTAGTTGTAGTTGGTAGTTGTAGTTGGTAGTTGTAGTTGGTAGTTGTAGTTGGTAGTTGTGCTTGGTAGTTGTAGTTGGTAGTTGTAGTTGGTAGTTCCATTTGTAGTTGTAGTTGTAGTTGTAGTTGAAGTTGTAGTTGTTGTTGTAGTTGTAGTTGTAGTTGTAGTTGTAGTTGTAGTTGTAGTTGTAGTTGTAGTTGTAGTTGTAGTTGTAGTTGTAGTTGTAGTTGTAGTTGTAGTTGGTAGTTGCAGTTGGTAGTTGTAGGTGGTAGTTGTAGTTGGTAGTTGTAGTTGGTAGTTGTAGTTGGTGGTTGTAGTTGGTAGTTGTAGTTGGTAGTTGTAGTTGGTAGTTGTAGTTGGTAGTTGTAGTTGGTAGTTGTAGTTGGTAGTTGTAGTTGGTAGTTGTAGTTGGTAGTTGTAGTTGGTAGTTGTAGTTGGTAGTTGTAGTTGGTAGTTGTAGTTGGTAGTTGTAGTTGGTAGTTGTAGTTGGTAGTTGTAGTTGGTAGTTGCAGTTGGTAGCTGTAGTTCGTAGTTGTAGTTGGTAGTTGTAGTTGGTAGTTGTAGTTGGTAGTTGTAGTTGGTAGTTGTAGTTGGTAGTTGCAGTTGGTAGTTGCAGTTGGTAGTTGCAGTTGGTAGTTGCAGTTGGTAGTTGCAGTTGGTAGTTGTAGTTGGTAGTTGTAGATGGTAGTTGTAGTTGGTAGTTGTAGTTGGTAGTTGTAGCTGGCAGTTGTAGCTGGCAGTTGTAGCTGGCTGTTGTAGCTGGCAGTTGTAGCTGGCAGTTGTAGCTGGCAGTTGTAGCTGGTAGTTGTAGTTGGTAGTTGTAGTTGGTAGTTGTAGTTGTAGTTGTTGTAGTTGTAGTTGTAGATGTAGTTGTAGTTGTAGTTGGTAGTTGTAGTTGGTAGTTGTAGTTGGTAGTTGTAGTTGGTAGTTGTAGTTGTTAGTTGTAGTTGGTAGTTGTAGTTGGTAGTTGTAGTTGGTAGTTGTAGTTGGTAGTTGTAGCTGGTAGTTGTAGTTGGTAGTTGTAGTTGGTAGTTGCAGTTGGTAGTTGTAGTTGGTAGTTGTAGTTGGTAGTTGTAGTTGGTAGTTGTAGTTGGTAGTTGTAGCTGGTAGTTGTAGTTGGTAGTTGTAGTTGTAGTTGTAGTTGGTAGTTGTAGTTGGTAGTTGTAGTTGGTAGTTGTAGTTGGTAGTTGTAGTTGGTAGTTGTAGTTGGTAGTTGTAGTTGGTAGTTGTAGTTGGCAGTTGTAGATGGTAGTTGTAGTTAGTAGTTGTAGTTGGTAGTTGTACTTGGTAGTTGTAGTTGGTAGTTGTAGTTGGTAGTTGTAGTTGGTAGTTGTAGTTGGTAGTTGTAGTTGGTAGTTGCAGTTGGTAGCTGTAGTTCGTAGTTGTAGTTGGTAGTTGTAGTTGGTAGTTGTAGTTGGTAGTTGTAGTTGGTAGTTGTAGTTGGTAGTTGCAGTTGGTAGTTGCAGTTGGTAGTTGCAGTTGGTAGTTGCAGTTGGTAGTTGCAGTTGGTAGTTGTAGTTGGTAGTTGTAGATGGTAGTTGTAGTTGGTAGTTGTAGTTGGTAGTTGTAGCTGGCAGTTGTAGCTGGCAGTTGTAGCTGGCTGTTGTAGCTGGCAGTTGTAGCTGGCAGTTGTAGCTGGCAGTTGTAGCTGGTAGTTGTAGTTGGTAGTTGTAGTTGGTAGTTGTAGTTGTAGTTGTTGTAGTTGTAGTTGTAGATGTAGTTGTAGTTGTAGTTGGTAGTTGTAGTTGGTAGTTGTAGTTGGTAGTTGTAGTTGGTAGTTGTAGTTGGTAGTTGTAGTTGGTAGTTGTAGTTGGTAGTTGTAGTTGGTAGTTGTAGCTGGTAGTTGTAGCTGGTAGTTGTAGTTGGTAGTTGCAGTTGGTAGTTGTAGTTGGTAGTTGTAGTTGGTAGTTGTAGTTGGTAGTTGTAGTTGGTAGTTGTAGTTGGTAGTTGTAGTTGGTAGTTGTAGTTGGCAGTTGTAGTTGGTAGTTGCAGTTGGTAGCTGTAGTTGGTAGTTGTAGTTGGTAGTTGTAGTTGGTAGTTGTAGTTGGTAGTTGCAGGTGGTAGTTGCAGTTGGTAGTTGTAGTTGGTAGTTGTAGTTGGTAGTTGTAGTTGGCAGTTGTAGCTGGTAGTTGTAGTTGGTAGTTGTAGTTGGTAGTTGTAGTTGTAGTTGTTGTAGTTGTAGTTGTAGATGTAGTTGTAGTTGTAGTTGGTAGTTGTAGTTGGTAGTTGTAGTTGGTAGTTGTAGTTGGTAGTTGTAGTTGGTAGTTGTAGTTGGTAGTTGTAGTTGGTAGTTGTAGGTGGTAGTTGTAGTTGGTAGTTGTAGTTGGTAGTTGTAGATGGTAGTTGTAGTTGGTAGTTGCAGTTGGTAGTTGTAGTTGGTAGTTGTAGTTGGTAGTTGTAGTTGGTAGTTGTAGTTTGTAGTTGCAGTTGGTAGTTGTAGTTGGTAGTTGCAGTTGGTAGTTGCAGTTGGTAGTTGCAGTTGGTAGTTGCAGTTGGTACTTGCAGTTGGTAGTTGCAGTTGGTAGTTGCAGTTGGTAGTTGCAGTTGGTAGTTGCAGTTGGTAGTTGTAGTTGGTAGTTGTAGATGGTAGTTGTAGTTGGTAGTTGTAGTTGGTAGTTGTAGCTGGCAGTTGTAGCTGGCAGTTGTAGCTGGCTGTTGTAGCTGGCAGTTGTAGCTGGCAGTTGTAGCTGGCAGTTGTAGCTGGCAGTTGTAGCTCGTAGTTGTAGTTGGTAGTTGTAGTTGGTAGTTGTAGTTGCTGGTTGTAGTTTGTAGTTGTAGTTGGTAGTTGTAGTTGGTAGTTGTAGTTGGTAGATGTATTTGGTAGTTGTAGTTGGTCGTTGGAGTTGGTAGTTGCAGTTGGTAGTCGCAGTTGGTAGTTGCAGTTGGTAGTTGCAGGTGGTAGTTGCAGTTGGTAGTTGTAGTTGGTAGTTGTAGTTGGTAGTTGTAGTTGGTAGTTGTAGTTGGTAGTTGTAGTTGGTAGTTGTAGCTGGTAGTTGTAGTTGGTAGTTGTAGTTGGTAGTTGTAGTTGTAGTTGTAGTTGTAGTTGTTGTTGTAGTTGTAGTTGTAGTTGTAGTTGTAGTTGTAGTTGTAGTTGTAGTTGTAGTTGTAGTTGTAGTTGTAGTTGTAGTTGTAGTTGTAGTTGTAGTTGTAGTTGTAGTTGTAGTTGTAGTTGTAGTTGTAGTTGTAGTTGTAGTTGTAGTTGTAGTTGTAGTTGTAGTTGTTGTTGTTGCTGTTGTTGTTGTTGTAGTTGTTGTTGTGGTTGTAGTTGTTGGTGTGTCGTTGTCGTTGTCGTTGTCGTTGTTGTTGTCGTTGTTGTCGTTGTTGTCGTTGTTGTCGTTGCTGTCGTTGTTGTCGTTGTTGTCGTTGCTGTCGTTGCTGTCGTTGCTTTCGTTGCTGTCGTTGCTGTCGTTGTTGTCGTTGTTGTCGTTGTTGCCGTTGTTGCCGTGGTTGTCGTTGTTGTCGTTGTTGTCGTTGTTGTCGTTGTTGTCGTTGTTGTCGTTGTTGTCGTTGTTGTCGTTGTTGTTATTGTAGTTGTTCTCGTTGTTGTCGTCGTTGTCGTCGTTGTCGTCGTTGTCGTCGTTGTTCTCGTTGTTGTTGTTGTTGTCGTTGTTGTCGTTGTTGTTGTTGTTGCTGTTGTTGTTGTAGTTGTAGTTGTTGTTGTAGTTGTTGTTGTTGTTGTAGTTGTAGTTGTAGTTGTAGTTGTAGTTGTAGTTGTAGTTGTAGTTGTTGTTGTTGTTGTAGTTGTAGTTGTAGTAGTAGTTGTAGTTGTAGGTGTAGTTGTAGTTGTAGTTGTAGTTGTAGTTGTTGTTGTAGTTGTTGTTGTAGTTGCAGTTGTAGTTGTAGTTGTAGTTGTAGTTGTAGTTGTAGTCGTAGTTGTAGTTGTAGTTGTAGATGTAGTTGTAGTTGGTAGTTGTAGTTGGTAGTTGTAGTTGGTAGTTGGTAGTTGTAGTTGTAGTTGTAGTTGGTAGTTGTAGTTAGTAGTTGTAGTTGGTAGTTGTAGTTGGTAGTTGTAGTTGGTAGTTGTAGTTGGTAGTTGTAGTTGGTAGTTGTAGTTGTAGTTGTAGTTGTAGTTGATAGCTGTAGTTGGTAGTTGTAGTTGGTAGTCGTAGTTGATAGTTGTAGTTGGTAGTTGTAGTTGGTAGTGGTAGTTCGTAGTTGTAGTTGGTAGTTGTTGTTGGTAGTTGTAGTTGGTAGTTGTAGTTGGTTGTTGTAGTTGGTAGTTGTAGTTGGTAGTTGTAGTTGGTAGTTGTAGTTGGTAGTTGTAGTTTGTAGTTGTAGTTGGTAGATGTAGATGGTAGTTGTAGTTGGTAGTTGTAGTTGGTAGTTGTAGTTGGTAGTTGTAGTTGGTAGTTGTAGTTGTTAGTTGTAGTTGGTAGTTGTAGCTGGTAGTTGTAGTTGGTAGTTGTAGTTGGTAGTTGTAGTTGTAGCTGTAGTTGATAGTTGTAGTTGGTAGTTGTAGTTGGTAGTTGTAGTTGGTAGTTGTAGTTGGTAGTTGTAGTTGGTAGTTGTAGTTGGTAGTTGTAGTTGTAGATGTAGTTGGTAGTTGTAGTTGGTAGTTGTAATTGGTAGTTGGAGTTGGTAGTTGCAGTTGGTAGTTGCAGTTAGTAGTTGCAGTTGGTAGTTGTAGTTGGTAGTTGGTAGTTGTAGTTGGTAGTTGTAGTTGGTAGTTGTAGTTGGTAGTTGTAGTTTGTAGTTGTAGTTGGTAGTTGTAGTTGGTAGTTGTAGTTGGTAGTTGTAGTTGGTAGATGTATTTGGTAGTTGTAGTTGGTCGTTGGAGTTGGTAGTTGCAGTTGGTAGTCGCAGTTGGTAGTTGCAGTTGGTAGTTGCAGGTGGTAGTTGCAGTTGGTAGTTGTAGTTGGTAGTTGTAGTTGGTAGTTGTAGTTGGTAGTTGTAGTTGGTAGTTGTAGTTGGTAGTTGTAGTTGGTAGTTGTAGTCGGTAGTTGTAGTTGTAGTTGGTAGTTGTAGTCGGTAGTTGTAGTTGTAGTTGTAGTTGTAGTTGTTGTTGTAGTTGTAGTTGTAGTTGTAGTTGTAGTTGTAGTTGTTGTTGTTGCTATTGTTGTTGTTGTAGTTGTTATTGTTGTAGTTGTTGTTGTGGTTGTAGTTGTTGGTGTGTCGTTGTCGTTGTCGTTGTCGCTGTTGTTGTCGTTGTTGTCGTTGTTGTCGTTGTTGTCGTTGCTGTGGTTGTTGTCGTTGTTGTCGTTGCTGTCGTTGCTGTCGTTGCTTTCGTTGCTGTCGTTGCTGTCGTTGTTGTCGTTGTTGTCGTTGTTGCCGTTGTTGCCGTGTTTGTCGTTGTTGTCGTTGTTGTCGTTGTTGTCGTTGTTGTCGTTGTTGTCGTTGTTGTCGTTGTTGTCGTTGTTGTTATTGTAGTTGTTCTCGTTGTTGTCGTCGTTGTCGTCGTTGTCGTCGTTGTCGTCGTTGTTCTCGTTGTTGTTGTTGTTGTCGTTGTTGTCGTTGTTGTTGTTGTTGCTGTTGTTGTTGTAGTTGTAGTTGTTGTTGTAGTTGTTGTTGTTGTTGTAGTTGTAGTTGTAGTTGTAGTTGTAGTTGTAGTTGTAGTTGTTGTTGTTGTTGTAGTTGTAGTTGTAGTAGTAGTTGTAGTTGTAGGTGTAGTTGTAGTTGTAGTTGTAGTTGTAGTTGTTGTTGTAGTTGTTGTTGTAGTTGTAGTTGTAGTTGTAGTTGCAGTTGTAGTTGTAGTTGTATTTGTAGTTGTAGTCGTAGTTGTAGTTGTAGTTGTAGTTGTAGATGTAGTTGTAGTTGGTAGTTGTAGTTGGTAGTTGTAGTTGGTAGTTGTAGTTGGTAGTTGTAGTTGGTAGTTGTAGTTGGTAGTTGTAGTTGGTAGTTGTAGTTGGTAGTTGTAGTTGGTAGTTGTAGTTGGTAGTTGCAGTTGGTAGCTGTAGTTGGTAGTTGTAGTTGGTAGTTGTAGTTGGTAGTTGTAGTTGGTAGTTGTAGTTGTAGTTGTTGTTCTAGTTGTAGTTGTAGTTGTAGTTGTAGTTGTAGTTGTAGTTGTAGTTGTAGTTTGTAGTTGTAGTTGGTAGTTGTAGTTGGTTTGTTGTAGTTGGTAGTTGCAGTTGGTAGTTGCAGTTGGTAGTTGCAGTTGGTAGTTGTAGTTGGTAGTTGTAGTTGGTAGTTGTAGATGGTAGTTGTAGTTGGTAGTTGCAGTTGGTAGTTGTAGTTGGTAGTTGTAGTTGGTAGTTGTAGTTGGTAGTTGTAGTTTGTAGTTGCAGTTGGTAGTTGTAGTTGGTAGTTGCAGTTGGTAGTTGCAGTTGGTAGTTGCAGTTGGTACTTGCAGTTGGTAGTTGTAGTTGGTAGTTGTAGTTGGTAGTTGTAGTTGGTAGTTGTAGTTGGTAGTTGTAGTTGGTAGTTGAAGTTGGTAGTTGTAGCTGGCTGTTGTAGCTGGCAGTTGTAGCTGGCAGTTGTAGCTGGCAGTTGTAGCTTGCAGTTGTAGCTGGCAGTTGTAGCTGGCAGTTGTAACTGGCATTTGTAGCTGGCAGTTGTAGCTGGCAGTTGTAGCTGGCTGTTGTAGCTGGCAGTTGTAGCTGGCAGTTGTAGCTGGCAGTTGTAGCTGGCAGTTGTAGCTCGTAGTTGTAGTTGGTGGTTGTAGTTGGTAGTTGTAGTTGCTGGTTGTAGTTTGTAGTTGTAGTTGGTAGTTGTAGTTGGTAGTTGTAGTTGGTAGATGTATTTGGTAGTTGTAGTTGGTCGTTGGAGTTGGTAGTTGCAGTTGGTAGTCGCAGTTGGTAGTTGCAGTTGGTAGTTGCAGGTGGTAGTTGCAGTTGGTAGTTGTAGTTGGTAGTTGTAGTTGGTAGTTGTAGTTGGTAGTTGTAGTTGGTAGTTGTAGTTGGTAGTTGTAGCTGGTGGTTGTAGTTGGTAGTTGTAGTTGGTAGTTGTAGTTGTAGTTGTAGTTGTAGTTGTTGTTGTAGTTGTAGTTGTAGTTGTAGTTGTAGTTGTAGTTGTAGTTGTAGTTGTAGTTGTAGTTGTAGTTGTAGTTGTAGTTGTAGTTGTAGTTGTAGTTGTAGTTGTAGTTGTAGTTGTAGTTGTAGTTGTAGTTGTAGTTTGTAGTTGTAGTTGGTAGTTGTAGTTGGTTTGTTGTAGTTGGTAGTTGCAGTTGGTAGTTGCAGTTGGTACTTGCAGTTGGTAGTTGTAGTTGGTAGTTGTAGTTGGTAGTTGTAGTTGGTAGTTGTAGTTGGTAGTTGTAGTTGGTAGTTGTAGTTGGTAGTTGTAGTTGGTAGTTGTAGTTGGTAGTTGTAGTTGGTAGTTGTAGTTGGTAGTTGTAGTTGGTAGTTGTAGTTGTAGTTGTAGTTGGTAGTTGTAGTTGGTAGTTGTAGTTGGTAGTTGTAGTTGGTAGTTGTAGTTGGTAATTGTAGTTGGTAGTTGTAGTTGGTAGTTGTAGTTGGTAGTTGTAGTTGGTAGTTGTAGTTGGTAGTTGCAGTTGGTAGTTGTAGGTGGTAGTTGTAGTTGGTAGTTGTAGTTGGTAGTTGTAGTTGGTAGTTGTAGTTGGTAGTTGTAGTTGGTAGTTGTAATTGGTAGTTGTAGTTGTAGTTGTAGTTGGTAGTTGTAGTTGGTAGTTGTAGTTGGTAGTTGGAGTTGGTAGTTGCAGTTGGTAGTTGCAGTTGGTAGTTGCAGTTGGTAGTTGCAGTTGGTAGTTGCAGTTGGTAGCTGTAGTTGGTAGTTGTACTTGGTAGTTGTAGTTGGTAGTTGTAGCTGGTAGTTGTAGTTGGTAGTTGCAGTTGGTAGTTGCAGTTGGTAGTTGTAGTTGGTAGTTGTAGTTGGTAGTTGTAGTTGGTAGTTGTAGTTGGTAGTTGTAGTTGGT
The DNA here is from genome assembly GCA_944738655.2 of Andrena hattorfiana. Lineage (NCBI taxonomy): Eukaryota > Metazoa > Arthropoda > Insecta > Hymenoptera > Andrenidae > Andrena > Andrena hattorfiana. The sequence continues at coordinate 48,246,191 of OX122890.1, read as the reverse complement.
AGTTGTAGTTGGTAGTTGTAGTTGGTAGTTGTAGTTGGTAGTTGTAGTTGGTAGTTGTAGTTGGTAGTTGTAGTTGGTAGTTGTAGTTGGTAGTTGTAGTTGGTAGTTGTAGTTGGTAGTTGTAGTTGGTAGTTGTAGTTGTAGTTGTAGTTGGTAGTTGTAGTTGGTAGTTGTAGTTGGTAGTTGGAGTTGGTAGTTGCAGTTGGTAGTTGCAGTTGGTAGTTGCAGTTGGTAGTTGCAGTTGGTAGTTGCTGTTGGTGGTTGCAGTTGGTAGTTGCAGTTGGTAGTTGCAGTTGGTAGTTGCAGTTGGTAGTTGCAGTTGGTAGTTGCAGTTGGTAGTTGCAGTTGGTAGTTGTAGTTGGTAGTTGTACTTGGTAGTTGTAGTTGGTAGTTGTAGTTGGTAGTTGTAGTTGGTAGTTGTAGTTGGTAGTTGTAGTTGGTAGTTGTAGTTGGTAGTTGTAGTTGGTAGTTGTAGTTCGTAGTTGTAGCTGGTAGTTGTAGTTGGTAGTTGTAGTTGGTAGTTGCAGTTGGTAGTTGCAGTTGGTAGTTGTAGTTGGTAGTTGTAGTTGGTAGTTGTAGTTGGTAGTTGTAGTTGGTAGTTGTAGTTGGTAGTTGTAGTTGGTAGTTGTAGTTGGTAGTTGCAGTTGGTAGCTGTAGTTGGTAGTTGTAGTTGGTAGTTGTAGTTGGTAGTTGTAGTTGGTAGTTGTAGTTGTAGTTGTTGTTGTAGTTGTAGTTGTAGTTGTAGTTGTAGTTGTAGTTGTAGTTGTAGTTGTAGTTGTAGTTGTATTTGTAGTTTGTAGTTGTAGTTGGCAGTTGTAGTTGGTTTGTTGTAGTTGGTAGTTGTAGTTGGTAGTTGTAGTTGGTAGTTGTAGTTGGTTTGTTGTAGTTGGTAGTTGCAGTTGGTAGTTGCAGTTGGTAGTTGCAGTTGGTAGTTGTAGTTGGTAGTTGTAGTTGGTAGTTGTAGATGGTAGTTGTAGTTGGTAGTTGCAGTTGGTAGTTGTAGTTGGTAGTTGTAGTTGGTAGTTGTAGTTGGTAGTTGTAGTTTGTAGTTGTAGTTGGTAGTTGTAGTTGGTAGATGTATTTGGTAGTTGTAGTTGGTCGTTGGAGTTGGTAGTTGCAGTTGGTAGATGCAGTTGGTAGTTGTAGTTGTTGTTGTAGGTGGTAGTTGTAGTTGTAGTTGTAGTTGTAGTTGTAGTTGTAGTTGTAGTTGTAGTTGGTAGTTGTAGTTGGTAGTTGCAGTTGGTAGCTGCAGTTGGTAGTTGCAGTTGGTAGTTGTAGGTGGTAGTTGTAGTTGTAGTTGTAGTTGTAGTTGGTAGTTGTAGTTGGTAGTTGTAGTTGGTAGTTGTAGTTGGTAGTTGTAGTTGGTAGTTGTAGTTGGTTTGTTGTAGTTGGTAGTTGTAGTTGGTAGCTGTAGTTTGTAGTTGTAGTTGGTAGTTGCAGTTGCTAGCTGTAGTTGGTAGTTGTAGTTGGTAGTTGTAGTTGGTAGTTGTAGTTGTAGTTGTTGTTGTAGTTGTAGTTGTAGTTGTAGTTGTAGTTGTAGTTGTAGTTGTAGTTGTAGTTGTAGTTTGTAGTTGTAGTTGGTAGTTGTAGTTGGTTTGTTGTAGTTGGTAGTTGTAGTTGGTAGTTGTAGTTGGTAGTTGTAGTTGGTAGTTGTAGTTGGTAGTTGTAGTTGGTAGTTGCAGTTGGTAGTTGCAGTTGGTAGTTGCAGTTGGTAGTTGTAATTGTAGTTGTTGTTGTAGTTGTAGTTGTAGTTGTAGTTGTAGTTGTAGTTGTAGTTGGTAGTTGTAGTTGGTAGTTGTAGTTGGTAGTTGTAGTTGGTAGCTGTAGTTGGTAGTTGTAGTTGGTAGTTGTACTTGGTAGGTGTAGTTGGTAGTTGTAGTTGGTAGTTGTAGTTGGTAGTTGTAGTTGGTAGTTGCAGTTGGTAGTTGCAGTTGGTAGTTGCAGTTGGTAGTTGTAGTTGGTAGTTGCAGTTGGTAGTTGCAGTTGGTAGCTGTAGTTTGTAGTTGTAGTTGGTAGTTGTAGTTGGTAGTTGTAGTTGGTAGTTGTAGTTGGTAGTTGTAGTTGTTAGTTGTAGTTGGTAGTTGTAGTTGGTAGTTGTAGTTGGTAGTTGTAGTTGGTAGTTGTAGCTGGTAGTTGTAGTTGGTAGTTGTAGTTGGTAGTTGCAGTTGGTAGTTGTAGTTGGTAGTTGTAGTTGGTAGTTGTAGTTGGTAGTTGTAGTTGGTAGTTGTAGCTGGTAGTTGTAGTTGGTAGTTGTAGTTGTAGTTGTAGTTGGTAGTTGTAGTTGGTAGTTGTAGTTGGTAGTTGTAGTTGGTAGTTGTAGTTGGTAGTTGTAGTTGGTAGTTGTAGTTGGTAGTTGTAGTTGGTAGTTGTAGTTGGTAGTTGTAGTTTGTAGTTGTAGTTGGTAGTTGTAGTTGGTAGTTGTAGTTGGTAGTTGTAGTTGGTAGATGTATTTGGTAGTTGTAGTTGGTCGTTGGAGTTGGTAGTTGCAGTTGGTAGTCGCAGTTGGTAGTTGCAGTTGGTAGTTGCAGGTGGTAGTTGCAGTTGGTAGTTGCAGTTGCTAGCTGTAGTTGGTAGTTGTAGTTGGTAGTTGTAGTTGGTAGTTGTAGTTGTAGTTGTTGTTGTAGTTGTAGTTGTAGTTGTAGTTGTAGTTGTAGTTGTAGTTGTAGTTGTAGTTGTAGTTTGTAGTTGTAGTTGGTAGTTGTAGTTGGTTTGTTGTAGTTGGTAGTTGTAGTTGGTAGTTGTAGTTGGTAGTTGTAGTTGGTAGTTGTAGTTGGTAGTTGTAGTTGGTAGTTGCAGTTGGTAGTTGCAGTTGGTAGTTGCAGTTGGTAGTTGTAATTGTATTTGTAGTTGTATTTGTAGTTGTAGTTGTAGTTGTAGTTGTAGTTGTAGTTGTAGTTGTAGTTGGTAGTTGTAGTTGGTAGTTGTAGTTGGTAGTTGTAGTTGGTAGATGTAGTTGGTAGTTGTAGTTGGTAGTTGTACTTGGTAGGTGTAGTTGGTAGTTGTAGTTGGTAGTTGCAGTTGGTAGTTGTAGTTGGTAGTTGTAGTTGGTAGTTGTAGTTGGTAGTTGTAGTTGGTAGTTGTAGCTGGAAGTTGTAGTTGGTAGTTGTAGTTGTAGTTGTAGTTGGTAGTTGTAGTTGGTAGTTGTAGTTGGTAGTTGTAGTTGGTAGTTGTAGTTGGTAGTTGTAGTTGGTAGTTGTGCTTGGTAGTTGTAGTTGGTAGTTGTAGTTGGTAGTTCCATTTGTAGTTGTAGTTGTAGTTGTAGTTGAAGTTGTAGTTGTTGTTGTAGTTGTAGTTGTAGTTGTAGTTGTAGTTGTAGTTGTAGTTGTAGTTGTAGTTGTAGTTGTAGTTGTAGTTGTAGTTGTAGTTGTAGTTGTAGTTGTAGTTGGTAGTTGCAGTTGGTAGTTGTAGGTGGTAGTTGTAGTTGGTAGTTGTAGTTGGTAGTTGTAGTTGGTGGTTGTAGTTGGTAGTTGTAGTTGGTAGTTGTAGTTGGTAGTTGTAGTTGGTAGTTGTAGTTGGTAGTTGTAGTTGGTAGTTGTAGTTGGTAGTTGTAGTTGGTAGTTGTAGTTGGTAGTTGTAGTTGGTAGTTGTAGTTGGTAGTTGTAGTTGGTAGTTGTAGTTGGTAGTTGTAGTTGTAGTTGTAGTTGGTAGTTGTAGTTGGTAGTTGTAGTTGGTAGTTGGAGTTGGTAGTTGCAGTTGGTAGTTGCAGTTGGTAGTTGCAGTTGGTAGTTGCAGTTGGTAGTTGCAGTTGGTAGTTGCTGTTGGTGGTTGCAGTTGGTAGTTGCAGTTGGTAGTTGCAGTTGGTAGTTGCAGTTGGTAGTTGCAGTTGGTAGTTGCAGTTGGTAGTTGTAGTTGGTAGTTGTACTTGGTAGTTGTAGTTGGTAGTTGTAGTTGGTAGTTGTAGTTGGTAGTTGTAGTTGGTAGTTGTAGTTGGTAGTTGTAGTTGGTAGTTGTAGTTGGTAGTTGTAGTTGGTAGTTGTAGTTCGTAGTTGTAGCTGGTAGTTGTAGTTGGTAGTTGTAGTTGGTAGTTGCAGTTGGTAGTTGTAGTTGGTAGTTGTAGTTGGTAGTTGTAGTTGGTAGTTGTAGTTGGTAGTTGTAGTTGGTAGTTGTAGTTGGTAGTTGTAGTTGGTAGTTGCAGTTGGTAGCTGTAGTTGGTAGTTGTAGTTGGTAGTTGTAGTTGGTAGTTGTAGTTGGTAGTTGTAGTTGTAGTTGTTGTTGTAGTTGTAGTTGTAGTTGTAGTTGTAGTTGTAGTTGTAGTTGTAGTTGTATTTGTAGTTTGTAGTTGTAGTTGGCAGTTGTAGTTGGTTTGTTGTAGTTGGTAGTTGTAGTTGGTAGTTGTAGTTGGTAGTTGTAGTTGGTAGTTGTAGTTGGTAGTTGTAGTTGGTTTGTTGTAGTTGGTAGTTGCAGTTGGTAGTTGCAGTTGGTAGTTGCAGTTGGTAGTTGTAGTTGGTAGTTGTAGTTGGTAGTTGTAGATGGTAGTTGTAGTTGGTAGTTGTAGTTGGTAGTTGTAGTTGGTAGTTGTAGATGGTAGTTGTAGTTGGTAGTTGCAGTTGGTAGTTGTAGTTGGTAGTTGTAGTTGGTAGTTGTAGTTGGTAGTTGTAGTTTGTAGTTGCAGTTGGTAGTTGTAGTTGGTAGTTGCAGTTGGTAGTTGCAGTTGGTAGTTGCAGTTGGTAGTTGCAGTTGGTACTTGCAGTTGGTAGTTGCAGTTGGTAGTTGCAGTTGGTAGTTGCAGTTGGTAGTTGCAGTTGGTAGTTGTAGTTGGTAGTTGTAGATGGTAGTTGTAGTTGGTAGTTGTAGTTGGTAGTTGTAGCTGGCAGTTGTAGCTGGCAGTTGTAGCTGGCTGTTGTAGCTGGCAGTTGTAGCTGGCAGTTGTAGCTGGCAGTTGTAGCTGGCAGTTGTAGCTCGTAGTTGTAGTTGGTAGTTGTAGTTGGTAGTTGTAGTTGCTGGTTGTAGTTTGTAGTTGTAGTTGGTAGTTGTAGTTGGTAGTTGTAGTTGGTAGATGTATTTGGTAGTTGTAGTTGGTCGTTGGAGTTGGTAGTTGCAGTTGGTAGTCGCAGTTGGTAGTTGCAGTTGGTAGTTGCAGGTGGTAGTTGCAGTTGGTAGTTGTAGTTGGTAGTTGTAGTTGGTAGTTGTAGTTGGTAGTTGTAGTTGGTAGTTGTAGTTGGTAGTTGTAGCTGGTAGTTGTAGTTGGTAGTTGTAGTTGGTAGTTGTAGTTGTAGTTGTAGTTGTAGTTGTTGTTGTAGTTGTAGTTGTAGTTGTAGTTGTAGTTGTAGTTGTAGTTGTAGTTGTAGTTGTAGTTGTAGTTGTAGTTGTAGTTGTAGTTGTAGTTGTAGTTGTAGTTGTAGTTGTAGTTGTAGTTGTAGTTGTAGTTGTAGTTGTAGTTGTAGTTGTAGTTGTAGTTGTTGTTGTTGCTGTTGTTGTTGTTGTAGTTGTTGTTGTGGTTGTAGTTGTTGGTGTGTCGTTGTCGTTGTCGTTGTCGTTGTTGTTGTCGTTGTTGTCGTTGTTGTCGTTGTTGTCGTTGCTGTCGTTGTTGTCGTTGTTGTCGTTGCTGTCGTTGCTGTCGTTGCTTTCGTTGCTGTCGTTGCTGTCGTTGTTGTCGTTGTTGTCGTTGTTGCCGTTGTTGCCGTGGTTGTCGTTGTTGTCGTTGTTGTCGTTGTTGTCGTTGTTGTCGTTGTTGTCGTTGTTGTCGTTGTTGTCGTTGTTGTTATTGTAGTTGTTCTCGTTGTTGTCGTCGTTGTCGTCGTTGTCGTCGTTGTCGTCGTTGTTCTCGTTGTTGTTGTTGTTGTCGTTGTTGTCGTTGTTGTTGTTGTTGCTGTTGTTGTTGTAGTTGTAGTTGTTGTTGTAGTTGTTGTTGTTGTTGTAGTTGTAGTTGTAGTTGTAGTTGTAGTTGTAGTTGTAGTTGTAGTTGTTGTTGTTGTTGTAGTTGTAGTTGTAGTAGTAGTTGTAGTTGTAGGTGTAGTTGTAGTTGTAGTTGTAGTTGTAGTTGTTGTTGTAGTTGTTGTTGTAGTTGCAGTTGTAGTTGTAGTTGTAGTTGTAGTTGTAGTTGTAGTCGTAGTTGTAGTTGTAGTTGTAGATGTAGTTGTAGTTGGTAGTTGTAGTTGGTAGTTGTAGTTGGTAGTTGGTAGTTGTAGTTGTAGTTGTAGTTGGTAGTTGTAGTTAGTAGTTGTAGTTGGTAGTTGTAGTTGGTAGTTGTAGTTGGTAGTTGTAGTTGGTAGTTGTAGTTGGTAGTTGTAGTTGTAGTTGGTAGTTGGAGTTGGTAGTTGCAGTTGGTAGTTGCAGTTGGTAGTTGCAGTTGGTAGTTGCAGTTGGTAGTTGCAGTTGGTAGTTGCTGTTGGTGGTTGCAGTTGGTAGTTGCAGTTGGTAGTTGCAGTTGGTAGTTGCAGTTGGTAGTTGCAGTTGGTAGTTGCAGTTGGTAGTTGTAGTTGGTAGTTGTACTTGGTAGTTGTAGTTGGTAGTTGTAGTTGGTAGTTGTAGTTGGTAGTTGTAGTTGGTAGTTGTAGTTGGTAGTTGTAGTTGGTAGTTGTAGTTGGTAGTTGTAGTTGGTAGTTGTAGTTCGTAGTTGTAGCTGGTAGTTGTAGTTGGTAGTTGTAGTTGGTAGTTGCAGTTGGTAGTTGTAGTTGGTAGTTGTAGTTGGTAGTTGTAGTTGGTAGTTGTAGTTGGTAGTTGTAGTTGGTAGTTGTAGTTGGTAGTTGTAGTTGGTAGTTGCAGTTGGTAGCTGTAGTTGGTAGTTGTAGTTGGTAGTTGTAGTTGGTAGTTGTAGTTGGTAGTTGTAGTTGTAGTTGTTGTTGTAGTTGTAGTTGTAGTTGTAGTTGTAGTTGTAGTTGTAGTTGTAGTTGTATTTGTAGTTTGTAGTTGTAGTTGGCAGTTGTAGTTGGTTTGTTGTAGTTGGTAGTTGTAGTTGGTAGTTGTAGTTGGTAGTTGTAGTTGGTAGTTGTAGTTGGTAGTTGTAGTTGGTTTGTTGTAGTTGGTAGTTGCAGTTGGTAGTTGCAGTTGGTAGTTGCAGTTGGTAGTTGTAGTTGGTAGTTGTAGTTGGTAGTTGTAGATGGTAGTTGTAGTTGGTAGTTGCAGTTGGTAGTTGTAGTTGGTAGTTGTAGTTGGTAGTTGTAGTTGGTAGTTGTAGTTTGTAGTTGTAGTTGGTAGTTGTAGTTGGTAGATGTATTTGGTAGTTGTAGTTGGTCGTTGGAGTTGGTAGTTGCAGTTGGTAGTTGCAGTTGGTAGTTGTAGTTGTTGTTGTAGGTGGTAGTTGTAGTTGTAGTTGTAGTTGTAGTTGTAGTTGTAGTTGTAGTTGTAGTTGGTAGTTGTAGTTGGTAGTTGCAGTTGGTAGCTGCAGTTGGTAGTTGCAGTTGGTAGTTGTAGGTGGTAGTTGTAGTTGTAGTTGTAGTTGTAGTTGGTAGTTGTAGTTGGTAGTTGTAGTTGGTAGTTGTAGTTGGTAGTTGTAGTTGGTAGTTGTAGTTGGTTTGTTGTAGTTGGTAGTTGTAGTTGGTAGTTGTAGTTTGTAGTTGTAGTTGGTAGTTGCAGTTGCTAGCTGTAGTTGGTAGTTGTAGTTGGTAGTTGTAGTTGGTAGTTGTAGTTGTAGTTGTTGTTGTAGTTGTAGTTGTAGTTGTAGTTGTAGTTGTAGTTGTAGTTGTAGTTGTAGTTGTAGTTTGTAGTTGTAGTTGGTAGTTGTAGTTGGTTTGTTGTAGTTGGTAGTTGTAGTTGGTAGTTGTAGTTGGTAGTTGTAGTTGGTAGTTGTAGTTGGTAGTTGTAGTTGGTAGTTGCAGTTGGTAGTTGCAGTTGGTAGTTGCAGTTGGTAGTTGTAATTGTAGTTGTTGTTGTAGTTGTAGTTGTAGTTGTAGTTGTAGTTGTAGTTGTAGTTGTAGTTGGTAGTTGTAGTTGGTAGTTGTAGTTGGTAGTTGTAGTTGGTAGCTGTAGTTGGTAGTTGTAGTTGGTAGTTGTACTTGGTAGGTGTAGTTGGTAGTTGTAGTTGGTAGTTGTAGTTGGTAGTTGTAGTTGGTAGTTGCAGTTGGTAGTTGCAGTTGGTAGTTGCAGTTGGTAGTTGTAGTTGGTAGTTGCAGTTGGTAGTTGCAGTTGGTAGCTGTAGTTTGTAGTTGTAGTTGGTAGTTGTAGTTGGTAGTTGTAGTTGGTAGTTGTAGTTGGTAGTTGTAGTTGGTAGTTGTAGTTGGTAGTTGTAGTTGGTAGTTGTAGTTGGTAGTTGTAGCTGGTAGTTGTAGTTGGTAGTTGTAGTTGGTAGTTGCAGTTGGTAGTTGTAGTTGGTAGTTGTAGTTGGTAGTTGTAGTTGGTAGTTGTAGTTGGTAGTTGTAGCTGGTAGTTGTAGTTGGTAGTTGTAGTTGTAGTTGTAGTTGGTAGTTGTAGTTGGTAGTTGTAGTTGGTAGTTGTAGTTGGTAGTTGTAGTTGGTAGTTGTAGTTGGTAGTTGTAGTTGGTAGTTGTACTTGGTAGTTGTAGTTGGTAGTTGTAGTTGGTAGTTCCATTTGTAGTTGTAGTTGTAGTTGTAGTTGAAGTTGTAGTTGTTGTTGTAGTTGTAGTTGTAGTTGTAGTTGTAGTTGTAGTTGTAGTTGTAGTTGTAGTTGTAGTTGTAGTTGTAGTTGTAGTTGTAGTTGTAGTTGTAGTTGTTTTTGTTGTTGTTGTTGTTGTAGTTGTTGTTGTTGTAGTTGTTGTTGTTGTAGTTGTTGTTGTTATTGTACTTGCTGTTTTGTCGTTGTCGTTGTTGTCGTTGTTGTCGTTGCAGTCGTTGTTGTCGTTGTTGTCGTTGTTGCCGTTGTTGTCGTTGCTGTCGTTGCTATCGTTGCTGTCGTTGCTGTCGTTGCTGTCGTTGCTGCCGTTGTTGCCGTTGTTGCCGTTGTTGCCGTTTTTGTCGTTGTTGTCGTTGTTGTCGTTGTTGTGGTTGTTGTCGTTGTTGTCGTTGTTTTCGTTGTTTTCGTTGTTGTCGTTGTTGTCGTTGTTGTCGTTGTTGTCGTTGTTGTCGTTGTTGTCGTTGTTGTCGTTGTTATCGTTGTTGTCGTTGTTATCGTTGTTGTCGTTGTTGTCGTTGTTGTCGTTGTTGTCGTTGTTGTCGTTGTCGTTATTGTAGTTGTTGTCGTTGTTGTCGTCGTTGTCGTCGTTGTCGTCGTTGTCGTCGTTGTCGTCGTTGTCGTCGTTGACGTCGTTGTCGTCGTTGTCGTCGTTGTTGTTGTTGTTGTTGTTGTTGTTGTTGTAGTTGTAGTTGTTGTTGTAGTTGTTGTTGTTGTAGTTGTAGTTGTAGTTGTAGTTGTAATTGTTGTAGTTGTTGTTGTAGTTGTAGTTGTTGTTGTAGTTGTAGTTGTAGTGGTAGTTGCAGTTGTAGTTGTAGTTGTAGTTGTAGTTGTAGTTGTTGTTGTAGTTGTTGTTGTAGTTGTTGTTGTAGTTGTAGTTGTAGTTGCAGTTGTAGTTGTAGTTGTATTTGTAGTTGTATTTGTAGTTGTAGTTGTAATTGTAGTTGTAGTTGTAGTTGTAGTTGTAGTTGTAGTTGTATTTGTTGTTGTAGTTGTAGTTGTAGTAGTAGTTGTAGTTGTAGTTGTAGTTGGTAGTTGTAGTTGGTAGTTGTAGTTGGTAGTTGTAGTTGGTAGTTGTAGTTGGTAGGTGCAGTTGGTAGTTGCAGTTGGTAGTTGCAGTTGGTAGTTGCAGTTGGTAGTTACAGTTGGTAGTTGCAGTTGGTAGCTGAAATTGGTAGTTGCAGTTGGTAGTTGCAGTTGGTAGTTGCAGTTGGTAGTTGCAGTTGGTAGCTGAAATTGGTAGTTACAGTTGGTAGTTGCAGTCGGTAGTTGCAGTGGGTAGTTGCAGTTGGTAGTTGCAGTTGGTAGTTGCAGTTGGTAGTTGCAGTTGGTAGTTGCAGTTGGTAGTTGCAGTTGGTAGTTGCAGTTGGTAGCTGTAGTTGGTAGTTGTAGTTGGTAGTTGTAGTTGGTAGTTGTAGTTGGTAGTTGTAGTTGGTAGTTGTAGTTGTAGTTGTTGTTGTAGTTGTAGTTGTAGTTGTAGTTGTAGTTGTAGTTGTAGTTGTAGTTGTAGTTGTATTTGTAGTTTGTAGTTGTAGTTGGTAGTTGTAGTTGGTTTGTTGTAGTTGGTAGTTGTAGTTGGTAGTTGTAGTTGGTAGTTGTAGTTGGTAGTTGTAGTTGGTAGTTGTAGTTGGTTTGTTGTAGTTGGTAGTTGCAGTTGGTAGTTGCAGTTGGTAGTTGCAGTTGGTACTTGTAGTTGGTAGTTGTAGTTGGTAGTTGTAGATGGTAGTTGTAGTTGGTAGTTGCAGTTGGTAGTTGTAGTTGGTAGTTGTAGTTGGTAGTTGTAGTTGGTAGTTGTAGTTTGTAGTTGTAGTTGGTAGTTGTAGTTGGTAGATGTATTTGGTAGTTGTAGTTGGTCGTTGGAGTTGGTAGTTGCAGTTGGTAGTTGCAGTTGGTAGTTGTAGTTGTTGTTGTAGGTTGTAGTTGTAGTTGTAGTTGTAGTTGTAGTTGTAGTTGTAGTTGTAGTTGTAGTTGCAGTTGGTAGTTGTAGTTGGTAGTTGCAGTTGGTAGCTGCAGTTGGTAGTTGCAGTTGGTAGTTGTAGTTGGTAGTTGTAGTTGGTAGTTGGTAGTTGTAGTTGGTAGTTGTAGTTTGTAGTTGTAGTTGGTAGTTGCAGTTGCTAGCTGTAGTTGGTAGTTGTAGTTGGTAGTTGTAGTTGGTAGTTGTAGTTGTAGTTGTTGTTGTAGTTGTAGTTGTAGTTGTAGTTGTAGTTGTAGTTGTAGTTGTAGTTGTAGTTGTAGTTGTAGTTTGTAGTTGTAGTTGGTAGTTGTAGTTGGTTTGTTGTAGTTGGTAGTTGTAGTTGGTAGTTGTAGTTGGTAGTTGTAGTTGGTAGTTGTAGTTGGTAGTTGTAGTTGGTAGTTGCAGTTGGTAGTTGCAGTTGGTAGTTGCAGTTGGTAGTTGTAATTGTATTTGTAGTTGTATTTGTAGTTGTAGTTGTAGTTGTAGTTGTAGTTGTAGTTGTAGTTGTAGTTGTAGTTGGTAGTTGTAGTTGGTAGTTGTAGTTGGTAGTTGTAGTTGGTAGCTGTAGTTGGTAGTTGTAGTTGGTAGTTGTACTTGGTAGGTGTAGTTGGTAGTTGTAGTTGGTAGTTGCAGTTGGTAGTTGTAGTTGGTAGTTGTAGTTGGTAGTTGTAGTTGGTAGTTGTAGTTGGTAGTTGTAGCTGGTAGTTGTAGTTGGTAGTTGTAGTTGTAGTTGTAGTTGGTAGTTGTAGTTGGTAGTTGTAGTTGGTAGTTGTAGTTGGTAGTTGTAGTTGGTAGTTGTAGTTGGTAGTTGTAGTTGGTAGTTCTAGTTGGTAGTTGTACTTGGTAGTTGTAGTTGGTAGTTGTAGTTGGTAGTTCCATTTGTAGTTGTAGTTGTAGTTGTAGTTGAAGTTGTAGTTGTTGTTGTAGTTGTAGTTGTAGTTGTAGTTGTAGTTGTAGTTGTAGTTGTAGTTGTAGTTGTAGTTGTAGTTGTAGTTGTAGTTGTAGTTGTAGTTGTAGTTGTAGTTGTAGTTGTAGTTGTAGTTGTAGTTGTTTTTGTTGTTGTTGTTGTTGTAGTTGTTGTTGTTGTAGTTGTTGTTGTTATTGTACTTGCTGTTGTGTCGTTGTCGTTGTTGTTGTCGTTGTTGTCGTTGCAGTCGTTGTTGTCGTTGTTGTCGTTGTTGCCGTTGTTGTCGTTGCTGTCGTTGCTATCGTTGCTGTCGTTGCTGTCGTTGCTGTCGTTGTTGCCGTTGTTGCCGTTGTTGCCGTTGTTGCCGTTTTTGTCGTTGTTGTCGTTGTTGTCGTTGTTGTGGTTGTTGTCGTTGTTGTCGTTGTTTTCGTTGTTTTCGTTGTTGTCGTTGTTGTCGTTGTTGTCGTTGTTGTCGTTGTTGTCGTTGTTGTCGTTGTTGTCGTTGTTATCGTTGTTGTCGTTGTTATCGTTGTTGTCGTTGTTGTCGTTGTTGTCGTTGTTGTCGTTGTTGTCGTTGTCGTTATTGTAGTTGTTGTCGTTGTTGTCGTCGTTGTCGTCGTTGTCTTCGTTGTCGTCGTTGTCGTCGTTGACGTCGTTGTCGTCGTTGTCGTCGTTGTTGTTGTTGTTGTTGTTGTTGTTGTTGTTGTAGTTGTAGTTGTTGTTGTAGTTGTTGTTGTTGTAGTTGTAGTTGTAGTTGTAGTTGTAGTTGTTGTAGTTGTTGTAGTTGTTGTTGTAGTTGTAGTTGTAGTTGTAGTTGTAGTTGTAGTTGTAGTTGTAGTTGTTGTTGTAGTTGTTGTTGTAGTTGTTGTTGTAGTTGCAGTTGGTAGTTGCAGTTGGTAGCTGAAATTGGTAGTTGCTGTTGGTAGTTGCAGTTGGTAGTTGCAGTTGGTAGTTGCAGTTGGTAGCTGAAATTGGTAGTTGCAGTTGGTAGTTGCAGTTGGTAGTTGCAGTTGGTAGTTGCAGTTGGTAGCTGAAATTGGTAGTTACAGTTGGTAGTTGCAGTCGGTAGTTGCAGTGGGTAGTTGCAGTTGGTAGTTGCAGTTGGTAGTTGCAGTTGGTAGTTGCAGTTGGTAGTTGCAGTTGGTAGTTGCAGTTGGTAGTTGCAGTTGGTAGTTGCAGTTGGTAGTTGCAGTTGGTAGCTGAAGTTGGTAGTTGCAGTTGGTATTTGCATTTGGTAGTTGCAGTTGGTAGCTGAAATTGGTAGTTACAGTTGGTAGTTGCAGTCGGTAGTTGCAGTGGGTAGTTGCAGTTGGTAGTTGCAGTTGGTAGTTGCAGTTGGTAGTTGCAGTTGGTAGTTGCAGTTGGTAGTTGCAGTTGGTAGCTGTAGTTCGTAGTTGTAGTTGGTAGTTGTAGTTGGTAGTTGTAGTTGGTAGTTGTAGTTGGTAGTTGTAGTTGGTAGTTGTAGTTGGTAGTTGTAGTTGGTAGTTGTAGCTGGTAGTTGTAGTTGGTAGTTGTAGTTGGTAGTTGTAGCTGGCAGTTGTAGCTGGCAGTTGTAGCTGGCTGTTGTAGCTGGCAGTTGTAGCTGGCAGTTGTAGCTGGCAGTTGTAGCTGGTAGTTGTAGTTGGTAGTTGTTGTTGGTAGTTGTAGTTGGTAGATGTATTTGGTAGTTGCAGTTGGTCGTTGGAGTTGGTAGTTGCAGTTAGTAGCTGTAGTTCGTAGTTGTAGTTGGTAGTTGTAGTTGGTAGTTGTAGTTGGTAGTTGTAGTTGGTAGTTGTAGTTGGTAGTTGTAGTTGGTAGTTGTAGTTGGTAGTTGTAGCTGGTAGTTGTAGTTGGTAGTTGTAGTTGGTAGTTGCAGTTGGTAGTTGTAGTTGGTAGTTGTAGTTGGCAGTTGTAGATGGTAGTTGTAGTTGGTAGTTGTAGTTGGTAGTTGTACTTGGTAGTTGTAGTTGGTAGTTGTAGTTGGTAGTTGTAGTTGGTAGTTGTAGTTGGTAGTTGTAGTTGGTAGTTGCAGTTGGTAGCTGTAGTTCGTAGTTGTAGTTGGTAGTTGTAGTTGGTAGTTGTAGTTGGTAGTTGTAGTTGGTAGTTGTAGTTGGTAGTTGCAGTTGGTAGTTGCAGTTGGTAGTTGCAGTTGGTAGTTGCAGTTGGTAGTTGCAGTTGGTAGTTGTAGTTGGTAGTTGTAGATGGTAGTTGTAGTTGGTAGTTGTAGTTGGTAGTTGTAGCTGGCAGTTGTAGCTGGCAGTTGTAGCTGGCTGTTGTAGCTGGCAGTTGTAGCTGGCAGTTGTAGCTGGCAGTTGTAGCTGGTAGTTGTAGTTGGTAGTTGTAGTTGGTAGTTGTAGTTGTAGTTGTTGTAGTTGTAGTTGTAGATGTAGTTGTAGTTGTAGTTGGTAGTTGTAGTTGGTAGTTGTAGTTGGTAGTTGTAGTTGGTAGTTGTAGTTGGTAGTTGTAGTTGGTAGTTGTAGTTGGTAGTTGTAGTTGGTAGTTGTAGCTGGTAGTTGTAGCTGGTAGTTGTAGTTGGTAGTTGCAGTTGGTAGTTGTAGTTGGTAGTTGTAGTTGGTAGTTGTAGTTGGTAGTTGTAGTTGGTAGTTGTAGTTGGTAGTTGTAGTTGGTAGTTGTAGTTGGCAGTTGTAGTTGGTAGTTGCAGTTGGTAGCTGTAGTTGGTAGTTGTAGTTGGTAGTTGTAGTTGGTAGTTGTAGTTGGTAGTTGCAGGTGGTAGTTGCATTTGGTAGTTGTAGTTGGTAGTTGTAGTTGGTAGTTGTAGTTGGCAGTTGTAGCTGGTAGTTGTAGTTGGTAGTTGTAGTTGGTAGTTGTAGTTGTAGTTGTTGTAGTTGTAGTTGTAGATGTAGTTGTAGTTGTAGTTGGTAGTTGTAGTTGGTAGTTGTAGTTGGTAGTTGTAGTTGGTAGTTGTAGTTGGTAGTTGTAGTTGGTAGTTGTAGTTGGTAGTTGTAGTTGGTAGTTGTAGTTGGTAGTTGTAGTTGGTAGTTGTAGATGGTAGTTGTAGTTGGTAGTTGCAGTTGGTAGTTGTAGTTGGTAGTTGTAGTTGGTAGTTGTAGTTGGTAGTTGTAGTTTGTAGTTGCAGTTGGTAGTTGTAGTTGGTAGTTGCAGTTGGTAGTTGCAGTTGGTAGTTGCAGTTGGTAGTTGCAGTTGGTACTTGCAGTTGGTAGTTGCAGTTGGTAGTTGCAGTTGGTAGTTGCAGTTGGTAGTTGCAGTTGGTAGTTGTAGTTGGTAGTTGTAGATGGTAGTTGTAGTTGGTAGTTGTAGTTGGTAGTTGTAGCTGGCAGTTGTAGCTGGCAGTTGTAGCTGGCTGTTGTAGCTGGCAGTTGTAGCTGGCAGTTGTAGCTGGCAGTTGTAGCTGGCAGTTGTAGCTCGTAGTTGTAGTTGGTAGTTGTAGTTGGTAGTTGTAGTTGCTGGTTGTAGTTTGTAGTTGTAGTTGGTAGTTGTAGTTGGTAGTTGTAGTTGGTAGATGTATTTGGTAGTTGTAGTTGGTCGTTGGAGTTGGTAGTTGCAGTTGGTAGTCGCAGTTGGTAGTTGCAGTTGGTAGTTGCAGGTGGTAGTTGCAGTTGGTAGTTGTAGTTGGTAGTTGTAGTTGGTAGTTGTAGTTGGTAGTTGTAGTTGGTAGTTGTAGTTGGTAGTTGTAGCTGGTAGTTGTAGTTGGTAGTTGTAGTTGGTAGTTGTAGTTGTAGTTGTAGTTGTAGTTGTTGTTGTAGTTGTAGTTGTAGTTGTAGTTGTAGTTGTAGTTGTAGTTGTAGTTGTAGTTGTAGTTGTAGTTGTAGTTGTAGTTGTAGTTGTAGTTGTAGTTGTAGTTGTAGTTGTAGTTGTAGTTGTAGTTGTAGTTGTAGTTGTAGTTGTAGTTGTAGTTGTAGTTGTTGTTGTTGCTGTTGTTGTTGTTGTAGTTGTTGTTGTGGTTGTAGTTGTTGGTGTGTCGTTGTCGTTGTCGTTGTCGTTGTTGTTGTCGTTGTTGTCGTTGTTGTCGTTGTTGTCGTTGCTGTCGTTGTTGTCGTTGTTGTCGTTGCTGTCGTTGCTGTCGTTGCTTTCGTTGCTGTCGTTGCTGTCGTTGTTGTCGTTGTTGTCGTTGTTGCCGTTGTTGCCGTGGTTGTCGTTGTTGTCGTTGTTGTCGTTGTTGTCGTTGTTGTCGTTGTTGTCGTTGTTGTCGTTGTTGTCGTTGTTGTTATTGTAGTTGTTCTCGTTGTTGTCGTCGTTGTCGTCGTTGTCGTCGTTGTCGTCGTTGTTCTCGTTGTTGTTGTTGTTGTCGTTGTTGTCGTTGTTGTTGTTGTTGCTGTTGTTGTTGTAGTTGTAGTTGTTGTTGTAGTTGTTGTTGTTGTTGTAGTTGTAGTTGTAGTTGTAGTTGTAGTTGTAGTTGTAGTTGTAGTTGTTGTTGTTGTTGTAGTTGTAGTTGTAGTAGTAGTTGTAGTTGTAGGTGTAGTTGTAGTTGTAGTTGTAGTTGTAGTTGTTGTTGTAGTTGTTGTTGTAGTTGCAGTTGTAGTTGTAGTTGTAGTTGTAGTTGTAGTTGTAGTCGTAGTTGTAGTTGTAGTTGTAGATGTAGTTGTAGTTGGTAGTTGTAGTTGGTAGTTGTAGTTGGTAGTTGGTAGTTGTAGTTGTAGTTGTAGTTGGTAGTTGTAGTTAGTAGTTGTAGTTGGTAGTTGTAGTTGGTAGTTGTAGTTGGTAGTTGTAGTTGGTAGTTGTAGTTGGTAGTTGTAGTTGTAGTTGTAGTTGTAGTTGATAGCTGTAGTTGGTAGTTGTAGTTGGTAGTCGTAGTTGATAGTTGTAGTTGGTAGTTGTAGTTGGTAGTGGTAGTTCGTAGTTGTAGTTGGTAGTTGTTGTTGGTAGTTGTAGTTGGTAGTTGTAGTTGGTTGTTGTAGTTGGTAGTTGTAGTTGGTAGTTGTAGTTGGTAGTTGTAGTTGGTAGTTGTAGTTTGTAGTTGTAGTTGGTAGATGTAGATGGTAGTTGTAGTTGGTAGTTGTAGTTGGTAGTTGTAGTTGGTAGTTGTAGTTGGTAGTTGTAGTTGTTAGTTGTAGTTGGTAGTTGTAGTTGGTAGTTGTAGTTGGTAGTTGTAGTTGGTAGTTGTAGTTGTAGCTGTAGTTGATAGTTGTAGTTGGTAGTTGTAGTTGGTAGTTGTAGTTGGTAGTTGTAGTTGGTAGTTGTAGTTGGTAGTTGTAGTTGGTAGTTGTAGTTGTAGATGTAGTTGGTAGTTGTAGTTGGTAGTTGTAATTGGTAGTTGGAGTTGGTAGTTGCAGTTGGTAGTTGCAGTTAGTAGTTGCAGTTGGTAGTTGTAGTTGGTAGTTGGTAGTTGTAGTTGGTAGTTGTAGTTGGTAGTTGTAGTTGGTAGTTGTAGTTTGTAGTTGTAGTTGGTAGTTGTAGTTGGTAGTTGTAGTTGGTAGTTGTAGTTGGTAGATGTATTTGGTAGTTGTAGTTGGTCGTTGGAGTTGGTAGTTGCAGTTGGTAGTCGCAGTTGGTAGTTGCAGTTGGTAGTTGCAGGTGGTAGTTGCAGTTGGTAGTTGTAGTTGGTAGTTGTAGTTGGTAGTTGTAGTTGGTAGTTGTAGTTGGTAGTTGTAGTTGGTAGTTGTAGTTGGTAGTTGTAGTCGGTAGTTGTAGTTGTAGTTGGTAGTTGTAGTCGGTAGTTGTAGTTGTAGTTGTAGTTGTAGTTGTTGTTGTAGTTGTAGTTGTAGTTGTAGTTGTAGTTGTAGTTGTTGTTGTTGCTATTGTTGTTGTTGTAGTTGTTATTGTTGTAGTTGTTGTTGTGGTTGTAGTTGTTGGTGTGTCGTTGTCGTTGTCGTTGTCGTTGTTGTTGTCGTTGTTGTCGTTGTTGTCGTTGTTGTCGTTGCTGTGGTTGTTGTCGTTGTTGTCGTTGCTGTCGTTGCTGTCGTTGCTTTCGTTGCTGTCGTTGCTGTCGTTGTTGTCGTTGTTGTCGTTGTTGCCGTTGTTGCCGTGTTTGTCGTTGTTGTCGTTGTTGTCGTTGTTGTCGTTGTTGTCGTTGTTGTCGTTGTTGTCGTTGTTGTCGTTGTTGTTATTGTAGTTGTTCTCGTTGTTGTCGTCGTTGTCGTCGTTGTCGTCGTTGTCGTCGTTGTTCTCGTTGTTGTTGTTGTTGTCGTTGTTGTCGTTGTTGTTGTTGTTGCTGTTGTTGTTGTAGTTGTAGTTGTTGTTGTAGTTGTTGTTGTTGTTGTAGTTGTAGTTGTAGTTGTAGTTGTAGTTGTAGTTGTAGTTGTTGTTGTTGTTGTAGTTGTAGTTGTAGTAGTAGTTGTAGTTGTAGGTGTAGTTGTAGTTGTAGTTGTAGTTGTAGTTGTTGTTGTAGTTGTTGTTGTAGTTGTAGTTGTAGTTGTAGTTGCAGTTGTAGTTGTAGTTGTATTTGTAGTTGTAGTCGTAGTTGTAGTTGTAGTTGTAGTTGTAGATGTAGTTGTAGTTGGTAGTTGTAGTTGGTAGTTGTAGTTGGTAGTTGTAGTTGGTAGTTGTAGTTGGTAGTTGTAGTTGGTAGTTGTAGTTGGTAGTTGTAGTTGGTAGTTGTAGTTGGTAGTTGCAGTTGGTAGCTGTAGTTGGTAGTTGTAGTTGGTAGTTGTAGTTGGTAGTTGTAGTTGGTAGTTGTAGTTGGTAGTTGTAGTTGGTAGTTGTAGTTGGTAGTTGTAGTTGGTAGTTGTAGCTGGTAGTTGTAGTTGGTAGTTGTAGTTGGTAGTTGTAGTTGGTAGTTGTAGCTGGTAGTTGTAGCTGGTAGTTGTAGTTGGTAGTTGCAGTTGGTAGTTGTAGTTGGTAGTTGTAGTTGGTAGTTGTAGTTGGTAGTTGTAGTTGGTAGTTGTAGTTGGTAGTTGTAGTTGGTAGTTGTAGTTGGCAGTTGTAGTTGGTAGTTGCAGTTGGTAGCTGTAGTTGGTAGTTGTAGTTGGTAGTTGTAGTTGGTAGTTGTAGTTGGTAGTTGCAGGTGGTAGTTGCATTTGGTAGTTGTAGTTGGTAGTTGTAGTTGGTAGTTGTAGTTGGCAGTTGTAGCTGGTAGTTGTAGTTGGTAGTTGTAGTTGGTAGTTGTAGTTGTAGTTGTTGTAGTTGTAGTTGTAGATGTAGTTGTAGTTGTAGTTGGTAGTTGTAGATGGTAGTTGTAGTTGGTAGTTGCAGTTGGTAGTTGTAGTTGGTAGTTGTAGTTGGTAGTTGTAGTTGGTAGTTGTAGTTTGTAGTTGCAGTTGGTAGTTGTAGTTGGTAGTTGCAGTTGGTAGTTGTAGTTGTAGATGTAGTTGTAGTTGTAGTTGGTAGTTGTAGTTGGTAGTTGTAGTTGGTAGTTGTAGTTGGTAGTTGTAGTTGGTAGTTGTAGTTGGTAGTTGTAGTTGGTAGTTGTAGTTGGTAGTTGTAGTTGGTAGTTGTAGTTGGTAGTTGTAGATGGTAGTTGTAGTTGGTAGTTGCAGTTGGTAGTTGTAGTTGGTAGTTGTAGTTGGTAGTTGTAGTTGGTAGTTGTAGTTTGTAGTTGCAGTTGGTAGTTGTAGTTGGTAGTTGCAGTTGGTAGTTGCAGTTGGTAGTTGCAGTTGGTAGTTGCAGTTGGTACTTGCAGTTGGTAGTTGCAGTTGGTAGTTGCAGTTGGTAGTTGCAGTTGGTAGTTGCAGTTGGTAGTTGTAGTTGGTAGTTGTAGATGGTAGTTGTAGTTGGTAGTTGTAGTTGGTAGTTGTAGCTGGCAGTTGTAGCTGGCAGTTGTAGCTGGCTGTTGTAGCTGGCAGTTGTAGCTGGCAGTTGTAGCTGGCAGTTGTAGCTGGCAGTTGTAGCTCGTAGTTGTAGTTGGTAGTTGTAGTTGGTAGTTGTAGTTGCTGGTTGTAGTTTGTAGTTGTAGTTGGTAGTTGTAGTTGGTAGTTGTAGTTGGTAGATGTATTTGGTAGTTGTAGTTGGTCGTTGGAGTTGGTAGTTGCAGTTGGTAGTCGCAGTTGGTAGTTGCAGTTGGTAGTTGCAGGTGGTAGTTGCAGTTGGTAGTTGTAGTTGGTAGTTGTAGTTGGTAGTTGTAGTTGGTAGTTGTAGTTGGTAGTTGTAGTTGGTAGTTGTAGCTGGTAGTTGTAGTTGGTAGTTGTAGTTGGTAGTTGTAGTTGTAGTTGTAGTTGTAGTTGTTGTTGTAGTTGTAGTTGTAGTTGTAGTTGTAGTTGTAGTTGTAGTTGTAGTTGTAATTGTAGTTGTAGTTGTAGTTGTAGTTGTAGTTGTAGTTGTAGTTGTAGTTGTAGTTGTAGTTGTAGTTGTAGTTGTAGTTGTAGTTGTAGTTGTAGTTGTAGTTGTAGTTGTAGTTGTAGTTGTTGTTGTTGCTGTTGTTGTTGTTGTAGTTGTTGTTGTGGTTGTAGTTGTTGGTGTGTCGTTGTCGTTGTCGTTGTCGTTGTTGTTGTCGTTGTTGTCGTTGTTGTCGTTGTTGTCGTTGCTGTCGTTGTTGTCGTTGTTGTCGTTGCTGTCGTTGCTGTCGTTGCTTTCGTTGCTGTCGTTGCTGTCGTTGTTGTCGTTGTTGTCGTTGTTGCCGTTGTTGCCGTGGTTGTCGTTGTTGTCGTTGTTGTCGTTGTTGTCGTTGTTGTCGTTGTTGTCGTTGTTGTCGTTGTTGTCGTTGTTGTTATTGTAGTTGTTCTCGTTGTTGTCGTCGTTGTCGTCGTTGTCGTCGTTGTCGTCGTTGTTCTCGTTGTTGTTGTTGTTGTCGTTGTTGTCGTTGTTGTTGTTGTTGCTGTTGTTGTTGTAGTTGTAGTTGTTGTTGTAGTTGTTGTTGTTGTTGTAGTTGTAGTTGTAGTTGTAGTTGTAGTTGTAGTTGTAGTTGTAGTTGTTGTTGTTGTTGTAGTTGTAGTTGTAGTAGTAGTTGTAGTTGTAGGTGTAGTTGTAGTTGTAGTTGTAGTTGTAGTTGTTGTTGTAGTTGTTGTTGTAGTTGCAGTTGTAGTTGTAGTTGTAGTTGTAGTTGTAGTTGTAGTCGTAGTTGTAGTTGTAGTTGTAGATGTAGTTGTAGTTGGTAGTTGTAGTTGGTAGTTGTAGTTGGTAGTTGGTAGTTGTAGTTGTAGTTGTAGTTGCTAGTTGTAGTTAGTAGTTGTAGTTGGTAGTTGTAGTTGGTAGTTGTAGTTGGTAGTTGTAGTTGGTAGTTGTAGTTGGTAGTTGTAGTTGTAGTTGTAGTTGTAGTTGATAGCTGTAGTTGGTAGTTGTAGTTGGTAGTCGTAGTTGATAGTTGTAGTTGGTAGTTGTAGTTGGTAGTGGTAGTTCGTAGTTGTAGTTGGTAGTTGTTGTTGGTAGTTGTAGTTGGTAGTTGTAGTTGGTTGTTGTAGTTGGTAGTTGTAGTTGGTAGTTGTAGTTGGTAGTTGTAGTTGGTAGTTGTAGTTTGTAGTTGTAGTTGGTAGATGTAGATGGTAGTTGTAGTTGGTAGTTGTAGTTGGTAGTTGTAGTTGGTAGTTGTAGTTGGTAGTTGTAGTTGTTAGTTGTAGTTGGTAGTTGTAGTTGGTAGTTGTAGTTGGTAGTTGTAGTTGGTAGTTGTAGTTGTAGCTGTAGTTGATAGTTGTAGTTGGTAGTTGTAGTTGGTAGTTGTAGTTGGTAGTTGTAGTTGGTAGTTGTAGTTGGTAGTTGTAGTTGGTAGTTGTAGTTGTAGATGTAGTTGGTAGTTGTAGTTGGTAGTTGTAATTGGTAGTTGGAGTTGGTAGTTGCAGTTGGTAGTTGCAGTTGGTAGTTGTAATTGTAGTTGTTGTTGTAGTTGTAGTTGTAGTTGTAGTTGTAGTTGTAGTTGTAGTTGGTAGTTGTAGTTGGTAGTTGTAGTTGGTAGTTGTAGTTGGTAGCTGTAGTTGGTAGTTGTAGTTGGTAGTTGTACTTGGTAGGTGTAGTTGGTAGTTGTAGTTGGTAGTTGTAGTTGGTAGTTGTAGTTGGTAGTTGCAGTTGGTAGTTGCAGTTGGTAGTTGCAGTTGGTAGTTGTAGTTGGTAGTTGTAGTTGGTAGTTGTAGTTGGTAGTTGTAGTTGGTAGTTGTAGTTGGTAGTTGTAGTTGGTAGTTGTAGTCGGTAGTTGTAGTTGTAGTTGGTAGTTGTAGTCGGTAGTTGTAGTTGTAGTTGTAGTTGTAGTTGTTGTTGTAGTTGTAGTTGTAGTTGTAGTTGTAGTTGTAGTTGTTGTTGTTGCTATTGTTGTTGTTGTAGTTGTTATTGTTGTAGTTGTTGTTGTGGTTGTAGTTGTTGGTGTGTCGTTGTCGTTGTCGTTGTCGTTGTTGTTGTCGTTGTTGTCGTTGTTGTCGTTGTTGTCGTTGCTGTGGTTGTTGTCGTTGTTGTCGTTGCTGTCGTTGCTGTCGTTGCTTTCGTTGCTGTCGTTGCTGTCGTTGTTGTCGTTGTTGTCGTTGTTGCCGTTGTTGCCGTGTTTGTCGTTGTTGTCGTTGTTGTCGTTGTTGTCGTTGTTGTCGTTGTTGTCGTTGTTGTCGTTGTTGTCGTTGTTGTTATTGTAGTTGTTCTCGTTGTTGTCGTCGTTGTCGTCGTTGTCGTCGTTGTCGTCGTTGTTCTCGTTGTTGTTGTTGTTGTCGTTGTTGTCGTTGTTGTTGTTGTTGCTGTTGTTGTTGTAGTTGTAGTTGTTGTTGTAGTTGTTGTTGTTGTTGTAGTTGTAGTTGTAGTTGTAGTTGTAGTTGTAGTTGTAGTTGTTGTTGTTGTTGTAGTTGTAGTTGTAGTAGTAGTTGTAGTTGTAGGTGTAGTTGTAGTTGTAGTTGTAGTTGTAGTTGTTGTTGTAGTTGTTGTTGTAGTTGTAGTTGTAGTTGTAGTTGCAGTTGTAGTTGTAGTTGTATTTGTAGTTGTAGTCGTAGTTGTAGTTGTAGTTGTAGTTGTAGATGTAGTTGTAGTTGGTAGTTGTAGTTGGTAGTTGTAGTTGGTAGTTGTAGTTGGTAGTTGTAGTTGGTAGTTGTAGTTGGTAGTTGTAGTTGGTAGTTGTAGTTGGTAGTTGTAGTTGGTAGTTGCAGTTGGTAGCTGTAGTTGGTAGTTGTAGTTGGTAGTTGTAGTTGGTAGTTGTAGTTGGTAGTTGTAGTTGGTAGTTGTAGTTGGTAGTTGTAGTTGGTAGTTGTAGTTGGTAGTTGTAGCTGGTAGTTGTAGTTGGTAGTTGTAGTTGGTAGTTGTAGTTGGTAGTTGTAGCTGGTAGTTGTAGCTGGTAGTTGTAGTTGGTAGTTGCAGTTGGTAGTTGTAGTTGGTAGTTGTAGTTGGTAGTTGTAGTTGGTAGTTGTAGTTGGTAGTTGTAGTTGGTAGTTGTAGTTGGTAGTTGTAGTTGGCAGTTGTAGTTGGTAGTTGCAGTTGGTAGCTGTAGTTGGTAGTTGTAGTTGGTAGTTGTAGTTGGTAGTTGTAGTTGGTAGTTGCAGGTGGTAGTTGCATTTGGTAGTTGTAGTTGGTAGTTGTAGTTGGTAGTTGTAGTTGGCAGTTGTAGCTGGTAGTTGTAGTTGGTAGTTGTAGTTGGTAGTTGTAGTTGTAGTTGTTGTAGTTGTAGTTGTAGATGTAGTTGTAGTTGTAGTTGGTAGTTGTAGATGGTAGTTGTAGTTGGTAGTTGCAGTTGGTAGTTGTAGTTGGTAGTTGTAGTTGGTAGTTGTAGTTGGTAGTTGTAGTTTGTAGTTGCAGTTGGTAGTTGTAGTTGGTAGTTGCAGTTGGTAGTTGTAGTTGTAGATGTAGTTGTAGTTGTAGTTGGTAGTTGTAGTTGGTAGTTGTAGTTGGTAGTTGTAGTTGGTAGTTGTAGTTGGTAGTTGTAGTTGGTAGTTGTAGTTGGTAGTTGTAGTTGGTAGTTGTAGTTGGTAGTTGTAGTTGGTAGTTGTAGATGGTAGTTGTAGTTGGTAGTTGCAGTTGGTAGTTGTAGTTGGTAGTTGTAGTTGGTAGTTGTAGTTGGTAGTTGTAGTTTGTAGTTGCAGTTGGTAGTTGTAGTTGGTAGTTGCAGTTGGTAGTTGCAGTTGGTAGTTGCAGTTGGTAGTTGCAGTTGGTACTTGCAGTTGGTAGTTGCAGTTGGTAGTTGCAGTTGGTAGTTGCAGTTGGTAGTTGCAGTTGGTAGTTGTAGTTGGTAGTTGTAGATGGTAGTTGTAGTTGGTAGTTGTAGTTGGTAGTTGTAGCTGGCAGTTGTAGCTGGCAGTTGTAGCTGGCTGTTGTAGCTGGCAGTTGTAGCTGGCAGTTGTAGCTGGCAGTTGTAGCTGGCAGTTGTAGCTCGTAGTTGTAGTTGGTAGTTGTAGTTGGTAGTTGTAGTTGCTGGTTGTAGTTTGTAGTTGTAGTTGGTAGTTGTAGTTGGTAGTTGTAGTTGGTAGATGTATTTGGTAGTTGTAGTTGGTCGTTGGAGTTGGTAGTTGCAGTTGGTAGTCGCAGTTGGTAGTTGCAGTTGGTAGTTGCAGGTGGTAGTTGCAGTTGGTAGTTGTAGTTGGTAGTTGTAGTTGGTAGTTGTAGTTGGTAGTTGTAGTTGGTAGTTGTAGTTGGTAGTTGTAGCTGGTAGTTGTAGTTGGTAGTTGTAGTTGGTAGTTGTAGTTGTAGTTGTAGTTGTAGTTGTTGTTGTAGTTGTAGTTGTAGTTGTAGTTGTAGTTGTAGTTGTAGTTGTAGTTGTAATTGTAGTTGTAGTTGTAGTTGTAGTTGTAGTTGTAGTTGTAGTTGTAGTTGTAGTTGTAGTTGTAGTTGTAGTTGTAGTTGTAGTTGTAGTTGTAGTTGTAGTTGTAGTTGTAGTTGTAGTTGTTGTTGTTGCTGTTGTTGTTGTTGTAGTTGTTGTTGTGGTTGTAGTTGTTGGTGTGTCGTTGTCGTTGTCGTTGTCGTTGTTGTTGTCGTTGTTGTCGTTGTTGTCGTTGTTGTCGTTGCTGTCGTTGTTGTCGTTGTTGTCGTTGCTGTCGTTGCTGTCGTTGCTTTCGTTGCTGTCGTTGCTGTCGTTGTTGTCGTTGTTGTCGTTGTTGCCGTTGTTGCCGTGGTTGTCGTTGTTGTCGTTGTTGTCGTTGTTGTCGTTGTTGTCGTTGTTGTCGTTGTTGTCGTTGTTGTCGTTGTTGTTATTGTAGTTGTTCTCGTTGTTGTCGTCGTTGTCGTCGTTGTCGTCGTTGTCGTCGTTGTTCTCGTTGTTGTTGTTGTTGTCGTTGTTGTCGTTGTTGTTGTTGTTGCTGTTGTTGTTGTAGTTGTAGTTGTTGTTGTAGTTGTTGTTGTTGTTGTAGTTGTAGTTGTAGTTGTAGTTGTAGTTGTAGTTGTAGTTGTAGTTGTTGTTGTTGTTGTAGTTGTAGTTGTAGTAGTAGTTGTAGTTGTAGGTGTAGTTGTAGTTGTAGTTGTAGTTGTAGTTGTTGTTGTAGTTGTTGTTGTAGTTGCAGTTGTAGTTGTAGTTGTAGTTGTAGTTGTAGTTGTAGTCGTAGTTGTAGTTGTAGTTGTAGATGTAGTTGTAGTTGGTAGTTGTAGTTGGTAGTTGTAGTTGGTAGTTGGTAGTTGTAGTTGTAGTTGTAGTTGCTAGTTGTAGTTAGTAGTTGTAGTTGGTAGTTGTAGTTGGTAGTTGTAGTTGGTAGTTGTAGTTGGTAGTTGTAGTTGGTAGTTGTAGTTGTAGTTGTAGTTGTAGTTGATAGCTGTAGTTGGTAGTTGTAGTTGGTAGTCGTAGTTGATAGTTGTAGTTGGTAGTTGTAGTTGGTAGTGGTAGTTCGTAGTTGTAGTTGGTAGTTGTTGTTGGTAGTTGTAGTTGGTAGTTGTAGTTGGTTGTTGTAGTTGGTAGTTGTAGTTGGTAGTTGTAGTTGGTAGTTGTAGTTGGTAGTTGTAGTTTGTAGTTGTAGTTGGTAGATGTAGATGGTAGTTGTAGTTGGTAGTTGTAGTTGGTAGTTGTAGTTGGTAGTTGTAGTTGGTAGTTGTAGTTGTTAGTTGTAGTTGGTAGTTGTAGTTGGTAGTTGTAGTTGGTAGTTGTAGTTGGTAGTTGTAGTTGTAGCTGTAGTTGATAGTTGTAGTTGGTAGTTGTAGTTGGTAGTTGTAGTTGGTAGTTGTAGTTGGTAGTTGTAGTTGGTAGTTGTAGTTGGTAGTTGTAGTTGTAGATGTAGTTGGTAGTTGTAGTTGGTAGTTGTAATTGGTAGTTGGAGTTGGTAGTTGCAGTTGGTAGTTGCAGTTGGTAGTTGTAATTGTAGTTGTTGTTGTAGTTGTAGTTGTAGTTGTAGTTGTAGTTGTAGTTGTAGTTGGTAGTTGTAGTTGGTAGTTGTAGTTGGTAGTTGTAGTTGGTAGCTGTAGTTGGTAGTTGTAGTTGGTAGTTGTACTTGGTAGGTGTAGTTGGTAGTTGTAGTTGGTAGTTGTAGTTGGTAGTTGTAGTTGGTAGTTGCAGTTGGTAGTTGCAGTTGGTAGTTGCAGTTGGTAGTTGTAGTTGGTAGTTGCAGTTGGTAGTTGCAGTTGGTAGCTGTAGTTTGTAGTTGTAGTTGGTAGTTGTAGTTGGTAGTTGTAGTTGGTAGTTGTAGTTGGTAGTTGTAGTTGTTAGTTGTAGTTGGTAGTTGTAGTTGGTAGTTGTAGTTGGTAGTTGTAGTTGGTAGTTGTAGCTGGTAGTTGTAGTTGGTAGTTGTAGTTGGTAGTTGCAGTTGGTAGTTGTAGTTGGTAGTTGTAGTTGGTAGTTGTAGTTGGTAGTTGTAGTTGGTAGTTGTAGCTGGTAGTTGTAGTTGGTAGTTGTAGTTGTAGTTGTAGTTGGTAGTTGTAGTTGGTAGTTGTAGTTGGTAGTTGTAGTTGGTAGTTGTAGTTGGTAGTTGTAGTTGGTAGTTGTAGTTGGTAGTTGTAGTTGGTAGTTGTAGTTGGTAGTTGTAGTTTGTAGTTGTAGTTGGTAGTTGTAGTTGGTAGTTGTAGTTGGTAGTTGTAGTTGGTAGATGTATTTGGTAGTTGTAGTTGGTCGTTGGAGTTGGTAGTTGCAGTTGGTAGTCGCAGTTGGTAGTTGCAGTTGGTAGTTGCAGGTGGTAGTTGCAGTTGGTAGTTGCAGTTGCTAGCTGTAGTTGGTAGTTGTAGTTGGTAGTTGTAGTTGGTAGTTGTAGTTGTAGTTGTTGTTGTAGTTGTAGTTGTAGTTGTAGTTGTAGTTGTAGTTGTAGTTGTAGTTGTAGTTGTAGTTTGTAGTTGTAGTTGGTAGTTGTAGTTGGTTTGTTGTAGTTGGTAGTTGTAGTTGGTAGTTGTAGTTGGTAGTTGTAGTTGGTAGTTGTAGTTGGTAGTTGTAGTTGGTAGTTGCAGTTGGTAGTTGCAGTTGGTAGTTGCAGTTGGTAGTTGTAATTGTATTTGTAGTTGTATTTGTAGTTGTAGTTGTAGTTGTAGTTGTAGTTGTAGTTGTAGTTGTAGTTGGTAGTTGTAGTTGGTAGTTGTAGTTGGTAGTTGTAGTTGGTAGCTGTAGTTGGTAGTTGTAGTTGGTAGTTGTACTTGGTAGGTGTAGTTGGTAGTTGTAGTTGGTAGTTGCAGTTGGTAGTTGTAGTTGGTAGTTGTAGTTGGTAGTTGTAGTTGGTAGTTGTAGTTGGTAGTTGTAGCTGGAAGTTGTAGTTGGTAGTTGTAGTTGTAGTTGTAGTTGGTAGTTGTAGTTGGTAGTTGTAGTTGGTAGTTGTAGTTGGTAGTTGTAGTTGGTAGTTGTAGTTGGTAGTTGTACTTGGTAGTTGTAGTTGGTAGTTGTAGTTGGTAGTTCCATTTGTAGTTGTAGTTGTAGTTGTAGTTGAAGTTGTAGTTGTTGTTGTAGTTGTAGTTGTAGTTGTAGTTGTAGTTGTAGTTGTAGTTGTAGTTGTAGTTGTAGTTGTAGTTGTAGTTGTAGTTGTAGTTGTAGTTGTAGTTGGTAGTTGCAGTTGGTAGTTGTAGGTGGTAGTTGTAGTTGGTAGTTGTAGTTGGTAGTTGTAGTTGGTGGTTGTAGTTGGTAGTTGTAGTTGGTAGTTGTAGTTGGTAGTTGTAGTTGGTAGTTGTAGTTGGTAGTTGTAGTTGGTAGTTGTAGTTGGTAGTTGTAGTTGGTAGTTGTAGTTGGTAGTTGTAGTTGGTAGTTGTAGTTGGTAGTTGTAGTTGGTAGTTGTAGTTGGTAGTTGTAGTTGTAGTTGTAGTTGGTAGTTGTAGTTGGTAGTTGTAGTTGGTAGTTGGAGTTGGTAGTTGCAGTTGGTAGTTGCAGTTGGTAGTTGCAGTTGGTAGTTGCAGTTGGTAGTTGCAGTTGGTAGTTGCTGTTGGTGGTTGCAGTTGGTAGTTGCAGTTGGTAGTTGCAGTTGGTAGTTGCAGTTGGTAGTTGCAGTTGGTAGTTGCAGTTGGTAGTTGTAGTTGGTAGTTGTACTTGGTAGTTGTAGTTGGTAGTTGTAGTTGGTAGTTGTAGTTGGTAGTTGTAGTTGGTAGTTGTAGTTGGTAGTTGTAGTTGGTAGTTGTAGTTGGTAGTTGTAGTTGGTAGTTGTAGTTCGTAGTTGTAGCTGGTAGTTGTAGTTGGTAGTTGTAGTTGGTAGTTGCAGTTGGTAGTTGTAGTTGGTAGTTGTAGTTGGTAGTTGTAGTTGGTAGTTGTAGTTGGTAGTTGTAGTTGGTAGTTGTAGTTGGTAGTTGTAGTTGGTAGTTGCAGTTGGTAGCTGTAGTTGGTAGTTGTAGTTGGTAGTTGTAGTTGGTAGTTGTAGTTGGTAGTTGTAGTTGTAGTTGTTGTTGTAGTTGTAGTTGTAGTTGTAGTTGTAGTTGTAGTTGTAGTTGTAGTTGTATTTGTAGTTTGTAGTTGTAGTTGGCAGTTGTAGTTGGTTTGTTGTAGTTGGTAGTTGTAGTTGGTAGTTGTAGTTGGTAGTTGTAGTTGGTAGTTGTAGTTGGTAGTTGTAGTTGGTTTGTTGTAGTTGGTAGTTGCAGTTGGTAGTTGCAGTTGGTAGTTGCAGTTGGTAGTTGTAGTTGGTAGTTGTAGTTGGTAGTTGTAGATGGTAGTTGTAGTTGGTAGTTGTAGTTGGTAGTTGTAGTTGGTAGTTGTAGATGGTAGTTGTAGTTGGTAGTTGCAGTTGGTAGTTGTAGTTGGTAGTTGTAGTTGGTAGTTGTAGTTGGTAGTTGTAGTTTGTAGTTGCAGTTGGTAGTTGTAGTTGGTAGTTGCAGTTGGTAGTTGCAGTTGGTAGTTGCAGTTGGTAGTTGCAGTTGGTACTTGCAGTTGGTAGTTGCAGTTGGTAGTTGCAGTTGGTAGTTGCAGTTGGTAGTTGCAGTTGGTAGTTGTAGTTGGTAGTTGTAGATGGTAGTTGTAGTTGGTAGTTGTAGTTGGTAGTTGTAGCTGGCAGTTGTAGCTGGCAGTTGTAGCTGGCTGTTGTAGCTGGCAGTTGTAGCTGGCAGTTGTAGCTGGCAGTTGTAGCTGGCAGTTGTAGCTCGTAGTTGTAGTTGGTAGTTGTAGTTGGTAGTTGTAGTTGCTGGTTGTAGTTTGTAGTTGTAGTTGGTAGTTGTAGTTGGTAGTTGTAGTTGGTAGATGTATTTGGTAGTTGTAGTTGGTCGTTGGAGTTGGTAGTTGCAGTTGGTAGTCGCAGTTGGTAGTTGCAGTTGGTAGTTGCAGGTGGTAGTTGCAGTTGGTAGTTGTAGTTGGTAGTTGTAGTTGGTAGTTGTAGTTGGTAGTTGTAGTTGGTAGTTGTAGTTGGTAGTTGTAGCTGGTAGTTGTAGTTGGTAGTTGTAGTTGGTAGTTGTAGTTGTAGTTGTAGTTGTAGTTGTTGTTGTAGTTGTAGTTGTAGTTGTAGTTGTAGTTGTAGTTGTAGTTGTAGTTGTAGTTGTAGTTGTAGTTGTAGTTGTAGTTGTAGTTGTAGTTGTAGTTGTAGTTGTAGTTGTAGTTGTAGTTGTAGTTGTAGTTGTAGTTGTAGTTGTAGTTGTAGTTGTAGTTGTAGTTGTTGTTGTTGCTGTTGTTGTTGTTGTAGTTGTTGTTGTGGTTGTAGTTGTTGGTGTGTCGTTGTCGTTGTCGTTGTCGTTGTTGTTGTCGTTGTTGTCGTTGTTGTCGTTGTTGTCGTTGCTGTCGTTGTTGTCGTTGTTGTCGTTGCTGTCGTTGCTGTCGTTGCTTTCGTTGCTGTCGTTGCTGTCGTTGTTGTCGTTGTTGTCGTTGTTGCCGTTGTTGCCGTGGTTGTCGTTGTTGTCGTTGTTGTCGTTGTTGTCGTTGTTGTCGTTGTTGTCGTTGTTGTCGTTGTTGTCGTTGTTGTTATTGTAGTTGTTCTCGTTGTTGTCGTCGTTGTCGTCGTTGTCGTCGTTGTCGTCGTTGTTCTCGTTGTTGTTGTTGTTGTCGTTGTTGTCGTTGTTGTTGTTGTTGCTGTTGTTGTTGTAGTTGTAGTTGTTGTTGTAGTTGTTGTTGTTGTTGTAGTTGTAGTTGTAGTTGTAGTTGTAGTTGTAGTTGTAGTTGTAGTTGTTGTTGTTGTTGTAGTTGTAGTTGTAGTAGTAGTTGTAGTTGTAGGTGTAGTTGTAGTTGTAGTTGTAGTTGTAGTTGTTGTTGTAGTTGTTGTTGTAGTTGCAGTTGTAGTTGTAGTTGTAGTTGTAGTTGTAGTTGTAGTCGTAGTTGTAGTTGTAGTTGTAGATGTAGTTGTAGTTGGTAGTTGTAGTTGGTAGTTGTAGTTGGTAGTTGGTAGTTGTAGTTGTAGTTGTAGTTGGTAGTTGTAGTTAGTAGTTGTAGTTGGTAGTTGTAGTTGGTAGTTGTAGTTGGTAGTTGTAGTTGGTAGTTGTAGTTGGTAGTTGTAGTTGTAGTTGGTAGTTGGAGTTGGTAGTTGCAGTTGGTAGTTGCAGTTGGTAGTTGCAGTTGGTAGTTGCAGTTGGTAGTTGCAGTTGGTAGTTGCTGTTGGTGGTTGCAGTTGGTAGTTGCAGTTGGTAGTTGCAGTTGGTAGTTGCAGTTGGTAGTTGCAGTTGGTAGTTGCAGTTGGTAGTTGTAGTTGGTAGTTGTACTTGGTAGTTGTAGTTGGTAGTTGTAGTTGGTAGTTGTAGTTGGTAGTTGTAGTTGGTAGTTGTAGTTGGTAGTTGTAGTTGGTAGTTGTAGTTGGTAGTTGTAGTTGGTAGTTGTAGTTCGTAGTTGTAGCTGGTAGTTGTAGTTGGTAGTTGTAGTTGGTAGTTGCAGTTGGTAGTTGTAGTTGGTAGTTGTAGTTGGTAGTTGTAGTTGGTAGTTGTAGTTGGTAGTTGTAGTTGGTAGTTGTAGTTGGTAGTTGTAGTTGGTAGTTGCAGTTGGTAGCTGTAGTTGGTAGTTGTAGTTGGTAGTTGTAGTTGGTAGTTGTAGTTGGTAGTTGTAGTTGTAGTTGTTGTTGTAGTTGTAGTTGTAGTTGCAGTTGTAGTTGTAGTTGTAGTTGTAGTTGTATTTGTAGTTTGTAGTTGTAGTTGGCAGTTGTAGTTGGTTTGTTGTAGTTGGTAGTTGTAGTTGGTAGTTGTAGTTGGTAGTTGAAGTTGGTAGTTGTATTTGGTAGTTGTAGTTGGTTTGTTGTAGTTGGTAGTTGCAGTTGGTAGTTGCAGTTGGTAGTTGCAGTTGGTAGTTGTAGTTGGTAGTTGTAGTTGGTAGTTGTAGATGGTAGTTGTAGTTGGTAGTTGCAGTTGGTAGTTGTAGTTGGTAGTTGTAGTTGGTAGTTGTAGTTGGTAGTTGTAGTTTGTAGTTGTAGTTGGTAGTTGTAGTTGGTAGATGTATTTGGTAGTTGTAGTTGGTCGTTGGAGTTGGTAGTTGCAGTTGGTAGTTGCAGTTGGTAGTTGTAGTTGTTGTTGTAGGTGGTAGTTGTAGTTGTAGTTGTAGTTGTAGTTGTAGTTGTAGTTGTAGTTGTAGTTGGTAGTTGTAGTTGGTAGTTGCAGTTGGTAGCTGCAGTTGGTAGTTGCAGTTGGTAGTTGTAGGTGGTAGTTGTAGTTGTAGTTGTAGTTGTAGTTGGTAGTTGTAGTTGGTAGTTGTAGTTGGTAGTTGTAGTTGGTAGTTGTAGTTGGTAGTTGTAGTTGGTTTGTTGTAGTTGGTAGTTGTAGTTGGTAGTTGTAGTTTGTAGTTGTAGTTGGTAGTTGCAGTTGCTAGCTGTAGTTGGTAGTTGTAGTTGGTAGTTGTAGTTGGTAGTTGTAGTTGTAGTTGTTGTTGTAGTTGTAGTTGTAGTTGTAGTTGTAGTTGTAGTTGTAGTTGTAGTTGTAGTTGTAGTTTGTAGTTGTAGTTGGTAGTTGTAGTTGGTTTGTTGTAGTTGGTAGTTGTAGTTGGTAGTTGTAGTTGGTAGTTGTAGTTGGTAGTTGTAGTTGGTAGTTGTAGTTGGTAGTTGCAGTTGGTAGTTGCAGTTGGTAGTTGCAGTTGGTAGTTGTAATTGTAGTTGTTGTTGTAGTTGTAGTTGTAGTTGTAGTTGTAGTTGTAGTTGTAGTTGTAGTTGGTAGTTGTAGTTGGTAGTTGTAGTTGGTAGTTGTAGTTGGTAGCTGTAGTTGGTAGTTGTAGTTGGTAGTTGTACTTGGTAGGTGTAGTTGGTAGTTGTAGTTGGTAGTTGTAGTTGGTAGTTGTAGTTGGTAGTTGCAGTTGGTAGTTGCAGTTGGTAGTTGCAGTTGGTAGTTGTAGTTGGTAGTTGCAGTTGGTAGTTGCAGTTGGTAGCTGTAGTTTGTAGTTGTAGTTGGTAGTTGTAGTTGGTAGTTGTAGTTGGTAGTTGTAGTTGGTAGTTGTAGTTGGTAGTTGTAGTTGGTAGTTGTAGTTGGTAGTTGTAGTTGGTAGTTGTAGCTGGTAGTTGTAGTTGGTAGTTGTAGTTGGTAGTTGCAGTTGGTAGTTGTAGTTGGTAGTTGTAGTTGGTAGTTGTAGTTGGTAGTTGTAGTTGGTAGTTGTAGCTGGTAGTTGTAGTTGGTAGTTGTAGTTGTAGTTGTAGTTGGTAGTTGTAGTTGGTAGTTGTAGTTGGTAGTTGTAGTTGGTAGTTGTAGTTGGTAGTTGTAGTTGGTAGTTGTAGTTGGTAGTTGTACTTGGTAGTTGTAGTTGGTAGTTGTAGTTGGTAGTTCCATTTGTAGTTGTAGTTGTAGTTGTAGTTGAAGTTGTAGTTGTTGTTGTAGTTGTAGTTGTAGTTGTAGTTGTAGTTGTAGTTGTAGTTGTAGTTGTAGTTGTAGTTGTAGTTGTAGTTGTAGTTGTAGTTGTAGTTGTAGTTGTTTTTGTTGTTGTTGTTGTTGTAGTTGTTGTTGTTGTAGTTGTTGTTGTTGTAGTTGTTGTTGTTATTGTACTTGCTGTTTTGTCGTTGTCGTTGTTGTCGTTGTTGTCGTTGCAGTCGTTGTTGTCGTTGTTGTCGTTGTTGCCGTTGTTGTCGTTGCTGTCGTTGCTATCGTTGCTGTCGTTGCTGTCGTTGCTGTCGTTGCTGCCGTTGTTGCCGTTGTTGCCGTTGTTGCCGTTTTTGTCGTTGTTGTCGTTGTTGTCGTTGTTGTGGTTGTTGTCGTTGTTGTCGTTGTTTTCGTTGTTTTCGTTGTTGTCGTTGTTGTCGTTGTTGTCGTTGTTGTCGTTGTTGTCGTTGTTGTCGTTGTTGTCGTTGTTATCGTTGTTGTCGTTGTTATCGTTGTTGTCGTTGTTGTCGTTGTTGTCGTTGTTGTCGTTGTTGTCGTTGTCGTTATTGTAGTTGTTGTCGTTGTTGTCGTCGTTGTCGTCGTTGTCGTCGTTGTCGTCGTTGTCGTCGTTGTCGTCGTTGACGTCGTTGTCGTCGTTGTCGTCGTTGTTGTTGTTGTTGTTGTTGTTGTTGTTGTAGTTGTAGTTGTTGTTGTAGTTGTTGTTGTTGTAGTTGTAGTTGTAGGTGTAGTTGTAATTGTTGTAGTTGTTGTTGTAGTTGTAGTTGTTGTTGTAGTTGTAGTTGTAGTGGTAGTTGCAGTTGTAGTTGTAGTTGTAGTTGTAGTTGTAGTTGTTGTTGTAGTTGTTGTTGTAGTTGTTGTTGTAGTTGTAGTTGTAGTTGCAGTTGTAGTTGTAGTTGTATTTGTAGTTGTATTTGTAGTTGTAGTTGTAATTGTAGTTGTAGTTGTAGTTGTAGTTGTAGTTGTAGTTGTATTTGTTGTTGTAGTTGTAGTTGTAGTAGTAGTTGTAGTTGTAGTTGTAGTTGGTAGTTGTAGTTGGTAGTTGTAGTTGGTAGTTGTAGTTGGTAGTTGTAGTTGGTAGGTGCAGTTGGTAGTTGCAGTTGGTAGTTGCAGTTGGTAGTTGCAGTTGGTAGTTACAGTTGGTAGTTGCAGTTGGTAGCTGAAATTGGTAGTTGCAGTTGGTAGTTGCAGTTGGTAGTTGCAGTTGGTAGTTGCAGTTGGTAGCTGAAATTGGTAGTTACAGTTGGTAGTTGCAGTCGGTAGTTGCAGTGGGTAGTTGCAGTTGGTAGTTGCAGTTGGTAGTTGCAGTTGGTAGTTGCAGTTGGTAGTTGCAGTTGGTAGTTGCAGTTGGTAGTTGCAGTTGGTAGCTGTAGTTGGTAGTTGTAGTTGGTAGTTGTAGTTGGTAGTTGTAGTTGGTAGTTGTAGTTGGTAGTTGTAGTTGTAGTTGTTGTTGTAGTTGTAGTTGTAGTTGTAGTTGTAGTTGTAGTTGTAGTTGTAGTTGTAGTTGTATTTGTAGTTTGTAGTTGTAGTTGGTAGTTGTAGTTGGTTTGTTGTAGTTGGTAGTTGTAGTTGGTAGTTGTAGTTGGTAGTTGTAGTTGGTAGTTGTAGTTGGTAGTTGTAGTTGGTTTGTTGTAGTTGGTAGTTGCAGTTGGTAGTTGCAGTTGGTAGTTGCAGTTGGTACTTGTAGTTGGTAGTTGTAGTTGGTAGTTGTAGATGGTAGTTGTAGTTGGTAGTTGCAGTTGGTAGTTGTAGTTGGTAGTTGTAGTTGGTAGTTGTAGTTGGTAATTGTAGTTTGTAGTTGTAGTTGGTAGTTGTAGTTGGTAGATGTATTTGGTAGTTGTAGTTGGTCGTTGGAGTTGGTAGTTGCAGTTGGTAGTTGCAGTTGGTAGTTGTAGTTGTTGTTGTAGGTGGTAGTTGTAGTTGTAGTTGTAGTTGTAGTTGTAGTTGTAGTTGTAGTTGTAGTTGCAGTTGGTAGTTGTAGTTGGTAGTTGCAGTTGGTAGCTGCAGTTGGTAGTTGCAGTTGGTAGTTGTAGTTGGTAGTTGTAGTTGGTAGTTGGTAGTTGTAGTTGGTAGTTGTAGTTTGTAGTTGTAGTTGGTAGTTGCAGTTGCTAGCTGTAGTTGGTAGTTGTAGTTGGTAGTTGTAGTTGGTAGTTGTAGTTGTAGTTGTTGTTGTAGTTGTAGTTGTAGTTGTAGTTGTAGTTGTAGTTGTAGTTGTAGTTGTAGTTTGTAGTTGTAGTTGGTAGTTGTAGTTGGTTTGTTGTAGTTGGTAGTTGTAGTTGGTAGTTGTAGTTGGTAGTTGTAGTTGGTAGTTGTAGTTGGTAGTTGTAGTTGGTAGTTGCAGTTGGTAGTTGCAGTTGGTAGTTGCAGTTGGTAGTTGTAATTGTATTTGTAGTTGTATTTGTAGTTGTAGTTGTAGTTGTAGTTGTAGTTGTAGTTGTAGTTGTAGTTGTAGTTGGTAGTTGTAGTTGGTAGTTGTAGTTGGTAGTTGTAGTTGGTAGCTGTAGTTGGTAGTTGTAGTTGGTAGTTGTACTTGGTAGGTGTAGTTGGTAGTTGTAGTTGGTAGTTGCAGTTGGTAGTTGTAGTTGGTAGTTGTAGTTGGTAGTTGTAGTTGGTAGTTGTAGTTGGTAGTTGTAGCTGGTAGTTGTAGTTGGTAGTTGTAGTTGTAGTTGTAGTTGGTAGTTGTAGTTGGTAGTTGTAGTTGGTAGTTGTAGTTGGTAGTTGTAGTTGGTAGTTGTAGTTGGTAGTTGTAGTTGGTAGTTCTAGTTGGTAGTTGTACTTGGTAGTTGTAGTTGGTAGTTGTAGTTGGTAGTTCCATTTGTAGTTGTAGTTGTAGTTGTAGTTGAAGTTGTAGTTGTTGTTGTAGTTGTAGTTGTAGTTGTAGTTGTAGTTGTAGTTGTAGTTGTAGTTGTAGTTGTAGTTGTAGTTGTAGTTGTAGTTGTAGTTGTAGTTGTAGTTGTAGTTGTAGTTGTAGTTGTAGTTGTAGTTGTAGTTGTAGTTGTTTTTGTTGTTGTTGTTGTTGTAGTTGTTGTTGTTGTAGTTGTTGTTGTTATTGTACTTGCTGTTGTGTCGTTGTCGTTGTTGTTGTCGTTGTTGTCGTTGCAGTCGTTGTTGTCGTTGTTGTCGTTGTTGCCGTTGTTGTCGTTGCTGTCGTTGCTATCGTTGCTGTCGTTGCTGTCGTTGCTGTCGTTGTTGCCGTTGTTGCCGTTGTTGCCGTTGTTGCCGTTTTTGTCGTTGTTGTCGTTGTTGTCGTTGTTGTGGTTGTTGTCGTTGTTGTCGTTGTTTTCGTTGTTTTCGTTGTTGTCGTTGTTGTCGTTGTTGTCGTTGTTGTCGTTGTTGTCGTTGTTGTCGTTGTTGTCGTTGTTATCGTTGTTGTCGTTGTTATCGTTGTTGTCGTTGTTGTCGTTGTTGTCGTTGTTGTCGTTGTTGTCGTTGTCGTTATTGTAGTTGTTGTCGTTGTTGTCGTCGTTGTCGTCGTTGTCTTCGTTGTCGTCGTTGTCGTCGTTGACGTCGTTGTCGTCGTTGTCGTCGTTGTTGTTGTTGTTGTTGTTGTTGTTGTTGTTGTAGTTGTAGTTGTTGTTGTAGTTGTTGTTGTTGTAGTTGTAGTTGTAGTTGTAGTTGTAGTTGTTGTAGTTGTTGTAGTTGTTGTTGTAGTTGTAGTTGTAGTTGTAGTTGTAGTTGTAGTTGTAGTTGTAGTTGTTGTTGTAGTTGTTGTTGTAGTTGTTGTTGTAGTTGCAGTTGGTAGTTGCAGTTGGTAGCTGAAATTGGTAGTTGCTGTTGGTAGTTGCAGTTGGTAGTTGCAGTTGGTAGTTGCAGTTGGTAGCTGAAATTGGTAGTTGCAGTTGGTAGTTGCAGTTGGTAGTTGCAGTTGGTAGTTGCAGTTGGTAGCTGAAATTGGTAGTTACAGTTGGTAGTTGCAGTCGGTAGTTGCAGTGGGTAGTTGCAGTTGGTAGTTGCAGTTGGTAGTTGCAGTTGGTAGTTGCAGTTGGTAGTTGCAGTTGGTAGTTGCAGTTGGTAGTTGCAGTTGGTAGTTGCAGTTGGTAGTTGCAGTTGGTAGCTGAAGTTGGTAGTTGCAGTTGGTATTTGCATTTGGTAGTTGCAGTTGGTAGCTGAAATTGGTAGTTACAGTTGGTAGTTGCAGTCGGTAGTTGCAGTGGGTAGTTGCAGTTGGTAGTTGCAGTTGGTAGTTGCAGTTGGTAGTTGCAGTTGGTAGTTGCAGTTGGTAGTTGCAGTTGGTAGCTGTAGTTCGTAGTTGTAGTTGTTAGTTGTAGTTGGTAGTTGTAGTTGGTAGTTGTAGTTGGTAGTTGTAGTTGGTAGTTGTAGTTGGTAGTTGTAGTTGGTAGTTGTAGCTGG
Source organism: Andrena hattorfiana (assembly GCA_944738655.2). NCBI lineage: Eukaryota > Metazoa > Arthropoda > Insecta > Hymenoptera > Andrenidae > Andrena > Andrena hattorfiana. The sequence goes on along the minus strand of OX122890.1, from coordinate 48,209,685 downwards.
TAGTTGTAGTTGGTAGTTGTAGTTGGTAGTTGTAGCTGGCAGTTGTAGCTGGCAGTTGTAGCTGGCTGTTGTAGCTGGCAGTTGTAGCTGGCAGTTGTAGCTGGCAGTTGTAGCTGGTAGTTGTAGTTGGTAGTTGTTGTTGGTAGTTGTAGTTGGTAGATGTATTTGGTAGTTGCAGTTGGTCGTTGCAGTTGGTAGTTGCAGTTAGTAGCTGTAGTTCGTAGTTGTAGTTGGTAGTTGTAGTTGGTAGTTGTAGTTGGTAGTTGTAGTTGGTAGTTGTAGTTGGTAGTTGTAGTTGGTAGTTGTAGTTGGTAGTTGTAGCTGGTAGTTGTAGTTGGTAGTTGTAGTTGGTAGTTGCAGTTGGTAGTTGTAGTTGGTAGTTGTAGTTGGCAGTTGTAGATGGTAGTTGTAGTTGGTAGTTGTAGTTGGTAGTTGTACTTGGTAGTTGTAGTTGGTAGTTGTAGTTGGTAGTTGTAGTTGGTAGTTGTAGTTGGTAGTTGTAGTTGGTAGTTGCAGTTGGTAGCTGTAGTTCGTAGTTGTAGTTGGTAGTTGTAGTTGGTAGTTGTAGTTGGTAGTTGTAGTTGGTAGTTGTAGTTGGTAGTTGCAGTTGGTAGTTGCAGTTGGTAGTTGCAGTTGGTAGTTGCAGTTGGTAGTTGCAGTTGGTAGTTGTAGTTGGTAGTTGTAGATGGTAGTTGTAGTTGGTAGTTGTAGTTGGTAGTTGTAGCTGGCAGTTGTAGCTGGCAGTTGTAGCTGGCTGTTGTAGCTGGCAGTTGTAGCTGGCAGTTGTAGCTGGCAGTTGTAGCTGGTAGTTGTAGTTGGTAGTTGTAGTTGGTAGTTGTAGTTGTAGTTGTTGTAGTTGTAGTTGTAGATGTAGTTGTAGTTGTAGTTGGTAGTTGTAGTTGGTAGTTGTAGTTGGTAGTTGTAGTTGGTAGTTGTAGTTGGTAGTTGTAGTTGGTAGTTGTAGTTGGTAGTTGTAGTTGGTAGTTGTAGCTGGTAGTTGTAGCTGGTAGTTGTAGTTGGTAGTTGCAGTTGGTAGTTGTAGTTGGTAGTTGTAGTTGGTAGTTGTAGTTGGTAGTTGTAGTTGGTAGTTGTAGTTGGTAGTTGTAGTTGGTAGTTGTAGTTGGCAGTTGTAGTTGGTAGTTGCAGTTGGTAGCTGTAGTTGGTAGTAGTAGTTGGTAGTTGTAGTTGGTAGTTGTAGTTGGTAGTTGCAGGTGGTAGTTGCATTTGGTAGTTGTAGTTGGTAGTTGTAGTTGGTAGTTGTAGTTGGCAGTTGTAGCTGGTAGTTGTAGTTGGTAGTTGTAGTTGGTAGTTGTAGTTGTAGTTGTTGTAGTTGTAGTTGTAGATGTAGTTGTAGTTGTAGTTGGTAGTTGTAGTTGGTAGTTGTAGTTGGTAGTTGTAGTTGGTAGTTGTAGTTGGTAGTTGTAGTTGGTAGTTGTAGTTGGTAGTTGTAGTTGGTAGTTGTAGTTGGTAGTTGTAGTTGGTAGTTGTAGATGGTAGTTGTAGTTGGTAGTTGCAGTTGGTAGTTGTAGTTGGTAGTTGTAGTTGGTAGTTGTAGTTGGTAGTTGTAGTTTGTAGTTGCAGTTGGTAGTTGTAGTTGGTAGTTGCAGTTGGTAGTTGCAGTTGGTAGTTGCAGTTGGTAGTTGCAGTTGGTACTTGCAGTTGGTAGTTGCAGTTGGTAGTTGCAGTTGGTAGTTGCAGTTGGTAGTTGCAGTTGGTAGTTGTAGTTGGTAGTTGTAGATGGTAGTTGTAGTTGGTAGTTGTAGTTGGTAGTTGTAGCTGGCAGTTGTAGCTGGCAGTTGTAGCTGGCTGTTGTAGTTGGCAGTTGTAGCTGGCAGTTGTAGCTGGCAGTTGTAGCTGGCAGTTGTAGCTCGTAGTTGTAGTTGGTAGTTGTAGTTGGTAGTTGTAGTTGCTGGTTGTAGTTTGTAGTTGTAGTTGGTAGTTGTAGTTGGTAGTTGTAGTTGGTAGATGTATTTGGTAGTTGTAGTTGGTCGTTGGAGTTGGTAGTTGCAGTTGGTAGTCGCAGTTGGTAGTTGCAGTTGGTAGTTGCAGGTGGTAGTTGCAGTTGGTAGTTGTAGTTGGTAGTTGTAGTTGGTAGTTGTAGTTGGTAGTTGTAGTTGGTAGTTGTAGTTGGTAGTTGTAGCTGGTAGTTGTAGTTGGTAGTTGTAGTTGGTAGTTGTAGTTGTAGTTGTAGTTGTAGTTGTTGTTGTAGTTGTAGTTGTAGTTGTAGTTGTAGTTGTAGTTGTAGTTGTAGTTGTAGTTGTAGTTGTAGTTGTAGTTGTAGTTGTAGTTGTAGTTGTAGTTGTAGTTGTAGTTGTAGTTGTAGTTGTAGTTGTAGTTGTAGTTGTAGTTGTAGTTGTAGTTGTAGTTGTTGTTGTTGCTGTTGTTGTTGTTGTAGTTGTTGTTGTGGTTGTAGTTGTTGGTGTGTCGTTGTCGTTGTCGTTGTCGTTGTTGTTGTCGTTGTTGTCGTTGTTGTCGTTGTTGTCGTTGCTGTCGTTGTTGTCGTTGTTGTCGTTGCTGTCGTTGCTGTCGTTGCTTTCGTTGCTGTCGTTGCTGTCGTTGTTGTCGTTGTTGTCGTTGTTGCCGTTGTTGCCGTGGTTGTCGTTGTTGTCGTTGTTGTCGTTGTTGTCGTTGTTGTCGTTGTTGTCGTTGTTGTCGTTGTTGTCGTTGTTGTTATTGTAGTTGTTCTCGTTGTTGTCGTCGTTGTCGTCGTTGTCGTCGTTGTCGTCGTTGTTCTCGTTGTTGTTGTTGTTGTCGTTGTTGTCGTTGTTGTTGTTGTTGCTGTTGTTGTTGTAGTTGTAGTTGTTGTTGTAGTTGTTGTTGTTGTTGTAGTTGTAGTTGTAGTTGTAGTTGTAGTTGTAGTTGTAGTTGTAGTTGTTGTTGTTGTTGTAGTTGTAGTTGTAGTAGTAGTTGTAGTTGTAGGTGTAGTTGTAGTTGTAGTTGTAGTTGTAGTTGTTGTTGTAGTTGTTGTTGTAGTTGCAGTTGTAGTTGTAGTTGTAGTTGTAGTTGTAGTTGTAGTCGTAGTTGTAGTTGTAGTTGTAGATGTAGTTGTAGTTGGTAGTTGTAGTTGGTAGTTGTAGTTGGTAGTTGGTAGTTGTAGTTGTAGTTGTAGTTGGTAGTTGTAGTTAGTAGTTGTAGTTGGTAGTTGTAGTTGGTAGTTGTAGTTGGTAGTTGTAGTTGGTAGTTGTAGTTGGTAGTTGTAGTTGTAGTTGTAGTTGTAGTTGATAGCTGTAGTTGGTAGTTGTAGTTGGTAGTCGTAGTTGATAGTTGTAGTTGGTAGTTGTAGTTGGTAGTGGTAGTTCGTAGTTGTAGTTGGTAGTTGTTGTTGGTAGTTGTAGTTGGTAGTTGTAGTTGGTTGTTGTAGTTGGTAGTTGTAGTTGGTAGTTGTAGTTGGTAGTTGTAGTTGGTAGTTGTAGTTTGTAGTTGTAGTTGGTAGATGTAGATGGTAGTTGTAGTTGGTAGTTGTAGTTGGTAGTTGTAGTTGGTAGTTGTAGTTGGTAGTTGTAGTTGTTAGTTGTAGTTGGTAGTTGTAGCTGGTAGTTGTAGTTGGTAGTTGTAGTTGGTAGTTGTAGTTGTAGCTGTAGTTGATAGTTGTAGTTGGTAGTTGTAGTTGGTAGTTGTAGTTGGTAGTTGTAGTTGGTAGTTGTAGTTGGTAGTTGTAGTTGGTAGTTGTAGTTGTAGATGTAGTTGGTAGTTGTAGTTGGTAGTTGTAATTGGTAGTTGGAGTTGGTAGTTGCAGTTGGTAGTTGCAGTTAGTAGTTGCAGTTGGTAGTTGTAGTTGGTAGTTGGTAGTTGTAGTTGGTAGTTGTAGTTGGTAGTTGTAGTTGGTAGTTGTAGTTTGTAGTTGTAGTTGGTAGTTGTAGTTGGTAGTTGTAGTTGGTAGTTGTAGTTGGTAGATGTATTTGGTAGTTGTAGTTGGTCGTTGGAGTTGGTAGTTGCAGTTGGTAGTCGCAGTTGGTAGTTGCAGTTGGTAGTTGCAGGTGGTAGTTGCAGTTGGTAGTTGTAGTTGGTAGTTGTAGTTGGTAGTTGTAGTTGGTAGTTGTAGTTGGTAGTTGTAGTTGGTAGTTGTAGTTGGTAGTTGTAGTCGGTAGTTGTAGTTGTAGTTGGTAGTTGTAGTCGGTAGTTGTAGTTGTAGTTGTAGTTGTAGTTGTTGTTGTAGTTGTAGTTGTAGTTGTAGTTGTAGTTGTAGTTGTTGTTGTTGCTATTGTTGTTGTTGTAGTTGTTATTGTTGTAGTTGTTGTTGTGGTTGTAGTTGTTGGTGTGTCGTTGTCGTTGTCGTTGTCGCTGTTGTTGTCGTTGTTGTCGTTGTTGTCGTTGTTGTCGTTGCTGTGGTTGTTGTCGTTGTTGTCGTTGCTGTCGTTGCTGTCGTTGCTTTCGTTGCTGTCGTTGCTGTCGTTGTTGTCGTTGTTGTCGTTGTTGCCGTTGTTGCCGTGTTTGTCGTTGTTGTCGTTGTTGTCGTTGTTGTCGTTGTTGTCGTTGTTGTCGTTGTTGTCGTTGTTGTCGTTGTTGTTATTGTAGTTGTTCTCGTTGTTGTCGTCGTTGTCGTCGTTGTCGTCGTTGTCGTCGTTGTTCTCGTTGTTGTTGTTGTTGTCGTTGTTGTCGTTGTTGTTGTTGTTGCTGTTGTTGTTGTAGTTGTAGTTGTTGTTGTAGTTGTTGTTGTTGTTGTAGTTGTAGTTGTAGTTGTAGTTGTAGTTGTAGTTGTAGTTGTTGTTGTTGTTGTAGTTGTAGTTGTAGTAGTAGTTGTAGTTGTAGGTGTAGTTGTAGTTGTAGTTGTAGTTGTAGTTGTTGTTGTAGTTGTTGTTGTAGTTGTAGTTGTAGTTGTAGTTGCAGTTGTAGTTGTAGTTGTATTTGTAGTTGTAGTCGTAGTTGTAGTTGTAGTTGTAGTTGTAGATGTAGTTGTAGTTGGTAGTTGTAGTTGGTAGTTGTAGTTGGTAGTTGTAGTTGGTAGTTGTAGTTGGTAGTTGTAGTTGGTAGTTGTAGTTGGTAGTTGTAGTTGGTAGTTGTAGTTGGTAGTTGTAGTTGGTAGTTGCAGTTGGTAGCTGTAGTTGGTAGTTGTAGTTGGTAGTTGTAGTTGGTAGTTGTAGTTGGTAGTTGTAGTTGTAGTTGTTGTTCTAGTTGTAGTTGTAGTTGTAGTTGTAGTTGTAGTTGTAGTTGTAGTTGTAGTTTGTAGTTGTAGTTGGTAGTTGTAGTTGGTTTGTTGTAGTTGGTAGTTGCAGTTGGTAGTTGCAGTTGGTAGTTGCAGTTGGTAGTTGTAGTTGGTAGTTGTAGTTGGTAGTTGTAGATGGTAGTTGTAGTTGGTAGTTGCAGTTGGTAGTTGTAGTTGGTAGTTGTAGTTGGTAGTTGTAGTTGGTAGTTGTAGTTTGTAGTTGCAGTTGGTAGTTGTAGTTGGTAGTTGCAGTTGGTAGTTGCAGTTGGTAGTTGCAGTTGGTACTTGCAGTTGGTAGTTGTAGTTGGTAGTTGTAGTTGGTAGTTGTAGTTGGTAGTTGTAGTTGGTAGTTGTAGTTGGTAGTTGAAGTTGGTAGTTGTAGCTGGCTGTTGTAGCTGGCAGTTGTAGCTGGCAGTTGTAGCTGGCAGTTGTAGCTTGCAGTTGTAGCTGGCAGTTGTAGCTGGCAGTTGTAACTGGCATTTGTAGCTGGCAGTTGTAGCTGGCAGTTGTAGCTGGCTGTTGTAGCTGGCAGTTGTAGCTGGCAGTTGTAGCTGGCAGTTGTAGCTGGCAGTTGTAGCTCGTAGTTGTAGTTGGTGGTTGTAGTTGGTAGTTGTAGTTGCTGGTTGTAGTTTGTAGTTGTAGTTGGTAGTTGTAGTTGGTAGTTGTAGTTGGTAGATGTATTTGGTAGTTGTAGTTGGTCGTTGGAGTTGGTAGTTGCAGTTGGTAGTCGCAGTTGGTAGTTGCAGTTGGTAGTTGCAGGTGGTAGTTGCAGTTGGTAGTTGTAGTTGGTAGTTGTAGTTGGTAGTTGTAGTTGGTAGTTGTAGTTGGTAGTTGTAGTTGGTAGTTGTAGCTGGTGGTTGTAGTTGGTAGTTGTAGTTGGTAGTTGTAGTTGTAGTTGTAGTTGTAGTTGTTGTTGTAGTTGTAGTTGTAGTTGTAGTTGTAGTTGTAGTTGTAGTTGTAGTTGTAGTTGTAGTTGTAGTTGTAGTTGTAGTTGTAGTTGTAGTTGTAGTTGTAGTTGTAGTTGTAGTTGTAGTTGTAGTTGTAGTTGTAGTTTGTAGTTGTAGTTGGTAGTTGTAGTTGGTTTGTTGTAGTTGGTAGTTGCAGTTGGTAGTTGCAGTTGGTACTTGCAGTTGGTAGTTGTAGTTGGTAGTTGTAGTTGGTAGTTGTAGTTGGTAGTTGTAGTTGGTAGTTGTAGTTGGTAGTTGTAGTTGGTAGTTGTAGTTGGTAGTTGTAGTTGGTAGTTGTAGTTGGTAGTTGTAGTTGGTAGTTGTAGTTGGTAGTTGTAGTTGTAGTTGTAGTTGGTAGTTGTAGTTGGTAGTTGTAGTTGGTAGTTGTAGTTGGTAGTTGTAGTTGGTAATTGTAGTTGGTAGTTGTAGTTGGTAGTTGTAGTTGGTAGTTGTAGTTGGTAGTTGTAGTTGGTAGTTGCAGTTGGTAGTTGTAGGTGGTAGTTGTAGTTGGTAGTTGTAGTTGGTAGTTGTAGTTGGTAGTTGTAGTTGGTAGTTGTAGTTGGTAGTTGTAATTGGTAGTTGTAGTTGTAGTTGTAGTTGGTAGTTGTAGTTGGTAGTTGTAGTTGGTAGTTGGAGTTGGTAGTTGCAGTTGGTAGTTGCAGTTGGTAGTTGCAGTTGGTAGTTGCAGTTGGTAGTTGCAGTTGGTAGCTGTAGTTGGTAGTTGTACTTGGTAGTTGTAGTTGGTAGTTGTAGCTGGTAGTTGTAGTTGGTAGTTGCAGTTGGTAGTTGCAGTTGGTAGTTGTAGTTGGTAGTTGTAGTTGGTAGTTGTAGTTGGTAGTTGTAGTTGGTAGTTGTAGTTGGTAGTTGTAGTTGGTAGTTGTAGTTGGTAGTTGTAGTTGGTAGTTGTAGTTGGTAGTTGTAGTTGGTAGTTGTAGTTGGTAGTTGTAGTTGGTAGTTGTAGTTGGTAGTTGTAGTTGGTAGTTGTAGTTGGTAGTTGTAGTTGTAGTTGTAGTTGGTAGTTGTAGTTGGTAGTTGTAGTTGGTAGTTGGAGTTGGTAGTTGCAGTTGGTAGTTGCAGTTGGTAGTTGCAGTTGGTAGTTGCAGTTGGTAGTTGCTGTTGGTGGTTGCAGTTGGTAGTTGCAGTTGGTAGTTGCAGTTGGTAGTTGCAGTTGGTAGTTGCAGTTGGTAGTTGCAGTTGGTAGTTGCAGTTGGTAGTTGTAGTTGGTAGTTGTACTTGGTAGTTGTAGTTGGTAGTTGTAGTTGGTAGTTGTAGTTGGTAGTTGTAGTTGGTAGTTGTAGTTGGTAGTTGTAGTTGGTAGTTGTAGTTGGTAGTTGTAGTTCGTAGTTGTAGCTGGTAGTTGTAGTTGGTAGTTGTAGTTGGTAGTTGCAGTTGGTAGTTGCAGTTGGTAGTTGTAGTTGGTAGTTGTAGTTGGTAGTTGTAGTTGGTAGTTGTAGTTGGTAGTTGTAGTTGGTAGTTGTAGTTGGTAGTTGTAGTTGGTAGTTGCAGTTGGTAGCTGTAGTTGGTAGTTGTAGTTGGTAGTTGTAGTTGGTAGTTGTAGTTGGTAGTTGTAGTTGTAGTTGTTGTTGTAGTTGTAGTTGTAGTTGTAGTTGTAGTTGTAGTTGTAGTTGTAGTTGTAGTTGTAGTTGTATTTGTAGTTTGTAGTTGTAGTTGGCAGTTGTAGTTGGTTTGTTGTAGTTGGTAGTTGTAGTTGGTAGTTGTAGTTGGTAGTTGTAGTTGGTTTGTTGTAGTTGGTAGTTGCAGTTGGTAGTTGCAGTTGGTAGTTGCAGTTGGTAGTTGTAGTTGGTAGTTGTAGTTGGTAGTTGTAGATGGTAGTTGTAGTTGGTAGTTGCAGTTGGTAGTTGTAGTTGGTAGTTGTAGTTGGTAGTTGTAGTTGGTAGTTGTAGTTTGTAGTTGTAGTTGGTAGTTGTAGTTGGTAGATGTATTTGGTAGTTGTAGTTGGTCGTTGGAGTTGGTAGTTGCAGTTGGTAGATGCAGTTGGTAGTTGTAGTTGTTGTTGTAGGTGGTAGTTGTAGTTGTAGTTGTAGTTGTAGTTGTAGTTGTAGTTGTAGTTGTAGTTGGTAGTTGTAGTTGGTAGTTGCAGTTGGTAGCTGCAGTTGGTAGTTGCAGTTGGTAGTTGTAGATGGTAGTTGCAGTTGTAGTTGTAGTTGTAGTTGGTAGTTGTTGTTGGTAGTTGTAGTTGGTAGTTGTAGTTGGTAGTTGTAGTTGGTAGTTGTAGTTGGTTTGTTGTAGTTGGTAGTTGTAGTTGGTAGCTGTAGTTTGTAGTTGTAGTTGGTAGTTGCAGTTGCTAGCTGTAGTTGGTAGTTGTAGTTGGTAGTTGTAGTTGGTAGTTGTAGTTGTAGTTGTTGTTGTAGTTGTAGTTGTAGTTGTAGTTGTAGTTGTAGTTGTAGTTGTAGTTGTAGTTGTAGTTTGTAGTTGTAGTTGGTAGTTGTAGTTGGTTTGTTGTAGTTGGTAGTTGTAGTTGGTAGTTGTAGTTGGTAGTTGTAGTTGGTAGTTGTAGTTGGTAGTTGTAGTTGGTAGTTGCAGTTGGTAGTTGCAGTTGGTAGTTGCAGTTGGTAGTTGTAATTGTAGTTGTTGTTGTAGTTGTAGTTGTAGTTGTAGTTGTAGTTGTAGTTGGTAGTTGTAGTTGGTAGTTGTAGTTGGTAGTTGTAGTTGGTAGCTGTAGTTGGTAGTTGTAGTTGGTAGTTGTACTTGGTAGGTGTAGTTGGTAGTTGTAGTTGGTAGTTGTAGTTGGTAGTTGTAGTTGGTAGTTGCAGTTGGTAGTTGCAGTTGGTAGTTGCAGTTGGTAGTTGTAGTTGGTAGTTGCAGTTGGTAGTTGCAGTTGGTAGCTGTAGTTTGTAGTTGTAGTTGGTAGTTGTAGTTGGTAGTTGTAGTTGGTAGTTGTAGTTGGTAGTTGTAGTTGTTAGTTGTAGTTGGTAGTTGTAGTTGGTAGTTGTAGTTGGTAGTTGTAGTTGGTAGTTGTAGCTGGTAGTTGTAGTTGGTAGTTGTAGTTGGTAGTTGCAGTTGGTAGTTGTAGTTGGTAGTTGTAGTTGGTAGTTGTAGTTGGTAGTTGTAGTTGGTAGTTGTAGCTGGTAGTTGTAGTTGGTAGTTGTAGTTGTAGTTGTAGTTGGTAGTTGTAGTTGGTAGTTGTAGTTGGTAGTTGTAGTTGGTAGTTGTAGTTGGTAGTTGTAGTTGGTAGTTGTAGTTGGTAGTTGTAGTTGGTAGTTGTAGTTGGTAGTTGTAGTTTGTAGTTGTAGTTGGTAGTTGTAGTTGGTAGTTGTAGTTGGTAGTTGTAGTTGGTAGATGTATTTGGTAGTTGTAGTTGGTCGTTGGAGTTGGTAGTTGCAGTTGGTAGTCGCAGTTGGTAGTTGCAGTTGGTAGTTGCAGGTGGTAGTTGCAGTTGGTAGTTGCAGTTGCTAGCTGTAGTTGGTAGTTGTAGTTGGTAGTTGTAGTTGGTAGTTGTAGTTGTAGTTGTTGTTGTAGTTGTAGTTGTAGTTGTAGTTGTAGTTGTAGTTGTAGTTGTAGTTGTAGTTGTAGTTTGTAGTTGTAGTTGGTAGTTGTAGTTGGTTTGTTGTAGTTGGTAGTTGTAGTTGGTAGTTGTAGTTGGTAGTTGTAGTTGGTAGTTGTAGTTGGTAGTTGTAGTTGGTAGTTGCAGTTGGTAGTTGCAGTTGGTAGTTGCAGTTGGTAGTTGTAATTGTATTTGTAGTTGTATTTGTAGTTGTAGTTGTAGTTGTAGTTGTAGTTGTAGTTGTAGTTGTAGTTGGTAGTTGTAGTTGGTAGTTGTAGTTGGTAGTTGTAGTTGGTAGCTGTAGTTGGTAGTTGTAGTTGGTAGTTGTACTTGGTAGGTGTAGTTGGTAGTTGTAGTTGGTAGTTGCAGTTGGTAGTTGTAGTTGGTAGTTGTAGTTGGTAGTTGTAGTTGGTAGTTGTAGTTGGTAGTTGTAGCTGGAAGTTGTAGTTGGTAGTTGTAGTTGTAGTTGTAGTTGGTAGTTGTAGTTGGTAGTTGTAGTTGGTAGTTGTAGTTGGTAGTTGTAGTTGGTAGTTGTAGTTGGTAGTTGTGCTTGGTAGTTGTAGTTGGTAGTTGTAGTTGGTAGTTCCATTTGTAGTTGTAGTTGTAGTTGTAGTTGAAGTTGTAGTTGTTGTTGTAGTTGTAGTTGTAGTTGTAGTTGTAGTTGTAGTTGTAGTTGTAGTTGTAGTTGTAGTTGTAGTTGTAGTTGTAGTTGTAGTTGTAGTTGTAGTTGGTAGTTGCAGTTGGTAGTTGTAGGTGGTAGTTGTAGTTGGTAGTTGTAGTTGGTAGTTGTAGTTGGTGGTTGTAGTTGGTAGTTGTAGTTGGTAGTTGTAGTTGGTAGTTGTAGTTGGTAGTTGTAGTTGGTAGTTGTAGTTGGTAGTTGTAGTTGGTAGTTGTAGTTGGTAGTTGTAGTTGGTAGTTGTAGTTGGTAGTTGTAGTTGGTAGTTGTAGTTGGTAGTTGTAGTTGGTAGTTGTAGTTGTAGTTGTAGTTGGTAGTTGTAGTTGGTAGTTGTAGTTGGTAGTTGGAGTTGGTAGTTGCAGTTGGTAGTTGCAGTTGGTAGTTGCAGTTGGTAGTTGCAGTTGGTAGTTGCAGTTGGTAGTTGCTGTTGGTGGTTGCAGTTGGTAGTTGCAGTTGGTAGTTGCAGTTGGTAGTTGCAGTTGGTAGTTGCAGTTGGTAGTTGCAGTTGGTAGTTGTAGTTGGTAGTTGTACTTGGTAGTTGTAGTTGGTAGTTGTAGTTGGTAGTTGTAGTTGGTAGTTGTAGTTGGTAGTTGTAGTTGGTAGTTGTAGTTGGTAGTTGTAGTTGGTAGTTGTAGTTGGTAGTTGTAGTTCGTAGTTGTAGCTGGTAGTTGTAGTTGGTAGTTGTAGTTGGTAGTTGCAGTTGGTAGTTGTAGTTGGTAGTTGTAGTTGGTAGTTGTAGTTGGTAGTTGTAGTTGGTAGTTGTAGTTGGTAGTTGTAGTTGGTAGTTGTAGTTGGTAGTTGCAGTTGGTAGCTGTAGTTGGTAGTTGTAGTTGGTAGTTGTAGTTGGTAGTTGTAGTTGGTAGTTGTAGTTGTAGTTGTTGTTGTAGTTGTAGTTGTAGTTGTAGTTGTAGTTGTAGTTGTAGTTGTAGTTGTATTTGTAGTTTGTAGTTGTAGTTGGCAGTTGTAGTTGGTTTGTTGTAGTTGGTAGTTGTAGTTGGTAGTTGTAGTTGGTAGTTGTAGTTGGTAGTTGTAGTTGGTAGTTGTAGTTGGTTTGTTGTAGTTGGTAGTTGCAGTTGGTAGTTGCAGTTGGTAGTTGCAGTTGGTAGTTGTAGTTGGTAGTTGTAGTTGGTAGTTGTAGATGGTAGTTGTAGTTGGTAGTTGTAGTTGGTAGTTGTAGTTGGTAGTTGTAGATGGTAGTTGTAGTTGGTAGTTGCAGTTGGTAGTTGTAGTTGGTAGTTGTAGTTGGTAGTTGTAGTTGGTAGTTGTAGTTTGTAGTTGCAGTTGGTAGTTGTAGTTGGTAGTTGCAGTTGGTAGTTGCAGTTGGTAGTTGCAGTTGGTAGTTGCAGTTGGTACTTGCAGTTGGTAGTTGCAGTTGGTAGTTGCAGTTGGTAGTTGCAGTTGGTAGTTGCAGTTGGTAGTTGTAGTTGGTAGTTGTAGATGGTAGTTGTAGTTGGTAGTTGTAGTTGGTAGTTGTAGCTGGCAGTTGTAGCTGGCAGTTGTAGCTGGCTGTTGTAGCTGGCAGTTGTAGCTGGCAGTTGTAGCTGGCAGTTGTAGCTGGCAGTTGTAGCTCGTAGTTGTAGTTGGTAGTTGTAGTTGGTAGTTGTAGTTGCTGGTTGTAGTTTGTAGTTGTAGTTGGTAGTTGTAGTTGGTAGTTGTAGTTGGTAGATGTATTTGGTAGTTGTAGTTGGTCGTTGGAGTTGGTAGTTGCAGTTGGTAGTCGCAGTTGGTAGTTGCAGTTGGTAGTTGCAGGTGGTAGTTGCAGTTGGTAGTTGTAGTTGGTAGTTGTAGTTGGTAGTTGTAGTTGGTAGTTGTAGTTGGTAGTTGTAGTTGGTAGTTGTAGCTGGTAGTTGTAGTTGGTAGTTGTAGTTGGTAGTTGTAGTTGTAGTTGTAGTTGTAGTTGTTGTTGTAGTTGTAGTTGTAGTTGTAGTTGTAGTTGTAGTTGTAGTTGTAGTTGTAGTTGTAGTTGTAGTTGTAGTTGTAGTTGTAGTTGTAGTTGTAGTTGTAGTTGTAGTTGTAGTTGTAGTTGTAGTTGTAGTTGTAGTTGTAGTTGTAGTTGTAGTTGTAGTTGTTGTTGTTGCTGTTGTTGTTGTTGTAGTTGTTGTTGTGGTTGTAGTTGTTGGTGTGTCGTTGTCGTTGTCGTTGTCGTTGTTGTTGTCGTTGTTGTCGTTGTTGTCGTTGTTGTCGTTGCTGTCGTTGTTGTCGTTGTTGTCGTTGCTGTCGTTGCTGTCGTTGCTTTCGTTGCTGTCGTTGCTGTCGTTGTTGTCGTTGTTGTCGTTGTTGCCGTTGTTGCCGTGGTTGTCGTTGTTGTCGTTGTTGTCGTTGTTGTCGTTGTTGTCGTTGTTGTCGTTGTTGTCGTTGTTGTCGTTGTTGTTATTGTAGTTGTTCTCGTTGTTGTCGTCGTTGTCGTCGTTGTCGTCGTTGTCGTCGTTGTTCTCGTTGTTGTTGTTGTTGTCGTTGTTGTCGTTGTTGTTGTTGTTGCTGTTGTTGTTGTAGTTGTAGTTGTTGTTGTAGTTGTTGTTGTTGTTGTAGTTGTAGTTGTAGTTGTAGTTGTAGTTGTAGTTGTAGTTGTAGTTGTTGTTGTTGTTGTAGTTGTAGTTGTAGTAGTAGTTGTAGTTGTAGGTGTAGTTGTAGTTGTAGTTGTAGTTGTAGTTGTTGTTGTAGTTGTTGTTGTAGTTGCAGTTGTAGTTGTAGTTGTAGTTGTAGTTGTAGTTGTAGTCGTAGTTGTAGTTGTAGTTGTAGATGTAGTTGTAGTTGGTAGTTGTAGTTGGTAGTTGTAGTTGGTAGTTGGTAGTTGTAGTTGTAGTTGTAGTTGGTAGTTGTAGTTAGTAGTTGTAGTTGGTAGTTGTAGTTGGTAGTTGTAGTTGGTAGTTGTAGTTGGTAGTTGTAGTTGGTAGTTGTAGTTGTAGTTGGTAGTTGGAGTTGGTAGTTGCAGTTGGTAGTTGCAGTTGGTAGTTGCAGTTGGTAGTTGCAGTTGGTAGTTGCAGTTGGTAGTTGCTGTTGGTGGTTGCAGTTGGTAGTTGCAGTTGGTAGTTGCAGTTGGTAGTTGCAGTTGGTAGTTGCAGTTGGTAGTTGCAGTTGGTAGTTGTAGTTGGTAGTTGTACTTGGTAGTTGTAGTTGGTAGTTGTAGTTGGTAGTTGTAGTTGGTAGTTGTAGTTGGTAGTTGTAGTTGGTAGTTGTAGTTGGTAGTTGTAGTTGGTAGTTGTAGTTGGTAGTTGTAGTTCGTAGTTGTAGCTGGTAGTTGTAGTTGGTAGTTGTAGTTGGTAGTTGCAGTTGGTAGTTGTAGTTGGTAGTTGTAGTTGGTAGTTGTAGTTGGTAGTTGTAGTTGGTAGTTGTAGTTGGTAGTTGTAGTTGGTAGTTGTAGTTGGTAGTTGCAGTTGGTAGCTGTAGTTGGTAGTTGTAGTTGGTAGTTGTAGTTGGTAGTTGTAGTTGGTAGTTGTAGTTGGTAGATGTATTTGGTAGTTGTAGTTGGTCGTTGGAGTTGGTAGTTGCAGTTGGTAGTCGCAGTTGGTAGTTGCAGTTGGTAGTTGCAGGTGGTAGTTGCAGTTGGTAGTTGCAGTTGCTAGCTGTAGTTGGTAGTTGTAGTTGGTAGTTGTAGTTGGTAGTTGTAGTTGTAGTTGTTGTTGTAGTTGTAGTTGTAGTTGTAGTTGTAGTTGTAGTTGTAGTTGTAGTTGTAGTTGTAGTTTGTAGTTGTAGTTGGTAGTTGTAGTTGGTTTGTTGTAGTTGGTAGTTGTAGTTGGTAGTTGTAGTTGGTAGTTGTAGTTGGTAGTTGTAGTTGGTAGTTGTAGTTGGTAGTTGCAGTTGGTAGTTGCAGTTGGTAGTTGCAGTTGGTAGTTGTAATTGTATTTGTAGTTGTATTTGTAGTTGTAGTTGTAGTTGTAGTTGTAGTTGTAGTTGTAGTTGTAGTTGGTAGTTGTAGTTGGTAGTTGTAGTTGGTAGTTGTAGTTGGTAGCTGTAGTTGGTAGTTGTAGTTGGTAGTTGTACTTGGTAGGTGTAGTTGGTAGTTGTAGTTGGTAGTTGCAGTTGGTAGTTGTAGTTGGTAGTTGTAGTTGGTAGTTGTAGTTGGTAGTTGTAGTTGGTAGTTGTAGCTGGAAGTTGTAGTTGGTAGTTGTAGTTGTAGTTGTAGTTGGTAGTTGTAGTTGGTAGTTGTAGTTGGTAGTTGTAGTTGGTAGTTGTAGTTGGTAGTTGTAGTTGGTAGTTGTGCTTGGTAGTTGTAGTTGGTAGTTGTAGTTGGTAGTTCCATTTGTAGTTGTAGTTGTAGTTGTAGTTGAAGTTGTAGTTGTTGTTGTAGTTGTAGTTGTAGTTGTAGTTGTAGTTGTAGTTGTAGTTGTAGTTGTAGTTGTAGTTGTAGTTGTAGTTGTAGTTGTAGTTGTAGTTGTAGTTGGTAGTTGCAGTTGGTAGTTGTAGGTGGTAGTTGTAGTTGGTAGTTGTAGTTGGTAGTTGTAGTTGGTGGTTGTAGTTGGTAGTTGTAGTTGGTAGTTGTAGTTGGTAGTTGTAGTTGGTAGTTGTAGTTGGTAGTTGTAGTTGGTAGTTGTAGTTGGTAGTTGTAGTTGGTAGTTGTAGTTGGTAGTTGTAGTTGGTAGTTGTAGTTGGTAGTTGTAGTTGGTAGTTGTAGTTGGTAGTTGTAGTTGTAGTTGTAGTTGGTAGTTGTAGTTGGTAGTTGTAGTTGGTAGTTGGAGTTGGTAGTTGCAGTTGGTAGTTGCAGTTGGTAGTTGCAGTTGGTAGTTGCAGTTGGTAGTTGCAGTTGGTAGTTGCTGTTGGTGGTTGCAGTTGGTAGTTGCAGTTGGTAGTTGCAGTTGGTAGTTGCAGTTGGTAGTTGCAGTTGGTAGTTGCAGTTGGTAGTTGTAGTTGGTAGTTGTACTTGGTAGTTGTAGTTGGTAGTTGTAGTTGGTAGTTGTAGTTGGTAGTTGTAGTTGGTAGTTGTAGTTGGTAGTTGTAGTTGGTAGTTGTAGTTGGTAGTTGTAGTTGGTAGTTGTAGTTCGTAGTTGTAGCTGGTAGTTGTAGTTGGTAGTTGTAGTTGGTAGTTGCAGTTGGTAGTTGTAGTTGGTAGTTGTAGTTGGTAGTTGTAGTTGGTAGTTGTAGTTGGTAGTTGTAGTTGGTAGTTGTAGTTGGTAGTTGTAGTTGGTAGTTGCAGTTGGTAGCTGTAGTTGGTAGTTGTAGTTGGTAGTTGTAGTTGGTAGTTGTAGTTGGTAGTTGTAGTTGTAGTTGTTGTTGTAGTTGTAGTTGTAGTTGTAGTTGTAGTTGTAGTTGTAGTTGTAGTTGTATTTGTAGTTTGTAGTTGTAGTTGGCAGTTGTAGTTGGTTTGTTGTAGTTGGTAGTTGTAGTTGGTAGTTGTAGTTGGTAGTTGTAGTTGGTAGTTGTAGTTGGTAGTTGTAGTTGGTTTGTTGTAGTTGGTAGTTGCAGTTGGTAGTTGCAGTTGGTAGTTGCAGTTGGTAGTTGTAGTTGGTAGTTGTAGTTGGTAGTTGTAGATGGTAGTTGTAGTTGGTAGTTGTAGTTGGTAGTTGTAGTTGGTAGTTGTAGATGGTAGTTGTAGTTGGTAGTTGCAGTTGGTAGTTGTAGTTGGTAGTTGTAGTTGGTAGTTGTAGTTGGTAGTTGTAGTTTGTAGTTGCAGTTGGTAGTTGTAGTTGGTAGTTGCAGTTGGTAGTTGCAGTTGGTAGTTGCAGTTGGTAGTTGCAGTTGGTACTTGCAGTTGGTAGTTGCAGTTGGTAGTTGCAGTTGGTAGTTGCAGTTGGTAGTTGCAGTTGGTAGTTGTAGTTGGTAGTTGTAGATGGTAGTTGTAGTTGGTAGTTGTAGTTGGTAGTTGTAGCTGGCAGTTGTAGCTGGCAGTTGTAGCTGGCTGTTGTAGCTGGCAGTTGTAGCTGGCAGTTGTAGCTGGCAGTTGTAGCTGGCAGTTGTAGCTCGTAGTTGTAGTTGGTAGTTGTAGTTGGTAGTTGTAGTTGCTGGTTGTAGTTTGTAGTTGTAGTTGGTAGTTGTAGTTGGTAGTTGTAGTTGGTAGATGTATTTGGTAGTTGTAGTTGGTCGTTGGAG
This sequence comes from Andrena hattorfiana, assembly GCA_944738655.2. Taxonomy (NCBI): domain Eukaryota; kingdom Metazoa; phylum Arthropoda; class Insecta; order Hymenoptera; family Andrenidae; genus Andrena; species Andrena hattorfiana. Next base: position 48,193,390 of record OX122890.1, on the reverse strand, counting down.
TTGGTAGTTGCAGTTGGTAGTCGCAGTTGGTAGTTGCAGTTGGTAGTTGCAGGTGGTAGTTGCAGTTGGTAGTTGTAGTTGGTAGTTGTAGTTGGTAGTTGTAGTTGGTAGTTGTAGTTGGTAGTTGTAGTTGGTAGTTGTAGCTGGTAGTTGTAGTTGGTAGTTGTAGTTGGTAGTTGTAGTTGTAGTTGTAGTTGTAGTTGTTGTTGTAGTTGTAGTTGTAGTTGTAGTTGTAGTTGTAGTTGTAGTTGTAGTTGTAGTTGTAGTTGTAGTTGTAGTTGTAGTTGTAGTTGTAGTTGTAGTTGTAGTTGTAGTTGTAGTTGTAGTTGTAGTTGTAGTTGTAGTTGTAGTTGTAGTTGTAGTTGTAGTTGTTGTTGTTGCTGTTGTTGTTGTTGTAGTTGTTGTTGTGGTTGTAGTTGTTGGTGTGTCGTTGTCGTTGTCGTTGTCGTTGTTGTTGTCGTTGTTGTCGTTGTTGTCGTTGTTGTCGTTGCTGTCGTTGTTGTCGTTGTTGTCGTTGCTGTCGTTGCTGTCGTTGCTTTCGTTGCTGTCGTTGCTGTCGTTGTTGTCGTTGTTGTCGTTGTTGCCGTTGTTGCCGTGGTTGTCGTTGTTGTCGTTGTTGTCGTTGTTGTCGTTGTTGTCGTTGTTGTCGTTGTTGTCGTTGTTGTCGTTGTTGTTATTGTAGTTGTTCTCGTTGTTGTCGTCGTTGTCGTCGTTGTCGTCGTTGTCGTCGTTGTTCTCGTTGTTGTTGTTGTTGTCGTTGTTGTCGTTGTTGTTGTTGTTGCTGTTGTTGTTGTAGTTGTAGTTGTTGTTGTAGTTGTTGTTGTTGTTGTAGTTGTAGTTGTAGTTGTAGTTGTAGTTGTAGTTGTAGTTGTAGTTGTTGTTGTTGTTGTAGTTGTAGTTGTAGTAGTAGTTGTAGTTGTAGGTGTAGTTGTAGTTGTAGTTGTAGTTGTAGTTGTTGTTGTAGTTGTTGTTGTAGTTGCAGTTGTAGTTGTAGTTGTAGTTGTAGTTGTAGTTGTAGTCGTAGTTGTAGTTGTAGTTGTAGATGTAGTTGTAGTTGGTAGTTGTAGTTGGTAGTTGTAGTTGGTAGTTGGTAGTTGTAGTTGTAGTTGTAGTTGGTAGTTGTAGTTAGTAGTTGTAGTTGGTAGTTGTAGTTGGTAGTTGTAGTTGGTAGTTGTAGTTGGTAGTTGTAGTTGGTAGTTGTAGTTGTAGTTGGTAGTTGGAGTTGGTAGTTGCAGTTGGTAGTTGCAGTTGGTAGTTGCAGTTGGTAGTTGCAGTTGGTAGTTGCAGTTGGTAGTTGCTGTTGGTGGTTGCAGTTGGTAGTTGCAGTTGGTAGTTGCAGTTGGTAGTTGCAGTTGGTAGTTGCAGTTGGTAGTTGCAGTTGGTAGTTGTAGTTGGTAGTTGTACTTGGTAGTTGTAGTTGGTAGTTGTAGTTGGTAGTTGTAGTTGGTAGTTGTAGTTGGTAGTTGTAGTTGGTAGTTGTAGTTGGTAGTTGTAGTTGGTAGTTGTAGTTGGTAGTTGTAGTTCGTAGTTGTAGCTGGTAGTTGTAGTTGGTAGTTGTAGTTGGTAGTTGCAGTTGGTAGTTGTAGTTGGTAGTTGTAGTTGGTAGTTGTAGTTGGTAGTTGTAGTTGGTAGTTGTAGTTGGTAGTTGTAGTTGGTAGTTGTAGTTGGTAGTTGCAGTTGGTAGCTGTAGTTGGTAGTTGTAGTTGGTAGTTGTAGTTGGTAGTTGTAGTTGGTAGTTGTAGTTGTAGTTGTTGTTGTAGTTGTAGTTGTAGTTGTAGTTGTAGTTGTAGTTGTAGTTGTAGTTGTATTTGTAGTTTGTAGTTGTAGTTGGCAGTTGTAGTTGGTTTGTTGTAGTTGGTAGTTGTAGTTGGTAGTTGTAGTTGGTAGTTGTAGTTGGTAGTTGTAGTTGGTAGTTGTAGTTGGTTTGTTGTAGTTGGTAGTTGCAGTTGGTAGTTGCAGTTGGTAGTTGCAGTTGGTAGTTGTAGTTGGTAGTTGTAGTTGGTAGTTGTAGATGGTAGTTGTAGTTGGTAGTTGCAGTTGGTAGTTGTAGTTGGTAGTTGTAGTTGGTAGTTGTAGTTGGTAGTTGTAGTTTGTAGTTGTAGTTGGTAGTTGTAGTTGGTAGATGTATTTGGTAGTTGTAGTTGGTCGTTGGAGTTGGTAGTTGCAGTTGGTAGTTGCAGTTGGTAGTTGTAGTTGTTGTTGTAGGTGGTAGTTGTAGTTGTAGTTGTAGTTGTAGTTGTAGTTGTAGTTGTAGTTGTAGTTGGTAGTTGTAGTTGGTAGTTGCAGTTGGTAGCTGCAGTTGGTAGTTGCAGTTGGTAGTTGTAGGTGGTAGTTGTAGTTGTAGTTGTAGTTGTAGTTGGTAGTTGTAGTTGGTAGTTGTAGTTGGTAGTTGTAGTTGGTAGTTGTAGTTGGTAGTTGTAGTTGGTAGTTGTAGTTGGTTTGTTGTAGTTGGTAGTTGTAGTTGGTAGTTGTAGTTTGTAGTTGTAGTTGGTAGTTGCAGTTGCTAGCTGTAGTTGGTAGTTGTAGTTGGTAGTTGTAGTTGGTAGTTGTAGTTGTAGTTGTTGTTGTAGTTGTAGTTGTAGTTGTAGTTGTAGTTGTAGTTGTAGTTGTAGTTGTAGTTGTAGTTTGTAGTTGTAGTTGGTAGTTGTAGTTGGTTTGTTGTAGTTGGTAGTTGTAGTTGGTAGTTGTAGTTGGTAGTTGTAGTTGGTAGTTGTAGTTGGTAGTTGTAGTTGGTAGTTGCAGTTGGTAGTTGCAGTTGGTAGTTGCAGTTGGTAGTTGTAATTGTAGTTGTTGTTGTAGTTGTAGTTGTAGTTGTAGTTGTAGTTGTAGTTGTAGTTGTAGTTGGTAGTTGTAGTTGGTAGTTGTAGTTGGTAGTTGTAGTTGGTAGCTGTAGTTGGTAGTTGTAGTTGGTAGTTGTACTTGGTAGGTGTAGTTGGTAGTTGTAGTTGGTAGTTGTAGTTGGTAGTTGTAGTTGGTAGTTGCAGTTGGTAGTTGCAGTTGGTAGTTGCAGTTGGTAGTTGTAGTTGGTAGTTGCAGTTGGTAGTTGCAGTTGGTAGCTGTAGTTTGTAGTTGTAGTTGGTAGTTGTAGTTGGTAGTTGTAGTTGGTAGTTGTAGTTGGTAGTTGTAGTTGGTAGTTGTAGTTGGTAGTTGTAGTTGGTAGTTGTAGTTGGTAGTTGTAGCTGGTAGTTGTAGTTGGTAGTTGTAGTTGGTAGTTGCAGTTGGTAGTTGTAGTTGGTAGTTGTAGTTGGTAGTTGTAGTTGGTAGTTGTAGTTGGTAGTTGTAGCTGGTAGTTGTAGTTGGTAGTTGTAGTTGTAGTTGTAGTTGGTAGTTGTAGTTGGTAGTTGTAGTTGGTAGTTGTAGTTGGTAGTTGTAGTTGGTAGTTGTAGTTGGTAGTTGTAGTTGGTAGTTGTACTTGGTAGTTGTAGTTGGTAGTTGTAGTTGGTAGTTCCATTTGTAGTTGTAGTTGTAGTTGTAGTTGAAGTTGTAGTTGTTGTTGTAGTTGTAGTTGTAGTTGTAGTTGTAGTTGTAGTTGTAGTTGTAGTTGTAGTTGTAGTTGTAGTTGTAGTTGTAGTTGTAGTTGTAGTTGTAGTTGTTTTTGTTGTTGTTGTTGTTGTAGTTGTTGTTGTTGTAGTTGTTGTTGTTGTAGTTGTTGTTGTTATTGTACTTGCTGTTTTGTCGTTGTCGTTGTTGTCGTTGTTGTCGTTGCAGTCGTTGTTGTCGTTGTTGTCGTTGTTGCCGTTGTTGTCGTTGCTGTCGTTGCTATCGTTGCTGTCGTTGCTGTCGTTGCTGTCGTTGCTGCCGTTGTTGCCGTTGTTGCCGTTGTTGCCGTTTTTGTCGTTGTTGTCGTTGTTGTCGTTGTTGTGGTTGTTGTCGTTGTTGTCGTTGTTTTCGTTGTTTTCGTTGTTGTCGTTGTTGTCGTTGTTGTCGTTGTTGTCGTTGTTGTCGTTGTTGTCGTTGTTGTCGTTGTTATCGTTGTTGTCGTTGTTATCGTTGTTGTCGTTGTTGTCGTTGTTGTCGTTGTTGTCGTTGTTGTCGTTGTCGTTATTGTAGTTGTTGTCGTTGTTGTCGTCGTTGTCGTCGTTGTCGTCGTTGTCGTCGTTGTCGTCGTTGTCGTCGTTGACGTCGTTGTCGTCGTTGTCGTCGTTGTTGTTGTTGTTGTTGTTGTTGTTGTTGTAGTTGTAGTTGTTGTTGTAGTTGTTGTTGTTGTAGTTGTAGTTGTAGTTGTAGTTGTAATTGTTGTAGTTGTTGTTGTAGTTGTAGTTGTTGTTGTAGTTGTAGTTGTAGTGGTAGTTGCAGTTGTAGTTGTAGTTGTAGTTGTAGTTGTAGTTGTTGTTGTAGTTGTTGTTGTAGTTGTTGTTGTAGTTGTAGTTGTAGTTGCAGTTGTAGTTGTAGTTGTATTTGTAGTTGTATTTGTAGTTGTAGTTGTAATTGTAGTTGTAGTTGTAGTTGTAGTTGTAGTTGTAGTTGTATTTGTTGTTGTAGTTGTAGTTGTAGTAGTAGTTGTAGTTGTAGTTGTAGTTGGTAGTTGTAGTTGGTAGTTGTAGTTGGTAGTTGTAGTTGGTAGTTGTAGTTGGTAGGTGCAGTTGGTAGTTGCAGTTGGTAGTTGCAGTTGGTAGTTGCAGTTGGTAGTTACAGTTGGTAGTTGCAGTTGGTAGCTGAAATTGGTAGTTGCAGTTGGTAGTTGCAGTTGGTAGTTGCAGTTGGTAGTTGCAGTTGGTAGCTGAAATTGGTAGTTACAGTTGGTAGTTGCAGTCGGTAGTTGCAGTGGGTAGTTGCAGTTGGTAGTTGCAGTTGGTAGTTGCAGTTGGTAGTTGCAGTTGGTAGTTGCAGTTGGTAGTTGCAGTTGGTAGTTGCAGTTGGTAGCTGTAGTTGGTAGTTGTAGTTGGTAGTTGTAGTTGGTAGTTGTAGTTGGTAGTTGTAGTTGGTAGTTGTAGTTGTAGTTGTTGTTGTAGTTGTAGTTGTAGTTGTAGTTGTAGTTGTAGTTGTAGTTGTAGTTGTAGTTGTATTTGTAGTTTGTAGTTGTAGTTGGTAGTTGTAGTTGGTTTGTTGTAGTTGGTAGTTGTAGTTGGTAGTTGTAGTTGGTAGTTGTAGTTGGTAGTTGTAGTTGGTAGTTGTAGTTGGTTTGTTGTAGTTGGTAGTTGCAGTTGGTAGTTGCAGTTGGTAGTTGCAGTTGGTACTTGTAGTTGGTAGTTGTAGTTGGTAGTTGTAGATGGTAGTTGTAGTTGGTAGTTGCAGTTGGTAGTTGTAGTTGGTAGTTGTAGTTGGTAGTTGTAGTTGGTAGTTGTAGTTTGTAGTTGTAGTTGGTAGTTGTAGTTGGTAGATGTATTTGGTAGTTGTAGTTGGTCGTTGGAGTTGGTAGTTGCAGTTGGTAGTTGCAGTTGGTAGTTGTAGTTGTTGTTGTAGGTTGTAGTTGTAGTTGTAGTTGTAGTTGTAGTTGTAGTTGTAGTTGTAGTTGTAGTTGCAGTTGGTAGTTGTAGTTGGTAGTTGCAGTTGGTAGCTGCAGTTGGTAGTTGCAGTTGGTAGTTGTAGTTGGTAGTTGTAGTTGGTAGTTGGTAGTTGTAGTTGGTAGTTGTAGTTTGTAGTTGTAGTTGGTAGTTGCAGTTGCTAGCTGTAGTTGGTAGTTGTAGTTGGTAGTTGTAGTTGGTAGTTGTAGTTGTAGTTGTTGTTGTAGTTGTAGTTGTAGTTGTAGTTGTAGTTGTAGTTGTAGTTGTAGTTGTAGTTTGTAGTTGTAGTTGGTAGTTGTAGTTGGTTTGTTGTAGTTGGTAGTTGTAGTTGGTAGTTGTAGTTGGTAGTTGTAGTTGGTAGTTGTAGTTGGTAGTTGTAGTTGGTAGTTGCAGTTGGTAGTTGCAGTTGGTAGTTGCAGTTGGTAGTTGTAATTGTATTTGTAGTTGTATTTGTAGTTGTAGTTGTAGTTGTAGTTGTAGTTGTAGTTGTAGTTGTAGTTGTAGTTGGTAGTTGTAGTTGGTAGTTGTAGTTGGTAGTTGTAGTTGGTAGCTGTAGTTGGTAGTTGTAGTTGGTAGTTGTACTTGGTAGGTGTAGTTGGTAGTTGTAGTTGGTAGTTGCAGTTGGTAGTTGTAGTTGGTAGTTGTAGTTGGTAGTTGTAGTTGGTAGTTGTAGTTGGTAGTTGTAGCTGGTAGTTGTAGTTGGTAGTTGTAGTTGTAGTTGTAGTTGGTAGTTGTAGTTGGTAGTTGTAGTTGGTAGTTGTAGTTGGTAGTTGTAGTTGGTAGTTGTAGTTGGTAGTTGTAGTTGGTAGTTCTAGTTGGTAGTTGTACTTGGTAGTTGTAGTTGGTAGTTGTAGTTGGTAGTTCCATTTGTAGTTGTAGTTGTAGTTGTAGTTGAAGTTGTAGTTGTTGTTGTAGTTGTAGTTGTAGTTGTAGTTGTAGTTGTAGTTGTAGTTGTAGTTGTAGTTGTAGTTGTAGTTGTAGTTGTAGTTGTAGTTGTAGTTGTAGTTGTAGTTGTAGTTGTAGTTGTAGTTGTAGTTGTTTTTGTTGTTGTTGTTGTTGTAGTTGTTGTTGTTGTAGTTGTTGTTGTTATTGTACTTGCTGTTGTGTCGTTGTCGTTGTTGTTGTCGTTGTTGTCGTTGCAGTCGTTGTTGTCGTTGTTGTCGTTGTTGCCGTTGTTGTCGTTGCTGTCGTTGCTATCGTTGCTGTCGTTGCTGTCGTTGCTGTCGTTGTTGCCGTTGTTGCCGTTGTTGCCGTTGTTGCCGTTTTTGTCGTTGTTGTCGTTGTTGTCGTTGTTGTGGTTGTTGTCGTTGTTGTCGTTGTTTTCGTTGTTTTCGTTGTTGTCGTTGTTGTCGTTGTTGTCGTTGTTGTCGTTGTTGTCGTTGTTGTCGTTGTTGTCGTTGTTATCGTTGTTGTCGTTGTTATCGTTGTTGTCGTTGTTGTCGTTGTTGTCGTTGTTGTCGTTGTTGTCGTTGTCGTTATTGTAGTTGTTGTCGTTGTTGTCGTCGTTGTCGTCGTTGTCTTCGTTGTCGTCGTTGTCGTCGTTGACGTCGTTGTCGTCGTTGTCGTCGTTGTTGTTGTTGTTGTTGTTGTTGTTGTTGTTGTAGTTGTAGTTGTTGTTGTAGTTGTTGTTGTTGTAGTTGTAGTTGTAGTTGTAGTTGTAGTTGTTGTAGTTGTTGTAGTTGTTGTTGTAGTTGTAGTTGTAGTTGTAGTTGTAGTTGTAGTTGTAGTTGTAGTTGTTGTTGTAGTTGTTGTTGTAGTTGTTGTTGTAGTTGCAGTTGGTAGTTGCAGTTGGTAGCTGAAATTGGTAGTTGCTGTTGGTAGTTGCAGTTGGTAGTTGCAGTTGGTAGTTGCAGTTGGTAGCTGAAATTGGTAGTTGCAGTTGGTAGTTGCAGTTGGTAGTTGCAGTTGGTAGTTGCAGTTGGTAGCTGAAATTGGTAGTTACAGTTGGTAGTTGCAGTCGGTAGTTGCAGTGGGTAGTTGCAGTTGGTAGTTGCAGTTGGTAGTTGCAGTTGGTAGTTGCAGTTGGTAGTTGCAGTTGGTAGTTGCAGTTGGTAGTTGCAGTTGGTAGTTGCAGTTGGTAGTTGCAGTTGGTAGCTGAAGTTGGTAGTTGCAGTTGGTATTTGCATTTGGTAGTTGCAGTTGGTAGCTGAAATTGGTAGTTACAGTTGGTAGTTGCAGTCGGTAGTTGCAGTGGGTAGTTGCAGTTGGTAGTTGCAGTTGGTAGTTGCAGTTGGTAGTTGCAGTTGGTAGTTGCAGTTGGTAGTTGCAGTTGGTAGCTGTAGTTCGTAGTTGTAGTTGGTAGTTGTAGTTGGTAGTTGTAGTTGGTAGTTGTAGTTGGTAGTTGTAGTTGGTAGTTGTAGTTGGTAGTTGTAGTTGGTAGTTGTAGCTGGTAGTTGTAGTTGGTAGTTGTAGTTGGTAGTTGTAGCTGGCAGTTGTAGCTGGCAGTTGTAGCTGGCTGTTGTAGCTGGCAGTTGTAGCTGGCAGTTGTAGCTGGCAGTTGTAGCTGGTAGTTGTAGTTGGTAGTTGTTGTTGGTAGTTGTAGTTGGTAGATGTATTTGGTAGTTGCAGTTGGTCGTTGGAGTTGGTAGTTGCAGTTAGTAGCTGTAGTTCGTAGTTGTAGTTGGTAGTTGTAGTTGGTAGTTGTAGTTGGTAGTTGTAGTTGGTAGTTGTAGTTGGTAGTTGTAGTTGGTAGTTGTAGTTGGTAGTTGTAGCTGGTAGTTGTAGTTGGTAGTTGTAGTTGGTAGTTGCAGTTGGTAGTTGTAGTTGGTAGTTGTAGTTGGCAGTTGTAGATGGTAGTTGTAGTTGGTAGTTGTAGTTGGTAGTTGTACTTGGTAGTTGTAGTTGGTAGTTGTAGTTGGTAGTTGTAGTTGGTAGTTGTAGTTGGTAGTTGTAGTTGGTAGTTGCAGTTGGTAGCTGTAGTTCGTAGTTGTAGTTGGTAGTTGTAGTTGGTAGTTGTAGTTGGTAGTTGTAGTTGGTAGTTGTAGTTGGTAGTTGCAGTTGGTAGTTGCAGTTGGTAGTTGCAGTTGGTAGTTGCAGTTGGTAGTTGCAGTTGGTAGTTGTAGTTGGTAGTTGTAGATGGTAGTTGTAGTTGGTAGTTGTAGTTGGTAGTTGTAGCTGGCAGTTGTAGCTGGCAGTTGTAGCTGGCTGTTGTAGCTGGCAGTTGTAGCTGGCAGTTGTAGCTGGCAGTTGTAGCTGGTAGTTGTAGTTGGTAGTTGTAGTTGGTAGTTGTAGTTGTAGTTGTTGTAGTTGTAGTTGTAGATGTAGTTGTAGTTGTAGTTGGTAGTTGTAGTTGGTAGTTGTAGTTGGTAGTTGTAGTTGGTAGTTGTAGTTGGTAGTTGTAGTTGGTAGTTGTAGTTGGTAGTTGTAGTTGGTAGTTGTAGCTGGTAGTTGTAGCTGGTAGTTGTAGTTGGTAGTTGCAGTTGGTAGTTGTAGTTGGTAGTTGTAGTTGGTAGTTGTAGTTGGTAGTTGTAGTTGGTAGTTGTAGTTGGTAGTTGTAGTTGGTAGTTGTAGTTGGCAGTTGTAGTTGGTAGTTGCAGTTGGTAGCTGTAGTTGGTAGTTGTAGTTGGTAGTTGTAGTTGGTAGTTGTAGTTGGTAGTTGCAGGTGGTAGTTGCATTTGGTAGTTGTAGTTGGTAGTTGTAGTTGGTAGTTGTAGTTGGCAGTTGTAGCTGGTAGTTGTAGTTGGTAGTTGTAGTTGGTAGTTGTAGTTGTAGTTGTTGTAGTTGTAGTTGTAGATGTAGTTGTAGTTGTAGTTGGTAGTTGTAGTTGGTAGTTGTAGTTGGTAGTTGTAGTTGGTAGTTGTAGTTGGTAGTTGTAGTTGGTAGTTGTAGTTGGTAGTTGTAGTTGGTAGTTGTAGTTGGTAGTTGTAGTTGGTAGTTGTAGATGGTAGTTGTAGTTGGTAGTTGCAGTTGGTAGTTGTAGTTGGTAGTTGTAGTTGGTAGTTGTAGTTGGTAGTTGTAGTTTGTAGTTGCAGTTGGTAGTTGTAGTTGGTAGTTGCAGTTGGTAGTTGCAGTTGGTAGTTGCAGTTGGTAGTTGCAGTTGGTACTTGCAGTTGGTAGTTGCAGTTGGTAGTTGCAGTTGGTAGTTGCAGTTGGTAGTTGCAGTTGGTAGTTGTAGTTGGTAGTTGTAGATGGTAGTTGTAGTTGGTAGTTGTAGTTGGTAGTTGTAGCTGGCAGTTGTAGCTGGCAGTTGTAGCTGGCTGTTGTAGCTGGCAGTTGTAGCTGGCAGTTGTAGCTGGCAGTTGTAGCTGGCAGTTGTAGCTCGTAGTTGTAGTTGGTAGTTGTAGTTGGTAGTTGTAGTTGCTGGTTGTAGTTTGTAGTTGTAGTTGGTAGTTGTAGTTGGTAGTTGTAGTTGGTAGATGTATTTGGTAGTTGTAGTTGGTCGTTGGAGTTGGTAGTTGCAGTTGGTAGTCGCAGTTGGTAGTTGCAGTTGGTAGTTGCAGGTGGTAGTTGCAGTTGGTAGTTGTAGTTGGTAGTTGTAGTTGGTAGTTGTAGTTGGTAGTTGTAGTTGGTAGTTGTAGTTGGTAGTTGTAGCTGGTAGTTGTAGTTGGTAGTTGTAGTTGGTAGTTGTAGTTGTAGTTGTAGTTGTAGTTGTTGTTGTAGTTGTAGTTGTAGTTGTAGTTGTAGTTGTAGTTGTAGTTGTAGTTGTAGTTGTAGTTGTAGTTGTAGTTGTAGTTGTAGTTGTAGTTGTAGTTGTAGTTGTAGTTGTAGTTGTAGTTGTAGTTGTAGTTGTAGTTGTAGTTGTAGTTGTAGTTGTAGTTGTTGTTGTTGCTGTTGTTGTTGTTGTAGTTGTTGTTGTGGTTGTAGTTGTTGGTGTGTCGTTGTCGTTGTCGTTGTCGTTGTTGTTGTCGTTGTTGTCGTTGTTGTCGTTGTTGTCGTTGCTGTCGTTGTTGTCGTTGTTGTCGTTGCTGTCGTTGCTGTCGTTGCTTTCGTTGCTGTCGTTGCTGTCGTTGTTGTCGTTGTTGTCGTTGTTGCCGTTGTTGCCGTGGTTGTCGTTGTTGTCGTTGTTGTCGTTGTTGTCGTTGTTGTCGTTGTTGTCGTTGTTGTCGTTGTTGTCGTTGTTGTTATTGTAGTTGTTCTCGTTGTTGTCGTCGTTGTCGTCGTTGTCGTCGTTGTCGTCGTTGTTCTCGTTGTTGTTGTTGTTGTCGTTGTTGTCGTTGTTGTTGTTGTTGCTGTTGTTGTTGTAGTTGTAGTTGTTGTTGTAGTTGTTGTTGTTGTTGTAGTTGTAGTTGTAGTTGTAGTTGTAGTTGTAGTTGTAGTTGTAGTTGTTGTTGTTGTTGTAGTTGTAGTTGTAGTAGTAGTTGTAGTTGTAGGTGTAGTTGTAGTTGTAGTTGTAGTTGTAGTTGTTGTTGTAGTTGTTGTTGTAGTTGCAGTTGTAGTTGTAGTTGTAGTTGTAGTTGTAGTTGTAGTCGTAGTTGTAGTTGTAGTTGTAGATGTAGTTGTAGTTGGTAGTTGTAGTTGGTAGTTGTAGTTGGTAGTTGGTAGTTGTAGTTGTAGTTGTAGTTGGTAGTTGTAGTTAGTAGTTGTAGTTGGTAGTTGTAGTTGGTAGTTGTAGTTGGTAGTTGTAGTTGGTAGTTGTAGTTGGTAGTTGTAGTTGTAGTTGTAGTTGTAGTTGATAGCTGTAGTTGGTAGTTGTAGTTGGTAGTCGTAGTTGATAGTTGTAGTTGGTAGTTGTAGTTGGTAGTGGTAGTTCGTAGTTGTAGTTGGTAGTTGTTGTTGGTAGTTGTAGTTGGTAGTTGTAGTTGGTTGTTGTAGTTGGTAGTTGTAGTTGGTAGTTGTAGTTGGTAGTTGTAGTTGGTAGTTGTAGTTTGTAGTTGTAGTTGGTAGATGTAGATGGTAGTTGTAGTTGGTAGTTGTAGTTGGTAGTTGTAGTTGGTAGTTGTAGTTGGTAGTTGTAGTTGTTAGTTGTAGTTGGTAGTTGTAGTTGGTAGTTGTAGTTGGTAGTTGTAGTTGGTAGTTGTAGTTGTAGCTGTAGTTGATAGTTGTAGTTGGTAGTTGTAGTTGGTAGTTGTAGTTGGTAGTTGTAGTTGGTAGTTGTAGTTGGTAGTTGTAGTTGGTAGTTGTAGTTGTAGATGTAGTTGGTAGTTGTAGTTGGTAGTTGTAATTGGTAGTTGGAGTTGGTAGTTGCAGTTGGTAGTTGCAGTTAGTAGTTGCAGTTGGTAGTTGTAGTTGGTAGTTGGTAGTTGTAGTTGGTAGTTGTAGTTGGTAGTTGTAGTTGGTAGTTGTAGTTTGTAGTTGTAGTTGGTAGTTGTAGTTGGTAGTTGTAGTTGGTAGTTGTAGTTGGTAGATGTATTTGGTAGTTGTAGTTGGTCGTTGGAGTTGGTAGTTGCAGTTGGTAGTCGCAGTTGGTAGTTGCAGTTGGTAGTTGCAGGTGGTAGTTGCAGTTGGTAGTTGTAGTTGGTAGTTGTAGTTGGTAGTTGTAGTTGGTAGTTGTAGTTGGTAGTTGTAGTTGGTAGTTGTAGTTGGTAGTTGTAGTCGGTAGTTGTAGTTGTAGTTGGTAGTTGTAGTCGGTAGTTGTAGTTGTAGTTGTAGTTGTAGTTGTTGTTGTAGTTGTAGTTGTAGTTGTAGTTGTAGTTGTAGTTGTTGTTGTTGCTATTGTTGTTGTTGTAGTTGTTATTGTTGTAGTTGTTGTTGTGGTTGTAGTTGTTGGTGTGTCGTTGTCGTTGTCGTTGTCGTTGTTGTTGTCGTTGTTGTCGTTGTTGTCGTTGTTGTCGTTGCTGTGGTTGTTGTCGTTGTTGTCGTTGCTGTCGTTGCTGTCGTTGCTTTCGTTGCTGTCGTTGCTGTCGTTGTTGTCGTTGTTGTCGTTGTTGCCGTTGTTGCCGTGTTTGTCGTTGTTGTCGTTGTTGTCGTTGTTGTCGTTGTTGTCGTTGTTGTCGTTGTTGTCGTTGTTGTCGTTGTTGTTATTGTAGTTGTTCTCGTTGTTGTCGTCGTTGTCGTCGTTGTCGTCGTTGTCGTCGTTGTTCTCGTTGTTGTTGTTGTTGTCGTTGTTGTCGTTGTTGTTGTTGTTGCTGTTGTTGTTGTAGTTGTAGTTGTTGTTGTAGTTGTTGTTGTTGTTGTAGTTGTAGTTGTAGTTGTAGTTGTAGTTGTAGTTGTAGTTGTTGTTGTTGTTGTAGTTGTAGTTGTAGTAGTAGTTGTAGTTGTAGGTGTAGTTGTAGTTGTAGTTGTAGTTGTAGTTGTTGTTGTAGTTGTTGTTGTAGTTGTAGTTGTAGTTGTAGTTGCAGTTGTAGTTGTAGTTGTATTTGTAGTTGTAGTCGTAGTTGTAGTTGTAGTTGTAGTTGTAGATGTAGTTGTAGTTGGTAGTTGTAGTTGGTAGTTGTAGTTGGTAGTTGTAGTTGGTAGTTGTAGTTGGTAGTTGTAGTTGGTAGTTGTAGTTGGTAGTTGTAGTTGGTAGTTGTAGTTGGTAGTTGCAGTTGGTAGCTGTAGTTGGTAGTTGTAGTTGGTAGTTGTAGTTGGTAGTTGTAGTTGGTAGTTGTAGTTGGTAGTTGTAGTTGGTAGTTGTAGTTGGTAGTTGTAGTTGGTAGTTGTAGCTGGTAGTTGTAGTTGGTAGTTGTAGTTGGTAGTTGTAGTTGGTAGTTGTAGCTGGTAGTTGTAGCTGGTAGTTGTAGTTGGTAGTTGCAGTTGGTAGTTGTAGTTGGTAGTTGTAGTTGGTAGTTGTAGTTGGTAGTTGTAGTTGGTAGTTGTAGTTGGTAGTTGTAGTTGGTAGTTGTAGTTGGCAGTTGTAGTTGGTAGTTGCAGTTGGTAGCTGTAGTTGGTAGTTGTAGTTGGTAGTTGTAGTTGGTAGTTGTAGTTGGTAGTTGCAGGTGGTAGTTGCATTTGGTAGTTGTAGTTGGTAGTTGTAGTTGGTAGTTGTAGTTGGCAGTTGTAGCTGGTAGTTGTAGTTGGTAGTTGTAGTTGGTAGTTGTAGTTGTAGTTGTTGTAGTTGTAGTTGTAGATGTAGTTGTAGTTGTAGTTGGTAGTTGTAGATGGTAGTTGTAGTTGGTAGTTGCAGTTGGTAGTTGTAGTTGGTAGTTGTAGTTGGTAGTTGTAGTTGGTAGTTGTAGTTTGTAGTTGCAGTTGGTAGTTGTAGTTGGTAGTTGCAGTTGGTAGTTGTAGTTGTAGATGTAGTTGTAGTTGTAGTTGGTAGTTGTAGTTGGTAGTTGTAGTTGGTAGTTGTAGTTGGTAGTTGTAGTTGGTAGTTGTAGTTGGTAGTTGTAGTTGGTAGTTGTAGTTGGTAGTTGTAGTTGGTAGTTGTAGTTGGTAGTTGTAGATGGTAGTTGTAGTTGGTAGTTGCAGTTGGTAGTTGTAGTTGGTAGTTGTAGTTGGTAGTTGTAGTTGGTAGTTGTAGTTTGTAGTTGCAGTTGGTAGTTGTAGTTGGTAGTTGCAGTTGGTAGTTGCAGTTGGTAGTTGCAGTTGGTAGTTGCAGTTGGTACTTGCAGTTGGTAGTTGCAGTTGGTAGTTGCAGTTGGTAGTTGCAGTTGGTAGTTGCAGTTGGTAGTTGTAGTTGGTAGTTGTAGATGGTAGTTGTAGTTGGTAGTTGTAGTTGGTAGTTGTAGCTGGCAGTTGTAGCTGGCAGTTGTAGCTGGCTGTTGTAGCTGGCAGTTGTAGCTGGCAGTTGTAGCTGGCAGTTGTAGCTGGCAGTTGTAGCTCGTAGTTGTAGTTGGTAGTTGTAGTTGGTAGTTGTAGTTGCTGGTTGTAGTTTGTAGTTGTAGTTGGTAGTTGTAGTTGGTAGTTGTAGTTGGTAGATGTATTTGGTAGTTGTAGTTGGTCGTTGGAGTTGGTAGTTGCAGTTGGTAGTCGCAGTTGGTAGTTGCAGTTGGTAGTTGCAGGTGGTAGTTGCAGTTGGTAGTTGTAGTTGGTAGTTGTAGTTGGTAGTTGTAGTTGGTAGTTGTAGTTGGTAGTTGTAGTTGGTAGTTGTAGCTGGTAGTTGTAGTTGGTAGTTGTAGTTGGTAGTTGTAGTTGTAGTTGTAGTTGTAGTTGTTGTTGTAGTTGTAGTTGTAGTTGTAGTTGTAGTTGTAGTTGTAGTTGTAGTTGTAGTTGTAGTTGTAGTTGTAGTTGTAGTTGTAGTTGTAGTTGTAGTTGTAGTTGTAGTTGTAGTTGTAGTTGTAGTTGTAGTTGTAGTTGTAGTTGTAGTTGTAGTTGTAGTTGTAGTTGTAGTTGTTGTTGTTGCTGTTGTTGTTGTTGTAGTTGTTGTTGTGGTTGTAGTTGTTGGTGTGTCGTTGTCGTTGTCGTTGTCGTTGTTGTTGTCGTTGTTGTCGTTGTTGTCGTTGTTGTCGTTGCTGTCGTTGTTGTCGTTGTTGTCGTTGCTGTCGTTGCTGTCGTTGCTTTCGTTGCTGTCGTTGCTGTCGTTGTTGTCGTTGTTGTCGTTGTTGCCGTTGTTGCCGTGGTTGTCGTTGTTGTCGTTGTTGTCGTTGTTGTCGTTGTTGTCGTTGTTGTCGTTGTTGTCGTTGTTGTCGTTGTTGTTATTGTAGTTGTTCTCGTTGTTGTCGTCGTTGTCGTCGTTGTCGTCGTTGTCGTCGTTGTTCTCGTTGTTGTTGTTGTTGTCGTTGTTGTCGTTGTTGTTGTTGTTGCTGTTGTTGTTGTAGTTGTAGTTGTTGTTGTAGTTGTTGTTGTTGTTGTAGTTGTAGTTGTAGTTGTAGTTGTAGTTGTAGTTGTAGTTGTAGTTGTTGTTGTTGTTGTAGTTGTAGTTGTAGTAGTAGTTGTAGTTGTAGGTGTAGTTGTAGTTGTAGTTGTAGTTGTAGTTGTTGTTGTAGTTGTTGTTGTAGTTGCAGTTGTAGTTGTAGTTGTAGTTGTAGTTGTAGTTGTAGTCGTAGTTGTAGTTGTAGTTGTAGATGTAGTTGTAGTTGGTAGTTGTAGTTGGTAGTTGTAGTTGGTAGTTGGTAGTTGTAGTTGTAGTTGTAGTTGCTAGTTGTAGTTAGTAGTTGTAGTTGGTAGTTGTAGTTGGTAGTTGTAGTTGGTAGTTGTAGTTGGTAGTTGTAGTTGGTAGTTGTAGTTGTAGTTGTAGTTGTAGTTGATAGCTGTAGTTGGTAGTTGTAGTTGGTAGTCGTAGTTGATAGTTGTAGTTGGTAGTTGTAGTTGGTAGTGGTAGTTCGTAGTTGTAGTTGGTAGTTGTTGTTGGTAGTTGTAGTTGGTAGTTGTAGTTGGTTGTTGTAGTTGGTAGTTGTAGTTGGTAGTTGTAGTTGGTAGTTGTAGTTGGTAGTTGTAGTTTGTAGTTGTAGTTGGTAGATGTAGATGGTAGTTGTAGTTGGTAGTTGTAGTTGGTAGTTGTAGTTGGTAGTTGTAGTTGGTAGTTGTAGTTGTTAGTTGTAGTTGGTAGTTGTAGTTGGTAGTTGTAGTTGGTAGTTGTAGTTGGTAGTTGTAGTTGTAGCTGTAGTTGATAGTTGTAGTTGGTAGTTGTAGTTGGTAGTTGTAGTTGGTAGTTGTAGTTGGTAGTTGTAGTTGGTAGTTGTAGTTGGTAGTTGTAGTTGTAGATGTAGTTGGTAGTTGTAGTTGGTAGTTGTAATTGGTAGTTGGAGTTGGTAGTTGCAGTTGGTAGTTGCAGTTGGTAGTTGTAATTGTAGTTGTTGTTGTAGTTGTAGTTGTAGTTGTAGTTGTAGTTGTAGTTGTAGTTGGTAGTTGTAGTTGGTAGTTGTAGTTGGTAGTTGTAGTTGGTAGCTGTAGTTGGTAGTTGTAGTTGGTAGTTGTACTTGGTAGGTGTAGTTGGTAGTTGTAGTTGGTAGTTGTAGTTGGTAGTTGTAGTTGGTAGTTGCAGTTGGTAGTTGCAGTTGGTAGTTGCAGTTGGTAGTTGTAGTTGGTAGTTGCAGTTGGTAGTTGCAGTTGGTAGCTGTAGTTTGTAGTTGTAGTTGGTAGTTGTAGTTGGTAGTTGTAGTTGGTAGTTGTAGTTGGTAGTTGTAGTTGTTAGTTGTAGTTGGTAGTTGTAGTTGGTAGTTGTAGTTGGTAGTTGTAGTTGGTAGTTGTAGCTGGTAGTTGTAGTTGGTAGTTGTAGTTGGTAGTTGCAGTTGGTAGTTGTAGTTGGTAGTTGTAGTTGGTAGTTGTAGTTGGTAGTTGTAGTTGGTAGTTGTAGCTGGTAGTTGTAGTTGGTAGTTGTAGTTGTAGTTGTAGTTGGTAGTTGTAGTTGGTAGTTGTAGTTGGTAGTTGTAGTTGGTAGTTGTAGTTGGTAGTTGTAGTTGGTAGTTGTAGTTGGTAGTTGTAGTTGGTAGTTGTAGTTGGTAGTTGTAGTTTGTAGTTGTAGTTGGTAGTTGTAGTTGGTAGTTGTAGTTGGTAGTTGTAGTTGGTAGATGTATTTGGTAGTTGTAGTTGGTCGTTGGAGTTGGTAGTTGCAGTTGGTAGTCGCAGTTGGTAGTTGCAGTTGGTAGTTGCAGGTGGTAGTTGCAGTTGGTAGTTGCAGTTGCTAGCTGTAGTTGGTAGTTGTAGTTGGTAGTTGTAGTTGGTAGTTGTAGTTGTAGTTGTTGTTGTAGTTGTAGTTGTAGTTGTAGTTGTAGTTGTAGTTGTAGTTGTAGTTGTAGTTGTAGTTTGTAGTTGTAGTTGGTAGTTGTAGTTGGTTTGTTGTAGTTGGTAGTTGTAGTTGGTAGTTGTAGTTGGTAGTTGTAGTTGGTAGTTGTAGTTGGTAGTTGTAGTTGGTAGTTGCAGTTGGTAGTTGCAGTTGGTAGTTGCAGTTGGTAGTTGTAATTGTATTTGTAGTTGTATTTGTAGTTGTAGTTGTAGTTGTAGTTGTAGTTGTAGTTGTAGTTGTAGTTGGTAGTTGTAGTTGGTAGTTGTAGTTGGTAGTTGTAGTTGGTAGCTGTAGTTGGTAGTTGTAGTTGGTAGTTGTACTTGGTAGGTGTAGTTGGTAGTTGTAGTTGGTAGTTGCAGTTGGTAGTTGTAGTTGGTAGTTGTAGTTGGTAGTTGTAGTTGGTAGTTGTAGTTGGTAGTTGTAGCTGGAAGTTGTAGTTGGTAGTTGTAGTTGTAGTTGTAGTTGGTAGTTGTAGTTGGTAGTTGTAGTTGGTAGTTGTAGTTGGTAGTTGTAGTTGGTAGTTGTAGTTGGTAGTTGTACTTGGTAGTTGTAGTTGGTAGTTGTAGTTGGTAGTTCCATTTGTAGTTGTAGTTGTAGTTGTAGTTGAAGTTGTAGTTGTTGTTGTAGTTGTAGTTGTAGTTGTAGTTGTAGTTGTAGTTGTAGTTGTAGTTGTAGTTGTAGTTGTAGTTGTAGTTGTAGTTGTAGTTGTAGTTGTAGTTGGTAGTTGCAGTTGGTAGTTGTAGGTGGTAGTTGTAGTTGGTAGTTGTAGTTGGTAGTTGTAGTTGGTGGTTGTAGTTGGTAGTTGTAGTTGGTAGTTGTAGTTGGTAGTTGTAGTTGGTAGTTGTAGTTGGTAGTTGTAGTTGGTAGTTGTAGTTGGTAGTTGTAGTTGGTAGTTGTAGTTGGTAGTTGTAGTTGGTAGTTGTAGTTGGTAGTTGTAGTTGGTAGTTGTAGTTGGTAGTTGTAGTTGTAGTTGTAGTTGGTAGTTGTAGTTGGTAGTTGTAGTTGGTAGTTGGAGTTGGTAGTTGCAGTTGGTAGTTGCAGTTGGTAGTTGCAGTTGGTAGTTGCAGTTGGTAGTTGCAGTTGGTAGTTGCTGTTGGTGGTTGCAGTTGGTAGTTGCAGTTGGTAGTTGCAGTTGGTAGTTGCAGTTGGTAGTTGCAGTTGGTAGTTGCAGTTGGTAGTTGTAGTTGGTAGTTGTACTTGGTAGTTGTAGTTGGTAGTTGTAGTTGGTAGTTGTAGTTGGTAGTTGTAGTTGGTAGTTGTAGTTGGTAGTTGTAGTTGGTAGTTGTAGTTGGTAGTTGTAGTTGGTAGTTGTAGTTCGTAGTTGTAGCTGGTAGTTGTAGTTGGTAGTTGTAGTTGGTAGTTGCAGTTGGTAGTTGTAGTTGGTAGTTGTAGTTGGTAGTTGTAGTTGGTAGTTGTAGTTGGTAGTTGTAGTTGGTAGTTGTAGTTGGTAGTTGTAGTTGGTAGTTGCAGTTGGTAGCTGTAGTTGGTAGTTGTAGTTGGTAGTTGTAGTTGGTAGTTGTAGTTGGTAGTTGTAGTTGTAGTTGTTGTTGTAGTTGTAGTTGTAGTTGTAGTTGTAGTTGTAGTTGTAGTTGTAGTTGTATTTGTAGTTTGTAGTTGTAGTTGGCAGTTGTAGTTGGTTTGTTGTAGTTGGTAGTTGTAGTTGGTAGTTGTAGTTGGTAGTTGTAGTTGGTAGTTGTAGTTGGTAGTTGTAGTTGGTTTGTTGTAGTTGGTAGTTGCAGTTGGTAGTTGCAGTTGGTAGTTGCAGTTGGTAGTTGTAGTTGGTAGTTGTAGTTGGTAGTTGTAGATGGTAGTTGTAGTTGGTAGTTGTAGTTGGTAGTTGTAGTTGGTAGTTGTAGATGGTAGTTGTAGTTGGTAGTTGCAGTTGGTAGTTGTAGTTGGTAGTTGTAGTTGGTAGTTGTAGTTGGTAGTTGTAGTTTGTAGTTGCAGTTGGTAGTTGTAGTTGGTAGTTGCAGTTGGTAGTTGCAGTTGGTAGTTGCAGTTGGTAGTTGCAGTTGGTACTTGCAGTTGGTAGTTGCAGTTGGTAGTTGCAGTTGGTAGTTGCAGTTGGTAGTTGCAGTTGGTAGTTGTAGTTGGTAGTTGTAGATGGTAGTTGTAGTTGGTAGTTGTAGTTGGTAGTTGTAGCTGGCAGTTGTAGCTGGCAGTTGTAGCTGGCTGTTGTAGCTGGCAGTTGTAGCTGGCAGTTGTAGCTGGCAGTTGTAGCTGGCAGTTGTAGCTCGTAGTTGTAGTTGGTAGTTGTAGTTGGTAGTTGTAGTTGCTGGTTGTAGTTTGTAGTTGTAGTTGGTAGTTGTAGTTGGTAGTTGTAGTTGGTAGATGTATTTGGTAGTTGTAGTTGGTCGTTGGAGTTGGTAGTTGCAGTTGGTAGTCGCAGTTGGTAGTTGCAGTTGGTAGTTGCAGGTGGTAGTTGCAGTTGGTAGTTGTAGTTGGTAGTTGTAGTTGGTAGTTGTAGTTGGTAGTTGTAGTTGGTAGTTGTAGTTGGTAGTTGTAGCTGGTAGTTGTAGTTGGTAGTTGTAGTTGGTAGTTGTAGTTGTAGTTGTAGTTGTAGTTGTTGTTGTAGTTGTAGTTGTAGTTGTAGTTGTAGTTGTAGTTGTAGTTGTAGTTGTAGTTGTAGTTGTAGTTGTAGTTGTAGTTGTAGTTGTAGTTGTAGTTGTAGTTGTAGTTGTAGTTGTAGTTGTAGTTGTAGTTGTAGTTGTAGTTGTAGTTGTAGTTGTAGTTGTAGTTGTTGTTGTTGCTGTTGTTGTTGTTGTAGTTGTTGTTGTGGTTGTAGTTGTTGGTGTGTCGTTGTCGTTGTCGTTGTCGTTGTTGTTGTCGTTGTTGTCGTTGTTGTCGTTGTTGTCGTTGCTGTCGTTGTTGTCGTTGTTGTCGTTGCTGTCGTTGCTGTCGTTGCTTTCGTTGCTGTCGTTGCTGTCGTTGTTGTCGTTGTTGTCGTTGTTGCCGTTGTTGCCGTGGTTGTCGTTGTTGTCGTTGTTGTCGTTGTTGTCGTTGTTGTCGTTGTTGTCGTTGTTGTCGTTGTTGTCGTTGTTGTTATTGTAGTTGTTCTCGTTGTTGTCGTCGTTGTCGTCGTTGTCGTCGTTGTCGTCGTTGTTCTCGTTGTTGTTGTTGTTGTCGTTGTTGTCGTTGTTGTTGTTGTTGCTGTTGTTGTTGTAGTTGTAGTTGTTGTTGTAGTTGTTGTTGTTGTTGTAGTTGTAGTTGTAGTTGTAGTTGTAGTTGTAGTTGTAGTTGTAGTTGTTGTTGTTGTTGTAGTTGTAGTTGTAGTAGTAGTTGTAGTTGTAGGTGTAGTTGTAGTTGTAGTTGTAGTTGTAGTTGTTGTTGTAGTTGTTGTTGTAGTTGCAGTTGTAGTTGTAGTTGTAGTTGTAGTTGTAGTTGTAGTCGTAGTTGTAGTTGTAGTTGTAGATGTAGTTGTAGTTGGTAGTTGTAGTTGGTAGTTGTAGTTGGTAGTTGGTAGTTGTAGTTGTAGTTGTAGTTGGTAGTTGTAGTTAGTAGTTGTAGTTGGTAGTTGTAGTTGGTAGTTGTAGTTGGTAGTTGTAGTTGGTAGTTGTAGTTGGTAGTTGTAGTTGTAGTTGGTAGTTGGAGTTGGTAGTTGCAGTTGGTAGTTGCAGTTGGTAGTTGCAGTTGGTAGTTGCAGTTGGTAGTTGCAGTTGGTAGTTGCTGTTGGTGGTTGCAGTTGGTAGTTGCAGTTGGTAGTTGCAGTTGGTAGTTGCAGTTGGTAGTTGCAGTTGGTAGTTGCAGTTGGTAGTTGTAGTTGGTAGTTGTACTTGGTAGTTGTAGTTGGTAGTTGTAGTTGGTAGTTGTAGTTGGTAGTTGTAGTTGGTAGTTGTAGTTGGTAGTTGTAGTTGGTAGTTGTAGTTGGTAGTTGTAGTTGGTAGTTGTAGTTCGTAGTTGTAGCTGGTAGTTGTAGTTGGTAGTTGTAGTTGGTAGTTGCAGTTGGTAGTTGTAGTTGGTAGTTGTAGTTGGTAGTTGTAGTTGGTAGTTGTAGTTGGTAGTTGTAGTTGGTAGTTGTAGTTGGTAGTTGTAGTTGGTAGTTGCAGTTGGTAGCTGTAGTTGGTAGTTGTAGTTGGTAGTTGTAGTTGGTAGTTGTAGTTGGTAGTTGTAGTTGTAGTTGTTGTTGTAGTTGTAGTTGTAGTTGCAGTTGTAGTTGTAGTTGTAGTTGTAGTTGTATTTGTAGTTTGTAGTTGTAGTTGGCAGTTGTAGTTGGTTTGTTGTAGTTGGTAGTTGTAGTTGGTAGTTGTAGTTGGTAGTTGTAGTTGGTAGTTGTAGTTGGTAGTTGTAGTTGGTTTGTTGTAGTTGGTAGTTGCAGTTGGTAGTTGCAGTTGGTAGTTGCAGTTGGTAGTTGTAGTTGGTAGTTGTAGTTGGTAGTTGTAGATGGTAGTTGTAGTTGGTAGTTGCAGTTGGTAGTTGTAGTTGGTAGTTGTAGTTGGTAGTTGTAGTTGGTAGTTGTAGTTTGTAGTTGTAGTTGGTAGTTGTAGTTGGTAGATGTATTTGGTAGTTGTAGTTGGTCGTTGGAGTTGGTAGTTGCAGTTGGTAGTTGCAGTTGGTAGTTGTAGTTGTTGTTGTAGGTGGTAGTTGTAGTTGTAGTTGTAGTTGTAGTTGTAGTTGTAGTTGTAGTTGTAGTTGGTAGTTGTAGTTGGTAGTTGCAGTTGGTAGCTGCAGTTGGTAGTTGCAGTTGGTAGTTGTAGGTGGTAGTTGTAGTTGTAGTTGTAGTTGTAGTTGGTAGTTGTAGTTGGTAGTTGTAGTTGGTAGTTGTAGTTGGTAGTTGTAGTTGGTAGTTGTAGTTGGTTTGTTGTAGTTGGTAGTTGTAGTTGGTAGTTGTAGTTTGTAGTTGTAGTTGGTAGTTGCAGTTGCTAGCTGTAGTTGGTAGTTGTAGTTGGTAGTTGTAGTTGGTAGTTGTAGTTGTAGTTGTTGTTGTAGTTGTAGTTGTAGTTGTAGTTGTAGTTGTAGTTGTAGTTGTAGTTGTAGTTGTAGTTTGTAGTTGTAGTTGGTAGTTGTAGTTGGTTTGTTGTAGTTGGTAGTTGTAGTTGGTAGTTGTAGTTGGTAGTTGTAGTTGGTAGTTGTAGTTGGTAGTTGTAGTTGGTAGTTGCAGTTGGTAGTTGCAGTTGGTAGTTGCAGTTGGTAGTTGTAATTGTAGTTGTTGTTGTAGTTGTAGTTGTAGTTGTAGTTGTAGTTGTAGTTGTAGTTGTAGTTGGTAGTTGTAGTTGGTAGTTGTAGTTGGTAGTTGTAGTTGGTAGCTGTAGTTGGTAGTTGTAGTTGGTAGTTGTACTTGGTAGGTGTAGTTGGTAGTTGTAGTTGGTAGTTGTAGTTGGTAGTTGTAGTTGGTAGTTGCAGTTGGTAGTTGCAGTTGGTAGTTGCAGTTGGTAGTTGTAGTTGGTAGTTGCAGTTGGTAGTTGCAGTTGGTAGCTGTAGTTTGTAGTTGTAGTTGGTAGTTGTAGTTGGTAGTTGTAGTTGGTAGTTGTAGTTGGTAGTTGTAGTTGGTAGTTGTAGTTGGTAGTTGTAGTTGGTAGTTGTAGTTGGTAGTTGTAGCTGGTAGTTGTAGTTGGTAGTTGTAGTTGGTAGTTGCAGTTGGTAGTTGTAGTTGGTAGTTGTAGTTGGTAGTTGTAGTTGGTAGTTGTAGTTGGTAGTTGTAGCTGGTAGTTGTAGTTGGTAGTTGTAGTTGTAGTTGTAGTTGGTAGTTGTAGTTGGTAGTTGTAGTTGGTAGTTGTAGTTGGTAGTTGTAGTTGGTAGTTGTAGTTGGTAGTTGTAGTTGGTAGTTGTACTTGGTAGTTGTAGTTGGTAGTTGTAGTTGGTAGTTCCATTTGTAGTTGTAGTTGTAGTTGTAGTTGAAGTTGTAGTTGTTGTTGTAGTTGTAGTTGTAGTTGTAGTTGTAGTTGTAGTTGTAGTTGTAGTTGTAGTTGTAGTTGTAGTTGTAGTTGTAGTTGTAGTTGTAGTTGTAGTTGTTTTTGTTGTTGTTGTTGTTGTAGTTGTTGTTGTTGTAGTTGTTGTTGTTGTAGTTGTTGTTGTTATTGTACTTGCTGTTTTGTCGTTGTCGTTGTTGTCGTTGTTGTCGTTGCAGTCGTTGTTGTCGTTGTTGTCGTTGTTGCCGTTGTTGTCGTTGCTGTCGTTGCTATCGTTGCTGTCGTTGCTGTCGTTGCTGTCGTTGCTGCCGTTGTTGCCGTTGTTGCCGTTGTTGCCGTTTTTGTCGTTGTTGTCGTTGTTGTCGTTGTTGTGGTTGTTGTCGTTGTTGTCGTTGTTTTCGTTGTTTTCGTTGTTGTCGTTGTTGTCGTTGTTGTCGTTGTTGTCGTTGTTGTCGTTGTTGTCGTTGTTGTCGTTGTTATCGTTGTTGTCGTTGTTATCGTTGTTGTCGTTGTTGTCGTTGTTGTCGTTGTTGTCGTTGTTGTCGTTGTCGTTATTGTAGTTGTTGTCGTTGTTGTCGTCGTTGTCGTCGTTGTCGTCGTTGTCGTCGTTGTCGTCGTTGTCGTCGTTGACGTCGTTGTCGTCGTTGTCGTCGTTGTTGTTGTTGTTGTTGTTGTTGTTGTTGTAGTTGTAGTTGTTGTTGTAGTTGTTGTTGTTGTAGTTGTAGTTGTAGGTGTAGTTGTAATTGTTGTAGTTGTTGTTGTAGTTGTAGTTGTTGTTGTAGTTGTAGTTGTAGTGGTAGTTGCAGTTGTAGTTGTAGTTGTAGTTGTAGTTGTAGTTGTTGTTGTAGTTGTTGTTGTAGTTGTTGTTGTAGTTGTAGTTGTAGTTGCAGTTGTAGTTGTAGTTGTATTTGTAGTTGTATTTGTAGTTGTAGTTGTAATTGTAGTTGTAGTTGTAGTTGTAGTTGTAGTTGTAGTTGTATTTGTTGTTGTAGTTGTAGTTGTAGTAGTAGTTGTAGTTGTAGTTGTAGTTGGTAGTTGTAGTTGGTAGTTGTAGTTGGTAGTTGTAGTTGGTAGTTGTAGTTGGTAGGTGCAGTTGGTAGTTGCAGTTGGTAGTTGCAGTTGGTAGTTGCAGTTGGTAGTTACAGTTGGTAGTTGCAGTTGGTAGCTGAAATTGGTAGTTGCAGTTGGTAGTTGCAGTTGGTAGTTGCAGTTGGTAGTTGCAGTTGGTAGCTGAAATTGGTAGTTACAGTTGGTAGTTGCAGTCGGTAGTTGCAGTGGGTAGTTGCAGTTGGTAGTTGCAGTTGGTAGTTGCAGTTGGTAGTTGCAGTTGGTAGTTGCAGTTGGTAGTTGCAGTTGGTAGTTGCAGTTGGTAGCTGTAGTTGGTAGTTGTAGTTGGTAGTTGTAGTTGGTAGTTGTAGTTGGTAGTTGTAGTTGGTAGTTGTAGTTGTAGTTGTTGTTGTAGTTGTAGTTGTAGTTGTAGTTGTAGTTGTAGTTGTAGTTGTAGTTGTAGTTGTATTTGTAGTTTGTAGTTGTAGTTGGTAGTTGTAGTTGGTTTGTTGTAGTTGGTAGTTGTAGTTGGTAGTTGTAGTTGGTAGTTGTAGTTGGTAGTTGTAGTTGGTAGTTGTAGTTGGTTTGTTGTAGTTGGTAGTTGCAGTTGGTAGTTGCAGTTGGTAGTTGCAGTTGGTACTTGTAGTTGGTAGTTGTAGTTGGTAGTTGTAGATGGTAGTTGTAGTTGGTAGTTGCAGTTGGTAGTTGTAGTTGGTAGTTGTAGTTGGTAGTTGTAGTTGGTAATTGTAGTTTGTAGTTGTAGTTGGTAGTTGTAGTTGGTAGATGTATTTGGTAGCTGTAGTTGGTCGTTGGAGTTGGTAGTTGCAGTTGGTAGTTGCAGTTGGTAGTTGTAGTTGTTGTTGTAGGTGGTAGTTGTAGTTGTAGTTGTAGTTGTAGTTGTAGTTGTAGTTGTAGTTGTAGTTGCAGTTGGTAGTTGTAGTTGGTAGTTGCAGTTGGTAGCTGCAGTTGGTAGTTGCAGTTGGTAGTTGTAGTTGGTAGTTGTAGTTGGTAGTTGGTAGTTGTAGTTGGTAGTTGTAGTTTGTAGTTGTAGTTGGTAGTTGCAGTTGCTAGCTGTAGTTGGTAGTTGTAGTTGGTAGTTGTAGTTGGTAGTTGTAGTTGTAGTTGTTGTTGTAGTTGTAGTTGTAGTTGTAGTTGTAGTTGTAGTTGTAGTTGTAGTTGTAGTTTGTAGTTGTAGTTGGTAGTTGTAGTTGGTTTGTTGTAGTTGGTAGTTGTAGTTGGTAGTTGTAGTTGGTAGTTGTAGTTGGTAGTTGTAGTTGGTAGTTGTAGTTGGTAGTTGCAGTTGGTAGTTGCAGTTGGTAGTTGCAGTTGGTAGTTGTAATTGTATTTGTAGTTGTATTTGTAGTTGTAGTTGTAGTTGTAGTTGTAGTTGTAGTTGTAGTTGTAGTTGTAGTTGGTAGTTGTAGTTGGTAGTTGTAGTTGGTAGTTGTAGTTGGTAGCTGTAGTTGGTAGTTGTAGTTGGTAGTTGTACTTGGTAGGTGTAGTTGGTAGTTGTAGTTGGTAGTTGCAGTTGGTAGTTGTAGTTGGTAGTTGTAGTTGGTAGTTGTAGTTGGTAGTTGTAGTTGGTAGTTGTAGCTGGTAGTTGTAGTTGGTAGTTGTAGTTGTAGTTGTAGTTGGTAGTTGTAGTTGGTAGTTGTAGTTGGTAGTTGTAGTTGGTAGTTGTAGTTGGTAGTTGTAGTTGGTAGTTGTAGTTGGTAGTTCTAGTTGGTAGTTGTACTTGGTAGTTGTAGTTGGTAGTTGTAGTTGGTAGTTCCATTTGTAGTTGTAGTTGTAGTTGTAGTTGAAGTTGTAGTTGTTGTTGTAGTTGTAGTTGTAGTTGTAGTTGTAGTTGTAGTTGTAGTTGTAGTTGTAGTTGTAGTTGTAGTTGTAGTTGTAGTTGTAGTTGTAGTTGTAGTTGTAGTTGTAGTTGTAGTTGTAGTTGTAGTTGTAGTTGTAGTTGTTTTTGTTGTTGTTGTTGTTGTAGTTGTTGTTGTTGTAGTTGTTGTTGTTATTGTACTTGCTGTTGTGTCGTTGTCGTTGTTGTTGTCGTTGTTGTCGTTGCAGTCGTTGTTGTCGTTGTTGTCGTTGTTGCCGTTGTTGTCGTTGCTGTCGTTGCTATCGTTGCTGTCGTTGCTGTCGTTGCTGTCGTTGTTGCCGTTGTTGCCGTTGTTGCCGTTGTTGCCGTTTTTGTCGTTGTTGTCGTTGTTGTCGTTGTTGTGGTTGTTGTCGTTGTTGTCGTTGTTTTCGTTGTTTTCGTTGTTGTCGTTGTTGTCGTTGTTGTCGTTGTTGTCGTTGTTGTCGTTGTTGTCGTTGTTGTCGTTGTTATCGTTGTTGTCGTTGTTATCGTTGTTGTCGTTGTTGTCGTTGTTGTCGTTGTTGTCGTTGTTGTCGTTGTCGTTATTGTAGTTGTTGTCGTTGTTGTCGTCGTTGTCGTCGTTGTCTTCGTTGTCGTCGTTGTCGTCGTTGACGTCGTTGTCGTCGTTGTCGTCGTTGTTGTTGTTGTTGTTGTTGTTGTTGTTGTTGTAGTTGTAGTTGTTGTTGTAGTTGTTGTTGTTGTAGTTGTAGTTGTAGTTGTAGTTGTAGTTGTTGTAGTTGTTGTAGTTGTTGTTGTAGTTGTAGTTGTAGTTGTAGTTGTAGTTGTAGTTGTAGTTGTAGTTGTTGTTGTAGTTGTTGTTGTAGTTGTTGTTGTAGTTGCAGTTGGTAGTTGCAGTTGGTAGCTGAAATTGGTAGTTGCTGTTGGTAGTTGCAGTTGGTAGTTGCAGTTGGTAGTTGCAGTTGGTAGCTGAAATTGGTAGTTGCAGTTGGTAGTTGCAGTTGGTAGTTGCAGTTGGTAGTTGCAGTTGGTAGCTGAAATTGGTAGTTACAGTTGGTAGTTGCAGTCGGTAGTTGCAGTGGGTAGTTGCAGTTGGTAGTTGCAGTTGGTAGTTGCAGTTGGTAGTTGCAGTTGGTAGTTGCAGTTGGTAGTTGCAGTTGGTAGTTGCAGTTGGTAGTTGCAGTTGGTAGTTGCAGTTGGTAGCTGAAGTTGGTAGTTGCAGTTGGTATTTGCATTTGGTAGTTGCAGTTGGTAGCTGAAATTGGTAGTTACAGTTGGTAGTTGCAGTCGGTAGTTGCAGTGGGTAGTTGCAGTTGGTAGTTGCAGTTGGTAGTTGCAGTTGGTAGTTGCAGTTGGTAGTTGCAGTTGGTAGTTGCAGTTGGTAGCTGTAGTTCGTAGTTGTAGTTGTTAGTTGTAGTTGGTAGTTGTAGTTGGTAGTTGTAGTTGGTAGTTGTAGTTGGTAGTTGTAGTTGGTAGTTGTAGTTGGTAGTTGTAGCTGGTAGTTGTAGTTGGTAGTTGTAGTTGGTAGTTGTAGCTGGCAGTTGTAGCTGGCAGTTGTAGCTGGCTGTTGTAGCTGGCAGTTGTAGCTGGCAGTTGTAGCTGGCAGTTGTAGCTGGTAGTTGTAGTTGGTAGTTGTTGTTGGTAGTTGTAGTTGGTAGATGTATTTGGTAGTTGCAGTTGGTCGTTGCAGTTGGTAGTTGCAGTTAGTAGCTGTAGTTCGTAGTTGTAGTTGGTAGTTGTAGTTGGTAGTTGTAGTTGGTAGTTGTAGTTGGTAGTTGTAGTTGGTAGTTGTAGTTGGTAGTTGTAGTTGGTAGTTGTAGCTGGTAGTTGTAGTTGGTAGTTGTAGTTGGTAGTTGCAGTTGGTAGTTGTAGTTGGTAGTTGTAGTTGGCAGTTGTAGATGGTAGTTGTAGTTGGTAGTTGTAGTTGGTAGTTGTACTTGGTAGTTGTAGTTGGTAGTTGTAGTTGGTAGTTGTAGTTGGTAGTTGTAGTTGGTAGTTGTAGTTGGTAGTTGCAGTTGGTAGCTGTAGTTCGTAGTTGTAGTTGGTAGTTGTAGTTGGTAGTTGTAGTTGGTAGTTGTAGTTGGTAGTTGTAGTTGGTAGTTGCAGTTGGTAGTTGCAGTTGGTAGTTGCAGTTGGTAGTTGCAGTTGGTAGTTGCAGTTGGTAGTTGTAGTTGGTAGTTGTAGATGGTAGTTGTAGTTGGTAGTTGTAGTTGGTAGTTGTAGCTGGCAGTTGTAGCTGGCAGTTGTAGCTGGCTGTTGTAGCTGGCAGTTGTAGCTGGCAGTTGTAGCTGGCAGTTGTAGCTGGTAGTTGTAGTTGGTAGTTGTAGTTGGTAGTTGTAGTTGTAGTTGTTGTAGTTGTAGTTGTAGATGTAGTTGTAGTTGTAGTTGGTAGTTGTAGTTGGTAGTTGTAGTTGGTAGTTGTAGTTGGTAGTTGTAGTTGGTAGTTGTAGTTGGTAGTTGTAGTTGGTAGTTGTAGTTGGTAGTTGTAGCTGGTAGTTGTAGCTGGTAGTTGTAGTTGGTAGTTGCAGTTGGTAGTTGTAGTTGGTAGTTGTAGTTGGTAGTTGTAGTTGGTAGTTGTAGTTGGTAGTTGTAGTTGGTAGTTGTAGTTGGTAGTTGTAGTTGGCAGTTGTAGTTGGTAGTTGCAGTTGGTAGCTGTAGTTGGTAGTAGTAGTTGGTAGTTGTAGTTGGTAGTTGTAGTTGGTAGTTGCAGGTGGTAGTTGCATTTGGTAGTTGTAGTTGGTAGTTGTAGTTGGTAGTTGTAGTTGGCAGTTGTAGCTGGTAGTTGTAGTTGGTAGTTGTAGTTGGTAGTTGTAGTTGTAGTTGTTGTAGTTGTAGTTGTAGATGTAGTTGTAGTTGTAGTTGGTAGTTGTAGTTGGTAGTTGTAGTTGGTAGTTGTAGTTGGTAGTTGTAGTTGGTAGTTGTAGTTGGTAGTTGTAGTTGGTAGTTGTAGTTGGTAGTTGTAGTTGGTAGTTGTAGTTGGTAGTTGTAGATGGTAGTTGTAGTTGGTAGTTGCAGTTGGTAGTTGTAGTTGGTAGTTGTAGTTGGTAGTTGTAGTTGGTAGTTGTAGTTTGTAGTTGCAGTTGGTAGTTGTAGTTGGTAGTTGCAGTTGGTAGTTGCAGTTGGTAGTTGCAGTTGGTAGTTGCAGTTGGTACTTGCAGTTGGTAGTTGCAGTTGGTAGTTGCAGTTGGTAGTTGCAGTTGGTAGTTGCAGTTGGTAGTTGTAGTTGGTAGTTGTAGATGGTAGTTGTAGTTGGTAGTTGTAGTTGGTAGTTGTAGCTGGCAGTTGTAGCTGGCAGTTGTAGCTGGCTGTTGTAGTTGGCAGTTGTAGCTGGCAGTTGTAGCTGGCAGTTGTAGCTGGCAGTTGTAGCTCGTAGTTGTAGTTGGTAGTTGTAGTTGGTAGTTGTAGTTGCTGGTTGTAGTTTGTAGTTGTAGTTGGTAGTTGTAGTTGGTAGTTGTAGTTGGTAGATGTATTTGGTAGTTGTAGTTGGTCGTTGGAGTTGGTAGTTGCAGTTGGTAGTCGCAGTTGGTAGTTGCAGTTGGTAGTTGCAGGTGGTAGTTGCAGTTGGTAGTTGTAGTTGGTAGTTGTAGTTGGTAGTTGTAGTTGGTAGTTGTAGTTGGTAGTTGTAGTTGGTAGTTGTAGCTGGTAGTTGTAGTTGGTAGTTGTAGTTGGTAGTTGTAGTTGTAGTTGTAGTTGTAGTTGTTGTTGTAGTTGTAGTTGTAGTTGTAGTTGTAGTTGTAGTTGTAGTTGTAGTTGTAGTTGTAGTTGTAGTTGTAGTTGTAGTTGTAGTTGTAGTTGTAGTTGTAGTTGTAGTTGTAGTTGTAGTTGTAGTTGTAGTTGTAGTTGTAGTTGTAGTTGTAGTTGTAGTTGTTGTTGTTGCTGTTGTTGTTGTTGTAGTTGTTGTTGTGGTTGTAGTTGTTGGTGTGTCGTTGTCGTTGTCGTTGTCGTTGTTGTTGTCGTTGTTGTCGTTGTTGTCGTTGTTGTCGTTGCTGTCGTTGTTGTCGTTGTTGTCGTTGCTGTCGTTGCTGTCGTTGCTTTCGTTGCTGTCGTTGCTGTCGTTGTTGTCGTTGTTGTCGTTGTTGCCGTTGTTGCCGTGGTTGTCGTTGTTGTCGTTGTTGTCGTTGTTGTCGTTGTTGTCGTTGTTGTCGTTGTTGTCGTTGTTGTCGTTGTTGTTATTGTAGTTGTTCTCGTTGTTGTCGTCGTTGTCGTCGTTGTCGTCGTTGTCGTCGTTGTTCTCGTTGTTGTTGTTGTTGTCGTTGTTGTCGTTGTTGTTGTTGTTGCTGTTGTTGTTGTAGTTGTAGTTGTTGTTGTAGTTGTTGTTGTTGTTGTAGTTGTAGTTGTAGTTGTAGTTGTAGTTGTAGTTGTAGTTGTAGTTGTTGTTGTTGTTGTAGTTGTAGTTGTAGTAGTAGTTGTAGTTGTAGGTGTAGTTGTAGTTGTAGTTGTAGTTGTAGTTGTTGTTGTAGTTGTTGTTGTAGTTGCAGTTGTAGTTGTAGTTGTAGTTGTAGTTGTAGTTGTAGTCGTAGTTGTAGTTGTAGTTGTAGATGTAGTTGTAGTTGGTAGTTGTAGTTGGTAGTTGTAGTTGGTAGTTGGTAGTTGTAGTTGTAGTTGTAGTTGGTAGTTGTAGTTAGTAGTTGTAGTTGGTAGTTGTAGTTGGTAGTTGTAGTTGGTAGTTGTAGTTGGTAGTTGTAGTTGGTAGTTGTAGTTGTAGTTGTAGTTGTAGTTGATAGCTGTAGTTGGTAGTTGTAGTTGGTAGTCGTAGTTGATAGTTGTAGTTGGTAGTTGTAGTTGGTAGTGGTAGTTCGTAGTTGTAGTTGGTAGTTGTTGTTGGTAGTTGTAGTTGGTAGTTGTAGTTGGTTGTTGTAGTTGGTAGTTGTAGTTGGTAGTTGTAGTTGGTAGTTGTAGTTGGTAGTTGTAGTTTGTAGTTGTAGTTGGTAGATGTAGATGGTAGTTGTAGTTGGTAGTTGTAGTTGGTAGTTGTAGTAGGTAGTTGTAGTTGGTAGTTGTAGTTGTTAGTTGTAGTTGGTAGTTGTAGTTGGTAGTTGTAGTTGGTAGTTGTAGTTGGTAGTTGTAGTTGTAGCTGTAGTTGATAGTTGTAGTTGGTAGTTGTAGTTGGTAGTTGTAGTTGGTAGTTGTAGTTGGTAGTTGTAGTTGGTAGTTGTAGTTGGTAGTTGTAGTTGTAGATGTAGTTGGTAGTTGTAGTTGGTAGTTGTAATTGGTAGTTGGAGTTGGTAGTTGCAGTTGGTAGTTGCAGTTAGTAGTTGCAGTTGGTAGTTGTAGTTGGTAGTTGGTAGTTGTAGTTGGTAGTTGTAGTTGGTAGTTGTAGTTGGTAGTTGTAGTTTGTAGTTGTAGTTGGTAGTTGTAGTTGGTAGTTGTAGTTGGTAGTTGTAGTTGGTAGATGTATTTGGTAGTTGTAGTTGGTCGTTGGAGTTGGTAGTTGCAGTTGGTAGTCGCAGTTGGTAGTTGCAGTTGGTAGTTGCAGGTGGTAGTTGCAGTTGGTAGTTGTAGTTGGTAGTTGTAGTTGGTAGTTGTAGTTGGTAGTTGTAGTTGGTAGTTGTAGTTGGTAGTTGTAGTTGGTAGTTGTAGTCGGTAGTTGTAGTTGTAGTTGGTAGTTGTAGTCGGTAGTTGTAGTTGTAGTTGTAGTTGTAGTTGTTGTTGTAGTTGTAGTTGTAGTTGTAGTTGTAGTTGTAGTTGTTGTTGTTGCTATTGTTGTTGTTGTAGTTGTTATTGTTGTAGTTGTTGTTGTGGTTGTAGTTGTTGGTGTGTCGTTGTCGTTGTCGTTGTCGTTGTTGTTGTCGTTGTTGTCGTTGTTGTCGTTGTTGTCGTTGCTGTGGTTGTTGTCGTTGTTGTCGTTGCTGTCGTTGCTGTCGTTGCTTTCGTTGCTGTCGTTGCTGTCGTTGTTGTCGTTGTTGTCGTTGTTGCCGTTGTTGCCGTGTTTGTCGTTGTTGTCGTTGTTGTCGTTGTTGTCGTTGTTGTCGTTGTTGTCGTTGTTGTCGTTGTTGTCGTTGTTGTTATTGTAGTTGTTCTCGTTGTTGTCGTCGTTGTCGTCGTTGTCGTCGTTGTCGTCGTTGTTCTCGTTGTTGTTGTTGTTGTCGTTGTTGTCGTTGTTGTTGTTGTTGCTGTTGTTGTTGTAGTTGTAGTTGTTGTTGTAGTTGTTGTTGTTGTTGTAGTTGTAGTTGTAGTTGTAGTTGTAGTTGTAGTTGTAGTTGTTGTTGTTGTTGTAGTTGTAGTTGTAGTAGTAGTTGTAGTTGTAGGTGTAGTTGTAGTTGTAGTTGTAGTTGTAGTTGTTGTTGTAGTTGTTGTTGTAGTTGTAGTTGTAGTTGTAGTTGCAGTTGTAGTTGTAGTTGTATTTGTAGTTGTAGTCGTAGTTGTAGTTGTAGTTGTAGTTGTAGATGTAGTTGTAGTTGGTAGTTGTAGTTGGTAGTTGTAGTTGGTAGTTGTAGTTGGTAGTTGTAGTTGGTAGTTGTAGTTGGTAGTTGTAGTTGGTAGTTGTAGTTGGTAGTTGTAGTTGGTAGTTGTAGTTGGTAGTTGCAGTTGGTAGCTGTAGTTGGTAGTTGTAGTTGGTAGTTGTAGTTGGTAGTTGTAGTTGGTAGTTGTAGTTGTAGTTGTTGTTCTAGTTGTAGTTGTAGTTGTAGTTGTAGTTGTAGTTGTAGTTGTAGTTGTAGTTTGTAGTTGTAGTTGGTAGTTGTAGTTGGTTTGTTGTAGTTGGTAGTTGCAGTTGGTAGTTGCAGTTGGTAGTTGCAGTTGGTAGTTGTAGTTGGTAGTTGTAGTTGGTAGTTGTAGATGGTAGTTGTAGTTGGTAGTTGCAGTTGGTAGTTGTAGTTGGTAGTTGTAGTTGGTAGTTGTAGTTGGTAGTTGTAGTTTGTAGTTGCAGTTGGTAGTTGTAGTTGGTAGTTGCAGTTGGTAGTTGCAGTTGGTAGTTGCAGTTGGTAGTTGCAGTTGGTACTTGCAGTTGGTAGTTGTAGTTGGTAGTTGTAGTTGGTAGTTGTAGTTGGTAGTTGTAGTTGGTAGTTGTAGTTGGTAGTTGAAGTTGGTAGTTGTAGCTGGCTGTTGTAGCTGGCAGTTGTAGCTGGCAGTTGTAGCTGGCAGTTGTAGCTTGCAGTTGTAGCTGGCAGTTGTAGCTGGCAGTTGTAACTGGCATTTGTAGCTGGCAGTTGTAGCTGGCAGTTGTAGCTGGCTGTTGTAGCTGGCAGTTGTAGCTGGCAGTTGTAGCTGGCAGTTGTAGCTGGCAGTTGTAGCTCGTAGTTGTAGTTGGTGGTTGTAGTTGGTAGTTGTAGTTGCTGGTTGTAGTTTGTAGTTGTAGTTGGTAGTTGTAGTTGGTAGTTGTAGTTGGTAGATGTATTTGGTAGTTGTAGTTGGTCGTTGGAGTTGGTAGTTGCAGTTGGTAGTCGCAGTTGGTAGTTGCAGTTGGTAGTTGCAGGTGGTAGTTGCAGTTGGTAGTTGTAGTTGGTAGTTGTAGTTGGTAGTTGTAGTTGGTAGTTGTAGTTGGTAGTTGTAGTTGGTAGTTGTAGCTGGTGGTTGTAGTTGGTAGTTGTAGTTGGTAGTTGTAGTTGTAGTTGTAGTTGTAGTTGTTGTTGTAGTTGTAGTTGTAGTTGTAGTTGTAGTTGTAGTTGTAGTTGTAGTTGTAGTTGTAGTTGTAGTTGTAGTTGTAGTTGTAGTTGTAGTTGTAGTTGTAGTTGTAGTTGTAGTTGTAGTTGTAGTTGTAGTTGTAGTTGTAGTTTGTAGTTGTAGTTGGTAGTTGTAGTTGGTTTGTTGTAGTTGGTAGTTGCAGTTGGTAGTTGCAGTTGGTACTTGCAGTTGGTAGTTGTAGTTGGTAGTTGTAGTTGGTAGTTGTAGTTGGTAGTTGTAGTTGGTAGTTGTAGTTGGTAGTTGTAGTTGGTAGTTGTAGTTGGTAGTTGTAGTTGGTAGTTGTAGTTGGTAGTTGTAGTTGGTAGTTGTAGTTGTAGTTGTAGTTGGTAGTTGTAGTTGGTAGTTGTAGTTGGTAGTTGTAGTTGGTAGTTGTAGTTGGTAATTGTAGTTGGTAGTTGTAGTTGGTAGTTGTAGTTGGTAGTTGTAGTTGGTAGTTGTAGTTGGTAGTTGCAGTTGGTAGTTGTAGGTGGTAGTTGTAGTTGGTAGTTGTAGTTGGTAGTTGTAGTTGGTAGTTGTAGTTGGTAGTTGTAGTTGGTAGTTGTAATTGGTAGTTGTAGTTGTAGTTGTAGTTGGTAGTTGTAGTTGGTAGTTGTAGTTGGTAGTTGGAGTTGGTAGTTGCAGTTGGTAGTTGCAGTTGGTAGTTGCAGTTGGTAGTTGCAGTTGGTAGTTGCAGTTGGTAGCTGTAGTTGGTAGTTGTACTTGGTAGTTGTAGTTGGTAGTTGTAGCTGGTAGTTGTAGTTGGTAGTTGCAGTTGGTAGTTGCAGTTGGTAGTTGTAGTTGGTAGTTGTAGTTGGTAGTTGTAGTTGGTAGTTGTAGTTGGTAGTTGTAGTTGGTAGTTGTAGTTGGTAGTTGTAGTTGGTAGTTGTAGTTGGTAGTTGTAGTTGGTAGTTGTAGTTGGTAGTTGTAGTTGGTAGTTGTAGTTGGTAGTTGTAGTTGGTAGTTGTAGTTGGTAGTTGTAGTTGGTAGTTGTAGTTGTAGTTGTAGTTGGTAGTTGTAGTTGGTAGTTATAGTTGGTAGTTGGAGTTGGTAGTTGCAGTTGGTAGTTGCAGTTGGTAGTTGCAGTTGGTAGTTGCAGTTGGTAGTTGCTGTTGGTGGTTGCAGTTGGTAGTTGCAGTTGGTAGTTGCAGTTGGTAGTTGCAGTTGGTAGTTGCAGTTGGTAGTTGCAGTTGGTAGTTGCAGTTGGTAGTTGTAGTTGGTAGTTGTACTTGGTAGTTGTAGTTGGTAGTTGTAGTTGGTAGTTGTAGTTGGTAGTTGTAGTTGGTAGTTGTAGTTGGTAGTTGTAGTTGGTAGTTGTAGTTGGTAGTTGTAGTTCGTAGTTGTAGCTGGTAGTTGTAGTTGGTAGTTGTAGTTGGTAGTTGCAGTTGGTAGTTGCAGTTGGTAGTTGTAGTTGGTAGTTGTAGTTGGTAGTTGTAGTTGGTAGTTGTAGTTGGTAGTTGTAGTTGGTAGTTGTAGTTGGTAGTTGTAGTTGGTAGTTGCAGTTGGTAGCTGTAGTTGGTAGTTGTAGTTGGTAGTTGTAGTTGGTAGTTGTAGTTGGTAGTTGTAGTTGTAGTTGTTGTTGTAGTTGTAGTTGTAGTTGTAGTTGTAGTTGTAGTTGTAGTTGTAGTTGTAGTTGTAGTTGTATTTGTAGTTTGTAGTTGTAGTTGGCAGTTGTAGTTGGTTTGTTGTAGTTGGTAGTTGTAGTTGGTAGTTGTAGTTGGTAGTTGTAGTTGGTTTGTTGTAGTTGGTAGTTGCAGTTGGTAGTTGCAGTTGGTAGTTGCAGTTGGTAGTTGTAGTTGGTAGTTGTAGTTGGTAGTTGTAGATGGTAGTTGTAGTTGGTAGTTGCAGTTGGTAGTTGTAGTTGGTAGTTGTAGTTGGTAGTTGTAGTTGGTAGTTGTAGTTTGTAGTTGTAGTTGGTAGTTGTAGTTGGTAGATGTATTTGGTAGTTGTAGTTGGTCGTTGGAGTTGGTAGTTGCAGTTGGTAGTTGCAGTTGGTAGTTGTAGTTGTTGTTGTAGGTGGTAGTTGTAGTTGTAGTTGTAGTTGTAGTTGTAGTTGTAGTTGTAGTTGTAGTTGGTAGTTGTAGTTGGTAGTTGCAGTTGGTAGCTGCAGTTGGTAGTTGCAGTTGGTAGTTGTAGGTGGTAGTTGTAGTTGTAGTTGTAGTTGTAGTTGGTAGTTGTAGTTGGTAGTTGTAGTTGGTAGTTGTAGTTGGTAGTTGTAGTTGGTAGTTGTAGTTGGTTTGTTGTAGTTGGTAGTTGTAGTTGGTAGTTGTAGTTTGTAGTTGTAGTTGGTAGTTGCAGTTGCTAGCTGTAGTTGGTAGTTGTAGTTGGTAGTTGTAGTTGGTAGTTGTAGTTGTAGTTGTTGTTGTAGTTGTAGTTGTAGTTGTAGTTGTAGTTGTAGTTGTAGTTGTAGTTGTAGTTGTAGTTTGTAGTTGTAGTTGGTAGTTGTAGTTGGTTTGTTGTAGTTGGTAGTTGTAGTTGGTAGTTGTAGTTGGTAGTTGTAGTTGGTAGTTGTAGTTGGTAGTTGTAGTTGGTAGTTGCAGTTGGTAGTTGCAGTTGGTAGTTGCAGTTGGTAGTTGTAATTGTAGTTGTTGTTGTAGTTGTAGTTGTAGTTGTAGTTGTAGTTGTAGTTGTAGTTGGTAGTTGTAGTTGGTAGTTGTAGTTGGTAGTTGTAGTTGGTAGCTGTAGTTGGTAGTTGTAGTTGGTAGTTGTACTTGGTAGGTGTAGTTGGTAGTTGTAGTTGGTAGTTGTAGTTGGTAGTTGTAGTTGGTAGTTGCAGTTGGTAGTTGCAGTTGGTAGTTGCAGTTGGTAGTTGTAGTTGGTAGTTGCAGTTGGTAGTTGCAGTTGGTAGCTGTAGTTTGTAGTTGTAGTTGGTAGTTGTAGTTGGTAGTTGTAGTTGGTAGTTGTAGTTGGTAGTTGTAGTTGTTAGTTGTAGTTGGTAGTTGTAGTTGGTAGTTGTAGTTGGTAGTTGTAGTTGGTAGTTGTAGCTGGTAGTTGTAGTTGGTAGTTGTAGTTGGTAGTTGCAGTTGGTAGTTGTAGTTGGTAGTTGTAGTTGGTAGTTGTAGTTGGTAGTTGTAGTTGGTAGTTGTAGCTGGTAGTTGTAGTTGGTAGTTGTAGTTGTAGTTGTAGTTGGTAGTTGTAGTTGGTAGTTGTAGTTGGTAGTTGTAGTTGGTAGTTGTAGTTGGTAGTTGTAGTTGGTAGTTGTACTTGGTAGTTGTAGTTGGTAGTTGTAGTTGGTAGTTCCATTTGTAGTTGTAGTTGTAGTTGTAGTTGAAGTTGTAGTTGTTGTTGTAGTTGTAGTTGTAGTTGTAGTTGTAGTTGTAGTTGTAGTTGCAGTTGTAGTTGTAGTTGTAGTTGTAGTTGTAGTTGTAGTTGTAGTTGTAGTTGTAGTTGTTTTTGTTGTTGTTGTTGTTGTAGTTGTTGTTGTTGTAGTTGTTGTTGTTGTAGTTGTTGTTGTTATTGTACTTGCTGTTTTGTCGTTGTCGTTGTTGTTGTCGTTGTTGTCGTTGTTGTCGTTGCAGTCGTTGTTGTCGTTGTTGTCGTTGTTGCCGTTGTTGTCGTTGCTGTCGTTGCTATCGTTGCTGTCGTTGCTGTCGTTGCTGTCGTTGCTGCCGTTGTTGCCGTTGTTGCCGTTGTTGCCGTTTTTGTCGTTGTTGTCGTTGTTGTCGTTGTTGTGGTTGTTGTCGTTGTTGTCGTTGTTTTCGTTGTTTTCGTTGTTGTCGTTGTTGTCGTTGTTGTCGTTGTTGTCGTTGTTGTCGTTGTTGTCGTTGTTGTCGTTGTTATCGTTGTTGTCGTTGTTATCGTTGTTGTCGTTGTTGTCGTTGTTGTCGTTGTTGTCGTTGTTGTCGTTGTCGTTATTGTAGTTGTTGTCGTTGTTGTCGTCGTTGTCGTCGTTGTCGTCGTTGTCGTCGTTGTCGTCGTTGTCGTCGTTGACGTCGTTGTCGTCGTTGTCGTCGTTGTTGTTGTTGTTGTTGTTGTTGTTGTTGTAGTTGTAGTTGTTGTTGTAGTTGTTGTTGTTGTAGTTGTAGTTGTAGTTGTAGTTGTAGTTGTTGTAGTTGTTGTTGTAGTTGTAGTTGTTGTTGTAGTTGTAGTTGTAGTGGTAGTTGTAGTTGTAGTTGTAGTTGTAGTTGTAGTTGTAGTTGTTGTTGTAGTTGTTGTTGTAGTTGTTGTTGTAGTTGTAGTTGTAGTTG
Source organism: Andrena hattorfiana (assembly GCA_944738655.2). Lineage (NCBI taxonomy): Eukaryota > Metazoa > Arthropoda > Insecta > Hymenoptera > Andrenidae > Andrena > Andrena hattorfiana. The sequence continues at coordinate 48,155,993 of OX122890.1, read as the reverse complement.
TAGTTGTAGTTGCAGTTGTAGTTGTAGTTGTATTTGTAGTTGTATTTGTAGTTGTAGTTGTAATTGTAGTTGTAGTTGTAGTTGTAGTTGTAGTTGTAGTTGTAGTTGTATTTGTTGTTGTAGTTGTAGTTGTAGTAGTAGTTGTAGTTGTAGTTGTAGTTGGTAGTTGTAGTTGGTAGTTGTAGTTGGTAGTTGTAGTTGGTAGTTGTAGTTGGTAGGTGCAGTTGGTAGTTGCAGTTGGTAGTTGCAGTTGGTAGTTGCAGTTGGTAGTTGCAGTTGGTAGTTGCAGTTGGTAGCTGAAATTGGTAGTTGCAGTTGGTAGTTGCAGTTGGTAGCTGAAATTGGTAGTTACAGTTGGTAGTTGCAGTCGGTAGTTGCAGTGGGTAGTTGCAGTTGGTAGTTGCAGTTGGTAGTTGCAGTTGGTAGTTGTAGTTGGTAGTTGTAGTTGGTAGTTGTAGATGGTAGTTGTAGTTGGTAGTTGCAGTTGGTAGTTGTAGTTGGTAGGTGTAGTTGGTAGTTGTAGTTGGTAGTTGCAGTTGGTAGTTGTAGTTGGTAGTTGTAGTTGGTAGTTGTAGTTGGTAGTTGTAGTTGGTAGTTGTAGTTGGTAGTTGTAGTTGGTAGTTGTAGTTGGTAGTTGTAGTTGGTAGTTGTAGTTGGTAGTTGTAGTTGGTAGTTGTAGTTGGTAGTTGTAGTTGGTAGGTGCAGTTGGTAGTTGCAGTTGGTAGTTGCAGTTGGTAGTTGCAGTTGGTAGTTGCAGTTGGTAGTTGCAGTTGGTAGCTGAAATTGGTAGTTGCAGTTGGTAGTTGCAGTTGGTAGCTGAAATTGGTAGTTACAGTTGGTAGTTGCAGTCGGTAGTTGCAGTGGGTAGTTGCAGTTGGTAGTTGCAGTTGGTAGTTGCAGTTGGTAGCTGTAGTTGGTAGTTGTAGTTGGTAGTTGTAGTTGGTAGGTGTAGTTGGTAGTTGTAGTTGTAGTTGTTGTTGTAGTTGTAGTTGTAGTTGTAGTTGTAGTTGTAGTTGTAGTTGTAGTTGTAGTTGTAGTTGTATTTGTAGTTTGTAGTTGTAGTTGGTAGTTGTAGTTGGTTTGTTGTAGTTGGTAGTTGTAGTTGGTAGTTGTAGTTGGTAGTTGTAGTTGGTAGTTGTAGTTGGTAGTTGTAGTTGGTTTGTTGTAGTTGGTAGTTGCAGTTGGTAGTTGCAGTTGGTAGTTGCAGTTGGTAGTTGTAGTTGGTAGTTGTAGTTGGTAGTTGTAGATGGTAGTTGTAGTTGGTAGTTGCAGTTGGTAGTTGTAGTTGGTAGTTGTAGTTGGTAGTTGTAGTTGGTAGTTGTAGTTTGTAGTTGTAGTTGGTAGTTGTAGTTGGTAGATGTATTTGGTAGTTGTAGTTGGTCGTTGGAGTTGGTAGTTGCAGTTGGTAGTTGCAGTTGGTAGTTGTAGTTGTTGTTGTAGGTGGTAGTTGTAGTTGTAGTTGTAGTTGTAGTTGTAGTTGTAGTTAGGGTTGTAGTTGTAGTTGGTAGTTGCAGTTGGTAGCTGCAGTTGGTAGTTGCAGTTGGTAGTTGTAGTTGGTAGTTGTAGTTGGTAGTTGGTAGTTGTAGTTGGTAGTTGTAGTTTGTAGTTGTAGTTGGTAGTTGCAGTTGCTAGCTGTAGTTGGTAGTTGCAGTTGGTAGTTGTAGTTGGTAGTTGTAGTTGGTAGTTGTAGATGGTAGTTGTAGTTGGTAGTTGCAGTTGGTAGTTGTAGTTGGTAGTTGTAGTTGGTAGTTGTAGTTGGTAGTTGTAGTTTGTAGTTGTAGTTGGTAGTTGTAGTTGGTAGATGTATTTGGTAGTTGTAGTTGGTCGTTGGAGTTGGTAGTTGCAGTTGGTAGTTGCAGTTGGTAGTTGTAGTTGTTGTTGTAGGTGGTAGTTGTAGTTGTAGTTGTAGTTGTAGTTGTAGTTGTAGTTAGGGTTGTAGTTGTAGTTGGTAGTTGCAGTTGGTAGCTGCAGTTGGTAGTTGCAGTTGGTAGTTGTAGTTGGTAGTTGTAGTTGGTAGTTGGTAGTTGTAGTTGGTAGTTGTAGTTGGTAGTTGTAGTTGGTAGTTGTAGTTGGTAGTTGTAGTTTGTAGTTGTAGTTGGTAGTTGTAGTTGGTAGATGTATTTGGTAGTTGTAGTTGGTCGTTGGAGTTGGTAGTTGCAGTTGGTAGTTGCAGTTGGTAGTTGTAGTTGTTGTTGTAGGTGGTAGTTGTAGTTGTAGTTGTAGTTGTAGTTGTAGTTGTAGTTGTAGTTGTAGTTGGTAGTTGTAGTTGGTAGTTGCAGTTGGTAGCTGCAGTTGGTAGTTGCAGTTGGTAGTTGTAGGTGGTAGTTGTAGTTGTAGTTGTAGTTGTAGTTGGTAGTTGTAGTTGGTAGTTGTAGTTGGTAGTTGTAGTTGGTAGTTGTAGTTGGTAGTTGTAGTTGGTTTGTTGTAGTTGGTAGTTGTAGTTGGTAGTTGTAGTTTGTAGTTGTAGTTGGTAGTTGCAGTTGCTAGCTGTAGTTGGTAGTTGTAGTTGGTAGTTGTAGTTGGTAGTTGTAGTTGTAGTTGTTGTTGTAGTTGTAGTTGTAGTTGTAGTTGTAGTTGTAGTTGTAGTTGTAGTTGTAGTTGTAGTTTGTAGTTGTAGTTGGTAGTTGTAGTTGGTTTGTTGTAGTTGGTAGTTGTAGTTGGTAGTTGTAGTTGGTAGTTGTAGTTGGTAGTTGTAGTTGGTAGTTGTAGTTGGTAGTTGCAGTTGGTAGTTGCAGTTGGTAGTTGCAGTTGGTAGTTGTAATTGTAGTTGTTGTTGTAGTTGTAGTTGTAGTTGTAGTTGTAGTTGTAGTTGTAGTTGGTAGTTGTAGTTGGTAGTTGTAGTTGGTAGTTGTAGTTGGTAGCTGTAGTTGGTAGTTGTAGTTGGTAGTTGTACTTGGTAGGTGTAGTTGGTAGTTGTAGTTGGTAGTTGTAGTTGGTAGTTGTAGTTGGTAGTTGCAGTTGGTAGTTGCAGTTGGTAGTTGCAGTTGGTAGTTGTAGTTGGTAGTTGCAGTTGGTAGTTGCAGTTGGTAGCTGTAGTTTGTAGTTGTAGTTGGTAGTTGTAGTTGGTAGTTGTAGTTGGTAGTTGTAGTTGGTAGTTGTAGTTGTTAGTTGTAGTTGGTAGTTGTAGTTGGTAGTTGTAGTTGGTAGTTGTAGTTGGTAGTTGTAGCTGGTAGTTGTAGTTGGTAGTTGTAGTTGGTAGTTGCAGTTGGTAGTTGTAGTTGGTAGTTGTAGTTGGTAGTTGTAGTTGGTAGTTGTAGTTGGTAGTTGTAGCTGGTAGTTGTAGTTGGTAGTTGTAGTTGTAGTTGTAGTTGGTAGTTGTAGTTGGTAGTTGTAGTTGGTAGTTGTAGTTGGTAGTTGTAGTTGGTAGTTGTAGTTGGTAGTTGTACTTGGTAGTTGTAGTTGGTAGTTGTAGTTGGTAGTTCCATTTGTAGTTGTAGTTGTAGTTGTAGTTGAAGTTGTAGTTGTTGTTGTAGTTGTAGTTGTAGTTGTAGTTGTAGTTGTAGTTGTAGTTGCAGTTGTAGTTGTAGTTGTAGTTGTAGTTGTAGTTGTAGTTGTAGTTGTAGTTGTAGTTGTTTTTGTTGTTGTTGTTGTTGTAGTTGTTGTTGTTGTAGTTGTTGTTGTTGTAGTTGTTGTTGTTATTGTACTTGCTGTTTTGTCGTTGTCGTTGTTGTTGTCGTTGTTGTCGTTGTTGTCGTTGCAGTCGTTGTTGTCGTTGTTGTCGTTGTTGCCGTTGTTGTCGTTGCTGTCGTTGCTATCGTTGCTGTCGTTGCTGTCGTTGCTGTCGTTGCTGCCGTTGTTGCCGTTGTTGCCGTTGTTGCCGTTTTTGTCGTTGTTGTCGTTGTTGTCGTTGTTGTGGTTGTTGTCGTTGTTGTCGTTGTTTTCGTTGTTTTCGTTGTTGTCGTTGTTGTCGTTGTTGTCGTTGTTGTCGTTGTTGTCGTTGTTGTCGTTGTTGTCGTTGTTATCGTTGTTGTCGTTGTTATCGTTGTTGTCGTTGTTGTCGTTGTTGTCGTTGTTGTCGTTGTTGTCGTTGTCGTTATTGTAGTTGTTGTCGTTGTTGTCGTCGTTGTCGTCGTTGTCGTCGTTGTCGTCGTTGTCGTCGTTGTCGTCGTTGACGTCGTTGTCGTCGTTGTCGTCGTTGTTGTTGTTGTTGTTGTTGTTGTTGTTGTAGTTGTAGTTGTTGTTGTAGTTGTTGTTGTTGTAGTTGTAGTTGTAGTTGTAGTTGTAGTTGTTGTAGTTGTTGTTGTAGTTGTAGTTGTTGTTGTAGTTGTAGTTGTAGTGGTAGTTGTAGTTGTAGTTGTAGTTGTAGTTGTAGTTGTAGTTGTTGTTGTAGTTGTTGTTGTAGTTGTTGTTGTAGTTGTAGTTGTAGTTGTAGTTGTAGTTGCAGTTGTAGTTGTAGTTGTATTTGTAGTTGTATTTGTAGTTGTAGTTGTAATTGTAGTTGTAGTTGTAGTTGTAGTTGTAGTTGTAGTTGTAGTTGTATTTGTTGTTGTAGTTGTAGTTGTAGTAGTAGTTGTAGTTGTAGTTGTAGTTGGTAGTTGTAGTTGGTAGTTGTAGTTGGTAGTTGTAGTTGGTAGTTGTAGTTGGTAGGTGCAGTTGGTAGTTGCAGTTGGTAGTTGCAGTTGGTAGTTGCAGTTGGTAGTTGCAGTTGGTAGTTGCAGTTGGTAGCTGAAATTGGTAGTTGCAGTTGGTAGTTGCAGTTGGTAGCTGAAATTGGTAGTTACAGTTGGTAGTTGCAGTCGGTAGTTGCAGTGGGTAGTTGCAGTTGGTAGTTGCAGTTGGTAGTTGCAGTTGGTAGTTGTAGTTGGTAGTTGTAGTTGGTAGTTGTAGATGGTAGTTGTAGTTGGTAGTTGTAGTTGGTAGTTGTAGTTGGTAGTTGTAGTTGGTAGTTGTAGTTGGTAGTTGTAGTTGGTAGTTGTAGTTGGTAGGTGCAGTTGGTAGTTGCAGTTGGTAGTTGCAGTTGGTAGTTGCAGTTGGTAGTTGCAGTTGGTAGTTGCAGTTGGTAGCTGAAATTGGTAGTTGCAGTTGGTAGTTGCAGTTGGTAGCTGAAATTGGTAGTTACAGTTGGTAGTTGCAGTCGGTAGTTGCAGTGGGTAGTTGCAGTTGGTAGTTGCAGTTGGTAGTTGCAGTTGGTAGCTGTAGTTGGTAGTTGTAGTTGGTAGTTGTAGTTGGTAGGTGTAGTTGGTAGTTGTAGTTGTAGTTGTTGTTGTAGTTGTAGTTGTAGTTGTAGTTGTAGTTGTAGTTGTAGTTGTAGTTGTAGTTGTAGTTGTATTTGTAGTTTGTAGTTGTAGTTGGTAGTTGTAGTTGGTTTGTTGTAGTTGGTAGTTGTAGTTGGTAGTTGTAGTTGGTAGTTGTAGTTGGTAGTTGTAGTTGGTAGTTGTAGTTGGTTTGTTGTAGTTGGTAGTTGCAGTTGGTAGTTGCAGTTGGTAGTTGCAGTTGGTAGTTGTAGTTGGTAGTTGTAGTTGGTAGTTGTAGATGGTAGTTGTAGTTGGTAGTTGCAGTTGGTAGTTGTAGTTGGTAGTTGTAGTTGGTAGTTGTAGTTGGTAGTTGTAGTTTGTAGTTGTAGTTGGTAGTTGTAGTTGGTAGATGTATTTGGTAGTTGTAGTTGGTCGTTGGAGTTGGTAGTTGCAGTTGGTAGTTGCAGTTGGTAGTTGTAGTTGTTGTTGTAGGTGGTAGTTGTAGTTGTAGTTGTAGTTGTAGTTGTAGTTGTAGTTAGGGTTGTAGTTGTAGTTGGTAGTTGCAGTTGGTAGCTGCAGTTGGTAGTTGCAGTTGGTAGTTGTAGTTGGTAGTTGTAGTTGGTAGTTGGTAGTTGTAGTTGGTAGTTGTAGTTTGTAGTTGTAGTTGGTAGTTGCAGTTGCTAGCTGTAGTTGGTAGTTGTAGTTGGTAGTTGTAGTTGGTAGTTGTAGTTGTAGTTGTTGTTGTAGTTGTAGTTGTAGTTGTAGTTGTAGTTGTAGTTGTAGTTGTAGTTGTAGTTTGTAGTTGTTGTTGGTAGTTGTAGTTGGTTTGTTGTAGTTGGTAGTTGTAGTTGGTAGTTGTAGTTGGTAGTTGTAGTTGGTAGTTGTAGTTGGTAGTTGTAGTTGGTAGTTGCAGTTGGTAGTTGCAGTTGGTAGTTGCAGTTGGTAGTTGTAATTGTATTTGTAGTTGTATTTGTAGTTGTAGTTGTAGTTGTAGTTGTAGTTGTAGTTGTAGTTGTAGTTGGTAGTTGTAGTTGGTAGTTGTAGTTGGTAGTTGTAGTTGGTAGCTGTAGTTGGTAGTTGTAGTTGGTAGTTGTACTTGGTAGGTGTAGTTGGTAGTTGTAGTTGGTAGTTGCAGTTGGTAGTTGTAGTTGGTAGTTGTAGTTGGTAGTTGTAGTTGGTAGTTGTAGTTGGTAGTTGTAGCTGGTAGTTGTAGTTGGTAGTTGTAGTTGTAGTTGTAGTTGGTAGTTGTAGTTGGTAGTTGTAGTTGGTAGTTGTAGTTGGTAGTTGTAGTTGGTAGTTGTAGTTGGTAGTTGTAGTTGGTAGTTGTACTTGGTAGTTGTAGTTGGTAGTTGTAGTTGGTAGTTCCATTTGTAGTTGTAGTTGTAGTTGTAGTTGAAGTTGTAGTTGTTGTTGTAGTTGTAGTTGTAGTTGTAGTTGTAGTTGTAGTTGTAGTTGTAGTTGTAGTTGTAGTTGTAGTTGTAGTTGTAGTTGTAGTTGTAGTTGGTAGTTGCAGTTGGTAGTTGTAGGTGGTAGTTGTAGTTGGTAGTTGTAGTTGGTGGTTGTAGTTGGTGGTTGTAGTTGGTAGTTGTAGTTGGTAGTTGTAGTTGGTAGTTGTAGTTGGTAGTTGTAGTTGGTAGTTGTAGTTGGTAGTTGTAGTTGGTAGTTGTAGTTGGTAGTTGTAGTTGGTAGTTGTAGTTGGTAGTTGTAGTTGGTAGTTGTAGTTGGTAGTTGTAGTTGGTAGTTGTAGTTGTAGTTGTAGTTGGTAGTTGTAGTTGGTAGTTGTAGTTGGTAGTTGGAGTTGGTAGTTGCAGTTGGTAGTTGCAGTTGGTAGTTGCAGTTGGTAGTTGCAGTTGGTAGTTGCAGTTGGTAGTTGCTGTTGGTGGTTGCAGTTGGTAGTTGCAGTTGGTAGTTGCAGTTGGTAGTTGCAGTTGGTAGTTGCAGTTGGTAGTTGCAGTTGGTAGTTGTAGTTGGTAGTTGTACTTGGTAGTTGTAGTTGGTAGTTGTAGTTGGTAGTTGTAGTTGGTAGTTGTAGTTGGTAGTTGTAGTTGGTAGTTGTAGTTGGTAGTTGTAGTTGGTAGTTGTAGTTGGTAGTTGTAGTTCGTAGTTGTAGCTGGTAGTTGTAGTTGGTAGTTGTAGTTGGTAGTTGCAGTTGGTAGTTGTAGTTGGTAGTTGTAGTTGGTAGTTGTAGTTGGTAGTTGTAGTTGGTAGTTGTAGTTGGTAGTTGTAGTTGGTAGTTGCAGTTGGTAGCTGTAGTTGGTAGTTGTAGTTGGTAGTTGTAGTTGGTAGTTGTAGTTGGTAGTTGTAGTTGTAGTTGTTGTTGTAGTTGTAGTTGTAGTTGTAGTTGTAGTTGTAGTTGTAGTTGTAGTTGTATTTGTAGTTTGTAGTTGTAGTTGGCAGTTGTAGTTGGTTTGTTGTAGTTGGTAGTTGTAGTTGGTAGTTGTAGTTGGTAGTTGTAGTTGGTAGTTGTAGTTGGTAGTTGTAGTTGGTAGTTGTAGTTGGTTTGTTGTAGTTGGTAGTTGCAGTTGGTAGTTGCAGTTGGTAGTTGCAGTTGGTAGTTGTAGTTGGTAGTTGTAGTTGGTAGTTGTAGATGGTAGTTGTAGTTGGTAGTTGCAGTTGGTAGTTGTAGTTGGTAGTTGTAGTTGGTAGTTGTAGTTGGTAGTTGTAGTTTGTAGTTGTAGTTGGTAGTTGTAGTTGGTAGATGTATTTGGTAGTTGTAGTTGGTCGTTGGAGTTGGTAGTTGCAGTTGGTAGTTGCAGTTGGTAGTTGTAGTTGTTGTTGTAGGTGGTAGTTGTAGTTGTAGTTGTAGTTGTAGTTGTAGTTGTAGTTGTAGTTGTAGTTGGTAGTTGTAGTTGGTAGTTGCAGTTGGTAGCTGCAGTTGGTAGTTGCAGTTGGTAGTTGTAGGTGGTAGTTGTAGTTGTAGTTGTAGTTGTAGTTGGTAGTTGTAGTTGGTAGTTGTAGTTGGTAGTTGTAGTTGGTAGTTGCAGTTGGTAGTTGTAGTTGGTTTGTTGTAGTTGGTAGTTGTAGTTGGTAGTTGTAGTTTGTAGTTGTAGTTGGTAGTTGCAGTTGCTAGCTGTAGTTGGTAGTTGTAGTTGGTAGTTGTAGTTGGTAGTTGTAGTTGTAGTTGTTGTTGTAGTTGTAGTTGTAGTTGTAGTTGTAGTTGTAGTTGTAGTTGTAGTTGTAGTTGTAGTTTGTAGTTGTAGTTGGTAGTTGTAGTTGGTTTGTTGTAGTTGGTAGTTGTAGTTGGTAGTTGTAGTTGGTAGTTGTAGTTGGTAGTTGTAGTTGGTAGTTGTAGTTGGTAGTTGCAGTTGTTAGTTGCAGTTGGTAGTTGCAGTTGGTAGTTGTAATTGTAGTTGTTGTTGTAGTTGTAGTTGTAGTTGTAGTTGTAGTTGTAGTTGTAGTTGGTAGTTGTAGTTGGTAGTTGTAGTTGGTAGTTGTAGTTGGTAGCTGTAGTTGGTAGTTGTAGTTGGTAGTTGTACTTGGTAGGTGTAGTTGGTAGTTGTAGTTGGTAGTTGTAGTTGGTAGTTGTAGTTGGTAGTTGCAGTTGGTAGTTGCAGTTGGTAGTTGCAGTTGGTAGTTGTAGTTGGTAGTTGCAGTTGGTAGTTGCAGTTGGTAGCTGTAGTTTGTAGTTGTAGTTGGTAGTTGTAGTTGGTAGTTGTAGTTGGTAGTTGTAGTTGGTAGTTGTAGTTGGTAGTTGTAGTTGGTAGTTGTAGTTGGTAGTTGTAGTTGGTAGTTGTAGCTGGTAGTTGTAGTTGGTAGTTGTAGTTGGTAGTTGCAGTTGGTAGTTGTAGTTGGTAGTTGTAGTTGGTAGTTGTAGTTGGTAGTTGCAGTTGGTAGTTGCAGTTGGTAGTTGCAGTTGGTAGTTGCAGTTGGTAGTTGCAGTTGGTAGCTGAAATTGGTAGTTGCAGTTGGTAGTTGCAGTTGGTAGCTGAAATTGGTAGTTACAGTTGGTAGTTGCAGTCGGTAGTTGCAGTGGGTAGTTGCAGTTGGTAGTTGCAGTTGGTAGTTGCAGTTGGTAGCTGTAGTTGGTAGTTGTAGTTGGTAGTTGTAGTTGGTAGTTGTAGTTGGTAGTTGTAGTTGTAGTTGTTGTTGTAGTTGTAGTTGTAGTTGTAGTTGTAGTTGTAGTTGTAGTTGTAGTTGTAGTTGTATTTGTAGTTTGTAGTTGTAGTTGGTAGTTGTAGTTGGTTTGTTGTAGTTGGTAGTTGTAGTTGGTAGTTGTAGTTGGTAGTTGTAGTTGGTAGTTGTAGTTGGTAGTTGTAGTTGGTTTGTTGTAGCTGGTAGTTGCAGTTGGTAGTTGCAGTTGGTAGTTGCAGTTGGTAGTTGTAGTTGGTAGTTGTAGTTGGTAGTTGTAGATGGTAGTTGTAGTTGGTAGTTGCAGTTGGTAGTTGTAGTTGGTAGTTGTAGTTGGTAGTTGTAGTTGGTAGTTGTAGTTTGTAGTTGTAGTTGGTAGTTGTAGTTGGTAGATGTATTTGGTAGTTGTAGTTGGTCGTTGGAGTTGGTAGTTGCAGTTGGTAGTTGCAGTTGGTAGTTGTAGTTGTTGTTGTAGGTGGTAGTTGTAGTTGTAGTTGTAGTTGTAGTTGTAGTTGTAGTTGTAGTTGTAGTTGGTAGTTGTAGTTGGTAGTTGCAGTTGGTAGCTGCAGTTGGTAGTTGCAGTTGGTAGTTGTAGTTGGTAGTTGTAGTTGGTAGTTGGTAGTTGTAGTTGGTAGTTGTAGTTTGTAGTTGTAGTTGGTAGTTGCAGTTGCTAGCTGTAGTTGGTAGTTGTAGTTGGTAGTTGTAGTTGGTAGTTGTAGTTGTAGTTGTTGTTGTAGTTGTAGTTGTAGTTGTAGTTGTAGTTGTAGTTGTAGTTGTAGTTGTAGTTGTAGTTTGTAGTTGTAGTTGGTAGTTGTAGTTGGTTTGTTGTAGTTGGTAGTTGTAGTTGGTAGTTGTAGTTGGTAGTTGTAGTTGGTAGTTGTAGTTGGTAGTTGTAGTTGGTAGTTGCAGTTGGTAGTTGCAGTTGGTAGTTGCAGTTGGTAGTTGTAATTGTATTTGTAGTTGTATTTGTAGTTGTAGTTGTAGTTGTAGTTGTAGTTGTAGTTGTAGTTGTAGTTGGTAGTTGTAGTTGGTAGTTGTAGTTGGTAGTTGTAGCTGGTAGCTGTAGTTGGTAGTTGTAGTTGGTAGTTGTACTTGGTAGGTGTAGTTGGTAGTTGTAGTTGGTAGTTGCAGTTGGTAGTTGTAGTTGGTAGTTGTAGTTGGTAGTTGTAGTTGGTAGTTGTAGTTGGTAGTTGTAGCTGGTAGTTGTAGTTGGTAGTTGTAGTTGTAGTTGTAGTTGGTAGTTGTAGTTGGTAGTTGTAGTTGGTAGTTGTAGTTGGTAGTTGTAGTTGGTAGCTGTAGTTGGTAGTTGTACTTGGTAGTTGTAGTTGGTAGTTGTAGTTGGTAGTTCCATTTGTAGTTGTAGTTGTAGTTGTAGTTGAAGTTGTAGTTGTTGTTGTAGTTGTAGTTGTAGTTGTAGTTGTAGTTGTAGTTGTAGTTGTAGTTGTAGTTGTAGTTGTAGTTGTAGTTGTAGTTGTAGTTGTAGTTGTAGTTGGTAGTTGCAGTTGGTAGTTGTAGGTGGAAGTTGTAGTTGGTAGTTGTAGTTGGTAGTTGTAGTTGGTGGTTGTAGTTGGTAGTTGTAGTTGGTAGTTGTAGTTGGTAGTTGTAGTTGGTAGTTGTAGTTGGTAGTTGTAGTTGGTAGTTGTAGTTGGTAGTTGTAGTTGGTAGTTGTAGTTGGTAGTTGTAGTTGGTAGTTGTAGTTGGTAGTTGTAGTTGGTAGTTGTAGTTGGTAGTTGTAGTTGTAGTTGTAGTTGGTAGTTGTAGTTGGTAGTTGTAGTTGGTAGTTGGAGTTGGTAGTTGCAGTTGGTAGTTGCAGTTGGTAGTTGCAGTTGGTAGTTGCAGTTGGTAGTTGCAGTTGGTAGTTGCTGTTGGTGGTTGCAGTTGGTAGTTGCAGTTGGTAGTTGCAGTTGGTAGTTGCAGTTGGTAGTTGCAGTTGGTAGTTGCAGTTGGTAGTTGTAGTTGGTAGTTGTACTTGGTAGTTGTAGTTGGTAGTTGTAGTTGGTAGTTGTAGTTGGTAGTTGTAGTTGGTAGTTGTAGTTGGTAGTTGTAGTTGGTAGTTGTAGTTGGTAGTTGTAGTTGGTAGTTGTAGTTCGTAGTTGTAGCTGGTAGTTGTAGTTGGTAGTTGTAGTTGGTAGTTGCAGTTGGTAGTTGTAGTTGGTAGTTGTAGTTGGTAGTTGTAGTTGGTAGTTGTAGTTGGTAGTTGTAGTTGGTAGTTGTAGTTGGTAGTTGTAGTTGGTAGTTGCAGTTGGTAGCTGTAGTTGGTAGTTGTAGTTGGTAGTTGTAGTTGGTAGTTGTAGTTGGTAGTTGTAGTTGTAGTTGTTGTTGTAGTTGTAGTTGTAGTTGTAGTTGTAGTTGTAGTTGTAGTTGTAGTTGTAGTTGTATTTGTAGTTTGTAGTTGTAGTTGGCAGTTGTAGTTGGTTTGTTGTAGTTGGTAGTTGTAGTTGGTAGTTGTAGTTGGTAGTTGTAGTTGGTAGTTGTAGTTGGTAGTTGTAGTTGGTTTGTTGTAGTTGGTAGTTGCAGTTGGTAGTTGCAGTTGGTAGTTGCAGTTGGTAGTTGTAGTTGGTAGTTGTAGTTGGTAGTTGTAGATGGTAGTTGTAGTTGGTAGTTGCAGTTGGTAGTTGTAGTTGGTAGTTGTAGTTGGTAGTTGTAGTTGGTAGTTGTAGTTTGTAGTTGTAGTTGGTAGTTGTAGTTGGTAGATGTATTTGGTAGTTGTAGTTGGTCGTTCGAGTTGGTAGTTGCAGTTGGTAGTTGCAGTTGGTAGTTGTAGTTGTTGTTGTAGGTGGTAGTTGTAGTTGTAGTTGTAGTTGTAGTTGTAGTTGTAGTTGTAGTTGTAGTTGGTAGTTGTAGTTGGTAGTTGCAGTTGGTAGCTGCAGTTGGTAGTTGCAGTTGGTAGTTGTAGGTGGTAGTTGTAGTTGTAGTTGTAGTTGTAGTTGGTAGTTGTAGTTGGTAGTTGTAGTTGGTAGTTGTAGTTGGTAGTTGTAGTTGGTAGTTGTAGTTGGTTTGTTGTAGTTGGTAGTTGTAGTTGGTAGTTGTAGTTTGTAGTTGTAGTTGGTAGTTGCAGTTGCTAGCTGTAGTTGGTAGTTGTAGTTGGTAGTTGTAGTTGGTAGTTGTAGTTGTAGTTGTTGTTGTAGTTGTAGTTGTAGTTGTAGTTGTAGTTGTAGTTGTAGTTGTAGTTGTAGTTGTAGTTTGTAGTTGTAGTTGGTAGTTGTAGTTGGTTTGTTGTAGTTGGTAGTTGTAGTTGGTAGTTGTAGTTGGTAGTTGTAGTTGGTAGTTGTAGTTGGTAGTTGTAGTTGGTAGTTGCAGTTGGTAGTTGCAGTTGGTAGTTGCAGTTGGTAGTTGTAATTGTAGTTGTTGTTGTAGTTGTAGTTGTAGTTGTAGTTGTAGTTGTAGTTGTAGTTGGTAGTTGTAGTTGGTAGTTGTAGTTGGTAGTTGTAGTTGGTAGCTGTAGTTGGTAGTTGTAGTTGGTAGTTGTACTTGGTAGGTGTAGTTGGTAGTTGTAGTTGGTAGTTGTAGTTGGTAGTTGTAGTTGGTAGTTGCAGTTGGTAGTTGCAGTTGGTAGTTGCAGTTGGTAGTTGTAGTTGGTAGTTGCAGTTGGTAGTTGCAGTTGGTAGCTGTAGTTTGTAGTTGTAGTTGGTAGTTGTAGTTGGTAGTTGTAGTTGGTAGTTGTAGTTGGTAGTTGTAGCTGGTAGTTGTAGTTGGTAGTTGTAGTTGGTAGTTGCAGTTGGTAGTTGTAGTTGGTAGTTGTAGTTGGTAGTTGTAGTTGGTAGTTGTAGTTGGTAGTTGTAGCTGGTAGTTGTAGTTGGTAGTTGTAGTTGTAGTTGTAGTTGGTAGTTGTAGTTGGTAGTTGTAGTTGGTAGTTGTAGTCGGTAGTTGTAGTTGTAGTTGGTAGTTGTAGTCGGTAGTTGTAGTTGTAGTTGTAGTTGTAGTTGTTGTTGTAGTTGTAGTTGTAGTTGTAGTTGTAGTTGTAGTTGGTAGTTGTAGTTGGTAGTTGCAGTTGGTAGCTGCAGTTGGTAGGTGCAGTTGGTAGTTGTAGGTGGTAGTTGTAGTTGTAGTTGTAGTTGTAGTTGGTAGTTGTAGTTGGTAGTTGTAGTTGGTAGTTGTAGTTGGTAGTTGTAGTTGGTAGTTGTAGTTGGTTTGTTGTAGTTGGTAGTTGTAGTTGGTAGTTGTAGTTTGTAGTTGTAGTTGGTAGTTGCAGTTGCTAGCTGTAGTTGGTAGTTGTAGTTGGTAGTTGTAGTTGGTAGTTGTAGTTGTAGTTGTTGTTGTAGTTGTAGTTGTAGTTGTAGTTGTAGTTGTAGTTGTAGTTGTAGTTGTAGTTGTAGTTTGTAGTTGTAGTTGGTAGTTGTAGTTGGTTTGTTGTAGTTGGTAGTTGTAGTTGGTAGTTGTAGTTGGTAGTTGTAGTTGGTAGTTGTAGTTGGTAGTTGTAGTTGGTAGTTGCAGTTGGTAGTTGCAGTTGGTAGTTGCAGTTGGTAGTTGTAATTGTAGTTGTTGTTGTAGTTGTAGTTGTAGTTGTAGTTGTAGTTGTAGTTGTAGTTGGTAGTTGTAGTTGGTAGTTGTAGTTGGTAGTTGTAGTTGGTAGCTGTAGTTGGTAGTTGTAGTTGGTAGTTGTACTTGGTAGGTGTAGTTGGTAGTTGTAGTTGGTAGTTGTAGTTGGTAGTTGTAGTTGGTAGTTGCAGTTGGTAGTTGCAGTTGGTAGTTGCAGTTGGTAGTTGTAGTTGGTAGTTGCAGTTGGTAGTTGCAGTTGGTAGCTGTAGTTTGTAGTTGTAGTTGGTAGTTGTAGTTGGTAGTTGTAGTTGGTAGTTGTAGTTGGTAGTTGTAGCTGGTAGTTGTAGTTGGTAGTTGTAGTTGGTAGTTGCAGTTGGTAGTTGTAGTTGGTAGTTGTAGTTGGTAGTTGTAGTTGGTAGTTGTAGTTGGTAGTTGTAGCTGGTAGTTGTAGTTGGTAGTTGTAGTTGTAGTTGTAGTTGGTAGTTGTAGTTGGTAGTTGTAGTTGGTAGTTGTAGTCGGTAGTTGTAGTTGTAGTTGGTAGTTGTAGTCGGTAGTTGTAGTTGTAGTTGTAGTTGTAGTTGTTGTTGTAGTTGTAGTTGTAGTTGTAGTTGTAGTTGTAGTTGTTGTTGTTGCTATTGTTGTTGTTGTAGTTGTTATTGTTGTAGTTGTTGTTGTGGTTGTAGTTGTTGGTGTGTCGTTGTCGTTGTCGTTGTCGTTGTTGTTGTCGTTGTTGTCGTTGTTGTCGTTGTTGTCGTTGCTGTGGTTGTTGTCGTTGTTGTCGTTGCTGTCGTTGCTGTCGTTGCTTTCGTTGCTGTCGTTGCTGTCGTTGTTGTCGTTGTTGTCGTTGTTGCCGTTGTTGCCGTGTTTGTCGTTGTTGTCGTTGTTGTCGTTGTTGTCGTTGTTGTCGTTGTTGTCGTTGTTGTCGTTGTTGTCGTTGTTGTTATTGTAGTTGTTCTCGTTGTTGTCGTCGTTGTCGTCGTTGTCGTCGTTGTCGTCGTTGTTCTCGTTGTTGTTGTTGTTGTCGTTGTTGTCGTTGTTGTTGTTGTTGCTGTTGTTGTTGTAGTTGTAGTTGTTGTTGTAGTTGTTGTTGTTGTTGTAGTTGTAGTTGTAGTTGTAGTTGTAGTTGTAGTTGTAGTTGTTGTTGTTGTTGTAGTTGTAGTTGTAGTAGTAGTTGTAGTTGTAGGTGTAGTTGTAGTTGTAGTTGTAGTTGTAGTTGTTGTTGTAGTTGTTGTTGTAGTTGTAGTTGTAGTTGTAGTTGCAGTTGTAGTTGTAGTTGTATTTGTAGTTGTAGTCGTAGTTGTAGTTGTAGTTGTAGTTGTAGATGTAGTTGTAGTTGGTAGTTGTAGTTGGTAGTTGTAGTTGGTAGTTGTAGTTGGTAGTTGTAGTTGGTAGTTGTAGTTGGTAGTTGTAGTTGGTAGTTGTAGTTGGTAGTTGTAGTTGGTAGTTGTAGTTGGTAGTTGCAGTTGGTAGCTGTAGTTGGTAGTTGTAGTTGGTAGTTGTAGTTGGTAGTTGTAGTTGGTAGTTGTAGTTGTAGTTGTTGTTCTAGTTGTAGTTGTAGTTGTAGTTGTAGTTGTAGTTGTAGTTGTAGTTGTAGTTTGTAGTTGTAGTTGGTAGTTGTAGTTGGTTTGTTGTAGTTGGTAGTTGCAGTTGGTAGTTGCAGTTGGTAGTTGCAGTTGGTAGTTGTAGTTGGTAGTTGTAGTTGGTAGTTGTAGATGGTAGTTGTAGTTGGTAGTTGCAGTTGGTAGTTGTAGTTGGTAGTTGTAGTTGGTAGTTGTAGTTGGTAGTTGTAGTTTGTAGTTGCAGTTGGTAGTTGTAGTTGGTAGTTGCAGTTGGTAGTTGCAGTTGGTAGTTGCAGTTGGTAGTTGCAGTTGGTACTTGCAGTTGGTAGTTGTAGTTGGTAGTTGTAGTTGGTAGTTGTAGTTGGTAGTTGTAGTTGGTAGTTGTAGTTGGTAGTTGAAGTTGGTAGTTGTAGCTGGCTGTTGTAGCTGGCAGTTGTAGCTGGCAGTTGTAGCTGGCAGTTGTAGCTTGCAGTTGTAGCTGGCAGTTGTAGCTGGCAGTTGTAACTGGCATTTGTAGCTGGCAGTTGTAGCTGGCAGTTGTAGCTGGCTGTTGTAGCTGGCAGTTGTAGCTGGCAGTTGTAGCTGGCAGTTGTAGCTGGCAGTTGTAGCTCGTAGTTGTAGTTGGTGGTTGTAGTTGGTAGTTGTAGTTGCTGGTTGTAGTTTGTAGTTGTAGTTGGTAGTTGTAGTTGGTAGTTGTAGTTGGTAGATGTATTTGGTAGTTGTAGTTGGTCGTTGGAGTTGGTAGTTGCAGTTGGTAGTCGCAGTTGGTAGTTGCAGTTGGTAGTTGCAGGTGGTAGTTGCAGTTGGTAGTTGTAGTTGGTAGTTGTAGTTGGTAGTTGTAGTTGGTAGTTGTAGTTGGTAGTTGTAGTTGGTAGTTGTAGCTGGTGGTTGTAGTTGGTAGTTGTAGTTGGTAGTTGTAGTTGTAGTTGTAGTTGTAGTTGTTGTTGTAGTTGTAGTTGTAGTTGTAGTTGTAGTTGTAGTTGTAGTTGTAGTTGTAGTTGTAGTTGTAGTTGTAGTTGTAGTTGTAGTTGTAGTTGTAGTTGTAGTTGTAGTTGTAGTTGTAGTTGTAGTTGTAGTTGTAGTTTGTAGTTGTAGTTGGTAGTTGTAGTTGGTTTGCTGTAGTTGGTAGTTGCAGTTGGTAGTTGCAGTTGGTACTTGCAGTTGGTAGTTGTAGTTGGTAGTTGTAGTTGGTAGTTGTAGTTGGTAGTTGTAGTTGGTAGTTGTAGTTGGTAGTTGTAGTTGGTAGTTGTAGTTGGTAGTTGTAGTTGGTAGTTGTAGTTGGTAGTTGTAGTTGGTAGTTGTAGTTGTAGTTGTAGTTGGTAGTTGTAGTTGGTAGTTGTAGTTGGTAGTTGTAGTTGGTAGTTGTAGTTGGTAATTGTAGTTGGTAGTTGTAGTTGGTAGTTGTAGTTGGTAGTTGTAGTTGGTAGTTGTAGTTGGTAGTTGCAGTTGGTAGTTGTAGGTGGTAGTTGTAGTTGGTAGTTGTAGTTGGTAGTTGTAGTTGGTAGTTGTAGTTGGTAGTTGTAGTTGGTAGTTGTAATTGGTAGTTGTAGTTGTAGTTGTAGTTGGTAGTTGTAGTTGGTAGTTGTAGTTGGTAGTTGGAGTTGGTAGTTGCAGTTGGTAGTTGCAGTTGGTAGTTGCAGTTGGTAGTTGCAGTTGGTAGTTGCAGTTGGTAGCTGTAGTTGGTAGTTGTACTTGGTAGTTGTAGTTGGTAGTTGTAGCTGGTAGTTGTAGTTGGTAGTTGCAGTTGGTAGTTGCAGTTGGTAGTTGTAGTTGGTAGTTGTAGTTGGTAGTTGTAGTTGGTAGTTGTAGTTGGTAGTTGTAGTTGGTAGTTGTAGTTGGTAGTTGTAGTTGGTAGTTGTAGTTTGTAGTTGCAGTTGGTAGTTGTAGTTGGTAGTTGCAGTTGGTAGTTGCAGTTGGTAGTTGCAGTTGGTAGTTGCAGTTGGTACTTGCAGTTGGTAGTTGTAGTTGTAGTTGTAGTTTGTAGTTGTAGTTGGTAGTTGTAGTTGGTTTGTTGTAGTTGGTAGTTGCAGTTGGTAGTTGCAGTTGGTAGTTGCAGTTGGTAGTTGTAGTTGGTAGTTGTAGTTGGTAGTTGTAGTTGGTAGTTGTAGTTGGTAGTTGTAGTTGGTAGTTGCAGTTGTTAGTTGCAGTTGGTAGTTGCAGTTGGTAGTTGTAATTGTAGTTGTTGTTGTAGTTGTAGTTGTAGTTGTAGTTGTAGTTGTAGTTGTAGTTGGTAGTTGTAGTTGGTAGTTGTAGTTGGTAGTTGTAGTTGGTAGCTGTAGTTGGTAGTTGTAGTTGGTAGTTGTACTTGGTAGGTGTAGTTGGTAGTTGTAGTTGGTAGTTGTAGTTGGTAGTTGTAGTTGGTAGTTGCAGTTGGTAGTTGCAGTTGGTAGTTGCAGTTGGTAGTTGTAGTTGGTAGTTGCAGTTGGTAGTTGCAGTTGGTAGCTGTAGTTTGTAGTTGTAGTTGGTAGTTGTAGTTGGTAGTTGTAGTTGGTAGTTGTAGTTGGTAGTTGTAGTTGGTAGTTGTAGTTGGTAGTTGTAGTTGGTAGTTGTAGTTGGTAGTTGTAGCTGGTAGTTGTAGTTGGTAGTTGTAGTTGGTAGTTGCAGTTGGTAGTTGTAGTTGGTAGTTGTAGTTGGTAGTTGTAGTTGGTAGTTGCAGTTGGTAGTTGCAGTTGGTAGTTGCAGTTGGTAGTTGCAGTTGGTAGTTGCAGTTGGTAGCTGAAATTGGTAGTTGCAGTTGGTAGTTGCAGTTGGTAGCTGAAATTGGTAGTTACAGTTGGTAGTTGCAGTCGGTAGTTGCAGTGGGTAGTTGCAGTTGGTAGTTGCAGTTGGTAGTTGCAGTTGGTAGCTGTAGTTGGTAGTTGTAGTTGGTAGTTGTAGTTGGTAGTTGTAGTTGGTAGTTGTAGTTGTAGTTGTTGTTGTAGTTGTAGTTGTAGTTGTAGTTGTAGTTGTAGTTGTAGTTGTAGTTGTAGTTGTATTTGTAGTTTGTAGTTGTAGTTGGTAGTTGTAGTTGGTTTGTTGTAGTTGGTAGTTGTAGTTGGTAGTTGTAGTTGGTAGTTGTAGTTGGTAGTTGTAGTTGGTAGTTGTAGTTGGTTTGTTGTAGTTGGTAGTTGCAGTTGGTAGTTGCAGTTGGTAGTTGCAGTTGGTAGTTGTAGTTGGTAGTTGTAGTTGGTAGTTGTAGATGGTAGTTGTAGTTGGTAGTTGCAGTTGGTAGTTGTAGTTGGTAGTTGTAGTTGGTAGTTGTAGTTGGTAGTTGTAGTTTGTAGTTGTAGTTGGTAGTTGTAGTTGGTAGATGTATTTGGTAGTTGTAGTTGGTCGTTGGAGTTGGTAGTTGCAGTTGGTAGTTGCAGTTGGTAGTTGTAGTTGTTGTAGGTGGTAGTTGTAGTTGTAGTTGTAGTTGTAGTTGTAGTTGTAGTTGTAGTTGTAGTTGGTAGTTGTAGTTGGTAGTTGCAGTTGGTAGCTGCAGTTGGTAGTTGCAGTTGGTAGTTGTAGTTGGTAGTTGTAGTTGGTAGTTGGTAGTTGTAGTTGGTAGTTGTAGTTTGTAGTTGTAGTTGGTAGTTGCAGTTGCTAGCTGTAGTTGGTAGTTGTAGTTGGTAGTTGTAGTTGGTAGTTGTAGTTGTAGTTGTTGTTGTAGTTGTAGTTGTAGTTGTAGTTGTAGTTGTAGTTGTAGTTGTAGTTGTAGTTTGTAGTTGTAGTTGGTAGTTGTAGTTGGTTTGTTGTAGTTGGTAGTTGTAGTTGGTAGTTGTAGTTGGTAGTTGTAGTTGGTAGTTGTAGTTGGTAGTTGTAGTTGGTAGTTGCAGTTGGTAGTTGCAGTTGGTAGTTGCAGTTGGTAGTTGTAATTGTATTTGTAGTTGTATTTGTAGTTGTAGTTGTAGTTGTAGTTGTAGTTGTAGTTGTAGTTGTAGTTGGTAGTTGTAGTTGGTAGTTGTAGTTGGTAGTTGTAGCTGGTAGCTGTAGTTGGTAGTTGTAGTTGGTAGTTGTACTTGGTAGGTGTAGTTGGTAGTTGTAGTTGGTAGTTGCAGTTGGTAGTTGTAGTTGGTAGTTGTAGTTGGTAGTTGTAGTTGGTAGTTGTAGTTGGTAGTTGTAGCTGGTAGTTGTAGTTGGTAGTTGTAGTTGTAGTTGTAGTTGGTAATTGTAGTTGGTAGTTGTAGTTGGTAGTTGTAGTTGGTAGTTGTAGTTGGTAGCTGTAGTTGGTAGTTGTACTTGGTAGTTGTAGTTGGTAGTTGTAGTTGGTAGTTCCATTTGTAGTTGTAGTTGTAGTTGTAGTTGAAGTTGTAGTTGTTGTTGTAGTTGTAGTTGTAGTTGTAGTTGTAGTTGTAGTTGTAGTTGTAGTTGTAGTTGTAGTTGTAGTTGTAGTTGTAGTTGTAGTTGTAGTTGTAGTTGGTAGTTGCAGTTGGTAGTTGTAGGTGGTAGTTGTAGTTGGTAGTTGTAGTTGGTAGTTGTAGTTGGTGGTTGTAGTTGGTAGTTGTAGTTGGTAGTTGTAGTTGGTAGTTGTAGTTGGTAGTTGTAGTTGGTAGTTGTAGTTGGTAGTTGTAGTTGGTAGTTGTAGTTGGTAGTTGTAGTTGGTAGTTGTAGTTGGTAGTTGTAGTTGGTAGTTGTAGTTGGTAGTTGTAGTTGGTAGTTGTAGTTGGTAGTTGTAGTTGGTAGTTGTAGTTGTAGTTGTAGTTGGTAGTTGTAGTTGGTAGTTGTAGTTGGTAGTTGGAGTTGGTAGTTGCAGTTGGTAGTTGCAGTTGGTAGTTGCAGTTGGTAGTTGCAGTTGGTAGTTGCAGTTGGTAGTTGCTGTTGGTGGTTGCAGTTGGTAGTTGCAGTTGGTAGTTGCAGTTGGTAGTTGCAGTTGGTAGTTGCAGTTGGTAGTTGCAGTTGGTAGTTGTAGTTGGTAGTTGTACTTGGTAGTTGTAGTTGGTAGTTGTAGTTGGTAGTTGTAGTTGGTAGTTGTAGTTGGTAGTTGTAGTTGGTAGTTGTAGTTGGTAGTTGTAGTTGGTAGTTGTAGTTGGTAGTTGTAGTTCGTAGTTGTAGCTGGTAGTTGTAGTTGGTAGTTGTAGTTGGTAGTTGCAGTTGGTAGTTGTAGTTGGTAGTTGTAGTTGGTAGTTGTAGTTGGTAGTTGTAGTTGGTAGTTGTAGTTGGTAGTTGTAGTTGGTAGTTGTAGTTGGTAGTTGCAGTTGGTAGCTGTAGTTGGTAGTTGTAGTTGGTAGTTGTAGTTGGTAGTTGTAGTTGGTAGTTGTAGTTGTAGTTGTTGTTGTAGTTGTAGTTGTAGTTGTAGTTGTAGTTGTAGTTGTAGTTGTAGTTGTATTTGTAGTTTGTAGTTGTAGTTGGCAGTTGTAGTTGGTTTGTTGTAGTTGGTAGTTGTAGTTGGTAGTTGTAGTTGGTAGTTGTAGTTGGTAGTTGTAGTTGGTAGTTGTAGTTGGTTTGTTGTAGTTGGTAGTTGCAGTTGGTAGTTGCAGTTGGTAGTTGCAGTTGGTAGTTGTAGTTGGTAGTTGTAGTTGGTAGTTGTAGATGGTAGTTGTAGTTGGTAGTTGCAGTTGGTAGTTGTAGTTGGTAGTTGTAGTTGGTAGTTGTAGTTGGTAGTTGTAGTTTGTAGTTGTAGTTGGTAGTTGTAGTTGGTAGATGTATTTGGTAGTTGTAGTTGGTCGTTCGAGTTGGTAGTTGCAGTTGGTAGTTGCAGTTGGTAGTTGTAGTTGTTGTTGTAGGTGGTAGTTGTAGTTGTAGTTGTAGTTGTAGTTGTAGTTGTAGTTGTAGTTGTAGTTGGTAGTTGTAGTTGGTAGTTGCAGTTGGTAGCTGCAGTTGGTAGTTGCAGTTGGTAGTTGTAGGTGGTAGTTGTAGTTGTAGTTGTAGTTGTAGTTGGTAGTTGTAGTTGGTAGTTGTAGTTGGTAGTTGTAGTTGGTAGTTGTAGTTGGTAGTTGTAGTTGGTTTGTTGTAGTTGGTAGTTGTAGTTGGTAGTTGTAGTTTGTAGTTGTAGTTGGTAGTTGCAGTTGCTAGCTGTAGTTGGTAGTTGTAGTTGGTAGTTGTAGTTGGTAGTTGTAGTTGTAGTTGTTGTTGTAGTTGTAGTTGTAGTTGTAGTTGTAGTTGTAGTTGTAGTTGTAGTTGTAGTTGTAGTTTGTAGTTGTAGTTGGTAGTTGTAGTTGGTTTGTTGTAGTTGGTAGTTGTAGTTGGTAGTTGTAGTTGGTAGTTGTAGTTGGTAGTTGTAGTTGGTAGTTGTAGTTGGTAGTTGCAGTTGGTAGTTGCAGTTGGTAGTTGCAGTTGGTAGTTGTAATTGTAGTTGTTGTTGTAGTTGTAGTTGTAGTTGTAGTTGTAGTTGTAGTTGTAGTTGGTAGTTGTAGTTGGTAGTTGTAGTTGGTAGTTGTAGTTGGTAGCTGTAGTTGGTAGTTGTAGTTGGTAGTTGTACTTGGTAGGTGTAGTTGGTAGTTGTAGTTGGTAGTTGTAGTTGGTAGTTGTAGTTGGTAGTTGCAGTTGGTAGTTGCAGTTGGTAGTTGCAGTTGGTAGTTGTAGTTGGTAGTTGCAGTTGGTAGTTGCAGTTGGTAGCTGTAGTTTGTAGTTGTAGTTGGTAGTTGTAGTTGGTAGTTGTAGTTGGTAGTTGTAGTTGGTAGTTGTAGTTGGTAGTTGTAGTTGGTAGTTGTAGTTGGTAGTTGTAGTTGGTAGTTGTAGCTGGTAGTTGTAGTTGGTAGTTGTAGTTGGTAGTTGCAGTTGGTAGTTGTAGTTGGTAGTTGTAGTTGGTAGTTGTAGTTGGTAGTTGTAGTTGGTAGTTGTAGCTGGTAGTTGTAGTTGGTAGTTGTAGTTGTAGTTGTAGTTGGTAGTTGTAGTTGGTAGTTGTAGTTGGTAGTTGTAGTCGGTAGTTGTAGTTGTAGTTGGTAGTTGTAGTCGGTAGTTGTAGTTGTAGTTGTAGTTGTAGTTGTTGTTGTAGTTGTAGTTGTAGTTGTAGTTGTAGTTGTAGTTGTTGTTGTTGCTATTGTTGTTGTTGTAGTTGTTATTGTTGTAGTTGTTGTTGTGGTTGTAGTTGTTGGTGTGTCGTTGTCGTTGTCGTTGTCGTTGTTGTTGTCGTTGTTGTCGTTGTTGTCGTTGTTGTCGTTGCTGTGGTTGTTGTCGTTGTTGTCGTTGCTGTCGTTGCTGTCGTTGCTTTCGTTGCTGTCGTTGCTGTCGTTGTTGTCGTTGTTGTCGTTGTTGCCGTTGTTGCCGTGTTTGTCGTTGTTGTCGTTGTTGTCGTTGTTGTCGTTGTTGTCGTTGTTGTCGTTGTTGTCGTTGTTGTCGTTGTTGTTATTGTAGTTGTTCTCGTTGTTGTCGTCGTTGTCGTCGTTGTCGTCGTTGTCGTCGTTGTTCTCGTTGTTGTTGTTGTTGTCGTTGTTGTCGTTGTTGTTGTTGTTGCTGTTGTTGTTGTAGTTGTAGTTGTTGTTGTAGTTGTTGTTGTTGTTGTAGTTGTAGTTGTAGTTGTAGTTGTAGTTGTAGTTGTAGTTGTTGTTGTTGTTGTAGTTGTAGTTGTAGTAGTAGTTGTAGTTGTAGGTGTAGTTGTAGTTGTAGTTGTAGTTGTAGTTGTTGTTGTAGTTGTTGTTGTAGTTGTAGTTGTAGTTGTAGTTGCAGTTGTAGTTGTAGTTGTATTTGTAGTTGTAGTCGTAGTTGTAGTTGTAGTTGTAGTTGTAGATGTAGTTGTAGTTGGTAGTTGTAGTTGGTAGTTGTAGTTGGTAGTTGTAGTTGGTAGTTGTAGTTGGTAGTTGTAGTTGGTAGTTGTAGTTGGTAGTTGTAGTTGGTAGTTGTAGTTGGTAGTTGTAGTTGGTAGTTGCAGTTGGTAGCTGTAGTTGGTAGTTGTAGTTGGTAGTTGTAGTTGGTAGTTGTAGTTGGTAGTTGTAGTTGTAGTTGTTGTTCTAGTTGTAGTTGTAGTTGTAGTTGTAGTTGTAGTTGTAGTTGTAGTTGTAGTTTGTAGTTGTAGTTGGTAGTTGTAGTTGGTTTGTTGTAGTTGGTAGTTGCAGTTGGTAGTTGCAGTTGGTAGTTGCAGTTGGTAGTTGTAGTTGGTAGTTGTAGTTGGTAGTTGTAGATGGTAGTTGTAGTTGGTAGTTGCAGTTGGTAGTTGTAGTTGGTAGTTGTAGTTGGTAGTTGTAGTTGGTAGTTGTAGTTTGTAGTTGCAGTTGGTAGTTGTAGTTGGTAGTTGCAGTTGGTAGTTGCAGTTGGTAGTTGCAGTTGGTAGTTGCAGTTGGTACTTGCAGTTGGTAGTTGTAGTTGGTAGTTGTAGTTGGTAGTTGTAGTTGGTAGTTGTAGTTGGTAGTTGTAGTTGGTAGTTGAAGTTGGTAGTTGTAGCTGGCTGTTGTAGCTGGCAGTTGTAGCTGGCAGTTGTAGCTGGCAGTTGTAGCTTGCAGTTGTAGCTGGCAGTTGTAGCTGGCAGTTGTAACTGGCATTTGTAGCTGGCAGTTGTAGCTGGCAGTTGTAGCTGGCTGTTGTAGCTGGCAGTTGTAGCTGGCAGTTGTAGCTGGCAGTTGTAGCTGGCAGTTGTAGCTCGTAGTTGTAGTTGGTGGTTGTAGTTGGTAGTTGTAGTTGCTGGTTGTAGTTTGTAGTTGTAGTTGGTAGTTGTAGTTGGTAGTTGTAGTTGGTAGATGTATTTGGTAGTTGTAGTTGGTCGTTGGAGTTGGTAGTTGCAGTTGGTAGTCGCAGTTGGTAGTTGCAGTTGGTAGTTGCAGGTGGTAGTTGCAGTTGGTAGTTGTAGTTGGTAGTTGTAGTTGGTAGTTGTAGTTGGTAGTTGTAGTTGGTAGTTGTAGTTGGTAGTTGTAGCTGGTGGTTGTAGTTGGTAGTTGTAGTTGGTAGTTGTAGTTGTAGTTGTAGTTGTAGTTGTTGTTGTAGTTGTAGTTGTAGTTGTAGTTGTAGTTGTAGTTGTAGTTGTAGTTGTAGTTGTAGTTGTAGTTGTAGTTGTAGTTGTAGTTGTAGTTGTAGTTGTAGTTGTAGTTGTAGTTGTAGTTGTAGTTGTAGTTGTAGTTGTAGTTTGTAGTTGTAGTTGGTAGTTGTAGTTGGTTTGCTGTAGTTGGTAGTTGCAGTTGGTAGTTGCAGTTGGTACTTGCAGTTGGTAGTTGTAGTTGGTAGTTGTAGTTGGTAGTTGTAGTTGGTAGTTGTAGTTGGTAGTTGTAGTTGGTAGTTGTAGTTGGTAGTTGTAGTTGGTAGTTGTAGTTGGTAGTTGTAGTTGGTAGTTGTAGTTGGTAGTTGTAGTTGTAGTTGTAGTTGGTAGTTGTAGTTGGTAGTTGTAGTTGGTAGTTGTAGTTGGTAGTTGTAGTTGGTAATTGTAGTTGGTAGTTGTAGTTGGTAGTTGTAGTTGGTAGTTGTAGTTGGTAGTTGTAGTTGGTAGTTGCAGTTGGTAGTTGTAGGTGGTAGTTGTAGTTGGTAGTTGTAGTTGGTAGTTGTAGTTGGTAGTTGTAGTTGGTAGTTGTAGTTGGTAGTTGTAATTGGTAGTTGTAGTTGTAGTTGTAGTTGGTAGTTGTAGTTGGTAGTTGTAGTTGGTAGTTGGAGTTGGTAGTTGCAGTTGGTAGTTGCAGTTGGTAGTTGCAGTTGGTAGTTGCAGTTGGTAGTTGCAGTTGGTAGCTGTAGTTGGTAGTTGTACTTGGTAGTTGTAGTTGGTAGTTGTAGCTGGTAGTTGTAGTTGGTAGTTGCAGTTGGTAGTTGCAGTTGGTAGTTGTAGTTGGTAGTTGTAGTTGGTAGTTGTAGTTGGTAGTTGTAGTTGGTAGTTGTAGTTGGTAGTTGTAGTTGGTAGTTGTAGTTGGTAGTTGTAGTTGGTAGTTGTAGTTGGTAGTTGTAGTTGGTAGTTGTAGTTGGTAGTTGTAGTTGGTAGTTGTAGTTGGTAGTTGTAGTTGGTAGTTGTAGTTGGTAGTTGTAGTTGTAGTTGTAGTTGGTAGTTGTAGTTGGTAGTTGTAGTTGGTAGTTGGAGTTGGTAGTTGCAGTTGGTAGTTGCAGTTGGTAGTTGCAGTTGGTAGTTGCAGTTGGTAGTTGCTGTTGGTGGTTGCAGTTGGTAGTTGCAGTTGGTAGTTGCAGTTGGTAGTTGCAGTTGGTAGTTGCAGTTGGTAGTTGCAGTTGGTAGTTGCAGTTGGTAGTTGTAGTTGGTAGTTGTACTTGGTAGTTGTAGTTGGTAGTTGTAGTTGGTAGTTGTAGTTGGTAGTTGTAGTTGGTAGTTGTAGTTGGTAGTTGTAGTTGGTAGTTGTAGTTGGTAGTTGTAGTTCGTAGTTGTAGCTGGTAGTTGTAGTTGGTAGTTGTAGTTGGTAGTTGCAGTTGGTAGTTGCAGTTGGTAGTTGTAGTTGGTAGTTGTAGTTGGTAGTTGTAGTTGGTAGTTGTAGTTGGTAGTTGTAGTTGGTAGTTGTAGTTGGTAGTTGTAGTTGGTAGTTGCAGTTGGTAGCTGTAGTTGGTAGTTGTAGTTGGTAGTTGTAGTTGGTAGTTGTAGTTGGTAGTTGTAGTTGTAGTTGTTGTTGTAGTTGTAGTTGTAGTTGTAGTTGTAGTTGTAGTTGTAGTTGTAGTTGTAGTTGTAGTTGTATTTGTAGTTTGTAGTTGTAGTTGGCAGTTGTAGTTGGTTTGTTGTAGTTGGTAGTTGTAGTTGGTAGTTGTAGTTGGTAGTTGTAGTTGGTTTGTTGTAGTTGGTAGTTGCAGTTGGTAGTTGCAGTTGGTAGTTGCAGTTGGTAGTTGTAGTTGGTAGTTGTAGTTGGTAGTTGTAGATGGTAGTTGTAGTTGGTAGTTGCAGTTGGTAGTTGTAGTTGGTAGTTGTAGTTGGTAGTTGTAGTTGGTAGTTGTAGTTTGTAGTTGTAGTTGGTAGTTGTAGTTGGTAGATGTATTTGGTAGTTGTAGTTGGTCGTTGGAGTTGGTAGTTGCAGTTGGTAGTTGCAGTTGGTAGTTGTAGTTGTTGTTGTAGGTGGTAGTTGTAGTTGTAGTTGTAGTTGTAGTTGTAGTTGTAGTTGTAGTTGTAGTTGGTAGTTGTAGTTGGTAGTTGCAGTTGGTAGCTGCAGTTGGTAGTTGCAGTTGGTAGTTGTAGGTGGTAGTTGTAGTTGTAGTTGTAGTTGTAGTTGGTAGTTGTAGTTGGTAGTTGTAGTTGGTAGTTGTAGTTGGTAGTTGTAGTTGGTAGTTGTAGTTGGTTTGTTGTAGTTGGTAGTTGTAGTTGGTAGTTGTAGTTTGTAGTTGTAGTTGGTAGTTGCAGTTGCTAGCTGTAGTTGGTAGTTGTAGTTGGTAGTTGTAGTTGGTAGTTGTAGTTGTAGTTGTTGTTGTAGTTGTAGTTGTAGTTGTAGTTGTAGTTGTAGTTGTAGTTGTAGTTGTAGTTGTAGTTTGTAGTTGTAGTTGGTAGTTGTAGTTGGTTTGTTGTAGTTGGTAGTTGTAGTTGGTAGTTGTAGTTGGTAGTTGTAGTTGGTAGTTGTAGTTGGTAGTTGTAGTTGGTAGTTGCAGTTGGTAGTTGCAGTTGGTAGTTGCAGTTGGTAGTTGTAATTGTAGTTGTTGTTGTAGTTGTAGTTGTAGTTGTAGTTGTAGTTGTAGTTGTAGTTGGTAGTTGTAGTTGGTAGTTGTAGTTGGTAGTTGTAGTTGGTAGCTGTAGTTGGTAGTTGTAGTTGGTAGTTGTACTTGGTAGGTGTAGTTGGTAGTTGTAGTTGGTAGTTGTAGTTGGTAGTTGTAGTTGGTAGTTGCAGTTGGTAGTTGCAGTTGGTAGTTGCAGTTGGTAGTTGTAGTTGGTAGTTGCAGTTGGTAGTTGAAGTTGGTAGCTGTAGTTTGTAGTTGTAGTTGGTAGTTGTAGTTGGTAGTTGTAGTTGGTAGTTGTAGTTGGTAGTTGTAGTTGTTAGTTGTAGTTGGTAGTTGTAGTTGGTAGTTGTAGTTGGTAGTTGTAGTTGGTAGTTGTAGTTGGTAGTTGTAGTTGGTAGTTGTAGTTGGTAGTTGTAGCTGGTAGTTGTAGTTGGTAGTTGTAGTTGGTAGTTGTAGTTGGTAGTTGTAGTTGGTAGTTGTAGTTGGTAGTTGTAGTTGGTAGTTGTAGTTGGTAGTTGTAGTTGGTAGTTGTAGTTGGTAGTTGTAGTTGGTAGTTGCAGTTGGTAGCTGTAGTTGGTAGTTGTAGTTGGTAGTTGTAGTTGGTAGTTGTAGTTGGTAGTTGTAGTTGTAGTTGTTGTTCTAGTTGTAGTTGTAGTTGTAGTTGTAGTTGTAGTTGTAGTTGTAGTTGTAGTTTGTAGTTGTAGTTGGTAGTTGTAGTTGGTTTGTTGTAGTTGGTAGTTGCAGTTGGTAGTTGCAGTTGGTAGTTGCAGTTGGTAGTTGTAGTTGGTAGTTGTAGTTGGTAGTTGTAGATGGTAGTTGTAGTTGGTAGTTGCAGTTGGTAGTTGTAGTTGGTAGTTGTAGTTGGTAGTTGTAGTTGGTAGTTGTAGTTTGTAGTTGCAGTTGGTAGTTGTAGTTGGTAGTTGCAGTTGGTAGTTGCAGTTGGTAGTTGCAGTTGGTAGTTGCAGTTGGTACTTGCAGTTGGTAGTTGTAGTTGGTAGTTGTAGTTGGTAGTTGTAGTTGGTAGTTGTAGTTGGTAGTTGTAGTTGGTAGTTGAAGTTGGTAGTTGTAGCTGGCTGTTGTAGCTGGCAGTTGTAGCTGGCAGTTGTAGCTGGCAGTTGTAGCTTGCAGTTGTAGCTGGCAGTTGTAGCTGGCAGTTGTAACTGGCATTTGTAGCTGGCAGTTGTAGCTGGCAGTTGTAGCTGGCTGTTGTAGCTGGCAGTTGTAGCTGGCAGTTGTAGCTGGCAGTTGTAGCTGGCAGTTGTAGCTCGTAGTTGTAGTTGGTGGTTGTAGTTGGTAGTTGTAGTTGCTGGTTGTAGTTTGTAGTTGTAGTTGGTAGTTGTAGTTGGTAGTTGTAGTTGGTAGATGTATTTGGTAGTTGTAGTTGGTCGTTGGAGTTGGTAGTTGCAGTTGGTAGTCGCAGTTGGTAGTTGCAGTTGGTAGTTGCAGGTGGTAGTTGCAGTTGGTAGTTGTAGTTGGTAGTTGTAGTTGGTAGTTGTAGTTGGTAGTTGTAGTTGGTAGTTGTAGTTGGTAGTTGTAGCTGGTGGTTGTAGTTGGTAGTTGTAGTTGGTAGTTGTAGTTGTAGTTGTAGTTGTAGTTGTTGTTGTAGTTGTAGTTGTAGTTGTAGTTGTAGTTGTAGTTGTAGTTGTAGTTGTAGTTGTAGTTGTAGTTGTAGTTGTAGTTGTAGTTGTAGTTGTAGTTGTAGTTGTAGTTGTAGTTGTAGTTGTAGTTGTAGTTGTAGTTGTAGTTTGTAGTTGTAGTTGGTAGTTGTAGTTGGTTTGCTGTAGTTGGTAGTTGCAGTTGGTAGTTGCAGTTGGTACTTGCAGTTGGTAGTTGTAGTTGGTAGTTGTAGTTGGTAGTTGTAGTTGGTAGTTGTAGTTGGTAGTTGTAGTTGGTAGTTGTAGTTGGTAGTTGTAGTTGGTAGTTGTAGTTGGTAGTTGTAGTTGGTAGTTGTAGTTGGTAGTTGTAGTTGTAGTTGTAGTTGGTAGTTGTAGTTGGTAGTTGTAGTTGGTAGTTGTAGTTGGTAGTTGTAGTTGGTAATTGTAGTTGGTAGTTGTAGTTGGTAGTTGTAGTTGGTAGTTGTAGTTGGTAGTTGTAGTTGGTAGTTGCAGTTGGTAGTTGTAGGTGGTAGTTGTAGTTGGTAGTTGTAGTTGGTAGTTGTAGTTGGTAGTTGTAGTTGGTAGTTGTAGTTGGTAGTTGTAATTGGTAGTTGTAGTTGTAGTTGTAGTTGGTAGTTGTAGTTGGTAGTTGTAGTTGGTAGTTGGAGTTGGTAGTTGCAGTTGGTAGTTGCAGTTGGTAGTTGCAGTTGGTAGTTGCAGTTGGTAGTTGCAGTTGGTAGCTGTAGTTGGTAGTTGTACTTGGTAGTTGTAGTTGGTAGTTGTAGCTGGTAGTTGTAGTTGGTAGTTGCAGTTGGTAGTTGCAGTTGGTAGTTGTAGTTGGTAGTTGTAGTTGGTAGTTGTAGTTGGTAGTTGTAGTTGGTAGTTGTAGTTGGTAGTTGTAGTTGGTAGTTGTAGTTGGTAGTTGTAGTTGGTAGTTGTAGTTGGTAGTTGTAGTTGGTAGTTGTAGTTGGTAGTTGTAGTTGGTAGTTGTAGTTGGTAGTTGTAGTTGGTAGTTGTAGTTGGTAGTTGTAGTTGTAGTTGTAGTTGGTAGTTGTAGTTGGTAGTTGTAGTTGGTAGTTGGAGTTGGTAGTTGCAGTTGGTAGTTGCAGTTGGTAGTTGCAGTTGGTAGTTGCAGTTGGTAGTTGCTGTTGGTGGTTGCAGTTGGTAGTTGCAGTTGGTAGTTGCAGTTGGTAGTTGCAGTTGGTAGTTGCAGTTGGTAGTTGCAGTTGGTAGTTGCAGTTGGTAGTTGTAGTTGGTAGTTGTACTTGGTAGTTGTAGTTGGTAGTTGTAGTTGGTAGTTGTAGTTGGTAGTTGTAGTTGGTAGTTGTAGTTGGTAGTTGTAGTTGGTAGTTGTAGTTGGTAGTTGTAGTTCGTAGTTGTAGCTGGTAGTTGTAGTTGGTAGTTGTAGTTGGTAGTTGCAGTTGGTAGTTGCAGTTGGTAGTTGTAGTTGGTAGTTGTAGTTGGTAGTTGTAGTTGGTAGTTGTAGTTGGTAGTTGTAGTTGGTAGTTGTAGTTGGTAGTTGTAGTTGGTAGTTGCAGTTGGTAGCTGTAGTTGGTAGTTGTAGTTGGTAGTTGTAGTTGGTAGTTGTAGTTGGTAGTTGTAGTTGTAGTTGTTGTTGTAGTTGTAGTTGTAGTTGTAGTTGTAGTTGTAGTTGTAGTTGTAGTTGTAGTTGTAGTTGTATTTGTAGTTTGTAGTTGTAGTTGGCAGTTGTAGTTGGTTTGTTGTAGTTGGTAGTTGTAGTTGGTAGTTGTAGTTGGTAGTTGTAGTTGGTTTGTTGTAGTTGGTAGTTGCAGTTGGTAGTTGCAGTTGGTAGTTGCAGTTGGTAGTTGTAGTTGGTAGTTGTAGTTGGTAGTTGTAGATGGTAGTTGTAGTTGGTAGTTGCAGTTGGTAGTTGTAGTTGGTAGTTGTAGTTGGTAGTTGTAGTTGGTAGTTGTAGTTTGTAGTTGTAGTTGGTAGTTGTAGTTGGTAGATGTATTTGGTAGTTGTAGTTGGTCGTTGGAGTTGGTAGTTGCAGTTGGTAGTTGCAGTTGGTAGTTGTAGTTGTTGTTGTAGGTGGTAGTTGTAGTTGTAGTTGTAGTTGTAGTTGTAGTTGTAGTTGTAGTTGTAGTTGGTAGTTGTAGTTGGTAGTTGCAGTTGGTAGCTGCAGTTGGTAGTTGCAGTTGGTAGTTGTAGGTGGTAGTTGTAGTTGTAGTTGTAGTTGTAGTTGGTAGTTGTAGTTGGTAGTTGTAGTTGGTAGTTGTAGTTGGTAGTTGTAGTTGGTAGTTGTAGTTGGTTTGTTGTAGTTGGTAGTTGTAGTTGGTAGTTGTAGTTTGTAGTTGTAGTTGGTAGTTGCAGTTGCTAGCTGTAGTTGGTAGTTGTAGTTGGTAGTTGTAGTTGGTAGTTGTAGTTGTAGTTGTTGTTGTAGTTGTAGTTGTAGTTGTAGTTGTAGTTGTAGTTGTAGTTGTAGTTGTAGTTGTAGTTTGTAGTTGTAGTTGGTAGTTGTAGTTGGTTTGTTGTAGTTGGTAGTTGTAGTTGGTAGTTGTAGTTGGTAGTTGTAGTTGGTAGTTGTAGTTGGTAGTTGTAGTTGGTAGTTGCAGTTGGTAGTTGCAGTTGGTAGTTGCAGTTGGTAGTTGTAATTGTAGTTGTTGTTGTAGTTGTAGTTGTAGTTGTAGTTGTAGTTGTAGTTGTAGTTGGTAGTTGTAGTTGGTAGTTGTAGTTGGTAGTTGTAGTTGGTAGCTGTAGTTGGTAGTTGTAGTTGGTAGTTGTACTTGGTAGGTGTAGTTGGTAGTTGTAGTTGGTAGTTGTAGTTGGTAGTTGTAGTTGGTAGTTGCAGTTGGTAGTTGCAGTTGGTAGTTGCAGTTGGTAGTTGTAGTTGGTAGTTGCAGTTGGTAGTTGAAGTTGGTAGCTGTAGTTTGTAGTTGTAGTTGGTAGTTGTAGTTGGTAGTTGTAGTTGGTAGTTGTAGTTG
This sequence comes from Andrena hattorfiana, assembly GCA_944738655.2. NCBI lineage: Eukaryota > Metazoa > Arthropoda > Insecta > Hymenoptera > Andrenidae > Andrena > Andrena hattorfiana. The sequence goes on along the minus strand of OX122890.1, from coordinate 48,124,728 downwards.
GTAGTTGTAGTTGTTAGTTGTAGTTGGTAGTTGTAGTTGGTAGTTGTAGTTGGTAGTTGTAGTTGGTAGTTGTAGTTGGTAGTTGTAGTTGGTAGTTGTAGTTGGTAGTTGTAGCTGGTAGTTGTAGTTGGTAGTTGTAGTTGTAGTTGTAGTTGGTAGTTGTAGTTGGTAGTTGTAGTTGGTAGTTGTAGTTGGTAGTTGTAGTTGGTAGTTGTAGTTGGTAGTTGTACTTGGTAGTTGTAGTTGGTAGTTGTAGTTGGTAGTTCCATTTGTAGTTGTAGTTGTAGTTGTAGTTGAAGTTGTAGTTGTTGTTGTAGTTGTAGTTGTAGTTGTAGTTGTAGTTGTAGTTGTAGTTGTAGTTGTAGTTGTAGTTGTAGTTGTAGTTGTAGTTGTAGTTGTAGTTGTAGTTGTAGTTGTTTTTGTTGTTGTTGTTGTTGTAGTTGTTGTTGTTGTAGTTGTTGTTGTTGTAGTTGTTGTTGTTATTGTACTTGCTGTTTTGTCGTTGTCGTTGTTGTTGTCGTTGTTGTCGTTGTTGTCGTTGCAGTCGTTGTTGTCGTTGTTGTCGTTGTTGCCGTTGTTGTCGTTGCTGTCGTTGCTATCGTTGCTGTCGTTGCTGTCGTTGCTGTCGTTGCTGCCGTTGTTGCCGTTGTTGCCGTTGTTGCCGTTTTTGTCGTTGTTGTCGTTGTTGTCGTTGTTGTGGTTGTTGTCGTTGTTGTCGTTGTTTTCGTTGTTTTCGTTGTTGTCGTTGTTGTCGTTGTTGTCGTTGTTGTCGTTGTTGTCGTTGTTGTCGTTGTTGTCGTTGTTATCGTTGTTGTCGTTGTTATCGTTGTTGTCGTTGTTGTCGTTGTTGTCGTTGTTGTCGTTGTTGTCGTTGTCGTTATTGTAGTTGTTGTCGTTGTTGTCGTCGTTGTCGTCGTTGTCGTCGTTGTCGTCGTTGTCGTCGTTGTCGTCGTTGACGTCGTTGTCTTCGTTGTCGTCGTTGTTGTTGTTGTTGTTGTTGTTGTTGTTGTAGTTGTAGTTGTTGTTGTAGTTGTTGTTGTTGTAGTTGTAGTTGTAGTTGTAGTTGTAGTTGTTGTAGTTGTTGTTGTAGTTGTAGTTGTTGTTGTAGTTGTAGTTGTAGTGGTAGTTGTAGTTGTAGTTGTAGTTGTAGTTGTAGTTGTAGTTGTTGTTGTAGTTGTTGTTGTAGTTGTTGTTGTAGTTGTAGTTGTAGTTGTAGTTGTAGTTGCAGTTGTAGTTGTAGTTGTATTTGTAGTTGTATTTGTAGTTGTAGTTGTAATTGTAGTTGTAGTTGTAGTTGTAGTTGTAGTTGTAGTTGTATTTGTTGTTGTAGTTGTAGTTGTAGTAGTAGTTGTAGTTGTAGTTGTAGTTGGTAGTTGTAGTTGGTAGTTGTAGTTGGTAGTTGTAGTTGGTAGTTGTAGTTGGTAGGTGCAGTTGGTAGTTGCAGTTGGTAGTTGTAGTTGGTAGTTGTAGTTGGTAGTTGTAGTTGGTAGTTGTAGTTGGTAGGTGCAGTTGGTAGTTGCAGTTGGTAGTTGCAGTTGGTAGTTGCAGTTGGTAGTTGCAGTTGGTAGTTGCAGTTGGTAGCTGAAATTGGTAGTTGCAGTTGGTAGTTGCAGTTGGTAGCTGAAATTGGTAGTTACAGTTGGTAGTTGCAGTCGGTAGTTGCAGTGGGTAGTTGCAGTTGGTAGTTGCAGTTGGTAGTTGCAGTTGGTAGCTGTAGTTGGTAGTTGTAGTTGGTAGTTGTAGTTGGTAGTTGTAGTTGGTAGTTGTAGTTGTAGTTGTTGTTGTAGTTGTAGTTGTAGTTGTAGTTGTAGTTGTAGTTGTAGTTGTAGTTGTAGTTGTATTTGTAGTTTGTAGTTGTAGTTGGTAGTTGTAGTTGGTTTGTTGTAGTTGGTAGTTGTAGTTGGTAGTTGTAGTTGGTAGTTGTAGTTGGTAGTTGTAGTTGGTAGTTGTAGTTGGTAGTTGTAGTTGGTTTGTTGTAGTTGGTAGTTGCAGTTGGTAGTTGCAGTTGGTAGTTGCAGTTGGTAGTTGTAGTTGGTAGTTGTAGTTGGTAGTTGTAGATGGTAGTTGTAGTTGGTAGTTGCAGTTGGTAGTTGTAGTTGGTAGTTGTAGTTGGTAGTTGTAGTTGGTAGTTGTAGTTTGTAGTTGTAGTTGGTAGTTGTAGTTGGTAGATGTATTTGGTAGTTGTAGTTGGTCGCTGGAGTTGGTAGTTGCAGTTGGTAGTTGCAGTTGGTAGTTGTAGTTGTTGTTGTAGGTGGTAGTTGTAGTTGTAGTTGTAGTTGTAGTTGTAGTTGTAGTTGTAGTTGTAGTTGGTAGTTGTAGTTGGTAGTTGCAGTTGGTAGCTGCAGTTGGTAGTTGCAGTTGGTAGTTGTAGTTGGTAGTTGTAGTTGGTAGTTGGTAGTTGTAGTTGGTAGTTGTAGTTTGTAGTTGTAGTTGGTAGTTGCAGTTGCTAGCTGTAGTTGGTAGTTGTAGTTGGTAGTTGTAGTTGGTAGTTGTAGTTGTAGTTGTTGTTGTAGTTGTAGTTGTAGTTGTAGTTGTAGTTGTAGTTGTAGTTGTAGTTGTAGTTTGTAGTTGTAGTTGGTAGTTGTAGTTGGTTTGTTGTAGTTGGTAGTTGTAGTTGGTAGTTGTAGTTGGTAGTTGTAGTTGGTAGTTGTAGTTGGTAGTTGTAGTTGGTAGTTGCAGTTGGTAGTTGCAGTTGGTAGTTGCAGTTGGTAGTTGTAATTGTATTTGTAGTTGTATTTGTAGTTGTAGTTGTAGTTGTAGTTGTAGTTGTAGTTGTAGTTGTAGTTGGTAGTTGTAGTTGGTAGTTGTAGTTGGTAGTTGTAGTTGGTAGCTGTAGTTGGTAGTTGTAGTTGGTAGTTGTACTTGGTAGGTGTAGTTGGTAGTTGTAGTTGGTAGTTGCAGTTGGTAGTTGTAGTTGGTAGTTGTAGTTGGTAGTTGTAGTTGGTAGTTGTAGTTGGTAGTTGTAGCTGGTAGTTGTAGTTGGTAGTTGTAGTTGTAGTTGTAGTTGGTAGTTGTAGTTGGTAGTTGTAGTTGGTAGTTGTAGTTGGTAGTTGTAGTTGGTAGTTGTAGTTGGTAGTTGTAGTTGGTAGTTGTACTTGGTAGTTGTAGTTGGTAGTTGTAGTTGGTAGTTCCATTTGTAGTTGTAGTTGTAGTTGTAGTTGAAGTTGTAGTTGTTGTTGTAGTTGTAGTTGTAGTTGTAGTTGTAGTTGTAGTTGTAGTTGTAGTTGTAGTTGTAGTTGTAGTTGTAGTTGTAGTTGTAGTTGTAGTTGGTAGTTGCAGTTGGTAGTTGTAGGTGGTAGTTGTAGTTGGTAGTTGTAGTTGGTAGTTGTAGTTGGTGGTTGTAGTTGGTAGTTGTAGTTGGTAGTTGTAGTTGGTAGTTGTAGTTGGTAGTTGTAGTTGGTAGTTGTAGTTGGTAGTTGTAGTTGGTAGTTGTAGTTGGTAGTTGTAGTTGGTAGTTGTAGTTGGTAGTTGTAGTTGGTAGTTGTAGTTGGTAGTTGTAGTTGGTAGTTGTAGTTGTAGTTGTAGTTGGTAGTTGTAGTTGGTAGTTGTAGTTGGTAGTTGGAGTTGGTAGTTGCAGTTGGTAGTTGCAGTTGGTAGTTGCAGTTGGTAGTTGCAGTTGGTAGTTGCAGTTGGTAGTTGCTGTTGGTGGTTGCAGTTGGTAGTTGCAGTTGGTAGTTGCAGTTGGTAGTTGCAGTTGGTAGTTGCAGTTGGTAGTTGCAGTTGGTAGTTGTAGTTGGTAGTTGTACTTGGTAGTTGTAGTTGGTAGTTGTAGTTGGTAGTTGTAGTTGGTAGTTGTAGTTGGTAGTTGTAGTTGGTAGTTGTAGTTGGTAGTTGTAGTTGGTAGTTGTAGTTGGTAGTTGTAGTTCGTAGTTGTAGCTGGTAGTTGTAGTTGGTAGTTGTAGTTGGTAGTTGCAGTTGGTAGTTGTAGTTGGTAGTTGTAGTTGGTAGTTGTAGTTGGTAGTTGTAGCTGGTAGTTGTAGTTGGTAGTTGTAGTTGGTAGTTGTAGTTGGTAGTTGCAGTTGGTAGCTGTAGTTGGTAGTTGTAGTTGGTAGTTGTAGTTGGTAGTTGTAGTTGGTAGTTGTAGTTGTAGTTGTTGTTGTAGTTGTAGTTGTAGTTGTAGTTGTAGTTGTAGTTGTAGTTGTAGTTGTATTTGTAGTTTGTAGTTGTAGTTGGCAGTTGTAGTTGGTTTGTTGTAGTTGGTAGTTGTAGTTGGTAGTTGTAGTTGGTAGTTGTAGTTGGTAGTTGTAGTTGGTAGTTGTAGTTGGTAGTTGTAGTTGGTAGTTGTAGTTGGTTTGTTGTAGTTGGTAGTTGCAGTTGGTAGTTGCAGTTGGTAGTTGCAGTTGGTAGTTGTAGTTGGTAGTTGTAGTTGGTAGTTGTAGATGGTAGTTGTAGTTGGTAGTTGCAGTTGGTAGTTGTAGTTGGTAGTTGTAGTTGGTAGTTGTAGTTGGTAGTTGTAGTTTGTAGTTGTAGTTGGTAGTTGTAGTTGGTAGATGTATTTGGTAGTTGTAGTTGGTCGTTGGAGTTGGTAGTTGCAGTTGGTAGTTGCAGTTGGTAGTTGTAGTTGTTGTTGTAGGTGGTAGTTGTAGTTGTAGTTGTAGTTGTAGTTGTAGTTGTAGTTGTAGTTGTAGTTGGTAGTTGTAGTTGGTAGTTGCAGTTGGTAGCTGCAGTTGGTAGTTGCAGTTGGTAGTTGTAGGTGGTAGTTGTAGTTGTAGTTGTAGTTGTAGTTGGTAGTTGTAGTTGGTAGTTGTAGTTGGTAGTTGTAGTTGGTAGTTGTAGTTGGTAGTTGTAGTTGGTTTGTTGTAGTTGGTAGTTGTAGTTGGTAGTTGTAGTTTGTAGTTGTAGTTGGTAGTTGCAGTTGCTAGCTGTAGTTGGTAGTTGTAGTTGGTAGTTGTAGTTGGTAGTTGTAGTTGTAGTTGTTGTTGTAGTTGTAGTTGTAGTTGTAGTTGTAGTTGTAGTTGTAGTTGTAGTTGTAGTTGTAGTTTGTAGTTGTAGTTGGTAGTTGTAGTTGGTTTGTTGTAGTTGGTAGTTGTAGTTGGTAGTTGTAGTTGGTAGTTGTAGTTGGTAGTTGTAGTTGGTAGTTGTAGTTGGTAGTTGCAGTTGTTAGTTGCAGTTGGTAGTTGCAGTTGGTAGTTGTAATTGTAGTTGTTGTTGTAGTTGTAGTTGTAGTTGTAGTTGTAGTTGTAGTTGTAGTTGGTAGTTGTAGTTGGTAGTTGTAGTTGGTAGTTGTAGTTGGTAGCTGTAGTTGGTAGTTGTAGTTGGTAGTTGTACTTGGTAGGTGTAGTTGGTAGTTGTAGTTGGTAGTTGTAGTTGGTAGTTGTAGTTGGTAGTTGCAGTTGGTAGTTGCAGTTGGTAGTTGCAGTTGGTAGTTGTAGTTGGTAGTTGCAGTTGGTAGTTGCAGTTGGTAGCTGTAGTTTGTAGTTGTAGTTGGTAGTTGTAGTTGGTAGTTGTAGTTGGTAGTTGTAGTTGGTAGTTGTAGTTGGTAGTTGTAGTTGGTAGTTGTAGTTGGTAGTTGTAGTTGGTAGTTGTAGCTGGTAGTTGTAGTTGGTAGTTGTAGTTGGTAGTTGCAGTTGGTAGTTGTAGTTGGTAGTTGTAGTTGGTAGTTGTAGTTGGTAGTTGCAGTTGGTAGTTGCAGTTGGTAGTTGCAGTTGGTAGTTGCAGTTGGTAGTTGCAGTTGGTAGCTGAAATTGGTAGTTGCAGTTGGTAGTTGCAGTTGGTAGCTGAAATTGGTAGTTACAGTTGGTAGTTGCAGTCGGTAGTTGCAGTGGGTAGTTGCAGTTGGTAGTTGCAGTTGGTAGTTGCAGTTGGTAGCTGTAGTTGGTAGTTGTAGTTGGTAGTTGTAGTTGGTAGTTGTAGTTGGTAGTTGTAGTTGTAGTTGTTGTTGTAGTTGTAGTTGTAGTTGTAGTTGTAGTTGTAGTTGTAGTTGTAGTTGTAGTTGTATTTGTAGTTTGTAGTTGTAGTTGGTAGTTGTAGTTGGTTTGTTGTAGTTGGTAGTTGTAGTTGGTAGTTGTAGTTGGTAGTTGTAGTTGGTAGTTGTAGTTGGTAGTTGTAGTTGGTTTGTTGTAGTTGGTAGTTGCAGTTGGTAGCTGCAGTTGGTAGTTGCAGTTGGTAGTTGTAGTTGGTAGTTGTAGTTGGTAGTTGTAGATGGTAGTTGTAGTTGGTAGTTGCAGTTGGTAGTTGTAGTTGGTAGTTGTAGTTGGTAGTTGTAGTTGGTAGTTGTAGTTTGTAGTTGTAGTTGGTAGTTGTAGTTGGTAGATGTATTTGGTAGTTGTAGTTGGTCGTTGGAGTTGGTAGTTGCAGTTGGTAGTTGCAGTTGGTAGTTGTAGTTGTTGTTGTAGGTGGTAGTTGTAGTTGTAGTTGTAGTTGTAGTTGTAGTTGTAGTTGTAGTTGTAGTTGGTAGTTGTAGTTGGTAGTTGCAGTTGGTAGCTGCAGTTGGTAGTTGCAGTTGGTAGTTGTAGTTGGTAGTTGTAGTTGGTAGTTGGTAGTTGTAGTTGGTAGTTGTAGTTTGTAGTTGTAGTTGGTAGTTGCAGTTGCTAGCTGTAGTTGGTAGTTGTAGTTGGTAGTTGTAGTTGGTAGTTGTAGTTGTAGTTGTTGTTGTAGTTGTAGTTGTAGTTGTAGTTGTAGTTGTAGTTGTAGTTGTAGTTGTAGTTTGTAGTTGTAGTTGGTAGTTGTAGTTGGTTTGTTGTAGTTGGTAGTTGTAGTTGGTAGTTGTAGTTGGTAGTTGTAGTTGGTAGTTGTAGTTGGTAGTTGTAGTTGGTAGTTGCAGTTGGTAGTTGCAGTTGGTAGTTGCAGTTGGTAGTTGTAATTGTATTTGTAGTTGTATTTGTAGTTGTAGTTGTAGTTGTAGTTGTAGTTGTAGTTGTAGTTGTAGTTGGTAGTTGTAGTTGGTAGTTGTAGTTGGTAGTTGTAGTTGGTAGCTGTAGTTGGTAGTTGTAGTTGGTAGTTGTACTTGGTAGGTGTAGTTGGTAGTTGTAGTTGGTAGTTGCAGTTGGTAGTTGTAGTTGGTAGTTGTAGTTGGTAGTTGTAGTTGGTAGTTGTAGTTGGTAGTTGTAGCTGGTAGTTGTAGTTGGTAGTTGTAGTTGTAGTTGTAGTTGGTAGTTGTAGTTGGTAGTTGTAGTTGGTAGTTGTAGTTGGTAGTTGTAGTTGGTAGCTGTAGTTGGTAGTTGTACTTGGTAGTTGTAGTTGGTAGTTGTAGTTGGTAGTTCCATTTGTAGTTGTAGTTGTAGTTGTAGTTGAAGTTGTAGTTGTTGTTGTAGTTGTAGTTGTAGTTGTAGTTGTAGTTGTAGTTGTAGTTGTAGTTGTAGTTGTAGTTGTAGTTGTAGTTGTAGTTGTAGTTGTAGTTGTAGTTGGTAGTTGCAGTTGGTAGTTGTAGGTGGTAGTTGTAGTTGGTAGTTGTAGTTGGTAGTTGTAGTTGGTGGTTGTAGTTGGTAGTTGTAGTTGGTAGTTGTAGTTGGTAGTTGTAGTTGGTAGTTGTAGTTGGTAGTTGTAGTTGGTAGTTGTAGTTGGTAGTTGTAGTTGGTAGTTGTAGTTGGTAGTTGTAGTTGGTAGTTGTAGTTGGTAGTTGTAGTTGGTAGTTGTAGTTGGTAGTTGTAGTTGTAGTTGTAGTTGGTAGTTGTAGTTGGTAGTTGTAGTTGGTAGTTGGAGTTGGTAGTTGCAGTTGGTAGTTGCAGTTGGTAGTTGCAGTTGGTAGTTGCAGTTGGTAGTTGCAGTTGGTAGTTGCAGTTGGTAGTTGCTGTTGGTGGTTGCAGTTGGTAGTTGCAGTTGGTAGTTGCAGTTGGTAGTTGCAGTTGGTAGTTGCAGTTGGTAGTTGCAGTTGGTAGTTGTAGTTGGTAGTTGTACTTGGTAGTTGTAGTTGGTAGTTGTAGTTGGTAGTTGTAGTTGGTAGTTGTAGTTGGTAGTTGTAGTTGGTAGTTGTAGTTGGTAGTTGTAGTTGGTAGTTGTAGTTGGTAGTTGTAGTTCGTAGTTGTAGCTGGTAGTTGTAGTTGGTAGTTGTAGTTGGTAGTTGCAGTTGGTAGTTGTAGTTGGTAGTTGTAGTTGGTAGTTGTAGTTGGTAGTTGTAGTTGGTAGTTGTAGTTGGTAGTTGTAGTTGGTAGTTGTAGTTGGTAGTTGCAGTTGGTAGCTGTAGTTGGTAGTTGTAGTTGGTAGTTGTAGTTGGTAGTTGTAGTTGGTAGTTGTAGTTGTAGTTGTTGTTGTAGTTGTAGTTGTAGTTGTAGTTGTAGTTGTAGTTGTAGTTGTAGTTGTAGTTGTATTTGTAGTTTGTAGTTGTAGTTGGCAGTTGTAGTTGGTTTGTTGTAGTTGGTAGTTGTAGTTGGTAGTTGTAGTTGGTAGTTGTAGTTGGTAGTTGTAGTTGGTAGTTGTAGTTGGTTTGTTGTAGTTGGTAGTTGCAGTTGGTAGTTGCAGTTGGTAGTTGCAGTTGGTAGTTGTAGTTGGTAGTTGTAGTTGGTAGTTGTAGATGGTAGTTGTAGTTGGTAGTTGCAGTTGGTAGTTGTAGTTGGTAGTTGTAGTTGGTAGTTGTAGTTGGTAGTTGTAGTTTGTAGTTGTAGTTGGTAGTTGTAGTTGGTAGATGTATTTGGTAGTTGTAGTTGGTCGTTCGAGTTGGTAGTTGCAGTTGGTAGTTGCAGTTGGTAGTTGTAGTTGTTGTTGTAGGTGGTAGTTGTAGTTGTAGTTGTAGTTGTAGTTGTAGTTGTAGTTGTAGTTGTAGTTGGTAGTTGTAGTTGGTAGTTGCAGTTGGTAGCTGCAGTTGGTAGTTGCAGTTGGTAGTTGTAGGTGGTAGTTGTAGTTGTAGTTGTAGTTGTAGTTGGTAGTTGTAGTTGGTAGTTGTAGTTGGTAGTTGTAGTTGGTAGTTGTAGTTGGTAGTTGTAGTTGGTTTGTTGTAGTTGGTAGTTGTAGTTGGTAGTTGTAGTTTGTAGTTGTAGTTGGTAGTTGCAGTTGCTAGCTGTAGTTGGTAGTTGTAGTTGGTAGTTGTAGTTGGTAGTTGTAGTTGTAGTTGTTGTTGTAGTTGTAGTTGTAGTTGTAGTTGTAGTTGTAGTTGTAGTTGTAGTTGTAGTTGTAGTTTGTAGTTGTAGTTGGTAGTTGTAGTTGGTTTGTTGTAGTTGGTAGTTGTAGTTGGTAGTTGTAGTTGGTAGTTGTAGTTGGTAGTTGTAGTTGGTAGTTGTAGTTGGTAGTTGCAGTTGGTAGTTGCAGTTGGTAGTTGCAGTTGGTAGTTGTAATTGTAGTTGTTGTTGTAGTTGTAGTTGTAGTTGTAGTTGTAGTTGTAGTTGTAGTTGGTAGTTGTAGTTGGTAGTTGTAGTTGGTAGTTGTAGTTGGTAGCTGTAGTTGGTAGTTGTAGTTGGTAGTTGTACTTGGTAGGTGTAGTTGGTAGTTGTAGTTGGTAGTTGTAGTTGGTAGTTGTAGTTGGTAGTTGCAGTTGGTAGTTGCAGTTGGTAGTTGCAGTTGGTAGTTGTAGTTGGTAGTTGCAGTTGGTAGTTGCAGTTGGTAGCTGTAGTTTGTAGTTGTAGTTGGTAGTTGTAGTTGGTAGTTGTAGTTGGTAGTTGTAGTTGGTAGTTGTAGTTGGTAGTTGTAGTTGGTAGTTGTAGTTGGTAGTTGTAGTTGGTAGTTGTAGCTGGTAGTTGTAGTTGGTAGTTGTAGTTGGTAGTTGCAGTTGGTAGTTGTAGTTGGTAGTTGTAGTTGGTAGTTGTAGTTGGTAGTTGTAGTTGGTAGTTGTAGCTGGTAGTTGTAGTTGGTAGTTGTAGTTGTAGTTGTAGTTGGTAGTTGTAGTTGGTAGTTGTAGTTGGTAGTTGTAGTTGGTAGTTGTAGTTGGTAGTTGTAGTTGGTAGTTGTAGTTGGTAGTTGTACTTGGTAGTTGTAGTTGGTAGTTGTAGTTGGTAGTTCCATTTGTAGTTGTAGTTGTAGTTGTAGTTGAAGTTGTAGTTGTTGTTGTAGTTGTAGTTGTAGTTGTAGTTGTAGTTGTAGTTGTAGTTGTAGTTGTAGTTGTAGTTGTAGTTGTAGTTGTAGTTGTAGTTGTAGTTGTAGTTGTTTTTGTTGTTGTTGTTGTTGTAGTTGTTGTTGTTGTAGTTGTTGTTGTTGTAGTTGTTGTTGTTATTGTACTTGCTGTTTTGTCGTTGTCGTTGTTGTCGTTGTTGTCGTTGCAGTCGTTGTTGTCGTTGTTGTCGTTGTTGCCGTTGTTGTCGTTGCTGTCGTTGCTATCGTTGCTGTCGTTGCTGTCGTTGCTGTCGTTGCTGCCGTTGTTGCCGTTGTTGCCGTTGTTGCCGTTTTTGTCGTTGTTGTCGTTGTTGTCGTTGTTGTGGTTGTTGTCGTTGTTGTCGTTGTTTTCGTTGTTTTCGTTGTTGTCGTTGTTGTCGTTGTTGTCGTTGTTGTCGTTGTTGTCGTTGTTGTCGTTGTTGTCGTTGTTATCGTTGTTGTCGTTGTTATCGTTGTTGTCGTTGTTGTCGTTGTTGTCGTTGTTGTCGTTGTTGTCGTTGTCGTTATTGTAGTTGTTGTCGTTGTTGTCGTCGTTGTCGTCGTTGTCGTCGTTGTCGTCGTTGTCGTCGTTGTCGTCGTTGACGTCGTTGTCGTCGTTGTCGTCGTTGTTGTTGTTGTTGTTGTTGTTGTTGTTGTAGTTGTAGTTGTTGTTGTAGTTGTTGTTGTTGTAGTTGTAGTTGTAGTTGTAGTTGTAGTTGTTGTAGTTGTTGTTGTAGTTGTAGTTGTTGTTGTAGTTGTAGTTGTAGTGGTAGTTGCAGTTGTAGTTGTAGTTGTAGTTGTAGTTGTAGTTGTTGTTGTAGTTGTTGTTGTAGTTGTTGTTGTAGTTGTAGTTGTAGTTGCAGTTGTAGTTGTAGTTGTATTTGTAGTTGTATTTGTAGTTGTAGTTGTAATTGTAGTTGTAGTTGTAGTTGTAGTTGTAGTTGTAGTTGTATTTGTTGTTGTAGTTGTAGTTGTAGTAGTAGTTGTAGTTGTAGTTGTAGTTGGTAGTTGTAGTTGGTAGTTGTAGTTGGTAGTTGTAGTTGGTAGTTGTAGTTGGTAGGTGCAGTTGGTAGTTGCAGTTGGTAGTTGCAGTTGGTAGTTGCAGTTGGTAGTTGCAGTTGGTAGTTGCAGTTGGTAGCTGAAATTGGTAGTTGCAGTTGGTAGTTGCAGTTGGTAGTTGCAGTTGGTAGTTGCAGTTGGTAGCTGAAATTGGTAGTTACAGTTGGTAGTTGCAGTCGGTAGTTGCAGTGGGTAGTTGCAGTTGGTAGTTGCAGTTGGTAGTTGCAGTTGGTAGTTGCAGTTGGTAGTTGCAGTTGGTAGTTGCAGTTGGTAGTTGCAGTTGGTAGCTGTAGTTGGTAGTTGTAGTTGGTAGTTGTAGTTGGTAGTTGTAGTTGGTAGTTGTAGTTGTAGTTGTTGTTGTAGTTGTAGTTGTAGTTGTAGTTGTAGTTGTAGTTGTAGTTGTAGTTGTAGTTGTACTTGTAGTTTGTAGTTGTAGTTGGTAGTTGTAGTTGGTTTGTTGTAGTTGGTAGTTGTAGTTGGTAGTTGTAGTTGGTAGTTGTAGTTGGTAGTTGTAGTTGGTAGTTGTAGTTGGTTTGTTGTAGTTGGTAGTTGCAGTTGGTAGTTGCAGTTGGTAGTTGCAGTTGGTAGTTGTAGTTGGTAGTTGTAGTTGGTAGTTGTAGATGGTAGTTGTAGTTGGTAGTTGCAGTTGGTAGTTGTAGTTGGTAGTTGTAGTTGGTAGTTGTAGTTGGTAGTTGTAGTTTGTAGTTGTAGTTGGTAGTTGTAGTTGGTAGATGTATTTGGTAGTTGTAGTTGGTCGTTGGAGTTGGTAGTTGCAGTTGGTAGTTGTAGTTGTAGTTGTTGTTGTAGTTGTAGTTGTAGTTGTAGTTGTAGTTGTAGTTGTAGTTGTAGTTGTAGTTTGTAGTTGTAGTTGGTAGTTGTAGTTGGTTTGTTGTAGTTGGTAGTTGTAGTTGGTAGTTGTAGTTGGTAGTTGTAGTTGGTAGTTGTAGTTGGTAGTTGTAGTTGGTAGTTGCAGTTGGTAGTTGCAGTTGGTAGTTGCAGTTGGTAGTTGTAATTGTATTTGTAGTTGTATTTGTAGTTGTAGTTGTAGTTGTAGTTGTAGTTGTAGTTGTAGTTGTAGTTGTAGTTGGTAGTTGTAGTTGGTAGTTGTAGTTGGTAGTTGTAGTTGGTAGCTGTAGTTGGTAGTTGTAGTTGGTAGTTGTACTTGGTAGGTGTAGTTGGTAGTTGTAGTTGGTAGTTGCAGTTGGTAGTTGTAGTTGGTAGTTGTAGTTGGTAGTTGTAGTTGGTAGTTGTAGTTGGTAGTTGTAGCTGGTAGTTGTAGTTGGTAGTTGTAGTTGTAGTTGTAGTTGGTAGTTGTAGTTGGTAGTTGTAGTTGGTAGTTGTAGTTGGTAGTTGTAGTTGGTAGTTGTAGTTGGTAGTTCTAGTTGGTAGTTGTACTTGGTAGTTGTAGTTGGTAGTTGTAGTTGGTAGTTCCATTTGTAGTTGTAGTTGTAGTTGTAGTTGAAGTTGTAGTTGTTGTTGTAGTTGTAGTTGTAGTTGTAGTTGTAGTTGTAGTTGTAGTTGTAGTTGTAGTTGTAGTTGTAGTTGTAGTTGTAGTTGTAGTTGTAGTTGTAGTTGTAGTTGTAGTTGTAGTTGTTTTTGTTGTTGTTGTTGTTGTAGTTGTTGTTGTTGTAGTTGTTGTTGTTATTGTACTTGCTGTTGTGTCGTTGTCGTTGTTGTTGTCGTTGTTGTCGTTGCAGTCGTTGTTGTCGTTGTTGTCGTTGTTGCCGTTGTTGTCGTTGCTGTCGTTGCTATCGTTGCTGTCGTTGCTGTCGTTGCTGTCGTTGTTGCCGTTGTTGCCGTTGTTGCCGTTGTTGCCGTTTTTGTCGTTGTTGTCGTTGTTGTCGTTGTTGTGGTTGTTGTCGTTGTTGTCGTTGTTTTCGTTGTTTTCGTTGTTGTCGTTGTTGTCGTTGTTGTCGTTGTTGTCGTTGTTGTCGTTGTTGTCGTTGTTGTCGTTGTTGTCGTTGTTATCGTTGTTGTCGTTGTTATCGTTGTTGTCGTTGTTGTCGTTGTTGTCGTTGTTGTCGTTGTTGTCGTTGTCGTTATTGTAGTTGTTGTCGTTGTTGTCGTCGTTGTCGTCGTTGTCTTCGTTGTCGTCGTTGTCGTCGTTGACGTCGTTGTCGTCGTTGTCGTCGTTGTTGTTGTTGTTGTTGTTGTTGTTGTTGTTGTAGTTGTAGTTGTTGTTGTAGTTGTTGTTGTTGTAGTTGTAGTTGTAGTTGTAGTTGTAGTTGTTGTAGTTGTTGTAGTTGTTGTTGTAGTTGTAGTTGTAGTTGTAGTTGTAGTTGTAGTTGTAGTTGTAGTTGTTGTTGTAGTTGTTGTTGTAGTTGTTGTTGTAGTTGCAGTTGGTAGTTGCAGTTGGTAGCTGAAATTGGTAGTTGCTGTTGGTAGTTGCAGTTGGTAGTTGCAGTTGGTAGTTGCAGTTGGTAGCTGAAATTGGTAGTTGCAGTTGGTAGTTGCAGTTGGTAGTTGCAGTTGGTAGTTGCAGTTGGTAGCTGAAATTGGTAGTTACAGTTGGTAGTTGCAGTCGGTAGTTGCAGTGGGTAGTTGCAGTTGGTAGTTGCAGTTGGTAGTTGCAGTTGGTAGTTGCAGTTGGTAGTTGCAGTTGGTAGTTGCAGTTGGTAGTTGCAGTTGGTAGTTGCAGTTGGTAGTTGTAGTTGTTGTTGTAGGTGGTAGTTGTAGTTGTAGTTGTAGTTGTAGTTGTAGTTGTAGTTGTAGTTGTAGTTGGTAGTTGTAGTTGGTAGTTGTAGTTGGTAGTTGGAGTTGGTAGTTGCAGTTGGTAGTTGCAGTTGGTAGTTGCAGTTGGTAGTTGCAGTTGGTAGTTGCAGTTGGTAGTTGCTGTTGGTGGTTGCAGTTGGTAGTTGCAGTTGGTAGTTGCAGTTGGTAGTTGCAGTTGGTAGTTGCAGTTGGTAGTTGCAGTTGGTAGTTGTAGTTGGTAGTTGTAGTTGGTAGTTGTAGTTGGTAGTTGTAGTTGGTAGTTGTAGTTGGTAGTTGTAGTTGGTTTGTTGTAGTTGGTAGTTGCAGTTGGTAGTTGCAGTTGGTAGTTGCAGTTGGTAGTTGTAGTTGGTAGTTGTAGTTGGTAGTTGTAGATGGTAGTTGCAGTTGGTAGTTGCAGTTGGTAGTTGCAGTTGGTAGTTGTAATTGTAGTTGTTGTTGTAGTTGTAGTTGTAGTTGTAGTTGTAGTTGTAGTTGTAGTTGGTAGTTGTAGTTGGTAGTTGTAGTTGGTAGTTGTAGTTGGTAGCTGTAGTTGGTAGTTGTAGTTGGTAGTTGTAGATGGTAGTTGCAGTTGGTAGTTGCAGTTGGTAGTTGCAGTTGGTAGTTGTAATTGTAGTTGTTGTTGTAGTTGTAGTTGTAGTTGTAGTTGTAGTTGTAGTTGTAGTTGGTAGTTGCAGTTGGTAGTTGCAGTTGGTAGTTGCAGTTGGTAGTTGCAGTTGGTAGTTGCAGTTGGTAGTTGTAGTTGGTAGTTGTACTTGGTAGTTGTAGTTGGTAGTTGTAGTTGGTAGTTGTAGTTGGTAGTTGTAGATGGTAGTTGCAGTTGGTAGTTGCAGTTGGTAGTTGCAGTTGGTAGTTGTAATTGTAGTTGTTGTTGTAGTTGTAGTTGTAGTTGTAGTTGTAGTTGTAGTTGTAGTTGGTAGTTGTAGTTGGTAGTTGTAGTTGGTAGTTGTAGTTGGTAGCTGTAGTTGGTAGTTGTAGTTGGTAGTTGTACTTGGTAGGTGTAGTTGGTAGTTGTAGTTGGTAGTTGTAGTTGGTTGTTGTAGTTGGTAGTTGTAGTTTGTAGTTGTAGTTGGTAGTTGTAGTTGGTAGATGTATTTGGTAGTTGTAGTTGGTCGTTGGAGTTGGTAGTTGCAGTTGGTAGTTGCAGTTGGTAGTTGTAGTTGTTGTTGTAGGTGGTAGTTGTAGTTGTAGTTGTAGTTGTAGTTGTAGTTGTAGTTGTAGTTGTAGTTGGTAGTTGTAGTTGGTAGTTGTAGTTGGTAGCTGAAATTGGTAGTTACAGTTGGTAGTTGCAGTCGGTAGTTGCAGTGGGTAGTTGCAGTTGGTAGTTGCAGTTGGTAGTTGCAGTTGGTAGTTGCAGTTGGTAGTTGCAGTTGGTAGTTGCAGTTGGTAGTTGCAGTTGGTAGTTGCAGTTGGTAGTTGTAGTTGTTGTTGTAGGTGGTAGTTGTAGTTGTAGTTGTAGTTGTAGTTGTAGTTGTAGTTGTAGTTGTAGTTGGTAGTTGTAGTTGGTAGTTGTAGTTGGTAGTTGTAGTTGGTAGTTGTAGTTTGTAGTTGTAGTTGGTAGTTGTAGTTGGTAGATGTATTTGGTAGTTGTAGTTGGTCGTTGGAGTTGGTAGTTGCAGTTGGTAGTTGCAGTTGGTAGTTGTAGTTGTTGTTGTAGGTGGTAGTTGTAGTTGTAGTTGTAGTTGTAGTTGTAGTTGTAGTTGTAGTTGGTAGTTGTAGTTGGTAGTTGTAGTTGGTAGTTGGAGTTGGTAGTTGCAGTTGGTAGTTGCAGTTGGTAGTTGCAGTTGGTAGTTGCAGTTGGTAGTTGCAGTTGGTAGTTGCTGTTGGTGGTTGCAGTTGGTAGTTGCAGTTGGTAGTTGCAGTTGGTAGTTGCAGTTGGTAGTTGCAGTTGGTAGTTGCAGTTGGTAGTTGTAGTTGGTAGTTGTACTTGGTAGTTGTAGTTGGTAGTTGTAGTTGGTAGTTGTAGTTGGTAGTTGTAGTTGGTAGTTGTAGTTGGTAGTTGTAGTTGGTAGTTGTAGTTGGTAGTTGTAGTTCGTAGTTGTAGCTGGTAGTTGTAGTTGGTAGTTGTAGTTGGTAGTTGCAGTTGGTAGTTGTAGTTGGTAGTTGTAGTTGGTAGTTGTAGTTGGTAGTTGTAGTTGGTAGTTGTAGTTGGTAGTTGTAGTTGGTAGTTGTAGTTGGTAGTTGCAGTTGGTAGCTGTAGTTGGTAGTTGTAGTTGGTAGTTGTAGTTGGTAGTTGTAGTTAGTAGTTGTAGTTGTAGTTGTTGTTGTAGTTGTAGTTGTAGTTGTAGTTGTAGTTGTAGTTGTAGTTGTAGTTGTATTTGTAGTTTGTAGTTGTAGTTGGCAGTTGTAGTTGGTTTGTTGTAGTTGGTAGTTGTAGTTGGTAGTTGTAGTTGGTAGTTGTAGTTGGTAGTTGTAGTTGGTTTGTTGTAGTTGGTAGTTGCAGTTGGTAGTTGCAGTTGGTAGTTGCAGTTGGTAGTTGTAGTTGGTAGTTGTAGTTGGTAGTTGTAGATGGTAGTTGTAGTTGGTAGTTGCAGTTGGTAGTTGTAGTTGGTAGTTGTAGTTGGTAGTTGTAGTTGGTAGTTGTAGTTTGTAGTTGTAGTTGGTAGTTGTAGTTGGTAGATGTATTTGGTAGTTGTAGTTGGTCGTTGGAGTTGGTAGTTGCAGTTGGTAGTTGCAGTTGGTAGTTGTAGTTGTTGTTGTAGGTGGTAGTTGTAGTTGTAGTTGTAGTTGTAGTTGTAGTTGTAGTTGTAGTTGTAGTTGGTAGTTGTAGTTGGTAGTTGCAGTTGGTAGCTGCAGTTGGTAGTTGCAGTTGGTAGTTGTAGGTGGTAGTTGTGGTTGTAGTTGTAGTTGTAGTTGGTAGTTGTAGTTGGTAGTTGTAGTTGGTAGTTGTAGTTGGTAGTTGTAGTTGGTAGTTGTAGTTGGTAGTTGTAGTTGGTTTGTTGTAGTTGGTAGTTGTAGTTGGTAGTTGTAGTTTGTAGTTGTAGTTGGTAGTTGCAGTTGCTAGCTGTAGTTGGTAGTTGTAGTTGGTAGTTGTAGTTGGTAGTTGTAGTTGTAGTTGTTGTTGTAGTTGTAGTTGTAGTTGTAGTTGTAGTTGTAGTTGTAGTTGTAGTTGTAGTTGTAGTTGTAGTTTGTAGTTGTAGTTGGTAGTTGTAGTTGGTTTGTTGTAGTTGGTAGTTGTAGTTGGTAGTTGTAGTTGGTAGTTGTAGTTGGTAGTTGTAGTTGGTAGTTGTAGTTGGTAGTTGCAGTTGGTAGTTGCAGTTGGTAGTTGCAGTTGGTAGTTGTAATTGTAGTTGTTGTTGTAGTTGTAGTTGTAGTTGTAGTTGTAGTTGTAGTTGTAGTTGGTAGTTGTAGTTGGTAGTTGTAGTTGGTAGTTGTAGTTGGTAGCTGTAGTTGGTAGTTGTAGTTGGTAGTTGTAGTTGGTAGTTGTAGTTTGTAGTTGTAGTTGGTAGTTGTAGTTGGTAGATGTATTTGGTAGTTGTAGTTGGTCGTTGGAGTTGGTAGTTGCAGTTGGTAGTTGCAGTTGGTAGTTGTAGTTGTTGTTGTAGGTGGTAGTTGTAGTTGTAGTTGTAGTTGTAGTTGTAGTTGTAGTTGTAGTTGTAGTTGCAGTTGGTAGTTGTAGTTGGTAGTTGCAGTTGGTAGCTGCAGTTGGTAGTTGCAGTTGGTAGTTGTAGTTGGTAGTTGTAGTTGGTAGTTGGTAGTTGTAGTTGGTAGTTGTAGTTTGTAGTTGTAGTTGGTAGTTGCAGTTGCTAGCTGTAGTTGGTAGTTGTAGTTGGTAGTTGTAGTTGGTAGTTGTAGTTGTAGTTGTTGTTGTAGTTGTAGTTGTAGTTGTAGTTGTAGTTGTAGTTGTAGTTGTAGTTGTAGTTTGTAGTTGTAGTTGGTAGTTGTAGTTGGTTTGTTGTAGTTGGTAGTTGTAGTTGGTAGTTGTAGTTGGTAGTTGTAGTTGGTAGTTGTAGTTGGTAGTTGTAATTGTATTTGTAGTTGTATTTGTAGTTGTAGTTGTAGTTGTAGTTGTAGTTGTAGTTGTAGTTGTAGTTGGTAGTTGTAGTTGGTAGTTGTAGTTGGTAGTTGTAGTTGGTAGCTGTAGTTGGTAGTTGTAGTTGGTAGTTGTACTTGGTAGGTGTAGTTGGTAGTTGTAGTTGGTAGTTGCAGTTGGTAGTTGTAGTTGGTAGTTGTAGTTGGTAGTTGTAGTTGGTAGTTGTAGTTGGTAGTTGTAGCTGGTAGTTGTAGTTGGTAGTTGTAGTTGTAGTTGTAGTTGGTAGTTGTAGTTGGTAGTTGTAGTTGGTAGTTGTAGTTGGTAGTTGTAGTTGGTAGTTGTAGTTGGTAGTTGTAGTTGGTAGTTCTAGTTGGTAGTTGTACTTGGTAGTTGTAGTTGGTAGTTGTAGTTGGTAGTTCCATTTGTAGTTGTAGTTGTAGTTGTAGTTGAAGTTGTAGTTGTTGTTGTAGTTGTAGTTGTAGTTGTAGTTGTAGTTGTAGTTGTAGTTGTAGTTGTAGTTGTAGTTGTTTTTGTTGTTGTTGTTGTTGTAGTTGTTGTTGTTGTAGTTGTTGTTGTTATTGTACTTGCTGTTGTGTCGTTGTCGTTGTTGTTGTCGTTGTTGTCGTTGCAGTCGTTGTTGTCGTTGTTGTCGTTGTTGCCGTTGTTGTCGTTGCTGTCGTTGCTATCGTTGCTGTCGTTGCTGTCGTTGCTGTCGTTGTTGCCGTTGTTGCCGTTGTTGCCGTTGTTGCCGTTTTTGTCGTTGTTGTCGTTGTTGTCGTTGTTGTGGTTGTTGTCGTTGTTGTCGTTGTTTTCGTTGTTTTCGTTGTTGTCGTTGTTGTCGTTGTTGTCGTTGTTGTCGTTGTTGTCGTTGTTGTCGTTGTTATCGTTGTTGTCGTTGTTATCGTTGTTGTCGTTGTTGTCGTTGTTGTCGTTGTTGTCGTTGTTGTCGTTGTCGTTATTGTAGTTGTTGTCGTTGTTGTCGTCGTTGTCGTCGTTGTCTTCGTTGTCGTCGTTGTCGTCGTTGACGTCGTTGTCGTCGTTGTCGTCGTTGTTGTTGTTGTTGTTGTTGTTGTTGTTGTTGTAGTTGTAGTTGTTGTTGTAGTTGTTGTTGTTGTAGTTGTAGTTGTAGTTGTAGTTGTAGTTGTTGTAGTTGTTGTAGTTGTTGTTGTAGTTGTAGTTGTAGTTGTAGTTGTAGTTGTAGTTGTAGTTGTAGTTGTTGTTGTAGTTGTTGTTGTAGTTGTTGTTGTAGTTGCAGTTGGTAGTTGCAGTTGGTAGCTGAAATTGGTAGTTGCTGTTGGTAGTTGCAGTTGGTAGTTGCAGTTGGTAGTTGCAGTTGGTAGCTGAAATTGGTAGTTGCAGTTGGTAGTTGCAGTTGGTAGTTGCAGTTGGTAGTTGCAGTTGGTAGCTGAAATTGGTAGTTACAGTTGGTAGTTGCAGTCGGTAGTTGCAGTGGGTAGTTGCAGTTGGTAGTTGCAGTTGGTAGTTGCAGTTGGTAGTTGCAGTTGGTAGTTGCAGTTGGTAGTTGCAGTTGGTAGTTGCAGTTGGTAGTTGCAGTTGGTAGTTGCAGTTGGTAGCTGAAGTTGGTAGTTGCAGTTGGTATTTGCATTTGGTAGTTGCAGTTGGTAGCTGAAATTGGTAGTTACAGTTGGTAGTTGCAGTCGGTAGTTGCAGTGGGTAGTTGCAGTTGGTAGTTGCAGTTGGTAGTTGCAGTTGGTAGTTGCAGTTGGTAGTTGCAGTTGGTAGTTGCAGTTGGTAGCTGTAGTTCGTAGTTGTAGTTGGTAGTTGTAGTTGGTAGTTGTAGTTGGTAGTTGTAGTTGGTAGTTGTAGTTGGTAGTTGTAGTTGGTAGTTGTAGTTGGTAGTTGTAGCTGGTAGTTGTAGTTGGTAGTTGTAGTTGGTAGTTGTAGCTGGCAGTTGTAGCTGGCAGTTGTAGCTGGCTGTTGTAGCTGGCAGTTGTAGCTGGCAGTTGTAGCTGGCAGTTGTAGCTGGTAGTTGTAGTTGGTAGTTGTTGTTGGTAGTTGTAGTTGGTAGATGTATTTGGTAGTTGCAGTTGGTCGTTGCAGTTGGTAGTTGCAGTTAGTAGCTGTAGTTCGTAGTTGTAGTTGGTAGTTGTAGTTGGTAGTTGTAGTTGGTAGTTGTAGTTGGTAGTTGTAGTTGGTAGTTGTAGTTGGTAGTTGTAGTTGGTAGTTGTAGCTGGTAGTTGTAGTTGGTAGTTGTAGTTGGTAGTTGCAGTTGGTAGTTGTAGTTGGTAGTTGTAGTTGGCAGTTGTAGATGGTAGTTGTAGTTGGTAGTTGTAGTTGGTAGTTGTACTTGGTAGTTGTAGTTGGTAGTTGTAGTTGGTAGTTGTAGTTGGTAGTTGTAGTTGGTAGTTGTAGTTGGTAGTTGCAGTTGGTAGCTGTAGTTCGTAGTTGTAGTTGGTAGTTGTAGTTGGTAGTTGTAGTTGGTAGTTGTAGTTGGTAGTTGTAGTTGGTAGTTGCAGTTGGTAGTTGCAGTTGGTAGTTGCAGTTGGTAGTTGCAGTTGGTAGTTGCAGTTGGTAGTTGTAGTTGGTAGTTGTAGATGGTAGTTGTAGTTGGTAGTTGTAGTTGGTAGTTGTAGCTGGCAGTTGTAGCTGGCAGTTGTAGCTGGCTGTTGTAGCTGGCAGTTGTAGCTGGCAGTTGTAGCTGGCAGTTGTAGCTGGTAGTTGTAGTTGGTAGTTGTAGTTGGTAGTTGTAGTTGTAGTTGTTGTAGTTGTAGTTGTAGATGTAGTTGTAGTTGTAGTTGGTAGTTGTAGTTGGTAGTTGTAGTTGGTAGTTGTAGTTGGTAGTTGTAGTTGGTAGTTGTAGTTGGTAGTTGTAGTTGGTAGTTGTAGTTGGTAGTTGTAGCTGGTAGTTGTAGCTGGTAGTTGTAGTTGGTAGTTGCAGTTGGTAGTTGTAGTTGGTAGTTGTAGTTGGTAGTTGTAGTTGGTAGTTGTAGTTGGTAGTTGTAGTTGGTAGTTGTAGTTGGTAGTTGTAGTTGGCAGTTGTAGTTGGTAGTTGCAGTTGGTAGCTGTAGTTGGTAGTTGTAGTTGGTAGTTGTAGTTGGTAGTTGTAGTTGGTAGTTGCAGGTGGTAGTTGCAGTTGGTAGTTGTAGTTGGTAGTTGTAGTTGGTAGTTGTAGTTGGCAGTTGTAGCTGGTAGTTGTAGTTGGTAGTTGTAGTTGGTAGTTGTAGTTG
Source organism: Andrena hattorfiana (assembly GCA_944738655.2). Classification (NCBI taxonomy): domain Eukaryota; kingdom Metazoa; phylum Arthropoda; class Insecta; order Hymenoptera; family Andrenidae; genus Andrena; species Andrena hattorfiana. The sequence goes on along the minus strand of OX122890.1, from coordinate 48,103,863 downwards.
TAGTTGTTGTAGTTGTAGTTGTAGATGTAGTTGTAGTTGTAGTTGGTAGTTGTAGTTGGTAGTTGTAGTTGGTAGTTGTAGTTGGTAGTTGTAGTTGGTAGTTGTAGTTGGTAGTTGTAGTTGGTAGTTGTAGTTGGTAGTTGTAGTTGGTAGTTGTAGTTGGTAGTTGTAGATGGTAGTTGTAGTTGGTAGTTGCAGTTGGTAGTTGTAGTTGGTAGTTGTAGTTGGTAGTTGTAGTTGGTAGTTGTAGTTTGTAGTTGCAGTTGGTAGTTGTAGTTGGTAGTTGCAGTTGGTAGTTGCAGTTGGTAGTTGCAGTTGGTAGTTGCAGTTGGTACTTGCAGTTGGTAGTTGCAGTTGGTAGTTGCAGTTGGTAGTTGCAGTTGGTAGTTGCAGTTGGTAGTTGTAGTTGGTAGTTGTAGATGGTAGTTGTAGTTGGTAGTTGTAGTTGGTAGTTGTAGCTGGCAGTTGTAGCTGGCAGTTGTAGCTGGCTGTTGTAGCTGGCAGTTGTAGCTGGCAGTTGTAGCTGGCAGTTGTAGCTGGCAGTTGTAGCTCGTAGTTGTAGTTGGTAGTTGTAGTTGGTAGTTGTAGTTGCTGGTTGTAGTTTGTAGTTGTAGTTGGTAGTTGTAGTTGGTAGTTGTAGTTGGTAGATGTATTTGGTAGTTGTAGTTGGTCGTTGGAGTTGGTAGTTGCAGTTGGTAGTCGCAGTTGGTAGTTGCAGTTGGTAGTTGCAGGTGGTAGTTGCAGTTGGTAGTTGTAGTTGGTAGTTGTAGTTGGTAGTTGTAGTTGGTAGTTGTAGTTGGTAGTTGTAGTTGGTAGTTGTAGCTGGTAGTTGTAGTTGGTAGTTGTAGTTGGTAGTTGTAGTTGTAGTTGTAGTTGTAGTTGTTGTTGTAGTTGTAGTTGTAGTTGTAGTTGTAGTTGTAGTTGTAGTTGTAGTTGTAGTTGTAGTTGTAGTTGTAGTTGTAGTTGTAGTTGTAGTTGTAGTTGTAGTTGTAGTTGTAGTTGTAGTTGTAGTTGTAGTTGTAGTTGTAGTTGTAGTTGTAGTTGTAGTTGTTGTTGTTGCTGTTGTTGTTGTTGTAGTTGTTATTGTTGTAGTTGTTGTTGTGGTTGTAGTTGTTGGTGTGTCGTTGTCGTTGTCGTTGTCGTTGTTGTTGTCGTTGTTGTCGTTGTTGTCGTTGTTGTCGTTGCTGTCGTTGTTGTCGTTGTTGTCGTTGCTGTCGTTGCTGTCGTTGCTTTCGTTGCTGTCGTTGCTGTCGTTGTTGTCGTTGTTGTCGTTGTTGCCGTTGTTGCCGTGGTTGTCGTTGTTGTCGTTGTTGTCGTTGTTGTCGTTGTTGTCGTTGTTGTCGTTGTTGTCGTTGTTGTCGTTGTTGTTATTGTAGTTGTTCTCGTTGTTGTCGTCGTTGTCGTCGTTGTCGTCGTTGTCGTCGTTGTTCTCGTTGTTGTTGTTGTTGTCGTTGTTGTCGTTGTTGTTGTTGCTGCTGTTGTTGTTGTAGTTGTAGTTGTTGTTGTAGTTGTTGTTGTTGTTGTAGTTGTAGTTGTAGTTGTAGTTGTAGTTGTAGTTGTAGTTGTAGTTGTTGTTGTTGTTGTAGTTGTAGTTGTAGTAGTAGTTGTAGTTGTAGGTGTAGTTGTAGTTGTAGTTGTAGTTGTAGTTGTTGTTGTAGTTGTTGTTGTAGTTGCAGTTGTAGTTGTAGTTGTAGTTGTAGTTGTAGTTGTAGTCGTAGTTGTAGTTGTAGTTGTAGATGTAGTTGTAGTTGGTAGTTGTAGTTGGTAGTTGTAGTTGGTAGTTGGTAGTTGTAGTTGTAGTTGTAGTTGGTAGTTGTAGTTAGTAGTTGTAGTTGGTAGTTGTAGTTGGTAGTTGTAGTTGGTAGTTGTAGTTGGTAGTTGTAGTTGGTAGTTGTAGTTGTAGTTGTAGTTGTAGTTGATAGCTGTAGTTGGTAGTTGTAGTTGGTAGTCGTAGTTGATAGTTGTAGTTGGTAGTTGTAGTTGGTAGTGGTAGTTCGTAGTTGTAGTTGGTAGTTGTTGTTGGTAGTTGTAGTTGGTAGTTGTAGTTGGTTGTTGTAGTTGGTAGTTGTAGTTGGTAGTTGTAGTTGGTAGTTGTAGTTGGTAGTTGTAGTTTGTAGTTGTAGTTGGTAGATGTAGATGGTAGTTGTAGTTGGTAGTTGTAGTTGGTAGTTGTAGTTGGTAGTTGTAGTTGGTAGTTGTAGTTGTTAGTTGTAGTTGGTAGTTGTAGTTGGTAGTTGTAGTTGGTAGTTGTAGTTGGTAGTTGTAGTTGTAGCTGTAGTTGATAGTTGTAGTTGGTAGTTGTAGTTGGTAGTTGTAGTTGGTAGTTGTAGTTGGTAGTTGTAGTTGGTAGTTGTAGTTGGTAGTTGTAGTTGTAGATGTAGTTGGTAGTTGTAGTTGGTAGTTGTAATTGGTAGTTGGAGTTGGTAGTTGCAGTTGGTAGTTGCAGTTAGTAGTTGCAGTTGGTAGTTGTAGTTGGTAGTTGGTAGTTGTAGTTGGTAGTTGTAGTTGGTAGTTGTAGTTGGTAGTTGTAGTTTGTAGTTGTAGTTGGTAGTTGTAGTTGGTAGTTGTAGTTGGTAGTTGTAATTGGTAGATGTATTTGGTAGTTGTAGTTGGTCGTTGGAGTTGGTAGTTGCAGTTGGTAGTCGCAGTTGGTAGTTGCAGTTGGTAGTTGCAGGTGGTAGTTGCAGTTGGTAGTTGTAGTTGGTAGTTGTAGTTGGTAGTTGTAGTTGGTAGTTGTAGTCGGTAGTTGTAGTTGTAGTTGGTAGTTGTAGTCGGTAGTTGTAGTTGTAGTTGTAGTTGTAGTTGTTGTTGTAGTTGTAGTTGTAGTTGTAGTTGTAGTTGTAGTTGTTGTTGTTGCTATTGTTGTTGTTGTAGTTGTTATTGTTGTAGTTGTTGTTGTGGTTGTAGTTGTTGGTGTGTCGTTGTCGTTGTCGTTGTCGTTGTTGTTGTCGTTGTTGTCGTTGTTGTCGTTGTTGTCGTTGCTGTGGTTGTTGTCGTTGTTGTCGTTGCTGTCGTTGCTGTCGTTGCTTTCGTTGCTGTCGTTGCTGTCGTTGTTGTCGTTGTTGTCGTTGTTGCCGTTGTTGCCGTGTTTGTCGTTGTTGTCGTTGTTGTCGTTGTTGTCGTTGTTGTCGTTGTTGTCGTTGTTGTCGTTGTTGTCGTTGTTGTTATTGTAGTTGTTCTCGTTGTTGTCGTCGTTGTCGTCGTTGCCGTCGTTGTCGTCGTTGTTCTCGTTGTTGTTGTTGTTGTCGTTGTTGTCGTTGTTGTCGTTGTTGTTGTTGTTGCTGTTGTTGTTGTAGTTGTAGTTGTTGTTGTAGTTGTTGTTGTTGTTGTAGTTGTAGTTGTAGTTGTAGTTGTAGTTGTAGTTGTAGTTGTTGTTGTTGTTGTAGTTGTAGTTGTAGTAGTAGTTGTAGTTGTAGGTGTAGTTGTAGTTGTAGTTGTAGTTGTAGTTGTTGTTGTAGTTGTTGTTGTAGTTGTAGTTGTAGTTGTAGTTGCAGTTGTAGTTGTAGTTGTATTTGTAGTTGTAGTCGTAGTTGTAGTTGTAGTTGTAGTTGTAGATGTAGTTGTAGTTGGTAGTTGTAGTTGGTAGTTGTAGTTGGTAGTTGTAGTTGGTAGTTGTAGTTGGTAGTTGTAGTTGGTAGTTGTAGTTGGTAGTTGTAGTTGGTAGTTGTAGTTGGTAGTTGCAGTTGGTAGCTGTAGTTGGTAGTTGTAGTTGGTAGTTGTAGTTGGTAGTTGTAGTTGGTAGTTGTAGTTGTAGTTGTTGTTCTAGTTGTAGTTGTAGTTGTAGTTGTAGTTGTAGTTGTAGTTGTAGTTGTAGTTTGTAGTTGTAGTTGGTAGTTGTAGTTGGTTTGTTGTAGTTGGTAGTTGCAGTTGGTAGTTGCAGTTGGTAGTTGCAGTTGGTAGTTGTAGTTGGTAGTTGTAGTTGGTAGTTGTAGATGGTAGTTGTAGTTGGTAGTTGCAGTTGGTAGTTGTAGTTGGTAGTTGTAGTTGGTAGTTGTAGTTGGTAGTTGTAGTTTGTAGTTGCAGTTGGTAGTTGTAGTTGGTAGTTGCAGTTGGTAGTTGCAGTTGGTAGTTGCAGTTGGTAGTTGCAGTTGGTACTTGCAGTTGGTAGTTGTAGTTGGTAGTTGTAGTTGGTAGTTGTAGTTGGTAGTTGTAGTTGGTAGTTGTAGTTGGTAGTTGAAGTTGGTAGTTGTAGCTGGCTGTTGTAGCTGGCAGTTGTAGCTGGCAGTTGTAGCTGGCAGTTGTAGCTTGCAGTTGTAGCTGGCAGTTGTAGCTGGCAGTTGTAACTGGCATTTGTAGCTGGCAGTTGTAGCTGGCAGTTGTAGCTGGCTGTTGTAGCTGGCAGTTGTAGCTGGCAGTTGTAGCTGGCAGTTGTAGCTGGCAGTTGTAGCTCGTAGTTGTAGTTGGTGGTTGTAGTTGCTGGTTGTAGTTTGTAGTTGTAGTTGGTAGTTGTAGTTGGTAGTTGTAGTTGGTAGATGTATTTGGTAGTTGTAGTTGGTCGTTGGAGTTGGTAGTTGCAGTTGGTAGTCGCAGTTGGTAGTTGCAGTTGGTAGTTGCAGTTGGTACTTGCAGTTGGTAGTTGTAGTTGGTAGTTGTAGTTGGTAGTTGTAGTTGGTAGTTGTAGTTGGTAGTTGTAGTTGGTAGTTGAAGTTGGTAGTTGTAGCTGGCAGTTGTAGCTGGCAGTTGTAGCTGGCAGTTGTAGCTTGCAGTTGTAGCTGGCAGTTGTAGCTGGCAGTTGTAACTGGCATTTGTAGCTGGCAGTTGTAGCTGGCAGTTGTAGCTGGCTGTTGTAGCTGGCAGTTGTAGCTGGCAGTTGTAGCTGGCAGTTGTAGCTGGCAGTTGTAGCTCGTAGTTGTAGTTGGTGGTTGTAGTTGGTAGTTGTAGTTGCTGGTTGTAGTTTGTAGTTGTAGTTGGTAGTTGTAGTTGGTAGTTGTAGTTGGTAGATGTATTTGGTAGTTGTAGTTGGTCGTTGGAGTTGGTAGTTGCAGTTGGTAGTCGCAGTTGGTAGTTGCAGTTGGTAGTTGCAGGTGGTAGTTGCAGTTGGTAGTTGTAGTTGGTAGTTGTAGTTGGTAGTTGTAGTTGGTAGTTGTAGTTGGTAGTTGTAGTTGGTAGTTGTAGCTGGTGGTTGTAGTTGGTAGTTGTAGTTGGTAGTTGTAGTTGTAGTTGTAGTTGTAGTTGTTGTTGTAGTTGTAGTTGTAGTTGTAGTTGTAGTTGTAGTTGTAGTTGTAGTTGTAGTTGTAGTTGTAGTTGTAGTTGTAGTTGTAGTTGTAGTTGTAGTTGTAGTTGTAGTTGTAGTTGTAGTTGTAGTTGTAGTTGTAGTTGTAGTTGTAGTTGTAGTTTGTAGTTGTAGTTGGTAGTTGTAGTTGGTTTGTTGTAGTTGGTAGTTGCAGTTGGTAGTTGCAGTTGGTACTTGCAGTTGGTAGTTGTAGTTGGTAGTTGTAGTTGGTAGTTGTAGTTGGTAGTTGTAGTTGGTAGTTGTAGTTGGTAGTTGTAGTTGGTAGTTGTAGTTGGTAGTTGTAGTTGGTAGTTGTAGTTGGTAGTTGTAGTTGGTAGTTGTAGTTGTAGTTGTAGTTGGTAGTTGTAGTTGGTAGTTGTAGTTGGTAGTTGTAGTTGGTAGTTGTAGTTGGTAGTTGTAGTTGGTAGTTGTAGTTGGTAGTTGTAGTTGGTAGTTGTAGTTGGTAGTTGTAGTTGGTAGTTGTAGTTGGTAGTTGTAGTTGGTAGTTGTAGTTGGTAGTTGTAGTTGGTAGTTGAAGTTGGTAGTTGTAGCTGGCAGTTGTAGCTGGCAGTTGTAGCTGGCAGTTGTAGCTTGCAGTTGTAGCTGGCAGTTGTAGCTGGCAGTTGTAACTGGCATTTGTAGCTGGCAGTTGTAGCTGGCAGTTGTAGCTGGCTGTTGTAGCTGGCAGTTGTAGCTGGCAGTTGTAGCTGGCAGTTGTAGCTGGCAGTTGTAGCTCGTAGTTGTAGTTGGTGGTTGTAGTTGGTAGTTGTAGTTGCTGGTTGTAGTTTGTAGTTGTAGTTGGTAGTTGTAGTTGGTAGTTGTAGTTGGTAGATGTATTTGGTAGTTGTAGTTGGTCGTTGGAGTTGGTAGTTGCAGTTGGTAGTCGCAGTTGGTAGTTGCAGTTGGTAGTTGCAGGTGGTAGTTGCAGTTGGTAGTTGTAGTTGGTAGTTGTAGTTGGTAGTTGTAGTTGGTAGTTGTAGTTGGTAGTTGTAGTTGGTAGTTGTAGCTGGTGGTTGTAGTTGGTAGTTGTAGTTGGTAGTTGTAGTTGTAGTTGTAGTTGTAGTTGTTGTTGTAGTTGTAGTTGTAGTTGTAGTTGTAGTTGTAGTTGTAGTTGTAGTTGTAGTTGTAGTTGTAGTTGTAGTTGTAGTTGTAGTTGTAGTTGTAGTTGTAGTTGTAGTTGTAGTTGTAGTTGTAGTTGTAGTTGTAGTTGTAGTTGTAGTTGTAGTTTGTAGTTGTAGTTGGTAGTTGTAGTTGGTTTGTTGTAGTTGGTAGTTGCAGTTGGTAGTTGCAGTTGGTACTTGCAGTTGGTAGTTGTAGTTGGTAGTTGTAGTTGGTAGTTGTAGTTGGTAGTTGTAGTTGGTAGTTGTAGTTGGTAGTTGTAGTTGGTAGTTGTAGTTGGTAGTTGTAGTTGGTAGTTGTAGTTGGTAGTTGTAGTTGGTAGTTGTAGTTGTAGTTGTAGTTGGTAGTTGTAGTTGGTAGTTGTAGTTGGTAGTTGTAGTTGGTAGTTGTAGTTGGTAATTGTAGTTGGTAGTTGTAGTTGGTAGTTGTAGTTGGTAGTTGTAGTTGGTAGTTGTAGTTGGTAGTTGCAGTTGGTAGTTGTAGGTGGTAGTTGTAGTTGGTAGTTGTAGTTGGTAGTTGTAGTTGGTAGTTGTAGTTGGTAGTTGTAGTTGGTAGTTGTAATTGGTAGTTGTAGTTGTAGTTGTAGTTGGTAGTTGTAGTTGGTAGTTGTAGTTGGTAGTTGGAGTTGGTAGTTGCAGTTGGTAGTTGCAGTTGGTAGTTGCAGTTGGTAGTTGCAGTTGGTAGTTGCAGTTGGTAGCTGTAGTTGGTAGTTGTACTTGGTAGTTGTAGTTGGTAGTTGTAGCTGGTAGTTGTAGTTGGTAGTTGCAGTTGGTAGTTGCAGTTGGTAGTTGTAGTTGGTAGTTGTAGTTGGTAGTTGTAGTTGGTAGTTGTAGTTGGTAGTTGTAGTTGGTAGTTGTAGTTGGTAGTTGTAGTTGGTAGTTGTAGTTGGTAGTTGTAGTTGGTAGTTGTAGTTGGTAGTTGTAGTTGGTAGTTGTAGTTGGTAGTTGTAGTTGGTAGTTGTAGTTGGTAGTTGTAGTTGTAGTTGTAGTTGGTAGTTGTAGTTGGTAGTTGTAGTTGGTAGTTGGAGTTGGTAGTTGCAGTTGGTAGTTGCAGTTGGTAGTTGCAGTTGGTAGTTGCAGTTGGTAGTTGCTGTTGGTGGTTGCAGTTGGTAGTTGCAGTTGGTAGTTGCAGTTGGTAGTTGCAGTTGGTAGTTGCAGTTGGTAGTTGCAGTTGGTAGTTGCAGTTGGTAGTTGTAGTTGGTAGTTGTACTTGGTAGTTGTAGTTGGTAGTTGTAGTTGGTAGTTGTAGTTGGTAGTTGTAGTTGGTAGTTGTAGTTGGTAGTTGTAGTTGGTAGTTGTAGTTGGTAGTTGTAGTTCGTAGTTGTAGCTGGTAGTTGTAGTTGGTAGTTGTAGTTGGTAGTTGCAGTTGGTAGTTGCAGTTGGTAGTTGTAGTTGGTAGTTGTAGTTGGTAGTTGTAGTTGGTAGTTGTAGTTGGTAGTTGTAGTTGGTAGTTGTAGTTGGTAGTTGTAGTTGGTAGTTGCAGTTGGTAGCTGTAGTTGGTAGTTGTAGTTGGTAGTTGTAGTTGGTAGTTGTAGTTGGTAGTTGTAGTTGTAGTTGTTGTTGTAGTTGTAGTTGTAGTTGTAGTTGTAGTTGTAGTTGTAGTTGTAGTTGTAGTTGTAGTTGTATTTGTAGTTTGTAGTTGTAGTTGGCAGTTGTAGTTGGTTTGTTGTAGTTGGTAGTTGTAGTTGGTAGTTGTAGTTGGTAGTTGTAGTTGGTTTGTTGTAGTTGGTAGTTGCAGTTGGTAGTTGCAGTTGGTAGTTGCAGTTGGTAGTTGTAGTTGGTAGTTGTAGTTGGTAGTTGTAGATGGTAGTTGTAGTTGGTAGTTGCAGTTGGTAGTTGTAGTTGGTAGTTGTAGTTGGTAGTTGTAGTTGGTAGTTGTAGTTTGTAGTTGTAGTTGGTAGTTGTAGTTGGTAGATGTATTTGGTAGTTGTAGTTGGTCGTTGGAGTTGGTAGTTGCAGTTGGTAGTTGCAGTTGGTAGTTGTAGTTGTTGTTGTAGGTGGTAGTTGTAGTTGTAGTTGTAGTTGTAGTTGTAGTTGTAGTTGTAGTTGTAGTTGGTAGTTGTAGTTGGTAGTTGCAGTTGGTAGCTGCAGTTGGTAGTTGCAGTTGGTAGTTGTAGGTGGTAGTTGTAGTTGTAGTTGTAGTTGTAGTTGGTAGTTGTAGTTGGTAGTTGTAGTTGGTAGTTGTAGTTGGTAGTTGTAGTTGGTAGTTGTAGTTGGTAGCTGTAGTTGGTAGTTGTAGTTGGTAGTTGTAGATGGTAGTTGCAGTTGGTAGTTGCAGTTGGTAGTTGCAGTTGGTAGTTGTAATTGTAGTTGTTGTTGTAGTTGTAGTTGTAGTTGTAGTTGTAGTTGTAGTTGTAGTTGGTAGTTGCAGTTGGTAGTTGCAGTTGGTAGTTGCAGTTGGTAGTTGCAGTTGGTAGTTGCAGTTGGTAGTTGTAGTTGGTAGTTGTACTTGGTAGTTGTAGTTGGTAGTTGTAGTTGGTAGTTGTAGTTGGTAGTTGTAGATGGTAGTTGCAGTTGGTAGTTGCAGTTGGTAGTTGCAGTTGGTAGTTGTAATTGTAGTTGTTGTTGTAGTTGTAGTTGTAGTTGTAGTTGTAGTTGTAGTTGTAGTTGTAGTTGGTAGTTGTAGTTGGTAGTTGTAGTTGGTAGTTGTAGTTGGTAGCTGTAGTTGGTAGTTGTAGTTGGTAGTTGTACTTGGTAGGTGTAGTTGGTAGTTGTAGTTGGTAGTTGTAGTTGGTTGTTGTAGTTGGTAGTTGTAGTTTGTAGTTGTAGTTGGTAGTTGTAGTTGGTAGATGTATTTGGTAGTTGTAGTTGGTCGTTGGAGTTGGTAGTTGCAGTTGGTAGTTGCAGTTGGTAGTTGTAGTTGTTGTTGTAGGTGGTAGTTGTAGTTGTAGTTGTAGTTGTAGTTGTAGTTGTAGTTGTAGTTGTAGTTGGTAGTTGTAGTTGGTAGTTGTAGTTGGTAGCTGAAATTGGTAGTTACAGTTGGTAGTTGCAGTCGGTAGTTGCAGTGGGTAGTTGCAGTTGGTAGTTGCAGTTGGTAGTTGCAGTTGGTAGTTGCAGTTGGTAGTTGCAGTTGGTAGTTGCAGTTGGTAGTTGCAGTTGGTAGTTGTAGTTGTTGTTGTAGGTGGTAGTTGTAGTTGTAGTTGTAGTTGTAGTTGTAGTTGTAGTTGTAGTTGTAGTTGGTAGTTGTAGTTGGTAGTTGTAGTTGGTAGTTGTAGTTGGTAGTTGTAGTTGGTAGTTGTAGTTTGTAGTTGTAGTTGGTAGTTGTAGTTGGTAGATGTATTTGGTAGTTGTAGTTGGTCGTTGGAGTTGGTAGTTGCAGTTGGTAGTTGCAGTTGGTAGTTGTAGTTGTTGTTGTAGGTGGTAGTTGTAGTTGTAGTTGTAGTTGTAGTTGTAGTTGTAGTTGTAGTTGTAGTTGGTAGTTGTAGTTGGTAGTTGTAGTTGGTAGTTGGAGTTGGTAGTTGCAGTTGGTAGTTGCAGTTGGTAGTTGCAGTTGGTAGTTGCAGTTGGTAGTTGCAGTTGGTAGTTGCTGTTGGTGGTTGCAGTTGGTAGTTGCAGTTGGTAGTTGCAGTTGGTAGTTGCAGTTGGTAGTTGCAGTTGGTAGTTGCAGTTGGTAGTTGTAGTTGGTAGTTGTACTTGGTAGTTGTAGTTGGTAGTTGTAGTTGGTAGTTGTAGTTGGTAGTTGTAGTTGGTAGTTGTAGTTGGTAGTTGTAGTTGGTAGTTGTAGTTGGTAGTTGTAGTTCGTAGTTGTAGCTGGTAGTTGTAGTTGGTAGTTGTAGTTGGTAGTTGCAGTTGGTAGTTGTAGTTGGTAGTTGTAGTTGGTAGTTGTAGTTGGTAGTTGTAGTTGGTAGTTGTAGTTGGTAGTTGTAGTTGGTAGTTGTAGTTGGTAGTTGCAGTTGGTAGCTGTAGTTGGTAGTTGTAGTTGGTAGTTGTAGTTGGTAGTTGTAGTTGGTAGTTGTAGTTGTAGTTGTTGTTGTAGTTGTAGTTGTAGTTGTAGTTGTAGTTGTAGTTGTAGTTGTAGTTGTATTTGTAGTTTGTAGTTGTAGTTGGCAGTTGTAGTTGGTTTGTTGTAGTTGGTAGTTGTAGTTGGTAGTTGTAGTTGGTAGTTGTAGTTGGTAGTTGTAGTTGGTAGTTGTAGTTGGTAGTTGTAGTTGGTTTGTTGTAGTTGGTAGTTGCAGTTGGTAGTTGCAGTTGGTAGTTGCAGTTGGTAGTTGTAGTTGGTAGTTGTAGTTGGTAGTTGTAGATGGTAGTTGTAGTTGGTAGTTGCAGTTGGTAGTTGTAGTTGGTAGTTGTAGTTGGTAGTTGTAGTTGGTAGTTGTAGTTTGTAGTTGTAGTTGGTAGTTGTAGTTGGTAGATGTATTTGGTAGTTGTAGTTGGTCGTTGGAGTTGGTAGTTGCAGTTGGTAGTTGCAGTTGGTAGTTGTAGTTGTTGTTGTAGGTGGTAGTTGTAGTTGTAGTTGTAGTTGTAGTTGTAGTTGTAGTTGTAGTTGTAGTTGGTAGTTGTAGTTGGTAGTTGCAGTTGGTAGCTGCAGTTGGTAGTTGCAGTTGGTAGTTGTAGGTGGTAGTTGTGGTTGTAGTTGTAGTTGTAGTTGGTAGTTGTAGTTGGTAGTTGTAGTTGGTAGTTGTAGTTGGTAGTTGTAGTTGGTAGTTGTAGTTGGTTTGTTGTAGTTGGTAGTTGTAGTTGGTAGTTGTAGTTTGTAGTTGTAGTTGGTAGTTGCAGTTGCTAGCTGTAGTTGGTAGTTGTAGTTGGTAGTTGTAGTTGGTAGTTGTAGTTGTAGTTGTTGTTGTAGTTGTAGTTGTAGTTGTAGTTGTAGTTGTAGTTGTAGTTGTAGTTGTAGTTGTAGTTGTAGTTTGTAGTTGTAGTTGGTAGTTGTAGTTGGTTTGTTGTAGTTGGTAGTTGTAGTTGGTAGTTGTAGTTGGTAGTTGTAGTTGGTAGTTGTAGTTGGTAGTTGTAGTTGGTAGTTGCAGTTGGTAGTTGCAGTTGGTAGTTGCAGTTGGTAGTTGTAATTGTAGTTGTTGTTGTAGTTGTAGTTGTAGTTGTAGTTGTAGTTGTAGTTGTAGTTGTAGTTGGTAGTTGTAGTTGGTAGTTGTAGTTGGTAGTTGTAGTTGGTAGCTGTAGTTGGTAGTTGTAGTTGGTAGTTGTAGTTGGTAGTTGTAGTTTGTAGTTGTAGTTGGTAGTTGTAGTTGGTAGATGTATTTGGTAGTTGTAGTTGGTCGTTGGAGTTGGTAGTTGCAGTTGGTAGTTGCAGTTGGTAGTTGTAGTTGTTGTTGTAGGTGGTAGTTGTAGTTGTAGTTGTAGTTGTAGTTGTAGTTGTAGTTGTAGTTGTAGTTGCAGTTGGTAGTTGTAGTTGGTAGTTGCAGTTGGTAGCTGCAGTTGGTAGTTGCAGTTGGTAGTTGTAGTTGGTAGTTGTAGTTGGTAGTTGGTAGTTGTAGTTGGTATTTGTAGTTTGTAGTTGTAGTTGGTAGTTGCAGTTGCTAGCTGTAGTTGGTAGTTGTAGTTGGTAGTTGTAGTTGGTAGTTGTAGTTGTAGTTGTTGTTGTAGTTGTAGTTGTAGTTGTAGTTGTAGTTGTAGTTGTAGTTGTAGTTGTAGTTTGTAGTTGTAGTTGGTAGTTGTAGTTGGTTTGTTGTAGTTGGTAGTTGTAGTTGGTAGTTGTAGTTGGTAGTTGTAGTTGGTAGTTGTAGTTGGTAGTTGTAGTTGGTAGTTGCAGTTGGTAGTTGCAGTTGGTAGTTGCAGTTGGTAGTTGTAATTGTATTTGTAGTTGTATTTGTAGTTGTAGTTGTAGTTGTAGTTGTAGTTGTAGTTGTAGTTGTAGTTGGTAGTTGTAGTTGGTAGTTGTAGTTGGTAGTTGTAGTTGGTAGCTGTAGTTGGTAGTTGTAGTTGGTAGTTGTAGTTGTAGTTGTTGTTGTAGTTGTTGTTGTTGTAGTTGTAGTTGTAGTTGTAGTTGTAGTTGTTGTAGTTGTTGTAGTTGTTGTTGTAGTTGTAGTTGTAGTTGTAGTTGTAGTTGTAGTTGTAGTTGTAGTTGTTGTTGTAGTTGTTGTTGTAGTTGTTGTTGTAGTTGCAGTTGGTAGTTGCAGTTGGTAGCTGAAATTGGTAGTTGCTGTTGGTAGTTGCAGTTGGTAGTTGCAGTTGGTAGTTGCAGTTGGTAGCTGAAATTGGTAGTTGCAGTTGGTAGTTGCAGTTGGTAGTTGCAGTTGGTAGTTGCAGTTGGTAGCTGAAATTGGTAGTTACAGTTGGTAGTTGCAGTCGGTAGTTGCAGTGGGTAGTTGCAGTTGGTAGTTGCAGTTGGTAGTTGCAGTTGGTAGTTGCAGTTGGTAGTTGCAGTTGGTAGTTGCAGTTGGTAGTTGCAGTTGGTAGTTGCAGTTGGTAGTTGCAGTTGGTAGCTGAAGTTGGTAGTTGCAGTTGGTATTTGCATTTGGTAGTTGCAGTTGGTAGCTGAAATTGGTAGTTACAGTTGGTAGTTGCAGTCGGTAGTTGCAGTGGGTAGTTGCAGTTGGTAGTTGCAGTTGGTAGTTGCAGTTGGTAGTTGCAGTTGGTAGTTGCAGTTGGTAGTTGCAGTTGGTAGCTGTAGTTCGTAGTTGTAGTTGGTAGTTGTAGTTGGTAGTTGTAGTTGGTAGTTGTAGTTGGTAGTTGTAGTTGGTAGTTGTAGTTGGTAGTTGTAGTTGGTAGTTGTAGCTGGTAGTTGTAGTTGGTAGTTGTAGTTGGTAGTTGTAGCTGGCAGTTGTAGCTGGCAGTTGTAGCTGGCTGTTGTAGCTGGCAGTTGTAGCTGGCAGTTGTAGCTGGCAGTTGTAGCTGGTAGTTGTAGTTGGTAGTTGTTGTTGGTAGTTGTAGTTGGTAGATGTATTTGGTAGTTGCAGTTGGTCGTTGCAGTTGGTAGTTGCAGTTAGTAGCTGTAGTTCGTAGTTGTAGTTGGTAGTTGTAGTTGGTAGTTGTAGTTGGTAGTTGTAGTTGGTAGTTGTAGTTGGTAGTTGTAGTTGGTAGTTGTAGTTGGTAGTTGTAGCTGGTAGTTGTAGTTGGTAGTTGTAGTTGGTAGTTGCAGTTGGTAGTTGTAGTTGGTAGTTGTAGTTGGCAGTTGTAGATGGTAGTTGTAGTTGGTAGTTGTAGTTGGTAGTTGTACTTGGTAGTTGTAGTTGGTAGTTGTAGTTGGTAGTTGTAGTTGGTAGTTGTAGTTGGTAGTTGTAGTTGGTAGTTGCAGTTGGTAGCTGTAGTTCGTAGTTGTAGTTGGTAGTTGTAGTTGGTAGTTGTAGTTGGTAGTTGTAGTTGGTAGTTGTAGTTGGTAGTTGCAGTTGGTAGTTGCAGTTGGTAGTTGCAGTTGGTAGTTGCAGTTGGTAGTTGCAGTTGGTAGTTGTAGTTGGTAGTTGTAGATGGTAGTTGTAGTTGGTAGTTGTAGTTGGTAGTTGTAGCTGGCAGTTGTAGCTGGCAGTTGTAGCTGGCTGTTGTAGCTGGCAGTTGTAGCTGGCAGTTGTAGCTGGCAGTTGTAGCTGGTAGTTGTAGTTGGTAGTTGTAGTTGGTAGTTGTAGTTGTAGTTGTTGTAGTTGTAGTTGTAGATGTAGTTGTAGTTGTAGTTGGTAGTTGTAGTTGGTAGTTGTAGTTGGTAGTTGTAGTTGGTAGTTGTAGTTGGTAGTTGTAGTTGGTAGTTGTAGTTGGTAGTTGTAGTTGGTAGTTGTAGCTGGTAGTTGTAGCTGGTAGTTGTAGTTGGTAGTTGCAGTTGGTAGTTGTAGTTGGTAGTTGTAGTTGGTAGTTGTAGTTGGTAGTTGTAGTTGGTAGTTGTAGTTGGTAGTTGTAGTTGGTAGTTGTAGTTGGCAGTTGTAGTTGGTAGTTGCAGTTGGTAGCTGTAGTTGGTAGTTGTAGTTGGTAGTTGTAGTTGGTAGTTGTAGTTGGTAGTTGCAGGTGGTAGTTGCAGTTGGTAGTTGTAGTTGGTAGTTGTAGTTGGTAGTTGTAGTTGGCAGTTGTAGCTGGTAGTTGTAGTTGGTAGTTGTAGTTGGTAGTTGTAGTTGTAGTTGTTGTAGTTGTAGTTGTAGATGTAGTTGTAGTTGTAGTTGGTAGTTGTAGTTGGTAGTTGTAGTTGGTAGTTGTAGTTGGTAGTTGTAGTTGGTAGTTGTAGTTGGTAGTTGTAGTTGGTAGTTGTAGTTGGTAGTTGTAGTTGGTAGTTGTAGTTGGTAGTTGTAGATGGTAGTTGTAGTTGGTAGTTGCAGTTGGTAGTTGTAGTTGGTAGTTGTAGTTGGTAGTTGTAGTTGGTAGTTGTAGTTTGTAGTTGCAGTTGGTAGTTGTAGTTGGTAGTTGCAGTTGGTAGTTGCAGTTGGTAGTTGCAGTTGGTAGTTGCAGTTGGTACTTGCAGTTGGTAGTTGCAGTTGGTAGTTGCAGTTGGTAGTTGCAGTTGGTAGTTGCAGTTGGTAGTTGTAGTTGGTAGTTGTAGATGGTAGTTGTAGTTGGTAGTTGTAGTTGGTAGTTGTAGCTGGCAGTTGTAGCTGGCAGTTGTAGCTGGCTGTTGTAGCTGGCAGTTGTAGCTGGCAGTTGTAGCTGGCAGTTGTAGCTGGCAGTTGTAGCTCGTAGTTGTAGTTGGTAGTTGTAGTTGGTAGTTGTAGTTGCTGGTTGTAGTTTGTAGTTGTAGTTGGTAGTTGTAGTTGGTAGTTGTAGTTGGTAGATGTATTTGGTAGTTGTAGTTGGTCGTTGGAGTTGGTAGTTGCAGTTGGTAGTCGCAGTTGGTAGTTGCAGTTGGTAGTTGCAGGTGGTAGTTGCAGTTGGTAGTTGTAGTTGGTAGTTGTAGTTGGTAGTTGTAGTTGGTAGTTGTAGTTGGTAGTTGTAGTTGGTAGTTGTAGCTGGTAGTTGTAGTTGGTAGTTGTAGTTGGTAGTTGTAGTTGTAGTTGTAGTTGTAGTTGTTGTTGTAGTTGTAGTTGTAGTTGTAGTTGTAGTTGTAGTTGTAGTTGTAGTTGTAGTTGTAGTTGTAGTTGTAGTTGTAGTTGTAGTTGTAGTTGTAGTTGTAGTTGTAGTTGTAGTTGTAGTTGTAGTTGTAGTTGTAGTTGTAGTTGTAGTTGTAGTTGTAGTTGTTGTTGTTGCTGTTGTTGTTGTTGTAGTTGTTATTGTTGTAGTTGTTGTTGTGGTTGTAGTTGTTGGTGTGTCGTTGTCGTTGTCGTTGTCGTTGTTGTTGTCGTTGTTGTCGTTGTTGTCGTTGTTGTCGTTGCTGTCGTTGTTGTCGTTGTTGTCGTTGCTGTCGTTGCTGTCGTTGCTTTCGTTGCTGTCGTTGCTGTCGTTGTTGTCGTTGTTGTCGTTGTTGCCGTTGTTGCCGTGGTTGTCGTTGTTGTCGTTGTTGTCGTTGTTGTCGTTGTTGTCGTTGTTGTCGTTGTTGTCGTTGTTGTCGTTGTTGTTATTGTAGTTGTTCTCGTTGTTGTCGTCGTTGTCGTCGTTGTCGTCGTTTTCGTCGTTGTTCTCGTTGTTGTTGTTGTTGTCGTTGTTGTCGTTGTTGTTGTTGCTGCTGTTGTTGTTGTAGTTGTAGTTGTTGTTGTAGTTGTTGTTGTTGTTGTAGTTGTAGTTGTAGTTGTAGTTGTAGTTGTAGTTGTAGTTGTAGTTGTTGTTGTTGTTGTAGTTGTAGTTGTAGTAGTAGTTGTAGTTGTAGGTGTAGTTGTAGTTGTAGTTGTAGTTGTAGTTGTTGTTGTAGTTGTTGTTGTAGTTGCAGTTGTAGTTGTAGTTGTAGTTGTAGTTGTAGTTGTAGTCGTAGTTGTAGTTGTAGTTGTAGATGTAGTTGTAGTTTGTAGTTGTAGTTGGTAGTTGTAGTTGGTAGTTGTAGTTGGTAGATGTATTTGGTAGTTGTAGTTGGTCGTTGGAGTTGGTAGTTGCAGTTGGTAGTCGCAGTTGGTAGTTGCAGTTGGTAGTTGCAGGTGGTAGTTGCAGTTGGTAGTTGTAGTTGGTAGTTGTTGTTGGTAGTTGTAGTTGGTAGTTGTAGTTGTAGCTGTAGTTGATAGTTGTAGTTGGTAGTTGTAGTTGGTAGTTGTAGTTGGTAGTTGTAGTTGGTAGTTGTAGTTGGTAGTTGTAGTTGGTAGTTGTAGTTGTAGATGTAGTTGGTAGTTGTAGTTGGTAGTTGTAATTGGTAGTTGGAGTTGGTAGTTGCAGTTGGTAGTTGCAGTTAGTAGTTGCAGTTGGTAGTTGTAGTTGGTAGTTGGTAGTTGTAGTTGGTAGTTGTAGTTGGTAGTTGTAGTTGGTAGTTGTAGTTTGTAGTTGTAGTTGGTAGTTGTAGTTGGTAGTTGTAGTTGGTAGTTGTAGTTGGTAGATGTATTTGGTAGTTGTAGTTGGTCGTTGGAGTTGGTAGTTGCAGTTGGTAGTCGCAGTTGGTAGTTGCAGTTGGTAGTTGCAGGTGGTAGTTGCAGTTGGTAGTTGTAGTTGGTAGTTGTAGTTGGTAGTTGTAGTTGGTAGTTGTAGTTGGTAGTTGTAGTTGGTAGTTGTAGTTGGTAGTTGTAGTCGGTAGTTGTAGTTGTAGTTGGTAGTTGTAGTCGGTAGTTGTAGTTGTAGTTGTAGTTGTAGTTGTTGTTGTAGTTGTAGTTGTAGTTGTAGTTGTAGTTGTAGTTGTTGTTGTTGCTATTGTTGTTGTTGTAGTTGTTATTGTTGTAGTTGTTGTTGTGGTTGTAGTTGTTGGTGTGTCGTTGTCGTTGTCGTTGTCGTTGTTGTTGTCGTTGTTGTCGTTGTTGTCGTTGTTGTCGTTGCTGTGGTTGTTGTCGTTGTTGTCGTTGCTGTCGTTGCTGTCGTTGCTTTCGTTGCTGTCGTTGCTGTCGTTGTTGTCGTTGTTGTCGTTGTTGCCGTTGTTGCCGTGTTTGTCGTTGTTGTCGTTGTTGTCGTTGTTGTCGTTGTTGTCGTTGTTGTCGTTGTTGTCGTTGTTGTCGTTGTTGTTATTGTAGTTGTTCTCGTTGTTGTCGTCGTTGTCGTCGTTGTCGTCGTTGTCGTCGTTGTTCTCGTTGTTGTTGTTGTTGTCGTTGTTGTCGTTGTTGTTGTTGTTGCTGTTGTTGTTGTAGTTGTAGTTGTTGTTGTAGTTGTTGTTGTTGTTGTAGTTGTAGTTGTAGTTGTAGTTGTAGTTGTAGTTGTAGTTGTTGTTGTTGTTGTAGTTGTAGTTGTAGTAGTAGTTGTAGTTGTAGGTGTAGTTGTAGTTGTAGTTGTAGTTGTAGTTGTTGTTGTAGTTGTTGTTGTAGTTGTAGTTGTAGTTGTAGTTGCAGTTGTAGTTGTAGTTGTATTTGTAGTTGTAGTCGTAGTTGTAGTTGTAGTTGTAGTTGTAGATGTAGTTGTAGTTGGTAGTTGTAGTTGGTAGTTGTAGTTGGTAGTTGTAGTTGGTAGTTGTAGTTGGTAGTTGTAGTTGGTAGTTGTAGTTGGTAG
Source organism: Andrena hattorfiana (assembly GCA_944738655.2). NCBI lineage: Eukaryota > Metazoa > Arthropoda > Insecta > Hymenoptera > Andrenidae > Andrena > Andrena hattorfiana. Next base: position 48,086,184 of record OX122890.1, on the reverse strand, counting down.
TTGTAGTTGGTAGTTGTAGTTGGTAGTTGCAGTTGGTAGCTGTAGTTGGTAGTTGTAGTTGGTAGTTGTAGTTGGTAGTTGTAGTTGGTAGTTGTAGTTGTAGTTGTTGTTCTAGTTGTAGTTGTAGTTGTAGTTGTAGTTGTAGTTGTAGTTGTAGTTGTAGTTTGTAGTTGTAGTTGGTAGTTGTAGTTGGTTTGTTGTAGTTGGTAGTTGCAGTTGGTAGTTGCAGTTGGTAGTTGCAGTTGGTAGTTGTAGTTGGTAGTTGTAGTTGGTAGTTGTAGATGGTAGTTGTAGTTGGTAGTTGCAGTTGGTAGTTGTAGTTGGTAGTTGTAGTTGGTAGTTGTAGTTGGTAGTTGTAGTTTGTAGTTGCAGTTGGTAGTTGTAGTTGGTAGTTGCAGTTGGTAGTTGCAGTTGGTAGTTGCAGTTGGTAGTTGCAGTTGGTACTTGCAGTTGGTAGTTGTAGTTGGTAGTTGTAGTTGGTAGTTGTAGTTGGTAGTTGTAGTTGGTAGTTGTAGTTGGTAGTTGAAGTTGGTAGTTGTAGCTGGCTGTTGTAGCTGGCAGTTGTAGCTGGCAGTTGTAGCTGGCAGTTGTAGCTTGCAGTTGTAGCTGGCAGTTGTAGCTGGCAGTTGTAACTGGCATTTGTAGCTGGCAGTTGTAGCTGGCAGTTGTAGCTGGCTGTTGTAGCTGGCAGTTGTAGCTGGCAGTTGTAGCTGGCAGTTGTAGCTGGCAGTTGTAGCTCGTAGTTGTAGTTGGTGGTTGTAGTTGGTAGTTGTAGTTGCTGGTTGTAGTTTGTAGTTGTAGTTGGTAGTTGTAGTTGGTAGTTGTAGTTGGTAGATGTATTTGGTAGTTGTAGTTGGTCGTTGGAGTTGGTAGTTGCAGTTGGTAGTCGCAGTTGGTAGTTGCAGTTGGTAGTTGCAGGTGGTAGTTGCAGTTGGTAGTTGTAGTTGGTAGTTGTAGTTGGTAGTTGTAGTTGGTAGTTGTAGTTGGTAGTTGTAGTTGGTAGTTGTAGCTGGTGGTTGTAGTTGGTAGTTGTAGTTGGTAGTTGTAGTTGTAGTTGTAGTTGTAGTTGTTGTTGTAGTTGTAGTTGTAGTTGTAGTTGTAGTTGTAGTTGTAGTTGTAGTTGTAGTTGTAGTTGTAGTTGTAGTTGTAGTTGTAGTTGTAGTTGTAGTTGTAGTTGTAGTTGTAGTTGTAGTTGTAGTTGTAGTTGTAGTTGTAGTTGTAGTTTGTAGTTGTAGTTGGTAGTTGTAGTTGGTTTGTTGTAGTTGGTAGTTGCAGTTGGTAGTTGCAGTTGGTACTTGCAGTTGGTAGTTGTAGTTGGTAGTTGTAGTTGGTAGTTGTAGTTGGTAGTTGTAGTTGGTAGTTGTAGTTGGTAGTTGTAGTTGGTAGTTGTAGTTGGTAGTTGTAGTTGGTAGTTGTAGTTGGTAGTTGTAGTTGGTAGTTGTAGTTGTAGTTGTAGTTGGTAGTTGTAGTTGGTAGTTGTAGTTGGTAGTTGTAGTTGGTAGTTGTAGTTGGTAATTGTAGTTGGTAGTTGTAGTTGGTAGTTGTAGTTGGTAGTTGTAGTTGGTAGTTGTAGTTGGTAGTTGCAGTTGGTAGTTGTAGGTGGTAGTTGTAGTTGGTAGTTGTAGTTGGTAGTTGTAGTTGGTAGTTGTAGTTGGTAGTTGTAGTTGGTAGTTGTAATTGGTAGTTGTAGTTGTAGTTGTAGTTGGTAGTTGTAGTTGGTAGTTGTAGTTGGTAGTTGGAGTTGGTAGTTGCAGTTGGTAGTTGCAGTTGGTAGTTGCAGTTGGTAGTTGCAGTTGGTAGTTGCAGTTGGTAGCTGTAGTTGGTAGTTGTACTTGGTAGTTGTAGTTGGTAGTTGTAGCTGGTAGTTGTAGTTGGTAGTTGCAGTTGGTAGTTGCAGTTGGTAGTTGTAGTTGGTAGTTGTAGTTGGTAGTTGTAGTTGGTAGTTGTAGTTGGTAGTTGTAGTTGGTAGTTGTAGTTGGTAGTTGTAGTTGGTAGTTGTAGTTGGTAGTTGTAGTTGGTAGTTGTAGTTGGTAGTTGTAGTTGGTAGTTGTAGTTGGTAGTTGTAGTTGGTAGTTGTAGTTGGTAGTTGTAGTTGGTAGTTGTAGTTGGTAGTTGTAGTTGGTAGTTGTAGTTGTAGTTGTAGTTGGTAGTTGTAGTTGGTAGTTGTAGTTGGTAGTTGGAGTTGGTAGTTGCAGTTGGTAGTTGCAGTTGGTAGTTGCAGTTGGTAGTTGCAGTTGGTAGTTGCTGTTGGTGGTTGCAGTTGGTAGTTGCAGTTGGTAGTTGCAGTTGGTAGTTGCAGTTGGTAGTTGCAGTTGGTAGTTGCAGTTGGTAGTTGCAGTTGGTAGTTGTAGTTGGTAGTTGTACTTGGTAGTTGTAGTTGGTAGTTGTAGTTGGTAGTTGTAGTTGGTAGTTGTAGTTGGTAGTTGTAGTTGGTAGTTGTAGTTGGTAGTTGTAGTTGGTAGTTGTAGTTCGTAGTTGTAGCTGGTAGTTGTAGTTGGTAGTTGTAGTTGGTAGTTGCAGTTGGTAGTTGCAGTTGGTAGTTGTAGTTGGTAGTTGTAGTTGGTAGTTGTAGTTGGTAGTTGTAGTTGGTAGTTGTAGTTGGTAGTTGTAGTTGGTAGTTGTAGTTGGTAGTTGCAGTTGGTAGCTGTAGTTGGTAGTTGTAGTTGGTAGTTGTAGTTGGTAGTTGTAGTTGGTAGTTGTAGTTGTAGTTGTTGTTGTAGTTGTAGTTGTAGTTGTAGTTGTAGTTGTAGTTGTAGTTGTAGTTGTAGTTGTAGTTGTATTTGTAGTTTGTAGTTGTAGTTGGCAGTTGTAGTTGGTTTGTTGTAGTTGGTAGTTGTAGTTGGTAGTTGTAGTTGGTAGTTGTAGTTGGTTTGTTGTAGTTGGTAGTTGCAGTTGGTAGTTGCAGTTGGTAGTTGCAGTTGGTAGTTGTAGTTGGTAGTTGTAGTTGGTAGTTGTAGATGGTAGTTGTAGTTGGTAGTTGCAGTTGGTAGTTGTAGTTGGTAGTTGTAGTTGGTAGTTGTAGTTGGTAGTTGTAGTTTGTAGTTGTAGTTGGTAGTTGTAGTTGGTAGATGTATTTGGTAGTTGTAGTTGGTCGTTGGAGTTGGTAGTTGCAGTTGGTAGTTGCAGTTGGTAGTTGTAGTTGTTGTTGTAGGTGGTAGTTGTAGTTGTAGTTGTAGTTGTAGTTGTAGTTGTAGTTGTAGTTGTAGTTGGTAGTTGTAGTTGGTAGTTGCAGTTGGTAGCTGCAGTTGGTAGTTGCAGTTGGTAGTTGTAGGTGGTAGTTGTAGTTGTAGTTGTAGTTGTAGTTGGTAGTTGTAGTTGGTAGTTGTAGTTGGTAGTTGTAGTTGGTAGTTGTAGTTGGTAGTTGTAGTTGGTTTGTTGTAGTTGGTAGTTGTAGTTGGTAGTTGTAGTTTGTAGTTGTAGTTGGTAGTTGCAGTTGCTAGCTGTAGTTGGTAGTTGTAGTTGGTAGTTGTAGTTGGTAGTTGTAGTTGTAGTTGTTGTTGTAGTTGTAGTTGTAGTTGTAGTTGTAGTTGTAGTTGTAGTTGTAGTTGTAGTTGTAGTTTGTAGTTGTAGTTGGTAGTTGTAGTTGGTTTGTTGTAGTTGGTAGTTGTAGTTGGTAGTTGTAGTTGGTAGTTGTAGTTGGTAGTTGTAGTTGGTAGTTGTAGTTGGTAGTTGCAGTTGGTAGTTGCAGTTGGTAGTTGCAGTTGGTAGTTGCAGTTGGTAGTTGTAATTGTAGTTGTTGTTGTAGTTGTAGTTGTAGTTGTAGTTGTAGTTGTAGTTGTAGTTGTAGTTGGTAGTTGTAGTTGGTAGTTGTAGTTGGTAGTTGTAGTTGGTAGCTGTAGTTGGTAGTTGTAGTTGGTAGTTGTACTTGGTAGGTGTAGTTGGTAGTTGTAGTTGGTAGTTGTAGTTGGTAGTTGTAGTTGGTAGTTGCAGTTGGTAGTTGCAGTTGGTAGTTGCAGTTGGTAGTTGTAGTTGGTAGTTGCAGTTGGTAGTTGCAGTTGGTAGCTGTAGTTTGTAGTTGTAGTTGGTAGTTGTAGTTGGTAGTTGTAGTTGGTAGTTGTAGTTGGTAGTTGTAGTTGTTAGTTGTAGTTGGTAGTTGTAGTTGGTAGTTGTAGTTGGTAGTTGTAGTTGGTAGATGTAGCTGGTAGTTGTAGTTGGTAGTTGTAGTTGGTAGTTGCAGTTGGTAGTTGTAGTTGGTAGTTGTAGTTGGTAGTTGTAGTTGGTAGTTGTAGTTGGTAGTTGTAGCTGGTAGTTGTAGTTGGTAGTTGTAGTTGTAGTTGTAGTTGGTAGTTGTAGTTGGTAGTTGTAGTTGGTAGTTGTAGTTGGTAGTTGTAGTTGGTAGTTGTAGTTGGTAGTTGTACTTGGTAGTTGTAGTTGGTAGTTGTAGTTGGTAGTTCCATTTGTAGTTGTAGTTGTAGTTGTAGTTGAAGTTGTAGTTGTTGTTGTAGTTGTAGTTGTAGTTGTAGTTGTAGTTGTAGTTGTAGTTGTAGTTGTAGTTGTAGTTGTAGTTGTAGTTGTAGTTGTAGTTGTAGTTGTAGTTGTAGTTGTAGTTGTAGTTGTAGTTGTTTTTGTTGTTGTTGTTGTTGTAGTTGTTGTTGTTGTAGTTGTTGTTGTTGTAGTTGTTGTTGTTATTGTACTTGCTGTTTTGTCGTTGTCGTTGTTGTTGTCGTTGTTGTCGTTGTTGTCGTTGCAGTCGTTGTTGTCGTTGTTGTCGTTGTTGCCGTTGTTGTCGTTGCTGTCGTTGCTATCGTTGCTGTCGTTGCTGTCGTTGCTGTCGTTGCTGCCGTTGTTGCCGTTGTTGCCGTTGTTGCCGTTTTTGTCGTTGTTGTCGTTGTTGTCGTTGTTGTGGTTGTTGTCGTTGTTGTCGTTGTTTTCGTTGTTTTCGTTGTTGTCGTTGTTGTCGTTGTTGTCGTTGTTGTCGTTGTTGTCGTTGTTGTCGTTGTTGTCGTTGTTATCGTTGTTGTCGTTGTTATCGTTGTTGTCGTTGTTGTCGTTGTTGTCGTTGTTGTCGTTGTTGTCGTTGTCGTTATTGTAGTTGTTGTCGTTGTTGTCGTCGTTGTCGTCGTTGTCGTCGTTGTCGTCGTTGTCGTCGTTGTCGTCGTTGACGTCGTTGTCGTCGTTGTCGTCGTTGTTGTTGTTGTTGTTGTTGTTGTTGTAGTTGTAGTTGTTGTTGTAGTTGTTGTTGTTGTAGTTGTAGTTGTAGTTGTAGTTGTAGTTGTTGTAGTTGTTGTTGTAGTTGTAGTTGTTGTTGTAGTTGTAGTTGTAGTGGTAGTTGTAGTTGTAGTTGTAGTTGTAGTTGTAGTTGTAGTTGTTGTTGTAGTTGTTGTTGTAGTTGTTGTTGTAGTTGTAGTTGTAGTTGTAGTTGTAGTTGCAGTTGTAGTTGTAGTTGTATTTGTAGTTGTATTTGTAGTTGTAGTTGTAATTGTAGTTGTAGTTGTAGTTGTAGTTGTAGTTGTAGTTGTATTTGTTGTTGTAGTTGTAGTTGTAGTAGTAGTTGTAGTTGTAGTTGTAGTTGGTAGTTGTAGTTGGTAGTTGTAGTTGGTAGTTGTAGTTGGTAGTTGTAGTTGGTAGGTGCAGTTGGTAGTTGCAGTTGGTAGTTGCAGTTGGTAGTTGCAGTTGGTAGTTGCAGTTGGTAGTTGCAGTTGGTAGCTGAAATTGGTAGTTGCAGTTGGTAGTTGCAGTTGGTAGCTGAAATTGGTAGTTACAGTTGGTAGTTGCAGTCGGTAGTTGCAGTGGGTAGTTGCAGTTGGTAGTTGCAGTTGGTAGTTGCAGTTGGTAGTTGTAGTTGGTAGTTGTAGTTGGTAGTTGTAGATGGTAGTTGTAGTTGGTAGTTGCAGTTGGTAGTTGTAGTTGGTAGGTGTAGTTGGTAGTTGTAGTTGGTAGTTGCAGTTGGTAGTTGCAGTTGGTAGTTGTAGTTGGTAGTTGTAGTTGGTAGTTGTAGTTGGTAGTTGTAGCTGGTAGTTGTAGTTGGTAGTTGTAGTTGTAGTTGTAGTTGGTAGTTGTAGTTGGTAGTTGTAGTTGGTAGTTGTAGTTGGTAGTTGTAGTTGGTAGTTGTAGTTGGTAGTTGTAGTTGGTAGTTGTAGTTGGTAGTTGTAGTTGGTAGTTGTAGTTGGTAGGTGCAGTTGGTAGTTGCAGTTGGTAGTTGCAGTTGGTAGTTGCAGTTGGTAGTTGCAGTTGGTAGTTGCAGTTGGTAGCTGAAATTGGTAGTTGCAGTTGGTAGTTGCAGTTGGTAGCTGAAATTGGTAGTTACAGTTGGTAGTTGCAGTCGGTAGTTGCAGTGGGTAGTTGCAGTTGGTAGTTGCAGTTGGTAGTTGCAGTTGGTAGCTGTAGTTGGTAGTTGTAGTTGGTAGTTGTAGTTGGTAGTTGTAGTTGGTAGTTGTAGTTGTAGTTGTTGTTGTAGTTGTAGTTGTAGTTGTAGTTGTAGTTGTAGTTGTAGTTGTAGTTGTAGTTGTAGTTGTATTTGTAGTTTGTAGTTGTAGTTGGTAGTTGTAGTTGGTTTGTTGTAGTTGGTAGTTGTAGTTGGTAGTTGTAGTTGGTAGTTGTAGTTGGTAGTTGTAGTTGGTAGTTGTAGTTGGTTTGTTGTAGTTGGTAGTTGCAGTTGGTAGTTGCAGTTGGTAGTTGCAGTTGGTAGTTGTAGTTGGTAGTTGTAGTTGGTAGTTGTAGATGGTAGTTGTAGTTGGTAGTTGCAGTTGGTAGTTGTAGTTGGTAGTTGTAGTTGGTAGTTGTAGTTGGTAGTTGTAGTTTGTAGTTGTAGTTGGTAGTTGTAGTTGGTAGATGTATTTGGTAGTTGTAGTTGGTCGTTGGAGTTGGTAGTTGCAGTTGGTAGTTGCAGTTGGTAGTTGTAGTTGTTGTTGTAGGTGGTAGTTGTAGTTGTAGTTGTAGTTGTAGTTGTAGTTGTAGTTGTAGTTGTAGTTGGTAGTTGTAGTTGGTAGTTGCAGTTGGTAGCTGCAGTTGGTAGTTGCAGTTGGTAGTTGTAGTTGGTAGTTGTAGTTGGTAGTTGGTAGTTGTAGTTGGTAGTTGTAGTTTGTAGTTGTAGTTGGTAGTTGCAGTTGCTAGCTGTAGTTGGTAGTTGTAGTTGGTAGTTGTAGTTGGTAGTTGTAGTTGTAGTTGTTGTTGTAGTTGTAGTTGTAGTTGTAGTTGTAGTTGTAGTTGTAGTTGTAGTTGTAGTTTGTAGTTGTAGTTGGTAGTTGTAGTTGGTTTGTTGTAGTTGGTAGTTGTAGTTGGTAGTTGTAGTTGGTAGTTGTAGTTGGTAGTTGTAGTTGGTAGTTGTAGTTGGTAGTTGCAGTTGGTAGTTGCAGTTGGTAGTTGCAGTTGGTAGTTGTAATTGTATTTGTAGTTGTATTTGTAGTTGTAGTTGTAGTTGTAGTTGTAGTTGTAGTTGTAGTTGTAGTTGGTAGTTGTAGTTGGTAGTTGTAGTTGGTAGTTGTAGTTGGTAGCTGTAGTTGGTAGTTGTAGTTGGTAGTTGTACTTGGTAGGTGTAGTTGGTAGTTGTAGTTGGTAGTTGCAGTTGGTAGTTGTAGTTGGTAGTTGTAGTTGGTAGTTGTAGTTGGTAGTTGTAGTTGGTAGTTGTAGCTGGTAGTTGTAGTTGGTAGTTGTAGTTGTAGTTGTAGTTGGTAGTTGTAGTTGGTAGTTGTAGTTGGTAGTTGTAGTTGGTAGTTGTAGTTGGTAGTTGTAGTTGGTAGTTGTACTTGGTAGTTGTAGTTGGTAGTTGTAGTTGGTAGTTCCATTTGTAGTTGTAGTTGTAGTTGTAGTTGAAGTTGTAGTTGTTGTTGTAGTTGTAGTTGTAGTTGTAGTTGTAGTTGTAGTTGTAGTTGTAGTTGTAGTTGTAGTTGTAGTTGTAGTTGTAGTTGTAGTTGTAGTTGTAGTTGGTAGTTGCAGTTGGTAGTTGTAGGTGGTAGTTGTAGTTGGTAGTTGTAGTTGGTAGTTGTAGTTGGTGGTTGTAGTTGGTAGTTGTAGTTGGTAGTTGTAGTTGGTAGTTGTAGTTGGTAGTTGTAGTTGGTAGTTGTAGTTGGTAGTTGTAGTTGGTAGTTGTAGTTGGTAGTTGTAGTTGGTAGTTGTAGTTGGTAGTTGTAGTTGGTAGTTGTAGTTGGTAGTTGTAGTTGGTAGTTGTAGTTGTAGTTGTAGTTGGTAGTTGTAGTTGGTAGTTGTAGTTGGTAGTTGGAGTTGGTAGTTGCAGTTGGTAGTTGCAGTTGGTAGTTGCAGTTGGTAGTTGCAGTTGGTAGTTGCAGTTGGTAGTTGCTGTTGGTGGTTGCAGTTGGTAGTTGCAGTTGGTAGTTGCAGTTGGTAGTTGCAGTTGGTGGTTGCAGTTGGTAGTTGCAGTTGGTAGTTGTAGTTGGTAGTTGTACTTGGTAGTTGTAGTTGGTAGTTGTAGTTGGTAGTTGTAGTTGGTAGTTGTAGTTGGTAGTTGTAGTTGGTAGTTGTAGTTGGTAGTTGTAGTTGGTAGTTGTAGTTGGTAGTTGTAGTTCGTAGTTGTAGCTGGTAGTTGTAGTTGGTAGTTGTAGTTGGTAGTTGCAGTTGGTAGTTGTAGTTGGTAGTTGTAGTTGGTAGTTGTAGTTGGTAGTTGTAGTTGGTAGTTGTAGTTGGTAGTTGTAGTTGGTAGTTGTAGTTGGTAGTTGCAGTTGGTAGCTGTAGTTGGTAGTTGTAGTTGGTAGTTGTAGTTGGTAGTTGTAGTTGGTAGTTGTAGTTGTAGTTGTTGTTGTAGTTGTAGTTGTAGTTGTAGTTGTAGTTGTAGTTGTAGTTGTAGTTGTAGTTGTATTTGTAGTTTGTAGTTGTAGTTGGCAGTTGTAGTTGGTTTGTTGTAGTTGGTAGTTGTAGTTGGTAGTTGTAGTTGGTAGTTGTAGTTGGTAGTTGTAGTTGGTAGTTGTAGTTGGTAGTTGTAGTTGGTTTGTTGTAGTTGGTAGTTGCAGTTGGTAGTTGCAGTTGGTAGTTGCAGTTGGTAGTTGTAGTTGGTAGTTGTAGTTGGTAGTTGTAGATGGTAGTTGTAGTTGGTAGTTGCAGTTGGTAGTTGTAGTTGGTAGTTGTAGTTGGTAGTTGTAGTTGGTAGTTGTAGTTTGTAGTTGTAGTTGGTAGTTGTAGTTGGTAGATGTATTTGGTAGTTGTAGTTGGTCGTTGGAGTTGGTAGTTGCAGTTGGTAGTTGCAGTTGGTAGTTGTAGTTGTTGTTGTAGGTGGTAGTTGTAGTTGTAGTTGTAGTTGTAGTTGTAGTTGTAGTTGTAGTTGTAGTTGGTAGTTGTAGTTGGTAGTTGCAGTTGGTAGCTGCAGTTGGTAGTTGCAGTTGGTAGTTGTAGGTGGTAGTTGTAGTTGTAGTTGTAGTTGTAGTTGTAGTTGGTAGTTGTAGTTGGTAGTTGTAGTTGGTAGTTGTAGTTGGTAGTTGTAGTTGGTAGTTGTAGTTGGTTTGTTGTAGTTGGTAGTTGTAGTTGGTAGTTGTAGTTTGTAGTTGTAGTTGGTAGTTGCAGTTGCTAGCTGTAGTTGGTAGTTGTAGTTGGTAGTTGTAGTTGGTAGTTGTAGTTGTAGTTGTTGTTGTAGTTGTAGTTGTAGTTGTAGTTGTAGTTGTAGTTGTAGTTGTAGTTGTAGTTGTAGTTGTAGTTTGTAGTTGTAGTTGGTAGTTGTAGTTGGTTTGTTGTAGTTGGTAGTTGTAGTTGGTAGTTGTAGTTGGTAGTTGTAGTTGGTAGTTGTAGTTGGTAGTTGTAGTTGGTAGTTGCAGTTGGTAGTTGCAGTTGGTAGTTGCAGTTGGTAGTTGTAATTGTAGTTGTTGTTGTAGTTGTAGTTGTAGTTGTAGTTGTAGTTGTAGTTGTAGTTGGTAGTTGTAGTTGGTAGTTGTAGTTGGTAGTTGTAGTTGGTAGCTGTAGTTGGTAGTTGTAGTTGGTAGTTGTACTTGGTAGGTGTAGTTGGTAGTTGTAGTTGGTAGTTGTAGTTGGTAGTTGTAGTTGGTAGTTGCAGTTGGTAGTTGCAGTTGGTAGTTGCAGTTGGTAGTTGTAGTTGGTAGTTGCAGTTGGTAGTTGCAGTTGGTAGCTGTAGTTTGTAGTTGTAGTTGGTAGTTGTAGTTGGTAGTTGTAGTTGGTAGTTGTAGTTGGTAGTTGTAGTTGGTAGTTGTAGTTGGTAGTTGTAGTTGGTAGTTGTAGTTGGTAGTTGTAGCTGGTAGTTGTAGTTGGTAGTTGTAGTTGGTAGTTGCAGTTGGTAGTTGTAGTTGGTAGTTGTAGTTGGTAGTTGTAGTTGGTAGTTGCAGTTGGTAGTTGCAGTTGGTAGTTGCAGTTGGTAGTTGCAGTTGGTAGTTGCAGTTGGTAGCTGAAATTGGTAGTTGCAGTTGGTAGTTGCAGTTGGTAGCTGAAATTGGTAGTTACAGTTGGTAGTTGCAGTCGGTAGTTGCAGTGGGTAGTTGCAGTTGGTAGTTGCAGTTGGTAGTTGCAGTTGGTAGCTGTAGTTGGTAGTTGTAGTTGGTAGTTGTAGTTGGTAGTTGTAGTTGGTAGTTGTAGTTGTAGTTGTTGTTGTAGTTGTAGTTGTAGTTGTAGTTGTAGTTGTAGTTGTAGTTGTAGTTGTAGTTGTATTTGTAGTTTGTAGTTGTAGTTGGTAGTTGTAGTTGGTTTGTTGTAGTTGGTAGTTGTAGTTGGTAGTTGTAGTTGGTAGTTGTAGTTGGTAGTTGTAGTTGGTAGTTGTAGTTGGTTTGTTGTAGTTGGTAGTTGCAGTTGGTAGTTGCAGTTGGTAGTTGCAGTTGGTAGTTGTAGTTGGTAGTTGTAGTTGGTAGTTGTAGATGGTAGTTGTAGTTGGTAGTTGCAGTTGGTAGTTGTAGTTGGTAGTTGTAGTTGGTAGTTGTAGTTGGTAGTTGTAGTTTGTAGTTGTAGTTGGTAGTTGTAGTTGGTAGATGTATTTGGTAGTTGTAGTTGGTCGTTGGAGTTGGTAGTTGCAGTTGGTAGTTGCAGTTGGTAGTTGTAGTTGTTGTTGTAGGTGGTAGTTGTAGTTGTAGTTGTAGTTGTAGTTGTAGTTGTAGTTGTAGTTGTAGTTGGTAGTTGTAGTTGGTAGTTGCAGTTGGTAGCTGCAGTTGGTAGTTGCAGTTGGTAGTTGTAGTTGGTAGTTGTAGTTGGTAGTAGGTAGTTGTAGTTGGTAGTTGTAGTTTGTAGTTGTAGTTGGTAGTTGCAGTTGCTAGCTGTAGTTGGTAGTTGTAGTTGGTAGTTGTAGTTGGTAGTTGTAGTTGTAGTTGTTGTTGTAGTTGTAGTTGTAGTTGTAGTTGTAGTTGTAGTTGTAGTTGTAGTTGTAGTTTGTAGTTGTAGTTGGTAGTTGTAGTTGGTTTGTTGTAGTTGGTAGTTGTAGTTGGTAGTTGTAGTTGGTAGTTGTAGTTGGTAGTTGTAGTTGGTAGTTGTAGTTGGTAGTTGCAGTTGGTAGTTGCAGTTGGTAGTTGCAGTTGGTAGTTGTAATTGTATTTGTAGTTGTATTTGTAGTTGTAGTTGTAGTTGTAGTTGTAGTTGTAGTTGTAGTTGGTAGTTGTAGTTGGTAGTTGTAGTTGGTAGTTGTAGTTGGTAGCTGTAGTTGGTAGTTGTAGTTGGTAGTTGTACTTGGTAGGTGTAGTTGGTAGTTGTAGTTGGTAGTTGCAGTTGGTAGTTGTAGTTGGTAGTTGTAGTTGGTAGTTGTAGTTGGTAGTTGTAGTTGGTAGTTGTAGCTGGTAGTTGTAGTTGGTAGTTGTAGTTGTAGTTGTAGTTGGTAGTTGTAGTTGGTAGTTGTATTTGGTAGTTGTAGTTGGTAGTTGTAGTTGGTAGTTGTAGTTGGTAGTTGTACTTGGTAGTTGTAGTTGGTAGTTGTAGTTGGTAGTTCCATTTGTAGTTGTAGTTGTAGTTGTAGTTGAAGTTGTAGTTGTTGTTGTAGTTGTAGTTGTAGTTGTAGTTGTAGTTGTAGTTGTAGTTGTAGTTGTAGTTGTAGTTGTAGTTGTAGTTGTAGTTGTAGTTGTAGTTGTAGTTGTAGTTGGTAGTTGCAGTTGGTAGTTGTAGGTGGTAGTTGTAGTTGGTAGTTGTAGTTGGTAGTTGTAGTTGGTGGTTGTAGTTGGTAGTTGTAGTTGGTAGTTGTAGTTGGTAGTTGTAGTTGGTAGTTGTAGTTGGTAGTTGTAGTTGGTAGTTGTAGTTGGTAGTTGTAGTTGGTAGTTGTAGTTGGTAGTTGTAGTTGGTAGTTGTAGTTGGTAGTTGTAGTTGGTAGTTGTAGTTGTAGTTGTAGTTGGTAGTTGTAGTTGGTAGTTGTAGTTGGTAGTTGGAGTTGGTAGTTGCAGTTGGTAGTTGCAGTTGGTAGTTGCAGTTGGTAGTTGCAGTTGGTAGTTGCTGTTGGTGGTTGCAGTTGGTAGTTGCAGTTGGTAGTTGCAGTTGGTAGTTGCAGTTGGTAGTTGCAGTTGGTAGTTGCAGTTGGTAGTTGTAGTTGGTAGTTGTACTTGGTAGTTGTAGTTGGTAGTTGTAGTTGGTAGTTGTAGTTGGTAGTTGTAGTTGGTAGTTGTAGTTGGTAGTTGTAGTTGGTAGTTGTAGTTGGTAGTTGTAGTTGGTAGTTGTAGTTCGTAGTTGTAGCTGGTAGTTGTAGTTGGTAGTTGTAGTTGGTAGTTGCAGTTGGTAGTTGTAGTTGGTAGTTGTAGTTGGTAGTTGTAGTTGGTAGTTGTAGTTGGTAGTTGTAGTTGGTAGTTGTAGTTGGTAGTTGTAGTTGGTAGTTGCAGTTGGTAGCTGTAGTTGGTAGTTGTAGTTGGTAGTTGTAGTTGGTAGTTGTAGTTGGTAGTTGTAGTTGTAGTTGTTGTTGTAGTTGTAGTTGTAGTTGTAGTTGTAGTTGTAGTTGTAGTTGTAGTTGTATTTGTAGTTTGTAGTTGTAGTTGGCAGTTGTAGTTGGTTTGTTGTAGTTGGTAGTTGTAGTTGGTAGTTGTAGTTGGTAGTTGTAGTTGGTAGTTGTAGTTGGTAGTTGTAGTTGGTTTGTTGTAGTTGGTAGTTGCAGTTGGTAGTTGCAGTTGGTAGTTGCAGTTGGTAGTTGTAGTTGGTAGTTGTAGTTGGTAGTTGTAGATGGTAGTTGTAGTTGGTAGTTGCACTTGGTAGTTGTAGTTGGTAGTTGTAGTTGGTAGTTGTAGTTGGTAGTTGTAGTTTGTAGTTGTAGTTGGTAGTTGTAGTTGGTAGATGTATTTGGTAGTTGTAGTTGGTCGTTCGAGTTGGTAGTTGCAGTTGGTAGTTGCAGTTGGTAGTTGTAGTTGTTGTTGTAGGTGGTAGTTGTAGTTGTAGTTGTAGTTGTAGTTGTAGTTGTAGTTGTAGTTGTAGTTGGTAGTTGTAGTTGGTAGTTGCAGTTGGTAGCTGCAGTTGGTAGTTGCAGTTGGTAGTTGTAGGTGGTAGTTGTAGTTGTAGTTGTAGTTGTAGTTGGTAGTTGTAGTTGGTAGTTGTAGTTGGTAGTTGTAGTTGGTAGTTGTAGTTGGTAGTTGTAGTTGGTTTGTTGTAGTTGGTAGTTGTAGTTGGTAGTTGTAGTTTGTAGTTGTAGTTGGTAGTTGCAGTTGCTAGCTGTAGTTGGTAGTTGTAGTTGGTAGTTGTAGTTGGTAGTTGTAGTTGTAGTTGTTGTTGTAGTTGTAGTTGTAGTTGTAGTTGTAGTTGTAGTTGTAGTTGTAGTTGTAGTTGTAGTTTGTAGTTGTAGTTGGTAGTTGTAGTTGGTTTGTTGTAGTTGGTAGTTGTAGTTGGTAGTTGTAGTTGGTAGTTGTAGTTGGTAGTTGTAGTTGGTAGTTGTAGTTGGTAGTTGCAGTTGGTAGTTGCAGTTGGTAGTTGCAGTTGGTAGTTGTAATTGTAGTTGTTGTTGTAGTTGTAGTTGTAGTTGTAGTTGTAGTTGTAGTTGTAGTTGGTAGTTGTAGTTGGTAGTTGTAGTTGGTAGTTGTAGTTGGTAGCTGTAGTTGGTAGTTGTAGTTGGTAGTTGTACTTGGTAGGTGTAGTTGGTAGTTGTAGTTGGTAGTTGTAGTTGGTAGTTGTAGTTGGTAGTTGCAGTTGGTAGTTGCAGTTGGTAGTTGCAGTTGGTAGTTGTAGTTGGTAGTTGCAGTTGGTAGTTGCAGTTGGTAGCTGTAGTTTGTAGTTGTAGTTGGTAGTTGTAGTTGGTAGTTGTAGTTGGTAGTTGTAGTTGGTAGTTGTAGTTGGTAGTTGTAGTTGGTAGTTGTAGTTGGTAGTTGTAGTTGGTAGTTGTAGCTGGTAGTTGTAGTTGGTAGTTGTAGTTGGTAGTTGCAGTTGGTAGTTGTAGTTGGTAGTTGTAGTTGGTAGTTGTAGTTGGTAGTTGTAGTTGGTAGTTGTAGCTGGTAGTTGTAGTTGGTAGTTGTAGTTGTAGTTGTAGTTGGTAGTTGTAGTTGGTAGTTGTAGTTGGTAGTTGTAGTTGGTAGTTGTAGTTGGTAGTTGTAGTTGGTAGTTGTAGTTGGTAGTTGTACTTGGTAGTTGTAGTTGGTAGTTGTAGTTGGTAGTTCCATTTGTAGTTGTAGTTGTAGTTGTAGTTGAAGTTGTAGTTGTTGTTGTAGTTGTAGTTGTAGTTGTAGTTGTAGTTGTAGTCGTAGTTGTAGTTGTAGTTGTAGTTGTAGTTGTAGTTGTAGTTGTAGTTGTAGTTGTAGTTGTAGTTGTTTTTGTTGTTGTTGTTGTTGTAGTTGTTGTTGTTGTAGTTGTTGTTGTTGTAGTTGTTGTTGTTATTGTACTTGCTGTTTTGTCGTTGTCGTTGTTGTCGTTGTTGTCGTTGCAGTCGTTGTTGTCGTTGTTGTCGTTGTTGCCGTTGTTGTCGTTGCTGTCGTTGCTATCGTTGCTGTCGTTGCTGTCGTTGCTGTCGTTGCTGCCGTTGTTGCCGTTGTTGCCGTTGTTGCCGTTTTTGTCGTTGTTGTCGTTGTTGTCGTTGTTGTGGTTGTTGTCGTTGTTGTCGTTGTTTTCGTTGTTTTCGTTGTTGTCGTTGTTGTCGTTGTTGTCGTTGTTGTCGTTGTTGTCGTTGTTGTCGTTGTTGTCGTTGTTATCGTTGTTGTCGTTGTTATCGTTGTTGTCGTTGTTGTCGTTGTTGTCGTTGTTGTCGTTGTTGTCGTTGTCGTTATTGTAGTTGTTGTCGTTGTTGTCGTAGTTGTCGTCGTTGTCGTCGTTGTCGTCGTTGTCGTCGTTGTCGTCGTTGACGTCGTTGTCGTCGTTGTCGTCGTTATTGTTGTTGTTGTTGTTGTTGTTGTTGTAGTTGTAGTTGTTGTTGTAGTTGTTGTTGTTGTAGTTGTAGTTGTAGTTGTAGTTGTAGTTGTTGTAGTTGTTGTTGTAGTTGTAGTTGTTGTTGTAGTTGTAGTTGTAGTGGTAGTTGTAGTTGTAGTTGTAGTTGTAGTTGTAGTTGTAGTTGTTGTTGTAGTTGTTGTTGTAGTTGTTGTTGTAGTTGTAGTTGTAGTTGTAGTTGTAGTTGCAGTTGTAGTTGTAGTTGTATTTGTAGTTGTATTTGTAGTTGTAGTTGTAATTGTAGTTGTAGTTGTAGTTGTAGTTGTAGTTGTAGTTGTATTTGTTGTTGTAGTTGTAGTTGTAGTAGTAGTTGTAGTTGTAGTTGTAGTTGGTAGTTGTAGTTGGTAGTTGTAGTTGGTAGTTGTAGTTGGTAGTTGTAGTTGGTAGTTGTAGTTGGTAGTTGTAGTTGTAGTTGTTGTTGTAGTTGTAGTTGTAGTTGTAGTTGTAGTTGTAGTTGTAGTTGTAGTTGTAGTTGTATTTGTAGTTTGTAGTTGTAGTTGGTAGTTGTAGTTGGTTTGTTGTAGTTGGTAGTTGTAGTTGGTAGTTGTAGTTGGTAGTTGTAGTTGGTAGTTGTAGTTGGTAGTTGTAGTTGGTTTGTTGTAGTTGGTAGTTGCAGTTGGTAGTTGCAGTTGGTAGTTGCAGTTGGTAGTTGTAGTTGGTAGTTGTAGTTGGTAGTTGTAGATGATAGTTGTAGTTGGTAGTTGCAGTTGGTAGTTGTAGTTGGTAGTTGTAGTTGGTAGTTGTAGTTGGTAGTTGTAGTTTGTAGTTGTAGTTGGTAGTTGTAGTTGGTAGATGTATTTGGTAGTTGTAGTTGGTCGTTGGAGTTGGTAGTTGCAGTTGGTAGTTGCAGTTGGTAGTTGTAGTTGTTGTTGTAGGTGGTAGTTGTAGTTGTAGTTGTAGTTGTAGTTGTAGTTGTAGTTGTAGTTGTAGTTGGTAGTTGTAGTTGGTAGTTGCAGTTGGTAGCTGCAGTTGGTAGTTGCAGTTGGTAGTTGTAGTTGGTAGTTGTAGTTGGTAGTTGGTAGTTGTAGTTGGTAGTTGTAGTTTGTAGTTGTAGTTGGTAGTTGCAGTTGCTAGCTGTAGTTGGTAGTTGTAGTTGGTAGTTGTAGTTGGTAGTTGTAGTTGTAGTTGTTGTTGTAGTTGTAGTTGTAGTTGTAGTTGTAGTTGTAGTTGTAGTTGTAGTTGTAGTTTGTAGTTGTAGTTGGTAGTTGTAGTTGGTTTGTTGTAGTTGGTAGTTGTAGTTGGTAGTTGTAGTTGGTAGTTGTAGTTGGTAGTTGTAGTTGGTAGTTGTAGTTGGTAGTTGCAGTTGGTAGTTGCAGTTGGTAGTTGCAGTTGGTAGTTGTAATTGTATTTGTAGTTGTATTTGTAGTTGTAGTTGTAGTTGTAGTTGTAGTTGTAGTTGTAGTTGGTAGTTGTAGTTGGTAGTTGTAGTTGGTAGTTGTAGTTGGTAGCTGTAGTTGGTAGTTGTAGTTGGTAGTTGTACTTGGTAGGTGTAGTTGGTAGTTGTAGTTGGTAGTTGCAGTTGGTAGTTGTAGTTGGTAGTTGTAGTTGGTAGTTGTAGTTGGTAGTTGTAGTTGGTAGTTGTAGCTGGTAGTTGTAGTTGGTAGTTGTAGTTGTAGTTGTAGTTGGTAGTTGTAGTTGGTAGTTGTATTTGGTAGTTGTAGTTGGTAGTTGTAGTTGGTAGTTGTAGTTGGTAGTTGTACTTGGTAGTTGTAGTTGGTAGTTGTAGTTGGTAGTTCCATTTGTAGTTGTAGTTGTAGTTGTAGTTGAAGTTGTAGTTGTTGTTGTAGTTGTAGTTGTAGTTGTAGTTGTAGTTGTAGTTGTAGTTGTAGTTGTAGTTGTAGTTGTAGTTGTAGTTGTAGTTGTAGTTGTAGTTGTAGTTGTAGTTGGTAGTTGCAGTTGGTAGTTGTAGGTGGTAGTTGTAGTTGGTAGTTGTAGTTGGTAGTTGTAGTTGGTGGTTGTAGTTGGTAGTTGTAGTTGGTAGTTGTAGTTGGTAGTTGTAGTTGGTAGTTGTAGTTGGTAGTTGTAGTTGGTAGTTGTAGTTGGTAGTTGTAGTTGGTAGTTGTAGTTGGTAGTTGTAGTTGGTAGTTGTAGTTGGTAGTTGTAGTTGGTAGTTGTAGTTGTAGTTGTAGTTGGTAGTTGTAGTTGGTAGTTGTAGTTGGTAGTTGGAGTTGGTAGTTGCAGTTGGTAGTTGCAGTTGGTAGTTGCAGTTGGTAGTTGCAGTTGGTAGTTGCAGTTGGTAGTTGCTGTTGGTGGTTGCAGTTGGTAGTTGCAGTTGGTAGTTGCAGTTGGTAGTTGCAGTTGGTAGTTGCAGTTGGTAGTTGCAGTTGGTAGTTGCAGTTGGTAGTTGTAGTTGGTAGTTGTACTTGGTAGTTGTAGTTGGTAGTTGTAGTTGGTAGTTGTAGTTGGTAGTTGTAGTTGGTAGTTGTAGTTGGTAGTTGTAGTTGGTAGTTGTAGTTGGTAGTTGTAGTTCGTAGTTGTAGCTGGTAGTTGTAGTTGGTAGTTGTAGTTGGTAGTTGCAGTTGGTAGTTGTAGTTGGTAGTTGTAGTTGGTAGTTGTAGTTGGTAGTTGTAGTTGGTAGTTGTAGTTGGTAGTTGTAGTTGGTAGTTGTAGTTGGTAGTTGCAGTTGGTAGCTGTAGTTGGTAGTTGTAGTTGGTAGTTGTAGTTGGTAGTTGTAGTTGGTAGTTGTAGTTGTAGTTGTTGTTGTAGTTGTAGTTGTAGTTGTAGTTGTAGTTGTAGTTGTAGTTGTAGTTGTATTTGTAGTTTGTAGTTGTAGTTGGCAGTTGTAGTTGGTTTGTTGTAGTTGGTAGTTGTAGTTGGTAGTTGTAGTTGGTAGTTGTAGTTGGTAGTTGTAGTTGGTAGTTGTAGTTGGTTTGTTGTAGTTGGTAGTTGCAGTTGGTAGTTGCAGTTGGTAGTTGCAGTTGGTAGTTGTAGTTGGTAGTTGTAGTTGGTAGTTGTAGATGGTAGTTGTAGTTGGTAGTTGCACTTGGTAGTTGTAGTTGGTAGTTGTAGTTGGTAGTTGTAGTTGGTAGTTGTAGTTTGTAGTTGTAGTTGGTAGTTGTAGTTGGTAGATGTATTTGGTAGTTGTAGTTGGTCGTTCGAGTTGGTAGTTGCAGTTGGTAGTTGCAGTTGGTAGTTGTAGTTGTTGTTGTAGGTGGTAGTTGTAGTTGTAGTTGTAGTTGTAGTTGTAGTTGTAGTTGTAGTTGTAGTTGGTAGTTGTAGTTGGTAGTTGCAGTTGGTAGCTGCAGTTGGTAGTTGCAGTTGGTAGTTGTAGGTGGTAGTTGTAGTTGTAGTTGTAGTTGTAGTTGGTAGTTGTAGTTGGTAGTTGTAGTTGGTAGTTGTAGTTGGTAGTTGTAGTTGGTAGTTGTAGTTGGTTTGTTGTAGTTGGTAGTTGTAGTTGGTAGTTGTAGTTTGTAGTTGTAGTTGGTAGTTGCAGTTGCTAGCTGTAGTTGGTAGTTGTAGTTGGTAGTTGTAGTTGGTAGTTGTAGTTGTAGTTGTTGTTGTAGTTGTAGTTGTAGTTGTAGTTGTAGTTGTAGTTGTAGTTGTAGTTGTAGTTGTAGTTTGTAGTTGTAGTTGGTAGTTGTAGTTGGTTTGTTGTAGTTGGTAGTTGTAGTTGGTAGTTGTAGTTGGTAGTTGTAGTTGGTAGTTGTAGTTGGTAGTTGTAGTTGGTAGTTGCAGTTGGTAGTTGCAGTTGGTAGTTGCAGTTGGTAGTTGTAATTGTAGTTGTTGTTGTAGTTGTAGTTGTAGTTGTAGTTGTAGTTGTAGTTGTAGTTGGTAGTTGTAGTTGGTAGTTGTAGTTGGTAGTTGTAGTTGGTAGCTGTAGTTGGTAGTTGTAGTTGGTAGTTGTACTTGGTAGGTGTAGTTGGTAGTTGTAGTTGGTAGTTGTAGTTGGTAGTTGTAGTTGGTAGTTGCAGTTGGTAGTTGCAGTTGGTAGTTGCAGTTGGTAGTTGTAGTTGGTAGTTGCAGTTGGTAGTTGCAGTTGGTAGCTGTAGTTTGTAGTTGTAGTTGGTAGTTGTAGTTGGTAGTTGTAGTTGGTAGTTGTAGTTGGTAGTTGTAGTTGGTAGTTGTAGTTGGTAGTTGTAGTTGGTAGTTGTAGTTGGTAGTTGTAGCTGGTAGTTGTAGTTGGTAGTTGTAGTTGGTAGTTGCAGTTGGTAGTTGTAGTTGGTAGTTGTAGTTGGTAGTTGTAGTTGGTAGTTGTAGTTGGTAGTTGTAGCTGGTAGTTGTAGTTGGTAGTTGTAGTTGTAGTTGTAGTTGGTAGTTGTAGTTGGTAGTTGTAGTTGGTAGTTGTAGTTGGTAGTTGTGGTTGGTAGTTGTAGTTGGTAGTTGTAGTTGGTAGTTGTACTTGGTAGTTGTAGTTGGTAGTTGTAGTTGGTAGTTCCATTTGTAGTTGTAGTTGTAGTTGTAGTTGAAGTTGTAGTTGTTGTTGTAGTTGTAGTTGTAGTTGTAGTTGTAGTTGTAGTCGTAGTTGTAGTTGTAGTTGTAGTTGTAGTTGTAGTTGTAGTTGTAGTTGTAGTTGTAGTTGTAGTTGTTTTTGTTGTTGTTGTTGTTGTAGTTGTTGTTGTTGTAGTTGTTGTTGTTGTAGTTGTTGTTGTTATTGTACTTGCTGTTTTGTCGTTGTCGTTGTTGTCGTTGTTGTCGTTGCAGTCGTTGTTGTCGTTGTTGTCGTTGTTGCCGTTGTTGTCGTTGCTGTCGTTGCTATCGTTGCTGTCGTTGCTGTCGTTGCTGTCGTTGCTGCCGTTGTTGCCGTTGTTGCCGTTGTTGCCGTTTTTGTCGTTGTTGTCGTTGTTGTCGTTGTTGTGGTTGTTGTCGTTGTTGTCGTTGTTTTCGTTGTTTTCGTTGTTGTCGTTGTTGTCGTTGTTGTCGTTGTTGTCGTTGTTGTCGTTGTTGTCGTTGTTGTCGTTGTTATCGTTGTTGTCGTTGTTATCGTTGTTGTCGTTGTTGTCGTTGTTGTCGTTGTTGTCGTTGTTGTCGTTGTCGTTATTGTAGTTGTTGTCGTTGTTGTCGTAGTTGTCGTCGTTGTCGTCGTTGTCGTCGTTGTCGTCGTTGTCGTCGTTGACGTCGTTGTCGTCGTTGTCGTCGTTATTGTTGTTGTTGTTGTTGTTGTTGTTGTAGTTGTAGTTGTTGTTGTAGTTGTTGTTGTTGTAGTTGTAGTTGTAGTTGTAGTTGTAGTTGTTGTAGTTGTTGTTGTAGTTGTAGTTGTTGTTGTAGTTGTAGTTGTAGTGGTAGTTGTAGTTGTAGTTGTAGTTGTAGTTGTAGTTGTAGTTGTTGTTGTAGTTGTTGTTGTAGTTGTTGTTGTAGTTGTAGTTGTAGTTGTAGTTGTAGTTGCAGTTGTAGTTGTAGTTGTATTTGTAGTTGTATTTGTAGTTGTAGTTGTAATTGTAGTTGTAGTTGTAGTTGTAGTTGTAGTTGTAGTTGTATTTGTTGTTGTAGTTGTAGTTGTAGTAGTAGTTGTAGTTGTAGTTGTAGTTGGTAGTTGTAGTTGGTAGTTGTAGTTGGTAGTTGTAGTTGGTAGTTGTAGTTGGTAGGTGCAGTTGGTAGTTGCAGTTGGTAGTTGCAGTTGGTAGTTGCAGTTGGTAGTTGCAGTTGGTAGTTGCAGTTGGTAGCTGAAATTGGTAGTTGCAGTTGGTAGTTGCAGTTGGTAGCTGAAATTGGTAGTTACAGTTGGTAGTTGCAGTCGGTAGTTGCAGTGGGTAGTTGCAGTTGGTAGTTGCAGTTGGTAGTTGCAGTTGGTAGTTGTAGTTGGTAGTTGTAGTTGGTAGTTGTAGATGGTAGTTGTAGTTGGTAGTTGCAGTTGGTAGTTGTAGTTGGTAGGTGTAGTTGGTAGTTGTAGTTGGTAGTTGCAGTTGGTAGTTGTAGTTGGTAGTTGTAGTTGGTAGTTGTAGTTGGTAGTTGTAGTTGGTAGTTGTAGCTGGTAGTTGTAGTTGGTAGTTGTAGTTGTAGTTGTAGTTGGTAGTTGTAGTTGGTAGTTGTAGTTGGTAGTTGCAGTTGGTAGCTGTAGTTGGTAGTTGTAGTTGGTAGTTGTAGTTGGTAGTTGTAGTTGGTAGTTGTAGTTGTAGTTGTTGTTGTAGTTGTAGTTGTAGTTGTAGTTGTAGTTGTAGTTGTAGTTGTAGTTGTAGTTGTATTTGTAGTTTGTAGTTGTAGTTGGTAGTTGTAGTTGGTTTGTTGTAGTTGGTAGTTGTAGTTGGTAGTTGTAGTTGGTAGTTGTAGTTGGTAGTTGTAGTTGGTAGTTGTAGTTGGTAGTTGTAGTTGGTAGTTGTACTTGGTAGTTGTAGTTGGTAGTTGTAGTTGGTAGTTCCATTTGTAGTTGTAGTTGTAGTTGTAGTTGAAGTTGTAGTTGTTGTTGTAGTTGTAGTTGTAGTTGTAGTTGTAGTTGTAGTTGTAGTTGTAGTTGTAGTTGTAGTTGTAGTTGTAGTTGTAGTTGTAGTTGTAGTTGTAGTTGTAGTTGTTTTTGTTGTTGTTGTTGTTGTAGTTGTTGTTGTTGTAGTTGTTGTTGTTGTAGTTGTTGTTGTTATTGTACTTGCTGTTTTGTCGTTGTCGTTGTTGTCGTTGTTGTCGTTGCAGTCGTTGTTGTCGTTGTTGTCGTTGTTGCCGTTGTTGTCGTTGCTGTCGTTGCTATCGTTGCTGTCGTTGCTGTCGTTGCTGTCGTTGCTGCCGTTGTTGCCGTTGTTGCCGTTGTTGCCGTTTTTGTCGTTGTTGTCGTTGTTGTCGTTGTTGTGGTTGTTGTCGTTGTTGTCGTTGTTTTCGTTGTTTTCGTTGTTGTCGTTGTTGTCGTTGTTGTCGTTGTTGTCGTTGTTGTCGTTGTTGTCGTTGTTGTCGTTGTTATCGTTGTTGTCGTTGTTATCGTTGTTGTCGTTGTTGTCGTTGTTGTCGTTGTTGTCGTTGTTGTCGTTGTCGTTATTGTAGTTGTTGTCGTTGTTGTCGTCGTTGTCGTCGTTGTCGTCGTTGTCGTCGTTGTCGTCGTTGTCGTCGTTGACGTCGTTGTCGTCGTTGTCGTCGTTGTTGTTGTTGTTGTTGTTGTTGTTGTTGTAGTTGTAGTTGTTGTTGTAGTTGTTGTTGTTGTAGTTGTAGTTGTAGTTGTAGTTGTAGTTGTTGTAGTTGTTGTTGTAGTTGTAGTTGTTGTTGTAGTTGTAGTTGTAGTGGTAGTTGCAGTTGTAGTTGTAGTTGTAGTTGTAGTTGTAGTTGTTGTTGTAGTTGTTGTTGTAGTTGTTGTTGTAGTTGTAGTTGTAGTTGCAGTTGTAGTTGTAGTTGTATTTGTAGTTGTATTTGTAGTTGTAGTTGTAATTGTAGTTGTAGTTGTAGTTGTAGTTGTAGTTGTAGTTGTATTTGTTGTTGTAGTTGTAGTTGTAGTAGTAGTTGTAGTTGTAGTTGTAGTTGGTAGTTGTAGTTGGTAGTTGTAGTTGGTAGTTGTAGTTGGTAGTTGTAGTTGGTAGGTGCAGTTGGTAGTTGCAGTTGGTAGTTGCAGTTGGTAGTTGCAGTTGGTAGTTGCAGTTGGTAGTTGCAGTTGGTAGCTGAAATTGGTAGTTGCAGTTGGTAGTTGCAGTTGGTAGTTGCAGTTGGTAGTTGCAGTTGGTAGCTGAAATTGGTAGTTACAGTTGGTAGTTGCAGTCGGTAGTTGCAGTGGGTAGTTGCAGTTGGTAGTTGCAGTTGGTAGTTGCAGTTGGTAGTTGCAGTTGGTAGTTGCAGTTGGTAGTTGCAGTTGGTAGTTGCAGTTGGTAGCTGTAGTTGGTAGTTGTAGTTGGTAGTTGTAGTTGGTAGTTGTAGTTGGTAGTTGTAGTTGTAGTTGTTGTTGTAGTTGTAGTTGTAGTTGTAGTTGTAGTTGTAGTTGTAGTTGTAGTTGTAGTTGTACTTGTAGTTTGTAGTTGTAGTTGGTAGTTGTAGTTGGTTTGTTGTAGTTGGTAGTTGTAGTTGGTAGTTGTAGTTGGTAGTTGTAGTTGGTAGTTGTAGTTGGTAGTTGTAGTTGGTTTGTTGTAGTTGGTAGTTGCAGTTGGTAGTTGCAGTTGGTAGTTGCAGTTGGTAGTTGTAGTTGGTAGTTGTAGTTGGTAGTTGTAGATGGTAGTTGTAGTTGGTAGTTGCAGTTGGTAGTTGTAGTTGGTAGTTGTAGTTGGTAGTTGTAGTTGGTAGTTGTAGTTTGTAGTTGTAGTTGGTAGTTGTAGTTGGTAGATGTATTTGGTAGTTGTAGTTGGTCGTTGGAGTTGGTAGTTGCAGTTGGTAGTTGTAGTTGTAGTTGTTGTTGTAGTTGTAGTTGTAGTTGTAGTTGTAGTTGTAGTTGTAGTTGTAGTTGTAGTTTGTAGTTGTAGTTGGTAGTTGTAGTTGGTTTGTTGTAGTTGGTAGTTGTAGTTGGTAGTTGTAGTTGGTAGTTGTAGTTGGTAGTTGTAGTTGGTAGTTGTAGTTGGTAGTTGCAGTTGGTAGTTGCAGTTGGTAGTTGCAGTTGGTAGTTGTAATTGTATTTGTAGTTGTATTTGTAGTTGTAGTTGTAGTTGTAGTTGTAGTTGTAGTTGTAGTTGTAGTTGGTAGTTGTAGTTGGTAGTTGTAGTTGGTAGTTGTAGTTGGTAGCTGTAGTTGGTAGTTGTAGTTGGTAGTTGTACTTGGTAGGTGTAGTTGGTAGTTGTAGTTGGTAGTTGCAGTTGGTAGTTGTAGTTGGTAGTTGTAGTTGGTAGTTGTAGTTGGTAGTTGTAGTTGGTAGTTGTAGCTGGTAGTTGTAGTTGGTAGTTGTAGTTGTAGTTGTAGTTGGTAGTTGTAGTTGGTAGTTGTAGTTGGTAGTTGTAGTTGGTAGTTGTAGTTAGTAGTTGTAGTTGGTAGTTCTAGTTGGTAGTTGTACTTGGTAGTTGTAGTTGGTAGTTGTAGTTGGTAGTTCCATTTGTAGTTGTAGTTGTAGTTGTAGTTGAAGTTGTAGTTGTTGTTGTAGTTGTAGTTGTAGTTGTAGTTGTAGTTGTAGTTGTAGTTGTAGTTGTAGTTGTAGTTGTAGTTGTAGTTGTAGTTGTAGTTGTAGTTGTAGTTGTAGTTGTAGTTGTAGTTGTTTTTGTTGTTGTTGTTGTTGTAGTTGTTGTTGTTGTAGTTGTTGTTGTTATTGTACTTGCTGTTGTGTCGTTGTCGTTGTTGTTGTCGTTGTTGTCGTTGCAGTCGTTGTTGTCGTTGTTGTCGTTGTTGCCGTTGTTGTCGTTGCTGTCGTTGCTATCGTTGCTGTCGTTGCTGTCGTTGCTGTCGTTGTTGCCGTTGTTGCCGTTGTTGCCGTTGTTGCCGTTTTTGTCGTTGTTGTCGTTGTTGTCGTTGTTGTGGTTGTTGTCGTTGTTGTCGTTGTTTTCGTTGTTTTCGTTGTTGTCGTTGTTGTCGTTGTTGTCGTTGTTGTCGTTGTTGTCGTTGTTGTCGTTGTTGTCGTTGTTATCGTTGTTGTCGTTGTTATCGTTGTTGTCGTTGTTGTCGTTGTTGTCGTTGTTGTCGTTGTTGTCGTTGTCGTTATTGTAGTTGTTGTCGTTGTTGTCGTCGTTGTCGTCGTTGTCTTCGTTGTCGTCGTTGTCGTCGTTGACGTCGTTGTCGTCGTTGTCGTCGTTGTTGTTGTTGTTGTTGTTGTTGTTGTTGTTGTAGTTGTAGTTGTTGTTGTAGTTGTTGTTGTTGTAGTTGTAGTTGTAGTTGTAGTTGTAGTTGTTGTAGTTGTTGTAGTTGTTGTTGTAGTTGTAGTTGTAGTTGTAGTTGTAGTTGTAGTTGTAGTTGTAGTTGTTGTTGTAGTTGTTGTTGTAGTTGTTGTTGTAGTTGCAGTTGGTAGTTGCAGTTGGTAGCTGAAATTGGTAGTTGCTGTTGGTAGTTGCAGTTGGTAGTTGCAGTTGGTAGTTGCAGTTGGTAGCTGAAATTGGTAGTTGCAGTTGGTAGTTGCAGTTGGTAGTTGCAGTTGGTAGTTGCAGTTGGTAGCTGAAATTGGTAGTTACAGTTGGTAGTTGCAGTCGGTAGTTGCAGTGGGTAGTTGCAGTTGGTAGTTGCAGTTGGTAGTTGCAGTTGGTAGTTGCAGTTGGTAGTTGCAGTTGGTAGTTGCAGTTGGTAGTTGCAGTTGGTAGTTGCAGTTGGTAGTTGTAGTTGTTGTTGTAGGTGGTAGTTGTAGTTGTAGTTGTAGTTGTAGTTGTAGTTGTAGTTGTAGTTGTAGTTGGTAGTTGTAGTTGGTAGTTGTAGTTGGTAGTTGGAGTTGGTAGTTGCAGTTGGTAGTTGCAGTTGGTAGTTGCAGTTGGTAGTTGCAGTTGGTAGTTGCAGTTGGTAGTTGCTGTTGGTGGTTGCAGTTGGTAGTTGCAGTTGGTAGTTGCAGTTGGTAGTTGCAGTTGGTAGTTGCAGTTGGTAGTTGCAGTTGGTAGTTGTAGTTGGTAGTTGTAGTTGGTAGTTGTAGTTGGTAGTTGTAGTTGGTAGTTGTAGTTGGTAGTTGTAGTTGGTTTGTTGTAGTTGGTAGTTGCAGTTGGTAGTTGCAGTTGGTAGTTGCAGTTGGTAGTTGTAGTTGGTAGTTGTAGTTGGTAGTTGTAGATGGTAGTTGCAGTTGGTAGTTGCAGTTGGTAGTTGCAGTTGGTAGTTGTAATTGTAGTTGTTGTTGTAGTTGTAGTTGTAGTTGTAGTTGTAGTTGTAGTTGTAGTTGGTAGTTGTAGTTGGTAGTTGTAGTTGGTAGTTGTAGTTGGTAGCTGTAGTTGGTAGTTGTAGTTGGTAGTTGTAGATGGTAGTTGCAGTTGGTAGTTGCAGTTGGTAGTTGCAGTTGGTAGTTGTAATTGTAGTTGTTGTTGTAGTTGTAGTTGTAGTTGTAGTTGTAGTTGTAGTTGTAGTTGGTAGTTGCAGTTGGTAGTTGCAGTTGGTAGTTGCAGTTGGTAGTTGCAGTTGGTAGTTGCAGTTGGTAGTTGTAGTTGGTAGTTGTACTTGGTAGTTGTAGTTGGTAGTTGTAGTTGGTAGTTGTAGTTGGTAGTTGTAGATGGTAGTTGCAGTTGGTAGTTGCAGTTGGTAGTTGCAGTTGGTAGTTGTAATTGTAGTTGTTGTTGTAGTTGTAGTTGTAGTTGTAGTTGTAGTTGTAGTTGTAGTTGGTAGTTGTAGTTGGTAGTTGTAGTTGGTAGTTGTAGTTGGGAGCTGTAGTTGGTAGTTGTAGTTGGTAGTTGTACTTGGTAGGTGTAGTTGGTAGTTGTAGTTGGTAGTTGTAGTTGGTTGTTGTAGTTGGTAGTTGTAGTTTGTAGTTGTAGTTGGTAGTTGTAGTTGGTAGATGTATTTGGTAGTTGTAGTTGGTCGTTGGAGTTGGTAGTTGCAGTTGGTAGTTGCAGTTGGTAGTTGTAGTTGTTGTTGTAGGTGGTAGTTGTAGTTGTAGTTGTAGTTGTAGTTGTAGTTGTAGTTGTAGTTGTAGTTGGTAGTTGTAGTTGGTAGTTGTAGTTGGTAGCTGAAATTGGTAGTTACAGTTGGTAGTTGCAGTCGGTAGTTGCAGTGGGTAGTTGCAGTTGGTAGTTGCAGTTGGTAGTTGCAGTTGGTAGTTGCAGTTGGTAGTTGCAGTTGGTAGTTGCAGTTGGTAGTTGCAGTTGGTAGTTGCAGTTGGTAGTTGTAGTTGTTGTTGTAGGTGGTAGTTGTAGTTGTAGTTGTAGTTGTAGTTGTAGTTGTAGTTGTAGTTGTAGTTGTAGTTGGTAGTTGTAGTTGGTAGTTGTAGTTGGTAGTTGTAGTTGGTAGTTGTAGTTTGTAGTTGTAGTTGGTAGTTGTAGTTGGTAGATGTATTTGGTAGTTGTAGTTGGTCGTTGGAGTTGGTAGTTGCAGTTGGTAGTTGCAGTTGGTAGTTGTAGTTGTTGTTGTAGGTGGTAGTTGTAGTTGTAGTTGTAGTTGTAGTTGTAGTTGTAGTTGTAGTTGGTAGTTGTAGTTGGTAGTTGTAGTTGGTAGTTGGAGTTGGTAGTTGCAGTTGGTAGTTGCAGTTGGTAGTTGCAGTTGGTAGTTGCAGTTGGTAGTTGCAGTTGGTAGTTGCAGTTGGTAGTTGCTGTTGGTGGTTGCAGTTGGTAGTTGCAGTTGGTAGTTGCAGTTGGTAGTTGCAGTTGGTAGTTGCAGTTGGTAGTTGCAGTTGGTAGTTGTAGTTGGTAGTTGTACTTGGTAGTTGTAGTTGGTAGTTGTAGTTGGTAGTTGTAGTTGGTAGTTGTAGTTGGTAGTTGTAGTTGGTAGTTGTAGTTGGTAGTTGTAGTTGGTAGTTGTAGTTCGTAGTTGTAGCTGGTAGTTGTAGTTGGTAGTTGTAGTTGGTAGTTGCAGTTGGTAGTTGTAGTTGGTAGTTGTAGTTGGTAGTTGTAGTTGGTAGTTGTAGTTGGTAGTTGTAGTTGGTAGTTGCAGTTGGTAGCTGTAGTTGGTAGTTGTAGTTGGTAGTTGTAGTTGGTAGTTGTAGTTGGTAGTTGTAGTTGTAGTTGTTGTTGTAGTTGTAGTTGTAGTTGTAGTTGTAGTTGTAGTTGTAGTTGTAGTTGTATTTGTAGTTTGTAGTTGTAGTTGGCAGTTGTAGTTGGTTTGTTGTAGTTGGTAGTTGTAGTTGGTAGTTGTAGTTGGTAGTTGTAGTTGGTAGTTGTAGTTGGTAGTTGTAGTTGGTTTGTTGTAGTTGGTAGTTGCAGTTGGTAGTTGCAGTTGGTAGTTGCAGTTGGTAGTTGTAGTTGGTAGTTGTAGTTGGTAGTTGTAGATGGTAGTTGTAGTTGGTAGTTGCAGTTGGTAGTTGTAGTTGGTAGTTGTAGTTGGTAGTTGTAGTTGGTAGTTGTAGTTTGTAGTTGTAGTTGGTAGTTGTAGTTGGTAGATGTATTTGGTAGTTGTAGTTGGTCGTTGGAGTTGGTAGTTGCAGTTGGTAGTTGCAGTTGGTAGTTGTAGTTGTTGTTGTAGGTGGTAGTTGTAGTTGTAGTTGTAGTTGTAGTTGTAGTTGTAGTTGTAGTTGTAGTTGGTAGTTGTAGTTGGTAGTTGCAGTTGGTAGCTGCAGTTGGTAGTTGCAGTTGGTAGTTGTAGGTGGTAGTTGTGGTTGTAGTTGTAGTTGTAGTTGGTAGTTGTAGTTGGTAGTTGTAGTTGGTAGTTGTAGTTGGTAGTTGTAGTTGGTAGTTGTAGTTGGTAGTTGTAGTTGGTTTGTTGTAGTTGGTAGTTGTAGTTGGTAGTTGTAGTTTGTAGTTGTAGTTGGTAGTTGCAGTTGCTAGCTGTAGTTGGTAGTTGTAGTTGGTAGTTGTAGTTGGTAGTTGTAGTTGTAGTTGTTGTTGTAGTTGTAGTTGTAGTTGTAGTTGTAGTTGTAGTTGTAGTTGTAGTTGTAGTTGTAGTTGTAGTTTGTAGTTGTAGTTGGTAGTTGTAGTTGGTTTGTTGTAGTTGGTAGTTGTAGTTGGTAGTTGTAGTTGGTAGTTGTAGTTGGTAGTTGTAGTTGGTAGTTGTAGTTGGTAGTTGCAGTTGGTAGTTGCAGTTGGTAGTTGCAGTTGGTAGTTGTAATTGTAGTTGTTGTTGTAGTTGTAGTTGTAGTTGTAGTTGTAGTTGTAGTTGTAGTTGGTAGTTGTAGTTGGTAGTTGTAGTTGGTAGTTGTAGTTGGTAGCTGTAGTTGGTAGTTGTAGTTGGTAGTTGTAGTTGGTAGTTGTAGTTTGTAGTTGTAGTTGGTAGTTGTAGTTGGTAGATGTATTTGGTAGTTGTAGTTGGTCGTTGGAGTTGGTAGTTGCAGTTGGTAGTTGCAGTTGGTAGTTGTAGTTGTTGTTGTAGGTGGTAGTTGTAGTTGTAGTTGTAGTTGTAGTTGTAGTTGTAGTTGTAGTTGTAGTTGCAGTTGGTAGTTGTAGTTGGTAGTTGCAGTTGGTAGCTGCAGTTGGTAGTTGCAGTTGGTAGTTGTAGTTGGTAGTTGTAGTTGGTAGTTGGTAGTTGTAGTTGGTAGTTGTAGTTTGTAGTTGTAGTTGGTAGTTGCAGTTGCTAGCTGTAGTTGGTAGTTGTAGTTGGTAGTTGTAGTTGGTAGTTGTAGTTGTAGTTGTTGTTGTAGTTGTAGTTGTAGTTGTAGTTGTAGTTGTAGTTGTAGTTGTAGTTGTAGTTTGTAGTTGTAGTTGGTAGTTGTAGTTGGTTTGTTGTAGTTGGTAGTTGTAGTTGGTAGTTGTAGTTGGTAGTTGTAGTTGGTAGTTGTAGTTGGTAGTTGTAGTTGGTAGTTGCAGTTGGTAGTTGCAGTTGGTAGTTGCAGTTGGTAGTTGTAATTGTATTTGTAGTTGTATTTGTAGTTGTAGTTGTAGTTGTAGTTGTAGTTGTAGTTGTAGTTGTAGTTGGTAGTTGTAGTTGGTAGTTGTAGTTGGTAGTTGTAGTTGGTAGCTGTAGTTGGTAGTTGTAGTTGGTAGTTGTACTTGGTAGGTGTAGTTGGTAGTTGTAGTTGGTAGTTGCAGTTGGTAGTTGTAGTTGGTAGTTGTAGTTGGTAGTTGTAGTTGGTAGTTGTAGTTGGTAGTTGTAGCTGGTAGTTGTAGTTGGTAGTTGTAGTTGTAGTTGTAGTTGGTAGTTGTAGTTGGTAGTTGTAGTTGGTAGTTGTAGTTGGTAGTTGTAGTTGGTAGTTGTAGTTGGTAGTTGTAGTTGGTAGTTCTAGTTGGTAGTTGTACTTGGTAGTTGTAGTTGGTAGTTGTAGTTGGTAGTTGTAGTTGGTAGTTGTAGTTGGTAGTTGCAGTTGGTAGTTGCAGTTGGTAGTTGCAGTTGGTAGTTGTAATTGTAGTTGTTGTTGTAGTTGTAGTTGTAGTTGTAGTTGTAGTTGTAGTTGTAGTTGGTAGTTGTAGTTGGTAGTTGTAGTTGGTAGTTGTAGTTGGTAGCTGTAGTTGGTAGTTGTAGTTGGTAGTTGTAGTTGGTAGTTGTAGTTTGTAGTTGTAGTTGGTAGTTGTAGTTGGTAGATGTATTTGGTAGTTGTAGTTGGTCGTTGGAGTTGGTAGTTGCAGTTGGTAGTTGCAGTTGGTAGTTGTAGTTGTTGTTGTAGGTGGTAGTTGTAGTTGTAGTTGTAGTTGTAGTTGTAGTTGTAGTTGTAGTTGTAGTTGCAGTTGGTAGTTGTAGTTGGTAGTTGCAGTTGGTAGCTGCAGTTGGTAGTTGCAGTTGGTAGTTGTAGTTGGTAGTTGTAGTTGGTAGTTGGTAGTTGTAGTTGGTAGTTGTAGTTTGTAGTTGTAGTTGGTAGTTGCAGTTGCTAGCTGTAGTTGGTAGTTGTAGTTGGTAGTTGTAGTTGGTAGTTGTAGTTGTAGTTGTTGTTGTAGTTGTAGTTGTAGTTGTAGTTGTAGTTGTAGTTGTAGTTGTAGTTGTAGTTTGTAGTTGTAGTTGGTAGTTGTAGTTGGTTTGTTGTAGTTGGTAGTTGTAGTTGGTAGTTGTAGTTGGTAGTTGTAGTTGGTAGTTGTAGTTGGTAGTTGTAGTTGGTAGTTGCAGTTGGTAGTTGCAGTTGGTAGTTGCAGTTGGTAGTTGTAATTGTATTTGTAGTTGTATTTGTAGTTGTAGTTGTAGTTGTAGTTGTAGTTGTAGTTGTAGTTGTAGTTGGTAGTTGTAGTTGGTAGTTGTAGTTGGTAGTTGTAGTTGGTAGCTGTAGTTGGTAGTTGTAGTTGGTAGTTGTACTTGGTAGGTGTAGTTGGTAGTTGTAGTTGGTAGTTGCAGTTGGTAGTTGTAGTTGGTAGTTGTAGTTGGTAGTTGTAGTTGGTAGTTGTAGTTGGTAGTTGTAGCTGGTAGTTGTAGTTGGTAGTTGTAGTTGTAGTTGTAGTTGGTAGTTGTAGTTGGTAGTTGTAGTTGGTAGTTGTAGTTGGTAGTTGTAGTTGGTAGTTGTAGTTGGTAGTTGTAGTTGGTAGTTGTAGTTGGTAGTTGTAGTTGGTAGTTGTAGTTGGTTTGTTGTAGTTGGTAGTTGTAGTTGGTAGTTGTAGTTTGTAGTTGTAGTTGGTAGTTGCAGTTGCTAGCTGTAGTTGGTAGTTGTAGTTGGTAGTTGTAGTTGGTAGTTGTAGTTGTAGTTGTTGTTGTAGTTGTAGTTGTAGTTGTAGTTGTAGTTGTAGTTGTAGTTGTAGTTGTAGTTGTAGTTGTAGTTTGTAGTTGTAGTTGGTAGTTGTAGTTGGTTTGTTGTAGTTGGTAGTTGTAGTTGGTAGTTGTAGTTGGTAGTTGTAGTTGGTAGTTGTAGTTGGTAGTTGTAGTTGGTAGTTGCAGTTGGTAGTTGCAGTTGGTAGTTGCAGTTGGTAGTTGTAATTGTAGTTGTTGTTGTAGTTGTAGTTGTAGTTGTAGTTGTAGTTGTAGTTGTAGTTGTAGTTGGTAGTTGTAGTTGGTAGTTGTAGTTGGTAGTTGTAGTTGGTAGCTGTAGTTGGTAGTTGTAGTTGGTAGTTGTAGTTGGTAGTTGTAGTTTGTAGTTGTAGTTGGTAGTTGTAGTTGGTAGATGTATTTGGTAGTTGTAGTTGGTCGTTGGAGTTGGTAGTTGCAGTTGGTAGTTGCAGTTGGTAGTTGTAGTTGTTGTTGTAGGTGGTAGTTGTAGTTGTAGTTGTAGTTGTAGTTGTAGTTGTAGTTGTAGTTGTAGTTGCAGTTGGTAGTTGTAGTTGGTAGTTGCAGTTGGTAGCTGCAGTTGGTAGTTGCAGTTGGTAGTTGTAGTTGGTAGTTGTAGTTGGTAGTTGGTAGTTGTAGTTGGTAGTTGTAGTTTGTAGTTGTAGTTGGTAGTTGCAGTTGCTAGCTGTAGTTGGTAGTTGTAGTTGGTAGTTGTAGTTGGTAGTTGTAGTTGTAGTTGTTGTTGTAGTTGTAGTTGTAGTTGTAGTTGTAGTTGTAGTTGTAGTTGTAGTTGTAGTTTGTAGTTGTAGTTGGTAGTTGTAGTTGGTTTGTTGTAGTTGGTAGTTGTAGTTGGTAGTTGTAGTTGGTAGTTGTAGTTGGTAGTTGTAGTTGGTAGTTGTAGTTGGTAGTTGCAGTTGGTAGTTGCAGTTGGTAGTTGCAGTTGGTAGTTGTAATTGTATTTGTAGTTGTATTTGTAGTTGTAGTTGTAGTTGTAGTTGTAGTTGTAGTTGTAGTTGTAGTTGGTAGTTGTAGTTGGTAGTTGTAGTTGGTAGTTGTAGTTGGTAGCTGTAGTTGGTAGTTGTAGTTGGTAGTTGTAGTTGTAGTTGTTGTTGTAGTTGTTGTTGTTGTAGTTGTAGTTGTAGTTGTAGTTGTAGTTGTTGTAGTTGTTGTAGTTGTTGTTGTAGTTGTAGTTGTAGTTGTAGTTGTAGTTGTAGTTGTAGTTGTAGTTGTTGTTGTAGTTGTTGTTGTAGTTGTTGTTGTAGTTGCAGTTGGTAGTTGCAGTTGGTAGCTGAAATTGGTAGTTGCTGTTGGTAGTTGCAGTTGGTAGTTGCAGTTGGTAGTTGCAGTTGGTAGCTGAAATTGGTAGTTGCAGTTGGTAGTTGCAGTTGGTAGTTGCAGTTGGTAGTTGCAGTTGGTAGCTGAAATTGGTAGTTACAGTTGGTAGTTGCAGTCGGTAGTTGCAGTGGGTAGTTGCAGTTGGTAGTTGCAGTTGGTAGTTGCAGTTGGTAGTTGCAGTTGGTAGTTGCAGTTGGTAGTTGCAGTTGGTAGTTGCAGTTGGTAGTTGCAGT
Source organism: Andrena hattorfiana (assembly GCA_944738655.2). Taxonomy (NCBI): domain Eukaryota; kingdom Metazoa; phylum Arthropoda; class Insecta; order Hymenoptera; family Andrenidae; genus Andrena; species Andrena hattorfiana. The sequence continues at coordinate 48,053,518 of OX122890.1, read as the reverse complement.
TGGTAGTTGCAGTTGGTAGCTGAAGTTGGTAGTTGCAGTTGGTATTTGCATTTGGTAGTTGCAGTTGGTAGCTGAAATTGGTAGTTACAGTTGGTAGTTGCAGTCGGTAGTTGCAGTGGGTAGTTGCAGTTGGTAGTTGCAGTTGGTAGTTGCAGTTGGTAGTTGCAGTTGGTAGTTGCAGTTGGTAGTTGCAGTTGGTAGCTGTAGTTCGTAGTTGTAGTTGGTAGTTGTAGTTGGTAGTTGTAGTTGGTAGTTGTAGTTGGTAGTTGTAGTTGGTAGTTGTAGTTGGTAGTTGTAGTTGGTAGTTGTAGCTGGTAGTTGTAGTTGGTAGTTGTAGTTGGTAGTTGTAGCTGGCAGTTGTAGCTGGCAGTTGTAGCTGGCTGTTGTAGCTGGCAGTTGTAGCTGGCAGTTGTAGCTGGCAGTTGTAGCTGGTAGTTGTAGTTGGTAGTTGTTGTTGGTAGTTGTAGTTGGTAGATGTATTTGGTAGTTGCAGTTGGTCGTTGCAGTTGGTAGTTGCAGTTAGTAGCTGTAGTTCGTAGTTGTAGTTGGTAGTTGTAGTTGGTAGTTGTAGTTGGTAGTTGTAGTTGGTAGTTGTAGTTGGTAGTTGTAGTTGGTAGTTGTAGTTGGTAGTTGTAGCTGGTAGTTGTAGTTGGTAGTTGTAGTTGGTAGTTGCAGTTGGTAGTTGTAGTTGGTAGTTGTAGTTGGCAGTTGTAGATGGTAGTTGTAGTTGGTAGTTGTAGTTGGTAGTTGTACTTGGTAGTTGTAGTTGGTAGTTGTAGTTGGTAGTTGTAGTTGGTAGTTGTAGTTGGTAGTTGTAGTTGGTAGTTGCAGTTGGTAGCTGTAGTTCGTAGTTGTAGTTGGTAGTTGTAGTTGGTAGTTGTAGTTGGTAGTTGTAGTTGGTAGTTGTAGTTGGTAGTTGCAGTTGGTAGTTGCAGTTGGTAGTTGCAGTTGGTAGTTGCAGTTGGTAGTTGCAGTTGGTAGTTGTAGTTGGTAGTTGTAGATGGTAGTTGTAGTTGGTAGTTGTAGTTGGTAGTTGTAGCTGGCAGTTGTAGCTGGCAGTTGTAGCTGGCTGTTGTAGCTGGCAGTTGTAGCTGGCAGTTGTAGCTGGCAGTTGTAGCTGGTAGTTGTAGTTGGTAGTTGTAGTTGGTAGTTGTAGTTGTAGTTGTTGTAGTTGTAGTTGTAGATGTAGTTGTAGTTGTAGTTGGTAGTTGTAGTTGGTAGTTGTAGTTGGTAGTTGTAGTTGGTAGTTGTAGTTGGTAGTTGTAGTTGGTAGTTGTAGTTGGTAGTTGTAGTTGGTAGTTGTAGCTGGTAGTTGTAGCTGGTAGTTGTAGTTGGTAGTTGCAGTTGGTAGTTGTAGTTGGTAGTTGTAGTTGGTAGTTGTAGTTGGTAGTTGTAGTTGGTAGTTGTAGTTGGTAGTTGTAGTTGGTAGTTGTAGTTGGCAGTTGTAGTTGGTAGTTGCAGTTGGTAGCTGTAGTTGGTAGTTGTAGTTGGTAGTTGTAGTTGGTAGTTGTAGTTGGTAGTTGCAGGTGGTAGTTGCAGTTGGTAGTTGTAGTTGGTAGTTGTAGTTGGTAGTTGTAGTTGGCAGTTGTAGCTGGTAGTTGTAGTTGGTAGTTGTAGTTGGTAGTTGTAGTTGTAGTTGTTGTAGTTGTAGTTGTAGATGTAGTTGTAGTTGTAGTTGGTAGTTGTAGTTGGTAGTTGTAGTTGGTAGTTGTAGTTGGTAGTTGTAGTTGGTAGTTGTAGTTGGTAGTTGTAGTTGGTAGTTGTAGTTGGTAGTTGTAGTTGGTAGTTGTAGTTGGTAGTTGTAGATGGTAGTTGTAGTTGGTAGTTGCAGTTGGTAGTTGTAGTTGGTAGTTGTAGTTGGTAGTTGTAGTTGGTAGTTGTAGTTTGTAGTTGCAGTTGGTAGTTGTAGTTGGTAGTTGCAGTTGGTAGTTGCAGTTGGTAGTTGCAGTTGGTAGTTGCAGTTGGTACTTGCAGTTGGTAGTTGCAGTTGGTAGTTGCAGTTGGTAGTTGCAGTTGGTAGTTGCAGTTGGTAGTTGTAGTTGGTAGTTGTAGATGGTAGTTGTAGTTGGTAGTTGTAGTTGGTAGTTGTAGCTGGCAGTTGTAGCTGGCAGTTGTAGCTGGCTGTTGTAGCTGGCAGTTGTAGCTGGCAGTTGTAGCTGGCAGTTGTAGCTGGCAGTTGTAGCTCGTAGTTGTAGTTGGTAGTTGTAGTTGGTAGTTGTAGTTGCTGGTTGTAGTTTGTAGTTGTAGTTGGTAGTTGTAGTTGGTAGTTGTAGTTGGTAGATGTATTTGGTAGTTGTAGTTGGTCGTTGGAGTTGGTAGTTGCAGTTGGTAGTCGCAGTTGGTAGTTGCAGTTGGTAGTTGCAGGTGGTAGTTGCAGTTGGTAGTTGTAGTTGGTAGTTGTAGTTGGTAGTTGTAGTTGGTAGTTGTAGTTGGTAGTTGTAGTTGGTAGTTGTAGCTGGTAGTTGTAGTTGGTAGTTGTAGTTGGTAGTTGTAGTTGTAGTGGTAGTTGTAGTTGTTGTTGTAGTTGTAGTTGTAGTTGTAGTTGTAGTTGTAGTTGTAGTTGTAGTTGTAGTTGTAGTTGTAGTTGTAGTTGTAGTTGTAGTTGTAGTTGTAGTTGTAGTTGTAGTTGTAGTTGTAGTTGTAGTTGTAGTTGTAGTTGTAGTTGTAGTTGTAGTTGTAGTTGTTGTTGTTGCTGTTGTTGTTGTTGTAGTTGTTATTGTTGTAGTTGTTGTTGTGGTTGTAGTTGTTGGTGTGTCGTTGTCGTTGTCGTTGTCGTTGTTGTTGTCGTTGTTGTCGTTGTTGTCGTTGTTGTCGTTGCTGTCGTTGTTGTCGTTGTTGTCGTTGCTGTCGTTGCTGTCGTTGCTTTCGTTGCTGTCGTTGCTGTCGTTGTTGTCGTTGTTGTCGTTGTTGCCGTTGTTGCCGTGGTTGTCGTTGTTGTCGTTGTTGTCGTTGTTGTCGTTGTTGTCGTTGTTGTCGTTGTTGTCGTTGTTGTCGTTGTTGTTATTGTAGTTGTTCTCGTTGTTGTCGTCGTTGTCGTCGTTGTCGTCGTTTTCGTCGTTGTTCTCGTTGTTGTTGTTGTTGTCGTTGTTGTCGTTGTTGTTGTTGCTGCTGTTGTTGTTGTAGTTGTAGTTGTTGTTGTAGTTGTTGTTGTTGTTGTAGTTGTAGTTGTAGTTGTAGTTGTAGTTGTAGTTGTAGTTGTAGTTGTTGTTGTTGTTGTAGTTGTAGTTGTAGTAGTAGTTGTAGTTGTAGGTGTAGTTGTAGTTGTAGTTGTAGTTGTAGTTGTTGTTGTAGTTGTTGTTGTAGTTGCAGTTGTAGTTGTAGTTGTAGTTGTAGTTGTAGTTGTAGTCGTAGTTGTAGTTGTAGTTGTAGATGTAGTTGTAGTTTGTAGTTGTAGTTGGTAGTTGTAGTTGGTAGTTGTAGTTGGTAGATGTATTTGGTAGTTGTAGTTGGTCGTTGGAGTTGGTAGTTGCAGTTGGTAGTCGCAGTTGGTAGTTGCAGTTGGTAGTTGCAGGTGGTAGTTGCAGTTGGTAGTTGTAGTTGGTAGTTGTAGTTGGTAGTTGTAGTTGGTAGTTGTAGTTGTAGCTGTAGTTGATAGTTGTAGTTGGTAGTTGTAGTTGGTAGTTGTAGTTGGTAGTTGTAGTTGGTAGTTGTAGTTGGTAGTTGTAGTTGGTAGTTGTAGTTGTAGATGTAGTTGGTAGTTGTAGTTGGTAGTTGTAATTGGTAGTTGGAGTTGGTAGTTGCAGTTGGTAGTTGCAGTTAGTAGTTGCAGTTGGTAGTTGTAGTTGGTAGTTGGTAGTTGTAGTTGGTAGTTGTAGTTGGTAGTTGTAGTTGGTAGTTGTAGTTTGTAGTTGTAGTTGGTAGTTGTAGTTGGTAGTTGTAGTTGGTAGTTGTAGTTGGTAGATGTATTTGGTAGTTGTAGTTGGTCGTTGGAGTTGGTAGTTGCAGTTGGTAGTCGCAGTTGGTAGTTGCAGTTGGTAGTTGCAGGTGGTAGTTGCAGTTGGTAGTTGTAGTTGGTAGTTGTAGTTGGTAGTTGTAGTTGGTAGTTGTAGTTGGTAGTTGTAGTTGGTAGTTGTAGTTGGTAGTTGTAGTCGGTAGTTGTAGTTGTAGTTGGTAGTTGTAGTCGGTAGTTGTAGTTGTAGTTGTAGTTGTAGTTGTTGTTGTAGTTGTAGTTGTAGTTGTAGTTGTAGTTGTAGTTGTTGTTGTTGCTATTGTTGTTGTTGTAGTTGTTATTGTTGTAGTTGTTGTTGTGGTTGTAGTTGTTGGTGTGTCGTTGTCGTTGTCGTTGTCGTTGTTGTTGTCGTTGTTGTCGTTGTTGTCGTTGTTGTCGTTGCTGTGGTTGTTGTCGTTGTTGTCGTTGCTGTCGTTGCTGTCGTTGCTTTCGTTGCTGTCGTTGCTGTCGTTGTTGTCGTTGTTGTCGTTGTTGCCGTTGTTGCCGTGTTTGTCGTTGTTGTCGTTGTTGTCGTTGTTGTCGTTGTTGTCGTTGTTGTCGTTGTTGTCGTTGTTGTCGTTGTTGTTATTGTAGTTGTTCTCGTTGTTGTCGTCGTTGTCGTCGTTGTCGTCGTTGTCGTCGTTGTTCTCGTTGTTGTTGTTGTTGTCGTTGTTGTCGTTGTTGTTGTTGTTGCTGTTGTTGTTGTAGTTGTAGTTGTTGTTGTAGTTGTTGTTGTTGTTGTAGTTGTAGTTGTAGTTGTAGTTGTAGTTGTAGTTGTAGTTGTTGTTGTTGTTGTAGTTGTAGTTGTAGTAGTAGTTGTAGTTGTAGGTGTAGTTGTAGTTGTAGTTGTAGTTGTAGTTGTTGTTGTAGTTGTTGTTGTAGTTGTAGTTGTAGTTGTAGTTGCAGTTGTAGTTGTAGTTGTATTTGTAGTTGTAGTCGTAGTTGTAGTTGTAGTTGTAGTTGTAGATGTAGTTGTAGTTGGTAGTTGTAGTTGGTAGTTGTAGTTGGTAGTTGTAGTTGGTAGTTGTAGTTGGTAGTTGTAGTTGGTAGTTGTAGTTGGTAGTTGTAGTTGGTAGTTGTAGTTGGTAGTTGCAGTTGGTAGCTGTAGTTGGTAGTTGTAGTTGGTAGTTGTAGTTGGTAGTTGTAGTTGGTAGTTGTAGTTGTAGTTGTTGTTCTAGTTGTAGTTGTAGTTGTAGTTGTAGTTGTAGTTGTAGTTGTAGTTGTAGTTTGTAGTTGTAGTTGGTAGTTGTAGTTGGTTTGTTGTAGTTGGTAGTTGCAGTTGGTAGTTGCAGTTGGTAGTTGCAGTTGGTAGTTGTAGTTGGTAGTTGTAGTTGGTAGTTGTAGATGGTAGTTGTAGTTGGTAGTTGCAGTTGGTAGTTGTAGTTGGTAGTTGTAGTTGGTAGTTGTAGTTGGTAGTTGTAGTTTGTAGTTGCAGTTGGTAGTTGTAGTTGGTAGTTGCAGTTGGTAGTTGCAGTTGGTAGTTGCAGTTGGTAGTTGCAGTTGGTACTTGCAGTTGGTAGTTGTAGTTGGTAGTTGTAGTTGGTAGTTGTAGTTGGTAGTTGTAGTTGGTAGTTGTAGTTGGTAGTTGAAGTTGGTAGTTGTAGCTGGCTGTTGTAGCTGGCAGTTGTAGCTGGCAGTTGTAGCTGGCAGTTGTAGCTTGCAGTTGTAGCTGGCAGTTGTAGCTGGCAGTTGTAACTGGCATTTGTAGCTGGCAGTTGTAGCTGGCAGTTGTAGCTGGCTGTTGTAGCTGGCAGTTGTAGCTGGCAGTTGTAGCTGGCAGTTGTAGCTGGCAGTTGTAGCTCGTAGTTGTAGTTGGTGGTTGTAGTTGGTAGTTGTAGTTGCTGGTTGTAGTTTGTAGTTGTAGTTGGTAGTTGTAGTTTGTAGTTGTAGTTGGTAGATGTATTTGGTAGTTGTAGTTGGTCGTTGGAGTTGGTAGTTGCAGTTGGTAGTCGCAGTTGGTAGTTGCAGTTGGTAGTTGCAGGTGGTAGTTGCAGTTGGTAGTTGTAGTTGGTAGTTGTAGTTGGTAGTTGTAGTTGGTAGTTGTAGTTGGTAGTTGTAGTTGGTAGTTGCAGCTGGTGGTTGTAGTTGGTAGTTGTAGTTGGTAGTTGTAGTTGTAGTTGTAGTTGTAGTTGTTGTTGTAGTTGTAGTTGTAGTTGTAGTTGTAGTTGTAGTTGTAGTTGTAGTTGTAGTTGTAGTTGTAGTTGTAGTTGTAGTTGTAGTTGTAGTTGTAGTTGTAGTTGTAGTTGTAGTTGTAGTTGTAGTTGTAGTTGTAGTTGTAGTTGTAGTTTGTAGTTGTAGTTGGTAGTTGTAGTTGGTTTGTTGTAGTTGGTAGTTGCAGTTGGTAGTTGCAGTTGGTACTTGCAGTTGGTAGTTGTAGTTGGTAGTTGTAGTTGGTAGTTGTAGTTGGTAGTTGTAGTTGGTAGTTGTAGTTGGTAGTTGTAGTTGGTAGTTGTAGTTGGTAGTTGTAGTTGGTAGTTGTAGTTGGTAGTTGTAGTTGGTAGTTGTAGTTGTAGTTGTAGTTGGTAGTTGTAGTTGGTAGTTGTAGTTGGTAGTTGTAGTTGGTAGTTGTAGTTGGTAATTGTAGTTGGTAGTTGTAGTTGGTAGTTGTAGTTGGTAGTTGTAGTTGGTAGTTGTAGTTGGTAGTTGCAGTTGGTAGTTGTAGGTGGTAGTTGTAGTTGGTAGTTGTAGTTGGTAGTTGTAGTTGGTAGTTGTAGTTGGTAGTTGTAGTTGGTAGTTGTAATTGGTAGTTGTAGTTGTAGTTGTAGTTGGTAGTTGTAGTTGGTAGTTGTAGTTGGTAGTTGGAGTTGGTAGTTGCAGTTGGTAGTTGCAGTTGGTAGTTGCAGTTGGTAGTTGCAGTTGGTAGTTGCAGTTGGTAGTTGCAGTTGGTAGCTGTAGTTGGTAGTTGTACTTGGTAGTTGTAGTTGGTAGTTGTAGCTGGTAGTTGTAGTTGGTAGTTGCAGTTGGTAGTTGCAGTTGGTAGTTGTAGTTGGTAGTTGTAGTTGGTAGTTGTAGTTGGTAGTTGTAGTTGGTAGTTGTAGTTGGTAGTTGTAGTTGGTAGTTGTAGTTGGTAGTTGTAGTTGGTAGTTGTAGTTGGTAGTTGTAGTTGGTAGTTGTAGTTGGTAGTTGTAGTTGGTAGTTGTAGTTGGTAGTTGTAGTTGGTAGTTGTAGTTGGTAGTTGTAGTTGGTAGTTGTAGTTGGTAGTTGTAGTTGTAGTTGTAGTTGGTAGTTGTAGTTGGTAGTTGTAGTTGGTAGTTGGAGTTGGTAGTTGCAGTTGGTAGTTGCAGTTGGTAGTTGCAGTTGGTAGTTGCAGTTGGTAGTTGCTGTTGGTGGTTGCAGTTGGTAGTTGCAGTTGGTAGTTGCAGTTGGTAGTTGCAGTTGGTAGTTGCAGTTGGTAGTTGCAGTTGGTAGTTGCAGTTGGTAGTTGTAGTTGGTAGTTGTACTTGGTAGTTGTAGTTGGTAGTTGTAGTTGGTAGTTGTAGTTGGTAGTTGTAGTTGGTAGTTGTAGTTGGTAGTTGTAGTTGGTAGTTGTAGTTGGTAGTTGTAGTTCGTAGTTGTAGCTGGTAGTTGTAGTTGGTAGTTGTAGTTGGTAGTTGCAGTTGGTAGTTGCAGTTGGTAGTTGTAGTTGGTAGTTGTAGTTGGTAGTTGTAGTTGGTAGTTGTAGTTGGTAGTTGTAGTTGGTAGTTGTAGTTGGTAGTTGTAGTTGGTAGTTGCAGTTGGTAGCTGTAGTTGGTAGTTGTAGTTGGTAGTTGTAGTTGGTAGTTGTAGTTGGTAGTTGTAGTTGTAGTTGTTGTTGTAGTTGTAGTTGTAGTTGTAGTTGTAGTTGTAGTTGTAGTTGTAGTTGTAGTTGTAGTTGTAGTTGTATTTGTAGTTTGTAGTTGTAGTTGGCAGTTGTAGTTGGTTTGTTGTAGTTGGTAGTTGTAGTTGGTAGTTGTAGTTGGTAGTTGTAGTTGGTTTGTTGTAGTTGGTAGTTGCAGTTGGTAGTTGCAGTTGGTAGTTGCAGTTGGTAGTTGTAGTTGGTAGTTGTAGTTGGTAGTTGTAGATGGTAGTTGTAGTTGGTAGTTGCAGTTGGTAGTTGTAGTTGGTAGTTGTAGTTGGTAGTTGTAGTTGGTAGTTGTAGTTTGTAGTTGTAGTTGGTAGTTGTAGTTGGTAGATGTATTTGGTAGTTGTAGTTGGTCGTTGGAGTTGGTAGTTGCAGTTGGTAGTTGCAGTTGGTAGTTGTAGTTGTTGTTGTAGGTGGTAGTTGTAGTTGTAGTTGTAGTTGTAGTTGTAGTTGTAGTTGTAGTTGTAGTTGGTAGTTGTAGTTGGTAGTTGCAGTTGGTAGCTGCAGTTGGTAGTTGCAGTTGGTAGTTGTAGGTGGTAGTTGTAGTTGTAGTTGTAGTTGTAGTTGGTAGTTGTAGTTGGTAGTTGTAGTTGGTAGTTGTAGTTGGTAGTTGTAGTTGGTAGTTGTAGTTGGTTTGTTGTAGTTGGTAGTTGTAGTTGGTAGTTGTAGTTTGTAGTTGTAGTTGGTAGTTGCAGTTGCTAGCTGTAGTTGGTAGTTGTAGTTGGTAGTTGTAGTTGGTAGTTGTAGTTGTAGTTGTTGTTGTAGTTGTAGTTGTAGTTGTAGTTGTAGTTGTAGTTGTAGTTGTAGTTGTAGTTGTAGTTTGTAGTTGTAGTTGGTAGTTGTAGTTGGTTTGTTGTAGTTGGTAGTTGTAGTTGGTAGTTGTAGTTGGTAGTTGTAGTTGGTAGTTGTAGTTGGTAGTTGTAGTTGGTAGTTGCAGTTGGTAGTTGCAGTTGGTAGTTGCAGTTGGTAGTTGCAGTTGGTAGTTGTAATTGTAGTTGTTGTTGTAGTTGTAGTTGTAGTTGTAGTTGTAGTTGTAGTTGTAGTTGTAGTTGGTAGTTGTAGTTGGTAGTTGTAGTTGGTAGTTGTAGTTGGTAGCTGTAGTTGGTAGTTGTAGTTGGTAGTTGTACTTGGTAGGTGTAGTTGGTAGTTGTAGTTGGTAGTTGTAGTTGGTAGTTGTAGTTGGTAGTTGCAGTTGGTAGTTGCAGTTGGTAGTTGCAGTTGGTAGTTGTCGTTGGTAGTTGCAGTTGGTAGTTGCAGTTGGTAGCTGTAGTTTGTAGTTGTAGTTGGTAGTTGTAGTTGGTAGTTGTAGTTGGTAGTTGTAGTTGGTAGTTGTAGTTGTTAGTTGTAGTTGGTAGTTGTAGTTGGTAGTTGTAGTTGGTAGTTGTAGTTGGTAGATGTAGCTGGTAGTTGTAGTTGGTAGTTGTAGTTGGTAGTTGCAGTTGGTAGTTGTAGTTGGTAGTTGTAGTTGGTAGTTGTAGTTGGTAGTTGTAGTTGGTAGTTGTAGCTGGTAGTTGTAGTTGGTAGTTGTAGTTGTAGTTGTAGTTGGTAGTTGTAGTTGGTAGTTGTAGTTGGTAGTTGTAGTTGGTAGTTGTAGTTGGTAGTTGTAGTTGGTAGTTGTACTTGGTAGTTGTAGTTGGTAGTTGTAGTTGGTAGTTCCATTTGTAGTTGTAGTTGTAGTTGTAGTTGAAGTTGTAGTTGTTGTTGTAGTTGTAGTTGTAGTTGTAGTTGTAGTTGTAGTTGTAGTTGTAGTTGTAGTTGTAGTTGTAGTTGTAGTTGTAGTTGTAGTTGTAGTTGTAGTTGTAGTTGTAGTTGTAGTTGTAGTTGTTTTTGTTGTTGTTGTTGTTGTAGTTGTTGTTGTTGTAGTTGTTGTTGTTGTAGTTGTTGTTGTTATTGTACTTGCTGTTTTGTCGTTGTCGTTGTTGTTGTCGTTGTTGTCGTTGTTGTCGTTGCAGTCGTTGTTGTCGTTGTTGTCGTTGTTGCCGTTGTTGTCGTTGCTGTCGTTGCTATCGTTGCTGTCGTTGCTGTCGTTGCTGTCGTTGCTGCCGTTGTTGCCGTTGTTGCCGTTGTTGCCGTTTTTGTCGTTGTTGTCGTTGTTGTCGTTGTTGTGGTTGTTGTCGTTGTTGTCGTTGTTTTCGTTGTTTTCGTTGTTGTCGTTGTTGTCGTTGTTGTCGTTGTTGTCGTTGTTGTCGTTGTTGTCGTTGTTGTCGTTGTTATCGTTGTTGTCGTTGTTATCGTTGTTGTCGTTGTTGTCGTTGTTGTCGTTGTTGTCGTTGTTGTCGTTGTCGTTATTGTAGTTGTTGTCGTTGTTGTCGTCGTTGTCGTCGTTGTCGTCGTTGTCGTCGTTGTCGTCGTTGTCGTCGTTGACGTCGTTGTCGTCGTTGTCGTCGTTGTTGTTGTTGTTGTTGTTGTTGTTGTTGTAGTTGTAGTTGTTGTTGTAGTTGTTGTTGTTGTAGTTGTAGTTGTAGTTGTAGTTGTAGTTGTTGTAGTTGTTGTTGTAGTTGTAGTTGTTGTTGTAGTTGTAGTTGTAGTGGTAGTTGTAGTTGTAGTTGTAGTTGTAGTTGTAGTTGTAGTTGTTGTTGTAGTTGTTGTTGTAGTTGTTGTTGTAGTTGTAGTTGTAGTTGTAGTTGTAGTTGCAGTTGTAGTTGTAGTTGTATTTGTAGTTGTATTTGTAGTTGTAGTTGTAATTGTAGTTGTAGTTGTAGTTGTAGTTGTAGTTGTAGTTGTATTTGTTGTTGTAGTTGTAGTTGTAGTAGTAGTTGTAGTTGTAGTTGTAGTTGGTAGTTGTAGTTGGTAGTTGTAGTTGGTAGTTGTAGTTGGTAGTTGTAGTTGGTAGGTGCAGTTGGTAGTTGCAGTTGGTAGTTGCAGTTGGTAGTTGCAGTTGGTAGTTGCAGTTGGTAGTTGCAGTTGGTAGCTGAAATTGGTAGTTGCAGTTGGTAGTTGCAGTTGGTAGCTGAAATTGGTAGTTACAGTTGGTAGTTGCAGTCGGTAGTTGCAGTGGGTAGTTGCAGTTGGTAGTTGCAGTTGGTAGTTGCAGTTGGTAGTTGTAGTTGGTAGTTGTAGTTGGTAGTTGTAGATGGTAGTTGTAGTTGGTAGTTGCAGTTGGTAGTTGTAGTTGGTAGGTGTAGTTGGTAGTTGTAGTTGGTAGTTGCAGTTGGTAGTTGCAGTTGGTAGTTGTAGTTGGTAGTTGTAGTTGGTAGTTGTAGTTGGTAGTTGTAGCTGGTAGTTGTAGTTGGTAGTTGTAGTTGTAGTTGTAGTTGGTAGTTGTAGTTGGTAGTTGTAGTTGGTAGTTGTAGTTGGTAGTTGTAGTTGGTAGTTGTAGTTGGTAGTTGTAGTTGGTAGTTGTAGTTGGTAGTTGTAGTTGGTAGTTGTAGTTGGTAGGTGCAGTTGGTAGTTGCAGTTGGTAGTTGCAGTTGGTAGTTGCAGTTGGTAGTTGCAGTTGGTAGTTGCAGTTGGTAGCTGAAATTGGTAGTTGCAGTTGGTAGTTGCAGTTGGTAGCTGAAATTGGTAGTTACAGTTGGTAGTTGCAGTCGGTAGTTGCAGTGGGTAGTTGCAGTTGGTAGTTGCAGTTGGTAGTTGCAGTTGGTAGCTGTAGTTGGTAGTTGTAGTTGGTAGTTGTAGTTGGTAGTTGTAGTTGGTAGTTGTAGTTGTAGTTGTTGTTGTAGTTGTAGTTGTAGTTGTAGTTGTAGTTGTAGTTGTAGTTGTAGTTGTAGTTGTATTTGTAGTTTGTAGTTGTAGTTGGTAGTTGTAGTTGGTTTGTTGTAGTTGGTAGTTGTAGTTGGTAGTTGTAGTTGGTAGTTGTAGTTGGTAGTTGTAGTTGGTAGTTGTAGTTGGTTTGTTGTAGTTGGTAGTTGCAGTTGGTAGTTGCAGTTGGTAGTTGCAGTTGGTAGTTGTAGTTGGTAGTTGTAGTTGGTAGTTGTAGATGGTAGTTGTAGTTGGTAGTTGCAGTTGGTAGTTGTAGTTGGTAGTTGTAGTTGGTAGTTGTAGTTGGTAGTTGTAGTTTGTAGTTGTAGTTGGTAGTTGTAGTTGGTAGATGTATTTGGTAGTTGTAGTTGGTCGTTGGAGTTGGTAGTTGCAGTTGGTAGTTGCAGTTGGTAGTTGTAGTTGTTGTTGTAGGTGGTAGTTGTAGTTGTAGTTGTAGTTGTAGTTGTAGTTGTAGTTGTAGTTGTAGTTGGTAGTTGTAGTTGGTAGTTGCAGTTGGTAGCTGCAGTTGGTAGTTGCAGTTGGTAGTTGTAGTTGGTAGTTGTAGTTGGTAGTTGGTAGTTGTAGTTGGTAGTTGTAGTTTGTAGTTGTAGTTGGTAGTTGCAGTTGCTAGCTGTAGTTGGTAGTTGTAGTTGGTAGTTGTAGTTGGTAGTTGTAGTTGTAGTTGTTGTTGTAGTTGTAGTTGTAGTTGTAGTTGTAGTTGTAGTTGTAGTTGTAGTTGTAGTTTGTAGTTGTAGTTGGTAGTTGTAGTTGGTTTGTTGTAGTTGGTAGTTGTAGTTGGTAGTTGTAGTTGGTAGTTGTAGTTGGTAGTTGTAGTTGGTAGTTGTAGTTGGTAGTTGCAGTTGGTAGTTGCAGTTGGTAGTTGCAGTTGGTAGTTGTAATTGTATTTGTAGTTGTATTTGTAGTTGTAGTTGTAGTTGTAGTTGTAGTTGTAGTTGTAGTTGTAGTTGGTAGTTGTAGTTGGTAGTTGTAGTTGGTAGTTGTAGTTGGTAGCTGTAGTTGGTAGTTGTAGTTGGTAGTTGTACTTGGTAGGTGTAGTTGGTAGTTGTAGTTGGTAGTTGCAGTTGGTAGTTGTAGTTGGTAGTTGTAGTTGGTAGTTGTAGTTGGTAGTTGTAGTTGGTAGTTGTAGCTGGTAGTTGTAGTTGGTAGTTGTAGTTGTAGTTGTAGTTGGTAGTTGTAGTTGGTAGTTGTAGTTGGTAGTTGTAGTTGGTAGTTGTAGTTGGTAGTTGTAGTTGGTAGTTGTACTTGGTAGTTGTAGTTGGTAGTTGTAGTTGGTAGTTCCATTTGTAGTTGTAGTTGTAGTTGTAGTTGAAGTTGTAGTTGTTGTTGTAGTTGTAGTTGTAGTTGTAGTTGTAGTTGTAGTTGTAGTTGTAGTTGTAGTTGTAGTTGTAGTTGTAGTTGTAGTTGTAGTTGTAGTTGTAGTTGGTAGTTGCAGTTGGTAGTTGTAGGTGGTAGTTGTAGTTGGTAGTTGTAGTTGGTAGTTGTAGTTGGTGGTTGTAGTTGGTAGTTGTAGTTGGTAGTTGTAGTTGGTAGTTGTAGTTGGTAGTTGTAGTTGGTAGTTGTAGTTGGTAGTTGTAGTTGGTAGTTGTAGTTGGTAGTTGTAGTTGGTAGTTGTAGTTGGTAGTTGTAGTTGGTAGTTGTAGTTGGTAGTTGTAGTTGGTAGTTGTAGTTGTAGTTGTAGTTGGTAGTTGTAGTTGGTAGTTGTAGTTGGTAGTTGGAGTTGGTAGTTGCAGTTGGTAGTTGCAGTTGGTAGTTGCAGTTGGTAGTTGCAGTTGGTAGTTGCAGTTGGTAGTTGCTGTTGGTGGTTGCAGTTGGTAGTTGCAGTTGGTAGTTACAGTTGGTAGTTGCAGTTGGTAGTTGCAGTTGGTAGTTGCAGTTGGTAGTTGTAGTTGGTAGTTGTACTTGGTAGTTGTAGTTGGTAGTTGTAGTTGGTAGTTGTAGTTGGTAGTTGTAGTTGGTAGTTGTAGTTGGTAGTTGTAGTTGGTAGTTGTAGTTGGTAGTTGTAGTTGGTAGTTGTAGTTCGTAGTTGTAGCTGGTAGTTGTAGTTGGTAGTTGTAGTTGGTAGTTGCAGTTGGTAGTTGTAGTTGGTAGTTGTAGTTGGTAGTTGTAGTTGGTAGTTGTAGTTGGTAGTTGTAGTTGGTAGTTGTAGTTGGTAGTTGTAGTTGGTAGTTGCAGTTGGTAGCTGTAGTTGGTAGTTGTAGTTGGTAGTTGTAGTTGGTAGTTGTAGTTGGTAGTTGTAGTTGTAGTTGTTGTTGTAGTTGTAGTTGTAGTTGTAGTTGTAGTTGTAGTTGTAGTTGTAGTTGTATTTGTAGTTTGTAGTTGTAGTTGGCAGTTGTAGTTGGTTTGTTGTAGTTGGTAGTTGTAGTTGGTAGTTGTAGTTGGTAGTTGTAGTTGGTAGTTGTAGTTGGTAGTTGTAGTTGGTAGTTGTAGTTGGTTTGTTGTAGTTGGTAGTTGCAGTTGGTAGTTGCAGTTGGTAGTTGCAGTTGGTAGTTGTAGTTGGTAGTTGTAGTTGGTAGTTGTAGATGGTAGTTGTAGTTGGTAGTTGCAGTTGGTAGTTGTAGTTGGTAGTTGTAGTTGGTAGTTGTAGTTGGTAGTTGTAGTTTGTAGTTGTAGTTGGTAGTTGTAGTTGGTAGATGTATTTGGTAGTTGTAGTTGGTCGTTGGAGTTGGTAGTTGCAGTTGGTAGTTGCAGTTGGTAGTTGTAGTTGTTGTTGTAGGTGGTAGTTGTAGTTGTAGTTGTAGTTGTAGTTGTAGTTGTAGTTGTAGTTGTAGTTGGTAGTTGTAGTTGGTAGTTGCAGTTGGTAGCTGCAGTTGGTAGTTGCAGTTGGTAGTTGTAGGTGGTAGTTGTAGTTGTAGTTGTAGTTGTAGTTGTAGTTGGTAGTTGTAGTTGGTAGTTGTAGTTGGTATTTGTAGTTGGTAGTTGTAGTTGGTAGTTGTAGTTGGTTTGTTGTAGTTGGTAGTTGTAGTTGGTAGTTGTAGTTTGTAGTTGTAGTTGGTAGTTGCAGTTGCTAGCTGTAGTTGGTAGTTGTAGTTGGTAGTTGTAGTTGGTAGTTGTAGTTGTAGTTGTTGTTGTAGTTGTAGTTGTAGTTGTAGTTGTAGTTGTAGTTGTAGTTGTAGTTGTAGTTGTAGTTGTAGTTTGTAGTTGTAGTTGGTAGTTGTAGTTGGTTTGTTGTAGTTGGTAGTTGTAGTTGGTAGTTGTAGTTGGTAGTTGTAGTTGGTAGTTGTAGTTGGTAGTTGTAGTTGGTAGTTGCAGTTGGTAGTTGCAGTTGGTAGTTGCAGTTGGTAGTTGTAATTGTAGTTGTTGTTGTAGTTGTAGTTGTAGTTGTAGTTGTAGTTGTAGTTGTAGTTGGTAGTTGTAGTTGGTAGTTGTAGTTGGTAGTTGTAGTTGGTAGTTGTAGTTGGTAGCTGTAGTTGGTAGTTGTAGTTGGTAGTTGTACTTGGTAGGTGTAGTTGGTAGTTGTAGTTGGTAGTTGTAGTTGGTAGTTGTAGTTGGTAGTTGCAGTTGGTAGTTGCAGTTGGTAGTTGCAGTTGGTAGTTGTAGTTGGTAGTTGCAGTTGGTAGTTGCAGTTGGTAGCTGTAGTTTGTAGTTGTAGTTGGTAGTTGTAGTTGGTAGTTGTAGTTGGTAGTTGTAGTTGGTAGTTGTAGTTGGTAGTTGTAGTTGGTAGTTGTAGTTGGTAGTTGTAGCTGGTAGTTGTAGTTGGTAGTTGTAGTTGGTAGTTGCAGTTGGTAGTTGTAGTTGGTAGTTGTAGTTGGTAGTTGTAGTTGGTAGTTGCAGTTGGTAGTTGCAGTTGGTAGTTGCAGTTGGTAGTTGCAGTTGGTAGTTGCAGTTGGTAGCTGAAATTGGTAGTTGCAGTTGGTAGTTGCAGTTGGTAGCTGAAATTGGTAGTTACAGTTGGTAGTTGCAGTCGGTAGTTGCAGTGGGTAGTTGCAGTTGGTAGTTGCAGTTGGTAGTTGCAGTTGGTAGCTGTAGTTGGTAGTTGTAGTTGGTAGTTGTAGTTGGTAGTTGTAGTTGGTAGTTGTAGTTGTAGTTGTTGTTGTAGTTGTAGTTGTAGTTGTAGTTGTAGTTGTAGTTGTAGTTGTAGTTGTAGTTGTATTTGTAGTTTGTAGTTGTAGTTGGTAGTTGTAGTTGGTTTGTTGTAGTTGGTAGTTGTAGTTGGTAGTTGTAGTTGGTAGTTGTAGTTGGTAGTTGTAGTTGGTAGTTGTAGTTGGTTTGTTGTAGTTGGTAGTTGCAGTTGGTAGTTGCAGTTGGTAGTTGCAGTTGGTAGTTGTAGTTGGTAGTTGTAGTTGGTAGTTGTAGATGGTAGTTGTAGTTGGTAGTTGCAGTTGGTAGTTGTAGTTGGTAGTTGTAGTTGGTAGTTGTAGTTGGTAGTTGTAGTTTGTAGTTGTAGTTGGTAGTTGTAGTTGGTAGATGTATTTGGTAGTTGTAGTTGGTCGTTGGAGTTGGTAGTTGCAGTTGGTAGTTGCAGTTGGTAGTTGTAGTTGTTGTTGTAGGTGGTAGTTGTAGTTGTAGTTGTAGTTGTAGTTGTAGTTGTAGTTGTAGTTGTAGTTGGTAGTTGTAGTTGGTAGTTGCAGTTGGTAGCTGCAGTTGGTAGTTGCAGTTGGTAGTTGTAGTTGGTAGTTGTAGTTGGTAGTTGGTAGTTGTAGTTGGTAGTTGTAGTTTGTAGTTGTAGTTGGTAGTTGCAGTTGCTAGCTGTAGTTGGTAGTTGTAGTTGGTAGTTGTAGTTGGTAGTTGTAGTTGTAGTTGTTGTTGTAGTTGTAGTTGTAGTTGTAGTTGTAGTTGTAGTTGTAGTTGTAGTTGTAGTTTGTAGTTGTAGTTGGTAGTTGTAGTTGGTTTGTTGTAGTTGGTAGTTGTAGTTGGTAGTTGTAGTTGGTAGTTGTAGTTGGTAGTTGTAGTTGGTAGTTGTAGTTGGTAGTTGCAGTTGGTAGTTGCAGTTGGTAGTTGCAGTTGGTAGTTGTAATTGTATTTGTAGTTGTATTTGTAGTTGTAGTTGTAGTTGTAGTTGTAGTTGTAGTTGTAGTTGGTAGTTGTAGTTGGTAGTTGTAGTTGGTAGTTGTAGTTGGTAGCTGTAGTTGGTAGTTGTAGTTGGTAGTTGTACTTGGTAGGTGTAGTTGGTAGTTGTAGTTGGTAGTTGCAGTTGGTAGTTGTAGTTGGTAGTTGTAGTTGGTAGTTGTAGTTGGTAGTTGTAGTTGGTAGTTGTAGCTGGTAGTTGTAGTTGGTAGTTGTAGTTGTAGTTGTAGTTGGTAGTTGTAGTTGGTAGTTGTATTTGGTAGTTGTAGTTGGTAGTTGTAGTTGGTAGTTGTAGTTGGTAGTTGTACTTGGTAGTTGTAGTTGGTAGTTGTAGTTGGTAGTTCCATTTGTAGTTGTAGTTGTAGTTGTAGTTGAAGTTGTAGTTGTTGTTGTAGTTGTAGTTGTAGTTGTAGTTGTAGTTGTAGTTGTAGTTGTAGTTGTAGTTGTAGTTGTAGTTGTAGTTGTAGTTGTAGTTGTAGTTGTAGTTGTAGTTGGTAGTTGCAGTTGGTAGTTGTAGGTGGTAGTTGTAGTTGGTAGTTGTAGTTGGTAGTTGTAGTTGGTGGTTGTAGTTGGTAGTTGTAGTTGGTAGTTGTAGTTGGTAGTTGTAGTTGGTAGTTGTAGTTGGTAGTTGTAGTTGGTAGTTGTAGTTGGTAGTTGTAGTTGGTAGTTGTAGTTGGTAGTTGTAGTTGGTAGTTGTAGTTGGTAGTTGTAGTTGGTAGTTGTAGTTGTAGTTGTAGTTGGTAGTTGTAGTTGGTAGTTGTAGTTGGTAGTTGGAGTTGGTAGTTGCAGTTGGTAGTTGCAGTTGGTAGTTGCAGTTGGTAGTTGCAGTTGGTAGTTGCTGTTGGTGGTTGCAGTTGGTAGTTGCAGTTGGTAGTTGCAGTTGGTAGTTGCAGTTGGTAGTTGCAGTTGGTAGTTGCAGTTGGTAGTTGTAGTTGGTAGTTGTACTTGGTAGTTGTAGTTGGTAGTTGTAGTTGGTAGTTGTAGTTGGTAGTTGTAGTTGGTAGTTGTAGTTGGTAGTTGTAGTTGGTAGTTGTAGTTGGTAGTTGTAGTTGGTAGTTGTAGTTCGTAGTTGTAGCTGGTAGTTGTAGTTGGTAGTTGTAGTTGGTAGTTGCAGTTGGTAGTTGTAGTTGGTAGTTGTAGTTGGTAGTTGTAGTTGGTAGTTGTAGTTGGTAGTTGTAGTTGGTAGTTGTAGTTGGTAGTTGTAGTTGGTAGTTGCAGTTGGTAGCTGTAGTTGGTAGTTGTAGTTGGTAGTTGTAGTTGGTAGTTGTAGTTGGTAGTTGTAGTTGTAGTTGTTGTTGTAGTTGTAGTTGTAGTTGTAGTTGTAGTTGTAGTTGTAGTTGTAGTTGTATTTGTAGTTTGTAGTTGTAGTTGGCAGTTGTAGTTGGTTTGTTGTAGTTGGTAGTTGTAGTTGGTAGTTGTAGTTGGTAGTTGTAGTTGGTAGTTGTAGTTGGTAGTTGTAGTTGGTTTGTTGTAGTTGGTAGTTGCAGTTGGTAGTTGCAGTTGGTAGTTGCAGTTGGTAGTTGTAGTTGGTAGTTGTAGTTGGTAGTTGTAGATGGTAGTTGTAGTTGGTAGTTGCACTTGGTAGTTGTAGTTGGTAGTTGTAGTTGGTAGTTGTAGTTGGTAGTTGTAGTTTGTAGTTGTAGTTGGTAGTTGTAGTTGGTAGATGTATTTGGTAGTTGTAGTTGGTCGTTCGAGTTGGTAGTTGCAGTTGGTAGTTGCAGTTGGTAGTTGTAGTTGTTGTTGTAGGTGGTAGTTGTAGTTGTAGTTGTAGTTGTAGTTGTAGTTGTAGTTGTAGTTGTAGTTGGTAGTTGTAGTTGGTAGTTGCAGTTGGTAGCTGCAGTTGGTAGTTGCAGTTGGTAGTTGTAGGTGGTAGTTGTAGTTGTAGTTGTAGTTGTAGTTGGTAGTTGTAGTTGGTAGTTGTAGTTGGTAGTTGTAGTTGGTAGTTGTAGTTGGTAGTTGTAGTTGGTTTGTTGTAGTTGGTAGTTGTAGTTGGTAGTTGTAGTTTGTAGTTGTAGTTGGTAGTTGCAGTTGCTAGCTGTAGTTGGTAGTTGTAGTTGGTAGTTGTAGTTGGTAGTTGTAGTTGTAGTTGTTGTTGTAGTTGTAGTTGTAGTTGTAGTTGTAGTTGTAGTTGTAGTTGTAGTTGTAGTTGTAGTTTGTAGTTGTAGTTGGTAGTTGTAGTTGGTTTGTTGTAGTTGGTAGTTGTAGTTGGTAGTTGTAGTTGGTAGTTGTAGTTGGTAGTTGTAGTTGGTAGTTGTAGTTGGTAGTTGCAGTTGGTAGTTGCAGTTGGTAGTTGCAGTTGGTAGTTGTAATTGTAGTTGTTGTTGTAGTTGTAGTTGTAGTTGTAGTTGTAGTTGTAGTTGTAGTTGGTAGTTGTAGTTGGTAGTTGTAGTTGGTAGTTGTAGTTGGTAGCTGTAGTTGGTAGTTGTAGTTGGTAGTTGTACTTGGTAGGTGTAGTTGGTAGTTGTAGTTGGTAGTTGTAGTTGGTAGTTGTAGTTGGTAGTTGCAGTTGGTAGTTGCAGTTGGTAGTTGCAGTTGGTAGTTGTAGTTGGTAGTTGCAGTTGGTAGTTGCAGTTGGTAGCTGTAGTTTGTAGTTGTAGTTGGTAGTTGTAGTTGGTAGTTGTAGTTGGTAGTTGTAGTTGGTAGTTGTAGTTGGTAGTTGTAGTTGGTAGTTGTAGTTGGTAGTTGTAGTTGGTAGTTGTAGCTGGTAGTTGTAGTTGGTAGTTGTAGTTGGTAGTTGCAGTTGGTAGTTGTAGTTGGTAGTTGTAGTTGGTAGTTGTAGTTGGTAGTTGTAGTTGGTAGTTGTAGCTGGTAGTTGTAGTTGGTAGTTGTAGTTGTAGTTGTAGTTGGTAGTTGTAGTTGGTAGTTGTAGTTGGTAGTTGTAGTTGGTAGTTGTAGTTGGTAGTTGTAGTTGGTAGTTGTAGTTGGTAGTTGTACTTGGTAGTTGTAGTTGGTAGTTGTAGTTGGTAGTTCCATTTGTAGTTGTAGTTGTAGTTGTAGTTGAAGTTGTAGTTGTTGTTGTAGTTGTAGTTGTAGTTGTAGTTGTAGTTGTAGTCGTAGTTGTAGTTGTAGTTGTAGTTGTAGTTGTAGTTGTAGTTGTAGTTGTAGTTGTAGTTGTAGTTGTTTTTGTTGTTGTTGTTGTTGTAGTTGTTGTTGTTGTAGTTGTTGTTGTTGTAGTTGTTGTTGTTATTGTACTTGCTGTTTTGTCGTTGTCGTTGTTGTCGTTGTTGTCGTTGCAGTCGTTGTTGTCGTTGTTGTCGTTGTTGCCGTTGTTGTCGTTGCTGTCGTTGCTATCGTTGCTGTCGTTGCTGTCGTTGCTGTCGTTGCTGCCGTTGTTGCCGTTGTTGCCGTTGTTGCCGTTTTTGTCGTTGTTGTCGTTGTTGTCGTTGTTGTGGTTGTTGTCGTTGTTGTCGTTGTTTTCGTTGTTTTCGTTGTTGTCGTTGTTGTCGTTGTTGTCGTTGTTGTCGTTGTTGTCGTTGTTGTCGTTGTTGTCGTTGTTATCGTTGTTGTCGTTGTTATCGTTGTTGTCGTTGTTGTCGTTGTTGTCGTTGTTGTCGTTGTTGTCGTTGTCGTTATTGTAGTTGTTGTCGTTGTTGTCGTAGTTGTCGTCGTTGTCGTCGTTGTCGTCGTTGTCGTCGTTGTCGTCGTTGACGTCGTTGTCGTCGTTGTCGTCGTTATTGTTGTTGTTGTTGTTGTTGTTGTTGTAGTTGTAGTTGTTGTTGTAGTTGTTGTTGTTGTAGTTGTAGTTGTAGTTGTAGTTGTAGTTGTTGTAGTTGTTGTTGTAGTTGTAGTTGTTGTTGTAGTTGTAGTTGTAGTGGTAGTTGTAGTTGTAGTTGTAGTTGTAGTTGTAGTTGTAGTTGTTGTTGTAGTTGTTGTTGTAGTTGTTGTTGTAGTTGTAGTTGTAGTTGTAGTTGTAGTTGCAGTTGTAGTTGTAGTTGTATTTGTAGTTGTATTTGTAGTTGTAGTTGTAATTGTAGTTGTAGTTGTAGTTGTAGTTGTAGTTGTAGTTGTATTTGTTGTTGTAGTTGTAGTTGTAGTAGTAGTTGTAGTTGTAGTTGTAGTTGGTAGTTGTAGTTGGTAGTTGTAGTTGGTAGTTGTAGTTGGTAGTTGTAGTTGGTAGTTGTAGTTGGTAGTTGTAGTTGTAGTTGTTGTTGTAGTTGTAGTTGTAGTTGTAGTTGTAGTTGTAGTTGTAGTTGTAGTTGTAGTTGTATTTGTAGTTTGTAGTTGTAGTTGGTAGTTGTAGTTGGTTTGTTGTAGTTGGTAGTTGTAGTTGGTAGTTGTAGTTGGTAGTTGTAGTTGGTAGTTGTAGTTGGTAGTTGTAGTTGGTTTGTTGTAGTTGGTAGTTGCAGTTGGTAGTTGCAGTTGGTAGTTGCAGTTGGTAGTTGTAGTTGGTAGTTGTAGTTGGTAGTTGTAGATGATAGTTGTAGTTGGTAGTTGCAGTTGGTAGTTGTAGTTGGTAGTTGTAGTTGGTAGTTGTAGTTGGTAGTTGTAGTTTGTAGTTGTAGTTGGTAGTTGTAGTTGGTAGATGTATTTGGTAGTTGTAGTTGGTCGTTGGAGTTGGTAGTTGCAGTTGGTAGTTGCAGTTGGTAGTTGTAGTTGTTGTTGTAGGTGGTAGTTGTAGTTGTAGTTGTAGTTGTAGTTGTAGTTGTAGTTGTAGTTGTAGTTGGTAGTTGTAGTTGGTAGTTGCAGTTGGTAGCTGCAGTTGGTAGTTGCAGTTGGTAGTTGTAGTTGGTAGTTGTAGTTGGTAGTTGGTAGTTGTAGTTGGTAGTTGTAGTTTGTAGTTGTAGTTGGTAGTTGCAGTTGCTAGCTGTAGTTGGTAGTTGTAGTTGGTAGTTGTAGTTGGTAGTTGTAGTTGTAGTTGTTGTTGTAGTTGTAGTTGTAGTTGTAGTTGTAGTTGTAGTTGTAGTTGTAGTTGTAGTTTGTAGTTGTAGTTGGTAGTTGTAGTTGGTTTGTTGTAGTTGGTAGTTGTAGTTGGTAGTTGTAGTTGGTAGTTGTAGTTGGTAGTTGTAGTTGGTAGTTGTAGTTGGTAGTTGCAGTTGGTAGTTGCAGTTGGTAGTTGCAGTTGGTAGTTGTAATTGTATTTGTAGTTGTATTTGTAGTTGTAGTTGTAGTTGTAGTTGTAGTTGTAGTTGTAGTTGGTAGTTGTAGTTGGTAGTTGTAGTTGGTAGTTGTAGTTGGTAGCTGTAGTTGGTAGTTGTAGTTGGTAGTTGTACTTGGTAGGTGTAGTTGGTAGTTGTAGTTGGTAGTTGCAGTTGGTAGTTGTAGTTGGTAGTTGTAGTTGGTAGTTGTAGTTGGTAGTTGTAGTTGGTAGTTGTAGCTGGTAGTTGTAGTTGGTAGTTGTAGTTGTAGTTGTAGTTGGTAGTTGTAGTTGGTAGTTGTATTTGGTAGTTGTAGTTGGTAGTTGTAGTTGGTAGTTGTAGTTGGTAGTTGTACTTGGTAGTTGTAGTTGGTAGTTGTAGTTGGTAGTTCCATTTGTAGTTGTAGTTGTAGTTGTAGTTGAAGTTGTAGTTGTTGTTGTAGTTGTAGTTGTAGTTGTAGTTGTAGTTGTAGTTGTAGTTGTAGTTGTAGTTGTAGTTGTAGTTGTAGTTGTAGTTGTAGTTGTAGTTGTAGTTGTAGTTGGTAGTTGCAGTTGGTAGTTGTAGGTGGTAGTTGTAGTTGGTAGTTGTAGTTGGTAGTTGTAGTTGGTGGTTGTAGTTGGTAGTTGTAGTTGGTAGTTGTAGTTGGTAGTTGTAGTTGGTAGTTGTAGTTGGTAGTTGTAGTTGGTAGTTGTAGTTGGTAGTTGTAGTTGGTAGTTGTAGTTGGTAGTTGTAGTTGGTAGTTGTAGTTGGTAGTTGTAGTTGGTAGTTGTAGTTGTAGTTGTAGTTGGTAGTTGTAGTTGGTAGTTGTAGTTGGTAGTTGGAGTTGGTAGTTGCAGTTGGTAGTTGCAGTTGGTAGTTGCAGTTGGTAGTTGCAGTTGGTAGTTGCAGTTGGTAGTTGCTGTTGGTGGTTGCAGTTGGTAGTTGCAGTTGGTAGTTGCAGTTGGTAGTTGCAGTTGGTAGTTGCAGTTGGTAGTTGCAGTTGGTAGTTGTAGTTGGTAGTTGTACTTGGTAGTTGTAGTTGGTAGTTGTAGTTGGTAGTTGTAGTTGGTAGTTGTAGTTGGTAGTTGTAGTTGGTAGTTGTAGTTGGTAGTTGTAGTTGGTAGTTGTAGTTCGTAGTTGTAGCTGGTAGTTGTAGTTGGTAGTTGTAGTTGGTAGTTGCAGTTGGTAGTTGTAGTTGGTAGTTGTAGTTGGTAGTTGTAGTTGGTAGTTGTAGTTGGTAGTTGTAGTTGGTAGTTGTAGTTGGTAGTTGTAGTTGGTAGTTGCAGTTGGTAGCTGTAGTTGGTAGTTGTAGTTGGTAGTTGTAGTTGGTAGTTGTAGTTGGTAGTTGTAGTTGTAATTGTTGTTGTAGTTGTAGTTGTAGTTGTAGTTGTAGTTGTAGTTGTAGTTGTAGTTGTATTTGTAGTTTGTAGTTGTAGTTGGCAGTTGTAGTTGGTTTGTTGTAGTTGGTAGTTGTAGTTGGTAGTTGTAGTTGGTAGTTGTAGTTGGTAGTTGTAGTTGGTAGTTGTAGTTGGTTTGTTGTAGTTGGTAGTTGCAGTTGGTAGTTGCAGTTGGTAGTTGCAGTTGGTAGTTGTAGTTGGTAGTTGTAGTTGGTAGTTGTAGATGGTAGTTGTAGTTGGTAGTTGCACTTGGTAGTTGTAGTTGGTAGTTGTAGTTGGTAGTTGTAGTTGGTAGTTGTAGTTTGTAGTTGTAGTTGGTAGTTGTAGTTGGTAGATGTATTTGGTAGTTGTAGTTGGTCGTTCGAGTTGGTAGTTGCAGTTGGTAGTTGCAGTTGGTAGTTGTAGTTGTTGTTGTAGGTGGTAGTTGTAGTTGTAGTTGTAGTTGTAGTTGTAGTTGTAGTTGTAGTTGTAGTTGGTAGTTGTAGTTGGTAGTTGCAGTTGGTAGCTGCAGTTGGTAGTTGCAGTTGGTAGTTGTAGGTGGTAGTTGTAGTTGTAGTTGTAGTTGTAGTTGGTAGTTGTAGTTGGTAGTTGTAGTTGGTAGTTGTAGTTGGTAGTTGTAGTTGGTAGTTGTAGTTGGTTTGTTGTAGTTGGTAGTTGTAGTTGGTAGTTGTAGTTTGTAGTTGTAGTTGGTAGTTGCAGTTGCTAGCTGTAGTTGGTAGTTGTAGTTGGTAGTTGTAGTTGGTAGTTGTAGTTGTAGTTGTTGTTGTAGTTGTAGTTGTAGTTGTAGTTGTAGTTGTAGTTGTAGTTGTAGTTGTAGTTGTAGTTTGTAGTTGTAGTTGGTAGTTGTAGTTGGTTTGTTGTAGTTGGTAGTTGTAGTTGGTAGTTGTAGTTGGTAGTTGTAGTTGGTAGTTGTAGTTGGTAGTTGTAGTTGGTAGTTGCAGTTGGTAGTTGCAGTTGGTAGTTGCAGTTGGTAGTTGTAATTGTAGTTGTTGTTGTAGTTGTAGTTGTAGTTGTAGTTGTAGTTGTAGTTGTAGTTGGTAGTTGTAGTTGGTAGTTGTAGTTGGTAGTTGTAGTTGGTAGCTGTAGTTGGTAGTTGTAGCTGGTAGTTGTACTTGGTAGGTGTAGTTGGTAGTTGTAGTTGGTAGTTGTAGTTGGTAGTTGTAGTTGGTAGTTGCAGTTGGTAGTTGCAGTTGGTAGTTGCAGTTGGTAGTTGTAGTTGGTAGTTGCAGTTGGTAGTTGCAGTTGGTAGCTGTAGTTTGTAGTTGTAGTTGGTAGTTGTAGTTGGTAGTTGTAGTTGGTAGTTGTAGTTGGTAGTTGTAGTTGGTAGTTGTAGTTGGTAGTTGTAGTTGGTAGTTGTAGTTGGTAGTTGTAGCTGGTAGTTGTAGTTGGTAGTTGTAGTTGGTAGTTGCAGTTGGTAGTTGTAGTTGGTAGTTGTAGTTGGTAGTTGTAGTTGGTAGTTGTAGTTGGTAGTTGTAGCTGGTAGTTGTAGTTGGTAGTTGTAGTTGTAGTTGTAGTTGGTAGTTGTAGTTGGTAGTTGTAGTTGGTAGTTGTAGTTGGTAGTTGTAGTTGGTAGTTGTAGTTGGTAGTTGTAGTTGGTAGTTGTACTTGGTAGTTGTAGTTGGTAGTTGTAGTTGGTAGTTCCATTTGTAGTTGTAGTTGTAGTTGTAGTTGAAGTTGTAGTTGTTGTTGTAGTTGTAGTTGTAGTTGTAGTTGTAGTTGTAGTCGTAGTTGTAGTTGTAGTTGTAGTTGTAGTTGTAGTTGTAGTTGTAGTTGTAGTTGTAGTTGTAGTTGTTTTTGTTGTTGTTGTTGTTGTAGTTGTTGTTGTTGTAGTTGTTGTTGTTGTAGTTGTTGTTGTTATTGTACTTGCTGTTTTGTCGTTGTCGTTGTTGTCGTTGTTGTCGTTGCAGTCGTTGTTGTCGTTGTTGTCGTTGTTGCCGTTGTTGTCGTTGCTGTCGTTGCTATCGTTGCTGTCGTTGCTGTCGTTGCTGTCGTTGCTGCCGTTGTTGCCGTTGTTGCCGTTGTTGCCGTTTTTGTCGTTGTTGTCGTTGTTGTCGTTGTTGTGGTTGTTGTCGTTGTTGTCGTTGTTTTCGTTGTTTTCGTTGTTGTCGTTGTTGTCGTTGTTGTCGTTGTTGTCGTTGTTGTCGTTGTTGTCGTTGTTGTCGTTGTTATCGTTGTTGTCGTTGTTATCGTTGTTGTCGTTGTTGTCGTTGTTGTCGTTGTTGTCGTTGTTGTCGTTGTCGTTATTGTAGTTGTTGTCGTTGTTGTCGTAGTTGTCGTCGTTGTCGTCGTTGTCGTCGTTGTCGTCGTTGTCGTCGTTGACGTCGTTGTCGTCGTTGTCGTCGTTATTGTTGTTGTTGTTGTTGTTGTTGTTGTAGTTGTAGTTGTTGTTGTAGTTGTTGTTGTTGTAGTTGTAGTTGTAGTTGTAGTTGTAGTTGTTGTAGTTGTTGTTGTAGTTGTAGTTGTTGTTGTAGTTGTAGTTGTAGTGGTAGTTGTAGTTGTAGTTGTAGTTGTAGTTGTAGTTGTAGTTGTTGTTGTAGTTGTTGTTGTAGTTGTTGTTGTAGTTGTAGTTGTAGTTGTAGTTGTAGTTGCAGTTGTAGTTGTAGTTGTATTTGTAGTTGTATTTGTAGTTGTAGTTGTAATTGTAGTTGTAGTTGTAGTTGTAGTTGTAGTTGTAGTTGTATTTGTTGTTGTAGTTGTAGTTGTAGTAGTAGTTGTAGTTGTAGTTGTAGTTGGTAGTTGTAGTTGGTAGTTGTAGTTGGTAGTTGTAGTTGGTAGTTGTAGTTGGTAGGTGCAGTTGGTAGTTGCAGTTGGTAGTTGCAGTTGGTAGTTGCAGTTGGTAGTTGCAGTTGGTAGTTGCAGTTGGTAGCTGAAATTGGTAGTTGCAGTTGGTAGTTGCAGTTGGTAGCTGAAATTGGTAGTTACAGTTGGTAGTTGCAGTCGGTAGTTGCAGTGGGTAGTTGCAGTTGGTAGTTGCAGTTGGTAGTTGCAGTTGGTAGTTGTAGTTGGTAGTTGTAGTTGGTAGTTGTAGATGGTAGTTGTAGTTGGTAGTTGCAGTTGGTAGTTGTAGTTGGTAGGTGTAGTTGGTAGTTGTAGTTGGTAGTTGCAGTTGGTAGTTGTAGTTGGTAGTTGTAGTTGGTAGTTGTAGTTGGTAGTTGTAGTTGGTAGTTGTAGCTGGTAGTTGTAGTTGGTAGTTGTAGTTGTAGTTGTAGTTGGTAGTTGTAGTTGGTAGTTGTAGTTGGTAGTTGCAGTTGGTAGCTGTAGTTGGTAGTTGTAGTTGGTAGTTGTAGTTGGTAGTTGTAGTTGGTAGTTGTAGTTGTAGTTGTTGTTGTAGTTGTAGTTGTAGTTGTAGTTGTAGTTGTAGTTGTAGTTGTAGTTGTAGTTGTATTTGTAGTTTGTAGTTGTAGTTGGTAGTTGTAGTTGGTTTGTTGTAGTTGGTAGTTGTAGTTGGTAGTTGTAGTTGGTAGTTGTAGTTGGTAGTTGTAGTTGGTAGTTGTAGTTGGTAGTTGTAGTTGGTAGTTGTACTTGGTAGTTGTAGTTGGTAGTTGTAGTTGGTAGTTCCATTTGTAGTTGTAGTTGTAGTTGTAGTTGAAGTTGTAGTTGTTGTTGTAGTTGTAGTTGTAGTTGTAGTTGTAGTTGTAGTTGTAGTTGTAGTTGTAGTTGTAGTTGTAGTTGTAGTTGTAGTTGTAGTTGTAGTTGTAGTTGTAGTTGTTTTTGTTGTTGTTGTTGTTGTAGTTGTTGTTGTTGTAGTTGTTGTTGTTGTAGTTGTTGTTGTTATTGTACTTGCTGTTTTGTCGTTGTCGTTGTTGTCGTTGTTGTCGTTGCAGTCGTTGTTGTCGTTGTTGTCGTTGTTGCCGTTGTTGTCGTTGCTGTCGTTGCTATCGTTGCTGTCGTTGCTGTCGTTGCTGTCGTTGCTGCCGTTGTTGCCGTTGTTGCCGTTGTTGCCGTTTTTGTCGTTGTTGTCGTTGTTGTCGTTGTTGTGGTTGTTGTCGTTGTTGTCGTTGTTTTCGTTGTTTTCGTTGTTGTCGTTGTTGTCGTTGTTGTCGTTGTTGTCGTTGTTGTCGTTGTTGTCGTTGTTGTCGTTGTTATCGTTGTTGTCGTTGTTATCGTTGTTGTCGTTGTTGTCGTTGTTGTCGTTGTTGTCGTTGTTGTCGTTGTCGTTATTGTAGTTGTTGTCGTTGTTGTCGTCGTTGTCGTCGTTGTCGTCGTTGTCGTCGTTGTCGTCGTTGTCGTCGTTGACGTCGTTGTCGTCGTTGTCGTCGTTGTTGTTGTTGTTGTTGTTGTTGTTGTTGTAGTTGTAGTTGTTGTTGTAGTTGTTGTTGTTGTAGTTGTAGTTGTAGTTGTAGTTGTAGTTGTTGTAGTTGTTGTTGTAGTTGTAGTTGTTGTTGTAGTTGTAGTTGTAGTGGTAGTTGCAGTTGTAGTTGTAGTTGTAGTTGTAGTTGTAGTTGTTGTTGTAGTTGTTGTTGTAGTTGTTGTTGTAGTTGTAGTTGTAGTTGCAGTTGTAGTTGTAGTTGTATTTGTAGTTGTATTTGTAGTTGCAGTTGTAATTGTAGTTGTAGTTGTAGTTGTAGTTGTAGTTGTAGTTGTATTTGTTGTTGTAGTTGTAGTTGTAGTAGTAGTTGTAGTTGTAGTTGTAGTTGGTAGTTGTAGTTGGTAGTTGTAGTTGGTAGTTGTAGTTGGTAGTTGTAGTTGGTAGGTGCAGTTGGTAGTTGCAGTTGGTAGTTGCAGTTGGTAGTTGCAGTTGGTAGTTGCAGTTGGTAGTTGCAGTTGGTAGCTGAAATTGGTAGTTGCAGTTGGTAGTTGCAGTTGGTAGTTGCAGTTGGTAGTTGCAGTTGGTAGCTGAAATTGGTAGTTACAGTTGGTAGTTGCAGTCGGTAGTTGCAGTGGGTAGTTGCAGTTGGTAGTTGCAGTTGGTAGTTGCAGTTGGTAGTTGCAGTTGGTAGTTGCAGTTGGTAGTTGCAGTTGGTAGTTGCAGTTGGTAGCTGTAGTTGGTAGTTGTAGTTGGTAGTTGTAGTTGGTAGTTGTAGTTGGTAGTTGTAGTTGTAGTTGTTGTTGTAGTTGTAGTTGTAGTTGTAGTTGTAGTTGTAGTTGTAGTTGTAGTTGTAGTTGTACTTGTAGTTTGTAGTTGTAGTTGGTAGTTGTAGTTGGTTTGTTGTAGTTGGTAGTTGTAGTTGGTAGTTGTAGTTGGTAGTTGTAGTTGGTAGTTGTAGTTGGTAGTTGTAGTTGGTTTGTTGTAGTTGGTAGTTGCAGTTGGTAGTTGCAGTTGGTAGTTGCAGTTGGTAGTTGTAGTTGGTAGTTGTAGTTGGTAGTTGTAGATGGTAGTTGTAGTTGGTAGTTGCAGTTGGTAGTTGTAGTTGGTAGTTGTAGTTGGTAGTTGTAGTTGGTAGTTGTAGTTTGTAGTTGTAGTTGGTAGTTGTAGTTGGTAGATGTATTTGGTAGTTGTAGTTGGTCGTTGGAGTTGGTAGTTGCAGTTGGTAGTTGTAGTTGTAGTTGTTGTTGTAGTTGTAGTTGTAGTTGTAGTTGTAGTTGTAGTTGTAGTTGTAGTTGTAGTTTGTAGTTGTAGTTGGTAGTTGTAGTTGGTTTGTTGTAGTTGGTAGTTGTAGTTGGTAGTTGTAGTTGGTAGTTGTAGTTGGTAGTTGTAGTTGGTAGTTGTAGTTGGTAGTTGCAGTTGGTAGTTGCAGTTGGTAGTTGCAGTTGGTAGTTGTAATTGTATTTGTAGTTGTATTTGTAGTTGTAGTTGTAGTTGTAGTTGTAGTTGTAGTTGTAGTTGTAGTTGGTAGTTGTAGTTGGTAGTTGTAGTTGGTAGTTGTAGTTGGTAGCTGTAGTTGGTAGTTGTAGTTGGTAGTTGTACTTGGTAGGTGTAGTTGGTAGTTGTAGTTGGTAGTTGCAGTTGGTAGTTGTAGTTGGTAGTTGTAGTTGGTAGTTGTAGTTGGTAGTTGTAGTTGGTAGTTGTAGCTGGTAGTTGTAGTTGGTAGTTGTAGTTGTAGTTGTAGTTGGTAGTTGTAGTTGGTAGTTGTAGTTGGTAGTTGTAGTTGGTAGTTGTAGTTGGTAGTTGTAGTTGGTAGTTCTAGTTGGTAGTTGTACTTGGTAGTTGTAGTTGGTAGTTGTAGTTGGTAGTTCCATTTGTAGTTGTAGTTGTAGTTGTAGTTGAAGTTGTAGTTGTTGTTGTAGTTGTAGTTGTAGTTGTAGTTGTAGTTGTAGTTGTAGTTGTAGTTGTAGTTGTAGTTGTAGTTGTAGTTGTAGTTGTAGTTGTAGTTGTAGTTGTAGTTGTAGTTGTAGTTGTTTTTGTTGTTGTTGTTGTTGTAGTTGTTGTTGTTGTAGTTGTTGTTGTTATTGTACTTGCTGTTGTGTCGTTGTCGTTGTTGTTGTCGTTGTTGTCGTTGCAGTCGTTGTTGTCGTTGTTGTCGTTGTTGCCGTTGTTGTCGTTGCTGTCGTTGCTATCGTTGCTGTCGTTGCTGTCGTTGCTGTCGTTGTTGCCGTTGTTGCCGTTGTTGCCGTTGTTGCCGTTTTTGTCGTTGTTGTCGTTGTTGTCGTTGTTGTGGTTGTTGTCGTTGTTGTCGTTGTTTTCGTTGTTTTCGTTGTTGTCGTTGTTGTCGTTGTTGTCGTTGTTGTCGTTGTTGTCGTTGTTGTCGTTGTTGTCGTTGTTATCGTTGTTGTCGTTGTTATCGTTGTTGTCGTTGTTGTCGTTGTTGTCGTTGTTGTCGTTGTTGTCGTTGTCGTTATTGTAGTTGTTGTCGTTGTTGTCGTCGTTGTCGTCGTTGTCTTCGTTGTCGTCGTTGTCGTCGTTGTCGTCGTTGACGTCGTTGTCGTCGTTGTCGTCGTTGTTGTTGTTGTTGTTGTTGTTGTTGTTGTTGTAGTTGTAGTTGTTGTTGTAGTTGTTGTTGTTGTAGTTGTAGTTGTAGTTGTAGTTGTAGTTGTTGTAGTTGTTGTAGTTGTTGTTGTAGTTGTAGTTGTAGTTGTAGTTGTAGTTGTAGTTGTAGTTGTAGTTGTTGTTGTAGTTGTTGTTGTAGTTGTTGTTGTAGTTGCAGTTGGTAGTTGCAGTTGGTAGCTGAAATTGGTAGTTGCTGTTGGTAGTTGCAGTTGGTAGTTGCAGTTGGTAGTTGCAGTTGGTAGCTGAAATTGGTAGTTGCAGTTGGTAGTTGCAGTTGGTAGTTGCAGTTGGTAGTTGCAGTTGGTAGCTGAAATTGGTAGTTACAGTTGGTAGTTGCAGTCGGTAGTTGCAGTGGGTAGTTGCAGTTGGTAGTTGCAGTTGGTAGTTGCAGTTGGTAGTTGCAGTTGGTAGTTGCAGTTGGTAGTTGCAGTTGGTAGTTGCAGTTGGTAGTTGCAGTTGGTAGTTGTAGTTGTTGTTGTAGGTGGTAGTTGTAGTTGTAGTTGTAGTTGTAGTTGTAGTTGTAGTTGTAGTTGTAGTTGGTAGTTGTAGTTGGTAGTTGTAGTTGGTAGTTGGAGTTGGTAGTTGCAGTTGGTAGTTGCAGTTGGTAGTTGCAGTTGGTAGTTGCAGTTGGTAGTTGCAGTTGGTAGTTGCTGTTGGTGGTTGCAGTTGGTAGTTGCAGTTGGTAGTTGCAGTTGGTAGTTGCAGTTGGTAGTTGCAGTTGGTAGTTGCAGTTGGTAGTTGTAGTTGGTAGTTGTAGTTGGTAGTTGTAGTTGGTAGTTGTAGTTGGTAGTTGTAGTTGGTAGTTGTAGTTGGTTTGTTGTAGTTGGTAGTTGCAGTTGGTAGTTGCAGTTGGTAGTTGCAGTTGGTAGTTGTAGTTGGTAGTTGTAGTTGGTAGTTGTAGATGGTAGTTGCAGTTGGTAGTTGCAGTTGGTAGTTGCAGTTGGTAGTTGTAATTGTAGTTGTTGTTGTAGTTGTAGTTGTAGTTGTAGTTGTAGTTGTAGTTGTAGTTGGTAGTTGTAGTTGGTAGTTGTAGTTGGTAGTTGTAGTTGGTAGCTGTAGTTGGTAGTTGTAGTTGGTAGTTGTAGATGGTAGTTGCAGTTGGTAGTTGCAGTTGGTAGTTGCAGTTGGTAGTTGTAATTGTAGTTGTTGTTGTAGTTGTAGTTGTAGTTGTAGTTGTAGTTGTAGTTGTAGTTGGTAGTTGCAGTTGGTAGTTGCAGTTGGTAGTTGCAGTTGGTAGTTGCAGTTGGTAGTTGCAGTTGGTAGTTGTAGTTGGTAGTTGTACTTGGTAGTTGTAGTTGGTAGTTGTAGTTGGTAGTTGTAGTTGGTAGTTGTAGATGGTAGTTGCAGTTGGTAGTTGCAGTTGGTAGTTGCAGTTGGTAGTTGTAATTGTAGTTGTTGTTGTAGTTGTAGTTGTAGTTGTAGTTGTAGTTGTAGTTGTAGTTGGTAGTTGTAGTTGGTAGTTGTAGTTGGTAGTTGTAGTTGGTAGCTGTAGTTGGTAGTTGTAGTTGGTAGTTGTACTTGGTAGGTGTAGTTGGTAGTTGTAGTTGGTAGTTGTAGTTGGTTGTTGTAGTTGGTAGTTGTAGTTTGTAGTTGTAGTTGGTAGTTGTAGTTGGTAGATGTATTTGGTAGTTGTAGTTGGTCGTTGGAGTTGGTAGTTGCAGTTGGTAGTTGCAGTTGGTAGTTGTAGTTGTTGTTGTAGGTGGTAGTTGTAGTTGTAGTTGTAGTTGTAGTTGTAGTTGTAGTTGTAGTTGTAGTTGGTAGTTGTAGTTGGTAGTTGTAGTTGGTAGCTGAAATTGGTAGTTACAGTTGGTAGTTGCAGTCGGTAGTTGCAGTGGGTAGTTGCAGTTGGTAGTTGCAGTTGGTAGTTGCAGTTGGTAGTTGCAGTTGGTAGTTGCAGTTGGTAGTTGCAGTTGGTAGTTGCAGTTGGTAGTTGCAGTTGGTAGTTGTAGTTGTTGTTGTAGGTGGTAGTTGTAGTTGTAGTTGTAGTTGTAGTTGTAGTTGTAGTTGTAGTTGTAGTTGGTAGTTGTAGTTGGTAGTTGTAGTTGGTAGTTGTAGTTGGTAGTTGTAGTTTGTAGTTGTAGTTGGTAGTTGTAGTTGGTAGATGTATTTGGTAGTTGTAGTTGGTCGTTGGAGTTGGTAGTTGCAGTTGGTAGTTGCAGTTGGTAGTTGTAGTTGTTGTTGTAGGTGGTAGTTGTAGTTGTAGTTGTAGTTGTAGTTGTAGTTGTAGTTGTAGTTGGTAGTTGTAGTTGGTAGTTGTAGTTGGTAGTTGGAGTTGGTAGTTGCAGTTGGTAGTTGCAGTTGGTAGTTGCAGTTGGTAGTTGCAGTTGGTAGTTGCAGTTGGTAGTTGCTGTTGGTGGTTGCAGTTGGTAGTTGCAGTTGGTAGTTGCAGTTGGTAGTTGCAGTTGGTAGTTGCAGTTGGTAGTTGCAGTTGGTAGTTGTAGTTGGTAGTTGTACTTGGTAGTTGTAGTTGGTAGTTGTAGTTGGTAGTTGTAGTTGGTAGTTGTAGTTGGTAGTTGTAGTTGGTAGTTGTAGTTGGTAGTTGTAGTTGGTAGTTGTAGTTCGTAGTTGTAGCTGGTAGTTGTAGTTGGTAGTTGTAGTTGGTAGTTGCAGTTGGTAGTTGTAGTTGGTAGTTGTAGTTGGTAGTTGTAGTTGGTAGTTGTAGTTGGTAGTTGTAGTTGGTAGTTGCAGTTGGTAGCTGTAGTTGGTAGTTGTAGTTGGTAGTTGTAGTTGGTAGTTGTAGTTGGTAGTTGTAGTTGTAGTTGTTGTTGTAGTTGTAGTTGTAGTTGTAGTTGTAGTTGTAGTTGTAGTTGTAGTTGTATTTGTAGTTTGTAGTTGTAGTTGGCAGTTGTAGTTGGTTTGTTGTAGTTGGTAGTTGTAGTTGGTAGTTGTAGTTGGTAGTTGTAGTTGGTAGTTGTAGTTGGTAGTTGTAGTTGGTTTGTTGTAGTTGGTAGTTGCAGTTGGTAGTTGCAGTTGGTAGTTGCAGTTGGTAGTTGTAGTTGGTAGTTGTAGTTGGTAGTTGTAGATGGTAGTTGTAGTTGGTAGTTGCAGTTGGTAGTTGTAGTTGGTAGTTGTAGTTGGTAGTTGTAGTTGGTAGTTGTAGTTTGTAGTTGTAGTTGGTAGTTGTAGTTGGTAGATGTATTTGGTAGTTGTAGTTGGTCGTTGGAGTTGGTAGTTGCAGTTGGTAGTTGCAGTTGGTAGTTGTAGTTGTTGTTGTAGGTGGTAGTTGTAGTTGTAGTTGTAGTTGTAGTTGTAGTTGTAGTTGTAGTTGTAGTTGGTAGTTGTAGTTGGTAGTTGCAGTTGGTAGCTGCAGTTGGTAGTTGCAGTTGGTAGTTGTAGGTGGTAGTTGTGGTTGTAGTTGTAGTTGTAGTTGGTAGTTGTAGTTGGTAGTTGTAGTTGGTAGTTGTAGTTGGTAGTTGTAGTTGGTAGTTGTAGTTGGTAGTTGTAGTTGGTTTGTTGTAGTTGGTAGTTGTAGTTGGTAGTTGTAGTTTGTAGTTGTAGTTGGTAGTTGCAGTTGCTAGCTGTAGTTGGTAGTTGTAGTTGGTAGTTGTAGTTGGTAGTTGTAGTTGTAGTTGTTGTTGTAGTTGTAGTTGTAGTTGTAGTTGTAGTTGTAGTTGTAGTTGTAGTTGTAGTTGTAGTTGTAGTTGTAGTTTGTAGTTGTAGTTGGTAGTTGTAGTTGGTTTGTTGTAGTTGGTAGTTGTAGTTGGTAGTTGTAGTTGGTAGTTGTAGTTGGTAGTTGTAGTTGGTAGTTGTAGTTGGTAGTTGCAGTTGGTAGTTGCAGTTGGTAGTTGCAGTTGGTAGTTGTAATTGTAGTTGTTGTTGTAGTTGTAGTTGTAGTTGTAGTTGTAGTTGTAGTTGTAGTTGGTAGTTGTAGTTGGTAGTTGTAGTTGGTAGTTGTAGTTGGTAGCTGTAGTTGGTAGTTGTAGTTGGTAGTTGTAGTTGGTAGTTGTAGTTTGTAGTTGTAGTTGGTAGTTGTAGTTGGTAGATGTATTTGGTAGTTGTAGTTGGTCGTTGGAGTTGGTAGTTGCAGTTGGTAGTTGCAGTTGGTAGTTGTAGTTGTTGTTGTAGGTGGTAGTTGTAGTTGTAGTTGTAGTTGTAGTTGTAGTTGTAGTTGTAGTTGTAGTTGCAGTTGGTAGTTGTAGTTGGTAGTTGCAGTTGGTAGCTGCAGTTGGTAGTTGCAGTTGGTAGTTGTAGTTGGTAGTTGTAGTTGGTAGTTGGTAGTTGTAGTTGGTAGTTGTAGTTTGTAGTTGTAGTTGGTAGTTGCAGTTGCTAGCTGTAGTTGGTAGTTGTAGTTGGTAGTTGTAGTTGGTAGTTGTAGTTGTAGTTGTTGTTGTAGTTGTAGTTGTAGTTGTAGTTGTAGTTGTAGTTGTAGTTGTAGTTGTAGTTGTAGTTTGTAGTTGTAGTTGGTAGTTGTAGTTGGTAGTTGGAGTTGGTAGTTGCAGTTGGTAGTTGCAGTTGGTAGTTGCAGTTGGTAGTTGCAGTTGGTAGTTGCTGTTGGTGGTTGCAGTTGGTAGTTGCAGTTGGTAGTTGCAGTTGGTAGTTGCAGTTGGTAGTTGTAGTTGGTAGTTGTAGTTGGTAGTTGTAGTTGGTAGTTGTAGTTGGTAGTTGTAGTTGGTAGTTGTAGTTGGTAGTTGTAGTTGGTAGTTGTAGTTCGTAGTTGTAGCTGGTAGTTGTAGTTGGTAGTTGTAGTTGGTAGTTGCAGTTGGTAGTTGTAGTTGGTAGTTGTAGTTGGTAGTTGTAGTTGGTAGTTGTAGTTGGTAGTTGTAGTTGGTAGTTGTAGTTGGTAGTTGTAGTTGGTAGTTGTAGTTGGTAGTTGTAGTTGGTAGTTGTAGTTGGTAGTTGTAGTTGGTAGTTGTAGTTGGTAGTTGCAGTTGGTAGTTGCAGTTGGTAGTTGCAGTTGGTAGTTGTAATTGTATTTGTAGTTGTATTTGTAGTTGTAGTTGTAGTTGTAGTTGTAGTTGTAGTTGTAGTTGGTAGTTGTAGTTGGTAGTTGTAGTTGGTAGTTGTAGTTGGTAGCTGTAGTTGGTAGTTGTAGTTGGTAGTTGTACTTGGTAGGTGTAGTTGGTAGTTGTAGTTGGTAGTTGCAGTTGGTAGTTGTAGTTGGTAGTTGTAGTTGGTAGTTGTAGTTGGTAGTTGTAGTTGGTAGTTGTAGCTGGTAGTTGTAGTTGGTAGTTGTAGTTGTAGTTGTAGTTGGTAGTTGTAGTTGGTAGTTGTATTTGGTAGTTGTAGTTGGTAGTTGTAGTTGGTAGTTGTAGTTGGTAGTTGTACTTGGTAGTTGTAGTTGGTAGTTGTAGTTGGTAGTTCCATTTGTAGTTGTAGTTGTAGTTGTAGTTGAAGTTGTAGTTGTTGTTGTAGTTGTAGTTGTAGTTGTAGTTGTAGTTGTAGTTGTAGTTGTAGTTGTAGTTGTAGTTGTAGTTGTAGTTGTAGTTGTAGTTGTAGTTGTAGTTGTAGTTGGTAGTTGCAGTTGGTAGTTGTAGGTGGTAGTTGTAGTTGGTAGTTGTAGTTGGTAGTTGTAGTTGGTGGTTGTAGTTGGTAGTTGTAGTTGGTAGTTGTAGTTGGTAGTTGTAGTTGGTAGTTGTAGTTGGTAGTTGTAGTTGGTAGTTGTAGTTGGTAGTTGTAGTTGGTAGTTGTAGTTGGTAGTTGTAGTTGGTAGTTGTAGTTGGTAGTTGTAGTTGGTAGTTGTAGTTGTAGTTGTAGTTGGTAGTTGTAGTTGGTAGTTGTAGTTGGTAGTTGGAGTTGGTAGTTGCAGTTGGTAGTTGCAGTTGGTAGTTGCAGTTGGTAGTTGCAGTTGGTAGTTGCTGTTGGTGGTTGCAGTTGGTAGTTGCAGTTGGTAGTTGCAGTTGGTAGTTGCAGTTGGTAGTTGCAGTTGGTAGTTGCAGTTGGTAGTTGTAGTTGGTAGTTGTACTTGGTAGTTGTAGTTGGTAGTTGTAGTTGGTAGTTGTAGTTGGTAGTTGTAGTTGGTAGTTGTAGTTGGTAGTTGTAGTTGGTAGTTGTAGTTGGTAGTTGTAGTTGGTAGTTGTAGTTCGTAGTTGTAGCTGGTAGTTGTAGTTGGTAGTTGTAGTTGGTAGTTGCAGTTGGTAGTTGTAGTTGGTAGTTGTAGTTGGTAGCTGTAGTTGGTAGTTGTAGTTGGTAGTTGTAGTTGGTAGTTGTAGTTGGTAGTTGTAGTTGGTAGTTGCAGTTGGTAGCTGTAGTTGGTAGTTGTAGTTGGTAGTTGTAGTTGGTAGTTGTAGTTGGTAGTTGTAGTTGTAGTTGTTGTTGTAGTTGTAGTTGTAGTTGTAGTTGTAGTTGTAGTTGTAGTTGTAGTTGTATTTGTAGTTTGTAGTTGTAGTTGGCAGTTGTAGTTGGTTTGTTGTAGTTGGTAGTTGTAGTTGGTAGTTGTAGTTGGTAGTTGTAGTTGGTAGTTGTAGTTGGTAGTTGTAGTTGGTTTGTTGTAGTTGGTAGTTGCAGTTGGTAGTTGCAGTTGGTAGTTGCAGTTGGTAGTTGTAGTTGGTAGTTGTAGTTGGTAGTTGTAGATGGTAGTTGTAGTTGGTAGTTGCACTTGGTAGTTGTAGTTGGTAGTTGTAGTTGGTAGTTGTAGTTGGTAGTTGTAGTTTGTAGTTGTAGTTGGTAGTTGTAGTTGGTAGATGTATTTGGTAGTTGTAGTTGGTCGTTCGAGTTGGTAGTTGCAGTTGGTAGTTGCAGTTGGTAGTTGTAGTTGTTGTTGTAGGTGGTAGTTGTAGTTGTAGTTGTAGTTGTAGTTGTAGTTGTAGTTGTAGTTGTAGTTGGTAGTTGTAGTTGGTAGTTGCAGTTGGTAGCTGCAGTTGGTAGTTGCAGTTGGTAGTTGTAGGTGGTAGTTGTAGTTGTAGTTGTAGTTGTAGTTGGTAGTTGTAGTT
Organism: Andrena hattorfiana; assembly: GCA_944738655.2. NCBI lineage: Eukaryota > Metazoa > Arthropoda > Insecta > Hymenoptera > Andrenidae > Andrena > Andrena hattorfiana. The sequence continues at coordinate 48,016,876 of OX122890.1, read as the reverse complement.
GGTAGTTGTAGTTGGTAGTTGTAGTTGGTAGTTGTAGTTGGTAGTTGTAGTTGGTTTGTTGTAGTTGGTAGTTGTAGTTGGTAGTTGTAGTTTGTAGTTGTAGTTGGTAGTTGCAGTTGCTAGCTGTAGTTGGTAGTTGTAGTTGGTAGTTGTAGTTGGTAGTTGTAGTTGTAGTTGTTGTTGTAGTTGTAGTTGTAGTTGTAGTTGTAGTTGTAGTTGTAGTTGTAGTTGTAGTTGTAGTTTGTAGTTGTAGTTGGTAGTTGTAGTTGGTTTGTTGTAGTTGGTAGTTGTAGTTGGTAGTTGTAGTTGGTAGTTGTAGTTGGTAGTTGTAGTTGGTAGTTGTAGTTGGTAGTTGCAGTTGGTAGTTGCAGTTGGTAGTTGCAGTTGGTAGTTGTAATTGTAGTTGTTGTTGTAGTTGTAGTTGTAGTTGTAGTTGTAGTTGTAGTTGTAGTTGGTAGTTGTAGTTGGTAGTTGTAGTTGGTAGTTGTAGTTGGTAGCTGTAGTTGGTAGTTGTAGTTGGTAGTTGTACTTGGTAGGTGTAGTTGGTAGTTGTAGTTGGTAGTTGTAGTTGGTAGTTGTAGTTGGTAGTTGCAGTTGGTAGTTGCAGTTGGTAGTTGCAGTTGGTAGTTGTAGTTGGTAGTTGCAGTTGGTAGTTGCAGTTGGTAGCTGTAGTTTGTAGTTGTAGTTGGTAGTTGTAGTTGGTAGTTGTAGTTGGTAGTTGTAGTTGGTAGTTGTAGTTGGTAGTTGTAGTTGGTAGTTGTAGTTGGTAGTTGTAGTTGGTAGTTGTAGCTGGTAGTTGTAGTTGGTAGTTGTAGTTGGTAGTTGCAGTTGGTAGTTGTAGTTGGTAGTTGTAGTTGGTAGTTGTAGTTGGTAGTTGTAGTTGGTAGTTGTAGCTGGTAGTTGTAGTTGGTAGTTGTAGTTGTAGTTGTAGTTGGTAGTTGTAGTTGGTAGTTGTAGTTGGTAGTTGTAGTTGGTAGTTGTAGTTGGTAGTTGTAGTTGGTAGTTGTAGTTGGTAGTTGTACTTGGTAGTTGTAGTTGGTAGTTGTAGTTGGTAGTTCCATTTGTAGTTGTAGTTGTAGTTGTAGTTGAAGTTGTAGTTGTTGTTGTAGTTGTAGTTGTAGTTGTAGTTGTAGTTGTAGTCGTAGTTGTAGTTGTAGTTGTAGTTGTAGTTGTAGTTGTAGTTGTAGTTGTAGTTGTAGTTGTAGTTGTTTTTGTTGTTGTTGTTGTTGTAGTTGTTGTTGTTGTAGTTGTTGTTGTTGTAGTTGTTGTTGTTATTGTACTTGCTGTTTTGTCGTTGTCGTTGTTGTCGTTGTTGTCGTTGCAGTCGTTGTTGTCGTTGTTGTCGTTGTTGCCGTTGTTGTCGTTGCTGTCGTTGCTATCGTTGCTGTCGTTGCTGTCGTTGCTGTCGTTGCTGCCGTTGTTGCCGTTGTTGCCGTTGTTGCCGTTTTTGTCGTTGTTGTCGTTGTTGTCGTTGTTGTGGTTGTTGTCGTTGTTGTCGTTGTTTTCGTTGTTTTCGTTGTTGTCGTTGTTGTCGTTGTTGTCGTTGTTGTCGTTGTTGTCGTTGTTGTCGTTGTTGTCGTTGTTATCGTTGTTGTCGTTGTTATCGTTGTTGTCGTTGTTGTCGTTGTTGTCGTTGTTGTCGTTGTTGTCGTTGTCGTTATTGTAGTTGTTGTCGTTGTTGTCGTAGTTGTCGTCGTTGTCGTCGTTGTCGTCGTTGTCGTCGTTGTCGTCGTTGACGTCGTTGTCGTCGTTGTCGTCGTTATTGTTGTTGTTGTTGTTGTTGTTGTTGTAGTTGTAGTTGTTGTTGTAGTTGTTGTTGTTGTAGTTGTAGTTGTAGTTGTAGTTGTAGTTGTTGTAGTTGTTGTTGTAGTTGTAGTTGTTGTTGTAGTTGTAGTTGTAGTGGTAGTTGTAGTTGTAGTTGTAGTTGTAGTTGTAGTTGTAGTTGTTGTTGTAGTTGTTGTTGTAGTTGTTGTTGTAGTTGTAGTTGTAGTTGTAGTTGTAGTTGCAGTTGTAGTTGTAGTTGTATTTGTAGTTGTATTTGTAGTTGTAGTTGTAATTGTAGTTGTAGTTGTAGTTGTAGTTGTAGTTGTAGTTGTATTTGTTGTTGTAGTTGTAGTTGTAGTAGTAGTTGTAGTTGTAGTTGTAGTTGGTAGTTGTAGTTGGTAGTTGTAGTTGGTAGTTGTAGTTGGTAGTTGTAGTTGGTAGGTGCAGTTGGTAGTTGCAGTTGGTAGTTGCAGTTGGTAGTTGCAGTTGGTAGTTGCAGTTGGTAGTTGCAGTTGGTAGCTGAAATTGGTAGTTGCAGTTGGTAGTTGCAGTTGGTAGCTGAAATTGGTAGTTACAGTTGGTAGTTGCAGTCGGTAGTTGCAGTGGGTAGTTGCAGTTGGTAGTTGCAGTTGGTAGTTGCAGTTGGTAGTTGTAGTTGGTAGTTGTAGTTGGTAGTTGTAGATGGTAGTTGTAGTTGGTAGTTGCAGTTGGTAGTTGTAGTTGGTAGGTGTAGTTGGTAGTTGTAGTTGGTAGTTGCAGTTGGTAGTTGCAGTTGGTAGTTGTAGTTGGTAGTTGTAGTTGGTAGTTGTAGTTGGTAGTTGTAGCTGGTAGTTGTAGTTGGTAGTTGTAGTTGTAGTTGTAGTTGGTAGTTGTAGTTGGTAGTTGTAGTTGGTAGTTGTAGTTGGTAGTTGTAGTTGGTAGTTGTAGTTGGTAGTTGTAGTTGGTAGTTGTAGTTGGTAGTTGTAGTTGGTAGTTGTAGTTGGTAGGTGCAGTTGGTAGTTGCAGTTGGTAGTTGCAGTTGGTAGTTGCAGTTGGTAGTTGCAGTTGGTAGTTGCAGTTGGTAGCTGAAATTGGTAGTTGCAGTTGGTAGTTGCAGTTGGTAGCTGAAATTGGTAGTTACAGTTGGTAGTTGCAGTCGGTAGTTGCAGTGGGTAGTTGCAGTTGGTAGTTGCAGTTGGTAGTTGCAGTTGGTAGCTGTAGTTGGTAGTTGTAGTTGGTAGTTGTAGTTGGTAGTTGTAGTTGGTAGTTGTAGTTGTAGTTGTTGTTGTAGTTGTAGTTGTAGTTGTAGTTGTAGTTGTAGTTGTAGTTGTAGTTGTAGTTGTATTTGTAGTTTGTAGTTGTAGTTGGTAGTTGTAGTTGGTTTGTTGTAGTTGGTAGTTGTAGTTGGTAGTTGTAGTTGGTAGTTGTAGTTGGTAGTTGTAGTTGGTAGTTGTAGTTGGTTTGTTGTAGTTGGTAGTTGCAGTTGGTAGTTGCAGTTGGTAGTTGCAGTTGGTAGTTGTAGTTGGTAGTTGTAGTTGGTAGTTGTAGATGGTAGTTGTAGTTGGTAGTTGCAGTTGGTAGTTGTAGTTGGTAGTTGTAGTTGGTAGTTGTAGTTGGTAGTTGTAGTTTGTAGTTGTAGTTGGTAGTTGTAGTTGGTAGATGTATTTGGTAGTTGTAGTTGGTCGTTGGAGTTGGTAGTTGCAGTTGGTAGTTGCAGTTGGTAGTTGTAGTTGTTGTTGTAGGTGGTAGTTGTAGTTGTAGTTGTAGTTGTAGTTGTAGTTGTAGTTGTAGTTGTAGTTGGTAGTTGTAGTTGGTAGTTGCAGTTGGTAGCTGCAGTTGGTAGTTGCAGTTGGTAGTTGTAGTTGGTAGTTGTAGTTGGTAGTTGGTAGTTGTAGTTGGTAGTTGTAGTTTGTAGTTGTAGTTGGTAGTTGCAGTTGCTAGCTGTAGTTGGTAGTTGTAGTTGGTAGTTGTAGTTGGTAGTTGTAGTTGTAGTTGTTGTTGTAGTTGTAGTTGTAGTTGTAGTTGTAGTTGTAGTTGTAGTTGTAGTTGTAGTTTGTAGTTGTAGTTGGTAGTTGTAGTTGGTTTGTTGTAGTTGGTAGTTGTAGTTGGTAGTTGTAGTTGGTAGTTGTAGTTGGTAGTTGTAGTTGGTAGTTGTAGTTGGTAGTTGCAGTTGGTAGTTGCAGTTGGTAGTTGCAGTTGGTAGTTGTAATTGTATTTGTAGTTGTATTTGTAGTTGTAGTTGTAGTTGTAGTTGTAGTTGTAGTTGTAGTTGTAGTTGGTAGTTGTAGTTGGTAGTTGTAGTTGGTAGTTGTAGTTGGTAGCTGTAGTTGGTAGTTGTAGTTGGTAGTTGTACTTGGTAGGTGTAGTTGGTAGTTGTAGTTGGTAGTTGCAGTTGGTAGTTGTAGTTGGTAGTTGTAGTTGGTAGTTGTAGTTGGTAGTTGTAGTTGGTAGTTGTAGCTGGTAGTTGTAGTTGGTAGTTGTAGTTGTAGTTGTAGTTGGTAGTTGTAGTTGGTAGTTGTAGTTGGTAGTTGTAGTTGGTAGTTGTAGTTGGTAGTTGTAGTTGGTAGTTGTACTTGGTAGTTGTAGTTGGTAGTTGTAGTTGGTAGTTCCATTTGTAGTTGTAGTTGTAGTTGTAGTTGAAGTTGTAGTTGTTGTTGTAGTTGTAGTTGTAGTTGTAGTTGTAGTTGTAGTTGTAGTTGTAGTTGTAGTTGTAGTTGTAGTTGTAGTTGTAGTTGTAGTTGTAGTTGTAGTTGGTAGTTGCAGTTGGTAGTTGTAGGTGGTAGTTGTAGTTGGTAGTTGTAGTTGGTAGTTGTAGTTGGTGGTTGTAGTTGGTAGTTGTAGTTGGTAGTTGTAGTTGGTAGTTGTAGTTGGTAGTTGTAGTTGGTAGTTGTAGTTGGTAGTTGTAGTTGGTAGTTGTAGTTGGTAGTTGTAGTTGGTAGTTGTAGTTGGTAGTTGTAGTTGGTAGTTGTAGTTGGTAGTTGTAGTTGGTAGTTGTAGTTGTAGTTGTAGTTGGTAGTTGTAGTTGGTAGTTGTAGTTGGTAGTTGGAGTTGGTAGTTGCAGTTGGTAGTTGCAGTTGGTAGTTGCAGTTGGTAGTTGCAGTTGGTAGTTGCAGTTGGTAGTTGCTGTTGGTGGTTGCAGTTGGTAGTTGCAGTTGGTAGTTACAGTTGGTAGTTGCAGTTGGTAGTTGCAGTTGGTAGTTGCAGTTGGTAGTTGTAGTTGGTAGTTGTACTTGGTAGTTGTAGTTGGTAGTTGTAGTTGGTAGTTGTAGTTGGTAGTTGTAGTTGGTAGTTGTAGTTGGTAGTTGTAGTTGGTAGTTGTAGTTGGTAGTTGTAGTTGGTAGTTGTAGTTCGTAGTTGTAGCTGGTAGTTGTAGTTGGTAGTTGTAGTTGGTAGTTGCAGTTGGTAGTTGTAGTTGGTAGTTGTAGTTGGTAGTTGTAGTTGGTAGTTGTAGTTGGTAGTTGTAGTTGGTAGTTGTAGTTGGTAGTTGTAGTTGGTAGTTGCAGTTGGTAGCTGTAGTTGGTAGTTGTAGTTGGTAGTTGTAGTTGGTAGTTGTAGTTGGTAGTTGTAGTTGTAGTTGTTGTTGTAGTTGTAGTTGTAGTTGTAGTTGTAGTTGTAGTTGTAGTTGTAGTTGTATTTGTAGTTTGTAGTTGTAGTTGGCAGTTGTAGTTGGTTTGTTGTAGTTGGTAGTTGTAGTTGGTAGTTGTAGTTGGTAGTTGTAGTTGGTAGTTGTAGTTGGTAGTTGTAGTTGGTAGTTGTAGTTGGTTTGTTGTAGTTGGTAGTTGCAGTTGGTAGTTGCAGTTGGTAGTTGCAGTTGGTAGTTGTAGTTGGTAGTTGTAGTTGGTAGTTGTAGATGGTAGTTGTAGTTGGTAGTTGCAGTTGGTAGTTGTAGTTGGTAGTTGTAGTTGGTAGTTGTAGTTGGTAGTTGTAGTTTGTAGTTGTAGTTGGTAGTTGTAGTTGGTAGATGTATTTGGTAGTTGTAGTTGGTCGTTGGAGTTGGTAGTTGCAGTTGGTAGTTGCAGTTGGTAGTTGTAGTTGTTGTTGTAGGTGGTAGTTGTAGTTGTAGTTGTAGTTGTAGTTGTAGTTGTAGTTGTAGTTGTAGTTGGTAGTTGTAGTTGGTAGTTGCAGTTGGTAGCTGCAGTTGGTAGTTGCAGTTGGTAGTTGTAGGTGGTAGTTGTAGTTGTAGTTGTAGTTGTAGTTGTAGTTGGTAGTTGTAGTTGGTAGTTGTAGTTGGTAGTTGTAGTTGGTAGTTGTAGTTGGTAGTTGTAGTTGGTTTGTTGTAGTTGGTAGTTGTAGTTGGTAGTTGTAGTTTGTAGTTGTAGTTGGTAGTTGCAGTTGCTAGCTGTAGTTGGTAGTTGTAGTTGGTAGTTGTAGTTGGTAGTTGTAGTTGTAGTTGTTGTTGTAGTTGTAGTTGTAGTTGTAGTTGTAGTTGTAGTTGTAGTTGTAGTTGTAGTTGTAGTTGTAGTTTGTAGTTGTAGTTGGTAGTTGTAGTTGGTTTGTTGTAGTTGGTAGTTGTAGTTGGTAGTTGTAGTTGGTAGTTGTAGTTGGTAGTTGTAGTTGGTAGTTGTAGTTGGTAGTTGCAGTTGGTAGTTGCAGTTGGTAGTTGCAGTTGGTAGTTGTAATTGTAGTTGTTGTTGTAGTTGTAGTTGTAGTTGTAGTTGTAGTTGTAGTTGTAGTTGGTAGTTGTAGTTGGTAGTTGTAGTTGGTAGTTGTAGTTGGTAGCTGTAGTTGGTAGTTGTAGTTGGTAGTTGTACTTGGTAGGTGTAGTTGGTAGTTGTAGTTGGTAGTTGTAGTTGGTAGTTGTAGTTGGTAGTTGCAGTTGGTAGTTGCAGTTGGTAGTTGCAGTTGGTAGTTGTAGTTGGTAGTTGCAGTTGGTAGTTGCAGTTGGTAGCTGTAGTTTGTAGTTGTAGTTGGTAGTTGTAGTTGGTAGTTGTAGTTGGTAGTTGTAGTTGGTAGTTGTAGTTGGTAGTTGTAGTTGGTAGTTGTAGTTGGTAGTTGTAGCTGGTAGTTGTAGTTGGTAGTTGTAGTTGGTAGTTGCAGTTGGTAGTTGTAGTTGGTAGTTGTAGTTGGTAGTTGTAGTTGGTAGTTGCAGTTGGTAGTTGCAGTTGGTAGTTGCAGTTGGTAGTTGCAGTTGGTAGTTGCAGTTGGTAGCTGAAATTGGTAGTTGCAGTTGGTAGTTGCAGTTGGTAGCTGAAATTGGTAGTTACAGTTGGTAGTTGCAGTCGGTAGTTGCAGTGGGTAGTTGCAGTTGGTAGTTGCAGTTGGTAGTTGCAGTTGGTAGCTGTAGTTGGTAGTTGTAGTTGGTAGTTGTAGTTGGTAGTTGTAGTTGGTAGTTGTAGTTGTAGTTGTTGTTGTAGTTGTAGTTGTAGTTGTAGTTGTAGTTGTAGTTGTAGTTGTAGTTGTAGTTGTATTTGTAGTTTGTAGTTGTAGTTGGTAGTTGTAGTTGGTTTGTTGTAGTTGGTAGTTGTAGTTGGTAGTTGTAGTTGGTAGTTGTAGTTGGTAGTTGTAGTTGGTAGTTGTAGTTGGTTTGTTGTAGTTGGTAGTTGCAGTTGGTAGTTGCAGTTGGTAGTTGCAGTTGGTAGTTGTAGTTGGTAGTTGTAGTTGGTAGTTGTAGATGGTAGTTGTAGTTGGTAGTTGCAGTTGGTAGTTGTAGTTGGTAGTTGTAGTTGGTAGTTGTAGTTGGTAGTTGTAGTTTGTAGTTGTAGTTGGTAGTTGTAGTTGGTAGATGTATTTGGTAGTTGTAGTTGGTCGTTGGAGTTGGTAGTTGCAGTTGGTAGTTGCAGTTGGTAGTTGTAGTTGTTGTTGTAGGTGGTAGTTGTAGTTGTAGTTGTAGTTGTAGTTGTAGTTGTAGTTGTAGTTGTAGTTGGTAGTTGTAGTTGGTAGTTGCAGTTGGTAGCTGCAGTTGGTAGTTGCAGTTGGTAGTTGTAGTTGGTAGTTGTAGTTGGTAGTTGGTAGTTGTAGTTGGTAGTTGTAGTTTGTAGTTGTAGTTGGTAGTTGCAGTTGCTAGCTGTAGTTGGTAGTTGTAGTTGGTAGTTGTAGTTGGTAGTTGTAGTTGTAGTTGTTGTTGTAGTTGTAGTTGTAGTTGTAGTTGTAGTTGTAGTTGTAGTTGTAGTTGTAGTTTGTAGTTGTAGTTGGTAGTTGTAGTTGGTTTGTTGTAGTTGGTAGTTGTAGTTGGTAGTTGTAGTTGGTAGTTGTAGTTGGTAGTTGTAGTTGGTAGTTGTAGTTGGTAGTTGCAGTTGGTAGTTGCAGTTGGTAGTTGCAGTTGGTAGTTGTAATTGTATTTGTAGTTGTATTTGTAGTTGTAGTTGTAGTTGTAGTTGTAGTTGTAGTTGTAGTTGGTAGTTGTAGTTGGTAGTTGTAGTTGGTAGTTGTAGTTGGTAGCTGTAGTTGGTAGTTGTAGTTGGTAGTTGTACTTGGTAGGTGTAGTTGGTAGTTGTAGTTGGTAGTTGCAGTTGGTAGTTGTAGTTGGTAGTTGTAGTTGGTAGTTGTAGTTGGTAGTTGTAGTTGGTAGTTGTAGCTGGTAGTTGTAGTTGGTAGTTGTAGTTGTAGTTGTAGTTGGTAGTTGTAGTTGGTAGTTGTATTTGGTAGTTGTAGTTGGTAGTTGTAGTTGGTAGTTGTAGTTGGTAGTTGTACTTGGTAGTTGTAGTTGGTAGTTGTAGTTGGTAGTTCCATTTGTAGTTGTAGTTGTAGTTGTAGTTGAAGTTGTAGTTGTTGTTGTAGTTGTAGTTGTAGTTGTAGTTGTAGTTGTAGTTGTAGTTGTAGTTGTAGTTGTAGTTGTAGTTGTAGTTGTAGTTGTAGTTGTAGTTGTAGTTGTAGTTGGTAGTTGCAGTTGGTAGTTGTAGGTGGTAGTTGTAGTTGGTAGTTGTAGTTGGTAGTTGTAGTTGGTGGTTGTAGTTGGTAGTTGTAGTTGGTAGTTGTAGTTGGTAGTTGTAGTTGGTAGTTGTAGTTGGTAGTTGTAGTTGGTAGTTGTAGTTGGTAGTTGTAGTTGGTAGTTGTAGTTGGTAGTTGTAGTTGGTAGTTGTAGTTGGTAGTTGTAGTTGGTAGTTGTAGTTGTAGTTGTAGTTGGTAGTTGTAGTTGGTAGTTGTAGTTGGTAGTTGGAGTTGGTAGTTGCAGTTGGTAGTTGCAGTTGGTAGTTGCAGTTGGTAGTTGCAGTTGGTAGTTGCTGTTGGTGGTTGCAGTTGGTAGTTGCAGTTGGTAGTTGCAGTTGGTAGTTGCAGTTGGTAGTTGCAGTTGGTAGTTGCAGTTGGTAGTTGTAGTTGGTAGTTGTACTTGGTAGTTGTAGTTGGTAGTTGTAGTTGGTAGTTGTAGTTGGTAGTTGTAGTTGGTAGTTGTAGTTGGTAGTTGTAGTTGGTAGTTGTAGTTGGTAGTTGTAGTTGGTAGTTGTAGTTCGTAGTTGTAGCTGGTAGTTGTAGTTGGTAGTTGTAGTTGGTAGTTGCAGTTGGTAGTTGTAGTTGGTAGTTGTAGTTGGTAGTTGTAGTTGGTAGTTGTAGTTGGTAGTTGTAGTTGGTAGTTGTAGTTGGTAGTTGTAGTTGGTAGTTGCAGTTGGTAGCTGTAGTTGGTAGTTGTAGTTGGTAGTTGTAGTTGGTAGTTGTAGTTGGTAGTTGTAGTTGTAGTTGTTGTTGTAGTTGTAGTTGTAGTTGTAGTTGTAGTTGTAGTTGTAGTTGTAGTTGTATTTGTAGTTTGTAGTTGTAGTTGGCAGTTGTAGTTGGTTTGTTGTAGTTGGTAGTTGTAGTTGGTAGTTGTAGTTGGTAGTTGTAGTTGGTAGTTGTAGTTGGTAGTTGTAGTTGGTTTGTTGTAGTTGGTAGTTGCAGTTGGTAGTTGCAGTTGGTAGTTGCAGTTGGTAGTTGTAGTTGGTAGTTGTAGTTGGTAGTTGTAGATGGTAGTTGTAGTTGGTAGTTGCACTTGGTAGTTGTAGTTGGTAGTTGTAGTTGGTAGTTGTAGTTGGTAGTTGTAGTTTGTAGTTGTAGTTGGTAGTTGTAGTTGGTAGATGTATTTGGTAGTTGTAGTTGGTCGTTCGAGTTGGTAGTTGCAGTTGGTAGTTGCAGTTGGTAGTTGTAGTTGTTGTTGTAGGTGGTAGTTGTAGTTGTAGTTGTAGTTGTAGTTGTAGTTGTAGTTGTAGTTGTAGTTGGTAGTTGTAGTTGGTAGTTGCAGTTGGTAGCTGCAGTTGGTAGTTGCAGTTGGTAGTTGTAGGTGGTAGTTGTAGTTGTAGTTGTAGTTGTAGTTGGTAGTTGTAGTTGGTAGTTGTAGTTGGTAGTTGTAGTTGGTAGTTGTAGTTGGTAGTTGTAGTTGGTTTGTTGTAGTTGGTAGTTGTAGTTGGTAGTTGTAGTTTGTAGTTGTAGTTGGTAGTTGCAGTTGCTAGCTGTAGTTGGTAGTTGTAGTTGGTAGTTGTAGTTGGTAGTTGTAGTTGTAGTTGTTGTTGTAGTTGTAGTTGTAGTTGTAGTTGTAGTTGTAGTTGTAGTTGTAGTTGTAGTTGTAGTTTGTAGTTGTAGTTGGTAGTTGTAGTTGGTTTGTTGTAGTTGGTAGTTGTAGTTGGTAGTTGTAGTTGGTAGTTGTAGTTGGTAGTTGTAGTTGGTAGTTGTAGTTGGTAGTTGCAGTTGGTAGTTGCAGTTGGTAGTTGCAGTTGGTAGTTGTAATTGTAGTTGTTGTTGTAGTTGTAGTTGTAGTTGTAGTTGTAGTTGTAGTTGTAGTTGGTAGTTGTAGTTGGTAGTTGTAGTTGGTAGTTGTAGTTGGTAGCTGTAGTTGGTAGTTGTAGTTGGTAGTTGTACTTGGTAGGTGTAGTTGGTAGTTGTAGTTGGTAGTTGTAGTTGGTAGTTGTAGTTGGTAGTTGCAGTTGGTAGTTGCAGTTGGTAGTTGCAGTTGGTAGTTGTAGTTGGTAGTTGCAGTTGGTAGTTGCAGTTGGTAGCTGTAGTTTGTAGTTGTAGTTGGTAGTTGTAGTTGGTAGTTGTAGTTGGTAGTTGTAGTTGGTAGTTGTAGTTGGTAGTTGTAGTTGGTAGTTGTAGTTGGTAGTTGTAGTTGGTAGTTGTAGCTGGTAGTTGTAGTTGGTAGTTGTAGTTGGTAGTTGCAGTTGGTAGTTGTAGTTGGTAGTTGTAGTTGGTAGTTGTAGTTGGTAGTTGTAGTTGGTAGTTGTAGCTGGTAGTTGTAGTTGGTAGTTGTAGTTGTAGTTGTAGTTGGTAGTTGTAGTTGGTAGTTGTAGTTGGTAGTTGTAGTTGGTAGTTGTAGTTGGTAGTTGTAGTTGGTAGTTGTAGTTGGTAGTTGTACTTGGTAGTTGTAGTTGGTAGTTGTAGTTGGTAGTTCCATTTGTAGTTGTAGTTGTAGTTGTAGTTGAAGTTGTAGTTGTTGTTGTAGTTGTAGTTGTAGTTGTAGTTGTAGTTGTAGTCGTAGTTGTAGTTGTAGTTGTAGTTGTAGTTGTAGTTGTAGTTGTAGTTGTAGTTGTAGTTGTAGTTGTTTTTGTTGTTGTTGTTGTTGTAGTTGTTGTTGTTGTAGTTGTTGTTGTTGTAGTTGTTGTTGTTATTGTACTTGCTGTTTTGTCGTTGTCGTTGTTGTCGTTGTTGTCGTTGCAGTCGTTGTTGTCGTTGTTGTCGTTGTTGCCGTTGTTGTCGTTGCTGTCGTTGCTATCGTTGCTGTCGTTGCTGTCGTTGCTGTCGTTGCTGCCGTTGTTGCCGTTGTTGCCGTTGTTGCCGTTTTTGTCGTTGTTGTCGTTGTTGTCGTTGTTGTGGTTGTTGTCGGTGTTGTCGTTGTTTTCGTTGTTTTCGTTGTTGTCGTTGTTGTCGTTGTTGTCGTTGTTGTCGTTGTTGTCGTTGTTGTCGTTGTTGTCGTTGTTATCGTTGTTGTCGTTGTTATCGTTGTTGTCGTTGTTGTCGTTGTTGTCGTTGTTGTCGTTGTTGTCGTTGTCGTTATTGTAGTTGTTGTCGTTGTTGTCGTAGTTGTCGTCGTTGTCGTCGTTGTCGTCGTTGTCGTCGTTGTCGTCGTTGACGTCGTTGTCGTCGTTGTCGTCGTTATTGTTGTTGTTGTTGTTGTTGTTGTTGTAGTTGTAGTTGTTGTTGTAGTTGTTGTTGTTGTAGTTGTAGTTGTAGTTGTAGTTGTAGTTGTTGTAGTTGTTGTTGTAGTTGTAGTTGTTGTTGTAGTTGTAGTTGTAGTGGTAGTTGTAGTTGTAGTTGTAGTTGTAGTTGTAGTTGTAGTTGTTGTTGTAGTTGTTGTTGTAGTTGTTGTTGTAGTTGTAGTTGTAGTTGTAGTTGTAGTTGCAGTTGTAGTTGTAGTTGTATTTGTAGTTGTATTTGTAGTTGTAGTTGTAATTGTAGTTGTAGTTGTAGTTGTAGTTGTAGTTGTAGTTGTATTTGTTGTTGTAGTTGTAGTTGTAGTAGTAGTTGTAGTTGTAGTTGTAGTTGGTAGTTGTAGTTGGTAGTTGTAGTTGGTAGTTGTAGTTGGTAGTTGTAGTTGGTAGTTGTAGTTGGTAGTTGTAGTTGTAGTTGTTGTTGTAGTTGTAGTTGTAGTTGTAGTTGTAGTTGTAGTTGTAGTTGTAGTTGTAGTTGTATTTGTAGTTTGTAGTTGTAGTTGGTAGTTGTAGTTGGTTTGTTGTAGTTGGTAGTTGTAGTTGGTAGTTGTAGTTGGTAGTTGTAGTTGGTAGTTGTAGTTGGTAGTTGTAGTTGGTTTGTTGTAGTTGGTAGTTGCAGTTGGTAGTTGCAGTTGGTAGTTGCAGTTGGTAGTTGTAGTTGGTAGTTGTAGTTGGTAGTTGTAGATGATAGTTGTAGTTGGTAGTTGCAGTTGGTAGTTGTAGTTGGTAGTTGTAGTTGGTAGTTGTAGTTGGTAGTTGTAGTTTGTAGTTGTAGTTGGTAGTTGTAGTTGGTAGATGTATTTGGTAGTTGTAGTTGGTCGTTGGAGTTGGTAGTTGCAGTTGGTAGTTGCAGTTGGTAGTTGTAGTTGTTGTTGTAGGTGGTAGTTGTAGTTGTAGTTGTAGTTGTAGTTGTAGTTGTAGTTGTAGTTGTAGTTGGTAGTTGTAGTTGGTAGTTGCAGTTGGTAGCTGCAGTTGGTAGTTGCAGTTGGTAGTTGTAGTTGGTAGTTGTAGTTGGTAGTTGGTAGTTGTAGTTGGTAGTTGTAGTTTGTAGTTGTAGTTGGTAGTTGCAGTTGCTAGCTGTAGTTGGTAGTTGTAGTTGGTAGTTGTAGTTGGTAGTTGTAGTTGTAGTTGTTGTTGTAGTTGTAGTTGTAGTTGTAGTTGTAGTTGTAGTTGTAGTTGTAGTTGTAGTTTGTAGTTGTAGTTGGTAGTTGTAGTTGGTTTGTTGTAGTTGGTAGTTGTAGTTGGTAGTTGTAGTTGGTAGTTGTAGTTGGTAGTTGTAGTTGGTAGTTGTAGTTGGTAGTTGCAGTTGGTAGTTGCAGTTGGTAGTTGCAGTTGGTAGTTGTAATTGTATTTGTAGTTGTATTTGTAGTTGTAGTTGTAGTTGTAGTTGTAGTTGTAGTTGTAGTTGGTAGTTGTAGTTGGTAGTTGTAGTTGGTAGTTGTAGTTGGTAGCTGTAGTTGGTAGTTGTAGTTGGTAGTTGTACTTGGTAGGTGTAGTTGGTAGTTGTAGTTGGTAGTTGCAGTTGGTAGTTGTAGTTGGTAGTTGTAGTTGGTAGTTGTAGTTGGTAGTTGTAGTTGGTAGTTGTAGCTGGTAGTTGTAGTTGGTAGTTGTAGTTGTAGTTGTAGTTGGTAGTTGTAGTTGGTAGTTGTATTTGGTAGTTGTAGTTGGTAGTTGTAGTTGGTAGTTGTAGTTGGTAGTTGTACTTGGTAGTTGTAGTTGGTAGTTGTAGTTGGTAGTTCCATTTGTAGTTGTAGTTGTAGTTGTAGTTGAAGTTGTAGTTGTTGTTGTAGTTGTAGTTGTAGTTGTAGTTGTAGTTGTAGTTGTAGTTGTAGTTGTAGTTGTAGTTGTAGTTGTAGTTGTAGTTGTAGTTGTAGTTGTAGTTGTAGTTGGTAGTTGCAGTTGGTAGTTGTAGGTGGTAGTTGTAGTTGGTAGTTGTAGTTGGTAGTTGTAGTTGGTGGTTGTAGTTGGTAGTTGTAGTTGGTAGTTGTAGTTGGTAGTTGTAGTTGGTAGTTGTAGTTGGTAGTTGTAGTTGGTAGTTGTAGTTGGTAGTTGTAGTTGGTAGTTGTAGTTGGTAGTTGTAGTTGGTAGTTGTAGTTGGTAGTTGTAGTTGGTAGTTGTAGTTGTAGTTGTAGTTGGTAGTTGTAGTTGGTAGTTGTAGTTGGTAGTTGGAGTTGGTAGTTGCAGTTGGTAGTTGCAGTTGGTAGTTGCAGTTGGTAGTTGCAGTTGGTAGTTGCAGTTGGTAGTTGCTGTTGGTGGTTGCAGTTGGTAGTTGCAGTTGGTAGTTGCAGTTGGTAGTTGCAGTTGGTAGTTGCAGTTGGTAGTTGCAGTTGGTAGTTGTAGTTGGTAGTTGTACTTGGTAGTTGTAGTTGGTAGTTGTAGTTGGTAGTTGTAGTTGGTAGTTGTAGTTGGTAGTTGTAGTTGGTAGTTGTAGTTGGTAGTTGTAGTTGGTAGTTGTAGTTCGTAGTTGTAGCTGGTAGTTGTAGTTGGTAGTTGTAGTTGGTAGTTGCAGTTGGTAGTTGTAGTTGGTAGTTGTAGTTGGTAGTTGTAGTTGGTAGTTGTAGTTGGTAGTTGTAGTTGGTAGTTGTAGTTGGTAGTTGTAGTTGGTAGTTGCAGTTGGTAGCTGTAGTTGGTAGTTGTAGTTGGTAGTTGTAGTTGGTAGTTGTAGTTGGTAGTTGTAGTTGTAATTGTTGTTGTAGTTGTAGTTGTAGTTGTAGTTGTAGTTGTAGTTGTAGTTGTAGTTGTATTTGTAGTTTGTAGTTGTAGTTGGCAGTTGTAGTTGGTTTGTTGTAGTTGGTAGTTGTAGTTGGTAGTTGTAGTTGGTAGTTGTAGTTGGTAGTTGTAGTTGGTAGTTGTAGTTGGTTTGTTGTAGTTGGTAGTTGCAGTTGGTAGTTGCAGTTGGTAGTTGCAGTTGGTAGTTGTAGTTGGTAGTTGTAGTTGGTAGTTGTAGATGGTAGTTGTAGTTGGTAGTTGCACTTGGTAGTTGTAGTTGGTAGTTGTAGTTGGTAGTTGTAGTTGGTAGTTGTAGTTTGTAGTTGTAGTTGGTAGTTGTAGTTGGTAGATGTATTTGGTAGTTGTAGTTGGTCGTTCGAGTTGGTAGTTGCAGTTGGTAGTTGCAGTTGGTAGTTGTAGTTGTTGTTGTAGGTGGTAGTTGTAGTTGTAGTTGTAGTTGTAGTTGTAGTTGTAGTTGTAGTTGTAGTTGGTAGTTGTAGTTGGTAGTTGCAGTTGGTAGCTGCAGTTGGTAGTTGCAGTTGGTAGTTGTAGGTGGTAGTTGTAGTTGTAGTTGTAGTTGTAGTTGGTAGTTGTAGTTGGTAGTTGTAGTTGGTAGTTGTAGTTGGTAGTTGTAGTTGGTAGTTGTAGTTGGTTTGTTGTAGTTGGTAGTTGTAGTTGGTAGTTGTAGTTTGTAGTTGTAGTTGGTAGTTGCAGTTGCTAGCTGTAGTTGGTAGTTGTAGTTGGTAGTTGTAGTTGGTAGTTGTAGTTGTAGTTGTTGTTGTAGTTGTAGTTGTAGTTGTAGTTGTAGTTGTAGTTGTAGTTGTAGTTGTAGTTGTAGTTTGTAGTTGTAGTTGGTAGTTGTAGTTGGTTTGTTGTAGTTGGTAGTTGTAGTTGGTAGTTGTAGTTGGTAGTTGTAGTTGGTAGTTGTAGTTGGTAGTTGTAGTTGGTAGTTGCAGTTGGTAGTTGCAGTTGGTAGTTGCAGTTGGTAGTTGTAATTGTAGTTGTTGTTGTAGTTGTAGTTGTAGTTGTAGTTGTAGTTGTAGTTGTAGTTGGTAGTTGTAGTTGGTAGTTGTAGTTGGTAGTTGTAGTTGGTAGCTGTAGTTGGTAGTTGTAGCTGGTAGTTGTACTTGGTAGGTGTAGTTGGTAGTTGTAGTTGGTAGTTGTAGTTGGTAGTTGTAGTTGGTAGTTGCAGTTGGTAGTTGCAGTTGGTAGTTGCAGTTGGTAGTTGTAGTTGGTAGTTGCAGTTGGTAGTTGCAGTTGGTAGCTGTAGTTTGTAGTTGTAGTTGGTAGTTGTAGTTGGTAGTTGTAGTTGGTAGTTGTAGTTGGTAGTTGTAGTTGGTAGTTGTAGTTGGTAGTTGTAGTTGGTAGTTGTAGTTGGTAGTTGTAGCTGGTAGTTGTAGTTGGTAGTTGTAGTTGGTAGTTGCAGTTGGTAGTTGTAGTTGGTAGTTGTAGTTGGTAGTTGTAGTTGGTAGTTGTAGTTGGTAGTTGTAGCTGGTAGTTGTAGTTGGTAGTTGTAGTTGTAGTTGTAGTTGGTAGTTGTAGTTGGTAGTTGTAGTTGGTAGTTGTAGTTGGTAGTTGTAGTTGGTAGTTGTAGTTGGTAGTTGTAGTTGGTAGTTGTACTTGGTAGTTGTAGTTGGTAGTTGTAGTTGGTAGTTCCATTTGTAGTTGTAGTTGTAGTTGTAGTTGAAGTTGTAGTTGTTGTTGTAGTTGTAGTTGTAGTTGTAGTTGTAGTTGTAGTCGTAGTTGTAGTTGTAGTTGTAGTTGTAGTTGTAGTTGTAGTTGTAGTTGTAGTTGTAGTTGTAGTTGTTTTTGTTGTTGTTGTTGTTGTAGTTGTTGTTGTTGTAGTTGTTGTTGTTGTAGTTGTTGTTGTTATTGTACTTGCTGTTTTGTCGTTGTCGTTGTTGTCGTTGTTGTCGTTGCAGTCGTTGTTGTCGTTGTTGTCGTTGTTGCCGTTGTTGTCGTTGCTGTCGTTGCTATCGTTGCTGTCGTTGCTGTCGTTGCTGTCGTTGCTGCCGTTGTTGCCGTTGTTGCCGTTGTTGCCGTTTTTGTCGTTGTTGTCGTTGTTGTCGTTGTTGTGGTTGTTGTCGTTGTTGTCGTTGTTTTCGTTGTTTTCGTTGTTGTCGTTGTTGTCGTTGTTGTCGTTGTTGTCGTTGTTGTCGTTGTTGTCGTTGTTGTCGTTGTTATCGTTGTTGTCGTTGTTATCGTTGTTGTCGTTGTTGTCGTTGTTGTCGTTGTTGTCGTTGTTGTCGTTGTCGTTATTGTAGTTGTTGTCGTTGTTGTCGTAGTTGTCGTCGTTGTCGTCGTTGTCGTCGTTGTCGTCGTTGTCGTCGTTGACGTCGTTGTCGTCGTTGTCGTCGTTATTGTTGTTGTTGTTGTTGTTGTTGTTGTAGTTGTAGTTGTTGTTGTAGTTGTTGTTGTTGTAGTTGTAGTTGTAGTTGTAGTTGTAGTTGTTGTAGTTGTTGTTGTAGTTGTAGTTGTTGTTGTAGTTGTAGTTGTAGTGGTAGTTGTAGTTGTAGTTGTAGTTGTAGTTGTAGTTGTAGTTGTTGTTGTAGTTGTTGTTGTAGTTGTTGTTGTAGTTGTAGTTGTAGTTGTAGTTGTAGTTGCAGTTGTAGTTGTAGTTGTATTTGTAGTTGTATTTGTAGTTGTAGTTGTAATTGTAGTTGTAGTTGTAGTTGTAGTTGTAGTTGTAGTTGTATTTGTTGTTGTAGTTGTAGTTGTAGTAGTAGTTGTAGTTGTAGTTGTAGTTGGTAGTTGTAGTTGGTAGTTGTAGTTGGTAGTTGTAGTTGGTAGTTGTAGTTGGTAGGTGCAGTTGGTAGTTGCAGTTGGTAGTTGCAGTTGGTAGTTGCAGTTGGTAGTTGCAGTTGGTAGTTGCAGTTGGTAGCTGAAATTGGTAGTTGCAGTTGGTAGTTGCAGTTGGTAGCTGAAATTGGTAGTTACAGTTGGTAGTTGCAGTCGGTAGTTGCAGTGGGTAGTTGCAGTTGGTAGTTGCAGTTGGTAGTTGCAGTTGGTAGTTGTAGTTGGTAGTTGTAGTTGGTAGTTGTAGATGGTAGTTGTAGTTGGTAGTTGCAGTTGGTAGTTGTAGTTGGTAGGTGTAGTTGGTAGTTGTAGTTGGTAGTTGCAGTTGGTAGTTGTAGTTGGTAGTTGTAGTTGGTAGTTGTAGTTGGTAGTTGTAGTTGGTAGTTGTAGCTGGTAGTTGTAGTTGGTAGTTGTAGTTGTAGTTGTAGTTGGTAGTTGTAGTTGGTAGTTGTAGTTGGTAGTTGCAGTTGGTAGCTGTAGTTGGTAGTTGTAGTTGGTAGTTGTAGTTGGTAGTTGTAGTTGGTAGTTGTAGTTGTAGTTGTTGTTGTAGTTGTAGTTGTAGTTGTAGTTGTAGTTGTAGTTGTAGTTGTAGTTGTAGTTGTATTTGTAGTTTGTAGTTGTAGTTGGTAGTTGTAGTTGGTTTGTTGTAGTTGGTAGTTGTAGTTGGTAGTTGTAGTTGGTAGTTGTAGTTGGTAGTTGTAGTTGGTAGTTGTAGTTGGTAGTTGTAGTTGGTAGTTGTACTTGGTAGTTGTAGTTGGTAGTTGTAGTTGGTAGTTCCATTTGTAGTTGTAGTTGTAGTTGTAGTTGAAGTTGTAGTTGTTGTTGTAGTTGTAGTTGTAGTTGTAGTTGTAGTTGTAGTTGTAGTTGTAGTTGTAGTTGTAGTTGTAGTTGTAGTTGTAGTTGTAGTTGTAGTTGTAGTTGTAGTTGTTTTTGTTGTTGTTGTTGTTGTAGTTGTTGTTGTTGTAGTTGTTGTTGTTGTAGTTGTTGTTGTTATTGTACTTGCTGTTTTGTCGTTGTCGTTGTTGTCGTTGTTGTCGTTGCAGTCGTTGTTGTCGTTGTTGTCGTTGTTGCCGTTGTTGTCGTTGCTGTCGTTGCTATCGTTGCTGTCGTTGCTGTCGTTGCTGTCGTTGCTGCCGTTGTTGCCGTTGTTGCCGTTGTTGCCGTTTTTGTCGTTGTTGTCGTTGTTGTCGTTGTTGTGGTTGTTGTCGTTGTTGTCGTTGTTTTCGTTGTTTTCGTTGTTGTCGTTGTTGTCGTTGTTGTCGTTGTTGTCGTTGTTGTCGTTGTTGTCGTTGTTGTCGTTGTTATCGTTGTTGTCGTTGTTATCGTTGTTGTCGTTGTTGTCGTTGTTGTCGTTGTTGTCGTTGTTGTCGTTGTCGTTATTGTAGTTGTTGTCGTTGTTGTCGTCGTTGTCGTCGTTGTCGTCGTTGTCGTCGTTGTCGTCGTTGTCGTCGTTGACGTCGTTGTCGTCGTTGTCGTCGTTGTTGTTGTTGTTGTTGTTGTTGTTGTTGTAGTTGTAGTTGTTGTTGTAGTTGTTGTTGTTGTAGTTGTAGTTGTAGTTGTAGTTGTAGTTGTTGTAGTTGTTGTTGTAGTTGTAGTTGTTGTTGTAGTTGTAGTTGTAGTGGTAGTTGCAGTTGTAGTTGTAGTTGTAGTTGTAGTTGTAGTTGTTGTTGTAGTTGTTGTTGTAGTTGTTGTTGTAGTTGTAGTTGTAGTTGCAGTTGTAGTTGTAGTTGTATTTGTAGTTGTATTTGTAGTTGCAGTTGTAATTGTAGTTGTAGTTGTAGTTGTAGTTGTAGTTGTAGTTGTATTTGTTGTTGTAGTTGTAGTTGTAGTAGTAGTTGTAGTTGTAGTTGTAGTTGGTAGTTGTAGTTGGTAGTTGTAGTTGGTAGTTGTAGTTGGTAGTTGTAGTTGGTAGGTGCAGTTGGTAGTTGCAGTTGGTAGTTGCAGTTGGTAGTTGCAGTTGGTAGTTGCAGTTGGTAGTTGCAGTTGGTAGCTGAAATTGGTAGTTGCAGTTGGTAGTTGCAGTTGGTAGTTGCAGTTGGTAGTTGCAGTTGGTAGCTGAAATTGGTAGTTACAGTTGGTAGTTGCAGTCGGTAGTTGCAGTGGGTAGTTGCAGTTGGTAGTTGCAGTTGGTAGTTGCAGTTGGTAGTTGCAGTTGGTAGTTGCAGTTGGTAGTTGCAGTTGGTAGTTGCAGTTGGTAGCTGTAGTTGGTAGTTGTAGTTGGTAGTTGTAGTTGGTAGTTGTAGTTGGTAGTTGTAGTTGTAGTTGTTGTTGTAGTTGTAGTTGTAGTTGTAGTTGTAGTTGTAGTTGTAGTTGTAGTTGTAGTTGTACTTGTAGTTTGTAGTTGTAGTTGGTAGTTGTAGTTGGTTTGTTGTAGTTGGTAGTTGTAGTTGGTAGTTGTAGTTGGTAGTTGTAGTTGGTAGTTGTAGTTGGTAGTTGTAGTTGGTTTGTTGTAGTTGGTAGTTGCAGTTGGTAGTTGCAGTTGGTAGTTGCAGTTGGTAGTTGTAGTTGGTAGTTGTAGTTGGTAGTTGTAGATGGTAGTTGTAGTTGGTAGTTGCAGTTGGTAGTTGTAGTTGGTAGTTGTAGTTGGTAGTTGTAGTTGGTAGTTGTAGTTTGTAGTTGTAGTTGGTAGTTGTAGTTGGTAGATGTATTTGGTAGTTGTAGTTGGTCGTTGGAGTTGGTAGTTGCAGTTGGTAGTTGTAGTTGTAGTTGTTGTTGTAGTTGTAGTTGTAGTTGTAGTTGTAGTTGTAGTTGTAGTTGTAGTTGTAGTTTGTAGTTGTAGTTGGTAGTTGTAGTTGGTTTGTTGTAGTTGGTAGTTGTAGTTGGTAGTTGTAGTTGGTAGTTGTAGTTGGTAGTTGTAGTTGGTAGTTGTAGTTGGTAGTTGCAGTTGGTAGTTGCAGTTGGTAGTTGCAGTTGGTAGTTGTAATTGTATTTGTAGTTGTATTTGTAGTTGTAGTTGTAGTTGTAGTTGTAGTTGTAGTTGTAGTTGTAGTTGGTAGTTGTAGTTGGTAGTTGTAGTTGGTAGTTGTAGTTGGTAGCTGTAGTTGGTAGTTGTAGTTGGTAGTTGTACTTGGTAGGTGTAGTTGGTAGTTGTAGTTGGTAGTTGCAGTTGGTAGTTGTAGTTGGTAGTTGTAGTTGGTAGTTGTAGTTGGTAGTTGTAGTTGGTAGTTGTAGCTGGTAGTTGTAGTTGGTAGTTGTAGTTGTAGTTGTAGTTGGTAGTTGTAGTTGGTAGTTGTAGTTGGTAGTTGTAGTTGGTAGTTGTAGTTGGTAGTTGTAGTTGGTAGTTCTAGTTGGTAGTTGTACTTGGTAGTTGTAGTTGGTAGTTGTAGTTGGTAGTTCCATTTGTAGTTGTAGTTGTAGTTGTAGTTGAAGTTGTAGTTGTTGTTGTAGTTGTAGTTGTAGTTGTAGTTGTAGTTGTAGTTGTAGTTGTAGTTGTAGTTGTAGTTGTAGTTGTAGTTGTAGTTGTAGTTGTAGTTGTAGTTGTAGTTGTAGTTGTAGTTGTTTTTGTTGTTGTTGTTGTTGTAGTTGTTGTTGTTGTAGTTGTTGTTGTTATTGTACTTGCTGTTGTGTCGTTGTCGTTGTTGTTGTCGTTGTTGTCGTTGCAGTCGTTGTTGTCGTTGTTGTCGTTGTTGCCGTTGTTGTCGTTGCTGTCGTTGCTATCGTTGCTGTCGTTGCTGTCGTTGCTGTCGTTGTTGCCGTTGTTGCCGTTGTTGCCGTTGTTGCCGTTTTTGTCGTTGTTGTCGTTGTTGTCGTTGTTGTGGTTGTTGTCGTTGTTGTCGTTGTTTTCGTTGTTTTCGTTGTTGTCGTTGTTGTCGTTGTTGTCGTTGTTGTCGTTGTTGTCGTTGTTGTCGTTGTTGTCGTTGTTATCGTTGTTGTCGTTGTTATCGTTGTTGTCGTTGTTGTCGTTGTTGTCGTTGTTGTCGTTGTTGTCGTTGTCGTTATTGTAGTTGTTGTCGTTGTTGTCGTCGTTGTCGTCGTTGTCTTCGTTGTCGTCGTTGTCGTCGTTGTCGTCGTTGACGTCGTTGTCGTCGTTGTCGTCGTTGTTGTTGTTGTTGTTGTTGTTGTTGTTGTTGTAGTTGTAGTTGTTGTTGTAGTTGTTGTTGTTGTAGTTGTAGTTGTAGTTGTAGTTGTAGTTGTTGTAGTTGTTGTAGTTGTTGTTGTAGTTGTAGTTGTAGTTGTAGTTGTAGTTGTAGTTGTAGTTGTAGTTGTTGTTGTAGTTGTTGTTGTAGTTGTTGTTGTAGTTGCATTTGGTAGTTGCAGTTGGTAGCTGAAATTGGTAGTTGCTGTTGGTAGTTGCAGTTGGTAGTTGCAGTTGGTAGTTGCAGTTGGTAGCTGAAATTGGTAGTTGCAGTTGGTAGTTGCAGTTGGTAGTTGCAGTTGGTAGTTGCAGTTGGTAGCTGAAATTGGTAGTTACAGTTGGTAGTTGCAGTCGGTAGTTGCAGTGGGTAGTTGCAGTTGGTAGTTGCAGTTGGTAGTTGCAGTTGGTAGTTGCAGTTGGTAGTTGCAGTTGGTAGTTGCAGTTGGTAGTTGCAGTTGGTAGTTGCAGTTGGTAGTTGTAGTTGTTGTTGTAGGTGGTAGTTGTAGTTGTAGTTGTAGTTGTAGTTGTAGTTGTAGTTGTAGTTGTAGTTGGTAGTTGTAGTTGGTAGTTGTAGTTGGTAGTTGGAGTTGGTAGTTGCAGTTGGTAGTTGCAGTTGGTAGTTGCAGTTGGTAGTTGCAGTTGGTAGTTGCAGTTGGTAGTTGCTGTTGGTGGTTGCAGTTGGTAGTTGCAGTTGGTAGTTGCAGTTGGTAGTTGCAGTTGGTAGTTGCAGTTGGTAGTTGCAGTTGGTAGTTGTAGTTGGTAGTTGTAGTTGGTAGTTGTAGTTGGTAGTTGTAGTTGGTAGTTGTAGTTGGTAGTTGTAGTTGGTTTGTTGTAGTTGGTAGTTGCAGTTGGTAGTTGCAGTTGGTAGTTGCAGTTGGTAGTTGTAGTTGGTAGTTGTAGTTGGTAGTTGTAGATGGTAGTTGCAGTTGGTAGTTGCAGTTGGTAGTTGCAGTTGGTAGTTGTAATTGTAGTTGTTGTTGTAGTTGTAGTTGTAGTTGTAGTTGTAGTTGTAGTTGTAGTTGGTAGTTGTAGTTGGTAGTTGTAGTTGGTAGTTGTAGTTGGTAGCTGTAGTTGGTAGTTGTAGTTGGTAGTTGTAGATGGTAGTTGCAGTTGGTAGTTGCAGTTGGTAGTTGCAGTTGGTAGTTGTAATTGTAGTTGTTGTTGTAGTTGTAGTTGTAGTTGTAGTTGTAGTTGTAGTTGTAGTTGGTAGTTGCAGTTGGTAGTTGCAGTTGGTAGTTGCAGTTGGTAGTTGCAGTTGGTAGTTGCAGTTGGTAGTTGTAGTTGGTAGTTGTACTTGGTAGTTGTAGTTGGTAGTTGTAGTTGGTAGTTGTAGTTGGTAGTTGTAGATGGTAGTTGCAGTTGGTAGTTGCAGTTGGTAGTTGCAGTTGGTAGTTGTAATTGTAGTTGTTGTTGTAGTTGTAGTTGTAGTTGTAGTTGTAGTTGTAGTTGTAGTTGGTAGTTGTAGTTGGTAGTTGTAGTTGGTAGTTGTAGTTGGTAGCTGTAGTTGGTAGTTGTAGTTGGTAGTTGTACTTGGTAGGTGTAGTTGGTAGTTGTAGTTGGTAGTTGTAGTTGGTTGTTGTAGTTGGTAGTTGTAGTTTGTAGTTGTAGTTGGTAGTTGTAGTTGGTAGATGTATTTGGTAGTTGTAGTTGGTCGTTGGAGTTGGTAGTTGCAGTTGGTAGTTGCAGTTGGTAGTTGTAGTTGTTGTTGTAGGTGGTAGTTGTAGTTGTAGTTGTAGTTGTAGTTGTAGTTGTAGTTGTAGTTGTAGTTGGTAGTTGTAGTTGGTAGTTGTAGTTGGTAGCTGAAATTGGTAGTTACAGTTGGTAGTTGCAGTCGGTAGTTGCAGTGGGTAGTTGCAGTTGGTAGTTGCAGTTGGTAGTTGCAGTTGGTAGTTGCAGTTGGTAGTTGCAGTTGGTAGTTGCAGTTGGTAGTTGCAGTTGGTAGTTGCAGTTGGTAGTTGTAGTTGTTGTTGTAGGTGGTAGTTGTAGTTGTAGTTGTAGTTGTAGTTGTAGTTGTAGTTGTAGTTGTAGTTGTAGTTGGTAGTTGTAGTTGGTAGTTGTAGTTGGTAGTTGTAGTTGGTAGTTGTAGTTTGTAGTTGTAGTTGGTAGTTGTAGTTGGTAGATGTATTTGGTAGTTGTAGTTGGTCGTTGGAGTTGGTAGTTGCAGTTGGTAGTTGCAGTTGGTAGTTGTAGTTGTTGTTGTAGGTGGTAGTTGTAGTTGTAGTTGTAGTTGTAGTTGTAGTTGTAGTTGTAGTTGGTAGTTGTAGTTGGTAGTTGTAGTTGGTAGTTGGAGTTGGTAGTTGCAGTTGGTAGTTGCAGTTGGTAGTTGCAGTTGGTAGTTGCAGTTGGTAGTTGCAGTTGGTAGTTGCTGTTGGTGGTTGCAGTTGGTAGTTGCAGTTGGTAGTTGCAGTTGGTAGTTGCAGTTGGTAGTTGCAGTTGGTAGTTGCAGTTGGTAGTTGTAGTTGGTAGTTGTACTTGGTAGTTGTAGTTGGTAGTTGTAGTTGGTAGTTGTAGTTGGTAGTTGTAGTTGGTAGTTGTAGTTGGTAGTTGTAGTTGGTAGTTGTAGTTGGTAGTTGTAGTTCGTAGTTGTAGCTGGTAGTTGTAGTTGGTAGTTGTAGTTGGTAGTTGCAGTTGGTAGTTGTAGTTGGTAGTTGTAGTTGGTAGTTGTAGTTGGTAGTTGTAGTTGGTAGTTGTAGTTGGTAGTTGCAGTTGGTAGCTGTAGTTGGTAGTTGTAGTTGGTAGTTGTAGTTGGTAGTTGTAGTTGGTAGTTGTAGTTGTAGTTGTTGTTGTAGTTGTAGTTGTAGTTGTAGTTGTAGTTGTAGTTGTAGTTGTAGTTGTATTTGTAGTTTGTAGTTGTAGTTGGCAGTTGTAGTTGGTTTGTTGTAGTTGGTAGTTGTAGTTGGTAGTTGTAGTTGGTAGTTGTAGTTGGTAGTTGTAGTTGGTAGTTGTAGTTGGTTTGTTGTAGTTGGTAGTTGCAGTTGGTAGTTGCAGTTGGTAGTTGCAGTTGGTAGTTGTAGTTGGTAGTTGTAGTTGGTAGTTGTAGATGGTAGTTGTAGTTGGTAGTTGCAGTTGGTAGTTGTAGTTGGTAGTTGTAGTTGGTAGTTGTAGTTGGTAGTTGTAGTTTGTAGTTGTAGTTGGTAGTTGTAGTTGGTAGATGTATTTGGTAGTTGTAGTTGGTCGTTGGAGTTGGTAGTTGCAGTTGGTAGTTGCAGTTGGTAGTTGTAGTTGTTGTTGTAGGTGGTAGTTGTAGTTGTAGTTGTAGTTGTAGTTGTAGTTGTAGTTGTAGTTGTAGTTGGTAGTTGTAGTTGGTAGTTGCAGTTGGTAGCTGCAGTTGGTAGTTGCAGTTGGTAGTTGTAGGTGGTAGTTGTGGTTGTAGTTGTAGTTGTAGTTGGTAGTTGTAGTTGGTAGTTGTAGTTGGTAGTTGTAGTTGGTAGTTGTAGTTGGTAGTTGTAGTTGGTAGTTGTAGTTGGTTTGTTGTAGTTGGTAGTTGTAGTTGGTAGTTGTAGTTTGTAGTTGTAGTTGGTAGTTGCAGTTGCTAGCTGTAGTTGGTAGTTGTAGTTGGTAGTTGTAGTTGGTAGTTGTAGTTGTAGTTGTTGTTGTAGTTGTAGTTGTAGTTGTAGTTGTAGTTGTAGTTGTAGTTGTAGTTGTAGTTGTAGTTGTAGTTTGTAGTTGTAGTTGGTAGTTGTAGTTGGTTTGTTGTAGTTGGTAGTTGTAGTTGGTAGTTGTAGTTGGTAGTTGTAGTTGGTAGTTGTAGTTGGTAGTTGTAGTTGGTAGTTGCAGTTGGTAGTTGCAGTTGGTAGTTGCAGTTGGTAGTTGTAATTGTAGTTGTTGTTGTAGTTGTAGTTGTAGTTGTAGTTGTAGTTGTAGTTGTAGTTGGTAGTTGTAGTTGGTAGTTGTAGTTGGTAGTTGTAGTTGGTAGCTGTAGTTGGTAGTTGTAGTTGGTAGTTGTAGTTGGTAGTTGTAGTTTGTAGTTGTAGTTGGTAGTTGTAGTTGGTAGATGTATTTGGTAGTTGTAGTTGGTCGTTGGAGTTGGTAGTTGCAGTTGGTAGTTGCAGTTGGTAGTTGTAGTTGTTGTTGTAGGTGGTAGT
Source organism: Andrena hattorfiana (assembly GCA_944738655.2). Lineage (NCBI taxonomy): Eukaryota > Metazoa > Arthropoda > Insecta > Hymenoptera > Andrenidae > Andrena > Andrena hattorfiana. Next base: position 47,991,419 of record OX122890.1, on the reverse strand, counting down.
TGTAGTTGTAGTTGTAGTTGTAGTTGTAGTTGTAGTTGTAGTTGTAGTTGCAGTTGGTAGTTGTAGTTGGTAGTTGCAGTTGGTAGCTGCAGTTGGTAGTTGCAGTTGGTAGTTGTAGTTGGTAGTTGTAGTTGGTAGTTGGTAGTTGTAGTTGGTAGTTGTAGTTTGTAGTTGTAGTTGGTAGTTGCAGTTGCTAGCTGTAGTTGGTAGTTGTAGTTGGTAGTTGTAGTTGGTAGTTGTAGTTGTAGTTGTTGTTGTAGTTGTAGTTGTAGTTGTAGTTGTAGTTGTAGTTGTAGTTGTAGTTGTAGTTGTAGTTTGTAGTTGTAGTTGGTAGTTGTAGTTGGTAGTTGGAGTTGGTAGTTGCAGTTGGTAGTTGCAGTTGGTAGTTGCAGTTGGTAGTTGCAGTTGGTAGTTGCTGTTGGTGGTTGCAGTTGGTAGTTGCAGTTGGTAGTTGCAGTTGGTAGTTGCAGTTGGTAGTTGTAGTTGGTAGTTGTAGTTGGTAGTTGTAGTTGGTAGTTGTAGTTGGTAGTTGTAGTTGGTAGTTGTAGTTGGTAGTTGTAGTTGGTAGTTGTAGTTCGTAGTTGTAGCTGGTAGTTGTAGTTGGTAGTTGTAGTTGGTAGTTGCAGTTGGTAGTTGTAGTTGGTAGTTGTAGTTGGTAGTTGTAGTTGGTAGTTGTAGTTGGTAGTTGTAGTTGGTAGTTGTAGTTGGTAGTTGTAGTTGGTAGTTGTAGTTGGTAGTTGTAGTTGGTAGTTGTAGTTGGTAGTTGTAGTTGGTAGTTGTAGTTGGTAGTTGCAGTTGGTAGTTGCAGTTGGTAGTTGCAGTTGGTAGTTGTAATTGTATTTGTAGTTGTATTTGTAGTTGTAGTTGTAGTTGTAGTTGTAGTTGTAGTTGTAGTTGGTAGTTGTAGTTGGTAGTTGTAGTTGGTAGTTGTAGTTGGTAGCTGTAGTTGGTAGTTGTAGTTGGTAGTTGTACTTGGTAGGTGTAGTTGGTAGTTGTAGTTGGTAGTTGCAGTTGGTAGTTGTAGTTGGTAGTTGTAGTTGGTAGTTGTAGTTGGTAGTTGTAGTTGGTAGTTGTAGCTGGTAGTTGTAGTTGGTAGTTGTAGTTGTAGTTGTAGTTGGTAGTTGTAGTTGGTAGTTGTATTTGGTAGTTGTAGTTGGTAGTTGTAGTTGGTAGTTGTAGTTGGTAGTTGTACTTGGTAGTTGTAGTTGGTAGTTGTAGTTGGTAGTTCCATTTGTAGTTGTAGTTGTAGTTGTAGTTGAAGTTGTAGTTGTTGTTGTAGTTGTAGTTGTAGTTGTAGTTGTAGTTGTAGTTGTAGTTGTAGTTGTAGTTGTAGTTGTAGTTGTAGTTGTAGTTGTAGTTGTAGTTGTAGTTGTAGTTGGTAGTTGCAGTTGGTAGTTGTAGGTGGTAGTTGTAGTTGGTAGTTGTAGTTGGTAGTTGTAGTTGGTGGTTGTAGTTGGTAGTTGTAGTTGGTAGTTGTAGTTGGTAGTTGTAGTTGGTAGTTGTAGTTGGTAGTTGTAGTTGGTAGTTGTAGTTGGTAGTTGTAGTTGGTAGTTGTAGTTGGTAGTTGTAGTTGGTAGTTGTAGTTGGTAGTTGTAGTTGGTAGTTGTAGTTGTAGTTGTAGTTGGTAGTTGTAGTTGGTAGTTGTAGTTGGTAGTTGGAGTTGGTAGTTGCAGTTGGTAGTTGCAGTTGGTAGTTGCAGTTGGTAGTTGCAGTTGGTAGTTGCTGTTGGTGGTTGCAGTTGGTAGTTGCAGTTGGTAGTTGCAGTTGGTAGTTGCAGTTGGTAGTTGCAGTTGGTAGTTGCAGTTGGTAGTTGTAGTTGGTAGTTGTACTTGGTAGTTGTAGTTGGTAGTTGTAGTTGGTAGTTGTAGTTGGTAGTTGTAGTTGGTAGTTGTAGTTGGTAGTTGTAGTTGGTAGTTGTAGTTGGTAGTTGTAGTTGGTAGTTGTAGTTCGTAGTTGTAGCTGGTAGTTGTAGTTGGTAGTTGTAGTTGGTAGTTGCAGTTGGTAGTTGTAGTTGGTAGTTGTAGTTGGTAGTTGTAGTTGGTAGTTGTAGTTGGTAGTTGTAGTTGGTAGTTGTAGTTGGTAGTTGTAGTTGGTAGTTGCAGTTGGTAGCTGTAGTTGGTAGTTGTAGTTGGTAGTTGTAGTTGGTAGTTGTAGTTGGTAGTTGTAGTTGTAGTTGTTGTTGTAGTTGTAGTTGTAGTTGTAGTTGTAGTTGTAGTTGTAGTTGTAGTTGTATTTGTAGTTTGTAGTTGTAGTTGGCAGTTGTAGTTGGTTTGTTGTAGTTGGTAGTTGTAGTTGGTAGTTGTAGTTGGTAGTTGTAGTTGGTAGTTGTAGTTGGTAGTTGTAGTTGGTTTGTTGTAGTTGGTAGTTGCAGTTGGTAGTTGCAGTTGGTAGTTGCAGTTGGTAGTTGTAGTTGGTAGTTGTAGTTGGTAGTTGTAGATGGTAGTTGTAGTTGGTAGTTGCACTTGGTAGTTGTAGTTGGTAGTTGTAGTTGGTAGTTGTAGTTGGTAGTTGTAGTTTGTAGTTGTAGTTGGTAGTTGTAGTTGGTAGATGTATTTGGTAGTTGTAGTTGGTCGTTCGAGTTGGTAGTTGCAGTTGGTAGTTGCAGTTGGTAGTTGTAGTTGTTGTTGTAGGTGGTAGTTGTAGTTGTAGTTGTAGTTGTAGTTGTAGTTGTAGTTGTAGTTGTAGTTGGTAGTTGTAGTTGGTAGTTGCAGTTGGTAGCTGCAGTTGGTAGTTGCAGTTGGTAGTTGTAGGTGGTAGTTGTAGTTGTAGTTGTAGTTGTAGTTGGTAGTTGTAGTTGGTAGTTGTAGTTGGTAGTTGTAGTTGGTAGTTGTAGTTGGTAGTTGTAGTTGGTTTGTTGTAGTTGGTAGTTGTAGTTGGTAGTTGTAGTTTGTAGTTGTAGTTGGTAGTTGCAGTTGCTAGCTGTAGTTGGTAGTTGTAGTTGGTAGTTGTAGTTGGTAGTTGTAGTTGTAGTTGTTGTTGTAGTTGTAGTTGTAGTTGTAGTTGTAGTTGTAGTTGTAGTTGTAGTTGTAGTTGTAGTTTGTAGTTGTAGTTGGTAGTTGTAGTTGGTTTGTTGTAGTTGGTAGTTGTAGTTGGTAGTTGTAGTTGGTAGTTGTAGTTGGTAGTTGTAGTTGGTAGTTGTAGTTGGTAGTTGCAGTTGGTAGTTGCAGTTGGTAGTTGCAGTTGGTAGTTGTAATTGTAGTTGTTGTTGTAGTTGTAGTTGTAGTTGTAGTTGTAGTTGTAGTTGTAGTTGGTAGTTGTAGTTGGTAGTTGTAGTTGGTAGTTGTAGTTGGTAGCTGTAGTTGGTAGTTGTAGTTGGTAGTTGTACTTGGTAGGTGTAGTTGGTAGTTGTAGTTGGTAGTTGTAGTTGGTAGTTGTAGTTGGTAGTTGCAGTTGGTAGTTGCAGTTGGTAGTTGCAGTTGGTAGTTGTAGTTGGTAGTTGCAGTTGGTAGTTGCAGTTGGTAGCTGTAGTTTGTAGTTGTAGTTGGTAGTTGTAGTTGGTAGTTGTAGTTGGTAGTTGTAGTTGGTAGTTGTAGTTGGTAGTTGTAGTTGGTAGTTGTAGTTGGTAGTTGTAGTTGGTAGTTGTAGCTGGTAGTTGTAGTTGGTAGTTGTAGTTGGTAGTTGCAGTTGGTAGTTGTAGTTGGTAGTTGTAGTTGGTAGTTGTAGTTGGTAGTTGTAGTTGGTAGTTGTAGCTGGTAGTTGTAGTTGGTAGTTGTAGTTGTAGTTGTAGTTGGTAGTTGTAGTTGGTAGTTGTAGTTGGTAGTTGTAGTTGGTAGTTGTAGTTGGTAGTTGTAGTTGGTAGTTGTAGTTGGTAGTTGTACTTGGTAGTTGTAGTTGGTAGTTGTAGTTGGTAGTTCCATTTGTAGTTGTAGTTGTAGTTGTAGTTGAAGTTGTAGTTGTTGTTGTAGTTGTAGTTGTAGTTGTAGTTGTAGTTGTAGTCGTAGTTGTAGTTGTAGTTGTAGTTGTAGTTGTAGTTGTAGTTGTAGTTGTAGTTGTAGTTGTAGTTGTTTTTGTTGTTGTTGTTGTTGTAGTTGTTGTTGTTGTAGTTGTTGTTGTTGTAGTTGTTGTTGTTATTGTACTTGCTGTTTTGTCGTTGTCGTTGTTGTCGTTGTTGTCGTTGCAGTCGTTGTTGTCGTTGTTGTCGTTGTTGCCGTTGTTGTCGTTGCTGTCGTTGCTATCGTTGCTGTCGTTGCTGTCGTTGCTGTCGTTGCTGCCGTTGTTGCCGTTGTTGCCGTTGTTGCCGTTTTTGTCGTTGTTGTCGTTGTTGTCGTTGTTGTGGTTGTTGTCGTTGTTGTCGTTGTTTTCGTTGTTTTCGTTGTTGTCGTTGTTGTCGTTGTTGTCGTTGTTGTCGTTGTTGTCGTTGTTGTCGTTGTTGTCGTTGTTATCGTTGTTGTCGTTGTTATCGTTGTTGTCGTTGTTGTCGTTGTTGTCGTTGTTGTCGTTGTTGTCGTTGTCGTTATTGTAGTTGTTGTCGTTGTTGTCGTAGTTGTCGTCGTTGTCGTCGTTGTCGTCGTTGTCGTCGTTGTCGTCGTTGACGTCGTTGTCGTCGTTGTCGTCGTTATTGTTGTTGTTGTTGTTGTTGTTGTTGTAGTTGTAGTTGTTGTTGTAGTTGTTGTTGTTGTAGTTGTAGTTGTAGTTGTAGTTGTAGTTGTTGTAGTTGTTGTTGTAGTTGTAGTTGTTGTTGTAGTTGTAGTTGTAGTGGTAGTTGTAGTTGTAGTTGTAGTTGTAGTTGTAGTTGTAGTTGTTGTTGTAGTTGTTGTTGTAGTTGTTGTTGTAGTTGTAGTTGTAGTTGTAGTTGTAGTTGCAGTTGTAGTTGTAGTTGTATTTGTAGTTGTATTTGTAGTTGTAGTTGTAATTGTAGTTGTAGTTGTAGTTGTAGTTGTAGTTGTAGTTGTATTTGTTGTTGTAGTTGTAGTTGTAGTAGTAGTTGTAGTTGTAGTTGTAGTTGGTAGTTGTAGTTGGTAGTTGTAGTTGGTAGTTGTAGTTGGTAGTTGTAGTTGGTAGTTGTAGTTGGTAGTTGTAGTTGTAGTTGTTGTTGTAGTTGTAGTTGTAGTTGTAGTTGTAGTTGTAGTTGTAGTTGTAGTTGTAGTTGTATTTGTAGTTTGTAGTTGTAGTTGGTAGTTGTAGTTGGTTTGTTGTAGTTGGTAGTTGTAGTTGGTAGTTGTAGTTGGTAGTTGTAGTTGGTAGTTGTAGTTGGTAGTTGTAGTTGGTTTGTTGTAGTTGGTAGTTGCAGTTGGTAGTTGCAGTTGGTAGTTGCAGTTGGTAGTTGTAGTTGGTAGTTGTAGTTGGTAGTTGTAGATGATAGTTGTAGTTGGTAGTTGCAGTTGGTAGTTGTAGTTGGTAGTTGTAGTTGGTAGTTGTAGTTGGTAGTTGTAGTTTGTAGTTGTAGTTGGTAGTTGTAGTTGGTAGATGTATTTGGTAGTTGTAGTTGGTCGTTGGAGTTGGTAGTTGCAGTTGGTAGTTGCAGTTGGTAGTTGTAGTTGTTGTTGTAGGTGGTAGTTGTAGTTGTAGTTGTAGTTGTAGTTGTAGTTGTAGTTGTAGTTGTAGTTGGTAGTTGTAGTTGGTAGTTGCAGTTGGTAGCTGCAGTTGGTAGTTGCAGTTGGTAGTTGTAGTTGGTAGTTGTAGTTGGTAGTTGGTAGTTGTAGTTGGTAGTTGTAGTTTGTAGTTGTAGTTGGTAGTTGCAGTTGCTAGCTGTAGTTGGTAGTTGTAGTTGGTAGTTGTAGTTGGTAGTTGTAGTTGTAGTTGTTGTTGTAGTTGTAGTTGTAGTTGTAGTTGTAGTTGGTAGTTGTAGTTGGTAGTTGTACTTGGTAGGTGTAGTTGGTAGTTGTAGTTGGTAGTTGTAGTTGGTTGTTGTAGTTGGTAGTTGTAGTTTGTAGTTGTAGTTGGTAGTTGTAGTTGGTAGATGTATTTGGTAGTTGTAGTTGGTCGTTGGAGTTGGTAGTTGCAGTTGGTAGTTGCAGTTGGTAGTTGTAGTTGTTGTTGTAGGTGGTAGTTGTAGTTGTAGTTGTAGTTGTAGTTGTAGTTGTAGTTGTAGTTGTAGTTGGTAGTTGTAGTTGGTAGTTGTAGTTGGTAGCTGAAATTGGTAGTTACAGTTGGTAGTTGCAGTCGGTAGTTGCAGTGGGTAGTTGCAGTTGGTAGTTGCAGTTGGTAGTTGCAGTTGGTAGTTGCAGTTGGTAGTTGCAGTTGGTAGTTGCAGTTGGTAGTTGCAGTTGGTAGTTGCAGTTGGTAGTTGTAGTTGTTGTTGTAGGTGGTAGTTGTAGTTGTAGTTGTAGTTGTAGTTGTAGTTGTAGTTGTAGTTGTAGTTGTAGTTGGTAGTTGTAGTTGGTAGTTGTAGTTGGTAGTTGTAGTTGGTAGTTGTAGTTTGTAGTTGTAGTTGGTAGTTGTAGTTGGTAGATGTATTTGGTAGTTGTAGTTGGTCGTTGGAGTTGGTAGTTGCAGTTGGTAGTTGCAGTTGGTAGTTGTAGTTGTTGTTGTAGGTGGTAGTTGTAGTTGTAGTTGTAGTTGTAGTTGTAGTTGTAGTTGTAGTTGGTAGTTGTAGTTGGTAGTTGTAGTTGGTAGTTGGAGTTGGTAGTTGCAGTTGGTAGTTGCAGTTGGTAGTTGCAGTTGGTAGTTGCAGTTGGTAGTTGCAGTTGGTAGTTGCTGTTGGTGGTTGCAGTTGGTAGTTGCAGTTGGTAGTTGCAGTTGGTAGTTGCAGTTGGTAGTTGCAGTTGGTAGTTGCAGTTGGTAGTTGTAGTTGGTAGTTGTACTTGGTAGTTGTAGTTGGTAGTTGTAGTTGGTAGTTGTAGTTGGTAGTTGTAGTTGGTAGTTGTAGTTGGTAGTTGTAGTTGGTAGTTGTAGTTGGTAGTTGTAGTTCGTAGTTGTAGCTGGTAGTTGTAGTTGGTAGTTGTAGTTGGTAGTTGCAGTTGGTAGTTGTAGTTGGTAGTTGTAGTTGGTAGTTGTAGTTGGTAGTTGTAGTTGGTAGTTGTAGTTGGTAGTTGCAGTTGGTAGCTGTAGTTGGTAGTTGTAGTTGGTAGTTGTAGTTGGTAGTTGTAGTTGGTAGTTGTAGTTGTAGTTGTTGTTGTAGTTGTAGTTGTAGTTGTAGTTGTAGTTGTAGTTGTAGTTGTAGTTGTATTTGTAGTTTGTAGTTGTAGTTGGCAGTTGTAGTTGGTTTGTTGTAGTTGGTAGTTGTAGTTGGTAGTTGTAGTTGGTAGTTGTAGTTGGTAGTTGTAGTTGGTAGTTGTAGTTGGTTTGTTGTAGTTGGTAGTTGCAGTTGGTAGTTGCAGTTGGTAGTTGCAGTTGGTAGTTGTAGTTGGTAGTTGTAGTTGGTAGTTGTAGATGGTAGTTGTAGTTGGTAGTTGCAGTTGGTAGTTGTAGTTGGTAGTTGTAGTTGGTAGTTGTAGTTGGTAGTTGTAGTTTGTAGTTGTAGTTGGTAGTTGTAGTTGGTAGATGTATTTGGTAGTTGTAGTTGGTCGTTGGAGTTGGTAGTTGCAGTTGGTAGTTGCAGTTGGTAGTTGTAGTTGTTGTTGTAGGTGGTAGTTGTAGTTGTAGTTGTAGTTGTAGTTGTAGTTGTAGTTGTAGTTGTAGTTGGTAGTTGTAGTTGGTAGTTGCAGTTGGTAGCTGCAGTTGGTAGTTGCAGTTGGTAGTTGTAGGTGGTAGTTGTGGTTGTAGTTGTAGTTGTAGTTGGTAGTTGTAGTTGGTAGTTGTAGTTGGTAGTTGTAGTTGGTAGTTGTAGTTGGTAGTTGTAGTTGGTAGTTGTAGTTGGTTTGTTGTAGTTGGTAGTTGTAGTTGGTAGTTGTAGTTTGTAGTTGTAGTTGGTAGTTGCAGTTGCTAGCTGTAGTTGGTAGTTGTAGTTGGTAGTTGTAGTTGGTAGTTGTAGTTGTAGTTGTTGTTGTAGTTGTAGTTGTAGTTGTAGTTGTAGTTGTAGTTGTAGTTGTAGTTGTAGTTGTAGTTGTAGTTTGTAGTTGTAGTTGGTAGTTGTAGTTGGTTTGTTGTAGTTGGTAGTTGTAGTTGGTAGTTGTAGTTGGTAGTTGTAGTTGGTAGTTGTAGTTGGTAGTTGTAGTTGGTAGTTGCAGTTGGTAGTTGCAGTTGGTAGTTGCAGTTGGTAGTTGTAATTGTAGTTGTTGTTGTAGTTGTAGTTGTAGTTGTAGTTGTAGTTGTAGTTGTAGTTGGTAGTTGTAGTTGGTAGTTGTAGTTGGTAGTTGTAGTTGGTAGCTGTAGTTGGTAGTTGTAGTTGGTAGTTGTAGTTGGTAGTTGTAGTTTGTAGTTGTAGTTGGTAGTTGTAGTTGGTAGATGTATTTGGTAGTTGTAGTTGGTCGTTGGAGTTGGTAGTTGCAGTTGGTAGTTGCAGTTGGTAGTTGTAGTTGTTGTTGTAGGTGGTAGTTGTAGTTGTAGTTGTAGTTGTAGTTGTAGTTGTAGTTGTAGTTGTAGTTGCAGTTGGTAGTTGTAGTTGGTAGTTGCAGTTGGTAGCTGCAGTTGGTAGTTGCAGTTGGTAGTTGTAGTTGGTAGTTGTAGTTGGTAGTTGGTAGTTGTAGTTGGTAGTTGTAGTTTGTAGTTGTAGTTGGTAGTTGCAGTTGCTAGCTGTAGTTGGTAGTTGTAGTTGGTAGTTGTAGTTGGTAGTTGTAGTTGTAGTTGTTGTTGTAGTTGTAGTTGTAGTTGTAGTTGTAGTTGTAGTTGTAGTTGTAGTTGTAGTTGTAGTTTGTAGTTGTAGTTGGTAGTTGTAGTTGGTAGTTGGAGTTGGTAGTTGCAGTTGGTAGTTGCAGTTGGTAGTTGCAGTTGGTAGTTGCAGTTGGTAGTTGCTGTTGGTGGTTGCAGTTGGTAGTTGCAGTTGGTAGTTGCAGTTGGTAGTTGCAGTTGGTAGTTGTAGTTGGTAGTTGTAGTTGGTAGTTGTAGTTGGTAGTTGTAGTTGGTAGTTGTAGTTGGTAGTTGTAGTTGGTAGTTGTAGTTGGTAGTTGTAGTTCGTAGTTGTAGCTGGTAGTTGTAGTTGGTAGTTGTAGTTGGTAGTTGCAGTTGGTAGTTGTAGTTGGTAGTTGTAGTTGGTAGTTGTAGTTGGTAGTTGTAGTTGGTAGTTGTAGTTGGTAGTTGTAGTTGGTAGTTGTAGTTGGTAGTTGTAGTTGGTAGTTGTAGTTGGTAGTTGTAGTTGGTAGTTGTAGTTGGTAGTTGTAGTTGGTAGTTGCAGTTGGTAGTTGCAGTTGGTAGTTGCAGTTGGTAGTTGTAATTGTATTTGTAGTTGTATTTGTAGTTGTAGTTGTAGTTGTAGTTGTAGTTGTAGTTGTAGTTGGTAGTTGTAGTTGGTAGTTGTAGTTGGTAGTTGTAGTTGGTAGCTGTAGTTGGTAGTTGTAGTTGGTAGTTGTACTTGGTAGGTGTAGTTGGTAGTTGTAGTTGGTAGTTGCAGTTGGTAGTTGTAGTTGGTAGTTGTAGTTGGTAGTTGTAGTTGGTAGTTGTAGTTGGTAGTTGTAGCTGGTAGTTGTAGTTGGTAGTTGTAGTTGTAGTTGTAGTTGGTAGTTGTAGTTGGTAGTTGTATTTGGTAGTTGTAGTTGGTAGTTGTAGTTGGTAGTTGTAGTTGGTAGTTGTACTTGGTAGTTGTAGTTGGTAGTTGTAGTTGGTAGTTCCATTTGTAGTTGTAGTTGTAGTTGTAGTTGAAGTTGTAGTTGTTGTTGTAGTTGTAGTTGTAGTTGTAGTTGTAGTTGTAGTTGTAGTTGTAGTTGTAGTTGTAGTTGTAGTTGTAGTTGTAGTTGTAGTTGTAGTTGTAGTTGTAGTTGGTAGTTGCAGTTGGTAGTTGTAGGTGGTAGTTGTAGTTGGTAGTTGTAGTTGGTAGTTGTAGTTGGTGGTTGTAGTTGGTAGTTGTAGTTGGTAGTTGTAGTTGGTAGTTGTAGTTGGTAGTTGTAGTTGGTAGTTGTAGTTGGTAGTTGTAGTTGGTAGTTGTAGTTGGTAGTTGTAGTTGGTAGTTGTAGTTGGTAGTTGTAGTTGGTAGTTGTAGTTGGTAGTTGTAGTTGTAGTTGTAGTTGGTAGTTGTAGTTGGTAGTTGTAGTTGGTAGTTGGAGTTGGTAGTTGCAGTTGGTAGTTGCAGTTGGTAGTTGCAGTTGGTAGTTGCAGTTGGTAGTTGCTGTTGGTGGTTGCAGTTGGTAGTTGCAGTTGGTAGTTGCAGTTGGTAGTTGCAGTTGGTAGTTGCAGTTGGTAGTTGCAGTTGGTAGTTGTAGTTGGTAGTTGTACTTGGTAGTTGTAGTTGGTAGTTGTAGTTGGTAGTTGTAGTTGGTAGTTGTAGTTGGTAGTTGTAGTTGGTAGTTGTAGTTGGTAGTTGTAGTTGGTAGTTGTAGTTGGTAGTTGTAGTTCGTAGTTGTAGCTGGTAGTTGTAGTTGGTAGTTGTAGTTGGTAGTTGCAGTTGGTAGTTGTAGTTGGTAGTTGTAGTTGGTAGTTGTAGTTGGTAGTTGTAGTTGGTAGTTGTAGTTGGTAGTTGTAGTTGGTAGTTGTAGTTGGTAGTTGCAGTTGGTAGCTGTAGTTGGTAGTTGTAGTTGGTAGTTGTAGTTGGTAGTTGTAGTTGGTAGTTGTAGTTGTAGTTGTTGTTGTAGTTGTAGTTGTAGTTGTAGTTGTAGTTGTAGTTGTAGTTGTAGTTGTATTTGTAGTTTGTAGTTGTAGTTGGCAGTTGTAGTTGGTTTGTTGTAGTTGGTAGTTGTAGTTGGTAGTTGTAGTTGGTAGTTGTAGTTGGTAGTTGTAGTTGGTAGTTGTAGTTGGTTTGTTGTAGTTGGTAGTTGCAGTTGGTAGTTGCAGTTGGTAGTTGCAGTTGGTAGTTGTAGTTGGTAGTTGTAGTTGGTAGTTGTAGATGGTAGTTGTAGTTGGTAGTTGCACTTGGTAGTTGTAGTTGGTAGTTGTAGTTGGTAGTTGTAGTTGGTAGTTGTAGTTTGTAGTTGTAGTTGGTAGTTGTAGTTGGTAGATGTATTTGGTAGTTGTAGTTGGTCGTTCGAGTTGGTAGTTGCAGTTGGTAGTTGCAGTTGGTAGTTGTAGTTGTTGTTGTAGGTGGTAGTTGTAGTTGTAGTTGTAGTTGTAGTTGTAGTTGTAGTTGTAGTTGTAGTTGGTAGTTGTAGTTGGTAGTTGCAGTTGGTAGCTGCAGTTGGTAGTTGCAGTTGGTAGTTGTAGGTGGTAGTTGTAGTTGTAGTTGTAGTTGTAGTTGGTAGTTGTAGTTGGTAGTTGTAGTTGGTAGTTGTAGTTGGTAGTTGTAGTTGGTAGTTGTAGTTGGTTTGTTGTAGTTGGTAGTTGTAGTTGGTAGTTGTAGTTTGTAGTTGTAGTTGGTAGTTGCAGTTGCTAGCTGTAGTTGGTAGTTGTAGTTGGTAGTTGTAGTTGGTAGTTGTAGTTGTAGTTGTTGTTGTAGTTGTAGTTGTAGTTGTAGTTGTAGTTGTAGTTGTAGTTGTAGTTGTAGTTGTAGTTTGTAGTTGTAGTTGGTAGTTGTAGTTGGTTTGTTGTAGTTGGTAGTTGTAGTTGGTAGTTGTAGTTGGTAGTTGTAGTTGGTAGTTGTAGTTGGTAGTTGTAGTTGGTAGTTGCAGTTGGTAGTTGCAGTTGGTAGTTGCAGTTGGTAGTTGTAATTGTAGTTGTTGTTGTAGTTGTAGTTGTAGTTGTAGTTGTAGTTGTAGTTGTAGTTGGTAGTTGTAGTTGGTAGTTGTAGTTGGTAGTTGTAGTTGGTAGCTGTAGTTGGTAGTTGTAGTTGGTAGTTGTACTTGGTAGGTGTAGTTGGTAGTTGTAGTTGGTAGTTGTAGTTGGTAGTTGTAGTTGGTAGTTGCAGTTGGTAGTTGCAGTTGGTAGTTGCAGTTGGTAGTTGTAGTTGGTAGTTGCAGTTGGTAGTTGCAGTTGGTAGCTGTAGTTTGTAGTTGTAGTTGGTAGTTGTAGTTGGTAGTTGTAGTTGGTAGTTGTAGTTGGTAGTTGTAGTTGGTAGTTGTAGTTGGTAGTTGTAGTTGGTAGTTGTAGTTGGTAGTTGTAGCTGGTAGTTGTAGTTGGTAGTTGTAGTTGGTAGTTGCAGTTGGTAGTTGTAGTTGGTAGTTGTAGTTGGTAGTTGTAGTTGGTAGTTGTAGTTGGTAGTTGTAGCTGGTAGTTGTAGTTGGTAGTTGTAGTTGTAGTTGTAGTTGGTAGTTGTAGTTGGTAGTTGTAGTTGGTAGTTGTAGTTGGTAGTTGTAGTTGGTAGTTGTAGTTGGTAGTTGTAGTTGGTAGTTGTACTTGGTAGTTGTAGTTGGTAGTTGTAGTTGGTAGTTCCATTTGTAGTTGTAGTTGTAGTTGTAGTTGAAGTTGTAGTTGTTGTTGTAGTTGTAGTTGTAGTTGTAGTTGTAGTTGTAGTCGTAGTTGTAGTTGTAGTTGTAGTTGTAGTTGTAGTTGTAGTTGTAGTTGTAGTTGTAGTTGTAGTTGTTTTTGTTGTTGTTGTTGTTGTAGTTGTTGTTGTTGTAGTTGTTGTTGTTGTAGTTGTTGTTGTTATTGTACTTGCTGTTTTGTCGTTGTCGTTGTTGTCGTTGTTGTCGTTGCAGTCGTTGTTGTCGTTGTTGTCGTTGTTGCCGTTGTTGTCGTTGCTGTCGTTGCTATCGTTGCTGTCGTTGCTGTCGTTGCTGTCGTTGCTGCCGTTGTTGCCGTTGTTGCCGTTGTTGCCGTTTTTGTCGTTGTTGTCGTTGTTGTCGTTGTTGTGGTTGTTGTCGTTGTTGTCGTTGTTTTCGTTGTTTTCGTTGTTGTCGTTGTTGTCGTTGTTGTCGTTGTTGTCGTTGTTGTCGTTGTTGTCGTTGTTGTCGTTGTTATCGTTGTTGTCGTTGTTATCGTTGTTGTCGTTGTTGTCGTTGTTGTCGTTGTTGTCGTTGTTGTCGTTGTCGTTATTGTAGTTGTTGTCGTTGTTGTCGTAGTTGTCGTCGTTGTCGTCGTTGTCGTCGTTGTCGTCGTTGTCGTCGTTGACGTCGTTGTCGTCGTTGTCGTCGTTATTGTTGTCGTTGTTGTTGTTGTTGTTGTAGTTGTAGTTGTTGTTGTAGTTGTTGTTGTTGTAGTTGTAGTTGTAGTTGTAGTTGTAGTTGTTGTAGTTGTTGTTGTAGTTGTAGTTGTTGTTGTAGTTGTAGTTGTAGTGGTAGTTGTAGTTGTAGTTGTAGTTGTAGTTGTAGTTGTAGTTGTTGTTGTAGTTGTTGTTGTAGTTGTTGTTGTAGTTGTAGTTGTAGTTGTAGTTGTAGTTGCAGTTGTAGTTGTAGTTGTATTTGTAGTTGTATTTGTAGTTGTAGTTGTAATTGTAGTTGTAGTTGTAGTTGTAGTTGTAGTTGTAGTTGTATTTGTTGTTGTAGTTGTAGTTGTAGTAGTAGTTGTAGTTGTAGTTGTAGTTGGTAGTTGTAGTTGGTAGTTGTAGTTGGTAGTTGTAGTTGGTAGTTGTAGTTGGTAGTTGTAGTTGGTAGTTGTAGTTGTAGTTGTTGTTGTAGTTGTAGTTGTAGTTGTAGTTGTAGTTGTAGTTGTAGTTGTAGTTGTAGTTGTATTTGTAGTTTGTAGTTGTAGTTGGTAGTTGTAGTTGGTTTGTTGTAGTTGGTAGTTGTAGTTGGTAGTTGTAGTTGGTAGTTGTAGTTGGTAGTTGTAGTTGGTAGTTGTAGTTGGTTTGTTGTAGTTGGTAGTTGCAGTTGGTAGTTGCAGTTGGTAGTTGCAGTTGGTAGTTGTAGTTGGTAGTTGTAGTTGGTAGTTGTAGATGATAGTTGTAGTTGGTAGTTGCAGTTGGTAGTTGTAGTTGGTAGTTGTAGTTGGTAGTTGTAGTTGGTAGTTGTAGTTTGTAGTTGTAGTTGGTAGTTGTAGTTGGTAGATGTATTTGGTAGTTGTAGTTGGTCGTTGGAGTTGGTAGTTGCAGTTGGTAGTTGCAGTTGGTAGTTGTAGTTGTTGTTGTAGGTGGTAGTTGTAGTTGTAGTTGTAGTTGTAGTTGTAGTTGTAGTTGTAGTTGTAGTTGGTAGTTGTAGTTGGTAGTTGCAGTTGGTAGCTGCAGTTGGTAGTTGCAGTTGGTAGTTGTAGTTGGTAGTTGTAGTTGGTAGTTGGTAGTTGTAGTTGGTAGTTGTAGTTTGTAGTTGTAGTTGGTAGTTGCAGTTGCTAGCTGTAGTTGGTAGTTGTAGTTGGTAGTTGTAGTTGGTAGTTGTAGTTGTAGTTGTTGTTGTAGTTGTAGTTGTAGTTGTAGTTGTAGTTGTAGTTGTAGTTGTAGTTGTAGTTTGTAGTTGTAGTTGGTAGTTGTAGTTGGTTTGTTGTAGTTGGTAGTTGTAGTTGGTAGTTGTAGTTGGTAGTTGTAGTTGGTAGTTGTAGTTGGTAGTTGTAGTTGGTAGTTGCAGTTGGTAGTTGCAGTTGGTAGTTGCAGTTGGTAGTTGTAATTGTATTTGTAGTTGTATTTGTAGTTGTAGTTGTAGTTGTAGTTGTAGTTGTAGTTGTAGTTGGTAGTTGTAGTTGGTAGTTGTAGTTGGTAGTTGTAGTTGGTAGCTGTAGTTGGTAGTTGTAGTTGGTAGTTGTACTTGGTAGGTGTAGTTGGTAGTTGTAGTTGGTAGTTGCAGTTGGTAGTTGTAGTTGGTAGTTGTAGTTGGTAGTTGTAGTTGGTAGTTGTAGTTGGTAGTTGTAGCTGGTAGTTGTAGTTGGTAGTTGTAGTTGTAGTTGTAGTTGGTAGTTGTAGTTGGTAGTTGTATTTGGTAGTTGTAGTTGGTAGTTGTAGTTGGTAGTTGTAGTTGGTAGTTGTACTTGGTAGTTGTAGTTGGTAGTTGTAGTTGGTAGTTCCATTTGTAGTTGTAGTTGTAGTTGTAGTTGAAGTTGTAGTTGTTGTTGTAGTTGTAGTTGTAGTTGTAGTTGTAGTTGTAGTTGTAGTTGTAGTTGTAGTTGTAGTTGTAGTTGTAGTTGTAGTTGTAGTTGTAGTTGTAGTTGTAGTTGGTAGTTGCAGTTGGTAGTTGTAGGTGGTAGTTGTAGTTGGTAGTTGTAGTTGGTAGTTGTAGTTGGTGGTTGTAGTTGGTAGTTGTAGTTGGTAGTTGTAGTTGGTAGTTGTAGTTGGTAGTTGTAGTTGGTAGTTGTAGTTGGTAGTTGTAGTTGGTAGTTGTAGTTGGTAGTTGTAGTTGGTAGTTGTAGTTGGTAGTTGTAGTTGGTAGTTGTAGTTGGTAGTTGTAGTTGTAGTTGTAGTTGGTAGTTGTAGTTGGTAGTTGTAGTTGGTAGTTGGAGTTGGTAGTTGCAGTTGGTAGTTGCAGTTGGTAGTTGCAGTTGGTAGTTGCAGTTGGTAGTTGCAGTTGGTAGTTGCTGTTGGTGGTTGCAGTTGGTAGTTGCAGTTGGTAGTTGCAGTTGGTAGTTGCAGTTGGTAGTTGCAGTTGGTAGTTGCAGTTGGTAGTTGTAGTTGGTAGTTGTACTTGGTAGTTGTAGTTGGTAGTTGTAGTTGGTAGTTGTAGTTGGTAGTTGTAGTTGGTAGTTGTAGTTGGTAGTTGTAGTTGGTAGTTGTAGTTGGTAGTTGTAGTTCGTAGTTGTAGCTGGTAGTTGTAGTTGGTAGTTGTAGTTGGTAGTTGCAGTTGGTAGTTGTAGTTGGTAGTTGTAGTTGGTAGTTGTAGTTGGTAGTTGTAGTTGGTAGTTGTAGTTGGTAGTTGTAGTTGGTAGTTGTAGTTGGTAGTTGCAGTTGGTAGCTGTAGTTGGTAGTTGTAGTTGGTAGTTGTAGTTGGTAGTTGTAGTTGGTAGTTGTAGTTGTAATTGTTGTTGTAGTTGTAGTTGTAGTTGTAGTTGTAGTTGTAGTTGTAGTTGTAGTTGTATTTGTAGTTTGTAGTTGTAGTTGGCAGTTGTAGTTGGTTTGTTGTAGTTGGTAGTTGTAGTTGGTAGTTGTAGTTGGTAGTTGTAGTTGGTAGTTGTAGTTGGTAGTTGTAGTTGGTTTGTTGTAGTTGGTAGTTGCAGTTGGTAGTTGCAGTTGGTAGTTGCAGTTGGTAGTTGTAGTTGGTAGTTGTAGTTGGTAGTTGTAGATGGTAGTTGTAGTTGGTAGTTGCACTTGGTAGTTGTAGTTGGTAGTTGTAGTTGGTAGTTGTAGTTGGTAGTTGTAGTTTGTAGTTGTAGTTGGTAGTTGTAGTTGGTAGATGTATTTGGTAGTTGTAGTTGGTCGTTCGAGTTGGTAGTTGCAGTTGGTAGTTGCAGTTGGTAGTTGTAGTTGTTGTTGTAGGTGGTAGTTGTAGTTGTAGTTGTAGTTGTAGTTGTAGTTGTAGTTGTAGTTGTAGTTGGTAGTTGTAGTTGGTAGTTGCAGTTGGTAGCTGCAGTTGGTAGTTGCAGTTGGTAGTTGTAGGTGGTAGTTGTAGTTGTAGTTGTAGTTGTAGTTGGTAGTTGTAGTTGGTAGTTGTAGTTGGTAGTTGTAGTTGGTAGTTGTAGTTGGTAGTTGTAGTTGGTTTGTTGTAGTTGGTAGTTGTAGTTGGTAGTTGTAGTTTGTAGTTGTAGTTGGTAGTTGCAGTTGCTAGCTGTAGTTGGTAGTTGTAGTTGGTAGTTGTAGTTGGTAGTTGTAGTTGTAGTTGTTGTTGTAGTTGTAGTTGTAGTTGTAGTTGTAGTTGTAGTTGTAGTTGTAGTTGTAGTTGTAGTTTGTAGTTGTAGTTGGTAGTTGTAGTTGGTTTGTTGTAGTTGGTAGTTGTAGTTGGTAGTTGTAGTTGGTAGTTGTAGTTGGTAGTTGTAGTTGGTAGTTGTAGTTGGTAGTTGCAGTTGGTAGTTGCAGTTGGTAGTTGCAGTTGGTAGTTGTAATTGTAGTTGTTGTTGTAGTTGTAGTTGTAGTTGTAGTTGTAGTTGTAGTTGTAGTTGGTAGTTGTAGTTGGTAGTTGTAGTTGGTAGTTGTAGTTGGTAGCTGTAGTTGGTAGTTGTAGTTGGTAGTTGTACTTGGTAGGTGTAGTTGGTAGTTGTAGTTGGTAGTTGTAGTTGGTAGTTGTAGTTGGTAGTTGCAGTTGGTAGTTGCAGTTGGTAGTTGCAGTTGGTAGTTGTAGTTGGTAGTTGCAGTTGGTAGTTGCAGTTGGTAGCTGTAGTTTGTAGTTGTAGTTGGTAGTTGTAGTTGGTAGTTGTAGTTGGTAGTTGTAGTTGGTAGTTGTAGTTGGTAGTTGTAGTTGGTAGTTGTAGTTGGTAGTTGTAGTTGGTAGTTGTAGCTGGTAGTTGTAGTTGGTAGTTGTAGTTGGTAGTTGCAGTTGGTAGTTGTAGTTGGTAGTTGTAGTTGGTAGTTGTAGTTGGTAGTTGTAGTTGGTAGTTGTAGCTGGTAGTTGTAGTTGGTAGTTGTAGTTGTAGTTGTAGTTGGTAGTTGTAGTTGGTAGTTGTAGTTGGTAGTTGTAGTTGGTAGTTGTAGTTGGTAGTTGTAGTTGGTAGTTGTAGTTGGTAGTTGTACTTGGTAGTTGTAGTTGGTAGTTGTAGTTGGTAGTTCCATTTGTAGTTGTAGTTGTAGTTGTAGTTGAAGTTGTAGTTGTTGTTGTAGTTGTAGTTGTAGTTGTAGTTGTAGTTGTAGTCGTAGTTGTAGTTGTAGTTGTAGTTGTAGTTGTAGTTGTAGTTGTAGTTGTAGTTGTAGTTGTAGTTGTTTTTGTTGTTGTTGTTGTTGTAGTTGTTGTTGTTGTAGTTGTTGTTGTTGTAGTTGTTGTTGTTATTGTACTTGCTGTTTTGTCGTTGTCGTTGTTGTCGTTGTTGTCGTTGCAGTCGTTGTTGTCGTTGTTGTCGTTGTTGCCGTTGTTGTCGTTGCTGTCGTTGCTATCGTTGCTGTCGTTGCTGTCGTTGCTGTCGTTGCTGCCGTTGTTGCCGTTGTTGCCGTTGTTGCCGTTTTTGTCGTTGTTGTCGTTGTTGTCGTTGTTGTGGTTGTTGTCGTTGTTGTCGTTGTTTTCGTTGTTTTCGTTGTTGTCGTTGTTGTCGTTGTTGTCGTTGTTGTCGTTGTTGTCGTTGTTGTCGTTGTTGTCGTTGTTATCGTTGTTGTCGTTGTTATCGTTGTTGTCGTTGTTGTCGTTGTTGTCGTTGTTGTCGTTGTTGTCGTTGTCGTTATTGTAGTTGTTGTCGTTGTTGTCGTAGTTGTCGTCGTTGTCGTCGTTGTCGTCGTTGTCGTCGTTGTCGTCGTTGACGTCGTTGTCGTCGTTGTCGTCGTTATTGTTGTTGTTGTTGTTGTTGTTGTTGTAGTTGTAGTTGTTGTTGTAGTTGTTGTTGTTGTAGTTGTAGTTGTAGTTGTAGTTGTAGTTGTTGTAGTTGTTGTTGTAGTTGTAGTTGTTGTTGTAGTTGTAGTTGTAGTGGTAGTTGTAGTTGTAGTTGTAGTTGTAGTTGTAGTTGTAGTTGTTGTTGTAGTTGTTGTTGTAGTTGTTGTTGTAGTTGTAGTTGTAGTTGTAGTTGTAGTTGCAGTTGTAGTTGTAGTTGTATTTGTAGTTGTATTTGTAGTTGTAGTTGTAATTGTAGTTGTAGTTGTAGTTGTAGTTGTAGTTGTAGTTGTATTTGTTGTTGTAGTTGTAGTTGTAGTAGTAGTTGTAGTTGTAGTTGTAGTTGGTAGTTGTAGTTGGTAGTTGTAGTTGGTAGTTGTAGTTGGTAGTTGTAGTTGGTAGGTGCAGTTGGTAGTTGCAGTTGGTAGTTGCAGTTGGTAGTTGCAGTTGGTAGTTGCAGTTGGTAGTTGCAGTTGGTAGCTGAAATTGGTAGTTGCAGTTGGTAGTTGCAGTTGGTAGCTGAAATTGGTAGTTACAGTTGGTAGTTGCAGTCGGTAGTTGCAGTGGGTAGTTGCAGTTGGTAGTTGCAGTTGGTAGTTGCAGTTGGTAGTTGTAGTTGGTAGTTGTAGTTGGTAGTTGTAGATGGTAGTTGTAGTTGGTAGTTGCAGTTGGTAGTTGTAGTTGGTAGGTGTAGTTGGTAGTTGTAGTTGGTAGTTGCAGTTGGTAGTTGTAGTTGGTAGTTGTAGTTGGTAGTTGTAGTTGGTAGTTGTAGTTGGTAGTTGTAGCTGGTAGTTGTAGTTGGTAGTTGTAGTTGTAGTTGTAGTTGGTAGTTGTAGTTGGTAGTTGTAGTTGGTAGTTGCAGTTGGTAGCTGTAGTTGGTAGTTGTAGTTGGTAGTTGTAGTTGGTAGTTGTAGTTGGTAGTTGTAGTTGGTAGTTGTAGTTGGTAGTTGTAGTTGGTTTGTTGTAGTTGGTAGTTGTAGTTGGTAGTTGTAGTTGGTAGTTGTAGTTGGTAGTTGTAGTTGGTAGTTGTAGTTGGTAGTTGTAGTTGGTAGTTGTACTTGGTAGTTGTAGTTGGTAGTTGTAGTTGGTAGTTCCATTTGTAGTTGTAGTTGTAGTTGTAGTTGAAGTTGTAGTTGTTGTTGTAGTTGTAGTTGTAGTTGTAGTTGTAGTTGTAGTTGTAGTTGTAGTTGTAGTTGTAGTTGTAGTTGTAGTTGTAGTTGTAGTTGTAGTTGTAGTTGTAGTTGTTTTTGTTGTTGTTGTTGTTGTAGTTGTTGTTGTTGTAGTTGTTGTTGTTGTAGTTGTTGTTGTTATTGTACTTGCTGTTTTGTCGTTGTCGTTGTGTCGTTGTTGTCGTTGCAGTCGTTGTTGTCGTTGTTGTCGTTGTTGCCGTTGTTGTCGTTGCTGTCGTTGCTATCGTTGCTGTCGTTGCTGTCGTTGCTGTCGTTGCTGCCGTTGTTGCCGTTGTTGCCGTTGTTGCCGTTTTTGTCGTTGTTGTCGTTGTTGTCGTTGTTGTGGTTGTTGTCGTTGTTGTCGTTGTTTTCGTTGTTTTCGTTGTTGTCGTTGTTGTCGTTGTTGTCGTTGTTGTCGTTGTTGTCGTTGTTGTCGTTGTTGTCGTTGTTATCGTTGTTGTCGTTGTTATCGTTGTTGTCGTTGTTGTCGTTGTTGTCGTTGTTGTCGTTGTTGTCGTTGTCGTTATTGTAGTTGTTGTCGTTGTTGTCGTCGTTGTCGTCGTTGTCGTCGTTGTCGTCGTTGTCGTCGTTGTCGTCGTTGACGTCGTTGTCGTCGTTGTCGTCGTTGTTGTTGTTGTTGTTGTTGTTGTTGTTGTAGTTGTAGTTGTTGTTGTAGTTGTTGTTGTTGTAGTTGTAGTTGTAGTTGTAGTTGTAGTTGTTGTAGTTGTTGTTGTAGTTGTAGTTGTTGTTGTAGTTGTAGTTGTAGTGGTAGTTGCAGTTGTAGTTGTAGTTGTAGTTGTAGTTGTAGTTGTTGTTGTAGTTGTTGTTGTAGTTGTTGTTGTAGTTGTAGTTGTAGTTGCAGTTGTAGTTGTAGTTGTATTTGTAGTTGTATTTGTAGTTGCAGTTGTAATTGTAGTTGTAGTTGTAGTTGTAGTTGTAGTTGTAGTTGTATTTGTTGTTGTAGTTGTAGTTGTAGTAGTAGTTGTAGTTGTAGTTGTAGTTGGTAGTTGTAGTTGGTAGTTGTAGTTGGTAGTTGTAGTTGGTAGTTGTAGTTGGTAGGTGCAGTTGGTAGTTGCAGTTGGTAGTTGCAGTTGGTAGTTGCAGTTGGTAGTTGCAGTTGGTAGTTGCAGTTGGTAGCTGAAATTGGTAGTTGCAGTTGGTAGTTGCAGTTGGTAGTTGCAGTTGGTAGTTGCAGTTGGTAGCTGAAATTGGTAGTTACAGTTGGTAGTTGCAGTCGGTAGTTGCAGTGGGTAGTTGCAGTTGGTAGTTGCAGTTGGTAGTTGCAGTTGGTAGTTGCAGTTGGTAGTTGCAGTTGGTAGTTGCAGTTGGTAGTTGCAGTTGGTAGCTGTAGTTGGTAGTTGTAGTTGGTAGTTGTAGTTGGTAGTTGTAGTTGGTAGTTGTAGTTGTAGTTGTTGTTGTAGTTGTAGTTGTAGTTGTAGTTGTAGTTGTAGTTGTAGTTGTAGTTGTAGTTGTACTTGTAGTTTGTAGTTGTAGTTGGTAGTTGTAGTTGGTTTGTTGTAGTTGGTAGTTGTAGTTGGTAGTTGTAGTTGGTTGTTGTAGTTGGTAGTTGTAGTTGGTAGTTGTAGTTGGTTTGTTGTAGTTGGTAGTTGCAGTTGGTAGTTGCAGTTGGTAGTTGCAGTTGGTAGTTGTAGTTGGTAGTTGTAGTTGGTAGTTGTAGATGGTAGTTGTAGTTGGTAGTTGCAGTTGGTAGTTGTAGTTGGTAGTTGTAGTTGGTAGTTGTAGTTGGTAGTTGTAGTTTGTAGTTGTAGTTGGTAGTTGTAGTTGGTAGATGTATTTGGTAGTTGTAGTTGGTCGTTGGAGTTGGTAGTTGCAGTTGGTAGTTGTAGTTGTAGTTGTTGTTGTAGTTGTAGTTGTAGTTGTAGTTGTAGTTGTAGTTGTAGTTGTAGTTGTAGTTTGTAGTTGTAGTTGGTAGTTGTAGTTGGTTTGTTGTAGTTGGTAGTTGTAGTTGGTAGTTGTAGTTGGTAGTTGTAGTTGGTAGTTGTAGTTGGTAGTTGTAGTTGGTAGTTGCAGTTGGTAGTTGCAGTTGGTAGTTGCAGTTGGTAGTTGTAATTGTATTTGTAGTTGTATTTGTAGTTGTAGTTGTAGTTGTAGTTGTAGTTGTAGTTGTAGTTGTAGTTGGTAGTTGTAGTTGGTAGTTGTAGTTGGTAGTTGTAGTTGGTAGCTGTAGTTGGTAGTTGTAGTTGGTAGTTGTACTTGGTAGGTGTAGTTGGTAGTTGTAGTTGGTAGTTGCAGTTGGTAGTTGTAGTTGGTAGTTGTAGTTGGTAGTTGTAGTTGGTAGTTGTAGTTGGTAGTTGTAGCTGGTAGTTGTAGTTGGTAGTTGTAGTTGTAGTTGTAGTTGGTAGTTGTAGTTGGTAGTTGTAGTTGGTAGTTGTAGTTGGTAGTTGTAGTTGGTAGTTGTAGTTGGTAGTTCTAGTTGGTAGTTGTACTTGGTAGTTGTAGTTGGTAGTTGTAGTTGGTAGTTCCATTTGTAGTTGTAGTTGTAGTTGTAGTTGAAGTTGTAGTTGTTGTTGTAGTTGTAGTTGTAGTTGTAGTTGTAGTTGTAGTTGTAGTTGTAGTTGTAGTTGTAGTTGTAGTTGTAGTTGTAGTTGTAGTTGTAGTTGTAGTTGTAGTTGTAGTTGTAGTTGTTTTTGTTGTTGTTGTTGTTGTAGTTGTTGTTGTTGTAGTTGTTGTTGTTATTGTACTTGCTGTTGTGTCGTTGTCGTTGTTGTTGTCGTTGTTGTCGTTGCAGTCGTTGTTGTCGTTGTTGTCGTTGTTGCCGTTGTTGTCGTTGCTGTCGTTGCTATCGTTGCTGTCGTTGCTGTCGTTGCTGTCGTTGTTGCCGTTGTTGCCGTTGTTGCCGTTGTTGCCGTTTTTGTCGTTGTTGTCGTTGTTGTCGTTGTTGTGGTTGTTGTCGTTGTTGTCGTTGTTTTCGTTGTTTTCGTTGTTGTCGTTGTTGTCGTTGTTGTCGTTGTTGTCGTTGTTGTCGTTGTTGTCGTTGTTGTCGTTGTTATCGTTGTTGTCGTTGTTATCGTTGTTGTCGTTGTTGTCGTTGTTGTCGTTGTTGTCGTTGTTGTCGTTGTCGTTATTGTAGTTGTTGTCGTTGTTGTCGTCGTTGTCGTCGTTGTCTTCGTTGTCGTCGTTGTCGTCGTTGACGTCGTTGTCGTCGTTGTCGTCGTTGTTGTTGTTGTTGTTGTTGTTGTTGTTGTTGTAGTTGTAGTTGTTGTTGTAGTTGTTGTTGTTGTAGTTGTAGTTGTAGTTGTAGTTGTAGTTGTTGTAGTTGTTGTAGTTGTTGTTGTAGTTGTAGTTGTAGTTGTAGTTGTAGTTGTAGTTGTAGTTGTAGTTGTTGTTGTAGTTGTTGTTGTAGTTGTTGTTGTAGTTGCAGTTGGTAGTTGCAGTTGGTAGCTGAAATTGGTAGTTGCTGTTGGTAGTTGCAGTTGGTAGTTGCAGTTGGTAGTTGCAGTTGGTAGCTGAAATTGGTAGTTGCAGTTGGTAGTTGCAGTTGGTAGTTGCAGTTGGTAGTTGCAGTTGGTAGCTGAAATTGGTAGTTACAGTTGGTAGTTGCAGTCGGTAGTTGCAGTGGGTAGTTGCAGTTGGTAGTTGCAGTTGGTAGTTGCAGTTGGTAGTTGCAGTTGGTAGTTGCAGTTGGTAGTTGCAGTTGGTAGTTGCAGTTGGTAGTTGCAGTTGGTAGTTGTAGTTGTTGTTGTAGGTGGTAGTTGTAGTTGTAGTTGTAGTTGTAGTTGTAGTTGTAGTTGTAGTTGTAGTTGGTAGTTGTAGTTGGTAGTTGTAGTTGGTAGTTGGAGTTGGTAGTTGCAGTTGGTAGTTGCAGTTGGTAGTTGCAGTTGGTAGTTGCAGTTGGTAGTTGCAGTTGGTAGTTGCTGTTGGTGGTTGCAGTTGGTAGTTGCAGTTGGTAGTTGCAGTTGGTAGTTGCAGTTGGTAGTTGCAGTTGGTAGTTGCAGTTGGTAGTTGTAGTTGGTAGTTGTAGTTGGTAGTTGTAGTTGGTAGTTGTAGTTGGTAGTTGTAGTTGGTAGTTGTAGTTGGTTTGTTGTAGTTGGTAGTTGCAGTTGGTAGTTGCAGTTGGTAGTTGCAGTTGGTAGTTGTAGTTGGTAGTTGTAGTTGGTAGTTGTAGATGGTAGTTGCAGTTGGTAGTTGCAGTTGGTAGTTGCAGTTGGTAGTTGTAATTGTAGTTGTTGTTGTAGTTGTAGTTGTAGTTGTAGTTGTAGTTGTAGTTGTAGTTGGTAGTTGTAGTTGGTAGTTGTAGTTGGTAGTTGTAGTTGGTAGCTGTAGTTGGTAGTTGTAGTTGGTAGTTGTAGATGGTAGTTGCAGTTGGTAGTTGCAGTTGGTAGTTGCAGTTGGTAGTTGTAATTGTAGTTGTTGTTGTAGTTGTAGTTGTAGTTGTAGTTGTAGTTGTAGTTGTAGTTGGTAGTTGCAGTTGGTAGTTGCAGTTGGTAGTTGCAGTTGGTAGTTGCAGTTGGTAGTTGCAGTTGGTAGTTGTAGTTGGTAGTTGTACTTGGTAGTTGTAGTTGGTAGTTGTAGTTGGTAGTTGTAGTTGGTAGTTGTAGATGGTAGTTGCAGTTGGTAGTTGCAGTTGGTAGTTGCAGTTGGTAGTTGTAATTGTAGTTGTTGTTGTAGTTGTAGTTGTAGTTGTAGTTGTAGTTGTAGTTGTAGTTGGTAGTTGTAGTTGGTAGTTGTAGTTGGTAGTTGTAGTTGGTAGCTGTAGTTGGTAGTTGTAGTTGGTAGTTGTACTTGGTAGGTGTAGTTGGTAGTTGTAGTTGGTAGTTGTAGTTGGTTGTTGTAGTTGGTAGTTGTAGTTTGTAGTTGTAGTTGGTAGTTGTAGTTGGTAGATGTATTTGGTAGTTGTAGTTGGTCGTTGGAGTTGGTAGTTGCAGTTGGTAGTTGCAGTTGGTAGTTGTAGTTGTTGTTGTAGGTGGTAGTTGTAGTTGTAGTTGTAGTTGTAGTTGTAGTTGTAGTTGTAGTTGTAGTTGGTAGTTGTAGTTGGTAGTTGTAGTTGGTAGCTGAAATTGGTAGTTACAGTTGGTAGTTGCAGTCGGTAGTTGCAGTGGGTAGTTGCAGTTGGTAGTTGCAGTTGGTAGTTGCAGTTGGTAGTTGCAGTTGGTAGTTGCAGTTGGTAGTTGCAGTTGGTAGTTGCAGTTGGTAGTTGCAGTTGGTAGTTGTAGTTGTTGTTGTAGGTGGTAGTTGTAGTTGTAGTTGTAGTTGTAGTTGTAGTTGTAGTTGTAGTTGTAGTTGGTAGTTGTAGTTGGTAGTTGTAGTTGGTAGTTGTAGTTGGTAGTTGTAGTTTGTAGTTGTAGTTGGTAGTTGTAGTTGGTAGATGTATTTGGTAGTTGTAGTTGGTCGTTGGAGTTGGTAGTTGCAGTTGGTAGTTGCAGTTGGTAGTTGTAGTTGTTGTTGTAGGTGGTAGTTGTAGTTGTAGTTGTAGTTGTAGTTGTAGTTGTAGTTGTAGTTGGTAGTTGTAGTTGGTAGTTGTAGTTGGTAGTTGGAGTTGGTAGTTGCAGTTGGTAGTTGCAGTTGGTAGTTGCAGTTGGTAGTTGCAGTTGGTAGTTGCAGTTGGTAGTTGCTGTTGGTGGTTGCAGTTGGTAGTTGCAGTTGGTAGTTGCAGTTGGTAGTTGCAGTTGGTAGTTGCAGTTGGTAGTTGCAGTTGGTAGTTGTAGTTGGTAGTTGTACTTGGTAGTTGTAGTTGGTAGTTGTAGTTGGTAGTTGTAGTTGGTAGTTGTAGTTGGTAGTTGTAGTTGGTAGTTGTAGTTGGTAGTTGTAGTTGGTAGTTGTAGTTCGTAGTTGTAGCTGGTAGTTGTAGTTGGTAGTTGTAGTTGGTAGTTGCAGTTGGTAGTTGTAGTTGGTAGTTGTAGTTGGTAGTTGTAGTTGGTAGTTGTAGTTGGTAGTTGTAGTTGGTAGTTGCAGTTGGTAGCTGTAGTTGGTAGTTGTAGTTGGTAGTTGTAGTTGGTAGTTGTAGTTGGTAGTTGTAGTTGTAGTTGTTGTTGTAGTTGTAGTTGTAGTTGTAGTTGTAGTTGTAGTTGTAGTTGTAGTTGTATTTGTAGTTTGTAGTTGTAGTTGGCAGTTGTAGTTGGTTTGTTGTAGTTGGTAGTTGTAGTTGGTAGTTGTAGTTGGTAGTTGTAGTTGGTAGTTGTAGTTGGTAGTTGTAGTTGGTTTGTTGTAGTTGGTAGTTGCAGTTGGTAGTTGCAGTTGGTAGTTGCAGTTGGTAGTTGTAGTTGGTAGTTGTAGTTGGTAGTTGTAGATGGTAGTTGTAGTTGGTAGTTGCAGTTGGTAGTTGTAGTTGGTAGTTGTAGTTGGTAGTTGTAGTTGGTAGTTGTAGTTTGTAGTTGTAGTTGGTAGTTGTAGTTGGTAGATGTATTTGGTAGTTGTAGTTGGTCGTTGGAGTTGGTAGTTGCAGTTGGTAGTTGCAGTTGGTAGTTGTAGTTGTTGTTGTAGGTGGTAGTTGTAGTTGTAGTTGTAGTTGTAGTTGTAGTTGTAGTTGTAGTTGTAGTTGGTAGTTGTAGTTGGTAGTTGCAGTTGGTAGCTGCAGTTGGTAGTTGCAGTTGGTAGTTGTAGGTGGTAGTTGTGGTTGTAGTTGTAGTTGTAGTTGGTAGTTGTAGTTGGTAGTTGTAGTTGGTAGTTGTAGTTGGTAGTTGTAGTTGGTAGTTGTAGTTGGTAGTTGTAGTTGGTTTGTTGTAGTTGGTAGTTGTAGTTGGTAGTTGTAGTTTGTAGTTGTAGTTGGTAGTTGCAGTTGCTAGCTGTAGTTGGTAGTTGTAGTTGGTAGTTGTAGTTGGTAGTTGTAGTTGTAGTTGTTGTTGTAGTTGTAGTTGTAGTTGTAGTTGTAGTTGTAGTTGTAGTTGTAGTTGTAGTTGTAGTTGTAGTTTGTAGTTGTAGTTGGTAGTTGTAGTTGGTTTGTTGTAGTTGGTAGTTGTAGTTGGTAGTTGTAGTTGGTAGTTGTAGTTGGTAGTTGTAGTTGGTAGTTGTAGTTGGTAGTTGCAGTTGGTAGTTGCAGTTGGTAGTTGCAGTTGGTAGTTGTAATTGTAGTTGTTGTTGTAGTTGTAGTTGTAGTTGTAGTTGTAGTTGTAGTTGTAGTTGGTAGTTGTAGTTGGTAGTTGTAGTTGGTAGTTGTAGTTGGTAGCTGTAGTTGGTAGTTGTAGTTGGTAGTTGTAGTTGGTAGTTGTAGTTTGTAGTTGTAGTTGGTAGTTGTAGTTGGTAGATGTATTTGGTAGTTGTAGTTGGTCGTTGGAGTTGGTAGTTGCAGTTGGTAGTTGCAGTTGGTAGTTGTAGTTGTTGTTGTAGGTGGTAGTTGTAGTTGTAGTTGTAGTTGTAGTTGTAGTTGTAGTTGTAGTTGTAGTTGCAGTTGGTAGTTGTAGTTGGTAGTTGCAGTTGGTAGCTGCAGTTGGTAGTTGCAGTTGGTAGTTGTAGTTGGTAGTTGTAGTTGGTAGTTGGTAGTTGTAGTTGGTAGTTGTAGTTTGTAGTTGTAGTTGGTAGTTGCAGTTGCTAGCTGTAGTTGGTAGTTGTAGTTGGTAGTTGTAGTTGGTAGTTGTAGTTGTAGTTGTTGTTGTAGTTGTAGTTGTAGTTGTAGTTGTAGTTGTAGTTGTAGTTGTAGTTGTAGTTTGTAGTTGTAGTTGGTAGTTGTAGTTGGTTTGTTGTAGTTGGTAGTTGTAGTTGGTAGTTGTAGTTGGTAGTTGTAGTTGGTAGTTGTAGTTGGTAGTTGTAGTTGGTAGTTGCAGTTGGTAGTTGCAGTTGGTAGTTGCAGTTGGTAGTTGTAATTGTATTTGTAGTTGTATTTGTAGTTGTAGTTGTAGTTGTAGTTGTAGTTGTAGTTGTAGTTGTAGTTGGTAGTTGTAGTTGGTAGTTGTAGTTGGTAGTTGTAGTTGGTAGCTGTAGTTGGTAGTTGTAGTTGGTAGTTGTACTTGGTAGGTGTAGTTGGTAGTTGTAGTTGGTAGTTGCAGTTGGTAGTTGTAGTTGGTAGTTGTAGTTGGTAGTTGTAGTTGGTAGTTGTAGTTGGTAGTTGTAGCTGGTAGTTGTAGTTGGTAGTTGTAGTTGTAGTTGTAGTTGGTAGTTGTAGTTGGTAGTTGTAGTTGGTAGTTGTAGTTGGTAGTTGTAGTTGGTAGTTGTAGTTGGTAGTTGTAGTTGGTAGTTCTAGTTGGTAGTTGTACTTGGTAGTTGTAGTTGGTAGTTGTAGTTGGTAGTTGTAGTTGGTAGTTGTAGTTGGTAGTTGCAGTTGGTAGTTGCAGTTGGTAGTTGCAGTTGGTAGTTGTAATTGTAGTTGTTGTTGTAGTTGTAGTTGTAGTTGTAGTTGTAGTTGTAGTTGTAGTTGGTAGTTGTAGTTGGTAGTTGTAGTTGGTAGTTGTAGTTGGTAGCTGTAGTTGGTAGTTGTAGTTGGTAGTTGTAGTTGGTAGTTGTAGTTTGTAGTTGTAGTTGGTAGTTGTAGTTGGTAGATGTATTTGGTAGTTGTAGTTGGTCGTTGGAGTTGGTAGTTGCAGTTGGTAGTTGCAGTTGGTAGTTGTAGTTGTTGTTGTAGGTGGTAGTTGTAGTTGTAGTTGTAGTTGTAGTTGTAGTTGTAGTTGTAGTTGTAGTTGCAGTTGGTAGTTGTAGTTGGTAGTTGCAGTTGGTAGCTGCAGTTGGTAGTTGCAGTTGGTAGTTGTAGTTGGTAGTTGTAGTTGGTAGTTGGTAGTTGTAGTTGGTAGTTGTAGTTTGTAGTTGTAGTTGGTAGTTGCAGTTGCTAGCTGTAGTTGGTAGTTGTAGTTGGTAGTTGTAGTTGGTAGTTGTAGTTGTAGTTGTTGTTGTAGTTGTAGTTGTAGTTGTAGTTGTAGTTGTAGTTGTAGTTGTAGTTGTAGTTGCAGTTGGTAGTTGTAGTTGGTAGTTGTACTTGGTAGTTGTAGTTGGTAGTTGTAGTTGGTAGTTGTAGTTGGTAGTTGTAGTTGGTAGTTGTAGTTGGTAGTTGCAGTTGGTAGCTGTAGTTCGTAGTTGTAGTTGGTAGTTGTAGTTGGTAGTTGTAGTTGGTAGTTGTAGTTGGTAGTTGTAGTTGGTAGTTGCAGTTGGTAGTTGCAGTTGGTAGTTGCAGTTGGTAGTTGCAGTTGGTAGTTGCAGTTGGTAGTTGTAGTTGGTAGTTGTAGATGGTAGTTGTAGTTGGTAGTTGTAGTTGGTAGTTGTAGCTGGCAGTTGTAGCTGGCAGTTGTAGCTGGCTGTTGTAGCTGGCAGTTGTAGCTGGCAGTTGTAGCTGGCAGTTGTAGCTGGTAGTTGTAGTTGGTAGTTGTAGTTGGTAGTTGTAGTTGTAGTTGTTGTAGTTGTAGTTGTAGATGTAGTTGTAGTTGTAGTTGGTAGTTGTAGTTGGTAGTTGTAGTTGGTAGTTGTAGTTGGTAGTTGTAGTTGGTAGTTGTAGTTGGTAGTTGTAGTTGGTAGTTGTAGTTGGTAGTTGTAGCTGGTAGTTGTAGCTGGTAGTTGTAGTTGGTAGTTGCAGTTGGTAGTTGTAGTTGGTAGTTGTAGTTGGTAGTTGTAGTTGGTAGTTGTAGTTGGTAGTTGTAGTTGGTAGTTGTAGTTGGTAGTTGTAGTTGGCAGTTGTAGTTGGTAGTTGCAGTTGGTAGCTGTAGTTGGTAGTTGTAGTTGGTAGTTGTAGTTGGTAGTTGTAGTTGGTAGTTGCAGGTGGTAGTTGCAGTTGGTAGTTGTAGTTGGTAGTTGTAGTTGGTAGTTGTAGTTGGCAGTTGTAGCTGGTAGTTGTAGTTGGTAGTTGTAGTTGGTAGTTGTAGTTGTAGTTGTTGTAGTTGTAGTTGTAGATGTAGTTGTAGTTGTAGTTGGTAGTTGTAGTTGGTAGTTGTAGTTGGTAGTTGTAGTTGGTAGTTGTAGTTGGTAGTTGTAGTTGGTAGTTGTAGTTGGTAGTTGTAGTTGGTAGTTGTAGTTGGTAGTTGTAGTTGGTAGTTGTAGATGGTAGTTGTAGTTGGTAGTTGCAGTTGGTAGTTGTAGTTGGTAGTTGTAGTTGGTAGTTGTAGTTGGTAGTTGTAGTTTGTAGTTGCAGTTGGTAGTTGTAGTTGGTAGTTGCAGTTGGTAGTTGCAGTTGGTAGTTGCAGTTGGTAGTTGCAGTTGGTACTTGCAGTTGGTAGTTGCAGTTGGTAGTTGCAGTTGGTAGTTGCAGTTGGTAGTTGCAGTTGGTAGTTGTAGTTGGTAGTTGTAGATGGTAGTTGTAGTTGGTAGTTGTAGTTGGTAGTTGTAGCTGGCAGTTGTAGCTGGCAGTTGTAGCTGGCTGTTGTAGCTGGCAGTTGTAGCTGGCAGTTGTAGCTGGCAGTTGTAGCTGGCAGTTGTAGCTCGTAGTTGTAGTTGGTAGTTGTAGTTGGTAGTTGTAGTTGCTGGTTGTAGTTTGTAGTTGTAGTTGGTAGTTGTAGTTGGTAGTTGTAGTTGGTAGATGTATTTGGTAGTTGTAGTTGGTCGTTGGAGTTGGTAGTTGCAGTTGGTAGTCGCAGTTGGTAGTTGCAGTTGGTAGTTGCAGGTGGTAGTTGCAGTTGGTAGTTGTAGTTGGTAGTTGTAGTTGGTAGTTGTAGTTGGTAGTTGTAGTTGGTAGTTGTAGTTGGTAGTTGTAGCTGGTAGTTGTAGTTGGTAGTTGTAGTTGGTAGTTGTAGTTGTAGTTGTAGTTGTAGTTGTTGTTGTAGTTGTAGTTGTAGTTGTAGTTGTAGTTGTAGTTGTAGTTGTAGTTGTAGTTGTAGTTGTAGTTGTAGTTGTAGTTGTAGTTGTAGTTGTAGTTGTAGTTGTAGTTGTAGTTGTAGTTGTAGTTGTAGTTGTAGTTGTAGTTGTAGTTGTAGTTGTAGTTGTTGTTGTTGCTGTTGTTGTTGTTGTAGTTGTTATTGTTGTAGTTGTTGTTGTGGTTGTAGTTGTTGGTGTGTCGTTGTCGTTGTCGTTGTCGTTGTTGTTGTCGTTGTTGTCGTTGTTGTCGTTGTTGTCGTTGCTGTCGTTGTTGTCGTTGTTGTCGTTGCTGTCGTTGCTGTCGTTGCTTTCGTTGCTGTCGTTGCTGTCGTTGTTGTCGTTGTTGTCGTTGTTGCCGTTGTTGCCGTGGTTGTCGTTGTTGTCGTTGTTGTCGTTGTTGTCGTTGTTGTCGTTGTTGTCGTTGTTGTCGTTGTTGTCGTTGTTGTTATTGTAGTTGTTCTCGTTGTTGTCGTCGTTGTCGTCGTTGTCGTCGTTGTCGTCGTTGTTCTCGTTGTTGTTGTTGTTGTCGTTGTTGTCGTTGTTGTTGTTGCTGCTGTTGTTGTTGTAGTTGTAGTTGTTGTTGTAGTTGTTGTTGTTGTTGTAGTTGTAGTTGTAGTTGTAGTTGTAGTTGTAGTTGTAGTTGTAGTTGTTGTTGTTGTTGTAGTTGTAGTTGTAGTAGTAGTTGTAGTTGTAGGTGTAGTTGTAGTTGTAGTTGTAGTTGTAGTTGTTGTTGTAGTTGTTGTTGTAGTTGCAGTTGTAGTTGTAGTTGTAGTTGTAGTTGTAGTTGTAGTCGTAGTTGTAGTTGTAGTTGTAGATGTAGTTGTAGTTGGTAGTTGTAGTTGGTAGTTGTAGTTGGTAGTTGGTAGTTGTAGTTGTAGTTGTAGTTGGTAGTTGTAGTTAGTAGTTGTAGTTGGTAGTTGTAGTTGGTAGTTGTAGTTGGTAGTTGTAGTTGGTAGTTGTAGTTGGTAGTTGTAGTTGTAGTTGTAGTTGTAGTTGATAGCTGTAGTTGGTAGTTGTAGTTGGTAGTCGTAGTTGATAGTTGTAGTTGGTAGTTGTAGTTGGTAGTGGTAGTTCGTAGTTGTAGTTGGTAGTTGTTGTTGGTAGTTGTAGTTGGTAGTTGTAGTTGGTTGTTGTAGTTGGTAGTTGTAGTTGGTAGTTGTAGTTGGTAGTTGTAGTTGGTAGTTGTAGTTTGTAGTTGTAGTTGGTAGATGTAGATGGTAGTTGTAGTTGGTAGTTGTAGTTGGTAGTTGTAGTTGGTAGTTGTAGTTGGTAGTTGTAGTTGTTAGTTGTAGTTGGTAGTTGTAGTTGGTAGTTGTAGTTGGTAGTTGTAGTTGGTAGTTGTAGTTGTAGCTGTAGTTGATAGTTGTAGTTGGTAGTTGTAGTTGGTAGTTGTAGTTGGTAGTTGTAGTTGGTAGTTGTAGTTGGTAGTTGTAGTTGGTAGTTGTAGTTGTAGATGTAGTTGGTAGTTGTAGTTGGTAGTTGTAATTGGTAGTTGGAGTTGGTAGTTGCAGTTGGTAGTTGCAGTTAGTAGTTGCAGTTGGTAGTTGTAGTTGGTAGTTGGTAGTTGTAGTTGGTAGTTGTAGTTGGTAGTTGTAGTTGGTAGTTGTAGTTTGTAGTTGTAGTTGGTAGTTGTAGTTGGTAGTTGTAGTTGGTAGTTGTAATTGGTAGATGTATTTGGTAGTTGTAGTTGGTCGTTGGAGTTGGTAGTTGCAGTTGGTAGTCGCAGTTGGTAGTTGCAGTTGGTAGTTGCAGGTGGTAGTTGCAGTTGGTAGTTGTAGTTGGTAGTTGTAGTTGGTAGTTGTAGTTGGTAGTTGTAGTTGGTAGTTGTAGTTGGTAGTTGTAGTTGGTAGTTGTAGTCGGTAGTTGTAGTTGTAGTTGTAGTTGTAGTTGTTGTTGTAGTTGTAGTTGTAGTTGTAGTTGTAGTTGTAGTTGTTGTTGTTGCTATTGTTGTTGTTGTAGTTGTTATTGTTGTAGTTGTTGTTGTGGTTGTAGTTGTTGGTGTGTCGTTGTCGTTGTCGTTGTCGTTGTTGTTGTCGTTGTTGTCGTTGTTGTCGTTGTTGTCGTTGCTGTGGTTGTTGTCGTTGTTGTCGTTGCTGTCGTTGCTGTCGTTGCTTTCGTTGCTGTCGTTGCTGTCGTTGTTGTCGTTGTTGTCGTTGTTGCCGTTGTTGCCGTGTTTGTCGTTGTTGTCGTTGTTGTCGTTGTTGTCGTTGTTGTCGTTGTTGTCGTTGTTGTCGTTGTTGTCGTTGTTGTTATTGTAGTTGTTCTCGTTGTTGTCGTCGTTGTCGTCGTTGCCGTCGTTGTCGTCGTTGTTCTCGTTGTTGTTGTTGTTGTCGTTGTTGTCGTTGTTGTCGTTGTTGTTGTTGTTGCTGTTGTTGTTGTAGTTGTAGTTGTTGTTGTAGTTGTTGTTGTTGTTGTAGTTGTAGTTGTAGTTGTAGTTGTAGTTGTAGTTGTAGTTGTTGTTGTTGTTGTAGTTGTAGTTGTAGTAGTAGTTGTAGTTGTAGGTGTAGTTGTAGTTGTAGTTGTAGTTGTAGTTGTTGTTGTAGTTGTTGTTGTAGTTGTAGTTGTAGTTGTAGTTGCAGTTGTAGTTGTAGTTGTATTTGTAGTTGTAGTCGTAGTTGTAGTTGTAGTTGTAGTTGTAGATGTAGTTGTAGTTGGTAGTTGTAGTTGGTAGTTGTAGTTGGTAGTTGTAGTTGGTAGTTGTAGTTGGTAGTTGTAGTTGGTAGTTGTAGTTGGTAGTTGTAGTTGGTAGTTGTAGTTGGTAGTTGCAGTTGGTAGCTGTAGTTGGTAGTTGTAGTTGGTAGTTGTAGTTGGTAGTTGTAGTTGGTAGTTGTAGTTGTAGTTGTTGTTCTAGTTGTAGTTGTAGTTGTAGTTGTAGTTGTAGTTGTAGTTGTAGTTGTTGTTGTTGCTATTGTTGTTGTTGTAGTTGTTATTGTTGTAGTTGTTGTTGTGGTTGTAGTTGTTGGTGTGTCGTTGTCGTTGTCGTTGTCGTTGTTGTTGTCGTTGTTGTCGTTGTTGTCGTTGTTATCGTTGTTGTCGTTGTTATCGTTGTTGTCGTTGTTGTCGTTGTTGTCGTTGTTGTCGTTGTTGTCGTTGTCGTTATTGTAGTTGTTGTCGTTGTTGTCGTAGTTGTCGTCGTTGTCGTCGTTGTCGTCGTTGTCGTCGTTGTCGTCGTTGACGTCGTTGTCGTCGTTGTCGTCGTTATTGTTGTTGTTGTTGTTGTTGTTGTTGTAGTTGTAGTTGTTGTTGTAGTTGTTGTTGTTGTAGTTGTAGTTGTAGTTGTAGTTGTAGTTGTTGTAGTTGTTGTTGTAGTTGTAGTTGTTGTTGTAGTTGTAGTTGTAGTGGTAGTTGTAGTTGTAGTTGTAGTTGTAGTTGTAGTTGTAGTTGTTGTTGTAGTTGTTGTTGTAGTTGTTGTTGTAGTTGTAGTTGTAGTTGTAGTTGTAGTTGCAGTTGTAGTTGTAGTTGTATTTGTAGTTGTATTTGTAGTTGTAGTTGTAATTGTAGTTGTAGTTGTAGTTGTAGTTGTAGTTGTAGTTGTATTTGTTGTTGTAGTTGTAGTTGTAGTAGTAGTTGTAGTTGTAGTTGTAGTTGGTAGTTGTAGTTGGTAGTTGTAGTTGGTAGTTGTAGTTGGTAGTTGTAGTTGGTAGTTGTAGTTGGTAGTTGTAGTTGTAGTTGTTGTTGTAGTTGTAGTTGTAGTTGTAGTTGTAGTTGTAGTTGTAGTTGTAGTTGTAGTTGTATTTGTAGTTTGTAGTTGTAGTTGGTAGTTGTAGTTGGTTTGTTGTAGTTGGTAGTTGTAGTTGGTAGTTGTAGTTGGTAGTTGTAGTTGGTAGTTGTAGTTGGTAGTTGTAGTTGGTTTGTTGTAGTTGGTAGTTGCAGTTGGTAGTTGCAGTTGGTAGTTGCAGTTGGTAGTTGTAGTTGGTAGTTGTAGTTGGTAGTTGTAGATGATAGTTGTAGTTGGTAGTTGCAGTTGGTAGTTGTAGTTGGTAGTTGTAGTTGGTAGTTGTAGTTGGTAGTTGTAGTTTGTAGTTGTAGTTGGTAGTTGTAGTTGGTAGATGTATTTGGTAGTTGTAGTTGGTCGTTGGAGTTGGTAGTTGCAGTTGGTAGTTGCAGTTGGTAGTTGTAGTTGTTGTTGTAGGTGGTAGTTGTAGTTGTAGTTGTAGTTGTAGTTGTAGTTGTAGTTGTAGTTGTAGTTGGTAGTTGTAGTTGGTAGTTGCAGTTGGTAGCTGCAGTTGGTAGTTGCAGTTGGTAGTTGTAGTTGGTAGTTGTAGTTGGTAGTTGGTAGTTGTAGTTGGTAGTTGTAGTTTGTAGTTGTAGTTGGTAGTTGCAGTTGCTAGCTGTAGTTGGTAGTTGTAGTTGGTAGTTGTAGTTGGTAGTTGTAGTTGTAGTTGTTGTTGTAGTTGTAGTTGTAGTTGTAGTTGTAGTTGTAGTTGTAGTTGTAGTTGTAGTTTGTAGTTGTAGTTGGTAGTTGTAGTTGGTTTGTTGTAGTTGGTAGTTGTAGTTGGTAGTTGTAGTTGGTAGTTGTAGTTGGTAGTTGTAGTTGGTAGTTGTAGTTGGTAGTTGCAGTTGGTAGTTGCAGTTGGTAGTTGCAGTTGGTAGTTGTAATTGTATTTGTAGTTGTATTTGTAGTTGTAGTTGTAGTTGTAGTTGTAGTTGTAGTTGTAGTTGGTAGTTGTAGTTGGTAGTTGTAGTTGGTAGTTGTAGTTGGTAGCTGTAGTTGGTAGTTGTAGTTGGTAGTTGTACTTGGTAGGTGTAGTTGGTAGTTGTAGTTGGTAGTTGCAGTTGGTAGTTGTAGTTGGTAGTTGTAGTTGGTAGTTGTAGTTGGTAGTTGTAGTTGGTAGTTGTAGCTGGTAGTTGTAGTTGGTAGTTGTAGTTGTAGTTGTAGTTGGTAGTTGTAGTTGGTAGTTGTATTTGGTAGTTGTAGTTGGTAGTTGTAGTTGGTAGTTGTAGTTGGTAGTTGTACTTGGTAGTTGTAGTTGGTAGTTGTAGTTGGTAGTTCCATTTGTAGTTGTAGTTGTAGTTGTAGTTGAAGTTGTAGTTGTTGTTGTAGTTGTAGTTGTAGTTGTAGTTGTAGTTGTAGTTGTAGTTGTAGTTGTAGTTGTAGTTGTAGTTGTAGTTGTAGTTGTAGTTGTAGTTGTAGTTGTAGTTGTAGTTGGTAGTTGCAGTTGGTAGTTGTAGGTGGTAGTTGTAGTTGGTAGTTGTAGTTGGTAGTTGTAGTTGGTGGTTGTAGTTGGTAGTTGTAGTTGGTAGTTGTAGTTGGTAGTTGTAGTTGGTAGTTGTAGTTGGTAGTTGTAGTTGGTAGTTGTAGTTGGTAGTTGTAGTTGGTAGTTGTAGTTGGTAGTTGTAGTTGGTAGTTGTAGTTGGTAGTTGTAGTTGGTAGTTGTAGTTGTAGTTGTAGTTGGTAGTTGTAGTTGGTAGTTGTAGTTGGTAGTTGGAGTTGGTAGTTGCAGTTGGTAGTTGCAGTTGGTAGTTGCAGTTGGTAGTTGCAGTTGGTAGTTGCAGTTGGTAGTTGCTGTTGGTGGTTGCAGTTGGTAGTTGCAGTTGGTAGTTGCAGTTGGTAGTTGCAGTTGGTAGTTGCAGTTGGTAGTTGCAGTTGGTAGTTGTAGTTGGTAGTTGTACTTGGTAGTTGTAGTTGGTAGTTGTAGTTGGTAGTTGTAGTTGGTAGTTGTAGTTGGTAGTTGTAGTTGGTAGTTGTAGTTGGTAGTTGTAGTTGGTAGTTGTAGTTCGTAGTTGTAGCTGGTAGTTGTAGTTGGTAGTTGTAGTTGGTAGTTGCAGTTGGTAGTTGTAGTTGGTAGTTGTAGTTGGTAGTTGTAGTTGGTAGTTGTAGTTGGTAGTTGTAGTTGGTAGTTGTAGTTGGTAGTTGTAGTTGGTAGTTGCAGTTGGTAGCTGTAGTTGGTAGTTGTAGTTGGTAGTTGTAGTTGGTAGTTGTAGTTGGTAGTTGTAGTTGTAGTTGTTGTTGTAGTTGTAGTTGTAGTTGTAGTTGTAGTTGTAGTTGTAGTTGTAGTTGTATTTGTAGTTTGTAGTTGTAGTTGGCAGTTGTAGTTGGTTTGTTGTAGTTGGTAGTTGTAGTTGGTAGTTGTAGTTGGTAGTTGTAGTTGGTAGTTGTAGTTGGTAGTTGTAGTTGGTTTGTTGTAGTTGGTAGTTGCAGTTGGTAGTTG
Source organism: Andrena hattorfiana (assembly GCA_944738655.2). Lineage (NCBI taxonomy): Eukaryota > Metazoa > Arthropoda > Insecta > Hymenoptera > Andrenidae > Andrena > Andrena hattorfiana. The sequence continues at coordinate 47,955,359 of OX122890.1, read as the reverse complement.
CAGTTGGTAGTTGCAGTTGGTAGTTGTAGTTGGTAGTTGTAGTTGGTAGTTGTAGATGGTAGTTGTAGTTGGTAGTTGCACTTGGTAGTTGTAGTTGGTAGTTGTAGTTGGTAGTTGTAGTTGGTAGTTGTAGTTTGTAGTTGTAGTTGGTAGTTGTAGTTGGTAGATGTATTTGGTAGTTGTAGTTGGTCGTTCGAGTTGGTAGTTGCAGTTGGTAGTTGCAGTTGGTAGTTGTAGTTGTTGTTGTAGGTGGTAGTTGTAGTTGTAGTTGTAGTTGTAGTTGTAGTTGTAGTTGTAGTTGTAGTTGGTAGTTGTAGTTGGTAGTTGCAGTTGGTAGCTGCAGTTGGTAGTTGCAGTTGGTAGTTGTAGGTGGTAGTTGTAGTTGTAGTTGTAGTTGTAGTTGGTAGTTGTAGTTGGTAGTTGTAGTTGGTAGTTGTAGTTGGTAGTTGTAGTTGGTAGTTGTAGTTGGTTTGTTGTAGTTGGTAGTTGTAGTTGGTAGTTGTAGTTTGTAGTTGTAGTTGGTAGTTGCAGTTGCTAGCTGTAGTTGGTAGTTGTAGTTGGTAGTTGTAGTTGGTAGTTGTAGTTGTAGTTGTTGTTGTAGTTGTAGTTGTAGTTGTAGTTGTAGTTGTAGTTGTAGTTGTAGTTGTAGTTGTAGTTTGTAGTTGTAGTTGGTAGTTGTAGTTGGTTTGTTGTAGTTGGTAGTTGTAGTTGGTAGTTGTAGTTGGTAGTTGTAGTTGGTAGTTGTAGTTGGTAGTTGTAGTTGGTAGTTGCAGTTGGTAGTTGCAGTTGGTAGTTGCAGTTGGTAGTTGTAATTGTAGTTGTTGTTGTAGTTGTAGTTGTAGTTGTAGTTGTAGTTGTAGTTGTAGTTGGTAGTTGTAGTTGGTAGTTGTAGTTGGTAGTTGTAGTTGGTAGCTGTAGTTGGTAGTTGTAGTTGGTAGTTGTACTTGGTAGGTGTAGTTGGTAGTTGTAGTTGGTAGTTGTAGTTGGTAGTTGTAGTTGGTAGTTGCAGTTGGTAGTTGCAGTTGGTAGTTGCAGTTGGTAGTTGTAGTTGGTAGTTGCAGTTGGTAGTTGCAGTTGGTAGCTGTAGTTTGTAGTTGTAGTTGGTAGTTGTAGTTGGTAGTTGTAGTTGGTAGTTGTAGTTGGTAGTTGTAGTTGGTAGTTGTAGTTGGTAGTTGTAGTTGGTAGTTGTAGTTGGTAGTTGTAGCTGGTAGTTGTAGTTGGTAGTTGTAGTTGGTAGTTGCAGTTGGTAGTTGTAGTTGGTAGTTGTAGTTGGTAGTTGTAGTTGGTAGTTGTAGTTGGTAGTTGTAGCTGGTAGTTGTAGTTGGTAGTTGTAGTTGTAGTTGTAGTTGGTAGTTGTAGTTGGTAGTTGTAGTTGGTAGTTGTAGTTGGTAGTTGTAGTTGGTAGTTGTAGTTGGTAGTTGTAGTTGGTAGTTGTACTTGGTAGTTGTAGTTGGTAGTTGTAGTTGGTAGTTCCATTTGTAGTTGTAGTTGTAGTTGTAGTTGAAGTTGTAGTTGTTGTTGTAGTTGTAGTTGTAGTTGTAGTTGTAGTTGTAGTCGTAGTTGTAGTTGTAGTTGTAGTTGTAGTTGTAGTTGTAGTTGTAGTTGTAGTTGTAGTTGTAGTTGTTTTTGTTGTTGTTGTTGTTGTAGTTGTTGTTGTTGTAGTTGTTGTTGTTGTAGTTGTTGTTGTTATTGTACTTGCTGTTTTGTCGTTGTCGTTGTTGTCGTTGTTGTCGTTGCAGTCGTTGTTGTCGTTGTTGTCGTTGTTGCCGTTGTTGTCGTTGCTGTCGTTGCTATCGTTGCTGTCGTTGCTGTCGTTGCTGTCGTTGCTGCCGTTGTTGCCGTTGTTGCCGTTGTTGCCGTTTTTGTCGTTGTTGTCGTTGTTGTCGTTGTTGTGGTTGTTGTCGTTGTTGTCGTTGTTTTCGTTGTTTTCGTTGTTGTCGTTGTTGTCGTTGTTGTCGTTGTTGTCGTTGTTGTCGTTGTTGTCGTTGTTGTCGTTGTTATCGTTGTTGTCGTTGTTATCGTTGTTGTCGTTGTTGTCGTTGTTGTCGTTGTTGTCGTTGTTGTCGTTGTCGTTATTGTAGTTGTTGTCGTTGTTGTCGTAGTTGTCGTCGTTGTCGTCGTTGTCGTCGTTGTCGTCGTTGTCGTCGTTGACGTCGTTGTCGTCGTTGTCGTCGTTATTGTTGTTGTTGTTGTTGTTGTTGTTGTAGTTGTAGTTGTTGTTGTAGTTGTTGTTGTTGTAGTTGTAGTTGTAGTTGTAGTTGTAGTTGTTGTAGTTGTTGTTGTAGTTGTAGTTGTTGTTGTAGTTGTAGTTGTAGTGGTAGTTGTAGTTGTAGTTGTAGTTGTAGTTGTAGTTGTAGTTGTTGTTGTAGTTGTTGTTGTAGTTGTTGTTGTAGTTGTAGTTGTAGTTGTAGTTGTAGTTGCAGTTGTAGTTGTAGTTGTATTTGTAGTTGTATTTGTAGTTGTAGTTGTAATTGTAGTTGTAGTTGTAGTTGTAGTTGTAGTTGTAGTTGTATTTGTTGTTGTAGTTGTAGTTGTAGTAGTAGTTGTAGTTGTAGTTGTAGTTGGTAGTTGTAGTTGGTAGTTGTAGTTGGTAGTTGTAGTTGGTAGTTGTAGTTGGTAGGTGCAGTTGGTAGTTGCAGTTGGTAGTTGCAGTTGGTAGTTGCAGTTGGTAGTTGCAGTTGGTAGTTGCAGTTGGTAGCTGAAATTGGTAGTTGCAGTTGGTAGTTGCAGTTGGTAGCTGAAATTGGTAGTTACAGTTGGTAGTTGCAGTCGGTAGTTGCAGTGGGTAGTTGCAGTTGGTAGTTGCAGTTGGTAGTTGCAGTTGGTAGTTGTAGTTGGTAGTTGTAGTTGGTAGTTGTAGATGGTAGTTGTAGTTGGTAGTTGCAGTTGGTAGTTGTAGTTGGTAGGTGTAGTTGGTAGTTGTAGTTGGTAGTTGCAGTTGGTAGTTGTAGTTGGTAGTTGTAGTTGGTAGTTGTAGTTGGTAGTTGTAGTTGGTAGTTGTAGCTGGTAGTTGTAGTTGGTAGTTGTAGTTGTAGTTGTAGTTGGTAGTTGTAGTTGGTAGTTGTAGTTGGTAGTTGCAGTTGGTAGCTGTAGTTGGTAGTTGTAGTTGGTAGTTGTAGTTGGTAGTTGTAGTTGGTAGTTGTAGTTGTAGTTGTTGTTGTAGTTGTAGTTGTAGTTGTAGTTGTAGTTGTAGTTGTAGTTGTAGTTGTAGTTGTATTTGTAGTTTGTAGTTGTAGTTGGTAGTTGTAGTTGGTTTGTTGTAGTTGGTAGTTGTAGTTGGTAGTTGTAGTTGGTAGTTGTAGTTGGTAGTTGTAGTTGGTAGTTGTAGTTGGTAGTTGTAGTTGGTAGTTGTACTTGGTAGTTGTAGTTGGTAGTTGTAGTTGGTAGTTCCATTTGTAGTTGTAGTTGTAGTTGTAGTTGAAGTTGTAGTTGTTGTTGTAGTTGTAGTTGTAGTTGTAGTTGTAGTTGTAGTTGTAGTTGTAGTTGTAGTTGTAGTTGTAGTTGTAGTTGTAGTTGTAGTTGTAGTTGTAGTTGTAGTTGTAGTTGTTTTTGTTGTTGTTGTTGTTGTAGTTGTTGTTGTTGTAGTTGTTGTTGTTGTAGTTGTTGTTGTTATTGTACTTGCTGTTTTGTCGTTGTCGTTGTTGTCGTTGTTGTCGTTGCAGTCGTTGTTGTCGTTGTTGTCGTTGTTGCCGTTGTTGTCGTTGCTGTCGTTGCTATCGTTGCTGTCGTTGCTGTCGTTGCTGTCGTTGCTGCCGTTGTTGCCGTAGTTGCCGTTGTTGCCGTTTTTGTCGTTGTTGTCGTTGTTGTCGTTGTTGTGGTTGTTGTCGTTGTTGTCGTTGTTTTCGTTGTTTTCGTTGTTGTCGTTGTTGTCGTTGTTGTCGTTGTTGTCGTTGTTGTCGTTGTTGTCGTTGTTGTCGTTGTTATCGTTGTTGTCGTTGTTATCGTTGTTGTCGTTGTTGTCGTTGTTGTCGTTGTTGTCGTTGTTGTCGTTGTCGTTATTGTAGTTGTTGTCGTTGTTGTCGTCGTTGTCGTCGTTGTCGTCGTTGTCGTCGTTGTCGTCGTTGTCGTCGTTGACGTCGTTGTCGTCGTTGTCGTCGTTGTTGTTGTTGTTGTTGTTGTTGTTGTTGTAGTTGTAGTTGTTGTTGTAGTTGTTGTTGTTGTAGTTGTAGTTGTAGTTGTAGTTGTAGTTGTTGTAGTTGTTGTTGTAGTTGTAGTTGTTGTTGTAGTTGTAGTTGTAGTGGTAGTTGCAGTTGTAGTTGTAGTTGTAGTTGTAGTTGTAGTTGTTGTTGTAGTTGTTGTTGTAGTTGTTGTTGTAGTTGTAGTTGTAGTTGCAGTTGTAGTTGTAGTTGTATTTGTAGTTGTATTTGTAGTTGTAGTTGTAATTGTAGTTGTAGTTGTAGTTGTAGTTGTAGTTGTAGTTGTATTTGTTGTTGTAGTTGTAGTTGTAGTAGTAGTTGTAGTTGTAGTTGTAGTTGGTAGTTGTAGTTGGTAGTTGTAGTTGGTAGTTGTAGTTGGTAGTTGTAGTTGGTAGGTGCAGTTGGTAGTTGCAGTTGGTAGTTGCAGTTGGTAGTTGCAGTTGGTAGTTGCAGTTGGTAGTTGCAGTTGGTAGCTGAAATTGGTAGTTGCAGTTGGTAGTTGCAGTTGGTAGTTGCAGTTGGTAGTTGCAGTTGGTAGCTGAAATTGGTAGTTACAGTTGGTAGTTGCAGTCGGTAGTTGCAGTGGGTAGTTGCAGTTGGTAGTTGCAGTTGGTAGTTGCAGTTGGTAGTTGCAGTTGGTAGTTGCAGTTGGTAGTTGCAGTTGGTAGTTGCAGTTGGTAGCTGTAGTTGGTAGTTGTAGTTGGTAGTTGTAGTTGGTAGTTGTAGTTGGTAGTTGTAGTTGTAGTTGTTGTTGTAGTTGTAGTTGTAGTTGTAGTTGTAGTTGTAGTTGTAGTTGTAGTTGTAGTTGTACTTGTAGTTTGTAGTTGTAGTTGGTAGTTGTAGTTGGTTTGTTGTAGTTGGTAGTTGTAGTTGGTAGTTGTAGTTGGTAGTTGTAGTTGGTAGTTGTAGTTGGTAGTTGTAGTTGGTTTGTTGTAGTTGGTAGTTGCAGTTGGTAGTTGCAGTTGGTAGTTGCAGTTGGTAGTTGTAGTTGGTAGTTGTAGTTGGTAGTTGTAGATGGTAGTTGTAGTTGGTAGTTGCAGTTGGTAGTTGTAGTTGGTAGTTGTAGTTGGTAGTTGTAGTTGGTAGTTGTAGTTTGTAGTTGTAGTTGGTAGTTGTAGTTGGTAGATGTATTTGGTAGTTGTAGTTGGTCGTTGGAGTTGGTAGTTGCAGTTGGTAGTTGTAGTTGTAGTTGTTGTTGTAGTTGTAGTTGTAGTTGTAGTTGTAGTTGTAGTTGTAGTTGTAGTTGTAGTTTGTAGTTGTAGTTGGTAGTTGTAGTTGGTTTGTTGTAGTTGGTAGTTGTAGTTGGTAGTTGTAGTTGGTAGTTGTAGTTGGTAGTTGTAGTTGGTAGTTGTAGTTGGTAGTTGCAGTTGGTAGTTGCAGTTGGTAGTTGCAGTTGGTAGTTGTAATTGTATTTGTAGTTGTATTTGTAGTTGTAGTTGTAGTTGTAGTTGTAGTTGTAGTTGTAGTTGTAGTTGGTAGTTGTAGTTGGTAGTTGTAGTTGGTAGTTGTAGTTGGTAGCTGTAGTTGGTAGTTGTAGTTGGTAGTTGTACTTGGTAGGTGTAGTTGGTAGTTGTAGTTGGTAGTTGCAGTTGGTAGTTGTAGTTGGTAGTTGTAGTTGGTAGTTGTAGTTGGTAGTTGTAGTTGGTAGTTGTAGCTGGTAGTTGTAGTTGGTAGTTGTAGTTGTAGTTGTAGTTGGTAGTTGTAGTTGGTAGTTGTAGTTGGTAGTTGTAGTTGGTAGTTGTAGTTGGTAGTTGTAGTTGGTAGTTCTAGTTGGTAGTTGTACTTGGTAGTTGTAGTTGGTAGTTGTAGTTGGTAGTTCCATTTGTAGTTGTAGTTGTAGTTGTAGTTGAAGTTGTAGTTGTTGTTGTAGTTGTAGTTGTAGTTGTAGTTGTAGTTGTAGTTGTAGTTGTAGTTGTAGTTGTAGTTGTAGTTGTAGTTGTAGTTGTAGTTGTAGTTGTAGTTGTAGTTGTAGTTGTAGTTGTTTTTGTTGTTGTTGTTGTTGTAGTTGTTGTTGTTGTAGTTGTTGTTGTTATTGTACTTGCTGTTGTGTCGTTGTCGTTGTTGTTGTCGTTGTTGTCGTTGCAGTCGTTGTTGTCGTTGTTGTCGTTGTTGCCGTTGTTGTCGTTGCTGTCGTTGCTATCGTTGCTGTCGTTGCTGTCGTTGCTGTCGTTGTTGCCGTTGTTGCCGTTGTTGCCGTTGTTGCCGTTTTTGTCGTTGTTGTCGTTGTTGTCGTTGTTGTGGTTGTTGTCGTTGTTGTCGTTGTTTTCGTTGTTTTCGTTGTTGTCGTTGTTGTCGTTGTTGTCGTTGTTGTCGTTGTTGTCGTTGTTGTCGTTGTTGTCGTTGTTATCGTTGTTGTCGTTGTTATCGTTGTTGTCGTTGTTGTCGTTGTTGTCGTTGTTGTCGTTGTTGTCGTTGTCGTTATTGTAGTTGTTGTCGTTGTTGTCGTCGTTGTCGTCGTTGTCTTCGTTGTCGTCGTTGTCGTCGTTGACGTCGTTGTCGTCGTTGTCGTCGTTGTTGTTGTTGTTGTTGTTGTTGTTGTTGTTGTAGTTGTAGTTGTTGTTGTAGTTGTTGTTGTTGTAGTTGTAGTTGTAGTTGTAGTTGTAGTTGTTGTAGTTGTTGTAGTTGTTGTTGTAGTTGTAGTTGTAGTTGTAGTTGTAGTTGTAGTTGTAGTTGTAGTTGTTGTTGTAGTTGTTGTTGTAGTTGTTGTTGTAGTTGCAGTTGGTAGTTGCAGTTGGTAGCTGAAATTGGTAGTTGCTGTTGGTAGTTGCAGTTGGTAGTTGCAGTTGGTAGTTGCAGTTGGTAGCTGAAATTGGTAGTTGCAGTTGGTAGTTGCAGTTGGTAGTTGCAGTTGGTAGTTGCAGTTGGTAGCTGAAATTGGTAGTTACAGTTGGTAGTTGCAGTCGGTAGTTGCAGTGGGTAGTTGCAGTTGGTAGTTGCAGTTGGTAGTTGCAGTTGGTAGTTGCAGTTGGTAGTTGCAGTTGGTAGTTGCAGTTGGTAGTTGCAGTTGGTAGTTGCAGTTGGTAGTTGTAGTTGTTGTTGTAGGTGGTAGTTGTAGTTGTAGTTGTAGTTGTAGTTGTAGTTGTAGTTGTAGTTGTAGTTGGTAGTTGTAGTTGGTAGTTGTAGTTGGTAGTTGGAGTTGGTAGTTGCAGTTGGTAGTTGCAGTTGGTAGTTGCAGTTGGTAGTTGCAGTTGGTAGTTGCAGTTGGTAGTTGCTGTTGGTGGTTGCAGTTGGTAGTTGCAGTTGGTAGTTGCAGTTGGTAGTTGCAGTTGGTAGTTGCAGTTGGTAGTTGCAGTTGGTAGTTGTAGTTGGTAGTTGTAGTTGGTAGTTGTAGTTGGTAGTTGTAGTTGGTAGTTGTAGTTGGTAGTTGTAGTTGGTTTGTTGTAGTTGGTAGTTGCAGTTGGTAGTTGCAGTTGGTAGTTGCAGTTGGTAGTTGTAGTTGGTAGTTGTAGTTGGTAGTTGTAGATGGTAGTTGCAGTTGGTAGTTGCAGTTGGTAGTTGCAGTTGGTAGTTGTAATTGTAGTTGTTGTTGTAGTTGTAGTTGTAGTTGTAGTTGTAGTTGTAGTTGTAGTTGGTAGTTGTAGTTGGTAGTTGTAGTTGGTAGTTGTAGTTGGTAGCTGTAGTTGGTAGTTGTAGTTGGTAGTTGTAGATGGTAGTTGCAGTTGGTAGTTGCAGTTGGTAGTTGCAGTTGGTAGTTGTAATTGTAGTTGTTGTTGTAGTTGTAGTTGTAGTTGTAGTTGTAGTTGTAGTTGTAGTTGGTAGTTGCAGTTGGTAGTTGCAGTTGGTAGTTGCAGTTGGTAGTTGCAGTTGGTAGTTGCAGTTGGTAGTTGTAGTTGGTAGTTGTACTTGGTAGTTGTAGTTGGTAGTTGTAGTTGGTAGTTGTAGTTGGTAGTTGTAGATGGTAGTTGCAGTTGGTAGTTGCAGTTGGTAGTTGCAGTTGGTAGTTGTAATTGTAGTTGTTGTTGTAGTTGTAGTTGTAGTTGTAGTTGTAGTTGTAGTTGTAGTTGGTAGTTGTAGTTGGTAGTTGTAGTTGGTAGTTGTAGTTGGTAGCTGTAGTTGGTAGTTGTAGTTGGTAGTTGTACTTGGTAGGTGTAGTTGGTAGTTGTAGTTGGTAGTTGTAGTTGGTTGTTGTAGTTGGTAGTTGTAGTTTGTAGTTGTAGTTGGTAGTTGTAGTTGGTAGATGTATTTGGTAGTTGTAGTTGGTCGTTGGAGTTGGTAGTTGCAGTTGGTAGTTGCAGTTGGTAGTTGTAGTTGTTGTTGTAGGTGGTAGTTGTAGTTGTAGTTGTAGTTGTAGTTGTAGTTGTAGTTGTAGTTGTAGTTGGTAGTTGTAGTTGGTAGTTGTAGTTGGTAGCTGAAATTGGTAGTTACAGTTGGTAGTTGCAGTCGGTAGTTGCAGTGGGTAGTTGCAGTTGGTAGTTGCAGTTGGTAGTTGCAGTTGGTAGTTGCAGTTGGTAGTTGCAGTTGGTAGTTGCAGTTGGTAGTTGCAGTTGGTAGTTGCAGTTGGTAGTTGTAGTTGTTGTTGTAGGTGGTAGTTGTAGTTGTAGTTGTAGTTGTAGTTGTAGTTGTAGTTGTAGTTGTAGTTGGTAGTTGTAGTTGGTAGTTGTAGTTGGTAGTTGTAGTTGGTAGTTGTAGTTTGTAGTTGTAGTTGGTAGTTGTAGTTGGTAGATGTATTTGGTAGTTGTAGTTGGTCGTTGGAGTTGGTAGTTGCAGTTGGTAGTTGCAGTTGGTAGTTGTAGTTGTTGTTGTAGGTGGTAGTTGTAGTTGTAGTTGTAGTTGTAGTTGTAGTTGTAGTTGTAGTTGGTAGTTGTAGTTGGTAGTTGTAGTTGGTAGTTGGAGTTGGTAGTTGCAGTTGGTAGTTGCAGTTGGTAGTTGCAGTTGGTAGTTGCAGTTGGTAGTTGCAGTTGGTAGTTGCTGTTGGTGGTTGCAGTTGGTAGTTGCAGTTGGTAGTTGCAGTTGGTAGTTGCAGTTGGTAGTTGCAGTTGGTAGTTGCAGTTGGTAGTTGTAGTTGGTAGTTGTACTTGGTAGTTGTAGTTGGTAGTTGTAGTTGGTAGTTGTAGTTGGTAGTTGTAGTTGGTAGTTGTAGTTGGTAGTTGTAGTTGGTAGTTGTAGTTGGTAGTTGTAGTTCGTAGTTGTAGCTGGTAGTTGTAGTTGGTAGTTGTAGTTGGTAGTTGCAGTTGGTAGTTGTAGTTGGTAGTTGTAGTTGGTAGTTGTAGTTGGTAGTTGTAGTTGGTAGTTGTAGTTGGTAGTTGCAGTTGGTAGCTGTAGTTGGTAGTTGTAGTTGGTAGTTGTAGTTGGTAGTTGTAGTTGGTAGTTGTAGTTGTAGTTGTTGTTGTAGTTGTAGTTGTAGTTGTAGTTGTAGTTGTAGTTGTAGTTGTAGTTGTATTTGTAGTTTGTAGTTGTAGTTGGCAGTTGTAGTTGGTTTGTTGTAGTTGGTAGTTGTAGTTGGTAGTTGTAGTTGGTAGTTGTAGTTGGTAGTTGTAGTTGGTAGTTGTAGTTGGTTTGTTGTAGTTGGTAGTTGCAGTTGGTAGTTGCAGTTGGTAGTTGCAGTTGGTAGTTGTAGTTGGTAGTTGTAGTTGGTAGTTGTAGATGGTAGTTGTAGTTGGTAGTTGCAGTTGGTAGTTGTAGTTGGTAGTTGTAGTTGGTAGTTGTAGTTGGTAGTTGTAGTTTGTAGTTGTAGTTGGTAGTTGTAGTTGGTAGATGTATTTGGTAGTTGTAGTTGGTCGTTGGAGTTGGTAGTTGCAGTTGGTAGTTGCAGTTGGTAGTTGTAGTTGTTGTTGTAGGTGGTAGTTGTAGTTGTAGTTGTAGTTGTAGTTGTAGTTGTAGTTGTAGTTGTAGTTGGTAGTTGTAGTTGGTAGTTGCAGTTGGTAGCTGCAGTTGGTAGTTGCAGTTGGTAGTTGTAGGTGGTAGTTGTGGTTGTAGTTGTAGTTGTAGTTGGTAGTTGTAGTTGGTAGTTGTAGTTGGTAGTTGTAGTTGGTAGTTGTAGTTGGTAGTTGTAGTTGGTAGTTGTAGTTGGTTTGTTGTAGTTGGTAGTTGTAGTTGGTAGTTGTAGTTTGTAGTTGTAGTTGGTAGTTGCAGTTGCTAGCTGTAGTTGGTAGTTGTAGTTGGTAGTTGTAGTTGGTAGTTGTAGTTGTAGTTGTTGTTGTAGTTGTAGTTGTAGTTGTAGTTGTAGTTGTAGTTGTAGTTGTAGTTGTAGTTGTAGTTGTAGTTTGTAGTTGTAGTTGGTAGTTGTAGTTGGTTTGTTGTAGTTGGTAGTTGTAGTTGGTAGTTGTAGTTGGTAGTTGTAGTTGGTAGTTGTAGTTGGTAGTTGTAGTTGGTAGTTGCAGTTGGTAGTTGCAGTTGGTAGTTGCAGTTGGTAGTTGTAATTGTAGTTGTTGTTGTAGTTGTAGTTGTAGTTGTAGTTGTAGTTGTAGTTGTAGTTGGTAGTTGTAGTTGGTAGTTGTAGTTGGTAGTTGTAGTTGGTAGCTGTAGTTGGTAGTTGTAGTTGGTAGTTGTAGTTGGTAGTTGTAGTTTGTAGTTGTAGTTGGTAGTTGTAGTTGGTAGATGTATTTGGTAGTTGTAGTTGGTCGTTGGAGTTGGTAGTTGCAGTTGGTAGTTGCAGTTGGTAGTTGTAGTTGTTGTTGTAGGTGGTAGTTGTAGTTGTAGTTGTAGTTGTAGTTGTAGTTGTAGTTGTAGTTGTAGTTGCAGTTGGTAGTTGTAGTTGGTAGTTGCAGTTGGTAGCTGCAGTTGGTAGTTGCAGTTGGTAGTTGTAGTTGGTAGTTGTAGTTGGTAGTTGGTAGTTGTAGTTGGTAGTTGTAGTTTGTAGTTGTAGTTGGTAGTTGCAGTTGCTAGCTGTAGTTGGTAGTTGTAGTTGGTAGTTGTAGTTGGTAGTTGTAGTTGTAGTTGTTGTTGTAGTTGTAGTTGTAGTTGTAGTTGTAGTTGTAGTTGTAGTTGTAGTTGTAGTTTGTAGTTGTAGTTGGTAGTTGTAGTTGGTTTGTTGTAGTTGGTAGTTGTAGTTGGTAGTTGTAGTTGGTAGTTGTAGTTGGTAGTTGTAGTTGGTAGTTGTAGTTGGTAGTTGCAGTTGGTAGTTGCAGTTGGTAGTTGCAGTTGGTAGTTGTAATTGTATTTGTAGTTGTATTTGTAGTTGTAGTTGTAGTTGTAGTTGTAGTTGTAGTTGTAGTTGTAGTTGGTAGTTGTAGTTGGTAGTTGTAGTTGGTAGTTGTAGTTGGTAGCTGTAGTTGGTAGTTGTAGTTGGTAGTTGTACTTGGTAGGTGTAGTTGGTAGTTGTAGTTGGTAGTTGCAGTTGGTAGTTGTAGTTGGTAGTTGTAGTTGGTAGTTGTAGTTGGTAGTTGTAGTTGGTAGTTGTAGCTGGTAGTTGTAGTTGGTAGTTGTAGTTGTAGTTGTAGTTGGTAGTTGTAGTTGGTAGTTGTAGTTGGTAGTTGTAGTTGGTAGTTGTAGTTGGTAGTTGTAGTTGGTAGTTGTAGTTGGTAGTTCTAGTTGGTAGTTGTACTTGGTAGTTGTAGTTGGTAGTTGTAGTTGGTAGTTGTAGTTGGTAGTTGTAGTTGGTAGTTGCAGTTGGTAGTTGCAGTTGGTAGTTGCAGTTGGTAGTTGTAATTGTAGTTGTTGTTGTAGTTGTAGTTGTAGTTGTAGTTGTAGTTGTAGTTGTAGTTGGTAGTTGTAGTTGGTAGTTGTAGTTGGTAGTTGTAGTTGGTAGCTGTAGTTGGTAGTTGTAGTTGGTAGTTGTAGTTGGTAGTTGTAGTTTGTAGTTGTAGTTGGTAGTTGTAGTTGGTAGATGTATTTGGTAGTTGTAGTTGGTCGTTGGAGTTGGTAGTTGCAGTTGGTAGTTGCAGTTGGTAGTTGTAGTTGTTGTTGTAGGTGGTAGTTGTAGTTGTAGTTGTAGTTGTAGTTGTAGTTGTAGTTGTAGTTGTAGTTGCAGTTGGTAGTTGTAGTTGGTAGTTGCAGTTGGTAGCTGCAGTTGGTAGTTGCAGTTGGTAGTTGTAGTTGGTAGTTGTAGTTGGTAGTTGGTAGTTGTAGTTGGTAGTTGTAGTTTGTAGTTGTAGTTGGTAGTTGCAGTTGCTAGCTGTAGTTGGTAGTTGTAGTTGGTAGTTGTAGTTGGTAGTTGTAGTTGTAGTTGTTGTTGTAGTTGTAGTTGTAGTTGTAGTTGTAGTTGTAGTTGTAGTTGTAGTTGTAGTTTGTAGTTGTAGTTGGTAGTTGTAGTTGGTTTGTTGTAGTTGGTAGTTGTAGTTGGTAGTTGTAGTTGGTAGTTGTAGTTGGTAGTTGTAGTTGGTAGTTGTAGTTGGTAGTTGCAGTTGGTAGTTGCAGTTGGTAGTTGCAGTTGGTAGTTGTAATTGTATTTGTAGTTGTATTTGTAGTTGTAGTTGTAGTTGTAGTTGTAGTTGTAGTTGTAGTTGTAGTTGGTAGTTGTAGTTGGTAGTTGTAGTTGGTAGTTGTAGTTGGTAGCTGTAGTTGGTAGTTGTAGTTGGTAGTTGTACTTGGTAGGTGTAGTTGGTAGTTGTAGTTGGTAGTTGCAGTTGGTAGTTGTAGTTGGTAGTTGTAGTTGGTAGTTGTAGTTGGTAGTTGTAGTTGGTAGTTGTAGCTGGTAGTTGTAGTTGGTAGTTGTAGTTGTAGTTGTAGTTGGTAGTTGTAGTTGGTAGTTGTAGTTGGTAGTTGTAGTTGGTAGTTGTAGTTGGTAGTTGTAGTTGGTAGTTGTAGTTGGTAGTTGTAGTTGGTAGTTGTAGTTGGTAGTTGTAGTTGGTTTGTTGTAGTTGGTAGTTGTAGTTGGTAGTTGTAGTTTGTAGTTGTAGTTGGTAGTTGCAGTTGCTAGCTGTAGTTGGTAGTTGTAGTTGGTAGTTGTAGTTGGTAGTTGTAGTTGTAGTTGTTGTTGTAGTTGTAGTTGTAGTTGTAGTTGTAGTTGTAGTTGTAGTTGTAGTTGTAGTTGTAGTTGTAGTTTGTAGTTGTAGTTGGTAGTTGTAGTTGGTTTGTTGTAGTTGGTAGTTGTAGTTGGTAGTTGTAGTTGGTAGTTGTAGTTGGTAGTTGTAGTTGGTAGTTGTAGTTGGTAGTTGCAGTTGGTAGTTGCAGTTGGTAGTTGCAGTTGGTAGTTGTAATTGTAGTTGTTGTTGTAGTTGTAGTTGTAGTTGTAGTTGTAGTTGTAGTTGTAGTTGTAGTTGGTAGTTGTAGTTGGTAGTTGTAGTTGGTAGTTGTAGTTGGTAGCTGTAGTTGGTAGTTGTAGTTGGTAGTTGTAGTTGGTAGTTGTAGTTTGTAGTTGTAGTTGGTAGTTGTAGTTGGTAGATGTATTTGGTAGTTGTAGTTGGTCGTTGGAGTTGGTAGTTGCAGTTGGTAGTTGCAGTTGGTAGTTGTAGTTGTTGTTGTAGGTGGTAGTTGTAGTTGTAGTTGTAGTTGTAGTTGTAGTTGTAGTTGTAGTTGTAGTTGCAGTTGGTAGTTGTAGTTGGTAGTTGCAGTTGGTAGCTGCAGTTGGTAGTTGCAGTTGGTAGTTGTAGTTGGTAGTTGTAGTTGGTAGTTGGTAGTTGTAGTTGGTAGTTGTAGTTTGTAGTTGTAGTTGGTAGTTGCAGTTGCTAGCTGTAGTTGGTAGTTGTAGTTGGTAGTTGTAGTTGGTAGTTGTAGTTGTAGTTGTTGTTGTAGTTGTAGTTGTAGTTGTAGTTGTAGTTGTAGTTGTAGTTGTAGTTGTAGTTTGTAGTTGTAGTTGGTAGTTGTAGTTGGTTTGTTGTAGTTGGTAGTTGTAGTTGGTAGTTGTAGTTGGTAGTTGTAGTTGGTAGTTGTAGTTGGTAGTTGTAGTTGGTAGTTGCAGTTGGTAGTTGCAGTTGGTAGTTGCAGTTGGTAGTTGTAATTGTATTTGTAGTTGTATTTGTAGTTGTAGTTGTAGTTGTAGTTGTAGTTGTAGTTGTAGTTGTAGTTGGTAGTTGTAGTTGGTAGTTGTAGTTGGTAGTTGTAGTTGGTAGCTGTAGTTGGTAGTTGTAGTTGGTAGTTGTAGTTGTAGTTGTTGTTGTAGTTGTTGTTGTTGTAGTTGTAGTTGTAGTTGTAGTTGTAGTTGTTGTAGTTGTTGTAGTTGTTGTTGTAGTTGTAGTTGTAGTTGTAGTTGTAGTTGTAGTTGTAGTTGTAGTTGTTGTTGTAGTTGTTGTTGTAGTTGTTGTTGTAGTTGCAGTTGGTAGTTGCAGTCGGTAGCTGAAATTGGTAGTTGCTGTTGGTAGTTGCAGTTGGTAGTTGCAGTTGGTAGTTGCAGTTGGTAGCTGAAATTGGTAGTTGCAGTTGGTAGTTGCAGTTGGTAGTTGCAGTTGGTAGTTGCAGTTGGTAGCTGAAATTGGTAGTTACAGTTGGTAGTTGCAGTCGGTAGTTGCAGTGGGTAGTTGCAGTTGGTAGTTGCAGTTGGTAGTTGCAGTTGGTAGTTGCAGTTGGTAGTTGCAGTTGGTAGTTGCAGTTGGTAGTTGCAGTTGGTAGTTGCAGTTGGTAGTTGCAGTTGGTAGCTGAAGTTGGTAGTTGCAGTTGGTATTTGCATTTGGTAGTTGCAGTTGGTAGCTGAAATTGGTAGTTACAGTTGGTAGTTGCAGTCGGTAGTTGCAGTGGGTAGTTGCAGTTGGTAGTTGCAGTTGGTAGTTGCAGTTGGTAGTTGCAGTTGGTAGTTGCAGTTGGTAGTTGCAGTTGGTAGCTGTAGTTCGTAGTTGTAGTTGGTAGTTGTAGTTGGTAGTTGTAGTTGGTAGTTGTAGTTGGTAGTTGTAGTTGGTAGTTGTAGTTGGTAGTTGTAGTTGGTAGTTGTAGCTGGTAGTTGTAGTTGGTAGTTGTAGTTGGTAGTTGTAGCTGGCAGTTGTAGCTGGCAGTTGTAGCTGGCTGTTGTAGCTGGCAGTTGTAGCTGGCAGTTGTAGCTGGCAGTTGTAGCTGGTAGTTGTAGTTGGTAGTTGTTGTTGGTAGTTGTAGTTGGTAGATGTATTTGGTAGTTGCAGTTGGTCGTTGCAGTTGGTAGTTGCAGTTAGTAGCTGTAGTTCGTAGTTGTAGTTGGTAGTTGTAGTTGGTAGTTGTAGTTGGTAGTTGTAGTTGGTAGTTGTAGTTGGTAGTTGTAGTTGGTAGTTGTAGTTGGTAGTTGTAGCTGGTAGTTGTAGTTGGTAGTTGTAGTTGGTAGTTGCAGTTGGTAGTTGTAGTTGGTAGTTGTAGTTGGCAGTTGTAGATGGTAGTTGTAGTTGGTAGTTGTAGTTGGTAGTTGTACTTGGTAGTTGTAGTTGGTAGTTGTAGTTGGTAGTTGTAGTTGGTAGTTGTAGTTGGTAGTTGTAGTTGGTAGTTGCAGTTGGTAGCTGTAGTTCGTAGTTGTAGTTGGTAGTTGTAGTTGGTAGTTGTAGTTGGTAGTTGTAGTTGGTAGTTGTAGTTGGTAGTTGCAGTTGGTAGTTGCAGTTGGTAGTTGCAGTTGGTAGTTGCAGTTGGTAGTTGCAGTTGGTAGTTGTAATTGTAGTTGTTGTTGTAGTTGTAGTTGTAGTTGTAGTTGTAGTTGTAGTTGTAGTTGGTAGTTGTAGTTGGTAGTTGTAGTTGGTAGTTGTAGTTGGTAGCTGTAGTTGGTAGTTGTAGTTGGTAGTTGTACTTGGTAGGTGTAGTTGGTAGTTGTAGTTGGTAGTTGTAGTTGGTAGTTGTACTTGGTAGGTGTAGTTGGTCGTTGCAGTTGGTAGTTGCAGTTAGTAGCTGTAGTTCGTAGTTGTAGTTGGTAGTTGTAGTTGGTAGTTGTAGTTGGTAGTTGTAGTTGGTAGTTGTAGTTGGTAGTTGTAGTTGGTAGTTGTAGTTGGTAGTTGTAGCTGGTAGTTGTAGTTGGTAGTTGTAGTTGGTAGTTGCAGTTGGTAGTTGTAGTTGGTAGTTGTAGTTGGCAGTTGTAGATGGTAGTTGTAGTTGGTAGTTGTAGTTGGTAGTTGTACTTGGTAGTTGTAGTTGGTAGTTGTAGTTGGTAGTTGTAGTTGGTAGTTGTAGTTGGTAGTTGTAGTTGGTAGTTGCAGTTGGTAGCTGTAGTTCGTAGTTGTAGTTGGTAGTTGTAGTTGGTAGTTGTAGTTGGTAGTTGTAGTTGGTAGTTGCAGTCGGTAGTTGCAGTGGGTAGTTGCAGTTGGTAGTTGCAGTTGGTAGTTGCAGTTGGTAGTTGCAGTTGGTAGTTGCAGTTGGTAGTTGCAGTTGGTAGCTGTAGTTCGTAGTTGTAGTTGGTAGTTGTAGTTGGTAGTTGTAGTTGGTAGTTGTAGTTGGTAGTTGTAGTTGGTAGTTGTAGTTGGTAGTTGTAGTTGGTAGTTGTAGCTGGTAGTTGTAGTTGGTAGTTGTAGTTGGTAGTTGTAGCTGGCAGTTGTAGCTGGCAGTTGTAGCTGGCTGTTGTAGCTGGCAGTTGTAGCTGGCAGTTGTAGCTGGCAGTTGTAGCTGGTAGTTGTAGTTGGTAGTTGTTGTTGGTAGTTGTAGTTGGTAGATGTATTTGGTAGTTGCAGTTGGTCGTTGCAGTTGGTAGTTGCAGTTAGTAGCTGTAGTTCGTAGTTGTAGTTGGTAGTTGTAGTTGGTAGTTGTAGTTGGTAGTTGTAGTTGGTAGTTGTAGTTGGTAGTTGTAGTTGGTAGTTGTAGTTGGTAGTTGTAGCTGGTAGTTGTAGTTGGTAGTTGTAGTTGGTAGTTGCAGTTGGTAGTTGTAGTTGGTAGTTGTAGTTGGCAGTTGTAGATGGTAGTTGTAGTTGGTAGTTGCAGTTAGTAGCTGTAGTTCGTAGTTGTAGTTGGTAGTTGTAGTTGGTAGTTGTAGTTGGTAGTTGTAGTTGGTAGTTGTAGTTGTAGTTGTAGTTGTAGTTGGTAGTTGTAGTTGGTAGTTGTAGTTGGTAGTTGTAGTTGGTAGCTGTAGTTGGTAGTTGTAGTTGGTAGTTGTACTTGGTAGGTGTAGTTGGTAGTTGTAGTTGGTAGTTGTAGTTGGTAGTTGTAGTTGGTAGTTGCAGTTGGTAGTTGCAGTTGGTAGTTGCAGTTGGTAGTTGTAGTTGGTAGTTGCAGTTGGTAGTTGCAGTTGGTAGCTGTAGTTTGTAGTTGTAGTTGGTAGTTGTAGTTGGTAGTTGTAGTTGGTAGTTGTAGTTGGTAGTTGTAGTTGGTAGTTGTAGTTGGTAGTTGTAGTTGGTAGTTGTAGTTGGTAGTTGTAGCTGGTAGTTGTAGTTGGTAGTTGTAGTTGGTAGTTGCAGTTGGTAGTTGTAGTTGGTAGTTGTAGTTGGTAGTTGTAGTTGGTAGTTGTAGTTGGTAGTTGTAGCTGGTAGTTGTAGTTGGTAGTTGTAGTTGTAGTTGTAGTTGGTAGTTGTAGTTGGTAGTTGTAGTTGGTAGTTGTAGTTGGTAGTTGTAGTTGGTAGTTGTAGTTGGTAGTTGTAGTTGGTAGTTGTACTTGGTAGTTGTAGTTGGTAGTTGTAGTTGGTAGTTCCATTTGTAGTTGTAGTTGTAGTTGTAGTTGAAGTTGTAGTTGTTGTTGTAGTTGTAGTTGTAGTTGTAGTTGTAGTTGTAGTCGTAGTTGTAGTTGTAGTTGTAGTTGTAGTTGTAGTTGTAGTTGTAGTTGTAGTTGTAGTTGTAGTTGTTTTTGTTGTTGTTGTTGTTGTAGTTGTTGTTGTTGTAGTTGTTGTTGTTGTAGTTGTTGTTGTTATTGTACTTGCTGTTTTGTCGTTGTCGTTGTTGTCGTTGTTGTCGTTGCAGTCGTTGTTGTCGTTGTTGTCGTTGTTGCCGTTGTTGTCGTTGCTGTCGTTGCTATCGTTGCTGTCGTTGCTGTCGTTGCTGTCGTTGCTGCCGTTGTTGCCGTTGTTGCCGTTGTTGCCGTTTTTGTCGTTGTTGTCGTTGTTGTCGTTGTTGTGGTTGTTGTCGTTGTTGTCGTTGTTTTCGTTGTTTTCGTTGTTGTCGTTGTTGTCGTTGTTGTCGTTGTTGTCGTTGTTGTCGTTGTTGTCGTTGTTGTCGTTGTTATCGTTGTTGTCGTTGTTATCGTTGTTGTCGTTGTTGTCGTTGTTGTCGTTGTTGTCGTTGTTGTCGTTGTCGTTATTGTAGTTGTTGTCGTTGTTGTCGTAGTTGTCGTCGTTGTCGTCGTTGTCGTCGTTGTCGTCGTTGTCGTCGTTGACGTCGTTGTCGTCGTTGTCGTCGTTATTGTTGTTGTTGTTGTTGTTGTTGTTGTAGTTGTAGTTGTTGTTGTAGTTGTTGTTGTTGTAGTTGTAGTTGTAGTTGTAGTTGTAGTTGTTGTAGTTGTTGTTGTAGTTGTAGTTGTTGTTGTAGTTGTAGTTGTAGTGGTAGTTGTAGTTGTAGTTGTAGTTGTAGTTGTAGTTGTAGTTGTTGTTGTAGTTGTTGTTGTAGTTGTTGTTGTAGTTGTAGTTGTAGTTGTAGTTGTAGTTGCAGTTGTAGTTGTAGTTGTATTTGTAGTTGTATTTGTAGTTGTAGTTGTAATTGTAGTTGTAGTTGTAGTTGTAGTTGTAGTTGTAGTTGTATTTGTTGTTGTAGTTGTAGTTGTAGTAGTAGTTGTAGTTGTAGTTGTAGTTGGTAGTTGTAGTTGGTAGTTGTAGTTGGTAGTTGTAGTTGGTAGTTGTAGTTGGTAGGTGCAGTTGGTAGTTGCAGTTGGTAGTTGCAGTTGGTAGTTGCAGTTGGTAGTTGCAGTTGGTAGTTGCAGTTGGTAGCTGAAATTGGTAGTTGCAGTTGGTAGTTGCAGTTGGTAGCTGAAATTGGTAGTTACAGTTGGTAGTTGCAGTCGGTAGTTGCAGTGGGTAGTTGCAGTTGGTAGTTGCAGTTGGTAGTTGCAGTTGGTAGTTGTAGTTGGTAGTTGTAGTTGGTAGTTGTAGATGGTAGTTGTAGTTGGTAGTTGCAGTTGGTAGTTGTAGTTGGTAGGTGTAGTTGGTAGTTGTAGTTGGTAGTTGCAGTTGGTAGTTGTAGTTGGTAGTTGTAGTTGGTAGTTGTAGTTGGTAGTTGTAGTTGGTAGTTGTAGCTGGTAGTTGTAGTTGGTAGTTGTAGTTGTAGTTGTAGTTGGTAGTTGTAGTTGGTAGTTGTAGTTGGTAGTTGCAGTTGGTAGCTGTAGTTGGTAGTTGTAGTTGGTAGTTGTAGTTGGTAGTTGTAGTTGGTAGTTGTAGTTGTAGTTGTTGTTGTAGTTGTAGTTGTAGTTGTAGTTGTAGTTGTAGTTGTAGTTGTAGTTGTAGTTGTATTTGTAGTTTGTAGTTGTAGTTGGTAGTTGTAGTTGGTTTGTTGTAGTTGGTAGTTGTAGTTGGTAGTTGTAGTTGGTAGTTGTAGTTGGTAGTTGTAGTTGGTAGTTGTAGTTGGTAGTTGTAGTTGGTAGTTGTACTTGGTAGTTGTAGTTGGTAGTTGTAGTTGGTAGTTCCATTTGTAGTTGTAGTTGTAGTTGTAGTTGAAGTTGTAGTTGTTGTTGTAGTTGTAGTTGTAGTTGTAGTTGTAGTTGTAGTTGTAGTTGTAGTTGTAGTTGTAGTTGTAGTTGTAGTTGTAGTTGTAGTTGTAGTTGTAGTTGTAGTTGTTTTTGTTGTTGTTGTTGTTGTAGTTGTTGTTGTTGTAGTTGTTGTTGTTGTAGTTGTTGTTGTTATTGTACTTGCTGTTTTGTCGTTGTCGTTGTTGTCGTTGTTGTCGTTGCAGTCGTTGTTGTCGTTGTTGTCGTTGTTGCCGTTGTTGTCGTTGCTGTCGTTGCTATCGTTGCTGTCGTTGCTGTCGTTGCTGTCGTTGCTGCCGTTGTTGCCGTTGTTGCCGTTGTTGCCGTTTTTGTCGTTGTTGTCGTTGTTGTCGTTGTTGTGGTTGTTGTCGTTGTTGTCGTTGTTTTCGTTGTTTTCGTTGTTGTCGTTGTTGTCGTTGTTGTCGTTGTTGTCGTTGTTGTCGTTGTTGTCGTTGTTGTCGTTGTTATCGTTGTTGTCGTTGTTATCGTTGTTGTCGTTGTTGTCGTTGTTGTCGTTGTTGTCGTTGTTGTCGTTGTCGTTATTGTAGTTGTTGTCGTTGTTGTCGTCGTTGTCGTCGTTGTCGTCGTTGTCGTCGTTGTCGTCGTTGTCGTCGTTGACGTCGTTGTCGTCGTTGTCGTCGTTGTTGTTGTTGTTGTTGTTGTTGTTGTTGTAGTTGTAGTTGTTGTTGTAGTTGTTGTTGTTGTAGTTGTAGTTGTAGTTGTAGTTGTAGTTGTTGTAGTTGTTGTTGTAGTTGTAGTTGTTGTTGTAGTTGTAGTTGTAGTGGTAGTTGCAGTTGTAGTTGTAGTTGTAGTTGTAGTTGTAGTTGTTGTTGTAGTTGTTGTTGTAGTTGTTGTTGTAGTTGTAGTTGTAGTTGCAGTTGTAGTTGTAGTTGTATTTGTAGTTGTATTTGTAGTTGTAGTTGTAATTGTAGTTGTAGTTGTAGTTGTAGTTGTAGTTGTAGTTGTATTTGTTGTTGTAGTTGTAGTTGTAGTAGTAGTTGTAGTTGTAGTTGTAGTTGGTAGTTGTAGTTGGTAGTTGTAGTTGGTAGTTGTAGTTGGTAGTTGTAGTTGGTAGGTGCAGTTGGTAGTTGCAGTTGGTAGTTGCAGTTGGTAGTTGCAGTTGGTAGTTGCAGTTGGTAGTTGCAGTTGGTAGCTGAAATTGGTAGTTGCAGTTGGTAGTTGCAGTTGGTAGTTGCAGTTGGTAGTTGCAGTTGGTAGCTGAAATTGGTAGTTACAGTTGGTAGTTGCAGTCGGTAGTTGCAGTGGGTAGTTGCAGTTGGTAGTTGCAGTTGGTAGTTGCAGTTGGTAGTTGCAGTTGGTAGTTGCAGTTGGTAGTTGCAGTTGGTAGTTGCAGTTGGTAGCTGTAGTTGGTAGTTGTAGTTGGTAGTTGTAGTTGGTAGTTGTAGTTGGTAGTTGTAGTTGTAGTTGTTGTTGTAGTTGTAGTTGTAGTTGTAGTTGTAGTTGTAGTTGTAGTTGTAGTTGTAGTTGTACTTGTAGTTTGTAGTTGTAGTTGGTAGTTGTAGTTGGTTTGTTGTAGTTGGTAGTTGTAGTTGGTAGTTGTAGTTGGTAGTTGTAGTTGGTAGTTGTAGTTGGTAGTTGTAGTTGGTTTGTTGTAGTTGGTAGTTGCAGTTGGTAGTTGCAGTTGGTAGTTGCAGTTGGTAGTTGTAGTTGGTAGTTGTAGTTGGTAGTTGTAGATGGTAGTTGTAGTTGGTAGTTGCAGTTGGTAGTTGTAGTTGGTAGTTGTAGTTGGTAGTTGTAGTTGGTAGTTGTAGTTTGTAGTTGTAGTTGGTAGTTGTAGTTGGTAGATGTATTTGGTAGTTGTAGTTGGTCGTTGGAGTTGGTAGTTGCAGTTGGTAGTTGTAGTTGTAGTTGTTGTTGTAGTTGTAGTTGTAGTTGTAGTTGTAGTTGTAGTTGTAGTTGTAGTTGTAGTTTGTAGTTGTAGTTGGTAGTTGTAGTTGGTTTGTTGTAGTTGGTAGTTGTAGTTGGTAGTTGTAGTTGGTAGTTGTAGTTGGTAGTTGTAGTTGGTAGTTGTAGTTGGTAGTTGCAGTTGGTAGTTGCAGTTGGTAGTTGCAGTTGGTAGTTGTAATTGTATTTGTAGTTGTATTTGTAGTTGTAGTTGTAGTTGTAGTTGTAGTTGTAGTTGTAGTTGTAGTTGGTAGTTGTAGTTGGTAGTTGTAGTTGGTAGTTGTAGTTGGTAGCTGTAGTTGGTAGTTGTAGTTGGTAGTTGTACTTGGTAGGTGTAGTTGGTAGTTGTAGTTGGTAGTTGCAGTTGGTAGTTGTAGTTGGTAGTTGTAGTTGGTAGTTGTAGTTGGTAGTTGTAGTTGGTAGTTGTAGCTGGTAGTTGTAGTTGGTAGTTGTAGTTGTAGTTGTAGTTGGTAGTTGTAGTTGGTAGTTGTAGTTGGTAGTTGTAGTTGGTAGTTGTAGTTGGTAGTTGTAGTTGGTAGTTCTAGTTGGTAGTTGTACTTGGTAGTTGTAGTTGGTAGTTGTAGTTGGTAGTTCCATTTGTAGTTGTAGTTGTAGTTGTAGTTGAAGTTGTAGTTGTTGTTGTAGTTGTAGTTGTAGTTGTAGTTGTAGTTGTAGTTGTAGTTGTAGTTGTAGTTGTAGTTGTAGTTGTAGTTGTAGTTGTAGTTGTAGTTGTAGTTGTAGTTGTAGTTGTAGTTGTTTTTGTTGTTGTTGTTGTTGTAGTTGTTGTTGTTGTAGTTGTTGTTGTTATTGTACTTGCTGTTGTGTCGTTGTCGTTGTTGTTGTCGTTGTTGTCGTTGCAGTCGTTGTTGTCGTTGTTGTCGTTGTTGCCGTTGTTGTCGTTGCTGTCGTTGCTATCGTTGCTGTCGTTGCTGTCGTTGCTGTCGTTGTTGCCGTTGTTGCCGTTGTTGCCGTTGTTGCCGTTTTTGTCGTTGTTGTCGTTGTTGTCGTTGTTGTGGTTGTTGTCGTTGTTGTCGTTGTTTTCGTTGTTTTCGTTGTTGTCGTTGTTGTCGTTGTTGTCGTTGTTGTCGTTGTTGTCGTTGTTGTCGTTGTTGTCGTTGTTATCGTTGTTGTCGTTGTTATCGTTGTTGTCGTTGTTGTCGTTGTTGTCGTTGTTGTCGTTGTTGTCGTTGTCGTTATTGTAGTTGTTGTCGTTGTTGTCGTCGTTGTCGTCGTTGTCTTCGTTGTCGTCGTTGTCGTCGTTGACGTCGTTGTCGTCGTTGTCGTCGTTGTTGTTGTTGTTGTTGTTGTTGTTGTTGTTGTAGTTGTAGTTGTTGTTGTAGTTGTTGTTGTTGTAGTTGTAGTTGTAGTTGTAGTTGTAGTTGTTGTAGTTGTTGTAGTTGTTGTTGTAGTTGTAGTTGTAGTTGTAGTTGTAGTTGTAGTTGTAGTTGTAGTTGTTGTTGTAGTTGTTGTTGTAGTTGTTGTTGTAGTTGCAGTTGGTAGTTGCAGTTGGTAGCTGAAATTGGTAGTTGCTGTTGGTAGTTGCAGTTGGTAGTTGCAGTTGGTAGTTGCAGTTGGTAGCTGAAATTGGTAGTTGCAGTTGGTAGTTGCAGTTGGTAGTTGCAGTTGGTAGTTGCAGTTGGTAGCTGAAATTGGTAGTTACAGTTGGTAGTTGCAGTCGGTAGTTGCAGTGGGTAGTTGCAGTTGGTAGTTGCAGTTGGTAGTTGCAGTTGGTAGTTGCAGTTGGTAGTTGCAGTTGGTAGTTGCAGTTGGTAGTTGCAGTTGGTAGTTGCAGTTGGTAGTTGTAGTTGTTGTTGTAGGTGGTAGTTGTAGTTGTAGTTGTAGTTGTAGTTGTAGTTGTAGTTGTAGTTGTAGTTGGTAGTTGTAGTTGGTAGTTGTAGTTGGTAGTTGGAGTTGGTAGTTGCAGTTGGTAGTTGCAGTTGGTAGTTGCAGTTGGTAGTTGCAGTTGGTAGTTGCAGTTGGTAGTTGCTGTTGGTGGTTGCAGTTGGTAGTTGCAGTTGGTAGTTGCAGTTGGTAGTTGCAGTTGGTAGTTGCAGTTGGTAGTTGCAGTTGGTAGTTGTAGTTGGTAGTTGTAGTTGGTAGTTGTAGTTGGTAGTTGTAGTTGGTAGTTGTAGTTGGTAGTTGTAGTTGGTTTGTTGTAGTTGGTAGTTGCAGTTGGTAGTTGCAGTTGGTAGTTGCAGTTGGTAGTTGTAGTTGGTAGTTGTAGTTGGTAGTTGTAGATGGTAGTTGCAGTTGGTAGTTGCAGTTGGTAGTTGCAGTTGGTAGTTGTAATTGTAGTTGTTGTTGTAGTTGTAGTTGTAGTTGTAGTTGTAGTTGTAGTTGTAGTTGGTAGTTGTAGTTGGTAGTTGTAGTTGGTAGTTGTAGTTGGTAGCTGTAGTTGGTAGTTGTAGTTGGTAGTTGTAGATGGTAGTTGCAGTTGGTAGTTGCAGTTGGTAGTTGCAGTTGGTAGTTGTAATTGTAGTTGTTGTTGTAGTTGTAGTTGTAGTTGTAGTTGTAGTTGTAGTTGTAGTTGGTAGTTGCAGTTGGTAGTTGCAGTTGGTAGTTGCAGTTGGTAGTTGCAGTTGGTAGTTGCAGTTGGTAGTTGTAGTTGGTAGTTGTACTTGGTAGTTGTAGTTGGTAGTTGTAGTTGGTAGTTGTAGTTGGTAGTTGTAGATGGTAGTTGCAGTTGGTAGTTGCAGTTGGTAGTTGCAGTTGGTAGTTGTAATTGTAGTTGTTGTTGTAGTTGTAGTTGTAGTTGTAGTTGTAGTTGTAGTTGTAGTTGGTAGTTGTAGTTGGTAGTTGTAGTTGGTAGTTGTAGTTGGTAGCTGTAGTTGGTAGTTGTAGTTGGTAGTTGTACTTGGTAGGTGTAGTTGGTAGTTGTAGTTGGTAGTTGTAGTTGGTTGTTGTAGTTGGTAGTTGTAGTTTGTAGTTGTAGTTGGTAGTTGTAGTTGGTAGATGTATTTGGTAGTTGTAGTTGGTCGTTGGAGTTGGTAGTTGCAGTTGGTAGTTGCAGTTGGTAGTTGTAGTTGTTGTTGTAGGTGGTAGTTGTAGTTGTAGTTGTAGTTGTAGTTGTAGTTGTAGTTGTAGTTGTAGTTGGTAGTTGTAGTTGGTAGTTGTAGTTGGTAGCTGAAATTGGTAGTTACAGTTGGTAGTTGCAGTCGGTAGTTGCAGTGGGTAGTTGCAGTTGGTAGTTGCAGTTGGTAGTTGCAGTTGGTAGTTGCAGTTGGTAGTTGCAGTTGGTAGTTGCAGTTGGTAGTTGCAGTTGGTAGTTGCAGTTGGTAGTTGTAGTTGTTGTTGTAGGTGGTAGTTGTAGTTGTAGTTGTAGTTGTAGTTGTAGTTGTAGTTGTAGTTGTAGTTGGTAGTTGTAGTTGGTAGTTGTAGTTGGTAGTTGTAGTTGGTAGTTGTAGTTTGTAGTTGTAGTTGGTAGTTGTAGTTGGTAGATGTATTTGGTAGTTGTAGTTGGTCGTTGGAGTTGGTAGTTGCAGTTGGTAGTTGCAGTTGGTAGTTGTAGTTGTTGTTGTAGGTGGTAGTTGTAGTTGTAGTTGTAGTTGTAGTTGTAGTTGTAGTTGTAGTTGGTAGTTGTAGTTGGTAGTTGTAGTTGGTAGTTGGAGTTGGTAGTTGCAGTTGGTAGTTGCAGTTGGTAGTTGCAGTTGGTAGTTGCAGTTGGTAGTTGCAGTTGGTAGTTGCTGTTGGTGGTTGCAGTTGGTAGTTGCAGTTGGTAGTTGCAGTTGGTAGTTGCAGTTGGTAGTTGCAGTTGGTAGTTGCAGTTGGTAGTTGTAGTTGGTAGTTGTACTTGGTAGTTGTAGTTGGTAGTTGTAGTTGGTAGTTGTAGTTGGTAGTTGTAGTTGGTAGTTGTAGTTGGTAGTTGTAGTTGGTAGTTGTAGTTGGTAGTTGTAGTTCGTAGTTGTAGCTGGTAGTTGTAGTTGGTAGTTGTAGTTGGTAGTTGCAGTTGGTAGTTGTAGTTGGTAGTTGTAGTTGGTAGTTGTAGTTGGTAGTTGTAGTTGGTAGTTGTAGTTGGTAGTTGCAGTTGGTAGCTGTAGTTGGTAGTTGTAGTTGGTAGTTGTAGTTGGTAGTTGTAGTTGGTAGTTGTAGTTGTAGTTGTTGTTGTAGTTGTAGTTGTAGTTGTAGTTGTAGTTGTAGTTGTAGTTGTAGTTGTATTTGTAGTTTGTAGTTGTAGTTGGCAGTTGTAGTTGGTTTGTTGTAGTTGGTAGTTGTAGTTGGTAGTTGTAGTTGGTAGTTGTAGTTGGTAGTTGTAGTTGGTAGTTGTAGTTGGTTTGTTGTAGTTGGTAGTTGCAGTTGGTAGTTGCAGTTGGTAGTTGCAGTTGGTAGTTGTAGTTGGTAGTTGTAGTTGGTAGTTGTAGATGGTAGTTGTAGTTGGTAGTTGCAGTTGGTAGTTGTAGTTGGTAGTTGTAGTTGGTAGTTGTAGTTGGTAGTTGTAGTTTGTAGTTGTAGTTGGTAGTTGTAGTTGGTAGATGTATTTGGTAGTTGTAGTTGGTCGTTGGAGTTGGTAGTTGCAGTTGGTAGTTGCAGTTGGTAGTTGTAGTTGTTGTTGTAGGTGGTAGTTGTAGTTGTAGTTGTAGTTGTAGTTGTAGTTGTAGTTGTAGTTGTAGTTGGTAGTTGTAGTTGGTAGTTGCAGTTGGTAGCTGCAGTTGGTAGTTGCAGTTGGTAGTTGTAGGTGGTAGTTGTGGTTGTAGTTGTAGTTGTAGTTGGTAGTTGTAGTTGGTAGTTGTAGTTGGTAGTTGTAGTTGGTAGTTGTAGTTGGTAGTTGTAGTTGGTAGTTGTAGTTGGTTTGTTGTAGTTGGTAGTTGTAGTTGGTAGTTGTAGTTTGTAGTTGTAGTTGGTAGTTGCAGTTGCTAGCTGTAGTTGGTAGTTGTAGTTGGTAGTTGTAGTTGGTAGTTGTAGTTGTAGTTGTTGTTGTAGTTGTAGTTGTAGTTGTAGTTGTAGTTGTAGTTGTAGTTGTAGTTGTAGTTGTAGTTGTAGTTTGTAGTTGTAGTTGGTAGTTGTAGTTGGTTTGTTGTAGTTGGTAGTTGTAGTTGGTAGTTGTAGTTGGTAGTTGTAGTTGGTAGTTGTAGTTGGTAGTTGTAGTTGGTAGTTGCAGTTGGTAGTTGCAGTTGGTAGTTGCAGTTGGTAGTTGTAATTGTAGTTGTTGTTGTAGTTGTAGTTGTAGTTGTAGTTGTAGTTGTAGTTGTAGTTGGTAGTTGTAGTTGGTAGTTGTAGTTGGTAGTTGTAGTTGGTAGCTGTAGTTGGTAGTTGTAGTTGGTAGTTGTAGTTGGTAGTTGTAGTTTGTAGTTGTAGTTGGTAGTTGTAGTTGGTAGATGTATTTGGTAGTTGTAGTTGGTCGTTGGAGTTGGTAGTTGCAGTTGGTAGTTGCAGTTGGTAGTTGTAGTTGTTGTTGTAGGTGGTAGTTGTAGTTGTAGTTGTAGTTGTAGTTGTAGTTGTAGTTGTAGTTGTAGTTGCAGTTGGTAGTTGTAGTTGGTAGTTGCAGTTGGTAGCTGCAGTTGGTAGTTGCAGTTGGTAGTTGTAGTTGGTAGTTGTAGTTGGTAGTTGGTAGTTGTAGTTGGTAGTTGTAGTTTGTAGTTGTAGTTGGTAGTTGCAGTTGCTAGCTGTAGTTGGTAGTTGTAGTTGGTAGTTGTAGTTGGTAGTTGTAGTTGTAGTTGTTGTTGTAGTTGTAGTTGTAGTTGTAGTTGTAGTTTGTAGTTGTAGTTGGTAGTTGTAGTTGGTTTGTTGTAGTTGGTAGTTGTAGTTGGTAGTTGTAGTTGGTAGTTGTAGTTGGTAGTTGTAGTTGGTAGTTGTAGTTGGTAGTTGCAGTTGGTAGTTGCAGTTGGTAGTTGCAGTTGGTAGTTGTAATTGTATTTGTAGTTGTATTTGTAGTTGTAGTTGTAGTTGTAGTTGTAGTTGTAGTTGTAGTTGTAGTTGGTAGTTGTAGTTGGTAGTTGTAGTTGGTAGTTGTAGTTGGTAGCTGTAGTTGGTAGTTGTAGTTGGTAGTTGTACTTGGTAGGTGTAGTTGGTAGTTGTAGTTGGTAGTTGCAGTTGGTAGTTGTAGTTGGTAGTTGTAGTTGGTAGTTGTAGTTGGTAGTTGTAGTTGGTAGTTGTAGCTGGTAGTTGTAGTTGGTAGTTGTAGTTGTAGTTGTAGTTGGTAGTTGTAGTTGGTAGTTGTAGTTGGTAGTTGTAGTTGGTAGTTGTAGTTGGTAGTTGTAGTTGGTAGTTGTAGTTGGTAGTTCTAGTTGGTAGTTGTACTTGGTAGTTGTAGTTGGTAGTTGTAGTTGGTAGTTGTAGTTGGTAGTTGTAGTTGGTAGTTGCAGTTGGTAGTTGCAGTTGGTAGTTGCAGTTGGTAGTTGTAATTGTAGTTGTTGTTGTAGTTGTAGTTGTAGTTGTAGTTGTAGTTGTAGTTGTAGTTGGTAGTTGTAGTTGGTAGTTGTAGTTGGTAGTTGTAGTTGGTAGCTGTAGTTGGTAGTTGTAGTTGGTAGTTGTAGTTGGTAGTTGTAGTTTGTAGTTGTAGTTGGTAGTTGTAGTTGGTAGATGTATTTGGTAGTTGTAGTTGGTCGTTGGAGTTGGTAGTTGCAGTTGGTAGTTGCAGTTGGTAGTTGTAGTTGTTGTTGTAGGTGGTAGTTGTAGTTGTAGTTGTAGTTGTAGTTGTAGTTGTAGTTGTAGTTGTAGTTGCAGTTGGTAGTTGTAGTTGGTAGTTGCAGTTGGTAGCTGCAGTTGGTAGTTGCAGTTGGTAGTTGTAGTTGGTAGTTGTAGTTGGTAGTTGGTAGTTGTAGTTGGTAGTTGTAGTTTGTAGTTGTAGTTGGTAGTTGCAGTTGCTAGCTGTAGTTGGTAGTTGTAGTTGGTAGTTGTAGTTGGTAGTTGTAGTTGTAGTTGTTGTTGTAGTTGTAGTTGTAGTTGTAGTTGTAGTTGTAGTTGTAGTTGTAGTTGTAGTTTGTAGTTGTAGTTGGTAGTTGTAGTTGGTTTGTTGTAGTTGGTAGTTGTAGTTGGTAGTTGTAGTTGGTAGTTGTAGTTGGTAGTTGTAGTTGGTAGTTGTAGTTGGTAGTTGCAGTTGGTAGTTGCAGTTGGTAGTTGCAGTTGGTAGTTGTAATTGTATTTGTAGTTGTATTTGTAGTTGTAGTTGTAGTTGTAGTTGTAGTTGTAGTTGTAGTTGTAGTTGGTAGTTGTAGTTGGTAGTTGTAGTTGGTAGTTGTAGTTGGTAGCTGTAGTTGGTAGTTGTAGTTGGTAGTTGTACTTGGTAGGTGTAGTTGGTAGTTGTAGTTGGTAGTTGCAGTTGGTAGTTGTAGTTGGTAGTTGTAGTTGGTAGTTGTAGTTGGTAGTTGTAGTTGGTAGTTGTAGCTGGTAGTTGTAGTTGGTAGTTGTAGTTGTAGTTGTAGTTGGTAGTTGTAGTTGGTAGTTGTAGTTGGTAGTTGTAGTTGGTAGTTGTAGTTGGTAGTTGTAGTTGGTAGTTGTAGTTGGTAGTTGTAGTTGGTAGTTGTAGTTGGTAGTTGTAGTTGGTTTGTTGTAGTTGGTAGTTGTAGTTGGTAGTTGTAGTTTGTAGTTGTAGTTGGTAGTTGCAGTTGCTAGCTGTAGTTGGTAGTTGTAGTTGGTAGTTGTAGTTGGTAGTTGTAGTTGTAGTTGTTGTTGTAGTTGTAGTTGTAGTTGTAGTTGTAGTTGTAGTTGTAGTTGTAGTTGTAGTTGTAGTTGTAGTTGTAGTTTGTAGTTGTAGTTGGTAGTTGTAGTTGGTTTGTTGTAGTTGGTAGTTGTAGTTGGTAGTTGTAGTTGGTAGTTGTAGTTGGTAGTTGTAGTTGGTAGTTGTAGTTGGTAGTTGCAGTTGGTAGTTGCAGTTGGTAGTTGCAGTTGGTAGTTGTAATTGTAGTTGTTGTTGTAGTTGTAGTTGTAGTTGTAGTTGTAGTTGTAGTTGTAGTTGTAGTTGGTAGTTGTAGTTGGTAGTTGTAGTTGGTAGTTGTAGTTGGTAGCTGTAGTTGGTAGTTGTAGTTGGTAGTTGTAGTTGGTAGTTGTAGTTTGTAGTTGTAGTTGGTAGTTGTAGTTGGTAGATGTATTTGGTAGTTGTAGTTGGTCGTTGGAGTTGGTAGTTGCAGTTGGTAGTTGCAGTTGGTAGTTGTAGTTGTTGTTGTAGGTGGTAGTTGTAGTTGTAGTTGTAGTTGTAGTTGTAGTTGTAGTTGTAGTTGTAGTTGCAGTTGGTAGTTGTAGTTGGTAGTTGCAGTTGGTAGCTGCAGTTGGTAGTTGCAGTTGGTAGTTGTAGTTGGTAGTTGTAGTTGGTAGTTGGTAGTTGTAGTTGGTAGTTGTAGTTTGTAGTTGTAGTTGGTAGTTGCAGTTGCTAGCTGTAGTTGGTAGTTGTAGTTGGTAGTTGTAGTTGGTAGTTGTAGTTGTAGTTGTTGTTGTAGTTGTAGTTGTAGTTGTAGTTGTAGTTGTAGTTGTAGTTGTAGTTGTAGTTTGTAGTTGTAGTTGGTAGTTGTAGTTGGTTTGTTGTAGTTGGTAGTTGTAGTTGGTAGTTGTAGTTGGTAGTTGTAGTTGGTAGTTGTAGTTGGTAGTTGTAGTTGGTAGTTGCAGTTGGTAGTTGCAGTTGGTAGTTGCAGTTGGTAGTTGTAATTGTATTTGTAGTTGTATTTGTAGTTGTAGTTGTAGTTGTAGTTGTAGTTGTAGTTGTAGTTGTAGTTGGTAGTTGTAGTTGGTAGTTGTAGTTGGTAGTTGTAGTTGGTAGCTGTAGTTGGTAGTTGTAGTTGGTAGTTGTAGTTGTAGTTGTTGTTGTAGTTGTTGTTGTTGTAGTTGTAGTTGTAGTTGTAGTTGTAGTTGTTGTAGTTGTTGTAGTTGTTGTTGTAGTTGTAGTTGTAGTTGTTGTTGTAGTTGTTGTTGTAGTTTTTGTTGTAGTTGCAGTTGGTAGTTGCAGTCGGTAGCTGAAATTGGTAGTTGCTGTTGGTAGTTGCAGTTGGTAGTTGCAGTTGGTAGTTGCAGTTGGTAGCTGAAATTGGTAGTTGCAGTTGGTAGTTGCAGTTGGTAGTTGCAGTTGGTAGTTGCAGTTGGTAGCTGAAATTGGTAGTTACAGTTGGTAGTTGCAGTCGGTAGTTGCAGTGGGTAGTTGCAGTTGGTAGTTGCAGTTGGTAGTTGCAGTTGGTAGTTGCAGTTGGTAGTTGCAGTTGGTAGTTGCAGTTGGTAGTTGCAGTTGGTAGTTGCAGTTGGTAGTTGCAGTTGGTAGCTGAAGTTGGTAGTTGCAGTTGGTATTTGCATTTGGTAGTTGCAGTTGGTAGCTGAAATTGGTAGTTACAGTTGGTAGTTGCAGTCGGTAGTTGCAGTGGGTAGTTGCAGTTGGTAGTTGCAGTTGGTAGTTGCAGTTGGTAGTTGCAGTTGGTAGTTGCAGTTGGTAGTTGCAGTTGGTAGCTGTAGTTCGTAGTTGTAGTTGGTAGTTGTAGTTGGTAGTTGTAGTTGGTAGTTGTAGTTGGTAGTTGTAGTTGGTAGTTGTAGTTGGTAGTTGTAGTTGGTAGTTGTAGCTGGTAGTTGTAGTTGGTAGTTGTAGTTGGTAGTTGTAGCTGGCAGTTGTAGCTGGCAGTTGTAGCTGGCTGTTGTAGCTGGCAGTTGTAGCTGGCAGTTGTAGCTGGCAGTTGTAGCTGGTAGTTGTAGTTGGTAGTTGTTGTTGGTAGTTGTAGTTGGTAGATGTATTTGGTAGTTGCAGTTGGTCGTTGCAGTTGGTAGTTGCAGTTAGTAGCTGTAGTTCGTAGTTGTAGTTGGTAGTTGTAGTTGGTAGTTGTAGTTGGTAGTTGTAGTTGGTAGTTGTAGTTGGTAGTTGTAGTTGGTAGTTGTAGTTGGTAGTTGTAGCTGGTAGTTGTAGTTGGTAGTTGTAGTTGGTAGTTGCAGTTGGTAGTTGTAGTTGGTAGTTGTAGTTGGCAGTTGTAGATGGTAGTTGTAGTTGGTAGTTGTAGTTGGTAGTTGTACTTGGTAGTTGTAGTTGGTAGTTGTAGTTGGTAGTTGTAGTTGGTAGTTGTAGTTGGTAGTTGTAGTTGGTAGTTGCAGTTGGTAGCTGTAGTTCGTAGTTGTAGTTGGTAGTTGTAGTTGGTAGTTGTAGTTGGTAGTTGTAGTTGGTAGTTGTAGTTGGTAGTTGCAGTTGGTAGTTGCAGTTGGTAGTTGCAGTTGGTAGTTGCAGTTGGTAGTTGCAGTTGGTAGTTGTAGTTGGTAGTTGTAGATGGTAGTTGTAGTTGGTAGTTGTAGTTGGTAGTTGTAGCTGGCAGTTGTAGCTGGCAGTTGTAGCTGGCTGTTGTAGCTGGCAGTTGTAGCTGGCAGTTGTAGCTGGCAGT
This sequence comes from Andrena hattorfiana, assembly GCA_944738655.2. Classification (NCBI taxonomy): domain Eukaryota; kingdom Metazoa; phylum Arthropoda; class Insecta; order Hymenoptera; family Andrenidae; genus Andrena; species Andrena hattorfiana. Next base: position 47,923,698 of record OX122890.1, on the reverse strand, counting down.
TGTAGCTGGTAGTTGTAGTTGGTAGTTGTAGTTGGTAGTTGTAGTTGTAGTTGTTGTAGTTGTAGTTGTAGATGTAGTTGTAGTTGTAGTTGGTAGTTGTAGTTGGTAGTTGTAGTTGGTAGTTGTAGTTGGTAGTTGTAGTTGGTAGTTGTAGTTGGTAGTTGTAGTTGGTAGTTGTAGTTGGTAGTTGTAGCTGGTAGTTGTAGCTGGTAGTTGTAGTTGGTAGTTGCAGTTGGTAGTTGTAGTTGGTAGTTGTAGTTGGTAGTTGTAGTTGGTAGTTGTAGTTGGTAGTTGTAGTTGGTAGTTGTAGTTGGTAGTTGTAGTTGGCAGTTGTAGTTGGTAGTTGCAGTTGGTAGCTGTAGTTGGTAGTTGTAGTTGGTAGTTGTAGTTGGTAGTTGTAGTTGGTAGTTGCAGGTGGTAGTTGCAGTTGGTAGTTGTAGTTGGTAGTTGTAGTTGGTAGTTGTAGTTGGCAGTTGTAGCTGGTAGTTGTAGTTGGTAGTTGTAGTTGGTAGTTGTAGTTGTAGTTGTTGTAGTTGTAGTTGTAGATGTAGTTGTAGTTGTAGTTGGTAGTTGTAGTTGGTAGTTGTAGTTGGTAGTTGTAGTTGGTAGTTGTAGTTGGTAGTTGTAGTTGGTAGTTGTAGTTGGTAGTTGTAGTTGGTAGTTGTAGTTGGTAGTTGTAGTTGGTAGTTGTAGATGGTAGTTGTAGTTGGTAGTTGCAGTTGGTAGTTGTAGTTGGTAGTTGTAGTTGGTAGTTGTAGTTGGTAGTTGTAGTTTGTAGTTGCAGTTGGTAGTTGTAGTTGGTAGTTGCAGTTGGTAGTTGCAGTTGGTAGTTGCAGTTGGTAGTTGCAGTTGGTACTTGCAGTTGGTAGTTGCAGTTGGTAGTTGCAGTTGGTAGTTGCAGTTGGTAGTTGCACTTGGTAGTTGTAGTTGGTAGTTGTAGATGGTAGTTGTAGTTGGTAGTTGTAGTTGGTAGTTGTAGCTGGCAGTTGTAGCTGGCAGTTGTAGCTGGCTGTTGTAGCTGGCAGTTGTAGCTGGCAGTTGTAGCTGGCAGTTGTAGCTGGCAGTTGTAGCTCGTAGTTGTAGTTGGTAGTTGTAGTTGGTAGTTGTAGTTGCTGGTTGTAGTTTGTAGTTGTAGTTGGTAGTTGTAGTTGGTAGTTGTAGTTGGTAGATGTATTTGGTAGTTGTAGTTGGTCGTTGGAGTTGGTAGTTGCAGTTGGTAGTCGCAGTTGGTAGTTGCAGTTGGTAGTTGCAGGTGGTAGTTGCAGTTGGTAGTTGTAGTTGGTAGTTGTAGTTGGTAGTTGTAGTTGGTAGTTGTAGTTGGTAGTTGTAGTTGGTAGTTGTAGCTGGTAGTTGTAGTTGGTAGTTGTAGTTGGTAGTTGTAGTTGTAGTGGTAGTTGTAGTTGTTGTTGTAGTTGTAGTTGTAGTTGTAGTTGTAGTTGTAGTTGTAGTTGTAGTTGTAGTTGTAGTTGTAGTTGTAGTTGTAGTTGTAGTTGTAGTTGTAGTTGTAGTTGTAGTTGTAGTTGTAGTTGTAGTTGTAGTTGTAGTTGTAGTTGTAGTTGTAGTTGTAGTTGTTGTTGTTGCTGTTGTTGTTGTTGTAGTTGTTATTGTTGTAGTTGTTGTTGTGGTTGTAGTTGTTGGTGTGTCGTTGTCGTTGTCGTTGTCGTTGTTGTTGTCGTTGTTGTCGTTGTTGTCGTTGTTGTCGTTGCTGTCGTTGTTGTCGTTGTTGTCGTTGCTGTCGTTGCTGTCGTTGCTTTCGTTGCTGTCGTTGCTGTCGTTGTTGTCGTTGTTGTCGTTGTTGCCGTTGTTGCCGTGGTTGTCGTTGTTGTCGTTGTTGTCGTTGTTGTCGTTGTTGTCGTTGTTGTCGTTGTTGTCGTTGTTGTCGTTGTTGTTATTGTAGTTGTTCTCGTTGTTGTCGTCGTTGTCGTCGTTGTCGTCGTTTTCGTCGTTGTTCTCGTTGTTGTTGTTGTTGTCGTTGTTGTCGTTGTTGTTGTTGCTGCTGTTGTTGTTGTAGTTGTAGTTGTTGTTGTAGTTGTTGTTGTTGTTGTAGTTGTAGTTGTAGTTGTAGTTGTAGTTGTAGTTGTAGTTGTAGTTGTTGTTGTTGTTGTAGTTGTAGTTGTAGTAGTAGTTGTAGTTGTAGGTGTAGTTGTAGTTGTAGTTGTAGTTGTAGTTGTTGTTGTAGTTGTTGTTGTAGTTGCAGTTGTAGTTGTAGTTGTAGTTGTAGTTGTAGTTGTAGTCGTAGTTGTAGTTGTAGTTGTAGATGTAGTTGTAGTTTGTAGTTGTAGTTGGTAGTTGTAGTTGGTAGTTGTAGTTGGTAGATGTATTTGGTAGTTGTAGTTGGTCGTTGGAGTTGGTAGTTGCAGTTGGTAGTCGCAGTTGGTAGTTGCAGTTGGTAGTTGCAGGTGGTAGTTGCAGTTGGTAGTTGTAGTTGGTAGTTGTAGTTGGTAGTTGTAGTTGGTAGTTGTAGTTGTAGCTGTAGTTGATAGTTGTAGTTGGTAGTTGTAGTTGGTAGTTGTAGTTGGTAGTTGTAGTTGGTAGTTGTAGTTGGTAGTTGTAGTTGGTAGTTGTAGTTGTAGATGTAGTTGGTAGTTGTAGTTGGTAGTTGTAATTGGTAGTTGGAGTTGGTAGTTGCAGTTGGTAGTTGCAGTTAGTAGTTGCAGTTGGTAGTTGTAGTTGGTAGTTGGTAGTTGTAGTTGGTAGTTGTAGTTGGTAGTTGTAGTTGGTAGTTGTAGTTTGTAGTTGTAGTTGGTAGTTGTAGTTGGTAGTTGTAGTTGGTAGTTGTAGTTGGTAGATGTATTTGGTAGTTGTAGTTGGTCGTTGGAGTTGGTAGTTGCAGTTGGTAGTCGCAGTTGGTAGTTGCAGTTGGTAGTTGCAGGTGGTAGTTGCAGTTGGTAGTTGTAGTTGGTAGTTGTAGTTGGTAGTTGTAGTTGGTAGTTGTAGTTGGTAGTTGTAGTTGGTAGTTGTAGTTGGTAGTTGTAGTCGGTAGTTGTAGTTGTAGTTGGTAGTTGTAGTCGGTAGTTGTAGTTGTAGTTGTAGTTGTAGTTGTTGTTGTAGTTGTAGTTGTAGTTGTAGTTGTAGTTGTAGTTGTTGTTGTTGCTATTGTTGTTGTTGTAGTTGTTATTGTTGTAGTTGTTGTTGTGGTTGTAGTTGTTGGTGTGTCGTTGTCGTTGTCGTTGTCGTTGTTGTTGTCGTTGTTGTCGTTGTTGTCGTTGTTGTCGTTGCTGTGGTTGTTGTCGTTGTTGTCGTTGCTGTCGTTGCTGTCGTTGCTTTCGTTGCTGTCGTTGCTGTCGTTGTTGTCGTTGTTGTCGTTGTTGCCGTTGTTGCCGTGTTTGTCGTTGTTGTCGTTGTTGTCGTTGTTGTCGTTGTTGTCGTTGTTGTCGTTGTTGTCGTTGTTGTCGTTGTTGTTATTGTAGTTGTTCTCGTTGTTGTCGTCGTTGTCGTCGTTGTCGTCGTTGTCGTCGTTGTTCTCGTTGTTGTTGTTGTTGTCGTTGTTGTCGTTGTTGTTGTTGTTGCTGTTGTTGTTGTAGTTGTAGTTGTTGTTGTAGTTGTTGTTGTTGTTGTAGTTGTAGTTGTAGTTGTAGTTGTAGTTGTAGTTGTAGTTGTTGTTGTTGTTGTAGTTGTAGTTGTAGTAGTAGTTGTAGTTGTAGGTGTAGTTGTAGTTGTAGTTGTAGTTGTAGTTGTTGTTGTAGTTGTTGTTGTAGTTGTAGTTGTAGTTGTAGTTGCAGTTGTAGTTGTAGTTGTATTTGTAGTTGTAGTCGTAGTTGTAGTTGTAGTTGTAGTTGTAGATGTAGTTGTAGTTGGTAGTTGTAGTTGGTAGTTGTAGTTGGTAGTTGTAGTTGGTAGTTGTAGTTGGTAGTTGTAGTTGGTAGTTGTAGTTGGTAGTTGTAGTTGGTAGTTGTAGTTGGTAGTTGCAGTTGGTAGCTGTAGTTGGTAGTTGTAGTTGGTAGTTGTAGTTGGTAGTTGTAGTTGGTAGTTGTAGTTGTAGTTGTTGTTCTAGTTGTAGTTGTAGTTGTAGTTGTAGTTGTAGTTGTAGTTGTAGTTGTAGTTTGTAGTTGTAGTTGGTAGTTGTAGTTGGTTTGTTGTAGTTGGTAGTTGCAGTTGGTAGTTGCAGTTGGTAGTTGCAGTTGGTAGTTGTAGTTGGTAGTTGTAGTTGGTAGTTGTAGATGGTAGTTGTAGTTGGTAGTTGCAGTTGGTAGTTGTAGTTGGTAGTTGTAGTTGGTAGTTGTAGTTGGTAGTTGTAGTTTGTAGTTGCAGTTGGTAGTTGTAGTTGGTAGTTGCAGTTGGTAGTTGCAGTTGGTAGTTGCAGTTGGTAGTTGCAGTTGGTACTTGCAGTTGGTAGTTGTAGTTGGTAGTTGTAGTTGGTAGTTGTAGTTGGTAGTTGTAGTTGGTAGTTGTAGTTGGTAGTTGAAGTTGGTAGTTGTAGCTGGCTGTTGTAGCTGGCAGTTGTAGCTGGCAGTTGTAGCTGGCAGTTGTAGCTTGCAGTTGTAGCTGGCAGTTGTAGCTGGCAGTTGTAACTGGCATTTGTAGCTGGCAGTTGTAGCTGGCAGTTGTAGCTGGCTGTTGTAGCTGGCAGTTGTAGCTGGCAGTTGTAGCTGGCAGTTGTAGCTGGCAGTTGTAGCTCGTAGTTGTAGTTGGTGGTTGTAGTTGGTAGTTGTAGTTGCTGGTTGTAGTTTGTAGTTGTAGTTGGTAGTTGTAGTTTGTAGTTGTAGTTGGTAGATGTATTTGGTAGTTGTAGTTGGTCGTTGGAGTTGGTAGTTGCAGTTGGTAGTCGCAGTTGGTAGTTGCAGTTGGTAGTTGCAGGTGGTAGTTGCAGTTGGTAGTTGTAGTTGGTAGTTGTAGTTGGTAGTTGTAGTTGGTAGTTGTAGTTGGTAGTTGTAGTTGGTAGTTGTAGCTGGTGGTTGTAGTTGGTAGTTGTAGTTGGTAGTTGTAGTTGTAGTTGTAGTTGTAGTTGTTGTTGTAGTTGTAGTTGTAGTTGTAGTTGTAGTTGTAGTTGTAGTTGTAGTTGTAGTTGTAGTTGTAGTTGTAGTTGTAGTTGTAGTTGTAGTTGTAGTTGTAGTTGTAGTTGTAGTTGTAGTTGTAGTTGTAGTTGTAGTTGTAGTTTGTAGTTGTAGTTGGTAGTTGTAGTTGGTTTGTTGTAGTTGGTAGTTGCAGTTGGTAGTTGCAGTTGGTACTTGCAGTTGGTAGTTGTAGTTGGTAGTTGTAGTTGGTAGTTGTAGTTGGTAGTTGTAGTTGGTAGTTGTAGTTGGTAGTTGTAGTTGGTAGTTGTAGTTGGTAGTTGTAGTTGGTAGTTGTAGTTGGTAGTTGTAGTTGGTAGTTGTAGTTGTAGTTGTAGTTGGTAGTTGTAGTTGGTAGTTGTAGTTGGTAGTTGTAGTTGGTAGTTGTAGTTGGTAATTGTAGTTGGTAGTTGTAGTTGGTAGTTGTAGTTGGTAGTTGTAGTTGGTAGTTGTAGTTGGTAGTTGCAGTTGGTAGTTGTAGGTGGTAGTTGTAGTTGGTAGTTGTAGTTGGTAGTTGTAGTTGGTAGTTGTAGTTGGTAGTTGTAGTTGGTAGTTGTAATTGGTAGTTGTAGTTGTAGTTGTAGTTGGTAGTTGTAGTTGGTAGTTGTAGTTGGTAGTTGGAGTTGGTAGTTGCAGTTGGTAGTTGCAGTTGGTAGTTGCAGTTGGTAGTTGCAGTTGGTAGTTGCAGTTGGTAGCTGTAGTTGGTAGTTGTACTTGGTAGTTGTAGTTGGTAGTTGTAGCTGGTAGTTGTAGTTGGTAGTTGCAGTTGGTAGTTGCAGTTGGTAGTTGTAGTTGGTAGTTGTAGTTGGTAGTTGTAGTTGGTAGTTGTAGTTGGTAGTTGTAGTTGGTAGTTGTAGTTGGTAGTTGTAGTTGGTAGTTGTAGTTGGTAGTTGTAGTTGGTAGTTGTAGTTGGTAGTTGTAGTTGGTAGTTGTAGTTGGTAGTTGTAGTTGGTAGTTGTAGTTGGTAGTTGTAGTTGGTAGTTGTAGTTGGTAGTTGTAGTTGTAGTTGTAGTTGGTAGTTGTAGTTGGTAGTTGTAGTTGGTAGTTGGAGTTGGTAGTTGCAGTTGGTAGTTGCAGTTGGTAGTTGCAGTTGGTAGTTGCAGTTGGTAGTTGCTGTTGGTGGTTGCAGTTGGTAGTTGCAGTTGGTAGTTGCAGTTGGTAGTTGCAGTTGGTAGTTGCAGTTGGTAGTTGCAGTTGGTAGTTGCAGTTGGTAGTTGTAGTTGGTAGTTGTACTTGGTAGTTGTAGTTGGTAGTTGTAGTTGGTAGTTGTAGTTGGTAGTTGTAGTTGGTAGTTGTAGTTGGTAGTTGTAGTTGGTAGTTGTAGTTGGTAGTTGTAGTTCGTAGTTGTAGCTGGTAGTTGTAGTTGGTAGTTGTAGTTGGTAGTTGCAGTTGGTAGTTGCAGTTGGTAGTTGTAGTTGGTAGTTGTAGTTGGTAGTTGTAGTTGGTAGTTGTAGTTGGTAGTTGTAGTTGGTAGTTGTAGTTGGTAGTTGTAGTTGGTAGTTGCAGTTGGTAGCTGTAGTTGGTAGTTGTAGTTGGTAGTTGTAGTTGGTAGTTGTAGTTGGTAGTTGTAGTTGTAGTTGTTGTTGTAGTTGTAGTTGTAGTTGTAGTTGTAGTTGTAGTTGTAGTTGTAGTTGTAGTTGTAGTTGTAGTTGTATTTGTAGTTTGTAGTTGTAGTTGGCAGTTGTAGTTGGTTTGTTGTAGTTGGTAGTTGTAGTTGGTAGTTGTAGTTGGTAGTTGTAGTTGGTTTGTTGTAGTTGGTAGTTGCAGTTGGTAGTTGCAGTTGGTAGTTGCAGTTGGTAGTTGTAGTTGGTAGTTGTAGTTGGTAGTTGTAGATGGTAGTTGTAGTTGGTAGTTGCAGTTGGTAGTTGTAGTTGGTAGTTGTAGTTGGTAGTTGTAGTTGGTAGTTGTAGTTTGTAGTTGTAGTTGGTAGTTGTAGTTGGTAGATGTATTTGGTAGTTGTAGTTGGTCGTTGGAGTTGGTAGTTGCAGTTGGTAGTTGCAGTTGGTAGTTGTAGTTGTTGTTGTAGGTGGTAGTTGTAGTTGTAGTTGTAGTTGTAGTTGTAGTTGTAGTTGTAGTTGTAGTTGGTAGTTGTAGTTGGTAGTTGCAGTTGGTAGCTGCAGTTGGTAGTTGCAGTTGGTAGTTGTAGGTGGTAGTTGTAGTTGTAGTTGTAGTTGTAGTTGGTAGTTGTAGTTGGTAGTTGTAGTTGGTAGTTGTAGTTGGTAGTTGTAGTTGGTAGTTGTAGTTGGTTTGTTGTAGTTGGTAGTTGTAGTTGGTAGTTGTAGTTTGTAGTTGTAGTTGGTAGTTGCAGTTGCTAGCTGTAGTTGGTAGTTGTAGTTGGTAGTTGTAGTTGGTAGTTGTAGTTGTAGTTGTTGTTGTAGTTGTAGTTGTAGTTGTAGTTGTAGTTGTAGTTGTAGTTGTAGTTGTAGTTGTAGTTTGTAGTTGTAGTTGGTAGTTGTAGTTGGTTTGTTGTAGTTGGTAGTTGTAGTTGGTAGTTGTAGTTGGTAGTTGTAGTTGGTAGTTGTAGTTGGTAGTTGTAGTTGGTAGTTGCAGTTGGTAGTTGCAGTTGGTAGTTGCAGTTGGTAGTTGCAGTTGGTAGTTGTAATTGTAGTTGTTGTTGTAGTTGTAGTTGTAGTTGTAGTTGTAGTTGTAGTTGTAGTTGTAGTTGGTAGTTGTAGTTGGTAGTTGTAGTTGGTAGTTGTAGTTGGTAGCTGTAGTTGGTAGTTGTAGTTGGTAGTTGTACTTGGTAGGTGTAGTTGGTAGTTGTAGTTGGTAGTTGTAGTTGGTAGTTGTAGTTGGTAGTTGCAGTTGGTAGTTGCAGTTGGTAGTTGCAGTTGGTAGTTGTAGTTGGTAGTTGCAGTTGGTAGTTGCAGTTGGTAGCTGTAGTTTGTAGTTGTAGTTGGTAGTTGTAGTTGGTAGTTGTAGTTGGTAGTTGTAGTTGGTAGTTGTAGTTGTTAGTTGTAGTTGGTAGTTGTAGTTGGTAGTTGTAGTTGGTAGTTGTAGTTGGTAGATGTAGCTGGTAGTTGTAGTTGGTAGTTGTAGTTGGTAGTTGCAGTTGGTAGTTGTAGTTGGTAGTTGTAGTTGGTAGTTGTAGTTGGTAGTTGTAGTTGGTAGTTGTAGCTGGTAGTTGTAGTTGGTAGTTGTAGTTGTAGTTGTAGTTGGTAGTTGTAGTTGGTAGTTGTAGTTGGTAGTTGTAGTTGGTAGTTGTAGTTGGTAGTTGTAGTTGGTAGTTGTACTTGGTAGTTGTAGTTGGTAGTTGTAGTTGGTAGTTCCATTTGTAGTTGTAGTTGTAGTTGTAGTTGAAGTTGTAGTTGTTGTTGTAGTTGTAGTTGTAGTTGTAGTTGTAGTTGTAGTTGTAGTTGTAGTTGTAGTTGTAGTTGTAGTTGTAGTTGTAGTTGTAGTTGTAGTTGTAGTTGTAGTTGTAGTTGTAGTTGTAGTTGTTTTTGTTGTTGTTGTTGTTGTAGTTGTTGTTGTTGTAGTTGTTGTTGTTGTAGTTGTTGTTGTTATTGTACTTGCTGTTTTGTCGTTGTCGTTGTTGTTGTCGTTGTTGTCGTTGTTGTCGTTGCAGTCGTTGTTGTCGTTGTTGTCGTTGTTGCCGTTGTTGTCGTTGCTGTCGTTGCTATCGTTGCTGTCGTTGCTGTCGTTGCTGTCGTTGCTGCCGTTGTTGCCGTTGTTGCCGTTGTTGCCGTTTTTGTCGTTGTTGTCGTTGTTGTCGTTGTTGTGGTTGTTGTCGTTGTTGTCGTTGTTTTCGTTGTTTTCGTTGTTGTCGTTGTTGTCGTTGTTGTCGTTGTTGTCGTTGTTGTCGTTGTTGTCGTTGTTGTCGTTGTTATCGTTGTTGTCGTTGTTATCGTTGTTGTCGTTGTTGTCGTTGTTGTCGTTGTTGTCGTTGTTGTCGTTGTCGTTATTGTAGTTGTTGTCGTTGTTGTCGTCGTTGTCGTCGTTGTCGTCGTTGTCGTCGTTGTCGTCGTTGTCGTCGTTGACGTCGTTGTCGTCGTTGTCGTCGTTGTTGTTGTTGTTGTTGTTGTTGTTGTTGTAGTTGTAGTTGTTGTTGTAGTTGTTGTTGTTGTAGTTGTAGTTGTAGTTGTAGTTGTAGTTGTTGTAGTTGTTGTTGTAGTTGTAGTTGTTGTTGTAGTTGTAGTTGTAGTGGTAGTTGTAGTTGTAGTTGTAGTTGTAGTTGTAGTTGTAGTTGTTGTTGTAGTTGTTGTTGTAGTTGTTGTTGTAGTTGTAGTTGTAGTTGTAGTTGTAGTTGCAGTTGTAGTTGTAGTTGTATTTGTAGTTGTATTTGTAGTTGTAGTTGTTATTGTAGTTGTAGTTGTAGTTGTAGTTGTAGTTGTAGTTGTATTTGTTGTTGTAGTTGTAGTTGTAGTAGTAGTTGTAGTTGTAGTTGTAGTTGGTAGTTGTAGTTGGTAGTTGTAGTTGGTAGTTGTAGTTGGTAGTTGTAGTTGGTAGGTGCAGTTGGTAGTTGCAGTTGGTAGTTGCAGTTGGTAGTTGCAGTTGGTAGTTGCAGTTGGTAGTTGCAGTTGGTAGCTGAAATTGGTAGTTGCAGTTGGTAGTTGCAGTTGGTAGCTGAAATTGGTAGTTACAGTTGGTAGTTGCAGTCGGTAGTTGCAGTGGGTAGTTGCAGTTGGTAGTTGCAGTTGGTAGTTGCAGTTGGTAGTTGTAGTTGGTAGTTGTAGTTGGTAGTTGTAGATGGTAGTTGTAGTTGGTAGTTGCAGTTGGTAGTTGTAGTTGGTAGGTGTAGTTGGTAGTTGTAGTTGGTAGTTGCAGTTGGTAGTTGCAGTTGGTAGTTGTAGTTGGTAGTTGTAGTTGGTAGTTGTAGTTGGTAGTTGTAGCTGGTAGTTGTAGTTGGTAGTTGTAGTTGTAGTTGTAGTTGGTAGTTGTAGTTGGTAGTTGTAGTTGGTAGTTGTAGTTGGTAGTTGTAGTTGGTAGTTGTAGTTGGTAGTTGTAGTTGGTAGTTGTAGTTGGTAGTTGTAGTTGGTAGTTGTAGTTGGTAGGTGCAGTTGGTAGTTGCAGTTGGTAGTTGCAGTTGGTAGTTGCAGTTGGTAGTTGCAGTTGGTAGTTGCAGTTGGTAGCTGAAATTGGTAGTTGCAGTTGGTAGTTGCAGTTGGTAGCTGAAATTGGTAGTTACAGTTGGTAGTTGCAGTCGGTAGTTGCAGTGGGTAGTTGCAGTTGGTAGTTGCAGTTGGTAGTTGCAGTTGGTAGCTGTAGTTGGTAGTTGTAGTTGGTAGTTGTAGTTGGTAGTTGTAGTTGGTAGTTGTAGTTGTAGTTGTTGTTGTAGTTGTAGTTGTAGTTGTAGTTGTAGTTGTAGTTGTAGTTGTAGTTGTAGTTGTATTTGTAGTTTGTAGTTGTAGTTGGTAGTTGTAGTTGGTTTGTTGTAGTTGGTAGTTGTAGTTGGTAGTTGTAGTTGGTAGTTGTAGTTGGTAGTTGTAGTTGGTAGTTGTAGTTGGTTTGTTGTAGTTGGTAGTTGCAGTTGGTAGTTGCAGTTGGTAGTTGCAGTTGGTAGTTGTAGTTGGTAGTTGTAGTTGGTAGTTGTAGATGGTAGTTGTAGTTGGTAGTTGCAGTTGGTAGTTGTAGTTGGTAGTTGTAGTTGGTAGTTGTAGTTGGTAGTTGTAGTTTGTAGTTGTAGTTGGTAGTTGTAGTTGGTAGATGTATTTGGTAGTTGTAGTTGGTCGTTGGAGTTGGTAGTTGCAGTTGGTAGTTGCAGTTGGTAGTTGTAGTTGTTGTTGTAGGTGGTAGTTGTAGTTGTAGTTGTAGTTGTAGTTGTAGTTGTAGTTGTAGTTGTAGTTGGTAGTTGTAGTTGGTAGTTGCAGTTGGTAGCTGCAGTTGGTAGTTGCAGTTGGTAGTTGTAGTTGGTAGTTGTAGTTGGTAGTTGGTAGTTGTAGTTGGTAGTTGTAGTTTGTAGTTGTAGTTGGTAGTTGCAGTTGCTAGCTGTAGTTGGTAGTTGTAGTTGGTAGTTGTAGTTGGTAGTTGTAGTTGTAGTTGTTGTTGTAGTTGTAGTTGTAGTTGTAGTTGTAGTTGTAGTTGTAGTTGTAGTTGTAGTTGTAGTTTGTAGTTGTAGTTGGTAGTTGTAGTTGGTTTGTTGTAGTTGGTAGTTGTAGTTGGTAGTTGTAGTTGGTAGTTGTAGTTGGTAGTTGTAGTTGGTAGTTGTAGTTGGTAGTTGCAGTTGGTAGTTGCAGTTGGTAGTTGCAGTTGGTAGTTGTAATTGTATTTGTAGTTGTATTTGTAGTTGTAGTTGTAGTTGTAGTTGTAGTTGTAGTTGTAGTTGTAGTTGGTAGTTGTAGTTGGTAGTTGTAGTTGGTAGTTGTAGTTGGTAGCTGTAGTTGGTAGTTGTAGTTGGTAGTTGTACTTGGTAGGTGTAGTTGGTAGTTGTAGTTGGTAGTTGCAGTTGGTAGTTGTAGTTGGTAGTTGTAGTTGGTAGTTGTAGTTGGTAGTTGTAGTTGGTAGTTGTAGCTGGTAGTTGTAGTTGGTAGTTGTAGTTGTAGTTGTAGTTGGTAGTTGTAGTTGGTAGTTGTAGTTGGTAGTTGTAGTTGGTAGTTGTAGTTGGTAGTTGTAGTTGGTAGTTGTACTTGGTAGTTGTAGTTGGTAGTTGTAGTTGGTAGTTCCATTTGTAGTTGTAGTTGTAGTTGTAGTTGAAGTTGTAGTTGTTGTTGTAGTTGTAGTTGTAGTTGTAGTTGTAGTTGTAGTTGTAGTTGTAGTTGTAGTTGTAGTTGTAGTTGTAGTTGTAGTTGTAGTTGTAGTTGTAGTTGGTAGTTGCAGTTGGTAGTTGTAGGTGGTAGTTGTAGTTGGTAGTTGTAGTTGGTAGTTGTAGTTGGTGGTTGTAGTTGGTAGTTGTAGTTGGTAGTTGTAGTTGGTAGTTGTAGTTGGTAGTTGTAGTTGGTAGTTGTAGTTGGTAGTTGTAGTTGGTAGTTGTAGTTGGTAGTTGTAGTTGGTAGTTGTAGTTGGTAGTTGTAGTTGGTAGTTGTAGTTGGTAGTTGTAGTTGGTAGTTGTAGTTGTAGTTGTAGTTGGTAGTTGTAGTTGGTAGTTGTAGTTGGTAGTTGGAGTTGGTAGTTGCAGTTGGTAGTTGCAGTTGGTAGTTGCAGTTGGTAGTTGCAGTTGGTAGTTGCAGTTGGTAGTTGCTGTTGGTGGTTGCAGTTGGTAGTTGCAGTTGGTAGTTGCAGTTGGTAGTTGCAGTTGGTAGTTGCAGTTGGTAGTTGCAGTTGGTAGTTGTAGTTGGTAGTTGTACTTGGTAGTTGTAGTTGGTAGTTGTAGTTGGTAGTTGTAGTTGGTAGTTGTAGTTGGTAGTTGTAGTTGGTAGTTGTAGTTGGTAGTTGTAGTTGGTAGTTGTAGTTGGTAGTTGTAGTTCGTAGTTGTAGCTGGTAGTTGTAGTTGGTAGTTGTAGTTGGTAGTTGCAGTTGGTAGTTGTAGTTGGTAGTTGTAGTTGGTAGTTGTAGTTGGTAGTTGTAGTTGGTAGTTGTAGTTGGTAGTTGTAGTTGGTAGTTGTAGTTGGTAGTTGCAGTTGGTAGCTGTAGTTGGTAGTTGTAGTTGGTAGTTGTAGTTGGTAGTTGTAGTTGGTAGTTGTAGTTGTAGTTGTTGTTGTAGTTGTAGTTGTAGTTGTAGTTGTAGTTGTAGTTGTAGTTGTAGTTGTATTTGTAGTTTGTAGTTGTAGTTGGCAGTTGTAGTTGGTTTGTTGTAGTTGGTAGTTGTAGTTGGTAGTTGTAGTTGGTAGTTGTAGTTGGTAGTTGTAGTTGGTAGTTGTAGTTGGTAGTTGTAGTTGGTAGTTGTAGTTGGTTTGTTGTAGTTGGTAGTTGCAGTTGGTAGTTGCAGTTGGTAGTTGCAGTTGGTAGTTGTAGTTGGTAGTTGTAGTTGGTAGTTGTAGATGGTAGTTGTAGTTGGTAGTTGCAGTTGGTAGTTGTAGTTGGTAGTTGTAGTTGGTAGTTGTAGTTGGTAGTTGTAGTTTGTAGTTGTAGTTGGTAGTTGTAGTTGGTAGATGTATTTGGTAGTTGTAGTTGGTCGTTGGAGTTGGTAGTTGCAGTTGGTAGTTGCAGTTGGTAGTTGTAGTTGTTGTTGTAGGTGGTAGTTGTAGTTGTAGTTGTAGTTGTAGTTGTAGTTGTAGTTGTAGTTGTAGTTGGTAGTTGTAGTTGGTAGTTGCAGTTGGTAGCTGCAGTTGGTAGTTGCAGTTGGTAGTTGTAGGTGGTAGTTGTAGTTGTAGTTGTAGTTGTAGTTGTAGTTGGTAGTTGTAGTTGGTAGTTGTAGTTGGTAGTTGTAGTTGGTAGTTGTAGTTGGTAGTTGTAGTTGGTTTGTTGTAGTTGGTAGTTGTAGTTGGTAGTTGTAGTTTGTAGTTGTAGTTGGTAGTTGCAGTTGCTAGCTGTAGTTGGTAGTTGTAGTTGGTAGTTGTAGTTGGTAGTTGTAGTTGTAGTTGTTGTTGTAGTTGTAGTTGTAGTTGTAGTTGTAGTTGTAGTTGTAGTTGTAGTTGTAGTTGTAGTTGTAGTTTGTAGTTGTAGTTGGTAGTTGTAGTTGGTTTGTTGTAGTTGGTAGTTGTAGTTGGTAGTTGTAGTTGGTAGTTGTAGTTGGTAGTTGTAGTTGGTAGTTGTAGTTGGTAGTTGCAGTTGGTAGTTGCAGTTGGTAGTTGCAGTTGGTAGTTGTAATTGTAGTTGTTGTTGTAGTTGTAGTTGTAGTTGTAGTTGTAGTTGTAGTTGTAGTTGGTAGTTGTAGTTGGTAGTTGTAGTTGGTAGTTGTAGTTGGTAGCTGTAGTTGGTAGTTGTAGTTGGTAGTTGTACTTGGTAGGTGTAGTTGGTAGTTGTAGTTGGTAGTTGTAGTTGGTAGTTGTAGTTGGTAGTTGCAGTTGGTAGTTGCAGTTGGTAGTTGCAGTTGGTAGTTGTAGTTGGTAGTTGCAGTTGGTAGTTGCAGTTGGTAGCTGTAGTTTGTAGTTGTAGTTGGTAGTTGTAGTTGGTAGTTGTAGTTGGTAGTTGTAGTTGGTAGTTGTAGTTGGTAGTTGTAGTTGGTAGTTGTAGTTGGTAGTTGTAGTTGGTAGTTGTAGCTGGTAGTTGTAGTTGGTAGTTGTAGTTGGTAGTTGCAGTTGGTAGTTGTAGTTGGTAGTTGTAGTTGGTAGTTGTAGTTGGTAGTTGCAGTTGGTAGTTGCAGTTGGTAGTTGCAGTTGGTAGTTGCAGTTGGTAGTTGCAGTTGGTAGCTGAAATTGGTAGTTGCAGTTGGTAGTTGCAGTTGGTAGCTGAAATTGGTAGTTACAGTTGGTAGTTGCAGTCGGTAGTTGCAGTGGGTAGTTGCAGTTGGTAGTTGCAGTTGGTAGTTGCAGTTGGTAGCTGTAGTTGGTAGTTGTAGTTGGTAGTTGTAGTTGGTAGTTGTAGTTGGTAGTTGTAGTTGTAGTTGTTGTTGTAGTTGTAGTTGTAGTTGTAGTTGTAGTTGTAGTTGTAGTTGTAGTTGTAGTTGTATTTGTAGTTTGTAGTTGTAGTTGGTAGTTGTAGTTGGTTTGTTGTAGTTGGTAGTTGTAGTTGGTAGTTGTAGTTGGTAGTTGTAGTTGGTAGTTGTAGTTGGTAGTTGTAGTTGGTTTGTTGTAGTTGGTAGTTGCAGTTGGTAGTTGCAGTTGGTAGTTGCAGTTGGTAGTTGTAGTTGGTAGTTGTAGTTGGTAGTTGTAGATGGTAGTTGTAGTTGGTAGTTGCAGTTGGTAGTTGTAGTTGGTAGTTGTAGTTGGTAGTTGTAGTTGGTAGTTGTAGTTTGTAGTTGTAGTTGGTAGTTGTAGTTGGTAGATGTATTTGGTAGTTGTAGTTGGTCGTTGGAGTTGGTAGTTGCAGTTGGTAGTTGCAGTTGGTAGTTGTAGTTGTTGTTGTAGGTGGTAGTTGTAGTTGTAGTTGTAGTTGTAGTTGTAGTTGTAGTTGTAGTTGTAGTTGGTAGTTGTAGTTGGTAGTTGCAGTTGGTAGCTGCAGTTGGTAGTTGCAGTTGGTAGTTGTAGTTGGTAGTTGTAGTTGGTAGTTGGTAGTTGTAGTTGGTAGTTGTAGTTTGTAGTTGTAGTTGGTAGTTGCAGTTGCTAGCTGTAGTTGGTAGTTGTAGTTGGTAGTTGTAGTTGGTAGTTGTAGTTGTAGTTGTTGTTGTAGTTGTAGTTGTAGTTGTAGTTGTAGTTGTAGTTGTAGTTGTAGTTGTAGTTTGTAGTTGTAGTTGGTAGTTGTAGTTGGTTTGTTGTAGTTGGTAGTTGTAGTTGGTAGTTGTAGTTGGTAGTTGTAGTTGGTAGTTGTAGTTGGTAGTTGTAGTTGGTAGTTGCAGTTGGTAGTTGCAGTTGGTAGTTGCAGTTGGTAGTTGTAATTGTATTTGTAGTTGTATTTGTAGTTGTAGTTGTAGTTGTAGTTGTAGTTGTAGTTGTAGTTGGTAGTTGTAGTTGGTAGTTGTAGTTGGTAGTTGTAGTTGGTAGCTGTAGTTGGTAGTTGTAGTTGGTAGTTGTACTTGGTAGGTGTAGTTGGTAGTTGTAGTTGGTAGTTGCAGTTGGTAGTTGTAGTTGGTAGTTGTAGTTGGTAGTTGTAGTTGGTAGTTGTAGTTGGTAGTTGTAGCTGGTAGTTGTAGTTGGTAGTTGTAGTTGTAGTTGTAGTTGGTAGTTGTAGTTGGTAGTTGTATTTGGTAGTTGTAGTTGGTAGTTGTAGTTGGTAGTTGTAGTTGGTAGTTGTACTTGGTAGTTGTAGTTGGTAGTTGTAGTTGGTAGTTCCATTTGTAGTTGTAGTTGTAGTTGTAGTTGAAGTTGTAGTTGTTGTTGTAGTTGTAGTTGTAGTTGTAGTTGTAGTTGTAGTTGTAGTTGTAGTTGTAGTTGTAGTTGTAGTTGTAGTTGTAGTTGTAGTTGTAGTTGTAGTTGTAGTTGGTAGTTGCAGTTGGTAGTTGTAGGTGGTAGTTGTAGTTGGTAGTTGTAGTTGGTAGTTGTAGTTGGTGGTTGTAGTTGGTAGTTGTAGTTGGTAGTTGTAGTTGGTAGTTGTAGTTGGTAGTTGTAGTTGGTAGTTGTAGTTGGTAGTTGTAGTTGGTAGTTGTAGTTGGTAGTTGTAGTTGGTAGTTGTAGTTGGTAGTTGTAGTTGGTAGTTGTAGTTGGTAGTTGTAGTTGTAGTTGTAGTTGGTAGTTGTAGTTGGTAGTTGTAGTTGGTAGTTGGAGTTGGTAGTTGCAGTTGGTAGTTGCAGTTGGTAGTTGCAGTTGGTAGTTGCAGTTGGTAGTTGCTGTTGGTGGTTGCAGTTGGTAGTTGCAGTTGGTAGTTGCAGTTGGTAGTTGCAGTTGGTAGTTGCAGTTGGTAGTTGCAGTTGGTAGTTGTAGTTGGTAGTTGTACTTGGTAGTTGTAGTTGGTAGTTGTAGTTGGTAGTTGTAGTTGGTAGTTGTAGTTGGTAGTTGTAGTTGGTAGTTGTAGTTGGTAGTTGTAGTTGGTAGTTGTAGTTGGTAGTTGTAGTTGGTAGTTGTAGTTCGTAGTTGTAGCTGGTAGTTGTAGTTGGTAGTTGTAGTTGGTAGTTGCAGTTGGTAGTTGTAGTTGGTAGTTGTAGTTGGTAGTTGTAGTTGGTAGTTGTAGTTGGTAGTTGTAGTTGGTAGTTGTAGTTGGTAGTTGTAGTTGGTAGTTGCAGTTGGTAGCTGTAGTTGGTAGTTGTAGTTGGTAGTTGTAGTTGGTAGTTGTAGTTGGTAGTTGTAGTTGTAGTTGTTGTTGTAGTTGTAGTTGTAGTTGTAGTTGTAGTTGTAGTTGTAGTTGTAGTTGTATTTGTAGTTTGTAGTTGTAGTTGGCAGTTGTAGTTGGTTTGTTGTAGTTGGTAGTTGTAGTTGGTAGTTGTAGTTGGTAGTTGTAGTTGGTAGTTGTAGTTGGTAGTTGTAGTTGGTTTGTTGTAGTTGGTAGTTGCAGTTGGTAGTTGCAGTTGGTAGTTGCAGTTGGTAGTTGTAGTTGGTAGTTGTAGTTGGTAGTTGTAGATGGTAGTTGTAGTTGGTAGTTGCACTTGGTAGTTGTAGTTGGTAGTTGTAGTTGGTAGTTGTAGTTGGTAGTTGTAGTTTGTAGTTGTAGTTGGTAGTTGTAGTTGGTAGATGTATTTGGTAGTTGTAGTTGGTCGTTCGAGTTGGTAGTTGCAGTTGGTAGTTGCAGTTGGTAGTTGTAGTTGTTGTTGTAGGTGGTAGTTGTAGTTGTAGTTGTAGTTGTAGTTGTAGTTGTAGTTGTAGTTGTAGTTGGTAGTTGTAGTTGGTAGTTGCAGTTGGTAGCTGCAGTTGGTAGTTGCAGTTGGTAGTTGTAGGTGGTAGTTGTAGTTGTAGTTGTAGTTGTAGTTGGTAGTTGTAGTTGGTAGTTGTAGTTGGTAGTTGTAGTTGGTAGTTGTAGTTGGTAGTTGTAGTTGGTTTGTTGTAGTTGGTAGTTGTAGTTGGTAGTTGTAGTTTGTAGTTGTAGTTGGTAGTTGCAGTTGCTAGCTGTAGTTGGTAGTTGTAGTTGGTAGTTGTAGTTGGTAGTTGTAGTTGTAGTTGTTGTTGTAGTTGTAGTTGTAGTTGTAGTTGTAGTTGTAGTTGTAGTTGTAGTTGTAGTTGTAGTTTGTAGTTGTAGTTGGTAGTTGTAGTTGGTTTGTTGTAGTTGGTAGTTGTAGTTGGTAGTTGTAGTTGGTAGTTGTAGTTGGTAGTTGTAGTTGGTAGTTGTAGTTGGTAGTTGCAGTTGGTAGTTGCAGTTGGTAGTTGCAGTTGGTAGTTGTAATTGTAGTTGTTGTTGTAGTTGTAGTTGTAGTTGTAGTTGTAGTTGTAGTTGTAGTTGGTAGTTGTAGTTGGTAGTTGTAGTTGGTAGTTGTAGTTGGTAGCTGTAGTTGGTAGTTGTAGTTGGTAGTTGTACTTGGTAGGTGTAGTTGGTAGTTGTAGTTGGTAGTTGTAGTTGGTAGTTGTAGTTGGTAGTTGCAGTTGGTAGTTGCAGTTGGTAGTTGCAGTTGGTAGTTGTAGTTGGTAGTTGCAGTTGGTAGTTGCAGTTGGTAGCTGTAGTTTGTAGTTGTAGTTGGTAGTTGTAGTTGGTAGTTGTAGTTGGTAGTTGTAGTTGGTAGTTGTAGTTGGTAGTTGTAGTTGGTAGTTGTAGTTGGTAGTTGTAGTTGGTAGTTGTAGCTGGTAGTTGTAGTTGGTAGTTGTAGTTGGTAGTTGCAGTTGGTAGTTGTAGTTGGTAGTTGTAGTTGGTAGTTGTAGTTGGTAGTTGTAGTTGGTAGTTGTAGCTGGTAGTTGTAGTTGGTAGTTGTAGTTGTAGTTGTAGTTGGTAGTTGTAGTTGGTAGTTGTAGTTGGTAGTTGTAGTTGGTAGTTGTAGTTGGTAGTTGTAGTTGGTAGTTGTAGTTGGTAGTTGTACTTGGTAGTTGTAGTTGGTAGTTGTAGTTGGTAGTTCCATTTGTAGTTGTAGTTGTAGTTGTAGTTGAAGTTGTAGTTGTTGTTGTAGTTGTAGTTGTAGTTGTAGTTGTAGTTGTAGTCGTAGTTGTAGTTGTAGTTGTAGTTGTAGTTGTAGTTGTAGTTGTAGTTGTAGTTGTAGTTGTAGTTGTTTTTGTTGTTGTTGTTGTTGTAGTTGTTGTTGTTGTAGTTGTTGTTGTTGTAGTTGTTGTTGTTATTGTACTTGCTGTTTTGTCGTTGTCGTTGTTGTCGTTGTTGTCGTTGCAGTCGTTGTTGTCGTTGTTGTCGTTGTTGCCGTTGTTGTCGTTGCTGTCGTTGCTATCGTTGCTGTCGTTGCTGTCGTTGCTGTCGTTGCTGCCGTTGTTGCCGTTGTTGCCGTTGTTGCCGTTTTTGTCGTTGTTGTCGTTGTTGTCGTTGTTGTGGTTGTTGTCGTTGTTGTCGTTGTTTTCGTTGTTTTCGTTGTTGTCGTTGTTGTCGTTGTTGTCGTTGTTGTCGTTGTTGTCGTTGTTGTCGTTGTTGTCGTTGTTATCGTTGTTGTCGTTGTTATCGTTGTTGTCGTTGTTGTCGTTGTTGTCGTTGTTGTCGTTGTTGTCGTTGTCGTTATTGTAGTTGTTGTCGTTGTTGTCGTAGTTGTCGTCGTTGTCGTCGTTGTCGTCGTTGTCGTCGTTGTCGTCGTTGACGTCGTTGTCGTCGTTGTCGTCGTTATTGTTGTTGTTGTTGTTGTTGTTGTTGTAGTTGTAGTTGTTGTTGTAGTTGTTGTTGTTGTAGTTGTAGTTGTAGTTGTAGTTGTAGTTGTTGTAGTTGTTGTTGTAGTTGTAGTTGTTGTTGTAGTTGTAGTTGTAGTGGTAGTTGTAGTTGTAGTTGTAGTTGTAGTTGTAGTTGTAGTTGTTGTTGTAGTTGTTGTTGTAGTTGTTGTTGTAGTTGTAGTTGTAGTTGTAGTTGTAGTTGCAGTTGTAGTTGTAGTTGTATTTGTAGTTGTATTTGTAGTTGTAGTTGTAATTGTAGTTGTAGTTGTAGTTGTAGTTGTAGTTGTAGTTGTATTTGTTGTTGTAGTTGTAGTTGTAGTAGTAGTTGTAGTTGTAGTTGTAGTTGGTAGTTGTAGTTGGTAGTTGTAGTTGGTAGTTGTAGTTGGTAGTTGTAGTTGGTAGTTGTAGTTGGTAGTTGTAGTTGTAGTTGTTGTTGTAGTTGTAGTTGTAGTTGTAGTTGTAGTTGTAGTTGTAGTTGTAGTTGTAGTTGTATTTGTAGTTTGTAGTTGTAGTTGGTAGTTGTAGTTGGTTTGTTGTAGTTGGTAGTTGTAGTTGGTAGTTGTAGTTGGTAGTTGTAGTTGGTAGTTGTAGTTGGTAGTTGTAGTTGGTTTGTTGTAGTTGGTAGTTGCAGTTGGTAGTTGCAGTTGGTAGTTGCAGTTGGTAGTTGTAGTTGGTAGTTGTAGTTGGTAGTTGTAGATGATAGTTGTAGTTGGTAGTTGCAGTTGGTAGTTGTAGTTGGTAGTTGTAGTTGGTAGTTGTAGTTGGTAGTTGTAGTTTGTAGTTGTAGTTGGTAGTTGTAGTTGGTAGATGTATTTGGTAGTTGTAGTTGGTCGTTGGAGTTGGTAGTTGCAGTTGGTAGTTGCAGTTGGTAGTTGTAGTTGTTGTTGTAGGTGGTAGTTGTAGTTGTAGTTGTAGTTGTAGTTGTAGTTGTAGTTGTAGTTGTAGTTGGTAGTTGTAGTTGGTAGTTGCAGTTGGTAGCTGCAGTTGGTAGTTGCAGTTGGTAGTTGTAGTTGGTAGTTGTAGTTGGTAGTTGGTAGTTGTAGTTGGTAGTTGTAGTTTGTAGTTGTAGTTGGTAGTTGCAGTTGCTAGCTGTAGTTGGTAGTTGTAGTTGGTAGTTGTAGTTGGTAGTTGTAGTTGTAGTTGTTGTTGTAGTTGTAGTTGTAGTTGTAGTTGTAGTTGTAGTTGTAGTTGTAGTTGTAGTTTGTAGTTGTAGTTGGTAGTTGTAGTTGGTTTGTTGTAGTTGGTAGTTGTAGTTGGTAGTTGTAGTTGGTAGTTGTAGTTGGTAGTTGTAGTTGGTAGTTGTAGTTGGTAGTTGCAGTTGGTAGTTGCAGTTGGTAGTTGCAGTTGGTAGTTGTAATTGTATTTGTAGTTGTATTTGTAGTTGTAGTTGTAGTTGTAGTTGTAGTTGTAGTTGTAGTTGGTAGTTGTAGTTGGTAGTTGTAGTTGGTAGTTGTAGTTGGTAGCTGTAGTTGGTAGTTGTAGTTGGTAGTTGTACTTGGTAGGTGTAGTTGGTAGTTGTAGTTGGTAGTTGCAGTTGGTAGTTGTAGTTGGTAGTTGTAGTTGGTAGTTGTAGTTGGTAGTTGTAGTTGGTAGTTGTAGCTGGTAGTTGTAGTTGGTAGTTGTAGTTGTAGTTGTAGTTGGTAGTTGTAGTTGGTAGTTGTATTTGGTAGTTGTAGTTGGTAGTTGTAGTTGGTAGTTGTAGTTGGTAGTTGTACTTGGTAGTTGTAGTTGGTAGTTGTAGTTGGTAGTTCCATTTGTAGTTGTAGTTGTAGTTGTAGTTGAAGTTGTAGTTGTTGTTGTAGTTGTAGTTGTAGTTGTAGTTGTAGTTGTAGTTGTAGTTGTAGTTGTAGTTGTAGTTGTAGTTGTAGTTGTAGTTGTAGTTGTAGTTGTAGTTGTAGTTGGTAGTTGCAGTTGGTAGTTGTAGGTGGTAGTTGTAGTTGGTAGTTGTAGTTGGTAGTTGTAGTTGGTGGTTGTAGTTGGTAGTTGTAGTTGGTAGTTGTAGTTGGTAGTTGTAGTTGGTAGTTGTAGTTGGTAGTTGTAGTTGGTAGTTGTAGTTGGTAGTTGTAGTTGGTAGTTGTAGTTGGTAGTTGTAGTTGGTAGTTGTAGTTGGTAGTTGTAGTTGGTAGTTGTAGTTGTAGTTGTAGTTGGTAGTTGTAGTTGGTAGTTGTAGTTGGTAGTTGGAGTTGGTAGTTGCAGTTGGTAGTTGCAGTTGGTAGTTGCAGTTGGTAGTTGCAGTTGGTAGTTGCAGTTGGTAGTTGCTGTTGGTGGTTGCAGTTGGTAGTTGCAGTTGGTAGTTGCAGTTGGTAGTTGCAGTTGGTAGTTGCAGTTGGTAGTTGCAGTTGGTAGTTGTAGTTGGTAGTTGTACTTGGTAGTTGTAGTTGGTAGTTGTAGTTGGTAGTTGTAGTTGGTAGTTGTAGTTGGTAGTTGTAGTTGGTAGTTGTAGTTGGTAGTTGTAGTTGGTAGTTGTAGTTCGTAGTTGTAGCTGGTAGTTGTAGTTGGTAGTTGTAGTTGGTAGTTGCAGTTGGTAGTTGTAGTTGGTAGTTGTAGTTGGTAGTTGTAGTTGGTAGTTGTAGTTGGTAGTTGTAGTTGGTAGTTGTAGTTGGTAGTTGTAGTTGGTAGTTGCAGTTGGTAGCTGTAGTTGGTAGTTGTAGTTGGTAGTTGTAGTTGGTAGTTGTAGTTGGTAGTTGTAGTTGTAGTTGTTGTTGTAGTTGTAGTTGTAGTTGTAGTTGTAGTTGTAGTTGTAGTTGTAGTTGTATTTGTAGTTTGTAGTTGTAGTTGGCAGTTGTAGTTGGTTTGTTGTAGTTGGTAGTTGTAGTTGGTAGTTGTAGTTGGTAGTTGTAGTTGGTAGTTGTAGTTGGTAGTTGTAGTTGGTTTGTTGTAGTTGGTAGTTGCAGTTGGTAGTTGCAGTTGGTAGTTGCAGTTGGTAGTTGTAGTTGGTAGTTGTAGTTGGTAGTTGTAGATGGTAGTTGTAGTTGGTAGTTGCACTTGGTAGTTGTAGTTGGTAGTTGTAGTTGGTAGTTGTAGTTGGTAGTTGTAGTTTGTAGTTGTAGTTGGTAGTTGTAGTTGGTAGATGTATTTGGTAGTTGTAGTTGGTCGTTCGAGTTGGTAGTTGCAGTTGGTAGTTGCAGTTGGTAGTTGTAGTTGTTGTTGTAGGTGGTAGTTGTAGTTGTAGTTGTAGTTGTAGTTGTAGTTGTAGTTGTAGTTGTAGTTGGTAGTTGTAGTTGGTAGTTGCAGTTGGTAGCTGCAGTTGGTAGTTGCAGTTGGTAGTTGTAGGTGGTAGTTGTAGTTGTAGTTGTAGTTGTAGTTGGTAGTTGTAGTTGGTAGTTGTAGTTGGTAGTTGTAGTTGGTAGTTGTAGTTGGTAGTTGTAGTTGGTTTGTTGTAGTTGGTAGTTGTAGTTGGTAGTTGTAGTTTGTAGTTGTAGTTGGTAGTTGCAGTTGCTAGCTGTAGTTGGTAGTTGTAGTTGGTAGTTGTAGTTGGTAGTTGTAGTTGTAGTTGTTGTTGTAGTTGTAGTTGTAGTTGTAGTTGTAGTTGTAGTTGTAGTTGTAGTTGTAGTTGTAGTTTGTAGTTGTAGTTGGTAGTTGTAGTTGGTTTGTTGTAGTTGGTAGTTGTAGTTGGTAGTTGTAGTTGGTAGTTGTAGTTGGTAGTTGTAGTTGGTAGTTGTAGTTGGTAGTTGCAGTTGGTAGTTGCAGTTGGTAGTTGCAGTTGGTAGTTGTAATTGTAGTTGTTGTTGTAGTTGTAGTTGTAGTTGTAGTTGTAGTTGTAGTTGTAGTTGGTAGTTGTAGTTGGTAGTTGTAGTTGGTAGTTGTAGTTGGTAGCTGTAGTTGGTAGTTGTAGTTGGTAGTTGTACTTGGTAGGTGTAGTTGGTAGTTGTAGTTGGTAGTTGTAGTTGGTAGTTGTAGTTGGTAGTTGCAGTTGGTAGTTGCAGTTGGTAGTTGCAGTTGGTAGTTGTAGTTGGTAGTTGCAGTTGGTAGTTGCAGTTGGTAGCTGTAGTTTGTAGTTGTAGTTGGTAGTTGTAGTTGGTAGTTGTAGTTGGTAGTTGTAGTTGGTAGTTGTAGTTGGTAGTTGTAGTTGGTAGTTGTAGTTGGTAGTTGTAGTTGGTAGTTGTAGCTGGTAGTTGTAGTTGGTAGTTGTAGTTGGTAGTTGCAGTTGGTAGTTGTAGTTGGTAGTTGTAGTTGGTAGTTGTAGTTGGTAGTTGTAGTTGGTAGTTGTAGCTGGTAGTTGTAGTTGGTAGTTGTAGTTGTAGTTGTAGTTGGTAGTTGTAGTTGGTAGTTGTAGTTGGTAGTTGTAGTTGGTAGTTGTAGTTGGTAGTTGTAGTTGGTAGTTGTAGTTGGTAGTTGTACTTGGTAGTTGTAGTTGGTAGTTGTAGTTGGTAGTTCCATTTGTAGTTGTAGTTGTAGTTGTAGTTGAAGTTGTAGTTGTTGTTGTAGTTGTAGTTGTAGTTGTAGTTGTAGTTGTAGTCGTAGTTGTAGTTGTAGTTGTAGTTGTAGTTGTAGTTGTAGTTGTAGTTGTAGTTGTAGTTGTAGTTGTTTTTGTTGTTGTTGTTGTTGTAGTTGTTGTTGTTGTAGTTGTTGTTGTTGTAGTTGTTGTTGTTATTGTACTTGCTGTTTTGTCGTTGTCGTTGTTGTCGTTGTTGTCGTTGCAGTCGTTGTTGTCGTTGTTGTCGTTGTTGCCGTTGTTGTCGTTGCTGTCGTTGCTATCGTTGCTGTCGTTGCTGTCGTTGCTGTCGTTGCTGCCGTTGTTGCCGTTGTTGCCGTTGTTGCCGTTTTTGTCGTTGTTGTCGTTGTTGTCGTTGTTGTGGTTGTTGTCGTTGTTGTCGTTGTTTTCGTTGTTTTCGTTGTTGTCGTTGTTGTCGTTGTTGTCGTTGTTGTCGTTGTTGTCGTTGTTGTCGTTGTTGTCGTTGTTATCGTTGTTGTCGTTGTTATCGTTGTTGTCGTTGTTGTCGTTGTTGTCGTTGTTGTCGTTGTTGTCGTTGTCGTTATTGTAGTTGTTGTCGTTGTTGTCGTAGTTGTCGTCGTTGTCGTCGTTGTCGTCGTTGTCGTCGTTGTCGTCGTTGACGTCGTTGTCGTCGTTGTCGTCGTTATTGTTGTTGTTGTTGTTGTTGTTGTTGTAGTTGTAGTTGTTGTTGTAGTTGTTGTTGTTGTAGTTGTAGTTGTAGTTGTAGTTGTAGTTGTTGTAGTTGTTGTTGTAGTTGTAGTTGTTGTTGTAGTTGTAGTTGTAGTGGTAGTTGTAGTTGTAGTTGTAGTTGTAGTTGTAGTTGTAGTTGTTGTTGTAGTTGTTGTTGTAGTTGTTGTTGTAGTTGTAGTTGTAGTTGTAGTTGTAGTTGCAGTTGTAGTTGTAGTTGTATTTGTAGTTGTATTTGTAGTTGTAGTTGTAATTGTAGTTGTAGTTGTAGTTGTAGTTGTAGTTGTAGTTGTATTTGTTGTTGTAGTTGTAGTTGTAGTAGTAGTTGTAGTTGTAGTTGTAGTTGGTAGTTGTAGTTGGTAGTTGTAGTTGGTAGTTGTAGTTGGTAGTTGTAGTTGGTAGGTGCAGTTGGTAGTTGCAGTTGGTAGTTGCAGTTGGTAGTTGCAGTTGGTAGTTGCAGTTGGTAGTTGCAGTTGGTAGCTGAAATTGGTAGTTGCAGTTGGTAGTTGCAGTTGGTAGCTGAAATTGGTAGTTACAGTTGGTAGTTGCAGTCGGTAGTTGCAGTGGGTAGTTGCAGTTGGTAGTTGCAGTTGGTAGTTGCAGTTGGTAGTTGTAGTTGGTAGTTGTAGTTGGTAGTTGTAGATGGTAGTTGTAGTTGGTAGTTGCAGTTGGTAGTTGTAGTTGGTAGGTGTAGTTGGTAGTTGTAGTTGGTAGTTGCAGTTGGTAGTTGTAGTTGGTAGTTGTAGTTGGTAGTTGTAGTTGGTAGTTGTAGTTGGTAGTTGTAGCTGGTAGTTGTAGTTGGTAGTTGTAGTTGTAGTTGTAGTTGGTAGTTGTAGTTGGTAGTTGTAGTTGGTAGTTGCAGTTGGTAGCTGTAGTTGGTAGTTGTAGTTGGTAGTTGTAGTTGGTAGTTGTAGTTGGTAGTTGTAGTTGTAGTTGTTGTTGTAGTTGTAGTTGTAGTTGTAGTTGTAGTTGTAGTTGTAGTTGTAGTTGTAGTTGTATTTGTAGTTTGTAGTTGTAGTTGGTAGTTGTAGTTGGTTTGTTGTAGTTGGTAGTTGTAGTTGGTAGTTGTAGTTGGTAGTTGTAGTTGGTAGTTGTAGTTGGTAGTTGTAGTTGGTAGTTGTAGTTGGTAGTTGTACTTGGTAGTTGTAGTTGGTAGTTGTAGTTGGTAGTTCCATTTGTAGTTGTAGTTGTAGTTGTAGTTGAAGTTGTAGTTGTTGTTGTAGTTGTAGTTGTAGTTGTAGTTGTAGTTGTAGTTGTAGTTGTAGTTGTAGTTGTAGTTGTAGTTGTAGTTGTAGTTGTAGTTGTAGTTGTAGTTGTAGTTGTTTTTGTTGTTGTTGTTGTTGTAGTTGTTGTTGTTGTAGTTGTTGTTGTTGTAGTTGTTGTTGTTATTGTACTTGCTGTTTTGTCGTTGTCGTTGTTGTCGTTGTTGTCGTTGCAGTCGTTGTTGTCGTTGTTGTCGTTGTTGCCGTTGTTGTCGTTGCTGTCGTTGCTATCGTTGCTGTCGTTGCTGTCGTTGCTGTCGTTGCTGCCGTTGTTGCCGTTGTTGCCGTTGTTGCCGTTTTTGTCGTTGTTGTCGTTGTTGTCGTTGTTGTGGTTGTTGTCGTTGTTGTCGTTGTTTTCGTTGTTTTCGTTGTTGTCGTTGTTGTCGTTGTTGTCGTTGTTGTCGTTGTTGTCGTTGTTGTCGTTGTTGTCGTTGTTATCGTTGTTGTCGTTGTTATCGTTGTTGTCGTTGTTGTCGTTGTTGTCGTTGTTGTCGTTGTTGTCGTTGTCGTTATTGTAGTTGTTGTCGTTGTTGTCGTCGTTGTCGTCGTTGTCGTCGTTGTCGTCGTTGTCGTCGTTGTCGTCGTTGACGTCGTTGTCGTCGTTGTCGTCGTTGTTGTTGTTGTTGTTGTTGTTGTTGTTGTAGTTGTAGTTGTTGTTGTAGTTGTTGTTGTTGTAGTTGTAGTTGTAGTTGTAGTTGTAGTTGTTGTAGTTGTTGTTGTAGTTGTAGTTGTTGTTGTAGTTGTAGTTGTAGTGGTAGTTGCAGTTGTAGTTGTAGTTGTAGTTGTAGTTGTAGTTGTTGTTGTAGTTGTTGTTGTAGTTGTTGTTGTAGTTGTAGTTGTAGTTGCAGTTGTAGTTGTAGTTGTATTTGTAGTTGTATTTGTAGTTGTAGTTGTAATTGTAGTTGTAGTTGTAGTTGTAGTTGTAGTTGTAGTTGTATTTGTTGTTGTAGTTGTAGTTGTAGTAGTAGTTGTAGTTGTAGTTGTAGTTGGTAGTTGTAGTTGGTAGTTGTAGTTGGTAGTTGTAGTTGGTAGTTGTAGTTGGTAGGTGCAGTTGGTAGTTGCAGTTGGTAGTTGCAGTTGGTAGTTGCAGTTGGTAGTTGCAGTTGGTAGTTGCAGTTGGTAGCTGAAATTGGTAGTTGCAGTTGGTAGTTGCAGTTGGTAGTTGCAGTTGGTAGTTGCAGTTGGTAGCTGAAATTGGTAGTTACAGTTGGTAGTTGCAGTCGGTAGTTGCAGTGGGTAGTTGCAGTTGGTAGTTGCAGTTGGTAGTTGCAGTTGGTAGTTGCAGTTGGTAGTTGCAGTTGGTAGTTGCAGTTGGTAGTTGCAGTTGGTAGCTGTAGTTGGTAGTTGTAGTTGGTAGTTGTAGTTGGTAGTTGTAGTTGGTAGTTGTAGTTGTAGTTGTTGTTGTAGTTGTAGTTGTAGTTGTAGTTGTAGTTGTAGTTGTAGTTGTAGTTGTAGTTGTAGTTGTACTTGTAGTTTGTAGTTGTAGTTGGTAGTTGTAGTTGGTTTGTTGTAGTTGGTAGTTGTAGTTGGTAGTTGTAGTTGGTAGTTGTAGTTGGTAGTTGTAGTTGGTAGTTGTAGTTGGTTTGTTGTAGTTGGTAGTTGCAGTTGGTAGTTGCAGTTGGTAGTTGCAGTTGGTAGTTGTAGTTGGTAGTTGTAGTTGGTAGTTGTAGATGGTAGTTGTAGTTGGTAGTTGCAGTTGGTAGTTGTAGTTGGTAGTTGTAGTTGGTAGTTGTAGTTGGTAGTTGTAGTTTGTAGTTGTAGTTGGTAGTTGTAGTTGGTAGATGTATTTGGTAGTTGTAGTTGGTCGTTGGAGTTGGTAGTTGCAGTTGGTAGTTGTAGTTGTAGTTGTTGTTGTAGTTGTAGTTGTAGTTGTAGTTGTAGTTGTAGTTGTAGTTGTAGTTGTAGTTTGTAGTTGTAGTTGGTAGTTGTAGTTGGTTTGTTGTAGTTGGTAGTTGTAGTTGGTAGTTGTAGTTGGTAGTTGTAGTTGGTAGTTGTAGTTGGTAGTTGTAGTTGGTAGTTGCAGTTGGTAGTTGCAGTTGGTAGTTGCAGTTGGTAGTTGTAATTGTATTTGTAGTTGTATTTGTAGTTGTAGTTGTAGTTGTAGTTGTAGTTGTAGTTGTAGTTGTAGTTGGTAGTTGTAGTTGGTAGTTGTAGTTGGTAGTTGTAGTTGGTAGCTGTAGTTGGTAGTTGTAGTTGGTAGTTGTACTTGGTAGGTGTAGTTGGTAGTTGTAGTTGGTAGTTGCAGTTGGTAGTTGTAGTTGGTAGTTGTAGTTGGTAGTTGTAGTTGGTAGTTGTAGTTGGTAGTTGTAGCTGGTAGTTGTAGTTGGTAGTTGTAGTTGTAGTTGTAGTTGGTAGTTGTAGTTGGTAGTTGTAGTTGGTAGTTGTAGTTGGTAGTTGTAGTTGGTAGTTGTAGTTGGTAGTTCTAGTTGGTAGTTGTACTTGGTAGTTGTAGTTGGTAGTTGTAGTTGGTAGTTCCATTTGTAGTTGTAGTTGTAGTTGTAGTTGAAGTTGTAGTTGTTGTTGTAGTTGTAGTTGTAGTTGTAGTTGTAGTTGTAGTTGTAGTTGTAGTTGTAGTTGTAGTTGTAGTTGTAGTTGTAGTTGTAGTTGTAGTTGTAGTTGTAGTTGTAGTTGTAGTTGTTTTTGTTGTTGTTGTTGTTGTAGTTGTTGTTGTTGTAGTTGTTGTTGTTATTGTACTTGCTGTTGTGTCGTTGTCGTTGTTGTTGTCGTTGTTGTCGTTGCAGTCGTTGTTGTCGTTGTTGTCGTTGTTGCCGTTGTTGTCGTTGCTGTCGTTGCTATCGTTGCTGTCGTTGCTGTCGTTGCTGTCGTTGTTGCCGTTGTTGCCGTTGTTGCCGTTGTTGCCGTTTTTGTCGTTGTTGTCGTTGTTGTCGTTGTTGTGGTTGTTGTCGTTGTTGTCGTTGTTTTCGTTGTTTTCGTTGTTGTCGTTGTTGTCGTTGTTGTCGTTGTTGTCGTTGTTGTCGTTGTTGTCGTTGTTGTCGTTGTTATCGTTGTTGTCGTTGTTATCGTTGTTGTCGTTGTTGTCGTTGTTGTCGTTGTTGTCGTTGTTGTCGTTGTCGTTATTGTAGTTGTTGTCGTTGTTGTCGTCGTTGTCGTCGTTGTCTTCGTTGTCGTCGTTGTCGTCGTTGACGTCGTTGTCGTCGTTGTCGTCGTTGTTGTTGTTGTTGTTGTTGTTGTTGTTGTTGTAGTTGTAGTTGTTGTTGTAGTTGTTGTTGTTGTAGTTGTAGTTGTAGTTGTAGTTGTAGTTGTTGTAGTTGTTGTAGTTGTTGTTGTAGTTGTAGTTGTAGTTGTAGTTGTAGTTGTAGTTGTAGTTGTAGTTGTTGTTGTAGTTGTTGTTGTAGTTGTTGTTGTAGTTGCAGTTGGTAGTTGCAGTTGGTAGCTGAAATTGGTAGTTGCTGTTGGTAGTTGCAGTTGGTAGTTGCAGTTGGTAGTTGCAGTTGGTAGCTGAAATTGGTAGTTGCAGTTGGTAGTTGCAGTTGGTAGTTGCAGTTGGTAGTTGCAGTTGGTAGCTGAAATTGGTAGTTACAGTTGGTAGTTGCAGTCGGTAGTTGCAGTGGGTAGTTGCAGTTGGTAGTTGCAGTTGGTAGTTGCAGTTGGTAGTTGCAGTTGGTAGTTGCAGTTGGTAGTTGCAGTTGGTAGTTGCAGTTGGTAGTTGCAGTTGGTAGTTGTAGTTGTTGTTGTAGGTGGTAGTTGTAGTTGTAGTTGTAGTTGTAGTTGTAGTTGTAGTTGTAGTTGTAGTTGGTAGTTGTAGTTGGTAGTTGTAGTTGGTAGTTGGAGTTGGTAGTTGCAGTTGGTAGTTGCAGTTGGTAGTTGCAGTTGGTAGTTGCAGTTGGTAGTTGCAGTTGGTAGTTGCTGTTGGTGGTTGCAGTTGGTAGTTGCAGTTGGTAGTTGCAGTTGGTAGTTGCAGTTGGTAGTTGCAGTTGGTAGTTGCAGTTGGTAGTTGTAGTTGGTAGTTGTAGTTGGTAGTTGTAGTTGGTAGTTGTAGTTGGTAGTTGTAGTTGGTAGTTGTAGTTGGTTTGTTGTAGTTGGTAGTTGCAGTTGGTAGTTGCAGTTGGTAGTTGCAGTTGGTAGTTGTAGTTGGTAGTTGTAGTTGGTAGTTGTAGATGGTAGTTGCAGTTGGTAGTTGCAGTTGGTAGTTGCAGTTGGTAGTTGTAATTGTAGTTGTTGTTGTAGTTGTAGTTGTAGTTGTAGTTGTAGTTGTAGTTGTAGTTGGTAGTTGTAGTTGGTAGTTGTAGTTGGTAGTTGTAGTTGGTAGCTGTAGTTGGTAGTTGTAGTTGGTAGTTGTAGATGGTAGTTGCAGTTGGTAGTTGCAGTTGGTAGTTGCAGTTGGTAGTTGTAATTGTAGTTGTTGTTGTAGTTGTAGTTATAGTTGTAGTTGTAGTTGTAGTTGTAGTTGGTAGTTGCAGTTGGTAGTTGCAGTTGGTAGTTGCAGTTGGTAGTTGCAGTTGGTAGTTGCAGTTGGTAGTTGTAGTTGGTAGTTGTACTTGGTAGTTGTAGTTGGTAGTTGTAGTTGGTAGTTGTAGTTGGTAGTTGTAGATGGTAGTTGCAGTTGGTAGTTGCAGTTGGTAGTTGCAGTTGGTAGTTGTAATTGTAGTTGTTGTTGTAGTTGTAGTTGTAGTTGTAGTTGTAGTTGTAGTTGTAGTTGGTAGTTGTAGTTGGTAGTTGTAGTTGGTAGTTGTAGTTGGTAGCTGTAGTTGGTAGTTGTAGTTGGTAGTTGTACTTGGTAGGTGTAGTTGGTAGTTGTAGTTGGTAGTTGTAGTTGGTTGTTGTAGTTGGTAGTTGTAGTTTGTAGTTGTAGTTGGTAGTTGTAGTTGGTAGATGTATTTGGTAGTTGTAGTTGGTCGTTGGAGTTGGTAGTTGCAGTTGGTAGTTGCAGTTGGTAGTTGTAGTTGTTGTTGTAGGTGGTAGTTGTAGTTGTAGTTGTAGTTGTAGTTGTAGTTGTAGTTGTAGTTGTAGTTGGTAGTTGTAGTTGGTAGTTGTAGTTGGTAGCTGAAATTGGTAGTTACAGTTGGTAGTTGCAGTCGGTAGTTGCAGTGGGTAGTTGCAGTTGGTAGTTGCAGTTGGTAGTTGCAGTTGGTAGTTGCAGTTGGTAGTTGCAGTTGGTAGTTGCAGTTGGTAGTTGCAGTTGGTAGTTGCAGTTGGTAGTTGTAGTTGTTGTTGTAGGTGGTAGTTGTAGTTGTAGTTGTAGTTGTAGTTGTAGTTGTAGTTGTAGTTGTAGTTGTAGTTGGTAGTTGTAGTTGGTAGTTGTAGTTGGTAGTTGTAGTTGGTAGTTGTAGTTTGTAGTTGTAGTTGGTAGTTGTAGTTGGTAGATGTATTTGGTAGTTGTAGTTGGTCGTTGGAGTTGGTAGTTGCAGTTGGTAGTTGCAGTTGGTAGTTGTAGTTGTTGTTGTAGGTGGTAGTTGTAGTTGTAGTTGTAGTTGTAGTTGTAGTTGTAGTTGTAGTTGGTAGTTGTAGTTGGTAGTTGTAGTTGGTAGTTGGAGTTGGTAGTTGCAGTTGGTAGTTGCAGTTGGTAGTTGCAGTTGGTAGTTGCAGTTGGTAGTTGCAGTTGGTAGTTGCTGTTGGTGGTTGCAGTTGGTAGTTGCAGTTGGTAGTTGCAGTTGGTAGTTGCAGTTGGTAGTTGCAGTTGGTAGTTGCAGTTGGTAGTTGTAGTTGGTAGTTGTACTTGGTAGTTGTAGTTGGTAGTTGTAGTTGGTAGTTGTAGTTGGTAGTTGTAGTTGGTAGTTGTAGTTGGTAGTTGTAGTTGGTAGTTGTAGTTGGTAGTTGTAGTTCGTAGTTGTAGCTGGTAGTTGTAGTTGGTAGTTGTAGTTGGTAGTTGCAGTTGGTAGTTGTAGTTGGTAGTTGTAGTTGGTAGTTGTAGTTGGTAGTTGTAGTTGGTAGTTGTAGTTGGTAGTTGCAGTTGGTAGCTGTAGTTGGTAGTTGTAGTTGGTAGTTGTAGTTGGTAGTTGTAGTTGGTAGTTGTAGTTGTAGTTGTTGTTGTAGTTGTAGTTGTAGTTGTAGTTGTAGTTGTAGTTGTAGTTGTAGTTGTATTTGTAGTTTGTAGTTGTAGTTGGCAGTTGTAGTTGGTTTGTTGTAGTTGGTAGTTGTAGTTGGTAGTTGTAGTTGGTAGTTGTAGTTGGTAGTTGTAGTTGGTAGTTGTAGTTGGTTTGTTGTAGTTGGTAGTTGCAGTTGGTAGTTGCAGTTGGTAGTTGCAGTTGGTAGTTGTAGTTGGTAGTTGTAGTTGGTAGTTGTAGATGGTAGTTGTAGTTGGTAGTTGCAGTTGGTAGTTGTAGTTGGTAGTTGTAGTTGGTAGTTGTAGTTGGTAGTTGTAGTTTGTAGTTGTAGTTGGTAGTTGTAGTTGGTAGATGTATTTGGTAGTTGTAGTTGGTCGTTGGAGTTGGTAGTTGCAGTTGGTAGTTGCAGTTGGTAGTTGTAGTTGTTGTTGTAGGTGGTAGTTGTAGTTGTAGTTGTAGTTGTAGTTGTAGTTGTAGTTGTAGTTGTAGTTGGTAGTTGTAGTTGGTAGTTGCAGTTGGTAGCTGCAGTTGGTAGTTGCAGTTGGTAGTTGTAGGTGGTAGTTGTGGTTGTAGTTGTAGTTGTAGTTGGTAGTTGTAGTTGGTAGTTGTAGTTGGTAGTTGTAGTTGGTAGTTGTAGTTGGTAGTTGTAGTTGGTAGTTGTAGTTGGTTTGTTGTAGTTGGTAGTTGTAGTTGGTAGTTGTAGTTTGTAGTTGTAGTTGGTAGTTGCAGTTGCTAGCTGTAGTTGGTAGTTGTAGTTGGTAGTTGTAGTTGGTAGTTGTAGTTGTAGTTGTTGTTGTAGTTGTAGTTGTAGTTGTAGTTGTAGTTGTAGTTGTAGTTGTAGTTGTAGTTGTAGTTGTAGTTTGTAGTTGTAGTTGGTAGTTGTAGTTGGTTTGTTGTAGTTGGTAGTTGTAGTTGGTAGTTGTAGTTGGTAGTTGTAGTTGGTAGTTGTAGTTGGTAGTTGTAGTTGGTAGTTGCAGTTGGTAGTTGCAGTTGGTAGTTGCAGTTGGTAGTTGTAATTGTAGTTGTTGTTGTAGTTGTAGTTGTAGTTGTAGTTGTAGTTGTAGTTGTAGTTGGTAGTTGTAGTTGGTAGTTGTAGTTGGTAGTTGTAGTTGGTAGCTGTAGTTGGTAGTTGTAGTTGGTAGTTGTAGTTGGTAGTTGTAGTTTGTAGTTGTAGTTGGTAGTTGTAGTTGGTAGATGTATTTGGTAGTTGTAGTTGGTCGTTGGAGTTGGTAGTTGCAGTTGGTAGTTGCAGTTGGTAGTTGTAGTTGTTGTTGTAGGTGGTAGTTGTAGTTGTAGTTGTAGTTGTAGTTGTAGTTGTAGTTGTAGTTGTAGTTGCAGTTGGTAGTTGTAATTGTATTTGTAGTTGTATTTGTAGTTGTAGTTGTAGTTGTAGTTGTAGTTGTAGTTGTAGTTGTAGTTGGTAGTTGTAGTTGGTAGCTGTAGTTGGTAGTTGTAGTTGGTAGTTGTAGTTGGTAGTTGTAGTTTGTAGTTGTAGTTGGTAGTTGTAGTTGGTAGTTGTAGTTGGTAGTTGTAGTTGGTAGTTGTAGTTGGTAGTTGTAGTTGGTAGTTGTAGTTGGTAGTTGTAGTTCGTAGTTGTAGCTGGTAGTTGTAGTTGGTAGTTGTAGTTGGTAGTTGCAGTTGGTAGTTGTAGTTGGTAGTTGTAGTTGGTAGTTGTAGTTGGTAGTTGTAGTTGGTAGTTGCAGTTGGTAGTTGCAGTTGGTAGTTGCAGTTGGTAGTTGTAATTGTATTTGTAGTTGTATTTGTAGTTGTAGTTGTAGTTGTAGTTGTAGTTGTAGTTGTAGTTGTAGTTGTAGTTGGTAGTTGTAGTTGGTAGTTGTAGTTGGTAGTTGTAGTTGGTAGCTGTAGTTGGTAGTTGTAGTTGGTAGTTGTACTTGGTAGGTGTAGTTGGTAGTTGTAGTTGGTAGTTGCAGTTGGTAGTTGTAGTTGGTAGTTGTAGTTGGTAGTTGTAGTTGGTAGTTGTAGTTGGTAGTTGTAGCTGGTAGTTGTAGTTGGTAGTTGTAGTTGTAGTTGTAGTTGGTAGTTGTAGTTGGTAGTTGTAGTTGGTAGTTGTAGTTGGTAGTTGTAGTTGGTAGTTGTAGTTGGTAGTTGTAGTTGGTAGTTCTAGTTGGTAGTTGTACTTGGTAGTTGTAGTTGGTAGTTGTAGTTGGTAGTTGTAGTTGGTAGTTGTAGTTGGTAGTTGCAGTTGGTAGTTGCAGTTGGTAGTTGCAGTTGGTAGTTGTAATTGTAGTTGTTGTTGTAGTTGTAGTTGTAGTTGTAGTTGTAGTTGTAGTTGTAGTTGGTAGTTGTAGTTGGTAGTTGTAGTTGGTAGTTGTAGTTGGTAGCTGTAGTTGGTAGTTGTAGTTGGTAGTTGTAGTTGGTAGTTGTAGTTTGTAGTTGTAGTTGGTAGTTGTAGTTGGTAGATGTATTTGGTAGTTGTAGTTGGTCGTTGGAGTTGGTAGTTGCAGTTGGTAGTTGCAGTTGGTAGTTGTAGTTGTTGTTGTAGGTGGTAGTTGTAGTTGTAGTTGTAGTTGTAGTTGTAGTTGTAGTTGTAGTTGTAGTTGCAGTTGGTAGTTGTAGTTGGTAGTTGCAGTTGGTAGCTGCAGTTGGTAGTTGCAGTTGGTAGTTGTAGTTGGTAGTTGTAGTTGGTAGTTGGTAGTTGTAGTTGGTAGTTGTAGTTTGTAGTTGTAGTTGGTAGTTGCAGTTGCTAGCTGTAGTTGGTAGTTGTAGTTGGTAGTTGTAGTTGGTAGTTGTAGTTGTAGTTGTTGTTGTAGTTGTAGTTGTAGTTGTAGTTGTAGTTGTAGTTGTAGTTGTAGTTGTAGTTTGTAGTTGTAGTTGGTAGTTGTAGTTGGTTTGTTGTAGTTGGTAGTTGTAGTTGGTAGTTGTAGTTGGTAGTTGTAGTTGGTAGTTGTAGTTGGTAGTTGTAGTTGGTAGTTGCAGTTGGTAGTTGCAGTTGGTAGTTGCAGTTGGTAGTTGTAATTGTATTTGTAGTTGTATTTGTAGTTGTAGTTGTAGTTGTAGTTGTAGTTGTAGTTGTAGTTGTAGTTGGTAGTTGTAGTTGGTAGTTGTAGTTGGTAGTTGTAGTTGGTAGCTGTAGTTGGTAGTTGTAGTTGGTAGTTGTACTTGGTAGGTGTAGTTGGTAGTTGTAGTTGGTAGTTGCAGTTGGTAGTTGTAGTTGGTAGTTGTAGTTGGTAGTTGTAGTTGGTAGTTGTAGTTGGTAGTTGTAGCTGGTAGTTGTAGTTGGTAGTTGTAGTTGTAGTTGTAGTTGGTAGTTGTAGTTGGTAGTTGTAGTTGGTAGTTGTAGTTGGTAGTTGTAGTTGGTAGTTGTAGTTGGTAGTTGTAGTTGGTAGTTCTAGTTGGTAGTTGTACTTGGTAGTTGTAGTTGGTAGTTGTAGTTGGTAGTTCCATTTGTAGTTGTAGTTGAAGTTGTAGTTGTTGTTGTAGTTGTAGTTGTAGTTGTAGTTGTAGTTGTAGTTGTAGTTGTAGTTGTAGTTGTAGTTGTAGTTGTAGTTGTAGTTGTAGTTGTAGTTGTAGTTGTAGTTGTAGTTGTAGTTGTAGTTGTTTTTGTTGTTGTTGTTGTTGTAGTTGTTGTTGTTGTAGTTGTTGTTGTTATTGTACTTGCTGTTGTGTCGTTGTCGTTGTTGTTGTCGTTGTTGTCGTTGCAGTCGTTGTTGTCGTTGTTGTCGTTGTTGCCGTTGTTGTCGTTGCTGTCGTTGCTATCGTTGCTGTCGTTGCTGTCGTTGCTGTCGTTGTTGCCGTTGTTGCCGTTGTTGCCGTTGTTGCCGTTTTTGTCGTTGTTGTCGTTGTTGTCGTTGTTGTGGTTGTTGTCGTTGTTGTCGTTGTTTTCGTTGTTTTCGTTGTTGTCGTTGTTGTCGTTGTTGTCGTTGTTGTCGTTGTTGTCGTTGTTGTCGTTGTTGTCGTTGTTATCGTTGTTGTCGTTGTTATCGTTGTTGTCGTTGTTGTCGTTGTTGTCGTTGTTGTCGTTGTTGTCGTTGTCGTTATTGTAGTTGTTGTCGTTGTTGTCGTCGTTGTCGTCGTTGTCTTCGTTGTCGTCGTTGTCGTCGTTGACGTCGTTGTCGTCGTTGTCGTCGTTGTTGTTGTTGTTGTTGTTGTTGTTGTTGTTGTAGTTGTAGTTGTTGTTGTAGTTGTTGTTGTTGTAGTTGTAGTTGTAGTTGTAGTTGTAGTTGTTGTAGTTGTTGTAGTTGTTGTTGTAGTTGTAGTTGTAGTTGTAGTTGTAGTTGTAGTTGTAGTTGTAGTTGTTGTTGTAGTTGTTGTTGTAGTTGTTGTTGTAGTTGCAGTTGGTAGTTGCAGTTGGTAGCTGAAATTGGTAGTTGCTGTTGGTAGTTGCAGTTGGTAGTTGCAGTTGGTAGTTGCAGTTGGTAGCTGAAATTGGTAGTTGCAGTTGGTAGTTGCAGTTGGTAGTTGCAGTTGGTAGTTGCAGTTGGTAGCTGAAATTGGTAGTTACAGTTGGCAGTTGTAGATGGTAGTTGTAGTTGGTAGTTGTAGTTGGTAGTTGTACTTGGTAGTTGTAGTTGGTAGTTGTAGTTGGTAGTTGTAGTTGGTAGTTGTAGTTGGTAGTTGTAGTTGGTAGTTGCAGTTGGTAGCTGTAGTTCGTAGTTGTAGTTGGTAGTTGTAGTTGGTAGTTGTAGTTGGTAGTTGTAGTTGGTAGTTGTAGTTGGTAGTTGCAGTTGGTAGTTGCAGTTGGTAGTTGCAGTTGGTAGTTGCAGTTGGTAGTTGCAGTTGGTAGTTGTAGTTGGTAGTTGTAGATGGTAGTTGTAGTTGGTAGTTGTAGTTGGTAGTTGTAGCTGGCAGTTGTAGCTGGCAGTTGTAGCTGGCTGTTGTAGCTGGCAGTTGTAGCTGGCAGTTGTAGCTGGCAGTTGTAGCTGGTAGTTGTAGTTGGTAGTTGTAGTTGGTAGTTGTAGTTGTAGTTGTTGTAGTTGTAGTTGTAGATGTAGTTGTAGTTGTAGTTGGTAGTTGTAGTTGGTAGTTGTAGTTGGTAGTTGTAGTTGGTAGTTGTAGTTGGTAGTTGTAGTTGGTAGTTGTAGTTGGTAGTTGTAGTTGGTAGTTGTAGCTGGTAGTTGTAGCTGGTAGTTGTAGTTGGTAGTTGCAGTTGGTAGTTGTAGTTGGTAGTTGTAGTTGGTAGTTGTAGTTGGTAGTTGTAGTTGGTAGTTGTAGTTGGTAGTTGTAGTTGGTAGTTGTAGTTGGCAGTTGTAGTTGGTAGTTGCAGTTGGTAGCTGTAGTTGGTAGTTG
This sequence comes from Andrena hattorfiana, assembly GCA_944738655.2. Lineage (NCBI taxonomy): Eukaryota > Metazoa > Arthropoda > Insecta > Hymenoptera > Andrenidae > Andrena > Andrena hattorfiana. Next base: position 47,887,005 of record OX122890.1, on the reverse strand, counting down.
TAGTTGGTAGTTGTAGTTGGTAGTTGTAGTTGGTAGTTGCAGGTGGTAGTTGCAGTTGGTAGTTGTAGTTGGTAGTTGTAGTTGGTAGTTGTAGTTGGCAGTTGTAGCTGGTAGTTGTAGTTGGTAGTTGTAGTTGGTAGTTGTAGTTGTAGTTGTTGTAGTTGTAGTTGTAGATGTAGTTGTAGTTGTAGTTGGTAGTTGTAGTTGGTAGTTGTAGTTGGTAGTTGTAGTTGGTAGTTGTAGTTGGTAGTTGTAGTTGGTAGTTGTAGTTGGTAGTTGTAGTTGGTAGTTGTAGTTGGTAGTTGTAGTTGGTAGTTGTAGATGGTAGTTGTAGTTGGTAGTTGCAGTTGGTAGTTGTAGTTGGTAGTTGTAGTTGGTAGTTGTAGTTGGTAGTTGTAGTTTGTAGTTGCAGTTGGTAGTTGTAGTTGGTAGTTGCAGTTGGTAGTTGCAGTTGGTAGTTGCAGTTGGTAGTTGCAGTTGGTACTTGCAGTTGGTAGTTGCAGTTGGTAGTTGCAGTTGGTAGTTGCAGTTGGTAGTTGCAGTTGGTAGTTGTAGTTGGTAGTTGTAGATGGTAGTTGTAGTTGGTAGTTGTAGTTGGTAGTTGTAGCTGGCAGTTGTAGCTGGCAGTTGTAGCTGGCTGTTGTAGCTGGCAGTTGTAGCTGGCAGTTGTAGCTGGCAGTTGTAGCTGGCAGTTGTAGCTCGTAGTTGTAGTTGGTAGTTGTAGTTGGTAGTTGTAGTTGCTGGTTGTAGTTTGTAGTTGTAGTTGGTAGTTGTAGTTGGTAGTTGTAGTTGGTAGATGTATTTGGTAGTTGTAGTTGGTCGTTGGAGTTGGTAGTTGCAGTTGGTAGTCGCAGTTGGTAGTTGCAGTTGGTAGTTGCAGGTGGTAGTTGCAGTTGGTAGTTGTAGTTGGTAGTTGTAGTTGGTAGTTGTAGTTGGTAGTTGTAGTTGGTAGTTGTAGTTGGTAGTTGTAGCTGGTAGTTGTAGTTGGTAGTTGTAGTTGGTAGTTGTAGTTGTAGTTGTAGTTGTAGTTGTTGTTGTAGTTGTAGTTGTAGTTGTAGTTGTAGTTGTAGTTGTAGTTGTAGTTGTAGTTGTAGTTGTAGTTGTAGTTGTAGTTGTAGTTGTAGTTGTAGTTGTAGTTGTAGTTGTAGTTGTAGTTGTAGTTGTAGTTGTAGTTGTAGTTGTAGTTGTAGTTGTAGTTGTTGTTGTTGCTGTTGTTGTTGTTGTAGTTGTTATTGTTGTAGTTGTTGTTGTGGTTGTAGTTGTTGGTGTGTCGTTGTCGTTGTCGTTGTCGTTGTTGTTGTCGTTGTTGTCGTTGTTGTCGTTGTTGTCGTTGCTGTCGTTGTTGTCGTTGTTGTCGTTGCTGTCGTTGCTGTCGTTGCTTTCGTTGCTGTCGTTGCTGTCGTTGTTGTCGTTGTTGTCGTTGTTGCCGTTGTTGCCGTGGTTGTCGTTGTTGTCGTTGTTGTCGTTGTTGTCGTTGTTGTCGTTGTTGTCGTTGTTGTCGTTGTTGTCGTTGTTGTTATTGTAGTTGTTCTCGTTGTTGTCGTCGTTGTCGTCGTTGTCGTCGTTGTCGTCGTTGTTCTCGTTGTTGTTGTTGTTGTCGTTGTTGTCGTTGTTGTTGTTGCTGCTGTTGTTGTTGTAGTTGTAGTTGTTGTTGTAGTTGTTGTTGTTGTTGTAGTTGTAGTTGTAGTTGTAGTTGTAGTTGTAGTTGTAGTTGTAGTTGTAGTTGTTGTTGTTGTTGTAGTTGTAGTTGTAGTAGTAGTTGTAGTTGTAGGTGTAGTTGTAGTTGTAGTTGTAGTTGTAGTTGTTGTTGTAGTTGTTGTTGTAGTTGCAGTTGTAGTTGTAGTTGTAGTTGTAGTTGTAGTTGTAGTCGTAGTTGTAGTTGTAGTTGTAGATGTAGTTGTAGTTGGTAGTTGTAGTTGGTAGTTGTAGTTGGTAGTTGGTAGTTGTAGTTGTAGTTGTAGTTGGTAGTTGTAGTTAGTAGTTGTAGTTGGTAGTTGTAGTTGGTAGTTGTAGTTGGTAGTTGTAGTTGGTAGTTGTAGTTGGTAGTTGTAGTTGTAGTTGTAGTTGTAGTTGATAGCTGTAGTTGGTAGTTGTAGTTGGTAGTCGTAGTTGATAGTTGTAGTTGGTAGTTGTAGTTGGTAGTGGTAGTTCGTAGTTGTAGTTGGTAGTTGTTGTTGGTAGTTGTAGTTGGTAGTTGTAGTTGGTTGTTGTAGTTGGTAGTTGTAGTTGGTAGTTGTAGTTGGTAGTTGTAGTTGGTAGTTGTAGTTTGTAGTTGTAGTTGGTAGATGTAGATGGTAGTTGTAGTTGGTAGTTGTAGTTGGTAGTTGTAGTTGGTAGTTGTAGTTGGTAGTTGTAGTTGTTAGTTGTAGTTGGTAGTTGTAGTTGGTAGTTGTAGTTGGTAGTTGTAGTTGGTAGTTGTAGTTGTAGCTGTAGTTGATAGTTGTAGTTGGTAGTTGTAGTTGGTAGTTGTAGTTGGTAGTTGTAGTTGGTAGTTGTAGTTGGTAGTTGTAGTTGGTAGTTGTAGTTGTAGATGTAGTTGGTAGTTGTAGTTGGTAGTTGTAATTGGTAGTTGGAGTTGGTAGTTGCAGTTGGTAGTTGCAGTTAGTAGTTGCAGTTGGTAGTTGTAGTTGGTAGTTGGTAGTTGTAGTTGGTAGTTGTAGTTGGTAGTTGTAGTTGGTAGTTGTAGTTTGTAGTTGTAGTTGGTAGTTGTAGTTGGTAGTTGTAGTTGGTAGTTGTAATTGGTAGATGTATTTGGTAGTTGTAGTTGGTCGTTGGAGTTGGTAGTTGCAGTTGGTAGTCGCAGTTGGTAGTTGCAGTTGGTAGTTGCAGGTGGTAGTTGCAGTTGGTAGTTGTAGTTGGTAGTTGTAGTTGGTAGTTGTAGTTGGTAGTTGTAGTTGGTAGTTGTAGTTGGTAGTTGTAGTTGGTAGTTGTAGTCGGTAGTTGTAGTTGTAGTTGTAGTTGTAGTTGTTGTTGTAGTTGTAGTTGTAGTTGTAGTTGTAGTTGTAGTTGTTGTTGTTGCTATTGTTGTTGTTGTAGTTGTTATTGTTGTAGTTGTTGTTGTGGTTGTAGTTGTTGGTGTGTCGTTGTCGTTGTCGTTGTCGTTGTTGTTGTCGTTGTTGTCGTTGTTGTCGTTGTTGTCGTTGCTGTGGTTGTTGTCGTTGTTGTCGTTGCTGTCGTTGCTGTCGTTGCTTTCGTTGCTGTCGTTGCTGTCGTTGTTGTCGTTGTTGTCGTTGTTGCCGTTGTTGCCGTGTTTGTCGTTGTTGTCGTTGTTGTCGTTGTTGTCGTTGTTGTCGTTGTTGTCGTTGTTGTCGTTGTTGTCGTTGTTGTTATTGTAGTTGTTCTCGTTGTTGTCGTCGTTGTCGTCGTTGCCGTCGTTGTCGTCGTTGTTCTCGTTGTTGTTGTTGTTGTCGTTGTTGTCGTTGTTGTCGTTGTTGTTGTTGTTGCTGTTGTTGTTGTAGTTGTAGTTGTTGTTGTAGTTGTTGTTGTTGTTGTAGTTGTAGTTGTAGTTGTAGTTGTAGTTGTAGTTGTAGTTGTTGTTGTTGTTGTAGTTGTAGTTGTAGTAGTAGTTGTAGTTGTAGGTGTAGTTGTAGTTGTAGTTGTAGTTGTAGTTGTTGTTGTAGTTGTTGTTGTAGTTGTAGTTGTAGTTGTAGTTGCAGTTGTAGTTGTAGTTGTATTTGTAGTTGTAGTCGTAGTTGTAGTTGTAGTTGTAGTTGTAGATGTAGTTGTAGTTGGTAGTTGTAGTTGGTAGTTGTAGTTGGTAGTTGTAGTTGGTAGTTGTAGTTGGTAGTTGTAGTTGGTAGTTGTAGTTGGTAGTTGTAGTTGGTAGTTGTAGTTGGTAGTTGCAGTTGGTAGCTGTAGTTGGTAGTTGTAGTTGGTAGTTGTAGTTGGTAGTTGTAGTTGGTAGTTGTAGTTGTAGTTGTTGTTCTAGTTGTAGTTGTAGTTGTAGTTGTAGTTGTAGTTGTAGTTGTAGTTGTAGTTTGTAGTTGTAGTTGGTAGTTGTAGTTGGTTTGTTGTAGTTGGTAGTTGCAGTTGGTAGTTGCAGTTGGTAGTTGCAGTTGGTAGTTGTAGTTGGTAGTTGTAGTTGGTAGTTGTAGATGGTAGTTGTAGTTGGTAGTTGCAGTTGGTAGTTGTAGTTGGTAGTTGTAGTTGGTAGTTGTAGTTGGTAGTTGTAGTTTGTAGTTGCAGTTGGTAGTTGTAGTTGGTAGTTGCAGTTGGTAGTTGCAGTTGGTAGTTGCAGTTGGTAGTTGCAGTTGGTACTTGCAGTTGGTAGTTGTAGTTGGTAGTTGTAGTTGGTAGTTGTAGTTGGTAGTTGTAGTTGGTAGTTGTAGTTGGTAGTTGAAGTTGGTAGTTGTAGCTGGCTGTTGTAGCTGGCAGTTGTAGCTGGCAGTTGTAGCTGGCAGTTGTAGCTTGCAGTTGTAGCTGGCAGTTGTAGCTGGCAGTTGTAACTGGCATTTGTAGCTGGCAGTTGTAGCTGGCAGTTGTAGCTGGCTGTTGTAGCTGGCAGTTGTAGCTGGCAGTTGTAGCTGGCAGTTGTAGCTGGCAGTTGTAGCTCGTAGTTGTAGTTGGTGGTTGTAGTTGGTAGTTGTAGTTGCTGGTTGTAGTTTGTAGTTGTAGTTGGTAGTTGTAGTTGGTAGTTGTAGTTGGTAGATGTATTTGGTAGTTGTAGTTGGTCGTTGGAGTTGGTAGTTGCAGTTGGTAGTCGCAGTTGGTAGTTGCAGTTGGTAGTTGCAGGTGGTAGTTGCAGTTGGTAGTTGTAGTTGGTAGTTGTAGTTGGTAGTTGTAGTTGGTAGTTGTAGTTGGTAGTTGTAGTTGGTAGTTGTAGCTGGTGGTTGTAGTTGGTAGTTGTAGTTGGTAGTTGTAGTTGTAGTTGTAGTTGTAGTTGTTGTTGTAGTTGTAGTTGTAGTTGTAGTTGTAGTTGTAGTTGTAGTTGTAGTTGTAGTTGTAGTTGTAGTTGTAGTTGTAGTTGTAGTTGTAGTTGTAGTTGTAGTTGTAGTTGTAGTTGTAGTTGTAGTTGTAGTTGTAGTTGTAGTTTGTAGTTGTAGTTGGTAGTTGTAGTTGGTTTGTTGTAGTTGGTAGTTGCAGTTGGTAGTTGCAGTTGGTACTTGCAGTTGGTAGTTGTAGTTGGTAGTTGTAGTTGGTAGTTGTAGTTGGTAGTTGTAGTTGGTAGTTGTAGTTGGTAGTTGTAGTTGGTAGTTGTAGTTGGTAGTTGTAGTTGGTAGTTGTAGTTGGTAGTTGTAGTTGGTAGTTGTAGTTGTAGTTGTAGTTGGTAGTTGTAGTTGGTAGTTGTAGTTGGTAGTTGTAGTTGGTAGTTGTAGTTGGTAATTGTAGTTGGTAGTTGTAGTTGGTAGTTGTAGTTGGTAGTTGTAGTTGGTAGTTGTAGTTGGTAGTTGCAGTTGGTAGTTGTAGGTGGTAGTTGTAGTTGGTAGTTGTAGTTGGTAGTTGTAGTTGGTAGTTGTAGTTGGTAGTTGTAGTTGGTAGTTGTAATTGGTAGTTGTAGTTGTAGTTGTAGTTGGTAGTTGTAGTTGGTAGTTGTAGTTGGTAGTTGGAGTTGGTAGTTGCAGTTGGTAGTTGCAGTTGGTAGTTGCAGTTGGTAGTTGCAGTTGGTAGTTGCAGTTGGTAGCTGTAGTTGGTAGTTGTACTTGGTAGTTGTAGTTGGTAGTTGTAGCTGGTAGTTGTAGTTGGTAGTTGCAGTTGGTAGTTGCAGTTGGTAGTTGTAGTTGGTAGTTGTAGTTGGTAGTTGTAGTTGGTAGTTGTAGTTGGTAGTTGTAGTTGGTAGTTGTAGTTGGTAGTTGTAGTTGGTAGTTGTAGTTGGTAGTTGTAGTTGGTAGTTGTAGTTGGTAGTTGTAGTTGGTAGTTGTAGTTGGTAGTTGTAGTTGGTAGTTGTAGTTGGTAGTTGTAGTTGTAGTTGTAGTTGGTAGTTGTAGTTGGTAGTTGTAGTTGGTAGTTGGAGTTGGTAGTTGCAGTTGGTAGTTGCAGTTGGTAGTTGCAGTTGGTAGTTGCAGTTGGTAGTTGCTGTTGGTGGTTGCAGTTGGTAGTTGCAGTTGGTAGTTGCAGTTGGTAGTTGCAGTTGGTAGTTGCAGTTGGTAGTTGCAGTTGGTAGTTGCAGTTGGTAGTTGTAGTTGGTAGTTGTACTTGGTAGTTGTAGTTGGTAGTTGTAGTTGGTAGTTGTAGTTGGTAGTTGTAGTTGGTAGTTGTAGTTGGTAGTTGTAGTTGGTAGTTGTAGTTGGTAGTTGTAGTTCGTAGTTGTAGCTGGTAGTTGTAGTTGGTAGTTGTAGTTGGTAGTTGCAGTTGGTAGTTGCAGTTGGTAGTTGTAGTTGGTAGTTGTAGTTGGTAGTTGTAGTTGGTAGTTGTAGTTGGTAGTTGTAGTTGGTAGTTGTAGTTGGTAGTTGTAGTTGGTAGTTGCAGTTGGTAGCTGTAGTTGGTAGTTGTAGTTGGTAGTTGTAGTTGGTAGTTGTAGTTGGTAGTTGTAGTTGTAGTTGTTGTTGTAGTTGTAGTTGTAGTTGTAGTTGTAGTTGTAGTTGTAGTTGTAGTTGTAGTTGTAGTTGTATTTGTAGTTTGTAGTTGTAGTTGGCAGTTGTAGTTGGTTTGTTGTAGTTGGTAGTTGTAGTTGGTAGTTGTAGTTGGTAGTTGTAGTTGGTTTGTTGTAGTTGGTAGTTGCAGTTGGTAGTTGCAGTTGGTAGTTGCAGTTGGTAGTTGTAGTTGGTAGTTGTAGTTGGTAGTTGTAGATGGTAGTTGTAGTTGGTAGTTGCAGTTGGTAGTTGTAGTTGGTAGTTGTAGTTGGTAGTTGTAGTTGGTAGTTGTAGTTTGTAGTTGTAGTTGGTAGTTGTAGTTGGTAGATGTATTTGGTAGTTGTAGTTGGTCGTTGGAGTTGGTAGTTGCAGTTGGTAGTTGCAGTTGGTAGTTGTAGTTGTTGTTGTAGGTGGTAGTTGTAGTTGTAGTTGTAGTTGTAGTTGTAGTTGTAGTTGTAGTTGTAGTTGGTAGTTGTAGTTGGTAGTTGCAGTTGGTAGCTGCAGTTGGTAGTTGCAGTTGGTAGTTGTAGGTGGTAGTTGTAGTTGTAGTTGTAGTTGTAGTTGGTAGTTGTAGTTGGTAGTTGTAGTTGGTAGTTGTAGTTGGTAGTTGTAGTTGGTAGTTGTAGTTGGTAGCTGTAGTTGGTAGTTGTAGTTGGTAGTTGTAGATGGTAGTTGCAGTTGGTAGTTGCAGTTGGTAGTTGCAGTTGGTAGTTGTAATTGTAGTTGTTGTTGTAGTTGTAGTTGTAGTTGTAGTTGTAGTTGTAGTTGTAGTTGGTAGTTGCAGTTGGTAGTTGCAGTTGGTAGTTGCAGTTGGTAGTTGCAGTTGGTAGTTGCAGTTGGTAGTTGTAGTTGGTAGTTGTACTTGGTAGTTGTAGTTGGTAGTTGTAGTTGGTAGTTGTAGTTGGTAGTTGTAGATGGTAGTTGCAGTTGGTAGTTGCAGTTGGTAGTTGCAGTTGGTAGTTGTAATTGTAGTTGTTGTTGTAGTTGTAGTTGTAGTTGTAGTTGTAGTTGTAGTTGTAGTTGGTAGTTGTAGTTGGTAGTTGTAGTTGGTAGTTGTAGTTGGTAGCTGTAGTTGGTAGTTGTAGTTGGTAGTTGTACTTGGTAGGTGTAGTTGGTAGTTGTAGTTGGTAGTTGTAGTTGGTTGTTGTAGTTGGTAGTTGTAGTTTGTAGTTGTAGTTGGTAGTTGTAGTTGGTAGATGTATTTGGTAGTTGTAGTTGGTCGTTGGAGTTGGTAGTTGCAGTTGGTAGTTGCAGTTGGTAGTTGTAGTTGTTGTTGTAGGTGGTAGTTGTAGTTGTAGTTGTAGTTGTAGTTGTAGTTGTAGTTGTAGTTGTAGTTGGTAGTTGTAGTTGGTAGTTGTAGTTGGTAGCTGAAATTGGTAGTTACAGTTGGTAGTTGCAGTCGGTAGTTGCAGTGGGTAGTTGCAGTTGGTAGTTGCAGTTGGTAGTTGCAGTTGGTAGTTGCAGTTGGTAGTTGCAGTTGGTAGTTGCAGTTGGTAGTTGCAGTTGGTAGTTGCAGTTGGTAGTTGTAGTTGTTGTTGTAGGTGGTAGTTGTAGTTGTAGTTGTAGTTGTAGTTGTAGTTGTAGTTGTAGTTGTAGTTGGTAGTTGTAGTTGGTAGTTGTAGTTGGTAGTTGTAGTTGGTAGTTGTAGTTGGTAGTTGTAGTTTGTAGTTGTAGTTGGTAGTTGTAGTTGGTAGATGTATTTGGTAGTTGTAGTTGGTCGTTGGAGTTGGTAGTTGCAGTTGGTAGTTGCAGTTGGTAGTTGTAGTTGTTGTTGTAGGTGGTAGTTGTAGTTGTAGTTGTAGTTGTAGTTGTAGTTGTAGTTGTAGTTGTAGTTGGTAGTTGTAGTTGGTAGTTGTAGTTGGTAGTTGGAGTTGGTAGTTGCAGTTGGTAGTTGCAGTTGGTAGTTGCAGTTGGTAGTTGCAGTTGGTAGTTGCAGTTGGTAGTTGCTGTTGGTGGTTGCAGTTGGTAGTTGCAGTTGGTAGTTGCAGTTGGTAGTTGCAGTTGGTAGTTGCAGTTGGTAGTTGCAGTTGGTAGTTGTAGTTGGTAGTTGTACTTGGTAGTTGTAGTTGGTAGTTGTAGTTGGTAGTTGTAGTTGGTAGTTGTAGTTGGTAGTTGTAGTTGGTAGTTGTAGTTGGTAGTTGTAGTTGGTAGTTGTAGTTCGTAGTTGTAGCTGGTAGTTGTAGTTGGTAGTTGTAGTTGGTAGTTGCAGTTGGTAGTTGTAGTTGGTAGTTGTAGTTGGTAGTTGTAGTTGGTAGTTGTAGTTGGTAGTTGTAGTTGGTAGTTGTAGTTGGTAGTTGTAGTTGGTAGTTGCAGTTGGTAGCTGTAGTTGGTAGTTGTAGTTGGTAGTTGTAGTTGGTAGTTGTAGTTGGTAGTTGTAGTTGTAGTTGTTGTTGTAGTTGTAGTTGTAGTTGTAGTTGTAGTTGTAGTTGTAGTTGTAGTTGTATTTGTAGTTTGTAGTTGTAGTTGGCAGTTGTAGTTGGTTTGTTGTAGTTGGTAGTTGTAGTTGGTAGTTGTAGTTGGTAGTTGTAGTTGGTAGTTGTAGTTGGTAGTTGTAGTTGGTAGTTGTAGTTGGTTTGTTGTAGTTGGTAGTTGCAGTTGGTAGTTGCAGTTGGTAGTTGCAGTTGGTAGTTGTAGTTGGTAGTTGTAGTTGGTAGTTGTAGATGGTAGTTGTAGTTGGTAGTTGCAGTTGGTAGTTGTAGTTGGTAGTTGTAGTTGGTAGTTGTAGTTGGTAGTTGTAGTTTGTAGTTGTAGTTGGTAGTTGTAGTTGGTAGATGTATTTGGTAGTTGTAGTTGGTCGTTGGAGTTGGTAGTTGCAGTTGGTAGTTGCAGTTGGTAGTTGTAGTTGTTGTTGTAGGTGGTAGTTGTAGTTGTAGTTGTAGTTGTAGTTGTAGTTGTAGTTGTAGTTGTAGTTGGTAGTTGTAGTTGGTAGTTGCAGTTGGTAGCTGCAGTTGGTAGTTGCAGTTGGTAGTTGTAGGTGGTAGTTGTGGTTGTAGTTGTAGTTGTAGTTGGTAGTTGTAGTTGGTAGTTGTAGTTGGTAGTTGTAGTTGGTAGTTGTAGTTGGTAGTTGTAGTTGGTTTGTTGTAGTTGGTAGTTGTAGTTGGTAGTTGTAGTTTGTAGTTGTAGTTGGTAGTTGCAGTTGCTAGCTGTAGTTGGTAGTTGTAGTTGGTAGTTGTAGTTGGTAGTTGTAGTTGTAGTTGTTGTTGTAGTTGTAGTTGTAGTTGTAGTTGTAGTTGTAGTTGTAGTTGTAGTTGTAGTTGTAGTTGTAGTTTGTAGTTGTAGTTGGTAGTTGTAGTTGGTTTGTTGTAGTTGGTAGTTGTAGTTGGTAGTTGTAGTTGGTAGTTGTAGTTGGTAGTTGTAGTTGGTAGTTGTAGTTGGTAGTTGCAGTTGGTAGTTGCAGTTGGTAGTTGCAGTTGGTAGTTGTAATTGTAGTTGTTGTTGTAGTTGTAGTTGTAGTTGTAGTTGTAGTTGTAGTTGTAGTTGGTAGTTGTAGTTGGTAGTTGTAGTTGGTAGTTGTAGTTGGTAGCTGTAGTTGGTAGTTGTAGTTGGTAGTTGTAGTTGGTAGTTGTAGTTTGTAGTTGTAGTTGGTAGTTGTAGTTGGTAGATGTATTTGGTAGTTGTAGTTGGTCGTTGGAGTTGGTAGTTGCAGTTGGTAGTTGCAGTTGGTAGTTGTAGTTGTTGTTGTAGGTGGTAGTTGTAGTTGTAGTTGTAGTTGTAGTTGTAGTTGTAGTTGTAGTTGTAGTTGCAGTTGGTAGTTGTAGTTGGTAGTTGCAGTTGGTAGCTGCAGTTGGTAGTTGCAGTTGGTAGTTGTAGTTGGTAGTTGTAGTTGGTAGTTGGTAGTTGTAGTTGGTAGTTGTAGTTTGTAGTTGTAGTTGGTAGTTGCAGTTGCTAGCTGTAGTTGGTAGTTGTAGTTGGTAGTTGTAGTTGGTAGTTGTAGTTGTAGTTGTTGTTGTAGTTGTAGTTGTAGTTGTAGTTGTAGTTGTAGTTGTAGTTGTAGTTGTAGTTTGTAGTTGTAGTTGGTAGTTGTAGTTGGTTTGTTGTAGTTGGTAGTTGTAGTTGGTAGTTGTAGTTGGTAGTTGTAGTTGGTAGTTGTAGTTGGTAGTTGTAGTTGGTAGTTGCAGTTGGTAGTTGCAGTTGGTAGTTGCAGTTGGTAGTTGTAATTGTATTTGTAGTTGTATTTGTAGTTGTAGTTGTAGTTGTAGTTGTAGTTGTAGTTGTAGTTGTAGTTGGTAGTTGTAGTTGGTAGTTGTAGTTGGTAGTTGTAGTTGGTAGCTGTAGTTGGTAGTTGTAGTTGGTAGTTGTAGTTGTAGTTGTTGTTGTAGTTGTTGTTGTTGTAGTTGTAGTTGTAGTTGTAGTTGTAGTTGTTGTAGTTGTTGTAGTTGTTGTTGTAGTTGTAGTTGTAGTTGTAGTTGTAGTTGTAGTTGTAGTTGTAGTTGTTGTTGTAGTTGTTGTTGTAGTTGTTGTTGTAGTTGCAGTTGGTAGTTGCAGTTGGTAGCTGAAATTGGTAGTTGCTGTTGGTAGTTGCAGTTGGTAGTTGCAGTTGGTAGTTGCAGTTGGTAGCTGAAATTGGTAGTTGCAGTTGGTAGTTGCAGTTGGTAGTTGCAGTTGGTAGTTGCAGTTGGTAGCTGAAATTGGTAGTTACAGTTGGTAGTTGCAGTCGGTAGTTGCAGTGGGTAGTTGCAGTTGGTAGTTGCAGTTGGTAGTTGCAGTTGGTAGTTGCAGTTGGTAGTTGCAGTTGGTAGTTGCAGTTGGTAGTTGCAGTTGGTAGTTGCAGTTGGTAGTTGCAGTTGGTAGCTGAAGTTGGTAGTTGCAGTTGGTATTTGCATTTGGTAGTTGCAGTTGGTAGCTGAAATTGGTAGTTACAGTTGGTAGTTGCAGTCGGTAGTTGCAGTGGGTAGTTGCAGTTGGTAGTTGCAGTTGGTAGTTGCAGTTGGTAGTTGCAGTTGGTAGTTGCAGTTGGTAGTTGCAGTTGGTAGCTGTAGTTCGTAGTTGTAGTTGGTAGTTGTAGTTGGTAGTTGTAGTTGGTAGTTGTAGTTGGTAGTTGTAGTTGGTAGTTGTAGTTGGTAGTTGTAGTTGGTAGTTGTAGCTGGTAGTTGTAGTTGGTAGTTGTAGTTGGTAGTTGTAGCTGGCAGTTGTAGCTGGCAGTTGTAGCTGGCTGTTGTAGCTGGCAGTTGTAGCTGGCAGTTGTAGCTGGCAGTTGTAGCTGGTAGTTGTAGTTGGTAGTTGTTGTTGGTAGTTGTAGTTGGTAGATGTATTTGGTAGTTGCAGTTGGTCGTTGCAGTTGGTAGTTGCAGTTAGTAGCTGTAGTTCGTAGTTGTAGTTGGTAGTTGTAGTTGGTAGTTGTAGTTGGTAGTTGTAGTTGGTAGTTGTAGTTGGTAGTTGTAGTTGGTAGTTGTAGTTGGTAGTTGTAGCTGGTAGTTGTAGTTGGTAGTTGTAGTTGGTAGTTGCAGTTGGTAGTTGTAGTTGGTAGTTGTAGTTGGCAGTTGTAGATGGTAGTTGTAGTTGGTAGTTGTAGTTGGTAGTTGTACTTGGTAGTTGTAGTTGGTAGTTGTAGTTGGTAGTTGTAGTTGGTAGTTGTAGTTGGTAGTTGTAGTTGGTAGTTGCAGTTGGTAGCTGTAGTTCGTAGTTGTAGTTGGTAGTTGTAGTTGGTAGTTGTAGTTGGTAGTTGTAGTTGGTAGTTGTAGTTGGTAGTTGCAGTTGGTAGTTGCAGTTGGTAGTTGCAGTTGGTAGTTGCAGTTGGTAGTTGCAGTTGGTAGTTGTAGTTGGTAGTTGTAGATGGTAGTTGTAGTTGGTAGTTGTAGTTGGTAGTTGTAGCTGGAAGTTGTAGCTGGCAGTTGTAGCTGGCTGTTGTAGCTGGCAGTTGTAGCTGGCAGTTGTAGCTGGCAGTTGTAGCTGGTAGTTGTAGTTGGTAGTTGTAGTTGGTAGTTGTAGTTGTAGTTGTTGTAGTTGTAGTTGTAGATGTAGTTGTAGTTGTAGTTGGTAGTTGTAGTTGGTAGTTGTAGTTGGTAGTTGTAGTTGGTAGTTGTAGTTGGTAGTTGTAGTTGGTAGTTGTAGTTGGTAGTTGTAGTTGGTAGTTGTAGCTGGTAGTTGTAGCTGGTAGTTGTAGTTGGTAGTTGCAGTTGGTAGTTGTAGTTGGTAGTTGTAGTTGGTAGTTGTAGTTGGTAGTTGTAGTTGGTAGTTGTAGTTGGTAGTTGTAGTTGGTAGTTGTAGTTGGCAGTTGTAGTTGGTAGTTGCAGTTGGTAGCTGTAGTTGGTAGTTGTAGTTGGTAGTTGTAGTTGGTAGTTGTAGTTGGTAGTTGCAGGTGGTAGTTGCAGTTGGTAGTTGTAGTTGGTAGTTGTAGTTGGTAGTTGTAGTTGGCAGTTGTAGCTGGTAGTTGTAGTTGGTAGTTGTAGTTGGTAGTTGTAGTTGTAGTTGTTGTAGTTGTAGTTGTAGATGTAGTTGTAGTTGTAGTTGGTAGTTGTAGTTGGTAGTTGTAGTTGGTAGTTGTAGTTGGTAGTTGTAGTTGGTAGTTGTAGTTGGTAGTTGTAGTTGGTAGTTGTAGTTGGTAGTTGTAGTTGGTAGTTGTAGTTGGTAGTTGTAGATGGTAGTTGTAGTTGGTAGTTGCAGTTGGTAGTTGTAGTTGGTAGTTGTAGTTGGTAGTTGTAGTTGGTAGTTGTAGTTTGTAGTTGCAGTTGGTAGTTGTAGTTGGTAGTTGCAGTTGGTAGTTGCAGTTGGTAGTTGCAGTTGGTAGTTGCAGTTGGTACTTGCAGTTGGTAGTTGCAGTTGGTAGTTGCAGTTGGTAGTTGCAGTTGGTAGTTGCAGTTGGTAGTTGTAGTTGGTAGTTGTAGATGGTAGTTGTAGTTGGTAGTTGTAGTTGGTAGTTGTAGCCGGCAGTTGTAGCTGGCAGTTGTAGCTGGCTGTTGTAGCTGGCAGTTGTAGCTGGCAGTTGTAGCTGGCAGTTGTAGCTGGCAGTTGTAGCTCGTAGTTGTAGTTGGTAGTTGTAGTTGGTAGTTGTAGTTGCTGGTTGTAGTTTGTAGTTGTAGTTGGTAGTTGTAGTTGGTAGTTGTAGTTGGTAGATGTATTTGGTAGTTGTAGTTGGTCGTTGGAGTTGGTAGTTGCAGTTGGTAGTCGCAGTTGGTAGTTGCAGTTGGTAGTTGCAGGTGGTAGTTGCAGTTGGTAGTTGTAGTTGGTAGTTGTAGTTGGTAGTTGTAGTTGGTAGTTGTAGTTGGTAGTTGTAGTTGGTAGTTGTAGCTGGTAGTTGTAGTTGGTAGTTGTAGTTGGTAGTTGTAGTTGTAGTTGTAGTTGTAGTTGTTGTTGTAGTTGTAGTTGTAGTTGTAGTTGTAGTTGTAGTTGTAGTTGTAGTTGTAGTTGTAGTTGTAGTTGTAGTTGTAGTTGTAGTTGTAGTTGTAGTTGTAGTTGTAGTTGTAGTTGTAGTTGTAGTTGTAGTTGTAGTTGTAGTTGTAGTTGTAGTTGTAGTTGTAGTTGTTGTTGTTGCTGTTGTTGTTGTTGTAGTTGTTATTGTTGTAGTTGTTGTTGTGGTTGTAGTTGTTGGTGTGTCGTTGTCGTTGTCGTTGTCGTTGTTGTTGTCGTTGTTGTCGTTGTTGTCGTTGTTGTCGTTGCTGTCGTTGTTGTCGTTGTTGTCGTTGCTGTCGTTGCTGTCGTTGCTTTCGTTGCTGTCGTTGCTGTCGTTGTTGTCGTTGTTGTCGTTGTTGCCGTTGTTGCCGTGGTTGTCGTTGTTGTCGTTGTTGTCGTTGTTGTCGTTGTTGTCGTTGTTGTCGTTGTTGTCGTTGTTGTCGTTGTTGTTATTGTAGTTGTTCTCGTTGTTGTCGTCGTTGTCGTCGTTGTCGTCGTTTTCGTCGTTGTTCTCGTTGTTGTTGTTGTTGTCGTTGTTGTCGTTGTTGTTGTTGCTGCTGTTGTTGTTGTAGTTGTAGTTGTTGTTGTAGTTGTTGTTGTTGTTGTAGTTGTAGTTGTAGTTGTAGTTGTAGTTGTAGTTGTAGTTGTAGTTGTTGTTGTTGTTGTAGTTGTAGTTGTAGTAGTAGTTGTAGTTGTAGGTGTAGTTGTAGTTGTAGTTGTAGTTGTAGTTGTTGTTGTAGTTGTTGTTGTAGTTGCAGTTGTAGTTGTAGTTGTAGTTGTAGTTGTAGTTGTAGTCGTAGTTGTAGTTGTAGTTGTAGATGTAGTTGTAGTTTGTAGTTGTAGTTGGTAGTTGTAGTTGGTAGTTGTAGTTGGTAGATGTATTTGGTAGTTGTAGTTGGTCGTTGGAGTTGGTAGTTGCAGTTGGTAGTCGCAGTTGGTAGTTGCAGTTGGTAGTTGCAGGTGGTAGTTGCAGTTGGTAGTTGTAGTTGGTAGTTGTAGTTGGTAGTTGTAGTTGGTAGTTGTAGTTGTAGCTGTAGTTGATAGTTGTAGTTGGTAGTTGTAGTTGGTAGTTGTAGTTTGTAGTTGTAGTTGGTAGTTGTAGTTGGTAGTTGTAGTTGGTAGTTGTAGTTGTAGATGTAGTTGGTAGTTGTAGTTGGTAGTTGTAATTGGTAGTTGGAGTTGGTAGTTGCAGTTGGTAGTTGCAGTTAGTAGTTGCAGTTGGTAGTTGTAGTTGGTAGTTGGTAGTTGTAGTTGGTAGTTGTAGTTGGTAGTTGTAGTTGGTAGTTGTAGTTTGTAGTTGTAGTTGGTAGTTGTAGTTGGTAGTTGTAGTTGGTAGTTGTAGTTGGTAGATGTATTTGGTAGTTGTAGTTGGTCGTTGGAGTTGGTAGTTGCAGTTGGTAGTCGCAGTTGGTAGTTGCAGTTGGTAGTTGCAGGTGGTAGTTGCAGTTGGTAGTTGTAGTTGGTAGTTGTAGTTGGTAGTTGTAGTTGGTAGTTGTAGTTGGTAGTTGTAGTTGGTAGTTGTAGTTGGTAGTTGTAGTCGGTAGTTGTAGTTGTAGTTGGTAGTTGTAGTCGGTAGTTGTAGTTGTAGTTGTAGTTGTAGTTGTTGTTGTAGTTGTAGTTGTAGTTGTAGTTGTAGTTGTAGTTGTTGTTGTTGCTATTGTTGTTGTTGTAGTTGTTATTGTTGTAGTTGTTGTTGTGGTTGTAGTTGTTGGTGTGTCGTTGTCGTTGTCGTTGTCGTTGTTGTTGTCGTTGTTGTCGTTGTTGTCGTTGTTGTCGTTGCTGTGGTTGTTGTCGTTGTTGTCGTTGCTGTCGTTGCTGTCGTTGCTTTCGTTGCTGTCGTTGCTGTCGTTGTTGTCGTTGTTGTCGTTGTTGCCGTTGTTGCCGTGTTTGTCGTTGTTGTCGTTGTTGTCGTTGTTGTCGTTGTTGTCGTTGTTGTCGTTGTTGTTATTGTAGTTGTTCTCGTTGTTGTCGTCGTTGTCGTCGTTGTCGTCGTTGTCGTCGTTGTTCTCGTTGTTGTTGTTGTTGTCGTTGTTGTCGTTGTTGTTGTTGTTGCTGTTGTTGTTGTAGTTGTAGTTGTTGTTGTAGTTGTTGTTGTTGTTGTAGTTGTAGTTGTAGTTGTAGTTGTAGTTGTAGTTGTAGTTGTTGTTGTTGTTGTAGTTGTAGTTGTAGTAGTAGTTGTAGTTGTAGGTGTAGTTGTAGTTGTAGTTGTAGTTGTAGTTGTTGTTGTAGTTGTTGTTGTAGTTGTAGTTGTAGTTGTAGTTGCAGTTGTAGTTGTAGTTGTATTTGTAGTTGTAGTCGTAGTTGTAGTTGTAGTTGTAGTTGTAGATGTAGTTGTAGTTGGTAGTTGTAGTTGGTAGTTGTAGTTGGTAGTTGTAGTTGGTAGTTGTAGTTGGTAGTTGTAGTTGGTAGTTGTAGTTGGTAGTTGTAGTTGGTAGTTGTAGTTGGTAGTTGCAGTTGGTAGCTGTAGTTGGTAGTTGTAGTTGGTAGTTGTAGTTGGTAGTTGTAGTTGGTAGTTGTAGTTGTAGTTGTTGTTCTAGTTGTAGTTGTAGTTGTAGTTGTAGTTGTAGTTGTAGTTGTAGTTGTAGTTTGTAGTTGTAGTTGGTAGTTGTAGTTGGTTTGTTGTAGTTGGTAGTTGCAGTTGGTAGTTGCAGTTGGTAGTTGCAGTTGGTAGTTGTAGTTGGTAGTTGTAGTTGGTAGTTGTAGATGGTAGTTGTAGTTGGTAGTTGCAGTTGGTAGTTGTAGTTGGTAGTTGTAGTTGGTAGTTGTAGTTGGTAGTTGTAGTTTGTAGTTGCAGTTGGTAGTTGTAGTTGGTAGTTGCAGTTGGTAGTTGCAGTTGGTAGTTGCAGTTGGTAGTTGCAGTTGGTACTTGCAGTTGGTAGTTGTAGTTGGTAGTTGTAGTTGGTAGTTGTAGTTGGTAGTTGTAGTTGGTAGTTGTAGTTGGTAGTTGAAGTTGGTAGTTGTAGCTGGCTGTTGTAGCTGGCAGTTGTAGCTGGCAGTTGTAGCTGGCAGTTGTAGCTTGCAGTTGTAGCTGGCAGTTGTAGCTGGCAGTTGTAACTGGCATTTGTAGCTGGCAGTTGTAGCTGGCAGTTGTAGCTGGCTGTTGTAGCTGGCAGTTGTAGCTGGCAGTTGTAGCTGGCAGTTGTAGCTGGCAGTTGTAGCTCGTAGTTGTAGTTGGTGGTTGTAGTTGGTAGTTGTAGTTGCTGGTTGTAGTTTGTAGTTGTAGTTGGTAGTTGTAGTTGGTAGTTGTAGTTGGTAGATGTATTTGGTAGTTGTAGTTGGTCGTTGGAGTTGGTAGTTGCAGTTGGTAGTCGCAGTTGGTAGTTGCAGTTGGTAGTTGCAGGTGGTAGTTGCAGTTGGTAGTTGTAGTTGGTAGTTGTAGTTGGTAGTTGTAGTTGGTAGTTGTAGTTGGTAGTTGTAGTTGGTAGTTGTAGCTGGTGGTTGTAGTTGGTAGTTGTAGTTGGTAGTTGTAGTTGTAGTTGTAGTTGTAGTTGTTGTTGTAGTTGTAGTTGTAGTTGTAGTTGTAGTTGTAGTTGTAGTTGTAGTTGTAGTTGTAGTTGTAGTTGTAGTTGTAGTTGTAGTTGTAGTTGTAGTTGTAGTTGTAGTTGTAGTTGTAGTTGTAGTTGTAGTTGTAGTTGTAGTTGTAGTTTGTAGTTGTAGTTGGTAGTTGTAGTTGGTTTGTTGTAGTTGGTAGTTGCAGTTGGTAGTTGCAGTTGGTACTTGCAGTTGGTAGTTGTAGTTGGTAGTTGTAGTTGGTAGTTGTAGTTGGTAGTTGTAGTTGGTAGTTGTAGTTGGTAGTTGTAGTTGGTAGTTGTAGTTGGTAGTTGTAGTTGGTAGTTGTAGTTGGTAGTTGTAGTTGGTAGTTGTAGTTGTAGTTGTAGTTGGTAGTTGTAGTTGGTAGTTGTAGTTGGTAGTTGTAGTTGGTAGTTGTAGTTGGTAATTGTAGTTGGTAGTTGTAGTTGGTAGTTGTAGTTGGTAGTTGTAGTTGGTAGTTGTAGTTGGTAGTTGCAGTTGGTAGTTGTAGGTGGTAGTTGTAGTTGGTAGTTGTAGTTGGTAGTTGTAGTTGGTAGTTGTAGTTGGTAGTTGTAGTTGGTAGTTGTAATTGGTAGTTGTAGTTGTAGTTGTAGTTGGTAGTTGTAGTTGGTAGTTGTAGTTGGTAGTTGGAGTTGGTAGTTGCAGTTGGTAGTTGCAGTTGGTAGTTGCAGTTGGTAGTTGCAGTTGGTAGTTGCAGTTGGTAGCTGTAGTTGGTAGTTGTACTTGGTAGTTGTAGTTGGTAGTTGTAGCTGGTAGTTGTAGTTGGTAGTTGCAGTTGGTAGTTGCAGTTGGTAGTTGTAGTTGGTAGTTGTAGTTGGTAGTTGTAGTTGGTAGTTGTAGTTGGTAGTTGTAGTTGGTAGTTGTAGTTGGTAGTTGTAGTTGGTAGTTGTAGTTGGTAGTTGTAGTTGGTAGTTGTAGTTGGTAGTTGTAGTTGGTAGTTGTAGTTGGTAGTTGTAGTTGGTAGTTGTAGTTGGTAGTTGTAGTTGGTAGTTGTAGTTGGTAGTTGTAGTTGTAGTTGTAGTTGGTAGTTGTAGTTGGTAGTTGTAGTTGGTAGTTGGAGTTGGTAGTTGCAGTTGGTAGTTGCAGTTGGTAGTTGCAGTTGGTAGTTGCAGTTGGTAGTTGCTGTTGGTGGTTGCAGTTGGTAGTTGCAGTTGGTAGTTGCAGTTGGTAGTTGCAGTTGGTAGTTGCAGTTGGTAGTTGCAGTTGGTAGTTGCAGTTGGTAGTTGTAGTTGGTAGTTGTACTTGGTAGTTGTAGTTGGTAGTTGTAG
This sequence comes from Andrena hattorfiana, assembly GCA_944738655.2. NCBI lineage: Eukaryota > Metazoa > Arthropoda > Insecta > Hymenoptera > Andrenidae > Andrena > Andrena hattorfiana. Next base: position 47,868,368 of record OX122890.1, on the reverse strand, counting down.
TTGGTAGTTGTAGTTGGTAGTTGTAGTTGGTAGTTGTAGTTGGTAGTTGTAGTTGGTAGTTGTAGTTGGTAGTTGTAGTTCGTAGTTGTAGCTGGTAGTTGTAGTTGGTAGTTGTAGTTGGTAGTTGCAGTTGGTAGTTGCAGTTGGTAGTTGTAGTTGGTAGTTGTAGTTGGTAGTTGTAGTTGGTAGTTGTAGTTGGTAGTTGTAGTTGGTAGTTGTAGTTGGTAGTTGTAGTTGGTAGTTGCAGTTGGTAGCTGTAGTTGGTAGTTGTAGTTGGTAGTTGTAGTTGGTAGTTGTAGTTGGTAGTTGTAGTTGTAGTTGTTGTTGTAGTTGTAGTTGTAGTTGTAGTTGTAGTTGTAGTTGTAGTTGTAGTTGTAGTTGTAGTTGTAGTTGTATTTGTAGTTTGTAGTTGTAGTTGGCAGTTGTAGTTGGTTTGTTGTAGTTGGTAGTTGTAGTTGGTAGTTGTAGTTGGTAGTTGTAGTTGGTTTGTTGTAGTTGGTAGTTGCAGTTGGTAGTTGCAGTTGGTAGTTGCAGTTGGTAGTTGTAGTTGGTAGTTGTAGTTGGTAGTTGTAGATGGTAGTTGTAGTTGGTAGTTGCAGTTGGTAGTTGTAGTTGGTAGTTGTAGTTGGTAGTTGTAGTTGGTAGTTGTAGTTTGTAGTTGTAGTTGGTAGTTGTAGTTGGTAGATGTATTTGGTAGTTGTAGTTGGTCGTTGGAGTTGGTAGTTGCAGTTGGTAGTTGCAGTTGGTAGTTGTAGTTGTTGTTGTAGGTGGTAGTTGTAGTTGTAGTTGTAGTTGTAGTTGTAGTTGTAGTTGTAGTTGTAGTTGGTAGTTGTAGTTGGTAGTTGCAGTTGGTAGCTGCAGTTGGTAGTTGCAGTTGGTAGTTGTAGGTGGTAGTTGTAGTTGTAGTTGTAGTTGTAGTTGGTAGTTGTAGTTGGTAGTTGTAGTTGGTAGTTGTAGTTGGTAGTTGTAGTTGGTAGTTGTAGTTGGTTTGTTGTAGTTGGTAGTTGTAGTTGGTAGTTGTAGTTTGTAGTTGTAGTTGGTAGTTGCAGTTGCTAGCTGTAGTTGGTAGTTGTAGTTGGTAGTTGTAGTTGGTAGTTGTAGTTGTAGTTGTTGTTGTAGTTGTAGTTGTAGTTGTAGTTGTAGTTGTAGTTGTAGTTGTAGTTGTAGTTGTAGTTTGTAGTTGTAGTTGGTAGTTGTAGTTGGTTTGTTGTAGTTGGTAGTTGTAGTTGGTAGTTGTAGTTGGTAGTTGTAGTTGGTAGTTGTAGTTGGTAGTTGTAGTTGGTAGTTGCAGTTGGTAGTTGCAGTTGGTAGTTGCAGTTGGTAGTTGCAGTTGGTAGTTGTAATTGTAGTTGTTGTTGTAGTTGTAGTTGTAGTTGTAGTTGTAGTTGTAGTTGTAGTTGTAGTTGGTAGTTGTAGTTGGTAGTTGTAGTTGGTAGTTGTAGTTGGTAGCTGTAGTTGGTAGTTGTAGTTGGTAGTTGTACTTGGTAGGTGTAGTTGGTAGTTGTAGTTGGTAGTTGTAGTTGGTAGTTGTAGTTGGTAGTTGCAGTTGGTAGTTGCAGTTGGTAGTTGCAGTTGGTAGTTGTAGTTGGTAGTTGCAGTTGGTAGTTGCAGTTGGTAGCTGTAGTTTGTAGTTGTAGTTGGTAGTTGTAGTTGGTAGTTGTAGTTGGTAGTTGTAGTTGGTAGTTGTAGTTGTTAGTTGTAGTTGGTAGTTGTAGTTGGTAGTTGTAGTTGGTAGTTGTAGTTGGTAGATGTAGCTGGTAGTTGTAGTTGGTAGTTGTAGTTGGTAGTTGCAGTTGGTAGTTGTAGTTGGTAGTTGTAGTTGGTAGTTGTAGTTGGTAGTTGTAGTTGGTAGTTGTAGCTGGTAGTTGTAGTTGGTAGTTGTAGTTGTAGTTGTAGTTGGTAGTTGTAGTTGGTAGTTGTAGTTGGTAGTTGTAGTTGGTAGTTGTAGTTGGTAGTTGTAGTTGGTAGTTGTACTTGGTAGTTGTAGTTGGTAGTTGTAGTTGGTAGTTCCATTTGTAGTTGTAGTTGTAGTTGTAGTTGAAGTTGTAGTTGTTGTTGTAGTTGTAGTTGTAGTTGTAGTTGTAGTTGTAGTTGTAGTTGTAGTTGTAGTTGTAGTTGTAGTTGTAGTTGTAGTTGTAGTTGTAGTTGTAGTTGTAGTTGTAGTTGTAGTTGTAGTTGTTTTTGTTGTTGTTGTTGTTGTAGTTGTTGTTGTTGTAGTTGTTGTTGTTGTAGTTGTTGTTGTTATTGTACTTGCTGTTTTGTCGTTGTCGTTGTTGTTGTCGTTGTTGTCGTTGTTGTCGTTGCAGTCGTTGTTGTCGTTGTTGTCGTTGTTGCCGTTGTTGTCGTTGCTGTCGTTGCTATCGTTGCTGTCGTTGCTGTCGTTGCTGTCGTTGCTGCCGTTGTTGCCGTTGTTGCCGTTGTTGCCGTTTTTGTCGTTGTTGTCGTTGTTGTCGTTGTTGTGGTTGTTGTCGTTGTTGTCGTTGTTTTCGTTGTTTTCGTTGTTGTCGTTGTTGTCGTTGTTGTCGTTGTTGTCGTTGTTGTCGTTGTTGTCGTTGTTGTCGTTGTTATCGTTGTTGTCGTTGTTATCGTTGTTGTCGTTGTTGTCGTTGTTGTCGTTGTTGTCGTTGTTGTCGTTGTCGTTATTGTAGTTGTTGTCGTTGTTGTCGTCGTTGTCGTCGTTGTCGTCGTTGTCGTCGTTGTCGTCGTTGTCGTCGTTGACGTCGTTGTCGTCGTTGTCGTCGTTGTTGTTGTTGTTGTTGTTGTTGTTGTTGTAGTTGTAGTTGTTGTTGTAGTTGTTGTTGTTGTAGTTGTAGTTGTAGTTGTAGTTGTAGTTGTTGTAGTTGTTGTTGTAGTTGTAGTTGTTGTTGTAGTTGTAGTTGTAGTGGTAGTTGTAGTTGTAGTTGTAGTTGTAGTTGTAGTTGTAGTTGTTGTTGTAGTTGTTGTTGTAGTTGTTGTTGTAGTTGTAGTTGTAGTTGTAGTTGTAGTTGCAGTTGTAGTTGTAGTTGTATTTGTAGTTGTATTTGTAGTTGTAGTTGTAATTGTAGTTGTAGTTGTAGTTGTAGTTGTAGTTGTAGTTGTATTTGTTGTTGTAGTTGTAGTTGTAGTAGTAGTTGTAGTTGTAGTTGTAGTTGGTAGTTGTAGTTGGTAGTTGTAGTTGGTAGTTGTAGTTGGTAGTTGTAGTTGGTAGGTGCAGTTGGTAGTTGCAGTTGGTAGTTGCAGTTGGTAGTTGCAGTTGGTAGTTGCAGTTGGTAGTTGCAGTTGGTAGCTGAAATTGGTAGTTGCAGTTGGTAGTTGCAGTTGGTAGCTGAAATTGGTAGTTACAGTTGGTAGTTGCAGTCGGTAGTTGCAGTGGGTAGTTGCAGTTGGTAGTTGCAGTTGGTAGTTGCAGTTGGTAGTTGTAGTTGGTAGTTGTAGTTGGTAGTTGTAGATGGTAGTTGTAGTTGGTAGTTGCAGTTGGTAGTTGTAGTTGGTAGGTGTAGTTGGTAGTTGTAGTTGGTAGTTGCAGTTGGTAGTTGCAGTTGGTAGTTGTAGTTGGTAGTTGTAGTTGGTAGTTGTAGTTGGTAGTTGTAGCTGGTAGTTGTAGTTGGTAGTTGTAGTTGTAGTTGTAGTTGGTAGTTGTAGTTGGTAGTTGTAGTTGGTAGTTGTAGTTGGTAGTTGTAGTTGGTAGTTGTAGTTGGTAGTTGTAGTTGGTAGTTGTAGTTGGTAGTTGTAGTTGGTAGTTGTAGTTGGTAGGTGCAGTTGGTAGTTGCAGTTGGTAGTTGCAGTTGGTAGTTGCAGTTGGTAGTTGCAGTTGGTAGTTGCAGTTGGTAGCTGAAATTGGTAGTTGCAGTTGGTAGTTGCAGTTGGTAGCTGAAATTGGTAGTTACAGTTGGTAGTTGCAGTCGGTAGTTGCAGTGGGTAGTTGCAGTTGGTAGTTGCAGTTGGTAGTTGCAGTTGGTAGCTGTAGTTGGTAGTTGTAGTTGGTAGTTGTAGTTGGTAGTTGTAGTTGGTAGTTGTAGTTGTAGTTGTTGTTGTAGTTGTAGTTGTAGTTGTAGTTGTAGTTGTAGTTGTAGTTGTAGTTGTAGTTGTATTTGTAGTTTGTAGTTGTAGTTGGTAGTTGTAGTTGGTTTGTTGTAGTTGGTAGTTGTAGTTGGTAGTTGTAGTTGGTAGTTGTAGTTGGTAGTTGTAGTTGGTAGTTGTAGTTGGTTTGTTGTAGTTGGTAGTTGCAGTTGGTAGTTGCAGTTGGTAGTTGCAGTTGGTAGTTGTAGTTGGTAGTTGTAGTTGGTAGTTGTAGATGGTAGTTGTAGTTGGTAGTTGCAGTTGGTAGTTGTAGTTGGTAGTTGTAGTTGGTAGTTGTAGTTGGTAGTTGTAGTTTGTAGTTGTAGTTGGTAGTTGTAGTTGGTAGATGTATTTGGTAGTTGTAGTTGGTCGTTGGAGTTGGTAGTTGCAGTTGGTAGTTGCAGTTGGTAGTTGTAGTTGTTGTTGTAGGTGGTAGTTGTAGTTGTAGTTGTAGTTGTAGTTGTAGTTGTAGTTGTAGTTGTAGTTGGTAGTTGTAGTTGGTAGTTGCAGTTGGTAGCTGCAGTTGGTAGTTGCAGTTGGTAGTTGTAGTTGGTAGTTGTAGTTGGTAGTTGGTAGTTGTAGTTGGTAGTTGTAGTTTGTAGTTGTAGTTGGTAGTTGCAGTTGCTAGCTGTAGTTGGTAGTTGTAGTTGGTAGTTGTAGTTGGTAGTTGTAGTTGTAGTTGTTGTTGTAGTTGTAGTTGTAGTTGTAGTTGTAGTTGTAGTTGTAGTTGTAGTTGTAGTTTGTAGTTGTAGTTGGTAGTTGTAGTTGGTTTGTTGTAGTTGGTAGTTGTAGTTGGTAGTTGTAGTTGGTAGTTGTAGTTGGTAGTTGTAGTTGGTAGTTGTAGTTGGTAGTTGCAGTTGGTAGTTGCAGTTGGTAGTTGCAGTTGGTAGTTGTAATTGTATTTGTAGTTGTATTTGTAGTTGTAGTTGTAGTTGTAGTTGTAGTTGTAGTTGTAGTTGTAGTTGGTAGTTGTAGTTGGTAGTTGTAGTTGGTAGTTGTAGTTGGTAGCTGTAGTTGGTAGTTGTAGTTGGTAGTTGTACTTGGTAGGTGTAGTTGGTAGTTGTAGTTGGTAGTTGCAGTTGGTAGTTGTAGTTGGTAGTTGTAGTTGGTAGTTGTAGTTGGTAGTTGTAGTTGGTAGTTGTAGCTGGTAGTTGTAGTTGGTAGTTGTAGTTGTAGTTGTAGTTGGTAGTTGTAGTTGGTAGTTGTAGTTGGTAGTTGTAGTTGGTAGTTGTAGTTGGTAGTTGTAGTTGGTAGTTGTACTTGGTAGTTGTAGTTGGTAGTTGTAGTTGGTAGTTCCATTTGTAGTTGTAGTTGTAGTTGTAGTTGAAGTTGTAGTTGTTGTTGTAGTTGTAGTTGTAGTTGTAGTTGTAGTTGTAGTTGTAGTTGTAGTTGTAGTTGTAGTTGTAGTTGTAGTTGTAGTTGTAGTTGGTAGTTGCAGTTGGTAGTTGTAGGTGGTAGTTGTAGTTGGTAGTTGTAGTTGGTAGTTGTAGTTGGTGGTTGTAGTTGGTAGTTGTAGTTGGTAGTTGTAGTTGGTAGTTGTAGTTGGTAGTTGTAGTTGGTAGTTGTAGTTGGTAGTTGTAGTTGGTAGTTGTAGTTGGTAGTTGTAGTTGGTAGTTGTAGTTGGTAGTTGTAGTTGGTAGTTGTAGTTGGTAGTTGTAGTTGGTAGTTGTAGTTGTAGTTGTAGTTGGTAGTTGTAGTTGGTAGTTGTAGTTGGTAGTTGGAGTTGGTAGTTGCAGTTGGTAGTTGCAGTTGGTAGTTGCAGTTGGTAGTTGCAGTTGGTAGTTGCAGTTGGTAGTTGCTGTTGGTGGTTGCAGTTGGTAGTTGCAGTTGGTAGTTGCAGTTGGTAGTTGCAGTTGGTAGTTGCAGTTGGTAGTTGCAGTTGGTAGTTGTAGTTGGTAGTTGTACTTGGTAGTTGTAGTTGGTAGTTGTAGTTGGTAGTTGTAGTTGGTAGTTGTAGTTGGTAGTTGTAGTTGGTAGTTGTAGTTGGTAGTTGTAGTTGGTAGTTGTAGTTCGTAGTTGTAGCTGGTAGTTGTAGTTGGTAGTTGTAGTTGGTAGTTGCAGTTGGTAGTTGTAGTTGGTAGTTGTAGTTGGTAGTTGTAGTTGGTAGTTGTAGTTGGTAGTTGTAGTTGGTAGTTGTAGTTGGTAGTTGTAGTTGGTAGTTGCAGTTGGTAGCTGTAGTTGGTAGTTGTAGTTGGTAGTTGTAGTTGGTAGTTGTAGTTGGTAGTTGTAGTTGTAGTTGTTGTTGTAGTTGTAGTTGTAGTTGTAGTTGTAGTTGTAGTTGTAGTTGTAGTTGTATTTGTAGTTTGTAGTTGTAGTTGGCAGTTGTAGTTGGTTTGTTGTAGTTGGTAGTTGTAGTTGGTAGTTGTAGTTGGTAGTTGTAGTTGGTAGTTGTAGTTGGTAGTTGTAGTTGGTAGTTGTAGTTGGTAGTTGTAGTTGGTAGTTGTAGTTGGTTTGTTGTAGTTGGTAGTTGCAGTTGGTAGTTGCAGTTGGTAGTTGCAGTTGGTAGTTGTAGTTGGTAGTTGTAGTTGGTAGTTGTAGATGGTAGTTGTAGTTGGTAGTTGCAGTTGGTAGTTGTAGTTGGTAGTTGTAGTTGGTAGTTGTAGTTGGTAGTTGTAGTTTGTAGTTGTAGTTGGTAGTTGTAGTTGGTAGATGTATTTGGTAGTTGTAGTTGGTCGTTGGAGTTGGTAGTTGCAGTTGGTAGTTGCAGTTGGTAGTTGTAGTTGTTGTTGTAGGTGGTAGTTGTAGTTGTAGTTGTAGTTGTAGTTGTAGTTGTAGTTGTAGTTGTAGTTGGTAGTTGTAGTTGGTAGTTGCAGTTGGTAGCTGCAGTTGGTAGTTGCAGTTGGTAGTTGTAGGTGGTAGTTGTAGTTGTAGTTGTAGTTGTAGTTGGTAGTTGTAGTTGGTAGTTGTAGTTGGTAGTTGTAGTTGGTAGTTGTAGTTGGTAGTTGTAGTTGGTTTGTTGTAGTTGGTAGTTGTAGTTGGTAGTTGTAGTTTGTAGTTGTAGTTGGTAGTTGCAGTTGCTAGCTGTAGTTGGTAGTTGTAGTTGGTAGTTGTAGTTGGTAGTTGTAGTTGTAGTTGTTGTTGTAGTTGTAGTTGTAGTTGTAGTTGTAGTTGTAGTTGTAGTTGTAGTTGTAGTTGTAGTTGTAGTTTGTAGTTGTAGTTGGTAGTTGTAGTTGGTTTGTTGTAGTTGGTAGTTGTAGTTGGTAGTTGTAGTTGGTAGTTGTAGTTGGTAGTTGTAGTTGGTAGTTGTAGTTGGTAGTTGCAGTTGGTAGTTGCAGTTGGTAGTTGCAGTTGGTAGTTGTAATTGTAGTTGTTGTTGTAGTTGTAGTTGTAGTTGTAGTTGTAGTTGTAGTTGTAGTTGGTAGTTGTAGTTGGTAGTTGTAGTTGGTAGTTGTAGTTGGTAGCTGTAGTTGGTAGTTGTAGTTGGTAGTTGTACTTGGTAGGTGTAGTTGGTAGTTGTAGTTGGTAGTTGTAGTTGGTAGTTGTAGTTGGTAGTTGCAGTTGGTAGTTGCAGTTGGTAGTTGCAGTTGGTAGTTGTAGTTGGTAGTTGCAGTTGGTAGTTGCAGTTGGTAGCTGTAGTTTGTAGTTGTAGTTGGTAGTTGTAGTTGGTAGTTGTAGTTGGTAGTTGTAGTTGGTAGTTGTAGTTGGTAGTTGTAGTTGGTAGTTGTAGTTGGTAGTTGTAGTTGGTAGTTGTAGCTGGTAGTTGTAGTTGGTAGTTGTAGTTGGTAGTTGCAGTTGGTAGTTGTAGTTGGTAGTTGTAGTTGGTAGTTGTAGTTGGTAGTTGCAGTTGGTAGTTGCAGTTGGTAGTTGCAGTTGGTAGTTGCAGTTGGTAGTTGCAGTTGGTAGCTGAAATTGGTAGTTGCAGTTGGTAGTTGCAGTTGGTAGCTGAAATTGGTAGTTACAGTTGGTAGTTGCAGTCGGTAGTTGCAGTGGGTAGTTGCAGTTGGTAGTTGCAGTTGGTAGTTGCAGTTGGTAGCTGTAGTTGGTAGTTGTAGTTGGTAGTTGTAGTTGGTAGTTGTAGTTGGTAGTTGTAGTTGTAGTTGTTGTTGTAGTTGTAGTTGTAGTTGTAGTTGTAGTTGTAGTTGTAGTTGTAGTTGTAGTTGTATTTGTAGTTTGTAGTTGTAGTTGGTAGTTGTAGTTGGTTTGTTGTAGTTGGTAGTTGTAGTTGGTAGTTGTAGTTGGTAGTTGTAGTTGGTAGTTGTAGTTGGTAGTTGTAGTTGGTTTGTTGTAGTTGGTAGTTGCAGTTGGTAGTTGCAGTTGGTAGTTGCAGTTGGTAGTTGTAGTTGGTAGTTGTAGTTGGTAGTTGTAGATGGTAGTTGTAGTTGGTAGTTGCAGTTGGTAGTTGTAGTTGGTAGTTGTAGTTGGTAGTTGTAGTTGGTAGTTGTAGTTTGTAGTTGTAGTTGGTAGTTGTAGTTGGTAGATGTATTTGGTAGTTGTAGTTGGTCGTTGGAGTTGGTAGTTGCAGTTGGTAGTTGCAGTTGGTAGTTGTAGTTGTTGTTGTAGGTGGTAGTTGTAGTTGTAGTTGTAGTTGTAGTTGTAGTTGTAGTTGTAGTTGTAGTTGGTAGTTGTAGTTGGTAGTTGCAGTTGGCAGCTGCAGTTGGTAGTTGCAGTTGGTAGTTGTAGTTGGTAGTTGTAGTTGGTAGTTGGTAGTTGTAGTTGGTAGTTGTAGTTTGTAGTTGTAGTTGGTAGTTGCAGTTGCTAGCTGTAGTTGGTAGTTGTAGTTGGTAGTTGTAGTTGGTAGTTGTAGTTGTAGTTGTTGTTGTAGTTGTAGTTGTAGTTGTAGTTGTAGTTGTAGTTGTAGTTGTAGTTGTAGTTTGTAGTTGTAGTTGGTAGTTGTAGTTGGTTTGTTGTAGTTGGTAGTTGTAGTTGGTAGTTGTAGTTGGTAGTTGTAGTTGGTAGTTGTAGTTGGTAGTTGTAGTTGGTAGTTGCAGTTGGTAGTTGCAGTTGGTAGTTGCAGTTGGTAGTTGTAATTGTATTTGTAGTTGTATTTGTAGTTGTAGTTGTAGTTGTAGTTGTAGTTGTAGTTGTAGTTGGTAGTTGTAGTTGGTAGTTGTAGTTGGTAGTTGTAGTTGGTAGCTGTAGTTGGTAGTTGTAGTTGGTAGTTGTACTTGGTAGGTGTAGTTGGTAGTTGTAGTTGGTAGTTGCAGTTGGTAGTTGTAGTTGGTAGTTGTAGTTGGTAGTTGTAGTTGGTAGTTGTAGTTGGTAGTTGTAGCTGGTAGTTGTAGTTGGTAGTTGTAGTTGTAGTTGTAGTTGGTAGTTGTAGTTGGTAGTTGTATTTGGTAGTTGTAGTTGGTAGTTGTAGTTGGTAGTTGTAGTTGGTAGTTGTACTTGGTAGTTGTAGTTGGTAGTTGTAGTTGGTAGTTCCATTTGTAGTTGTAGTTGTAGTTGTAGTTGAAGTTGTAGTTGTTGTTGTAGTTGTAGTTGTAGTTGTAGTTGTAGTTGTAGTTGTAGTTGTAGTTGTAGTTGTAGTTGTAGTTGTAGTTGTAGTTGTAGTTGTAGTTGTAGTTGTAGTTGGTAGTTGCAGTTGGTAGTTGTAGGTGGTAGTTGTAGTTGGTAGTTGTAGTTGGTAGTTGTAGTTGGTGGTTGTAGTTGGTAGTTGTAGTTGGTAGTTGTAGTTGGTAGTTGTAGTTGGTAGTTGTAGTTGGTAGTTGTAGTTGGTAGTTGTAGTTGGTAGTTGTAGTTGGTAGTTGTAGTTGGTAGTTGTAGTTGGTAGTTGTAGTTGGTAGTTGTAGTTGGTAGTTGTAGTTGTAGTTGTAGTTGGTAGTTGTAGTTGGTAGTTGTAGTTGGTAGTTGGAGTTGGTAGTTGCAGTTGGTAGTTGCAGTTGGTAGTTGCAGTTGGTAGTTGCAGTTGGTAGTTGCAGTTGGTAGTTGCTGTTGGTGGTTGCAGTTGGTAGTTGCAGTTGGTAGTTGCAGTTGGTAGTTGCAGTTGGTAGTTGCAGTTGGTAGTTGCAGTTGGTAGTTGTAGTTGGTAGTTGTACTTGGTAGTTGTAGTTGGTAGTTGTAGTTGGTAGTTGTAGTTGGTAGTTGTAGTTGGTAGTTGTAGTTGGTAGTTGTAGTTGGTAGTTGTAGTTGGTAGTTGTAGTTGGTAGTTGTAGTTCGTAGTTGTAGCTGGTAGTTGTAGTTGGTAGTTGTAGTTGGTAGTTGCAGTTGGTAGTTGTAGTTGGTAGTTGTAGTTGGTAGTTGTAGTTGGTAGTTGTAGTTGGTAGTTGTAGTTGGTAGTTGTAGTTGGTAGTTGTAGTTGGTAGTTGCAGTTGGTAGCTGTAGTTGGTAGTTGTAGTTGGTAGTTGTAGTTGGTAGTTGTAGTTGGTAGTTGTAGTTGTAGTTGTTGTTGTAGTTGTAGTTGTAGTTGTAGTTGTAGTTGTAGTTGTAGTTGTAGTTGTAGTTGTATTTGTAGTTTGTAGTTGTAGTTGGCAGTTGTAGTTGGTTTGTTGTAGTTGGTAGTTGTAGTTGGTAGTTGTAGTTGGTAGTTGTAGTTGGTAGTTGTAGTTGGTAGTTGTAGTTGGTTTGTTGTAGTTGGTAGTTGCAGTTGGTAGTTGCAGTTGGTAGTTGCAGTTGGTAGTTGTAGTTGGTAGTTGTAGTTGGTAGTTGTAGATGGTAGTTGTAGTTGGTAGTTGCACTTGGTAGTTGTAGTTGGTAGTTGTAGTTGGTAGTTGTAGTTGGTAGTTGTAGTTTGTAGTTGTAGTTGGTAGTTGTAGTTGGTAGATGTATTTGGTAGTTGTAGTTGGTCGTTCGAGTTGGTAGTTGCAGTTGGTAGTTGCAGTTGGTAGTTGTAGTTGTTGTTGTAGGTGGTAGTTGTAGTTGTAGTTGTAGTTGTAGTTGTAGTTGTAGTTGTAGTTGTAGTTGGTAGTTGTAGTTGGTAGTTGCAGTTGGTAGCTGCAGTTGGTAGTTGCAGTTGGTAGTTGTAGGTGGTAGTTGTAGTTGTAGTTGTAGTTGTAGTTGGTAGTTGTAGTTGGTAGTTGTAGTTGGTAGTTGTAGTTGGTAGTTGTAGTTGGTAGTTGTAGTTGGTTTGTTGTAGTTGGTAGTTGTAGTTGGTAGTTGTAGTTTGTAGTTGTAGTTGGTAGTTGCAGTTGCTAGCTGTAGTTGGTAGTTGTAGTTGGTAGTTGTAGTTGGTAGTTGTAGTTGTAGTTGTTGTTGTAGTTGTAGTTGTAGTTGTAGTTGTAGTTGTAGTTGTAGTTGTAGTTGTAGTTGTAGTTTGTAGTTGTAGTTGGTAGTTGTAGTTGGTTTGTTGTAGTTGGTAGTTGTAGTTGGTAGTTGTAGTTGGTAGTTGTAGTTGGTAGTTGTAGTTGGTAGTTGTAGTTGGTAGTTGCAGTTGGTAGTTGCAGTTGGTAGTTGCAGTTGGTAGTTGTAATTGTAGTTGTTGTTGTAGTTGTAGTTGTAGTTGTAGTTGTAGTTGTAGTTGTAGTTGGTAGTTGTAGTTGGTAGTTGTAGTTGGTAGTTGTAGTTGGTAGCTGTAGTTGGTAGTTGTAGTTGGTAGTTGTACTTGGTAGGTGTAGTTGGTAGTTGTAGTTGGTAGTTGTAGTTGGTAGTTGTAGTTGGTAGTTGCAGTTGGTAGTTGCAGTTGGTAGTTGCAGTTGGTAGTTGTAGTTGGTAGTTGCAGTTGGTAGTTGCAGTTGGTAGCTGTAGTTTGTAGTTGTAGTTGGTAGTTGTAGTTGGTAGTTGTAGTTGGTAGTTGTAGTTGGTAGTTGTAGTTGGTAGTTGTAGTTGGTAGTTGTAGTTGGTAGTTGTAGTTGGTAGTTGTAGCTGGTAGTTGTAGTTGGTAGTTGTAGTTGGTAGTTGCAGTTGGTAGTTGTAGTTGGTAGTTGTAGTTGGTAGTTGTAGTTGGTAGTTGTAGTTGGTAGTTGTAGCTGGTAGTTGTAGTTGGTAGTTGTAGTTGTAGTTGTAGTTGGTAGTTGTAGTTGGTAGTTGTAGTTGGTAGTTGTAGTTGGTAGTTGTAGTTGGTAGTTGTAGTTGGTAGTTGTAGTTGGTAGTTGTACTTGGTAGTTGTAGTTGGTAGTTGTAGTTGGTAGTTCCATTTGTAGTTGTAGTTGTAGTTGTAGTTGAAGTTGTAGTTGTTGTTGTAGTTGTAGTTGTAGTTGTAGTTGTAGTTGTAGTCGTAGTTGTAGTTGTAGTTGTAGTTGTAGTTGTAGTTGTAGTTGTAGTTGTAGTTGTAGTTGTAGTTGTTTTTGTTGTTGTTGTTGTTGTAGTTGTTGTTGTTGTAGTTGTTGTTGTTGTAGTTGTTGTTGTTATTGTACTTGCTGTTTTGTCGTTGTCGTTGTTGTCGTTGTTGTCGTTGCAGTCGTTGTTGTCGTTGTTGTCGTTGTTGCCGTTGTTGTCGTTGCTGTCGTTGCTATCGTTGCTGTCGTTGCTGTCGTTGCTGTCGTTGCTGCCGTTGTTGCCGTTGTTGCCGTTGTTGCCGTTTTTGTCGTTGTTGTCGTTGTTGTCGTTGTTGTGGTTGTTGTCGTTGTTGTCGTTGTTTTCGTTGTTTTCGTTGTTGTCGTTGTTGTCGTTGTTGTCGTTGTTGTCGTTGTTGTCGTTGTTGTCGTTGTTGTCGTTGTTATCGTTGTTGTCGTTGTTATCGTTGTTGTCGTTGTTGTCGTTGTTGTCGTTGTTGTCGTTGTTGTCGTTGTCGTTATTGTAGTTGTTGTCGTTGTTGTCGTAGTTGTCGTCGTTGTCGTCGTTGTCGTCGTTGTCGTCGTTGTCGTCGTTGACGTCGTTGTCGTCGTTGTCGTCGTTATTGTTGTTGTTGTTGTTGTTGTTGTTGTAGTTGTAGTTGTTGTTGTAGTTGTTGTTGTTGTAGTTGTAGTTGTAGTTGTAGTTGTAGTTGTTGTAGTTGTTGTTGTAGTTGTAGTTGTTGTTGTAGTTGTAGTTGTAGTGGTAGTTGTAGTTGTAGTTGTAGTTGTAGTTGTAGTTGTAGTTGTTGTTGTAGTTGTTGTTGTAGTTGTTGTTGTAGTTGTAGTTGTAGTTGTAGTTGTAGTTGCAGTTGTAGTTGTAGTTGTATTTGTAGTTGTATTTGTAGTTGTAGTTGTAATTGTAGTTGTAGTTGTAGTTGTAGTTGTAGTTGTAGTTGTATTTGTTGTTGTAGTTGTAGTTGTAGTAGTAGTTGTAGTTGTAGTTGTAGTTGGTAGTTGTAGTTGGTAGTTGTAGTTGGTAGTTGTAGTTGGTAGTTGTAGTTGGTAGGTGCAGTTGGTAGTTGCAGTTGGTAGTTGCAGTTGGTAGTTGCAGTTGGTAGTTGCAGTTGGTAGTTGCAGTTGGTAGCTGAAATTGGTAGTTGCAGTTGGTAGTTGCAGTTGGTAGCTGAAATTGGTAGTTACAGTTGGTAGTTGCAGTCGGTAGTTGCAGTGGGTAGTTGCAGTTGGTAGTTGCAGTTGGTAGTTGCAGTTGGTAGTTGTAGTTGGTAGTTGTAGTTGGTAGTTGTAGATGGTAGTTGTAGTTGGTAGTTGCAGTTGGTAGTTGTAGTTGGTAGGTGTAGTTGGTAGTTGTAGTTGGTAGTTGCAGTTGGTAGTTGTAGTTGGTAGTTGTAGTTGGTAGTTGTAGTTGGTAGTTGTAGTTGGTAGTTGTAGCTGGTAGTTGTAGTTGGTAGTTGTAGTTGTAGTTGTAGTTGGTAGTTGTAGTTGGTAGTTGTAGTTGGTAGTTGCAGTTGGTAGCTGTAGTTGGTAGTTGTAGTTGGTAGTTGTAGTTGGTAGTTGTAGTTGGTAGTTGTAGTTGTAGTTGTTGTTGTAGTTGTAGTTGTAGTTGTAGTTGTAGTTGTAGTTGTAGTTGTAGTTGTAGTTGTATTTGTAGTTTGTAGTTGTAGTTGGTAGTTGTAGTTGGTTTGTTGTAGTTGGTAGTTGTAGTTGGTAGTTGTAGTTGGTAGTTGTAGTTGGTAGTTGTAGTTGGTAGTTGTAGTTGGTAGTTGTAGTTGGTAGTTGTACTTGGTAGTTGTAGTTGGTAGTTGTAGTTGGTAGTTCCATTTGTAGTTGTAGTTGTAGTTGTAGTTGAAGTTGTAGTTGTTGTTGTAGTTGTAGTTGTAGTTGTAGTTGTAGTTGTAGTTGTAGTTGTAGTTGTAGTTGTAGTTGTAGTTGTAGTTGTAGTTGTAGTTGTAGTTGTAGTTGTAGTTGTTTTTGTTGTTGTTGTTGTTGTAGTTGTTGTTGTTGTAGTTGTTGTTGTTGTAGTTGTTGTTGTTATTGTACTTGCTGTTTTGTCGTTGTCGTTGTTGTCGTTGTTGTCGTTGCAGTCGTTGTTGTCGTTGTTGTCGTTGTTGCCGTTGTTGTCGTTGCTGTCGTTGCTATCGTTGCTGTCGTTGCTGTCGTTGCTGTCGTTGCTGCCGTTGTTGCCGTTGTTGCCGTTGTTGCCGTTTTTGTCGTTGTTGTCGTTGTTGTCGTTGTTGTGGTTGTTGTCGTTGTTGTCGTTGTTTTCGTTGTTTTCGTTGTTGTCGTTGTTGTCGTTGTTGTCGTTGTTGTCGTTGTTGTCGTTGTTGTCGTTGTTGTCGTTGTTATCGTTGTTGTCGTTGTTATCGTTGTTGTCGTTGTTGTCGTTGTTGTCGTTGTTGTCGTTGTTGTCGTTGTCGTTATTGTAGTTGTTGTCGTTGTTGTCGTAGTTGTCGTCGTTGTCGTCGTTGTCGTCGTTGTCGTCGTTGACGTCGTTGTCGTCGTTGTCGTCGTTATTGTTGTTGTTGTTGTTGTTGTTGTTGTAGTTGTTGTTGTAGTTGTAGTTGTAGTTGGTAGTTGTAGTTGTAGTTGTAGTTGGTAGTTGTAGTTGGTAGTTGTAGTTGGTAGTTGTAGTTGGTAGTTGTAGTTGGTAGTTGTAGTTGGTAGTTGTAGTTGGTAGCTGAAATTGGTAGTTGCAGTTGGTAGTTGCAGTTGGTAGCTGAAATTGGTAGTTACAGTTGGTAGTTGCAGTCGGTAGTTGCAGTGGGTAGTTGCAGTTGGTAGTTGCAGTTGGTAGTTGCAGTTGGTAGCTGTAGTTGGTAGTTGTAGTTGGTAGTTGTAGTTGGTAGTTGTAGTTGGTAGTTGTAGTTGTAGTTGTTGTTGTAGTTGTAGTTGTAGTTGTAGTTGTAGTTGTAGTTGTAGTTGTAGTTGTAGTTGTATTTGTAGTTTGTAGTTGTAGTTGGTAGTTGTAGTTGGTTTGTTGTAGTTGGTAGTTGTAGTTGGTAGTTGTAGTTGGTAGTTGTAGTTGGTAGTTGTAGTTGGTAGTTGTAGTTGGTTTGTTGTAGTTGGTAGTTGCAGTTGGTAGTTGCAGTTGGTAGTTGCAGTTGGTAGTTGTAGTTGGTAGTTGTAGTTGGTAGTTGTAGATGGTAGTTGTAGTTGGTAGTTGCAGTTGGTAGTTGTAGTTGGTAGTTGTAGTTGGTAGTTGTAGTTGGTAGTTGTAGTTTGTAGTTGTAGTTGGTAGTTGTAGTTGGTAGATGTATTTGGTAGTTGTAGTTGGTCGTTGGAGTTGGTAGTTGCAGTTGGTAGTTGCAGTTGGTAGTTGTAGTTGTTGTTGTAGGTGGTAGTTGTAGTTGTAGTTGTAGTTGTAGTTGTAGTTGTAGTTGTAGTTGTAGTTGGTAGTTGTAGTTGGTAGTTGCAGTTGGTAGCTGCAGTTGGTAGTTGCAGTTGGTAGTTGTAGTTGGTAGTTGTAGTTGGTAGTTGGTAGTTGTAGTTGGTAGTTGTAGTTTGTAGTTGTAGTTGGTAGTTGCAGTTGCTAGCTGTAGTTGGTAGTTGTAGTTGGTAGTTGTAGTTGGTAGTTGTAGTTGTAGTTGTTGTTGTAGTTGTAGTTGTAGTTGTAGTTGTAGTTGTAGTTGTAGTTATAGTTGTAGTTGTAGTTTGTAGTTGTAGTTGGTAGTTGTAGTTGGTTTGTTGTAGTTGGTAGTTGTAGTTGGTAGTTGTAGTTGGTAGTTGTAGTTGGTAGTTGTAGTTGGTAGTTGTAGTTGGTAGTTGCAGTTGGTAGTTGCAGTTGGTAGTTGCAGTTGGTAGTTGTAATTGTATTTGTAGTTGTATTTGTAGTTGTAGTTGTAGTTGTAGTTGTAGTTGTAGTTGTAGTTGTAGTTGGTAGTTGTAGTTGGTAGTTGTAGTTGGTAGTTGTAGTTGGTAGCTGTAGTTGGTAGTTGTAGTTGGTAGTTGTACTTGGTAGGTGTAGTTGGTAGTTGTAGTTGGTAGTTGCAGTTGGTAGTTGTAGTTGGTAGTTGTAGTTGGTAGTTGTAGTTGGTAGTTGTAGTTGGTAGTTGTAGCTGGTAGTTGTAGTTGGTAGTTGTAGTTGTAGTTGTAGTTGGTAGTTGTAGTTGGTAGTTGTAGTTGGTAGCTGTAGTTGGTAGTTGTAGTTGGTAGTTGTACTTGGTAGGTGTAGTTGGTAGTTGTAGTTGGTAGTTGCAGTTGGTAGTTGTAGTTGGTAGTTGTAGTTGGTAGTTGTAGTTGGTAGTTGTAGTTGGTAGTTGTAGCTGGTAGTTGTAGTTGGTAGTTGTAGTTGTAGTTGTAGTTGGTAGTTGTAGTTGGTAGTTGTAGTTGGTAGTTGTAGTTGGTAGTTGTAGTTGGTAGTTGTAGTTGGTAGTTGTACTTGGTAGTTGTAGTTGGTAGTTGTAGTTGGTAGTTCCATTTGTAGTTGTAGTTGTAGTTGTAGTTGAAGTTGTAGTTGTTGTTGTAGTTGTAGTTGTAGTTGTAGTTGTAGTTGTAGTTGTAGTTGTAGTTGTAGTTGTAGTTGTAGTTGTAGTTGTAGTTGTAGTTGTAGTTGTAGTTGGTAGTTGCAGTTGGTAGTTGTAGGTGGTAGTTGTAGTTGGTAGTTGCAGTTGGTAGTTGCAGTTGGTAGTTGTAATTGTAGTTGTTGTTGTAGTTGTAGTTGTAGTTGTAGTTGTAGTTGTAGTTGTAGTTGGTAGTTGTAGTTGGTAGTTGTAGTTGGTAGTTGTAGTTGGTAGCTGTAGTTGGTAGTTGTAGTTGGTAGTTGTAGTTGGTAGTTGTAGTTGGTAGTTGTAGTTGGTAGTTGTAGTTGGTAGTTGTAGTTGGTAGTTGTAGTTGGTAGTTGTAGTTGGTAGTTGTAGTTGGTAGTTGTAGTTGGTAGTTGTAGTTGTAGTTGTAGTTGGTAGTTGTAGTTGGTAGTTGTAGTTGGTAGTTGGAGTTGGTAGTTGCAGTTGGTAGTTGCAGTTGGTAGTTGCAGTTGGTAGTTGCAGTTGGTAGTTGCAGTTGGTAGTTGCTGTTGGTGGTTGCAGTTGGTAGTTGCAGTTGGTAGTTGCAGTTGGTAGTTGCAGTTGGTAGTTGCAGTTGGTAGTTGCAGTTGGTAGTTGTAGTTGGTAGTTGTACTTGGTAGTTGTAGTTGGTAGTTGTAGTTGGTAGTTGTAGTTGGTAGTTGTAGTTGGTAGTTGTAGTTGGTAGTTGTAGTTGGTAGTTGTAGTTGGTAGTTGTAGTTGGTAGTTGTAGTTCGTAGTTGTAGCTGGTAGTTGTAGTTGGTAGTTGTAGTTGGTAGTTGCAGTTGGTAGTTGTAGTTGGTAGTTGTAGTTGGTAGTTGTAGTTGGTAGTTGTAGTTGGTAGTTGTAGTTGGTAGTTGTAGTTGGTAGTTGTAGTTGGTAGTTGCAGTTGGTAGCTGTAGTTGGTAGTTGTAGTTGGTAGTTGTAGTTGGTAGTTGTAGTTGGTAGTTGTAGTTGTAGTTGTTGTTGTAGTTGTAGTTGTAGTTGTAGTTGTAGTTGTAGTTGTAGTTGTAGTTGTATTTGTAGTTTGTAGTTGTAGTTGGCAGTTGTAGTTGGTTTGTTGTAGTTGGTAGTTGTAGTTGGTAGTTGTAGTTGGTAGTTGTAGTTGGTAGTTGTAGTTGGTAGTTGTAGTTGGTTTGTTGTAGTTGGTAGTTGCAGTTGGTAGTTGCAGTTGGTAGTTGCAGTTGGTAGTTGTAGTTGGTAGTTGTAGTTGGTAGTTGTAGATGGTAGTTGTAGTTGGTAGTTGCAGTTGGTAGTTGTAGTTGGTAGTTGTAGTTGGTAGTTGTAGTTGGTAGTTGTAGTTTGTAGTTGTAGTTGGTAGTTGTAGTTGGTAGATGTATTTGGTAGTTGTAGTTGGTCGTTCGAGTTGGTAGTTGCAGTTGGTAGTTGCAGTTGGTAGTTGTAGTTGTTGTTGTAGGTGGTAGTTGTAGTTGTAGTTGTAGTTGTAGTTGTAGTTGTAGTTGTAGTTGTAGTTGGTAGTTGTAGTTGGTAGTTGCAGTTGGTAGCTGCAGTTGGTAGTTGCAGTTGGTAGTTGTAGGTGGTAGTTGTAGTTGTAGTTGTAGTTGGTAGTTGTAGTTGGTAGTTGTAGTTGGTAGTTGTAGTTGGTAGTTGTAGTTGGTAGTTGTAGTTGGTAGTTGTAGTTGGTTTGTTGTAGTTGGTAGTTGTAGTTGGTAGTTGTAGTTTGTAGTTGTAGTTGGTAGTTGCAGTTGCTAGCTGTAGTTGGTAGTTGTAGTTGGTAGTTGTAGTTGGTAGTTGTAGTTGTAGTTGTTGTTGTAGTTGTAGTTGTAGTTGTAGTTGTAGTTGTAGTTGTAGTTGTAGTTGTAGTTGTAGTTGTAGTTTGTAGTTGTAGTTGGTAGTTGTAGTTGGTTTGTTGTAGTTGGTAGTTGTAGTTGGTAGTTGTAGTTGGTAGTTGTAGTTGGTAGTTGTAGTTGGTAGTTGTAGTTGGTAGTTGCAGTTGGTAGTTGCAGTTGGTAGTTGCAGTTGGTAGTTGTAATTGTAGTTGTTGTTGTAGTTGTAGTTGTAGTTGTAGTTGTAGTTGTAGTTGTAGTTGGTAGTTGTAGTTGGTAGTTGTAGTTGGTAGTTGTAGTTGGTAGCTGTAGTTGGTAGTTGTAGTTGGTAGTTGTACTTGGTAGGTGTAGTTGGTAGTTGTAGTTGGTAGTTGTAGTTGGTAGTTGTAGTTGGTAGTTGTAGTTGGTAGTTGCAGTTGGTAGTTGCAGTTGGTAGTTGCAGTTGGTAGTTGTAGTTGGTAGTTGCAGTTGGTAGTTGCAGTTGGTAGCTGTAGTTTGTAGTTGTAGTTGGTAGTTGTAGTTGGTAGTTGTAGTTGGTAGTTGTAGTTGGTAGTTGTAGTTGGTAGTTGTAGTTGGTAGTTGTAGTTGGTAGTTGTAGTTGGTAGTTGTAGCTGGTAGTTGTAGTTGGTAGTTGTAGTTGGTAGTTGCAGTTGGTAGTTGTAGTTGGTAGTTGTAGTTGGTAGTTGTAGTTGGTAGTTGTAGTTGGTAGTTGTAGCTGGTAGTTGTAGTTGGTAGTTGTAGTTGTAGTTGTAGTTGGTAGTTGTAGTTGGTAGTTGTAGTTGGTAGTTGTAGTTGGTAGTTGTAGTTGGTAGTTGTAGTTGGTAGTTGTAGTTGGTAGTTGTACTTGGTAGTTGTAGTTGGTAGTTGTAGTTGGTAGTTCCATTTGTAGTTGTAGTTGTAGTTGTAGTTGAAGTTGTAGTTGTTGTTGTAGTTGTAGTTGTAGTTGTAGTTGTAGTTGTAGTTGTAGTTGTAGTTGTAGTTGTAGTTGTAGTTGTAGTTGTAGTTGTAGTTGTAGTTGTAGTTGTTTTTGTTGTTGTTGTTGTTGTAGTTGTTGTTGTTGTAGTTGTTGTTGTTGTAGTTGTTGTTGTTATTGTACTTGCTGTTTTGTCGTTGTCGTTGTTGTCGTTGTTGTCGTTGCAGTCGTTGTTGTCGTTGTTGTCGTTGTTGCCGTTGTTGTCGTTGCTGTCGTTGCTATCGTTGCTGTCGTTGCTGTCGTTGCTGTCGTTGCTGCCGTTGTTGCCGTTGTTGCCGTTGTTGCCGTTTTTGTCGTTGTTGTCGTTGTTGTCGTTGTTGTGGTTGTTGTCGTTGTTGTCGTTGTTTTCGTTGTTTTCGTTGTTGTCGTTGTTGTCGTTGTTGTCGTTGTTGTCGTTGTTGTCGTTGTTGTCGTTGTTGTCGTTGTTATCGTTGTTGTCGTTGTTATCGTTGTTGTCGTTGTTGTCGTTGTTGTCGTTGTTGTCGTTGTTGTCGTTGTCGTTATTGTAGTTGTTGTCGTTGTTGTCGTCGTTGTCGTCGTTGTCGTCGTTGTCGTCGTTGTCGTCGTTGTCGTCGTTGACGTCGTTGTCGTCGTTGTCGTCGTTGTTGTTGTTGTTGTTGTTGTTGTTGTTGTAGTTGTAGTTGTTGTTGTAGTTGTTGTTGTTGTAGTTGTAGTTGTAGTTGTAGTTGTAGTTGTTGTAGTTGTTGTTGTAGTTGTAGTTGTTGTTGTAGTTGTAGTTGTAGTGGTAGTTGTAGTTGTAGTTGTAGTTGTAGTTGTAGTTGTAGTTGTTGTTGTAGTTGTTGTTGTAGTTGTTGTTGTAGTTGTAGTTGTAGTTGTAGTTGTAGTTGCAGTTGTAGTTGTAGTTGTATTTGTAGTTGTATTTGTAGTTGTAGTTGTAATTGTAGTTGTAGTTGTAGTTGTAGTTGTAGTTGTAGTTGTATTTGTTGTTGTAGTTGTAGTTGTAGTAGTAGTTGTAGTTGTAGTTGTAGTTGGTAGTTGTAGTTGGTAGTTGTAGTTGGTAGTTGTAGTTGGTAGTTGTAGTTGGTAGGTGCAGTTGGTAGTTGCAGTTGGTAGTTGCAGTTGGTAGTTGCAGTTGGTAGTTGCAGTTGGTAGTTGCAGTTGGTAGCTGAAATTGGTAGTTGCAGTTGGTAGTTGCAGTTGGTAGCTGAAATTGGTAGTTACAGTTGGTAGTTGCAGTCGGTAGTTGCAGTGGGTAGTTGCAGTTGGTAGTTGCAGTTGGTAGTTGCAGTTGGTAGTTGTAGTTGGTAGTTGTAGTTGGTAGTTGTAGATGGTAGTTGTAGTTGGTAGTTGCAGTTGGTAGTTGTAGTTGGTAGGTGTAGTTGGTAGTTGTAGTTGGTAGTTGCAGTTGGTAGTTGTAGTTGGTAGTTGTAGTTGGTAGTTGTAGTTGGTAGTTGTAGTTGGTAGTTGTAGCTGGTAGTTGTAGTTGGTAGTTGTAGTTGTAGTTGTAGTTGGTAGTTGTAGTTGGTAGTTGTAGTTGGTAGTTGTAGTTGGTAGTTGTAGTTGGTAGTTGTAGTTGGTAGTTGTAGTGGGTAGTTGTAGTTGGTAGTTGTAGTTGGTAGTTGTAGTTGGTAGGTGCAGTTGGTAGTTGCAGTTGGTAGTTGCAGTTGGTAGTTGCAGTTGGTAGTTGCAGTTGGTAGTTGCAGTTGGTAGCTGAAATTGGTAGTTGCAGTTGGTAGTTGCAGTTGGTAGCTGAAATTGGTAGTTACAGTTGGTAGTTGCAGTCGGTAGTTGCAGTGGGTAGTTGCAGTTGGTAGTTGCAGTTGGTAGTTGCAGTTGGTAGCTGTAGTTGGTAGTTGTAGTTGGTAGTTGTAGTTGGTAGTTGTAGTTGGTAGTTGTAGTTGTAGTTGTTGTTGTAGTTGTAGTTGTAGTTGTAGTTGTAGTTGTAGTTGTAGTTGTAGTTGTAGTTGTATTTGTAGTTTGTAGTTGTAGTTGGTAGTTGTAGTTGGTTTGTTGTAGTTGGTAGTTGTAGTTGGTAGTTGTAGTTGGTAGTTGTAGTTGGTAGTTGTAGTTGGTAGTTGTAGTTGGTTTGTTGTAGTTGGTAGTTGCAGTTGGTAGTTGCAGTTGGTAGTTGCAGTTGGTAGTTGTAGTTGGTAGTTGTAGTTGGTAGTTGTAGATGGTAGTTGTAGTTGGTAGTTGCAGTTGGTAGTTGTAGTTGGTAGTTGTAGTTGGTAGTTGTAGTTGGTAGTTGTAGTTTGTAGTTGTAGTTGGTAGTTGTAGTTGGTAGATGTATTTGGTAGTTGTAGTTGGTCGTTGGAGTTGGTAGTTGCAGTTGGTAGTTGCAGTTGGTAGTTGTAGTTGTTGTTGTAGGTGGTAGTTGTAGTTGTAGTTGTAGTTGTAGTTGTAGTTGTAGTTGTAGTTGTAGTTGGTAGTTGTAGTTGGTAGTTGCAGTTGGTAGCTGCAGTTGGTAGTTGCAGTTGGTAGTTGTAGTTGGTAGTTGTAGTTGGTAGTTGGTAGTTGTAGTTGGTAGTTGTAGTTTGTAGTTGTAGTTGGTAGTTGCAGTTGCTAGCTGTAGTTGGTAGTTGTAGTTGGTAGTTGTAGTTGGTAGTTGTAGTTGTAGTTGTTGTAGTTGTAGTTGTAGTTGTAGTTGTAGTTGTAGTTGTAGTTGTAGTTTGTAGTTGTAGTTGGTAGTTGTAGTTGGTTTGTTGTAGTTGGTAGTTGTAGTTGGTAGTTGTAGTTGGTAGTTGTAGTTGGTAGTTGTAGTTGGTAGTTGTAGTTGGTAGTTGCAGTTGGTAGTTGCAGTTGGTAGTTGCAGTTGGTAGTTGTAATTGTATTTGTAGTTGTATTTGTAGTTGTAGTTGTAGTTGTAGTTGTAGTTGTAGTTGTAGTTGTAGTTGTAGTTGGTAGTTGTAGTTGGTAGTTGTAGTTGGTAGTTGTAGTTGGTAGCTGTAGTTGGTAGTTGTAGTTGGTAGTTGTACTTGGTAGGTGTAGTTGGTAGTTGTAGTTGGTAGTTGCAGTTGGTAGTTGTAGTTGGTAGTTGTAGTTGGTAGTTGTAGTTGGTAGTTGTAGTTGGTAGTTGTAGCTGGTAGTTGTAGTTGGTAGTTGTAGTTGTAGTTGTAGTTGGTAGTTGTAGTTGGTAGTTGTAGTTGGTAGTTGTAGTTGGTAGTTGTAGTTGGTAGCTGTAGTTGGTAGTTGTACTTGGTAGTTGTAGTTGGTAGTTGTAGTTGGTAGTTCCATTTGTAGTTGTAGTTGAAGTTGTAGTTGTTGTTGTAGTTGTAGTTGTAGTTGTAGTTGTAGTTGTAGTTGTAGTTGTAGTTGTAGTTGTAGTTGTAGTTGTAGTTGTAGTTGTAGTTGTAGTTGTAGTTGTAGTTGGTAGTTGCAGTTGGTAGTTGTAGGTGGTAGTTGTAGTTGGTAGTTGTAGTTGGTAGTTGTAGTTGGTGGTTGTAGTTGGTAGTTGTAGTTGGTAGTTGTAGTTGGTAGTTGTAGTTGGTAGTTGTAGTTGGTAGTTGTAGTTGGTTGTTGTAGTTGGTAGTTGTAGTTGGTAGTTGTAGTTGGTAGTTGTAGTTGGTAGTTGTAGTTGGTAGTTGTAGTTGGTAGTTGTAGTTGGTAGTTGTAGTTGTAGTTGTAGTTGGTAGTTGTAGTTGGTAGTTGTAGTTGGTAGTTGGAGTTGGTAGTTGCAGTTGGTAGTTGCAGTTGGTAGTTGCAGTTGGTAGTTGCAGTTGGTAGTTGCAGTTGGTAGTTGCTGTTGGTGGTTGCAGTTGGTAGTTGCAGTTGGTAGTTGCAGTTGGTAGTTGCAGTTGGTAGTTGCAGTTGGTAGTTGCAGTTGGTAGTTGTAGTTGGTAGTTGTACTTGGTAGTTGTAGTTGGTAGTTGTAGTTGGTAGTTGTAGTTGGTAGTTGTAGTTGGTAGTTGTAGTTGGTAGTTGTAGTTGGTAGTTGTAGTTGGTAGTTGTAGTTGGTAGTTGTAGTTCGTAGTTGTAGCTGGTAGTTGTAGTTGGTAGTTGTAGTTGGTAGTTGCAGTTGGTAGTTGTAGTTGGTAGTTGTAGTTGGTAGTTGTAGTTGGTAGTTGTAGTTGGTAGTTGTAGTTGGTAGTTGTAGTTGGTAGTTGTAGTTGGTAGTTGCAGTTGGTAGCTGTAGTTGGTAGTTGTAGTTGGTAGTTGTAGTTGGTAGTTGTAGTTGGTAGTTGTAGTTGTAGTTGTTGTTGTAGTTGTAGTTGTAGTTGTAGTTGTAGTTGTAGTTGTAGTTGTAGTTGTATTTGTAGTTTGTAGTTGTAGTTGGCAGTTGTAGTTGGTTTGTTGTAGTTGGTAGTTGTAGTTGGTAGTTGTAGTTGGTAGTTGTAGTTGGTAGTTGTAGTTGGTAGTTGTAGTTGGTAGTTGTAGTTGGTTTGTTGTGGTTGGTAGTTGCAGTTGGTAGTTGCAGTTGGTAGTTGCAGTTGGTAGTTGTAGTTGGTAGTTGTAGTTGGTAGTTGTAGATGGTAGTTGTAGTTGGTAGTTGCAGTTGGTAGTTGTAGTTGGTAGTTGTAGTTGGTAGTTGTAGTTGGTAGTTGTAGTTTGTAGTTGTAGTTGGTAGTTGTAGTTGGTAGATGTATTTGGTAGTTGTAGTTGGTCGTTGGAGTTGGTAGTTGCAGTTGGTAGTTGCAGTTGGTAGTTGTAGTTGTTGTTGTAGGTGGTAGTTGTAGTTGTAGTTGTAGTTGTAGTTGTAGTTGTAGTTGTAGTTGTAGTTGGTAGTTGTAGTTGGTAGTTGCAGTTGGTAGCTGCAGTTGGTAGTTGCAGTTGGTAGTTGTAGGTGGTAGTTGTAGTTGTAGTTGTAGTTGTAGTTGGTAGTTGTAGTTGGTAGTTGTAGTTGGTAGTTGTAGTTGGTAGTTGTAGTTGGTAGTTGTAGTTGGTTTGTTGTAGTTGGTAGTTGTAGTTGGTAGTTGTAGTTTGTAGTTGTAGTTGGTAGTTGCAGTTGCTAGCTGTAGTTGGTAGTTGTAGTTGGTAGTTGTAGTTGGTAGTTGTAGTTGTAGTTGTTGTTGTAGTTGTAGTTGTAGTTGTAGTTGTAGTTGTAGTTGTAGTTGTAGTTGTAGTTGTAGTTTGTAGTTGTAGTTGGTAGTTGTAGTTGGTTTGTTGTAGTTGGTAGTTGTAGTTGGTAGTTGTAGTTGGTAGTTGTAGTTGGTAGTTGTAGTTGGTAGTTGTAGTTGGTAGTTGCAGTTGGTAGTTGCAGTTGGTAGTTGCAGTTGGTAGTTGTAATTGTAGTTGTTGTTGTAGTTGTAGTTGTAGTTGTAGTTGTAGTTGTAGTTGTAGTTGGTAGTTGTAGTTGGTAGTTGTAGTTGGTAGTTGTAGTTGGTAGCTGTAGTTGGTAGTTGTAGTTGGTAGTTGTACTTGGTAGGTGTAGTTGGTAGTTGTAGTTGGTAGTTGTTGTTGGTAGTTGTAGTTGGTAGTTGCAGTTGGTAGTTGCAGTTGGTAGTTGCAGTTGGTAGTTGTAGTTGGTAGTTGCAGTTAGTAGTTGCAGTTGGTAGCTGTAGTTTGTAGTTGTAGTTGGTAGTTGTAGTTGGTAGTTGTAGTTGGTAGTTGTAGTTGGTAGTTGTAGTTGGTAGTTGTAGTTGGTAGTTGTAGTTGGTAGTTGTAGTTGGTAGTTGTAGCTGGTAGTTGTAGTTGGTAGTTGTAGTTGGTAGTTGCAGTTGGTAGTTGTAGTTGGTAGTTGTAGTTGGTAGTTGTAGTTGGTAGTTGCAGTTGGTAGTTGCAGTTGGTAGTTGCAGTTGGTAGTTGCAGTTGGTAGTTGCAGTTGGTAGCTGAAATTGGTAGTTGCAGTTGGTAGTTGCAGTTGGTAGCTGAAATTGGTAGTTACAGTTGGTAGTTGCAGTCGGTAGTTGCAGTGGGTAGTTGCAGTTGGTAGTTGCAGTTGGTAGTTGCAGTTGGTAGCTGTAGTTGGTAGTTGTAGTTGGTAGTTGTAGTTGGTAGTTGTAGTTGGTAGTTGTAGTTGTAGTTGTTGTTGTAGTTGTAGTTGTAGTTGTAGTTGTAGTTGTAGTTGTAGTTGTAGTTGTAGTTGTATTTGTAGTTTGTAGTTGTAGTTGGTAGTTGTAGTTGGTTTGTTGTAGTTGGTAGTTGTAGTTGGTAGTTGTAGTTGGTAGTTGTAGTTGGTAGTTGTAGTTGGTAGTTGTAGTTGGTTTGTTGTAGTTGGTAGTTGCAGTTGGTAGTTGCAGTTGGTAGTTGCAGTTGGTAGTTGTAGTTGGTAGTTGTAGTTGGTAGTTGTAGATGGTAGTTGTAGTTGGTAGTTGCAGTTGGTAGTTGTAGTTGGTAGTTGTAGTTGGTAGTTGAAGTTGGTAGTTGTAGTTTGTAGTTGTAGTTGGTAGTTGTAGTTGGTAGATGTATTTGGTAGTTGTAGTTGGTCGTTGGAGTTGGTAGTTGCAGTTGGTAGTTGCAGTTGGTAGTTGTAGTTGTTGTTGTAGGTGGTAGTTGTAGTTGTAGTTGTAGTTGTAGTTGTAGTTGTAGTTGTAGTTGTAGTTGGTAGTTGTAGTTGGTAGTTGCAGTTGGTAGCTGCAGTTGGTAGTTGCAGTTGGTAGTTGTAGTTGGTAGTTGTAGTTGGTAGTTGGTAGTTGTAGTTGGTAGTTGTAGTTTGTAGTTGTAGTTGGTAGTTGCAGTTGCTAGCTGTAGTTGGTAGTTGTAGTTGGTAGTTGTAGTTGGTAGTTGTAGTTGTAGTTGTTGTTGTAGTTGTAGTTGTAGTTGTAGTTGTAGTTGTAGTTGTAGTTGTAGTTGTAGTTTGTAGTTGTAGTTGGTAGTTGTAGTTGGTTTGTTGTAGTTGGTAGTTGTAGTTGGTAGTTGTAGTTGGTAGTTGTAGTTGGTAGTTGTAGTTGGTAGTTGTAGTTGGTAGTTGCAGTTGGTAGTTGCAGTTGGTAGTTGCAGTTGGTAGTTGTAATTGTATTTGTAGTTGTATTTGTAGTTGTAGTTGTAGTTGTAGTTGTAGTTGTAGTTGTAGTTGTAGTTGGTAGTTGTAGTTGGTAGTTGTAGTTGGTAGTTGTAGTTGGTAGCTGTAGTTGGTAGTTGTAGTTGGTAGTTGTACTTGGTAGGTGTAGTTGGTAGTTGTAGTTGGTAGTTGCAGTTGGTAGTTGTAGTTGGTAGTTGTAGTTGGTAGTTGTAGTTGGTAGTTGTAGTTGGTAGTTGTAGCTGGTAGTTGTAGTTGGTAGTTGTAGTTGTAGTTGTAGTTGGTAGTTGTAGTTGGTAGTTGTAGTTGGTAGTTGTAGTTGGTAGTTGTAGTTGGTAGTTGTAGTTGGTAGTTGTAGTTGGTAGTTGTACTTGGTAGTTGTAGTTGGTAGTTGTAGTTGGTAGTTCCATTTGTAGTTGTAGTTGTTGTTGTAGTTGTAGTTGTAGTTGTAGTTGTAGTTGTAGTTGTAGTTGTAGTTGTAGTTGTAGTTGTAGTTGTAGTTGTAGTTGTAGTTGTAGTTGTAGTTGGTAGTTGCAGTTGGTAGTTGTAGGTGGTAGTTGTAGTTGGTAGTTGTAGTTGGTAGTTGTAGTTGGTGGTTGTAGTTGGTAGTTGTAGTTGGTAGTTGTAGTTGGTAGTTGTAGTTGGTAGTTGTAGTTGGTAGTTGTAGTTGGTAGTTGTAGTTGGTAGTTGTAGTTGGTATTTGTAGTTGGTAGTTGTAGTTGGTAGTTGTAGTTGGTAGTTGTAGTTGGTAGTTGTAGTTGGTAGTTGTAGTTGTAGTTGTAGTTGGTAGTTGTAGTTGGTAGTTGTAGTTGGTAGTTGGAGTTGGTAGTTGCAGTTGGTAGTTGCAGTTGGTAGTTGCAGTTGGTAGTTGCAGTTGGTAGTTGCAGTTGGTAGTTGCTGTTGGTGGTTGCAGTTGGTAGTTGCAGTTGGTAGTTGCAGTTGGTAGTTGCAGTTGGTAGTTGCAGTTGGTAGTTGCAGTTGGTAGTTGTAGTTGGTAGTTGTACTTGGTAGTTGTAGTTGGTAGTTGTAGTTGGTAGTTGTAGTTGGTAGTTGTAGTTGGTAGTTGTAGTTGGTAGTTGTAGTTGGTAGTTGTAGTTGGTAGTTGTAGTTGGTAGTTGTAGTTCGTAGTTGTAGCTGGTAGTTGTAGTTGGTAGTTGTAGTTGGTAGTTGCAGTTGGTAGTTGTAGTTGGTAGTTGTAGTTGGTAGTTGTAGTTGGTAGTTGTAGTTGGTAGTTGTAGTTGGTAGTTGTAGTTGGTAGTTGTAGTTGGTAGTTGCAGTTGGTAGCTGTAGTTGGTAGTTGTAGTTGGTAGTTGTAGTTGGTAGTTGTAGTTGGTAGTTGTAGTTGTAGTTGTTGTTGTAGTTGTAGTTGTAGTTGTAGTTGTAGTTGTAGTTGTAGTTGTAGTTGTATTTGTAGTTTGTAGTTGTAGTTGGCAGTTGTAGTTGGTTTGTTGTAGTTGGTAGTTGTAGTTGGTAGTTGTAGTTGGTAGTTGTAGTTGGTAGTTGTAGTTGGTAGTTGTAGTTGGTTTGTTGTAGTTGGTAGTTGCAGTTGGTAGTTGCAGTTGGTAGTTGCAGTTGGTAGTTGTAGTTGGTAGTTGTAGTTGGTAGTTGTAGATGGTGGTTGTAGTTGGTAGTTGCAGTTGGTAGTTGTAGTTGGTAGTTGTAGTTGGTAGTTGTAGTTGGTAGTTGTAGTTTGTAGTTGTAGTTGGTAGTTGTAGTTGGTAGATGTATTTGGTAGTTGTAGTTGGTCGTTCGAGTTGGTAGTTGCAGTTGGTAGTTGCAGTTGGTAGTTGTAGTTGTTGTTGTAGGTGGTAGTTGTAGTTGTAGTTGTAGTTGTAGTTGTAGTTGTAGTTGTAGTTGTAGTTGGTAGTTGTAGTTGGTAGTTGCAGTTGGTAGCTGCAGTTGGTAGTTGCAGTTGGTAGTTGTAGGTGGTAGTTGTAGTTGTAGTTGTAGTTGTAGTTGGTAGTTGTAGTTGGTAGTTGTAGTTGGTAGTTGTAGTTGGTAGTTGTAGTTGGTAGTTGTAGTTGGTTTGTTGTAGTTGGTAGTTGTAGTTGGTAGTTGTAGTTTGTAGTTGTAGTTGGTAGTTGCAGTTGCTAGCTGTAGTTGGTAGTTGTAGTTGGTAGTTGTAGTTGGTAGTTGTAGTTGTAGTTGTTGTTGTAGTTGTAGTTGTAGTTGTAGTTGTAGTTGTAGTTGTAGTTGTAGTTGTAGTTGTAGTTTGTAGTTGTAGTTGGTAGTTGTAGTTGGTTTGTTGTAGTTGGTAGTTGTAGTTGGTAGTTGTAGTTGGTAGTTGTAGTTGGTAGTTGTAGTTGGTAGTTGTAGTTGGTAGTTGCAGTTGGTAGTTGCAGTTGGTAGTTGCAGTTGGTAGTTGTAATTGTAGTTGTTGTTGTAGTTGTAGTTGTAGTTGTAGTTGTAGTTGTAGTTGTAGTTGGTAGTTGTAGTTGGTAGTTGTAGTTGGTAGTTGTAGTTGGTAGCTGTAGTTGGTAGTTGTAGTTGGTAGTTGTACTTGGTAGGTGTAGTTGGTAGTTGTAGTTGGTAGTTGTAGTTGGTAGTTGTAGTTGGTAGTTGCAGTTGGTAGTTGCAGTTGGTAGTTGCAGTTGGTAGTTGTAGTTGGTAGTTGCAGTTGGTAGTTGCAGTTGGTAGCTGTAGTTTGTAGTTGTAGTTGGTAGTTGTAGTTGGTAGTTGTAGTTGGTAGTTGTAGTTGGTAGTTGTAGTTGGTAGTTGTAGTTGGTAGTTGTAGTTGGTAGTTGTAGTTGGTAGTTGTAGCTGGTAGTTGTAGTTGGTAGTTGTAGTTGGTAGTTGCAGTTGGTAGTTGTAGTTGGTAGTTGTAGTTGGTAGTTGTAGTTGGTAGTTGTAGTTGGTAGTTGTAGCTGGTAGTTGTAGTTGGTAGTTGTAGTTGTAGTTGTAGTTGGTAGTTGTAGTTGGTAGTTGTAGTTGGTAGTTGTAGTTGGTAGTTGTAGTTGGTAGTTGTAGTTGGTAGTTGTAGTTGGTAGTTGTAGTTGGTAGTTGTACTTGGTAGTTGTAGTTGGTAGTTGTAGTTGGTAGTTCCATTTGTAGTTGTAGTTGTAGTTGTAGTTGAAGTTGTAGTTGTTGTTGTAGTTGTAGTTGTAGTTGTAGTTGTAGTTGTAGTTGTAGTTGTAGTTGTAGTTGTAGTTGTAGTTGTAGTTGTAGTTGTAGTTGTAGTTGTTTTTGTTGTTGTTGTTGTTGTAGTTGTTGTTGTTGTAGTTGTTGTTGTTGTAGTTGTTGTTGTTATTGTACTTGCTGTTTTGTCGTTGTCGTTGTTGTCGTTGTTGTCGTTGCAGTCGTTGTTGTCGTTGTTGTCGTTGTTGCCGTTGTTGTCGTTGCTGTCGTTGCTATCGTTGCTGTCGTTGCTGTCGTTGCTGTCGTTGCTGCCGTTGTTGCCGTTGTTGCCGTTGTTGCCGTTTTTGTCGTTGTTGTCGTTGTTGTCGTTGTTGTGGTTGTTGTCGTTGTTGTCGTTGTTTTCGTTGTTTTCGTTGTTGTCGTTGTTGTCGTTGTTGTCGTTGTTGTCGTTGTTGTCGTTGTTGTCGTTGTTGTCGTTGTTATCGTTGTTGTCGTTGTTATCGTTGTTGTCGTTGTTGTCGTTGTTGTCGTTGTTGTCGTTGTTGTCGTTGTCGTTATTGTAGTTGTTGTCGTTGTTGTCGTCGTTGTCGTCGTTGTCGTCGTTGTCGTCGTTGTCGTCGTTGTCGTCGTTGACGTCGTTGTCGTCGTTGTCGTCGTTGTTGTTGTTGTTGTTGTTGTTGTTGTTGTAGTTGTAGTTGTAGTTGTTGTTGTAGTTGTTGTTGTTGTAGTTGTAGTTGTAGTTGTAGTTGTAGTTGTTGTAGTTGTTGTTGTAGTTGTAGTTGTTGTTGTAGTTGTAGTTGTAGTGGTAGTTGCAGTTGTAGTTGTAGTTGTAGTTGTAGTTGTAGTTGTTGTTGTAGTTGTTGTTGTAGTTGTTGTTGTAGTTGTAGTTGTAGTTGCAGTTGTAGTTGTAGTTGTATTTGTAGTTGTATTTGTAGTTGTAGTTGTAATTGTAGTTGTAGTTGTAGTTGTAGTTGTAGTTGTAGTTGTATTTGTTGTTGTAGTTGTAGTTGTAGTAGTAGTTGTAGTTGTAGTTGTAGTTGTAGTTGGTAGTTGTAGTTGGTAGTTGTAGTTGGTAGTTGTAGTTGGTAGTTGTAGTTGGTAGGTGCAGTTGGTAGTTGCAGTTGGTAGTTGCAGTTGGTAGTTGCAGTTGGTAGTTGCAGTTGGTAGTTGCAGTTGGTAGCTGAAATTGGTAGTTGCAGTTGGTAGTTGCAGTTGGTAGTTGCAGTTGGTAGTTGCAGTTGGTAGCTGAAATTGGTAGTTACAGTTGGTAGTTGCAGTCGGTAGTTGCAGTGGGTAGTTGCAGTTGGTAGTTGCAGTTGGTAGTTGCAGTTGGTAGTTGCAGTTGGTAGTTGCAGTTGGTAGTTGCAGTTGGTAGTTGCAGTTGGTAGCTGTAGTTGGTAGTTGTAGTTGGTAGTTGTAGTTGGTAGTTGTAGTTGGTAGTTGTAGTTGTAGTTGTTGT
Organism: Andrena hattorfiana; assembly: GCA_944738655.2. Lineage (NCBI taxonomy): Eukaryota > Metazoa > Arthropoda > Insecta > Hymenoptera > Andrenidae > Andrena > Andrena hattorfiana. The sequence goes on along the minus strand of OX122890.1, from coordinate 47,837,576 downwards.
TGTAGTTGTAGTTGTAGTTGTAGTTGTAGTTGTAGTTGTAGTTGTAGTTGTAGTTGTATTTGTAGTTTGTAGTTGTAGTTGGTAGTTGTAGTTGGTTTGTTGTAGTTGGTAGTTGTAGTTGGTAGTTGTAGTTGGTAGTTGTAGTTGGTAGTTGTAGTTGGTAGTTGTAGTTGGTTTGTTGTAGTTGGTAGTTGCAGTTGGTAGTTGCAGTTGGTAGTTGCAGTTGGTAGTTGTAGTTGGTAGTTGTAGTTGGTAGTTGTAGATGGTAGTTGTAGTTGGTAGTTGCAGTTGGTAGTTGTAGTTGGTAGTTGTAGTTGGTAGTTGTAGTTGGTAGTTGTAGTTTGTAGTTGTAGTTGGTAGTTGTAGTTGGTAGATGTATTTGGTAGTTGTAGTTGGTCGTTGGAGTTGGTAGTTGCAGTTGGTAGTTGCAGTTGGTAGTTGTAGTTGTTGTTGTAGGTGGTAGTTGTAGTTGTAGTTGTAGTTGTAGTTGTAGTTGTAGTTGTAGTTGTAGTTGTAGTTGGTAGTTGTAGTTGGTAGTTGCAGTTGGTAGCTGCAGTTGGTAGTTGCAGTTGGTAGTTGTAGTTGGTAGTTGTAGTTGGTAGTTGGTAGTTGTAGTTGGTAGTTGTAGTTTGTAGTTGTAGTTGGTAGTTGCAGTTGCTAGCTGTAGTTGGTAGTTGTAGTTGGTAGTTGTAGTTGGTAGTTGTAGTTGTAGTTGTTGTTGTAGTTGTAGTTGTAGTTGTAGTTGTAGTTGTAGTTGTAGTTGTAGTTGTAGTTTGTAGTTGTAGTTGGTAGTTGTAGTTGGTTTGTTGTAGTTGGTAGTTGTAGTTGGTAGTTGTAGTTGGTAGTTGTAGTTGGTAGTTGTAGTTGGTAGTTGTAGTTGGTAGTTGCAGTTGGTAGTTGCAGTTGGTAGTTGCAGTTGGTAGTTGTAATTGTATTTGTAGTTGTATTTGTAGTTGTAGTTGTAGTTGTAGTTGTAGTTGTAGTTGTAGTTGTAGTTGGTAGTTGTAGTTGGTAGTTGTAGTTGGTAGTTGTAGTTGGTAGCTGTAGTTGGTAGTTGTAGTTGGTAGTTGTACTTGGTAGGTGTAGTTGGTAGTTGTAGTTGGTAGTTGCAGTTGGTAGTTGTAGTTGGTAGTTGTAGTTGGTAGTTGTAGTTGGTAGTTGTAGTTGGTAGTTGTAGCTGGTAGTTGTAGTTGGTAGTTGTAGTTGTAGTTGTAGTTGGTAGTTGTAGTTGGTAGTTGGTAGTTGTAGTTGGTAGTTGTAGTTTGTAGTTGTAGTTGGTAGTTGCAGTTGCTAGCTGTAGTTGGTAGTTGTAGTTGGTAGTTGTAGTTGGTAGTTGTAGTTGTAGTTGTTGTTGTAGTTGTAGTTGTAGTTGTAGTTGTAGTTGTAGTTATAGTTGTAGTTGTAGTTTGTAGTTGTAGTTGGTAGTTGTAGTTGGTTTGTTGTAGTTGGTAGTTGTAGTTGGTAGTTGTAGTTGGTAGTTGTAGTTGGTAGTTGTAGTTGGTAGTTGTAGTTGGTAGTTGCAGTTGGTAGTTGCAGTTGGTAGTTGCAGTTGGTAGTTGTAATTGTATTTGTAGTTGTATTTGTAGTTGTAGTTGTAGTTGTAGTTGTAGTTGTAGTTGTAGTTGTAGTTGGTAGTTGTAGTTGGTAGTTGTAGTTGGTAGTTGTAGTTGGTAGCTGTAGTTGGTAGTTGTAGTTGGTAGTTGTACTTGGTAGGTGTAGTTGGTAGTTGTAGTTGGTAGTTGCAGTTGGTAGTTGTAGTTGGTAGTTGTAGTTGGTAGTTGTAGTTGGTAGTTGTAGTTGGTAGTTGCAGTTGGTAGTTGCAGTTGGTAGTTGTAGTTGTTGTTGTAGGTGGTAGTTGTAGTTGTAGTTGTAGTTGTAGTTGTAGTTGTAGTTGTAGTTGTAGTTGGTAGTTGTAGTTGGTAGTTGCAGTTGGTAGCTGCAGTTGGTAGTTGCAGTTGGTAGTTGTAGTTGGTAGTTGTAGTTGGTAGTTGGTAGTTGTAGTTGGTAGTTGTAGTTTGTAGTTGTAGTTGGTAGTTGCAGTTGCTAGCTGTAGTTGGTAGTTGTAGTTGGTAGTTGTAGTTGGTAGTTGTAGTTGTAGTTGTTGTTGTAGTTGTAGTTGTAGTTGTAGTTGTAGTTGTAGTTATAGTTGTAGTTGTAGTTTGTAGTTGTAGTTGGTAGTTGTAGTTGGTTTGTTGTAGTTGGTAGTTGTAGTTGGTAGTTGTAGTTGGTAGTTGTAGTTGGTAGTTGTAGTTGGTAGTTGTAGTTGGTAGTTGCAGTTGGTAGTTGCAGTTGGTAGTTGCAGTTGGTAGTTGTAATTGTATTTGTAGTTGTATTTGTAGTTGTAGTTGTAGTTGTAGTTGTAGTTGTAGTTGTAGTTGTAGTTGGTAGTTGTAGTTGGTAGTTGTAGTTGGTAGTTGTAGTTGGTAGCTGTAGTTGGTAGTTGTAGTTGGTAGTTGTACTTGGTAGGTGTAGTTGGTAGTTGTAGTTGGTAGTTGCAGTTGGTAGTTGTAGTTGGTAGTTGTAGTTGGTAGTTGTAGTTGGTAGTTGTAGTTGGTAGTTGTAGCTGGTAGTTGTAGTTGGTAGTTGTAGTTGTAGTTGTAGTTGGTAGTTGTAGTTGGTAGTTGTAGTTGGTAGCTGTAGTTGGTAGTTGTAGTTGGTAGTTGTACTTGGTAGGTGTAGTTGGTAGTTGTAGTTGGTAGTTGCAGTTGGTAGTTGTAGTTGGTAGTTGTAGTTGGTAGTTGTAGTTGGTAGTTGTAGTTGGTAGTTGTAGCTGGTAGTTGTAGTTGGTAGTTGTAGTTGTAGTTGTAGTTGGTAGTTGTAGTTGGTAGTTGTAGTTGGTAGTTGTAGTTGGTAGTTGTAGTTGGTAGTTGTAGTTGGTAGTTGTACTTGGTAGTTGTAGTTGGTAGTTGTAGTTGGTAGTTCCATTTGTAGTTGTAGTTGTAGTTGTAGTTGAAGTTGTAGTTGTTGTTGTAGTTGTAGTTGTAGTTGTAGTTGTAGTTGTAGTTGTAGTTGTAGTTGTAGTTGTAGTTGTAGTTGTAGTTGTAGTTGTAGTTGTAGTTGTAGTTGGTAGTTGCAGTTGGTAGTTGTAGGTGGTAGTTGTAGTTGGTAGTTGCAGTTGGTAGTTGCAGTTGGTAGTTGTAATTGTAGTTGTTGTTGTAGTTGTAGTTGTAGTTGTAGTTGTAGTTGTAGTTGTAGTTGTAGTTGTAGTTGGTAGTTGTAGTTGGTAGTTGTAGTTGGTAGTTGTAGTTGGTAGCTGTAGTTGGTAGTTGTAGTTGGTAGTTGTAGTTGGTAGTTGTAGTTGGTAGTTGTAGTTGGTAGTTGTAGTTGGTAGTTGTAGTTGGTAGTTGTAGTTGGTAGTTGTAGTTGGTAGTTGTAGTTGGTAGTTGTAGTTGGTAGTTGTAGTTGTAGTTGTAGTTGGTAGTTGTAGTTGGTAGTTGTAGTTGGTAGTTGGAGTTGGTAGTTGCAGTTGGTAGTTGCAGTTGGTAGTTGCAGTTGGTAGTTGCAGTTGGTAGTTGCAGTTGGTAGTTGCTGTTGGTGGTTGCAGTTGGTAGTTGCAGTTGGTAGTTGCAGTTGGTAGTTGCAGTTGGTAGTTGCAGTTGGTAGTTGCAGTTGGTAGTTGTAGTTGGTAGTTGTAGTTGGTAGTTGTAGTTGGTAGTTGCAGTTGGTAGCTGTAGTTGGTAGTTGTAGTTGGTAGTTGTAGTTGGTAGTTGTAGTTGGTAGTTGTAGTTGTAGTTGTTGTTGTAGTTGTAGTTGTAGTTGTAGTTGTAGTTGTAGTTGTAGTTGTAGTTGTATTTGTAGTTTGTAGTTGTAGTTGGCAGTTGTAGTTGGTTTGTTGTAGTTGGTAGTTGTAGTTGGTAGTTGTAGTTGGTAGTTGTAGTTGGTAGTTGTAGTTGGTAGTTGTAGTTGGTTTGTTGTAGTTGGTAGTTGCAGTTGGTAGTTGCAGTTGGTAGTTGCAGTTGGTAGTTGTAGTTGGTAGTTGTAGTTGGTAGTTGTAGATGGTAGTTGTAGTTGGTAGTTGCAGTTGGTAGTTGTAGTTGGTAGTTGTAGTTGGTAGTTGTAGTTGGTAGTTGTAGTTTGTAGTTGTAGTTGGTAGTTGTAGTTGGTAGATGTATTTGGTAGTTGTAGTTGGTCGTTCGAGTTGGTAGTTGCAGTTGGTAGTTGCAGTTGGTAGTTGTAGTTGTTGTTGTAGGTGGTAGTTGTAGTTGTAGTTGTAGTTGTAGTTGTAGTTGTAGTTGTAGTTGTAGTTGGTAGTTGTAGTTGGTAGTTGCAGTTGGTAGCTGCAGTTGGTAGTTGCAGTTGGTAGTTGTAGGTGGTAGTTGTAGTTGTAGTTGTAGTTGTAGTTGGTAGTTGTAGTTGGTAGTTGTAGTTGGTAGTTGTAGTTGGTAGTTGTAGTTGGTAGTTGTAGTTGGTTTGTTGTAGTTGGTAGTTGTAGTTGGTAGTTGTAGTTTGTAGTTGTAGTTGGTAGTTGCAGTTGCTAGCTGTAGTTGGTAGTTGTAGTTGGTAGTTGTAGTTGGTAGTTGTAGTTGTAGTTGTTGTTGTAGTTGTAGTTGTAGTTGTAGTTGTAGTTGTAGTTGTAGTTGTAGTTGTAGTTGTAGTTGTAGTTTGTAGTTGTAGTTGGTAGTTGTAGTTGGTTTGTTGTAGTTGGTAGTTGTAGTTGGTAGTTGTAGTTGGTAGTTGTAGTTGGTAGTTGTAGTTGGTAGTTGTAGTTGGTAGTTGCAGTTGGTAGTTGCAGTTGGTAGTTGCAGTTGGTAGTTGTAATTGTAGTTGTTGTTGTAGTTGTAGTTGTAGTTGTAGTTGTAGTTGTAGTTGTAGTTGGTAGTTGTAGTTGGTAGTTGTAGTTGGTAGTTGTAGTTGGTAGCTGTAGTTGGTAGTTGTAGTTGGTAGTTGTACTTGGTAGGTGTAGTTGGTAGTTGTAGTTGGTAGTTGTAGTTGGTAGTTGTAGTTGGTAGTTGTAGTTGGTAGTTGCAGTTGGTAGTTGCAGTTGGTAGTTGCAGTTGGTAGTTGTAGTTGGTAGTTGCAGTTGGTAGTTGCAGTTGGTAGCTGTAGTTTGTAGTTGTAGTTGGTAGTTGTAGTTGGTAGTTGTAGTTGGTAGTTGTAGTTGGTAGTTGTAGTTGGTAGTTGTAGTTGGTAGTTGTAGTTGGTAGTTGTAGTTGGTAGTTGTAGCTGGTAGTTGTAGTTGGTAGTTGTAGTTGGTAGTTGCAGTTGGTAGTTGTAGTTGGTAGTTGTAGTTGGTAGTTGTAGTTGGTAGTTGTAGTTGGTAGTTGTAGCTGGTAGTTGTAGTTGGTAGTTGTAGTTGTAGTTGTAGTTGGTAGTTGTAGTTGGTAGTTGTAGTTGGTAGTTGTAGTTGGTAGTTGTAGTTGGTAGTTGTAGTTGGTAGTTGTAGTTGGTAGTTGTACTTGGTAGTTGTAGTTGGTAGTTGTAGTTGGTAGTTCCATTTGTAGTTGTAGTTGTAGTTGTAGTTGAAGTTGTAGTTGTTGTTGTAGTTGTAGTTGTAGTTGTAGTTGTAGTTGTAGTTGTAGTTGTAGTTGTAGTTGTAGTTGTAGTTGTAGTTGTAGTTGTAGTTGTAGTTGTAGTTGTTTTTGTTGTTGTTGTTGTTGTAGTTGTTGTTGTAGTTGTTGTTGTTGTAGTTGTTGTTGTTATTGTACTTGCTGTTTTGTCGTTGTCGTTGTTGTCGTTGTTGTCGTTGCAGTCGTTGTTGTCGTTGTTGTCGTTGTTGCCGTTGTTGTCGTTGCTGTCGTTGCTATCGTTGCTGTCGTTGCTGTCGTTGCTGTCGTTGCTGCCGTTGTTGCCGTTGTTGCCGTTGTTGCCGTTTTTGTCGTTGTTGTCGTTGTTGTCGTTGTTGTGGTTGTTGTCGTTGTTGTCGTTGTTTTCGTTGTTTTCGTTGTTGTCGTTGTTGTCGTTGTTGTCGTTGTTGTCGTTGTTGTCGTTGTTGTCGTTGTTGTCGTTGTTATCGTTGTTGTCGTTGTTATCGTTGTTGTCGTTGTTGTCGTTGTTGTCGTTGTTGTCGTTGTTGTCGTTGTCGTTATTGTAGTTGTTGTCGTTGTTGTCGTCGTTGTCGTCGTTGTCGTCGTTGTCGTCGTTGTCGTCGTTGTCGTCGTTGACGTCGTTGTCGTCGTTGTCGTCGTTGTTGTTGTTGTTGTTGTTGTTGTTGTTGTAGTTGTAGTTGTTGTTGTAGTTGTTGTTGTTGTAGTTGTAGTTGTAGTTGTAGTTGTAGTTGTTGTAGTTGTTGTTGTAGTTGTAGTTGTTGTTGTAGTTGTAGTTGTAGTGGTAGTTGTAGTTGTAGTTGTAGTTGTAGTTGTAGTTGTAGTTGTTGTTGTAGTTGTTGTTGTAGTTGTTGTTGTAGTTGTAGTTGTAGTTGTAGTTGTAGTTGCAGTTGTAGTTGTAGTTGTATTTGTAGTTGTATTTGTAGTTGTAGTTGTAATTGTAGTTGTAGTTGTAGTTGTAGTTGTAGTTGTAGTTGTATTTGTTGTTGTAGTTGTAGTTGTAGTAGTAGTTGTAGTTGTAGTTGTAGTTGGTAGTTGTAGTTGGTAGTTGTAGTTGGTAGTTGTAGTTGGTAGTTGTAGTTGGTAGGTGCAGTTGGTAGTTGCAGTTGGTAGTTGCAGTTGGTAGTTGCAGTTGGTAGTTGCAGTTGGTAGTTGCAGTTGGTAGCTGAAATTGGTAGTTGCAGTTGGTAGTTGCAGTTGGTAGCTGAAATTGGTAGTTACAGTTGGTAGTTGCAGTCGGTAGTTGCAGTGGGTAGTTGCAGTTGGTAGTTGCAGTTGGTAGTTGCAGTTGGTAGTTGTAGTTGGTAGTTGTAGTTGGTAGTTGTAGATGGTAGTTGTAGTTGGTAGTTGCAGTTGGTAGTTGTAGTTGGTAGGTGTAGTTGGTAGTTGTAGTTGGTAGTTGCAGTTGGTAGTTGTAGTTGGTAGTTGTAGTTGGTAGTTGTAGTTGGTAGTTGTAGTTGGTAGTTGTAGCTGGTAGTTGTAGTTGGTAGTTGTAGTTGTAGTTGTAGTTGGTAGTTGTAGTTGGTAGTTGTAGTTGGTAGTTGTAGTTGGTAGTTGTAGTTGGTAGTTGTAGTTGGTAGTTGTAGTTGGTAGTTGTAGTTGGTAGTTGTAGTTGGTAGTTGTAGTTGGTAGGTGCAGTTGGTAGTTGCAGTTGGTAGTTGCAGTTGGTAGTTGCAGTTGGTAGTTGCAGTTGGTAGTTGCAGTTGGTAGCTGAAATTGGTAGTTGCAGTTGGTAGTTGCAGTTGGTAGCTGAAATTGGTAGTTACAGTTGGTAGTTGCAGTCGGTAGTTGCAGTGGGTAGTTGCAGTTGGTAGTTGCAGTTGGTAGTTGCAGTTGGTAGCTGTAGTTGGTAGTTGTAGTTGGTAGTTGTAGTTGGTAGTTGTAGTTGGTAGTTGTAGTTGTAGTTGTTGTTGTAGTTGTAGTTGTAGTTGTAGTTGTAGTTGTAGTTGTAGTTGTAGTTGTAGTTGTATTTGTAGTTTGTAGTTGTAGTTGGTAGTTGTAGTTGGTTTGTTGTAGTTGGTAGTTGTAGTTGGTAGTTGTAGTTGGTAGTTGTAGTTGGTAGTTGTAGTTGGTAGTTGTAGTTGGTTTGTTGTAGTTGGTAGTTGCAGTTGGTAGTTGCAGTTGGTAGTTGCAGTTGGTAGTTGTAGTTGGTAGTTGTAGTTGGTAGTTGTAGATGGTAGTTGTAGTTGGTAGTTGCAGTTGGTAGTTGTAGTTGGTAGTTGTAGTTGGTAGTTGTAGTTGGTAGTTGTAGTTTGTAGTTGTAGTTGGTAGTTGTAGTTGGTAGATGTATTTGGTAGTTGTAGTTGGTCGTTGGAGTTGGTAGTTGCAGTTGGTAGTTGCAGTTGGTAGTTGTAGTTGTTGTTGTAGGTGGTAGTTGTAGTTGTAGTTGTAGTTGTAGTTGTAGTTGTAGTTGTAGTTGTAGTTGGTAGTTGTAGTTGGTAGTTGCAGTTGGTAGCTGCAGTTGGTAGTTGCAGTTGGTAGTTGTAGTTGGTAGTTGTAGTTGGTAGTTGGTAGTTGTAGTTGGTAGTTGTAGTTTGTAGTTGTAGTTGGTAGTTGCAGTTGCTAGCTGTAGTTGGTAGTTGTAGTTGGTAGTTGTAGTTGGTAGTTGTAGTTGTAGTTGTTGTAGTTGTAGTTGTAGTTGTAGTTGTAGTTGTAGTTGTAGTTGTAGTTTGTAGTTGTAGTTGGTAGTTGTAGTTGGTTTGTTGTAGTTGGTAGTTGTAGTTGGTAGTTGTAGTTGGTAGTTGTAGTTGGTAGTTGTAGTTGGTAGTTGTAGTTGGTAGTTGCAGTTGGTAGTTGCAGTTGGTAGTTGCAGTTGGTAGTTGTAATTGTATTTGTAGTTGTATTTGTAGTTGTAGTTGTAGTTGTAGTTGTAGTTGTAGTTGTAGTTGTAGTTGTAGTTGTAGTTGGTAGTTGTAGTTGGTAGTTGTAGTTGGTAGTTGTAGTTGGTAGCTGTAGTTGGTAGTTGTAGTTGGTAGTTGTACTTGGTAGGTGTAGTTGGTAGTTGTAGTTGGTAGTTGCAGTTGGTAGTTGTAGTTGGTAGTTGTAGTTGGTAGTTGTAGTTGGTAGTTGTAGTTGGTAGTTGTAGCTGGTAGTTGTAGTTGGTAGTTGTAGTTGTAGTTGTAGTTGGTAGTTGTAGTTGGTAGTTGTAGTTGGTAGTTGTAGTTGGTAGTTGTAGTTGGTAGTTGTAGTTGGTAGTTGTACTTGGTAGTTGTAGTTGGTAGTTGTAGTTGGTAGTTCCATATGTAGTTGTAGTTGAAGTTGTAGTTGTTGTTGTAGTTGTAGTTGTAGTTGTAGTTGTAGTTGTAGTTGTAGTTGTAGTTGTAGTTGTAGTTGTAGTTGTAGTTGTAGTTGTAGATGTAGTTTGTAGTTGTAGTTGGTAGTTGTAGTTGGTTTGTTGTAGTTGGTAGTTGTAGTTGGTAGTTGTAGTTGGTAGTTGTAGTTGGTAGTTGTAGTTGGTAGTTGTAGTTGGTAGTTGCAGTTGGTAGTTGCAGTTGGTAGTTGCAGTTGGTAGTTGTAATTGTATTTGTAGTTGTATTTGTAGTTGTAGTTGTAGTTGTAGTTGTAGTTGTAGTTGTAGTTGGTAGTTGTAGTTGGTAGTTGTAGTTGGTAGTTGTAGTTGGTAGCTGTAGTTGGTAGTTGTAGTTGGTAGTTGTACTTGGTAGGTGTAGTTGGTAGTTGTAGTTGGTAGTTGCAGTTGGTAGTTGTAGTTGGTAGTTGTAGTTGGTAGTTGTAGTTGGTAGTTGTAGTTGGTAGTTGTAGCTGGTAGTTGTAGTTGGTAGTTGTAGTTGTAGTTGTAGTTGGTAGTTGTAGTTGGTAGTTGTATTTGGTAGTTGTAGTTGGTAGTTGTAGTTGGTAGTTGTAGTTGGTAGTTGTACTTGGTAGTTGTAGTTGGTAGTTGTAGTTGGTAGTTCCATTTGTAGTTGTAGTTGTAGTTGTAGTTGAAGTTGTAGTTGTTGTTGTAGTTGTAGTTGTAGTTGTAGTTGTAGTTGTAGTTGTAGTTGTAGTTGTAGTTGTAGTTGTAGTTGTAGTTGTAGTTGTAGTTGTAGTTGTAGTTGTAGTTGGTAGTTGCAGTTGGTAGTTGTAGGTGGTAGTTGTAGTTGGTAGTTGTAGTTGGTAGTTGTAGTTGGTGGTTGTAGTTGGTAGTTGTAGTTGGTAGTTGTAGTTGGTAGTTGTAGTTGGTAGTTGTAGTTGGTAGTTGTAGTTGGTAGTTGTAGTTGGTAGTTGTAGTTGGTAGTTGTAGTTGGTAGTTGTAGTTGGTAGTTGTAGTTGGTAGTTGTAGTTGGTAGTTGTAGTTGTAGTTGTAGTTGGTAGTTGTAGTTGGTAGTTGTAGTTGGTAGTTGGAGTTGGTAGTTGCAGTTGGTAGTTGCAGTTGGTAGTTGCAGTTGGTAGTTGCAGTTGGTAGTTGCAGTTGGTAGTTGCTGTTGGTGGTTGCAGTTGGTAGTTGCAGTTGGTAGTTGCAGTTGGTAGTTGCAGTTGGTAGTTGCAGTTGGTAGTTGCAGTTGGTAGTTGTAGTTGGTAGTTGTACTTGGTAGTTGTAGTTGGTAGTTGTAGTTGGTAGTTGTAGTTGGTAGTTGTAGTTGGTAGTTGTAGTTGGTAGTTGTAGTTGGTAGTTGTAGTTGGTAGTTGTAGTTGGTAGTTGTAGTTCGTAGTTGTAGCTGGTAGTTGTAGTTGGTAGTTGTAGTTGGTAGTTGCAGTTGGTAGTTGTAGTTGGTAGTTGTAGTTGGTAGTTGTAGTTGGTAGTTGTAGTTGGTAGTTGTAGTTGGTAGTTGTAGTTGGTAGTTGTAGTTGGTAGTTGTAGTTGGTAGTTGCAGTTGGTAGCTGTAGTTGGTAGTTGTAGTTGGTAGTTGTAGTTGGTAGTTGTAGTTGGTAGTTGTAGTTGTAGTTGTTGTTGTAGTTGTAGTTGTAGTTGTAGTTGTAGTTGTAGTTGTAGTTGTAGTTGTATTTGTAGTTTGTAGTTGTAGTTGGCAGTTGTAGTTGGTTTGTTGTAGTTGGTAGTTGTAGTTGGTAGTTGTAGTTGGTAGTTGTAGTTGGTAGTTGTAGTTGGTAGTTGTAGTTGGTTTGTTGTAGTTGGTAGTTGCAGTTGGTAGTTGCAGTTGGTAGTTGCAGTTGGTAGTTGTAGTTGGTAGTTGTAGTTGGTAGTTGTAGATGGTAGTTGTAGTTGGTAGTTGCACTTGGTAGTTGTAGTTGGTAGTTGTAGTTGGTAGTTGTAGTTGGTAGTTGTAGTTTGTAGTTGTAGTTGGTAGTTGTAGTTGGTAGATGTATTTGGTAGTTGTAGTTGGTCGTTCGAGTTGGTAGTTGCAGTTGGTAGTTGCAGTTGGTAGTTGTAGTTGTTGTTGTAGGTGGTAGTTGTAGTTGTAGTTGTAGTTGTAGTTGTAGTTGTAGTTGTAGTTGTAGTTGGTAGTTGTAGTTGGTAGTTGCAGTTGGTAGCTGCAGTTGGTAGTTGCAGTTGGTAGTTGTAGGTGGTAGTTGTAGTTGTAGTTGTAGTTGTAGTTGGTAGTTGTAGTTGGTAGTTGTAGTTGGTAGTTGTAGTTGGTAGTTGTAGTTGGTAGTTGTAGTTGGTTTGTTGTAGTTGGTAGTTGTAGTTGGTAGTTGTAGTTTGTAGTTGTAGTTGGTAGTTGCAGTTGCTAGCTGTAGTTGGTAGTTGTAGTTGGTAGTTGTAGTTGGTAGTTGTAGTTGTAGTTGTTGTTGTAGTTGTAGTTGTAGTTGTAGTTGTAGTTGTAGTTGTAGTTGTAGTTGTAGTTGTAGTTTGTAGTTGTAGTTGGTAGTTGTAGTTGGTTTGTTGTAGTTGGTAGTTGTAGTTGGTAGTTGTAGTTGGTAGTTGTAGTTGGTAGTTGTAGTTGGTAGTTGTAGTTGGTAGTTGCAGTTGGTAGTTGCAGTTGGTAGTTGCAGTTGGTAGTTGTAATTGTAGTTGTTGTTGTAGTTGTAGTTGTAGTTGTAGTTGTAGTTGTAGTTGTAGTTGGTAGTTGTAGTTGGTAGTTGTAGTTGGTAGTTGTAGTTGGTAGCTGTAGTTGGTAGTTGTAGTTGGTAGTTGTACTTGGTAGGTGTAGTTGGTAGTTGTAGTTGGTAGTTGTAGTTGGTAGTTGTAGTTGGTAGTTGCAGTTGGTAGTTGCAGTTGGTAGTTGCAGTTGGTAGTTGTAGTTGGTAGTTGCAGTTGGTAGTTGCAGTTGGTAGCTGTAGTTTGTAGTTGTAGTTGGTAGTTGTAGTTGGTAGTTGTAGTTGGTAGTTGTAGTTGGTAGTTGTAGTTGGTAGTTGTAGTTGGTAGTTGTAGTTGGTAGTTGTAGTTGGTAGTTGTAGCTGGTAGTTGTAGTTGGTAGTTGTAGTTGGTAGTTGCAGTTGGTAGTTGTAGTTGGTAGTTGTAGTTGGTAGTTGTAGTTGGTAGTTGTAGTTGGTAGTTGTAGCTGGTAGTTGTAGTTGGTAGTTGTAGTTGTAGTTGTAGTTGGTAGTTGTAGTTGGTAGTTGTAGTTGGTAGTTGTAGTTGGTAGTTGTAGTTGGTAGTTGTAGTTGGTAGTTGTAGTTGGTAGTTGTACTTGGTAGTTGTAGTTGGTAGTTGTAGTTGGTAGTTCCATTTGTAGTTGTAGTTGTAGTTGTAGTTGAAGTTGTAGTTGTTGTTGTAGTTGTAGTTGTAGTTGTAGTTGTAGTTGTAGTTGTAGTTGTAGTTGTAGTTGTAGTTGTAGTTGTAGTTGTAGTTGTAGTTGTAGTTGTAGTTGTAGTTGTTTTTGTTGTTGTTGTTGTTGTAGTTGTTGTTGTTGTAGTTGTTGTTGTTGTAGTTGTTGTTGTTATTGTACTTGCTGTTTTGTCGTTGTCGTTGTTGTCGTTGTTGTCGTTGCAGTCGTTGTTGTCGTTGTTGTCGTTGTTGCCGTTGTTGTCGTTGCTGTCGTTGCTATCGTTGCTGTCGTTGCTGTCGTTGCTGTCGTTGCTGCCGTTGTTGCCGTTGTTGCCGTTGTTGCCGTTTTTGTCGTTGTTGTCGTTGTTGTCGTTGTTGTGGTTGTTGTCGTTGTTGTCGTTGTTTTCGTTGTTTTCGTTGTTGTCGTTGTTGTCGTTGTTGTCGTTGTTGTCGTTGTTGTCGTTGTTGTCGTTGTTGTCGTTGTTATCGTTGTTGTCGTTGTTATCGTTGTTGTCGTTGTTGTCGTTGTTGTCGTTGTTGTCGTTGTTGTCGTTGTCGTTATTGTAGTTGTTGTCGTTGTTGTCGTAGTTGTCGTCGTTGTCGTCGTTGTCGTCGTTGTCGTCGTTGTCGTCGTTGACGTCGTTGTCGTCGTTGTCGTCGTTATTGTTGTTGTTGTTGTTGTTGTTGTTGTAGTTGTAGTTGTTGTTGTAGTTGTTGTTGTTGTAGTTGTAGTTGTAGTTGTAGTTGTAGTTGTTGTAGTTGTTGTTGTAGTTGTAGTTGTTGTTGTAGTTGTAGTTGTAGTGGTAGTTGTAGTTGTAGTTGTAGTTGTAGTTGTAGTTGTAGTTGTTGTTGTAGTTGTTGTTGTAGTTGTTGTTGTAGTTGTAGTTGTAGTTGTAGTTGTAGTTGCAGTTGTAGTTGTAGTTGTATTTGTAGTTGTATTTGTAGTTGTAGTTGTAATTGTAGTTGTAGTTGTAGTTGTAGTTGTAGTTGTAGTTGTATTTGTTGTTGTAGTTGTAGTTGTAGTAGTAGTTGTAGTTGTAGTTGTAGTTGGTAGTTGTAGTTGGTAGTTGTAGTTGGTAGTTGTAGTTGGTAGTTGTAGTTGGTAGGTGCAGTTGGTAGTTGCAGTTGGTAGTTGCAGTTGGTAGTTGCAGTTGGTAGTTGCAGTTGGTAGTTGCAGTTGGTAGCTGAAATTGGTAGTTGCAGTTGGTAGTTGCAGTTGGTAGCTGAAATTGGTAGTTACAGTTGGTAGTTGCAGTCGGTAGTTGCAGTGGGTAGTTGCAGTTGGTAGTTGCAGTTGGTAGTTGCAGTTGGTAGTTGTAGTTGGTAGTTGTAGTTGGTAGTTGTAGATGGTAGTTGTAGTTGGTAGTTGCAGTTGGTAGTTGTAGTTGGTAGGTGTAGTTGGTAGTTGTAGTTGGTAGTTGCAGTTGGTAGTTGTAGTTGGTAGTTGTAGTTGGTAGTTGTAGTTGGTAGTTGTAGTTGGTAGTTGTAGCTGGTAGTTGTAGTTGGTAGTTGTAGTTGTAGTTGTAGTTGGTAGTTGTAGTTGGTAGTTGTAGTTGGTAGTTGCAGTTGGTAGCTGTAGTTGGTAGTTGTAGTTGGTAGTTGTAGTTGGTAGTTGTAGTTGGTAGTTGTAGTTGTAGTTGTTGTTGTAGTTGTAGTTGTAGTTGTAGTTGTAGTTGTAGTTGTAGTTGTAGTTGTAGTTGTATTTGTAGTTTGTAGTTGTAGTTGGTAGTTGTAGTTGGTTTGTTGTAGTTGGTAGTTGTAGTTGGTAGTTGTAGTTGGTAGTTGTAGTTGGTAGTTGTAGTTGGTAGTTGTAGTTGGTAGTTGTAGTTGGTAGTTGTACTTGGTAGTTGTAGTTGGTAGTTGTAGTTGGTAGTTCCATTTGTAGTTGTAGTTGTAGTTGTAGTTGAAGTTGTAGTTGTTGTTGTAGTTGTAGTTGTAGTTGTAGTTGTAGTTGTAGTTGTAGTTGTAGTTGTAGTTGTAGTTGTAGTTGTAGTTGTAGTTGTAGTTGTAGTTGTAGTTGTAGTTGTAGTTGTTTTTGTTGTTGTTGTTGTTGTAGTTGTTGTTGTTGTAGTTGTTGTTGTTGTAGTTGTTGTTGTTATTGTACTTGCTGTTTTGTCGTTGTCGTTGTTGTCGTTGTTGTCGTTGCAGTCGTTGTTGTCGTTGTTGTCGTTGTTGCCGTTGTTGTCGTTGCTGTCGTTGCTATCGTTGCTGTCGTTGCTGTCGTTGCTGTCGTTGCTGCCGTTGTTGCCGTTGTTGCCGTTGTTGCCGTTTTTGTCGTTGTTGTCGTTGTTGTCGTTGTTGTGGTTGTTGTCGTTGTTGTCGTTGTTTTCGTTGTTTTCGTTGTTGTCGTTGTTGTCGTTGTTGTCGTTGTTGTCGTTGTTGTCGTTGTTGTCGTTGTTGTCGTTGTTATCGTTGTTGTCGTTGTTATCGTTGTTGTCGTTGTTGTCGTTGTTGTCGTTGTTGTCGTTGTTGTCGTTGTCGTTATTGTAGTTGTTGTCGTTGTTGTCGTAGTTGTCGTCGTTGTCGTCGTTGTCGTCGTTGTCGTCGTTGACGTCGTTGTCGTCGTTGTCGTCGTTATTGTTGTTGTTGTTGTTGTTGTTGTTGTAGTTGTTGTTGTAGTTGTAGTTGTAGTTGGTAGTTGTAGTTGTAGTTGTAGTTGGTAGTTGTAGTTGGTAGTTGTAGTTGGTAGTTGTAGTTGGTAGTTGTAGTTGGTAGTTGTAGTTGGTAGTTGTAGTTGGTAGCTGAAATTGGTAGTTGCAGTTGGTAGTTGCAGTTGGTAGCTGAAATTGGTAGTTACAGTTGGTAGTTGCAGTCGGTAGTTGCAGTGGGTAGTTGCAGTTGGTAGTTGCAGTTGGTAGTTGCAGTTGGTAGCTGTAGTTGGTAGTTGTAGTTGGTAGTTGTAGTTGGTAGTTGTAGTTGGTAGTTGTAGTTGTAGTTGTTGTTGTAGTTGTAGTTGTAGTTGTAGTTGTAGTTGTAGTTGTAGTTGTAGTTGTAGTTGTATTTGTAGTTTGTAGTTGTAGTTGGTAGTTGTAGTTGGTTTGTTGTAGTTGGTAGTTGTAGTTGGTAGTTGTAGTTGGTAGTTGTAGTTGGTAGTTGTAGTTGGTAGTTGTAGTTGGTTTGTTGTAGTTGGTAGTTGCAGTTGGTAGTTGCAGTTGGTAGTTGCAGTTGGTAGTTGTAGTTGGTAGTTGTAGTTGGTAGTTGTAGATGGTAGTTGTAGTTGGTAGTTGCAGTTGGTAGTTGTAGTTGGTAGTTGTAGTTGGTAGTTGTAGTTGGTAGTTGTAGTTTGTAGTTGTAGTTGGTAGTTGTAGTTGGTAGATGTATTTGGTAGTTGTAGTTGGTCGTTGGAGTTGGTAGTTGCAGTTGGTAGTTGCAGTTGGTAGTTGTAGTTGTTGTTGTAGGTGGTAGTTGTAGTTGTAGTTGTAGTTGTAGTTGTAGTTGTAGTTGTAGTTGTAGTTGGTAGTTGTAGTTGGTAGTTGCAGTTGGTAGCTGCAGTTGGTAGTTGCAGTTGGTAGTTGTAGTTGGTAGTTGTAGTTGGTAGTTGGTAGTTGTAGTTGGTAGTTGTAGTTTGTAGTTGTAGTTGGTAGTTGCAGTTGCTAGCTGTAGTTGGTAGTTGTAGTTGGTAGTTGTAGTTGGTAGTTGTAGTTGTAGTTGTTGTTGTAGTTGTAGTTGTAGTTGTAGTTGTAGTTGTAGTTATAGTTGTAGTTGTAGTTTGTAGTTGTAGTTGGTAGTTGTAGTTGGTTTGTTGTAGTTGGTAGTTGTAGTTGGTAGTTGTAGTTGGTAGTTGTAGTTGGTAGTTGTAGTTGGTAGTTGTAGTTGGTTTGTTGTAGTTGGTAGTTGCAGTTGGTAGTTGCAGTTGGTAGTTGCAGTTGGTAGTTGCAGTTGGTAGTTGTAGTTGGTAGTTGTAGTTGGTAGTTGTAGATGGTAGTTGTAGTTGGTAGTTGCAGTTGGTAGTTGTAGTTGGTAGTTGTAGTTGGTAGTTGTAGTTGGTAGTTGTAGTTTGTAGTTGTAGTTGGTAGTTGTAGTTGGTAGATGTATTTGGTAGTTGTAGTTGGTCGTTGGAGTTGGTAGTTGCAGTTGGTAGTTGCAGTTGGTAGTTGTAGTTGTTGTTGTAGGTGGTAGTTGTAGTTGTAGTTGTAGTTGTAGTTGTAGTTGTAGTTGTAGTTGTAGTTGGTAGTTGTAGTTGGTAGTTGCAGTTGGTAGCTGTAGTTGGTAGTTGTAGTTGGTAGTTGTAGTTGGTAGTTGTAGTTGGTAGTTGTAGTTGTAGTTGTTGTTGTAGTTGTAGTTGTAGTTGTAGTTGTAGTTGTAGTTGTAGTTGTAGTTGTATTTGTAGTTTGTAGTTGTAGTTGGCAGTTGTAGTTGGTTTGTTGTAGTTGGTAGTTGTAGTTGGTAGTTGTAGTTGGTAGTTGTAGTTGGTAGTTGTAGTTGGTAGTTGTAGTTGGTTTGTTGTAGTTGGTAGTTGCAGTTGGTAGTTGCAGTTGGTAGTTGCAGTTGGTAGTTGCAGTTGGTAGTTGTAGTTGGTAGTTGTACTTGGTAGTTGTAGTTGGTAGTTGTAGTTGGTAGTTGTAGTTGGTAGTTGTAGTTGGTAGTTGTAGTTGGTAGTTGTAGTTGGTAGTTGTAGTTGGTAGTTGTAGTTGGTAGTTGTAGTTCGTAGTTGTAGCTGGTAGTTGTAGTTGGTAGTTGTAGTTGGTAGTTGCAGTTGGTAGTTGTAGTTGGTAGTTGTAGTTGGTAGTTGTAGTTGGTAGTTGTAGTTGGTAGTTGTAGTTGGTAGTTGTAGTTGGTAGTTGTAGTTGGTAGTTGCAGTTGGTAGCTGTAGTTGGTAGTTGTAGTTGGTAGTTGTAGTTGGTAGTTGTAGTTGGTAGTTGTAGTTGTAGTTGTTGTTGTAGTTGTAGTTGTAGTTGTAGTTGTAGTTGTAGTTGTAGTTGTAGTTGTATTTGTAGTTTGTAGTTGTAGTTGGCAGTTGTAGTTGGTTTGTTGTAGTTGGTAGTTGTAGTTGGTAGTTGTAGTTGGTAGTTGTAGTTGGTAGTTGTAGTTGGTAGTTGTAGTTGGTTTGTTGTAGTTGGTAGTTGCAGTTGGTAGTTGCAGTTGGTAGTTGCAGTTGGTAGTTGTAGTTGGTAGTTGTAGTTGGTAGTTGTAGATGGTAGTTGTAGTTGGTAGTTGCAGTTGGTAGTTGTAGTTGGTAGTTGTAGTTGGTAGTTGTAGTTGGTAGTTGTAGTTTGTAGTTGTAGTTGGTAGTTGTAGTTGGTAGATGTATTTGGTAGTTGTAGTTGGTCGTTCGAGTTGGTAGTTGCAGTTGGTAGTTGCAGTTGGTAGTTGTAGTTGTTGTTGTAGGTGGTAGTTGTAGTTGTAGTTGTAGTTGTAGTTGTAGTTGTAGTTGTAGTTGTAGTTGGTAGTTGTAGTTGGTAGTTGCAGTTGGTAGCTGCAGTTGGTAGTTGCAGTTGGTAGTTGTAGGTGGTAGTTGTAGTTGTAGTTGTAGTTGTAGTTGGTAGTTGTAGTTGGTAGTTGTAGTTGGTAGTTGTAGTTGGTAGTTGTAGTTGGTAGTTGTAGTTGGTTTGTTGTAGTTGGTAGTTGTAGTTGGTAGTTGTAGTTTGTAGTTGTAGTTGGTAGTTGCAGTTGCTAGCTGTAGTTGGTAGTTGTAGTTGGTAGTTGTAGTTGGTAGTTGTAGTTGTAGTTGTTGTTGTAGTTGTAGTTGTAGTTGTAGTTGTAGTTGTAGTTGTAGTTGTAGTTGTAGTTGTAGTTGTAGTTTGTAGTTGTAGTTGGTAGTTGTAGTTGGTTTGTTGTAGTTGGTAGTTGTAGTTGGTAGTTGTAGTTGGTAGTTGTAGTTGGTAGTTGTAGTTGGTAGTTGTAGTTGGTAGTTGCAGTTGGTAGTTGCAGTTGGTAGTTGCAGTTGGTAGTTGTAATTGTAGTTGTTGTTGTAGTTGTAGTTGTAGTTGTAGTTGTAGTTGTAGTTGTAGTTGGTAGTTGTAGTTGGTAGTTGTAGTTGGTAGTTGTAGTTGGTAGCTGTAGTTGGTAGTTGTAGTTGGTAGTTGTACTTGGTAGGTGTAGTTGGTAGTTGTAGTTGGTAGTTGTAGTTGGTAGTTGTAGTTGGTAGTTGTAGTTGGTAGTTGCAGTTGGTAGTTGCAGTTGGTAGTTGCAGTTGGTAGTTGTAGTTGGTAGTTGCAGTTGGTAGTTGCAGTTGGTAGCTGTAGTTTGTAGTTGTAGTTGGTAGTTGTAGTTGGTAGTTGTAGTTGGTAGTTGTAGTTGGTAGTTGTAGTTGGTAGTTGTAGTTGGTAGTTGTAGTTGGTAGTTGTAGTTGGTAGTTGTAGCTGGTAGTTGTAGTTGGTAGTTGTAGTTGGTAGTTGCAGTTGGTAGTTGTAGTTGGTAGTTGTAGTTGGTAGTTGTAGTTGGTAGTTGTAGTTGGTAGTTGTAGCTGGTAGTTGTAGTTGGTAGTTGTAGTTGTAGTTGTAGTTGGTAGTTGTAGTTGGTAGTTGTAGTTGGTAGTTGTAGTTGGTAGTTGTAGTTGGTAGTTGTAGTTGGTAGTTGTAGTTGGTAGTTGTACTTGGTAGTTGTAGTTGGTAGTTGTAGTTGGTAGTTCCATTTGTAGTTGTAGTTGTAGTTGTAGTTGAAGTTGTAGTTGTTGTTGTAGTTGTAGTTGTAGTTGTAGTTGTAGTTGTAGTTGTAGTTGTAGTTGTAGTTGTAGTTGTAGTTGTAGTTGTAGTTGTAGTTGTAGTTGTAGTTGTTTTTGTTGTTGTTGTTGTTGTAGTTGTTGTTGTTGTAGTTGTTGTTGTTGTAGTTGTTGTTGTTATTGTACTTGCTGTTTTGTCGTTGTCGTTGTTGTCGTTGTTGTCGTTGCAGTCGTTGTTGTCGTTGTTGTCGTTGTTGCCGTTGTTGTCGTTGCTGTCGTTGCTATCGTTGCTGTCGTTGCTGTCGTTGCTGTCGTTGCTGCCGTTGTTGCCGTTGTTGCCGTTGTTGCCGTTTTTGTCGTTGTTGTCGTTGTTGTCGTTGTTGTGGTTGTTGTCGTTGTTGTCGTTGTTTTCGTTGTTTTCGTTGTTGTCGTTGTTGTCGTTGTTGTCGTTGTTGTCGTTGTTGTCGTTGTTGTCGTTGTTGTCGTTGTTATCGTTGTTGTCGTTGTTATCGTTGTTGTCGTTGTTGTCGTTGTTGTCGTTGTTGTCGTTGTTGTCGTTGTCGTTATTGTAGTTGTTGTCGTTGTTGTCGTCGTTGTCGTCGTTGTCGTCGTTGTCGTCGTTGTCGTCGTTGTCGTCGTTGACGTCGTTGTCGTCGTTGTCGTCGTTGTTGTTGTTGTTGTTGTTGTTGTTGTTGTAGTTGTAGTTGTTGTTGTAGTTGTTGTTGTTGTAGTTGTAGTTGTAGTTGTAGTTGTAGTTGTTGTAGTTGTTGTTGTAGTTGTAGTTGTTGTTGTAGTTGTAGTTGTAGTGGTAGTTGTAGTTGTAGTTGTAGTTGTAGTTGTAGTTGTAGTTGTTGTTGTAGTTGTTGTTGTAGTTGTTGTTGTAGTTGTAGTTGTAGTTGTAGTTGTAGTTGCAGTTGTAGTTGTAGTTGTATTTGTAGTTGTATTTGTAGTTGTAGTTGTAATTGTAGTTGTAGTTGTAGTTGTAGTTGTAGTTGTAGTTGTATTTGTTGTTGTAGTTGTAGTTGTAGTAGTAGTTGTAGTTGTAGTTGTAGTTGGTAGTTGTAGTTGGTAGTTGTAGTTGGTAGTTGTAGTTGGTAGTTGTAGTTGGTAGGTGCAGTTGGTAGTTGCAGTTGGTAGTTGCAGTTGGTAGTTGCAGTTGGTAGTTGCAGTTGGTAGTTGCAGTTGGTAGCTGAAATTGGTAGTTGCAGTTGGTAGTTGCAGTTGGTAGCTGAAATTGGTAGTTACAGTTGGTAGTTGCAGTCGGTAGTTGCAGTGGGTAGTTGCAGTTGGTAGTTGCAGTTGGTAGTTGCAGTTGGTAGTTGTAGTTGGTAGTTGTAGTTGGTAGTTGTAGATGGTAGTTGTAGTTGGTAGTTGCAGTTGGTAGTTGTAGTTGGTAGGTGTAGTTGGTAGTTGTAGTTGGTAGTTGCAGTTGGTAGTTGTAGTTGGTAGTTGTAGTTGGTAGTTGTAGTTGGTAGTTGTAGTTGGTAGTTGTAGCTGGTAGTTGTAGTTGGTAGTTGTAGTTGTAGTTGTAGTTGGTAGTTGTAGTTGGTAGTTGTAGTTGGTAGTTGTAGTTGGTAGTTGTAGTTGGTAGTTGTAGTTGGTAGTTGTAGTGGGTAGTTGTAGTTGGTAGTTGTAGTTGGTAGTTGTAGTTGGTAGGTGCAGTTGGTAGTTGCAGTTGGTAGTTGCAGTTGGTAGTTGCAGTTGGTAGTTGCAGTTGGTAGTTGCAGTTGGTAGCTGAAATTGGTAGTTGCAGTTGGTAGTTGCAGTTGGTAGCTGAAATTGGTAGTTACAGTTGGTAGTTGCAGTCGGTAGTTGCAGTGGGTAGTTGCAGTTGGTAGTTGCAGTTGGTAGTTGCAGTTGGTAGCTGTAGTTGGTAGTTGTAGTTGGTAGTTGTAGTTGGTAGTTGTAGTTGGTAGTTGTAGTTGTAGTTGTTGTTGTAGTTGTAGTTGTAGTTGTAGTTGTAGTTGTAGTTGTAGTTGTAGTTGTAGTTGTATTTGTAGTTTGTAGTTGTAGTTGGTAGTTGTAGTTGGTTTGTTGTAGTTGGTAGTTGTAGTTGGTAGTTGTAGTTGGTAGTTGTAGTTGGTAGTTGTAGTTGGTAGTTGTAGTTGGTTTGTTGTAGTTGGTAGTTGCAGTTGGTAGTTGCAGTTGGTAGTTGCAGTTGGTAGTTGTAGTTGGTAGTTGTAGTTGGTAGTTGTAGATGGTAGTTGTAGTTGGTAGTTGCAGTTGGTAGTTGTAGTTGGTAGTTGTAGTTGGTAGTTGTAGTTGGTAGTTGTAGTTTGTAGTTGTAGTTGGTAGTTGTAGTTGGTAGATGTATTTGGTAGTTGTAGTTGGTCGTTGGAGTTGGTAGTTGCAGTTGGTAGTTGCAGTTGGTAGTTGTAGTTGTTGTTGTAGGTGGTAGTTGTAGTTGTAGTTGTAGTTGTAGTTGTAGTTGTAGTTGTAGTTGTAGTTGGTAGTTGTAGTTGGTAGTTGCAGTTGGTAGCTGCAGTTGGTAGTTGCAGTTGGTAGTTGTAGTTGGTAGTTGTAGTTGGTAGTTGGTAGTTGTAGTTGGTAGTTGTAGTTTGTAGTTGTAGTTGGTAGTTGCAGTTGCTAGCTGTAGTTGGTAGTTGTAGTTGGTAGTTGTAGTTGGTAGTTGTAGTTGTAGTTGTTGTAGTTGTAGTTGTAGTTGTAGTTGTAGTTGTAGTTGTAGTTGTAGTTTGTAGTTGTAGTTGGTAGTTGTAGTTGGTTTGTTGTAGTTGGTAGTTGTAGTTGGTAGTTGTAGTTGGTAGTTGTAGTTGGTAGTTGTAGTTGGTAGTTGTAGTTGGTAGTTGCAGTTGGTAGTTGCAGTTGGTAGTTGCAGTTGGTAGTTGTAATTGTATTTGTAGTTGTATTTGTAGTTGTAGTTGTAGTTGTAGTTGTAGTTGTAGTTGTAGTTGTAGTTGTAGTTGGTAGTTGTAGTTGGTAGTTGTAGTTGGTAGTTGTAGTTGGTAGCTGTAGTTGGTAGTTGTAGTTGGTAGTTGTACTTGGTAGGTGTAGTTGGTAGTTGTAGTTGGTAGTTGCAGTTGGTAGTTGTAGTTGGTAGTTGTAGTTGGTAGTTGTAGTTGGTAGTTGTAGTTGGTAGTTGTAGCTGGTAGTTGTAGATGGTAGTTGTAGTTGTAGTTGTAGTTGGTAGTTGTAGTTGGTAGTTGTAGTTGGTAGTTGTAGTTGGTAGTTGTAGTTGGTAGTTGTAGTTGGTAGTTGTACTTGGTAGTTGTAGTTGGTAGTTGTAGTTGGTAGTTCCATTTGTAGTTGTAGTTGAAGTTGTAGTTGTTGTTGTAGTTGTAGTTGTAGTTGTAGTTGTAGTTGTAGTTGTAGTTGTAGTTGTAGTTGTAGTTGTAGTTGTAGTTGTAGTTGTAGTTGTAGTTGTAGTTGGTAGTTGCAGTTGGTAGTTGTAGGTGGTAGTTGTAGTTGGTAGTTGTAGTTGGTAGTTGTAGTTGGTGGTTGTAGTTGGTAGTTGTAGTTGGTAGTTGTAGTTGGTAGTTGTAGTTGGTAGTTGTAGTTGGTAGTTGTAGTTGGTTGTTGTAGTTGGTAGTTGTAGTTGGTAGTTGTAGTTGGTAGTTGTAGTTGGTAGTTGTAGTTGGTAGTTGTAGTTGGTAGTTGTAGTTGGTAGTTGTAGTTGTAGTTGTAGTTGGTAGTTGTAGTTGGTAGTTGTAGTTGGTAGTTGGAGTTGGTAGTTGCAGTTGGTAGTTGCAGTTGGTAGTTGCAGTTGGTAGTTGCAGTTGGTAGTTGCAGTTGGTAGTTGCTGTTGGTGGTTGCAGTTGGTAGTTGCAGTTGGTAGTTGCAGTTGGTAGTTGCAGTTGGTAGTTGCAGTTGGTAGTTGCAGTTGGTAGTTGTAGTTGGTAGTTGTACTTGGTAGTTGTAGTTGGTAGTTGTAGTTGGTAGTTGTAGTTGGTAGTTGTAGTTGGTAGTTGTAGTTGGTAGTTGTAGTTGGTAGTTGTAGTTGGTAGTTGTAGTTGGTAGTTGTAGTTCGTAGTTGTAGCTGGTAGTTGTAGTTGGTAGTTGTAGTTGGTAGTTGCAGTTGGTAGTTGTAGTTGGTAGTTGTAGTTGGTAGTTGTAGTTGGTAGTTGTAGTTGGTAGTTGTAGTTGGTAGTTGTAGTTGGTAGTTGTAGTTGGTAGTTGCAGTTGGTAGCTGTAGTTGGTAGTTGTAGTTGGTAGTTGTAGTTGGTAGTTGTAGTTGGTAGTTGTAGTTGTAGTTGTTGTTGTAGTTGTAGTTGTAGTTGTAGTTGTAGTTGTAGTTGTAGTTGTAGTTGTATTTGTAGTTTGTAGTTGTAGTTGGCAGTTGTAGTTGGTTTGTTGTAGTTGGTAGTTGTAGTTGGTAGTTGTAGTTGGTAGTTGTAGTTGGTAGTTGTAGTTGGTAGTTGTAGTTGGTAGTTGTAGTTGGTTTGTTGTAGTTGGTAGTTGCAGTTGGTAGTTGCAGTTGGTAGTTGCAGTTGGTAGTTGTAGTTGGTAGTTGTAGTTGGTAGTTGTAGATGGTAGTTGTAGTTGGTAGTTGCAGTTGGTAGTTGTAGTTGGTAGTTGTAGTTGGTAGTTGTAGTTGGTAGTTGTAGTTTGTAGTTGTAGTTGGTAGTTGTAGTTGGTAGATGTATTTGGTAGTTGTAGTTGGTCGTTGGAGTTGGTAGTTGCAGTTGGTAGTTGCAGTTGGTAGTTGTAGTTGTTGTTGTAGGTGGTAGTTGTAGTTGTAGTTGTAGTTGTAGTTGTAGTTGTAGTTGTAGTTGTAGTTGGTAGTTGTAGTTGGTAGTTGCAGTTGGTAGCTGCAGTTGGTAGTTGCAGTTGGTAGTTGTAGGTGGTAGTTGTAGTTGTAGTTGTAGTTGTAGTTGGTAGTTGTAGTTGGTAGTTGTAGTTGGTAGTTGTAGTTGGTAGTTGTAGTTGGTAGTTGTAGTTGGTTTGTTGTAGTTGGTAGTTGTAGTTGGTAGTTGTAGTTTGTAGTTGTAGTTGGTAGTTGCAGTTGCTAGCTGTAGTTGGTAGTTGTAGTTGGTAGTTGTAGTTGGTAGTTGTAGTTGTAGTTGTTGTTGTAGTTGTAGTTGTAGTTGTAGTTGTAGTTGTAGTTGTAGTTGTAGTTGTAGTTGTAGTTTGTAGTTGTAGTTGGTAGTTGTAGTTGGTTTGTTGTAGTTGGTAGTTGTAGTTGGTAGTTGTAGTTGGTAGTTGTAGTTGGTAGTTGTAGTTGGTAGTTGTAGTTGGTAGTTGCAGTTGGTAGTTGCAGTTGGTAGTTGCAGTTGGTAGTTGTAATTGTAGTTGTTGTTGTAGTTGTAGTTGTAGTTGTAGTTGTAGTTGTAGTTGTAGTTGGTAGTTGTAGTTGGTAGTTGTAGTTGGTAGTTGTAGTTGGTAGCTGTAGTTGGTAGTTGTAGTTGGTAGTTGTACTTGGTAGGTGTAGTTGGTAGTTGTAGTTGGTAGTTGTTGTTGGTAGTTGTAGTTGGTAGTTGCAGTTGGTAGTTGCAGTTGGTAGTTGCAGTTGGTAGTTGTAGTTGGTAGTGTGCAGTTAGTAGTTGCAGTTGGTAGCTGTAGTTTGTAGTTGTAGTTGGTAGTTGTAGTTGGTAGTTGTAGTTGGTAGTTGTAGTTGGTAGTTGTAGTTGGTAGTTGTAGTTGGTAGTTGTAGTTGGTAGTTGTAGTTGGTAGTTGTAGCTGGTAGTTGTAGTTGGTAGTTGTAGTTGGTAGTTGCAGTTGGTAGTTGTAGTTGGTAGTTGTAGTTGGTAGTTGTAGTTGGTAGTTGCAGTTGGTAGTTGCAGTTGGTAGTTGCAGTTGGTAGTTGCAGTTGGTAGTTGCAGTTGGTAGCTGAAATTGGTAGTTGCAGTTGGTAGTTGCAGTTGGTAGCTGAAATTGGTAGTTACAGTTGGTAGTTGCAGTCGGTAGTTGCAGTGGGTAGTTGCAGTTGGTAGTTGCAGTTGGTAGTTGCAGTTGGTAGCTGTAGTTGGTAGTTGTAGTTGGTAGTTGTAGTTGGTAGTTGTAGTTGGTAGTTGTAGTTGTAGTTGTTGTTGTAGTTGTAGTTGCAGTTGTAGTTGTAGTTGTAGTTGTAGTTGTAGTTGTAGTTGTATTTGTAGTTTGTAGTTGTAGTTGGTAGTTGTAGTTGGTTTGTTGTAGTTGGTAGTTGTAGTTGGTAGTTGTAGTTGGTAGTTGTAGTTGGTAGTTGTAGTTGGTAGTTGTAGTTGGTTTGTTGTAGTTGGTAGTTGCAGTTGGTAGTTGCAGTTGGTAGTTGCAGTTGGTAGTTGTAGTTGGTAGTTGTAGTTGGTAGTTGTAGATGGTAGTTGTAGTTGGTAGTTGCAGTTGGTAGTTGTAGTTGGTAGTTGTAGTTGGTAGTTGAAGTTGGTAGTTGTAGTTTGTAGTTGTAGTTGGTAGTTGTAGTTGGTAGATGTATTTGGTAGTTGTAGTTGGTCGTTGGAGTTGGTAGTTGCAGTTGGTAGTTGCAGTTGGTAGTTGTAGTTGTTGTTGTAGGTGGTAGTTGTAGTTGTAGTTGTAGTTGTAGTTGTAGTTGTAGTTGTAGTTGTAGTTGGTAGTTGTAGTTGGTAGTTGCAGTTGGTAGCTGCAGTTGGTAGTTGCAGTTGGTAGTTGTAGTTGGTAGTTGTAGTTGGTAGTTGGTAGTTGTAGTTGGTAGTTGTAGTTTGTAGTTGTAGTTGGTAGTTGCAGTTGCTAGCTGTAGTTGGTAGTTGTAGTTGGTAGTTGTAGTTGGTAGTTGTAGTTGTTGTTGTAGTTGTAGTTGTAGTTGTAGTTGTAGTTGTAGTTGTAGTTGTAGTTGTAGTTTGTAGTTGTAGTTGGTAGTTGTAGTTGGTTTGTTGTAGTTGGTAGTTGTAGTTGGTAGTTGTAGTTGGTAGTTGTAGTTGGTAGTTGTAGTTGGTAGTTGTAGTTGGTAGTTGCAGTTGGTAGTTGCAGTTGGTAGTTGCAGTTGGTAGTTGTAATTGTATTTGTAGTTGTATTTGTAGTTGTAGTTGTAGTTGTAGTTGTAGTTGTAGTTGTAGTTGTAGTTGGTAGTTGTAGTTGGTAGTTGTAGTTGGTAGTTGTAGTTGGTAGCTGTAGTTGGTAGTTGTAGTTGGTAGTTGTACTTGGTAGGTGTAGTTGGTAGTTGTAGTTGGTAGTTGCAGTTGGTAGTTGTAGTTGGTAGTTGTAGTTGGTAGTTGTAGTTGGTAGTTGTAGTTGGTAGTTGTAGCTGGTAGTTGTAGTTGGTAGTTGTAGTTGTAGTTGTAGTTGGTAGTTGTAGTTGGTAGTTGTAGTTGGTAGTTGTAGTTGGTAGTTGTAGTTGGTAGTTGTAGTTGGTAGTTGTAGTTGGTAGTTGTACTTGGTAGTTGTAGTTGGTAGTTGTAGTTGGTAGTTCCATTTGTAGTTGTAGTTGAAGTTGTAGTTGTTGTTGTAGTTGTAGTTGTAGTTGTAGTTGTAGTTGTAGTTGTAGTTGTAGTTGTAGTTGTAGTTGTAGTTGTAGTTGTAGTTGTAGTTGTAGTTGGTAGTTGCAGTTGGTAGTTGTAGGTGGTAGTTGTAGTTGGTAGTTGTAGTTGGTAGTTGTAGTTGGTGGTTGTAGTTGGTAGTTGTAGTTGGTAGTTGTAGTTGGTAGTTGTAGTTGGTAGTTGTAGTTGGTAGTTGTAGTTGGTAGTTGTAGTTGGTAGTTGTAGTTGGTAGTTGTAGTTGGTAGTTGTAGTTGGTAGTTGTAGTTGGTAGTTGTAGTTGGTAGTTGTAGTTGGTAGTTGTAGTTGTAGCTGTAGTTGGTAGTTGTAGTTGGTAGTTGTAGTTGGTAGTTGGAGTTGGTAGTTGCAGTTGGTAGTTGCAGTTGGTAGTTGCAGTTGGTAGTTGCAGTTGGTAGTTGCAGTTGGTAGTTGCTGTTGGTGGTTGCAGTTGGTAGTTGCAGTTGGTAGTTGCAGTTGGTAGTTGCAGTTGGTAGTTGCAGTTGGTAGTTGCAGTTGGTAGTTGTAGTTGGTAGTTGTACTTGGTAGTTGTAGTTGGTAGTTGTAGTTGGTAGTTGTAGTTGGTAGTTGTAGTTGGTAGTTGTAGTTGGTAGTTGTAGTTGGTAGTTGTAGTTGGTAGTTGTAGTTGGTAGTTGTAGTTCGTAGTTGTAGCTGGTAGTTGTAGTTGGTAGTTGTAGTTGGTAGTTGCAGTTGGTAGTTGTAGTTGGTAGTTGTAGTTGGTAGTTGTAGTTGGTAGTTGTAGTTGGTAGTTGTAGTTGGTAGTTGTAGTTGGTAGTTGTAGTTGGTAGTTGCAGTTGGTAGCTGTAGTTGGTAGTTGTAGTTGGTAGTTGTAGTTGGTAGTTGTAGTTGGTAGTTGTAGTTGTAGTTGTTGTTGTAGTTGTAGTTGTAGTTGTAGTTGTAGTTGTAGTTGTAGTTGTAGTTGTATTTGTAGTTTGTAGTTGTAGTTGGCAGTTGTAGTTGGTTTGTTGTAGTTGGTAGTTGTAGTTGGTAGTTGTAGTTGGTAGTTGTAGTTGGTAGTTGTAGTTGGTAGTTGTAGTTGGTTTGTTGTAGTTGGTAGTTGCAGTTGGTAGTTGCAGTTGGTAGTTGCAGTTGGTAGTTGTAGTTGGTAGTTGTAGTTGGTAGTTGTAGATGGTAGTTGTAGTTGGTAGTTGCAGTTGGTAGTTGTAGTTGGTAGTTGTAGTTGGTAGTTGTAGTTGGTAGTTGTAGTTTGTAGTTGTAGTTGGTAGTTGTAGTTGGTAGATGTATTTGGTAGTTGTAGTTGGTCGTTCGAGTTGGTAGTTGCAGTTGGTAGTTGCAGTTGGTAGTTGTAGTTGTTGTTGTAGGTGGTAGTTGTAGTTGTAGTTGTAGTTGTAGTTGTAGTTGTAGTTGTAGTTGTAGTTGGTAGTTGTAGTTGGTAGTTGCAGTTGGTAGCTGCAGTTGGTAGTTGCAGTTGGTAGTTGTAGGTGGTAGTTGTAGTTGTAGTTGTAGTTGTAGTTGGTAGTTGTAGTTGGTAGTTGTAGTTGGTAGTTGTAGTTGGTAGTTGTAGTTGGTAGTTGTAGTTGGTTTGTTGTAGTTGGTAGTTGTAGTTGGTAGTTGTAGTTTGTAGTTGTAGTTGGTAGTTGCAGTTGCTAGCTGTAGTTGGTAGTTGTAGTTGGTAGTTGTAGTTGGTAGTTGTAGTTGTAGTTGTTGTTGTAGTTGTAGTTGTAGTTGTAGTTGTAGTTGTAGTTGTAGTTGTAGTTGTAGTTGTAGTTTGTAGTTGTAGTTGGTAGTTGTAGTTGGTTTGTTGTAGTTGGTAGTTGTAGTTGGTAGTTGTAGTTGGTAGTTGTAGTTGGTAGTTGTAGTTGGTAGTTGTAGTTGGTAGTTTCAGTTGGTAGTTGCAGTTGGTAGTTGCAGTTGGTAGTTGTAATTGTAGTTGTTGTTGTAGTTGTAGTTGTAGTTGTAGTTGTAGTTGTAGTTGTAGTTGGTAGTTGTAGTTGGTAGTTGTAGTTGGTAGTTGTAGTTGGTAGCTGTAGTTGGTAGTTGTAGTTGGTAGTTGTACTTGGTAGGTGTAGTTGGTAGTTGTAGTTGGTAGTTGTAGTTGGTAGTTGTAGTTGGTAGTTGCAGTTGGTAGTTGCAGTTGGTAGTTGCAGTTGGTAGTTGTAGTTGGTAGTTGCAGTTGGTAGTTGCAGTTGGTAGCTGTAGTTTGTAGTTGTAGTTGGTAGTTGTAGTTGGTAGTTGTAGTTGGTAGTTGTAGTTGGTAGTTGTAGTTGGTAGTTGTAGTTGGTAGTTGTAGTTGGTAGTTGTAGTTGGTAGTTGTAGCTGGTAGTTGTAGTTGGTAGTTGTAGTTGGTAGTTGCAGTTGGTAGTTGTAGTTGGTAGTTGTAGTTGGTAGTTGTAGTTGGTAGTTGTAGTTGGTAGTTGTAGCTGGTAGTTGTAGTTGGTAGTTGTAGTTGTAGTTGTAGTTGGTAGTTGTAGTTGGTAGTTGTAGTTGGTAGTTGTAGTTGGTAGTTGTAGTTGGTAGTTGTAGTTGGTAGTTGTAGTTGGTAGTTGTAGTTGGTAGTTGTACTTGGTAGTTGTAGTTGGTAGTTGTAGTTGGTAGTTCCATTTGTAGTTGTAGTTGTAGTTGTAGTTGAAGTTGTAGTTGTTGTTGTAGTTGTAGTTGTAGTTGTAGTTGTAGTTGTAGTTGTAGTTGTAGTTGTAGTTGTAGTTGTAGTTGTAGTTGTAGTTGTAGTTGTAGTTGTAGTTGTTTTTGTTGTTGTTGTTGTTGTAGTTGTTGTTGTTGTAGTTGTTGTTGTTGTAGTTGTTGTTGTTATTGTACTTGCTGTTTTGTCGTTGTCGTTGTTGTCGTTGTTGTCGTTGCAGTCGTTGTTGTCGTTGTTGTCGTTGTTGCCGTTGTTGTCGTTGCTGTCGTTGCTATCGTTGCTGTCGTTGCTGTCGTTGCTGTCGTTGCTGCCGTTGTTGCCGTTGTTGCCGTTGTTGCCGTTTTTGTCGTTGTTGTCGTTGTTGTCGTTGTTGTGGTTGTTGTCGTTGTTGTCGTTGTTTTCGTTGTTTTCGTTGTTGTCGTTGTTGTCGTTGTTGTCGTTGTTGTCGTTGTTGTCGTTGTTGTCGTTGTTGTCGTTGTTATCGTTGTTGTCGTTGTTATCGTTGTTGTCGTTGTTGTCGTTGTTGTCGTTGTTGTCGTTGTTGTCGTTGTCGTTATTGTAGTTGTTGTCGTTGTTGTCGTCGTTGTCGTCGTTGTCGTCGTTGTCGTCGTTGTCGTCGTTGTCGTCGTTGACGTCGTTGTCGTCGTTGTCGTCGTTGTTGTTGTTGTTGTTGTTGTTGTTGTTGTAGTTGTAGTTGTAGTTGTTGTTGTAGTTGTTGTTGTTGTAGTTGTAGTTGTAGTTGTAGTTGTAGTTGTTGTAGTTGTTGTTGTAGTTGTAGTTGTTGTTGTAGTTGTAGTTGTAGTGGTAGTTGCAGTTGTAGTTGTAGTTGTAGTTGTAGTTGTAGTTGTTGTTGTAGTTGTTGTTGTAGTTGTTGTTGTAGTTGTAGTTGTAGTTGCAGTTGTAGTTGTAGTTGTATTTGTAGTTGTATTTGTAGTTGTAGTTGTAATTGTAGTTGTAGTTGTAGTTGTAGTTGTAGTTGTAGTTGTATTTGTTGTTGTAGTTGTAGTTGTAGTAGTAGTTGTAGTTGTAGTTGTAGTTGGTAGTTGTAGTTGGTAGTTGTAGTTGGTAGTTGTAGTTGGTAGTTGTAGTTGGTAGGTGCAGTTGGTAGTTGCAGTTGGTAGTTGCAGTTGGTAGTTGCAGTTGGTAGTTGCAGTTGGTAGTTGCAGTTGGTAGCTGAAATTGGTAGTTGCAGTTGGTAGTTGCAGTTGGTAGTTGCAGTTGGTAGTTGCAGTTGGTAGCTGAAATTGGTAGTTACAGTTGGTAGTTGCAGTCGGTAGTTGCAGTGGGTAGTTGCAGTTGGTAGTTGCAGTTGGTAGTTGCAGTTGGTAGTTGCAGTTGGTAGTTGCAGTTGGTAGTTGCAGTTGGTAGTTGCAGTTGGTAGCTGTAGTTGGTAGTTGTAGTTGGTAGTTGTAGTTGGTAGTTGTAGTTGGTAGTTGTAGTTGTAGTTGTTGTTGTAGTTGTAGTTGTAGTTGTAGTTGTAGTTGTAGTTGTAGTTGTAGTTGTAGTTGTATTTGTAGTTTGTAGTTGTAGTTGGTAGTTGTAGTTGGTTTGTTGTAGTTGGTAGTTGTAGTTGGTAGTTGTAGTTGGTAGTTGTAGTTGGTAGTTGTAGTTGGTAGTTGTAGTTGGTAGTTGTAGTTGGTTTGTTGTAGTTGGTAGTTGCAGTTGGTAGTTGCAGTTGGTAGTTGCAGTTGGTAGTTGTAGTTGGTAGTTGTAGTTGGTAGTTGTAGATGGTAGTTGTAGTTGGTAGTTGCAGTTGGTAGTTGTAGTTGGTAGTTGTAGTTGGTGGTTGTAGTTGGTAGTTGTAGTTTGTAGTTGTAGTTGGTAGTTGTAGTTGGTAGATGTATTTGGTAGTTGTAGTTGGTCGTTGGAGTTGGTAGTTGCAGTTGGTAGTTGCAGTTGGTAGTTGTAGTTGTTGTTGTAGGTGGTAGTTGTAGTTGTAGTTGTAGTTGTAGTTGTAGTTGTAGTTGTAGTTGTAGTTGGTAGTTGTAGTTGGTAGTTGCAGTTGGTAGCTGCAGTTGGTAGTTGCAGTTGGTAGTTGTAGTTGGTAGTTGTAGTTGGTAGTTGGTAGTTGTAGTTGGTAGTTGTAGTTTGTAGTTGTAGTTGGTAGTTGCAGTTGCTAGCTGTAGTTGGTAGTTGTAGTTGGTAGTTGTAGTTGGTAGTTGTAGTTGTAGTTGTTGTTGTAGTTGTAGTTGTAGTTGTAGTTGTAGTTGTAGTTGTAGTTGTAGTTGTAGTTTGTAGTTGTAGTTGGTAGTTGTAGTTGGTTTGTTGTAGTTGGTAGTTGTAGTTGGTAGTTGTAGTTGGTAGTTGTAGTTGGTAGTTGTAGTTGGTAGTTGTAGTTGGTAGTTGCAGTTGGTAGTTGCAGTTGGTAGTTGCAGTTGGTAGTTGTAATTGTATTTGTAGTTGTATTTGTAGTTGTAGTTGTAGTTGTAGTTGTAGTTGTAGTTGTAGTTGTAGTTGGTAGTTGTAGTTGGTAGTTGTAGTTGGTAGTTGTAGTTGGTAGCTGTAGTTGGTAGTTGTAGTTGGTAGTTGTACTTGGTAGGTGTAGTTGGTAGTTGTAGTTGGTAGTTGCAGTTGGTAGTTGTAGTTGGTAGTTGTAGTTGGTAGTTGTAGTTGGTAGTTGTAGTTGGTAGTTGTAGCTGGTAGTTGTAGTTGGTAGTTGTAGTTGGTAGTTCCATTTGTAGTTGTAGTTGTAGTTGTAGTTGAAGTTGTAGTTGTTGTTGTAGTTGTAGTTGTAGTTGTAGTTGTAGTTGTAGTTGTAGTTGTAGTTGTAGTTGTAGTTGGTAGTTGCAGTTGGTAGTTGTAGGTGGTAGTTGTAGTTGGTAGTTGCAGTTGGTAGTTGCAGTTGGTAGTTGTAATTGTAGTTGTTGTTGTAGTTGTAGTTGTAGTTGTAGTTGTAGTTGTAGTTGTAGTTGGTAGTTGTAGTTGGTAGTTGTAGTTGGTAGTTGTAGTTGGTAGTTGTAGTTGGTAGTTGTAGTTGGTAGTTGTAGTTGGTAGTTGTAGTTGGTAGTTGTAGTTGGTAGTTGTAGTTCGTAGTTGTAGCTGGTAGTTGTAGTTGGTAGTTGTAGTTGGTAGTTGCAGTTGGTAGTTGTAGTTGGTAGTTGTAGTTGGTAGTTGTAGTTGGTAGTTGTAGTTGGTAGTTGTAGTTGGTAGTTGTAGTTGGTAGTTGTAGTTGGTAGTTGCAGTTGGTAGCTGTAGTTGGTAGTTGTAGTTGGTAGTTGTAGTTGGTAGTTGTAGTTGGTAGTTGTAGTTGTAGTTGTTGTTGTAGTTGTAGTTGTAGTTGTAGTTGTAGTTGTAGTTGTAGTTGTAGTTGTATTTGTAGTTTGTAGTTGTAGTTGGCAGTTGTAGTTGGTTTGTTGTAGTTGGTAGTTGTAGTTGGTAGTTGTAGTTGGTAGTTGTAGTTGGTAGTTGTAGTTGGTAGTTGTAGTTGGTTTGTTGTAGTTGGTAGTTGCAGTTGGTAGTTGCAGTTGGTAGTTGCAGTTGGTAGTTGTAGTTGGTAGTTGTAGTTGGTAGTTGTAGATGGTAGTTGTAGTTGGTAGTTGCAGTTGGTAGTTGTAGTTGGTAGTTGTAGTTGGTAGTTGTAGTTGGTAGTTGTAGTTTGTAGTTGTAGTTGGTAGTTGTAGTTGGTAGATGTATTTGGTAGTTGTAGTTGGTCGTTCGAGTTGGTAGTTGCAGTTGGTAGTTGCAGTTGGTAGTTGTAGTTGTTGTTGTAGGTGGTAGTTGTAGTTGTAGTTGTAGTTGTAGTTGTAGTTGTAGTTGTAGTTGTAGTTGGTAGTTGTAGTTGGTAGTTGCAGTTGGTAGCTGCAGTTGGTAGTTGCAGTTGGTAGTTGTAGTTGGTAGTTGTAGTTGGTAGTTGGTAGTTGTAGTTGGTAGTTGTAGTTTGTAGTTGTAGTTGGTAGTTGCAGTTGCTAGCTGTAGTTGGTAGTTGTAGTTGGTAGTTGTAGTTGGTAGTTGTAGTTGTAGTTGTTGTAGTTGTAGTTGTAGTTGTAGTTGTAGTTGTAGTTGTAGTTGTAGTTTGTAGTTGTAGTTGGTAGTTGTAGTTGGTTTGTTGTAGTTGGTAGTTGTAGTTGGTAGTTGTAGTTGGTAGTTGTAGTTGGTAGTTGTAGTTGGTAGTTGTAGTTGGTAGTTGCAGTTGGTAGTTGCAGTTGGTAGTTGCAGTTGGTAGTTGTAATTGTATTTGTAGTTGTATTTGTAGTTGTAGTTGTAGTTGTAGTTGTAGTTGTAGTTGTAGTTGTAGTTGTAGTTGGTAGTTGTAGTTGGTAGTTGTAGTTGGTAGTTGTAGTTGGTAGCTGTAGTTGGTAGTTGTAGTTGGTAGTTGTACTTGGTAGGTGTAGTTGGTAGTTGTAGTTGGTAGTTGCAGTTGGTAGTTGTAGTTGGTAGTTGTAGTTGGTAGTTGTAGTTGGTAGTTGTAGTTGGTAGTTGTAGCTGGTAGTTGTAGATGGTAGTTGTAGTTGTAGTTGTAGTTGGTAGTTGTAGTTGGTAGTTGTAGTTGGTAGTTGTAGTTGGTAGTTGTAGTTGGTAGTTGTAGTTGGTAGTTGTACTTGGTAGTTGTAGTTGGTAGTTGTAGTTGGTAGTTCCATTTGTAGTTGTAGTTGAAGTTGTAGTTGTTGTTGTAGTTGTAGTTGTAGTTGTAGTTGTAGTTGTAGTTGTAGTTGTAGTTGTAGTTGTAGTTGTAGTTGTAGTTGTAGTTGTAGTTGTAGTTGTAGTTGGTAGTTGCAGTTGGTAGTTGTAGGTGGTAGTTGTAGTTGGTAGTTGTAGTTGGTAGTTGTAGTTGGTGGTTGTAGTTGGTAGTTGTAGTTGGTAGTTGTAGTTGGTAGTTGTAGTTGGTAGTTGTAGTTGGTAGTTGTAGTTGGTTGTTGTAGTTGGTAGTTGTAGTTGGTAGTTGTAGTTGGTAGTTGTAGTTGGTAGTTGTAGTTGGTAGTTGTAGTTGGTAGTTGTAGTTGGTAGTTGTAGTTGTAGTTGTAGTTGGTAGTTGTAGTTGGTAGTTGTAGTTGGTAGTTGGAGTTGGTAGTTGCAGTTGGTAGTTGCAGTTGGTAGTTGCAGTTGGTAGTTGCAGTTGGTAGTTGCAGTTGGTAGTTGCTGTTGGTGGTTGCAGTTGGTAGTTGCAGTTGGTAGTTGCAGTTGGTAGTTGCAGTTGGTAGTTGCAGTTGGTAGTTGCAGTTGGTAGTTGTAGTTGGTAGTTGTACTTGGTAGTTGTAGTTGGTAGTTGTAGTTGGTAGTTGTAGTTGGTAGTTGTAGTTGGTAGTTGTAGTTGGTAGTTGTAGTTGGTAGTTGTAGTTGGTAGTTGTAGTTGGTAGTTGTAGTTCGTAGTTGTAGCTGGTAGTTGTAGTTGGTAGTTGTAGTTGGTAGTTGCAGTTGGTAGTTGTAGTTGGTAGTTGTAGTTGGTAGTTGTAGTTGGTAGTTGTAGTTGGTAGTTGTAGTTGGTAGTTGTAGTTGGTAGTTGTAGTTGGTAGTTGCAGTTGGTAGCTGTAGTTGGTAGTTGTAGTTGGTAGTTGTAGTTGGTAGTTGTAGTTGGTAGTTGTAGTTGTAGTTGTTGTTGTAGTTGTAGTTGTAGTTGTAGTTGTAGTTGTAGTTGTAGTTGTAGTTGTATTTGTAGTTTGTAGTTGTAGTTGGCAGTTGTAGTTGGTTTGTTGTAGTTGGTAGTTGTAGTTGGTAGTTGTAGTTGGTAGTTGTAGTTGGTAGTTGTAGTTGGTAGTTGTAGTTGGTAGTTGTAGTTGGTTTGTTGTAGTTGGTAGTTGCAGTTGGTAGTTGCAGTTGGTAGTTGCAGTTGGTAGTTGTAGTTGGTAGTTGTAGTTGGTAGTTGTAGATGGTAGTTGTAGTTGGTAGTTGCAGTTGGTAGTTGTAGTTGGTAGTTGTAGTTGGTAGTTGTAGTTGGTAGTTGTAGTTTGTAGTTGTAGTTGGTAGTTGTAGTTGGTAGATGTATTTGGTAGTTGTAGTTGGTCGTTGGAGTTGGTAGTTGCAGTTGGTAGTTGCAGTTGGTAGTTGTAGTTGTTGTTGTAGGTGGTAGTTGTAGTTGTAGTTGTAGTTGTAGTTGTAGTTGTAGTTGTAGTTGTAGTTGGTAGTTGTAGTTGGTAGTTGCAGTTGGTAGCTGCAGTTGGTAGTTGCAGTTGGTAGTTGTAGGTGGTAGTTGTAGTTGTAGTTGTAGTTGTAGTTGGTAGTTGTAGTTGGTAGTTGTAGTTGGTAGTTGTAGTTGGTAGTTGTAGTTGGTAGTTGTAGTTGGTTTGTTGTAGTTGGTAGTTGTAGTTGGTAGTTGTAGTTTGTAGTTGTAGTTGGTAGTTGCAGTTGCTAGCTGTAGTTGGTAGTTGTAGTTGGTAGTTGTAGTTGGTAGTTGTAGTTGTAGTTGTTGTTGTAGTTGTAGTTGTAGTTGTAGTTGTAGTTGTAGTTGTAGTTGTAGTTGTAGTTGTAGTTTGTAGTTGTAGTTGGTAGTTGTAGTTGGTTTGTTGTAGTTGGTAGTTGTAGTTGGTAGTTGTAGTTGGTAGTTGTAGTTGGTAGTTGTAGTTGGTAGTTGTAGTTGGTAGTTGCAGTTGGTAGTTGCAGTTGGTAGTTGCAGTTGGTAGTTGTAATTGTAGTTGTTGTTGTAGTTGTAGTTGTAGTTGTAGTTGTAGTTGTAGTTGTAGTTGGTAGTTGTAGTTGGTAGTTGTAGTTGGTAGTTGTAGTTGGTAGCTGTAGTTGGTAGTTGTAGTTGGTAGTTGTACTTGGTAGGTGTAGTTGGTAGTTGTAGTTGGTAGTTGTTGTTGGTAGTTGTAGTTGGTAGTTGCAGTTGGTAGTTGCAGTTGGTAGTTGCAGTTGGTAGTTGTAGTTGGTAGTGTGCAGTTAGTAGTTGCAGTTGGTAGCTGTAGTTTGTAGTTGTAGTTGGTAGTTGTAGTTGGTAGTTGTAGTTGGTAGTTGTAGTTGGTAGTTGTAGTTGGTAGTTGTAGTTGGTAGTTGTAGTTGGTAGTTGTAGTTGGTAGTTGTAGCTGGTAGTTGTAGTTGGTAGTTGTAGTTGGTAGTTGCAGTTGGTAGTTGTAGTTGGTAGTTGTAGTTGGTAGTTGTAGTTGGTAGTTGCAGTTGGTAGTTGCAGTTGGTAGTTGCAGTTGGTAGTTGCAGTTGGTAGTTGCAGTTGGTAGCTGAAATTGGTAGTTGCAGTTGGTAGTTGCAGTTGGTAGCTGAAATTGGTAGTTACAGTTGGTAGTTGCAGTCGGTAGTTGCAGTGGGTAGTTGCAGTTGGTAGTTGCAGTTGGTAGTTGCAGTTGGTAGCTGTAGTTGGTAGTTGTAGTTGGTAGTTGTAGTTGGTAGTTGTAGTTGGTAGTTGTAGTTGTAGTTGTTGTTGTAGTTGTAGTTGTAGTTGTAGTTGTAGTTGTAGTTGTAGTTGTAGTTGTAGTTGTATTTGTAGTTTGTAGTTGTAGTTGGTAGTTGTAGTTGGTTTGTTGTAGTTGGTAGTTGTAGTTGGTAGTTGTAGTTGGTAGTTGTAGTTGGTAGTTGTAGTTGGTAGTTGTAGTTGGTTTGTTGTAGTTGGTAGTTGCAGTTGGTAGTTGCAGTTGGTAGTTGCAGTTGGTAGTTGTAGTTGGTAGTTGTAGTTGGTAGTTGTAGATGGTAGTTGTAGTTGGTAGTTGCAGTTGGTAGTTGTAGTTGGTAGTTGTAGTTGGTAGTTGAAGTTGGTAGTTGTAGTTTGTAGTTGTAGTTGGTAGTTGTAGTTGGTAGATGTATTTGGTAGTTGTAGTTGGTCGTTGGAGTTGGTAGTTGCAGTTGGTAGTTGCAGTTGGTAGTTGTAGTTGTTGTTGTAGGTGGTAGTTGTAGTTGTAGTTGTAGTTGTAGTTGTAGTTGTAGTTGTAGTTGTAGTTGGTAGTTGTAGTTGGTAGTTGCAGTTGGTAGCTGCAGTTGGTAGTTGCAGTTGGTAGTTGTAGTTGGTAGTTGTAGTTGGTAGTTGGTAGTTGTAGTTGGTAGTTGTAGTTTGTAGTTGTAGTTGGTAGTTGCAGTTGCTAGCTGTAGTTGGTAGTTGTAGTTGGTAGTTGTAGTTGGTAGTTGTAGTTGTTGTTGTAGTTGTAGTTGTAGTTGTAGTTGTAGTTGTAGTTGTAGTTGTAGTTGTAGTTTGTAGTTGTAGTTGGTAGTTGTAGTTGGTTTGTTGTAGTTGGTAGTTGTAGTTGGTAGTTGTAGTTGGTAGTTGTAGTTGGTAGTTGTAGTTGGTAGTTGTAGTTGGTAGTTGCAGTTGGTAGTTGCAGTTGGTAGTTGCAGTTGGTAGTTGTAATTGTATTTGTAGTTGTATTTGTAGTTGTAGTTGTAGTTGTAGTTGTAGTTGTAGTTGTAGTTGTAGTTGGTAGTTGTAGTTGGTAGTTGTAGTTGGTAGTTGTAGTTGGTAGCTGTAGTTGGTAGTTGTAGTTGGTAGTTGTACTTGGTAGGTGTAGTTGGTAGTTGTAGTTGGTAGTTGCAGTTGGTAGTTGTAGTTGGTAGTTGTAGTTGGTAGTTGTAGTTGGTAGTTGTAGTTGGTAGTTGTAGCTGGTA
This sequence comes from Andrena hattorfiana, assembly GCA_944738655.2. Classification (NCBI taxonomy): domain Eukaryota; kingdom Metazoa; phylum Arthropoda; class Insecta; order Hymenoptera; family Andrenidae; genus Andrena; species Andrena hattorfiana. Next base: position 47,800,417 of record OX122890.1, on the reverse strand, counting down.
GTTGTAGTTGGTAGTTGTAGTTGTAGTTGTAGTTGGTAGTTGTAGTTGGTAGTTGTAGTTGGTAGTTGTAGTTGGTAGTTGTAGTTGGTAGTTGTAGTTGGTAGTTGTAGTTGGTAGTTGTACTTGGTAGTTGTAGTTGGTAGTTGTAGTTGGTAGTTCCATTTGTAGTTGTAGTTGAAGTTGTAGTTGTTGTTGTAGTTGTAGTTGTAGTTGTAGTTGTAGTTGTAGTTGTAGTTGTAGTTGTAGTTGTAGTTGTAGTTGTAGTTGTAGTTGTAGTTGTAGTTGGTAGTTGCAGTTGGTAGTTGTAGGTGGTAGTTGTAGTTGGTAGTTGTAGTTGGTAGTTGTAGTTGGTGGTTGTAGTTGGTAGTTGTAGTTGGTAGTTGTAGTTGGTAGTTGTAGTTGGTAGTTGTAGTTGGTAGTTGTAGTTGGTAGTTGTAGTTGGTAGTTGTAGTTGGTAGTTGTAGTTGGTAGTTGTAGTTGGTAGTTGTAGTTGGTAGTTGTAGTTGGTAGTTGTAGTTGGTAGTTGTAGTTGTAGTTGTAGTTGGTAGTTGTAGTTGGTAGTTGTAGTTGGTAGTTGGAGTTGGTAGTTGCAGTTGGTAGTTGCAGTTGGTAGTTGCAGTTGGTAGTTGCAGTTGGTAGTTGCAGTTGGTAGTTGCTGTTGGTGGTTGCAGTTGGTAGTTGCAGTTGGTAGTTGCAGTTGGTAGTTGCAGTTGGTAGTTGCAGTTGGTAGTTGCAGTTGGTAGTTGTAGTTGGTAGTTGTACTTGGTAGTTGTAGTTGGTAGTTGTAGTTGGTAGTTGTAGTTGGTAGTTGTAGTTGGTAGTTGTAGTTGGTAGTTGTAGTTGGTAGTTGTAGTTGGTAGTTGTAGTTGGTAGTTGTAGTTCGTAGTTGTAGCTGGTAGTTGTAGTTGGTAGTTGTAGTTGGTAGTTGCAGTTGGTAGTTGTAGTTGGTAGTTGTAGTTGGTAGTTGTAGTTGGTAGTTGTAGTTGGTAGTTGTAGTTGGTAGTTGTAGTTGGTAGTTGTAGTTGGTAGTTGCAGTTGGTAGCTGTAGTTGGTAGTTGTAGTTGGTAGTTGTAGTTGGTAGTTGTAGTTGGTAGTTGTAGTTGTAGTTGTTGTTGTAGTTGTAGTTGTAGTTGTAGTTGTAGTTGTAGTTGTAGTTGTAGTTGTATTTGTAGTTTGTAGTTGTAGTTGGCAGTTGTAGTTGGTTTGTTGTAGTTGGTAGTTGTAGTTGGTAGTTGTAGTTGGTAGTTGTAGTTGGTAGTTGTAGTTGGTAGTTGTAGTTGGTTTGTTGTAGTTGGTAGTTGCAGTTGGTAGTTGCAGTTGGTAGTTGCAGTTGGTAGTTGTAGTTGGTAGTTGTAGTTGGTAGTTGTAGATGGTAGTTGTAGTTGGTAGTTGCAGTTGGTAGTTGTAGTTGGTAGTTGTAGTTGGTAGTTGTAGTTGGTAGTTGTAGTTTGTAGTTGTAGTTGGTAGTTGTAGTTGGTAGATGTATTTGGTAGTTGTAGTTGGTCGTTCGAGTTGGTAGTTGCAGTTGGTAGTTGCAGTTGGTAGTTGTAGTTGTTGTTGTAGGTGGTAGTTGTAGTTGTAGTTGTAGTTGTAGTTGTAGTTGTAGTTGTAGTTGTAGTTGGTAGTTGTAGTTGGTAGTTGCAGTTGGTAGCTGCAGTTGGTAGTTGCAGTTGGTAGTTGTAGGTGGTAGTTGTAGTTGTAGTTGTAGTTGTAGTTGGTAGTTGTAGTTGGTAGTTGTAGTTGGTAGTTGTAGTTGGTAGTTGTAGTTGGTAGTTGTAGTTGGTTTGTTGTAGTTGGTAGTTGTAGTTGGTAGTTGTAGTTTGTAGTTGTAGTTGGTAGTTGCAGTTGCTAGCTGTAGTTGGTAGTTGTAGTTGGTAGTTGTAGTTGGTAGTTGTAGTTGTAGTTGTTGTTGTAGTTGTAGTTGTAGTTGTAGTTGTAGTTGTAGTTGTAGTTGTAGTTGTAGTTGTAGTTTGTAGTTGTAGTTGGTAGTTGTAGTTGGTTTGTTGTAGTTGGTAGTTGTAGTTGGTAGTTGTAGTTGGTAGTTGTAGTTGGTAGTTGTAGTTGGTAGTTGTAGTTGGTAGTTTCAGTTGGTAGTTGCAGTTGGTAGTTGCAGTTGGTAGTTGTAATTGTAGTTGTTGTTGTAGTTGTAGTTGTAGTTGTAGTTGTAGTTGTAGTTGTAGTTGGTAGTTGTAGTTGGTAGTTGTAGTTGGTAGTTGTAGTTGGTAGCTGTAGTTGGTAGTTGTAGTTGGTAGTTGTACTTGGTAGGTGTAGTTGGTAGTTGTAGTTGGTAGTTGTAGTTGGTAGTTGTAGTTGGTAGTTGCAGTTGGTAGTTGCAGTTGGTAGTTGCAGTTGGTAGTTGTAGTTGGTAGTTGCAGTTGGTAGTTGCAGTTGGTAGCTGTAGTTTGTAGTTGTAGTTGGTAGTTGTAGTTGGTAGTTGTAGTTGGTAGTTGTAGTTGGTAGTTGTAGTTGGTAGTTGTAGTTGGTAGTTGTAGTTGGTAGTTGTAGTTGGTAGTTGTAGCTGGTAGTTGTAGTTGGTAGTTGTAGTTGGTAGTTGCAGTTGGTAGTTGTAGTTGGTAGTTGTAGTTGGTAGTTGTAGTTGGTAGTTGTAGTTGGTAGTTGTAGCTGGTAGTTGTAGTTGGTAGTTGTAGTTGTAGTTGTAGTTGGTAGTTGTAGTTGGTAGTTGTAGTTGGTAGTTGTAGTTGGTAGTTGTAGTTGGTAGTTGTAGTTGGTAGTTGTAGTTGGTAGTTGTAGTTGGTAGTTGTACTTGGTAGTTGTAGTTGGTAGTTGTAGTTGGTAGTTCCATTTGTAGTTGTAGTTGTAGTTGTAGTTGAAGTTGTAGTTGTTGTTGTAGTTGTAGTTGTAGTTGTAGTTGTAGTTGTAGTTGTAGTTGTAGTTGTAGTTGTAGTTGTAGTTGTAGTTGTAGTTGTAGTTGTAGTTGTAGTTGTTTTTGTTGTTGTTGTTGTTGTAGTTGTTGTTGTTGTAGTTGTTGTTGTTGTAGTTGTTGTTGTTATTGTACTTGCTGTTTTGTCGTTGTCGTTGTTGTCGTTGTTGTCGTTGCAGTCGTTGTTGTCGTTGTTGTCGTTGTTGCCGTTGTTGTCGTTGCTGTCGTTGCTATCGTTGCTGTCGTTGCTGTCGTTGCTGTCGTTGCTGCCGTTGTTGCCGTTGTTGCCGTTGTTGCCGTTTTTGTCGTTGTTGTCGTTGTTGTCGTTGTTGTGGTTGTTGTCGTTGTTGTCGTTGTTTTCGTTGTTTTCGTTGTTGTCGTTGTTGTCGTTGTTGTCGTTGTTGTCGTTGTTGTCGTTGTTGTCGTTGTTGTCGTTGTTATCGTTGTTGTCGTTGTTATCGTTGTTGTCGTTGTTGTCGTTGTTGTCGTTGTTGTCGTTGTTGTCGTTGTCGTTATTGTAGTTGTTGTCGTTGTTGTCGTCGTTGTCGTCGTTGTCGTCGTTGTCGTCGTTGTCGTCGTTGTCGTCGTTGACGTCGTTGTCGTCGTTGTCGTCGTTGTTGTTGTTGTTGTTGTTGTTGTTGTTGTAGTTGTAGTTGTAGTTGTTGTTGTAGTTGTTGTTGTTGTAGTTGTAGTTGTAGTTGTAGTTGTAGTTGTTGTAGTTGTTGTTGTAGTTGTAGTTGTTGTTGTAGTTGTAGTTGTAGTGGTAGTTGCAGTTGTAGTTGTAGTTGTAGTTGTAGTTGTAGTTGTTGTTGTAGTTGTTGTTGTAGTTGTTGTTGTAGTTGTAGTTGTAGTTGCAGTTGTAGTTGTAGTTGTATTTGTAGTTGTATTTGTAGTTGTAGTTGTAATTGTAGTTGTAGTTGTAGTTGTAGTTGTAGTTGTAGTTGTATTTGTTGTTGTAGTTGTAGTTGTAGTAGTAGTTGTAGTTGTAGTTGTAGTTGGTAGTTGTAGTTGGTAGTTGTAGTTGGTAGTTGTAGTTGGTAGTTGTAGTTGGTAGGTGCAGTTGGTAGTTGCAGTTGGTAGTTGCAGTTGGTAGTTGCAGTTGGTAGTTGCAGTTGGTAGTTGCAGTTGGTAGCTGAAATTGGTAGTTGCAGTTGGTAGTTGCAGTTGGTAGTTGCAGTTGGTAGTTGCAGTTGGTAGCTGAAATTGGTAGTTACAGTTGGTAGTTGCAGTCGGTAGTTGCAGTGGGTAGTTGCAGTTGGTAGTTGCAGTTGGTAGTTGCAGTTGGTAGTTGCAGTTGGTAGTTGCAGTTGGTAGTTGCAGTTGGTAGTTGCAGTTGGTAGCTGTAGTTGGTAGTTGTAGTTGGTAGTTGTAGTTGGTAGTTGTAGTTGGTAGTTGTAGTTGTAGTTGTTGTTGTAGTTGTAGTTGTAGTTGTAGTTGTAGTTGTAGTTGTAGTTGTAGTTGTAGTTGTATTTGTAGTTTGTAGTTGTAGTTGGTAGTTGTAGTTGGTTTGTTGTAGTTGGTAGTTGTAGTTGGTAGTTGTAGTTGGTAGTTGTAGTTGGTAGTTGTAGTTGGTAGTTGTAGTTGGTAGTTGTAGTTGGTTTGTTGTAGTTGGTAGTTGCAGTTGGTAGTTGCAGTTGGTAGTTGCAGTTGGTAGTTGTAGTTGGTAGTTGTAGTTGGTAGTTGTAGATGGTAGTTGTAGTTGGTAGTTGCAGTTGGTAGTTGTAGTTGGTAGTTGTAGTTGGTGGTTGTAGTTGGTAGTTGTAGTTTGTAGTTGTAGTTGGTAGTTGTAGTTGGTAGATGTATTTGGTAGTTGTAGTTGGTCGTTGGAGTTGGTAGTTGCAGTTGGTAGTTGCAGTTGGTAGTTGTAGTTGTTGTTGTAGGTGGTAGTTGTAGTTGTAGTTGTAGTTGTAGTTGTAGTTGTAGTTGTAGTTGTAGTTGGTAGTTGTAGTTGGTAGTTGCAGTTGGTAGCTGCAGTTGGTAGTTGCAGTTGGTAGTTGTAGTTGGTAGTTGTAGTTGGTAGTTGGTAGTTGTAGTTGGTAGTTGTAGTTTGTAGTTGTAGTTGGTAGTTGCAGTTGCTAGCTGTAGTTGGTAGTTGTAGTTGGTAGTTGTAGTTGGTAGTTGTAGTTGTAGTTGTTGTTGTAGTTGTAGTTGTAGTTGTAGTTGTAGTTGTAGTTGTAGTTGTAGTTGTAGTTTGTAGTTGTAGTTGGTAGTTGTAGTTGGTTTGTTGTAGTTGGTAGTTGTAGTTGGTAGTTGTAGTTGGTAGTTGTAGTTGGTAGTTGTAGTTGGTAGTTGTAGTTGGTAGTTGCAGTTGGTAGTTGCAGTTGGTAGTTGCAGTTGGTAGTTGTAATTGTATTTGTAGTTGTATTTGTAGTTGTAGTTGTAGTTGTAGTTGTAGTTGTAGTTGTAGTTGTAGTTGGTAGTTGTAGTTGGTAGTTGTAGTTGGTAGTTGTAGTTGGTAGCTGTAGTTGGTAGTTGTAGTTGGTAGTTGTACTTGGTAGGTGTAGTTGGTAGTTGTAGTTGGTAGTTGCAGTTGGTAGTTGTAGTTGGTAGTTGTAGTTGGTAGTTGTAGTTGGTAGTTGTAGTTGGTAGTTGTAGCTGGTAGTTGTAGTTGGTAGTTGTAGTTGGTAGTTCCATTTGTAGTTGTAGTTGTAGTTGTAGTTGAAGTTGTAGTTGTTGTTGTAGTTGTAGTTGTAGTTGTAGTTGTAGTTGTAGTTGTAGTTGTAGTTGTAGTTGTAGTTGGTAGTTGCAGTTGGTAGTTGTAGGTGGTAGTTGTAGTTGGTAGTTGCAGTTGGTAGTTGCAGTTGGTAGTTGTAATTGTAGTTGTTGTTGTAGTTGTAGTTGTAGTTGTAGTTGTAGTTGTAGTTGTAGTTGGTAGTTGTAGTTGGTAGTTGTAGTTGGTAGTTGTAGTTGGTAGTTGTAGTTGGTAGTTGTAGTTGGTAGTTGTAGTTGGTAGTTGTAGTTGGTAGTTGTAGTTGGTAGTTGTAGTTCGTAGTTGTAGCTGGTAGTTGTAGTTGGTAGTTGTAGTTGGTAGTTGCAGTTGGTAGTTGTAGTTGGTAGTTGTAGTTGGTAGTTGTAGTTGGTAGTTGTAGTTGGTAGTTGTAGTTGGTAGTTGTAGTTGGTAGTTGTAGTTGGTAGTTGCAGTTGGTAGCTGTAGTTGGTAGTTGTAGTTGGTAGTTGTAGTTGGTAGTTGTAGTTGGTAGTTGTAGTTGTAGTTGTTGTTGTAGTTGTAGTTGTAGTTGTAGTTGTAGTTGTAGTTGTAGTTGTAGTTGTATTTGTAGTTTGTAGTTGTAGTTGGCAGTTGTAGTTGGTTTGTTGTAGTTGGTAGTTGTAGTTGGTAGTTGTAGTTGGTAGTTGTAGTTGGTAGTTGTAGTTGGTAGTTGTAGTTGGTTTGTTGTAGTTGGTAGTTGCAGTTGGTAGTTGCAGTTGGTAGTTGCAGTTGGTAGTTGTAGTTGGTAGTTGTAGTTGGTAGTTGTAGATGGTAGTTGTAGTTGGTAGTTGCAGTTGGTAGTTGTAGTTGGTAGTTGTAGTTGGTAGTTGTAGTTGGTAGTTGTAGTTTGTAGTTGTAGTTGGTAGTTGTAGTTGGTAGATGTATTTGGTAGTTGTAGTTGGTCGTTCGAGTTGGTAGTTGCAGTTGGTAGTTGCAGTTGGTAGTTGTAGTTGTTGTTGTAGGTGGTAGTTGTAGTTGTAGTTGTAGTTGTAGTTGTAGTTGTAGTTGTAGTTGTAGTTGGTAGTTGTAGTTGGTAGTTGCAGTTGGTAGCTGCAGTTGGTAGTTGCAGTTGGTAGTTGTAGGTGGTAGTTGTAGTTGTAGTTGTAGTTGTAGTTGGTAGTTGTAGTTGGTAGTTGTAGTTGGTAGTTGTAGTTGGTAGTTGTAGTTGGTAGTTGTAGTTGGTAGTTGTAGTTGGTAGTTGTAGTTGGTAGTTGTAGCTGGTAGTTGTAGTTGGTAGTTGTAGTTGGTAGTTGCAGTTGGTAGTTGTAGTTGGTAGTTGTAGTTGGTAGTTGTAGTTGGTAGTTGTAGTTGGTAGTTGTAGCTGGTAGTTGTAGTTGGTAGTTGTAGTTGTAGTTGTAGTTGGTAGTTGTAGTTGGTAGTTGTAGTTGGTAGTTGTAGTTGGTAGTTGTAGTTGGTAGTTGTAGTTGGTAGTTGTAGTTGGTAGTTGTACTTGGTAGTTGTAGTTGGTAGTTGTAGTTGGTAGTTCCATTTGTAGTTGTAGTTGTAGTTGTAGTTGAAGTTGTAGTTGTTGTTGTAGTTGTAGTTGTAGTTGTAGTTGTAGTTGTAGTTGTAGTTGTAGTTGTAGTTGTAGTTGTAGTTGTAGTTGTAGTTGTAGTTGTAGTTGTAGTTGTTTTTGTTGTTGTTGTTGTTGTAGTTGTTGTTGTTGTAGTTGTTGTTGTTGTAGTTGTTGTTGTTATTGTACTTGCTGTTTTGTCGTTGTCGTTGTTGTCGTTGTTGTCGTTGCAGTCGTTGTTGTCGTTGTTGTCGTTGTTGCCGTTGTTGTCGTTGCTGTCGTTGCTATCGTTGCTGTCGTTGCTGTCGTTGCTGTCGTTGCTGCCGTTGTTGCCGTTGTTGCCGTTGTTGCCGTTTTTGTCGTTGTTGTCGTTGTTGTCGTTGTTGTGGTTGTTGTCGTTGTTGTCGTTGTTTTCGTTGTTTTCGTTGTTGTCGTTGTTGTCGTTGTTGTCGTTGTTGTCGTTGTTGTCGTTGTTGTCGTTGTTGTCGTTGTTATCGTTGTTGTCGTTGTTATCGTTGTTGTCGTTGTTGTCGTTGTTGTCGTTGTTGTCGTTGTTGTCGTTGTCGTTATTGTAGTTGTTGTCGTTGTTGTCGTCGTTGTCGTCGTTGTCGTCGTTGTCGTCGTTGTCGTCGTTGTCGTCGTTGACGTCGTTGTCGTCGTTGTCGTCGTTGTTGTTGTTGTTGTTGTTGTTGTTGTTGTTGTTGTAGTTGTAGTTGTTGTTGTAGTTGTTGTTGTTGTAGTTGTAGTTGTAGTTGTAGTTGTAGTTGTTGTAGTTGTTGTTGTAGTTGTAGTTGTTGTTGTAGTTGTAGTTGTAGTGGTAGTTGTAGTTGTAGTTGTAGTTGTAGTTGTAGTTGTAGTTGTTGTTGTAGTTGTTGTTGTAGTTGTTGTTGTAGTTGTAGTTGTAGTTGTAGTTGTAGTTGCAGTTGTAGTTGTAGTTGTATTTGTAGTTGTATTTGTAGTTGTAGTTGTAATTGTAGTTGTAGTTGTAGTTGTAGTTGTAGTTGTAGTTGTATTTGTTGTTGTAGTTGTAGTTGTAGTAGTAGTTGTAGTTGTAGTTGTAGTTGGTAGTTGTAGTTGGTAGTTGTAGTTGGTAGTTGTAGTTGGTAGTTGTAGTTGGTAGGTGCAGTTGGTAGTTGCAGTTGGTAGTTGCAGTTGGTAGTTGCAGTTGGTAGTTGCATTGGTAGTTGCAGTTGGTAGCTGAAATTGGTAGTTGCAGTTGGTAGTTGCAGTTGGTAGCTGAAATTGGTAGTTACAGTTGGTAGTTGCAGTCGGTAGTTGCAGTGGGTAGTTGCAGTTGGTAGTTGCAGTTGGTAGTTGCAGTTGGTAGTTGTAGTTGGTAGTTGTAGTTGGTAGTTGTAGATGGTAGTTGTAGTTGGTAGTTGCAGTTGGTAGTTGTAGTTGGTAGGTGTAGTTGGTAGTTGTAGTTGGTAGTTGCAGTTGGTAGTTGTAGTTGGTAGTTGTAGTTGGTAGTTGTAGTTGGTAGATGTAGTTGGTAGTTGTAGCTGGTAGTTGTAGTTGGTAGTTGTAGTTGTAGTTGTAGTTGGTAGTTGTAGTTGGTAGTTGTAGTTGGTAGTTGTAGTTGGTAGTTGTAGTTGGTAGTTGTAGTTGGTAGTTGTAGTGGGTAGTTGTAGTTGGTAGTTGTAGTTGGTAGTTGTAGTTGGTAGGTGCAGTTGGTAGTTGCAGTTGGTAGTTGCAGTTGGTAGTTGCAGTTGGTAGTTGCAGTTGGTAGTTGCAGTTGGTAGCTGAAATTGGTAGTTGCAGTTGGTAGTTGCAGTTGGTAGCTGAAATTGGTAGTTACAGTTGGTAGTTGCAGTCGGTAGTTGCAGTGGGTAGTTGCAGTTGGTAGTTGCAGTTGGTAGTTGCAGTTGGTAGCTGTAGTTGGTAGTTGTAGTTGGTAGTTGTAGTTGGTAGTTGTAGTTGGTTGTTGTAGTTGTAGTTGTTGTTGTAGTTGTAGTTGTAGTTGTAGTTGTAGTTGTAGTTGTAGTTGTAGTTGTAGTTGTATTTGTAGTTTGTAGTTGTAGTTGGTAGTTGTAGTTGGTTTGTTGTAGTTGGTAGTTGTAGTTGGTAGTTGTAGTTGGTAGTTGTAGTTGGTAGTTGTAGTTGGTAGTTGTAGTTGGTTTGTTGTAGTTGGTAGTTGCAGTTGGTAGTTGCAGTTGGTAGTTGCAGTTGGTAGTTGTAGTTGGTAGTTGTAGTTGGTAGTTGTAGATGGTAGTTGTAGTTGGTAGTTGCAGTTGGTAGTTGTAGTTGGTAGTTGTAGTTGGTAGTTGTAGTTGGTAGTTGTAGTTTGTAGTTGTAGTTGGTAGTTGTAGTTGGTAGATGTATTTGGTAGTTGTAGTTGGTCGTTGGAGTTGGTAGTTGCAGTTGGTAGTTGCAGTTGGTAGTTGTAGTTGTTGTTGTAGGTGGTAGTTGTAGTTGTAGTTGTAGTTGTAGTTGTAGTTGTAGTTGTAGTTGTAGTTGGTAGTTGTAGTTGGTAGTTGCAGTTGGTAGCTGCAGTTGGTAGTTGCAGTTGGTAGTTGTAGTTGGTAGTTGTAGTTGGTAGTTGGTAGTTGTAGTTGGTAGTTGTAGTTTGTAGTTGTAGTTGGTAGTTGCAGTTGCTAGCTGTAGTTGGTAGTTGTAGTTGGTAGTTGTAGTTGGTAGTTGTAGTTGTAGTTGTTGTAGTTGTAGTTGTAGTTGTAGTTGTAGTTGTAGTTGTAGTTGTAGTTTGTAGTTGTAGTTGGTAGTTGTAGTTGGTTTGTTGTAGTTGGTAGTTGTAGTTGGTAGTTGTAGTTGGTAGTTGTAGTTGGTAGTTGTAGTTGGTAGTTGCAGTTGGTAGTTGCAGTTGGTAGTTGCAGTTGGTAGTTGTAATTGTATTTGTAGTTGTATTTGTAGTTGTAGTTGTAGTTGTAGTTGTAGTTGTAGTTGTAGTTGTAGTTGTAGTTGGTAGTTGTAGTTGGTAGTTGTAGTTGGTAGTTGTAGTTGGTAGCTGTAGTTGGTAGTTGTAGTTGGTAGTTGTACTTGGTAGGTGTAGTTGGTAGTTGTAGTTGGTAGTTGCAGTTGGTAGTTGTAGTTGGTAGTTGTAGTTGGTAGTTGTAGTTGGTAGTTGTAGTTGGTAGTTGTAGCTGGTAGTTGTAGTTGGTAGTTGTAGTTATAGTTGTAGTTGGTAGTTGTAGTTGGTAGTTGTAGTTGGTAGTTGTAGTTGGTAGTTGTAGTTGGTAGTTGTAGTTGGTAGTTGTACTTGGTAGTTGTAGTTGGTAGTTGTAGTTGGTAGTTCCATTTGTAGTTGTAGTTGAAGTTGTAGTTGTTGTTGTAGTTGTAGTTGTAGTTGTAGTTGTAGTTGTAGTTGTAGTTGTAGTTGTAGTTGTAGTTGTAGTTGTAGTTGTAGTTGTAGTTGTAGTTGTAGTTGGTAGTTGCAGTTGGTAGTTGTAGGTGGTAGTTGTAGTTGGTAGTTGTAGTTGGTAGTTGTAGTTGGTGGTTGTAGTTGGTAGTTGTAGTTGGTAGTTGTAGTTGGTAGTTGTAGTTGGTAGTTGTAGTTGGTAGTTGTAGTTGGTTGTTGTAGTTGGTAGTTGTAGTTGGTAGTTGTAGTTGGTAGTTGTAGTTGGTAGTTGTAGTTGGTAGTTGTAGTTGGTAGTTGTAGTTGGTAGTTGTAGTTGTAGTTGTAGTTGGTAGTTGTAGTTGGTAGTTGTAGTTGGTAGTTGGAGTTGGTAGTTGCAGTTGGTAGTTGCAGTTGGTAGTTGCAGTTGGTAGTTGCAGTTGGTAGTTGCAGTTGGTAGTTGCTGTTGGTGGTTGCAGTTGGTAGTTGCAGTTGGTAGTTGCAGTTGGTAGTTGCAGTTGGTAGTTGCAGTTGGTAGTTGCAGTTGGTAGTTGTAGTTGGTAGTTGTACTTGGTAGTTGTAGTTGGTAGTTGTAGTTGGTAGTTGTAGTTGGTAGTTGTAGTTGGTAGTTGTAGTTGGTAGTTGTAGTTGGTAGTTGTAGTTGGTAGTTGTAGTTGGTAGTTGTAGTTCGTAGTTGTAGCTGGTAGTTGTAGTTGGTAGTTGTAGTTGGTAGTTGCAGTTGGTAGTTGTAGTTGGTAGTTGTAGTTGGTAGTTGTAGTTGGTAGTTGTAGTTGGTAGTTGTAGTTGGTAGTTGTAGTTGGTAGTTGTAGTTGGTAGTTGCAGTTGGTAGCTGTAGTTGGTAGTTGTAGTTGGTAGTTGTAGTTGGTAGTTGTAGTTGGTAGTTGTAGTTGTAGTTGTTGTTGTAGTTGTAGTTGTAGTTGTAGTTGTAGTTGTAGTTGTAGTTGTAGTTGTATTTGTAGTTTGTAGTTGTAGTTGGCAGTTGTAGTTGGTTTGTTGTAGTTGGTAGTTGTAGTTGGTAGTTGTAGTTGGTAGTTGTAGTTGGTAGTTGTAGTTGGTAGTTGTAGTTGGTAGTTGTAGTTGGTTTGTTGTAGTTGGTAGTTGCAGTTGGTAGTTGCAGTTGGTAGTTGCAGTTGGTAGTTGTAGTTGGTAGTTGTAGTTGGTAGTTGTAGATGGTAGTTGTAGTTGGTAGTTGCAGTTGGTAGTTGTAGTTGGTAGTTGTAGTTGGTAGTTGTAGTTGGTAGTTGTAGTTTGTAGTTGTAGTTGGTAGTTGTAGTTGGTAGATGTATTTGGTAGTTGTAGTTGGTCGTTGGAGTTGGTAGTTGCAGTTGGTAGTTGCAGTTGGTAGTTGTAGTTGTTGTTGTAGGTGGTAGTTGTAGTTGTAGTTGTAGTTGTAGTTGTAGTTGTAGTTGTAGTTGTAGTTGGTAGTTGTAGTTGGTAGTTGCAGTTGGTAGCTGCAGTTGGTAGTTGCAGTTGGTAGTTGTAGGTGGTAGTTGTAGTTGTAGTTGTAGTTGTAGTTGGTAGTTGTAGTTGGTAGTTGTAGTTGGTAGTTGTAGTTGGTAGTTGTAGTTGGTAGTTGTAGTTGGTTTGTTGTAGTTGGTAGTTGTAGTTGGTAGTTGTAGTTTGTAGTTGTAGTTGGTAGTTGCAGTTGCTAGCTGTAGTTGGTAGTTGTAGTTGGTAGTTGTAGTTGGTAGTTGTAGTTGTAGTTGTTGTTGTAGTTGTAGTTGTAGTTGTAGTTGTAGTTGTAGTTGTAGTTGTAGTTGTAGTTGTAGTTTGTAGTTGTAGTTGGTAGTTGTAGTTGGTTTGTTGTAGTTGGTAGTTGTAGTTGGTAGTTGTAGTTGGTAGTTGTAGTTGGTAGTTGTAGTTGGTAGTTGTAGTTGGTAGTTGCAGTTGGTAGTTGCAGTTGGTAGTTGCAGTTGGTAGTTGTAATTGTAGTTGTTGTTGTAGTTGTAGTTGTAGTTGTAGTTGTAGTTGTAGTTGTAGTTGGTAGTTGTAGTTGGTAGTTGTAGTTGGTAGTTGTAGTTGGTAGCTGTAGTTGGTAGTTGTAGTTGGTAGTTGTACTTGGTAGGTGTAGTTGGTAGTTGTAGTTGGTAGTTGTTGTTGGTAGTTGTAGTTGGTAGTTGCAGTTGGTAGTTGCAGTTGGTAGTTGCAGTTGGTAGTTGTAGTTGGTAGTTGCAGTTAGTAGTTGCAGTTGGTAGCTGTAGTTTGTAGTTGTAGTTGGTAGTTGTAGTTGGTAGTTGTAGTTGGTAGTTGTAGTTGGTAGTTGTAGTTGGTAGTTGTAGTTGGTAGTTGTAGTTGGTAGTTGTAGTTGGTAGTTGTAGCTGGTAGTTGTAGTTGGTAGTTGTAGTTGGTAGTTGCAGTTGGTAGTTGTAGTTGGTAGTTGTAGTTGGTAGTTGTAGTTGGTAGTTGCAGTTGGTAGTTGCAGTTGGTAGTTGCAGTTGGTAGTTGCAGTTGGTAGTTGCAGTTGGTAGCTGAAATTGGTAGTTGCAGTTGGTAGTTGCAGTTGGTAGCTGAAATTGGTAGTTACAGTTGGTAGTTGCAGTCGGTAGTTGCAGTGGGTAGTTGCAGTTGGTAGTTGCAGTTGGTAGTTGCAGTTGGTAGCTGTAGTTGGTAGTTGTAGTTGGTAGTTGTAGTTGGTAGTTGTAGTTGGTAGTTGTAGTTGTAGTTGTTGTTGTAGTTGTAGTTGTAGTTGTAGTTGTAGTTGTAGTTGTAGTTGTAGTTGTAGTTGTATTTGTAGTTTGTAGTTGTAGTTGGTAGTTGTAGTTGGTTTGTTGTAGTTGGTAGTTGTAGTTGGTAGTTGTAGTTGGTAGTTGTAGTTGGTAGTTGTAGTTGGTAGTTGTAGTTGGTTTGTTGTAGTTGGTAGTTGCAGTTGGTAGTTGCAGTTGGTAGTTGCAGTTGGTAGTTGTAGTTGGTAGTTGTAGTTGGTAGTTGTAGATGGTAGTTGTAGTTGGTAGTTGCAGTTGGTAGTTGTAGTTGGTAGTTGTAGTTGGTAGTTGAAGTTGGTAGTTGTAGTTTGTAGTTGTAGTTGGTAGTTGTAGTTGGTAGATGTATTTGGTAGTTGTAGTTGGTCGTTGGAGTTGGTAGTTGCAGTTGGTAGTTGCAGTTGGTAGTTGTAGTTGTTGTTGCAGGTGGTAGTTGTAGTTGTAGTTGTAGTTGTAGTTGTAGTTGTAGTTGTAGTTGTAGTTGGTAGTTGTAGTTGGTAGTTGCAGTTGGTAGCTGCAGTTGGTAGTTGCAGTTGGTAGTTGTAGTTGGTAGTTGTAGTTGGTAGTTGGTAGTTGTAGTTGGTAGTTGTAGTTTGTAGTTGTAGTTGGTAGTTGCAGTTGCTAGCTGTAGTTGGTAGTTGTAGTTGGTAGTTGTAGTTGGTAGTTGTAGTTGTAGTTGTTGTTGTAGTTGTAGTTGTAGTTGTAGTTGTAGTTGTAGTTGTAGTTGTAGTTGTAGTTTGTAGTTGTAGTTGGTAGTTGTAGTTGGTTTGTTGTAGTTGGTAGTTGTAGTTGGTAGTTGTAGTTGGTAGTTGTAGTTGGTAGTTGTAGTTGGTAGTTGTAGTTGGTAGTTGCAGTTGGTAGTTGCAGTTGGTAGTTGCAGTTGGTAGTTGTAATTGTATTTGTAGTTGTATTTGTAGTTGTAGTTGTAGTTGTAGTTGTAGTTGTAGTTGTAGTTGTAGTTGGTAGTTGTAGTTGGTAGTTGTAGTTGGTAGTTGTAGTTGGTAGCTGTAGTTGGTAGTTGTAGTTGGTAGTTGTACTTGGTAGGTGTAGTTGGTAGTTGTAGTTGGTAGTTGCAGTTGGTAGTTGTAGTTGGTAGTTGTAGTTGGTAGTTGTAGTTGGTAGTTGTAGTTGGTAGTTGTAGCTGGTAGTTGTAGTTGGTAGTTGTAGTTGTAGTTGTAGTTGGTAGTTGTAGTTGGTAGTTGTAGTTGGTAGTTGTAGTTGGTAGTTGTAGTTGGTAGTTGTAGTTGGTAGTTGTAGTTGGTAGTTGTACTTGGTAGTTGTAGTTGGTTTGTTGTAGTTGGTAGTTGCAGTTGGTAGTTGCAGTTGGTAGTTGCAGTTGGTAGTTGTAGTTGGTAGTTGTAGTTGGTAGTTGTAGATGGTAGTTGTAGTTGGTAGTTGTAGTTGGTAGTTGTAGTTGGTAGTTGTAGTTGGTAGTTGTAGTTGTAGTTGTAGTTGGTAGTTGTAGTTGGTAGTTGTAGTTGGTAGTTGTAGTTGGTTTGTTGTAGTTGGTAGTTGTAGTTGGTAGTTGTAGTTGGTAGTTGTAGTTGGTAGTTGCAGTTGGTAGCTGTAGTTGGTAGTTGTAGTTGGTAGTTGTAGTTGGTAGTTGTAGTTGGTAGTTGTAGTTGTAGTTGTTGTTGTAGTTGTAGTTGTAGTTGTAGTTGTAGTTGTAGTTGTAGTTGTAGTTGTATTTGTAGTTTGTAGTTGTAGTTGGCAGTTGTAGTTGGTTTGTTGTAGTTGGTAGTTGTAGTTGGTAGTTGTAGTTGGTAGTTGTAGTTGGTAGTTGTAGTTGGTAGTTGTAGTTGGTTTGTTGTAGTTGGTAGTTGCAGTTGGTAGTTGCAGTTGGTAGTTGCAGTTGGTAGTTGTAGTTGGTAGTTGTAGTTGGTAGTTGTAGATGGTAGTTGTAGTTGGTAGTTGCAGTTGGTAGTTGTAGTTGGTAGTTGTAGTTGGTAGTTGTAGTTGGTAGTTGTAGTTTGTAGTTGTAGTTGGTAGTTGTAGTTGGTAGATGTATTTGGTAGTTGTAGTTGGTCGTTCGAGTTGGTAGTTGCAGTTGGTAGTTGCAGTTGGTAGTTGTAGTTGTTGTTGTAGGTGGTAGTTGTAGTTGTAGTTGTAGTTGTAGTTGTAGTTGTAGTTGTAGTTGTAGTTGGTAGTTGTAGTTGGTAGTTGCAGTTGGTAGCTGCAGTTGGTAGTTGCAGTTGGTAGTTGTAGGTGGTAGTTGTAGTTGTAGTTGTAGTTGTAGTTGGTAGTTGTAGTTGGTAGTTGTAGTTGGTAGTTGTAGTTGGTAGTTGTAGTTGGTAGTTGTAGTTGGTTTGTTGTAGTTGGTAGTTGTAGTTGGTAGTTGTAGTTTGTAGTTGTAGTTGGTAGTTGCAGTTGCTAGCTGTAGTTGGTAGTTGTAGTTGGTAGTTGTAGTTGGTAGTTGTAGTTGTAGTTGTTGTTGTAGTTGTAGTTGTAGTTGTAGTTGTAGTTGTAGTTGTAGTTGTAGTTGTAGTTGTAGTTTGTAGTTGTAGTTGGTAGTTGTAGTTGGTTTGTTGTAGTTGGTAGTTGTAGTTGGTAGTTGTAGTTGGTAGTTGTAGTTGGTAGTTGTAGTTGGTAGTTGTAGTTGGTAGTTGCAGTTGGTAGTTGCAGTTGGTAGTTGCAGTTGGTAGTTGTAATTGTAGTTGTTGTTGTAGTTGTAGTTGTAGTTGTAGTTGTAGTTGTAGTTGTAGTTGGTAGTTGTAGTTGGTAGTTGTAGTTGGTAGTTGTAGTTGGTAGCTGTAGTTGGTAGTTGTAGTTGGTAGTTGTACTTGGTAGGTGTAGTTGGTAGTTGTAGTTGGTAGTTGTAGTTGGTAGTTGTAGTTGGTAGTTGCAGTTGGTAGTTGCAGTTGGTAGTTGCAGTTGGTAGTTGTAGTTGGTAGTGGCAGTTGGTAGTTGCAGTTGGTAGCTGTAGTTTGTAGTTGTAGTTGGTAGTTGTAGTTGGTAGTTGTAGTTGGTAGTTGTAGTTGGTAGTTGTAGTTGGTAGTTGTAGTTGGTAGTTGTAGTTGGTAGTTGTAGTTGGTAGTTGTAGCTGGTAGTTGTAGTTGGTAGTTGTAGTTGGTAGTTGCAGTTGGTAGTTGTAGTTGGTAGTTGTAGTTGGTAGTTGTAGTTGGTAGTTGTAGTTGGTAGTTGTAGCTGGTAGTTGTAGTTGGTAGTTGTAGTTGTAGTTGTAGTTGGTAGTTGTAGTTGGTAGTTGTAGTTGGTAGTTGTAGTTGGTAGTTGTAGTTGGTAGTTGTAGTTGGTAGTTGTAGTTGGTAGTTGTAGTTGGTAGTTGTACTTGGTAGTTGTAGTTGGTAGTTGTAGTTGGTAGTTCCATTTGTAGTTGTAGTTGTAGTTGTAGTTGAAGTTGTAGTTGTTGTTGTAGTTGTAGTTGTAGTTGTAGTTGTAGTTGTAGTTGTAGTTGTAGTTGTAGTTGTAGTTGTAGTTGTAGTTGTAGTTGTAGTTGTAGTTGTAGTTGTTTTTGTTGTTGTTGTTGTTGTAGTTGTTGTTGTTGTAGTTGTTGTTGTTGTAGTTGTTGTTGTTATTGTACTTGCTGTTTTGTCGTTGTCGTTGTTGTCGTTGTTGTCGTTGCAGTCGTTGTTGTCGTTGTTGTCGTTGTTGCCGTTGTTGTCGTTGCTGTCGTTGCTATCGTTGCTGTCGTTGCTGTCGTTGCTGTCGTTGCTGCCGTTGTTGCCGTTGTTGCCGTTGTTGCCGTTTTTGTCGTTGTTGTCGTTGTTGTCGTTGTTGTGGTTGTTGTCGTTGTTGTCGTTGTTTTCGTTGTTTTCGTTGTTGTCGTTGTTGTCGTTGTTGTCGTTGTTGTCGTTGTTGTCGTTGTTGTCGTTGTTGTCGTTGTTATCGTTGTTGTCGTTGTTATCGTTGTTGTCGTTGTTGTCGTTGTTGTCGTTGTTGTCGTTGTTGTCGTTGTCGTTATTGTAGTTGTTGTCGTTGTTGTCGTCGTTGCCGTCGTTGTCGTCGTTGTCGTCGTTGTCGTCGTTGTCGTCGTTGACGTCGTTGTCGTCGTTGTCGTCGTTGTTGTTGTTGTTGTTGTTGTTGTTGTTGTAGTTGTAGTTGTAGTTGTTGTTGTAGTTGTTGTTGTTGTAGTTGTAGTTGTAGTTGTAGTTGTAGTTGTTGTAGTTGTTGTTGTAGTTGTAGTTGTTGTTGTAGTTGTAGTTGTAGTGGTAGTTGCAGTTGTAGTTGTAGTTGTAGTTGTAGTTGTAGTTGTTGTTGTAGTTGTTGTTGTAGTTGTTGTTGTAGTTGTAGTTGTAGTTGCAGTTGTAGTTGTAGTTGTATTTGTAGTTGTATTTGTAGTTGTAGTTGTAATTGTAGTTGTAGTTGTAGTTGTAGTTGTAGTTGTAGTTGTATTTGTTGTTGTAGTTGTAGTTGTAGTAGTAGTTGTAGTTGTAGTTGTAGTTGGTAGTTGTAGTTGGTAGTTGTAGTTGGTAGTTGTAGTTGGTAGTTGTAGTTGGTAGGTGCAGTTGGTAGTTGCAGTTGGTAGTTGCAGTTGGTAGTTGCAGTTGGTAGTTGCAGTTGGTAGTTGCAGTTGGTAGCTGAAATTGGTAGTTGCAGTTGGTAGTTGCAGTTGGTAGTTGCAGTTGGTAGTTGCAGTTGGTAGCTGAAATTGGTAGTTACAGTTGGTAGTTGCAGTCGGTAGTTGCAGTGGGTAGTTGCAGTTGGTAGTTGCAGTTGGTAGTTGCAGTTGGTAGTTGCAGTTGGTAGTTGCAGTTGGTAGTTGCAGTTGGTAGTTGCAGTTGGTAGCTGTAGTTGGTAGTTGTAGTTGGTAGTTGTAGTTGGTAGTTGTAGTTGGTAGTTGTAGTTGTAGTTGTTGTTGTAGTTGTAGTTGTAGTTGTAGTTGTAGTTGTAGTTGTAGTTGTAGTTGTAGTTGTATTTGTAGTTTGTAGTTGTAGTTGGTAGTTGTAGTTGGTTTGTTGTAGTTGGTAGTTGTAGTTGGTAGTTGTAGTTGGTAGTTGTAGTTGGTAGTTGTAGTTGGTAGTTGTAGTTGGTAGTTGTAGTTGGTTTGTTGTAGTTGGTAGTTGCAGTTGGTAGTTGCAGTTGGTAGTTGCAGTTGGTAGTTGTAGTTGGTAGTTGTAGTTGGTAGTTGTAGATGGTAGTTGTAGTTGGTAGTTGCAGTTGGTAGTTGTAGTTGGTAGTTGTAGTTGGTAGTTGTAGTTGGTAGTTGTAGTTTGTAGTTGTAGTTGGTAGTTGTAGTTGGTAGATGTATTTGGTAGTTGTAGTTGGTCGTTGGAGTTGGTAGTTGCAGTTGGTAGTTGCAGTTGGTAGTTGTAGTTGTTGTTGTAGGTGGTAGTTGTAGTTGTAGTTGTAGTTGTAGTTGTAGTTGTAGTTGTAGTTGTAGTTGTAGTTGGTAGTTGTAGTTGGTAGTTGCAGTTGGTAGCTGCAGTTGGTAGTTGCAGTTGGTAGTTGTAGTTGGTAGTTGTAGTTGGTAGTTGGTAGTTGTAGTTGGTAGTTGTAGTTTGTAGTTGTAGTTGGTAGTTGCAGTTGCTAGCTGTAGTTGGTAGTTGTAGTTGGTAGTTGTAGTTGGTAGTTGTAGTTGTAGTTGTTGTTGTAGTTGTAGTTGTAGTTGTAGTTGTAGTTGTAGTTGTAGTTGTAGTTGTAGTTTGTAGTTGTAGTTGGTAGTTGTAGTTGGTTTGTTGTAGTTGGTAGTTGTAGTTGGTAGTTGTAGTTGGTAGTTGTAGTTGGTAGTTGTAGTTGGTAGTTGCAGTTGGTAGTTGCAGTTGGTAGTTGCAGTTGGTAGTTGTAATTGTATTTGTAGTTGTATTTGTAGTTGTAGTTGTAGTTGTAGTTGTAGTTGTAGTTGTAGTTGTAGTTGGTAGTTGTAGTTGGTAGTTGTAGTTGGTAGTTGTAGTTGGTAGCTGTAGTTGGTAGTTGTAGTTGGTAGTTGTACTTGGTAGGTGTAGTTGGTAGTTGTAGTTGGTAGTTGCAGTTGGTAGTTGTAGTTGGTAGTTGTAGTTGGTAGTTGTAGTTGGTAGTTGTAGTTGGTAGTTGTAGCTGGTAGTTGTAGTTGGTAGTTGTAGTTGTAGTTGTAGTTGTAGTTGGTAGTTGTAGTTGGTAGTTGGTAGTTGTAGTTGGTAGTTGTAGTTTGTAGTTGTAGTTGGTAGTTGCAGTTGCTAGCTGTAGTTGGTAGTTGTAGTTGGTAGTTGTAGTTGGTAGTTGTAGTTGTAGTTGTTGTTGTAGTTGTAGTTGTAGTTGTAGTTGTAGTTGTAGTTATAGTTGTAGTTGTAGTTTGTAGTTGTAGTTGGTAGTTGTAGTTGGTTTGTTGTAGTTGGTAGTTGTAGTTGGTAGTTGTAGTTGGTAGTTGTAGTTGGTAGTTGTAGTTGGTAGTTGTAGTTGGTAGTTGCAGTTGGTAGTTGCAGTTGGTAGTTGCAGTTGGTAGTTGTAATTGTATTTGTAGTTGTATTTGTAGTTGTAGTTGTAGTTGTAGTTGTAGTTGTAGTTGTAGTTGTAGTTGGTAGTTGTAGTTGGTAGTTGTAGTTGGTAGTTGTAGTTGGTAGCTGTAGTTGGTAGTTGTAGTTGGTAGTTGTACTTGGTAGGTGTAGTTGGTAGTTGTAGTTGGTAGTTGCAGTTGGTAGTTGTAGTTGGTAGTTGTAGTTGGTAGTTGTAGTTGGTAGTTGTAGTTGGTAGTTGCAGTTGGTAGTTGCAGTTGGTAGTTGTAGTTGTTGTTGTAGGTGGTAGTTGTAGTTGTAGTTGTAGTTGTAGTTGTAGTTGTAGTTGTAGTTGTAGTTGGTAGTTGTAGTTGGTAGTTGCAGTTGGTAGCTGCAGTTGGTAGTTGCAGTTGGTAGTTGTAGTTGGTAGTTGTAGTTGGTAGTTGGTAGTTGTAGTTGGTAGTTGTAGTTTGTAGTTGTAGTTGGTAGTTGCAGTTGCTAGCTGTAGTTGGTAGTTGTAGTTGGTAGTTGTAGTTGGTAGTTGTAGTTGTAGTTGTTGTTGTAGTTGTAGTTGTAGTTGTAGTTGTAGTTGTAGTTATAGTTGTAGTTGTAGTTTGTAGTTGTAGTTGGTAGTTGTAGTTGGTTTGTTGTAGTTGGTAGTTGTAGTTGGTAGTTGTAGTTGGTAGTTGTAGTTGGTAGTTGTAGTTGGTAGTTGTAGTTGGTAGTTGCAGTTGGTAGTTGCAGTTGGTAGTTGCAGTTGGTAGTTGTAATTGTATTTGTAGTTGTATTTGTAGTTGTAGTTGTAGTTGTAGTTGTAGTTGTAGTTGTAGTTGTAGTTGGTAGTTGTAGTTGGTAGTTGTAGTTGGTAGTTGTAGTTGGTAGCTGTAGTTGGTAGTTGTAGTTGGTAGTTGTACTTGGTAGGTGTAGTTGGTAGTTGTAGTTGGTAGTTGCAGTTGGTAGTTGTAGTTGGTAGTTGTAGTTGGTAGTTGTAGTTGGTAGTTGTAGTTGGTAGTTGTAGCTGGTAGTTGTAGTTGGTAGTTGTAGTTGTAGTTGTAGTTGGTAGTTGTAGTTGGTAGTTGTAGTTGGTAGCTGTAGTTGGTAGTTGTAGTTGGTAGTTGTACTTGGTAGGTGTAGTTGGTAGTTGTAGTTGGTAGTTGCAGTTGGTAGTTGTAGTTGGTAGTTGTAGTTGGTAGTTGTAGTTGGTAGTTGTAGTTGGTAGTTGTAGCTGGTAGTTGTAGTTGGTAGTTGTAGTTGTAGTTGTAGTTGGTAGTTGTAGTTGGTAGTTGTAGTTGGTAGTTGTAGTTGGTAGTTGTAGTTGGTAGTTGTAGTTGGTAGTTGTACTTGGTAGTTGTAGTTGGTAGTTGTAGTTGGTAGTTCCATTTGTAGTTGTAGTTGTAGTTGTAGTTGAAGTTGTAGTTGTTGTTGTAGTTGTAGTTGTAGTTGTAGTTGTAGTTGTAGTTGTAGTTGTAGTTGTAGTTGTAGTTGTAGTTGTAGTTGTAGTTGTAGTTGTAGTTGTAGTTGGTAGTTGCAGTTGGTAGTTGTAGGTGGTAGTTGTAGTTGGTAGTTGCAGTTGGTAGTTGCAGTTGGTAGTTGTAATTGTAGTTGTTGTTGTAGTTGTAGTTGTAGTTGTAGTTGTAGTTGTAGTTGTAGTTGGTAGTTGTAGTTGGTAGTTGTAGTTGGTAGTTGTAGTTGGTAGCTGTAGTTGGTAGTTGTAGTTGGTAGTTGTAGTTGGTAGTTGTAGTTGGTAGTTGTAGTTGGTAGTTGTAGTTGGTAGTTGTAGTTGGTAGTTGTAGTTGGTAGTTGTAGTTGGTAGTTGTAGTTGGTAGTTGTAGTTGGTAGTTGTAGTTGTAGTTGTAGTTGGTAGTTGTAGTTGGTAGTTGTAGTTGGTAGTTGGAGTTGGTAGTTGCAGTTTGTAGTTGCAGTTGGTAGTTGCAGTTGGTAGTTGCAGTTGGTAGTTGCAGTTGGTAGTTGCTGTTGGTGGTTGCAGTTGGTAGTTGCAGTTGGTAGTTGCAGTTGGTAGTTGCAGTTGGTAGTTGCAGTTGGTAGTTGCAGTTGGTAGTTGTAGTTGGTAGTTGTACTTGGTAGTTGTAGTTGGTAGTTGTAGTTGGTAGTTGTAGTTGGTAGTTGTAGTTGGTAGTTGTAGTTGGTAGTTGTAGTTGGTAGTTGTAGTTGGTAGTTGTAGTTGGTAGTTGTAGTTCGTAGTTGTAGCTGGTAGTTGTAGTTGGTAGTTGTAGTTGGTAGTTGCAGTTGGTAGTTGTAGTTGGTAGTTGTAGTTGGTAGTTGTAGTTGGTAGTTGTAGTTGGTAGTTGTAGTTGGTAGTTGTAGTTGGTAGTTGTAGTTGGTAGTTGCAGTTGGTAGCTGTAGTTGGTAGTTGTAGTTGGTAGTTGTAGTTGGTAGTTGTAGTTGGTAGTTGTAGTTGTAGTTGTTGTTGTAGTTGTAGTTGTAGTTGTAGTTGTAGTTGTAGTTGTAGTTGTAGTTGTATTTGTAGTTTGTAGTTGTAGTTGGCAGTTGTAGTTGGTTTGTTGTAGTTGGTAGTTGTAGTTGGTAGTTGTAGTTGGTAGTTGTAGTTGGTAGTTGTAGTTGGTAGTTGTAGTTGGTTTGTTGTAGTTGGTAGTTGCAGTTGGTAGTTGCAGTTGGTAGTTGCAGTTGGTAGTTGTAGTTGGTAGTTGTAGTTGGTAGTTGTAGATGGTAGTTGTAGTTGGTAGTTGCAGTTGGTAGTTGTAGTTGGTAGTTGTAGTTGGTAGTTGTAGTTGGTAGTTGTAGTTTGTAGTTGTAGTTGGTAGTTGTAGTTGGTAGATGTATTTGGTAGTTGTAGTTGGTCGTTCGAGTTGGTAGTTGCAGTTGGTAGTTGCAGTTGGTAGTTGTAGTTGTTGTTGTAGGTGGTAGTTGTAGTTGTAGTTGTAGTTGTAGTTGTAGTTGTAGTTGTAGTTGTAGTTGGTAGTTGTAGTTGGTAGTTGCAGTTGGTAGCTGCAGTTGGTAGTTGCAGTTGGTAGTTGTAGGTGGTAGTTGTAGTTGTAGTTGTAGTTGTAGTTGGTAGTTGTAGTTGGTAGTTGTAGTTGGTAGTTGTAGTTGGTAGTTGTAGTTGGTAGTTGTAGTTGGTTTGTTGTAGTTGGTAGTTGTAGTTGGTAGTTGTAGTTTGTAGTTGTAGTTGGTAGTTGCAGTTGCTAGCTGTAGTTGGTAGTTGTAGTTGGTAGTTGTAGTTGGTAGTTGTAGTTGTAGTTGTTGTTGTAGTTGTAGTTGTAGTTGTAGTTGTAGTTGTAGTTGTAGTTGTAGTTGTAGTTGTAGTTGTAGTTTGTAGTTGTAGTTGGTAGTTGTAGTTGGTTTGTTGTAGTTGGTAGTTGTAGTTGGTAGTTGTAGTTGGTAGTTGTAGTTGGTAGTTGTAGTTGGTAGTTGTAGTTGGTAGTTGCAGTTGGTAGTTGCAGTTGGTAGTTGCAGTTGGTAGTTGTAATTGTAGTTGTTGTTGTAGTTGTAGTTGTAGTTGTAGTTGTAGTTGTAGTTGTAGTTGGTAGTTGTAGTTGGTAGTTGTAGTTGGTAGTTGTAGTTGGTAGCTGTAGTTGGTAGTTGTAGTTGGTAGTTGTACTTGGTAGGTGTAGTTGGTAGTTGTAGTTGGTAGTTGTAGTTGGTAGTTGTAGTTGGTAGTTGTAGTTGGTAGTTGCAGTTGGTAGTTGCAGTTGGTAGTTGCAGTTGGTAGTTGTAGTTGGTAGTTGCAGTTGGTAGTTGCAGTTGGTAGCTGTAGTTTGTAGTTGTAGTTGGTAGTTGTAGTTGGTAGTTGTAGTTGGTAGTTGTAGTTGGTAGTTGTAGTTGGTAGTTGTAGTTGGTAGTTGTAGTTGGTAGTTGTAGTTGGTAGTTGTAGCTGGTAGTTGTAGTTGGTAGTTGTAGTTGGTAGTTGCAGTTGGTAGTTGTAGTTGGTAGTTGTAGTTGGTAGTTGTAGTTGGTAGTTGTAGTTGGTAGTTGTAGCTGGTAGTTGTAGTTGGTAGTTGTAGTTGTAGTTGTAGTTGGTAGTTGTAGTTGGTAGTTGTAGTTGGTAGTTGTAGTTGGTAGTTGTAGTTGGTAGTTGTAGTTGGTAGTTGTAGTTGGTAGTTGTACTTGGTAGTTGTAGTTGGTAGTTGTAGTTGGTAGTTCCATTTGTAGTTGTAGTTGTAGTTGTAGTTGAAGTTGTAGTTGTTGTTGTAGTTGTAGTTGTAGTTGTAGTTGTAGTTGTAGTTGTAGTTGTAGTTGTAGTTGTAGTTGTAGTTGTAGTTGTAGTTGTAGTTGTAGTTGTAGTTGTTTTTGTTGTTGTTGTTGTTGTAGTTGTTGTTGTTGTAGTTGTTGTTGTTGTAGTTGTTGTTGTTATTGTACTTGCTGTTTTGTCGTTGTCGTTGTTGTCGTTGTTGTCGTTGCAGTCGTTGTTGTCGTTGTTGTCGTTGTTGCCGTTGTTGTCGTTGCTGTCGTTGCTATCGTTGCTGTCGTTGCTGTCGTTGCTGTCGTTGCTGCCGTTGTTGCCGTTGTTGCCGTTGTTGCCGTTTTTGTCGTTGTTGTCGTTGTTGTCGTTGTTGTGGTTGTTGTCGTTGTTGTCGTTGTTTTCGTTGTTTTCGTTGTTGTCGTTGTTGTCGTTGTTGTCGTTGTTGTCGTTGTTGTCGTTGTTGTCGTTGTTGTCGTTGTTATCGTTGTTGTCGTTGTTATCGTTGTTGTCGTTGTTGTCGTTGTTGTCGTTGTTGTCGTTGTTGTCGTTGTCGTTATTGTAGTTGTTGTCGTTGTTGTCGTCGTTGTCGTCGTTGTCGTCGTTGTCGTCGTTGTCGTCGTTGTCGTCGTTGACGTCGTTGTCGTCGTTGTCGTCGTTGTTGTTGTTGTTGTTGTTGTTGTTGTTGTAGTTGTAGTTGTTGTTGTAGTTGTTGTTGTTGTAGTTGTAGTTGTAGTTGTAGTTGTAGTTGTTGTAGTTGTTGTTGTAGTTGTAGTTGTTGTTGTAGTTGTAGTTGTAGTGGTAGTTGTAGTTGTAGTTGTAGTTGTAGTTGTAGTTGTAGTTGTTGTTGTAGTTGTTGTTGTAGTTGTTGTTGTAGTTGTAGTTGTAGTTGTAGTTGTAGTTGCAGTTGTAGTTGTAGTTGTATTTGTAGTTGTATTTGTAGTTGTAGTTGTAATTGTAGTTGTAGTTGTAGTTGTAGTTGTAGTTGTAGTTGTATTTGTTGTTGTAGTTGTAGTTGTAGTAGTAGTTGTAGTTGTAGTTGTAGTTGGTAGTTGTAGTTGGTAGTTGTAGTTGGTAGTTGTAGTTGGTAGTTGTAGTTGGTAGGTGCAGTTGGTAGTTGCAGTTGGTAGTTGCAGTTGGTAGTTGCAGTTGGTAGTTGCAGTTGGTAGTTGCAGTTGGTAGCTGAAATTGGTAGTTGCAGTTGGTAGTTGCAGTTGGTAGCTGAAATTGGTAGTTACAGTTGGTAGTTGCAGTCGGTAGTTGCAGTGGGTAGTTGCAGTTGGTAGTTGCAGTTGGTAGTTGCAGTTGGTAGTTGTAGTTGGTAGTTGTAGTTGGTAGTTGTAGATGGTAGTTGTAGTTGGTAGTTGCAGTTGGTAGTTGTAGTTGGTAGGTGTAGTTGGTAGTTGTAGTTGGTAGTTGCAGTTGGTAGTTGTAGTTGGTAGTTGTAGTTGGTAGTTGTAGTTGGTAGTTGTAGTTGGTAGTTGTAGCTGGTAGTTGTAGTTGGTAGTTGTAGTTGTAGTTGTAGTTGGTAGTTGTAGTTGGTAGTTGTAGTTGGTAGTTGTAGTTGGTAGTTGTAGTTGGTAGTTGTAGTTGGTAGTTGTAGTTGGTAGTTGTAGTTGGTAGTTGTAGTTGGTAGTTGTAGTTGGTAGGTGCAGTTGGTAGTTGCAGTTGGTAGTTGCAGTTGGTAGTTGCAGTTGGTAGTTGCAGTTGGTAGTTGCAGTTGGTAGCTGAAATTGGTAGTTGCAGTTGGTAGTTGCAGTTGGTAGCTGAAATTGGTAGTTACAGTTGGTAGTTGCAGTCGGTAGTTGCAGTGGGTAGTTGCAGTTGGTAGTTGCAGTTGGTAGTTGCAGTTGGTAGCTGTAGTTGGTAGTTGTAGTTGGTAGTTGTAGTTGGTAGTTGTAGTTGGTAGTTGTAGTTGTAGTTGTTGTTGTAGTTGTAGTTGTAGTTGTAGTTGTAGTTGTAGTTGTAGTTGTAGTTGTAGTTGTATTTGTAGTTTGTAGTTGTAGTTGGTAGTTGTAGTTGGTTTGTTGTAGTTGGTAGTTGTAGTTGGTAGTTGTAGTTGGTAGTTGTAGTTGGTAGTTGTAGTTGGTAGTTGTAGTTGGTTTGTTGTAGTTGGTAGTTGCAGTTGGTAGTTGCAGTTGGTAGTTGCAGTTGGTAGTTGTAGTTGGTAGTTGTAGTTGGTAGTTGTAGATGGTAGTTGTAGTTGGTAGTTGCAGTTGGTAGTTGTAGTTGGTAGTTGTAGTTGGTAGTTGTAGTTGGTAGTTGTAGTTTGTAGTTGTAGTTGGTAGTTGTAGTTGGTAGATGTATTTGGTAGTTGTAGTTGGTCGTTGGAGTTGGTAGTTGCAGTTGGTAGTTGCAGTTGGTAGTTGTAGTTGTTGTTGTAGGTGGTAGTTGTAGTTGTAGTTGTAGTTGTAGTTGTAGTTGTAGTTGTAGTTGTAGTTGGTAGTTGTAGTTGGTAGTTGCAGTTGGTAGCTGCAGTTGGTAGTTGCAGTTGGTAGTTGTAGTTGGTAGTTGTAGTTGGTAGTTGGTAGTTGTAGTTGGTAGTTGTAGTTTGTAGTTGTAGTTGGTAGTTGCAGTTGCTAGCTGTAGTTGGTAGTTGTAGTTGGTAGTTGTAGTTGGTAGTTGTAGTTGTAGTTGTTGTAGTTGTAGTTGTAGTTGTAGTTGTAGTTGTAGTTGTAGTTGTAGTTTGTAGTTGTAGTTGGTAGTTGTAGTTGGTTTGTTGTAGTTGGTAGTTGTAGTTGGTAGTTGTAGTTGGTAGTTGTAGTTGGTAGTTGTAGTTGGTAGTTGTAGTTGGTAGTTGCAGTTGGTAGTTGCAGTTGGTAGTTGCAGTTGGTAGTTGTAATTGTATTTGTAGTTGTATTTGTAGTTGTAGTTGTAGTTGTAGTTGTAGTTGTAGTTGTAGTTGGTAGTTGTAGTTGGTAGTTCCATATGTAGTTGTAGTTGAAGTTGTAGTTGTTGTTGTAGTTGTAGTTGTAGTTGTAGTTGTAGTTGTAGTTGTAGTTGTAGTTGTAGTTGTAGTTGTAGTTGTAGTTGTAGTTGTAGTTGTAGTTGTAGTTGGTAGTTGCAGTTGGTAGTTGTAGGTGGTAGTTGTAGTTGGTAGTTGTAGTTGGTAGTTGTAGTTGGTGGTTGTAGTTGGTAGTTGTAGTTGGTAGTTGTAGTTGGTAGTTGTAGTTGGTAGTTGTAGTTGGTAGTTGTAGTTGGTTGTTGTAGTTGGTAGTTGTAGTTGGTAGTTGTAGTTGGTAGTTGTAGTTGGTAGTTGTAGTTGGTAGTTGTAGTTGGTAGTTGTAGTTGGTAGTTGTAGTTGTAGTTGTAGTTGGTAGTTGTAGTTGGTAGTTGTAGTTGGTAGTTGGAGTTGGTAGTTGCAGTTGGTAGTTGCAGTTGGTAGTTGCAGTTGGTAGTTGCAGTTGGTAGTTGCAGTTGGTAGTTGCTGTTGGTGGTTGCAGTTGGTAGTTGCAGTTGGTAGTTGCAGTTGGTAGTTGCAGTTGGTAGTTGCAGTTGGTAGTTGCAGTTGGTAGTTGTAGTTGGTAGTTGTACTTGGTAGTTGTAGTTGGTAGTTGTAGTTGGTAGTTGTAGTTGGTAGTTGTAGTTGGTAGTTGTAGTTGGTAGTTGTAGTTGGTAGTTGTAGTTGGTAGTTGTAGTTGGTAGTTGTAGTTCGTAGTTGTAGCTGGTAGTTGTAGTTGGTAGTTGTAGTTGGTAGTTGCAGTTGGTAGTTGTAGTTGGTAGTTGTAGTTGGTAGTTGTAGTTGGTAGTTGTAGTTGGTAGTTGTAGTTGGTAGTTGTAGTTGGTAGTTGTAGTTGGTAGTTGTAGTTGGTAGTTGCAGTTGGTAGCTGTAGTTGGTAGTTGTAGTTGGTAGTTGTAGTTGGTAGTTGTAGTTGGTAGTTGTAGTTGTAGTTGTTGTTGTAGTTGTAGTTGTAGTTGTAGTTGTAGTTGTAGTTGTAGTTGTAGTTGTATTTGTAGTTTGTAGTTGTAGTTGGCAGTTGTAGTTGGTTTGTTGTAGTTGGTAGTTGTAGTTGGTAGTTGTAGTTGGTAGTTGTAGTTGGTAGTTGTAGTTGGTAGTTGTAGTTGGTAGTTGTAGTTGGTTTGTTGTAGTTGGTAGTTGCAGTTGGTAGTTGCAGTTGGTAGTTGCAGTTGGTAGTTGTAGTTGGTAGTTGTAGTTGGTAGTTGTAGATGGTAGTTGTAGTTGGTAGTTGCAGTTGGTAGTTGTAGTTGGTAGTTGTAGTTGGTAGTTGTAGTTGGTAGTTGTAGTTTGTAGTTGTAGTTGGTAGTTGTAGTTGGTAGATGTATTTGGTAGTTGTAGTTGGTCGTTGGAGTTGGTAGTTGCAGTTGGTAGTTGCAGTTGGTAGTTGTAGTTGTTGTTGTAGGTGGTAGTTGTAGTTGTAGTTGTAGTTGTAGTTGTAGTTGTAGTTGTAGTTGTAGTTGGTAGTTGTAGTTGGTAGTTGCAGTTGGTAGCTGCAGTTGGTAGTTGCAGTTGGTAGTTGTAGGTGGTAGTTGTAGTTGTAGTTGTAGTTGTAGTTGGTAGTTGTAGTTGGTAGTTGTAGTTGGTAGTTGTAGTTGGTAGTTGTAGTTGGTAGTTGTAGTTGGTTTGTTGTAGTTGGTAGTTGTAGTTGGTAGTTGTAGTTTGTAGTTGTAGTTGGTAGTTGCAGTTGCTAGCTGTAGTTGGTAGTTGTAGTTGGTAGTTGTAGTTGGTAGTTGTAGTTGTAGTTGTTGTTGTAGTTGTAGTTGTAGTTGTAGTTGTAGTTGTAGTTGTAGTTGTAGTTGTAGTTGTAGTTTGTAGTTGTAGTTGGTAGTTGTAGTTGGTTTGTTGTAGTTGGTAGTTGTAGTTGGTAGTTGTAGTTGGTAGTTGTAGTTGGTAGTTGTAGTTGGTAGTTGTAGTTGGTAGTTGCAGTTGGTAGTTGCAGTTGGTAGTTGCAGTTGGTAGTTGTAATTGTAGTTGTTGTTGTAGTTGTAGTTGTAGTTGTAGTTGTAGTTGTAGTTGTAGTTGGTAGTTGTAGTTGGTAGTTGTAGTTGGTAGTTGTAGTTGGTAGCTGTAGTTGGTAGTTGTAGTTGGTAGTTGTACTTGGTAGGTGTAGTTGGTAGTTGTAGTTGGTAGTTGTTGTTGGTAGTTGTAGTTGGTAGTTGCAGTTGGTAGTTGCAGTTGGTAGTTGCAGTTGGTAGTTGTAGTTGGTAGTTGCAGTTAGTAGTTGCAGTTGGTAGCTGTAGTTTGTAGTTGTAGTTGGTAGTTGTAGTTGGTAGTTGTAGTTGGTAGTTGTAGTTGGTAGTTGTAGTTGGTAGTTGTAGTTGGTAGTTGTAGTTGGTAGTTGTAGTTGGTAGTTGTAGCTGGTAGTTGTAGTTGGTAGTTGTAGTTGGTAGTTGCAGTTGGTAGTTGTAGTTGGTAGTTGTAGTTGGTAGTTGTAGTTGGTAGTTGCAGTTGGTAGTTGCAGTTGGTAGTTGCAGTTGGTAGTTGCAGTTGGTAGTTGCAGTTGGTAGCTGAAATTGGTAGTTGCAGTTGGTAGTTGCAGTTGGTAGCTGAAATTGGTAGTTACAGTTGGTAGTTGCAGTCGGTAGTTGCAGTGGGTAGTTGCAGTTGGTAGTTGCAGTTGGTAGTTGCAGTTGGTAGCTGTAGTTGGTAGTTGTAGTTGGTAGTTGTAGTTGGTAGTTGTAGTTGGTAGTTGTAGTTGTAGTTGTTGTTGTAGTTGTAGTTGTAGTTGTAGTTGTAGTTGTAGTTGTAGTTGTAGTTGTAGTTGTATTTGTAGTTTGTAGTTGTAGTTGGTAGTTGTAGTTGGTTTGTTGTAGTTGGTAGTTGTAGTTGGTAGTTGTAGTTGGTAGTTGTAGTTGGTAGTTGTAGTTGGTAGTTGTAGTTGGTTTGTTGTAGTTGGTAGTTGCAGTTGGTAGTTGCAGTTGGTAGTTGCAGTTGGTAGTTGTAGTTGGTAGTTGTAGTTGGTAGTTGTAGATGGTAGTTGTAGTTGGTAGTTGCAGTTGGTAGTTGTAGTTGGTAGTTGTAGTTGGTAGTTGAAGTTGGTAGTTGTAGTTTGTAGTTGTAGTTGGTAGTTGTAGTTGGTAGATGTATTTGGTAGTTGTAGTTGGTCGTTGGAGTTGGTAGTTGCAGTTGGTAGTTGCAGTTGGTAGTTGTAGTTGTTGTTGTAGGTGGTAGTTGTAGTTGTAGTTGTAGTTGTAGTTGTAGTTGTAGTTGTAGTTGTAGTTGGTAGTTGTAGTTGGTAGTTGCAGTTGGTAGCTGCAGTTGGTAGTTGCAGTTGGTAGTTGTAGTTGGTAGTTGTAGTTGGTAGTTGGTAGTTGTAGTTGGTAGTTGTAGTTTGTAGTTGTAGTTGGTAGTTGCAGTTGCTAGCTGTAGTTGGTAGTTGTAGTTGGTAGTTGTAGTTGGTAGTTGTAGTTGTAGTTGTTGTTGTAGTTGTAGTTGTAGTTGTAGTTGTAGTTGTAGTTGTAGTTGTAGTTGTAGTTTGTAGTTGTAGTTGGTAGTTGTAGTTGGTTTGTTGTAGTTGGTAGTTGTAGTTGGTAGTTGTAGTTGGTAGTTGTAGTTGGTAGTTGTAGTTGGTAGTTGTAGTTGGTAGTTGCAGTTGGTAGTTGCAGTTGGTAGTTGCAGTTGGTAGTTGTAATTGTATTTGTAGTTGTATTTGTAGTTGTAGTTGTAGTTGTAGTTGTAGTTGTAGTTGTAGTTGTAGTTGGTAGTTGTAGTTGGTAGTTGTAGTTGGTAGTTGTAGTTGGTAGCTGTAGTTGGTAGTTGTAGTTGGTAGTTGTACTTGGTAGGTGTAGTTGGTAGTTGTAGTTGGTAGTTGCAGTTGGTAGTTGTAGTTGGTAGTTGTAGTTGGTAGTTGTAGTTGGTAGTTGTAGTTGGTAGTTGTAGCTGGTAGTTGTAGTTGGTAGTTGTAGTTGTAGTTGTAGTTGGTAGTTGTAGTTGGTAGTTGTAGTTGGTAGTTGTAGTTGGTAGTTGTAGTTGGTAGTTGTAGTTGGTAGTTGTAGTTGGTAGTTGTACTTGGTAGTTGTAGTTGGTAGTTGTAGTTGGTAGTTCCATTTGTAGTTGTAGTTGAAGTTGTAGTTGTTGTTGTAGTTGTAGTTGTAGTTGTAGTTGTAGTTGTAGTTGTAGTTGTAGTTGTAGTTGTAGTTGTAGTTGTAGTTGTAGTTGTAGTTGTAGTTGTAGTTGGTAGTTGCAGTTGGTAGTTGTAGGTGGTAGTTGTAGTTGGTAGTTGTAGTTGGTAGTTGTAGTTGGTGGTTGTAGTTGGTAGTTGTAGTTGGTAGTTGTAGTTGGTAGTTGTAGTTGGTAGTTGTAGTTGGTAGTTGTAGTTGGTAGTTGTAGTTGGTAGTTGTAGTTGGTAGTTGTAGTTGGTAGTTGTAGTTGGTAGTTGTAGTTGGTAGTTGTAGTTGGTAGTTGTAGTTGGTAGTTGTAGTTGTAGTTGTAGTTGGTAGTTGTAGTTGGTAGTTGTAGTTGGTAGTTGGAGTTGGTAGTTGTAGTTGGTAGTTGCAGTTGGTAGTTGCAGTTGGTAGTTGCAGTTGGTAGTTGCAGTTGGTAGTTGCTGTTGGTGGTTGCAGTTGGTAGTTGCAGTTGGTAGTTGCAGTTGGTAGTTGCAGTTGGTAGTTGCAGTTGGTAGTTGCAGTTGGTAGTTGTAGTTGGTAGTTGTACTTGGTAGTTGTAGTTGGTAGTTGTAGTTGGTAGTTGTAGTTGGTAGTTGTAGTTGGTAGTTGTAGTTGGTAGTTGTAGTTGGTAGTTGTAGTTGGTAGTTGTAGTTGGTAGTTGTAGTTCGTAGTTGTAGCTGGTAGTTGTAGTTGGTAGTTGTAGTTGGTAGTTGCAGTTGGTAGTTGTAGTTGGTAGTTGTAGTTGGTAGTTGTAGTTGGTAGTTGTAGTTGGTAGTTGTAGTTGGTAGTTGTAGTTGGTAGTTGTAGTTGGTAGTTGCAGTTGGTAGCTGTAGTTGGTAGTTGTAGTTGGTAGTTGTAGTTGGTAGTTGTAGTTGGTAGTTGTAGTTGTAGTTGTTGTTGTAGTTGTAGTTGTAGTTGTAGTTGTAGTTGTAGTTGTAGTTGTAGTTGTATTTGTAGTTTGTAGTTGTAGTTGGCAGTTGTAGTTGGTTTGTTGTAGTTGGTAGTTGTAGTTGGTAGTTGTAGTTGGTAGTTGTAGTTGGTAGTTGTAGTTGGTAGTTGTAGTTGGTTTGTTGTAGTTGGTAGTTGCAGTTGGTAGTTGCAGTTGGTAGTTGCAGTTGGTAGTTGTAGTTGGTAGTTGTAGTTGGTAGTTGTAGATGGTAGTTGTAGTTGGTAGTTGCAGTTGGTAGTTGTAGTTGGTAGTTGTAGTTGGTAGTTGTAGTTGGTAGTTGTAGTTTGTAGTTGTAGTTGGTAGTTGTAGTTGGTAGATGTATTTGGTAGTTGTAGTTGGTCGTTCGAGTTGGTAGTTGCAGTTGGTAGTTGCAGTTGGTAGTTGTAGTTGTTGTTGTAGGTGGTAGTTGTAGTTGTAGTTGTAGTTGTAGTTGTAGTTGTAGTTGTAGTTGTAGTTGGTAGTTGTAGTTGGTAGTTCCATTTGTAGTTGTAGTTGTAGTTGTAGTTGAAGTTGTAGTTGTTGTTGTAGTTGTAGTTGTAGTTGTAGTTGTATTTGTAGTTTGTAGTTGTAGTTGGCAGTTGTAGTTGGTTTGTTGTAGTTGGTAGTTGTAGTTGGTAGTTGTAGTTGGTAGTTGTAGTTGGTAGTTGTAGTTGGTAGTTGTAGTTGGTTTGTTGTAGTTGGTAGTTGCAGTTGGTAGTTGCAGTTGGTAGTTGCAGTTGGTAGTTGTAGTTGGTAGTTGTAGTTGGTAGTTGTAGATGGTAGTTGTAGTTGGTAGTTGCAGTTGGTAGTTGTAGTTGGTAGTTGTAGTTGGTAGTTGTAGTTGGTAGTTGTAGTTTGTAGTTGTAGTTGGTAGTTGTAGCTGGTAGATGTATTTGGTAGTTGTAGTTGGTCGTTCGAGTTGGTAGTTGCAGTTGGTAGTTGCAGTTGGTAGTTGTAGTTGTTGTTGTAGGTGGTAGTTGTAGTTGTAGTTGTAGTTGTAGTTGTAGTTGTAGTTGTAGTTGTAGTTGGTAGTTGTAGTTGGTAGTTGCAGTTGGTAGCTGCAGTTGGTAGTTGCAGTTGGTAGTTGTAGGTGGTAGTTGTAGTTGTAGTTGTAGTTGTAGTTGGTAGTTGTAGTTGGTAGTTGTAGTTGGTAGTTGTAGTTGGTAGTTGTAGTTGGTAGTTGTAGTTGGTTTGTTGTAGTTGGTAGTTGTAGTTGGTAGTTGTAGTTTGTAGTTGTAGTTGGTAGTTGCAGTTGCTAGCTGTAGTTGGTAGTTGTAGTTGGTAGTTGTAGTTGGTAGTTGTAGTTGTAGTTGTTGTTGTAGTTGTAGTTGTAGTTGTAGTTGTAGTTGTAGTTGTAGTTGTAGTTGTAGTTTGTAGTTGTAGTTGGTAGTTGTAGTTGGTTTGTTGTAGTTGGTAGTTGTAGTTGGTAGTTGTAGTTGGTAGTTGTAGTTGGTAGTTGTAGTTGGTAGTTGTAGTTGGTAGTTGCAGTTGGTAGTTGCAGTTGGTAGTTGCAGTTGGTAGTTGTAATTGTAGTTGTTGTTGTAGTTGTAGTTGTAGTTGTAGTTGTAGTTGTAGTTGTAGTTGGTAGTTGTAGTTGGTAGTTGTAGTTGGTAGTTGTAGTTGGTAGCTGTAGTTGGTAGTTGTAGTTGGTAGTTGTACTTGGTAGGTGTAGTTGGTAGTTGTAGTTGGTAGTTGTAGTTGGTAGTTGTAGTTGGTAGTTGCAGTTGGTAGTTGCAGTTGGTAGTTGCAGTTGGTAGTTGTAGTTGGTAGTTGCAGTTGGTAGTTGCAGTTGGTAGCTGTAGTTTGTAGTTGTAGTTGGTAGTTGTAGTTGGTAGTTGTAGTTGGTAGTTGTAGTTGGTAGTTGTAGTTGGTAGTTGTAGTTGGTAGTTGTAGTTGGTAGTTGTAGTTGGTAGTTGTAGCTGGTAGTTGTAGTTGGTAGTTGTAGTTGGTAGTTGCAGTTGGTAGTTGTAGTTGGTAGTTGTAGTTGGTAGTTGTAGTTGGTAGTTGTAGTTGGTAGTTGTAGCTGGTAGTTGTAGTTGGTAGTTGTAGTTGTAGTTGTAGTTGGTAGTTGTAGTTGGTAGTTGTAGTTGGTAGTTGTAGTTGGTAGTTGTAGTTGGTAGTTGTAGTTGGTAGTTGTAGTTGGTAGTTGTAGTTGGTAGTTGTACTTGGTAGTTGTAGTTGGTAGTTGTAGTTGGTAGTTCCATTTGTAGTTGTAGTTGTAGTTGTAGTTGAAGTTGTAGTTGTTGTTGTAGTTGTAGTTGTAGTTGTAGTTGTAGTTGTAGTTGTAGTTGTAGTTGTAGTTGTAGTTGTAGTTGTAGTTGTAGTTGTAGTTGTAGTTGTAGTTGTTTTTGTTGTTGTTGTTGTTGTAGTTGTTGTTGTTGTAGTTGTTGTTGTTGTAGTTGTTGTTGTTATTGTACTTGCTGTTTTGTCGTTGTCGTTGTTGTCGTTGTTGTCGTTGCAGTCGTTGTTGTCGTTGTTGTCGTTGTTGCCGTTGTTGTCGTTGCTGTCGTTGCTATCGTTGCTGTCGTTGCTGTCGTTGCTGTCGTTGCTGCCGTTGTTGCCGTTGTTGCCGTTGTTGCCGTTTTTGTCGTTGTTGTCGTTGTTGTCGTTGTTGTGGTTGTTGTCGTTGTTGTCGTTGTTTTCGTTGTTTTCGTTGTTGTCGTTGTTGTCGTTGTTGTCGTTGTTGTCGTTGTTGTCGTTGTTGTCGTTGTTGTCGTTGTTATCGTTGTTGTCGTTGTTATCGTTGTTGTCGTTGTTGTCGTTGTTGTCGTTGTTGTCGTTGTTGTCGTTGTCGTTATTGTAGTTGTTGTCGTTGTTGTCGTCGTTGTCGTCGTTGTCGTCGTTGTCGTCGTTGTCGTCGTTGTCGTCGTTGACGTCGTTGTCGTCGTTGTCGTCGTTGTTGTTGTTGTTGTTGTTGTTGTTGTTGTAGTTGTAGTTGTAGTTGTTGTTGTAGTTGTTGTTGTTGTAGTTGTAGTTGTAGTTGTAGTTGTAGTTGTTGTAGTTGTTGTTGTAGTTGTAGTTGTTGTTGTAGTTGTAGTTGTAGTGGTAGTTGCAGTTGTAGTTGTAGTTGTAGTTGTAGTTGTAGTTGTTGTTGTAGTTGTTGTTGTAGTTGTTGTTGTAGTTGTAGTTGTAGTTGCAGTTGTAGTTGTAGTTGTATTTGTAGTTGTATTTGTAGTTGTAGTTGTAATTGTAGTTGTAGTTGTAGTTGTAGTTGTAGTTGTAGTTGTATTTGTTGTTGTAGTTGTAGTTGTAGTAGTAGTTGTAGTTGTAGTTGTAGTTGGTAGTTGTAGTTGGTAGTTGTAGTTGGTAGTTGTAGTTGGTAGTTGTAGTTGGTAGGTGCAGTTGGTAGTTGCAGTTGGTAGTTGCAGTTGGTAGTTGCAGTTGGTAGTTGCAGTTGGTAGTTGCAGTTGGTAGCTGAAATTGGTAGTTGCAGTTGGTAGTTGCAGTTGGTAGTTGCAGTTGGTAGTTGCAGTTGGTAGCTGAAATTGGTAGTTACAGTTGGTAGTTGCAGTCGGTAGTTGCAGTGGGTAGTTGCAGTTGGTAGTTGCAGTTGGTAGTTGCAGTTGGTAGTTGCAGTTGGTAGTTGCAGTTGGTAGTTGCAGTTGGTAGTTGCAGTTGGTAGCTGTAGTTGGTAGTTGTAGTTGGTAGTTGTAGTTGGTAGTTGTAGTTGGTAGTTGTAGTTGTAGTTGTTGTTGTAGTTGTAGTTGTAATTGTAGTTGTAGTTGTAGTTGTAGTTGTAGTTGTAGTTGTATTTGTAGTTTGTAGTTGTAGTTGGTAGTTGTAGTTGGTTTGTTGTAGTTGGTAGTTGTAGTTGGTAGTTGTAGTTGGTAGTTGTAGTTGGTAGTTGTAGTTGGTAGTTGTAGTTGGTTTGTTGTAGTTGGTAGTTGCAGTTGGTAGTTGCAGTTGGTAGTTGCAGTTGGTAGTTGTAGTTGGTAGTTGTAGTTGGTAGTTGTAGATGGTAGTTGTAGTTGGTAGTTGCAGTTGGTAGTTGTAGTTGGTAGTTGTAGTTGGTAGTTGTAGTTGGTAGTTGTAGTTTGTAGTTGTAGTTGGTAGTTGTAGTTGGTAGATGTATTTGGTAGTTGTAGTTGGTCGTTGGAGTTGGTAGTTGCAGTTGGTAGTTGCAGTTGGTAGTTGTAGTTGTTGTTGTAGGTGGTAGTTGTAGTTGTAGTTGTAGTTGTAGTTGTAGTTGTAGTTGTAGTTGTAGTTGTAGTTGGTAGTTGTAGTTGGTAGTTGCAGTTGGTAGCTGCAGTTGGTAGTTGCAGTTGGTAGTTGTAGTTGGTAGTTGTAGTTGGTAGTTGGTAGTTGTAGTTGGTAGTTGTAGTTTGTAGTTGTAGTTGGTAGTTGCAGTTGCTATCTGTAGTTGGTAGTTGTAGTTGGTAGTTGTAGTTGGTAGTTGTAGTTGTAGTTGTTGTTGTAGTTGTAGTTGTAGTTGTAGTTGTAGTTGTAGTTGTAGTTGTAGTTGTAGTTTGTAGTTGTAGTTGGTAGTTGTAGTTGGTTTGTTGTAGTTGGTAGTTGTAGTTGGTAGTTGTAGTTGGTAGTTGTAGTTGGTAGTTGTAGTTGGTAGTTGTAGTTGGTAGTTGCAGTTGGTAGTTGCAGTTGGTAGTTGCAGTTGGTAGTTGTAATTGTATTTGTAGTTGTATTTGTAGTTGTAGTTGTAGTTGTAGTTGTAGTTGTAGTTGTAGTTGTAGTTGGTAGTTGTAGTTGGTAGTTGTAGTTGGTAGTTGTAGTTGGTAGCTGTAGTTGGTAGTTGTAGTTGGTAGTTGTACTTGGTAGGTGTAGTTGGTAGTTGTAGTTGGTAGTTGCAGTTGGTAGTTGTAGTTGGTAGTTGTAGTTGGTAGTTGTAGTTGGTAGTTGTAGTTGGTAGTTGTAGCTGGTAGTTGTAGTTGGTAGTTGTAGTTGTAGTTGTAGTTGGTAGTTGTAGTTGGTAGTTGTAGTTGGTAGTTGTAGTTGGTAGTTGTAGTTGGTAGTTGTAGTTGGTAGTTCTAGTTGGTAGTTGTACTTGGTAGTTGTAGTTGGTAGTTGTAGTTGGTAGTTCCATTTGTAGTTGTAGTTGTAGTTGTAGTTGAAGTTGTAGTTGTTGTTGTAGTTGTAGTTGTAGTTGTAGTTGTAGTTGTAGTTGTAGTTGTAGTTGTAGTTGTAGTTGTAGTTGTAGTTGTAGTTGTAGTTGTAGTTGTAGTTGTAGTTGTAGTTGTAGTTGTTTTTGTTGTTGTTGTTGTTGTAGTTGTTGTTGTTGTAGTTGTTGTTGTTATTGTACTTGCTGTTGTGTCGTTGTCGTTGTTGTTGTCGTTGTTGTCGTTGCAGTCGTTGTTGTCGTTGTTGTCGTTGTTGCCGTTGTTGTCGTTGCTGTCGTTGCTATCGTTGCTGTCGTTGCTGTCGTTGCTGTCGTTGTTGCCGTTGTTGCCGTTGTTGCCGTTGTTGCCGTTTTTGTCGTTGTTGTCGTTGTTGTCGTTGTTGTGGTTGTTGTCGTTGTTGTCGTTGTTTTCGTTGTTTTCGTTGTTGTCGTTGTTGTCGTTGTTGTCGTTGTTGTCGTTGTTGTCGTTGTTGTCGTTGTTGTCGTTGTTATCGTTGTTGTCGTTGTTATCGTTGTTGTCGTTGTTGTCGTTGTTGTCGTTGTTGTCGTTGTTGTCGTTGTCGTTATTGTAGTTGTTGTCGTTGTTGTCGTCGTTGTCGTCGTTGTCTTCGTTGTCGTCGTTGTCGTCGTTGACGTCGTTGTCGTCGTTGTCGTCGTTGTTGTTGTTGTTGTTGTTGTTGTTGTTGTTGTAGTTGTAGTTGTTGTTGTAGTTGTTGTTGTTGTAGTTGTAGTTGTAGTTGTAGTTGTAGTTGTTGTAGTTGTTGTAGTTGTTGTTGTAGTTGTAGTTGTAGTTGTAGTTGTAGTTGTAGTTGTAGTTGTAGTTGTTGTTGTAGTTGTTGTTGTAGTTGTTGTTGTAGTTGCAGTTGGTAGTTGCAGTTGGTAGCTGAAATTGGTAGTTGCTGTTGGTAGTTGCAGTTGGTAGTTGCAGTTGGTAGTTGCAGTTGGTAGCTGAAATTGGTAGTTGCAGTTGGTAGTTGCAGTTGGTAGTTGCAGTTGGTAGCTGAAATTGGTAGTTACAGTTGGTAGTTGCAGTCGGTAGTTGCAGTGGGTAGTTGCAGTTGGTAGTTGCAGTTGGTAGTTGCAGTTGGTAGTTGCAGTTGGTAGTTGCAGTTGGTAGTTGCAGTTGGTAGTTGCAGTTGGTAGTTGCAGTTGGTAGTTGTAGTTGTTGTTGTAGGTGGTAGTTGTAGTTGTAGTTGTAGTTGTAGTTGTAGTTGTAGTTGTAGTTGTAGTTGGTAGTTGTAGTTGGTAGTTGTAGTTGGTAGTTGGAGTTGGTAGTTGCAGTTGGTAGTTGCAGTTGGTAGTTGCAGTTGGTAGTTGCAGTTGGTAGTTGCTGTTGGTGGTTGCAGTTGGTAGTTGCAGTTGGTAGTTGCAGTTGGTAGTTGCAGTTGGTAGTTGCAGTTGGTAGTTGCAGTTGGTAGTTGTAGTTGGTAGTTGTAGTTGGTAGTTGTAGTTGGTAGTTGTAGTTGGTAGTTGTAGTTGGTAGTTGTAGTTGGTTTGTTGTAGTTGGTAGTTGCAGTTGGTAGTTGCAGTTGGTAGTTGCAGTTGGTAGTTGTAGTTGGCAGTTGTAGTTGGTAGTTGTAGATGGTAGTTGCAGTTGGTAGTTGCAGTTGGTAGTTGCAGTTGGTAGTTGTAATTGTAGTTGTTGTTGTAGTTGTAGTTGTAGTTGTAGTTGTAGTTGTAGTTGTAGTTGGTAGTTGTAGTTGGTAGTTGTAGTTGGTAGTTGTAGTTGGTAGCTGTAGTTGGTAGTTGTAGTTGGTAGTTGTAGATGGTAGTTGCAGTTGGTAGTTGCAGTTGGTAGTTGCAGTTGGTAGTTGTAATTGTAGTTGTTGTTGTAGTTGTAGTTGTAGTTGTAGTTGTAGTTGTAGTTGTAGTTGGTAGTTGCAGTTGGTAGTTGCAGTTGGTAGTTGCAGTTGGTAGTTGCAGTTGGTAGTTGCAGTTGGTAGTTGTAGTTGGTAGTTGTACTTGGTAGTTGTAGTTGGTAGTTGTAGTTGGTAGTTGTAGTTGGTAGTTGTAGATGGTAGTTGCAGTTGGTAGTTGCAGTTGGTAGTTGCAGTTGGTAGTTGTAATTGTAGTTGTTGTTGTAGTTGTAGTTGTAGTTGTAGTTGTAGTTGTAGTTGTAGTTGGTAGTTGTAGTTGGTAGTTGTAGTTGGTAGTTGTAGTTGGTAGCTGTAGTTGGTAGTTGTAGTTGGTAGTTGTACTTGGTAGGTGTAGTTGGTAGTTGTAGTTGGTAGTTGTAGTTGGTAGTTGTAGTTGGTAGTTGTAGTTTGTAGTTGTAGTTGGTAGTTGTAGTTGGTAGATGTATTTGGTAGTTGTAGTTGGTCGTTGGAGTTGGTAGTTGCAGTTGGTAGTTGCAGTTGGTAGTTGTAGTTGTTGTTGTAGGTGGTAGTTGTAGTTGTAGTTGTAGTTGTAGTTGTAGTTGTAGTTGTAGTTGTAGTTGGTAGTTGTAGTTGGTAGTTGTAGTTGGTAGCTGAAATTGGTAGTTACAGTTGGTAGTTGCAGTCGGTAGTTGCAGTGGGTAGTTGCAGTTGGTAGTTGCAGTTGGTAGTTGCAGTTGGTAGTTGCAGTTGGTAGTTGCAGTTGGTAGTTGCAGTTGGTAGTTGCAGTTGGTAGTTGCAGTTGGTAGTTGCAGTTGGTAGTTGTAGTTGTTGTTGTAGGTGGTAGTTGTAGTTGTAGTTGTAGTTGTAGTTGTAGTTGTAGTTGTAGTTGTAGTTGGTAGTTGTAGTTGGTAGTTGTAGTTGGTAGTTGTAGTTGGTAGTTGTAGTTGGTAGTTGTAGTTTGTAGTTGTAGTTGGTAGTTGTAGTTGGTAGATGTATTTGGTAGTTGTAGTTGGTCGTTGGAGTTGGTAGTTGCAGTTGGTAGTTGCAGTTGGTAGTTGTAGTTGTTGTTGTAGGTGGTAGTTGTAGTTGTAGTTGTAGTTGTAGTTGTAGTTGTAGTTGTAGTTGTAGTTGGTAGTTGTAGTTGGTAGTTGTAGTTGGTAGTTGGAGTTGGTAGTTGCAGTTGGTAGTTGCAGTTGGTAGTTGCAGTTGGTAGTTGCAGTTGGTAGTTGCAGTTGGTAGTTGCTGTTGGTGGTTGCAGTTGGTAGTTGCAGTTGGTAGTTGCAGTTGGTAGTTGCAGTTGGTAGTTGCAGTTGGTAGTTGCAGTTGGTAGTTGTAGTTGGTAGTTGTACTTGGTAGTTGTAGTTGGTAGTTGTAGTTGGTAGTTGTAGTTGGTAGTTGTAGTTGGTAGTTGTAGTTGGTAGTTGTAGTTGGTAGTTGTAGTTGGTAGTTGTAGTTCGTAGTTGTAGCTGGTAGTTGTAGTTGGTAGTTGTAGTTGGTAGTTGCAGTTGGTAGTTGTAGTTGGTAGTTGTAGTTGGTAGTTGTAGTTGGTAGTTGTAGTTGGTAGTTGTAGTTGGTAGTTGTAGTTGGTAGTTGTAGTTGGTAGTTGTAGTTGGTAGTTGTAGTTGGTAGTTGCACTTGGTAGCTGTAGTTGGTAGTTGTAGTTGGTAGTTGTAGTTGGTAGTTGTAGTTGGTAGTTGTAGTTGTAGTTGTTGTTGTAGTTGTAGTTGTAGTTGTAGTTGTAGTTGTAGTTGTAGTTGTAGTTGTATTTGTAGTTTGTAGTTGTAGTTGGCAGTTGTAGTTGGTTTGTTGTAGTTGGTAGTTGTAGTTGGTAGTTGTAGTTGGTAGTTGTAGTTGGTAGTTGTAGTTGGTAGTTGTAGTTGGTTTGTTGTAGTTGGTAGTTGCAGTTGGTAGTTGCAGTTGGTAGTTGCAGTTGGTAGTTGTAGTTGGTAGTTGTAGTTGGTAGTTGTATATGGTAGTTGTAGTTGGTAGTTGCAGTTGGTAGTTGTAGTTGGTAGTTGTAGTTGGTAGTTGTAGTTGGTAGTTGTAGTTTGTAGTTGTAGTTGGTAGTTGTAGTTGGTAGATGTATTTGGTAGTTGTAGTTGGTCGTTGGAGTTGGTAGTTGCAGTTGGTAGTTGCAGTTGGTAGTTGTAGTTGTTGTTGTAGGTGGTAGTTGTAGTTGTAGTTGTAGTTGTAGTTGTAGTTGTAGTTGTAGTTGTAGTTGGTAGTTGTAGTTGGTAGTTGCAGTTGGTAGCTGCAGTTGGTAGTTGCAGTTGGTAGTTGTAGGTGGTAGTTGTAGTTGTAGTTGTAGTTGTAGTTGGTAGTTGTAGTTGGTAGTTGTAGTTGGTAGTTGTAGTTGGTAGTTGTAGTTGGTAGTTGTAGTTGGTTTGTTGTAGTTGGTAGTTGTAGTTGGTAGTTGTAGTTTGTAGTTGTAGTTGGTAGTTGCAGTTGCTAGCTGTAGTTGGTAGTTGTAGTTGGTAGTTGTAGTTGGTAGTTGTAGTTGTAGTTGTTGTTGTAGTTGTAGTTGTAGTTGTAGTTGTAGTTGTAGTTGTAGTTGTAGTTGTAGTTGTAGTTTGTAGTTGTAGTTGGTAGTTGTAGTTGGTTTGTTGTAGTTGGTAGTTGTAGTTGGTAGTTGTAGTTGGTAGTTGTAGTTGGTAGTTGTAGGTGGTAGTTGTAGTTGGTAGTTGCAGTTGGTAGTTGCAGTTGGTAGTTGCAGTTGGTAGTTGTAATTGTAGTTGTTGTTGTAGTTGTAGTTGTAGTTGTAGTTGTAGTTGTAGTTGTAGTTGGTAGTTGTAGTTGGTAGTTGTAGTTGGTAGTTGTAGTTGGTAGCTGTAGTTGGTAGTTGTAGTTGGTAGTTGTACTTGGTAGGTGTAGTTGGTAGTTGTAGTTGGTAGTTGTAGTTGGTAGTTGTAGTTGGTAGTTGCAGTTGGTAGTTGCAGTTGGTAGTTGCAGTTGGTAGTTGTAGTTGGTAGTTGCAGTTGGTAGTTGCAGTTGGTAGCTGTAGTTTGTAGTTGTAGTTGGTAGTTGTAGTTGGTAGTTGTAGTTGGTAGTTGTAGTTGGTAGTTGTAGTTGGTAGTTGTAGTTGGTAGTTGTAGTTGGTAGTTGTAGTTGGTAGTTGTAGCTGGTAGTTGTAGTTGGTAGTTGTAGTTGGTAGTTGCAGTTGGTAGTTGTAGTTGGTAGTTGTAGTTGGTAGTTGTAGTTGGTAGTTGTAGTTGGTAGTTGTAGCTGGTAGTTGTAGTTGGTAGTTGTAGTTGTAGTTGTAGTTGGTAGTTGTAGTTGGTAGTTGTAGATGGTAGTTGCAGTTGGTAGTTGCAGTTGGTAGTTGCAGTTGGTAGTTGTAATTGTAGTTGTTGTTGTAGTTGTAGTTGTAGTTGTAGTTGTAGTTGTAGTTGTAGTTGGTAGTTGTAGTTGGTAGTTGTAGTTGGTAGTTGTAGTTGGTAGCTGTAGTTGGTAGTTGTAGTTGGTAGTTGTACTTGGTAGGTGTAGTTGGTAGTTGTAGTTGGTAGTTGTAGTTGGTAGTTGTAGTTGGTAGTTGTAGTTTGTAGTTGTAGTTGGTAGTTGTAGTTGGTAGATGTATTTGGTAGTTGTAGTTGGTCGTTGGAGTTGGTAGTTGCAGTTGGTAGTTGCAGTTGGTAGTTGTAGTTGTTGTTGTAGGTGGTAGTTGTAGTTGTAGTTGTAGTTGTAGTTGTAGTTGTAGTTGTAGTTGTAGTTGGTAGTTGTAGTTGGTAGTTGTAGTTGGTAGCTGAAATTGGTAGTTACAGTTGGTAGTTGCAGTCGGTAGTTGCAGTGGGTAGTTGCAGTTGGTAGTTGCAGTTGGTAGTTG
Source organism: Andrena hattorfiana (assembly GCA_944738655.2). Lineage (NCBI taxonomy): Eukaryota > Metazoa > Arthropoda > Insecta > Hymenoptera > Andrenidae > Andrena > Andrena hattorfiana. The sequence continues at coordinate 47,758,082 of OX122890.1, read as the reverse complement.
CAGTTGGTAGTTGCAGTTGGTAGTTGCAGTTGGTAGTTGCAGTTGGTAGTTGCAGTTGGTAGTTGCAGTTGGTAGTTGTAGTTGTTGTTGTAGGTGGTAGTTGTAGTTGTAGTTGTAGTTGTAGTTGTAGTTGTAGTTGTAGTTGTAGTTGGTAGTTGTAGTTGGTAGTTGTAGTTGGTAGTTGTAGTTGGTAGTTGTAGTTGGTAGTTGTAGTTTGTAGTTGTAGTTGGTAGTTGTAGTTGGTAGATGTATTTGGTAGTTGTAGTTGGTCGTTGGAGTTGGTAGTTGCAGTTGGTAGTTGCAGTTGGTAGTTGTAGTTGTTGTTGTATGTGGTAGTTGTAGTTGTAGTTGTAGTTGTAGTTGTAGTTGTAGTTGTAGTTGTAGTTGGTAGTTGTAGTTGGTAGTTGTAGTTGGTAGTTGGAGTTGGTAGTTGCAGTTGGTAGTTGCAGTTGGTAGTTGCAGTTGGTAGTTGCAGTTGGTAGTTGCAGTTGGTAGTTGCTGTTGGTGGTTGCAGTTGGTAGTTGCAGTTGGTAGTTGCAGTTGGTAGTTGCAGTTGGTAGTTGCAGTTGGTAGTTGCAGTTGGTAGTTGTAGTTGGTAGTTGTACTTGGTAGTTGTAGTTGGTAGTTGTAGTTGGTAGTTGTAGTTGGTAGTTGTAGTTGGTAGTTGTAGTTGGTAGTTGTAGTTGGTAGTTGTAGTTGGTAGTTGTAGTTGGTAGTTGTAGTTCGTAGTTGTAGCTGGTAGTTGTAGTTGGTAGTTGTAGTTGGTAGTTGCAGTTGGTAGTTGTAGTTGGTAGTTGTAGTTGGTAGTTGTAGTTGGTAGTTGTAGTTGGTAGTTGTAGTTGGTAGTTGTAGTTGGTAGTTGTAGTTGGTAGTTGCAGTTGGTAGCTGTAGTTGGTAGTTGTAGTTGGTAGTTGTAGTTGGTAGTTGTAGTTGGTAGTTGTAGTTGTAGTTGTTGTTGTAGTTGTAGTTGTAGTTGTAGTTGTAGTTGTAGTTGTAGTTGTAGTTGTATTTGTAGTTTGTAGTTGTAGTTGGCAGTTGTAGTTGGTTTGTTGTAGTTGGTAGTTGTAGTTGGTAGTTGTAGTTGGTAGTTGTAGTTGGTAGTTGTAGTTGGTAGTTGTAGTTGGTTTGTTGTAGTTGGTAGTTGCAGTTGGTAGTTGCAGTTGGTAGTTGCAGTTGGTAGTTGTAGTTGGTAGTTGTAGTTGGTAGTTGTAGATGGTAGTTGTAGTTGGTAGTTGCAGTTGGTAGTTGTAGTTGGTAGTTGTAGTTGGTAGTTGTAGTTGGTAGTTGTAGTTTGTAGTTGTAGTTGGTAGTTGTAGTTGGTAGATGTATTTGGTAGTTGTAGTTGGTCGTTGGAGTTGGTAGTTGCAGTTGGTAGTTGCAGTTGGTAGTTGTAGTTGTTGTTGTAGGTGGTAGTTGTAGTTGTAGTTGTAGTTGTAGTTGTAGTTGTAGTTGTAGTTGTAGTTGGTAGTTGTAGTTGGTAGTTGCAGTTGGTAGCTGCAGTTGGTAGTTGCAGTTGGTAGTTGTAGGTGGTAGTTGTAGTTGTAGTTGTAGTTGTAGTTGGTAGTTGTAGTTGGTAGTTGTAGTTGGTAGTTGTAGTTGGTAGTTGTAGTTGGTAGTTGTAGTTGGTTTGTTGTAGTTGGTAGTTGTAGTTGGTAGTTGTAGTTTGTAGTTGTAGTTGGTAGTTGCAGTTGCTAGCTGTAGTTGGTAGTTGTAGTTGGTAGTTGTAGTTGGTAGTTGTAGTTGTAGTTGTTGTTGTAGTTGTAGTTGTAGTTGTAGTTGTAGTTGTAGTTGTAGTTGTAGTTGTAGTTGTAGTTTGTAGTTGTAGTTGGTAGTTGTAGTTGGTTTGTTGTAGTTGGTAGTTGTAGTTGGTAGTTGTAGTTGGTAGTTGTAGTTGGTAGTTGTAGGTGGTAGTTGTAGTTGGTAGTTGCAGTTGGTAGTTGCAGTTGGTAGTTGCAGTTGGTAGTTGTAATTGTAGTTGTTGTTGTAGTTGTAGTTGTAGTTGTAGTTGTAGTTGTAGTTGTAGTTGGTAGTTGTAGTTGGTAGTTGTAGTTGGTAGTTGTAGTTGGTAGCTGTAGTTGGTAGTTGTAGTTGGTAGTTGTACTTGGTAGGTGTAGTTGGTAGTTGTAGTTGGTAGTTGTAGTTGGTAGTTGTAGTTGGTAGTTGCAGTTGGTAGTTGCAGTTGGTAGTTGCAGTTGGTAGTTGTAGTTGGTAGTTGCAGTTGGTAGTTGCAGTTGGTAGCTGTAGTTTGTAGTTGTAGTTGGTAGTTGTAGTTGGTAGTTGTAGTTGGTAGTTGTAGTTGGTAGTTGTAGTTGGTAGTTGTAGTTGGTAGTTGTAGTTGGTAGTTGTAGTTGGTAGTTGTAGTTGGTAGTTGTAGCTGGTAGTTGTAGTTGGTAGTTGTAGTTGGTAGTTGCAGTTGGTAGTTGTAGTTGGTAGTTGTAGTTGGTAGTTGTAGTTGGTAGTTGTAGTTGGTAGTTGTAGCTGGTAGTTGTAGTTGGTAGTTGTAGTTGTAGTTGTAGTTGGTAGTTGTAGTTGGTAGTTGTAGTTGGTAGTTGTAGTTGGTAGTTGTAGTTGGTAGTTGTAGTTGGTAGTTGTAGTTGGTAGTTGTACTTGGTAGTTGTAGTTGGTAGTTGTAGTTGGTAGTTCCATTTGTAGTTGTAGTTGTAGTTGTAGTTGAAGTTGTAGTTGTTGTTGTAGTTGTAGTTGTAGTTGTAGTTGTAGTTGTAGTTGTAGTTGTAGTTGTAGTTGTAGTTGTAGTTGTAGTTGTAGTTGTAGTTGTAGTTGTTTTTGTTGTTGTTGTTGTTGTAGTTGTTGTTGTTGTAGTTGTTGTTGTTGTAGTTGTTGTTGTTATTGTACTTGCTGTTTTGTCGTTGTCGTTGTTGTCGTTGTTGTCGTTGCAGTCGTTGTTGTCGTTTTTGTCGTTGTTGCCGTTGTTGTCGTTGCTGTCGTTGCTATCGTTGCTGTCGTTGCTGTCGTTGCTGTCGTTGCTGCCGTTGTTGCCGTTGTTGCCGTTGTTGCCGTTTTTGTCGTTGTTGTCGTTGTTGTCGTTGTTGTGGTTGTTGTCGTTGTTGTCGTTGTTTTCGTTGTTTTCGTTGTTGTCGTTGTTGTCGTTGTTGTCGTTGTTGTCGTTGTTGTCGTTGTTGTCGTTGTTGTCGTTGTTATCGTTGTTGTCGTTGTTATCGTTGTTGTCGTTGTTGTCGTGGTTGTCGTTGTTGTCGTTGTTGTCGTTGTCGTTATTGTAGTTGTTGTCGTTGTTGTCGTCGTTGTCGTCGTTGTCGTCGTTGTCGTCGTTGTCGTCGTTGTCGTCGTTGACGTCGTTGTCGTCGTTGTCGTCGTTGTTGTTGTTGTTGTTGTTGTTGTTGTTGTTGTAGTTGTAGTTGTTGTTGTAGTTGTTGTTGTTGTAGTTGTAGTTGTAGTTGTAGTTGTAGTTGTTGTAGTTGTTGTTGTAGTTGTAGTTGTTGTTGTAGTTGTAGTTGTAGTGGTAGTTGCAGTTGTAGTTGTAGTTGTAGTTGTAGTTGTAGTTGTTGTTGTAGTTGTTGTTGTAGTTGTTGTTGTAGTTGTAGTTGTAGTTGCAGTTGTAGTTGTAGTTGTATTTGTAGTTGTATTTGTAGTTGTTGTTGTAATTGTAGTTGTAGTTGTAGTTGTAGTTGTAGTTGTAGTTGTATTTGTTGTTGTAGTTGTAGTTGTAGTAGTAGTTGTAGTTGTAGTTGTAGTTGGTAGTTGTAGTTGGTAGTTGTAGTTGGTAGTTGTAGTTGGTAGTTGTAGTTGGTAGGTGCAGTTGGTAGTTGCAGTTGGTAGTTGCAGTTGGTAGTTGCAGTTGGTAGTTGCAGTTGGTAGTTGCAGTTGGTAGCTGAAATTGGTAGTTGCAGTTGGTAGTTGCAGTTGGTAGTTGCAGTTGGTAGCTGAAATTGGTAGTTACAGTTGGTAGTTGCAGTCGGTAGTTGCAGTGGGTAGTTGCAGTTGGTAGTTGCAGTTGGTAGTTGCAGTTGGTAGTTGCAGTTGGTAGTTGTAGTTTGTAGTTGTAGTTGGTAGTTGTAGTTGTTGTTGTAGGTGGTAGTTGTAGTTGTAGTTGTAGTTGTAGTTGTAGTTGTAGTTGTAGTTGCAGTTGGTAGTTGTAGTTGGTAGTTGCAGTTGGTAGCTGCAGTTGGTAGTTGCAGTTGGTAGTTGTAGGTGGTAGTTGTAGTTGGTAGTTGTAGTTGGTTTGTTGTAGTTGGTAGTTGCAGTTGGTAGTTGCAGTTGGTAGTTGCAGTTGGTAGTTGTAGTTGGTAGTTGTAGTTGGTAGTTGTAGATGGTAGTTGTAGTTGGTAGTTGCAGTTGGTAGTTGTAGTTGGTAGTTGTAGTTGGTAGTTGTAGTTGGTAGTTGTAGTTTGTAGTTGTAGTTGGTAGTTGTAGTTGGTAGATGTATTTGGTAGTTGTAGTTGGTCGTTGGAGTTGGTAGTTGCAGTTGGTAGTTGCAGTTGGTAGTTGTAGTTGTTGTTGTAGGTGGTAGTTGTAGTTGTAGTTGTAGTTGTAGTTGTAGTTGTAGTTGTAGTTGCAGTTGGTAGTTGTAGTTGGTAGTTGCAGTTGGTAGCTGCAGTTGGTAGTTGCAGTTGGTAGTTGTAGTTGGTAGTTGTAGTTGGTAGTTGGTAGTTGTAGTTGGTAGTTGTAGTTGGTAGTTGTAGTTGGTAGTTGCACTTGGTAGCTGTAGTTGGTAGTTGTAGTTGGTAGTTGTAGTTGGTAGTTGTAGTTGGTAGTTGTAGATGGTAGTTGTAGTTGGTAGTTGCAGTTGGTAGTTGTAGTTGGTAGTTGTAGTTGGTAGTTGTAGTTGGTAGTTGTAGTTTGTAGTTGTAGTTGGTAGTTGTAGTTGGTAGATGTATTTGGTAGTTGTAGTTGGTCGTTGGAGTTGGTAGTTGCAGTTGGTAGTTGCAGTTGGTAGTTGTAGTTGTTGTTGTAGGTGGTAGTTGTAGTTGTAGTTGTAGTTGTAGTTGTAGTTGTAGTTGTAGTTGCAGTTGGTAGCTGCAGTTGGTAGTTGCAGTTGGTAGTTGTAGGTGGTAGTTGTAGTTGGTAGTTGTAGTTGGTTTGTTGTAGTTGGTAGTTGCAGTTGGTAGTTGCAGTTGGTAGTTGCAGTTGGTAGTTGTAGTTGGTAGTTGTAGTTGGTAGTTGTAGATGGTAGTTGTAGTTGGTAGTTGCAGTTGGTAGTTGTAGTTGGTAGTTGTAGTTGGTAGTTGTAGTTGGTAGTTGTAGTTTGTAGTTGTAGTTGGTAGTTGTAGTTGGTAGATGTATTTGGTAGTTGTAGTTGGTCGTTGGAGTTGGTAGTTGCAGTTGGTAGTTGCAGTTGGTAGTTGTAGTTGTTGTTGTAGGTGGTAGTTGTAGTTGTAGTTGTAGTTGTAGTTGTAGTTGTAGTTGTAGTTGCAGTTGGTAGTTGTAGTTGGTAGTTGCAGTTGGTAGCTGCAGTTGGTAGTTGCAGTTGGTAGTTGTAGTTGGTAGTTGTAGTTGGTAGTTGGTAGTTGTAGTTGGTAGTTGTAGTTGGTAGTTGTAGTTGGTAGTTGCACTTGGTAGCTGTAGTTGGTAGTTGTAGTTGGTAGTTGTAGTTGGTAGTTGTAGTTGGTAGTTGTAGTTGTAGTTGTTGTTGTAGTTGTAGTTGTAGTTGTAGTTGTAGTTGTAGTTGTAGTTGTAGTTGTATTTGTAGTTTGTAGTTGTAGTTGGCAGTTGTAGTTGGTTTGTTGTAGTTGGTAGTTGTAGTTGGTAGTTGTAGTTGGTAGTTGTAGTTGGTAGTTGTAGTTGGTAGTTGTAGTTGGTTTGTTGTAGTTGGTAGTTGCAGTTGGTAGTTGCAGTTGGTAGTTGCAGTTGGTAGTTGTAGTTGGTAGTTGTAGTTGGTAGTTGTAGATGGTAGTTGTAGTTGGTAGTTGCAGTTGGTAGTTGTAGTTGGTAGTTGTAGTTGGTAGTTGTAGTTGGTAGTTGTAGTTTGTAGTTGTAGTTGGTAGTTGTAGTTGGTAGATGTATTTGGTAGTTGTAGTTGGTCGTTGGAGTTGGTAGTTGCAGTTGGTAGTTGCAGTTGGTAGTTGTAGTTGTTGTTGTAGGTGGTAGTTGTAGTTGTAGTTGTAGTTGTAGTTGTAGTTGTAGTTGTAGTTGTAGTTGTAGTTGGTAGTTGTAGTTGGTAGTTGCAGTTGGTAGCTGCAGTTGGTAGTTGCAGTTGGTAGTTGTAGGTGGTAGTTGTAGTTGTAGTTGTAGTTGTAGTTGGTAGTTGTAGTTGGTAGTTGTAGTTGGTAGTTGTAGTTGGTAGTTGTAGTTGGTAGTTGTAGTTGGTTTGTTGTAGTTGGTAGTTGTAGTTGGTAGTTGTAGTTTGTAGTTGTAGTTGGTAGTTGCAGTTGCTAGCTGTAGTTGGTAGTTGTAGTTGGTAGTTGTAGTTGGTAGTTGTAGTTGTAGTTGTTGTTGTAGTTGTAGTTGTAGTTGTAGTTGTAGTTGTAGTTGTAGTTGTAGTTGTAGTTGTAGTTTGTAGTTGTAGTTGGTAGTTGTAGTTGGTTTGTTGTAGTTGGTAGTTGTAGTTGGTAGTTGTAGTTGGTAGTTGTAGTTGGTAGTTGTAGGTGGTAGTTGTAGTTGGTAGTTGCAGTTGGTAGTTGCAGTTGGTAGTTGCAGTTGGTAGTTGTAATTGTAGTTGTTGTTGTAGTTGTAGTTGTAGTTGTAGTTGTAGTTGTAGTTGTAGTTGGTAGTTGTAGTTGGTAGTTGTAGTTGGTAGTTGTAGTTGGTAGCTGTAGTTGGTAGTTTTAGTTGGTAGTTGTACTTGGTAGGTGTAGTTGGTAGTTGTAGTTGGTAGTTGTAGTTGGTAGTTGTAGTTGGTAGTTGCAGTTGGTAGTTGCAGTTGGTAGTTGCAGTTGGTAGTTGTAGTTGGTAGTTGCAGTTGGTAGTTGCAGTTGGTAGCTGTAGTTTGTAGTTGTAGTTGGTAGTTGTAGTTGGTAGTTGTAGTTGGTAGTTGTAGTTGGTAGTTGTAGTTGGTAGTTGTAGTTGGTAGTTGTAGTTGGTAGTTGTAGTTGGTAGTTGTAGCTGGTAGTTGTAGTTGGTAGTTGTAGTTGGTAGTTGCAGTTGGTAGTTGTAGTTGGTAGTTGTAGTTGGTAGTTGTAGTTGGTAGTTGTAGTTGGTAGTTGTAGCTGGTAGTTGTAGTTGGTAGTTGTAGTTGTAGTTGTAGTTGGTAGTTGTAGTTGGTAGTTGTAGATGGTAGTTGCAGTTGGTAGTTGCAGTTGGTAGTTGCAGTTGGTAGTTGTAATTGTAGTTGTTGTTGTAGTTGTAGTTGTAGTTGTAGTTGTAGTTGTAGTTGTAGTTGGTAGTTGTAGTTGGTAGTTGTAGTTGGTAGTTGTAGTTGGTAGCTGTAGTTGGTAGTTGTAGTTGGTAGTTGTACTTGGTAGGTGTAGTTGGTAGTTGTAGTTGGTAGTTGTAGTTGGTAGTTGTAGTTGGTAGTTGTAGTTTGTAGTTGTAGTTGGTAGTTGTAGTTGGTAGATGTATTTGGTAGTTGTAGTTGGTCGTTGGAGTTGGTAGTTGCAGTTGGTAGTTGCAGTTGGTAGTTGTAGTTGTTGTTGTAGGTGGTAGTTGTAGTTGTAGTTGTAGTTGTAGTTGTAGTTGTAGTTGTAGTTGTAGTTGGTAGTTGTAGTTGGTAGTTGTAGTTGGTAGCTGAAATTGGTAGTTACAGTTGGTAGTTGCAGTCGGTAGTTGCAGTGGGTAGTTGCAGTTGGTAGTTGCAGTTGGTAGTTGCAGTTGGTAGTTGCAGTTGGTAGTTGCAGTTGGTAGTTGCAGTTGGTAGTTGCAGTTGGTAGTTGCAGTTGGTAGTTGTAGTTGTTGTTGTAGGTGGTAGTTGTAGTTGTAGTTGTAGTTGTAGTTGTAGTTGTAGTTGTAGTTGTAGTTGGTAGTTGTAGTTGGTAGTTGTAGTTGGTAGTTGTAGTTGGTAGTTGTAGTTGGTAGTTGTAGTTTGTAGTTGTAGTTGGTAGTTGTAGTTGGTAGATGTATTTGGTAGTTGTAGTTGGTCGTTGGAGTTGGTAGTTGCAGTTGGTAGTTGCAGTTGGTAGTTGTAGTTGTTGTTGTATGTGGTAGTTGTAGTTGTAGTTGTAGTTGTAGTTGTAGTTGTAGTTGTAGTTGTAGTTGGTAGTTGTAGTTGGTAGTTGTAGTTGGTAGTTGGAGTTGGTAGTTGCAGTTGGTAGTTGCAGTTGGTAGTTGCAGTTGGTAGTTGCAGTTGGTAGTTGCAGTTGGTAGTTGCTGTTGGTGGTTGCAGTTGGTAGTTGCAGTTGGTAGTTGCAGTTGGTAGTTGCAGTTGGTAGTTGCAGTTGGTAGTTGCAGTTGGTAGTTGTAGTTGGTAGTTGTACTTGGTAGTTGTAGTTGGTAGTTGTAGTTGGTAGTTGTAGTTGGTAGTTGTAGTTGGTAGTTGTAGTTGGTAGTTGTAGTTGGTAGTTGTAGTTGGTAGTTGTAGTTCGTAGTTGTAGCTGGTAGTTGTAGTTGGTAGTTGTAGTTGGTAGTTGCAGTTGGTAGTTGTAGTTGGTAGTTGTAGTTGGTAGTTGTAGTTGGTAGTTGTAGTTGGTAGTTGTAGTTGGTAGTTGTAGTTGGTAGTTGTAGTTGGTAGTTGCAGTTGGTAGCTGTAGTTGGTAGTTGTAGTTGGTAGTTGTAGTTGGTAGTTGTAGTTGGTAGTTGTAGTTGTAGTTGTTGTTGTAGTTGTAGTTGTAGTTGTAGTTGTAGTTGTAGTTGTAGTTGTAGTTGTATTTGTAGTTTGTAGTTGTAGTTGGCAGTTGTAGTTGGTTTGTTGTAGTTGGTAGTTGTAGTTGGTAGTTGTAGTTGGTAGTTGTAGTTGGTAGTTGTAGTTGGTAGTTGTAGTTGGTTTGTTGTAGTTGGTAGTTGCAGTTGGTAGTTGCAGTTGGTAGTTGCAGTTGGTAGTTGTAGTTGGTAGTTGTAGTTGGTAGTTGTAGATGGTAGTTGTAGTTGGTAGTTGCAGTTGGTAGTTGTAGTTGGTAGTTGTAGTTGGTAGTTGTAGTTGGTAGTTGTAGTTTGTAGTTGTAGTTGGTAGTTGTAGTTGGTAGATGTATTTGGTAGTTGTAGTTGGTCGTTGGAGTTGGTAGTTGCAGTTGGTAGTTGCAGTTGGTAGTTGTAGTTGTTGTTGTAGGTGGTAGTTGTAGTTGTAGTTGTAGTTGTAGTTGTAGTTGTAGTTGTAGTTGTAGTTGGTAGTTGTAGTTGGTAGTTGCAGTTGGTAGCTGCAGTTGGTAGTTGCAGTTGGTAGTTGTAGGTGGTAGTTGTAGTTGTAGTTGTAGTTGTAGTTGGTAGTTGTAGTTGGTAGTTGTAGTTGGTAGTTGTAGTTGGTAGTTGTAGTTGGTAGTTGTAGTTGGTTTGTTGTAGTTGGTAGTTGTAGTTGGTAGTTGTAGTTTGTAGTTGTAGTTGGTAGTTGCAGTTGCTAGCTGTAGTTGGTAGTTGTAGTTGGTAGTTGTAGTTGGTAGTTGTAGTTGTAGTTGTTGTTGTAGTTGTAGTTGTAGTTGTAGTTGTAGTTGTAGTTGTAGTTGTAGTTGTAGTTGTAGTTTGTAGTTGTAGTTGGTAGTTGTAGTTGGTTTGTTGTAGTTGGTAGTTGTAGTTGGTAGTTGTAGTTGGTAGTTGTAGTTGGTAGTTGTAGGTGGTAGTTGTAGTTGGTAGTTGCAGTTGGTAGTTGCAGTTGGTAGTTGCAGTTGGTAGTTGTAATTGTAGTTGTTGTTGTAGTTGTAGTTGTAGTTGTAGTTGTAGTTGTAGTTGTAGTTGGTAGTTGTAGTTGGTAGTTGTAGTTGGTAGTTGTAGTTGGTAGCTGTAGTTGGTAGTTGTAGTTGGTAGTTGTACTTGGTAGGTGTAGTTGGTAGTTGTAGTTGGTAGTTGTAGTTGGTAGTTGTAGTTGGTAGTTGCAGTTGGTAGTTGCAGTTGGTAGTTGCAGTTGGTAGTTGTAGTTGGTAGTTGCAGTTGGTAGTTGCAGTTGGTAGCTGTAGTTTGTAGTTGTAGTTGGTAGTTGTAGTTGGTAGTTGTAGTTGGTAGTTGTAGTTGGTAGTTGTAGTTGGTAGTTGTAGTTGGTAGTTGTAGTTGGTAGTTGTAGTTGGTAGTTGTAGCTGGTAGTTGTAGTTGGTAGTTGTAGTTGGTAGTTGCAGTTGGTAGTTGTAGTTGGTAGTTGTAGTTGGTAGTTGTAGTTGGTAGTTGTAGTTGGTAGTTGTAGCTGGTAGTTGTAGTTGGTAGTTGTAGTTGTAGTTGTAGTTGGTAGTTGTAGTTGGTAGTTGTAGTTGGTAGTTGTAGTTGGTAGTTGTAGTTGGTAGTTGTAGTTGGTAGTTGTAGTTGGTAGTTGTACTTGGTAGTTGTAGTTGGTAGTTGTAGTTGGTAGTTCCATTTGTAGTTGTAGTTGTAGTTGTAGTTGAAGTTGTAGTTGTTGTTGTAGTTGTAGTTGTAGTTGTAGTTGTAGTTGTAGTTGTAGTTGTAGTTGTAGTTGTAGTTGTAGTTGTAGTTGTAGTTGTAGTTGTAGTTGTTTTTGTTGTTGTTGTTGTTGTAGTTGTTGTTGTTGTAGTTGTTGTTGTTGTAGTTGTTGTTGTTATTGTACTTGCTGTTTTGTCGTTGTCGTTGTTGTCGTTGTTGTCGTTGCAGTCGTTGTTGTCGTTGTTGTCGTTGTTGCCGTTGTTGTCGTTGCTGTCGTTGCTATCGTTGCTGTCGTTGCTGTCGTTGCTGTCGTTGCTGCCGTTGTTGCCGTTGTTGCCGTTGTTGCCGTTTTTGTCGTTGTTGTCGTTGTTGTCGTTGTTGTGGTTGTTGTCGTTGTTGTCGTTGTTTTCGTTGTTATCGTTGTTGTCGTTGTTGTCGTTGTTGTCGTTGTTGTCGTTGTTGTCGTTGTTGTCGTTGTTGTCGTTGTTATCGTTGTTGTCGTTGTTATCGTTGTTGTCGTTGTTGTCGTTGTTGTCGTTGTTGTCGTTGTTGTCGTTGTCGTTATTGTAGTTGTTGTCGTTGTTGTCGTCGTTGTCGTCGTTGTCGTCGTTGTCGTCGTTGTCGTCGTTGTCGTCGTTGACGTCGTTGTCGTCGTTGTCGTCGTTGTTGTTGTTGTTGTTGTTGTTGTTGTTGTAGTTGTAGTTGTTGTTGTAGTTGTTGTTGTTGTAGTTGTAGTTGTAGTTGTAGTTGTAGTTGTTGTAGTTGTTGTTGTAGTTGTAGTTGTTGTTGTAGTTGTAGTTGTAGTGGTAGTTGCAGTTGTAGTTGTAGTTGTAGTTGTAGTTGTAGTTGTTGTTGTAGTTGTTGTTGTAGTTGTTGTTGTAGTTGTAGTTGTAGTTGCAGTTGTAGTTGTAGTTGTATTTGTAGTTGTATTTGTAGTTGTTGTTGTAATTGTAGTTGTAGTTGTAGTTGTAGTTGTAGTTGTAGTTGTATTTGTTGTTGTAGTTGTAGTTGTAGTAGTAGTTGTAGTTGTAGTTGTAGTTGGTAGTTGTAGTTGGTAGTTGTAGTTGGTAGTTGTAGTTGGTAGTTGTAGTTGGTAGGTGCAGTTGGTAGTTGCAGTTGGTAGTTGCAGTTGGTAGTTGCAGTTGGTAGTTGCAGTTGGTAGTTGCAGTTGGTAGCTGAAATTGGTAGTTGCAGTTGGTAGTTGCAGTTGGTAGTTGCAGTTGGTAGTTGCAGTTGGTAGCTGAAATTGGTAGTTACAGTTGGTAGTTGCAGTCGGTAGTTGCAGTGGGTAGTTGCAGTTGGTAGTTGCAGTTGGTAGTTGCAGTTGGTAGTTGCAGTTGGTAGTTGCAGTTGGTAGTTGCAGTTGGTAGTTGCAGTTGGTAGCTGTAGTTGGTAGTTGTAGTTGGTAGTTGTAGTTGGTAGTTGTAGTTGGTAGTTGTAGTTGTAGTTGTTGTTGTAGTTGTAGTTGTAGTTGTAGTTGTAGTTGTAGTTGTAGTTGTAGTTGTAGTTGTATTTGTAGTTTGTAGTTGTAGTTGGTAGTTGTAGTTGGTTTGTTGTAGTTGGTAGTTGTAGTTGGTAGTTGTAGTTGGTAGTTGTAGTTGGTAGTTGTAGTTGGTAGTTGTAGTTGGTTTGTTGTAGTTGGTAGTTGCAGTTGGTAGTTGCAGTTGGTAGTTGCAGTTGGTAGTTGTAGTTGGTAGTTGTAGTTGGTAGTTGTAGATGGTAGTTGTAGTTGGTAGTTGCAGTTGGTAGTTGTAGTTGGTAGTTGTAGTTGGTAGTTGTAGTTGGTAGTTGTAGTTTGTAGTTGTAGTTGGTAGTTGTAGTTGGTAGATGTATTTGGTAGTTGTAGTTGGTCGTTGGAGTTGGTAGTTGCAGTTGGTAGTTGCAGTTGGTAGTTGTAGTTGTTGTTGTAGGTGGTAGTTGTAGTTGTAGTTGTAGTTGTAGTTGTAGTTGTAGTTGTAGTTGCAGTTGGTAGTTGTAGTTGGTAGTTGCAGTTGGTAGCTGCAGTTGGTAGTTGCAGTTGGTAGTTGTAGTTGGTAGTTGTAGTTGGTAGTTGGTAGTTGTAGTTGGTAGTTGTAGTTTGTAGTTGTAGTTGGTAGTTGCAGTTGCTAGCTGTAGTTGGTAGTTGTAGTTGGTAGTTGTAGTTGGTAGTTGTAGTTGTAGTTGTTGTTGTAGTTGTAGTTGTAGTTGTAGTTGTAGTTGTAGTTGTAGTTGTAGTTGTAGTTTGTAGTTGTAGTTGGTAGTTGTAGTTGGTTTGTTGTAGTTGGTAGTTGTAGTTGGTAGTTGTAGTTGGTAGTTGTAGTTGGTAGTTGTAGTTGGTAGTTGTAGTTGGTAGTTGCAGTTGGTAGTTGCAGTTGGTAGTTGCAGTTGGTAGTTGTAATTGTATTTGTAGTTGTATTTGTAGTTGTAGTTGTAGTTGTAGTTGTAGTTGTAGTTGTAGTTGTAGTTGGTAGTTGTAGTTGGTAGTTGTAGTTGGTAGTTGTAGTTGGTAGCTGTAGTTGGTAGTTGTAGTTGGTAGTTGTACTTGGTAGGTGTAGTTGGTAGTTGTAGTTGGTAGTTGCAGTTGGTAGTTGTAGTTGGTAGTTGTAGTTGGTAGTTGTAGTTGGTAGTTGTAGTTGGTAGTTGTAGCTGGTAGTTGTAGTTGGTAGTTGTAGTTGTAGTTGTAGTTGGTAGTTGTAGTTGGTAGTTGTAGTTGGTAGTTGTAGTTGGTAGTTGTAGTTGGTAGTTGTAGTTGGTAGTTCTAGTTGGTAGTTGTACTTGGTAGTTGTAGTTGGTAGTTGTAGTTGGTAGTTCCATTTGTAGTTGTAGTTGTAGTTGTAGTTGAAGTTGTAGTTGTTGTTGTAGTTGTAGTTGTAGTTGTAGTTGTAGTTGTAGTTGTAGTTGTAGTTGTAGTTGTAGTTGTAGTTGTAGTTGTAGTTGTAGTTGTAGTTGTAGTTGTAGTTGTAGTTGTAGTTGTAGTTGTAGTTGTTTTTGTTGTTGTTGTTGTTGTAGTTGTTGTTGTTGTAGTTGTTGTTGTTATTGTACTTGCTGTTGTGTCGTTGTCGTTGTTGTTGTCGTTGTTGTCGTTGCAGTCGTTGTTGTCGTTGTTGTCGTTGTTGCCGTTGTTGTCGTTGCTGTCGTTGCTATCGTTGCTGTCGTTGCTGTCGTTGCTGTCGTTGTTGCCGCTGTTGCCGTTGTTGCCGTTGTTGCCGTTTTTGTCGTTGTTGTCGTTGTTGTCGTTGTTGTGGTTGTTGTCGTTGTTGTCGTTGTTTTCGTTGTTTTCGTTGTTGTCGTTGTTGTCGTTGTTGTCGTTGTTGTCGTTGTTGTCGTTGTTGTCGTTGTTGTCGTTGTTATCGTTGTTGTCGTTGTTATCGTTGTTGTCGTTGTTGTCGTTGTTGTCGTTGTTGTCGTTGTTGTCGTTGTCGTTATTGTATTTGTTGTCGTTGTTGTCGTCGTTGTCGTCGTTGTCTTCGTTGTCGTCGTTGTCGTCGTTGACGTCGTTGTCGTCGTTGTCGTCGTTGTTGTTGTTGTTGTTGTTGTTGTTGTTGTTGTAGTTGTAGTTGTTGTTGTAGTTGTTGTTGTTGTAGTTGTAGTTGTAGTTGTAGTTGTAGTTGTAGTTGTAGTTGTTGTTGTAGTTGTTGTTGTAGTTGTTGTTGTAGTTGCAGTTGGTAGTTGCAGTTGGTAGCTGAAATTGGTAGTTGCTGTTGGTAGTTGCAGTTGGTAGTTGCAGTTGGTAGTTGCAGTTGGTAGCTGAAATTGGTAGTTGCAGTTGGTAGTTGCAGTTGGTAGTTGCAGTTGGTAGTTGCAGTTGGTAGCTGAAATTGGTAGTTACAGTTGGTAGTTGCAGTCGGTAGTTGCAGTGGGTAGATGCAGTTGGTAGTTGCAGTTGGTAGTTGCAGTTGGTAGTTGCAGTTGGTAGTTGCAGTTGGTAGTTGCAGTTGGTAGTTGCAGTTGGTAGTTGCAGTTGGTAGCTGAAGTTGGTAGTTGCAGTTGGTATTTGCATTTGGTAGTTGCAGTTGGTAGCTGAAATTGGTAGTTACAGTTGGTAGTTGCAGTCGGTAGTTGCAGTGGGTAGTTGCAGTTGGTAGTTGCAGTTGGTAGTTGCAGTTGGTAGTTGCAGTTGGTAGTTGCAGTTGGTAGTTGCAGTTGGTAGCTGTAGTTCGTAGTTGTAGTTGGTAGTTGTAGTTGGTAGTTGTAGTTGGTAGTTGTAGTTGGTAGTTGTAGTTGGTAGTTGTAGTTGGTAGTTGTAGTTGGTAGTTGTAGCTGGTAGTTGTAGTTGGTAGTTGTAGTTGGTAGTTGTAGCTGGCAGTTGTAGCTGGCAGTTGTAGCTGGCTGTTGTAGCTGGCAGTTGTAGCTGGCAGTTGTAGCTGGCAGTTGTAGCTGGTAGTTGTAGTTGGTAGTTGTTGTTGGTAGTTGTAGTTGGTAGATGTATTTGGTAGTTGCAGTTGGTCGTTGCAGTTGGTAGTTGCAGTTAGTAGCTGTAGTTCGTAGTTGTAGTTGGTAGTTGTAGTTGGTAGTTGTAGTTGGTAGTTGTAGTTGGTAGTTGTAGTTGGTAGTTGTAGTTGGTAGTTGTAGTTGGTAGTTGTAGTTGGTAGTTGTAGCTGGTAGTTGTAGTTGGTAGTTGTAGTTGGTAGTTGCAGTTGGTAGTTGTAGTTGGTAGTTGTAGTTGGCAGTTGTAGATGGTAGTTGTAGTTGGTAGTTGTAGTTGGTAGTTGTACTTGGTAGTTGTAGTTGGTAGTTGTAGTTGGTAGTTGTAGTTGGTAGTTGTAGTTGGTAGTTGTAGTTGGTAGTTGCAGTTGGTAGCTGTAGTTCGTAGTTGTAGTTGGTAGTTGTAGTTGGTAGTTGTAGTTGGTAGTTGTAGTTGGTAGTTGTAGTTGGTAGTTGCAGTTGGTAGTTGCAGTTGGTAGTTGCAGTTGGTAGTTGCAGTTGGTAGTTGCAGTTGGTAGTTGTAGTTGGTAGTTGTAGATGGTAGTTGTAGTTGGTAGTTGTAGTTGGTAGTTGTAGCTGGCAGTTGTAGCTGGCAGTTGTAGCTGGCTGTTGTAGCTGGCAGTTGTAGCTGGCAGTTGTAGCTGGCAGTTGTAGCTGGTAGTTGTAGTTGGTAGTTGTAGTTGGTAGTTGTAGTTGTAGTTGTTGTAGTTGTAGTTGTAGATGTAGTTGTAGTTGTAGTTGGTAGTTGTAGTTGGTAGTTGTAGTTGGTAGTTGTAGTTGGTAGTTGTAGTTGGTAGTTGTAGTTGGTAGTTGTAGTTGGTAGTTGTAGTTGGTAGTTGTAGTTGGTAGTTGTAGCTGGTAGTTGTAGCTGGTAGTTGTAGTTGGTAGTTGCAGTTGGTAGTTGTAGTTGGTAGTTGTAGTTGGTAGTTGTAGTTGGTAGTTGTAGTTGGTAGTTGTAGTTGGTAGTTGTAGTTGGTAGTTGTAGTTGGCAGTTGTAGTTGGTAGTTGCAGTTGGTAGCTGTAGTTGGTAGTTGTAGTTGGTAGTTGTAGTTGGTAGTTGTAGTTGGTAGTTGCAGGTGGTAGTTGCAGTTGGTAGTTGTAGTTGGTAGTTGTAGTTGGTAGTTGTAGTTGGCAGTTGTAGCTGGTAGTTGTAGTTGGTAGTTGTAGTTGGTAGTTGTAGTTGTAGTTGTTGTAGTTGTAGTTGTAGATGTAGTTGTAGTTGTAGTTGGTAGTTGTAGTTGGTAGTTGTAGTTGGTAGTTGTAGTTGGTAGTTGTAGTTGGTAGTTGTAGTTGGTAGTTGTAGTTGGTAGTTGTAGTTGGTAGTTGTAGTTGGTAGTTGTAGTTGGTAGTTGTAGATGGTAGTTGTAGTTGGTAGTTGCAGTTGGTAGTTGTAGTTGGTAGTTGTAGTTGGTAGTTGTAGTTGGTAGTTGTAGTTTGTAGTTGCAGTTGGTAGTTGTAGTTGGTAGTTGCAGTTGGTAGTTGCAGTTGGTAGTTGCAGTTGGTAGTTGCAGTTGGTACTTGCAGTTGGTAGTTGCAGTTGGTAGTTGCAGTTGGTAGTTGCAGTTGGTAGTTGCAGTTGGTAGTTGTAGTTGGTAGTTGTAGATGGTAGTTGTAGTTGGTAGTTGTAGTTGGTAGTTGTAGCTGGCAGTTGTAGCTGGCAGTTGTAGCTGGCTGTTGTAGCTGGCAGTTGTAGCTGGCAGTTGTAGCTGGCAGTTGTAGCTGGCAGTTGTAGCTCGTAGTTGTAGTTGGTAGTTGTAGTTGGTAGTTGTAGTTGCTGGTTGTAGTTTGTAGTTGTAGTTGGTAGTTGTAGTTGGTAGTTGTAGTTGGTAGATGTATTTGGTAGTTGTAGTTGGTCGTTGGAGTTGGTAGTTGCAGTTGGTAGTCGCAGTTGGTAGTTGCAGTTGGTAGTTGCAGGTGGTAGTTGCAGTTGGTAGTTGTAGTTGGTAGTTGTAGTTGGTAGTTGTAGTTGGTAGTTGTAGTTGGTAGTTGTAGTTGGTAGTTGTAGCTGGTAGTTGTAGTTGGTAGTTGTAGTTGGTAGTTGTAGTTGTAGTTGTAGTTGTAGTTGTTGTTGTAGTTGTAGTTGTAGTTGTAGTTGTAGTTGTAGTTGTAGTTGTAGTTGTAGTTGTAGTTGTAGTTGTAGTTGTAGTTGTAGTTGTAGTTGTAGTTGTAGTTGTAGTTGTAGTTGTAGTTGTAGTTGTAGTTGTAGTTGTAGTTGTAGTTGTAGTTGTAGTTGTAGTTGTTGTTGTTGCTGTTGTTGTTGTTGTAGTTGTTATTGTTGTAGTTGTTGTTGTGGTTGTAGTTGTTGGTGTGTCGTTGTCGTTGTCGTTGTCGTTGTTGTTGTCGTTGTTGTCGTTGTTGTCGTTGTTGTCGTTGCTGTCGTTGTTGTCGTTGTTGTCGTTGCTGTCGTTGCTGTCGTTGCTTTCGTTGCTGTCGTTGCTGTCGTTGTTGTCGTTGTTGTCGTTGTTGCCGTTGTTGCCGTGGTTGTCGTTGTTGTCGTTGTTGTCGTTGTTGTCGTTGTTGTCGTTGTTGTCGTTGTTGTCGTTGTTGTCGTTGTTGTCGTTGTTGTTATTGTAGTTGTTCTCGTTGTTGTCGTCGTTGTCGTCGTTGTCGTCGTTGTCGTCGTTGTTCTCGTTGTTGTTGTTGTTGTCGTTGTTGTCGTTGTTGTTGTTGTTGCTGTTGTTGTTGTAGTTGTAGTTGTTGTTGTAGTTGTTGTTGTTGTTGTAGTTGTAGTTGTAGTTGTAGTTGTAGTTGTAGTTGTAGTTGTAGTTGTTGTTGTTGTTGTAGTTGTAGTTGTAGTAGTAGTTGTAGTTGTAGGTGTAGTTGTAGTTGTAGTTGTAGTTGTAGTTGTTGTTGTAGTTGTTGTTGTAGTTGCAGTTGTAGTTGTAGTTGTAGTTGTAGTTGTAGTTGTAGTCGTAGTTGTAGTTGTAGTTGTAGATGTAGTTGTAGTTGGTAGTTGTAGTTGGTAGTTGTAGTTGGTAGTTGGTAGTTGTAGTTGTAGTTGTAGTTGGTAGTTGTAGTTAGTAGTTGTAGTTGGTAGTTGTAGTTGGTAGTTGTAGTTGGTAGTTGTAGTTGGTAGTTGTAGTTGGTAGTTGTAGTTGTAGTTGTAGTTGTAGTTGATAGCTGTAGTTGGTAGTTGTAGTTGGTAGTCGTAGTTGATAGTTGTAGTTGGTAGTTGTAGTTGGTAGTGGTAGTTCGTAGTTGTAGTTGGTAGTTGTTGTTGGTAGTTGTAGTTGGTAGTTGTAGTTGGTTGTTGTAGTTGGTAGTTGTAGTTGGTAGTTGTAGTTGGTAGTTGTAGTTGGTAGTTGTAGTTTGTAGTTGTAGTTGGTAGATGTAGATGGTAGTTGTAGTTGGTAGTTGTAGTTGGTAGTTGTAGTTGGTAGTTGTAGTTGGTAGTTGTAGTTGTTAGTTGTAGTTGGTAGTTGTAGTTGGTAGTTGTAGTTGGTAGTTGTAGTTGGTAGTTGTAGTTGTAGCTGTAGTTGATAGTTGTAGTTGGTAGTTGTAGTTGGTAGTTGTAGTTGGTAGTTGTAGTTGGTAGTTGTAGTTGGTAGTTGTAGTTGGTAGTTGTAGTTGTAGATGTAGTTGGTAGTTGTAGTTGGTAGTTGTAATTGGTAGTTGGAGTTGGTAGTTGCAGTTGGTAGTTGCAGTTAGTAGTTGCAGTTGGTAGTTGTAGTTGGTAGTTGGTAGTTGTAGTTGGTAGTTGTAGTTGGTAGTTGTAGTTGGTAGTTGTAGTTTGTAGTTGTAGTTGGTAGTTGTAGTTGGTAGTTGTAGTTGGTAGTTGTAGTTGGTAGATGTATTTGGTAGTTGTAGTTGGTTGTTGGAGTTGGTAGTTGCAGTTGGTAGTCGCAGTTGGTAGTTGCAGTTGGTAGTTGCAGGTGGTAGTTGCAGTTGGTAGTTGTAGTTGGTAGTTGTAGTTGGTAGTTGTAGTTGGTAGTTGTAGTTGGTAGTTGTAGTTGGTAGTTGTAGTTGGTAGTTGTAGTCGGTAGTTGTAGTTGTAGTTGGTAGTTGTAGTCGGTAGTTGTAGTTGTAGTTGTAGTTGTAGTTGTTGTTGTAGTTGTAGTTGTAGTTGTAGTTGTAGTTGTAGTTGTTGTTGTTGCTATTGTTGTTGTTGTAGTTGTTATTGTTGTAGTTGTTGTTGTGGTTGTAGTTGTTGGTGTGTCGTTGTCGTTGTCGTTGTCGTTGTTGTTGTCGTTGTTGTCGTTGTTGTCGTTGTTGTCGTTGCTGTGGTTGTTGTCGTTGTTGTCGTTGCTGTCGTTGCTGTCGTTGCTTTCGTTGCTGTCGTTGCTGTCGTTGTTGTCGTTGTTGTCGTTGTTGCCGTTGTTGCCGTGTTTGTCGTTGTTGTCGTTGTTGTCGTTGTTGTCGTTGTTGTCGTTGTTGTCGTTGTTGTCGTTGTTGTCGTTGTTGTTATTGTAGTTGTTCTCGTTGTTGTCGTCGTTGTCGTCGTTGTCGTCGTTGTCGTCGTTGTTCTCGTTGTTGTTGTTGTTGTCGTTGTTGTCGTTGTTGTTGTTGTTGCTGTTGTTGTTGTAGTTGTAGTTGTTGTTGTAGTTGTTGTTGTTGTTGTAGTTGTAGTTGTAGTTGTAGTTGTAGTTGTAGTTGTAGTTGTAGTTGTTGTTGTTGTTGTAGTTGTAGTTGTAGTAGTAGTTGTAGTTGTAGGTGTAGTTGTAGTTGTAGTTGTTGTTGTAGTTGTTGTTGTAGTTGTTGTTGTAGTTGTAGTTGTAGTTGTAGTTGCAGTTGTAGTTGTAGTTGTATTTGTAGTTGTAGTCGTAGTTGTAGTTGTAGTTGTAGTTGTAGATGTAGTTGTAGTTGGTAGTTGTAGTTGGTAGTTGTAGTTGGTAGTTGTAGTTGGTAGTTGTAGTTGGTAGTTGTAGTTGGTAGTTGTAGTTGGTAGTTGTAGTTGGTAGTTGTAGTTGGTAGTTGTAGTTGGTAGTTGTAGTTGGTAGTTGCAGTTGGTAGCTGTAGTTGGTAGTTGTAGTTGGTAGTTGTAGTTGGTAGTTGTAGTTGGTACTTGTAGTTGTAGTTGTTGTTCTAGTTGTAGTTGTAGTTGTAGTTGTAGTTGTAGTTGTAGTTGTAGTTGTAGTTTGTAGTTGTAGTTGGTAGTTGTAGTTGGTTTGTTGTAGTTGGTAGTTGCAGTTGGTAGTTGCAGTTGGTAGTTGCAGTTGGTAGTTGTAGTTGGTAGTTGTAGTTGGTAGTTGTAGATGGTAGTTGTAGTTGGTAGTTGCAGTTGGTAGTTGTAGTTGGTAGTTGTAGTTGGTAGTTGTAGTTGGTAGTTGTAGTTTGTAGTTGCAGTTGGTAGTTGTAGTTGGTAGTTGCAGTTGGTAGTTGCAGTTGGTAGTTGCAGTTGGTAGTTGCAGTTGGTACTTGCAGTTGGTAGTTGTAGTTGGTAGTTGTAGTTGGTAGTTGTAGTTGGTAGTTGTAGTTGGTAGTTGTAGTTGGTAGTTGAAGTTGGTAGTTGTAGCTGGCTGTTGTAGCTGGCAGTTGTAGCTGGCAGTTGTAGCTGGCAGTTGTAGCTTGCAGTTGTAGCTGGCAGTTGTAGCTGGCAGTTGTAACTGGCATTTGTAGCTGGCAGTTGTAGCTGGCAGTTGTAGCTGGCTGTTGTAGCTGGCAGTTGTAGCTGGCAGTTGTAGCTGGCAGTTGTAGCTGGCAGTTGTAGCTCGTAGTTGTAGTTGGTGGTTGTAGTTGGTAGTTGTAGTTGCTGGTTGTAGTTTGTAGTTGTAGTTGGTAGTTGTAGTTGGTAGTTGTAGTTGGTAGATGTATTTGGTAGTTGTAGTTGGTCGTTGGAGTTGGTAGTTGCAGTTGGTAGTCGCAGTTGGTAGTTGCAGTTGGTAGTTGCAGGTGGTAGTTGCAGTTGGTAGTTGTAGTTGGTAGTTGTAGTTGGTAGTTGTAGTTGGTAGTTGTAGTTGGTAGTTGTAGTTGGTAGTTGTAGCTGGTGGTTGTAGTTGGTAGTTGTAGTTGGTAGTTGTAGTTGTAGTTGTAGTTGTAGTTGTTGTTGTAGTTGTAGTTGTAGTTGTAGTTGTAGTTGTAGTTGTAGTTGTAGTTGTAGTTGTAGTTGTAGTTGTAGTTGTAGTTGTAGTTGTAGTTGTAGTTGTAGTTGTAGTTGTAGTTGTAGTTGTAGTTGTAGTTGTAGTTTGTAGTTGTAGTTGGTAGTTGTAGTTGGTTTGTTGTAGTTGGTAGTTGCAGTTGGTAGTTGCAGTTGGTACTTGCAGTTGGTAGTTGTAGTTGGTAGTTGTAGTTGGTAGTTGTAGTTGGTAGTTGTAGTTGGTAGTTGTAGTTGGTAGTTGTAGTTGGTAGTTGTAGTTGGTAGTTGTAGTTGGTAGTTGTAGTTGGTAGTTGTAGTTGGTAGTTGTAGTTGTAGTTGTAGTTGGTAGTTGTAGTTGGTAGTTGTAGTTGGTAGTTGTAGTTGGTAGTTGTAGTTGGTAATTGTAGTTGGTAGTTGTAGTTGGTAGTTGTAGTTGGTAGTTGTAGTTGGTAGTTGTAGTTGGTAGTTGTAGTTGGTAGTTGCAGTTGGTAGTTGTAGGTGGTAGTTGTAGTTGGTAGTTGTAGTTGGTAGTTGTAGTTGGTAGTTGTAGTTGGTAGTTGTAGTTGGTAGTTGTAATTGGTAGTTGTAGTTGTAGTTGTAGTTGGTAGTTGTAGTTGGTAGTTGTAGTTGGTAGTTGGAGTTGGTAGTTGCAGTTGGTAGTTGCAGTTGGTAGTTGCAGTTGGTAGTTGCAGTTGGTAGTTGCAGTTGGTAGCTGTAGTTGGTAGTTGTACTTGGTAGTTGTAGTTGGTAGTTGTAGCTGGTAGTTGTAGTTGGTAGTTGCAGTTGGTAGTTGCAGTTGGTAGTTGTAGTTGGTAGTTGTAGTTGGTAGTTGTAGTTGGTAGTTGTAGTTGGTAGTTGTAGTTGGTAGTTGTAGTTGGTAGTTGTAGTTGGTAGTTGTAGTTGGTAGTTGTAGTTGGTAGTTGTAGTTGGTAGTTGTAGTTGGTAGTTGTAGTTGGTAGTTGTAGTTGGTAGTTGTAGTTGGTAGTTGTAGTTGGTAGTTGTAGTTGTAGTTGTAGTTGGTAGTTGTAGTTGGTAGTTGTAGTTGGTAGTTGGAGTTGGTAGTTGCAGTTGGTAGTTGCAGTTGGTAGTTGCAGTTGGTAGTTGCAGTTGGTAGCTGTAGTTTGTAGTTGTAGTTGGTAGTTGTAGTTGGTAGTTGTAGTTGGTAGTTGTAGTTGGTAGTTGCAGTTGGTAGTTGCAGTTGGTAGTTGCAGTTGGTAGTTGTAGTTGGTAGTTGCAGTTGGTAGTTGCAGTTGGTAGCTGTAGTTGGTAGTTGTAGTTGGTAGTTGTAGTTGGTAGTTGTAGTTGGTAGTTGTAGCTGGTAGTTGTACTTGGTAGTTGTAGTTGGTAGTTGTAGTTGGTAGTTCCATTTGTAGTTGTAGTTGTAGTTGTAGTTGAAGTTGTAGTTGTTGTTGTAGTTGTAGTTGTAGTTGTAGTTGTAGTTGTAGTTGTAGTTGTAGTTGTAGTTGTAGTTGTAGTTGTAGTTGTAGTTGTAGTTGTAGTTGTTTTTGTTGTTGTTGTTGTTGTAGTTGTTGTTGTTGTAGTTGTTGTTGTTGTAGTTGTTGTTGTTATTGTACTTGCTGTTTTGTCGTTGTCGTTGTTGTCGTTGTTGTCGTTGCAGTCGTTGTTGTCGTTGTTGTCGTTGTTGCCGTTGTTGTCGTTGCTGTCGTTGCTATCGTTGCTGTCGTTGCTGTCGTTGCTGTCGTTGCTGCCGTTGTTGCCGTTGTTGCCGTTGTTGCCGTTTTTGTCGTTGTTGTCGTTGTTGTCGTTGTTGTGGTTGTTGTCGTTGTTGTCGTTGTTTTCGTTGTTTTCGTTGTTGTCGTTGTTGTCGTTGTTGTCGTTGTTGTCGTTGTTGTCGTTGTTGTCGTTGTTGTCGTTGTTATCGTTGTTGTCGTTGTTATCGTTGTTGTCGTTGTTGTCGTGGTTGTCGTTGTTGTCGTTGTTGTCGTTGTCGTTATTGTAGTTGTTGTCGTTGTTGTCGTCGTTGTCGTCGTTGTCGTCGTTGTCGTCGTTGTCGTCGTTGTCGTCGTTGACGTCGTTGTCGTCGTTGTCGTCGTTGTTGTTGTTGTTGTTGTTGTTGTTGTTGTAGTTGTAGTTGTTGTTGTAGTTGTTGTTGTTGTAGTTGTAGTTGTAGTTGTAGTTGTAGTTGTTGTAGTTGTTGTTGTAGTTGTAGTTGTTGTTGTAGTTGTAGTTGTAGTGGTAGTTGCAGTTGTAGTTGTAGTTGTAGTTGTAGTTGTAGTTGTTGTTGTAGTTGTTGTTGTAGTTGTTGTTGTAGTTGTAGTTGTAGTTGCAGTTGTAGTTGTAGTTGTATTTGTAGTTGTATTTGTAGTTGTTGTTGTAATTGTAGTTGTAGTTGTAGTTGTAGTTGTAGTTGTAGTTGTATTTGTTGTTGTAGTTGTAGTTGTAGTAGTAGTTGTAGTTGTAGTTGTAGTTGGTAGTTGTAGTTGGTAGTTGTAGTTGGTAGTTGTAGTTGGTAGTTGTAGTTGGTAGGTGCAGTTGGTAGTTGCAGTTGGTAGTTGCAGTTGGTAGTTGCAGTTGGTAGTTGCAGTTGGTAGTTGCAGTTGGTAGCTGAAATTGGTAGTTGCAGTTGGTAGTTGCAGTTGGTAGTTGCAGTTGGTAGCTGAAATTGGTAGTTACAGTTGGTAGTTGCAGTCGGTAGTTGCAGTGGGTAGTTGCAGTTGGTAGTTGCAGTTGGTAGTTGCAGTTGGTAGTTGCAGTTGGTAGTTGCAGTTGGTAGTTGCAGTTGGTAGTTGCAGTTGGTAGCTGTAGTTGGTAGTTGTAGTTGGTAGTTGTAGTTGGTAGTTGTAGTTGGTAGTTGTAGTTGTAGTTGTTGTTGTAGTTGTAGTTGTAGTTGTAGTTGTAGTTGTAGTTGTAGTTGTAGTTGTAGTTGTATTTGTAGTTTGTAGTTGTAGTTGGTAGTTGTAGTTGGTTTGTTGTAGTTGGTAGTTGTAGTTGGTAGTTGTAGTTGGTAGTTGTAGTTGGTAGTTGTAGTTGGTAGTTGTAGTTGGTTTGTTGTAGTTGGTAGTTGCAGTTGGTAGTTGCAGTTGGTAGTTGCAGTTGGTAGTTGTAGTTGGTAGTTGTAGTTGGTAGTTGTAGATGGTAGTTGTAGTTGGTAGTTGCAGTTGGTAGTTGTAGTTGGTAGTTGTAGTTGGTAGTTGTAGTTGGTAGTTGTAGTTTGTAGTTGTAGTTGGTAGTTGTAGTTGGTAGATGTATTTGGTAGTTGTAGTTGGTCGTTGGAGTTGGTAGTTGCAGTTGGTAGTTGCAGTTGGTAGTTGTAGTTGTTGTTGTAGGTGGTAGTTGTAGTTGTAGTTGTAGTTGTAGTTGTAGTTGTAGTTGTAGTTGCAGTTGGTAGTTGTAGTTGGTAGTTGCAGTTGGTAGCTGCAGTTGGTAGTTGCAGTTGGTAGTTGTAGTTGGTAGTTGTAGTTGGTAGTTGGTAGTTGTAGTTGGTAGTTGTAGTTGGTAGTTGTAGTTGGTAGTTGCACTTGGTAGCTGTAGTTGGTAGTTGTAGTTGGTAGTTGTAGTTGGTAGTTGTAGTTGGTAGTTGTAGTTGTAGTTGTTGTTGTAGTTGTAGTTGTAGTTGTAGTTGTAGTTGTAGTTGTAGTTGTAGTTGTATTTGTAGTTTGTAGTTGTAGTTGGCAGTTGTAGTTGGTTTGTTGTAGTTGGTAGTTGTAGTTGGTAGTTGTAGTTGGTAGTTGTAGTTGGTAGTTGTAGTTGGTAGTTGTAGTTGGTTTGTTGTAGTTGGTAGTTGCAGTTGGTAGTTGCAGTTGGTAGTTGCAGTTGGTAGTTGTAGTTGGTAGTTGTAGTTGGTAGTTGTAGATGGTAGTTGTAGTTGGTAGTTGCAGTTGGTAGTTGTAGTTGGTAGTTGTAGTTGGTAGTTGTAGTTGGTAGTTGTAGTTTGTAGTTGTAGTTGGTAGTTGTAGTTGGTAGATGTATTTGGTAGTTGTAGTTGGTCGTTGGAGTTGGTAGTTGCAGTTGGTAGTTGCAGTTGGTAGTTGTAGTTGTTGTTGTAGGTGGTAGTTGTAGTTGTAGTTGTAGTTGTAGTTGTAGTTGTAGTTGTAGTTGTAGTTGTAGTTGGTAGTTGTAGTTGGTAGTTGCAGTTGGTAGCTGCAGTTGGTAGTTGCAGTTGGTAGTTGTAGGTGGTAGTTGTAGTTGTAGTTGTAGTTGTAGTTGGTAGTTGTAGTTGGTAGTTGTAGTTGGTAGTTGTAGTTGGTAGTTGTAGTTGGTAGTTGTAGTTGGTTTGTTGTAGTTGGTAGTTGTAGTTGGTAGTTGTAGTTTGTAGTTGTAGTTGGTAGTTGCAGTTGCTAGCTGTAGTTGGTAGTTGTAGTTGGTAGTTGTAGTTGGTAGTTGTAGTTGTAGTTGTTGTTGTAGTTGTAGTTGTAGTTGTAGTTGTAGTTGTAGTTGTAGTTGTAGTTGTAGTTGTAGTTTGTAGTTGTAGTTGGTAGTTGTAGTTGGTTTGTTGTAGTTGGTAGTTGTAGTTGGTAGTTGTAGTTGGTAGTTGTAGTTGGTAGTTGTAGGTGGTAGTTGTAGTTGGTAGTTGCAGTTGGTAGTTGCAGTTGGTAGTTGCAGTTGGTAGTTGTAATTGTAGTTGTTGTTGTAGTTGTAGTTGTAGTTGTAGTTGTAGTTGTAGTTGTAGTTGGTAGTTGTAGTTGGTAGTTGTAGTTGGTAGTTGTAGTTGGTAGCTGTAGTTGGTAGTTTTAGTTGGTAGTTGTACTTGGTAGGTGTAGTTGGTAGTTGTAGTTGGTAGTTGTAGTTGGTAGTTGTAGTTGGTAGTTGCAGTTGGTAGTTGCAGTTGGTAGTTGCAGTTGGTAGTTGTAGTTGGTAGTTGCAGTTGGTAGTTGCAGTTGGTAGCTGTAGTTTGTAGTTGTAGTTGGTAGTTGTAGTTGGTAGTTGTAGTTGGTAGTTGTAGTTGGTAGTTGTAGTTGGTAGTTGTAGTTGGTAGTTGTAGTTGGTAGTTGTAGTTGGTAGTTGTAGCTGGTAGTTGTAGTTGGTAGTTGTAGTTGGTAGTTGCAGTTGGTAGTTGTAGTTGGTAGTTGTAGTTGGTAGTTGTAGTTGGTAGTTGTAGTTGGTAGTTGTAGCTGGTAGTTGTAGTTGGTAGTTGTAGTTGTAGTTGTAGTTGGTAGTTGTAGTTGGTAGTTGTAGATGGTAGTTGCAGTTGGTAGTTGCAGTTGGTAGTTGCAGTTGGTAGTTGTAATTGTAGTTGTTGTTGTAGTTGTAGTTGTAGTTGTAGTTGTAGTTGTAGTTGTAGTTGGTAGTTGTAGTTGGTAGTTGTAGTTGGTAGTTGTAGTTGGTAGCTGTAGTTGGTAGTTGTAGTTGGTAGTTGTACTTGGTAGGTGTAGTTGGTAGTTGTAGTTGGTAGTTGTAGTTGGTAGTTGTAGTTGGTAGTTGTAGTTTGTAGTTGTAGTTGGTAGTTGTAGTTGGTAGATGTATTTGGTAGTTGTAGTTGGTCGTTGGAGTTGGTAGTTGCAGTTGGTAGTTGCAGTTGGTAGTTGTAGTTGTTGTTGTAGGTGGTAGTTGTAGTTGTAGTTGTAGTTGTAGTTGTAGTTGTAGTTGTAGTTGTAGTTGGTAGTTGTAGTTGGTAGTTGTAGTTGGTAGCTGAAATTGGTAGTTACAGTTGGTAGTTGCAGTCGGTAGTTGCAGTGGGTAGTTGCAGTTGGTAGTTGCAGTTGGTAGTTGCAGTTGGTAGTTGCAGTTGGTAGTTGCAGTTGGTAGTTGCAGTTGGTAGTTGCAGTTGGTAGTTGCAGTTGGTAGTTGTAGTTGTTGTTGTAGGTGGTAGTTGTAGTTGTAGTTGTAGTTGTAGTTGTAGTTGTAGTTGTAGTTGTAGTTGGTAGTTGTAGTTGGTAGTTGTAGTTGGTAGTTGTAGTTGGTAGTTGTAGTTGGTAGTTGTAGTTTGTAGTTGTAGTTGGTAGTTGTAGTTGGTAGATGTATTTGGTAGTTGTAGTTGGTCGTTGGAGTTGGTAGTTGCAGTTGGTAGTTGCAGTTGGTAGTTGTAGTTGTTGTTGTATGTGGTAGTTGTAGTTGTAGTTGTAGTTGTAGTTGTAGTTGTAGTTGTAGTTGTAGTTGGTAGTTGTAGTTGGTAGTTGTAGTTGGTAGTTGGAGTTGGTAGTTGCAGTTGGTAGTTGCAGTTGGTAGTTGCAGTTGGTAGTTGCAGTTGGTAGTTGCAGTTGGTAGTTGCTGTTGGTGGTTGCAGTTGGTAGTTGCAGTTGGTAGTTGCAGTTGGTAGTTGCAGTTGGTAGTTGCAGTTGGTAGTTGCAGTTGGTAGTTGTAGTTGGTAGTTGTACTTGGTAGTTGTAGTTGGTAGTTGTAGTTGGTAGTTGTAGTTGGTAGTTGTAGTTGGTAGTTGTAGTTGGTAGTTGTAG
Source organism: Andrena hattorfiana (assembly GCA_944738655.2). Classification (NCBI taxonomy): domain Eukaryota; kingdom Metazoa; phylum Arthropoda; class Insecta; order Hymenoptera; family Andrenidae; genus Andrena; species Andrena hattorfiana. The sequence continues at coordinate 47,730,950 of OX122890.1, read as the reverse complement.
TTGGTAGTTGTAGTTGGTAGTTGTAGTTCGTAGTTGTAGCTGGTAGTTGTAGTTGGTAGTTGTAGTTGGTAGTTGCAGTTGGTAGTTGTAGTTGGTAGTTGTAGTTGGTAGTTGTAGTTGGTAGTTGTAGTTGGTAGTTGTAGTTGGTAGTTGTAGTTGGTAGTTGTAGTTGGTAGTTGCAGTTGGTAGCTGTAGTTGGTAGTTGTAGTTGGTAGTTGTAGTTGGTAGTTGTAGTTGGTAGTTGTAGTTGTAGTTGTTGTTGTAGTTGTAGTTGTAGTTGTAGTTGTAGTTGTAGTTGTAGTTGTAGTTGTATTTGTAGTTTGTAGTTGTAGTTGGCAGTTGTAGTTGGTTTGTTGTAGTTGGTAGTTGTAGTTGGTAGTTGTAGTTGGTAGTTGTAGTTGGTAGTTGTAGTTGGTAGTTGTAGTTGGTTTGTTGTAGTTGGTAGTTGCAGTTGGTAGTTGCAGTTGGTAGTTGCAGTTGGTAGTTGTAGTTGGTAGTTGTAGTTGGTAGTTGTAGATGGTAGTTGTAGTTGGTAGTTGCAGTTGGTAGTTGTAGTTGGTAGTTGTAGTTGGTAGTTGTAGTTGGTAGTTGTAGTTTGTAGTTGTAGTTGGTAGTTGTAGTTGGTAGATGTATTTGGTAGTTGTAGTTGGTCGTTGGAGTTGGTAGTTGCAGTTGGTAGTTGCAGTTGGTAGTTGTAGTTGTTGTTGTAGGTGGTAGTTGTAGTTGTAGTTGTAGTTGTAGTTGTAGTTGTAGTTGTAGTTGTAGTTGGTAGTTGTAGTTGGTAGTTGCAGTTGGTAGCTGCAGTTGGTAGTTGCAGTTGGTAGTTGTAGGTGGTAGTTGTAGTTGTAGTTGTAGTTGTAGTTGGTAGTTGTAGTTGGTAGTTGTAGTTGGTAGTTGTAGTTGGTAGTTGTAGTTGGTAGTTGTAGTTGGTTTGTTGTAGTTGGTAGTTGTAGTTGGTAGTTGTAGTTTGTAGTTGTAGTTGGTAGTTGCAGTTGCTAGCTGTAGTTGGTAGTTGTAGTTGGTAGTTGTAGTTGGTAGTTGTAGTTGTAGTTGTTGTTGTAGTTGTAGTTGTAGTTGTAGTTGTAGTTGTAGTTGTAGTTGTAGTTGTAGTTGTAGTTTGTAGTTGTAGTTGGTAGTTGTAGTTGGTTTGTTGTAGTTGGTAGTTGTAGTTGGTAGTTGTAGTTGGTAGTTGTAGTTGGTAGTTGTAGGTGGTAGTTGTAGTTGGTAGTTGCAGTTGGTAGTTGCAGTTGGTAGTTGCAGTTGGTAGTTGTAATTGTAGTTGTTGTTGTAGTTGTAGTTGTAGTTGTAGTTGTAGTTGTAGTTGTAGTTGGTAGTTGTAGTTGGTAGTTGTAGTTGGTAGTTGTAGTTGGTAGCTGTAGTTGGTAGTTGTAGTTGGTAGTTGTACTTGGTAGGTGTAGTTGGTAGTTGTAGTTGGTAGTTGTAGTTGGTAGTTGTAGTTGGTAGTTGCAGTTGGTAGTTGCAGTTGGTAGTTGCAGTTGGTAGTTGTAGTTGGTAGTTGCAGTTGGTAGTTGCAGTTGGTAGCTGTAGTTTGTAGTTGTAGTTGGTAGTTGTAGTTGGTAGTTGTAGTTGGTAGTTGTAGTTGGTAGTTGTAGTTGGTAGTTGTAGTTGGTAGTTGTAGTTGGTAGTTGTAGTTGGTAGTTGTAGCTGGTAGTTGTAGTTGGTAGTTGTAGTTGGTAGTTGCAGTTGGTAGTTGTAGTTGGTAGTTGTAGTTGGTAGTTGTAGTTGGTAGTTGTAGTTGGTAGTTGTAGCTGGTAGTTGTAGTTGGTAGTTGTAGTTGTAGTTGTAGTTGGTAGTTGTAGTTGGTAGTTGTAGTTGGTAGTTGTAGTTGGTAGTTGTAGTTGGTAGTTGTAGTTGGTAGTTGTAGTTGGTAGTTGTACTTGGTAGTTGTAGTTGGTAGTTGTAGTTGGTAGTTCCATTTGTAGTTGTAGTTGTAGTTGTAGTTGAAGTTGTAGTTGTTGTTGTAGTTGTAGTTGTAGTTGTAGTTGTAGTTGTAGTTGTAGTTGTAGTTGTAGTTGTAGTTGTAGTTGTAGTTGTAGTTGTAGTTGTAGTTGTTTTTGTTGTTGTTGTTGTTGTAGTTGTTGTTGTTGTAGTTGTTGTTGTTGTAGTTGTTGTTGTTATTGTACTTGCTGTTTTGTCGTTGTCGTTGTTGTCGTTGTTGTCGTTGCAGTCGTTGTTGTCGTTGTTGTCGTTGTTGCCGTTGTTGTCGTTGCTGTCGTTGCTATCGTTGCTGTCGTTGCTGTCGTTGCTGTCGTTGCTGCCGTTGTTGCCGTTGTTGCCGTTGTTGCCGTTTTTGTCGTTGTTGTCGTTGTTGTCGTTGTTGTGGTTGTTGTCGTTGTTGTCGTTGTTTTCGTTGTTATCGTTGTTGTCGTTGTTGTCGTTGTTGTCGTTGTTGTCGTTGTTGTCGTTGTTGTCGTTGTTGTCGTTGTTATCGTTGTTGTCGTTGTTATCGTTGTTGTCGTTGTTGTCGTTGTTGTCGTTGTTGTCGTTGTTGTCGTTGTCGTTATTGTAGTTGTTGTCGTTGTTGTCGTCGTTGTCGTCGTTGTCGTCGTTGTCGTCGTTGTCGTCGTTGTCGTCGTTGACGTCGTTGTCGTCGTTGTCGTCGTTGTTGTTGTTGTTGTTGTTGTTGTTGTTGTAGTTGTAGTTGTTGTTGTAGTTGTTGTTGTTGTAGTTGTAGTTGTAGTTGTAGTTGTAGTTGTTGTAGTTGTTGTTGTAGTTGTAGTTGTTGTTGTAGTTGTAGTTGTAGTGGTAGTTGCAGTTGTAGTTGTAGTTGTAGTTGTAGTTGTAGTTGTTGTTGTAGTTGTTGTTGTAGTTGTTGTTGTAGTTGTAGTTGTAGTTGCAGTTGTAGTTGTAGTTGTATTTGTAGTTGTATTTGTAGTTGTTGTTGTAATTGTAGTTGTAGTTGTAGTTGTAGTTGTAGTTGTAGTTGTATTTGTTGTTGTAGTTGTAGTTGTAGTAGTAGTTGTAGTTGTAGTTGTAGTTGGTAGTTGTAGTTGGTAGTTGTAGTTGGTAGTTGTAGTTGGTAGTTGTAGTTGGTAGGTGCAGTTGGTAGTTGCAGTTGGTAGTTGCAGTTGGTAGTTGCAGTTGGTAGTTGCAGTTGGTAGTTGCAGTTGGTAGCTGAAATTGGTAGTTGCAGTTGGTAGTTGCAGTTGGTAGTTGCAGTTGGTAGTTGCAGTTGGTAGCTGAAATTGGTAGTTACAGTTGGTAGTTGCAGTCGGTAGTTGCAGTGGGTAGTTGCAGTTGGTAGTTGCAGTTGGTAGTTGCAGTTGGTAGTTGCAGTTGGTAGTTGCAGTTGGTAGTTGCAGTTGGTAGTTGCAGTTGGTAGCTGTAGTTGGTAGTTGTAGTTGGTAGTTGTAGTTGGTAGTTGTAGTTGGTAGTTGTAGTTGTAGTTGTTGTTGTAGTTGTAGTTGTAGTTGTAGTTGTAGTTGTAGTTGTAGTTGTAGTTGTAGTTGTATTTGTAGTTTGTAGTTGTAGTTGGTAGTTGTAGTTGGTTTGTTGTAGTTGGTAGTTGTAGTTGGTAGTTGTAGTTGGTAGTTGTAGTTGGTAGTTGTAGTTGGTAGTTGTAGTTGGTTTGTTGTAGTTGGTAGTTGCAGTTGGTAGTTGCAGTTGGTAGTTGCAGTTGGTAGTTGTAGTTGGTAGTTGTAGTTGGTAGTTGTAGATGGTAGTTGTAGTTGGTAGTTGCAGTTGGTAGTTGTAGTTGGTAGTTGTAGTTGGTAGTTGTAGTTGGTAGTTGTAGTTTGTAGTTGTAGTTGGTAGTTGTAGTTGGTAGATGTATTTGGTAGTTGTAGTTGGTCGTTGGAGTTGGTAGTTGCAGTTGGTAGTTGCAGTTGGTAGTTGTAGTTGTTGTTGTAGGTGGTAGTTGTAGTTGTAGTTGTAGTTGTAGTTGTAGTTGTAGTTGTAGTTGCAGTTGGTAGTTGTAGTTGGTAGTTGCAGTTGGTAGCTGCAGTTGGTAGTTGCAGTTGGTAGTTGTAGTTGGTAGTTGTAGTTGGTAGTTGGTAGTTGTAGTTGGTAGTTGTAGTTTGTAGTTGTAGTTGGTAGTTGCAGTTGCTAGCTGTAGTTGGTAGTTGTAGTTGGTAGTTGTAGTTGGTAGTTGTAGTTGTAGTTGTTGTTGTAGTTGTAGTTGTAGTTGTAGTTGTAGTTGTAGTTGTAGTTGTAGTTGTAGTTTGTAGTTGTAGTTGGTAGTTGTAGTTGGTTTGTTGTAGTTGGTAGTTGTAGTTGGTAGTTGTAGTTGGTAGTTGTAGTTGGTAGTTGTAGTTGGTAGTTGTAGTTGGTAGTTGCAGTTGGTAGTTGCAGTTGGTAGTTGCAGTTGGTAGTTGTAATTGTATTTGTAGTTGTATTTGTAGTTGTAGTTGTAGTTGTAGTTGTAGTTGTAGTTGTAGTTGTAGTTGGTAGTTGTAGTTGGTAGTTGTAGTTGGTAGTTGTAGTTGGTAGCTGTAGTTGGTAGTTGTAGTTGGTAGTTGTACTTGGTAGGTGTAGTTGGTAGTTGTAGTTGGTAGTTGCAGTTGGTAGTTGTAGTTGGTAGTTGTAGTTGGTAGTTGTAGTTGGTAGTTGTAGTTGGTAGTTGTAGCTGGTAGTTGTAGTTGGTAGTTGTAGTTGTAGTTGTAGTTGGTAGTTGTAGTTGGTAGTTGTAGTTGGTAGTTGTAGTTGGTAGTTGTAGTTGGTAGTTGTAGTTGGTAGTTCTAGTTGGTAGTTGTACTTGGTAGTTGTAGTTGGTAGTTGTAGTTGGTAGTTCCATTTGTAGTTGTAGTTGTAGTTGTAGTTGAAGTTGTAGTTGTTGTTGTAGTTGTAGTTGTAGTTGTAGTTGTAGTTGTAGTTGTAGTTGTAGTTGTAGTTGTAGTTGTAGTTGTAGTTGTAGTTGTAGTTGTAGTTGTAGTTGTAGTTGTAGTTGTAGTTGTTTTTGTTGTTGTTGTTGTTGTAGTTGTTGTTGTTGTAGTTGTTGTTGTTATTGTACTTGCTGTTGTGTCGTTGTCGTTGTTGTTGTCGTTGTTGTCGTTGCAGTCGTTGTTGTCGTTGTTGTCGTTGTTGCCGTTGTTGTCGTTGCTGTCGTTGCTATCGTTGCTGTCGTTGCTGTCGTTGCTGTCGTTGTTGCCGCTGTTGCCGTTGTTGCCGTTGTTGCCGTTTTTGTCGTTGTTGTCGTTGTTGTCGTTGTTGTGGTTGTTGTCGTTGTTGTCGTTGTTTTCGTTGTTTTCGTTGTTGTCGTTGTTGTCGTTGTTGTCGTTGTTGTCGTTGTTGTCGTTGTTGTCGTTGTTGTCGTTGTTATCGTTGTTGTCGTTGTTATCGTTGTTGTCGTTGTTGTCGTTGTTGTCGTTGTTGTCGTTGTTGTCGTTGTCGTTATTGTATTTGTTGTCGTTGTTGTCGTCGTTGTCGTCGTTGTCTTCGTTGTCGTCGTTGTCGTCGTTGACGTCGTTGTCGTCGTTGTCGTCGTTGTTGTTGTTGTTGTTGTTGTTGTTGTTGTTGTAGTTGTAGTTGTTGTTGTAGTTGTTGTTGTTGTAGTTGTAGTTGTAGTTGTAGTTGTAGTTGTAGTTGTAGTTGTTGTTGTAGTTGTTGTTGTAGTTGTTGTTGTAGTTGCAGTTGGTAGTTGCAGTTGGTAGCTGAAATTGGTAGTTGCTGTTGGTAGTTGCAGTTGGTAGTTGCAGTTGGTAGTTGCAGTTGGTAGCTGAAATTGGTAGTTGCAGTTGGTAGTTGCAGTTGGTAGTTGCAGTTGGTAGTTGCAGTTGGTAGCTGAAATTGGTAGTTACAGTTGGTAGTTGCAGTCGGTAGTTGCAGTGGGTAGATGCAGTTGGTAGTTGCAGTTGGTAGTTGCAGTTGGTAGTTGCAGTTGGTAGTTGCAGTTGGTAGTTGCAGTTGGTAGTTGCAGTTGGTAGTTGCAGTTGGTAGCTGAAGTTGGTAGTTGCAGTTGGTATTTGCATTTGGTAGTTGCAGTTGGTAGCTGAAATTGGTAGTTACAGTTGGTAGTTGCAGTCGGTAGTTGCAGTGGGTAGTTGCAGTTGGTAGTTGCAGTTGGTAGTTGCAGTTGGTAGTTGCAGTTGGTAGTTGCAGTTGGTAGTTGCAGTTGGTAGCTGTAGTTCGTAGTTGTAGTTGGTAGTTGTAGTTGGTAGTTGTAGTTGGTAGTTGTAGTTGGTAGTTGTAGTTGGTAGTTGTAGTTGGTAGTTGTAGTTGGTAGTTGTAGCTGGTAGTTGTAGTTGGTAGTTGTAGTTGGTAGTTGTAGCTGGCAGTTGTAGCTGGCAGTTGTAGCTGGCTGTTGTAGCTGGCAGTTGTAGCTGGCAGTTGTAGCTGGCAGTTGTAGCTGGTAGTTGTAGTTGGTAGTTGTTGTTGGTAGTTGTAGTTGGTAGATGTATTTGGTAGTTGCAGTTGGTCGTTGCAGTTGGTAGTTGCAGTTAGTAGCTGTAGTTCGTAGTTGTAGTTGGTAGTTGTAGTTGGTAGTTGTAGTTGGTAGTTGTAGTTGGTAGTTGTAGTTGGTAGTTGTAGTTGGTAGTTGTAGTTGGTAGTTGTAGTTGGTAGTTGTAGCTGGTAGTTGTAGTTGGTAGTTGTAGTTGGTAGTTGCAGTTGGTAGTTGTAGTTGGTAGTTGTAGTTGGCAGTTGTAGATGGTAGTTGTAGTTGGTAGTTGTAGTTGGTAGTTGTACTTGGTAGTTGTAGTTGGTAGTTGTAGTTGGTAGTTGTAGTTGGTAGTTGTAGTTGGTAGTTGTAGTTGGTAGTTGCAGTTGGTAGCTGTAGTTCGTAGTTGTAGTTGGTAGTTGTAGTTGGTAGTTGTAGTTGGTAGTTGTAGTTGGTAGTTGTAGTTGGTAGTTGCAGTTGGTAGTTGCAGTTGGTAGTTGCAGTTGGTAGTTGCAGTTGGTAGTTGCAGTTGGTAGTTGTAGTTGGTAGTTGTAGATGGTAGTTGTAGTTGGTAGTTGTAGTTGGTAGTTGTAGCTGGCAGTTGTAGCTGGCAGTTGTAGCTGGCTGTTGTAGCTGGCAGTTGTAGCTGGCAGTTGTAGCTGGCAGTTGTAGCTGGTAGTTGTAGTTGGTAGTTGTAGTTGGTAGTTGTAGTTGTAGTTGTTGTAGTTGTAGTTGTAGATGTAGTTGTAGTTGTAGTTGGTAGTTGTAGTTGGTAGTTGTAGTTGGTAGTTGTAGTTGGTAGTTGTAGTTGGTAGTTGTAGTTGGTAGTTGTAGTTGGTAGTTGTAGTTGGTAGTTGTAGTTGGTAGTTGTAGCTGGTAGTTGTAGCTGGTAGTTGTAGTTGGTAGTTGCAGTTGGTAGTTGTAGTTGGTAGTTGTAGTTGGTAGTTGTAGTTGGTAGTTGTAGTTGGTAGTTGTAGTTGGTAGTTGTAGTTGGTAGTTGTAGTTGGCAGTTGTAGTTGGTAGTTGCAGTTGGTAGCTGTAGTTGGTAGTTGTAGTTGGTAGTTGTAGTTGGTAGTTGTAGTTGGTAGTTGCAGGTGGTAGTTGCAGTTGGTAGTTGTAGTTGGTAGTTGTAGTTGGTAGTTGTAGTTGGCAGTTGTAGCTGGTAGTTGTAGTTGGTAGTTGTAGTTGGTAGTTGTAGTTGTAGTTGTTGTAGTTGTAGTTGTAGATGTAGTTGTAGTTGTAGTTGGTAGTTGTAGTTGGTAGTTGTAGTTGGTAGTTGTAGTTGGTAGTTGTAGTTGGTAGTTGTAGTTGGTAGTTGTAGTTGGTAGTTGTAGTTGGTAGTTGTAGTTGGTAGTTGTAGTTGGTAGTTGTAGTTGGTAGTTGTAGATGGTAGTTGTAGTTGGTAGTTGCAGTTGGTAGTTGTAGTTGGTAGTTGTAGTTGGTAGTTGTAGTTGGTAGTTGTAGTTTGTAGTTGCAGTTGGTAGTTGTAGTTGGTAGTTGCAGTTGGTAGTTGCAGTTGGTAGTTGCAGTTGGTAGTTGCAGTTGGTACTTGCAGTTGGTAGTTGCAGTTGGTAGTTGCAGTTGGTAGTTGCAGTTGGTAGTTGCAGTTGGTAGTTGTAGTTGGTAGTTGTAGATGGTAGTTGTAGTTGGTAGTTGTAGTTGGTAGTTGTAGCTGGCAGTTGTAGCTGGCAGTTGTAGCTGGCTGTTGTAGCTGGCAGTTGTAGCTGGCAGTTGTAGCTGGCAGTTGTAGCTGGCAGTTGTAGCTCGTAGTTGTAGTTGGTAGTTGTAGTTGGTAGTTGTAGTTGCTGGTTGTAGTTTGTAGTTGTAGTTGGTAGTTGTAGTTGGTAGTTGTAGTTGGTAGATGTATTTGGTAGTTGTAGTTGGTCGTTGGAGTTGGTAGTTGCAGTTGGTAGTCGCAGTTGGTAGTTGCAGTTGGTAGTTGCAGGTGGTAGTTGCAGTTGGTAGTTGTAGTTGGTAGTTGTAGTTGGTAGTTGTAGTTGGTAGTTGTAGTTGGTAGTTGTAGTTGGTAGTTGTAGCTGGTAGTTGTAGTTGGTAGTTGTAGTTGGTAGTTGTAGTTGTAGTTGTAGTTGTAGTTGTTGTTGTAGTTGTAGTTGTAGTTGTAGTTGTAGTTGTAGTTGTAGTTGTAGTTGTAGTTGTAGTTGTAGTTGTAGTTGTAGTTGTAGTTGTAGTTGTAGTTGTAGTTGTAGTTGTAGTTGTAGTTGTAGTTGTAGTTGTAGTTGTAGTTGTAGTTGTAGTTGTAGTTGTTGTTGTTGCTGTTGTTGTTGTTGTAGTTGTTATTGTTGTAGTTGTTGTTGTGGTTGTAGTTGTTGGTGTGTCGTTGTCGTTGTCGTTGTCGTTGTTGTTGTCGTTGTTGTCGTTGTTGTCGTTGTTGTCGTTGCTGTCGTTGTTGTCGTTGTTGTCGTTGCTGTCGTTGCTGTCGTTGCTTTCGTTGCTGTCGTTGCTGTCGTTGTTGTCGTTGTTGTCGTTGTTGCCGTTGTTGCCGTGGTTGTCGTTGTTGTCGTTGTTGTCGTTGTTGTCGTTGTTGTCGTTGTTGTCGTTGTTGTCGTTGTTGTCGTTGTTGTCGTTGTTGTTATTGTAGTTGTTCTCGTTGTTGTCGTCGTTGTCGTCGTTGTCGTCGTTGTCGTCGTTGTTCTCGTTGTTGTTGTTGTTGTCGTTGTTGTCGTTGTTGTTGTTGTTGCTGTTGTTGTTGTAGTTGTAGTTGTTGTTGTAGTTGTTGTTGTTGTTGTAGTTGTAGTTGTAGTTGTAGTTGTAGTTGTAGTTGTAGTTGTAGTTGTTGTTGTTGTTGTAGTTGTAGTTGTAGTAGTAGTTGTAGTTGTAGGTGTAGTTGTAGTTGTAGTTGTAGTTGTAGTTGTTGTTGTAGTTGTTGTTGTAGTTGCAGTTGTAGTTGTAGTTGTAGTTGTAGTTGTAGTTGTAGTCGTAGTTGTAGTTGTAGTTGTAGATGTAGTTGTAGTTGGTAGTTGTAGTTGGTAGTTGTAGTTGGTAGTTGGTAGTTGTAGTTGTAGTTGTAGTTGGTAGTTGTAGTTAGTAGTTGTAGTTGGTAGTTGTAGTTGGTAGTTGTAGTTGGTAGTTGTAGTTGGTAGTTGTAGTTGGTAGTTGTAGTTGTAGTTGTAGTTGTAGTTGATAGCTGTAGTTGGTAGTTGTAGTTGGTAGTCGTAGTTGATAGTTGTAGTTGGTAGTTGTAGTTGGTAGTGGTAGTTCGTAGTTGTAGTTGGTAGTTGTTGTTGGTAGTTGTAGTTGGTAGTTGTAGTTGGTTGTTGTAGTTGGTAGTTGTAGTTGGTAGTTGTAGTTGGTAGTTGTAGTTGGTAGTTGTAGTTTGTAGTTGTAGTTGGTAGATGTAGATGGTAGTTGTAGTTGGTAGTTGTAGTTGGTAGTTGTAGTTGGTAGTTGTAGTTGGTAGTTGTAGTTGTTAGTTGTAGTTGGTAGTTGTAGTTGGTAGTTGTAGTTGGTAGTTGTAGTTGGTAGTTGTAGTTGTAGCTGTAGTTGATAGTTGTAGTTGGTAGTTGTAGTTGGTAGTTGTAGTTGGTAGTTGTAGTTGGTAGTTGTAGTTGGTAGTTGTAGTTGGTAGTTGTAGTTGTAGATGTAGTTGGTAGTTGTAGTTGGTAGTTGTAATTGGTAGTTGGAGTTGGTAGTTGCAGTTGGTAGTTGCAGTTAGTAGTTGCAGTTGGTAGTTGTAGTTGGTAGTTGGTAGTTGTAGTTGGTAGTTGTAGTTGGTAGTTGTAGTTGGTAGTTGTAGTTTGTAGTTGTAGTTGGTAGTTGTAGTTGGTAGTTGTAGTTGGTAGTTGTAGTTGGTAGATGTATTTGGTAGTTGTAGTTGGTTGTTGGAGTTGGTAGTTGCAGTTGGTAGTCGCAGTTGGTAGTTGCAGTTGGTAGTTGCAGGTGGTAGTTGCAGTTGGTAGTTGTAGTTGGTAGTTGTAGTTGGTAGTTGTAGTTGGTAGTTGTAGTTGGTAGTTGTAGTTGGTAGTTGTAGTTGGTAGTTGTAGTCGGTAGTTGTAGTTGTAGTTGGTAGTTGTAGTCGGTAGTTGTAGTTGTAGTTGTAGTTGTAGTTGTTGTTGTAGTTGTAGTTGTAGTTGTAGTTGTAGTTGTAGTTGTTGTTGTTGCTATTGTTGTTGTTGTAGTTGTTATTGTTGTAGTTGTTGTTGTGGTTGTAGTTGTTGGTGTGTCGTTGTCGTTGTCGTTGTCGTTGTTGTTGTCGTTGTTGTCGTTGTTGTCGTTGTTGTCGTTGCTGTGGTTGTTGTCGTTGTTGTCGTTGCTGTCGTTGCTGTCGTTGCTTTCGTTGCTGTCGTTGCTGTCGTTGTTGTCGTTGTTGTCGTTGTTGCCGTTGTTGCCGTGTTTGTCGTTGTTGTCGTTGTTGTCGTTGTTGTCGTTGTTGTCGTTGTTGTCGTTGTTGTCGTTGTTGTCGTTGTTGTTATTGTAGTTGTTCTCGTTGTTGTCGTCGTTGTCGTCGTTGTCGTCGTTGTCGTCGTTGTTCTCGTTGTTGTTGTTGTTGTCGTTGTTGTCGTTGTTGTTGTTGTTGCTGTTGTTGTTGTAGTTGTAGTTGTTGTTGTAGTTGTTGTTGTTGTTGTAGTTGTAGTTGTAGTTGTAGTTGTAGTTGTAGTTGTAGTTGTAGTTGTTGTTGTTGTTGTAGTTGTAGTTGTAGTAGTAGTTGTAGTTGTAGGTGTAGTTGTAGTTGTAGTTGTAGTTGTAGTTGTTGTTGTAGTTGTTGTTGTAGTTGTAGTTGTAGTTGTAGTTGCAGTTGTAGTTGTAGTTGTATTTGTAGTTGTAGTCGTAGTTGTAGTTGTAGTTGTAGTTGTAGATGTAGTTGTAGTTGGTAGTTGTAGTTGGTAGTTGTAGTTGGTAGTTGTAGTTGGTAGTTGTAGTTGGTAGTTGTAGTTGGTAGTTGGAGTTGGTAGTTGCAGTTGGTAGTTGCAGTTGGTAGTTGCAGTTGGTAGTTGCAGTTGGTAGTTGCAGTTGGTAGTTGTAGTTGGTAGTTGTACTTGGTAGTTGTAGTTGGTAGTTGTAGTTGGTAGTTGTAGTTGGTAGTTGTAGTTGGTAGTTGTAGTTGGTAGTTGTAGTTGGTAGTTGGTAGTTGTAGTTGTAGTTGTAGTTGGTAGTTGTAGTTAGTAGTTGTAGTTGGTAGTTGTAGTTGGTAGTTGTAGTTGGTAGTTGTAGTTGGTAGTTGTAGTTGGTAGTTGTAGTTTGTAGTTGTAGTTGGTAGTTGTAGTTGGTAGATGTATTTGGTAGTTGTAGTTGGTCGTTGGAGTTGGTAGTTGCAGTTGGTAGTTGCAGTTGGTAGTTGTAGTTGTTGTTGTATGTGGTAGTTGTAGTTGTAGTTGTAGTTGTAGTTGTAGTTGTAGTTGTAGTTGTAGTTGGTAGTTGTAGTTGGTAGTTGTAGTTGGTAGTTGGAGTTGGTAGTTGCAGTTGGTAGTTGCAGTTGGTAGTTGCAGTTGGTAGTTGCAGTTGGTAGTTGCAGTTGGTAGTTGCTGTTGGTGGTTGCAGTTGGTAGTTGCAGTTGGTAGTTGCAGTTGGTAGTTGCAGTTGGTAGTTGCAGTTGGTAGTTGCAGTTGGTAGTTGTAGTTGGTAGTTGTACTTGGTAGTTGTAGTTGGTAGTTGTAGTTGGTAGTTGTAGTTGGTAGTTGTAGTTGGTAGTTGTAGTTGGTAGTTGTAGTTGGTAGTTGTAGTTGGTAGTTGTAGTTCGTAGTTGTAGCTGGTAGTTGTAGTTGGTAGTTGTAGTTGGTAGTTGCAGTTGGTAGTTGTAGTTGGTAGTTGTAGTTGGTAGTTGTAGTTGGTAGTTGTAGTTGGTAGTTGTAGTTGGTAGTTGTAGTTGGTAGTTGTAGTTGGTAGTTGCAGTTGGTAGCTGTAGTTGGTAGTTGTAGTTGGTAGTTGTAGTTGGTAGTTGTAGTTGGTAGTTGTAGTTGTAGTTGTTGTTGTAGTTGTAGTTGTAGTTGTAGTTGTAGTTGTAGTTGTAGTTGTAGTTGTATTTGTAGTTTGTAGTTGTAGTTGGCAGTTGTAGTTGGTTTGTTGTAGTTGGTAGTTGTAGTTGGTAGTTGTAGTTGGTAGTTGTAGTTGGTAGTTGTAGTTGGTAGTTGTAGTTGGTTTGTTGTAGTTGGTAGTTGCAGTTGGTAGTTGCAGTTGGTAGTTGCAGTTGGTAGTTGTAGTTGGTAGTTGTAGTTGGTAGTTGTAGATGGTAGTTGTAGTTGGTAGTTGCAGTTGGTAGTTGTAGTTGGTAGTTGTAGTTGGTAGTTGTAGTTGGTAGTTGTAGTTTGTAGTTGTAGTTGGTAGTTGTAGTTGGTAGATGTATTTGGTAGTTGTAGTTGGTCGTTGGAGTTGGTAGTTGCAGTTGGTAGTTGCAGTTGGTAGTTGTAGTTGTTGTTGTAGGTGGTAGTTGTAGTTGTAGTTGTAGTTGTAGTTGTAGTTGTAGTTGTAGTTGTAGTTGGTAGTTGTAGTTGGTAGTTGCAGTTGGTAGCTGCAGTTGGTAGTTGCAGTTGGTAGTTGTAGGTGGTAGTTGTAGTTGTAGTTGTAGTTGTAGTTGGTAGTTGTAGTTGGTAGTTGTAGTTGGTAGTTGTAGTTGGTAGTTGTAGTTGGTAGTTGTAGTTGGTTTGTTGTAGTTGGTAGTTGTAGTTGGTAGTTGTAGTTTGTAGTTGTAGTTGGTAGTTGCAGTTGCTAGCTGTAGTTGGTAGTTGTAGTTGGTAGTTGTAGTTGGTAGTTGTAGTTGTAGTTGTTGTTGTAGTTGTAGTTGTAGTTGTAGTTGTAGTTGTAGTTGTAGTTGTAGTTGTAGTTGTAGTTTGTAGTTGTAGTTGGTAGTTGTAGTTGGTTTGTTGTAGTTGGTAGTTGTAGTTGGTAGTTGTAGTTGGTAGTTGTAGTTGGTAGTTGTAGGTGGTAGTTGTAGTTGGTAGTTGCAGTTGGTAGTTGCAGTTGGTAGTTGCAGTTGGTAGTTGTAATTGTAGTTGTTGTTGTAGTTGTAGTTGTAGTTGTAGTTGTAGTTGTAGTTGTAGTTGGTAGTTGTAGTTGGTAGTTGTAGTTGGTAGTTGTAGTTGGTAGCTGTAGTTGGTAGTTGTAGTTGGTAGTTGTACTTGGTAGGTGTAGTTGGTAGTTGTAGTTGGTAGTTGTAGTTGGTAGTTGTAGTTGGTAGTTGCAGTTGGTAGTTGCAGTTGGTAGTTGCAGTTGGTAGTTGTAGTTGGTAGTTGCAGTTGGTAGTTGCAGTTGGTAGCTGTAGTTTGTAGTTGTAGTTGGTAGTTGTAGTTGGTAGTTGTAGTTGGTAGTTGTAGTTGGTAGTTGTAGTTGGTAGTTGTAGTTGGTAGTTGTAGTTGGTAGTTGTAGTTGGTAGTTGTAGCTGGTAGTTGTAGTTGGTAGTTGTAGTTGGTAGTTGCAGTTGGTAGTTGTAGTTGGTAGTTGTAGTTGGTAGTTGTAGTTGGTAGTTGTAGTTGGTAGTTGTAGCTGGTAGTTGTAGTTGGTAGTTGTAGTTGTAGTTGTAGTTGGTAGTTGTAGTTGGTAGTTGTAGTTGGTAGTTGTAGTTGGTAGTTGTAGTTGGTAGTTGTAGTTGGTAGTTGTAGTTGGTAGTTGTACTTGGTAGTTGTAGTTGGTAGTTGTAGTTGGTAGTTCCATTTGTAGTTGTAGTTGTAGTTGTAGTTGAAGTTGTAGTTGTTGTTGTAGTTGTAGTTGTAGTTGTAGTTGTAGTTGTAGTTGTAGTTGTAGTTGTAGTTGTAGTTGTAGTTGTAGTTGTAGTTGTAGTTGTAGTTGTTTTTGTTGTTGTTGTTGTTGTAGTTGTTGTTGTTGTAGTTGTTGTTGTTGTAGTTGTTGTTGTTATTGTACTTGCTGTTTTGTCGTTGTCGTTGTTGTCGTTGTTGTCGTTGCAGTCGTTGTTGTCGTTGTTGTCGTTGTTGCCGTTGTTGTCGTTGCTGTCGTTGCTATCGTTGCTGTCGTTGCTGTCGTTGCTGTCGTTGCTGCCGTTGTTGCCGTTGTTGCCGTTGTTGCCGTTTTTGTCGTTGTTGTCGTTGTTGTCGTTGTTGTGGTTGTTGTCGTTGTTGTCGTTGTTTTCGTTGTTATCGTTGTTGTCGTTGTTGTCGTTGTTGTCGTTGTTGTCGTTGTTGTCGTTGTTGTCGTTGTTGTCGTTGTTATCGTTGTTGTCGTTGTTATCGTTGTTGTCGTTGTTGTCGTTGTTGTCGTTGTTGTCGTTGTTGTCGTTGTCGTTATTGTAGTTGTTGTCGTTGTTGTCGTCGTTGTCGTCGTTGTCGTCGTTGTCGTCGTTGTCGTCGTTGTCGTCGTTGACGTCGTTGTCGTCGTTGTCGTCGTTGTTGTTGTTGTTGTTGTTGTTGTTGTTGTAGTTGTAGTTGTTGTTGTAGTTGTTGTTGTTGTAGTTGTAGTTGTAGTTGTAGTTGTAGTTGTTGTAGTTGTTGTTGTAGTTGTAGTTGTTGTTGTAGTTGTAGTTGTAGTGGTAGTTGCAGTTGTAGTTGTAGTTGTAGTTGTAGTTGTAGTTGTTGTTGTAGTTGTTGTTGTAGTTGTTGTTGTAGTTGTAGTTGTAGTTGCAGTTGTAGTTGTAGTTGTATTTGTAGTTGTATTTGTAGTTGTTGTTGTAATTGTAGTTGTAGTTGTAGTTGTAGTTGTAGTTGTAGTTGTATTTGTTGTTGTAGTTGTAGTTGTAGTAGTAGTTGTAGTTGTAGTTGTAGTTGGTAGTTGTAGTTGGTAGTTGTAGTTGGTAGTTGTAGTTGGTAGTTGTAGTTGGTAGGTGCAGTTGGTAGTTGCAGTTGGTAGTTGCAGTTGGTAGTTGCAGTTGGTAGTTGCAGTTGGTAGTTGCAGTTGGTAGCTGAAATTGGTAGTTGCAGTTGGTAGTTGCAGTTGGTAGTTGCAGTTGGTAGTTGCAGTTGGTAGCTGAAATTGGTAGTTACAGTTGGTAGTTGCAGTCGGTAGTTGCAGTGGGTAGTTGCAGTTGGTAGTTGCAGTTGGTAGTTGCAGTTGGTAGTTGCAGTTGGTAGTTGCAGTTGGTAGTTGCAGTTGGTAGTTGCAGTTGGTAGCTGTAGTTGGTAGTTGTAGTTGGTAGTTGTAGTTGGTAGTTGTAGTTGGTAGTTGTAGTTGTAGTTGTTGTTGTAGTTGTAGTTGTAGTTGTAGTTGTAGTTGTAGTTGTAGTTGTAGTTGTAGTTGTATTTGTAGTTTGTAGTTGTAGTTGGTAGTTGTAGTTGGTTTGTTGTAGTTGGTAGTTGTAGTTGGTAGTTGTAGTTGGTAGTTGTAGTTGGTAGTTGTAGTTGGTAGTTGTAGTTGGTTTGTTGTAGTTGGTAGTTGCAGTTGGTAGTTGCAGTTGGTAGTTGCAGTTGGTAGTTGTAGTTGGTAGTTGTAGTTGGTAGTTGTAGATGGTAGTTGTAGTTGGTAGTTGCAGTTGGTAGTTGTAGTTGGTAGTTGTAGTTGGTAGTTGTAGTTGGTAGTTGTAGTTTGTAGTTGTAGTTGGTAGTTGTAGTTGGTAGATGTATTTGGTAGTTGTAGTTGGTCGTTGGAGTTGGTAGTTGCAGTTGGTAGTTGCAGTTGGTAGTTGTAGTTGTTGTTGTAGGTGGTAGTTGTAGTTGTAGTTGTAGTTGTAGTTGTAGTTGTAGTTGTAGTTGCAGTTGGTAGTTGTAGTTGGTAGTTGCAGTTGGTAGCTGCAGTTGGTAGTTGCAGTTGGTAGTTGTAGTTGGTAGTTGTAGTTGGTAGTTGGTAGTTGTAGTTGGTAGTTGTAGTTTGTAGTTGTAGTTGGTAGTTGCAGTTGCTAGCTGTAGTTGGTAGTTGTAGTTGGTAGTTGTAGTTGGTAGTTGTAGTTGTAGTTGTTGTTGTAGTTGTAGTTGTAGTTGTAGTTGTAGTTGTAGTTGTAGTTGTAGTTGTAGTTTGTAGTTGTAGTTGGTAGTTGTAGTTGGTTTGTTGTAGTTGGTAGTTGTAGTTGGTAGTTGTAGTTGGTAGTTGTAGTTGGTAGTTGTAGTTGGTAGTTGTAGTTGGTAGTTGCAGTTGGTAGTTGCAGTTGGTAGTTGCAGTTGGTAGTTGTAATTGTATTTGTAGTTGTATTTGTAGTTGTAGTTGTAGTTGTAGTTGTAGTTGTAGTTGTAGTTGTAGTTGGTAGTTGTAGTTGGTAGTTGTAGTTGGTAGTTGTAGTTGGTAGCTGTAGTTGGTAGTTGTAGTTGGTAGTTGTACTTGGTAGGTGTAGTTGGTAGTTGTAGTTGGTAGTTGCAGTTGGTAGTTGTAGTTGGTAGTTGTAGTTGGTAGTTGTAGTTGGTAGTTGTAGTTGGTAGTTGTAGCTGGTAGTTGTAGTTGGTAGTTGTAGTTGTAGTTGTAGTTGGTAGTTGTAGTTGGTAGTTGTAGTTGGTAGTTGTAGTTGGTAGTTGTAGTTGGTAGTTGTAGTTGGTAGTTCTAGTTGGTAGTTGTACTTGGTAGTTGTAGTTGGTAGTTGTAGTTGGTAGTTCCATTTGTAGTTGTAGTTGTAGTTGTAGTTGAAGTTGTAGTTGTTGTTGTAGTTGTAGTTGTAGTTGTAGTTGTAGTTGTAGTTGTAGTTGTAGTTGTAGTTGTAGTTGTAGTTGTAGTTGTAGTTGTAGTTGTAGTTGTAGTTGTAGTTGTAGTTGTAGTTGTTTTTGTTGTTGTTGTTGTTGTAGTTGTTGTTGTTGTAGTTGTTGTTGTTATTGTACTTGCTGTTGTGTCGTTGTCGTTGTTGTTGTCGTTGTTGTCGTTGCAGTCGTTGTTGTCGTTGTTGTCGTTGTTGCCGTTGTTGTCGTTGCTGTCGTTGCTATCGTTGCTGTCGTTGCTGTCGTTGCTGTCGTTGTTGCCGCTGTTGCCGTTGTTGCCGTTGTTGCCGTTTTTGTCGTTGTTGTCGTTGTTGTCGTTGTTGTGGTTGTTGTCGTTGTTGTCGTTGTTTTCGTTGTTTTCGTTGTTGTCGTTGTTGTCGTTGTTGTCGTTGTTGTCGTTGTTGTCGTTGTTGTCGTTGTTGTCGTTGTTATCGTTGTTGTCGTTGTTATCGTTGTTGTCGTTGTTGTCGTTGTTGTCGTTGTTGTCGTTGTTGTCGTTGTCGTTATTGTATTTGTTGTCGTTGTTGTCGTCGTTGTCGTCGTTGTCTTCGTTGTCGTCGTTGTCGTCGTTGACGTCGTTGTCGTCGTTGTCGTCGTTGTTGTTGTTGTTGTTGTTGTTGTTGTTGTTGTAGTTGTAGTTGTTGTTGTAGTTGTTGTTGTTGTAGTTGTAGTTGTAGTTGTAGTTGTAGTTGTAGTTGTAGTTGTTGTTGTAGTTGTTGTTGTAGTTGTTGTTGTAGTTGCAGTTGGTAGTTGCAGTTGGTAGCTGAAATTGGTAGTTGCTGTTGGTAGTTGCAGTTGGTAGTTGCAGTTGGTAGTTGCAGTTGGTAGCTGAAATTGGTAGTTGCAGTTGGTAGTTGCAGTTGGTAGTTGCAGTTGGTAGTTGCAGTTGGTAGCTGAAATTGGTAGTTACAGTTGGTAGTTGCAGTCGGTAGTTGCAGTGGGTAGATGCAGTTGGTAGTTGCAGTTGGTAGTTGCAGTTGGTAGTTGCAGTTGGTAGTTGCAGTTGGTAGTTGCAGTTGGTAGTTGCAGTTGGTAGTTGCAGTTGGTAGCTGAAGTTGGTAGTTGCAGTTGGTATTTGCATTTGGTAGTTGCAGTTGGTAGCTGAAATTGGTAGTTACAGTTGGTAGTTGCAGTCGGTAGTTGCAGTGGGTAGTTGCAGTTGGTAGTTGCAGTTGGTAGTTGCAGTTGGTAGTTGCAGTTGGTAGTTGCAGTTGGTAGTTGCAGTTGGTAGCTGTAGTTCGTAGTTGTAGTTGGTAGTTGTAGTTGGTAGTTGTAGTTGGTAGTTGTAGTTGGTAGTTGTAGTTGGTAGTTGTAGTTGGTAGTTGTAGTTGGTAGTTGTAGCTGGTAGTTGTAGTTGGTAGTTGTAGTTGGTAGTTGTAGCTGGCAGTTGTAGCTGGCAGTTGTAGCTGGCTGTTGTAGCTGGCAGTTGTAGCTGGCAGTTGTAGCTGGCAGTTGTAGCTGGTAGTTGTAGTTGGTAGTTGTTGTTGGTAGTTGTAGTTGGTAGATGTATTTGGTAGTTGCAGTTGGTCGTTGCAGTTGGTAGTTGCAGTTAGTAGCTGTAGTTCGTAGTTGTAGTTGGTAGTTGTAGTTGGTAGTTGTAGTTGGTAGTTGTAGTTGGTAGTTGTAGTTGGTAGTTGTAGTTGGTAGTTGTAGTTGGTAGTTGTAGTTGGTAGTTGTAGCTGGTAGTTGTAGTTGGTAGTTGTAGTTGGTAGTTGCAGTTGGTAGTTGTAGTTGGTAGTTGTAGTTGGCAGTTGTAGATGGTAGTTGTAGTTGGTAGTTGTAGTTGGTAGTTGTACTTGGTAGTTGTAGTTGGTAGTTGTAGTTGGTAGTTGTAGTTGGTAGTTGTAGTTGGTAGTTGTAGTTGGTAGTTGCAGTTGGTAGCTGTAGTTCGTAGTTGTAGTTGGTAGTTGTAGTTGGTAGTTGTAGTTGGTAGTTGTAGTTGGTAGTTGTAGTTGGTAGTTGCAGTTGGTAGTTGCAGTTGGTAGTTGCAGTTGGTAGTTGCAGTTGGTAGTTGCAGTTGGTAGTTGTAGTTGGTAGTTGTAGATGGTAGTTGTAGTTGGTAGTTGTAGTTGGTAGTTGTAGCTGGCAGTTGTAGCTGGCAGTTGTAGCTGGCTGTTGTAGCTGGCAGTTGTAGCTGGCAGTTGTAGCTGGCAGTTGTAGCTGGTAGTTGTAGTTGGTAGTTGTAGTTGGTAGTTGTAGTTGTAGTTGTTGTAGTTGTAGTTGTAGATGTAGTTGTAGTTGTAGTTGGTAGTTGTAGTTGGTAGTTGTAGTTGGTAGTTGTAGTTGGTAGTTGTAGTTGGTAGTTGTAGTTGGTAGTTGTAGTTGGTAGTTGTAGTTGGTAGTTGTAGTTGGTAGTTGTAGCTGGTAGTTGTAGCTGGTAGTTGTAGTTGGTAGTTGCAGTTGGTAGTTGTAGTTGGTAGTTGTAGTTGGTAGTTGTAGTTGGTAGTTGTAGTTGGTAGTTGTAGTTGGTAGTTGTAGTTGGTAGTTGTAGTTGGCAGTTGTAGTTGGTAGTTGCAGTTGGTAGCTGTAGTTGGTAGTTGTAGTTGGTAGTTGTAGTTGGTAGTTGTAGTTGGTAGTTGCAGGTGGTAGTTGCAGTTGGTAGTTGTAGTTGGTAGTTGTAGTTGGTAGTTGTAGTTGGCAGTTGTAGCTGGTAGTTGTAGTTGGTAGTTGTAGTTGGTAGTTGTAGTTGTAGTTGTTGTAGTTGTAGTTGTAGATGTAGTTGTAGTTGTAGTTGGTAGTTGTAGTTGGTAGTTGTAGTTGGTAGTTGTAGTTGGTAGTTGTAGTTGGTAGTTGTAGTTGGTAGTTGTAGTTGGTAGTTGTAGTTGGTAGTTGTAGTTGGTAGTTGTAGTTGGTAGTTGTAGATGGTAGTTGTAGTTGGTAGTTGCAGTTGGTAGTTGTAGTTGGTAGTTGTAGTTGGTAGTTGTAGTTGGTAGTTGTAGTTTGTAGTTGCAGTTGGTAGTTGTAGTTGGTAGTTGCAGTTGGTAGTTGCAGTTGGTAGTTGCAGTTGGTAGTTGCAGTTGGTACTTGCAGTTGGTAGTTGCAGTTGGTAGTTGCAGTTGGTAGTTGCAGTTGGTAGTTGCAGTTGGTAGTTGTAGTTGGTAGTTGTAGATGGTAGTTGTAGTTGGTAGTTGTAGTTGGTAGTTGTAGCTGGCAGTTGTAGCTGGCAGTTGTAGCTGGCTGTTGTAGCTGGCAGTTGTAGCTGGCAGTTGTAGCTGGCAGTTGTAGCTGGCAGTTGTAGCTCGTAGTTGTAGTTGGTAGTTGTAGTTGGTAGTTGTAGTTGCTGGTTGTAGTTTGTAGTTGTAGTTGGTAGTTGTAGTTGGTAGTTGTAGTTGGTAGATGTATTTGGTAGTTGTAGTTGGTCGTTGGAGTTGGTAGTTGCAGTTGGTAGTCGCAGTTGGTAGTTGCAGTTGGTAGTTGCAGGTGGTAGTTGCAGTTGGTAGTTGTAGTTGGTAGTTGTAGTTGGTAGTTGTAGTTGGTAGTTGTAGTTGGTAGTTGTAGTTGGTAGTTGTAGCTGGTAGTTGTAGTTGGTAGTTGTAGTTGGTAGTTGTAGTTGTAGTTGTAGTTGTAGTTGTTGTTGTAGTTGTAGTTGTAGTTGTAGTTGTAGTTGTAGTTGTAGTTGTAGTTGTAGTTGTAGTTGTAGTTGTAGTTGTAGTTGTAGTTGTAGTTGTAGTTGTAGTTGTAGTTGTAGTTGTAGTTGTAGTTGTAGTTGTAGTTGTAGTTGTAGTTGTAGTTGTAGTTGTTGTTGTTGCTGTTGTTGTTGTTGTAGTTGTTATTGTTGTAGTTGTTGTTGTGGTTGTAGTTGTTGGTGTGTCGTTGTCGTTGTCGTTGTCGTTGTTGTTGTCGTTGTTGTCGTTGTTGTCGTTGTTGTCGTTGCTGTCGTTGTTGTCGTTGTTGTCGTTGCTGTCGTTGCTGTCGTTGCTTTCGTTGCTGTCGTTGCTGTCGTTGTTGTCGTTGTTGTCGTTGTTGCCGTTGTTGCCGTGGTTGTCGTTGTTGTCGTTGTTGTCGTTGTTGTCGTTGTTGTCGTTGTTGTCGTTGTTGTCGTTGTTGTCGTTGTTGTCGTTGTTGTTATTGTAGTTGTTCTCGTTGTTGTCGTCGTTGTCGTCGTTGTCGTCGTTGTCGTCGTTGTTCTCGTTGTTGTTGTTGTTGTCGTTGTTGTCGTTGTTGTTGTTGTTGCTGTTGTTGTTGTAGTTGTAGTTGTTGTTGTAGTTGTTGTTGTTGTTGTAGTTGTAGTTGTAGTTGTAGTTGTAGTTGTAGTTGTAGTTGTAGTTGTTGTTGTTGTTGTAGTTGTAGTTGTAGTAGTAGTTGTAGTTGTAGGTGTAGTTGTAGTTGTAGTTGTAGTTGTAGTTGTTGTTGTAGTTGTTGTTGTAGTTGCAGTTGTAGTTGTAGTTGTAGTTGTAGTTGTAGTTGTAGTCGTAGTTGTAGTTGTAGTTGTAGATGTAGTTGTAGTTGGTAGTTGTAGTTGGTAGTTGTAGTTGGTAGTTGGTAGTTGTAGTTGTAGTTGTAGTTGGTAGTTGTAGTTAGTAGTTGTAGTTGGTAGTTGTAGTTGGTAGTTGTAGTTGGTAGTTGTAGTTGGTAGTTGTAGTTGGTAGTTGTAGTTGTAGTTGTAGTTGTAGTTGATAGCTGTAGTTGGTAGTTGTAGTTGGTAGTCGTAGTTGATAGTTGTAGTTGGTAGTTGTAGTTGGTAGTGGTAGTTCGTAGTTGTAGTTGGTAGTTGTTGTTGGTAGTTGTAGTTGGTAGTTGTAGTTGGTTGTTGTAGTTGGTAGTTGTAGTTGGTAGTTGTAGTTGGTAGTTGTAGTTGGTAGTTGTAGTTTGTAGTTGTAGTTGGTAGATGTAGATGGTAGTTGTAGTTGGTAGTTGTAGTTGGTAGTTGTAGTTGGTAGTTGTAGTTGGTAGTTGTAGTTGTTAGTTGTAGTTGGTAGTTGTAGTTGGTAGTTGTAGTTGGTAGTTGTAGTTGGTAGTTGTAGTTGTAGCTGTAGTTGATAGTTGTAGTTGGTAGTTGTAGTTGGTAGTTGTAGTTGGTAGTTGTAGTTGGTAGTTGTAGTTGGTAGTTGTAGTTGGTAGTTGTAGTTGTAGATGTAGTTGGTAGTTGTAGTTGGTAGTTGTAATTGGTAGTTGGAGTTGGTAGTTGCAGTTGGTAGTTGCAGTTAGTAGTTGCAGTTGGTAGTTGTAGTTGGTAGTTGGTAGTTGTAGTTGGTAGTTGTAGTTGGTAGTTGTAGTTGGTAGTTGTAGTTTGTAGTTGTAGTTGGTAGTTGTAGTTGGTAGTTGTAGTTGGTAGTTGTAGTTGGTAGATGTATTTGGTAGTTGTAGTTGGTTGTTGGAGTTGGTAGTTGCAGTTGGTAGTCGCAGTTGGTAGTTGCAGTTGGTAGTTGCAGGTGGTAGTTGCAGTTGGTAGTTGTAGTTGGTAGTTGTAGTTGGTAGTTGTAGTTGGTAGTTGTAGTTGGTAGTTGTAGTTGGTAGTTGTAGTTGGTAGTTGTAGTCGGTAGTTGTAGTTGTAGTTGGTAGTTGTAGTCGGTAGTTGTAGTTGTAGTTGTAGTTGTAGTTGTTGTTGTAGTTGTAGTTGTAGTTGTAGTTGTAGTTGTAGTTGTTGTTGTTGCTATTGTTGTTGTTGTAGTTGTTATTGTTGTAGTTGTTGTTGTGGTTGTAGTTGTTGGTGTGTCGTTGTCGTTGTCGTTGTCGTTGTTGTTGTCGTTGTTGTCGTTGTTGTCGTTGTTGTCGTTGCTGTGGTTGTTGTCGTTGTTGTCGTTGCTGTCGTTGCTGTCGTTGCTTTCGTTGCTGTCGTTGCTGTCGTTGTTGTCGTTGTTGTCGTTGTTGCCGTTGTTGCCGTGTTTGTCGTTGTTGTCGTTGTTGTCGTTGTTGTCGTTGTTGTCGTTGTTGTCGTTGTTGTCGTTGTTGTCGTTGTTGTTATTGTAGTTGTTCTCGTTGTTGTCGTCGTTGTCGTCGTTGTCGTCGTTGTCGTCGTTGTTCTCGTTGTTGTTGTTGTTGTCGTTGTTGTCGTTGTTGTTGTTGTTGCTGTTGTTGTTGTAGTTGTAGTTGTTGTTGTAGTTGTTGTTGTTGTTGTAGTTGTAGTTGTAGTTGTAGTTGTAGTTGTAGTTGTAGTTGTAGTTGTTGTTGTTGTTGTAGTTGTAGTTGTAGTAGTAGTTGTAGTTGTAGGTGTAGTTGTAGTTGTAGTTGTAGTTGTAGTTGTTGTTGTAGTTGTTGTTGTAGTTGTAGTTGTAGTTGTAGTTGCAGTTGTAGTTGTAGTTGTATTTGTAGTTGTAGTCGTAGTTGTAGTTGTAGTTGTAGTTGTAGATGTAGTTGTAGTTGGTAGTTGTAGTTGGTAGTTGTAGTTGGTAGTTGTAGTTGGTAGTTGTAGTTGGTAGTTGTAGTTGGTAGTTGTAGTTGGTAGTTGTAGTTGGTAGTTGTAGTTGGTAGTTGTAGTTGGTAGTTGCAGTTGGTAGCTGTAGTTGGTAGTTGTAGTTGGTAGTTGTAGTTGGTAGTTGTAGTTGGTACTTGTAGTTGTAGTTGTTGTTCTAGTTGTAGTTGTAGTTGTAGTTGTAGTTGTAGTTGTAGTTGTAGTTGTAGTTTGTAGTTGTAGTTGGTAGTTGTAGTTGGTTTGTTGTAGTTGGTAGTTGCAGTTGGTAGTTGCAGTTGGTAGTTGCAGTTGGTAGTTGTAGTTGGTAGTTGTAGTTGGTAGTTGTAGATGGTAGTTGTAGTTGGTAGTTGCAGTTGGTAGTTGTAGTTGGTAGTTGTAGTTGGTAGTTGTAGTTGGTAGTTGTAGTTTGTAGTTGCAGTTGGTAGTTGTAGTTGGTAGTTGCAGTTGGTAGTTGCAGTTGGTAGTTGCAGTTGGTAGTTGCAGTTGGTACTTGCAGTTGGTAGTTGTAGTTGGTAGTTGTAGTTGGTAGTTGTAGTTGGTAGTTGTAGTTGGTAGTTGTAGTTGGTAGTTGAAGTTGGTAGTTGTAGCTGGCTGTTGTAGCTGGCAGTTGTAGCTGGCAGTTGTAGCTGGCAGTTGTAGCTTGCAGTTGTAGCTGGCAGTTGTAGCTGGCAGTTGTAACTGGCATTTGTAGCTGGCAGTTGTAGCTGGCAGTTGTAGCTGGCTGTTGTAGCTGGCAGTTGTAGCTGGCAGTTGTAGCTGGCAGTTGTAGCTGGCAGTTGTAGCTCGTAGTTGTAGTTGGTGGTTGTAGTTGGTAGTTGTAGTTGCTGGTTGTAGTTTGTAGTTGTAGTTGGTAGTTGTAGTTGGTAGTTGTAGTTGGTAGATGTATTTGGTAGTTGTAGTTGGTCGTTGGAGTTGGTAGTTGCAGTTGGTAGTCGCAGTTGGTAGTTGCAGTTGGTAGTTGCAGGTGGTAGTTGCAGTTGGTAGTTGTAGTTGGTAGTTGTAGTTGGTAGTTGTAGTTGGTAGTTGTAGTTGGTAGTTGTAGTTGGTAGTTGTAGCTGGTGGTTGTAGTTGGTAGTTGTAGTTGGTAGTTGTAGTTGTAGTTGTAGTTGTAGTTGTTGTTGTAGTTGTAGTTGTAGTTGTAGTTGTAGTTGTAGTTGTAGTTGTAGTTGTAGTTGTAGTTGTAGTTGTAGTTGTAGTTGTAGTTGTAGTTGTAGTTGTAGTTGTAGTTGTAGTTGTAGTTGTAGTTGTAGTTGTAGTTTGTAGTTGTAGTTGGTAGTTGTAGTTGGTTTGTTGTAGTTGGTAGTTGCAGTTGGTAGTTGCAGTTGGTACTTGCAGTTGGTAGTTGTAGTTGGTAGTTGTAGTTGGTAGTTGTAGTTGGTAGTTGTAGTTGGTAGTTGTAGTTGGTAGTTGTAGTTGGTAGTTGTAGTTGGTAGTTGTAGTTGGTAGTTGTAGTTGGTAGTTGTAGTTGGTAGTTGTAGTTGTAGTTGTAGTTGGTAGTTGTAGTTGGTAGTTGTAGTTGGTAGTTGTAGTTGGTAGTTGTAGTTGGTAATTGTAGTTGGTAGTTGTAGTTGGTAGTTGTAGTTGGTAGTTGTAGTTGGTAGTTGTAGTTGGTAGTTGTAGTTGGTAGTTGCAGTTGGTAGTTGTAGGTGGTAGTTGTAGTTGGTAGTTGTAGTTGGTAGTTGTAGTTGGTAGTTGTAGTTGGTAGTTGTAGTTGGTAGTTGTAATTGGTAGTTGTAGTTGTAGTTGTAGTTGGTAGTTGTAGTTGGTAGTTGTAGTTGGTAGTTGGAGTTGGTAGTTGCAGTTGGTAGTTGCAGTTGGTAGTTGCAGTTGGTAGTTGCAGTTGGTAGTTGCAGTTGGTAGCTGTAGTTGGTAGTTGTACTTGGTAGTTGTAGTTGGTAGTTGTAGCTGGTAGTTGTAGTTGGTAGTTGCAGTTGGTAGTTGCAGTTGGTAGTTGTAGTTGGTAGTTGTAGTTGGTAGTTGTAGTTGGTAGTTGTAGTTGGTAGTTGTAGTTGGTAGTTGTAGTTGGTAGTTGTAGTTGGTAGTTGTAGTTGGTAGTTGTAGTTGGTAGTTGTAGTTGGTAGTTGTAGTTGGTAGTTGTAGTTGGTAGTTGTAGTTGGTAGTTGTAGTTGGTAGTTGTAGTTGGTAGTTGTAGTTGTAGTTGTAGTTGGTAGTTGTAGTTGGTAGTTGTAGTTGGTAGTTGGAGTTGGTAGTTGCAGTTGGTAGTTGCAGTTGGTAGTTGCAGTTGGTAGTTGCAGTTGGTAGTTGCTGTTGGTGGTTGCAGTTGGTAGTTGCAGTTGGTAGTTGCAGTTGGTAGTTGCAGTTGGTAGTTGCAGTTGGTAGTTGCAGTTGGTAGTTGCAGTTGGTAGTTGTAGTTGGTAGTTGTACTTGGTAGTTGTAGTTGGTAGTTGTAGTTGGTAGTTGTAGTTGGTAGTTGTAGTTGGTAGTTGTAGTTGGTAGTTGTAGTTGGTAGTTGTAGTTGGTAGTTGTAGTTCGTAGTTGTAGCTGGTAGTTGTAGTTGGTAGTTGTAGTTGGTAGTTGCAGTTGGTAGTTGCAGTTGGTAGTTGTAGTTGGTAGTTGTAGTTGGTAGTTGTAGTTGGTAGTTGTAGTTGGTAGTTGTAGTTGGTAGTTGTAGTTGGTAGTTGTAGTTGGTAGTTGCAGTTGGTAGCTGTAGTTGGTAGTTGTAGTTGGTAGTTGTAGTTGGTAGTTGTAGTTGGTAGTTGTAGTTGTAGTTGTTGTTGTAGTTGTAGTTGTAGTTGTAGTTGTAGTTGTAGTTGTAGTTGTAGTTGTAGTTGTAGTTGTATTTGTAGTTTGTAGTTGTAGTTGGCAGTTGTAGTTGGTTTGTTGTAGTTGGTAGTTGTAGTTGGTAGTTGTAGTTGGTAGTTGTAGTTGGTTTGTTGTAGTTGGTAGTTGCAGTTGGTAGTTGCAGTTGGTAGTTGCAGTTGGTAGTTGTAGTTGGTAGTTGTAGTTGGTAGTTGTAGATGGTAGTTGTAGTTGGTAGTTGCAGTTGGTAGTTGTAGTTGGTAGTTGTAGTTGGTAGTTGTAGTTGGTAGTTGTAGTTTGTAGTTGTAGTTGGTAGTTGTAGTTGGTAGATGTATTTGGTAGTTGTAGTTGGTCGTTGGAGTTGGTAGTTGCAGTTGGTAGTTGCAGTTGGTAGTTGTAGTTGTTGTTGTAGGTGGTAGTTGTAGTTGTAGTTGTAGTTGTAGTTGTAGTTGTAGTTGTAGTTGTAGTTGGTAGTTGTAGTTGGTAGTTGCAGTTGGTAGCTGCAGTTGGTAGTTGCAGTTGGTAGTTGTAGGTGGTAGTTGTAGTTGTAGTTGTAGTTGTAGTTGGTAGTTGTAGTTGGTAGTTGCAGTTGGTAGTTGTAGGTGGTAGTTGTAGTTGTAGTTGTAGTTGTAGTTGGTAGTTGTAGTTGGTAGTTGTAGTTGGTAGTTGTAGTTGGTAGTTGTAGTTGGTAGTTGTAGTTGGTTTGTTGTAGTTGGTAGTTGTAGTTGGTAGTTGTAGTTTGTAGTTGTAGTTGGTAGTTGCAGTTGCTAGCTGTAGTTGGTAGTTGTAGTTGGTAGTTGTAGTTGGTAGTTGTAGTTGGTAGTTGTAGTTGGTAGTTGTAGTTGGTAGTTGTAGTTGGTAGTTGTAGTTGGTAGTTGTAGTTGGTAGTTGTAGTTGGTAGTTGTAGTTGGTAGTTGTAGTTGGTAGTTGTAGTTGGTAGTTGTAGTTGGTAGCTGTAGTTGGTAGTTGTAGTTGGTAGTTGTACTTGGTAGGTGTAGTTGGTAGTTGTAGTTGGTAGTTGTAGTTGGTAGTTGTAGTTGGTAGTTGCAGTTGGTAGTTGCAGTTGGTAGTTGCAGTTGGTAGTTGTAGTTGGTAGTTGCAGTTGGTAGTTGCAGTTGGTAGCTGTAGTTTGTAGTTGTAGTTGGTAGTTGTAGTTGGTAGTTGTAGTTGGTAGTTGTAGTTGGTAGTTGTAGTTGTTAGTTGTAGTTGGTAGTTGTAGTTGGTAGTTGTAGTTGGTAGTTGTAGTTGGTAGTTGTAGCTGGTAGTTGTAGTTGGTAGTTGTAGTTGGTAGTTGCAGTTGGTAGTTGTAGTTGGTAGTTGTAGTTGGTAGTTGTAGTTGGTAGTTGTAGTTGGTAGTTGTAGCTGGTAGTTGTAGTTGGTAGTTGTAGTTGTAGTTGTAGTTGGTAGTTGTAGTTGGTAGTTGTAGTTGGTAGTTGTAGTTGGTAGTTGTAGTTGGTAGTTGTAGTTGGTAGTTGTACTTGGTAGTTGTAGTTGGTAGTTGTAGTTGGTAGTTCCATTTGTAGTTGTAGTTGTAGTTGTAGTTGAAGTTGTAGTTGTTGTTGTAGTTGTAGTTGTAGTTGTAGTTGTAGTTGTAGTTGTAGTTGTAGTTGTAGTTGTAGTTGTAGTTGTAGTTGTAGTTGTAGTTGTAGTTGTAGTTGTAGTTGTTTTTGTTGTTGTTGTTGTTGTAGTTGTTGTTGTTGTAGTTGTTGTTGTTGTAGTTGTTGTTGTTATTGTACTTGCTGTTTTGTCGTTGTCGTTGTTGTTGTCGTTGTTGTCGTTGTTGTCGTTGCAGTCGTTGTTGTCGTTGTTGTCGTTGTTGCCGTTGTTGTCGTTGCTGTCGTTGCTATCGTTGCTGTCGTTGCTGTCGTTGCTGTCGTTGCTGCCGTTGTTGCCGTTGTTGCCGTTGTTGCCGTTTTTGTCGTTGTTGTCGTTGTTGTCGTTGTTGTGGTTGTTGTCGTTGTTGTCGTTGTTTTCGTTGTTTTCGTTGTTGTCGTTGTTGTCGTTGTTGTCGTTGTTGTCGTTGTTGTCGTTGTTGTCGTTGTTGTCGTTGTTATCGTTGTTGTCGTTGTTATCGTTGTTGTCGTTGTTGTCGTTGTTGTCGTTGTTGTCGTTGTTGTCGTTGTCGTTATTGTAGTTGTTGTCGTTGTTGTCGTCGTTGTCGTCGTTGTCGTCGTTGTCGTCGTTGTCGTCGTTGTCGTCGTTGACGTCGTTGTCGTCGTTGTCGTCGTTGTTGTTGTTGTTGTTGTTGTTGTTGTTGTAGTTGTAGTTGTTGTTGTAGTTGTTGTTGTTGTAGTTGTAGTTGTAGTTGTAGTTGTAGTTGTTGTAGTTGTTGTTGTAGTTGTAGTTGTTGTTGTAGTTGTAGTTGTAGTGGTAGTTGTAGTTGTAGTTGTAGTTGTAGTTGTAGTTGTAGTTGTTGTTGTAGTTGTTGTTGTAGTTGTTGTTGTAGTTGTAGTTGTAGTTGTAGTTGTAGTTGCAGTTGTAGTTGTAGTTGTATTTGTAGTTGTATTTGTAGTTGTAGTTGTAATTGTAGTTGTAGTTGTAGTTGTAGTTGTAGTTGTAGTTGTATTTGTTGTTGTAGTTGTAGTTGTAGTAGTAGTTGTAGTTGTAGTTGTAGTTGGTAGTTGTAGTTGGTAGTTGTAGTTGGTAGTTGTAGTTGGTAGTTGTAGTTGGTAGGTGCAGTTGGTAGTTGCAGTTGGTAGTTGCAGTTGGTAGTTGCAGTTGGTAGTTGCAGTTGGTAGTTGCAGTTGGTAGTTGCAGTTGGTAGCTGAAATTGGTAGTTGCAGTTGGTAGTTGCAGTTGGTAGCTGAAATTGGTAGTTACAGTTGGTAGTTGCAGTCGGTAGTTGCAGTGGGTAGTTGCAGTTGGTAGTTGCAGTTGGTAGTTGCAGTTGGTAGTTGTAGTTGGTAGTTGTAGTTGGTAGTTGTAGATGGTAGTTGTAGTTGGTAGTTGCAGTTGGTAGTTGTAGTTGGTAGGTGTAGTTGGTAGTTGTAGTTGGTAGTTGCAGTTGGTAGTTGTAGTTGGTAGTTGTAGTTGGTAGTTGTAGTTGGTAGTTGTAGTTGGTAGTTGTAGCTGGTAGTTGTAGTTGGTAGTTGTAGTTGTAGTTGTAGTTGGTAGTTGTAGTTGGTAGTTGTAGTTGGTAGTTGTAGTTGGTAGTTGTAGTTGGTAGTTGTAGTTGGTAGTTGTAGTTGGTAGTTGTAGTTGGTAGTTGTAGTTGGTAGTTGTAGTTGGTAGGTGCAGTTGGTAGTTGCAGTTGGTAGTTGCAGTTGGTAGTTGCAGTTGGTAGTTGCAGTTGGTAGTTGCAGTTGGTAGCTGAAATTGGTAGTTGCAGTTGGTAGTTGCAGTTGGTAGCTGAAATTGGTAGTTACAGTTGGTAGTTGCAGTCGGTAGTTGCAGTGGGTAGTTGCAGTTGGTAGTTGCAGTTGGTAGTTGCAGTTGGTAGCTGTAGTTGGTAGTTGTAGTTGGTAGTTGTAGTTGGTAGTTGTAGTTGGTAGTTGTAGTTGTAGTTGTTGTTGTAGTTGTAGTTGTAGTTGTAGTTGTAGTTGTAGTTGTAGTTGTAGTTGTAGTTGTATTTGTAGTTTGTAGTTGTAGTTGGTAGTTGTAGTTGGTTTGTTGTAGTTGGTAGTTGTAGTTGGTAGTTGTAGTTGGTAGTTGTAGTTGGTAGTTGTAGTTGGTAGTTGTAGTTGGTTTGTTGTAGTTGGTAGTTGCAGTTGGTAGTTGCAGTTGGTAGTTGCAGTTGGTAGTTGTAGTTGGTAGTTGTAGTTGGTAGTTGTAGATGGTAGTTGTAGTTGGTAGTTGCAGTTGGTAGTTGTAGTTGGTAGTTGTAGTTGGTAGTTGTAGTTGGTAGTTGTAGTTTGTAGTTGTAGTTGGTAGTTGTAGTTGGTAGATGTATTTGGTAGTTGTAGTTGGTCGTTGGAGTTGGTAGTTGCAGTTGGTAGTTGCAGTTGGTAGTTGTAGTTGTTGTTGTAGGTGGTAGTTGTAGTTGTAGTTGTAGTTGTAGTTGTAGTTGTAGTTGTAGTTGTAGTTGGTAGTTGTAGTTGGTAGTTGCAGTTGGTAGCTGCAGTTGGTAGTTGCAGTTGGTAGTTGTAGTTGGTAGTTGTAGTTGGTAGTTGGTAGTTGTAGTTGGTAGTTGTAGTTTGTAGTTGTAGTTGGTAGTTGCAGTTGCTAGCTGTAGTTGGTAGTTGTAGTTGGTAGTTGTAGTTGGTAGTTGTAGTTGTAGTTGTTGTTGTAGTTGTAGTTGTAGTTGTAGTTGTAGTTGTAGTTGTAGTTGTAGTTGTAGTTTGTAGTTGTAGTTGGTAGTTGTAGTTGGTTTGTTGTAGTTGGTAGTTGTAGTTGGTAGTTGTAGTTGGTAGTTGTAGTTGGTAGTTGTAGTTGGTAGTTGTAGTTGGTAGTTGCAGTTGGTAGTTGCAGTTGGTAGTTGCAGTTGGTAGTTGTAATTGTATTTGTAGTTGTATTTGTAGTTGTAGTTGTAGTTGTAGTTGTAGTTGTAGTTGTAGTTGTAGTTGGTAGTTGTAGTTGGTAGTTGTAGTTGGTAGTTGTAGTTGGTAGCTGTAGTTGGTAGTTGTAGTTGGTAGTTGTACTTGGTAGGTGTAGTTGGTAGTTGTAGTTGGTAGTTGCAGTTGGTAGTTGTAGTTGGTAGTTGTAGTTGGTAGTTGTAGTTGGTAGTTGTAGTTGGTAGTTGTAGCTGGTAGTTGTAGTTGGTAGTTGTAGTTGTAGTTGTAGTTGGTAGTTGTAGTTGGTAGTTGTAGTTGGTAGTTGTAGTTGGTAGTTGTAGTTGGTAGTTGTAGTTGGTAGTTGTACTTGGTAGTTGTAGTTGGTAGTTCCATTTGTAGTTGTAGTTGTAGTTGTAGTTGAAGTTGTAGTTGTTGTTGTAGTTGTAGTTGTAGTTGTAGTTGTAGTTGTAGTTGTAGTTGTAGTTGTAGTTGTAGTTGTAGTTGTAGTTGTAGTTGTAGTTGTAGTTGTAGTTGGTAGTTGCAGTTGGTAGTTGTAGGTGGTAGTTGTAGTTGGTAGTTGTAGTTGGTAGTTGTAGTTGGTGGTTGTAGTTGGTAGTTGTAGTTGGTAGTTGTAGTTGGTAGTTGTAGTTGGTAGTTGTAGTTGGTAGTTGTAGTTGGTAGTTGTAGTTGGTAGTTGTAGTTGGTAGTTGTAGTTGGTAGTTGTAGTTGGTAGTTGTAGTTGGTAGTTGTAGTTGGTAGTTGTAGTTGGTAGTTGTAGTTGTAGTTGTAGTTGGTAGTTGTAGTTGGTAGTTGTAGTTGGTAGTTGGAGTTGGTAGTTGCAGTTGGTAGTTGCAGTTGGTAGTTGCAGTTGGTAGTTGCAGTTGGTAGTTGCAGTTGGTAGTTGCTGTTGGTGGTTGCAGTTGGTAGTTGCAGTTGGTAGTTGCAGTTGGTAGTTGCAGTTGGTAGTTGCAGTTGGTAGTTGCAGTTGGTAGTTGTAGTTGGTAGTTGTACTTGGTAGTTGTAGTTGGTAGTTGTAGTTGGTAGTTGTAGTTGGTAGTTGTAGTTGGTAGTTGTAGTTGGTAGTTGTAGTTGGTAGTTGTAGTTGGTAGTTGTAGTTGGTAGTTGTAGTTCGTAGTTGTAGCTGGTAGTTGTAGTTGGTAGTTGTAGTTGGTAGTTGCAGTTGGTAGTTGTAGTTGGTAGTTGTAGTTGGTAGTTGTAGTTGGTAGTTGTAGTTGGTAGTTGTAGTTGGTAGTTGTAGTTGGTAGTTGTAGTTGGTAGTTGCAGTTGGTAGCTGTAGTTGGTAGTTGTAGTTGGTAGTTGTAGTTGGTAGTTGTAGTTGGTAGTTGTAGTTGTAGTTGTAGTTGTAGTTGTAGTTGTAGTTGTAGTTGTAGTTGTAGTTGTAGTTGTAGTTGTATTTGTAGTTTGTAGTTGTAGTTGGCAGTTGTAGTTGGTTTGTTGTAGTTGGTAGTTGTAGTTGGTAGTTGTAGTTGGTAGTTGTAGTTGGTAGTTGTAGTTGGTAGTTGTAGTTGGTTTGTTGTAGTTGGTAGTTGCAGTTGGTAGTTGCAGTTGGTAGTTGCAGTTGGTAGTTGTAGTTGGTAGTTGTAGTTGGTAGTTGTAGATGGTAGTTGTAGTTGGTAGTTGCAGTTGGTAGTTGTAGTTGGTAGTTGTAGTTGGTAGTTGTAGTTGGTAGTTGTAGTTTGTAGTTGTAGTTGGTAGTTGTAGTTGGTAGATGTATTTGGTAGTTGTAGTTGGTCGTTGGAGTTGGTAGTTGCAGTTGGTAGTTGCAGTTGGTAGTTGTAGTTGTTGTTGTAGGTGGTAGTTGTAGTTGTAGTTGTAGTTGTAGTTGTAGTTGTAGTTGTAGTTGTAGTTGGTAGTTGTAGTTGGTAGCTGTAGTTGGTAGTTGTAGTTGGTAGTTGTACTTGGTAGGTGTAGTTGGTAGTTGCAGTTGGTAGTTGCAGTTGGTAGCTGAAATTGGTAGTTGCAGTTGGTAGTTGCAGTTGGTAGCTGAAATTGGTAGTTACAGTTGGTAGTTGCAGTCGGTAGTTGCAGTGGGTAGTTGCAGTTGGTAGTTGCAGTTGGTAGTTGCAGTTGGTAGCTGTAGTTGGTAGTTGTAGTTGGTAGTTGTAGTTGGTAGTTGTAGTTGGTAGTTGTAGTTGTAGTTGTTGTTGTAGTTGTAGTTGTAGTTGTAGTTGTAGTTGTAGTTGTAGTTGTAGTTGTAGTTGTATTTGTAGTTTGTAGTTGTAGTTGGTAGTTGTAGTTGGTTTGTTGTAGTTGGTAGTTGTAGTTGGTAGTTGTAGTTGGTAGTTGTAGTTGGTAGTTGTAGTTGGTAGTTGTAGTTGGTTTGTTGTAGTTGGTAGTTGCAGTTGGTAGTTGCAGTTGGTAGTTGCAGTTGGTAGTTGTAGTTGGTAGTTGTAGTTGGTAGTTGTAGATGGTAGTTGTAGTTGGTAGTTGCAGTTGGTAGTTGTAGTTGGTAGTTGTAGTTGGTAGTTGTAGTTGGTAGTTGTAGTTTGTAGTTGTAGTTGGTAGTTGTAGTTGGTAGATGTATTTGGTAGTTGTAGTTGGTCGTTGGAGTTGGTAGTTGCAGTTGGTAGTTGCAGTTGGTAGTTGTAGTTGTTGTTGTAGGTGGTAGTTGTAGTTGTAGTTGTAGTTGTAGTTGTAGTTGTAGTTGTAGTTGTAGTTGGTAGTTGTAGTTGGTAGTTGCAGTTGGTAGCTGCAGTTGGTAGTTGCAGTTGGTAGTTGTAGTTGGTAGTTGTAGTTGGTAGTTGGTAGTTGTAGTTGGTAGTTGTAGTTTGTAGTTGTAGTTGGTAGTTGCAGTTGCTAGCTGTAGTTGGTAGTTGTAGTTGGTAGTTGTAGTTGGTAGTTGTAGTTGTAGTTGTTGTTGTAGTTGTAGTTGTAGTTGTAGTTGTAGTTGTAGTTGTAGTTGTAGTTGTAGTTTGTAGTTGTAGTTGGTAGTTGTAGTTGGTTTGTTGTAGTTGGTAGTTGTAGTTGGTAGTTGTAGTTGGTAGTTGTAGTTGGTAGTTGTAGTTGGTAGTTGTAGTTGGTAGTTGCAGTTGGTAGTTGCAGTTGGTAGTTGCAGTTGGTAGTTGTAATTGTATTTGTAGTTGTAGTTGTAGTTGTAGTTGTAGTTGTAGTTGTAGTTGTAGTTGGTAGTTGTAGTTGGTAGTTGTAGTTGGTAGTTGTAGTTGGTAGCTGTAGTTGGTAGTTGTAGTTGGTAGTTGTACTTGGTAGGTGTAGTTGGTAGTTGTAGTTGGTAGTTGCAGTTGGTAGTTGTAGTTGGTAGTTGTAGTTGGTAGTTGTAGTTGGTAGTTGTAGTTGGTAGTTGTAGCTGGTAGTTGTAGTTGGTAGTTGTAGTTGTAGTTGTAGTTGGTAGTTGTAGTTGGTAGTTGTAGTTGGTAGTTGTAGTTGGTAGTTGTAGTTGGTAGTTGTAGTTGGTAGTTGTACTTGGTAGTTGTAGTTGGTAGTTGTAGTTGGTAGTTCCATTTGTAGTTGTAGTTGTAGTTGTAGTTGAAGTTGTAGTTGTTGTTGTAGTTGTAGTTGTAGTTGTAGTTGTAGTTGTAGTTGTAGTTGTAGTTGTAGTTGTAGTTGTAGTTGTAGTTGTAGTTGTAGTTGTAGTTGTAGTTGTAGTTGGTAGTTGCAGTTGGTAGTTGTAGGTGGTAGTTGTAGTTGGTAGTTGTAGTTGGTAGTTGTAGTTGGTGGTTGTAGTTGGTAGTTGTAGTTGGTAGTTGTAGTTGGTAGTTGTAGTTGGTAGTTGTAGTTGGTAGTTGTAGTTGGTAGTTGTAGTTGGTAGTTGTAGTTGGTAGTTGTAGTTGGTAGTTGTAGTTGGTAGTTGTAGTTGGTAGTTGTAGTTGGTAGTTGTAGTTGGTAGTTGTAGTTGTAGTTGTAGTTGGTAGTTGTAGTTGGTAGTTGTAGTTGGTAGTTGGAGTTGGTAGTTGCAGTTGGTAGTTGCAGTTGGTAGTTGCAGTTGGTAGTTGCAGTTGGTAGTTGCAGTTGGTAGTTGCTGTTGGTGGTTGCAGTTGGTAGTTGCAGTTGGTAGTTGCAGTTGGTAGTTGCAGTTGGTAGTTGCAGTTGGTAGTTGCAGTTGGTAGTTGTAGTTGGTAGTTGTACTTGGTAGTTGTAGTTGGTAGTTGTAGTTGGTAGTTGTAGTTGGTAGTTGTAGTTGGTAGTTGTAGTTGGTAGTTGTAGTTGGTAGTTGTAGTTGGTAGTTGTAGTTGGTAGTTGTAGTTCGTAGTTGTAGCTGGTAGTTGTAGTTGGTAGTTGTAGTTGGTAGTTGCAGTTGGTAGTTGTAGTTGGTAGTTGTAGTTGGTAGTTGTAGTTGGTAGTTGTAGTTGGTAGTTGTAGTTGGTAGTTGTAGTTGGTAGTTGTAGTTGGTAGTTGCAGTTGGTAGCTGTAGTTGGTAGTTGTAGTTGGTAGTTGTAGTTGGTAGTTGTAGTTGGTAGTTGTAGTTGTAGTTGTTGTTGTAGTTGTAGTTGTAGTTGTAGTTGTAGTTGTAGTTGTAGTTGTAGTTGTATTTGTAGTTTGTAGTTGTAGTTGGCAGTTGTAGTTGGTTTGTTGTAGTTGGTAGTTGTAGTTGGTAGTTGTAGTTGGTAGTTGTAGTTGGTAGTTGTAGTTGGTAGTTGTAGTTGGTTTGTTGTAGTTGGTAGTTGCAGTTGGTAGTTGCAGTTGGTAGTTGCAGTTGGTAGTTGTAGTTGGTAGTTGTAGTTGGTAGTTGTAGATGGTAGTTGTAGTTGGTAGTTGCAGTTGGTAGTTGTAGTTGGTAGTTGTAGTTGGTAGTTGTAGTTGGTAGTTGTAGTTTGTAGTTGTAGTTGGTAGTTGTAGTTGGTAGATGTATTTGGTAGTTGTAGTTGGTCGTTGGAGTTGGTAGTTGCAGTTGGTAGTTGCAGTTGGTAGTTGTAGTTGTTGTTGTAGGTGGTAGTTGTAGTTGTAGTTGTAGTTGTAGTTGTAGTTGTAGTTGTAGTTGTAGTTGGTAGTTGTAGTTGGTAGTTGCAGTTGGTAGCTGCAGTTGGTAGTTGCAGTTGGTAGTTGTAGGTGGTAGTTGTAGTTGTAGTTGTAGTTGTAGTTGGTAGTTGTAGTTGGTAGTTGTAGTTGGTAGTTGTAGTTGGTAGTTGTAGTTGGTAGTTGTAGTTGGTTTGTTGTAGTTGGTAGTTGTAGTTGGTAGTTGTAGTTTGTAGTTGTAGTTGGTAGTTGCAGTTGCTAGCTGTAGTTGGTAGTTGTAGTTGGTAGTTGTAGTTGGTAGTTGTAGTTGTAGTTGTTGTTGTAGTTGTAGTTGTAGTTGTAGTTGTAGTTGTAGTTGTAGTTGTAGTTGTAGTTGTAGTTTGTAGTTGTAGTTGGTAGTTGTAGTTGGTTTGTTGTAGTTGGTAGATGTAGTTGGTAGTTGTAGTTGGTAGTTGTAGTTGGTAGTTGTAGTTGGTAGTTGTAGTTGGTAGTTGCAGTTGGTAGTTGCAGTTGGTAGTTGCAGTTGGTAGTTGTAATTGTAGTTGTTGTTGTAGTTGTAGTTGTAGTTGTAGTTGTAGTTGTAGTTGTAGTTGGTAGTTGTAGTTGGTAGTTGTAGTTGGTAGTTGTAGTTGGTAGCTGTAGTTGGTAGTTGTAGTTGGTAGTTGTACTTGGTAGGTGTAGTTGGTAGTTGTAGTTGGTAGTTGTAGTTGGTAGTTGTAGTTGGTAGTTGCAGTTGGTAGTTGCAGTTGGTAGTTGCAGTTGGTAGTTGTAGTTGGTAGTTGCAGTTGGTAGTTGCAGTTGGTAGCTGTAGTTTGTAGTTGTAGTTGGTAGTTGTAGTTGGTAGTTGTAGTTGGTAGTTGTAGTTGGTAGTTGTAGTTGGTAGTTGTAGTTGGTAGTTGTAGTTGGTAGTTGTAGTTGGTAGTTGTAGCTGGTAGTTGTAGTTGGTAGTTGTAGTTGGTAGTTGCAGTTGGTAGTTGTAGTTGGTAGTTGTAGTTGGTAGTTGTAGTTGGTAGTTGCAGTTGGTAGTTGCAGTTGGTAGTTGCAGTTGGTAGTTGCAGTTGGTAGTTGCAGTTGGTAGCTGAAATTGGTAGTTGCAGTTGGTAGTTGCAGTTGGTAGCTGAAATTGGTAGTTACAGTTGGTAGTTGCAGTCGGTAGTTGCAGTGGGTAGTTGCAGTTGGTAGTTGCAGTTGGTAGTTGCAGTTGGTAGCTGTAGTTGGTAGTTGTAGTTGGTAGTTGTAGTTGGTAGTTGTAGTTGGTAGTTGTAGTTGTAGTTGTTGTTGTAGTTGTAGTTGTAGTTGTAGTTGTAGTTGTAGTTGTAGTTGTAGTTGTAGTTGTATTTGTAGTTTGTAGTTGTAGTTGGTAGTTGTAGTTGGTTTGTTGTAGTTGGTAGTTGTAGTTGGTAGTTGTAGTTGGTAGTTGTAGTTGGTAGTTGTAGTTGGTAGTTGTAGTTGGTTTGTTGTAGTTGGTAGTTGCAGTTGGTAGTTGCAGTTGGTAGTTGCAGTTGGTAGTTGTAGTTGGTAGTTGTAGTTGGTAGTTGTAGATGGTAGTTGTAGTTGGTAGTTGCAGTTGGTAGTTGTAGTTGGTAGTTGTAGTTGGTAGTTGTAGTTGGTAGTTGTAGTTTGTAGTTGTAGTTGGTAGTTGTAGTTGGTAGATGTATTTGGTAGTTGTAGTTGGTCGTTGGAGTTGGTAGTTGCAGTTGGTAGTTGCAGTTGGTAGTTGTAGTTGTTGTTGTAGGTGGTAGTTGTAGTTGTAGTTGTAGTTGTAGTTGTAGTTGTAGTTGTAGTTGTAGTTGGTAGTTGTAGTTGGTAGTTGCAGTTGGTAGCTGCAGTTGGTAGTTGCAGTTGGTAGTTGTAGTTGGTAGTTGTAGTTGGTAGTTGGTAGTTGTAGGTGGTAGTTGTAGTTTGTAGTTGTAGTTGGTAGTTGCAGTTGCTAGCTGTAGTTGGTAGTTGTAGTTGGTAGTTGTAGTTGGTAGTTGTAGTTGTAGTTGTTGTTGTAGTTGTAGTTGTAGTTGTAGTTGTAGTTGTAGTTGTAGTTGTAGTTGTAGTTTGTAGTTGTAGTTGGTAGTTGTAGTTGGTTTGTTGTAGTTGGTAGTTGTAGTTGGTAGTTGTAGTTGGCAGTTGTAGTTGGTAGTTGCAGTTGGTAGCTGTAGTTGGTAGTTGTAGTTGGTAGTTGTAGTTGGTAGTTGTAGTTGGTAGTTGCAGGTGGTAGTTGCAGTTGGTAGTTGTAGTTGGTAGTTGTAGTTGGTAGTTGTAGTTGGCAGTTGTAGCTGGTAGTTGTAGTTGGTAGTTGTAGTTGGTAGTTGTAGTTGTAGTTGTTGTAGTTGTAGTTGTAGATGTAGTTGTAGTTGTAGTTGGTAGTTGTAGTTGGTAGTTGTAGTTGGTAGTTGTAGTTGGTAGTTGTAGTTGGTAGTTGTAGTTGGTAGTTGTAGTTGGTAGTTGTAGTTGGTAGTTGTAGTTGGTAGTTGTAGTTGGTAGTTGTAGATGGTAGTTGTAGTTGGTAGTTGCAGTTGGTAGTTGTAGTTGGTAGTTGTAGTTGGTAGTTGTAGTTGGTAGTTGTAGTTTGTAGTTGCAGTTGGTAGTTGTAGTTGGTAGTTGCAGTTGGTAGTTGCAGTTGGTAGTTGCAGTTGGTAGTTGCAGTTGGTACTTGCAGTTGGTAGTTGCAGTTGGTAGTTGCAGTTGGTAGTTGCAGTTGGTAGTTGCAGTTGGTAGTTGTAGTTGGTAGTTGTAGATGGTAGTTGTAGTTGGTAGTTGTAGTTGGTAGTTGTAGCTGGCAGTTGTAGCTGGCAGTTGTAGCTGGCTGTTGTAGCTGGCAGTTGTAGCTGGCAGTTGTAGCTGGCAGTTGTAGCTGGCAGTTGTAGCTCGTAGTTGTAGTTGGTAGTTGTAGTTGGTAGTTGTAGTTGCTGGTTGTAGTTTGTAGTTGTAGTTGGTAGTTGTAGTTGGTAGTTGTAGTTGGTAGATGTATTTGGTAGTTGTAGTTGGTCGTTGGAGTTGGTAGTTGCAGTTGGTAGTCGCAGTTGGTAGTTGCAGTTGGTAGTTGCAGGTGGTAGTTGCAGTTGGTAGTTGTAGTTGGTAGTTGTAGTTGGTAGTTGTAGTTGGTAGTTGTAGTTGGTAGTTGTAGTTGGTAGTTGTAGCTGGTAGTTGTAGTTGGTAGTTGTAGTTGGTAGTTGTAGTTGTAGTTGTAGTTGTAGTTGTTGTTGTAGTTGTAGTTGTAGTTGTAGTTGTAGTTGTAGTTGTAGTTGTAGTTGTAGTTGTAGTTGTAGTTGTAGTTGTAGTTGTAGTTGTAGTTGTAGTTGTAGTTGTAGTTGTAGTTGTAGTTGTAGTTGTAGTTGTAGTTGTAGTTGTAGTTGTAGTTGTAGTTGTTGTTGTTGCTGTTGTTGTTGTTGTAGTTGTTATTGTTGTAGTTGTTGTTGTGGTTGTAGTTGTTGGTGTGTCGTTGTCGTTGTCGTTGTCGTTGTTGTTGTCGTTGTTGTCGTTGTTGTCGTTGTTGTCGTTGCTGTCGTTGTTGTCGTTGTTGTCGTTGCTGTCGTTGCTGTCGTTGCTTTCGTTGCTGACGTTGCTGTCGTTGTTGTCGTTGTTGTCGTTGTTGCCGTTGTTGCCGTGGTTGTCGTTGTTGTCGTTGTTGTCGTTGTTGTCGTTGTTGTCGTTGTTGTCGTTGTTGTCGTTGTTGTCGTTGTTGTTATTGTAGTTGTTCTCGTTGTTGTCGTCGTTGTCGTCGTTGTCGTCGTTGTCGTCGTTGTTCTCGTTGTTGTTGTTGTTGTCGTTGTTGTCGTTGTTGTTGTTGTTGCTGTTGTTGTTGTAGTTGTAGTTGTTGTTGTAGTTGTTGTTGTTGTTGTAGTTGTAGTTGTAGTTGTAGTTGTAGTTGTAGTTGTAGTTGTAGTTGTTGTTGTTGTTGTAGTTGTAGTTGTAGTAGTAGTTGTAGTTGTAGGTGTAGTTGTAGTTGTAGTTGTAGTTGTAGTTGTTGTTGTAGTTGTTGTTGTAGTTGCAGTTGTAGTTGTAGTTGTAGTTGTAGTTGTAGTTGTAGTCGTAGTTGTAGTTGTAGTTGTAGATGTAGTTGTAGTTGGTAGTTGTAGTTGGTAGTTGTAGTTGGTAGTTGGTAGTTGTAGTTGTAGTTGTAGTTGGTAGTTGTAGTTAGTAGTTGTAGTTGGTAGTTGTAGTTGGTAGTTGTAGTTGGTAGTTGTAGTTGGTAGTTGTAGTTGGTAGTTGTAGTTGTAGTTGTAGTTGTAGTTGATAGCTGTAGTTGGTAGTTGTAGTTGGTAGTCGTAGTTGATAGTTGTAGTTGGTAGTTGTAGTTGGTAGTGGTAGTTCGTAGTAGTAGTTGGTAGTTGTTGTTGGTAGTTGTAGTTGGTAGTTGTAGTTGGTTGTTGTAGTTGGTAGTTGTAGTTGGTAGTTGTAGTTGGTAGTTGTAGTTGGTAGTTGTAGTTTGTAGTTGTAGTTGGTAGATGTAGATGGTAGTTGTAGTTGGTAGTTGTAGTTGGTAGTTGTAGTTGGTAGTTGTAGTTGGTAGTTGTATTTGTTAGTTGTAGTTGGTAGTTGTAGTTGGTAGTTGTAGTTGGTAGTTGTAGTTGGTAGTTGTAGTTGTAGCTGTAGTTGATAGTTGTAGTTGGTAGTTGTAGTTGGTAGTTGTAGTTGGTAGTTGTAGTTGGTAGTTGTAGTTGGTAGTTGTAGTTGGTAGTTGTAGTTGGTAGTTGTAGTTGTAGATGTAGTTGGTAGTTGTAGTTGGTAGTTGTAATTGGTAGTTGGAGTTGGTAGTTGCAGTTGGTAGTTGCAGTTAGTAGTTGCAGTTGGTAGTTGTAGTTGGTAGTTGGTAGTTGTAGTTGGTAGTTGTAGTTTGTAGTTGTAGTTGGTAGTTGTAGTTGGTAGTTGTAGTTGGTAGTTGTAGTTGGTAGATGTATTTGGTAGTTGTAGTTGGTTGTTGGAGTTGGTAGTTGCAGTTGGTAGTCGCAGTTGGTAGTTGCAGTTGGTAGTTGCAGGTGGTAGTTGCAGTTGGTAGTTGTAGTTGGTAGTTGTAGTTGGTAGTTGTAGTTGGTAGTTGTAGTTGGTAGTTGTAGTTGGTAGTTGTAGTTGGTAGTTGTAGTCGGTAGTTGTAGTTGTAGTTGGTAGTTGTAGTCGGTAGTTGTAGTTGTAGTTGTAGTTGTAGTTGTTGTTGTAGTTGTAGTTGTAGTTGTAGTTGTAGTTGTAGTTGTTGTTGTTGCTATTGTTGTTGTTGTAGTTGTTATTGTTGTAGTTGTTGTTGTGGTTGTAGTTGTTGGTGTGTCGTTGTCGTTGTCGTTGTCGTTGTTGTTGTCGTTGTTGTCGTTGTTGTCGTTGTTGTCGTTGCTGTGGTTGTTGTCGTTGTTGTCGTTGCTGTCGTTGCTGTCGTTGCTTTCGTTGCTGTCGTTGCTGTCGTTGTTGTCGTTGTTGTCGTTGTTGCCGTTGTTGCCGTGTTTGTCGTTGTTGTCGTTGTTGTCGTTGTTGTCGTTGTTGTCGTTGTTGTCGTTGTTGTCGTTGTTGTCGTTGTTGTCGTTGTTGTTATTGTAGTTGTTCTCGTTGTTGTCGTCGTTGTCGTCGTTGTCGTCGTTGTCGTCGTTGTTCTCGTTGTTGTTGTTGTTGTCGTTGTTGTCGTTGTTGTTGTTGTTGCTGTTGTTGTTGTAGTTGTAGTTGTTGTTGTAGTTGTTGTTGTTGTTGTAGTTGTAGTTGTAGTTGTAGTTGTAGTTGTAGTTGTAGTTGTTGTTGTTGTTGTAGTTGTAGTTGTAGTAGTAGTTGTAGTTGTAGGTGTAGTTGTAGTTGTAGTTGTAGTTGTAGTTGTTGTTGTAGTTGTTGTTGTAGTTGTAGTTGTAGTTGTAGTTGCAGTTGTAGTTGTAGTTGTATTTGTAGTTGTAGTCGTAGTTGTAGTTGTAGTTGTAGTTGTAGATGTAGTTGTAGTTGGTAGTTGTAGTTGGTAGTTGTAGTTGGTAGTTGTAGTTGGTAGTTGTAGTTGGTAGTTGTAGTTGGTAGTTGTAGTTGGTAGTTGTAGTTGGTAGTTGTAGTTGGTAGTTGTAGTTGGTAGTTGCAGTTGGTAGCTGTAGTTGGTAGTTGTAGTTGGTAGTTGTAGTTGGTAGTTGTAGTTGGTAGTTGTAGTTGTAGTTGTTGTTCTAGTTGTAGTTGTAGTTGTAGTTGTAGTTGTAGTTGTAGTTGTAGTTGTAGTTTGTAGTTGTAGTTGGTAGTTGTAGTTGGTTTGTTGTAGTTGGTAGTTGCAGTTGGTAGTTGCAGTTGGTAGTTGCAGTTGGTAGTTGTAGTTGGTAGTTGTAGTTGGTAGTTGTAGATGGTAGTTGTAGTTGGTAGTTGCAGTTGGTAGTTGTAGTTGGTAGTTGTAGTTGGTAGTTGTAGTTGGTAGTTGTAGTTTGTAGTTGCAGTTGGTAGTTGTAGTTGGTAGTTGCAGTTGGTAGTTGCAGTTGGTAGTTGCAGTTGGTAGTTGCAGTTGGTACTTGCAGTTGGTAGTTGTAGTTGGTAGTTGTAGTTGGTAGTTGTAGTTGGTAGTTGTAGTTGGTAGTTGTAGTTGGTAGTTGAAGTTGGTAGTTGTAGCTGGCTGTTGTAGCTGGCAGTTGTAGCTGGCAGTTGTAGCTGGCAGTTGTAGCTTGCAGTTGTAGCTGGCAGTTGTAGCTGGCAGTTGTAACTGGCATTTGTAGCTGGCAGTTGTAGCTGGCAGTTGTAGCTGGCTGTTGTAGCTGGCAGTTGTAGCTGGCAGTTGTAGCTGGCAGTTGTAGCTGGCAGTTGTAGCTCGTAGTTGTAGTTGGTGGTTGTAGTTGGTAGTTGTAGTTGCTGGTTGTAGTTTGTAGTTGTAGTTGGTAGTTGTAGTTGGTAGTTGTAGTTGGTAGATGTATTTGGTAGTTGCAGTTGGTCGTTGGAGTTGGTAGTTGCAGTTGGTAGTCGCAGTTGGTAGTTGCAGTTGGTAGTTGCAGGTGGTAGTTGCAGTTGGTAGTTGTAGTTGGTAGTTGTAGTTGGTAGTTGTAGTTGGTAGTTGTAGTTGGTAGTTGTAGTTGGTAGTTGTAGCTGGTGGTTGTAGTTGGTAGTTGTAGTTGGTAGTTGTAGTTGTAGTTGTAGTTGTAGTTGTTGTTGTAGTTGTA
This sequence comes from Andrena hattorfiana, assembly GCA_944738655.2. NCBI lineage: Eukaryota > Metazoa > Arthropoda > Insecta > Hymenoptera > Andrenidae > Andrena > Andrena hattorfiana. The sequence continues at coordinate 47,688,549 of OX122890.1, read as the reverse complement.
GTTGTAGTTGTAGTTGTAGTTGTAGTTGTAGTTGTAGTTGTAGTTGTAGTTGTAGTTGTAGTTGTAGTTGTAGTTGTAGTTGTAGTTGTAGTTGTAGTTGTAGTTGTAGTTGTAGTTGTAGTTGTAGTTTGTAGTTGTAGTTGGTAGTTGTAGTTGGTTTGTTGTAGTTGGTAGTTGCAGTTGGTAGTTGCAGTTGGTACTTGCAGTTGGTAGTTGTAGTTGGTAGTTGTAGTTGGTAGTTGCAGTTGGTAGTTGCAGTTGGTAGTTGCAGTTGGTAGTTGTAATTGTATTTGTAGTTGTATTTGTAGTTGTAGTTGTAGTTGTAGTTGTAGTTGTAGTTGTAGTTGTAGTTGGTAGTTGTAGTTGGTAGTTGTAGTTGGTAGTTGTAGTTGGTAGCTGTAGTTGGTAGTTGTAGTTGGTAGTTGTACTTGGTAGGTGTAGTTGGTAGTTGTAGTTGGTAGTTGCAGTTGGTAGTTGTAGTTGGTAGTTGTAGTTGGTAGTTGTAGTTGGTAGTTGTAGTTGGTAGTTGTAGCTGGTAGTTGTAGTTGGTAGTTGTAGTTGTAGTTGTAGTTGGTAGTTGTAGTTGGTAGTTGTAGTTGGTAGTTGTAGTTGGTAGTTGTAGTTGGTAGTTGTAGTTGGTAGTTGTACTTGGTAGTTGTAGTTGGTAGTTGTAGTTGGTAGTTCCATTTGTAGTTGTAGTTGTAGTTGTAGTTGAAGTTGTAGTTGTTGTTGTAGTTGTAGTTGTAGTTGTAGTTGTAGTTGTAGTTGTAGTTGTAGTTGTAGTTGTTGTTGTAGTTGTAGTTGTAGTTGTAGTTGTAGTTGTAGTTGGTAGTTGCAGTTGGTAGTTGTAGGTGGTACTTGTAGTTGGTAGTTGTAGTTGGTAGTTGTAGTTGGTGGTTGTAGTTGGTAGTTGTAGTTGGTAGTTGTAGTTGGTAGTTGTAGTTGGTAGTTGTAGTTGGTAGTTGTAGTTGGTAGTTGTAGTTGGTAGTTGTAGTTGGTAGTTGTAGTTGGTAGTTGTAGTTGGTAGTTGTAGTTGGTAGTTGTAGTTGGTAGTTGTAGTTGGTAGTTGTAGTTGTAGTTGTAGTTGGTAGTTGTAGTTGGTAGTTGTAGTTGGTAGTTGGAGTTGGTAGTTGCAGTTGGTAGTTGCAGTTGGTAGTTGCAGTTGGTAGTTGCAGTTGGTAGTTGCAGTTGGTAGTTGCTGTTGGTGGTTGCAGTTGGTAGTTGCAGTTGGTAGTTGCAGTTGGTAGTTGCAGTTGGTAGTTGCAGTTGGTAGTTGCAGTTGGTAGTTGTAGTTGGTAGTTGTACTTGGTAGTTGTAGTTGGTAGTTGTAGTTGGTAGTTGTAGTTGGTAGTTGTAGTTGGTAGTTGTAGTTGGTAGTTGTAGTTGGTAGTTGTAGTTGGTAGTTGTAGTTGGTAGTTGTAGTTCGTAGTTGTAGCTGGTAGTTGTAGTTGGTAGTTGTAGTTGGTAGTTGCAGTTGGTAGTTGTAGTTGGTAGTTGTAGTTGGTAGTTGTAGTTGGTAGTTGTAGTTGGTAGTTGTAGTTGGTAGTTGTAGTTGGTAGTTGTAGTTGGTAGTTGCAGTTGGTAGCTGTAGTTGGTAGTTGTAGTTGGTAGTTGTAGTTGGTAGTTGTAGTTGGTAGTTGTAGTTGTAGTTGTTGTTGTAGTTGTAGTTGTAGTTGTAGTTGTAGTTGTAGTTGTAGTTGTAGTTGTATTTGTAGTTTGTAGTTGTAGTTGGCAGTTGTAGTTGGTTTGTTGTAGTTGGTAGTTGTAGTTGGTAGTTGTAGTTGGTAGTTGTAGTTGGTAGTTGTAGTTGGTAGTTGTAGTTGGTTTGTTGTAGTTGGTAGTTGCAGTTGGTAGTTGCAGTTGGTAGTTGCAGTTGGTAGTTGTAGTTGGTAGTTGTAGTTGGTAGTTGTAGATGGTAGTTGTAGTTGGTAGTTGCAGTTGGTAGTTGTAGTTGGTAGTTGTAGTTGGTAGTTGTAGTTGGTAGTTGTAGTTTGTAGTTGTAGTTGGTAGTTGTAGTTGGTAGATGTATTTGGTAGTTGTAGTTGGTCGTTGGAGTTGGTAGTTGCAGTTGGTAGTTGCAGTTGGTAGTTGTAGTTGTTGTTGTAGGTGGTAGTTGTAGTTGTAGTTGTAGTTGTAGTTGTAGTTGTAGTTGTAGTTGTAGTTGGTAGTTGTAGTTGGTAGTTGCAGTTGGTAGCTGCAGTTGGTAGTTGCAGTTGGTAGTTGTAGGTGGTAGTTGTAGTTGTAGTTGTAGTTGTAGTTGGTAGTTGTAGTTGGTAGTTGTAGTTGGTAGTTGTAGTTGGTAGTTGTAGTTGGTAGTTGTAGTTGGTTTGTTGTAGTTGGTAGTTGTAGTTGGTAGTTGTAGTTTGTAGTTGTAGTTGGTAGTTGCAGTTGCTAGCTGTAGTTGGTAGTTGTAGTTGGTAGTTGTAGTTGGTAGTTGTAGTTGTAGTTGTTGTTGTAGTTGTAGTTGTAGTTGTAGTTGTAGTTGTAGTTGTAGTTGTAGTTGTAGTTGTAGTTTGTAGTTGTAGTTGGTAGTTGTAGTTGGTTTGTTGTAGTTGGTAGATGTAGTTGGTAGTTGTAGTTGGTAGTTGTAGTTGGTAGTTGTAGTTGGTAGTTGTAGTTGGTAGTTGCAGTTGGTAGTTGCAGTTGGTAGTTGCAGTTGGTAGTTGTAATTGTAGTTGTTGTTGTAGTTGTAGTTGTAGTTGTAGTTGTAGTTGTAGTTGTAGTTGGTAGTTGTAGTTGGTAGTTGTAGTTGGTAGTTGTAGTTGGTAGCTGTAGTTGGTAGTTGTAGTTGGTAGTTGTACTTGGTAGGTGTAGTTGGTAGTTGTAGTTGGTAGTTGTAGTTGGTAGTTGTAGTTGGTAGTTGCAGTTGGTAGTTGCAGTTGGTAGTTGCAGTTGGTAGTTGTAGTTGGTAGTTGCAGTTGGTAGTTGCAGTTGGTAGCTGTAGTTTGTAGTTGTAGTTGGTAGTTGTAGTTGGTAGTTGTAGTTGGTAGTTGTAGTTGGTAGTTGTAGTTGGTAGTTGTAGTTGGTAGTTGTAGTTGGTAGTTGTAGTTGGTAGTTGTAGCTGGTAGTTGTAGTTGGTAGTTGTAGTTGGTAGTTGCAGTTGGTAGTTGTAGTTGGTAGTTGTAGTTGGTAGTTGTAGTTGGTAGTTGCAGTTGGTAGTTGCAGTTGGTAGTTGCAGTTGGTAGTTGCAGTTGGTAGTTGCAGTTGGTAGCTGAAATTGGTAGTTGCAGTTGGTAGTTGCAGTTGGTAGCTGAAATTGGTAGTTACAGTTGGTAGTTGCAGTCGGTAGTTGCAGTGGGTAGTTGCAGTTGGTAGTTGCAGTTGGTAGTTGCAGTTGGTAGCTGTAGTTGGTAGTTGTAGTTGGTAGTTGTAGTTGGTAGTTGTAGTTGGTAGTTGTAGTTGTAGTTGTTGTTGTAGTTGTAGTTGTAGTTGTAGTTGTAGTTGTAGTTGTAGTTGTAGTTGTAGTTGTATTTGTAGTTTGTAGTTGTAGTTGGTAGTTGTAGTTGGTTTGTTGTAGTTGGTAGTTGTAGTTGGTAGTTGTAGTTGGTAGTTGTAGTTGGTAGTTGTAGTTGGTAGTTGTAGTTGGTTTGTTGTAGTTGGTAGTTGCAGTTGGTAGTTGCAGTTGGTAGTTGCAGTTGGTAGTTGTAGTTGGTAGTTGTAGTTGGTAGTTGTAGATGGTAGTTGTAGTTGGTAGTTGCAGTTGGTAGTTGTAGTTGGTAGTTGTAGTTGGTAGTTGTAGTTGGTAGTTGTAGTTTGTAGTTGTAGTTGGTAGTTGTAGTTGGTAGATGTATTTGGTAGTTGTAGTTGGTCGTTGGAGTTGGTAGTTGCAGTTGGTAGTTGCAGTTGGTAGTTGTAGTTGTTGTTGTAGGTGGTAGTTGTAGTTGTAGTTGTAGTTGTAGTTGTAGTTGTAGTTGTAGTTGTAGTTGGTAGTTGTAGTTGGTAGTTGCAGTTGGTAGCTGCAGTTGGTAGTTGCAGTTGGTAGTTGTAGTTGGTAGTTGTAGTTGGTAGTTGGTAGTTGTAGTTGGTAGTTGTAGTTTGTAGTTGTAGTTGGTAGTTGCAGTTGCTAGCTGTAGTTGGTAGTTGTAGTTGGTAGTTGTAGTTGGTAGTTGTAGTTGTAGTTGTTGTTGTAGTTGTAGTTGTAGTTGTAGTTGTAGTTGTAGTTGTAGTTGTAGTTGTAGTTTGTAGTTGTAGTTGGTAGTTGTAGTTGGTTTGTTGTAGTTGGTAGTTGTAGTTGGTAGTTGTAGTTGGCAGTTGTAGTTGGTAGTTGCAGTTGGTAGCTGTAGTTGGTAGTTGTAGTTGGTAGTTGTAGTTGGTAGTTGTAGTTGGTAGTTGCAGGTGGTAGTTGCAGTTGGTAGTTGTAGTTGGTAGTTGTAGTTGGTAGTTGTAGTTGGCAGTTGTAGCTGGTAGTTGTAGTTGGTAGTTGTAGTTGGTAGTTGTAGTTGTAGTTGTTGTAGTTGTAGTTGTAGATGTAGTTGTAGTTGTAGTTGGTAGTTGTAGTTGGTAGTTGTAGTTGGTAGTTGTAGTTGGTAGTTGTAGTTGGTAGTTGTAGTTGGTAGTTGTAGTTGGTAGTTGTAGTTGGTAGTTGTAGTTGGTAGTTGTAGTTGGTAGTTGTAGATGGTAGTTGTAGTTGGTAGTTGCAGTTGGTAGTTGTAGTTGGTAGTTGTAGTTGGTAGTTGTAGTTGGTAGTTGTAGTTTGTAGTTGCAGTTGGTAGTTGTAGTTGGTAGTTGCAGTTGGTAGTTGCAGTTGGTAGTTGCAGTTGGTAGTTGCAGTTGGTACTTGCAGTTGGTAGTTGCAGTTGGTAGTTGCAGTTGGTAGTTGCAGTTGGTAGTTGCAGTTGGTAGTTGTAGTTGGTAGTTGTAGATGGTAGTTGTAGTTGGTAGTTGTAGTTGGTAGTTGTAGCTGGCAGTTGTAGCTGGCAGTTGTAGCTGGCTGTTGTAGCTGGCAGTTGTAGCTGGCAGTTGTAGCTGGCAGTTGTAGCTGGCAGTTGTAGCTCGTAGTTGTAGTTGGTAGTTGTAGTTGGTAGTTGTAGTTGCTGGTTGTAGTTTGTAGTTGTAGTTGGTAGTTGTAGTTGGTAGTTGTAGTTGGTAGATGTATTTGGTAGTTGTAGTTGGTCGTTGGAGTTGGTAGTTGCAGTTGGTAGTCGCAGTTGGTAGTTGCAGTTGGTAGTTGCAGGTGGTAGTTGCAGTTGGTAGTTGTAGTTGGTAGTTGTAGTTGGTAGTTGTAGTTGGTAGTTGTAGTTGGTAGTTGTAGTTGGTAGTTGTAGCTGGTAGTTGTAGTTGGTAGTTGTAGTTGGTAGTTGTAGTTGTAGTTGTAGTTGTAGTTGTTGTTGTAGTTGTAGTTGTAGTTGTAGTTGTAGTTGTAGTTGTAGTTGTAGTTGTAGTTGTAGTTGTAGTTGTAGTTGTAGTTGTAGTTGTAGTTGTAGTTGTAGTTGTAGTTGTAGTTGTAGTTGTAGTTGTAGTTGTAGTTGTAGTTGTAGTTGTAGTTGTAGTTGTTGTTGTTGCTGTTGTTGTTGTTGTAGTTGTTATTGTTGTAGTTGTTGTTGTGGTTGTAGTTGTTGGTGTGTCGTTGTCGTTGTCGTTGTCGTTGTTGTTGTCGTTGTTGTCGTTGTTGTCGTTGTTGTCGTTGCTGTCGTTGTTGTCGTTGTTGTCGTTGCTGTCGTTGCTGTCGTTGCTTTCGTTGCTGTCGTTGCTGTCGTTGTTGTCGTTGTTGTCGTTGTTGCCGTTGTTGCCGTGGTTGTCGTTGTTGTCGTTGTTGTCGTTGTTGTCGTTGTTGTCGTTGTTGTCGTTGTTGTCGTTGTTGTCGTTGTTGTTATTGTAGTTGTTCTCGTTGTTGTCGTCGTTGTCGTCGTCGTCGTCGTTGTCGTCGTTGTTCTCGTTGTTGTTGTTGTTGTCGTTGTTGTCGTTGTTGTTGTTGTTGCTGTTGTTGTTGTAGTTGTAGTTGTTGTTGTAGTTGTTGTTGTTGTTGTAGTTGTAGTTGTAGTTGTAGTTGTAGTTGTAGTTGTAGTTGTAGTTGTTGTTGTTGTTGTAGTTGTAGTTGTAGTAGTAGTTGTAGTTGTAGGTGTAGTTGTAGTTGTAGTTGTAGTTGTAGTTGTTGTTGTAGTTGTTGTTGTAGTTGCAGTTGTAGTTGTAGTTGTAGTTGTAGTTGTAGTTGTAGTCGTAGTTGTAGTTGTAGTTGTAGATGTAGTTGTAGTTGGTAGTTGTAGTTGGTAGTTGTAGTTGGTAGTTGGTAGTTGTAGTTGTAGTTGTAGTTGGTAGTTGTAGTTAGTAGTTGTAGTTGGTAGTTGTAGTTGGTAGTTGTAGTTGGTAGTTGTAGTTGGTAGTTGTAGTTGGTAGTTGTAGTTGTAGTTGTAGTTGTAGTTGATAGCTGTAGTTGGTAGTTGTAGTTGGTAGTCGTAGTTGATAGTTGTAGTTGGTAGTTGTAGTTGGTAGTGGTAGTTCGTAGTTGTAGTTGGTAGTTGTTGTTGGTAGTTGTAGTTGGTAGTTGTAGTTGGTTGTTGTAGTTGGTAGTTGTAGTTGGTAGTTGTAGTTGGTAGTTGTAGTTGGTAGTTGTAGTTTGTAGTTGTAGTTGGTAGATGTAGATGGTAGTTGTAGTTGGTAGTTGTAGTTGGTAGTTGTAGTTGGTAGTTGTAGTTGGTAGTTGTAGTTGTTAGTTGTAGTTGGTAGTTGTAGTTGGTAGTTGTAGTTGGTAGTTGTAGTTGGTAGTTGTAGTTGTAGCTGTAGTTGATAGTTGTAGTTGGTAGTTGTAGTTGGTAGTTGTAGTTGGTAGTTGTAGTTGGTAGTTGTAGTTGGTAGTTGTAGTTGGTAGTTGTAGTTGTAGATGTAGTTGGTAGTTGTAGTTGGTAGTTGTAATTGGTAGTTGGAGTTGGTAGTTGCAGTTGGTAGTTGCAGTTAGTAGTTGCAGTTGGTAGTTGTAGTTGGTAGTTGGTAGTTGTAGTTGGTAGTTGTAGTTGGTAGTTGTAGTTGGTAGTTGTAGTTTGTAGTTGTAGTTGGTAGTTGTAGTTGGTAGTTGTAGTTGGTAGTTGTAGTTGGTAGATGTATTTGGTAGTTGTAGTTGGTTGTTGGAGTTGGTAGTTGCAGTTGGTAGTCGCAGTTGGTAGTTGCAGTTGGTAGTTGCAGGTGGTAGTTGCAGTTGGTAGTTGTAGTTGGTAGTTGTAGTTGGTAGTTGTAGTTGGTAGGTGTAGTTGGTAGTTGTAGTTGGTAGTTGTAGTTGGTAGTTGTAGTCGGTAGTTGTAGTTGTAGTTGGTAGTTGTAGTCGGTAGTTGTAGTTGTAGTTGTAGTTGTAGTTGTTGTTGTAGTTGTAGTTGTAGTTGTAGTTGTAGTTGTAGTTGTTGTTGTTGCTATTGTTGTTGTTGTAGTTGTTATTGTTGTAGTTGTTGTTGTGGTTGTAGTTGTTGGTGTGTCGTTGTCGTTGTCGTTGTCGTTGTTGTTGTCGTTGTTGTCGTTGTTGTCGTTGTTGTCGTTGCTGTGGTTGTTGTCGTTGTTGTCGTTGCTGTCGTTGCTGTCGTTGCTTTCGTTGCTGTCGTTGCTGTCGTTGTTGTCGTTGTTGTCGTTGTTGCCGTTGTTGCCGTGTTTGTCGTTGTTGTCGTTGTTGTCGTTGTTGTCGTTGTTGTCGTTGTTGTCGTTGTTGTCGTTGTTGTCGTTGTTGTTATTGTAGTTGTTCTCGTTGTTGTCGTCGTTGTCGTCGTTGTCGTCGTTGTCGTCGTTGTTCTCGTTGTTGTTGTTGTTGTCGTTGTTGTCGTTGTTGTTGTTGTTGCTGTTGTTGTTGTAGTTGTAGTTGTTGTTGTAGTTGTTGTTGTTGTTGTAGTTGTAGTTGTAGTTGTAGTTGTAGTTGTAGTTGTAGTTGTTGTTGTTGTTGTAGTTGTAGTTGTAGTAGTAGTTGTAGTTGTAGGTGTAGTTGTAGTTGTAGTTGTAGTTGTAGTTGTTGTTGTAGTTGTTGTTGTAGTTGTAGTTGTAGTTGTAGTTGCAGTTGTAGTTGTAGTTGTATTTGTAGTTGTAGTCGTAGTTGTAGTTGTAGTTGTAGTTGTAGATGTAGTTGTAGTTGGTAGTTGTAGTTGGTAGTTGTAGTTGGTAGTTGTAGTTGGTAGTTGTAGTTGGTAGTTGTAGTTGGTAGTTGTAGTTGGTAGTTGTAGTTGGTAGTTGTAGTTGGTAGTTGTAGTTGGTAGTTGCAGTTGGTAGCTGTAGTTGGTAGTTGTAGTTGGTAGTTGTAGTTGGTAGTTGTAGTTGGTAGTTGTAGTTGTAGTTGTTGTTCTAGTTGTAGTTGTAGTTGTAGTTGTAGTTGTAGTTGTAGTTGTAGTTGTAGTTTGTAGTTGTAGTTGGTAGTTGTAGTTGGTTTGTTGTAGTTGGTAGTTGCAGTTGGTAGTTGCAGTTGGTAGTTGCAGTTGGTAGTTGTAGTTGGTAGTTGTAGTTGGTAGTTGTAGATGGTAGTTGTAGTTGGTAGTTGCAGTTGGTAGTTGTAGTTGGTAGTTGTAGTTGGTAGTTGTAGTTGGTAGTTGTAGTTTGTAGTTGCAGTTGGTAGTTGTAGTTGGTAGTTGCAGTTGGTAGTTGCAGTTGGTAGTTGCAGTTGGTAGTTGCAGTTGGTACTTGCAGTTGGTAGTTGTAGTTGGTAGTTGTAGTTGGTAGTTGTAGTTGGTAGTTGTAGTTGGTAGTTGTAGTTGGTAGTTGAAGTTGGTAGTTGTAGCTGGCTGTTGTAGCTGGCAGTTGTAGCTGGCAGTTGTAGCTGGCAGTTGTAGCTTGCAGTTGTAGCTGGCAGTTGTAGCTGGCATTTGTAACTGGCATTTGTAGCTGGCAGTTGTAGCTGGCAATTGTAGCTGGCTGTTGTAGCTGGCAGTTGTAGCTGGCAGTTGTAGCTGGCAGTTGTAGCTGGCAGTTGTAGCTCGTAGTTGTAGTTGGTGGTTGTAGTTGGTAGTTGTAGTTGCTGGTTGTAGTTTGTAGTTGTAGTTGGTAGTTGTAGTTGGTAGTTGTAGTTGGTAGATGTATTTGGTAGTTGTAGTTGGTCGTTGGAGTTGGTAGTTGCAGTTGGTAGTCGCAGTTGGTAGTAGCAGTTGGTAGTTGCAGGTGGTAGTTGCAGTTGGTAGTTGTAGTTGGTAGTTGTAGTTGGTAGTTGTAGTTGGTAGTTGTAGTTGGTAGTTGTAGTTGGTAGTTGTAGCTGGTGGTTGTAGTTGGTAGTTGTAGTTGGTAGTTGTAGTTGTAGTTGTAGTTGTAGTTGTTGTTGTAGTTGTAGTTGTAGTTGTAGTTGTAGTTGTAGTTGTAGTTGTAGTTGTAGTTGTAGTTGTAGTTGTAGTTGTAGTTGTAGTTGTAGTTGTAGTTGTAGTTGTAGTTGTAGTTGTAGTTGTAGTTGTAGTTGTAGTTTGTAGTTGTAGTTGGTAGTTGTAGTTGGTTTGTTGTAGTTGGTAGTTGCAGTTGGTAGTTGCAGTTGGTACTTGCAGTTGGTAGTTGTAGTTGGTAGTTGTAGTTGGTAGTTGTAGTTGGTAGTTGTAGTTGGTAGTTGTAGTTGGTAGTTGTAGTTGGTAGTTGTAGTTGGTAGTTGTAGTTGGTAGTTGTAGTTGGTAGTTGTAGTTGGTAGTTGTAGTTGTAGTTGTAGTTGGTAGTTGTAGTTGGTAGTTGTAGTTGGTAGTTGTAGTTGGTAGTTGTAGTTGGTAATTGTAGTTGGTAGTTGTAGTTGGTAGTTGTAGTTGGTAGTTGTAGTTGGTAGTTGTAGTTGGTAGTTGCAGTTGGTAGTTGTAGGTGGTAGTTGTAGTTGGTAGTTGTAGTTGGTAGTTGTAGTTGGTAGTTGTAGTTGGTAGTTGTAGTTGGTAGTTGTAATTGGTAGTTTTAGTTGTAGTTGTAGTTGGTAGTTGTAGTTGGTAGTTGTAGTTGGTAGTTGGAGTTGGTAGTTGCAGTTGGTAGTTGTAGTTGGTAGTTGTAGTTGGTAGTTGTAGTTGGTAGTTGTAGTTGGTAGTTGTAGTTGGTAGTTGTAGTTGGTAGTTGTAGTTGGTAGTTGTAGTTGGTAGTTGTAGTTGGTAGTTGTAGTTGGTAGTTGTAGTTGGTAGTTGTAGTTGGTAGTTGTAGTTGTAGTTGTAGTTGGTAGTTGTAGTTGGTAGTTGTAGTTGGTAGTTGGAGTTGGTAGTTGCAGTTGGTAGTTGCAGTTGGTAGTTGCAGTTGGTAGTTGCAGTTGGTAGTTGCTGTTGGTGGTTGCAGTTGGTAGTTGCAGTTGGTAGTTGCAGTTGGTAGTTGCAGTTGGTAGTTGCAGTTGGTAGTTGCAGTTGGTAGTTGCAGTTGGTAGTTGTAGTTGGTAGTTGTACTTGGTAGTTGTAGTTGGTAGTTGTAGTTGGTAGTTGTAGTTGGTAGTTGTAGTTGGTAGTTGTAGTTGGTAGTTGTAGTTGGTAGTTGTAGTTGGTAGTTGTAGTTCGTAGTTGTAGCTGGTAGTTGTAGTTGGTAGTTGTAGTTGGTAGTTGCAGTTGGTAGTTGCAGTTGGTAGTTGTAGTTGGTAGTTGTAGTTGGTAGTTGTAGTTGGTAGTTGTAGTTGGTAGTTGTAGTTGGTAGTTGTAGTTGGTAGTTGCAGTTGGTAGCTGTAGTTGGTAGTTGTAGTTGGTAGTTGTAGTTGGTAGTTGTAGTTGGTAGTTGTAGTTGTAGTTGTTGTTGTAGTTGTAGTTGTAGTTGTAGTTGTAGTTGTAGTTGTAGTTGTAGTTGTAGTTGTAGTTGTAGTTGTATTTGTAGTTTGTAGTTGTAGTTGGCAGTTGTAGTTGGTTTGTTGTAGTTGGTAGTTGTAGTTGGTAGTTGTAGTTGGTAGTTGTAGTTGGTTTGTTGTAGTTGGTAGTTGCAGTTGGTAGTTGCAGTTGGTAGTTGCAGTTGGTAGTTGTAGTTGGTAGTTGTAGTTGGTAGTTGTAGATGGTAGTTGTAGTTGGTAGTTGCAGTTGGTAGTTGTAGTTGGTAGTTGTAGTTGGTAGTTGTAGTTGGTAGTTGTAGTTTGTAGTTGTAGTTGGTAGTTGTAGTTGGTAGATGTATTTGGTAGTTGTAGTTGGTCGTTGGAGTTGGTAGTTGCAGTTGGTAGTTGCAGTTGGTAGTTGTAGTTGTTGTTGTAGGTGGTAGTTGTAGTTGTAGTTGTAGTTGTAGTTGTAGTTGTAGTTGTAGTTGTAGTTGGTAGTTGTAGTTGGTAGTTGCAGTTGGTAGCTGCAGTTGGTAGTTGCAGTTGGTAGTTGTAGGTGGTAGTTGTAGTTGTAGTTGTAGTTGTAGTTGGTAGTTGTAGTTGGTAGTTGCAGTTGGTAGTTGTAGGTGGTAGTTGTAGTTGTAGTTGTAGTTGTAGTTGGTAGTTGTAGTTGGTAGTTGTAGTTGGTAGTTGTAGTTGGTAGTTGTAGTTGGTAGTTGTAGTTGGTTTGTTGTAGTTGGTAGTTGTAGTTGGTAGTTGTAGTTTGTAGTTGTAGTTGGTAGTTGCAGTTGCTAGCTGTAGTTGGTAGTTGTAGTTGGTAGTTGTAGTTGGTAGTTGTAGTTGGTAGTTGTAGTTGGTAGTTGTAGTTGGTAGTTGTAGTTGGTAGTTGTAGTTGGTAGTTGTAGTTGGTAGTTGTAGTTGGTAGTTGTAGTTGGTAATTGTAGTTGGTAGTTGTAGTTGGTAGTTGTAGTTGGTAGCTGTAGTTGGTAGTTGTAGTTGGTAGTTGTACTTGGTAGGTGTAGTTGGTAGTTGTAGTTGGTAGTTGTAGTTGGTAGTTGTAGTTGGTAGTTGCAGTTGGTAGTTGCAGTTGGTAGTTGCAGTTGGTAGTTGTAGTTGGTAGTTGCAGTTGGTAGTTGCAGTTGGTAGCTGTAGTTTGTAGTTGTAGTTGGTAGTTGTAGTTGGTAGTTGTAGTTGGTAGTTGTAGTTGGTAGTTGTAGTTGTTAGTTGTAGTTGGTAGTTGTAGTTGGTAGTTGTAGTTGGTAGTTGTAGTTGGTAGTTGTAGCTGGTAGTTGTAGTTGGTAGTTGTAGTTGGTAGTTGCAGTTGGTAGTTGTAGTTGGTAGTTGTAGTTGGTAGTTGTAGTTGGTAGTTGTAGTTAGTAGTTGTAGCTGGTAGTTGTAGTTGGTAGTTGTAGTTGTAGTTGTAGTTGGTAGTTGTAGTTGGTAGTTGTAGTTGGTAGTTGTAGTTGGTAGTTGTAGTTGGTAGTTGTAATTGGTAGTTGTACTTGGTAGTTGTAGTTGGTAGTTGTAGTTGGTAGTTCCATTTGTAGTTGTAGTTGTAGTTGTAGTTGAAGTTGTAGTTGTTGTTGTAGTTGTAGTTGTAGTTGTAGTTGTAGTTGTAGTTGTAGTTGTAGTTGTAGTTGTAGTTGTAGTTGTAGTTGTAGTTGTAGTTGTAGTTGTAGTTGTAGTTGTTTTTGTTGTTGTTGTTGTTGTAGTTGTTGTTGTTGTAGTTGTTGTTGTTGTAGTTGTTGTTGTTATTGTACTTGCTGTTTTGTCGTTGTCGTTGTTGTTGTCGTTGTTGTCGTTGTTGTCGTTGCAGTCGTTGTTGTCGTTGTTGTCGTTGTTGCCGTTGTTGTCGTTGCTGTCGTTGCTATCGTTGCTGTCGTTGCTGTCGTTGCTGTCGTTGCTGCCGTTGTTGCCGTTGTTGCCGTTGTTGCCGTTTTTGTCGTTGTTGTCGTTGTTGTCGTTGTTGTGGTTGTTGTCGTTGTTGTCGTTGTTTTCGTTGTTTTCGTTGTTGTCGTTGTTGTCGTTGTTGTCGTTGTTGTCGTTGTTGTCGTTGTTGTCGTTGTTGTCGTTGTTATCGTTGTTGTCGTTGTTATCGTTGTTGTCGTTGTTGTCGTTGTTGTCGTTGTTGTCGTTGTTGTCGTTGTCGTTATTGTAGTTGTTGTCGTTGTTGTCGTCGTTGTCGTCGTTGTCGTCGTTGTCGTCGTTGTCGTCGTTGTCGTCGTTGACGTCGTTGTCGTCGTTGTCGTCGTTGTTGTTGTTGTTGTTGTTGTTGTTGTTGTAGTTGTAGTTGTTGTTGTAGTTGTTGTTGTTGTAGTTGTAGTTGTAGTTGTAGTTGTAGTTGTTGTAGTTGTTGTTGTAGTTGTAGTTGTTGTTGTAGTTGTAGTTGTAGTGGTAGTTGTAGTTGTAGTTGTAGTTGTAGTTGTAGTTGTAGTTGTTGTTGTAGTTGTTGTTGTAGTTGTTGTTGTAGTTGTAGTTGTAGTTGTAGTTGTAGTTGCAGTTGTAGTTGTAGTTGTATTTGTAGTTGTATTTGTAGTTGTAGTTGTAATTGTAGTTGTAGTTGTAGTTGTAGTTGTAGTTGTAGTTGTATTTGTTGTTGTAGTTGTAGTTGTAGTAGTAGTTGTAGTTGTAGTTGTAGTTGGTAGTTGTAGTTGGTAGTTGTAGTTGGTAGTTGTAGTTGGTAGTTGTAGTTGGTAGGTGCAGTTGGTAGTTGCAGTTGGTAGTTGCAGTTGGTAGTTGCAGTTGGTAGTTGCAGTTGGTAGTTGCAGTTGGTAGTTGCAGTTGGTAGCTGAAATTGGTAGTTGCAGTTGGTAGTTGCAGTTGGTAGCTGAAATTGGTAGTTACAGTTGGTAGTTGCAGTCGGTAGTTGCAGTGGGTAGTTGCAGTTGGTAGTTGCAGTTGGTAGTTGCAGTTGGTAGTTGTAGTTGGTAGTTGTAGTTGGTAGTTGTAGATGGTAGTTGTAGTTGGTAGTTGCAGTTGGTAGTTGTAGTTGGTAGGTGTAGTTGGTAGTTGTAGTTGGTAGTTGCAGTTGGTAGTTGTAGTTGGTAGTTGTAGTTGGTAGTTGTAGTTGGTAGTTGTAGTTGGTAGTTGTAGCTGGTAGTTGTAGTTGGTAGTTGTAGTTGTAGTTGTAGTTGGTAGTTGAAGTTGGTAGTTGTAGTTGGTAGTTGTAGTTGGTAGTTGTAGTTGGTAGTTGTAGTTGGTAGTTGTAGTTGGTAGTTGTAGTTGGTAGTTGTAGTTGGTAGTTGTAGTTGGTAGGTGCAGTTGGTAGTTGCAGTTGGTAGTTGCAGTTGGTAGTTGCAGTTGGTAGTTGCAGTTGGTAGTTGCAGTTGGTAGCTGAAATTGGTAGTTGCAGTTGGTAGTTGCAGTTGGTAGCTGAAATTGGTAGTTACAGTTGGTAGTTGCAGTCGGTAGTTGCAGTGGGTAGTTGCAGTTGGTAGCTGCAGTTGGTAGTTGCAGTTGGTAGCTGTAGTTGGTAGTTGTAGTTGGTAGTTGTAGTTGGTAGTTGTAGTTGGTAGTTGTAGTTGTAGTTGTTGTTGTAGTTGTAGTTGTAGTTGTAGTTGTAGTTGTAGTTGTAGTTGTAGTTGTAGTTGTATTTGTAGTTTGTAGTTGTAGTTGGTAGTTGTAGTTGGTTTGTTGTAGTTGGTAGTTGTAGTTGGTAGTTGTAGTTGGTAGTTGTAGTTGGTAGTTGTAGTTGGTAGTTGTAGTTGGTTTGTTGTAGTTGGTAGTTGCAGTTGGTAGTTGCAGTTGGTAGTTGCAGTTGGTAGTTGTAGTTGGTAGTTGTAGTTGGTAGTTGTAGATGGTAGTTGTAGTTGGTAGTTGCAGTTGGTAGTTGTAGTTGGTAGTTGTAGTTGGTAGTTGTAGTTGGTAGTTGTAGTTTGTAGTTGTAGTTGGTAGTTGTAGTTGGTAGATGTATTTGGTAGTTGTAGTTGGTCGTTGGAGTTGGTAGTTGCAGTTGGTAGTTGCAGTTGGTAGTTGTAGTTGTTGTTGTAGGTGGTAGTTGTAGTTGTAGTTGTAGTTGTAGTTGTAGTTGTAGTTGTAGTTGTAGTTGGTAGTTGTAGTTGGTAGTTGCAGTTGGTAGCTGCAGTTGGTAGTTGCAGTTGGTAGTTGTAGTTGGTAGTTGTAGTTGGTAGTTGGTAGTTGTAGTTGGTAGTTGTAGTTTGTAGTTGTAGTTGGTAGTTGCAGTTGCTAGCTGTAGTTGGTAGTTGTAGTTGGTAGTTGTAGTTGGTAGTTGTAGTTGTAGTTGTTGTTGTAGTTGTAGTTGTAGTTGTAGTTGTAGTTGTAGTTGTAGTTGTAGTTGTAGTTTGTAGTTGTAGTTGGTAGTTGTAGTTGGTTTGTTGTAGTTGGTAGTTGTAGTTGGTAGTTGTAGTTGGTAGTTGTAGTTGGTAGTTGTAGTTGGTAGTTGTAGTTGGTAGTTGCAGTTGGTAGTTGCAGTTGGTAGTTGCAGTTGGTAGTTGTAATTGTATTTGTAGTTGTATTTGTAGTTGTAGTTGTAGTTGTAGTTGTAGTTGTAGTTGTAGTTGTAGTTGGTAGTTGTAGTTGGTAGTTGTAGTTGGTAGTTGTAGTTGGTAGCTGTAGTTGGTAGTTGTAGTTGGTAGTTGTACTTGGTAGGTGTAGTTGGTAGTTGTAGTTGGTAGTTGCAGTTGGTAGTTGTAGTTGGTAGTTGTAGTTGGTAGTTGTAGTTGGTAGTTGTAGTTGGTAGTTGTAGCTGGTAGTTGTAGTTGGTAGTTGTAGTTGTAGTTGTAGTTGGTAGTTGTAGTTGGTAGTTGTAGTTGGTAGTTGTAGTTGGTAGTTGTAGTTGGTAGTTGTAGTTGGTAGTTGTACTTGGTAGTTGTAGTTGGTAGTTGTAGTTGGTAGTTCCATTTGTAGTTGTAGTTGTAGTTGTAGTTGAAGTTGTAGTTGTTGTTGTAGTTGTAGTTGTAGTTGTAGTTGTAGTTGTAGTTGTAGTTGTAGTTGTAGTTGTAGTTGTAGTTGTAGTTGTAGTTGTAGTTGTAGTTGTAGTTGGTAGTTGCAGTTGGTAGTTGTAGGTGGTAGTTGTAGTTGGTAGTTGTAGTTGGTAGTTGTAGTTGGTGGTTGTAGTTGGTAGTTGTAGTTGGTAGTTGTAGTTGGTAGTTGTAGTTGGTAGTTGTAGTTGGTAGTTGTAGTTGGTAGTTGTAGTTGGTAGTTGTAGTTGGTAGTTGTAGTTGGTAGTTGTAGTTGGTAGTTGTAGTTGGTAGTTGTAGTTGGTAGTTGTAGTTGGTAGTTGTAGTTGTAGTTGTAGTTGGTAGTTGTAGTTGGTAGTTGTAGTTGGTAGTTGGAGTTGGTAGTTGCAGTTGGTAGTTGCAGTTGGTAGTTGCAGTTGGTAGTTGCAGTTGGTAGTTGCAGTTGGTAGTTGCTGTTGGTGGTTGCAGTTGGTAGTTGCAGTTGGTAGTTGCAGTTGGTAGTTGCAGTTGGTAGTTGCAGTTGGTAGTTGCAGTTGGTAGTTGTAGTTGGTAGTTGTACTTGGTAGTTGTAGTTGGTAGTTGTAGTTGGTAGTTGTAGTTGGTAGTTGTAGTTGGTAGTTGTAGTTGGTAGTTGTAGTTGGTAGTTGTAGTTGGTAGTTGTAGTTGGTAGTTGTAGTTCGTAGTTGTAGCTGGTAGTTGTAGTTGGTAGTTGTAGTTGGTAGTTGCAGTTGGTAGTTGTAGTTGGTAGTTGTAGTTGGTAGTTGTAGTTGGTAGTTGTAGTTGGTAGTTGTAGTTGGTAGTTGTAGTTGGTAGTTGTAGTTGGTAGTTGCAGTTGGTAGCTGTAGTTGGTAGTTGTAGTTGGTAGTTGTAGTTGGTAGTTGTAGTTGGTAGTTGTAGTTGTAGTTGTTGTTGTAGTTGTAGTTGTAGTTGTAGTTGTAGTTGTAGTTGTAGTTGTAGTTGTATTTGTAGTTTGTAGTTGTAGTTGGCAGTTGTAGTTGGTTTGTTGTAGTTGGTAGTTGTAGTTGGTAGTTGTAGTTGGTAGTTGTAGTTGGTAGTTGTAGTTGGTAGTTGTAGTTGGTTTGTTGTAGTTGGTAGTTGCAGTTGGTAGTTGCAGTTGGTAGTTGCAGTTGGTAGTTGTAGTTGGTAGTTGTAGTTGGTAGTTGTAGATGGTAGTTGTAGTTGGTAGTTGCAGTTGGTAGTTGTAGTTGGTAGTTGTAGTTGGTAGTTGTAGTTGGTAGTTGTAGTTTGTAGTTGTAGTTGGTAGTTGTAGTTGGTAGATGTATTTGGTAGTTGTAGTTGGTCGTTGGAGTTGGTAGTTGCAGTTGGTAGTTGCAGTTGGTAGTTGTAGTTGTTGTTGTAGGTGGTAGTTGTAGTTGTAGTTGTAGTTGTAGTTGTAGTTGTAGTTGTAGTTGTAGTTGTAGTTGGTAGTTGTAGTTGGTAGCTGTAGTTGGTAGTTGTAGTTGGTAGTTGTACTTGGTAGGTGTAGTTGGTAGTTGCAGTTGGTAGTTGCAGTTGGTAGCTGAAATTGGTAGTTGCAGTTGGTAGTTGCAGTTGGTAGCTGAAATTGGTAGTTACAGTTGGTAGTTGCAGTCGGTAGTTGCAGTGGGTAGTTGCAGTTGGTAGTTGCAGTTGGTAGTTGCAGTTGGTAGCTGTAGTTGGTAGTTGTAGTTGGTAGTTGTAGTTGGTAGTTGTAGTTGGTAGTTGTAGTTGTAGTTGTTGTTGTAGTTGTAGTTGTAGTTGTAGTTGTAGTTGTAGTTGTAGTTGTAGTTGTAGTTGTATTTGTAGTTTGTAGTTGTAGTTGGTAGTTGTAGTTGGTTTGTTGTAGTTGGTAGTTGTAGTTGGTAGTTGTAGTTGGTAGTTGTAGTTGGTAGTTGTAGTTGGTTTGTTGTAGTTGGTAGTTGCAGTTGGTAGTTGCAGTTGGTAGTTGCAGTTGGTAGTTGTAGTTGGTAGTTGTAGTTGGTAGTTGTAGATGGTAGTTGTAGTTGGTAGTTGCAGTTGGTAGTTGTAGTTGGTAGTTGTAGTTGGTAGTTGTAGTTGGTAGTTGTAGTTTGTAGTTGTAGTTGGTAGTTGTAGTTGGTAGATGTATTTGGTAGTTGTAGTTGGTCGTTGGAGTTGGTAGTTGCAGTTGGTAGTTGCAGTTGGTAGTTGTAGTTGTTGTTGTAGGTGGTAGTTGTAGTTGTAGTTGTAGTTGTAGTTGTAGTTGTAGTTGTAGTTGTAGTTGGTAGTTGTAGTTGGTAGCTGTAGTTGGTAGTTGTAGTTGGTAGTTGTACTTGGTAGGTGTAGTTGGTAGTTGCAGTTGGTAGTTGCAGTTGGTAGCTGAAATTGGTAGTTGCAGTTGGTAGTTGCAGTTGGTAGCTGAAATTGGTAGTTACAGTTGGTAGTTGCAGTCGGTAGTTGCAGTGGGTAGTTGCAGTTGGTAGTTGCAGTTGGTAGTTGCAGTTGGTAGCTGTAGTTGGTAGTTGTAGTTGGTAGTTGTAGTTGGTAGTTGTAGTTGGTAGTTGTAGTTGTAGTTGTTGTTGTAGTTGTAGTTGTAGTTGTAGTTGTAGTTGTAGTTGTAGTTGTAGTTGTAGTTGTATTTGTAGTTTGTAGTTGTAGTTGGTAGTTGTAGTTGGTTTGTTGTAGTTGGTAGTTGTAGTTGGTAGTTGTAGTTGGTAGTTGTAGTTGGTAGTTGTAGTTGGTAGTTGTAGTTGGTTTGTTGTAGTTGGTAGTTGCAGTTGGTAGTTGCAGTTGGTAGTTGCAGTTGGTAGTTGTAGTTGGTAGTTGTAGTTGGTAGTTGTAGATGGTAGTTGTAGTTGGTAGTTGCAGTTGGTAGTTGTAGTTGGTAGTTGTAGTTGGTAGTTGTAGTTGGTAGTTGTAGTTTGTAGTTGTAGTTGGTAGTTGTAGTTGGTAGATGTATTTGGTAGTTGTAGTTGGTCGTTGGAGTTGGTAGTTGCAGTTGGTAGTTGCAGTTGGTAGTTGTAGTTGTTGTTGTAGGTGGTAGTTGTAGTTGTAGTTGTAGTTGTAGTTGTAGTTGTAGTTGTAGTTGTAGTTGGTAGTTGTAGTTGGTAGTTGCAGTTGGTAGCTGCAGTTGGTAGTTGCAGTTGGTAGTTGTAGTTGGTAGTTGTAGTTGGTAGTTGGTAGTTGTAGTTGGTAGTTGTAGTTTGTAGTTGTAGTTGGTAGTTGCAGTTGCTAGCTGTAGTTGGTAGTTGTAGTTGGTAGTTGTAGTTGGTAGTTGTAGTTGTAGTTGTTGTTGTAGTTGTAGTTGTAGTTGTAGTTGTAGTTGTAGTTGTAGTTGTAGTTGTAGTTTGTAGTTGTAGTTGGTAGTTGTAGTTGGTTTGTTGTAGTTGGTAGTTGTAGTTGGTAGTTGTAGTTGGTAGTTGTAGTTGGTAGTTGTAGTTGGTAGTTGTAGTTGGTAGTTGCAGTTGGTAGTTGCAGTTGGTAGTTGCAGTTGGTAGTTGTAATTGTATTTGTAGTTGTATTTGTAGTTGTAGTTGTAGTTGTAGTTGTAGTTGTAGTTGTAGTTGTAGTTGGTAGTTGTAGTTGGTAGTTGTAGTTGGTAGTTGTAGTTGGTAGCTGTAGTTGGTAGTTGTAGTTGGTAGTTGTACTTGGTAGGTGTAGTTGGTAGTTGTAGTTGGTAGTTGCAGTTGGTAGTTGTAGTTGGTAGTTGTAGTTGGTAGTTGTAGTTGGTAGTTGTAGTTGGTAGTTGTAGCTGGTAGTTGTAGTTGGTAGTTGTAGTTGTAGTTGTAGTTGGTAGTTGTAGTTGGTAGTTGTAGTTGGTAGTTGTAGTTGGTAGTTGTAGTTGGTAGTTGTAGTTGGTAGTTGTACTTGGTAGTTGTAGTTGGTAGTTGTAGTTGGTAGTTCCATTTGTAGTTGTAGTTGTAGTTGTAGTTGAAGTTGTAGTTGTTGTTGTAGTTGTAGTTGTAGTTGTAGTTGTAGTTGTAGTTGTAGTTGTAGTTGTAGTTGTAGTTGTAGTTGTAGTTGTAGTTGTAGTTGTAGTTGTAGTTGGTAGTTGCAGTTGGTAGTTGTAGGTGGTAGTTGTAGTTGGTAGTTGTAGTTGGTAGTTGTAGTTGGTGGTTGTAGTTGGTAGTTGTAGTTGGTAGTTGTAGTTGGTAGTTGTAGTTGGTAGTTGTAGTTGGTAGTTGTAGTTGGTAGTTGTAGTTGGTAGTTGTAGTTGGTAGTTGTAGTTGGTAGTTGTAGTTGGTAGTTGTAGTTGGTAGTTGTAGTTGGTAGTTGTAGTTGGTAGTTGTAGTTGTAATTGTAGTTGGTAGTTGTAGTTGGTAGTTGTAGTTGGTAGTTGGAGTTGGTAGTTGCAGTTGGTAGTTGCAGTTGGTAGTTGCAGTTGGTAGTTGCAGTTGGTAGTTGCAGTTGGTAGTTGCTGTTGGTGGTTGCAGTTGGTAGTTGCAGTTGGTAGTTGCAGTTGGTAGTTGCAGTTGATAGTTGCAGTTGGTAGTTGTAGTTGGTAGTTGTACTTGGTAGTTGTAGTTGGTAGTTGTAGTTGGTAGTTGTAGTTGGTAGTTGTAGTTGGTAGTTGTAGTTGGTAGTTGTAGTTGGTAGTTGTAGTTGGTAGTTGTAGTTGGTAGTTGTAGTTCGTAGTTGTAGCTGGTAGTTGTAGTTGGTAGTTGTAGTTGGTAGTTGCAGTTGGTAGTTGTAGTTGGTAGTTGTAGTTGGTAGTTGTAGTTGGTAGTTGTAGTTGGTAGTTGTAGTTGGTAGTTGTAGTTGGTAGTTGTAGTTGGTAGTTGCAGTTGGTAGCTGTAGTTGGTAGTTGTAGTTGGTAGTTGTAGTTGGTAGTTGTAGTTGGTAGTTGTAGTTGTAGTTGTTGTTGTAGTTGTAGTTGTAGTTGTAGTTGTAGTTGTAGTTGTAGTTGTAGTTGTATTTGTAGTTTGTAGTTGTAGTTGGCAGTTGTAGTTGGTTTGTTGTAGTTGGTAGTTGTAGTTGGTAGTTGTAGTTGGTAGTTGTAGTTGGTAGTTGTAGTTCGTAGTTGTAGTTGGTAGTTGTAGTTGGTTTGTTGTAGTTGGTAGTTGCAGTTGGTAGTTGCAGTTGGTAGTTGCAGTTGGTAGTTGTAGTTGGTAGTTGTAGTTGGTAGTTGTAGATGGTAGTTGTAGTTGGTAGTTGCAGTTGGTAGTTGTAGTTGGTAGTTGTAGTTGGTAGTTGTAGTTGGTAGTTGTAGTTTGTAGTTGTAGTTGGTAGTTGTAGTTGGTAGATGTATTTGGTAGTTGTAGTTGGTCGTTGGAGTTGGTAGTTGCAGTTGGTAGTTGCAGTTGGTAGTTGTAGTTGTTGTTGTAGGTGGTAGTTGTAGTTGTAGTTGTAGTTGTAGTTGTAGTTGTAGTTGTAGTTGTAGTTGGTAGTTGTAGTTGGTAGTTGCAGTTGGTAGCTGCAGTTGGTAGTTGCAGTTGGTAGTTGTAGGTGGTAGTTGTAGTTGTAGTTGTAGTTGTAGTTGGTAGTTGTAGTTGGTAGTTGTAGTTGGTAGTTGTAGTTGGTAGTTGTAGTTGGTAGTTGTAGTTGGTTTGTTGTAGTTGGTAGTTGTAGTTGGTAGTTGTAGTTTGTAGTTGTAGTTGGTAGTTGCAGTTGCTAGCTGTAGTTGGTAGTTGTAGTTGGTAGTTGTAGTTGGTAGTTGTAGTTGTAGTTGTTGTTGTAGTTGTAGTTGTAGTTGTAGTTGTAGTTGTAGTTGTAGTTGTAGTTGTAGTTGTAGTTTGTAGTTGTAGTTGGTAGTTGTAGTTGGTTTGTTGTAGTTGGTAGATGTAGTTGGTAGTTGTAGTTGGTAGTTGTAGTTGGTAGTTGTAGTTGGTAGTTGTAGTTGGTAGTTGCAGTTGGTAGTTGCAGTTGGTAGTTGCAGTTGGTAGTTGTAATTGTAGTTGTTGTTGTAGTTGTAGTTGTAGTTGTAGTTGTAGTTGTAGTTGTAGTTGGTAGTTGTAGTTGGTAGTTGTAGTTGGTAGTTGTAGTTGGTAGCTGTAGTTGGTAGTTGTAGTTGGTAGTTGTACTTGGTAGGTGTAGTTGGTAGTTGTAGTTGGTAGTTGTAGTTGGTAGTTGTAGTTGGTAGTTGCAGTTGGTAGTTGCAGTTGGTAGTTGCAGTTGGTAGTTGTAGTTGGTAGTTGCAGTTGGTAGTTGCAGTTGGTAGCTGTAGTTTGTAGTTGTAGTTGGTAGTTGTAGTTGGTAGTTGTAGTTGGTAGTTGTAGTTGGTAGTTGTAGTTGGTAGTTGTAGTTGGTAGTTGTAGTTGGTAGTTGTAGTTGGTAGCTGTAGCTGGTAGTTGTAGTTGGTAGTTGTAGTTGGTAGTTGCAGTTGGTAGTTGTAGTTGGTAGTTGTAGTTGGTAGTTGTAGTTGGTAGTTGCAGTTGGTAGTTGCAGTTGGTAGTTGCAGTTGGTAGTTGCAGTTGGTAGTTGCAGTTGGTAGCTGAAATTGGTAGTTGCAGTTGGTAGTTGCAGTTGGTAGCTGAAATTGGTAGTTACAGTTGGTAGTTGCAGTCGGTAGTTGCAGTGGGTAGTTGCAGTTGGTAGTTGCAGTTGGTAGTTGCAGTTGGTAGCTGTAGTTGGTAGTTGTAGTTGGTAGTTGTAGTTGGTAGTTGTAGTTGGTAGTTGTAGTTGTAGTTGTTGTTGTAGTTGTAGTTGTAGTTGTAGTTGTAGTTGTAGTTGTAGTTGTAGTTGTAGTTGTATTTGTAGTTTGTAGTTGTAGTTGGTAGTTGTAGTTGGTTTGTTGTAGTTGGTAGTTGTAGTTGGTAGTTGTAGTTGGTAGTTGTAGTTGGTAGTTGTAGTTGGTAGTTGTAGTTGGTTTGTTGTAGTTGGTAGTTGCAGTTGGTAGTTGCAGTTGGTAGTTGCAGTTGGTAGTTGTAGTTGGTAGTTGTAGTTGGTAGTTGTAGATGGTAGTTGTAGTTGGTAGTTGCAGTTGGTAGTTGTAGTTGGTAGTTGTAGTTGGTAGTTGTAGTTGGTAGTTGTAGTTTGTAGTTGTAGTTGGTAGTTGTAGTTGGTAGATGTATTTGGTAGTTGTAGTTGGTCGTTGGAGTTGGTAGTTGCAGTTGGTAGTTGCAGTTGGTAGTTGTAGTTGTTGTTGTAGGTGGTAGTTGTAGTTGTAGTTGTAGTTGTAGTTGTAGTTGTAGTTGTAGTTGTAGTTGGTAGTTGTAGTTGGTAGTTGCAGTTGGTAGCTGCAGTTGGTAGTTGCAGTTGGTAGTTGTAGTTGGTAGTTGTAGTTGGTAGTTGGTAGTTGTAGTTGGTAGTTGTAGTTTGTAGTTGTAGTTGGTAGTTGCAGTTGCTAGCTGTAGTTGGTAGTTGTAGTTGGTAGTTGTAATTGGTAGTTGTAGTTGTAGTTGTTGTTGTAGTTGTAGTTGTAGTTGTAGTTGTAGTTGTAGTTGTAGTTGTAGTTGTAGTTTGTAGTTGTAGTTGGTAGTTGTAGTTGGTTTGTTGTAGTTGGTAGTTGTAGTTGGTAGTTGTAGTTGGTAGTTGTAGTTGGTAGTTGTAGTTGGTAGTTGTAGTTGGTAGTTGCAGTTGGTAGTTGCAGTTGGTAGTTGCAGTTGGTAGTTGTAATTGTATTTGTAGTTGTATTTGTAGTTGTAGTTGTAGTTGTAGTTGTAGTTGTAGTTGTAGTTGTAGTTGGTAGTTGTAGTTGGTAGTTGTAGTTGGTAGTTGTAGTTGGTAGCTGTAGTTGGTAGTTGTAGTTGGTAGTTGTACTTGGTAGGTGTAGTTGGTAGTTGTAGTTGGTAGTTGCAGTTGGTAGTTGTAGTTGGTAGTTGTAGTTGGTAGTTGTAGTTGGTAGTTGTAGTTGGTAGTTGTAGCTGGTAGTTGTAGTTGGTAGTTGTAGTTGTAGTTGTAGTTGTAGTTGTAGTTGTAGTTGTAGTTGTAGTTGGTAGTTGCAGTTGGTAGTTGTAGGTGGTAGTTGTAGTTGGTAGTTGTAGTTGGTAGTTGTAGTTGGTGGTTGTAGTTGGTAGTTGTAGTTGGTAGTTGTAGTTGGTAGTTGTAGTTGGTAGTTGTAGTTGGTAGTTGTAGTTGGTAGTTGTAGTTGGTAGTTGTAGTTGGTAGTTGTAGTTGGTAGTTGTAGTTGGTAGTTGTAGTTGGTAGTTGTAGTTGGTAGTTGTAGTTGGTAGTTGTAGTTGTAGTTGTAGTTGGTAGTTGTAGTTGGTAGTTGTAGTTGGTAGTTGGAGTTGGTAGTTGCAGTTGGTAGTTGCAGTTGGTAGTTGCAGTTGGTAGTTGCAGTTGGTAGTTGCAGTTGGTAGTTGCTGTTGGTGGTTGCAGTTGGTAGTTGCAGTTGGTAGTTGCAGTTGGTAGTTGCAGTTGGTAGTTGCAGTTGGTAGTTGCAGTTGGTAGTTGTAGTTGGTAGTTGTACTTGGTAGTTGTAGTTGGTAGTTGTAGTTGGTAGTTGTAGTTGGTAGTTGTAGTTGGTAGTTGTAGTTGGTAGTTGTAGTTGGTAGTTGTAGTTGGTAGTTGTAGTTGGTAGTTGTAGTTGGTAGTTGTAGTTCGTAGTTGTAGCTGGTAGTTGTAGTTGGTAGTTGTAGTTGGTAGTTGCAGTTGGTAGTTGTAGTTGGTAGTTGTAGTTGGTAGTTGTAGTTGGTAGTTGTAGTTGGTAGTTGTAGTTGGTAGTTGTAGTTGGTAGTTGTAGTTGGTAGTTGCAGTTGGTAGCTGTAGTTGGTAGTTGTAGTTGGTAGTTGTAGTTGGTAGTTGTAGTTGGTAGTTGTAGTTGTAGTTGTTGTTGTAGTTGTAGTTGTAGTTGTAGTTGTAGTTGTAGTTGTAGTTGTAGTTGTATTTGTAGTTTGTAGTTGTAGTTGGCAGTTGTAGTTGGTTTGTTGTAGTTGGTAGTTGTAGTTGGTAGTTGTAGTTGGTAGTTGTAGTTGGTAGTTGTAGTTGGTAGTTGTAGTTGGTTTGTTGTAGTTGGTAGTTGCAGTTGGTAGTTGCAGTTGGTAGTTGCAGTTGGTAGTTGTAGTTGGTAGTTGTAGTTGGTAGTTGTAGATGGTAGTTGTAGTTGGTAGTTGCAGTTGGTAGTTGTAGTTGGTAGTTGTAGTTGGTAGTTGTAGTTGGTAGTTGTAGTTTGTAGTTGTAGTTGGTAGTTGTAGTTGGTAGATGTATTTGGTAGTTGTAGTTGGTCGTTGGAGTTGGTAGTTGCAGTTGGTAGTTGCAGTTGGTAGTTGTAGTTGTTGTTGTAGGTGGTAGTTGTAGTTGTAGTTGTAGTTGTAGTTGTAGTTGTAGTTGTAGTTGTAGTTGGTAGTTGTAGTTGGTAGTTGCAGTTGGTAGCTGCAGTTGGTAGTTGCAGTTGGTAGTTGTAGGTGGTAGTTGTAGTTGTAGTTGTAGTTGTAGTTGGTAGTTGTAGTTGGTAGTTGTAGTTGGTAGTTGTAGTTGGTAGTTGTAGTTGGTAGTTGTAGTTGGTTTGTTGTAGTTGGTAGTTGTAGTTGGTAGTTGTAGTTTGTAGTTGTAGTTGGTAGTTGCAGTTGCTAGCTGTAGTTGGTAGTTGTAGTTGGTAGTTGTAGTTGGTAGTTGTAGTTGTAGTTGTTGTTGTAGTTGTAGTTGTAGTTGTAGTTGTAGTTGTAGTTGTAGTTGTAGTTGTAGTTGTAGTTTGTAGTTGTAGTTGGTAGTTGTAGTTGGTTTGTTGTAGTTGGTAGTTGTAGTTGGTAGTTGTAGTTGGTAGTTGTAGTTGGTAGTTGTAGTTGGTAGTTGTAGTTGGTAGTTGCAGTTGGTAGTTGCAGTTGGTAGTTGCAGTTGGTAGTTGTAATTGTAGTTGTTGTTGTAGTTGTAGTTGTAGTTGTAGTTGTAGTTGTAGTTGTAGTTGGTAGTTGTAGTTGGTAGTTGTAGTTGGTAGTTGTAGTTGGTAGCTGTAGTTGGTAGTTGTAGTTGGTAGTTGTACTTGGTAGGTGTAGTTGGTAGTTGTAGTTGGTAGTTGTAGTTGGTAGTTGTAGTTGGTAGTTGCAGTTGGTAGTTGCAGTTGGTAGTTGCAGTTGGTAGTTGTAGTTGGTAGTTGCAGTTGGTAGTTGCAGTTGGTAGCTGTAGTTTGTAGTTGTAGTTGGTAGTTGTAGTTGGTAGTTGTAGTTCGTAGTTGTAGTTGGTAGTTGTAGTTGGTAGTTGTAGTTGGTAGTTGTAGTTGGTAGTTGTAGTTGGTAGTTGTAGCTGGTAGTTGTAGTTGGTAGTTGTAGTTGGTAGTTGCAGTTGGTAGTTGTAGTTGGTAGTTGTAGTTGGTAGTTGTAGTTGGTAGTTGTAGTTGGTAGTTGTAGCTGGTAGTTGTAGTTGGTAGTTGTAGTTGTAGTTGTAGTTGGTAGTTGTAGTTGGTAGTTGTAGTTGGTAGTTGTAGTTGGTAGTTGTAGTTGGTAGTTGTAGTTGGTAGTTGTAGTTGGTAGTTGTACTTGGTAGTTGTAGTTGGTAGTTGTAGTTGGTAGTTCCATTTGTAGTTGTAGTTGTAGTTGTAGTTGAAGTTGTAGTTGTTGTTGTAGTTGTAGTTGTAGTTGTAGTTGTAGTTGTAGTTGTAGTTGTAGTTGTAGTTGTAGTTGTAGTTGTAGTTGTAGTTGTAGTTGTAGTTGTAGTTGTAGTTGTTTTTGTTGTTGTTGTTGTTGTAGTTGTTGTTGTTGTAGTTGTTGTTGTTGTAGTTGTTGTTGTTATTGTACTTGCTGTTTTGTCGTTGTCGTTGTTGTCGTTGTTGTCGTTGCAGTCGTTGTTGTCGTTGTTGTCGTTGCTGTCGTTGCTATCGTTGCTGTCGTTGCTGTCGTTGCTGTCGTTGCTGCCGTTGTTGCCGTTGTTGCCGTTGTTGCCGTTTTTGTCGTTGTTGTCGTTGTTGTCGTTGTTGTGGTTGTTGTCGTTGTTGTCGTTGTTTTCGTTGTTTTCGTTGTTGTCGTTGTTGTCGTTGTTGTCGTTGTTGTCGTTGTTGTCGTTGTTGTCGTTGTTGTCGTTGTTATCGTTGTTGTCGTTGTTATCGTTGTTGTCGTTGTTGTCGTTGTTGTCGTTGTTGTCGTTGTTGTCGTTGTCGTTATTGTAGTTGTTGTCGTTGTTGTCGTCGTTGTCGTCGTTGTCGTCGTTGTCGTCGTTGTCGTCGTTGTCGTCGTTGACGTCGTTGTCGTCGTTGTCGTCGTTGTTGTTGTTGTTGTTGTTGTTGTTGTTGTAGTTGTAGTTGTTGTTGTAGTTGTTGTTGTTGTAGTTGTAGTTGTAGTTGTAGTTGTAGTTGTTGTAGTTGTTGTTGTAGTTGTAGTTGTTGTTGTAGTTGTAGTTGTAGTGGTAGTTGCAGTTGTAGTTGTAGTTGTAGTTGTAGTTGTAGTTGTTGTTGTAGTTGTTGTTGTAGTTGTTGTTGTAGTTGTAGTTGTAGTTGCAGTTGTAGTTGTAGTTGTATTTGTAGTTGTATTTGTAGTTGTAGTTGTAATTGTAGTTGTAGTTGTAGTTGTAGTTGTAGTTGTAGTTGTATTTGTTGTTGTAGTTGTAGTTGTAGTAGTAGTTGTAGTTGTAGTTGTAGTTGGTAGTTGTAGTTGGTAGTTGTAGTTGGTAGTTGTAGTTGGTAGTTGTAGTTGGTAGGTGCAGTTGGTAGTTGCAGTTGGTAGTTGCAGTTGGTAGTTGCAGTTGGTAGTTGCAGTTGGTAGTTGCAGTTGGTAGCTGAAATTGGTAGTTGCAGTTGGTAGTTGCAGTTGGTAGTTGCAGTTGGTAGTTGCAGTTGGTAGCTGAAATTGGTAGTTACAGTTGGTAGTTGCAGTCGGTAGTTGCAGTGGGTAGTTGCAGTTGGTAGTTGCAGTTGGTAGTTGCAGTTGGTAGTTGCAGTTGGTAGTTGCAGTTGGTAGTTGCAGTTGGTAGTTGCAGTTGGTAGCTGTAGTTGGTAGTTGTAGTTGGTAGTTGTAGTTGGTAGTTGTAGTTGGTAGTTGTAGTTGTAGTTGTTGTTGTAGTTGTAGTTGTAGTTGTAGTTGTAGTTGTAGTTGTAGTTGTAGTTGTAGTTGTATTTGTAGTTTGTAGTTGTAGTTGGTAGTTGTAGTTGGTTTGTTGTAGTTGGTAGTTGTAGTTGGTAGTTGTAGTTGGTAGTTGTAGTTGGTAGTTGTAGTTGGTAGTTGTAGTTGGTTTGTTGTAGTTGGTAGTTGCAGTTGGTAGTTGCAGTTGGTAGTTGCAGTTGGTAGTTGCAGTTGGTAGTTGTAGTTGGTAGTTGTAGTTGGTAGTTGTAGATGGTAGTTGTAGTTGGTAGTTGCAGTTGGTAGTTGTAGTTGGTAGTTGTAGTTGGTAGTTGTAGTTGGTAGTTGTAGTTTGTAGTTGTAGTTGGTAGTTGTAGTTGGTAGATGTATTTGGTAGTTGTAGTTGGTCGTTGGAGTTGGTAGTTGCAGTTGGTAGTTGCAGTTGGTAGTTGTAGTTGTTGTTGTAGGTGGTAGTTGTATTTGTAGTTGTAGTTGTAGTTGTAGTTGTAGTTGTAGTTGGTAGTTGTAGTTGGTAGTTGCAGTTGGTAGCTGCAGTTGGTAGTTGCAGTTGGTAGTTGTAGTTGGTAGTTGTAGTTGGTAGTTGGTAGTTGTAGTTGGTAGTTGTAGTTTGTAGTTGTAGTTGGTAGTTGCAGTTGCTAGCTGTAGTTGGTAGTTGTAGTTGGTAGTTGTAGTTGGTAGTTGTAGTTGTAGTTGTTGTTGTAGTTGTAGTTGTAGTTGTAGTTGTAGTTGTAGTTGTAGTTGTAGTTGTAGTTTGTAGTTGTAGTTGGTAGTTGTAGTTGGTTTGTTGTAGTTGGTAGTTGTAGTTGGTAGTTGTAGTTGGTAGTTGTAGTTGGTAGTTGTAGTTGGTAGTTGTAGTTGGTAGTTGCAGTTGGTAGTTGCAGTTGGTAGTTGCAGTTGGTAGTTGTAATTGTATTTGTAGTTGTATTTGTAGTTGTAGTTGTAGTTGTAGTTGTAGTTGTAGTTGTAGTTGTAGTTGGTAGTTGTAGTTGGTAGTTGTAGTTGGTAGTTGTAGTTGGTAGCTGTAGTTGGTAGTTGTAGTTGGTAGTTGTACTTGGTAGGTGTAGTTGGTAGTTGTAGTTGGTAGTTGCAGTTGGTAGTTGTAGTTGGTAGTTGTAGTTGGTAGTTGTAGTTGGTAGTTGTAGCTGGTAGTTGTAGTTGGTAGTTGTAGTTGTAGTTGTAGTTGGTAGTTGTAGTTGGTAGTTGTAGTTGGTAGTTGTAGTTGGTAGTTGTAGTTGGTAGTTGTAGTTGGTAGTTCTAGTTGGTAGTTGTACTTGGTAGTTGTAGTTGGTAGTTGTAGTTGGTAGTTCCATTTGTAGTTGTAGTTGTAGTTGTAGTTGAAGTTGTAGTTGTTGTTGTAGTTGTAGTTGTAGTTGTAGTTGTAGTTGTAGTTGTAGTTGTAGTTGTAGTTGTAGTTGTAGTTGTAGTTGTAGTTGTAGTTGTAGTTGTAGTTGTAGTTGTAGTTGTAGTTGTAGTTGTTTTTGTTGTTGTTGTTGTTGTAGTTGTTGTTGTTGTAGTTGTTGTTGTTATTGTACTTGCTGTTGTGTCGTTGTCGTTGTTGTTGTCGTTGTTGTCGTTGCAGTCGTTGTTGTCGTTGTTGTCGTTGTTGCCGTTGTTGTCGTTGCTGTCGTTGCTATCGTTGCTGTCGTTGCTGTCGTTGCTGTCGTTGTTGCCGTTGTTGCCGTTGTTGCCGTTGTTGCCGTTTTTGTCGTTGTTGTCGTTGTTGTCGTTGTTGTGGTTGTTGTCGTTGTTGTCGTTGTTTTCGTTGTTTTCGTTGTTGTCGTTGTTGTCGTTGTTGTCGTTGTTGTCGTTGTTGTCGTTGTTGTCGTTGTTGTCGTTGTTATCGTTGTTGTCGTTGTTATCGTTGTTGTCGTTGTTGTCGTTGTTGTCGTTGTTGTCGTTGTTGTCGTTGTCGTTATTGTAGTTGTTGTCGTTGTTGTCGTCGTTGTCGTCGTTGTCTTCGTTGTCGTCGTTGTCGTCGTTGACGTCGTTGTCGTCGTTGTCGTCGTTGTTGTTGTTGTTGTTGTTGTTGTTGTTGTTGTAGTTGTAGTTGTTGTTGTAGTTGTTGTTGTTGTAGTTGTAGTTGTAGTTGTAGTTGTAGTTGTTGTAGTTGTTGTAGTTGTTGTTGTAGTTGTAGTTGTAGTTGTAGTTGTAGTTGTAGTTGTAGTTGTAGTTGTTGTTGTAGTTGTTGTTGTAGTTGTTGTTGTAGTTGCAGTTGGTAGTTGCAGTTGGTAGCTGAAATTGGTAGTTGCTGTTGGTAGTTGCAGTTGGTAGTTGCAGTTGGTAGTTGCAGTTGGTAGCTGAAATTGGTAGTTGCAGTTGGTAGTTGCAGTTGGTAGTTGCAGTTGGTAGTTGCAGTTGGTAGCTGAAATTGGTAGTTACAGTTGGTAGTTGCAGTCGGTAGTTGCAGTGGGTAGTTGCAGTTGGTAGTTGCAGTTGGTAGTTGCAGTTGGTAGTTGCAGTTGGTAGTTGCAGTTGGTAGTTGCAGTTGGTAGTTGCAGTTGGTAGTTGCAGTTGGTAGTTGCAGTTGGTAGCTGAAGTTGGTAGTTGCAGTTGGTATTTGCATTTGGTAGTTGCAGTTGGTAGCTGAAATTGGTAGTTACAGTTGGTAGTTGCAGTCGGTAGTTGCAGTGGGTAGTTGCAGTTGGTAGTTGCAGTTGGTAGTTGCAGTTGGTAGTTGCAGTTGGTAGTTGCAGTTGGTAGTTGCAGTTGGTAGCTATAGTTCGTAGTTGTAGTTGGTAGTTGTAGTTGGTAGTTGTAGTTGGTAGTTGTAGTTGGTAGTTGTAGTTGGTAGTTGTAGTTGGTAGTTGTAGTTGGTAGTTGTAGCTGGTAGTTGTAGTTGGTAGTTGTAGTTGGTAGTTGTAGCTGGCAGTTGTAGCTGGCAGTTGTAGCTGGCTGTTGTAGCTGGCAGTTGTAGCTGGCAGTTGTAGCTGGCAGTTGTAGCTGGTAGTTGTAGTTGGTAGTTGTTGTTGGTAGTTGTAGTTGGTAGATGTATTTGGTAGTTGCAGTTGGTCGTTGCAGTTGGTAGTTGCAGTTAGTAGCTGTAGTTCGTAGTTGTAGTTGGTAGTTGTAGTTGGTAGTTGTAGTTGGTAGTTGTAGTTGGTAGTTGTAGTTGGTAGTTGTAGTTGGTAGTTGTAGTTGGTAGTTGTAGTTGGTAGTTGTAGCTGGTAGTTGTAGTTGGTAGTTGTAGTTGGTAGTTGCAGTTGGTAGTTGTAGTTGGTAGTTGTAGTTGGCAGTTGTAGATGGTAGTTGTAGTTGGTAGTTGTAGTTGGTAGTTGTACTTGGCAGTTGTAGTTGGTAGTTGTAGTTGGTAGTTGTAGTTGGTAGTTGTAGTTGGTAGTTGTAGTTGGTAGTTGCAGTTGGTAGCTGTAGTTCGTAGTTGTAGTTGGTAGTTGTAGTTGGTAGTTGTAGTTGGTAGTTGTAGTTGGTAGTTGTAGTTGGTAGTTGCAGTTGGTAGTTGCAGTTGGTAGTTGCAGTTGGTAGTTGCAGTTGGTAGTTGCAGTTGGTAGTTGTAGTTGGTAGTTGTAGATGGTAGTTGTAGTTGGTAGTTGTAGTTGGTAGTTGTAGCTGGCAGTTGTAGCTGGCAGTTGTAGCTGGCTGTTGTAGCTGGCAGTTGTAGCTGGCAGTTGTAGCTGGCAGTTGTAGCTGGTAGTTGTAGTTGGTAGTTGTAGTTGGTAGTTGTAGTTGTAGTTGTTGTAGTTGTAGTTGTAGATGTAGTTGTAGTTGTAGTTGGTAGTTGTAGTTGGTAGTTGTAGTTGGTAGTTGTAGTTGGTAGTTGTAGTTGGTAGTTGTAGTTGGTAGTTGTAGTTGGTAGTTGTAGTTGGTAGTTGTAGCTGGTAGTTGTAGCTGGTAGTTGTAGTTGGTAGTTGCAGTTGGTAGTTGTAGTTGGTAGTTGTAGTTGGTAGTTGTAGTTGGTAGTTGTAGTTGGTAGTTGTAGTTGGTAGTTGTAGTTGGCAGTTGTAGTTGGTAGTTGCAGTTGGTAGCTGTAGTTGGTAGTTGTAGTTGGTAGTTGTAGTTGGTAGTTGTAGTTGGTAGTTGCAGGTGGTAGTTGCAGTTGGTAGTTGTAGTTGGTAGTTGTAGTTGGTAGTTGTAGTTGGCAGTTGTAGCTGGTAGTTGTAGTTGGTAGTTGTAGTTGGTAGTTGTAGTTGTAGTTGTTGTAGTTGTAGTTGTAGATGTAGTTGTAGTTGTAGTTGGTAGTTGTAGTTGGTAGTTGTAGTTGGTAGTTGTAGTTGGTAGTTGTAGTTGGTAGTTGTAGTTGGTAGTTGTAGTTGGTAGTTGTAGTTGGTAGTTGTAGTTGGTAGTTGTAGTTGGTAGTTGTAGATGGTAGTTGTAGTTGGTAGTTGCAGTTGGTAGTTGTAGTTGGTAGTTGTAGTTGGTAGTTGTAGTTGGTAGTTGTAGTTTGTAGTTGCAGTTGGTAGTTGTAGTTGGTAGTTGCAGTTGGTAGTTGCAGTTGGTAGTTGCAGTTGGTAGTTGCAGTTGGTACTTGCAGTTGGTAGTTGCAGTTGGTAGTTGCAGTTGGTAGTTGCAGTTGGTAGTTGCAGTTGGTAGTTGTAGTTGGTAGTTGTAGATGGTAGTTGTAGTTGGTAGTTGTAGTTGGTAGTTGTAGCTGGCAGTTGTAGCTGGCAGTTGTAGCTGGCTGTTGTAGCTGGCAGTTGTAGCTGGCAGTTGTAGCTGGCAGTTGTAGCTGGCAGTTGTAGCTCGTAGTTGTAGTTGGTAGTTGTAGTTGGTAGTTGTAGTTGCTGGTTGTAGTTTGTAGTTGTAGTTGGTAGTTGTAGTTGGTAGTTGTAGTTGGTAGATGTATTTGGTAGTTGTAGTTGGTCGTTGGAGTTTAGTTGCAGTTGGTAGTCGCAGTTGGTAGTTGCAGTTGGTAGTTGCAGGTGGTAGTTGCAGTTGGTAGTTGTAGTTGGTAGTTGTAGTTGGTAGTTGTAGTTGGTAGTTGTAGTTGGTAGTTGTAGTTGGTAGTTGTAGCTGGTAGTTGTAGTTGGTAGTTGTAGTTGGTAGTTGTAGTTGTAGTTGTAGTTGTAGTTGTTGTTGTAGTTGTAGTTGTAGTTGTAGTTGTAGTTGTAGTTGTAGTTGTAGTTGTAGTTGTAGTTGTAGTTGTAGTTGTAGTTGTAGTTGTAGTTGTAGTTGTAGTTGTAGTTGTAGTTGTAGTTGTAGTTGTAGTTGTAGTTGTAGTTGTAGTTGTAGTTGTTGTTGTTGCTGTTGTTGTTGTTGTAGTTGTTATTGTTGTAGTTGTTGTTGTGGTTGTAGTTGTTGGTGTGTCGTTGTCGTTGTCGTTGTCGTTGTTGTTGTCGTTGTTGTCGTTGTTGTCGTTGTTGTCGTTGCTGTCGTTGTTGTCGTTGTTGTCGTTGCTGTCGTTGCTGTCGTTGCTTTCGTTGCTGTCGTTGCTGTCGTTGTTGTCGTTGTTGTCGTTGTTGCCGTTGTTGCCGTGGTTGTCGTTGTTGTCGTTGTTGTCGTTGTTGTCGTTGTTGTCGTTGTTGTCGTTGTTGTCGTTGTTGTCGTTGTTGTTATTGTAGTTGTTCTCGTTGTTGTCGTCGTTGTCGTCGTTGTCGTCGTTGTCGTCGTTGTTCTCGTTGTTGTTGTTGTTGTCGTTGTTGTCGTTGTTGTTGTTGTTGCTGTTGTTGTTGTAGTTGTAGTTGTTGTTGTAGTTGTTGTTGTTGTTGTAGTTGTAGTTGTAGTTGTAGTTGTAGTTGTAGTTGTAGTTGTAGTTGTTGTTGTTGTTGTAGTTGTAGTTGTAGTAGTAGTTGTAGTTGTAGGTGTAGTTGTAGTTGTAGTTGTAGTTGTAGTTGTTGTTGTAGTTGTTGTTGTAGTTGCAGTTGTAGTTGTAGTTGTAGTTGTAGTTGTAGTTGTAGTCGTAGTTGTAGTTGTAGTTGTAGATGTAGTTGTAGTTGGTAGTTGTAGTTGGTAGTTGTAGTTGGTAGTTGGTAGTTGTAGTTGTAGTTGTAGTTGGTAGTTGTAGTTAGTAGTTGTAGTTGGTAGTTGTAGTTGGTAGTTGTAGTTGGTAGTTGTAGTTGGTAGTTGTAGTTGGTAGTTGTAGTTGTAGTTGTAGTTGTAGTTGATAGCTGTAGTTGGTAGTTGTAGTTGGTAGTCGTAGTTGATAGTTGTAGTTGGTAGTTGTAGTTGGTAGTGGTAGTTCGTAGTTGTAGTTGGTAGTTGTTGTTGGTAGTTGTAGTTGGTAGTTGTAGTTGGTTGTTGTAGTTGGTAGTTGTAGTTGGTAGTTGTAGTTGGTAGTTGTAGTTGGTAGTTGTAGTTTGTAGTTGTAGTTGGTAGATGTAGATGGTAGTTGTAGTTGGTAGTTGTAGTTGGTAGTTGTAGTTGGTAGTTGTAGTTGGTAGTTGTAGTTGTTAGTTGTAGTTGGTAGTTGTAGTTGGTAGTTGTAGTTGGTAGTTGTAGTTGGTAGTTGTAGTTGTAGCTGTAGTTGATAGTTGTAGTTGGTAGTTGTAGTTGGTAGTTGTAGTTGGTAGTTGTAGTTGGTAGTTGTAGTTGGTAGTTGTAGTTGTAGATGTAGTTGGTAGTTGTAGTTGGTAGTTGTAATTGGTAGTTGGAGTTGGTAGTTGCAGTTGGTAGTTGCAGTTAGTAGTTGCAGTTGGTAGTTGTAGTTGGTAGTTGGTAGTTGTAGTTGGTAGTTGTAGTTGGTAGTTGTAGTTGGTAGTTGTAGTTTGTAGTTGTAGTTGGTAGTTGTAGTTGGTAGTTGTAGTTGGTAGTTGTAGTTGGTAGATGTATTTGGTAGTTGTAGTTGGTCGTTGGAGTTGGTAGTTGCAGTTGGTAGTCGCAGTTGGTAGTTGCAGTTGGTAGTTGCAGGTGGTAGTTGCAGTTGGTAGTTGTAGTTGGTAGTTGTAGTTGGTAGTTGTAGTTGGTAGTTGTAGTTGGTAGTTGTAGTTGGTAGTTGTAGTTGGTAGTTGTAGTCGGTAGTTGTAGTTGTAGTTGGTAGTTGTAGTCGGTAGTTGTAGTTGTAGTTGTAGTTGTAGTTGTTGTTGTAGTTGTAGTTGTAGTTGTAGTTGTAGTTGTAGTTGTTGTTGTTGCTATTGTTGTTGTTGTAGTTGTTATTGTTGTAGTTGTTGTTGTGGTTGTAGTTGTTGGTGTGTCGTTGTCGTTGTCGTTGTCGTTGTTGTTGTCGTTGTTGTCGTTGTTGTCGTTGTTGTCGTTGCTGTCGTTGTTGTCGTTGTTGTCGTTGCTGTCGTTGCTGTCGTTGCTTTCGTTGCTGTCGTTGCTGTCGTTGTTGTCGTTGTTGTCGTTGTTGCCGTTGTTGCCGTGGTTGTCGTTGTTGTCGTTGTTGTCGTTGTTGTCGTTGTTGTCGTTGTTGTCGTTGTTGTCGTTGTTGTCGTTGTTGTTATTGTAGTTGTTCTCGTTGTTCTCGTTGTTGTTGTTGTTGTCGTTGTTGTCGTTGTTGTTGTTGTTGCTGTTGTTGTTGTAGTTGTAGTTGTTGTTGTAGTTGTTGTTGTTGTTGTAGTTGTAGTTGTAGTTGTAGTTGTAGTTGTAGTTGTTGCTGTTGTTGTAGTTGTAGTTGTAGTAGTAGTTGTAGTTGTAGTTGTAGTTGTTGTTGTTGCTGTTGTTGTTGTTGTAGTTGTTATTGTTGTAGTTGTTGTTGTGGTTGTAGTTGTTGGTGTGTCGTTGTCGTTGTCGTTGTCGTTGTTGTTGTCGTTGTTGTCGTTGTTGTCGTTGTTGTCGTTGCTGTGGTTGTTGTCGTTGTTGTCGTTGCTGTCGTTGCTGTCGTTGCTTTCGTTGCTGTCGTTGCTGTCGTTGTTGTCGTTGTTGTCGTTGTTGCCGTTGTTGCCGTGTTTGTCGTTGTTGTCGTTGTTGTCGTTGTTGTCGTTGTTGTCGTTGTTGTCGTTGTTGTTATTGTAGTTGTTCTCGTTGTTGTCGTCGTTGTCGTCGTTGTCGTCGTTGTCGTCGTTGTTCTCGTTGTTGTTGTTGTTGTCGTTGTTGTCGTTGTTGTTGTTGTTGCTGTTGTTGTTGTAGTTGTAGTTGTTGTTGTAGTTGTTGTTGTTGTTGTAGTTGTAGTTGTAGTTGTAGTTGTAGTTGTAGTTGTAGTTGTTGTTGTTGTTGTAGTTGTAGTTGTAGTAGTAGTTGTAGTTGTAGGTGTAGTTGTAGTTGTAGTTGTAGTTGTAGTTGTTGTTGTAGTTGTTGTTGTAGTTGTAGTTGTAGTTGTAGTTGCAGTTGTAGTTGTAGTTGTATTTGTAGTTGTAGTCGTAGTTGTAGTTGTAGTTGTAGTTGTAGATGTAGTTGTAGTTGGTAGTTGTAGTTGGTAGTTGTAGTTGGTAGTTGTAGTTGGTAGTTGTAGTTGGTAGTTGTAGTTGGTAGTTGTAGTTGGTAGTTGTAGTTGGTAGTTGTAGTTGGTAGTTGTAGTTGGTAGTTGTAGTTGGTAGTTGCAGTTGGTAGCTGTAGTTGGTAGTTGTAGTTGGTAGTTGTAGTTGGTAGTTGTAGTTGGTAGTTGTAGTTGTAGTTGTTGTGCTAGTTGTAGTTGTAGTTGTAGTTGTAGTTGTAGTTGTAGTTGTAGTTGTAGTTTGTAGTTGTAGTTGGTAGTTGTAGTTGGTTTGTTGTAGTTGGTAGTTGCAGTTGGTAGTTGCAGTTGGTAGTTGCAGTTGGTAGTTGTAGTTGGTAGTTGTAGTTGGTAGTTGTAGATGGTAGTTGTAGTTGGTAGTTGCAGTTGGTAGTTGTAGTTGGTAGTTGTAGTTGGTAGTTGTAGTTGGTAGTTGTAGTTTGTAGTTGCAGTTGGTAGTTGTAGTTGGTAGTTGCAGTTGGTAGTTGCAGTTGGTAGTTGCAGTTGGTAGTTGCAGTTGGTACTTGCAGTTGGTAGTTGTAGTTGGTAGTTGTAGTTGGTAGTTGTAGTTGGTAGTTGTAGTTGGTAGTTGTAGTTGGTAGTTGTAGTTGGTAGTTGAAGTTGGTAGTTGTAGCTGGCTGTTGTAGCTGGCAGTTGTAGCTGGCAGTTGTAGCTGGCAGTTGTAGCTTGCAGTTGTAGCTGGCAGTTGTAGCTGGCAGTTGTAACTGGCATTTGTAGCTGGCAGTTGTAGCTGGCAGTTGTAGCTGGCTGTTGTAGCTGGCAGTTGTAGCTGGCAGTTGTAGCTGGCAGTTGTAGCTGGCAGTTGTAGCTCGTAGTTGTAGTTGGTGGTTGTAGTTGGTAGTTGTAGTTGCTGGTTGTAGTTTGTAGTTGTAGTTGGTAGTTGTAGTTGGTAGTTGTAGTTGGTAGATGTATTTGGTAGTTGTAGTTGGTCGTTGGAGTTGGTAGTTGCAGTTGGTAGTCGCAGTTGGTAGTTGCAGTTGGTAGTTGCAGGTGGTAGTTGCAGTTGGTAGTTGTAGTTGGTAGTTGTAGTTGGTAGTTGTAGTTGGTAGTTGTAGTTGGTAGTTGTAGTTGGTAGTTGTAGCTGGTGGTTGTAGTTGGTAGTTGTAGTTGGTAGTTGTAGTTGTAGTTGTAGTTGTAGTTGTTGTTGTAGTTGTAGTTGTAGTTGTAGTTGTAGTTGTAGTTGTAGTTGTAGTTGTAGTTGTAGTTGTAGTTGTAGTTGTAGTTGTAGTTGTAGTTGTAGTTGTAGTTGTAGTTGTAGTTGTAGTTGTAGTTGTAGTTTGTAGTTGTAGTTGGTAGTTGTAGTTGGTTTGTTGTAGTTGGTAGTTGCAGTTGGTAGTTGCAGTTGGTACTTGCAGTTGGTAGTTGTAGTTGGTAGTTGTAGTTGGTAGTTGTAGTTGGTAGTTGTAGTTGGTAGTTGTAGTTGGTAGTTGTAGTTGGTAGTTGTAGTTGGTAGTTGTAGTTGGTAGTTGTAGTTGGTAGTTGTAGTTGGTAGTTGTAGTTGTAGTTGTAGTTGGTAGTTGTAGTTGGTAGTTGTAGTTGGTAGTTGTAGTTGGTAGTTGTAGTTGGTAATTGTAGTTGGTAGTTGTAGTTGGTAGTTGTAGTTGGTAGTTGTAGTTGGTAGTTGTAGTTGGTAGTTGCAGTTGGTAGTTGTAGGTGGTAGTTGTAGTTGGTAGTTGTAGTTGGTAGTTGTAGTTGGTAGTTGTAGTTGTAGTTGTTGTAGTTGTAGTTGTAGATGTAGTTGTAGTTGTAGTTGGTAGTTGTAGTTGGTAGTTGTAGTTGGTAGTTGTAGTTGGTAGTTGTAGTTGGTAGTTGTAGTTGGTAGTTGTAGTTGGTAGTTGTAGTTGGTAGTTGTAGTTGGTAGTTGTAGTT
The DNA here is from genome assembly GCA_944738655.2 of Andrena hattorfiana. Taxonomy (NCBI): domain Eukaryota; kingdom Metazoa; phylum Arthropoda; class Insecta; order Hymenoptera; family Andrenidae; genus Andrena; species Andrena hattorfiana. The sequence continues at coordinate 47,651,037 of OX122890.1, read as the reverse complement.
GGTAGTTGCAGTTGGTAGCTGTAGTTCGTAGTTGTAGTTGGTAGTTGTAGTTGGTAGTTGTAGTTGGTAGTTGTAGTTGGTAGTTGTAGTTGGTAGTTGCAGTTGGTAGTTGCAGTTGGTAGTTGCAGTTGGTAGTTGCAGTTGGTAGTTGCAGTTGGTAGTTGTAGTTGGTAGTTGTAGATGGTAGTTGTAGTTGGTAGTTGTAGTTGGTAGTTGTAGCTGGCAGTTGTAGCTGGCAGTTGTAGCTGGCTGTTGTAGCTGGCAGTTGTAGCTGGCAGTTGTAGCTGGCAGTTGTAGCTGGTAGTTGTAGTTGGTAGTTGTAGTTGGTAGTTGTAGTTGTAGTTGTTGTAGTTGTAGTTGTAGATGTAGTTGTAGTTGTAGTTGGTAGTTGTAGTTGGTAGTTGTAGTTGGTAGTTGTAGTTGGTAGTTGTAGTTGGTAGTTGTAGTTGGTAGTTGTAGTTGGTAGTTGTAGTTGGTAGTTGTAGCTGGTAGTTGTAGCTGGTAGTTGTAGTTGGTAGTTGCAGTTGGTAGTTGTAGTTGGTAGTTGTAGTTGGTAGTTGTAGTTGGTAGTTGTAGTTGGTAGTTGTAGTTGGTAGTTGTAGTTGGTAGTTGTAGTTGGCAGTTGTAGTTGGTAGTTGCAGTTGGTAGCTGTAGTTGGTAGTTGTAGTTGGTAGTTGTAGTTGGTAGTTGTAGTTGGTAGTTGCAGGTGGTAGTTGCAGTTGGTAGTTGTAGTTGGTAGTTGTAGTTGGTAGTTGTAGTTGGCAGTTGTAGCTGGTAGTTGTAGTTGGTAGTTGTAGTTGGTAGTTGTAGTTGTAGTTGTTGTAGTTGTAGTTGTAGATGTAGTTGTAGTTGTAGTTGGTAGTTGTAGTTGGTAGTTGTAGTTGGTAGTTGTAGTTGGTAGTTGTAGTTGGTAGTTGTAGTTGGTAGTTGTAGTTGGTAGTTGTAGTTGGTAGTTGTAGTTGGTAGTTGTAGTTGGTAGTTGTAGATGGTAGTTGTAGTTGGTAGTTGCAGTTGGTAGTTGTAGTTGGTAGTTGTAGTTGGTAGTTGTAGTTGGTAGTTGTAGTTTGTAGTTGCAGTTGGTAGTTGTAGTTGGTAGTTGCAGTTGGTAGTTGCAGTTGGTAGTTGCAGTTGGTAGTTGCAGTTGGTACTTGCAGTTGGTAGTTGCAGTTGGTAGTTGCAGTTGGTAGTTGCAGTTGGTAGTTGCAGTTGGTAGTTGTAGTTGGTAGTTGTAGATGGTAGTTGTAGTTGGTAGTTGTAGTTGGTAGTTGTAGCTGGCAGTTGTAGCTGGCAGTTGTAGCTGGCTGTTGTAGCTGGCAGTTGTAGCTGGCAGTTGTAGCTGGCAGTTGTAGCTGGCAGTTGTAGCTCGTTGTTGTAGTTGGTAGTTGTAGTTGGTAGTTGTAGTTGCTGGTTGTAGTTTGTAGTTGTAGTTGGTAGTTGTAGTTGGTAGTTGTAGTTGGTAGATGTATTTGGTAGTTGTAGTTGGTCGTTGGAGTTGGTAGTTGCAGTTGGTAGTCGCAGTTGGTAGTTGCAGTTGGTAGTTGCAGGTGGTAGTTGCAGTTGGTAGTTGTAGTTGGTAGTTGTAGTTGGTAGTTGTAGTTGGTAGTTGTAGTTGGTAGTTGTAGTTGGTAGTTGTAGCTGGTAGTTGTAGTTGGTAGTTGTAGTTGGTAGTTGTAGTTGTAGTTGTAGTTGTAGTTGTTGTTGTAGTTGTAGTTGTAGTTGTAGTTGTAGTTGTAGTTGTAGTTGTAGTTGTAGTTGTAGTTGTAGTTGTAGTTGTAGTTGTAGTTGTAGTTGTAGTTGTAGTTGTAGTTGTAGTTGTAGTTGTAGTTGTAGTTGTAGTTGTAGTTGTAGTTGTAGTTGTAGTTGTTGTTGTTGCTGTTGTTGTTGTTGTAGTTGTTATTGTTGTAGTTGTTGTTGTGGTTGTAGTTGTTGGTGTGTCGTTGTCGTTGTCGTTGTCGTTGTTGTTGTCGTTGTTGTCGTTGTTGTCGTTGTTGTCGTTGCTGTCGTTGTTGTCGTTGTTGTCGTTGCTGTCGTTGCTGTCGTTGCTTTCGTTGCTGTCGTTGCTGTCGTTGTTGTCGTTGTTGTCGTTGTTGCCGTTGTTGCCGTGGTTGTCGTTGTTGTCGTTGTTGTCGTTGTTGTCGTTGTTGTCGTTGTTGTCGTTGTTGTCGTTGTTGTCGTTGTTGTTATTGTAGTTGTTCTCGTTGTTGTCGTCGTTGTCGTCGTTGTCGTCGTTGTCGTCGTTGTTCTCGTTGTTGTTGTTGTTGTCGTTGTTGTCGTTGTTGTTGTTGTTGCTGTTGTTGTTGTAGTTGTAGTTGTTGTTGTAGTTGTTGTTGTTGTTGTAGTTGTAGTTGTAGTTGTAGTTGTAGTTGTAGTTGTAGTTGTAGTTGTTGTTGTTGTTGTAGTTGTAGTTGTAGTAGTAGTTGTAGTTGTAGGTGTAGTTGTAGTTGTAGTTGTAGTTGTAGTTGTTGTTGTAGTTGTTGTTGTAGTTGCAGTTGTAGTTGTAGTTGTAGTTGTAGTTGTAGTTGTAGTCGTAGTTGTAGTTGTAGTTGTAGATGTAGTTGTAGTTGGTAGTTGTAGTTGGTAGTTGTAGTTGGTAGTTGGTAGTTGTAGTTGTAGTTGTAGTTGGTAGTTGTAGTTAGTAGTTGTAGTTGGTAGTTGTAGTTGGTAGTTGTAGTTGGTAGTTGTAGTTGGTAGTTGTAGTTGGTAGTTGTAGTTGTAGTTGTAGTTGTAGTTGATAGCTGTAGTTGGTAGTTGTAGTTGGTAGTCGTAGTTGATAGTTGTAGTTGGTAGTTGTAGTTGGTAGTGGTAGTTCGTAGTTGTAGTTGGTAGTTGTTGTTGGTAGTTGTAGTTGGTAGTTGTAGTTGGTTGTTGTAGTTGGTAGTTGTAGTTGGTAGTTGTAGTTGGTAGTTGTAGTTGGTAGTTGTAGTTTGTAGTTGTAGTTGGTAGATGTAGATGGTAGTTGTAGTTGGTAGTTGTAGTTGGTAGTTGTAGTTGGTAGTTGTAGTTGGTAGTTGTAGTTGTTAGTTGTAGTTGGTAGTTGTAGTTGGTAGTTGTAGTTGGTAGTTGTAGTTGGTAGTTGTAGTTGTAGCTGTAGTTGATAGTTGTAGTTGGTAGTTGTAGTTGGTAGTTGTAGTTGGTAGTTGTAGTTGGTAGTTGTAGTTGGTAGTTGTAGTTGTAGATGTAGTTGGTAGTTGTAGTTGGTAGTTGTAATTGGTAGTTGGAGTTGGTAGTTGCAGTTGGTAGTTGCAGTTAGTAGTTGCAGTTGGTAGTTGTAGTTGGTAGTTGGTAGTTGTAGTTGGTAGTTGTAGTTGGTAGTTGTAGTTGGTAGTTGTAGTTTGTAGTTGTAGTTGGTAGTTGTAGTTGGTAGTTGTAGTTGGTAGTTGTAGTTGGTAGATGTATTTGGTAGTTGTAGTTGGTCGTTGGAGTTGGTAGTTGCAGTTGGTAGTCGCAGTTGGTAGTTGCAGTTGGTAGTTGCAGGTGGTAGTTGCAGTTGGTAGTTGTAGTTGGTAGTTGTAGTTGGTAGTTGTAGTTGGTAGTTGTAGTTGGTAGTTGTAGTTGGTAGTTGTAGTTGGTAGTTGTAGTCGGTAGTTGTAGTTGTAGTTGGTAGTTGTAGTCGGTAGTTGTAGTTGTAGTTGTAGTTGTAGTTGTTGTTGTAGTTGTAGTTGTAGTTGTAGTTGTAGTTGTAGTTGTTGTTGTTGCTATTGTTGTTGTTGTAGTTGTTATTGTTGTAGTTGTTGTTGTGGTTGTAGTTGTTGGTGTGTCGTTGTCGTTGTCGTTGTCGTTGTTGTTGTCGTTGTTGTCGTTGTTGTCGTTGTTGTCGTTGCTGTCGTTGTTGTCGTTGTTGTCGTTGCTGTCGTTGCTGTCGTTGCTTTCGTTGCTGTCGTTGCTGTCGTTGTTGTCGTTGTTGTCGTTGTTGCCGTTGTTGCCGTGGTTGTCGTTGTTGTCGTTGTTGTCGTTGTTGTCGTTGTTGTCGTTGTTGTCGTTGTTGTCGTTGTTGTCGTTGTTGTTATTGTAGTTGTTCTCGTTGTTCTCGTTGTTGTTGTTGTTGTCGTTGTTGTCGTTGTTGTTGTTGTTGCTGTTGTTGTTGTAGTTGTAGTTGTTGTTGTAGTTGTTGTTGTTGTTGTAGTTGTAGTTGTAGTTGTAGTTGTAGTTGTAGTTGTTGCTGTTGTTGTAGTTGTAGTTGTAGTAGTAGTTGTAGTTGTAGTTGTAGTTGTTGTTGTTGCTGTTGTTGTTGTTGTAGTTGTTATTGTTGTAGTTGTTGTTGTGGTTGTAGTTGTTGGTGTGTCGTTGTCGTTGTCGTTGTCGTTGTTGTTGTCGTTGTTGTCGTTGTTGTCGTTGTTGTCGTTGCTGTGGTTGTTGTCGTTGTTGTCGTTGCTGTCGTTGCTGTCGTTGCTTTCGTTGCTGTCGTTGCTGTCGTTGTTGTCGTTGTTGTCGTTGTTGCCGTTGTTGCCGTGTTTGTCGTTGTTGTCGTTGTTGTCGTTGTTGTCGTTGTTGTCGTTGTTGTCGTTGTTGTTATTGTAGTTGTTCTCGTTGTTGTCGTCGTTGTCGTCGTTGTCGTCGTTGTCGTCGTTGTTCTCGTTGTTGTTGTTGTTGTCGTTGTTGTCGTTGTTGTTGTTGTTGCTGTTGTTGTTGTAGTTGTAGTTGTTGTTGTAGTTGTTGTTGTTGTTGTAGTTGTAGTTGTAGTTGTAGTTGTAGTTGTAGTTGTAGTTGTTGTTGTTGTTGTAGTTGTAGTTGTAGTAGTAGTTGTAGTTGTAGGTGTAGTTGTAGTTGTAGTTGTAGTTGTAGTTGTTGTTGTAGTTGTTGTTGTAGTTGTAGTTGTAGTTGTAGTTGCAGTTGTAGTTGTAGTTGTATTTGTAGTTGTAGTCGTAGTTGTAGTTGTAGTTGTAGTTGTAGATGTAGTTGTAGTTGGTAGTTGTAGTTGGTAGTTGTAGTTGGTAGTTGTAGCTGGTAGTTGTAGTTGGTAGTTGTAGTTGGTAGTTGTAGTTGGTAGTTGTAGTTGGTAGTTGTAGTTGGTAGTTGTAGTTGGTAGTTGTAGTTGGTAGTTGCAGTTGGTAGCTGTAGTTGGTAGTTGTAGTTGGTAGTTGTAGTTGGTAGTTGTAGTTGGTAGTTGTAGTTGTAGTTGTTGTGCTAGTTGTAGTTGTAGTTGTAGTTGTAGTTGTAGTTGTAGTTGTAGTTGTAGTTTGTAGTTGTAGTTGGTAGTTGTAGTTGGTTTGTTGTAGTTGGTAGTTGCAGTTGGTAGTTGCAGTTGGTAGTTGCAGTTGGTAGTTGTAGTTGGTAGTTGTAGTTGGTAGTTGTAGATGGTAGTTGTAGTTGGTAGTTGCAGTTGGTAGTTGTAGTTGGTAGTTGTAGTTGGTAGTTGTAGTTGGTAGTTGTAGTTTGTAGTTGCAGTTGGTAGTTGTAGTTGGTAGTTGCAGTTGGTAGTTGCAGTTGGTAGTTGCAGTTGGTAGTTGCAGTTGGTACTTGCAGTTGGTAGTTGTAGTTGGTAGTTGTAGTTGGTAGTTGTAGTTGGTAGTTGTAGTTGGTAGTTGTAGTTGGTAGTTGAAGTTGGTAGTTGTAGCTGGCTGTTGTAGCTGGCAGTTGTAGCTGGCAGTTGTAGCTGGCAGTTGTAGCTTGCAGTTGTAGCTGGCAGTTGTAGCTGGCAGTTGTAACTGGCATTTGTAGCTGGCAGTTGTAGCTGGCAGTTGTAGCTGGCTGTTGTAGCTGGCAGTTGTAGCTGGCAGTTGTAGCTGGCAGTTGTAGCTGGCAGTTGTAGCTCGTAGTTGTAGTTGGTGGTTGTAGTTGGTAGTTGTAGTTGCTGGTTGTAGTTTGTAGTTGTAGTTGGTAGTTGTAGTTGGTAGTTGTAGTTGGTAGATGTATTTGGTAGTTGTAGTTGGTCGTTGGAGTTGGTAGTTGCAGTTGGTAGTCGCAGTTGGTAGTTGCAGTTGGTAGTTGCAGGTGGTAGTTGCAGTTGGTAGTTGTAGTTGGTAGTTGTAGTTGGTAGTTGTAGTTGGTAGTTGTAGTTGGTAGTTGTAGTTGGTAGTTGTAGCTGGTGGTTGTAGTTGGTAGTTGTAGTTGGTAGTTGTAGTTGTAGTTGTAGTTGTAGTTGTTGTTGTAGTTGTAGTTGTAGTTGTAGTTGTAGTTGTAGTTGTAGTTGTAGTTGTAGTTGTAGTTGTAGTTGTAGTTGTAGTTGTAGTTGTAGTTGTAGTTGTAGTTGTAGTTGTAGTTGTAGTTGTAGTTGTAGTTTGTAGTTGTAGTTGGTAGTTGTAGTTGGTTTGTTGTAGTTGGTAGTTGCAGTTGGTAGTTGCAGTTGGTACTTGCAGTTGGTAGTTGTAGTTGGTAGTTGTAGTTGGTAGTTGTAGTTGGTAGTTGTAGTTGGTAGTTGTAGTTGGTAGTTGTAGTTGGTAGTTGTAGTTGGTAGTTGTAGTTGGTAGTTGTAGTTGGTAGTTGTAGTTGGTAGTTGTAGTTGTAGTTGTAGTTGGTAGTTGTAGTTGGTAGTTGTAGTTGGTAGTTGTAGTTGGTAGTTGTAGTTGGTAATTGTAGTTGGTAGTTGTAGTTGGTAGTTGTAGTTGGTAGTTGTAGTTGGTAGTTGTAGTTGGTAGTTGCAGTTGGTAGTTGTAGGTGGTAGTTGTAGTTGGTAGTTGTAGTTGGTAGTTGTAGTTGGTAGTTGTAGTTGGTAGTTGTAGTTGGTAGTTGTAATTGGTAGTTGTAGTTGTAGTTGTAGTTGGTAGTTGTAGTTGGTAGTTGTAGTTGGTAGTTGGAGTTGGTAGTTGCAGTTGGTAGTTGCAGTTGGTAGTTGCAGTTGGTAGTTGCAGTTGGTAGTTGCAGTTGGTAGCTGTAGTTGGTAGTTGTACTTGGTAGTTGTAGTTGGTAGTTGTAGCTGGTAGTTGTAGTTGGTAGTTGCAGTTGGTAGTTGCAGTTGGTAGTTGTAGTTGGTAGTTGTAGTTGGTAGTTGTAGTTGGTAGTTGTAGTTGGTAGTTGTAGTTGGTAGTTGTAGTTGGTAGTTGTAGTTGGTAGTTGTAGTTGGTAGTTGTAGTTGTTGTTGTAGTTGGTAGTTGTAGTTGGTAGTTGTAGTTGGTAGTTGTAGTTGGTAGTTGTAGTTGGTAATTGTAGTTGGTAGTTGTAGTTGGTAGTTGTAGTTGGTAGTTGTAGTTGGTAGTTGTAGTTGGTAGTTGCAGTTGGTAGTTGTAGGTGGTAGTTGTAGTTGGTAGTTGTAGTTGGTAGTTGTAGTTGGTAGTTGTAGTTGGTAGTTGTAGTTGGTAGTTGTAGTTGGTAGTTGTAGTTGGTAGTTGTAGTTGGTAGTTGCAGTCGGTAGTTGCAGTGGGTAGTTGCAGTTGGTAGTTGCAGTTGGTAGTTGCAGTTGGTAGCTGTAGTTGGTAGTTGTAGTTGGTAGTTGTAGTTGGTAGTTGTAGTTGGTAGTTGTAGTTGTAGTTGTTGTTGTAGTTGTAGTTGTAGTTGTAGTTGTAGTTGTAGTTGTAGTTGTAGTTGTAGTTGTATTTGTAGTTTGTAGGTGTAGTTGGTAGTTGTAGTTGGTTTGTTGTAGTTGGTAGTTGTAGTTGGTAGTTGTAGTTGGTAGTTGTAGTTGGTAGTTGTAGTTGGTAGTTGTAGTTGGTTTGTTGTAGTTGGTAGTTGCAGTTGGTAGTTGCAGTTGGTAGTTGCAGTTGGTAGTTGTAGTTGGTAGTTGTAGTTGGTAGTTGTAGATGGTAGTTGTAGTTGGTAGTTGCAGTTGGTAGTTGTAGTTGGTAGTTGTAGTTGGTAGTTGTAGTTGGTAGTTGTAGTTTGTAGTTGTAGTTGGTAGTTGTAGTTGGTAGATGTATTTGGTAGTTGTAGTTGGTCGTTGGAGTTGGTAGTTGCAGTTGGTAGTTGCAGTTGGTAGTTGTAGTTGTTGTTGTAGGTGGTAGTTGTAGTTGTAGTTGTAGTTGTAGTTGTAGTTGTAGTTGTAGTTGGTAGTTGTAGTTGGTAGTTGCAGTTGGTAGCTGCAGTTGGTAGTTGCAGTTGGTAGTTGTAGTTGGTAGTTGTAGTTGGTAGTTGTAGTTGGTAGTTGCAGTCGGTAGTTGTAGTTTGTAGTTGTAGTTGGTAGTTGCAGTTGCTAGCTGTAGTTTGTAGTTGTAGTTGGTAGTTGTAGTTGGTAGTTGTAGTTGTAGTTGTTGTTGTAGTTGTAGTTGTAGTTGTAGTTGTAGTTGTAGTTGTAGTTGTAGTTGTAGTTTGTAGTTGTAGTTGGTAGTTGTAGTTGGTTTGTTGTAGTTGGTAGTTGTAGTTGGTAGTTGTAGTTGGTAGTTGTAGTTGGTAGTTGTAGTTGGTAGTTGTAGTTGGTAGTTGCAGTTGGTAGTTGCAGTTGGTAGTTGCAGTTGGTAGTTGTAATTGTATTTGTAGTTGTATTTGTAGTTGTAGTTGTAGTTGTAGTTGTAGTTGTAGTTGTAGTTGTAGTTGGTAGTTGTAGTTGGTAGTTGTAGTTGGTAGTTGTAGTTGGTAGCTGTAGTTGGTAGTTGTAGTTGGTAGTTGTACTTGGTAGGTGTAGTTGGTAGTTGTAGTTGGTAGTTGCAGTTGGTAGTTGTAGTTGGTAGTTGTAGTTGGTAGTTGTAGTTGGTAGTTGTAGTTGGTAGTTGTAGCTGGTAGTTGTAGTTGGTAGTTGTAGTTGTAGTTGTAGTTGGTAGTTGTAGTTGGTAGTTGTAGTTGGTAGTTGTAGTTGGTAGTTGTAGTTGGTAGTTGTAGTTGGTAGTTGTAGTTGGTAGTTGTAGTTGGTAGTTGTAGTTGGTAGTTGTAGTTGGTAGTTGTAGTTGGTAGTTGTAGTTGGTAGTTGTAGTTGGTAGTTGTAGTTGGTAGTTGTAGTTGGTAGTTGTAGTTGGTAGTTGTAGTTGGTAGTTGTAGTTGTAGTTGTAGTTGGTAGTTGTAGTTGGTAGTTGTAGTTGGTAGTTGGAGTTGGTAGTTGCAGTTGGTAGTTGCAGTTGGTAGTTGCAGTTGGTTGTTGCAGTTGGTAGTTGCAGTTGGTAGTTGCTGTTGGTGGTTGCAGTTGGTAGTTGCTGTTGGTGGTTGCAGTTGGTAGTTGCAGTTGGTAGTTGCAGTTGGTAGTTGCAGTTGGTAGTTGCAGTTGGTAGTTGCAGTTGGTAGTTGTAGTTGGTAGTTGTACTTGGTAGTTGTAGTTGGTAGTTGTAGTTGGTAGTTGTAGTTGGTAGTTGTAGTTGGTAATTGTAGTTGGTAGTTGTAGTTGGTAGTTGTAGTTGGTAGTTGTAGTTGGCAGTTGTAGTTGGTAGTTGCAGTTGGTAGCTGTAGTTGGTAGTTGTAGTTGGTAGTTGTAGTTGGTAGTTGTAGTTGGTAGTTGCAGGTGGTAGTTGCAGTTGGTAGTTGTAGTTGGTAGTTGTAGTTGGTAGTTGTAGTTGGCAGTTGTAGCTGGTAGTTGTAGTTGGTAGTTGTAGTTGGTAGTTGTAGTTGTAGTTGTTGTAGTTGTAGTTGTAGATGTAGTTGTAGTTGTAGTTGGTAGTTGTAGTTGGTAGTTGTAGTTGGTAGTTGTAGTTGGTAGTTGTAGTTGGTAGTTGTAGTTGGTAGTTGTAGTTGGTAGTTGTAGTTGGTAGTTGTAGTTGGTAGTTGTAGTTGGTAGTTGTAGATGGTAGTTGTAGTTGGTAGTTGCAGTTGGTAGTTGTAGTTGGTAGTTGTAGTTGGTAGTTGTAGTTGGTAGTTGTAGTTTGTAGTTGCAGTTGGTAGTTGTAGTTGGTAGTTGCAGTTGGTAGTTGCAGTTGGTAGTTGCAGTTGGTAGTTGCAGTTGGTACTTGCAGTTGGTAGTTGCAGTTGGTAGTTGCAGTTGGTAGTTGCAGTTGGTAGTTGCAGTTGGTAGTTGTAGTTGGTAGTTGTAGATGGTAGTTGTAGTTGGTAGTTGTAGTTGGTAGTTGTAGCTGGCAGTTGTAGCTGGCAGTTGTAGCTGGCTGTTGTAGCTGGCAGTTGTAGCTGGCAGTTGTAGCTGGCAGTTGTAGCTGGCAGTTGTAGCTCGTAGTTGTAGTTGGTAGTTGTAGTTGGTAGTTGTAGTTGCTGGTTGTAGTTTGTAGTTGTAGTTGGTAGTTGTAGTTGGTAGTTGTAGTTGGTAGATGTATTTGGTAGTTGTAGTTGGTCGTTGGAGTTGGTAGTTGCAGTTGGTAGTCGCAGTTGGTAGTTGCAGTTGGTAGTTGCAGGTGGTAGTTGCAGTTGGTAGTTGTAGTTGGTAGTTGTAGTTGGTAGTTGTAGTTGGTAGTTGTAGTTGGTAGTTGTAGTTGGTAGTTGTAGCTGGTAGTTGTAGTTGGTAGTTGTAGTTGGTAGTTGTAGTTGTAGTTGTAGTTGTAGTTGTTGTTGTAGTTGTAGTTGTAGTTGTAGTTGTAGTTGTAGTTGTAGTTGTAGTTGTAGTTGTAGTTGTAGTTGTAGTTGTAGTTGTAGTTGTAGTTGTAGTTGTAGTTGTAGTTGTAGTTGTAGTTGTAGTTGTAGTTGTAGTTGTAGTTGTAGTTGTAGTTGTAGTTGTTGTTGTTGCTGTTGTTGTTGTTGTAGTTGTTATTGTTGTAGTTGTTGTTGTGGTTGTAGTTGTTGGTGTGTCGTTGTCGTTGTCGTTGTCGTTGTTGTTGTCGTTGTTGTCGTTGTTGTCGTTGTTGTCGTTGCTGTCGTTGTTGTCGTTGTTGTCGTTGCTGTCGTTGCTGTCGTTGCTTTCGTTGCTGTCGTTGCTGTCGTTGTTGTCGTTGTTGTCGTTGTTGCCGTTGTTGCCGTGGTTGTCGTTGTTGTCGTTGTTGTCGTTGTTGTCGTTGTTGTCGTTGTTGTCGTTGTTGTCGTTGTTGTCGTTGTTGTTATTGTAGTTGTTCTCGTTGTTGTCGTCGTTGTCGTCGTTGTCGTCGTTGTCGTCGTTGTTCTCGTTGTTGTTGTTGTTGTCGTTGTTGTCGTTGTTGTTGTTGTTGCTGTTGTTGTTGTAGTTGTAGTTGTTGTTGTAGTTGTTGTTGTTGTTGTAGTTGTAGTTGTAGTTGTAGTTGTAGTTGTAGTTGTAGTTGTAGTTGTTGTTGTTGTTGTAGTTGTAGTTGTAGTAGTAGTTGTAGTTGTAGGTGTAGTTGTAGTTGTAGTTGTAGTTGTAGTTGTTGTTGTAGTTGTTGTTGTAGTTGCAGTTGTAGTTGTAGTTGTAGTTGTAGTTGTAGTTGTAGTCGTAGTTGTAGTTGTAGTTGTAGATGTAGTTGTAGTTGGTAGTTGTAGTTGGTAGTTGTAGTTGGTAGTTGGTAGTTGTAGTTGTAGTTGTAGTTGGTAGTTGTAGTTAGTAGTTGTAGTTGGTAGTTGTAGTTGGTAGTTGTAGTTGGTAGTTGTAGTTGGTAGTTGTAGTTGGTAGTTGTAGTTGTAGTTGTAGTTGTAGTTGATAGCTGTAGTTGGTAGTTGTAGTTGGTAGTCGTAGTTGATAGTTGTAGTTGGTAGTTGTAGTTGGTAGTGGTAGTTCGTAGTTGTAGTTGGTAGTTGTTGTTGGTAGTTGTAGTTGGTAGTTGTAGTTGGTTGTTGTAGTTGGTAGTTGTAGTTGGTAGTTGTAGTTGGTAGTTGTAGTTGGTAGTTGTAGTTTGTAGTTGTAGTTGGTAGATGTAGATGGTAGTTGTAGTTGGTAGTTGTAGTTGGTAGTTGTAGTTGGTAGTTGTAGTTGGTAGTTGTAGTTGTTAGTTGTAGTTGGTAGTTGTAGTTGGTAGTTGTAGTTGGTAGTTGTAGTTGGTAGTTGTAGTTGTAGCTGTAGTTGATAGTTGTAGTTGGTAGTTGTAGTTGGTAGTTGTAGTTGGTAGTTGTAGTTGGTAGTTGTAGTTGGTAGTTGTAGTTGTAGATGTAGTTGGTAGTTGTAGTTGGTAGTTGTAATTGGTAGTTGGAGTTGGTAGTTGCAGTTGGTAGTTGCAGTTAGTAGTTGCAGTTGGTAGTTGTAGTTGGTAGTTGGTAGTTGTAGTTGGTAGTTGTAGTTGGTAGTTGTAGTTGGTAGTTGTAGTTTGTAGTTGTAGTTGGTAGTTGTAGTTGGTAGTTGTAGTTGGTAGTTGTAGTTGGTAGATGTATTTGGTAGTTGTAGTTGGTCGTTGGAGTTGGTAGTTGCAGTTGGTAGTCGCAGTTGGTAGTTGCAGTTGGTAGTTGCAGGTGGTAGTTGCAGTTGGTAGTTGTAGTTGGTAGTTGTAGTTGGTAGTTGTAGTTGGTAGTTGTAGTTGGTAGTTGTAGTTGGTAGTTGTAGTTGGTAGTTGTAGTCGGTAGTTGTAGTTGTAGTTGGTAGTTGTAGTCGGTAGTTGTAGTTGTAGTTGTAGTTGTAGTTGTTGTTGTAGTTGTAGTTGTAGTTGTAGTTGTAGTTGTAGTTGTTGTTGTTGCTATTGTTGTTGTTGTAGTTGTTATTGTTGTAGTTGTTGTTGTGGTTGTAGTTGTTGGTGTGTCGTTGTCGTTGTCGTTGTCGTTGTTGTTGTCGTTGTTGTCGTTGTTGTCGTTGTTGTCGTTGCTGTCGTTGTTGTCGTTGTTGTCGTTGCTGTCGTTGCTGTCGTTGCTTTCGTTGCTGTCGTTGCTGTCGTTGTTGTCGTTGTTGTCGTTGTTGCCGTTGTTGCCGTGGTTGTCGTTGTTGTCGTTGTTGTCGTTGTTGTCGTTGTTGTCGTTGTTGTCGTTGTTGTCGTTGTTGTCGTTGTTGTTATTGTAGTTGTTCTCGTTGTTCTCGTTGTTGTTGTTGTTGTCGTTGTTGTCGTTGTTGTTGTTGTTGCTGTTGTTGTTGTAGTTGTAGTTGTTGTTGTAGTTGTTGTTGTTGTTGTAGTTGTAGTTGTAGTTGTAGTTGTAGTTGTAGTTGTTGCTGTTGTTGTAGTTGTAGTTGTAGTAGTAGTTGTAGTTGTAGTTGTAGTTGTTGTTGTTGCTGTTGTTGTTGTTGTAGTTGTTATTGTTGTAGTTGTTGTTGTGGTTGTAGTTGTTGGTGTGTCGTTGTCGTTGTCGTTGTCGTTGTTGTTGTCGTTGTTGTCGTTGTTGTCGTTGTTGTCGTTGCTGTGGTTGTTGTCGTTGTTGTCGTTGCTGTCGTTGCTGTCGTTGCTTTCGTTGCTGTCGTTGCTGTCGTTGTTGTCGTTGTTGTCGTTGTTGCCGTTGTTGCCGTGTTTGTCGTTGTTGTCGTTGTTGTCGTTGTTGTCGTTGTTGTCGTTGTTGTCGTTGTTGTTATTGTAGTTGTTCTCGTTGTTGTCGTCGTTGTCGTCGTTGTCGTCGTTGTCGTCGTTGTTCTCGTTGTTGTTGTTGTTGTCGTTGTTGTCGTTGTTGTTGTTGTTGCTGTTGTTGTTGTAGTTGTAGTTGTTGTTGTAGTTGTTGTTGTTGTTGTAGTTGTAGTTGTAGTTGTAGTTGTAGTTGTAGTTGTAGTTGTTGTTGTTGTTGTAGTTGTAGTTGTAGTAGTAGTTGTAGTTGTAGGTGTAGTTGTAGTTGTAGTTGTAGTTGTAGTTGTTGTTGTAGTTGTTGTTGTAGTTGTAGTTGTAGTTGTAGTTGCAGTTGTAGTTGTAGTTGTATTTGTAGTTGTAGTCGTAGTTGTAGTTGTAGTTGTAGTTGTAGATGTAGTTGTAGTTGGTAGTTGTAGTTGGTAGTTGTAGTTGGTAGTTGTAGTTGGTAGTTGTAGTTGGTAGTTGTAGTTGGTAGTTGTAGTTGGTAGTTGTAGTTGGTAGTTGTAGTTGGTAGTTGTAGTTGGTAGTTGTAGTTGGTAGTTGCAGTTGGTAGCTGTAGTTGGTAGTTGTAGTTGGTAGTTGTAGTTGGTAGTTGTAGTTGGTAGTTGTAGTTGTAGTTGTTGTGCTAGTTGTAGTTGTAGTTGTAGTTGTAGTTGTAGTTGTAGTTGTAGTTGTAGTTTGTAGTTGTAGTTGGTAGTTGTAGTTGGTTTGTTGTAGTTGGTAGTTGCAGTTGGTAGTTGCAGTTGGTAGTTGCAGTTGGTAGTTGTAGTTGGTAGTTGTAGTTGGTAGTTGTAGATGGTAGTTGTAGTTGGTAGTTGCAGTTGGTAGTTGTAGTTGGTAGTTGTAGTTGGTAGTTGTAGTTGGTAGTTGTAGTTTGTAGTTGCAGTTGGTAGTTGTAGTTGGTAGTTGCAGTTGGTAGTTGCAGTTGGTAGTTGCAGTTGGTAGTTGCAGTTGGTACTTGCAGTTGGTAGTTGTAGTTGGTAGTTGTAGTTGGTAGTTGTAGTTGGTAGTTGTAGTTGGTAGTTGTAGTTGGTAGTTGAAGTTGGTAGTTGTAGCTGGCTGTTGTAGCTGGCAGTTGTAGCTGGCAGTTGTAGCTGGCAGTTGTAGCTTGCAGTTGTAGCTGGCAGTTGTAGCTGGCAGTTGTAACTGGCATTTGTAGCTGGCAGTTGTAGCTGGCAGTTGTAGCTGGCTGTTGTAGCTGGCAGTTGTAGCTGGCAGTTGTAGCTGGCAGTTGTAGCTGGCAGTTGTAGCTCGTAGTTGTAGTTGGTGGTTGTAGTTGGTAGTTGTAGTTGCTGGTTGTAGTTTGTAGTTGTAGTTGGTAGTTGTAGTTGGTAGTTGTAGTTGGTAGATGTATTTGGTAGTTGTAGTTGGTCGTTGGAGTTGGTAGTTGCAGTTGGTAGTTGTAGTTGGTAGTTGTAGCTGGTAGTTGTAGTTGGTAGTTGTAGTTGTAGTTGTAGTTGGTAGTTGTAGTTGGTAGTTGTAGTTGGTAGTTGTAGTTGGTAGTTGTAGTTGGTAGTTGTAGTTGGTAGTTGTAGTTGGTAGTTGTAGTTGGTAGTTGTAGTTGGTAGTTGTAGTTGGTAGTTGTAGTTGGTAGTTGTAGTTGGTAGTTGTAGTTGGTAGTTGTAGTTGGTAGTTGTAGTTGGTAGTTGTAGTTGGTAGTTGTAGTTGTAGTTGTAGTTGGTAGTTGTAGTTGGTAGTTGTAGTTGGTAGTTGGAGTTGGTAGTTGCAGTTGGTAGTTGCAGTTGGTAGTTGCAGTTGGTTGTTGCAGTTGGTAGTTGCAGTTGGTAGTTGCTGTTGGTGGTTGCAGTTGGTAGTTGCTGTTGGTGGTTGCAGTTGGTAGTTGCAGTTGGTAGTTGCAGTTGGTAGTTGCAGTTGGTAGTTGCAGTTGGTAGTTGCAGTTGGTAGTTGTAGTTGGTAGTTGTACTTGGTAGTTGTAGTTGGTAGTTGTAGTTGGTAGTTGTAGTTGGTAGTTGTAGTTGGTAATTGTAGTTGGTAGTTGTAGTTGGTAGTTGTAGTTGGTAGTTGTAGTTGGCAGTTGTAGTTGGTAGTTGCAGTTGGTAGCTGTAGTTGGTAGTTGTAGTTGGTAGTTGTAGTTGGTAGTTGTAGTTGGTAGTTGCAGGTGGTAGTTGCAGTTGGTAGTTGTAGTTGGTAGTTGTAGTTGGTAGTTGTAGTTGGCAGTTGTAGCTGGTAGTTGTAGTTGGTAGTTGTAGTTGGTAGTTGTAGTTGTAGTTGTTGTAGTTGTAGTTGTAGATGTAGTTGTAGTTGTAGTTGGTAGTTGTAGTTGGTAGTTGTAGTTGGTAGTTGTAGTTGGTAGTTGTAGTTGGTAGTTGTAGTTGGTAGTTGTAGTTGGTAGTTGTAGTTGGTAGTTGTAGTTGGTAGTTGTAGTTGGTAGTTGTAGATGGTAGTTGTAGTTGGTAGTTGCAGTTGGTAGTTGTAGTTGGTAGTTGTAGTTGGTAGTTGTAGTTGGTAGTTGTAGTTTGTAGTTGCAGTTGGTAGTTGTAGTTGGTAGTTGCAGTTGGTAGTTGCAGTTGGTAGTTGCAGTTGGTAGTTGCAGTTGGTACTTGCAGTTGGTAGTTGCAGTTGGTAGTTGCAGTTGGTAGTTGCAGTTGGTAGTTGCAGTTGGTAGTTGTAGTTGGTAGTTGTAGATGGTAGTTGTAGTTGGTAGTTGTAGTTGGTAGTTGTAGCTGGCAGTTGTAGCTGGCAGTTGTAGCTGGCTGTTGTAGCTGGCAGTTGTAGCTGGCAGTTGTAGCTGGCAGTTGTAGCTGGCAGTTGTAGCTCGTAGTTGTAGTTGGTAGTTGTAGTTGGTAGTTGTAGTTGCTGGTTGTAGTTTGTAGTTGTAGTTGGTAGTTGTAGTTGGTAGTTGTAGTTGGTAGATGTATTTGGTAGTTGTAGTTGGTCGTTGGAGTTGGTAGTTGCAGTTGGTAGTCGCAGTTGGTAGTTGCAGTTGGTAGTTGCAGGTGGTAGTTGCAGTTGGTAGTTGTAGTTGGTAGTTGTAGTTGGTAGTTGTAGTTGGTAGTTGTAGTTGGTAGTTGTAGTTGGTAGTTGTAGCTGGTAGTTGTAGTTGGTAGTTGTAGTTGGTAGTTGTAGTTGTAGTTGTAGTTGTAGTTGTTGTTGTAGTTGTAGTTGTAGTTGTAGTTGTAGTTGTAGTTGTAGTTGTAGTTGTAGTTGTAGTTGTAGTTGTAGTTGTAGTTGTAGTTGTAGTTGTAGTTGTAGTTGTAGTTGTAGTTGTAGTTGTAGTTGTAGTTGTAGTTGTAGTTGTAGTTGTAGTTGTAGTTGTTGTTGTTGCTGTTGTTGTTGTTGTAGTTGTTATTGTTGTAGTTGTTGTTGTGGTTGTAGTTGTTGGTGTGTCGTTGTCGTTGTCGTTGTCGTTGTTGTTGTCGTTGTTGTCGTTGTTGTCGTTGTTGTCGTTGCTGTCGTTGTTGTCGTTGTTGTCGTTGCTGTCGTTGCTGTCGTTGCTTTCGTTGCTGTCGTTGCTGTCGTTGTTGTCGTTGTTGTCGTTGTTGCCGTTGTTGCCGTGGTTGTCGTTGTTGTCGTTGTTGTCGTTGTTGTCGTTGTTGTCGTTGTTGTCGTTGTTGTCGTTGTTGTCGTTGTTGTTATTGTAGTTGTTCTCGTTGTTGTCGTCGTTGTCGTCGTTGTCGTCGTTGTCGTCGTTGTTCTCGTTGTTGTTGTTGTTGTCGTTGTTGTCGTTGTTGTTGTTGTTGCTGTTGTTGTTGTAGTTGTAGTTGTTGTTGTAGTTGTTGTTGTTGTTGTAGTTGTAGTTGTAGTTGTAGTTGTAGTTGTAGTTGTAGTTGTAGTTGTTGTTGTTGTTGTAGTTGTAGTTGTAGTAGTAGTTGTAGTTGTAGGTGTAGTTGTAGTTGTAGTTGTAGTTGTAGTTGTTGTTGTAGTTGTTGTTGTAGTTGCAGTTGTAGTTGTAGTTGTAGTTGTAGTTGTAGTTGTAGTCGTAGTTGTAGTTGTAGTTGTAGATGTAGTTGTAGTTGGTAGTTGTAGTTGGTAGTTGTAGTTGGTAGTTGGTAGTTGTAGTTGTAGTTGTAGTTGGTAGTTGTAGTTAGTAGTTGTAGTTGGTAGTTGTAGTTGGTAGTTGTAGTTGGTAGTTGTAGTTGGTAGTTGTAGTTGGTAGTTGTAGTTGTAGTTGTAGTTGTAGTTGATAGCTGTAGTTGGTAGTTGTAGTTGGTAGTCGTAGTTGATAGTTGTAGTTGGTAGTTGTAGTTGGTAGTGGTAGTTCGTAGTTGTAGTTGGTAGTTGTTGTTGGTAGTTGTAGTTGGTAGTTGTAGTTGGTTGTTGTAGTTGGTAGTTGTAGTTGGTAGTTGTAGTTGGTAGTTGTAGTTGGTAGTTGTAGTTTGTAGTTGTAGTTGGTAGATGTAGATGGTAGTTGTAGTTGGTAGTTGTAGTTGGTAGTTGTAGTTGGTAGTTGTAGTTGGTAGTTGTAGTTGTTAGTTGTAGTTGGTAGTTGTAGTTGGTAGTTGTAGTTGGTAGTTGTAGTTGGTAGTTGTAGTTGTAGCTGTAGTTGATAGTTGTAGTTGGTAGTTGTAGTTGGTAGTTGTAGTTGGTAGTTGTAGTTGGTAGTTGTAGTTGGTAGTTGTAGTTGTAGATGTAGTTGGTAGTTGTAGTTGGTAGTTGTAATTGGTAGTTGGAGTTGGTAGTTGCAGTTGGTAGTTGCAGTTAGTAGTTGCAGTTGGTAGTTGTAGTTGGTAGTTGGTAGTTGTAGTTGGTAGTTGTAGTTGGTAGTTGTAGTTGGTAGTTGTAGTTTGTAGTTGTAGTTGGTAGTTGTAGTTGGTAGTTGTAGTTGGTAGTTGTAGTTGGTAGATGTATTTGGTAGTTGTAGTTGGTCGTTGGAGTTGGTAGTTGCAGTTGGTAGTCGCAGTTGGTAGTTGCAGTTGGTAGTTGCAGGTGGTAGTTGCAGTTGGTAGTTGTAGTTGGTAGTTGTAGTTGGTAGTTGTAGTTGGTAGTTGTAGTTGGTAGTTGTAGTTGGTAGTTGTAGTTGGTAGTTGTAGTCGGTAGTTGTAGTTGTAGTTGGTAGTTGTAGTCGGTAGTTGTAGTTGTAGTTGTAGTTGTAGTTGTTGTTGTAGTTGTAGTTGTAGTTGTAGTTGTAGTTGTAGTTGTTGTTGTTGCTATTGTTGTTGTTGTAGTTGTTATTGTTGTAGTTGTTGTTGTGGTTGTAGTTGTTGGTGTGTCGTTGTCGTTGTCGTTGTCGTTGTTGTTGTCGTTGTTGTCGTTGTTGTCGTTGTTGTCGTTGCTGTCGTTGTTGTCGTTGTTGTCGTTGCTGTCGTTGCTGTCGTTGCTTTCGTTGCTGTCGTTGCTGTCGTTGTTGTCGTTGTTGTCGTTGTTGCCGTTGTTGCCGTGGTTGTCGTTGTTGTCGTTGTTGTCGTTGTTGTCGTTGTTGTCGTTGTTGTCGTTGTTGTCGTTGTTGTCGTTGTTGTTATTGTAGTTGTTCTCGTTGTTCTCGTTGTTGTTGTTGTTGTCGTTGTTGTCGTTGTTGTTGTTGTTGCTGTTGTTGTTGTAGTTGTAGTTGTTGTTGTAGTTGTTGTTGTTGTTGTAGTTGTAGTTGTAGTTGTAGTTGTAGTTGTAGTTGTTGCTGTTGTTGTAGTTGTAGTTGTAGTAGTAGTTGTAGTTGTAGTTGTAGTTGTTGTTGTTGCTGTTGTTGTTGTTGTAGTTGTTATTGTTGTAGTTGTTGTTGTGGTTGTAGTTGTTGGTGTGTCGTTGTCGTTGTCGTTGTCGTTGTTGTTGTCGTTGTTGTCGTTGTTGTCGTTGTTGTCGTTGCTGTGGTTGTTGTCGTTGTTGTCGTTGCTGTCGTTGCTGTCGTTGCTTTCGTTGCTGTCGTTGCTGTCGTTGTTGTCGTTGTTGTCGTTGTTGCCGTTGTTGCCGTGTTTGTCGTTGTTGTCGTTGTTGTCGTTGTTGTCGTTGTTGTCGTTGTTGTCGTTGTTGTTATTGTAGTTGTTCTCGTTGTTGTCGTCGTTGTCGTCGTTGTCGTCGTTGTCGTCGTTGTTCTCGTTGTTGTTGTTGTTGTCGTTGTTGTCGTTGTTGTTGTTGTTGCTGTTGTTGTTGTAGTTGTAGTTGTTGTTGTAGTTGTTGTTGTTGTTGTAGTTGTAGTTGTAGTTGTAGTTGTAGTTGTAGTTGTAGTTGTTGTTGTTGTTGTAGTTGTAGTTGTAGTAGTAGTTGTAGTTGTAGGTGTAGTTGTAGTTGTAGTTGTAGTTGTAGTTGTTGTTGTAGTTGTTGTTGTAGTTGTAGTTGTAGTTGTAGTTGCAGTTGTAGTTGTAGTTGTATTTGTAGTTGTAGTCGTAGTTGTAGTTGTAGTTGTAGTTGTAGATGTAGTTGTAGTTGGTAGTTGTAGTTGGTAGTTGTAGTTGGTAGTTGTAGTTGGTAGTTGTAGTTGGTAGTTGTAGTTGGTAGTTGTAGTTGGTAGTTGTAGTTGGTAGTTGTAGTTGGTAGTTGTAGTTGGTAGTTGTAGTTGGTAGTTGCAGTTGGTAGCTGTAGTTGGTAGTTGTAGTTGGTAGTTGTAGTTGGTAGTTGTAGTTGGTAGTTGTAGTTGTAGTTGTTGTGCTAGTTGTAGTTGTAGTTGTAGTTGTAGTTGTAGTTGTAGTTGTAGTTGTAGTTTGTAGTTGTAGTTGGTAGTTGTAGTTGGTTTGTTGTAGTTGGTAGTTGCAGTTGGTAGTTGCAGTTGGTAGTTGCAGTTGGTAGTTGTAGTTGGTAGTTGTAGTTGGTAGTTGTAGATGGTAGTTGTAGTTGGTAGTTGCAGTTGGTAGTTGTAGTTGGTAGTTGTAGTTGGTAGTTGTAGTTGGTAGTTGTAGTTTGTAGTTGCAGTTGGTAGTTGTAGTTGGTAGTTGCAGTTGGTAGTTGCAGTTGGTAGTTGCAGTTGGTAGTTGCAGTTGGTACTTGCAGTTGGTAGTTGTAGTTGGTAGTTGTAGTTGGTAGTTGTAGTTGGTAGTTGTAGTTGGTAGTTGTAGTTGGTAGTTGAAGTTGGTAGTTGTAGCTGGCTGTTGTAGCTGGCAGTTGTAGCTGGCAGTTGTAGCTGGCAGTTGTAGCTTGCAGTTGTAGCTGGCAGTTGTAGCTGGCAGTTGTAACTGGCATTTGTAGCTGGCAGTTGTAGCTGGCAGTTGTAGCTGGCTGTTGTAGCTGGCAGTTGTAGCTGGCAGTTGTAGCTGGCAGTTGTAGCTGGCAGTTGTAGCTCGTAGTTGTAGTTGGTGGTTGTAGTTGGTAGTTGTAGTTGCTGGTTGTAGTTTGTAGTTGTAGTTGGTAGTTGTAGTTGGTAGTTGTAGTTGGTAGATGTATTTGGTAGTTGTAGTTGGTCGTTGGAGTTGGTAGTTGCAGTTGGTAGTCGCAGTTGGTAGTTGCAGTTGGTAGTTGCAGGTGGTAGTTGCAGTTGGTAGTTGTAGTTGGTAGTTGTAGTTGGTAGTTGTAGTTGGTAGTTGTAGTTGGTAGTTGTAGTTGGTAGTTGTAGCTGGTGGTTGTAGTTGGTAGTTGTAGTTGGTAGTTGTAGTTGTAGTTGTAGTTGTAGTTGTTGTTGTAGTTGTAGTTGTAGTTGTAGTTGTAGTTGTAGTTGTAGTTGTAGTTGTAGTTGTAGTTGTAGTTGTAGTTGTAGTTGTAGTTGTAGTTGTAGTTGTAGTTGTAGTTGTAGTTGTAGTTGTAGTTGTAGTTTGTAGTTGTAGTTGGTAGTTGTAGTTGGTTTGTTGTAGTTGGTAGTTGCAGTTGGTAGTTGCAGTTGGTACTTGCAGTTGGTAGTTGTAGTTGGTAGTTGTAGTTGGTAGTTGTAGTTGGTAGTTGTAGTTGGTAGTTGTAGTTGGTAGTTGTAGTTGGTAGTTGTAGTTGGTAGTTGTAGTTGGTAGTTGTAGTTGGTAGTTGTAGTTGGTAGTTGTAGTTGTAGTTGTAGTTGGTAGTTGTAGTTGGTAGTTGTAGTTGGTAGTTGTAGTTGGTAGTTGTAGTTGGTAATTGTAGTTGGTAGTTGTAGTTGGTAGTTGTAGTTGGTAGTTGTAGTTGGTAGTTGTAGTTGGTAGTTGCAGTTGGTAGTTGTAGGTGGTAGTTGTAGTTGGTAGTTGTAGTTGGTAGTTGTAGTTGGTAGTTGTAGTTGGTAGTTGTAGTTGGTAGTTGTAATTGGTAGTTGTAGTTGTAGTTGTAGTTGGTAGTTGTAGTTGGTAGTTGTAGTTGGTAGTTGGAGTTGGTAGTTGCAGTTGGTAGTTGCAGTTGGTAGTTGCAGTTGGTAGTTGCAGTTGGTAGTTGCAGTTGGTAGCTGTAGTTGGTAGTTGTACTTGGTAGTTGTAGTTGGTAGTTGTAGCTGGTAGTTGTAGTTGGTAGTTGCAGTTGGTAGTTGCAGTTGGTAGTTGTAGTTGGTAGTTGTAGTTGGTAGTTGTAGTTGGTAGTTGTAGTTGGTAGTTGTAGTTGGTAGTTGTAGTTGGTAGTTGTAGTTGGTAGTTGTAGTTGGTAGTTGTAGTTGTTGTTGTAGTTGGTAGTTGTAGTTGGTAGTTGTAGTTGGTAGTTGTAGTTGGTAGTTGTAGTTGGTAATTGTAGTTGGTAGTTGTAGTTGGTAGTTGTAGTTGGTAGTTGTAGTTGGTAGTTGTAGTTGGTAGTTGCAGTTGGTAGTTGTAGGTGGTAGTTGTAGTTGGTAGTTGTAGTTGGTAGTTGTAGTTGGTAGTTGTAGTTGGTAGTTGTAGTTGGTAGTTGTAGTTGGTAGTTGTAGTTGGTAGTTGTAGTTGGTAGTTGCAGTCGGTAGTTGCAGTGGGTAGTTGCAGTTGGTAGTTGCAGTTGGTAGTTGCAGTTGGTAGCTGTAGTTGGTAGTTGTAGTTGGTAGTTGTAGTTGGTAGTTGTAGTTGGTAGTTGTAGTTGTAGTTGTTGTTGTTGTTGTAGTTGTAGTTGTAGTTGTAGTTGTAGTTGTAGTTGTAGTTGTAGTTGTAGTTGTATTTGTAGTTTGTAGGTGTAGTTGGTAGTTGTAGTTGGTTTGTTGTAGTTGGTAGTTGTAGTTGGTAGTTGTAGTTGGTAGTTGTAGTTGGTAGTTGTAGTTGGTAGTTGTAGTTGGTTTGTTGTAGTTGGTAGTTGCAGTTGGTAGTTGCAGTTGGTAGTTGCAGTTGGTAGTTGTAGTTGGTAGTTGTAGTTGGTAGTTGTAGATGGTAGTTGTAGTTGGTAGTTGCAGTTGGTAGTTGTAGTTGGTAGTTGTAGTTGGTAGTTGTAGTTGGTAGTTGTAGTTTGTAGTTGTAGTTGGTAGTTGTAGTTGGTAGATGTATTTGGTAGTTGTAGTTGGTCGTTGGAGTTGGTAGTTGCAGTTGGTAGTTGCAGTTGGTAGTTGTAGTTGTTGTTGTAGGTGGTAGTTGTAGTTGTAGTTGTAGTTGTAGTTGTAGTTGTAGTTGTAGTTGTAGTTGGTAGTTGTAGTTGGTAGTTGCAGTTGGTAGCTGCAGTTGGTAGTTGCAGTTGGTAGTTGTAGTTGGTAGTTGTAGTTGGTAGTTGTAGTTGGTAGTTGCAGTCGGTAGTTGTAGTTTGTAGTTGTAGTTGGTAGTTGCAGTTGCTAGCTGTAGTTTGTAGTTGTAGTTGGTAGTTGTAGTTGGTAGTTGTAGTTGTAGTTGTTGTTGTAGTTGTAGTTGTAGTTGTAGTTGTAGTTGTAGTTGTAGTTGTAGTTGTAGTTTGTAGTTGTAGTTGGTAGTTGTAGTTGGTTTGTTGTAGTTGGTAGTTGTAGTTGGTAGTTGTAGTTGGTAGTTGTAGTTGGTAGTTGTAGTTGGTAGTTGTAGTTGGTAGTTGCAGTTGGTAGTTGCAGTTGGTAGTTGCAGTTGGTAGTTGTAATTGTATTTGTAGTTGTATTTGTAGTTGTAGTTGTAGTTGTAGTTGTAGTTGTAGTTGTAGTTGTAGTTGGTAGTTGTAGTTGGTAGTTGTAGTTGGTAGTTGTAGTTGGTAGCTGTAGTTGGTAGTTGTAGTTGGTAGTTGTACTTGGTAGGTGTAGTTGGTAGTTGTAGTTGGTAGTTGCAGTTGGTAGTTGTAGTTGGTAGTTGTAGTTGGTAGTTGTAGTTGGTAGTTGTAGTTGGTAGTTGTAGCTGGTAGTTGTAGTTGGTAGTTGTAGTTGTAGTTGTAGTTGGTAGTTGTAGTTGGTAGTTGTAGTTGGTAGTTGTAGTTGGTAGTTGTAGTTGGTAGTTGTAGTTGGTAGTTGTAGTTGGTAGTTGTAGTTGGTAGTTGTAGTTGGTAGTTGTAGTTGGTAGTTGTAGTTGGTAGTTGTAGTTGGTAGTTGTAGTTGGTAGTTGTAGTTGGTAGTTGTAGTTGGTAGTTGTAGTTGGTAGTTGTAGTTGTAGTTGTAGTTGGTAGTTGTAGTTGGTAGTTGTAGTTGGTAGTTGGAGTTGGTAGTTGCAGTTGGTAGTTGCAGTTGGTAGTTGCAGTTGGTTGTTGCAGTTGGTAGTTGCAGTTGGTAGTTGCTGTTGGTGGTTGCAGTTGGTAGTTGCAGTTGGTAGTTGCAGTTGGTAGTTGCAGTTGGTAGTTGCAGTTGGTAGTTGCAGTTGGTAGTTGTAGTTGGTAGTTGTACTTGGTAGTTGTAGTTGGTAGTTGTAGTTGGTAGTTGTAGTTGGTAGTTGTAGTTGGTAATTGTAGTTGGTAGTTGTAGTTGGTAGTTGTAGTTGGTAGTTGTAGTTGGCAGTTGTAGTTGGTAGTTGCAGTTGGTAGCTGTAGTTGGTAGTTGTAGTTGGTAGTTGTAGTTGGTAGTTGTAGTTGGTAGTTGCAGGTGGTAGTTGCAGTTGGTAGTTGTAGTTGGTAGTTGTAGTTGGTAGTTGTAGTTGGCAGTTGTAGCTGGTAGTTGTAGTTGGTAGTTGTAGTTGGTAGTTGTAGTTGTAGTTGTTGTAGTTGTAGTTGTAGATGTAGTTGTAGTTGTAGTTGGTAGTTGTAGTTGGTAGTTGTAGTTGGTAGTTGTAGTTGGTAGTTGTAGTTGGTAGTTGTAGTTGGTAGTTGTAGTTGGTAGTTGTAGTTGGTAGTTGTAGTTGGTAGTTGTAGTTGGTAGTTGTAGATGGTAGTTGTAGTTGGTAGTTGCAGTTGGTAGTTGTAGTTGGTAGTTGTAGTTGGTAGTTGTAGTTGGTAGTTGTAGTTTGTAGTTGCAGTTGGTAGTTGTAGTTGGTAGTTGCAGTTGGTAGTTGCAGTTGGTAGTTGCAGTTGGTAGTTGCAGTTGGTACTTGCAGTTGGTAGTTGCAGTTGGTAGTTGCAGTTGGTAGTTGCAGTTGGTAGTTGCAGTTGGTAGTTGTAGTTGGTAGTTGTAGATGGTAGTTGTAGTTGGTAGTTGTAGTTGGTAGTTGTAGCTGGCAGTTGTAGCTGGCAGTTGTAGCTGGCTGTTGTAGCTGGCAGTTGTAGCTGGCAGTTGTAGCTGGCAGTTGTAGCTGGCAGTTGTAGCTCGTAGTTGTAGTTGGTAGTTGTAGTTGGTAGTTGTAGTTGCTGGTTGTAGTTTGTAGTTGTAGTTGGTAGTTGTAGTTGGTAGTTGTAGTTGGTAGATGTATTTGGTAGTTGTAGTTGGTCGTTGGAGTTGGTAGTTGCAGTTGGTAGTCGCAGTTGGTAGTTGCAGTTGGTAGTTGCAGGTGGTAGTTGCAGTTGGTAGTTGTAGTTGGTAGTTGTAGTTGGTAGTTGTAGTTGGTAGTTGTAGTTGGTAGTTGTAGTTGGTAGTTGTAGCT
The DNA here is from genome assembly GCA_944738655.2 of Andrena hattorfiana. NCBI lineage: Eukaryota > Metazoa > Arthropoda > Insecta > Hymenoptera > Andrenidae > Andrena > Andrena hattorfiana. The sequence continues at coordinate 47,626,337 of OX122890.1, read as the reverse complement.
GGTAGTTGTAGTTGGTAGTTGTAGTTGGTAGTTGTAGTTGTAGTTGTAGTTGTAGTTGTTGTTGTAGTTGTAGTTGTAGTTGTAGTTGTAGTTGTAGTTGTAGTTGTAGTTGTAGTTGTAGTTGTAGTTGTAGTTGTAGTTGTAGTTGTAGTTGTAGTTGTAGTTGTAGTTGTAGTTGTAGTTGTAGTTGTAGTTGTAGTTGTAGTTGTAGTTGTAGTTGTAGTTGTAGTTGTTGTTGTTGCTGTTGTTGTTGTTGTAGTTGTTATTGTTGTAGTTGTTGTTGTGGTTGTAGTTGTTGGTGTGTCGTTGTCGTTGTCGTTGTCGTTGTTGTTGTCGTTGTTGTCGTTGTTGTCGTTGTTGTCGTTGCTGTCGTTGTTGTCGTTGTTGTCGTTGCTGTCGTTGCTGTCGTTGCTTTCGTTGCTGTCGTTGCTGTCGTTGTTGTCGTTGTTGTCGTTGTTGCCGTTGTTGCCGTGGTTGTCGTTGTTGTCGTTGTTGTCGTTGTTGTCGTTGTTGTCGTTGTTGTCGTTGTTGTCGTTGTTGTCGTTGTTGTTATTGTAGTTGTTCTCGTTGTTGTCGTCGTTGTCGTCGTTGTCGTCGTTGTCGTCGTTGTTCTCGTTGTTGTTGTTGTTGTCGTTGTTGTCGTTGTTGTTGTTGTTGCTGTTGTTGTTGTAGTTGTAGTTGTTGTTGTAGTTGTTGTTGTTGTTGTAGTTGTAGTTGTAGTTGTAGTTGTAGTTGTAGTTGTAGTTGTAGTTGTTGTTGTTGTTGTAGTTGTAGTTGTAGTAGTAGTTGTAGTTGTAGGTGTAGTTGTAGTTGTAGTTGTAGTTGTAGTTGTTGTTGTAGTTGTTGTTGTAGTTGCAGTTGTAGTTGTAGTTGTAGTTGTAGTTGTAGTTGTAGTCGTAGTTGTAGTTGTAGTTGTAGATGTAGTTGTAGTTGGTAGTTGTAGTTGGTAGTTGTAGTTGGTAGTTGGTAGTTGTAGTTGTAGTTGTAGTTGGTAGTTGTAGTTAGTAGTTGTAGTTGGTAGTTGTAGTTGGTAGTTGTAGTTGGTAGTTGTAGTTGGTAGTTGTAGTTGGTAGTTGTAGTTGTAGTTGTAGTTGTAGTTGATAGCTGTAGTTGGTAGTTGTAGTTGGTAGTCGTAGTTGATAGTTGTAGTTGGTAGTTGTAGTTGGTAGTGGTAGTTCGTAGTTGTAGTTGGTAGTTGTTGTTGGTAGTTGTAGTTGGTAGTTGTAGTTGGTTGTTGTAGTTGGTAGTTGTAGTTGGTAGTTGTAGTTGGTAGTTGTAGTTGGTAGTTGTAGTTTGTAGTTGTAGTTGGTAGATGTAGATGGTAGTTGTAGTTGGTAGTTGTAGTTGGTAGTTGTAGTTGGTAGTTGTAGTTGGTAGTTGTAGTTGTTAGTTGTAGTAGGTAGTTGTAGTTGGTAGTTGTAGTTGGTAGTTGTAGTTGGTAGTTGTAGTTGTAGCTGTAGTTGATAGTTGTAGTTGGTAGTTGTAGTTGGTAGTTGTAGTTGGTAGTTGTAGTTGGTAGTTGTAGTTGGTAGTTGTAGTTGTAGATGTAGTTGGTAGTTGTAGTTGGTAGTTGTAATTGGTAGTTGGAGTTGGTAGTTGCAGTTGGTAGTTGCAGTTAGTAGTTGCAGTTGGTAGTTGTAGTTGGTAGTTGGTAGTTGTAGTTGGTAGTTGTAGTTGGTAGTTGTAGTTGGTAGTTGTAGTTTGTAGTTGTAGTTGGTAGTTGTAGTTGGTAGTTGTAGTTGGTAGTTGTAGTTGGTAGATGTATTTGGTAGTTGTAGTTGGTCGTTGGAGTTGGTAGTTGCAGTTGGTAGTCGCAGTTGGTAGTTGCAGTTGGTAGTTGCAGGTGGTAGTTGCAGTTGGTAGTTGTAGTTGGTAGTTGTAGTTGGTAGTTGTAGTTGGTAGTTGTAGTTGGTAGTTGTAGTTGGTAGTTGTAGTTGGTAGTTGTAGTCGGTAGTTGTAGTTGTAGTTGGTAGTTGTAGTCGGTAGTTGTAGTTGTAGTTGTAGTTGTAGTTGTTGTTGTAGTTGTAGTTGTAGTTGTAGTTGTAGTTGTAGTTGTTGTTGTTGCTATTGTTGTTGTTGTAGTTGTTATTGTTGTAGTTGTTGTTGTGGTTGTAGTTGTTGGTGTGTCGTTGTCGTTGTCGTTGTCGTTGTTGTTGTCGTTGTTGTCGTTGTTGTCGTTGTTGTCGTTGCTGTCGTTGTTGTCGTTGTTGTCGTTGCTGTCGTTGCTGTCGTTGCTTTCGTTGCTGTCGTTGCTGTCGTTGTTGTCGTTGTTGTCGTTGTTGCCGTTGTTGCCGTGGTTGTCGTTGTTGTCGTTGTTGTCGTTGTTGTCGTTGTTGTCGTTGTTGTCGTTGTTGTCGTTGTTGTCGTTGTTGTTATTGTAGTTGTTCTCGTTGTTCTCGTTGTTGTTGTTGTTGTCGTTGTTGTCGTTGTTGTTGTTGTTGCTGTTGTTGTTGTAGTTGTAGTTGTTGTTGTAGTTGTTGTTGTTGTTGTAGTTGTAGTTGTAGTTGTAGTTGTAGTTGTAGTTGTTGCTGTTGTTGTAGTTGTAGTTGTAGTAGTAGTTGTAGTTGTAGTTGTAGTTGTTGTTGTTGCTGTTGTTGTTGTTGTAGTTGTTATTGTTGTAGTTGTTGTTGTGGTTGTAGTTGTTGGTGTGTCGTTGTCGTTGTCGTTGTCGTTGTTGTTGTCGTTGTTGTCGTTGTTGTCGTTGTTGTCGTTGCTGTGGTTGTTGTCGTTGTTGTCGTTGCTGTCGTTGCTGTCGTTGCTTTCGTTGCTGTCGTTGCTGTCGTTGTTGTCGTTGTTGTCGTTGTTGCCGTTGTTGCCGTGTTTGTCGTTGTTGTCGTTGTTGTCGTTGTTGTCGTTGTTGTCGTTGTTGTCGTTGTTGTTATTGTAGTTGTTCTCGTTGTTGTCGTCGTTGTCGTCGTTGTCGTCGTTGTCGTCGTTGTTCTCGTTGTTGTTGTTGTTGTCGTTGTTGTCGTTGTTGTTGTTGTTGCTGTTGTTGTTGTAGTTGTAGTTGTTGTTGTAGTTGTTGTTGTTGTTGTAGTTGTAGTTGTAGTTGTAGTTGTAGTTGTAGTTGTAGTTGTTGTTGTTGTTGTAGTTGTAGTTGTAGTAGTAGTTGTAGTTGTAGGTGTAGTTGTAGTTGTAGTTGTAGTTGTAGTTGTTGTTGTAGTTGTTGTTGTAGTTGTAGTTGTAGTTGTAGTTGCAGTTGTAGTTGTAGTTGTATTTGTAGTTGTAGTCGTAGTTGTAGTTGTAGTTGTAGTTGTAGATGTAGTTGTAGTTGGTAGTTGTAGTTGGTAGTTGTAGTTGGTAGTTGTAGTTGGTAGTTGTAGTTGGTAGTTGTAGTTGGTAGTTGTAGTTGGTAGTTGTAGTTGGTAGTTGTAGTTGGTAGTTGTAGTTGGTAGTTGTAGTTGGTAGTTGCAGTTGGTAGCTGTAGTTGGTAGTTGTAGTTGGTAGTTGTAGTTGGTAGTTGTAGTTGGTAGTTGTAGTTGTAGTTGTTGTGCTAGTTGTAGTTGTAGTTGTAGTTGTAGTTGTAGTTGTAGTTGTAGTTGTAGTTTGTAGTTGTAGTTGGTAGTTGTAGTTGGTTTGTTGTAGTTGGTAGTTGCAGTTGGTAGTTGCAGTTGGTAGTTGCAGTTGGTAGTTGTAGTTGGTAGTTGTAGTTGGTAGTTGTAGATGGTAGTTGTAGTTGGTAGTTGCAGTTGGTAGTTGTAGTTGGTAGTTGTAGTTGGTAGTTGTAGTTGGTAGTTGTAGTTTGTAGTTGCAGTTGGTAGTTGTAGTTGGTAGTTGCAGTTGGTAGTTGCAGTTGGTAGTTGCAGTTGGTAGTTGCAGTTGGTACTTGCAGTTGGTAGTTGTAGTTGGTAGTTGTAGTTGGTAGTTGTAGTTGGTAGTTGTAGTTGGTAGTTGTAGTTGGTAGTTGAAGTTGGTAGTTGTAGCTGGCTGTTGTAGCTGGCAGTTGTAGCTGGCAGTTGTAGCTGGCAGTTGTAGCTTGCAGTTGTAGCTGGCAGTTGTAGCTGGCAGTTGTAACTGGCATTTGTAGCTGGCAGTTGTAGCTGGCAGTTGTAGCTGGCTGTTGTAGCTGGCAGTTGTAGCTGGCAGTTGTAGCTGGCAGTTGTAGCTGGCAGTTGTAGCTCGTAGTTGTAGTTGGTGGTTGTAGTTGGTAGTTGTAGTTGCTGGTTGTAGTTTGTAGTTGTAGTTGGTAGTTGTAGTTGGTAGTTGTAGTTGGTAGATGTATTTGGTAGTTGTAGTTGGTCGTTGGAGTTGGTAGTTGCAGTTGGTAGTCGCAGTTGGTAGTTGCAGTTGGTAGTTGCAGGTGGTAGTTGCAGTTGGTAGTTGTAGTTGGTAGTTGTAGTTGGTAGTTGTAGTTGGTAGTTGTAGTTGGTAGTTGTAGTTGGTAGTTGTAGCTGGTGGTTGTAGTTGGTAGTTGTAGTTGGTAGTTGTAGTTGTAGTTGTAGTTGTAGTTGTTGTTGTAGTTGTAGTTGTAGTTGTAGTTGTAGTTGTAGTTGTAGTTGTAGTTGTAGTTGTAGTTGTAGTTGTAGTTGTAGTTGTAGTTGTAGTTGTAGTTGTAGTTGTAGTTGTAGTTGTAGTTGTAGTTGTAGTTTGTAGTTGTAGTTGGTAGTTGTAGTTGGTTTGTTGTAGTTGGTAGTTGCAGTTGGTAGTTGCAGTTGGTACTTGCAGTTGGTAGTTGTAGTTGGTAGTTGTAGTTGGTAGTTGTAGTTGGTAGTTGTAGTTGGTAGTTGTAGTTGGTAGTTGTAGTTGGTAGTTGTAGTTGGTAGTTGTAGTTGGTAGTTGTAGTTGGTAGTTGTAGTTGGTAGTTGTAGTTGTAGTTGTAGTTGGTAGTTGTAGTTGGTAGTTGTAGTTGGTAGTTGTAGTTGGTAGTTGTAGTTGGTAATTGTAGTTGGTAGTTGTAGTTGGTAGTTGTAGTTGGTAGTTGTAGTTGGTAGTTGTAGTTGGTAGTTGCAGTTGGTAGTTGTAGGTGGTAGTTGTAGTTGGTAGTTGTAGTTGGTAGTTGTAGTTGGTAGTTGTAGTTGGTAGTTGTAGTTGGTAGTTGTAATTGGTAGTTGTAGTTGTAGTTGTAGTTGGTAGTTGTAGTTGGTAGTTGTAGTTGGTAGTTGGAGTTGGTAGTTGCAGTTGGTAGTTGCAGTTGGTAGTTGCAGTTGGTAGTTGCAGTTGGTAGTTGCAGTTGGTAGCTGTAGTTGGTAGTTGTACTTGGTAGTTGTAGTTGGTAGTTGTAGCTGGTAGTTGTAGTTGGTAGTTGCAGTTGGTAGTTGCAGTTGGTAGTTGTAGTTGGTAGTTGTAGTTGGTAGTTGTAGTTGGTAGTTGTAGTTGGTAGTTGTAGTTGGTAGTTGTAGTTGGTAGTTGTAGTTGGTAGTTGTAGTTGGTAGTTGTAGTTGGTAGTTGTAGTTGTTGTTGTAGTTGGTAGTTGTAGTTGGTAGTTGTAGTTGGTAGTTGTAGTTGGTAGTTGTAGTTGGTAATTGTAGTTGGTAGTTGTAGTTGGTAGTTGTAGTTGGTAGTTGTAGTTGGTAGTTGTAGTTGGTAGTTGCAGTTGGTAGTTGTAGGTGGTAGTTGTAGTTGGTAGTTGTAGTTGGTAGTTGTAGTTGGTAGTTGTAGTTGGTAGTTGTAGTTGGTAGTTGTAGTTGGTAGTTGTAGTTGGTAGTTGTAGTTGGTAGTTGCAGTCGGTAGTTGCAGTGGGTAGTTGCAGTTGGTAGTTGCAGTTGGTAGTTGCAGTTGGTAGCTGTAGTTGGTAGTTGTAGTTGGTAGTTGTAGTTGGTAGTTGTAGTTGGTAGTTGTAGTTGTAGTTGTTGTTGTAGTTGTAGTTGTAGTTGTAGTTGTAGTTGTAGTTGTAGTTGTAGTTGTAGTTGTAGTTGTATTTGTAGTTTGTAGGTGTAGTTGGTAGTTGTAGTTGGTTTGTTGTAGTTGGTAGTTGTAGTTGGTAGTTGTAGTTGGTAGTTGTAGTTGGTAGTTGTAGTTGGTAGTTGTAGTTGGTTTGTTGTAGTTGGTAGTTGCAGTTGGTAGTTGCAGTTGGTAGTTGCAGTTGGTAGTTGTAGTTGGTAGTTGTAGTTGGTAGTTGTAGATGGTAGTTGTAGTTGGTAGTTGCAGTTGGTAGTTGTAGTTGGTAGTTGTAGTTGGTAGTTGTAGTTGGTAGTTGTAGTTTGTAGTTGTAGTTGGTAGTTGTAGTTGGTAGATGTATTTGGTAGTTGTAGTTGGTCGTTGGAGTTGGTAGTTGCAGTTGGTAGTTGCAGTTGGTAGTTGTAGTTGTTGTTGTAGGTGGTAGTTGTAGTTGTAGTTGTAGTTGTAGTTGTAGTTGTAGTTGTAGTTGTAGTTGGTAGTTGTAGTTGGTAGTTGCAGTTGGTAGCTGCAGTTGGTAGTTGCAGTTGGTAGTTGTAGTTGGTAGTTATAGTTGGTAGTTGTAGTTGGTAGTTGCAGTCGGTAGTTGTAGTTTGTAGTTGTAGTTGGTAGTTGCAGTTGCTAGCTGTAGTTTGTAGTTGTAGTTGGTAGTTGTAGTTGGTAGTTGTAGTTGTAGTTGTTGTTGTAGTTGTAGTTGTAGTTGTAGTTGTAGTTGTAGTTGTAGTTGTAGTTGTAGTTTGTAGTTGTAGTTGGTAGTTGTAGTTGGTTTGTTGTAGTTGGTAGTTGTAGTTGGTAGTTGTAGTTGGTAGTTGTAGTTGGTAGTTGTAGTTGGTAGTTGTAGTTGGTAGTTGCAGTTGGTAGTTGCAGTTGGTAGTTGCAGTTGGTAGTTGTAATTGTATTTGTAGTTGTAGTTGTAGTTGTAGTTGTAGTTGTAGTTGGTAGTTGTAGTTGGTAGTTGTAGTTGGTAGTTGTAGTTGGTAGTTGTAGTTGGTAGCTGTAGTTGGTAGTTGTAGTTGGTAGTTGTACTTGGTAGGTGTAGTTGGTAGTTGTAGTTGGTAGTTGTAGTTGGTAGTTGTAGTTGGTAGTTGCAGTTGGTAGTTGCAGTTGGTAGTTGCAGTTGGTAGTTGTAGTTGGTAGTTGCAGTTGGTAGTTGCAGTTGGTAGCTGTAGTTTGTAGTTGTAGTTGGTAGTTGTAGTTGGTAGTTGTAGTTGGTAGTTGTAGTTGGTAGTTGCAGTCGGTAGTTGTAGTTTGTAGTTGTAGTTGGTAGTTGCAGTTGCTAGCTGTAGTTGGTAGTTGTAGTTGGTAGTTGCAGTTGGTAGTTGTAGTTGGTAGTTGTAGTTGGTAGTTGTAGTTGGTAGTTGTACTTGTTAGTTGTAGTTGGTAGTTGTAGTTGGTAGTTCCATTTGTAGTTGTAGTTGTAGTTGTAATTGTAGTTGTAGTTGTAGTTGTAGTTGTAGTTGTAGTTGTATTTGTTGTTGTAGTTGTAGTTGTAGTAGTAGTTGTAGTTGTAGTTGTAGTTGGTAGTTGTAGTTGGTAGTTGTAGTTGGTAGTTGCAGTTGGTAGTTGTAGTTGGTAGGTGCAGTTGGTAGTTGCAGTTGGTAGTTGCAGTTGGTAGTTGCAGTTGGTAGTTGCAGTTGGTAGTTGCAGTTGGTAGCTGAAATTGGTAGTTGCAGTTGGTAGTTGCAGTTGGTAGTTGCAGTTGGTAGTTGCAGTTGGTAGCTGAAATTGGTAGTTACAGTTGGTAGTTGCAGTCGGTAGTTGCAGTGGGTAGTTGCAGTTGGTAGTTGCAGTTGGTAGTTGCAGTTGGTAGTTGCAGTTGGTAGTTGCAGTTGGTAGTTGCAGTTGGTAGTTGCAGTTGGTAGCTGTAGTTGGTAGTTGTAGTTGGTAGTTGTAGTTGGTAGTTGTAGTTGGTAGTTGTAGTTGTAGTTGTTGTTGTAGTTGTAGTTGTAGTTGTAGTTGTAGTTGTAGTTGTAGTTGTAGTTGTATTTGTAGTTTGTAGTTGTAGTTGGTAGTTGTAGTTGGTTTGTTGTAGTTGGTAGTTGTAGTTGGTAGTTGTAGTTGGTAGTTGTAGTTGGTAGTTGTAGTTGGTAGTTGTAGTTGGTTTGTTGTAGTTGGTAGTTGCAGTTGGTAGTTGCAGTTGGTAGTTGCAGTTGGTAGTTGTAGTTGGTAGTTGTAGTTGGTAGTTGTAGATGGTAGTTGTAGTTGGTAGTTGCAGTTGGTAGTTGTAGTTGGTAGTTGTAGTTGGTAGTTGTAGTTGGTAGTTGTAGTTTGTAGTTGTAGTTGGTAGTTGTAGTTGGTAGATGTATTTGGTAGTTGTAGTTGGTCGTTGGAGTTGGTAGTTGCAGTTGGTAGTTGCAGTTGGTAGTTGTAGTTGTTGTTGTAGGTGGTAGTTGTAGTTGTAGTTGTAGTTGTAGTTGTAGTTGTAGTTGTAGTTGTAGTTGGTAGTTGTAGTTGGTAGTTGCAGTTGGTAGCTGCAGTTGGTAGTTGCAGTTGGTAGTTGTAGTTGGTAGTTGTAGTTGGTAGTTGGTAGTTGTAGTTGGTAGTTGTAGTTTGTAGTTGTAGTTGGTAGTTGCAGTTGCTAGCTGTAGTTGGTAGTTGTAGTTGGTAGTTGTAGTTGGTAGTTGTAGTTGTAGTTGTTGTTGTAGTTGTAGTTGTAGTTGTAGTTGTAGTTGTAGTTGTAGTTGTAGTTGTAGTTTGTAGTTGTAGTTGGTAGTTGTAGTTGTAGTTGTAGTTGTAGTTGTAGTTGTAGTTGTAGTTGTAGTTGTAGTTGTAGTTGTAGTTGTAGTTGTAGTTGTAGTTGTAGTTGTAGTTGTTTTTGTTGTTGTTGTTGTTGTAGTTGTTGTTGTTGTAGTTGTTGTTGTTATTGTACTTGCTGTTGTGTCGTTGTCGTTGTTGTTGTCGTTGTTGTCGTTGCAGTCGTTGTTGTCGTTGTTGTCGTTGTTGCCGTTGTTGTCGTTGCTGTCGTTGCTATCGTTGCTGTCGTTGCTGTCGTTGCTGTCGTTGTTGCCGTTGTTGCCGTTGTTGCCGTTGTTGCCGTTTTTGTCGTTGTTGTCGTTGTTGTCGTTGTTGTGGTTGTTGTCGTTGTTGTCGTTGTTTTCGTTGTTTTCGTTGTTGTCGTTGTTGTCGTTGTTGTCGTTGTTGTCGTTGTTGTCGTTGTTGTCGTTGTTGTCGTTGTTATCGTTGTTGTCGTTGTTATCGTTGTTGTCGTTGTTGTCGTTGTTGTCGTTGTTGTCGTTGTTGTCGTTGTCGTTATTGTAGTTGTTGTCGTTGTTGTCGTCGTTGTCGTCGTTGTCTTCGTTGTCGTCGTTGTCGTCGTTGACGTCGTTGTCGTCGTTGTCGTCGTTGTTGTTGTTGTTGTTGTTGTTGTTGTTGTTGTAGTTGTAGTTGTTGTTGTAGTTGTTGTTGTTGTAGTTGTAGTTGTAGTTGTAGTTGTAGTTGTAGTTGTTGTAGTTGTTGTTGTAGTTGTAGTTGTTGTTGTAGTTGTAGTTGTAGTTGTAGTTGTAGTTGTAGTTGTAGTTGTAGTTGTAGTTGTAGTTGTAGTTGTTGTTGTAGTTGTTGTTGTAGTTGTTGTTGTAGTTGTAGTTGTAGTTGCAGTTGTAGTTGTAGTTGTATTTGTAGTTGTATTTGTAGTTGTAGTTGTAATTGTAGTTGTAGTTGTAGTTGTAGTTGTAGTTGTAGTTGTATTTGTTGTTGTAGTTGTAGTTGTAGTAGTAGTTGTAGTTGTAGTTGTAGTTGGTAGTTGTAGTTGGTAGTTGTAGTTGGTAGTTGTAGTTGGTAGTTGTAGCTGGTAGGTGCAGTTGGTAGTTGCAGTTGGTAGTTGCAGTTGGTAGTTGCAGTTGGTAGTTGCAGTTGGTAGTTGCAGTTGGTAGTTGCAGTTGGCAGCTGAAATTGGTAGTTGCTGTTGGTAGTTGCAGTTGGTAGTTGCAGTTGGTAGTTGCAGTTGGTAGCTGAAATTGGTAGTTGCAGTTGGTAGTTGCAGTTGGTAGTTGCAGTTGGTAGTTGCAGTTGGTAGCTGAAATTGGTAGTTACAGTTGGTAGTTGCAGTCGGTAGTTGCAGTGGGTAGTTGCAGTTGGTAGTTGCAGTTGGTAGTTGCAGTTGGTAGTTGCAGTTGGTAGTTGCAGTTGGTAGTTGCAGTTGGTAGTTGCAGTTGGTAGTTGCAGTTGGTAGTTGCAGTTGGTAGCTGAAGTTGGTAGTTGCAGTTGGTAGTTGCAGTTGGTAGTTGTAGTTGGTAGTTGTAGTTGGTAGTTGTAGTTGTAGTTGTAGTTGTAGTTGTAGTTGTAGTTGTAGTTGTAGTTGTCGTTGTAGTTGTTGTTGTAGTTGTTGTTGTAGTTGTAGTTGTAGTTGTAGTTGTAGTTGTAGTTGTAGTTGTAGTTGTAGTTGTATTTGTAATTGTAGTTGTAGTTGTAGGTGTAGTTGTAGTTGTAGTTGTAGTTGTTGTTGTAGTTGTAGTTGTTGTTGTAGTTGTTGTTGTAGTTGTAGGTGTAGTTGTAGTTGTAGTTGTAGTTGTTGTTGTAGTTGTAGTTGTTGTTGTAGTTGTTGTTGTAGTTGTAGTTGTAGTTGTAGTTGTAGTTGTAGTTGTAGTTGTAGTTGTTGTTGTAGTTGTTGTTGTAGTTGTGGTTGTAGTTGCAGTTGGTAGTTGCAGTTGGTAGCTGAAATTGGTAGTTGCTGTTGGTAGTTGCAGTTGGTAGTTGCAGTTGGTAGTTGCAGTTGGTAGCTGAAATTGGTAGTTGCAGTTGGTAGTTGCAGTTGGTAGTTGCAGTTGGTAGTTGCAGTTGGTAGCTGAAATTGGTAGTTACAGTTGGTAGTTGCAGTCGGTAGTTGCAGTGGGTAGTTGCAGTTGGTAGTTGCAGTTGGTAGTTGCAGTTGGTAGTTGCAGTTGGTAGTTGCAGTTGGTAGTTGCAGTTGGTAGTTGCAGTTGGTAGTTGCAGTTGGTAGTTGCAGTTGGTAGTTGCAGTTGGTAGCTGAAGTTGGTAGTTGCAGTTGGTATTTGCATTTGGTAGTTGCAGTTGGTAGCTGAAATTGGTAGTTACAGTTGGTAGTTGCAGTCGGTAGTTGCAGTGGGTAGTTGCAGTTGGTAGTTGCAGTTGGTAGTTGCAGTTGGTAATTGCAGTTGGTAGCTGTAGTTCGTAGTTGTAGTTGGTAGTTGTAGTTGGTAGTTGTAGTTGGTAGTTGTAGTTGGTAGTTGTAGTTGGTAGTTGTAGTTGGTAGTTGTAGTTGGTAGTTGTAGCTGGTAGTTGTAGTTGTTAGTTGTAGTTGGTAGTTGTAGTTGGTAGTTGTAGTTGGTAGTTGTAGTTGGTAGTTGTAGTTGTAGCTGTAGTTGATAGTTGTAGTTGGTAGTTGTAGTTGGTAGTTGTAGTTGGTAGTTGTAGTTGGTAGTTGTAGTTGGTAGTTGTAGTTGGTAGTTGTAGTTGTAGATGTAGTTGGTAGTTGTAGTTGGTAGTTGTAATTGGTAGTTGGAGTTGGTAGTTGCAGTTGGTAGTTGCAGTTAGTAGTTGCAGTTGGTAGTTGTAGTTGGTAGTTGCTAGTTGTAGTTGGTAGTTGTAGTTGGTAGTTGTAGTTGGTAGTTGTAGTTTGTAGTTGTAGTTGGTAGTTGTAGTTGGTAGTTGTAGTTGGTAGTTGTAGTTGGTAGATGTATTTGGTAGTTGTAGTTGGTCGTTGGAGTTGGTAGTTGCAGTTGGTAGTCGCAGTTGGTAGTCGCAGTTGGTAGTTGCAGGTGGTAGTTGCAGTTGGTAGTTGTAGTTGGTAGTTGTAGTTGGTAGTTGTAGTTGGTAGTTGTAGTTGGTAGTTGTAGTTGGTAGTTGTAGTTGGTAGTTGTAGTTGGTAGTTGTAGTCGGTAGTTGTAGTTGTAGTTGGTAGTTGTAGTCGGTAGTTGTAGTTGTAGTTGTAGTTGTAGTTGTTGTTGTAGTTGTAGTTGTAGTTGTAGTTGTAGTTGTAGTTGTTGTTGTTGCTATTGTTGTTGTTGTAGTTGTTATTGTTGTAGTTGTTGTTGTGGTTGTAGTTGTTGGTGTGTCGTTGTCGTTGTCGTTGTCGTTGTTGTTGTCGTTGTTGTCGTTGTTGTCGTTGTTGTCGTTGCTGTCGTTGTTGTCGTTGTTGTCGTTGCTGTCGTTGCTGTCGTTGCTTTCGTTGCTGTCGTTGCTGTCGTTGTTGTCGTTGTTGTCGTTGTTGCCGTTGTTGCCGTGGTTGTCGTTGTTGTTATTGTAGTTGTTCTCGTTGTTCTCGTTGTTGTTGTTGTTGTCGTTGTTGTCGTTGTTGTTGTTGTTGCTGTTGTTGTTGTAGTTGTAGTTGTTGTTGTAGTTGTTGTTGTTGTTGTAGTTGTAGTTGTAGTTGTAGTTGTAGTTGTAGTTGTTGCTGTTGCTGTTGTTGTAGTTGTAGTTGTAGTAGTAGTTGTAGTTGTAGTTGTAGTTGTTGTTGTTGCTGTTGTTGTTGTTGTAGTTGTTATTGTTGTAGTTGTTGTTGTGGTTGTAGTTGTTGGTGTGTCGTTGTCGTTGTCGTTGTCGTTGTTGTTGTCGTTGTTGTCGTTGTTGTCGTTGTTGTCGTTGCTGTGGTTGTTGTCGTTGTTGTCGTTGCTGTCGTTGCTGTCGTTGCTTTCGTTGCTGTCGTTGCTGTCGTTGTTGTCGTTGTTGTCGTTGTTGCCGTTGTTGCCGTGTTTGTCGTTGTTGTCGTTGTTGTCGTTGTTGTCGTTGTTGTCGTTGTTGTCGTTGTTGTCGTTGTTGTCGTTGTTGTCGTTGTTGTTATTGTAGTTGTTCTCGTTGTTGTCGTCGTTGTCGTCGTTGTCGTCGTTGTCGTCGTTGTTCTCGTTGTTGTTGTTGTTGTCGTTGTTGTCGTTGTTGTTGTTGTTGCTGTTGTTGTTGTAGTTGTAGTTGTTGTTGTAGTTGTTGTTGTTGTTGTAGTTGTAGTTGTAGTTGTAGTTGTAGTTGTAGTTGTAGTTGTTGTTGTTGTTGTAGTTGTAGTTGTAGTAGTAGTTGTAGTTGTAGGTGTAGTTGTAGTTGTAGTTGTAGTTGTAGTTGTTGTTGTAGTTGTTGTTGTAGTTGTAGTTGTAGTTGTAGTTGCAGTTGTAGTTGTAGTTGTAGTTGTAGTTGTAGTCGTAGTTGTAGTTGTAGTTGTAGTTGTAGATGTAGTTGTAGTTGGTAGTTGTAGTTGGTAGTTGTAGTTGGTAGTTGTAGTTGGTAGTTGTAGTTGGTAGTTGTAGTTGGTAGTTGTAGTTGGTAGTTGTAGTTGGTAGTTGTAGTTGGTAGTTGCAGTTGGTAGCTGCAGTTGGTAGTTGCACTTGGTAGTTGTAGTTGGTAGTTGTAGTTGGTAGTTGGTAGTTGTAGTTGGTAGTTGTAGTTTGTAGTTGTAGTTGGTAGTTGCAGTTGCTAGCTGTAGTTGGTAGTTGTAGTTGGTAGTTGTAGTTGGTAGTTGTAGTTGGTAGTTGTAGTTGGTAGCTGTAGATGGTAGTTGTAGTTGGTAGTTGCAGTTGGTAGTTGTAGTTGGTAGTTGTAGTTGGTAGTTGTAGTTGGTAGTTGTAGTTTGTAGTTGTAGATAGTAGTTGTAGTTGGTAGATGTATTTGGTAGTTGTAGTTGGTCGTTGGAGTTGGTAGTTGCAGTTGGTAGTTGCAGTTGGTAGTTGTAGTTGTTGTTGTAGGTGGTAGTTGTAGTTGTAGTTGTAGTTGTAGTTGTAGTTGTAGTTGTAGTTGTAGTTGGTAGTTGTAGTTGGTAGTTGCAGTTGGTAGCTGCAGTTGGTAGTTGCACTTGGTAGTTGTAGTTGGTAGTTGTAGTTGGTAGTTGGTAGTTGTAGTTGGTAGTTGTAGTTTGTAGTTGTAGTTGGTAGTTGCAGTTGCTAGCTGTAGTTGGTAGTTGTAGTTGGTAGTTGTAGTTGGTAGTTGTAGTTGTAGTTGTTGTTGTAGTTGTAGTTGTAGTTGTAGTTGTAGTTGTAGTTGTAGTTGTAGTTGTAGTTTGTAGTTGTAGTTGGTAGTTGTAGTTGGTTTGTTGTAGTTGGTAGTTGTAGTTGGTAGATGATTTTGGTAGTTGTAGTTGGTAGTTGCAGTTGGTAGTTGCAGTTGGTAGTTGTAGTTGGTAGTTGTACTTGGTAGTTGTAGTTGGTAGTTGTAGTTGGTAGTTGTAGTTGGTAGTTGTAGATGGTAGTTGTAGTTGGTAGTTGCAGTTGGTAGTTGTAGTTGGTAGTTGTAGTTGGTAGTTGTAGTTGGTAGTTGTAGTTTGTAGTTGTAGTTGGTAGTTGTAGTTGGTAGATGTATTTGGTAGTTGTAGTTGGTCGTTGGAGTTGGTAGTTGCAGTTGGTAGTTGCAGTTGGTAGTTGTACTTGTTGTTGTAGGTGGTAGTTGTAGTTGTAGTTGTAGTTGTTGTTGTATTTGTAGTTGTAGTTGTAGTTGTAGTTGTAGTTGTAGTTGTAGTTGTAGTTTGTAGTTGTAGTTGGTAGTTGTAGTTGGTAGTTGTAGTTGGTAGTTGTAGTTGGTAGTTGTAGTTGGTAGTTGTAGTTGGTAGTTGTAGTTGGTAGTTGTAGGTGGTAGTTGTAGTTGGTAGTTGTAGTTGGTAGTTGTAGTTGGTAGTTGTAGTTGGTAGTTGTAGTTGGTAGTTGTAGTTGGTAGTTGTAGTTGGTAGTTGTAGTTGTAGTTGTAGTTGGTAGTTGTAGTTGGTAGTTGTAGTTGGTAGTTGGAGTTGGTAGTTGCAGTTGGTAGTTGCAGTTGGTAGTTGCAGTTGGTAGTTGCAGTTGGTAGTTGCAGTTGGTAGTTGCAGTTGGTAGTTGCAGTTGGTAGTTGCTGTTGGTGGTTGCAGTTGGTAGTTGCAGTTGGTAGTTGCAGTTGGTAGTTGCAGTTGGTAGTTGCAGTTGGTAGTTGCAGTTGGTAGTTGTAGTTGGTAGTTGTACTTGGTAGTTGTAGTTGGTAGTTGTAGTTGGTAGTTGTAGTTGGTAGTTGTAGTTGGTAGTTGTAGTTGGTAGTTGTAGTTGGTAGTTGTAGTTGGTAGTTGTAGTTCGTAGTTGTAGCTGGTAGTTGTAGTTGGTAGTTGTAGTTGGTAGTTGCAGTTGGTAGTTGTAGTTGGTAGTTGCAGTTGGTAGTTGCAGTTGGTAGTTGCAGTTGGTAGTTGCAGTTGGTAGTTGCAGTTGGTAGTTGCAGTTGGTAGTTGCTGTTGGTGGTTGCAGTTGGTAGTTGCAGTTGGTAGTTGCAGTTGGTAGTTGCAGTTGGTAGTTGTAGTTGGTAGTTGCAGTTGGTAGTTGTAGTTGGTAGTTGTAGTTGGTAGTTGTAGTTGGTAGTTGTAGTTGGTAGTTGTAGTTGGTAGTTGTAGTTGGTAGTTGTAGTTGTATTTGTAGTTGGTAGTTGTAGTTGGTTTGTTGTAGTTGGTTTGTTGTAGTTGGTAGTTGTAGTTGGTAGTTGTAGTTGGTAGTTGTAGTTGGTAGTTGTAGTTGGTAGTTGTAGTTGGTAGTTGTAGTTGGTTTGTTGTAGTTGGTAGTTGCAGTTGGTAGTTGCAGTTGGTAGTTGCAGTTGGTAGTTGGAGTTGGTAGTTGTAGTTGGTCGTTGTAGTTGGTAGTTGTAGTTGTAGTTGTAGTTGTAGTTGTAGTTGTAGTTGTAGTTGGTAGTTGTAGTTGGTAGTTGCAGTTGGTAGCTGCAGTTGGTAGTTGCACTTGGTAGTTGTAGTTGGTAGTTGTAGTTGGTAGTTGGTAGTTGTAGTTGGTAGTTGTACTTGGTAGTTGTAGTTGGTAGTTGTAGTTGGTAGTTGTAGTTGGTAGTTGTAGTTGGTAGTTGTAGTTGGTAGTTGTAGTTGGTAGTTGTAGTTCGTAGTTGTAGCTGGTAGTTGTAGTTGGTAGTTGTAGTTGGTAGTTGCAGTTGGTAGTTGTAGTTGGTAGTTGTAGTTGGTAGTTGTAGTTGGTAGTTGTAGTTGGTAGTTGTAGTTGGTAGTTGTAGTTGGTAGTTGTAGTTGTATTTGTAGTTGGTAGTTGTAGTTGGTTTGTTGTAGTTGGTTTGTTGTAGTTGGTAGTTGTAGTTGGTAGTTGTAGTTGGTAGTTGTAGTTGGTAGTTGTAGTTGGTAGTTGTAGTTGGTTTGTTGTAGTTGGTAGTTGCAGTTGGTAGTTGCAGTTGGTAGTTGTAGGTGGTAGTTGTAGTTGGTAGTTGTAGTTGGTAGTTGTAGTTGGTAGTTGTAGTTGGTAGTTGTAGTTGGTAGTTGTAGTTGGTAGTTGTAGTTGTATTTGTAGTTGGTAGTTGTAGTTGGTTTGTTGTAGTTGGTTTGTTGTAGTTGGTAGTTGTAGTTGGTAGTTGTAGTTGGTAGTTGTAGTTGGTAGTTGTAGTTGGTAGTTGTAGTTGGTTTGTTGTAGTTGGTTTGTTGTAGTTGGTAGTTGTAGTTGGTAGTTGTAGTTGGTAGTTGTACTTGGTAGTTGTAGTTGGTAGTTGTAGTTGGTAGTTGTAGTTGGTAGTTGTAGTTGGTAGTTGTAGTTGGTAGTTGTAGTTGGTAGTTGTAGTTGGTAGTTGTAGTTCGTAGTTGTAGCTGGTAGTTGTAGTTGGTAGTTGTAGTTGGTAGTTGCAGTTGGTAGTTGTAGTTGGTAGTTGTAGTTGGTAGTTGTAGTTGGTAGTTGTAGTTGGTAGTTGTAGTTGGTAGTTGTAGTTGGTAGTTGTAGTTGTATTTGTAGTTGGTAGTTGTAGTTGGTTTGTTGTAGTTGGTTTGTTGTAGTTGGTAGTTGTAGTTGGTAGTTGTAGTTGTAGTTGTAGTTTGTAGTTGTAGTTGGTAGTTGTAGTTGGTAGTTGTAGTTGGTAGTTGTAGTTGGTAGTTGTAGTTGGTAGTTGTAGTTGGTAGTTGTAGATGGTAGTTGTAGTTGGTAGTTGCAGTTGGTAGCTGCAGTTGGTAGTTGCACTTGGTAGTTGTAGTTGGTAGTTGTAGTTGGTAGTTGGTAGTTGTAGTTGGTAGTTGTAGTTTGTAGTTGTAGTTGGTAGTTGCAGTTGCTAGCTGTAGTTGGTAGTTGTAGTTGGTAGTTGTAGTTGGTAGTTGTAGTTGTAGTTGTTGTTGTAGTTGTAGTTGTAGTTGTAGTTGTAGTTGTAGTTGTAGTTGTAGTTGTAGTTTGTAGTTGTAGTTGGTAGATGTAGTTGGTTTGTTGTAGTTGGTAGTTGTAGTTGGTAGTTGTAGTTGTAGTTGTAGTTGGTAGTTGTAGTTGGTAGTTGTAGTTGGTAGTTGTAGTTGGTAGTTGTAGTTGGTAGTTGCAGTTGGTAGTTGTAGGTGGTAGTTGTAGTTGGTAGTTGTAGTTGGTAGTTGTAGTTGGTAGTTGTAGTTGGTAGCTGTAGATGGTAGTTGTAGTTGGTAGTTGCAGTTGGTAGTTGTAGTTGGTAGTTGTAGTTGGTAGTTGTAGTTGGTAGTTGTAGTTTGTAGTTGTAGTTGGTAGTTGTAGTTGGTAGATGTATTTGGTAGTTGTAGTTGGTCGTTGGAGTTGGTAGTTGCAGTTGGTAGTTGCAGTTGGTAGTTGTAGTTGGTTTGTTGTAGTTGGTAGTTGTAGTTGGTAGTTGTAGTTGGTAGTTGTAGTTGGTAGTTGCAGTTGGTAGTTGTAGGTGGTAGTTGTAGTTGGTAGTTGTAGTTGGTAGTTGTAGTTGGTAGTTGTAGTTGGTAGTTGTAGTTGGTAGTTGTAGTTGGTAGTTGTAGTTGGTAGTTGTAGTTGGTAGTTGTAGTTGGTAGTTGTAGTTGGTAGTTGTAGTTGGTAGTTGTAGTTGGTAGTTGTAGTTGGTAGTTGTAGTTGGTAGTTGTAGTTCGTAGTTGTAGCTGGTAGTTGTAGTTGGTAGTTGTAGTTGGTAGTTGCAGTTGGTAGTTGTAGTTGGTAGTTGTAGTTGGTAGTTGTAGGTGGTAGTTGTAGTTGGTAGTTGTAGTTGGTAGTTGTAGTTGGTAGTTGTAGTTGGTAGTTGTAGTTGGTAGTTGTAGTTGGTAGTTGTAGTTGGTAGTTGTAGATGGTAGTTGTAGTTGGTAGTTGCAGTTGGTAGCTGCAGTTGGTAGTTGCACTTGGTAGTTGTAGTTGGTAGTTGTAGTTGGTAGTTGGTAGTTGTAGTTGGTAGTTGTAGTTTGTAGTTGTAGTTGGTAGTTGCAGTTGCTAGCTGTAGTTGGTAGTTGTAGTTGGTAGTTGTAGTTGGTAGTTGTAGTTGTAGTTGTTGTTGTAGTTGTAGTTGTAGTTGTAGTTGTAGTTGTAGTTGTAGTTGTAGTTTGTAGTTGTAGTTGGTAGTTGTAGTTGGTTTGTTGTAGTTGGTAGTTGTAGTTGGTAGATGTATTTGGTAGTTGTA
This sequence comes from Andrena hattorfiana, assembly GCA_944738655.2. Classification (NCBI taxonomy): domain Eukaryota; kingdom Metazoa; phylum Arthropoda; class Insecta; order Hymenoptera; family Andrenidae; genus Andrena; species Andrena hattorfiana. Next base: position 47,608,262 of record OX122890.1, on the reverse strand, counting down.
GTTGGTAGTTGCAGTTGGTAGTTGCAGTTGGTAGTTGTAGTTGGTAGTTGTACTTGGTAGTTGTAGTTGGTAGTTGTAGTTGGTAGTTGTAGTTGGTAGTTGTAGTTGGTAGTTGTAGTTGGTAGTTGTAGATGGTAGGTGCAGTTGGTAGTTGCAGTTGGTAGTTGCAGTTGGTAGTTGCAGTTGGTAGTTGCAGTTGGTAGCTGAAATTGGTAGTTGCTGTTGGTAGTTGCAGTTGGTAGTTGCAGTTGGTAGCTGAAATTGGTAGTTGCAGTTGGTAGTTGCAGTTGGTAGTTGCAGTTGGTAGTTGCAGTTGGTAGTTGCAGTTGGTAGTTGCAGTTGGTAGTTGCAGTTGGTAGTTGTAGTTGGTAGTTGTACTTGGTAGTTGTAGTTGGTAGTTGTAGTTGGTAGTTGTAGTTGGTAGTTGTAGTTGGTAGTTGTAGTTGGTAGTTGTAGTTGGTAGTTGTAGTTGGTAGTTGTAGTTCGTAGTTGTAGCTGGTAGTTGTAGTTGGTAGTTGTAGTTGGTAGTTGCAGTTGGTAGTTGTAGTTGGTAGTTGTAGTTGGTAGTTGTAGTTGGTAGTTGTAGTTGGTAGTTGTAGTTGGTAGTTGTAGTTGGTAGTTGTAGTTGGTAGTTGTAGTTGGTAGTTGTAGTTGGTAGTTGTAGTTGGTAGTTGTAGTTGGTAGTTGTAGTTGGTAGTTGTAGTTGGTAGTTGTAGTTGGTTTGTTGTAGTTGGTAGTTGCAGTTGGTAGTTGCAGTTGGTTTGTTGTAGTTGGTAGTTGTAGTTGGTAGTTGTAGTTGGTAGTTGTAGTTGGTAGTTGTAGTTGGTAGTTGTAGTTGGTAGTTGTAGTTGGTTTGTTGTAGTTGGTAGTTGCAGTTGGTAGTTGCAGTTGGTAGTTGCACTTGGTAGTTGTAGTTGGTAGTTGTAGTTGGTAGTTGGTAGTTGTAGTTGGTAGTTGTAGTTTGTAGTTGTAGTTGGTAGTTGCAGTTGCTAGCTGTAGTTGGTAGTTGTAGTTGGTAGTTGTAGTTGGTAGTTGTAGTTGTAGTTGTTGTTGTAGTTGTAGTTGTAGTTGTAGTTGTAGTTGTAGTTGTAGTTGTAGTTGTAGTTTGTAGTTGTAGTTGGTAGTTGTAGTTGGTTTGTTGTAGTTGGTAGTTGTAGTTGGTAGATGTATTTGGTAGTTGTAGTTGGTAGTTGCAGTTGGTAGTTGCAGTTGGTAGTTGTAGTTGGTAGTTGTACTTGGTAGTTGTAGTTGGTAGTTGTAGTTGGTAGTTGTAGGTGGTAGTTGTAGTTGGTAGTTGTAGTTGGTAGTTGTAGTTGGTAGTTGTAGTTGGTAGTTGTAGTTGGTAGTTGTAGTTGGTAGTTGTAGTTGGTAGTTGTAGTTGTAGTTGTAGTTGGTAGTTGTAGTTGGTAGTTGTAGTTGGTAGTTGGAGTTGGTAGTTGCAGTTGGTAGTTGCAGTTGGTAGTTGCAGTTGGTAGTTGCAGTTGGTAGTTGCAGTTGGTAGTTGCAGTTGGTAGTTGCAGTTGGTAGTTGCTGTTGGTGGTTGCAGTTGGTAGTTGCAGTTGGTAGTTGCAGTTGGTAGTTGCAGTTGCTAGCTGTAGTTGGTAGTTGCAGTTGGTAGTTGTAGTTGGTAGTTGTAGTTGTAGTTGTTGTTGTAGTTGTAGTTGTAGTTGTAGTTGTAGTTGTAGTTGTAGTTGTAGTTGTAGTTTGTAGTTGTAGTTGGTAGTTGTAGTTGGTTTGTTGTAGTTGGTAGTTGTAGTTGGTAGATGTATTTGGTAGTTGTAGTTGGTAGTTGCAGTTGGTAGTTGCAGTTGGTAGTTGTAGTTGGTAGTTGTAGTAGGTAGTTGTAGTTGGTAGTTGTAGTTCGTAGTTGTAGCTGGTAGTTGTAGTTGGTAGTTGTAGTTGGTAGTTGCAGTTGGTAGTTGTAGTTGGTAGTTGTAGTTGGTAGTTGTAGTTGGTAGTTGTAGTTGGTAGTTGTAGTTGGTAGTTGTAGTTGGTAGTTGTAGTTGTATTTGTAGTTTGTAGTTGTAGTTGGTAGTTGTAGTTGGTAGTTGTAGTTGGTAGTTGTAGTTGGTTTGTTGTAGTTGGTAGTTGCAGTTGGTAGTTGTAGTTGGTAGTTGTAGTTGGTAGTTGTAGTTGGTAGTTGTAGTTGGTAGTTGTAGTTGGTAGTTGTAGTTGGTAGTTGTAGTTGTATTTGTAGTTGGTAGTTGTAGTTGGTTTGTTGTAGTTGGTTTGTTGTAGTTGGTAGTTGTAGTTGGTAGTTGTAGTTGTAGTTGTAGTTTGTAGTTGTAGTTGGTAGTTGTAGTTGGTAGTTGTAGTTGGTAGTTGTAGTTGGTAGTTGTAGTTGGTAGTTGTAGTTGGTAGTTGTAGATGGTAGTTGTAGTTGGTAGTTGCAGTTGGTAGCTGCAGTTGGTAGTTGCACTTGGTAGTTGTAGTTGGTAGTTGTAGTTGGTAGTTGGTAGTTGTAGTTGGTAGTTGTAGTTTGTAGTTGTAGTTGGTAGTTGCAGTTGCTAGCTGTAGTTGGTAGTTGTAGTTGGTAGTTGTAGTTGGTAGTTGTAGTTGTAGTTGTTGTTGTAGTTGTAGTTGTAGTTGTAGTTGTAGTTGTAGTTGTAGTTGTAGTTGTAGTTTGTAGTTGTAGTTGGTAGTTGTAGTTGGTTTGTTGTAGTTGGTAGTTGTAGTTGGTAGTTGTAGTTGTAGTTGTAGTTGGTAGTTGTAGTTGGTAGTTGTAGTTGGTAGTTGTAGTTGGTAGTTGTAGTTGGTAGTTGCAGTTGGTAGTTGTAGGTGGTAGTTGTAGTTGGTAGTTGTAGTTGGTAGTTGTAGTTGGTAGTTGTAGTTGGTAGCTGTAGATGGTAGTTGTAGTTGGTAGTTGCAGTTGGTAGTTGTAGTTGGTAGTTGTAGTTGGTAGTTGTAGTTGGTAGTTGTAGTTTGTAGTTGTAGTTGGTAGTTGTAGTTGGTAGATGTATTTGGTAGTTGTAGTTGGTCGTTGGAGTTGGTAGTTGCAGTTGGTAGTTGCAGTTGGTAGTTGTAGTTGGTTTGTTGTAGTTGGTAGTTGTAGTTGGTAGTTGTAGTTGGTAGTTGCAGTTGGTAGTTGTAGGTGGTAGTTGTAGTTGGTAGTTGTAGTTGGTAGTTGTAGTTGGTAGTTGTAGTTGGTAGTTGTAGTTGGTAGTTGTAGTTGGTAGTTGTAGTTGGTAGTTGTAGTTGGTAGTTGTAGTTGGTAGTTGTAGTTGGTAGTTGTAGTTGGTAGTTGTAGTTGGTAGTTGTAGTTGGTAGTTGTAGTTGGTAGTTGTAGTTCGTAGTTGTAGCTGGTAGTTGTAGTTGGTAGTTGTAGTTGGTAGTTGCAGTTGGTAGTTGTAGTTGGTAGTTGTAGTTGGTAGTTGTAGGTGGTAGTTGTAGTTGGTAGTTGTAGTTGGTAGTTGTAGTTGGTAGTTGTAGTTGGTAGTTGTAGTTGGTAGTTGTAGTTGGTAGTTGTAGTTGGTAGTTGTAGATGGTAGTTGTAGTTGGTAGTTGCAGTTGGTAGCTGCAGTTGGTAGTTGCACTTGGTAGTTGTAGTTGGTAGTTGTAGTTGGTAGTTGGTAGTTGTAGTTGGTAGTTGTAGTTTGTAGTTGTAGTTGGTAGTTGCAGTTGCTAGCTGTAGTTGGTAGTTGTAGTTGGTAGTTGTAGTTGGTAGTTGTAGTTGTAGTTGTTGTTGTAGTTGTAGTTGTAGTTGTAGTTGTAGTTGTAGTTGTAGTTGTAGTTGTAGTTTGTAGTTGTAGTTGGTAGTTGTAGTTGGTTTGTTGTAGTTGGTAGTTGTAGTTGGTAGATGTATTTGGTAGTTGTAGTTGGTAGTTGCAGTTGGTAGTTGCAGTTGGTAGTTGTAGTTGGTAGTTGTACTTGGTAGTTGTAGTTGGTAGTTGTAGTTGGTAGTTGTAGTTGGTAGTTGTAGTTGGTAGTTGTAGTTGGTAGTTGTAGATGGTAGGTGCAGTTGGTAGTTGCAGTTGGTAGTTGCAGTTGGTAGTTGCAGTTGGTAGTTGCAGTTGGTAGTTGCAGTTGGTAGCTGAAATTGGTAGTTGCTGTTGGTAGTTGCAGTTGGTAGTTGCAGTTGGTAGCTGAAATTGGTAGTTGCAGTTGGTAGTTGCAGTTGGTAGTTGCAGTTGGTAGTTGCAGTTGGTAGTTGCAGTTGGTAGTTGCAGTTGGTAGTTGCAGTTGGTAGTTGTAGTTGGTAGTTGTACTTGGTAGTTGTAGTTGGTAGTTGTAGTTGGTAGTTGTAGTTGGTAGTTGTAGTTGGTAGTTGTAGTTGGTAGTTGTAGTTGGTAGTTGTAGTTGGTAGTTGTAGTTCGTAGTTGTAGCTGGTAGTTGTAGTTGGTAGTTGTAGTTGGTAGTTGCAGTTGGTAGTTGTAGTTGGTAGTTGGTAGTTGTAGTTGGTAGTTGTAGTTGGTAGTTGTAGTTGGTAGTTGTAGTTGGTAGTTGTAGTTGGTAGTTGTAGTTGGTAGTTGTAGTTGGTAGTTGTAGTTGGTAGTTGTAGTTGGTAGTTGTAGTTGGTAGTTGTAGTTGGTAGTTGTAGTTGGTTTGTTGTAGTTGGTAGTTGCAGTTGGTAGTTGCAGTTGGTTTGTTGTAGTTGGTAGTTGTAGTTGGTAGTTGTAGTTGGTAGTTGTAGTTGGTAGTTGTAGTTGGTAGTTGTAGTTGGTAGTTGTAGTTGGTTTGTTGTAGTTGGTAGTTGCAGTTGGTAGTTGCAGTTGGTAGTTGCACTTGGTAGTTGTAGTTGGTAGTTGTAGTTGGTAGTTGGTAGTTGTAGTTGGTAGTTGTAGTTTGTAGTTGTAGTTGGTAGTTGCAGTTGCTAGCTGTAGTTGGTAGTTGTAGTTGGTAGTTGTAGTTGGTAGTTGTAGTTGTAGTTGTTGTTGTAGTTGTAGTTGTAGTTGTAGTTGTAGTTGTAGTTGTAGTTGTAGTTTGTAGTTGTAGTTGGTAGTTGTAGTTGGTTTGTTGTAGTTGGTAGTTGTAGTTGGTAGATGTATTTGGTAGTTGTAGTTGGTAGTTGCAGTTGGTAGTTGCAGTTGGTAGTTGTAGTTGGTAGTTGTACTTGGTAGTTGTAGTTGGTAGTTGTAGTTGGTAGTTGTAGGTGGTAGTTGTAGTTGGTAGTTGTAGTTGGTAGTTGTAGTTGGTAGTTGTAGTTGGTAGTTGTAGTTGGTAGTTGTAGTTGGTAGTTGTAGTTGGTAGTTGTAGTTGTAGTTGTAGTTGGTAGTTGTAGTTGGTAGTTGTAGTTGGTAGTTGGAGTTGGTAGTTGCAGTTGGTAGTTGCAGTTGGTAGTTGCAGTTGGTAGTTGCAGTTGGTAGTTGCAGTTGGTAGTTGCAGTTGGTAGTTGCAGTTGGTAGTTGCTGTTGGTGGTTGCAGTTGGTAGTTGCAGTTGGTAGTTGCAGTTGGTAGTTGCAGTTGCTAGCTGTAGTTGGTAGTTGCAGTTGGTAGTTGTAGTTGGTAGTTGTAGTTGTAGTTGTTGTTGTAGTTGTAGTTGTAGTTGTAGTTGTAGTTGTAGTTGTAGTTGTAGTTGTAGTTTGTAGTTGTAGTTGGTAGTTGTAGTTGGTTTGTTGTAGTTGGTAGTTGTAGTTGGTAGATGTATTTGGTAGTTGTAGTTGGTAGTTGCAGTTGGTAGTTGCAGTTGGTAGTTGTAGTTGGTAGTTGTAGTAGGTAGTTGTAGTTGGTAGTTGTAGTTCGTAGTTGTAGCTGGTAGTTGTAGTTGGTAGTTGTAGTTGGTAGTTGCAGTTGGTAGTTGTAGTTGGTAGTTGTAGTTGGTAGTTGTAGTTGGTAGTTGTAGTTGGTAGTTGTAGTTGGTAGTTGTAGTTGGTAGTTGTAGTTGTATTTGTAGTTTGTAGTTGTAGTTGGTAGTTGTAGTTGGTTTGTTGTAGTTGGTAGTTGTAGTTGGTAGTTGTAGTTGGTAGTTGTAGTTGGTAGTTGTAGTTGGTAGTTGTAGTTGGTTTGTTGTAGTTGGTAGTTGCAGTTGGTAGTTGCAGTTGGTAGTTGCAGTTGGTAATTGTAGTTGGTAGTTGTAGTTGGTAGTTGGTAGTTGTAGTTGGTAGTTGTAGTTTGTAGTTGTAGTTGGTAGTTGCAGTTGCTAGCTGTAGTTGGTAGTTGTAGTTGGTAGTTGTAGTTGGTAGTTGTAGTTGTAGTTGTTGTTGTAGTTGTAGTTGTAGTTGTAGTTGTAGTTGTAGTTGTAGTTGTAGTTGTAGTTGTAGTTGTAGTTTGTAGTTGTAGTTGGTAGTTGTAGTTGGTTTGTTGTAGTTGGTAGTTGTAGTTGGTAGTTGTAGTTGTAGTTGTTGTTGTAGTTGTAGTTGTAGTTGTAGTTGTAGTTGTAGTTGTAGTTGTAGTTGTAGTTGTAGTTGTAGTTGTAGTTGTAGTTGTTTTTGTTGTTGTTGTTGTTGTAGTTGTTGTTGTTGTAGTTGTTGTTGTTGTAGTTGTTGTTGTTATTGTACTTGCTGTTGTGTCGTTGTCGTTGTTGTTGTCGTTGTTGTCGTTGTTGTCGTTGCAGTCGTTGTTGTCGTTGTTGTCGTTGTTGCCGTTGTTGTCGTTGCTGTCGTTGCTATCGTTGCTGTCGTTGCTGTCGTTGCTGTCGTTGCTGCCGTTGTTGCCGTTGTTGCCGTTGTTGCCGTTTTTGTCGTTGTTGTCGTTGTTGTCGTTGTTGTGGTTGTTGTCGTTGTTGTCGTTGTTTTCGTTGTTTTCGTTGTTGTCGTTGTTGTCGTTGTTGTCGTTGTTGTCGTTGTTGTCGTTGTTGTCGTTGTTGTCGTTGTTATCGTTGTTGTCGTTGTTATCGTTGTTGTCGTTGTTGTCGTTGTTGTCGGTGTTGTCGTTGTTGTCGTTGTCGTTATTGTAGTTGTTGTCGTTGTTGTCGTCGTTGTCGTCGTTGTCGTCGTTGTCGTCGTTGTCGTCGTTGTCGTCGTTGACGTCGTTGTCGTCGTTGTCGTCGTTGTTGTTGTTGTTGTTGTTGTTGTTGTTGTTGTTGTAGTTGTAGTTGTTGTTGTAGTTGTTGTTGTTGTAGTTGTAGTTGCAGTTGGTAGTTGTAGTTGGTAGTTGTAGTTGGTAGTTGTAGTTGGTAGTTGTAGTTGGTAGTTGTAGTTGGTAGTTGTAGTTGGTAGTTGTAGTTGGTAGTTGTAGTTGGTAGTTGTAGTTGGTAGTTGTAGTTGGTAGTTGTAGTTGGTAGTTGTAGTTGGTAGTTGTAGTTGTAGTTGTAGTTGGTAGTTGTAGTTGGTAGTTGTAGTTGGTAGTTGGAGTTGGTAGTTGCAGTTGGTAGTTGCAGTTGGTAGTTGCAGTTGGTAGTTGCAGTTGGTAGTTGCAGTTGGTAGTTGCAGTTGGTAGTTGCTGTTGGTGGTTGCAGTTGGTAGTTGCAGTTGGTAGTTGCAGTTGGTAGTTGCAGTTGGTAGTTGCAGTTGGTAGTTGCAGTTGGTAGTTGTAGTTGGTAGTTGTACTTGGTAGTTGTAGTTGGTAGTTGTAGTTGGTAGAGTAGTTGGTAGTTGTAGTTGGTAGTTGTAGTTGGTAGTTGTAGTTGGTAGTTGTAGTTGGTAGTTGTAGTTGGTAGTTGTAGTTGGTAGTTGTAGTTCGTAGTTGTAGCTGGTAGTTGTAGTTGGTAGTTGTAGTTGGTAGTTGCAGTTGGTAGTTGTAGTTGGTAGTTGTAGTTGGTAGTTGCAGTTGGTAGTTGCAGTTGGTAGTTGCAGTTGGTAGTTGCAGTTGGTAGTTGCTGTTGGTGGTTGCAGTTGGTAGTTGCAGTTGGTAGTTGCAGTTGGTAGTTGCAGTTGGTAGTTGCAGTTGGTAGTTGCAGTTGGTAGTTGTAGTTGGTAGTTGTACTTGGTAGTTGTAGTTGGTAGTTGTAGTTGGTAGTTGTAGTTGGTAGTTGTAGTTGGTAGTTGTAGTTGGTAGTTGTAGTTGGTAGTTGTAGTTGGTAGTTGTAGTTCGTAGTTGTAGCTGGTAGTTGTAGTTGGTAGTTGTAGTTGGTAGTTGCAGTTGGTAGTTGTAGTTGGTAGTTGTAGTTGGTAGTTGTAGTTGGTAGTTGTAGTTGGTAGTTGTAGTTGGTAGTTGTAGTTGGTAGTTGTAGTTGTATTTGTAGTTGGTAGTTGTAGTTGGTTTGTTGTAGTTGGTTTGTTGTAGTTGGTAGTTGTAGTTGGTAGTTGTAGTTGGTAGTTGTAGTTGGTAGTTGTAGTTGGTTTGTTGTAGTTGGTAGTTGCAGTTGGTAGTTGCAGTTGGTAGTTGCAGTTGGTAGTTGTAGTTGGTAGTTGTAGTTGGTAGTTGTAGATGGTAGTTGTAGTTGGTAGTTGCAGTTGGTAGTTGTAGTTGGTAGTTGTAGTTGGTAGTTGTAGTTGGTAGTTGTAGTTTGTAGTTGTAGTTGGTAGTTGTAGTTGGTAGATGTATTTGGTAGTTGTAGTTGGTCGTTGGAGTTGGTAGTTGCAGTTGGTAGTTGCAGTTGGTAGTTGTAGTTGTTGTTGTAGGTGGTAGTTGTAGTTGTAGTTGTAGTTGTAGTTGTAGTTGTAGTTGTAGTTGTAGTTGGTAGTTGTAGTTGGTAGTTGCAGTTGGTAGCTGCAGTTGGTAGTTGCAGTTGGTAGTTGTAGTTGGTAGTTGTAGTTGGTAGTTGGTAGTTGTAGTTGGTAGTTGTAGTTTGTAGTTGTAGTTGGTAGTTGCAGTTGCTAGCTGTAGTTGGTAGTTGTAGTTGGTAGTTGTAGTTGGTAGTTGTAGTTGTAGTTGTTGTTGTAGTTGTAGTTGTAGTTGTAGTTGTAGTTGTAGTTGTAGTTGTAGTTGTAGTTGTAGTTTGTAGTTGTAGTTGGTAGTTGTAGTTGGTTTGTTGTAGTTGGTAGTTGTAGTTGGTAGTTGTAGTTGTAGTTGTTGTTATAGTTGTAGTTGTAGTTGTAGTTGTAGTTGTAGTTGTAGTTGTAGTTGTAGTTGTAGTTGTAGTTGTAGTTGTAGTTGTTTTTGTTGTTGTTGTTGTTGTAGTTGTTGTTGTTGTAGTTGTTGTTGTTGTAGTTGTTGTTGTTATTGTACTTGCTGTTGTGTCGTTGTCGTTGTTGTTGTCGTTGTTGTCGTTGTTGTCGTTGCAGTCGTTGTTGTCGTTGTTGTCGTTGTTGCCGTTGTTGTCGTTGCTGTCGTTGCTATCGTTGCTGTCGTTGCTGTCGTTGCTGTCGTTGCTGCCGTTGTTGCCGTTGTTGCCGTTGTTGCCGTTTCTGTCGTTGTTGTCGTTGTTGTCGTTGTTGTGGTTGTTGTCGTTGTTGTCGTTGTTTTCGTTGTTTTCGTTGTTGTCGTTGTTGTCGTTGTTGTCGTTGTTGTCGTTGTTATCGTTGTTGTCGTTGTTATCGTTGTTGTCGTTGTTGTCGTTGTTGTCGTTGTTGTCGTTGTTGTCGTTGTCGTTATTGTGGTTGTTGTCGTTGTTGTCGTCGTTGTCGTCGTTGTCGTCGTTGTCGTCGTTGTCGTCGTTGTCGTCGTTGTCGTCGTTGACGTCGTTGTCGTCGTTGTCGTCGTTGTTGTTGTTGTTGTTGTTGTTGTTGTTGTTGTAGTTGTAGTTGTTGTTGTAGTTGTTGTTGTTGTAGTTGTAGTTGTAGTTGTAGTTGTAGTTGTAGTTGTAGTTGTTGTAGTTGTTGTTGTAGTTGTAGTTGTTGTTGTAGTTGTAGTTGTAGTGGTAGTTGTAGTTGTAGTTGTAGTTGTAGTTGTAGTTGTAGTTGTAGTTGTAGTTGTTGTTGTAGTTGTTGTTGTAGTTGTTGTTGTAGTTGTAGTTGTAGTTGCAGTTGTAGTTGTAGTTTTATTTGTAGTTGTATTTGTAGTTGTAGTTGTAATTGTAGTTGTAGTTGTAGTTGTAGTTGTAGTTGTAGTTGTATTTGTTGTTGTAGTTGTAGTTGTAGTAGTAGTTGTAGTTGTAGTTGTAGTTGGTAGTTGTAGTTGGTAGTTGTAGTTGGTAGTTGTAGTTGGTAGTTGTAGTTGGTAGGTGCAGTTGGTAGTTGCAGTTGGTAGTTGCAGTTGGTAGTTGCAGTTGGTAGTTGCAGTTGGTAGTTGCAGTTGGTAGCTGAAATTGGTAGTTGCTGTTGGTAGTTGCAGTTGGTAGTTGCAGTTGGTAGCTGAAATTGGTAGTTGCAGTTGGTAGTTGCAGTTGGTAGTTGCAGTTGGTAGTTGCAGTTCGTAGCTGAAATTGGTAGTTACAGTTGGTAGTTGCAGTCGGTAGTTGCAGTGGGTAGTTGCAGTTGGTAGTTGCAGTTGGTAGTTGCAGTTGGTAGTTGCAGTTGGTAGTTGCAGTTGGTAGATGCAGTTGGTAGTTGCAGTTGGTAGCTGTAGTTGGTAGTTGTAGTTGGTAGTTGTAGTTGGTAGTTGTAGTTGGTAGTTGTAGTTGTAGTTGTTGTTGTAGTTGTAGTTGTAGTTGTAGTTGTAGTTGTAGTTGTAGTTGTAGTTGTATTTGTAGTTTGTAGTTGTAGTTGGTAGTGGTAGTTGGTTTGTTGTAGTTGGTAGTTGTAGTTGGTAGTTGTAGTTGGTAGTTGTAGTTGGTAGTTGTAGTTGGTAGTTGTAGTTGGTAGTTGTAGTTGGTAGTTGTAGTTGGTAGTTGTAGTTGGTTTGTTGTAGTTGGTAGTTGCAGTTGGTAGTTGCAGTTGGTAGTTGCAGTTGGTAGTTGTAGTTGGTAGTTGTAGTTGGTAGTTGTAGATGGTAGTTGTAGTTGGTAGTTGCAGTTGGTAGTTGTAGTTGGTAGTTGTAGTTGGTAGTTGTAGTTGGTAGTTGTAGTTTGTAGTTGTAGTTGGTAGTTGTAGTTGGTAGATGTATTTGGTAGTTGTAGTTGGTCGTTGGAGTTGGTAGTTGCAGTTGGTAGTTGCAGTTGGTAGTTGTAGTTGTTGTTGTAGGTGGTAGTTGTAGTTGTAGTTGTAGTTGTAGTTGTAGTTGTAGTTGTAGTTGTAGTTGGTAGTTGTAGTTGGTAGTTGTAGTTGGTAGTTGTAGTTGGTAGTTGTAGTTGGTAGTTGCAGTTGGTAGTTGTAGGTGGTAGTTGTAGTTGGTAGTTGTAGTTGGTAGTTGTAGTTGGTAGTTGTAGTTGGTAGTTGTAGTTGGTAGTTGTAGTTGGTAGTTGTAGTTGGTAGTTGTAGTTGGTAGTTGTAGTTGGTAGTTGTAGTTGGTAGTTGTAGTTGGTAGTTGTAGTTGGTAGTTGTAGTTCGTAGTTGTAGCTGGTAGTTGTAGTTGGTAGTTGTAGTTGGTAGTTGCAGTTGGTAGTTGTAGTTGGTAGTTGTAGTTGGTAGTTGTAGTTGGTAGTTGTAGTTGGTAGTTGTAGTTGGTAGTTGTAGTTGGTAGTTGTAGTTGTATTTGTAGTTTGTAGTTGTAGTTGGTAGTTGTAGTTGGTTTGTTGTAGTTGGTAGTTGTAGTTGGTAGTTGTAGTTGGTAGTTGTAGTTGGTAGTTGTAGTTGGTAGTTGTAGTTGGTAGTTGTAGTTGGTTTGTTGTAGTTGGTAGTTGCAGTTGGTAGTTGCAGTTGGTAGTTGCAGTTGGTAGTTGTAGTTGGTAGTTGTAGTTGGTAGCTGTAGATGGTAGTTGTAGTTGGTAGTTGCAGTTGGTAGTTGTAGTTGGTAGTTGTAGTTGGTAGTTGTAGTTGATAGTTGTAGTTTGTAGTTGTAGTTGGTAGTTGTAGTTGGTAGATGTATTTGGTAGTTGTAGTTGGTCGTTGGAGTTGGTAGTTGCAGTTGGTAGTTGCAGTTGGTAGTTGTAGTTGTTGTTGTAGGTGGTAGTTGTAGTTGTAGTTGTAGTTGTAGTTGTAGTTGTAGTTGTAGTTGTAGTTGGTAGTTGTAGTTGGTAGTTGCAGTTGGTAGCTGCAGTTGGTAGTTGCACTTGGTAGTTGTAGTTGGTAGTTGTAGTTGGTAGTTGGTAGTTGTAGTTGGTAGTTGTAGTTTGTAGTTGTAGTTGGTAGTTGCAGTTGCTAGCTGTAGTTGGTAGTTGTAGTTGGTAGTTGTAGTTGGTAGTTGTAGTTGTAGTTGTTGTTGTAGTTGTAGTTGTAGTTGTAGTTGTAGTTGTAGTTGTAGTTGTAGTTTGTAGTTGTAGTTGGTAGTTGTAGTTGGTTTGTTGTAGTTGGTAGTTGTAGTTGGTAGATGTATTTGGTAGTTGTAGTTGGTAGTTGCAGTTGGTAGTTGCAGTTGGTAGTTGTAGTTGGTAGTTGTACTTGGTAGTTGTAGTTGGTAGTTGTAGTTGGTAGTTGTAGTTGGTAGTTGTAGATGGTAGTTGTAGTTGGTAGTTGCAGTTGGTAGTTGTAGTTGGTAGTTGTAGTTGGTAGTTGTAGTTGGTAGTTGTAGTTTGTAGTTGTAGTTGGTAGTTGTAGTTGGTAGATGTATTTGGTAGTTGTAGTTGGTCGTTGGAGTTGGTAGTTGCAGTTGGTAGTTGCAGTTGGTAGTTGTAGTTGTTGTTGTAGGTGGTAGTTGTAGTTGTAGTTGTAGTTGTTGTTGTAGTTGTAGTTGTAGTTGTAGTTGTAGTTGTAGTTGTAGTTGTAGTTGTAGTTTGTAGTTGTAGTTGGTAGTTGTAGTTGGTAGTTGTAGTTGGTAGTTGTAGTTGGTAGTTGTAGTTGGTAGTTGTAGTTGGTAGTTGTAGTTGGTAGTTGTAGTTGGTAGTTGTAGTTGGTAGTTGTAGATGGTAGTTGTAGTTGGTAGTTGCAGTTGGTAGTTGTAGTTGGTAGTTGTAGTTGGTAGTTGTAGTTGGTAGTTGTAGTTTGTAGTTGTAGTTGGTAGTTGTAGTTGGTAGATGTATTTGGTAGTTGTAGTTGGTCGTTGGAGTTGGTAGTTGCAGTTGGTAGTTGCAGTTGGTAGTTGTAGTTGTTGTTGTAGGTGGTAGTTGTAGTTGTAGTTGTAGTTGTAGTTGTAGTTGTAGTTGTAGTTGTAGTTGGTAGTTGTAGTTGGTAGTTGCAGTTGGTAGCTGCAGTTGGTAGTTGCAGTTGGTAGTTGTAGGTGGTAGTTGTAGTTGTAGTTGTAGTTGTAGTTGGTAGTTGTAGTTGGTAGTTGTAGTTGGTAGTTGTAGTTGGTAGTTGTAGTTGGTAGTTGTAGTTGGTTTGTTGTAGTTGGTAGTTGTAGTTGGTAGTTGTAGTTTGTAGTTGTAGTTGGTAGTTGCAGTTGCTAGCTGTAGTTGGTAGTTGTAGTTGGTAGTTGTAGTTGGTAGTTGTAGTTGGTAGTTGTAGTTGTAGTTGTTGTTGTAGTTGTAGTTGTAGTTGTAGTTGTAGTTGTAGTTGTAGTTGTAGTTGTAGTTGTAGTTGTAGTTTGTAGTTGTAGTTGGTAGTTGTAGTTGGTTTGTTGTAGTTGGTAGTTGTAGTTGGTAGTTGTAGTTGGTAGTTGTAGTTGGTAGTTGTAGTTGGTAGTTGTAGTTGGTAGTTGCAGTTGGTAGTTGCAGTTGGTAGTTGCAGTTGGTAGTTGTAATTGTAGTTGTTGTTGTAGTTGTAGTTGTAGTTGTAGTTGTAGTTGTAGTTGTAGTTGGTAGTTGTAGTTGGTAGTTGTAGTTGGTAGTTGTAGTTGGTAGCTGTAGTTGGTAGTTGTAGTTGGTAGTTGTACTTGGTAGGTGTAGTTGGTAGTTGTAGTTGGTAGTTGTAGTTGGTAGTTGTAGTTGGTAGTTGCAGTTGGTAGTTGCAGTTGGTAGTTGCAGTTGGTAGTTGTAGTTGGTAGTTGCAGTTGGTAGTTGCAGTTGGTAGCTGTAGTTTGTAGTTGTAGTTGGTAGTTGTAGTTGGTAGTTGTAGTTGGTAGTTGTAGTTGGTAGTTGTAGTTGGTAGTTGTAGTTGGTAGTTGTAGTTGGTAGTTGTAGTTGGTAGTTGTAGTTGGTAGTTGTAGCTGGTAGTTGTAGTTGGTAGTTGTAGTTGGTAGTTGCAGTTGGTAGTTGTAGTTGGTAGTTGTAGTTGGTAGTTGTAGTTGGTAGTTGTAGTTGGTAGTTGTAGCTGGTAGTTGTAGTTGGTAGTTGTAGTTGTAGTTGTAGTTGGTAGTTGTAGTTGGTAGTTGTAGTTGGTAGTTGTAGTTGGTAGTTGTAGTTGGTAGTTGTAGTTGGTAGTTGTACTTGGTAGTTGTAGTTGGTAGTTGTAGTTGGTAGTTCCATTTGTAGTTGTAGTTGTAGTTGTAGTTGAAGTTGTAGTTGTTGTTGTAGTTGTAGTTGTAGTTGTAGTTGTAGTTGTAGTTGTAGTTGTAGTTGTAGTTGTAGTTGTAGTTGTAGTTGTAGTTGTAGTTGTAGTTGTAGTTGTTTTTGTTGTTGTTGTTGTTGTAGTTGTTGTTGTTGTAGTTGTTGTTGTTGTAGTTGTTGTTGTTATTGTACTTGCTGTTTTGTCGTTGTCGTTGTTGTTGTCGTTGTTGTCGTTGTTGTCGTTGCAGTCGTTGTTGTCGTTGTTGTCGTTGTTGCCGTTGTTGTCGTTGCTGTCGTTGCTATCGTTGCTGTCGTTGCTGTCGTTGCTGTCGTTGCTGCCGTTGTTGCCGTTGTTGCCGTTGTTGCCGTTTTTGTCGTTGTTGTCGTTGTTGTCGTTGTTGTGGTTGTTGTCGTTGTTGTCGTTGTTTTCGTTGTTTTCGTTGTTGTCGTTGTTGTCGTTGTTGTCGTTGTTGTCGTTGTTGTCGTTGTTGTCGTTGTTGTCGTTGTTATCGTTGTTGTCGTTGTTATCGTTGTTGTCGTTGTTGTCGTTGTTGTCGTTGTTGTCGTTGTTGTCGTTGTCGTTATTGTAGTTGTTGTCGTTGTTGTCGTCGTTGTCGTCGTTGTCGTCGTTGCCGTCGTTGTCGTCGTTGTCGTCGTTGACGTCGTTGTCGTCGTTGTCGTCGTTGTTGTTGTTGTTGTTGTTGTTGTTGTTGTAGTTGTAGTTGTTGTTGTAGTTGTTGTTGTTGTAGTTGTAGTTGTAGTTGTAGTTGTAGTTGTTGCAGTTGTTGTTGTAGTTGTAGTTGTTGTTGTAGTTGTAGTTGTAGTGGTAGTTGCAGTTGTAGTTGTAGTTGTAGTTGTAGTTGTAGTTGTTGTTGTAGTTGTTGTTGTAGTTGTTGTTGTAGTTGTAGTTGTAGTTGCAGTTGTAGTTGTAGTTGTATTTGTAGTTGTATTTGTAGTTGTAGTTGTAATTGTAGTTGTAGTTGTAGTTGTAGTTGTAGTTGTAGTTGTATTTGTTGTTGTAGTTGTAGTTGTAGTAGTAGTTGTAGTTGTAGTTGTAGTTGGTAGTTGTAGTTGGTAGTTGTAGTTGGTAGTTGTAGTTGGTAGTTGTAGTTGGTAGGTGCAGTTGGTAGTTGCAGTTGGTAGTTGCAGTTGGTAGTTGCAGTTGGTAGTTGCAGTTGGTAGTTGCAGTTGGTAGCTGAAATTGGTAGTTGCAGTTGGTAGTTGCAGTTGGTAGTTGCAGTTGGTAGTTGCAGTTGGTAGCTGAAATTGGTAGTTACAGTTGGTAGTTGCAGTCGGTAGTTGCAGTGGGTAGTTGCAGTTGGTAGTTGCAGTTGGTAGTTGCAGTTGGTAGTTGCAGTTGGTAGTTGCAGTTGGTAGTTGCAGTTGGTAGTTGCAGTTGGTAGCTGTAGTTGGTAGTTGTAGTTGGTAGTTGTAGTTGGTAGTTGTAGTTGGTAGTTGTAGTTGTAGTTGTTGTTGTAGTTGTAGTTGTAGTTGTAGTTGTAGTTGTAGTTGTAGTTGTAGTTGTATTTGTAGTTTGTAGTTGTAGTTGGTAGTTGTAGTTGGTTTGTTGTAGTTGGTAGTTGTAGTTGGTAGTTGTAGTTGGTAGTTGTAGTTGGTAGTTGTAGTTGGTAGTTGTAGTTGGTTTGTTGTAGTTGGTAGTTGCAGTTGGTAGTTGCAGTTGGTAGTTGCAGTTGGTAGTTGTAGTTGGTAGTTGTAGTTGGTAGTTGTAGATGGTAGTTGTAGTTGGTAGTTGCAGTTGGTAGTTGTAGTTGGTAGTTGTAGTTGGTAGTTGTAGTTGGTAGTTGTAGTTTGTAGTTGTAGTTGGTAGTTGTAGTTGGTAGATGTATTTGGTAGTTGTAGTTGGTCGTTGGAGTTGGTAGTTGCAGTTGGTAGTTGCAGTTGGTAGTTGTAGTTGTTGTTGTAGGTGGTAGTTGTAGTTGTAGTTGTAGTTGTAGTTGTAGTTGTAGTTGTAGTTGTAGTTGTAGTTGGTAGTTGTAGTTGGTAGTTGCAGTTGGTAGCTGCAGTTGGTAGTTGCAGTTGGTAGTTGTAGTTGGTAGTTGTAGTTGGTAGTTGGTAGTTGTAGTTGGTAGTTGTAGTTTGTAGTTGTAGTTGGTAGTTGCAGTTGCTAGCTGTAGTTGGTAGTTGTAGTTGGTAGTTGTAGTTGGTAGTTGTAGTTGTAGTTGTTGTTGTAGTTGTAGTTGTAGTTGTAGTTGTAGTTGTAGTTGTAGTTGTAGTTGTAGTTTGTAGTTGTAGTTGGTAGTTGTAGTTGGTTTGTTGTAGTTGGTAGTTGTAGTTGGTAGTTGTAGTTGGTAGTTGTAGTTGGTAGTTGTAGTTGGTAGTTGTAGTTGGTAGTTGCAGTTGGTAGTTGCAGTTGGTAGTTGCAGTTGGTAGTTGCAGTTGGTAGTTGCTGTTGGTGGTTGCAGTTGGTAGTTGCAGTTGGTAGTTGCAGTTGGTAGTTGCAGTTGGTAGTTGCAGTTGGTAGTTGCAGTTGGTAGTTGTAGTTGGTAGTTGTACTTGGTAGTTGTAGTTGGTAGTTGTAGTTGGTAGAGTAGTTGGTAGTTGTAGTTGGTAGTTGTAGTTGGTAGTTGTAGTTGGTAGTTGTAGTTGGTAGTTGTAGTTGGTAGTTGTAGTTGGTAGTTGTAGTTCGTAGTTGTAGCTGGTAGTTGTAGTTGGTAGTTGTAGTTGGTAGTTGCAGTTGGTAGTTGTAGTTGGTAGTTGTAGTTGGTAGTTGCAGTTGGTAGTTGCAGTTGGTAGTTGCAGTTGGTAGTTGCAGTTGGTAGTTGCTGTTGGTGGTTGCAGTTGGTAGTTGCAGTTGGTAGTTGCAGTTGGTAGTTGCAGTTGGTAGTTGCAGTTGGTAGTTGCAGTTGGTAGTTGTAGTTGGTAGTTGTACTTGGTAGTTGTAGTTGGTAGTTGTAGTTGGTAGTTGTAGTTGGTAGTTGTAGTTGGTAGTTGTAGTTGGTAGTTGTAGTTGGTAGTTGTAGTTGGTAGTTGTAGTTCGTAGTTGTAGCTGGTAGTTGTAGTTGGTAGTTGTAGTTGGTAGTTGCAGTTGGTAGTTGTAGTTGGTAGTTGTAGTTGGTAGTTGTAGTTGGTAGTTGTAGTTGGTAGTTGTAGTTGGTAGTTGTAGTTGGTAGTTGTAGTTGTATTTGTAGTTGGTAGTTGTAGTTGGTTTGTTGTAGTTGGTTTGTTGTAGTTGGTAGTTGTAGTTGGTAGTTGTAGTTGGTAGTTGTAGTTGGTAGTTGTAGTTGGTTTGTTGTAGTTGGTAGTTGCAGTTGGTAGTTGCAGTTGGTAGTTGCAGTTGGTAGTTGTAGTTGGTAGTTGTAGTTGGTAGTTGTAGATGGTAGTTGTAGTTGGTAGTTGCAGTTGGTAGTTGTAGTTGGTAGTTGTAGTTGGTAGTTGTAGTTGGTAGTTGTAGTTTGTAGTTGTAGTTGGTAGTTGTAGTTGGTAGATGTATTTGGTAGTTGTAGTTGGTCGTTGGAGTTGGTAGTTGCAGTTGGTAGTTGCAGTTGGTAGTTGTAGTTGTTGTTGTAGGTGGTAGTTGTAGTTGTAGTTGTAGTTGTAGTTGTAGTTGTAGTTGTAGTTGTAGTTGGTAGTTGTAGTTGGTAGTTGCAGTTGGTAGCTGCAGTTGGTAGTTGCAGTTGGTAGTTGTAGTTGGTAGTTGTAGTTGGTAGTTGGTAGTTGTAGTTGGTAGTTGTAGTTTGTAGTTGTAGTTGGTAGTTGCAGTTGCTAGCTGTAGTTGGTAGTTGTAGTTGGTAGTTGTAGTTGGTAGTTGTAGTTGTAGTTGTTGTTGTAGTTGTAGTTGTAGTTGTAGTTGTAGTTGTAGTTGTAGTTGTAGTTGTAGTTGTAGTTTGTAGTTGTAGTTGGTAGTTGTAGTTGGTTTGTTGTAGTTGGTAGTTGTAGTTGGTAGTTGTAGTTGTAGTTGTTGTTATAGTTGTAGTTGTAGTTGTAGTTGTAGTTGTAGTTGTAGTTGTAGTTGTAGTTGTAGTTGTAGTTGTAGTTGTAGTTGTTTTTGTTGTTGTTGTTGTTGTAGTTGTTGTTGTTGTAGTTGTTGTTGTTGTAGTTGTTGTTGTTATTGTACTTGCTGTTGTGTCGTTGTCGTTGTTGTTGTCGTTGTTGTCGTTGTTGTCGTTGCAGTCGTTGTTGTCGTTGTTGTCGTTGTTGCCGTTGTTGTCGTTGCTGTCGTTGCTATCGTTGCTGTCGTTGCTGTCGTTGCTGTCGTTGCTGCCGTTGTTGCCGTTGTTGCCGTTGTTGCCGTTTCTGTCGTTGTTGTCGTTGTTGTCGTTGTTGTGGTTGTTGTCGTTGTTGTCGTTGTTTTCGTTGTTTTCGTTGTTGTCGTTGTTGTCGTTGTTGTCGTTGTTGTCGTTGTTATCGTTGTTGTCGTTGTTATCGTTGTTGTCGTTGTTGTCGTTGTTGTCGTTGTTGTCGTTGTTGTCGTTGTCGTTATTGTGGTTGTTGTCGTTGTTGTCGTCGTTGTCGTCGTTGTCGTCGTTGTCGTCGTTGTCGTCGTTGTCGTCGTTGTCGTCGTTGACGTCGTTGTCGTCGTTGTCGTCGTTGTTGTTGTTGTTGTTGTTGTTGTTGTTGTTGTAGTTGTAGTTGTTGTTGTAGTTGTTGTTGTTGTAGTTGTAGTTGTAGTTGTAGTTGTAGTTGTAGTTGTAGTTGTAGTTGTTGTAGTTGTTGTTGTAGTTGTAGTTGTTGTTGTAGTTGTAGTTGTAGTGGTAGTTGTAGTTGTAGTTGTAGTTGTAGTTGTAGTTGTAGTTGTAGTTGTAGTTGTTGTTGTAGTTGTTGTTGTAGTTGTTGTTGTAGTTGTAGTTGTAGTTGCAGTTGTAGTTGTAGTTTTATTTGTAGTTGTATTTGTAGTTGTAGTTGTAATTGTAGTTGTAGTTGTAGTTGTAGTTGTAGTTGTAGTTGTATTTGTTGTTGTAGTTGTAGTTGTAGTAGTAGTTGTAGTTGTAGTTGTAGTTGGTAGTTGTAGTTGGTAGTTGTAGTTGGTAGTTGTAGTTGGTAGTTGTAGTTGGTAGGTGCAGTTGGTAGTTGCAGTTGGTAGTTGCAGTTGGTAGTTGCAGTTGGTAGTTGCAGTTGGTAGTTGCAGTTGGTAGCTGAAATTGGTAGTTGCTGTTGGTAGTTGCAGTTGGTAGTTGCAGTTGGTAGCTGAAATTGGTAGTTGCAGTTGGTAGTTGCAGTTGGTAGTTGCAGTTGGTAGTTGCAGTTCGTAGCTGAAATTGGTAGTTACAGTTGGTAGTTGCAGTCGGTAGTTGCAGTGGGTAGTTGCAGTTGGTAGTTGCAGTTGGTAGTTGCAGTTGGTAGTTGCAGTTGGTAGTTGCAGTTGGTAGATGCAGTTGGTAGTTGCAGTTGGTAGCTGTAGTTGGTAGTTGTAGTTGGTAGTTGTAGTTGGTAGTTGTAGTTGGTAGTTGTAGTTGTAGTTGTTGTTGTAGTTGTAGTTGTAGTTGTAGTTGTAGTTGTAGTTGTAGTTGTAGTTGTATTTGTAGTTTGTAGTTGTAGTTGGTAGTGGTAGTTGGTTTGTTGTAGTTGGTAGTTGTAGTTGGTAGTTGTAGTTGGTAGTTGTAGTTGGTAGTTGTAGTTGGTAGTTGTAGTTGGTAGTTGTAGTTGGTAGTTGTAGTTGGTAGTTGTAGTTGGTTTGTTGTAGTTGGTAGTTGCAGTTGGTAGTTGCAGTTGGTAGTTGCAGTTGGTAGTTGTAGTTGGTAGTTGTAGTTGGTAGTTGTAGATGGTAGTTGTAGTTGGTAGTTGCAGTTGGTAGTTGTAGTTGGTAGTTGTAGTTGGTAGTTGTAGTTGGTAGTTGTAGTTTGTAGTTGTAGTTGGTAGTTGTAGTTGGTAGATGTATTTGGTAGTTGTAGTTGGTCGTTGGAGTTGGTAGTTGCAGTTGGTAGTTGCAGTTGGTAGTTGTAGTTGTTGTTGTAGGTGGTAGTTGTAGTTGTAGTTGTAGTTGTAGTTGTAGTTGTAGTTGTAGTTGTAGTTGGTAGTTGTAGTTGGTAGTTGTAGTTGGTAGTTGTAGTTGGTAGTTGTAGTTGGTAGTTGCAGTTGGTAGTTGTAGGTGGTAGTTGTAGTTGGTAGTTGTAGTTGGTAGTTGTAGTTGGTAGTTGTAGTTGGTAGTTGTAGTTGGTAGTTGTAGTTGGTAGTTGTAGTTGGTAGTTGTAGTTGGTAGTTGTAGTTGGTAGTTGTAGTTGGTAGTTGTAGTTGGTAGTTGTAGTTGGTAGTTGTAGTTCGTAGTTGTAGCTGGTAGTTGTAGTTGGTAGTTGTAGTTGGTAGTTGCAGTTGGTAGTTGTAGTTGGTAGTTGTAGTTGGTAGTTGTAGTTGGTAGTTGTAGTTGGTAGTTGTAGTTGGTAGTTGTAGTTGTATTTGTAGTTTGTAGTTGTAGTTGGTAGTTGTAGTTGGTTTGTTGTAGTTGGTAGTTGTAGTTGGTAGTTGTAGTTGGTAGTTGTAGTTGGTAGTTGTAGTTGGTAGTTGTAGTTGGTAGTTGTAGTTGGTTTGTTGTAGTTGGTAGTTGCAGTTGGTAGTTGCAGTTGGTAGTTGCAGTTGGTAGTTGTAGTTGGTAGTTGTAGTTGGTAGCTGTAGATGGTAGTTGTAGTTGGTAGTTGCAGTTGGTAGTTGTAGTTGGTAGTTGTAGTTGGTAGTTGTAGTTGATAGTTGTAGTTTGTAGTTGTAGTTGGTAGTTGTAGTTGGTAGATGTATTTGGTAGTTGTAGTTGGTCGTTGGAGTTGGTAGTTGCAGTTGGTAGTTGCAGTTGGTAGTTGTAGTTGTTGTTGTAGGTGGTAGTTGTAGTTGTAGTTGTAGTTGTAGTTGTAGTTGTAGTTGTAGTTGTAGTTGGTAGTTGTAGTTGGTAGTTGCAGTTGGTAGCTGCAGTTGGTAGTTGCACTTGGTAGTTGTAGTTGGTAGTTGTAGTTGGTAGTTGGTAGTTGTAGTTGGTAGTTGTAGTTTGTAGTTGTAGTTGGTAGTTGCAGTTGCTAGCTGTAGTTGGTAGTTGTAGTTGGTAGTTGTAGTTGGTAGTTGTAGTTGTAGTTGTTGTTGTAGTTGTAGTTGTAGTTGTAGTTGTAG
Source organism: Andrena hattorfiana (assembly GCA_944738655.2). NCBI lineage: Eukaryota > Metazoa > Arthropoda > Insecta > Hymenoptera > Andrenidae > Andrena > Andrena hattorfiana. Next base: position 47,587,180 of record OX122890.1, on the reverse strand, counting down.
TTGTAGTTGTAGTTGTAGTTTGTAGTTGTAGTTGGTAGTTGTAGTTGGTTTGTTGTAGTTGGTAGTTGTAGTTGGTAGATGTATTTGGTAGTTGTAGTTGGTAGTTGCAGTTGGTAGTTGCAGTTGGTAGTTGTAGTTGGTAGTTGTACTTGGTAGTTGTAGTTGGTAGTTGTAGTTGGTAGTTGTAGTTGGTAGTTGTAGATGGTAGTTGTAGTTGGTAGTTGCAGTTGGTAGTTGTAGTTGGTAGTTGTAGTTGGTAGTTGTAGTTGGTAGTTGTAGTTTGTAGTTGTAGTTGGTAGTTGTAGTTGGTAGATGTATTTGGTAGTTGTAGTTGGTCGTTGGAGTTGGTAGTTGCAGTTGGTAGTTGCAGTTGGTAGTTGTAGTTGTTGTTGTAGGTGGTAGTTGTAGTTGTAGTTGTAGTTGTTGTTGTAGTTGTAGTTGTAGTTGTAGTTGTAGTTGTAGTTGTAGTTGTAGTTGTAGTTTGTAGTTGTAGTTGGTAGTTGTAGTTGGTAGTTGTAGTTGGTAGTTGTAGTTGGTAGTTGTAGTTGGTAGTTGTAGTTGGTAGTTGTAGTTGGTAGTTGTAGTTGGTAGTTGTAGTTGGTAGTTGTAGATGGTAGTTGTAGTTGGTAGTTGCAGTTGGTAGTTGTAGTTGGTAGTTGTAGTTGGTAGTTGTAGTTGGTAGTTGTAGTTTGTAGTTGTAGTTGGTAGTTGTAGTTGGTAGATGTATTTGGTAGTTGTAGTTGGTCGTTGGAGTTGGTAGTTGCAGTTGGTAGTTGCAGTTGGTAGTTGTAGTTGTTGTTGTAGGTGGTAGTTGTAGTTGTAGTTGTAGTTGTAGTTGTAGTTGTAGTTGTAGTTGTAGTTGGTAGTTGTAGTTGGTAGTTGCAGTTGGTAGCTGCAGTTGGTAGTTGCAGTTGGTAGTTGTAGGTGGTAGTTGTAGTTGTAGTTGTAGTTGTAGTTGGTAGTTGTAGTTGGTAGTTGTAGTTGGTAGTTGTAGTTGGTAGTTGTAGTTGGTAGTTGTAGTTGGTTTGTTGTAGTTGGTAGTTGTAGTTGGTAGTTGTAGTTTGTAGTTGTAGTTGGTAGTTGCAGTTGCTAGCTGTAGTTGGTAGTTGTAGTTGGTAGTTGTAGTTGGTAGTTGTAGTTGGTAGTTGTAGTTGTAGTTGTTGTTGTAGTTGTAGTTGTAGTTGTAGTTGTAGTTGTAGTTGTAGTTGTAGTTGTAGTTGTAGTTGTAGTTTGTAGTTGTAGTTGGTAGTTGTAGTTGGTTTGTTGTAGTTGGTAGTTGTAGTTGGTAGTTGTAGTTGGTAGTTGTAGTTGGTAGTTGTAGTTGGTAGTTGTAGTTGGTAGTTGCAGTTGGTAGTTGCAGTTGGTAGTTGCAGTTGGTAGTTGTAATTGTAGTTGTTGTTGTAGTTGTAGTTGTAGTTGTAGTTGTAGTTGTAGTTGTAGTTGGTAGTTGTAGTTGGTAGTTGTAGTTGGTAGTTGTAGTTGGTAGCTGTAGTTGGTAGTTGTAGTTGGTAGTTGTACTTGGTAGGTGTAGTTGGTAGTTGTAGTTGGTAGTTGTAGTTGGTAGTTGTAGTTGGTAGTTGCAGTTGGTAGTTGCAGTTGGTAGTTGCAGTTGGTAGTTGTAGTTGGTAGTTGCAGTTGGTAGTTGCAGTTGGTAGCTGTAGTTTGTAGTTGTAGTTGGTAGTTGTAGTTGGTAGTTGTAGTTGGTAGTTGTAGTTGGTAGTTGTAGTTGGTAGTTGTAGTTGGTAGTTGTAGTTGGTAGTTGTAGTTGGTAGTTGTAGTTGGTAGTTGTAGCTGGTAGTTGTAGTTGGTAGTTGTAGTTGGTAGTTGCAGTTGGTAGTTGTAGTTGGTAGTTGTAGTTGGTAGTTGTAGTTGGTAGTTGTAGTTGGTAGTTGTAGCTGGTAGTTGTAGTTGGTAGTTGTAGTTGTAGTTGTAGTTGGTAGTTGTAGTTGGTAGTTGTAGTTGGTAGTTGTAGTTGGTAGTTGTAGTTGGTAGTTGTAGTTGGTAGTTGTACTTGGTAGTTGTAGTTGGTAGTTGTAGTTGGTAGTTCCATTTGTAGTTGTAGTTGTAGTTGTAGTTGAAGTTGTAGTTGTTGTTGTAGTTGTAGTTGTAGTTGTAGTTGTAGTTGTAGTTGTAGTTGTAGTTGTAGTTGTAGTTGTAGTTGTAGTTGTAGTTGTAGTTGTAGTTGTAGTTGTTTTTGTTGTTGTTGTTGTTGTAGTTGTTGTTGTTGTAGTTGTTGTTGTTGTAGTTGTTGTTGTTATTGTACTTGCTGTTTTGTCGTTGTCGTTGTTGTTGTCGTTGTTGTCGTTGTTGTCGTTGCAGTCGTTGTTGTCGTTGTTGTCGTTGTTGCCGTTGTTGTCGTTGCTGTCGTTGCTATCGTTGCTGTCGTTGCTGTCGTTGCTGTCGTTGCTGCCGTTGTTGCCGTTGTTGCCGTTGTTGCCGTTTTTGTCGTTGTTGTCGTTGTTGTCGTTGTTGTGGTTGTTGTCGTTGTTGTCGTTGTTTTCGTTGTTTTCGTTGTTGTCGTTGTTGTCGTTGTTGTCGTTGTTGTCGTTGTTGTCGTTGTTGTCGTTGTTGTCGTTGTTATCGTTGTTGTCGTTGTTATCGTTGTTGTCGTTGTTGTCGTTGTTGTCGTTGTTGTCGTTGTTGTCGTTGTCGTTATTGTAGTTGTTGTCGTTGTTGTCGTCGTTGTCGTCGTTGTCGTCGTTGCCGTCGTTGTCGTCGTTGTCGTCGTTGACGTCGTTGTCGTCGTTGTCGTCGTTGTTGTTGTTGTTGTTGTTGTTGTTGTTGTAGTTGTAGTTGTTGTTGTAGTTGTTGTTGTTGTAGTTGTAGTTGTAGTTGTAGTTGTAGTTGTTGCAGTTGTTGTTGTAGTTGTAGTTGTTGTTGTAGTTGTAGTTGTAGTGGTAGTTGCAGTTGTAGTTGTAGTTGTAGTTGTAGTTGTAGTTGTTGTTGTAGTTGTTGTTGTAGTTGTTGTTGTAGTTGTAGTTGTAGTTGCAGTTGTAGTTGTAGTTGTATTTGTAGTTGTATTTGTAGTTGTAGTTGTAATTGTAGTTGTAGTTGTAGTTGTAGTTGTAGTTGTAGTTGTATTTGTTGTTGTAGTTGTAGTTGTAGTAGTAGTTGTAGTTGTAGTTGTAGTTGGTAGTTGTAGTTGGTAGTTGTAGTTGGTAGTTGTAGTTGGTAGTTGTAGTTGGTAGGTGCAGTTGGTAGTTGCAGTTGGTAGTTGCAGTTGGTAGTTGCAGTTGGTAGTTGCAGTTGGTAGTTGCAGTTGGTAGCTGAAATTGGTAGTTGCAGTTGGTAGTTGCAGTTGGTAGTTGCAGTTGGTAGTTGCAGTTGGTAGCTGAAATTGGTAGTTACAGTTGGTAGTTGCAGTCGGTAGTTGCAGTGGGTAGTTGCAGTTGGTAGTTGCAGTTGGTAGTTGCAGTTGGTAGTTGCAGTTGGTAGTTGCAGTTGGTAGTTGCAGTTGGTAGTTGCAGTTGGTAGCTGTAGTTGGTAGTTGTAGTTGGTAGTTGTAGTTGGTAGTTGTAGTTGGTAGTTGTAGTTGTAGTTGTTGTTGTAGTTGTAGTTGTAGTTGTAGTTGTAGTTGTAGTTGTAGTTGTAGTTGTATTTGTAGTTTGTAGTTGTAGTTGGTAGTTGTAGTTGGTTTGTTGTAGTTGGTAGTTGTAGTTGGTAGTTGTAGTTGGTAGTTGTAGTTGGTAGTTGTAGTTGGTAGTTGTAGTTGGTTTGTTGTAGTTGGTAGTTGCAGTTGGTAGTTGCAGTTGGTAGTTGCAGTTGGTAGTTGTAGTTGGTAGTTGTAGTTGGTAGTTGTAGATGGTAGTTGTAGTTGGTAGTTGCAGTTGGTAGTTGTAGTTGGTAGTTGTAGTTGGTAGTTGTAGTTGGTAGTTGTAGTTTGTAGTTGTAGTTGGTAGTTGTAGTTGGTAGATGTATTTGGTAGTTGTAGTTGGTCGTTGGAGTTGGTAGTTGCAGTTGGTAGTTGCAGTTGGTTGTTGTAGTTGTTGTTGTAGGTGGTAGTTGTAGTTGTAGTTGTAGTTGTAGTTGTAGTTGTAGTTGTAGTTGTAGTTGTAGTTGGTAGTTGTAGTTGGTAGTTGCAGTTGGTAGCTGCAGTTGGTAGTTGCAGTTGGTAGTTGTAGTTGGTAGTTGTAGTTGGTAGTTGGTAGTTGTAGTTGGTAGTTGTAGTTTGTAGTTGTAGTTGGTAGTTGCAGTTGCTAGCTGTAGTTGGTAGTTGTAGTTGGTAGTTGTAGTTGGTAGTTGTAGTTGTAGTTGTTGTTGTAGTTGTAGTTGTAGTTGTAGTTGTAGTTGTAGTTGTAGTTGTAGTTGTAGTTTGTAGTTGTAGTTGGTAGTTGTAGTTGGTTTGTTGTAGTTGGTAGTTGTAGTTGGTAGTTGTAGTTGGTAGTTGTAGTTGGTAGTTGTAGTTGGTAGTTGTAGTTGGTAGTTGCAGTTGGTAGTTGCAGTTGGTAGTTGCAGTTGGTAGTTGTAATTGTATTTGTAGTTGTATTTGTAGTTGTAGTTGTAGTTGTAGTTGTAGTTGTAGTTGTAGTTGTAGTTGGTAGTTGTAGTTGGTAGTTGTAGTTGGTAGTTGTAGTTGGTAGTTGTAGTTGGTAGCTGTAGTTGGTAGTTGTAGTTGGTAGTTGTACTTGGTAGGTGTAGTTGGTAGTTGTAGTTGGTAGTTGCAGTTGGTAGTTGTAGTTGGTAGTTGTAGTTGGTAGTTGTAGTTGGTAGTTGTAGTTGGTAGTTGTAGCTGGTAGTTGTAGTTGGTAGTTGTAGTTGTAGTTGTAGTTGGTAGTTGTAGTTGGTAGTTGTAGTTGGTAGTTGTAGTTGGTAGTTGTAGTTGGTAGTTGTAGTTGGTAGTTGTACTTGGTAGTTGTAGTTGGTAGTTGTAGTTGGTAGTTCCATTTGTAGTTGTAGTTGTAGTTGTAGTTGAAGTTGTAGTTGTTGTTGTAGTTGTAGTTGTAGTTGTAGTTGTAGTTGTGGTTGTAGTTGTAGTTGTAGTTGTAGTTGTAGTTGTAGTTGTAGTTGTAGTTGTAGTTGTAGTTGTAGTTGTAGTTGTAGTTGTTTTTGTTGTTGTTGTTGTTGTAGTTGTTGTTGTTGTAGTTGTTGTTGTTATTGTACTTGCTGTTGTGTCGTTGTCGTTGTTGTTGTCGTTGTTGTCGTTGCAGTCGTTGTTGTCGTTGTTGTCGTTGTTGCCGTTGTTGTCGTTGCTGTCGTTGCTATCGTTGCTGTCGTTGCTGTCGTTGCTGTCGTTGTTGCCGTTGTTGCCGTTGTTGCCGTTGTTGCCGTTTTTGTCGTTGTTGTCGTTGTTGTCGTTGTTGTGGTTGTTGTCGTTGTTGTCGTTGTTTTCGTTGTTTTCGTTGTTGTCGTTGTTGTCGTTGTTGTCGTTGTTGTCGTTGTTGTCGTTGTTGTCGTTGTTGTCGTTGTTATCGTTGTTGTCGTTGTTATCGTTGTTGTCGTTGTTGTCGTTGTTGTCGTTGTTGTCGTTGTTGTCGTTGTCGTTATTGTAGTTGTTGTCGTTGTTGTCGTCGTTGTCGTCGTTGTCTTCGTTGTCGTCGTTGTCGTCGTTGACGTCGTTGTCGTCGTTGTCGTCGTTGTTGTTGTTGTTGTTGTTGTTGTTGTTGTTGTAGTTGTAGTTGTTGTTGTAGTTGTTGTTGTTGTAGTTGTAGTTGTAGTTGTAGTTGTAGTTGTAGTTGTTGTAGTTGTTGTTGTAGTTGTAGTTGTTGTTGTAGTTGTAGTTGTAGTTGTAGTTGTAGTTGTAGTTGTAGTTGTAGTTGTAGTTGTAGTTGTAGTTGTTGTTGTAGTTGTTGTTGTAGTTGTTGTTGTAGTTGTAGTTGTAGTTGCAGTTGTAGTTGTAGTTGTATTTGTAGTTGTATTTGTAGTTGTAGTTGTAATTGTAGTTGTAGTTGTAGTTGTAGTTGTAGTTGTAGTTGTATTTGTTGTTGTAGTTGTAGTTGTAGTAGTAGTTGTAGTTGTAGTTGTAGTTGGTAGTTGTAGTTGGTAGTTGTAGTTGGTAGTTGTAGTTGGTAGTTGTAGCTGGTAGGTGCAGTTGGTAGTTGCAGTTGGTAGTTGCAGTTGGTAGTTGCAGTTGGTAGTTGCAGTTGGTAGTTGCAGTTGGTAGTTGCAGTTGGCAGCTGAAATTGGTAGTTGCTGTTGGTAGTTGCAGTTGGTAGTTGCAGTTGGTAGTTGCAGTTGGTAGCTGAAATTGGTAGTTGCAGTTGGTAGTTGCAGTTGGTAGTTGCAGTTGGTACTTGCAGTTGGTAGTTGTAGTTGGTAGTTGTAGTTGGTAGTTGTAGTTGGTAGTTGTAGTTGGTAGTTGTAGTTGGTAGTTGAAGTTGGTAGTTGTAGCTGGCTGTTGTAGCTGGCAGTTGTAGCTGGCAGTTGTAGCTGGCAGTTGTAGCTTGCAGTTGTAGCTGGCAGTTGTAGCTGGCAGTTGTAACTGGCATTTGTAGCTGGCAGTTGTAGCTGGCAGTTGTAGCTGGCTGTTGTAGCTGGCAGTTGTAGCTGGCAGTTGTAGCTGGCAGTTGTAGCTGGCAGTTGTAGCTCGTAGTTGTAGTTGGTAGTTGTAGTTGGTAGTTGTAGTTGCTGGTTGTAGTTTGTAGTTGTAGTTGGTAGTTGTAGTTGGTAGTTGTAGTTGGTAGATGTATTTGGTAGTTGTAGTTGGTCGTTGGAGTTGGTAGTTGCAGTTGGTAGTCGCAGTTGGTAGTTGCAGTTGGTAGTTGCAGGTGGTAGTTGCAGTTGGTAGTTGTAGTTGGTAGTTGTAGTTGGTAGTTGTAGTTGGTAGTTGTAGTTGGTAGTTGTAGTTGGTAGTTGTAGCTGGTAGTTGTAGTTGGTAGTTGTAGTTGGTAGTTGTAGTTGTAGTTGTAGTTGTAGTTGTTGTTGTAGTTGTAGTTGTAGTTGTAGTTGTAGTTGTAGTTGTAGTTGTAGTTGTAGTTGTAGTTGTAGTTGTAGTTGTAGTTGTAGTTGTAGTTGTAGTTGTAGTTGTAGTTGTAGTTGTAGTTGTTGTTGTTGCTGTTGTTGTTGTTGTAGTTGTTATTGTTGTAGTTGTTGTTGTGGTTGTAGTTGTTGGTTTGTCGTTGTCGTTGTCGTTGTCGTTGTTGTTGTCGTTGTTGTCGTTGTTGTCGTTGTTGTCGTTGCTGTCGTTGTTGTCGTTGTTGTCGTTGCTGTCGTTGCTGTCGTTGCTTTCGTTGCTGTCGTTGTTGTCGTTGTTGTCGTTGTTGCCGTTGTTGCCGTGGTTGTCGTTGTTGTCGTTGTTGTCGTTGTTGTCGTTGTTGTCGTTGTTGTCGTTGTTGTCGTTGTTGTCGTTGTTGTTATTGTAGTTGTTCTCGTTGTTGTCGTCGTTGTCGTCGTTGTCGTCGTTGTCGTCGTTGTTCTCGTTGTTGTTGTTGTTGTCGTTGTTGTCGTTGTTGTTGTTGTTGCTGTTGTTGTTGTAGTTGTAGTTGTTGTTGTAGTTGTTGTTGTTGTTGTAGTTGTAGTTGTAGTTGTAGTTGTAGTTGTAGTTGTAGTTGTAGTTGTTGTTGTTGTTGTAGTTGTAGTTGTAGTAGTAGTTGTAGTTGTAGGTGTAGTTGTAGTTGTAGTTGTAGTTGTAGTTGTTGTTGTAGTTGTTGTTGTAGTTGCAGTTGTAGTTGTAGTTGTAGTTGTAGTTGTAGTTGTAGTCGTAGTTGTAGTTGTAGTTGTAGATGTAGTTGTAGTTGGTAGTTGTAGTTGGTAGTTGTAGTTGGTAGTTGGTAGTTGTAGTTGTAGTTGTAGTTGGTAGTTGTAGTTAGTAGTTGTAGTTGGTAGTTGTAGTTGGTAGTTGTAGTTGGTAGTTGTAGTTGGTAGTTGTAGTTGGTAGTTGTAGTTGTAGTTGTAGTTGTAGTTGATAGCTGTAGTTGGTAGTTGTAGTTGGTAGTCGTAGTTGATAGTTGTAGTTGGTAGTTGTAGTTGGTAGTGGTAGTTCGTAGTTGTAGTTGGTAGTTGTTGTTGGTAGTTGTAGTTGGTAGTTGTAGTTGGTTGTTGTAGTTGGTAGTTGTAGTTGGTAGTTGTAGTTGGTAGTTGTAGTTGGTAGTTGTAGTTTGTAGTTGTAGTTGGTAGATGTAGATGGTAGTTGTAGTTGGTAGTTGTAGTTGGTAGTTGTAGTTGGTAGTTGTAGTTGGTAGTTGTAGTTGTTAGTTGTAGTTGGTAGTTGTAGTTGGTAGTTGTAGTTGGTAGTTGTAGTTGGTAGTTGTAGTTGTAGCTGTAGTTGATAGTTGTAGTTGGTAGTTGTAGTTGGTAGTTGTAGTTGGTAGTTGTAGTTGGTAGTTGTAGTTGGTAGTTGTAGTTGGTAGTTGTAGTTGTAGATGTAGTTGGTAGTTGTAGTTGGTAGTTGTAATTGGTAGTTGGAGTTGGTAGTTGCAGTTGGTAGTTGCAGTTAGTAGTTGCAGTTGGTAGTTGTAGTTGGTAGTTGCTAGTTGTAGTTGGTAGTTGTAGTTGGTAGTTGTAGTTGGTAGTTGTAGTTTGTAGTTGTAGTTGGTAGTTGTAGTTGGTAGTTGTAGTTGGTAGTTGTAGTTGGTAGATGTATTTGGTAGTTGTAGTTGGTCGTTGGAGTTGGTAGTTGCAGTTGGTAGTCGCAGTTGGTAGTCGCAGTTGGTAGTTGCAGGTGGTAGTTGCAGTTGGTAGTTGTAGTTGGTAGTTGTAGTTGGTAGTTGTAGTTGGTAGTTGTAGTTGGTAGTTGTAGTTGGTAGTTGTAGTTGGTAGTTGTAGTTGGTAGTTGTAGTCGGTAGTTGTAGTTGTAGTTGGTAGTTGTAGTCGGTAGTTGTAGTTGTAGTTGTAGTTGTAGTTGTTGTTGTAGTTGTAGTTGTAGTTGTAGTTGTAGTTGTAGTTGTTGTTGTTGCTATTGTTGTTGTTGTAGTTGTTATTGTTGTAGTTGTTGTTGTGGTTGTAGTTGTTGGTGTGTCGTTGTCGTTGTCGTTGTCGTTGTTGTTGTCGTTGTTGTCGTTGTTGTCGTTGTTGTCGTTGCTGTCGTTGTTGTCGTTGTTGTCGTTGCTGTCGTTGCTGTCGTTGCTTTCGTTGCTGTCGTTGCTGTCGTTGTTGTCGTTGTTGTCGTTGTTGCCGTTGTTGCCGTGGTTGTCGTTGTTGTTATTGTAGTTGTTCTCGTTGTTCTCGTTGTTGTTGTTGTTGTCGTTGTTGTCGTTGTTGTTGTTGTTGCTGTTGTTGTTGTAGTTGTAGTTGTTGTTGTAGTTGTTGTTGTTGTTGTAGTTGTAGTTGTAGTTGTAGTTGTAGTTGTAGTTGTTGCTGTTGCTGTTGTTGTAGTTGTAGTTGTAGTAGTAGTTGTAGTTGTAGTTGTAGTTGTTGTTGTTGCTGTTGTTGTTGTTGTAGTTGTTATTGTTGTAGTTGTTGTTGTGGTTGTAGTTGTTGGTGTGTCGTTGTCGTTGTCGTTGTCGTTGTTGTTGTCGTTGTTGTCGTTGTTGTCGTTGTTGTCGTTGCTGTGGTTGTTGTCGTTGTTGTCGTTGCTGTCGTTGCTGTCGTTGCTTTCGTTGCTGTCGTTGCTGTCGTTGTTGTCGTTGTTGTCGTTGTTGCCGTTGTTGCCGTGTTTGTCGTTGTTGTCGTTGTTGTCGTTGTTGTCGTTGTTGTCGTTGTTGTCGTTGTTGTCGTTGTTGTCGTTGTTGTCGTTGTTGTTATTGTAGTTGTTCTCGTTGTTGTCGTCGTTGTCGTCGTTGTCGTCGTTGTCGTCGTTGTTCTCGTTGTTGTTGTTGTTGTCGTTGTTGTCGTTGTTGTTGTTGTTGCTGTTGTTGTTGTAGTTGTAGTTGTTGTTGTAGTTGTTGTTGTTGTTGTAGTTGTAGTTGTAGTTGTAGTTGTAGTTGTAGTTGTAGTTGTTGTTGTTGTTGTAGTTGTAGTTGTAGTAGTAGTTGTAGTTGTAGGTGTAGTTGTAGTTGTAGTTGTAGTTGTAGTTGTTGTTGTAGTTGTTGTTGTAGTTGTAGTTGTAGTTGTAGTTGCAGTTGTAGTTGTAGTTGTAGTTGTAGTTGTAGTCGTAGTTGTAGTTGTAGTTGTAGTTGTAGATGTAGTTGTAGTTGGTAGTTGTAGTTGGTAGTTGTAGTTGGTAGTTGTAGTTGGTAGTTGTAGTTGGTAGTTGTAGTTGGTAGTTGTAGTTGGTAGTTGTAGTTGGTAGTTGTAGTTGGTAGTTGCAGTTGGTAGCTGCAGTTGGTAGTTGCACTTGGTAGTTGTAGTTGGTAGTTGTAGTTGGTAGTTGGTAGTTGTAGTTGGTAGTTGTAGTTTGTAGTTGTAGTTGGTAGTTGCAGTTGCTAGCTGTAGTTGGTAGTTGTAGTTGGTAGTTGTAGTTGGTAGTTGTAGTTGGTAGTTGTAGTTGGTAGCTGTAGATGGTAGTTGTAGTTGGTAGTTGCAGTTGGTAGTTGTAGTTGGTAGTTGTAGTTGGTAGTTGTAGTTGGTAGTTGTAGTTTGTAGTTGTAGATAGTAGTTGTAGTTGGTAGATGTATTTGGTAGTTGTAGTTGGTCGTTGGAGTTGGTAGTTGCAGTTGGTAGTTGCAGTTGGTAGTTGTAGTTGTTGTTGTAGGTGGTAGTTGTAGTTGTAGTTGTAGTTGTAGTTGTAGTTGTAGTTGTAGTTGTAGTTGGTAGTTGTAGTTGGTAGTTGCAGTTGGTAGCTGCAGTTGGTAGTTGCACTTGGTAGTTGTAGTTGGTAGTTGTAGTTGGTAGTTGGTAGTTGTAGTTGGTAGTTGTAGTTTGTAGTTGTAGTTGGTAGTTGCAGTTGCTAGCTGTAGTTGGTAGTTGTAGTTGGTAGTTGTAGTTGGTAGTTGTAGTTGTAGTTGTTGTTGTAGTTGTAGTTGTAGTTGTAGTTGTAGTTGTAGTTGTAGTTGTAGTTGTAGTTTGTAGTTGTAGTTGGTAGTTGTAGTTGGTTTGTTGTAGTTGGTAGTTGTAGTTGGTAGATGATTTTGGTAGTTGTAGTTGGTAGTTGCAGTTGGTAGTTGCAGTTGGTAGTTGTAGTTGGTAGTTGTACTTGGTAGTTGTAGTTGGTAGTTGTAGTTGGTAGTTGTAGTTGGTAGTTGTAGATGGTAGTTGTAGTTGGTAGTTGCAGTTGGTAGTTGTAGTTGGTAGTTGTAGTTGGTAGTTGTAGTTGGTAGTTGTAGTTTGTAGTTGTAGTTGGTAGTTGTAGTTGGTAGATGTATTTGGTAGTTGTAGTTGGTCGTTGGAGTTGGTAGTTGCAGTTGGTAGTTGCAGTTGGTAGTTGTACTTGTTGTTGTAGGTGGTAGTTGTAGTTGTAGTTGTAGTTGTTGTTGTATTTGTAGTTGTAGTTGTAGTTGTAGTTGTAGTTGTAGTTGTAGTTGTAGTTTGTAGTTGTAGTTGGTAGTTGTAGTTGGTAGTTGTAGTTGGTAGTTGTAGTTGGTAGTTGTAGTTGGTAGTTGTAGTTGGTAGTTGTAGTTGGTAGTTGTAGGTGGTAGTTGTAGTTGGTAGTTGTAGTTGGTAGTTGTAGTTGGTAGTTGTAGTTGGTAGTTGTAGTTGGTAGTTGTAGTTGGTAGTTGTAGTTGGTAGTTGTAGTTGTAGTTGTAGTTGGTAGTTGTAGTTGGTAGTTGTAGTTGGTAGTTGGAGTTGGTAGTTGCAGTTGGTAGTTGCAGTTGGTAGTTGCAGTTGGTAGTTGCAGTTGGTAGTTGCAGTTGGTAGTTGCAGTTGGTAGTTGCAGTTGGTAGTTGCTGTTGGTGGTTGCAGTTGGTAGTTGCAGTTGGTAGTTGCAGTTGGTAGTTGCAGTTGGTAGTTGCAGTTGGTAGTTGCAGTTGGTAGTTGTAGTTGGTAGTTGTACTTGGTAGTTGTAGTTGGTAGTTGTAGTTGGTAGTTGTAGTTGGTAGTTGTAGTTGGTAGTTGTAGTTGGTAGTTGTAGTTGGTAGTTGTAGTTGGTAGTTGTAGTTCGTAGTTGTAGCTGGTAGTTGTAGTTGGTAGTTGTAGTTGGTAGTTGCAGTTGGTAGTTGTAGTTGGTAGTTGCAGTTGGTAGTTGCAGTTGGTAGTTGCAGTTGGTAGTTGCAGTTGGTAGTTGCAGTTGGTAGTTGCAGTTGGTAGTTGCTGTTGGTGGTTGCAGTTGGTAGTTGCAGTTGGTAGTTGCAGTTGGTAGTTGCAGTTGGTAGTTGTAGTTGGTAGTTGCAGTTGGTAGTTGTAGTTGGTAGTTGTAGTTGGTAGTTGTAGTTGGTAGTTGTAGTTGGTAGTTGTAGTTGGTAGTTGTAGTTGGTAGTTGTAGTTGTATTTGTAGTTGGTAGTTGTAGTTGGTTTGTTGTAGTTGGTTTGTTGTAGTTGGTAGTTGTAGTTGGTAGTTGTAGTTGGTAGTTGTAGTTGGTAGTTGTAGTTGGTAGTTGTAGTTGGTTTGTTGTAGTTGGTAGTTGCAGTTGGTAGTTGCAGTTGGTAGTTGCAGTTGGTAGTTGGAGTTGGTAGTTGTAGTTGGTCGTTGTAGTTGGTAGTTGTAGTTGTAGTTGTAGTTGTAGTTGTAGTTGTAGTTGTAGTTGGTAGTTGTAGTTGGTAGTTGCAGTTGGTAGCTGCAGTTGGTAGTTGCACTTGGTAGTTGTAGTTGGTAGTTGTAGTTGGTAGTTGGTAGTTGTAGTTGGTAGTTGTACTTGGTAGTTGTAGTTGGTAGTTGTAGTTGGTAGTTGTAGTTGGTAGTTGTAGTTGGTAGTTGTAGTTGGTAGTTGTAGTTGGTAGTTGTAGTTCGTAGTTGTAGCTGGTAGTTGTAGTTGGTAGTTGTAGTTGGTAGTTGCAGTTGGTAGTTGTAGTTGGTAGTTGTAGTTGGTAGTTGTAGTTGGTAGTTGTAGTTGGTAGTTGTAGTTGGTAGTTGTAGTTGGTAGTTGTAGTTGTATTTGTAGTTGGTAGTTGTAGTTGGTTTGTTGTAGTTGGTTTGTTGTAGTTGGTAGTTGTAGTTGGTAGTTGTAGTTGGTAGTTGTAGTTGGTAGTTGTAGTTGGTAGTTGTAGTTGGTTTGTTGTAGTTGGTAGTTGCAGTTGGTAGTTGCAGTTGGTAGTTGTAGGTGGTAGTTGTAGTTGGTAGTTGTAGTTGGTAGTTGTAGTTGGTAGTTGTAGTTGGTAGTTGTAGTTGGTAGTTGTAGTTGGTAGTTGTAGTTGTATTTGTAGTTGGTAGTTGTAGTTGGTTTGTTGTAGTTGGTTTGTTGTAGTTGGTAGTTGTAGTTGGTAGTTGTAGTTGGTAGTTGTAGTTGGTAGTTGTAGTTGGTAGTTGTAGTTGGTTTGTTGTAGTTGGTTTGTTGTAGTTGGTAGTTGTAGTTGGTAGTTGTAGTTGGTAGTTGTACTTGGTAGTTGTAGTTGGTAGTTGTAGTTGGTAGTTGTAGTTGGTAGTTGTAGTTGGTAGTTGTAGTTGGTAGTTGTAGTTGGTAGTTGTAGTTGGTAGTTGTAGTTCGTAGTTGTAGCTGGTAGTTGTAGTTGGTAGTTGTAGTTGGTAGTTGCAGTTGGTAGTTGTAGTTGGTAGTTGTAGTTGGTAGTTGTAGTTGGTAGTTGTAGTTGGTAGTTGTAGTTGGTAGTTGTAGTTGGTAGTTGTAGTTGTATTTGTAGTTGGTAGTTGTAGTTGGTTTGTTGTAGTTGGTTTGTTGTAGTTGGTAGTTGTAGTTGGTAGTTGTAGTTGTAGTTGTAGTTTGTAGTTGTAGTTGGTAGTTGTAGTTGGTAGTTGTAGTTGGTAGTTGTAGTTGGTAGTTGTAGTTGGTAGTTGTAGTTGGTAGTTGTAGATGGTAGTTGTAGTTGGTAGTTGCAGTTGGTAGCTGCAGTTGGTAGTTGCACTTGGTAGTTGTAGTTGGTAGTTGTAGTTGGTAGTTGGTAGTTGTAGTTGGTAGTTGTAGTTTGTAGTTGTAGTTGGTAGTTGCAGTTGCTAGCTGTAGTTGGTAGTTGTAGTTGGTAGTTGTAGTTGGTAGTTGTAGTTGTAGTTGTTGTTGTAGTTGTAGTTGTAGTTGTAGTTGTAGTTGTAGTTGTAGTTGTAGTTGTAGTTTGTAGTTGTAGTTGGTAGATGTAGTTGGTTTGTTGTAGTTGGTAGTTGTAGTTGGTAGTTGTAGTTGTAGTTGTAGTTGGTAGTTGTAGTTGGTAGTTGTAGTTGGTAGTTGTAGTTGGTAGTTGTAGTTGGTAGTTGCAGTTGGTAGTTGTAGGTGGTAGTTGTAGTTGGTAGTTGTAGTTGGTAGTTGTAGTTGGTAGTTGTAGTTGGTAGCTGTAGATGGTAGTTGTAGTTGGTAGTTGCAGTTGGTAGTTGTAGTTGGTAGTTGTAGTTGGTAGTTGTAGTTGGTAGTTGTAGTTTGTAGTTGTAGTTGGTAGTTGTAGTTGGTAGATGTATTTGGTAGTTGTAGTTGGTCGTTGGAGTTGGTAGTTGCAGTTGGTAGTTGCAGTTGGTAGTTGTAGTTGGTTTGTTGTAGTTGGTAGTTGTAGTTGGTAGTTGTAGTTGGTAGTTGTAGTTGGTAGTTGCAGTTGGTAGTTGTAGGTGGTAGTTGTAGTTGGTAGTTGTAGTTGGTAGTTGTAGTTGGTAGTTGTAGTTGGTAGTTGTAGTTGGTAGTTGTAGTTGGTAGTTGTAGTTGGTAGTTGTAGTTGGTAGTTGTAGTTGGTAGTTGTAGTTGGTAGTTGTAGTTGGTAGTTGTAGTTGGTAGTTGTAGTTGGTAGTTGTAGTTGGTAGTTGTAGTTCGTAGTTGTAGCTGGTAGTTGTAGTTGGTAGTTGTAGTTGGTAGTTGCAGTTGGTAGTTGTAGTTGGTAGTTGTAGTTGGTAGTTGTAGGTGGTAGTTGTAGTTGGTAGTTGTAGTTGGTAGTTGTAGTTGGTAGTTGTAGTTGGTAGTTGTAGTTGGTAGTTGTAGTTGGTAGTTGTAGTTGGTAGTTGTAGATGGTAGTTGTAGTTGGTAGTTGCAGTTGGTAGCTGCAGTTGGTAGTTGCACTTGGTAGTTGTAGTTGGTAGTTGTAGTTGGTAGTTGGTAGTTGTAGTTGGTAGTTGTAGTTTGTAGTTGTAGTTGGTAGTTGCAGTTGCTAGCTGTAGTTGGTAGTTGTAGTTGGTAGTTGTAGTTGGTAGTTGTAGTTGTAGTTGTTGTTGTAGTTGTAGTTGTAGTTGTAGTTGTAGTTGTAGTTGTAGTTGTAGTTTGTAGTTGTAGTTGGTAGTTGTAGTTGGTTTGTTGTAGTTGGTAGTTGTAGTTGGTAGATGTATTTGGTAGTTGTAGTTGGTAGTTGCAGTTGGTAGTTGCAGTTGGTAGTTGTAGTTGGTAGTTGTACTTGGTAGTTGTAGTTGGTAGTTGTAGTTGGTAGTTGTAGTTGGTAGTTGTAGTTGGTAGTTGTAGTTGGTAGTTGTAGATGGTAGGTGCAGTTGGTAGTTGCAGTTGGTAGTTGCAGTTGGTAGTTGCAGTTGGTAGTTGCAGTTGGTAGTTGCAGTTGGTAGCTGAAATTGGTAGTTGCTGTTGGTAGTTGCAGTTGGTAGTTGCAGTTGGTAGCTGAAATTGGTAGTTGCAGTTGGTAGTTGCAGTTGGTAGTTGCAGTTGGTAGTTGCAGTTGGTAGTTGCAGTTGGTAGTTGCAGTTGGTAGTTGCAGTTGGTAGTTGTAGTTGGTAGTTGTACTTGGTAGTTGTAGTTGGTAGTTGTAGTTGGTAGTTGTAGTTGGTAGTTGTAGTTGGTAGTTGTAGTTGGTAGTTGTAGTTGGTAGTTGTAGTTGGTAGTTGTAGTTCGTAGTTGTAGCTGGTAGTTGTAGTTGGTAGTTGTAGTTGGTAGTTGCAGTTGGTAGTTGTAGTTGGTAGTTGTAGTTGGTAGTTGTAGTTGGTAGTTGTAGTTGGTAGTTGTAGTTGGTAGTTGTAGTTGGTAGTTGTAGTTGGTAGTTGTAGTTGGTAGTTGTAGTTGGTAGTTGTAGTTGGTAGTTGTAGTTGGTAGTTGTAGTTGGTAGTTGTAGTTGGTAGTTGTAGTTGGTTTGTTGTAGTTGGTAGTTGCAGTTGGTAGTTGCAGTTGGTTTGTTGTAGTTGGTAGTTGTAGTTGGTAGTTGTAGTTGGTAGTTGTAGTTGGTAGTTGTAGTTGGTAGTTGTAGTTGGTAGTTGTAGTTGGTTTGTTGTAGTTGGTAGTTGCAGTTGGTAGTTGCAGTTGGTAGTTGCACTTGGTAGTTGTAGTTGGTAGTTGTAGTTGGTAGTTGGTAGTTGTAGTTGGTAGTTGTAGTTTGTAGTTGTAGTTGGTAGTTGCAGTTGCTAGCTGTAGTTGGTAGTTGTAGTTGGTAGTTGTAGTTGGTAGTTGTAGTTGTAGTTGTTGTTGTAGTTGTAGTTGTAGTTGTAGTTGTAGTTGTAGTTGTAGTTGTAGTTGTAGTTTGTAGTTGTAGTTGGTAGTTGTAGTTGGTTTGTTGTAGTTGGTAGTTGTAGTTGGTAGATGTATTTGGTAGTTGTAGTTGGTAGTTGCAGTTGGTAGTTGCAGTTGGTAGTTGTAGTTGGTAGTTGTACTTGGTAGTTGTAGTTGGTAGTTGTAGTTGGTAGTTGTAGGTGGTAGTTGTAGTTGGTAGTTGTAGTTGGTAGTTGTAGTTGGTAGTTGTAGTTGGTAGTTGTAGTTGGTAGTTGTAGTTGGTAGTTGTAGTTGGTAGTTGTAGTTGTAGTTGTAGTTGGTAGTTGTAGTTGGTAGTTGTAGTTGGTAGTTGGAGTTGGTAGTTGCAGTTGGTAGTTGCAGTTGGTAGTTGCAGTTGGTAGTTGCAGTTGGTAGTTGCAGTTGGTAGTTGCAGTTGGTAGTTGCAGTTGGTAGTTGCTGTTGGTGGTTGCAGTTGGTAGTTGCAGTTGGTAGTTGCAGTTGGTAGTTGCAGTTGCTAGCTGTAGTTGGTAGTTGCAGTTGGTAGTTGTAGTTGGTAGTTGTAGTTGTAGTTGTTGTTGTAGTTGTAGTTGTAGTTGTAGTTGTAGTTGTAGTTGTAGTTGTAGTTGTAGTTTGTAGTTGTAGTTGGTAGTTGTAGTTGGTTTGTTGTAGTTGGTAGTTGTAGTTGGTAGATGTATTTGGTAGTTGTAGTTGGTAGTTGCAGTTGGTAGTTGCAGTTGGTAGTTGTAGTTGGTAGTTGTAGTAGGTAGTTGTAGTTGGTAGTTGTAGTTCGTAGTTGTAGCTGGTAGTTGTAGTTGGTAGTTGTAGTTGGTAGTTGCAGTTGGTAGTTGTAGTTGGTAGTTGTAGTTGGTAGTTGTAGTTGGTAGTTGTAGTTGGTAGTTGTAGTTGGTAGTTGTAGTTGGTAGTTGTAGTTGTATTTGTAGTTTGTAGTTGTAGTTGGTAGTTGTAGTTGGTAGTTGTAGTTGGTAGTTGTAGTTGGTTTGTTGTAGTTGGTAGTTGCAGTTGGTAGTTGTAGTTGGTAGTTGTAGTTGGTAGTTGTAGTTGGTAGTTGTAGTTGGTAGTTGTAGTTGGTAGTTGTAGTTGGTAGTTGTAGTTGTATTTGTAGTTGGTAGTTGTAGTTGGTTTGTTGTAGTTGGTTTGTTGTAGTTGGTAGTTGTAGTTGGTAGTTGTAGTTGTAGTTGTAGTTTGTAGTTGTAGTTGGTAGTTGTAGTTGGTAGTTGTAGTTGGTAGTTGTAGTTGGTAGTTGTAGTTGGTAGTTGTAGTTGGTAGTTGTAGATGGTAGTTGTAGTTGGTAGTTGCAGTTGGTAGCTGCAGTTGGTAGTTGCACTTGGTAGTTGTAGTTGGTAGTTGTAGTTGGTAGTTGGTAGTTGTAGTTGGTAGTTGTAGTTTGTAGTTGTAGTTGGTAGTTGCAGTTGCTAGCTGTAGTTGGTAGTTGTAGTTGGTAGTTGTAGTTGGTAGTTGTAGTTGTAGTTGTTGTTGTAGTTGTAGTTGTAGTTGTAGTTGTAGTTGTAGTTGTAGTTGTAGTTGTAGTTTGTAGTTGTAGTTGGTAGTTGTAGTTGGTTTGTTGTAGTTGGTAGTTGTAGTTGGTAGTTGTAGTTGTAGTTGTAGTTGGTAGTTGTAGTTGGTAGTTGTAGTTGGTAGTTGTAGTTGGTAGTTGTAGTTGGTAGTTGCAGTTGGTAGTTGTAGGTGGTAGTTGTAGTTGGTAGTTGTAGTTGGTAGTTGTAGTTGGTAGTTGTAGTTGGTAGCTGTAGATGGTAGTTGTAGTTGGTAGTTGCAGTTGGTAGTTGTAGTTGGTAGTTGTAGTTGGTAGTTGTAGTTGGTAGTTGTAGTTTGTAGTTGTAGTTGGTAGTTGTAGTTGGTAGATGTATTTGGTAGTTGTAGTTGGTCGTTGGAGTTGGTAGTTGCAGTTGGTAGTTGCAGTTGGTAGTTGTAGTTGGTTTGTTGTAGTTGGTAGTTGTAGTTGGTAGTTGTAGTTGGTAGTTGCAGTTGGTAGTTGTAGGTGGTAGTTGTAGTTGGTAGTTGTAGTTGGTAGTTGTAGTTGGTAGTTGTAGTTGGTAGTTGTAGTTGGTAGTTGTAGTTGGTAGTTGTAGTTGGTAGTTGTAGTTGGTAGTTGTAGTTGGTAGTTGTAGTTGGTAGTTGTAGTTGGTAGTTGTAGTTGGTAGTTGTAGTTGGTAGTTGTAGTTCGTAGTTGTAGCTGGTAGTTGTAGTTGGTAGTTGTAGTTGGTAGTTGCAGTTGGTAGTTGTAGTTGGTAGTTGTAGTTGGTAGTTGTAGGTGGTAGTTGTAGTTGGTAGTTGTAGTTGGTAGTTGTAGTTGGTAGTTGTAGTTGGTAGTTGTAGTTGGTAGTTGTAGTTGGTAGTTGTAGTTGGTAGTTGTAGATGGTAGTTGTAGTTGGTAGTTGCAGTTGGTAGCTGCAGTTGGTAGTTGCACTTGGTAGTTGTAGTTGGTAGTTGTAGTTGGTAGTTGGTAGTTGTAGTTGGTAGTTGTAGTTTGTAGTTGTAGTTGGTAGTTGCAGTTGCTAGCTGTAGTTGGTAGTTGTAGTTGGTAGTTGTAGTTGGTAGTTGTAGTTGTAGTTGTTGTTGTAGTTGTAGTTGTAGTTGTAGTTGTAGTTGTAGTTGTAGTTGTAGTTGTAGTTTGTAGTTGTAGTTGGTAGTTGTAGTTGGTTTGTTGTAGTTGGTAGTTGCAGTTGGTAGTTGCAGTTGGTAGTTGCAGTTGGTAGTTGCAGTTGGTAGTTGCAGTTGGTAGTTGTAGTTGGTAGTTGTACTTGGTAGTTGTAGTTGGTAGTTGTAGTTGGTAGTTGTAGTTGGTAGTTGTAGTTGGTAGTTGTAGTTGGTAGTTGTAGTTGGTAGTTGTAGTTGGTAGTTGTAGTTCGTAGTTGTAGCTGGTAGTTGTAGTTGGTAGTTGTAGTTGGTAGTTGCAGTTGGTAGTTGTAGTTGGTAGTTGGTAGTTGTAGTTGGTAGTTGTAGTTGGTAGTTGTAGTTGGTAGTTGTAGTTGGTAGTTGTAGTTGGTAGTTGTAGTTGGTAGTTGTAGTTGGTAGTTGTAGTTGGTAGTTGTAGTTGGTAGTTGTAGTTGGTAGTTGTAGTTGGTAGTTGTAGTTGGTTTGTTGTAGTTGGTAGTTGCAGTTGGTAGTTGCAGTTGGTTTGTTGTAGTTGGTAGTTGTAGTTGGTAGTTGTAGTTGGTAGTTGTAGTTGGTAGTTGTAGTTGGTAGTTGTAGTTGGTAGTTGTAGTTGGTTTGTTGTAGTTGGTAGTTGCAGTTGGTAGTTGCAGTTGGTAGTTGCACTTGGTAGTTGTAGTTGGTAGTTGTAGTTGGTAGTTGGTAGTTGTAGTTGGTAGTTGTAGTTTGTAGTTGTAGTTGGTAGTTGCAGTTGCTAGCTGTAGTTGGTAGTTGTAGTTGGTAGTTGTAGTTGGTAGTTGTAGTTGTAGTTGTTGTTGTAGTTGTAGTTGTAGTTGTAGTTGTAGTTGTAGTTGGTAGTTGTAGTTGGTAGTTGTAGTTGGTAGTTGTAGTTGGTAGTTGTAGTTGGTAGTTGTAGTTCGTAGTTGTAGCTGGTAGTTGTAGTTGGTAGTTGTAGTTGGTAGTTGCAGTTGGTAGTTGTAGTTGGTAGTTGTAGTTGGTAGTTGCAGTTGGTAGTTGCAGTTGGTAGTTGCAGTTGGTAGTTGCAGTTGGTAGTTGCTGTTGGTGGTTGCAGTTGGTAGTTGCAGTTGGTAGTTGCAGTTGGTAGTTGCAGTTGGTAGTTGCAGTTGGTAGTTGCAGTTGGTAGTTGTAGTTGGTAGTTGTACTTGGTAGTTGTAGTTGGTAGTTGTAGTTGGTAGTTGTAGTTGGTAGTTGTAGTTGGTAGTTGTAGTTGGTAGTTGTAGTTGGTAGTTGTAGTTGGTAGTTGTAGTTCGTAGTTGTAGCTGGTAGTTGTAGTTGGTAGTTGTAGTTGGTAGTTGCAGTTGGTAGTTGTAGTTGGTAGTTGTAGTTGGTAGTTGTAGTTGGTAGTTGTAGTTGGTAGTTGTAGTTGGTAGTTGTAGTTGGTAGTTGTAGTTGTATTTGTAGTTGGTAGTTGTAGTTGGTTTGTTGTAGTTGGTTTGTTGTAGTTGGTAGTTGTAGTTGGTAGTTGTAGTTGGTAGTTGTAGTTGGTAGTTGTAGTTGGTTTGTTGTAGTTGGTAGTTGCAGTTGGTAGTTGCAGTTGGTAGTTGCAGTTGGTAGTTGTAGTTGGTAGTTGTAGTTGGTAGTTGTAGATGGTAGTTGTAGTTGGTAGTTGCAGTTGGTAGTTGTAGTTGGTAGTTGTAGTTGGTAGTTGTAGTTGGTAGTTGTAGTTTGTAGTTGTAGTTGGTAGTTGTAGTTGGTAGATGTATTTGGTAGTTGTAGTTGGTCGTTGGAGTTGGTAGTTGCAGTTGGTAGTTGCAGTTGGTAGTTGTAGTTGTTGTTGTAGGTGGTAGTTGTAGTTGTAGTTGTAGTTGTAGTTGTAGTTGTAGTTGTAGTTGTAGTTGGTAGTTGTAGTTGGTAGTTGCAGTTGGTAGCTGCAGTTGGTAGTTGCAGTTGGTAGTTGTAGTTGGTAGTTGTAGTTGGTAGTTGGTAGTTGTAGTTGGTAGTTGTAGTTTGTAGTTGTAGTTGGTAGTTGCAGTTGCTAGCTGTAGTTGGTAGTTGTAGTTGGTAGTTGTAGTTGGTAGTTGTAGTTGTAGTTGTTGTTGTAGTTGTAGTTGTAGTTGTAGTTGTAGTTGTAGTTGTAGTTGTAGTTGTAGTTGTAGTTTGTAGTTGTAGTTGGTAGTTGTAGTTGGTTTGTTGTAGTTGGTAGTTGTAGTTGGTAGTTGTAGTTGTAGTTGTTGTTATAGTTGTAGTTGTAGTTGTAGTTGTAGTTGTAGTTGTAGTTGTAGTTGTAGTTGTAGTTGTAGTTGTAGTTGTAGTTGTTTTTGTTGTTGTTGTTGTTGTAGTTGTTGTTGTTGTAGTTGTTGTTGTTGTAGTTGTTGTTGTTATTGTACTTGCTGTTGTGTCGTTGTCGTTGTTGTTGTCGTTGTTGTCGTTGTTGTCGTTGCAGTCGTTGTTGTCGTTGTTGTCGTTGTTGCCGTTGTTGTCGTTGCTGTCGTTGCTATCGTTGCTGTCGTTGCTGTCGTTGCTGTCGTTGCTGCCGTTGTTGCCGTTGTTGCCGTTGTTGCCGTTTCTGTCGTTGTTGTCGTTGTTGTCGTTGTTGTGGTTGTTGTCGTTGTTGTCGTTGTTTTCGTTGTTTTCGTTGTTGTCGTTGTTGTCGTTGTTGTCGTTGTTGTCGTTGTTATCGTTGTTGTCGTTGTTATCGTTGTTGTCGTTGTTGTCGTTGTTGTCGTTGTTGTCGTTGTTGTCGTTGTCGTTATTGTGGTTGTTGTCGTTGTTGTCGTCGTTGTCGTCGTTGTCGTCGTTGTCGTCGTTGTCGTCGTTGTCGTCGTTGTCGTCGTTGACGTCGTTGTCGTCGTTGTCGTCGTTGTTGTTGTTGTTGTTGTTGTTGTTGTTGTTGTAGTTGTAGTTGTTGTTGTAGTTGTTGTTGTTGTAGTTGTAGTTGTAGTTGTAGTTGTAGTTGTAGTTGTAGTTGTTGTAGTTGTTGTTGTAGTTGTAGTTGTTGTTGTAGTTGTAGTTGTAGTGGTAGTTGTAGTTGTAGTTGTAGTTGTAGTTGTAGTTGTAGTTGTAGTTGTAGTTGTTGTTGTAGTTGTTGTTGTAGTTGTTGTTGTAGTTGTAGTTGTAGTTGCAGTTGTAGTTGTAGTTTTATTTGTAGTTGTATTTGTAGTTGTAGTTGTAATTGTAGTTGTAGTTGTAGTTGTAGTTGTAGTTGTAGTTGTATTTGTTGTTGTAGTTGTAGTTGTAGTAGTAGTTGTAGTTGTAGTTGTAGTTGGTAGTTGTAGTTGGTAGTTGTAGTTGGTAGTTGTAGTTGGTAGTTGTAGTTGGTAGGTGCAGTTGGTAGTTGCAGTTGGTAGTTGCAGTTGGTAGTTGCAGTTGGTAGTTGCAGTTGGTAGTTGCAGTTGGTAGCTGAAATTGGTAGTTGCTGTTGGTAGTTGCAGTTGGTAGTTGCAGTTGGTAGCTGAAATTGGTAGTTGCAGTTGGTAGTTGCAGTTGGTAGTTGCAGTTGGTAGTTGCAGTTCGTAGCTGAAATTGGTAGTTACAGTTGGTAGTTGCAGTCGGTAGTTGCAGTGGGTAGTTGCAGTTGGTAGTTGCAGTTGGTAGTTGCAGTTGGTAGTTGCAGTTGGTAGTTGCAGTTGGTAGATGCAGTTGGTAGTTGCAGTTGGTAGCTGTAGTTGGTAGTTGTAGTTGGTAGTTGTAGTTGGTAGTTGTAGTTGGTAGTTGTAGTTGTAGTTGTTGTTGTAGTTGTAGTTGTAGTTGTAGTTGTAGTTGTAGTTGTAGTTGTAGTTGTATTTGTAGTTTGTAGTTGTAGTTGGTAGTGGTAGTTGGTTTGTTGTAGTTGGTAGTTGTAGTTGGTAGTTGTAGTTGGTAGTTGTAGTTGGTAGTTGTAGTTGGTAGTTGTAGTTGGTAGTTGTAGTTGGTAGTTGTAGTTGGTAGTTGTAGTTGGTTTGTTGTAGTTGGTAGTTGCAGTTGGTAGTTGCAGTTGGTAGTTGCAGTTGGTAGTTGTAGTTGGTAGTTGTAGTTGGTAGTTGTAGATGGTAGTTGTAGTTGGTAGTTGCAGTTGGTAGTTGTAGTTGGTAGTTGTAGTTGGTAGTTGTAGTTGGTAGTTGTAGTTTGTAGTTGTAGTTGGTAGTTGTAGTTGGTAGATGTATTTGGTAGTTGTAGTTGGTCGTTGGAGTTGGTAGTTGCAGTTGGTAGTTGCAGTTGGTAGTTGTAGTTGTTGTTGTAGGTGGTAGTTGTAGTTGTAGTTGTAGTTGTAGTTGTAGTTGTAGTTGTAGTTGTAGTTGGTAGTTGTAGTTGGTAGTTGTAGTTGGTAGTTGTAGTTGGTAGTTGTAGTTGGTAGTTGCAGTTGGTAGTTGTAGGTGGTAGTTGTAGTTGGTAGTTGTAGTTGGTAGTTGTAGTTGGTAGTTGTAGTTGGTAGTTGTAGTTGGTAGTTGTAGTTGGTAGTTGTAGTTGGTAGTTGTAGTTGGTAGTTGTAGTTGGTAGTTGTAGTTGGTAGTTGTAGTTGGTAGTTGTAGTTGGTAGTTGTAGTTCGTAGTTGTAGCTGGTAGTTGTAGTTGGTAGTTGTAGTTGGTAGTTGCAGTTGGTAGTTGTAGTTGGTAGTTGTAGTTGGTAGTTGTAGTTGGTAGTTGTAGTTGGTAGTTGTAGTTGGTAGTTGTAGTTGGTAGTTGTAGTTGTATTTGTAGTTTGTAGTTGTAGTTGGTAGTTGTAGTTGGTTTGTTGTAGTTGGTAGTTGTAGTTGGTAGTTGTAGTTGGTAGTTGTAGTTGGTAGTTGTAGTTGGTAGTTGTAGTTGGTAGTTGTAGTTGGTTTGTTGTAGTTGGTAGTTGCAGTTGGTAGTTGCAGTTGGTAGTTGCAGTTGGTAGTTGTAGTTGGTAGTTGTAGTTGGTAGCTGTAGATGGTAGTTGTAGTTGGTAGTTGCAGTTGGTAGTTGTAGTTGGTAGTTGTAGTTGGTAGTTGTAGTTGATAGTTGTAGTTTGTAGTTGTAGTTGGTAGTTGTAGTTGGTAGATGTATTTGGTAGTTGTAGTTGGTCGTTGGAGTTGGTAGTTGCAGTTGGTAGTTGCAGTTGGTAGTTGTAGTTGTTGTTGTAGGTGGTAGTTGTAGTTGTAGTTGTAGTTGTAGTTGTAGTTGTAGTTGTAGTTGTAGTTGGTAGTTGTAGTTGGTAGTTGCAGTTGGTAGCTGCAGTTGGTAGTTGCACTTGGTAGTTGTAGTTGGTAGTTGTAGTTGGTAGTTGGTAGTTGTAGTTGGTAGTTGTAGTTTGTAGTTGTAGTTGGTAGTTGCAGTTGCTAGCTGTAGTTGGTAGTTGTAGTTGGTAGTTGTAGTTGGTAGTTGTAGTTGTAGTTGTTGTTGTAGTTGTAGTTGTAGTTGTAGTTGTAGTTGTAGTTGTAGTTGTAGTTTGTAGTTGTAGTTGGTAGTTGTAGTTGGTTTGTTGTAGTTGGTAGTTGTAGTTGGTAGATGTATTTGGTAGTTGTAGTTGGTAGTTGCAGTTGGTAGTTGCAGTTGGTAGTTGTAGTTGGTAGTTGTACTTGGTAGTTGTAGTTGGTAGTTGTAGTTGGTAGTTGTAGTTGGTAGTTGTAGATGGTAGTTGTAGTTGGTAGTTGCAGTTGGTAGTTGTAGTTGGTAGTTGTAGTTGGTAGTTGTAGTTGGTAGTTGTAGTTTGTAGTTGTAGTTGGTAGTTGTAGTTGGTAGATGTATTTGGTAGTTGTAGTTGGTCGTTGGAGTTGGTAGTTGCAGTTGGTAGTTGCAGTTGGTAGTTGTAGTTGTTGTTGTAGGTGGTAGTTGTAGTTGTAGTTGTAGTTGTTGTTGTAGTTGTAGTTGTAGTTGTAGTTGTAGTTGTAGTTGTAGTTGTAGTTGTAGTTTGTAGTTGTAGTTGGTAGTTGTAGTTGGTAGTTGTAGTTGGTAGTTGTAGTTGGTAGTTGTAGTTGGTAGTTGTAGTTGGTAGTTGTAGTTGGTAGTTGTAGTTGGTAGTTGTAGTTGGTAGTTGTAGATGGTAGTTGTAGTTGGTAGTTGCAGTTGGTAGTTGTAGTTGGTAGTTGTAGTTGGTAGTTGTAGTTGGTAGTTGTAGTTTGTAGTTGTAGTTGGTAGTTGTAGTTGGTAGATGTATTTGGTAGTTGTAGTTGGTCGTTGGAGTTGGTAGTTGCAGTTGGTAGTTGCAGTTGGTAGTTGTAGTTGTTGTTGTAGGTGGTAGTTGTAGTTGTAGTTGTAGTTGTAGTTGTAGTTGTAGTTGTAGTTGTAGTTGGTAGTTGTAGTTGGTAGTTGCAGTTGGTAGCTGCAGTTGGTAGTTGCAGTTGGTAGTTGTAGGTGGTAGTTGTAGTTGTAGTTGTAGTTGTAGTTGGTAGTTGTAGTTGGTAGTTGTAGTTGGTAGTTGTAGTTGGTAGTTGTAGTTGGTAGTTGTAGTTGGTTTGTTGTAGTTGGTAGTTGTAGTTGGTAGTTGTAGTTTGTAGTTGTAGTTGGTAGTTGCAGTTGCTAGCTGTAGTTGGTAGTTGTAGTTGGTAGTTGTAGTTGGTAGTTGTAGTTGGTAGTTGTAGTTGTAGTTGTTGTTGTAGTTGTAGTTGTAGTTGTAGTTGTAGTTGTAGTTGTAGTTGTAGTTGTAGTTGTAGTTGTAGTTTGTAGTTGTAGTTGGTAGTTGTAGTTGGTTTGTTGTAGTTGGTAGTTGTAGTTGGTAGTTGTAGTTGGTAGTTGTAGTTGGTAGTTGTAGTTGGTAGTTGTAGTTGGTAGTTGCAGTTGGTAGTTGCAGTTGGTAGTTGCAGTTGGTAGTTGTAATTGTAGTTGTTGTTGTAGTTGTAGTTGTAGTTGTAGTTGTAGTTGTAGTTGTAGTTGGTAGTTGTAGTTGGTAGTTGTAGTTGGTAGTTGTAGTTGGTAGCTGTAGTTGGTAGTTGTAGTTGGTAGTTGTACTTGGTAGGTGTAGTTGGTAGTTGTAGTTGGTAGTTGTAGTTGGTAGTTGTAGTTGGTAGTTGCAGTTGGTAGTTGCAGTTGGTAGTTGCAGTTGGTAGTTGTAGTTGGTAGTTGCAGTTGGTAGTTGCAGTTGGTAGCTGTAGTTTGTAGTTGTAGTTGGTAGTTGTAGTTGGTAGTTGTAGTTGGTAGTTGTAGTTGGTAGTTGTAGTTGGTAGTTGTAGTTGGTAGTTGTAGTTGGTAGTTGTAGTTGGTAGTTGTAGTTGGTAGTTGTAGCTGGTAGTTGTAGTTGGTAGTTGTAGTTGGTAGTTGCAGTTGGTAGTTGTAGTTGGTAGTTGTAGTTGGTAGTTGTAGTTGGTAGTTGTAGTTGGTAGTTGTAGCTGGTAGTTGTAGTTGGTAGTTGTAGTTGTAGTTGTAGTTGGTAGTTGTAGTTGGTAGTTGTAGTTGGTAGTTGTAGTTGGTAGTTGTAGTTGGTAGTTGTAGTTGGTAGTTGTACTTGGTAGTTGTAGTTGGTAGTTGTAGTTGGTAGTTCCATTTGTAGTTGTAGTTGTAGTTGTAGTTGAAGTTGTAGTTGTTGTTGTAGTTGTAGTTGTAGTTGTAGTTGTAGTTGTAGTTGTAGTTGTAGTTGTAGTTGTAGTTGTAGTTGTAGTTGTAGTTGTAGTTGTAGTTGTAGTTGTTTTTGTTGTTGTTGTTGTTGTAGTTGTTGTTGTTGTAGTTGTTGTTGTTGTAGTTGTTGTTGTTATTGTACTTGCTGTTTTGTCGTTGTCGTTGTTGTTGTCGTTGTTGTCGTTGTTGTCGTTGCAGTCGTTGTTGTCGTTGTTGTCGTTGTTGCCGTTGTTGTCGTTGCTGTCGTTGCTATCGTTGCTGTCGTTGCTGTCGTTGCTGTCGTTGCTGCCGTTGTTGCCGTTGTTGCCGTTGTTGCCGTTTTTGTCGTTGTTGTCGTTGTTGTCGTTGTTGTGGTTGTTGTCGTTGTTGTCGTTGTTTTCGTTGTTTTCGTTGTTGTCGTTGTTGTCGTTGTTGTCGTTGTTGTCGTTGTTGTCGTTGTTGTCGTTGTTGTCGTTGTTATCGTTGTTGTCGTTGTTATCGTTGTTGTCGTTGTTGTCGTTGTTGTCGTTGTTGTCGTTGTTGTCGTTGTCGTTATTGTAGTTGTTGTCGTTGTTGTCGTCGTTGTCGTCGTTGTCGTCGTTGCCGTCGTTGTCGTCGTTGTCGTCGTTGACGTCGTTGTCGTCGTTGTCGTCGTTGTTGTTGTTGTTGTTGTTGTTGTTGTTGTAGTTGTAGTTGTTGTTGTAGTTGTTGTTGTTGTAGTTGTAGTTGTAGTTGTAGTTGTAGTTGTTGCAGTTGTTGTTGTAGTTGTAGTTGTTGTTGTAGTTGTAGTTGTAGTGGTAGTTGCAGTTGTAGTTGTAGTTGTAGTTGTAGTTGTAGTTGTTGTTGTAGTTGTTGTTGTAGTTGTTGTTGTAGTTGTAGTTGTAGTTGCAGTTGTAGTTGTAGTTGTATTTGTAGTTGTATTTGTAGTTGTAGTTGTAATTGTAGTTGTAGTTGTAGTTGTAGTTGTAGTTGTAGTTGTATTTGTTGTTGTAGTTGTAGTTGTAGTAGTAGTTGTAGTTGTAGTTGTAGTTGGTAGTTGTAGTTGGTAGTTGTAGTTGGTAGTTGTAGTTGGTAGTTGTAGTTGGTAGGTGCAGTTGGTAGTTGCAGTTGGTAGTTGCAGTTGGTAGTTGCAGTTGGTAGTTGCAGTTGGTAGTTGCAGTTGGTAGCTGAAATTGGTAGTTGCAGTTGGTAGTTGCAGTTGGTAGTTGCAGTTGGTAGTTGCAGTTGGTAGCTGAAATTGGTAGTTACAGTTGGTAGTTGCAGTCGGTAGTTGCAGTGGGTAGTTGCAGTTGGTAGTTGCAGTTGGTAGTTGCAGTTGGTAGTTGCAGTTGGTAGTTGCAGTTGGTAGTTGCAGTTGGTAGTTGCAGTTGGTAGCTGTAGTTGGTAGTTGTAGTTGGTAGTTGTAGTTGGTAGTTGTAGTTGGTAGTTGTAGTTGTAGTTGTTGTTGTAGTTGTAGTTGTAGTTGTAGTTGTAGTTGTAGTTGTAGTTGTAGTTGTATTTGTAGTTTGTAGTTGTAGTTGGTAGTTGTAGTTGGTTTGTTGTAGTTGGTAGTTGTAGTTGGTAGTTGTAGTTGGTAGTTGTAGTTGGTAGTTGTAGTTGGTAGTTGTAGTTGGTTTGTTGTAGTTGGTAGTTGCAGTTGGTAGTTGCAGTTGGTAGTTGCAGTTGGTAGTTGTAGTTGGTAGTTGTAGTTGGTAGTTGTAGATGGTAGTTGTAGTTGGTAGTTGCAGTTGGTAGTTGTAGTTGGTAGTTGTAGTTGGTAGTTGTAGTTGGTAGTTGTAGTTTGTAGTTGTAGTTGGTAGTTGTAGTTGGTAGATGTATTTGGTAGTTGTAGTTGGTCGTTGGAGTTGGTAGTTGCAGTTGGTAGTTGCAGTTGGTAGTTGTAGTTGTTGTTGTAGGTGGTAGTTGTAGTTGTAGTTGTAGTTGTAGTTGTAGTTGTAGTTGTAGTTGTAGTTGTAGTTGGTAGTTGTAGTTGGTAGTTGCAGTTGGTAGCTGCAGTTGGTAGTTGCAGTTGGTAGTTGTAGTTGGTAGTTGTAGTTGGTAGTTGGTAGTTGTAGTTGGTAGTTGTAGTTTGTAGTTGTAGTTGGTAGTTGCAGTTGCTAGCTGTAGTTGGTAGTTGTAGTTGGTAGTTGTAGTTGGTAGTTGTAGTTGTAGTTGTTGTTGTAGTTGTAGTTGTAGTTGTAGTTGTAGTTGTAGTTGTAGTTGTAGTTGTAGTTTGTAGTTGTAGTTGGTAGTTGTAGTTGGTTTGTTGTAGTTGGTAGTTGTAGTTGGTAGTTGTAGTTGGTAGTTGTAGTTGGTAGTTGTAGTTGGTAGTTGTAGTTGGTAGTTGCAGTTGGTAGTTGCAGTTGGTAGTTGCAGTTGGTAGTTGTAATTGTATTTGTAGTTGTATTTGTAGTTGTAGTTGTAGTTGTAGTTGTAGTTGTAGTTGTAGTTGTAGTTGGTAGTTGTAGTTGGTAGTTGTAGTTGGTAGTTGTAGTTGGTAGTTGTAGTTGGTAGCTGTAGTTGGTAGTTGTAGTTGGTAGTTGTACTTGGTAGGTGTAGTTGGTAGTTGTAGTTGGTAGTTGCAGTTGGTAGTTGTAGTTGGTAGTTGTAGTTGGTAGTTGTAGTTGGTAGTTGTAGTTGGTAGTTGTAGCTGGTAGTTGTAGTTGGTAGTTGTAGTTGTAGTTGTAGTTGGTAGTTGTAGTTGGTAGTTGTAGTTGGTAGTTGTAGTTGGTAGTTGTAGTTGGTAGTTGTAGTTGGTAGTTGTACTTGGTAGTTGTAGTTGGTAGTTGTAGTTGGTAGTTCCATTTGTAGTTGTAGTTGTAGTTGTAGTTGAAGTTGTAGTTGTTGTTGTAGTTGTAGTTGTAGTTGTAGTTGTAGTTGTGGTTGTAGTTGTAGTTGTAGTTGTAGTTGTAGTTGTAGTTGTAGTTGTAGTTGTAGTTGTAGTTGTAGTTGTAGTTGTAGTTGTTTTTGTTGTTGTTGTTGTTGTAGTTGTTGTTGTTGTAGTTGTTGTTGTTATTGTACTTGCTGTTGTGTCGTTGTCGTTGTTGTTGTCGTTGTTGTCGTTGCAGTCGTTGTTGTCGTTGTTGTCGTTGTTGCCGTTGTTGTCGTTGCTGTCGTTGCTATCGTTGCTGTCGTTGCTGTCGTTGCTGTCGTTGTTGCCGTTGTTGCCGTTGTTGCCGTTGTTGCCGTTTTTGTCGTTGTTGTCGTTGTTGTCGTTGTTGTGGTTGTTGTCGTTGTTGTCGTTGTTTTCGTTGTTTTCGTTGTTGTCGTTGTTGTCGTTGTTGTCGTTGTTGTCGTTGTTGTCGTTGTTGTCGTTGTTGTCGTTGTTATCGTTGTTGTCGTTGTTATCGTTGTTGTCGTTGTTGTCGTTGTTGTCGTTGTTGTCGTTGTTGTCGTTGTCGTTATTGTAGTTGTTGTCGTTGTTGTCGTCGTTGTCGTCGTTGTCTTCGTTGTCGTCGTTGTCGTCGTTGACGTCGTTGTCGTCGTTGTCGTCGTTGTTGTTGTTGTTGTTGTTGTTGTTGTTGTTGTAGTTGTAGTTGTTGTTGTAGTTGTTGTTGTTGTAGTTGTAGTTGTAGTTGTAGTTGTAGTTGTAGTTGTTGTAGTTGTTGTTGTAGTTGTAGTTGTTGTTGTAGTTGTAGTTGTAGTTGTAGTTGTAGTTGTAGTTGTAGTTGTAGTTGTAGTTGTAGTTGTAGTTGTTGTTGTAGTTGTTGTTGTAGTTGTTGTTGTAGTTGTAGTTGTAGTTGCAGTTGTAGTTGTAGTTGTATTTGTAGTTGTATTTGTAGTTGTAGTTGTAATTGTAGTTGTAGTTGTAGTTGTAGTTGTAGTTGTAGTTGTATTTGTTGTTGTAGTTGTAGTTGTAGTAGTAGTTGTAGTTGTAGTTGTAGTTGGTAGTTGTAGTTGGTAGTTGTAGTTGGTAGTTGTAGTTGGTAGTTGTAGCTGGTAGGTGCAGTTGGTAGTTGCAGTTGGTAGTTGCAGTTGGTAGTTGCAGTTGGTAGTTGCAGTTGGTAGTTGCAGTTGGTAGTTGCAGTTGGCAGCTGAAATTGGTAGTTGCTGTTGGTAGTTGCAGTTGGTAGTTGCAGTTGGTAGTTGCAGTTGGTAGCTGAAATTGGTAGTTGCAGTTGGTAGTTGCAGTTGGTAGTTGCAGTTGGTAGTTGCAGTTGGTAGCTGAAATTGGTAGTTACAGTTGGTAGTTGCAGTCGGTAGTTGCAGTGGGTAGTTGCAGTTGGTAGTTGCAGTTGGTAGTTGCAGTTGGTAGTTGCAGTTGGTAGTTGCAGTTGGTAGTTGCAGTTGGTAGTTGCAGTTGGTAGTTGCAGTTGGTAGTTGCAGTTGGTAGCTGAAGTTGGTAGTTGCAGTTGGTAGTTGCAGTTGGTAGTTGTAGTTGGTAGTTGTAGTTGGTAGTTGTAGTTGTAGTTGTAGTTGTAGTTGTAGTTGTAGTTGTAGTTGTAGTTGTCGTTGTAGTTGTTGTTGTAGTTGTTGTTGTAGTTGTAGTTGTAGTTGTAGTTGTAGTTGTAGTTGTAGTTGTAGTTGTAGTTGTATTTGTAATTGTAGTTGTAGTTGTAGGTGTAGTTGTAGTTGTAGTTGTAGTTGTTGTTGTAGTTGTAGTTGTTGTTGTAGTTGTTGTTGTAGTTGTAGTTGTAGTTGTAGTTGTAGTTGTAGTTGTAGTTGTAGTTGTTGTTGTAGTTGTTGTTGTAGTAGTTGTTGTTGTAGTTGCAGTTGGTAGTTGCAGTTGGTAGCTGAAATTGGTAGTTGCTGTTGGTAGTTGCAGTTGGTAGTTGCAGTTGGTAGTTGCAGTTGGTAGCTGAAATTGGTAGTTGCAGTTGGTAGTTGCAGTTGGTAGTTGCAGTTGGTAGTTGCAGTTGGTAGCTGAAATTGGTAGTTACAGTTGGTAGTTGCAGTCGGTAGTTGCAGTGGGTAGTTGCAGTTGGTAGTTGCAGTTGGTAGTTGCAGTTGGTAGTTGCAGTTGGTAGTTGCAGTTGGTAGTTGCAGTTGGTAGTTGCAGTTGGTAGTTGCAGTTGGTAGTTGCAGTTGGTAGCTGAAGTTGGTAGTTGCAGTTGGTATTTGCATTTGGTAGTTGCAGTTGGTAGCTGAAATTGGTAGTTACAGTTGGTAGTTGCAGTCGGTAGTTGCAGTGGGTAGTTGCAGTTGGTAGTTGCAGTTGGTAGTTGCAGTTGGTAGTTGCAGTTGGTAGCTGTAGTTCGTAGTTGTAGTTGGTAGTTGTAGTTGGTAGTTGTAGTTGGTAGTTGTAGTTGGTAGTTGTAGTTGGTAGTTGTAGTTGGTAGTTGTAGTTGGTAGTTGTAGCTGGTAGTTGTAGTTGGTAGTTGTAGTTGGTAGTTGTAGCTGGCAGTTGTAGCTGGCAGTTGTAGCTGGCTGTTGTAGCTGGCAGTTGTAGCTGGCAGTTGTAGCTGGCAGTTGTAGCTGGTAGTTGTAGTTGGTAGTTGTTGTTGGTAGTTGTAGTTGGTAGATGTATTTGGTAGTTGCAGTTGGTCGTTGCAGTTGGTAGTTGCAGTTAGTAGCTGTAGTTCGTAGTTGTAGTTGGTAGTTGTAGTTGGTAGTTGTAGTTGGTAGTTGTAGTTGGTAGTTGTAGTTGGTAGTTGTAGTTGGTAGTTGTAGTTGGTAGTTGTAGCTGGTAGTTGTAGTTGGTAGTTGTAGTTGGTAGTTGCAGTTGGTAGTTGTAGTTGGTAGTTGTAGTTGGCAGTTGTAGATGGTAGTTGTAGTTGGTAGTTGTAGTTGGTAGTTGTACTTGGTAGTTGTAGTTGGTAGTTGTAGTTGGTAGTTGTAGTTGGTAGTTGTAGTTGGTAGTTGTAGTTGGTAGTTGCAGTTGGTAGCTGTAGTTCGTAGTTGTAGTTGGTAGTTGTAGTTGGTAGTTGTAGTCGGTAGTTGTAGTTGGTAGTTGTAGTTGGTAGTTGTAGTTGGTAGTTGCAGTTGGTAGTTGCAGTTGGTAGTTGCAGTTGGTAGTTGCAGTTGGTAGTTGCAGTTGGTAGTTGTAGTTGGTAGTTGTAGATGGTAGTTGTAGTTGGTAGTTGTAGTTGGTAGTTGTAGCTGGCAGTTGTAGCTGGCAGTTGTAGCTGGCTGTTGTAGCTGGCAGTTGTAGCTGGCAGTTGTAGCTGGCAGTTGTAGCTGGTAGTTGTAGTTGGTAGTTGTAGTTGGTAGTTGTAGTTGTAGTTGTTGTAGTTGTAGTTGTAGATGTAGTTGTAGTTGTAGTTGGTAGTTGTAGTTGGTAGTTGTAGTTGGTAGTTGTAGTTGGTAGTTGTAGTTGGTAGTTGTAGTTGGTAGTTGTAGTTGGTAGTTGTAGTTGGTAGTTGTAGCTGGTAGTTGTAGCTGGTAGTTGTAGTTGGTAGTTGCAGTTGGTAGTTGTAGTTGGTAGTTGTAGTTGGTAGTTGTAGTTGGTAGTTGTAGTTGGTAGTTGTAGTTGGTAGTTGTAGTTGGTAGTTGTAGTTGGTAGTTGTAGTTGGCAGTTGTAGTTGGTAGTTGCAGTTGGTAGCTGTAGTTGGTAGCTGTAGTTGGTAGTTGTAGTTGGTAGTTGTAGTTGGTAGTTGCAGGTGGTAGTTGCAGTTGGTAGTTGTAGTTGGTAGTTGTAGTTGGTAGTTGTAGTTGGCAGTTGTAGCTGGTAGTTGTAGTTGGTAGTTGTAGTTGGTAGTTGTAGTTGTAGTTGTTGTAGTTGTAGTTGTAGATGTAGTTGTAGTTGTAGTTGGTAGTTGTAGTTGGTAGTTGTAGTTGGTAGTTGTAGTTGGTAGTTGTAGTTGGTAGTTGTAGTTGGTAGTTGTAGTTGGTAGTTGTAGTTGGTAGTTGTAGTTGGTAGTTGCAGTTGGTAGTTGTAGTTGGTAGTTGTAGTTGGTAGTTGTAGTTGGTAGTTGTAGTTTGTAGTTGCAGTTGGTAGTTGTAGTTGGTAGTTGCAGTTGGTAGTTGCAGTTGGTAGTTGCAGTTGGTAGTTGCAGTTGGTACTTGCAGTTGGTAGTTGTAGTTGGTAGTTGTAGTTGGTAGTTGTAGTTGGTAGTTGTAGTTGGTAGTTGTAGTTGGTAGTTGAAGTTGGTAGTTGTAGCTGGCTGTTGTAGCTGGCAGTTGTAGCTGGCAGTTGTAGCTGGCAGTTGTAGCTTGCAGTTGTAGCTGGCAGTTGTAGCTGGCAGTTGTAACTGGCATTTGTAGCTGGCAGTTGTAGCTGGCAGTTGTAGCTGGCTGTTGTAGCTGGCAGTTGTAGCTGGCAGTTGTAGCTGGCAGTTGTAGCTGGCAGTTGTAGCTCGTAGTTGTAGTTGGTAGTTGTAGTTGGTAGTTGTAGTTGCTGGTTGTAGTTTGTAGTTGTAGTTGGTAGTTGTAGTTGGTAGTTGTAGTTGGTAGATGTATTTGGTAGTTGTAGTTGGTCGTTGGAGTTGGTAGTTGCAGTTGGTAGTCGCAGTTGGTAGTTGCAGTTGGTAGTTGCAGGTGGTAGTTGCAGTTGGTAGTTGTAGTTGGTAGTTGTAGTTGGTAGTTGTAGTTGGTAGTTGTAGTTGGTAGTTGTAGTTGGTAGTTGTAGCTGGTAGTTGTAGTTGGTAGTTGTAGTTGGTAGTTGTAGTTGTAGTTGTAGTTGTAGTTGTTGTTGTAGTTGTAGTTGTAGTTGTAGTTGTAGTTGTAGTTGTAGTTGTAGTTGTAGTTGTAGTTGTAGTTGTAGTTGTAGTTGTAGTTGTAGTTGTAGTTGTAGTTGTAGTTGTAGTTGTAGTTGTTGTTGTTGCTGTTGTTGTTGTTGTAGTTGTTATTGTTGTAGTTGTTGTTGTGGTTGTAGTTGTTGGTGTGTCGTTGTCGTTGTCGTTGTCGTTGTTGTTGTCGTTGTTGTCGTTGTTGTCGTTGTTGTCGTTGCTGTCGTTGTTGTC
Source organism: Andrena hattorfiana (assembly GCA_944738655.2). Classification (NCBI taxonomy): domain Eukaryota; kingdom Metazoa; phylum Arthropoda; class Insecta; order Hymenoptera; family Andrenidae; genus Andrena; species Andrena hattorfiana. Next base: position 47,553,106 of record OX122890.1, on the reverse strand, counting down.
GTTGTTGTCGTTGCTGTCGTTGCTGTCGTTGCTTTCGTTGCTGTCGTTGCTGTCGTTGTTGTCGTTGTTGTCGTTGTTGCCGTTGTTGCCGTGGTTGTCGTTGTTGTCGTTGTTGTCGTTGTTGTCGTTGTTGTCGTTGTTGTCGTTGTTGTCGTTGTTGTCGTTGTTGTTATTGTAGTTGTTCTCGTTGTTGTCGTCGTTGTCGTCGTTGTCGTCGTTGTCGTCGTTGTTCTCGTTGTTGTTGTTGTTGTCGTTGTTGTCGTTGTTGTTGTTGTTGCTGTTGTTGTTGTAGTTGTAGTTGTTGTTGTAGTTGTTGTTGTTGTTGTAGTTGTAGTTGTAGTTGTAGTTGTAGTTGTAGTTGTAGTTGTTGTTGTTGTTGTAGTTGTAGTTGTAGTAGTAGTTGTAATTGTAGGTGTAGTTGTAGTTGTAGTTGTAGTTGTAGTTGTTGTTGTAGTTGTTGTTGTAGTTGCAGTTGTAGTTGTAGTTGTAGTTGTAGTTGTAGTTGTAGTCGTAGTTGTAGTTGTAGTTGTAGATGTAGTTGTAGTTGGTAGTTGTAGTTGGTAGTTGTAGTTGGTAGTTGGTAGTTGTAGTTGTAGTTGTAGTTGGTAGTTGTAGTTAGTAGTTGTAGTTGGTAGTTGTAGTTGGTAGTTGTAGTTGGTAGTTGTAGTTGGTAGTTGTAGTTGGTAGTTGTAGTTGTAGTTGTAGTTGTAGTTGATAGCTGTAGTTGGTAGTTGTAGTTGGTAGTCGTAGTTGATAGTTGTAGTTGGTAGTTGTAGTTGGTAGTGGTAGTTCGTAGTTGTAGTTGGTAGTTGTTGTTGGTAGTTGTAGTTGGTAGTTGTAGTTGGTTGTTGTAGTTGGTAGTTGTAGTTGGTAGTTGTAGTTGGTAGTTGTAGTTGGTAGTTGTAGTTTGTAGTTGTAGTTGGTAGATGTAGATGGTAGTTGTAGTTGGTAGTTGTACTTGGTAGGTGTAGTTGGTAGTTGTAGTTGGTAGTTGCAGTTGGTAGTTGTAGTTGGTAGTTGTAGTTGGTAGTTGTAGTTGGTAGTTGTAGTTGGTAGTTGTAGCTGGTAGTTGTAGTTGGTAGTTGTAGTTGTAGTTGTAGTTGGTAGTTGTAGTTGGTAGTTGTAGTTGGTAGTTGTAGTTGGTAGTTGTAGTTGGTAGTTGTAGTTGGTAGTTGTACTTGGTAGTTGTAGTTGGTAGTTGTAGTTGGTAGTTCCATTTGTAGTTGTAGTTGTAGTTGTAGTTGAAGTTGTAGTTGTTGTTGTAGTTGTAGTTGTAGTTGTAGTTGTAGTTGTGGTTGTAGTTGTAGTTGTAGTTGTAGTTGTAGTTGTAGTTGTAGTTGTAGTTGTAGTTGTAGTTGTAGTTGTAGTTGTAGTTGTTTTTGTTGTTGTTGTTGTTGTAGTTGTTGTTGTTGTAGTTGTTGTTGTTATTGTACTTGCTGTTGTGTCGTTGTCGTTGTTGTTGTCGTTGTTGTCGTTGCAGTCGTTGTTGTCGTTGTTGTCGTTGTTGCCGTTGTTGTCGTTGCTGTCGTTGCTATCGTTGCTGTCGTTGCTGTCGTTGCTGTCGTTGTTGCCGTTGTTGCCGTTGTTGCCGTTGTTGCCGTTTTTGTCGTTGTTGTCGTTGTTGTCGTTGTTGTGGTTGTTGTCGTTGTTGTCGTTGTTTTCGTTGTTTTCGTTGTTGTCGTTGTTGTCGTTGTTGTCGTTGTTGTCGTTGTTGTCGTTGTTGTCGTTGTTGTCGTTGTTATCGTTGTTGTCGTTGTTATCGTTGTTGTCGTTGTTGTCGTTGTTGTCGTTGTTGTCGTTGTTGTCGTTGTCGTTATTGTAGTTGTTGTCGTTGTTGTCGTCGTTGTCGTCGTTGTCTTCGTTGTCGTCGTTGTCGTCGTTGACGTCGTTGTCGTCGTTGTCGTCGTTGTTGTTGTTGTTGTTGTTGTTGTTGTTGTTGTAGTTGTAGTTGTTGTTGTAGTTGTTGTTGTTGTAGTTGTAGTTGTAGTTGTAGTTGTAGTTGTAGTTGTTGTAGTTGTTGTTGTAGTTGTAGTTGTTGTTGTAGTTGTAGTTGTAGTTGTAGTTGTAGTTGTAGTTGTAGTTGTAGTTGTAGTTGTAGTTGTAGTTGTTGTTGTAGTTGTTGTTGTAGTTGTTGTTGTAGTTGTAGTTGTAGTTGCAGTTGTAGTTGTAGTTGTATTTGTAGTTGTATTTGTAGTTGTAGTTGTAATTGTAGTTGTAGTTGTAGTTGTAGTTGTAGTTGTAGTTGTATTTGTTGTTGTAGTTGTAGTTGTAGTAGTAGTTGTAGTTGTAGTTGTAGTTGGTAGTTGTAGTTGGTAGTTGTAGTTGGTAGTTGTAGTTGGTAGTTGTAGCTGGTAGGTGCAGTTGGTAGTTGCAGTTGGTAGTTGCAGTTGGTAGTTGCAGTTGGTAGTTGCAGTTGGTAGTTGCAGTTGGTAGTTGCAGTTGGCAGCTGAAATTGGTAGTTGCTGTTGGTAGTTGCAGTTGGTAGTTGCAGTTGGTAGTTGCAGTTGGTAGCTGAAATTGGTAGTTGCAGTTGGTAGTTGCAGTTGGTAGTTGCAGTTGGTAGTTGCAGTTGGTAGCTGAAATTGGTAGTTACAGTTGGTAGTTGCAGTCGGTAGTTGCAGTGGGTAGTTGCAGTTGGTAGTTGCAGTTGGTAGTTGCAGTTGGTAGTTGCAGTTGGTAGTTGCAGTTGGTAGTTGCAGTTGGTAGTTGCAGTTGGTAGTTGCAGTTGGTAGTTGCAGTTGGTAGCTGAAGTTGGTAGTTGCAGTTGGTAGTTGCAGTTGGTAGTTGTAGTTGGTAGTTGTAGTTGGTAGTTGTAGTTGTAGTTGTAGTTGTAGTTGTAGTTGTAGTTGTAGTTGTAGTTGTCGTTGTAGTTGTTGTTGTAGTTGTTGTTGTAGTTGTAGTTGTAGTTGTAGTTGTAGTTGTAGTTGTAGTTGTAGTTGTAGTTGTATTTGTAATTGTAGTTGTAGTTGTAGGTGTAGTTGTAGTTGTAGTTGTAGTTGTTGTTGTAGTTGTAGTTGTTGTTGTAGTTGTTGTTGTAGTTGTAGTTGTAGTTGTAGTTGTAGTTGTAGTTGTAGTTGTAGTTGTTGTTGTAGTTGTTGTTGTAGTAGTTGTTGTTGTAGTTGCAGTTGGTAGTTGCAGTTGGTAGCTGAAATTGGTAGTTGCTGTTGGTAGTTGCAGTTGGTAGTTGCAGTTGGTAGTTGCAGTTGGTAGCTGAAATTGGTAGTTGCAGTTGGTAGTTGCAGTTGGTAGTTGCAGTTGGTAGTTGCAGTTGGTAGCTGAAATTGGTAGTTACAGTTGGTAGTTGCAGTCGGTAGTTGCAGTGGGTAGTTGCAGTTGGTAGTTGCAGTTGGTAGTTGCAGTTGGTAGTTGCAGTTGGTAGTTGCAGTTGGTAGTTGCAGTTGGTAGTTGCAGTTGGTAGTTGCAGTTGGTAGTTGCAGTTGGTAGCTGAAGTTGGTAGTTGCAGTTGGTATTTGCATTTGGTAGTTGCAGTTGGTAGCTGAAATTGGTAGTTACAGTTGGTAGTTGCAGTCGGTAGTTGCAGTGGGTAGTTGCAGTTGGTAGTTGCAGTTGGTAGTTGCAGTTGGTAGTTGCAGTTGGTAGCTGTAGTTCGTAGTTGTAGTTGGTAGTTGTAGTTGGTAGTTGTAGTTGGTAGTTGTAGTTGGTAGTTGTAGTTGGTAGTTGTAGTTGGTAGTTGTAGTTGGTAGTTGTAGCTGGTAGTTGTAGTTGGTAGTTGTAGTTGGTAGTTGTAGCTGGCAGTTGTAGCTGGCAGTTGTAGCTGGCTGTTGTAGCTGGCAGTTGTAGCTGGCAGTTGTAGCTGGCAGTTGTAGCTGGTAGTTGTAGTTGGTAGTTGTTGTTGGTAGTTGTAGTTGGTAGATGTATTTGGTAGTTGCAGTTGGTCGTTGCAGTTGGTAGTTGCAGTTAGTAGCTGTAGTTCGTAGTTGTAGTTGGTAGTTGTAGTTGGTAGTTGTAGTTGGTAGTTGTAGTTGGTAGTTGTAGTTGGTAGTTGTAGTTGGTAGTTGTAGTTGGTAGTTGTAGCTGGTAGTTGTAGTTGGTAGTTGTAGTTGGTAGTTGCAGTTGGTAGTTGTAGTTGGTAGTTGTAGTTGGCAGTTGTAGATGGTAGTTGTAGTTGGTAGTTGTAGTTGGTAGTTGTACTTGGTAGTTGTAGTTGGTAGTTGTAGTTGGTAGTTGTAGTTGGTAGTTGTAGTTGGTAGTTGTAGTTGGTAGTTGCAGTTGGTAGCTGTAGTTCGTAGTTGTAGTTGGTAGTTGTAGTTGGTAGTTGTAGTCGGTAGTTGTAGTTGGTAGTTGTAGTTGGTAGCTGTAGTTGGTAGTTGCAGTTGGTAGTTGCAGTTGGTAGTTGCAGTTGGTAGTTGCAGTTGGTAGTTGCAGTTGGTAGTTGTAGTTGGTAGTTGTAGATGGTAGTTGTAGTTGGTAGTTGTAGTTGGTAGTTGTAGCTGGCAGTTGTAGCTGGCAGTTGTAGCTGGCTGTTGTAGCTGGCAGTTGTAGCTGGCAGTTGTAGCTGGCAGTTGTAGCTGGTAGTTGTAGTTGGTAGTTGTAGTTGGTAGTTGTAGTTGTAGTTGTTGTAGTTGTAGTTGTAGATGTAGTTGTAGTTGTAGTTGGTAGTTGTAGTTGGTAGTTGTAGTTGGTAGTTGTAGTTGGTAGTTGTAGTTGGTAGTTGTAGTTGGTAGTTGTAGTTGGTAGTTGTAGTTGGTAGTTGTAGCTGGTAGTTGTAGCTGGTAGTTGTAGTTGGTAGTTGCAGTTGGTAGTTGTAGTTGGTAGTTGTAGTTGGTAGTTGTAGTTGGTAGTTGTAGTTGGTAGTTGTAGTTGGTAGTTGTAGTTGGTAGTTGTAGTTGGTAGTTGTAGTTGGCAGTTGTAGTTGGTAGTTGCAGTTGGTAGCTGTAGTTGGTAGCTGTAGTTGGTAGTTGTAGTTGGTAGTTGTAGTTGGTAGTTGCAGGTGGTAGTTGCAGTTGGTAGTTGTAGTTGGTAGTTGTAGTTGGTAGTTGTAGTTGGCAGTTGTAGCTGGTAGTTGTAGTTGGTAGTTGTAGTTGGTAGTTGTAGTTGTAGTTGTTGTAGTTGTAGTTGTAGATGTAGTTGTAGTTGTAGTTGGTAGTTGTAGTTGGTAGTTGTAGTTGGTAGTTGTAGTTGGTAGTTGTAGTTGGTAGTTGTAGTTGGTAGTTGTAGTTGGTAGTTGTAGTTGGTAGTTGTAGTTGGTAGTTGCAGTTGGTAGTTGTAGTTGGTAGTTGTAGTTGGTAGTTGTAGTTGGTAGTTGTAGTTTGTAGTTGCAGTTGGTAGTTGTAGTTGGTAGTTGCAGTTGGTAGTTGCAGTTGGTAGTTGCAGTTGGTAGTTGCAGTTGGTACTTGCAGTTGGTAGTTGTAGTTGGTAGTTGTAGTTGGTAGTTGTAGTTGGTAGTTGTAGTTGGTAGTTGTAGTTGGTAGTTGAAGTTGGTAGTTGTAGCTGGCTGTTGTAGCTGGCAGTTGTAGCTGGCAGTTGTAGCTGGCAGTTGTAGCTTGCAGTTGTAGCTGGCAGTTGTAGCTGGCAGTTGTAACTGGCATTTGTAGCTGGCAGTTGTAGCTGGCAGTTGTAGCTGGCTGTTGTAGCTGGCAGTTGTAGCTGGCAGTTGTAGCTGGCAGTTGTAGCTGGCAGTTGTAGCTCGTAGTTGTAGTTGGTAGTTGTAGTTGGTAGTTGTAGTTGCTGGTTGTAGTTTGTAGTTGTAGTTGGTAGTTGTAGTTGGTAGTTGTAGTTGGTAGATGTATTTGGTAGTTGTAGTTGGTCGTTGGAGTTGGTAGTTGCAGTTGGTAGTCGCAGTTGGTAGTTGCAGTTGGTAGTTGCAGGTGGTAGTTGCAGTTGGTAGTTGTAGTTGGTAGTTGTAGTTGGTAGTTGTAGTTGGTAGTTGTAGTTGGTAGTTGTAGTTGGTAGTTGTAGCTGGTAGTTGTAGTTGGTAGTTGTAGTTGGTAGTTGTAGTTGTAGTTGTAGTTGTAGTTGTTGTTGTAGTTGTAGTTGTAGTTGTAGTTGTAGTTGTAGTTGTAGTTGTAGTTGTAGTTGTAGTTGTAGTTGTAGTTGTAGTTGTAGTTGTAGTTGTAGTTGTAGTTGTAGTTGTAGTTGTAGTTGTTGTTGTTGCTGTTGTTGTTGTTGTAGTTGTTATTGTTGTAGTTGTTGTTGTGGTTGTAGTTGTTGGTGTGTCGTTGTCGTTGTCGTTGTCGTTGTTGTTGTCGTTGTTGTCGTTGTTGTCGTTGTTGTCGTTGCTGTCGTTGTTGTCGTTGTTGTCGTTGCTGTCGTTGCTGTCGTTGCTTTCGTTGCTGTCGTTGCTGTCGTTGTTGTCGTTGTTGTCGTTGTTGCCGTTGTTGCCGTGGTTGTCGTTGTTGTCGTTGTTGTCGTTGTTGTCGTTGTTGTCGTTGTTGTCGTTGTTGTCGTTGTTGTCGTTGTTGTTATTGTAGTTGTTCTCGTTGTTGTCGTCGTTGTCGTCGTTGTCGTCGTTGTCGTCGTTGTTCTCGTTGTTGTTGTTGTTGTCGTTGTTGTCGTTGTTGTTGTTGTTGCTGTTGTTGTTGTAGTTGTAGTTGTTGTTGTAGTTGTTGTTGTTGTTGTAGTTGTAGTTGTAGTTGTAGTTGTAGTTGTAGTTGTAGTTGTTGTTGTTGTTGTAGTTGTAGTTGTAGTAGTAGTTGTAATTGTAGGTGTAGTTGTAGTTGTAGTTGTAGTTGTAGTTGTTGTTGTAGTTGTTGTTGTAGTTGCAGTTGTAGTTGTAGTTGTAGTTGTAGTTGTAGTTGTAGTCGTAGTTGTAGTTGTAGTTGTAGATGTAGTTGTAGTTGGTAGTTGTAGTTGGTAGTTGTAGTTGGTAGTTGGTAGTTGTAGTTGTAGTTGTAGTTGGTAGTTGTAGTTAGTAGTTGTAGTTGGTAGTTGTAGTTGGTAGTTGTAGTTGGTAGTTGTAGTTGGTAGTTGTAGTTGGTAGTTGTAGTTGTAGTTGTAGTTGTAGTTGATAGCTGTAGTTGGTAGTTGTAGTTGGTAGTCGTAGTTGATAGTTGTAGTTGGTAGTTGTAGTTGGTAGTGGTAGTTCGTAGTTGTAGTTGGTAGTTGTTGTTGGTAGTTGTAGTTGGTAGTTGTAGTTGGTTGTTGTAGTTGGTAGTTGTAGTTGGTAGTTGTAGTTGGTAGTTGTAGTTGGTAGTTGTAGTTTGTAGTTGTAGTTGGTAGATGTAGATGGTAGTTGTAGTTGGTAGTTGTAGTTGGTAGTTGTAGTTGGTAGTTGTAGTTGGTAGTTGTAGTTGTTAGTTGTAGTTGGTAGTTGTAGTTGGTAGTTGTAGTTGGTAGTTGTAGTTGGTAGTTGTAGTTGTAGCTGTAGTTGATAGTTGTAGTTGGTAGTTGTAGTTGGTAGTTGTAGTTGGTAGTTGTAGTTGGTAGTTGTAGTTGGTAGTTGTAGTTGGTAGTTGTAGTTGTAGATGTAGTTGGTAGTTGTAGTTGGTAGTTGTAATTGGTAGTTGGAGTTGGTAGTTGCAGTTGGTAGTTGCAGTTAGTAGTTGCAGTTGGTAGTTGTAGTTGGTAGTTGCTAGTTGTAGTTGGTAGTTGTAGTTGGTAGTTGTAGTTGGTAGTTGTAGTTTGTAGTTGTAGTTGGTAGTTGTAGTTGGTAGTTGTAGTTGGTAGTTGTAGTTGGTAGATGTATTTGGTAGTTGTAGTTGGTCGTTGGAGTTGGTAGTTGCAGTTGGTAGTCGCAGTTGGTAGTTGCAGTTGGTAGTTGCAGGTGGTAGTTGCAGTTGGTAGTTGTAGTTGGTAGTTGTAGTTGGTAGTTGTAGTTGGTAGTTGTAGTTGGTAGTTGTAGTTGGTAGTTGTAGTTGGTAGTTGTAGTTGGTAGTTGTAGTCGGTAGTTGTAGTTGTAGTTGGTAGTTGTAGTCGGTAGTTGTAGTTGTAGTTGTAGTTGTAGTTGTAGTTGTTGTTGTAGTTGTAGTTGTAGTTGTAGTTGTAGTTGTAGTTGTTGTTGTTGCTATTGTTGTTGTTGTAGTTGTTATTGTTGTAGTTGTTGTTGTGGTTGTAGTTGTTGGTGTGTCGTTGTCGTTGTCGTTGTCGTTGTTGTTGTCGTTGTTGTCGTTGTTGTCGTTGTTGTCGTTGCTGTCGTTGTTGTCGTTGTTGTCGTTGCTGTCGTTGCTGTCGTTGCTTTCGTTGCTGTCGTTGCTGTCGTTGTTGTCGTTGTTGTCGTTGTTGTCGTTGTTGTCGTTGTTGTCGTTGTTGTCGTTGTTGTCGTTGTTGTCGTTGTTGTCGTTGTTGTCGTTGTTGTTATTGTAGTTGTTCTCGTTGTTCTCGTTGTTGTTGTTGTTGTCGTTGTTGTCGTTGTTGTTGTTGTTGCTGTTGTTGTTGTAGTTGTAGTTGTTGTTGTAGTTGTTGTTGTTGTTGTAGTTGTAGTTGTAGTTGTAGTTGTAGTTGTAGTTGTTGCTGTTGCTGTTGTTGTAGTTGTAGTTGTAGTAGTAGTTGTAGTTGTAGTTGTAGTTGTTGTTGTTGCTGTTGTTGTTGTTGTAGTTGTTATTGTTGTAGTTGTTGTTGTGGTTGTAGTTGTTGGTGTGTCGTTGTCGTTGTCGTTGTCGTTGTTGTTGTCGTTGTTGTCGTTGTTGTCGTTGTTGTCGTTGCTGTGGTTTTTGTCGTTGTTGTCGTTGCTGTCGTTGCTGTCGTTGCTTTCGTTGCTGTCGTTGCTGTCGTTGTTGTCGTTGTTGTCGTTGTTGCCGTTGTTGCCGTGTTTGTCGTTGTTGTCGTTGTTGTCGTTGTTGTCGTTGTTGTCGTTGTTGTCGTTGTTGTCGTTGTTGTCGTTGTTGTCGTTGTTGTTATTGTAGTTGTTCTCGTTGTTGTCGTCGTTGTCGTCGTTGTCGTCGTTGTCGTCGTTGTTCTCGTTGTTGTTGTTGTCGTTGTTGTCGTTGTTGTTGTTGTTGCTGTTGTTGTTGTAGTTGTAGTTGTTGTTGTAGTTGTTGTTGTTGTTGTAGTTGTAGTTGTAGTTGTAGTTGTAGTTGTAGTTGTAGTTGTTGTTGTTGTTGTAGTTGTAGTTGTAGTAGTAGTTGTAGTTGTAGGTGTAGTTGTAGTTGTAGTTGTAGTTGTAGTTGTTGTTGTAGTTGTTGTTGTAGTTGTAGTTGTAGTTGTAGTTGCAGTTGTAGTTGTAGTTGTAGTTGTAGTTGTAGTCGTAGTTGTAGTTGTAGTTGTAGTTGTAGATGTAGTTGTAGTTGGTAGTTGTAGTTGGTAGTTGTAGTTGGTAGTTGTAGTTGGTAGTTGTAGTTGGTAGTTGTAGTTGGTAGTTGTAGTTGGTAGTTGTAGTTGGTAGTTGTAGTTGGTAGTTGTAGTTGGTAGTTGCAGTTGGTAGCTGTAGTTGGTAGTTGTAGTTGGTAGTTGTAGTTGGTAGTTGTAGTTGGTAGTTGTAGTTGGTAGTTGTAGTTGGTAGTTGTAGTTGGTAGTTGTAGTTGGTAGTTGTAGTTGTATTTGTAGTTTGTAGTTGTAGTTGGTAGTTGTAGTTGGTTTGTTGTAGTTGGTAGTTGTAGTTGGTAGTTGTAGTTGGTAGTTGTAGTTGGTAGTTGTAGTTGGTAGTTGTAGTTGGTTTGTTGTAGTTGGTAGTTGCAGTTGGTAGTTGCAGTTGGTAGTTGCAGTTGGTAGTTGTAGGTGGTAGTTGTAGTTGGTAGCTGTAGATGGTAGTTGTAGTTGGTAGTTGCAGTTGGTAGTTGTAGTTGGTAGTTGTAGTTGGTAGTTGTAGTTGGTAGTTGTAGTTTGTAGTTGTAGATAGTAGTTGTAGTTGGTAGATGTATTTGGTAGTTGTAGTTGGTCGTTGGAGTTGGTAGTTGCAGTTGGTAGTTGCAGTTGGTAGTTGTAGTTGTTGTTGTAGCTGGTAGTTTTAGTTGTAGTTGTAGTTGTAGTTGTAGTTGTAGTTGTAGTTGTAGTTGGTAGTTGTAGTTGGTAGTTGCAGTTGGTAGCTGCAGTTGGTAGTTGCACTTGGTAGTTGTAGTTGGTAGTTGTAGTTGGTAGTTGGTAGTTGTAGTTGGTAGTTGTAGTTTGTAGTTGTAGTTGGTAGTTGCAGTTGCTAGCTGTAGTTGGTAGTTGTAGTTGGTAGTTGTAGTTGGTAGTTGTAGTTGTAGTTGTTGTTGTAGTTGTAGTTGTAGTTGTAGTTGTAGTTGTAGTTGTAGTTGTAGTTGTAGTTGTAGTTTGTAGTTGTAGTTGGTAGTTGTAGTTGGTTTGTTGTAGTTGGTAGTTGTAGTTGGTAGATGTATTTGGTAGTTGTAGTTGGTAGTTGCAGTTGGTAGTTGCAGTTGGTAGTTGTAGTTGGTAGTTGTACTTGGTAGTTGTAGTTGGTAGTTGTAGCTGGTAGTTGTAGTTGGTAGTTGTAGTTGGTAGTTGTAGTTGGTAGTTGTAGTTGGTAGTTGTAGTTGGTAGTTGTAGCTGGTAGTTGTAGTTGGTAGTTGTAGTTGGTAGTTGTAGCTGGCAGTTGTAGCTGGCAGTTGTAGCTGGCTGTTGTAGCTGGCAGTTGTAGCTGGCAGTTGTAGCTGGCAGTTGTAGCTGGTAGTTGTAGTTGGTAGTTGTTGTTGGTAGTTGTAGTTGGTAGTTGTAGTTGGTAGTTGTAGTTGGTAGTTGTAGTTGGTAGTTGTAGTTGGTAGTTGTAGTTGGTAGTTGTAGTTGGCAGTTGTAGTTGGTAGTTGCAGTTGGTAGCTGTAGTTGGTAGCTGTAGTTGGTAGTTGTAGTTGGTAGTTGTAGTTGGTAGTTGCAGGTGGTAGTTGCAGTTGGTAGTTGTAGTTGGTAGTTGTAGTTGGTAGTTGTAGTTGGCAGTTGTAGCTGGTAGTTGTAGTTGGTAGTTGTAGTTGGTAGTTGTAGTTGTAGTTGTTGTAGTTGTAGTTGTAGATGTAGTTGTAGTTGTAGTTGGTAGTTGTAGTTGGTAGTTGTAGTTGGTAGTTGTAGTTGGTAGTTGTAGTTGGTAGTTGTAGTTGGTAGTTGTAGTTGGTAGTTGTAGTTGGTAGTTGTAGTTGGTAGTTGCAGTTGGTAGTTGTAGTTGGTAGTTGTAGTTGGTAGTTGTAGTTGGTAGTTGTAGTTTGTAGTTGCAGTTGGTAGTTGTAGTTGGTAGTTGCAGTTGGTAGTTGCAGTTGGTAGTTGCAGTTGGTAGTTGCAGTTGGTACTTGCAGTTGGTAGTTGTAGTTGGTAGTTGTAGTTGGTAGTTGTAGTTGGTAGTTGTAGTTGGTAGTTGTAGTTGGTAGTTGAAGTTGGTAGTTGTAGCTGGCTGTTGTAGCTGGCAGTTGTAGCTGGCAGTTGTAGCTGGCAGTTGTAGCTTGCAGTTGTAGCTGGCAGTTGTAGCTGGCAGTTGTAACTGGCATTTGTAGCTGGCAGTTGTAGCTGGCAGTTGTAGCTGGCTGTTGTAGCTGGCAGTTGTAGCTGGCAGTTGTAGCTGGCAGTTGTAGCTGGCAGTTGTAGCTCGTAGTTGTAGTTGGTAGTTGTAGTTGGTAGTTGTAGTTGCTGGTTGTAGTTTGTAGTTGTAGTTGGTAGTTGTAGTTGGTAGTTGTAGTTGGTAGATGTATTTGGTAGTTGTAGTTGGTCGTTGGAGTTGGTAGTTGCAGTTGGTAGTCGCAGTTGGTAGTTGCAGTTGGTAGTTGCAGGTGGTAGTTGCAGTTGGTAGTTGTAGTTGGTAGTTGTAGTTGGTAGTTGTAGTTGGTAGTTGTAGTTGGTAGTTGTAGTTGGTAGTTGTAGCTGGTAGTTGTAGTTGGTAGTTGTAGTTGGTAGTTGTAGTTGTAGTTGTAGTTGTAGTTGTTGTTGTAGTTGTAGTTGTAGTTGTAGTTGTAGTTGTAGTTGTAGTTGTAGTTGTAGTTGTAGTTGTAGTTGTAGTTGTAGTTGTAGTTGTAGTTGTAGTTGTAGTTGTAGTTGTAGTTGTAGTTGTAGTTGATAGCTGTAGTTGGTAGTTGTAGTTGGTAGTCGTAGTTGATAGTTGTAGTTGGTAGTTGTAGTTGGTAGTGGTAGTTCGTAGTTGTAGTTGGTAGTTGTTGTTGGTAGTTGTAGTTGGTAGTTGTAGTTGGTTGTTGTAGTTGGTAGTTGTAGTTGGTAGTTGTAGTTGGTAGTTGTAGTTGGTAGTTGTAGTTTGTAGTTGTAGTTGGTAGATGTAGATGGTAGTTGTAGTTGGTAGTTGTACTTGGTAGGTGTAGTTGGTAGTTGTAGTTGGTAGTTGCAGTTGGTAGTTGTAGTTGGTAGTTGTAGTTGGTAGTTGTAGTTGGTAGTTGTAGTTGGTAGTTGTAGCTGGTAGTTGTAGTTGGTAGTTGTAGTTGTAGTTGTAGTTGGTAGTTGTAGTTGGTAGTTGTAGTTGGTAGTTGTAGTTGGTAGTTGTAGTTGGTAGTTGTAGTTGGTAGTTGTACTTGGTAGTTGTAGTTGGTAGTTGTAGTTGGTAGTTCCATTTGTAGTTGTAGTTGTAGTTGTAGTTGAAGTTGTAGTTGTTGTTGTAGTTGTAGTTGTAGTTGTAGTTGTAGTTGTGGTTGTAGTTGTAGTTGTAGTTGTAGTTGTAGTTGTAGTTGTAGTTGTAGTTGTAGTTGTAGTTGTAGTTGTAGTTGTAGTTGTAGTTGTAGTTGTTTTTGTTGTTGTTGTTGTTGTAGTTGTTGTTGTTGTAGTTGTTGTTGTTATTGTACTTGCTGTTGTGTCGTTGTCGTTGTTGTTGTCGTTGTTGTCGTTGCAGTCGTTGTTGTCGTTGTTGTCGTTGTTGCCGTTGTTGTCGTTGCTGTCGTTGCTATCGTTGCTGTCGTTGTTGCCGTTGTTGCCGTTGTTGCCGTTGTTGCCGTTTTTGTCGTTGTTGTCGTTGTTGTCGTTGTTGTGGTTGTTGTCGTTGTTGTCGTTGTTTTCGTTGTTTTCGTTGTTGTCGTTGTTGTCGTTGTTGTCGTTGTTGTCGTTGTTGTCGTTGTTGTCGTTGTTGTCGTTGTTATCGTTGTTGTCGTTGTTATCGTTGTTGTCGTTGTTGTCGTTGTTGTCGTTGTTGTCGTTGTTGTCGTTGTCGTTATTGTAGTTGTTGTCGTTGTTGTCGTCGTTGTCGTCGTTGTCTTCGTTGTCGTCGTTGTCGTCGTTGACGTCGTTGTCGTCGTTGTCGTCGTTGTTGTTGTTGTTGTTGTTGTTGTTGTTGTTGTAGTTGTAGTTGTTGTTGTAGTTGTTGTTGTTGTAGTTGTAGTTGTAGTTGTAGTTGTAGTTGTAGTTGTTGTAGTTGTTGTTGTAGTTGTAGTTGTTGTTGTAGTTGTAGTTGTAGTTGTAGTTGTAGTTGTAGTTGTAGTTGTAGTTGTAGTTGTAGTTGTAGTTGTTGTTGTAGTTGTTGTTGTAGTTGTTGTTGTAGTTGTAGTTGTAGTTGCAGTTGTAGTTGTAGTTGTATTTGTAGTTGTATTTGTAGTTGTAGTTGTAATTGTAGTTGTAGTTGTAGTTGTAGTTGTAGTTGTAGTTGTATTTGTTGTTGTAGTTGTAGTTGTAGTAGTAGTTGTAGTTGTAGTTGTAGTTGGTAGTTGTAGTTGGTAGTTGTAGTTGGTAGTTGTAGTTGGTAGTTGTAGCTGGTAGGTGCAGTTGGTAGTTGCAGTTGGTAGTTGCAGTTGGTAGTTGCAGTTGGTAGTTGCAGTTGGTAGTTGCAGTTGGTAGTTGCAGTTGGCAGCTGAAATTGGTAGTTGCTGTTGGTAGTTGCAGTTGGTAGTTGCAGTTGGTAGTTGCAGTTGGTAGCTGAAATTGGTAGTTGCAGTTGGTAGTTGCAGTTGGTAGTTGCAGTTGGTAGTTGCAGTTGGTAGCTGAAATTGGTAGTTACAGTTGGTAGTTGCAGTCGGTAGTTGCAGTGGGTAGTTGCAGTTGGTAGTTGCAGTTGGTAGTTGCAGTTGGTAGTTGCAGTTGGTAGTTGCAGTTGGTAGTTGCAGTTGGTAGTTGCAGTTGGTAGTTGCAGTTGGTAGTTGCAGTTGGTAGCTGAAGTTGGTAGTTGCAGTTGGTAGTTGCAGTTGGTAGTTGTAGTTGGTAGTTGTAGTTGGTAGTTGTAGTTGTAGTTGTAGTTGTAGTTGTAGTTGTAGTTGTAGTTGTAGTTGTCGTTGTAGTTGTTGTTGTAGTTGTTGTTGTAGTTGTAGTTGTAGTTGTAGTTGTAGTTGTAGTTGTAGTTGTAGTTGTAGTTGTATTTGTAATTGTAGTTGTAGTTGTAGGTGTAGTTGTAGTTGTAGTTGTAGTTGTTGTTGTAGTTGTAGTTGTTGTTGTAGTTGTTGTTGTAGTTGTAGTTGTAGTTGTAGTTGTAGTTGTAGTTGTAGTTGTAGTTGTTGTTGTAGTTGTTGTTGTAGTAGTTGTTGTTGTAGTTGCAGTTGGTAGTTGCAGTTGGTAGCTGAAATTGGTAGTTGCTGTTGGTAGTTGCAGTTGGTAGTTGCAGTTGGTAGTTGCAGTTGGTAGCTGAAATTGGTAGTTGCAGTTGGTAGTTGCAGTCGGTAGTTGCAGTGGGTAGTTGCAGTTGGTAGTTGCAGTTGGTAGTTGCAGTTGGTAGTTGCAGTTGGTAGTTGCAGTTGGTAGTTGCAGTTGGTAGTTGCAGTTGGTAGTTGCAGTTGGTAGTTGCAGTTGGTAGCTGAAGTTGGTAGTTGCAGTTGGTATTTGCATTTGGTAGTTGCAGTTGGTAGCTGAAATTGGTAGTTACAGTTGGTAGTTGCAGTCGGTAGTTGCAGTGGGTAGTTGCAGTTGGTAGTTGCAGTTGGTAGTTGCAGTTGGTAGTTGCAGTTGGTAGCTGTAGTTCGTAGTTGTAGTTGGTAGTTGTAGTTGGTAGTTGTAGTTGGTAGTTGTAGTTGGTAGTTGTAGTTGGTAGTTGTAGTTGGTAGTTGTAGTTGGTAGTTGTAGCTGGTAGTTGTAGTTGGTAGTTGTAGTTGGTAGTTGTAGCTGGCAGTTGTAGCTGGCAGTTGTAGCTGGCTGTTGTAGCTGGCAGTTGTAGCTGGCAGTTGTAGCTGGCAGTTGTAGCTGGTAGTTGTAGTTGGTAGTTGTTGTTGGTAGTTGTAGTTGGTAGATGTATTTGGTAGTTGCAGTTGGTCGTTGCAGTTGGTAGTTGCAGTTAGTAGCTGTAGTTCGTAGTTGTAGTTGGTAGTTGTAGTTGGTAGTTGTAGTTGGTAGTTGTAGTTGGTAGTTGTAGTTGGTAGTTGTAGTTGGTAGTTGTAGTTGGTAGTTGTAGCTGGTAGTTGTAGTTGGTAGTTGTAGTTGGTAGTTGCAGTTGGTAGTTGTAGTTGGTAGTTGTAGTTGGCAGTTGTAGATGGTAGTTGTAGTTGGTAGTTGTAGTTGGTAGTTGTACTTGGTAGTTGTAGTTGGTAGTTGTAGTTGGTAGTTGTAGTTGGTAGTTGTAGTTGGTAGTTGTAGTTGGTAGTTGCAGTTGGTAGCTGTAGTTCGTAGTTGTAGTTGGTAGTTGTAGTTGGTAGTTGTAGTCGGTAGTTGTAGTTGGTAGTTGTAGTTGGTAGTTGTAGTTGGTAGTTGCAGTTGGTAGTTGCAGTTGGTAGTTGCAGTTGGTAGTTGCAGTTGGTAGTTGCAGTTGGTAGTTGTAGTTGGTAGTTGTAGATGGTAGTTGTAGTTGGTAGTTGTAGTTGGTAGTTGTAGCTGGCAGTTGTAGCTGGCAGTTGTAGCTGGCTGTTGTAGCTGGCAGTTGTAGCTGGCAGTTGTAGCTGGCAGTTGTAGCTGGTAGTTGTAGTTGGTAGTTGTAGTTGGTAGTTGTAGTTGTAGTTGTTGTAGTTGTAGTTGTAGATGTAGTTGTAGTTGTAGTTGGTAGTTGTAGTTGGTAGTTGTAGTTGGTAGTTGTAGTTGGTAGTTGTAGTTGGTAGTTGTAGTTGGTAGTTGTAGTTGGTAGTTGTAGTTGGTAGTTGTAGCTGGTAGTTGTAGCTGGTAGTTGTAGTTGGTAGTTGCAGTTGGTAGTTGTAGTTGGTAGTTGTAGTTGGTAGTTGTAGTTGGTAGTTGTAGTTGGTAGTTGTAGTTGGTAGTTGTAGTTGGTAGTTGTAGTTGGTAGTTGTAGTTGGCAGTTGTAGTTGGTAGTTGCAGTTGGTAGCTGTAGTTGGTAGCTGTAGTTGGTAGTTGTAGTTGGTAGTTGTAGTTGGTAGTTGCAGGTGGTAGTTGCAGTTGGTAGTTGTAGTTGGTAGTTGTAGTTGGTAGTTGTAGTTGGCAGTTGTAGCTGGTAGTTGTAGTTGGTAGTTGTAGTTGGTAGTTGTAGTTGTAGTTGTTGTAGTTGTAGTTGTAGATGTAGTTGTAGTTGTAGTTGGTAGTTGTAGTTGGTAGTTGTAGTTGGTAGTTGTAGTTGGTAGTTGTAGTTGGTAGTTGTAGTTGGTAGTTGTAGTTGGTAGTTGTAGTTGGTAGTTGTAGTTGGTAGTTGCAGTTGGTAGTTGTAGTTGGTAGTTGTAGTTGGTAGTTGTAGTTGGTAGTTGTAGTTTGTAGTTGCAGTTGGTAGTTGTAGTTGGTAGTTGCAGTTGGTAGTTGCAGTTGGTAGTTGCAGTTGGTAGTTGCAGTTGGTACTTGCAGTTGGTAGTTGTAGTTGGTAGTTGTAGTTGGTAGTTGTAGTTGGTAGTTGTAGTTGGTAGTTGTAGTTGGTAGTTGAAGTTGGTAGTTGTAGCTGGCTGTTGTAGCTGGCAGTTGTAGCTGGCAGTTGTAGCTGGCAGTTGTAGCTTGCAGTTGTAGCTGGCAGTTGTAGCTGGCAGTTGTAACTGGCATTTGTAGCTGGCAGTTGTAGCTGGCAGTTGTAGCTGGCTGTTGTAGCTGGCAGTTGTAGCTGGCAGTTGTAGCTGGCAGTTGTAGCTGGCAGTTGTAGCTCGTAGTTGTAGTTGGTAGTTGTAGTTGGTAGTTGTAGTTGCTGGTTGTAGTTTGTAGTTGTAGTTGGTAGTTGTAGTTGGTAGTTGTAGTTGGTAGATGTATTTGGTAGTTGTAGTTGGTCGTTGGAGTTGGTAGTTGCAGTTGGTAGTCGCAGTTGGTAGTTGCAGTTGGTAGTTGCAGGTGGTAGTTGCAGTTGGTAGTTGTAGTTGGTAGTTGTAGTTGGTAGTTGTAGTTGGTAGTTGTAGTTGGTAGTTGTAGTTGGTAGTTGTAGCTGGTAGTTGTAGTTGGTAGTTGTAGTTGGTAGTTGTAGTTGTAGTTGTAGTTGTAGTTGTTGTTGTAGTTGTAGTTGTAGTTGTAGTTGTAGTTGTAGTTGTAGTTGTAGTTGTAGTTGTAGTTGTAGTTGTAGTTGTAGTTGTAGTTGTAGTTGTAGTTGTAGTTGTAGTTGTAGTTGTAGTTGTTGTTGTTGCTGTTGTTGTTGTTGTAGTTGTTATTGTTGTAGTTGTTGTTGTGGTTGTAGTTGTTGGTGTGTCGTTGTCGTTGTCGTTGTCGTTGTTGTTGTCGTTGTTGTCGTTGTTGTCGTTGTTGTCGTTGCTGTCGTTGTTGTCGTTGTTGTCGTTGCTGTCGTTGCTGTCGTTGCTTTCGTTGCTGTCGTTGCTGTCGTTGTTGTCGTTGTTGTCGTTGTTGCCGTTGTTGCCGTGGTTGTCGTTGTTGTCGTTGTTGTCGTTGTTGTCGTTGTTGTCGTTGTTGTCGTTGTTGTCGTTGTTGTCGTTGTTGTTATTGTAGTTGTTCTCGTTGTTGTCGTCGTTGTCGTCGTTGTCGTCGTTGTCGTCGTTGTTCTCGTTGTTGTTGTTGTTGTCGTTGTTGTCGTTGTTGTTGTTGTTGCTGTTGTTGTTGTAGTTGTAGTTGTTGTTGTAGTTGTTGTTGTTGTTGTAGTTGTAGTTGTAGTTGTAGTTGTAGTTGTAGTTGTAGTTGTTGTTGTTGTTGTAGTTGTAGTTGTAGTAGTAGTTGTAATTGTAGGTGTAGTTGTAGTTGTAGTTGTAGTTGTAGTTGTTGTTGTAGTTGTTGTTGTAGTTGCAGTTGTAGTTGTAGTTGTAGTTGTAGTTGTAGTTGTAGTCGTAGTTGTAGTTGTAGTTGTAGATGTAGTTGTAGTTGGTAGTTGTAGTTGGTAGTTGTAGTTGGTAGTTGGTAGTTGTAGTTGTAGTTGTAGTTGGTAGTTGTAGTTAGTAGTTGTAGTTGGTAGTTGTAGTTGGTAGTTGTAGTTGGTAGTTGTAGTTGGTAGTTGTAGTTGGTAGTTGTAGTTGTAGTTGTAGTTGTAGTTGATAGCTGTAGTTGGTAGTTGTAGTTGGTAGTCGTAGTTGATAGTTGTAGTTGGTAGTTGTAGTTGGTAGTGGTAGTTCGTAGTTGTAGTTGGTAGTTGTTGTTGGTAGTTGTAGTTGGTAGTTGTAGTTGGTTGTTGTAGTTGGTAGTTGTAGTTGGTAGTTGTAGTTGGTAGTTGTAGTTGGTAGTTGTAGTTTGTAGTTGTAGTTGGTAGATGTAGATGGTAGTTGTAGTTGGTAGTTGTAGTTGGTAGTTGTAGTTGGTAGTTGTAGTTGGTAGTTGTAGTTGTTAGTTGTAGTTGGTAGTTGTAGTTGGTAGTCGTAGTTGATAGTTGTAGTTGGTAGTTGTAGTTGGTAGTGGTAGTTCGTAGTTGTAGTTGGTAGTTGTTGTTGGTAGTTGTAGTTGGTAGTTGTAGTTGGTTGTTGTAGTTGGTAGTTGTAGTTGGTAGTTGTAGTTGGTAGTTGTAGTTGGTAGTTGTAGTTTGTAGTTGTAGTTGGTAGATGTAGATGGTAGTTGTAGTTGGTAGTTGTAGTTGGTAGTTGTAGTTGGTAGTTGTAGTTGGTAGTTGTAGTTGGTAGTTGTAGTTGGTAGTTGTAGTTGGCAGTTGTAGTTGGTAGTTGCAGTTGGTAGCTGTAGTTGGTAGCTGTAGTTGGTAGTTGTAGTTGGTAGTTGTAGTTGGTAGTTGCAGGTGGTAGTTGCAGTTGGTACTTGCAGTTGGTAGTTGTAGTTGGTAGTTGTAGTTGGTAGTTGTAGTTGGTAGTTGTAGTTGGTAGTTGTAGTTGGTAGTTGTAGTTGGTAGTTGAAGTTGGTAGTTGTAGCTGGCTGTTGTAGCTGGCAGTTGTAGCTGGCAGTTGTAGCTGGCAGTTGTAGCTTGCAGTTGTAGCTGGCAGTTGTAGCTGGCAGTTGTAACTGGCATTTGTAGCTGGCAGTTGTAGCTGGCAGTTGTAGCTGGCTGTTGTAGCTGGCAGTTGTAGCTGGCAGTTGTAGCTGGCAGTTGTAGCTGGCAGTTGTAGCTCGTAGTTGTAGTTGGTAGTTGTAGTTGGTAGTTGTAGTTGCTGGTTGTAGTTTGTAGTTGTAGTTGGTAGTTGTAGTTGGTAGTTGTAGTTGGTAGATGTATTTGGTAGTTGTAGTTGGTCGTTGGAGTTGGTAGTTGCAGTTGGTAGTCGCAGTTGGTAGTTGCAGTTGGTAGTTGCAGGTGGTAGTTGCAGTTGGTAGTTGTAGTTGGTAGTTGTAGTTGGTAGTTGTAGTTGGTAGTTGTAGTTGGTAGATGTATTTGGTAGTTGTAGTTGGTCGTTGGAGTTGGTAGTTGCAGTTGGTAGTCGCAGTTGGTAGTTGCAGTTGGTAGTTGCAGGTGGTAGTTGCAGTTGGTAGTTGTAGTTGGTAGTTGTAGTTGGTAGTTGTAGTTGGTAGTTGTAGTTGGTAGTTGTAGTTGGTAGTTGTAGTTGGTAGTTGTAGTTGGTAGTTGTAGTCGGTAGTTGTAGTTGTAGTTGGTAGTTGTAGTCGGTAGTTGTAGTTGTAGTTGTAGTTGTAGTTGTAGTTGTTGTTGTAGTTGTAGTTGTAGTTGTAGTTGTAGTTGTAGTTGTTGTTGTTGCTATTGTTGTTGTTGTAGTTGTTATTGTTGTAGTTGTTGTTGTGGTTGTAGTTGTTGGTGTGTCGTTGTCGTTGTCGTTGTCGTTGTTGTTGTCGTTGTTGTCGTTGTTGTCGTTGTTGTCGTTGCTGTCGTTGTTGTCGTTGTTGTCGTTGCTGTCGTTGCTGTCGTTGCTTTCGTTGCTGTCGTTGCTGTCGTTGTTGTCGTTGTTGTCGTTGTTGTCGTTGTTGTCGTTGTTGTCGTTGTTGTCGTTGTTGTCGTTGTTGTCGTTGTTGTCGTTGTTGTCGTTGTTGTTATTGTAGTTGTTCTCGTTGTTCTCGTTGTTGTTGTTGTTGTCGTTGTTGTCGTTGTTGTTGTTGTTGCTGTTGTTGTTGTAGTTGTAGTTGTTGTTGTAGTTGTTGTTGTTGTTGTAGTTGTAGTTGTAGTTGTAGTTGTAGTTGTAGTTGTTGCTGTTGCTGTTGTTGTAGTTGTAGTTGTAGTAGTAGTTGTAGTTGTAGTTGTAGTTGTTGTTGTTGCTGTTGTTGTTGTTGTAGTTGTTATTGTTGTAGTTGTTGTTGTGGTTGTAGTTGTTGGTGTGTCGTTGTCGTTGTCGTTGTCGTTGTTGTTGTCGTTGTTGTCGTTGTTGTCGTTGTTGTCGTTGCTGTGGTTTTTGTCGTTGTTGTCGTTGCTGTCGTTGCTGTCGTTGCTTTCGTTGCTGTCGTTGCTGTCGTT
Source organism: Andrena hattorfiana (assembly GCA_944738655.2). NCBI lineage: Eukaryota > Metazoa > Arthropoda > Insecta > Hymenoptera > Andrenidae > Andrena > Andrena hattorfiana. The sequence continues at coordinate 47,532,759 of OX122890.1, read as the reverse complement.
GTTGTCGTTGTTGTCGTTGTTGCCGTTGTTGCCGTGTTTGTCGTTGTTGTCGTTGTTGTCGTTGTTGTCGTTGTTGTCGTTGTTGTCGTTGTTGTCGTTGTTGTCGTTGTTGTCGTTGTTGTTATTGTAGTTGTTCTCGTTGTTGTCGTCGTTGTCGTCGTTGTCGTCGTTGTCGTCGTTGTTCTCGTTGTTGTTGTTGTTGTCGTTGTTGTCGTTGTTGTTGTTGTTGCTGTTGTTGTTGTAGTTGTAGTTGTTGTTGTAGTTGTTGTTGTTGTTGTAGTTGTAGTTGTAGTTGTAGTTGTAGTTGTAGTTGTAGTTGTTGTTGTTGTTGTAGTTGTAGTTGTAGTAGTAGTTGTAGTTGTAGGTGTAGTTGTAGTTGTAGTTGTAGTTGTAGTTGTTGTTGTAGTTGTTGTTGTAGTTGTAGTTGTAGTTGTAGTTGCAGTTGTAGTTGTAGTTGTAGTTGTAGTTGTAGTCGTAGTTGTAGTTGTAGTTGTAGTTGTAGATGTAGTTGTAGTTGGTAGTTGTAGTTGGTAGTTGTAGTTGGTAGTTGTAGTTGGTAGTTGTAGTTGGTAGTTGTAGTTGGTAGTTGTAGTTGGTAGTTGTAGTTGGTAGTTGTAGTTGGTAGTTGTAGTTGGTAGTTGCAGTTGGTAGCTGTAGTTGGTAGTTGTAGTTGGTAGTTGTAGTTGGTAGTTGTAGTTGGTAGTTGTAGTTGGTAGTTGTAGTTGGTAGTTGTAGTTGGTAGTTGTAGTTGGTAGTTGTAGTTGTATTTGTAGTTTGTAGTTGTAGTTGGTAGTTGTAGTTGGTTTGTTGTAGTTGGTAGTTGTAGTTGGTAGTTGTAGTTGGTAGTTGTAGTTGGTAGTTGTAGTTGGTAGTTGTAGTTGGTTTGTTGTAGTTGGTAGTTGCAGTTGGTAGTTGCAGTTGGTAGTTGCAGTTGGTAGTTGTAGGTGGTAGTTGTAGTTGGTAGCTGTAGATGGTAGTTGTAGTTGGTAGTTGCAGTTGGTAGTTGTAGTTGGTAGTTGTAGTTGGTAGTTGTAGTTGGTAGTTGTAGTTTGTAGTTGTAGATAGTAGTTGTAGTTGGTAGATGTATTTGGTAGTTGTAGTTGGTCGTTGGAGTTGGTAGTTGCAGTTGGTAGTTGCAGTTGGTAGTTGTAGTTGTTGTTGTAGCTGGTAGTTTTAGTTGTAGTTGTAGTTGTAGTTGTAGTTGTAGTTGTAGTTGTAGTTGGTAGTTGTAGTTGGTAGTTGCAGTTGGTAGCTGCAGTTGGTAGTTGCACTTGGTAGTTGTAGTTGGTAGTTGTAGTTGGTAGTTGGTAGTTGTAGTTGGTAGTTGTAGTTTGTAGTTGTAGTTGGTAGTTGCAGTTGCTAGCTGTAGTTGGTAGTTGTAGTTGGTAGTTGTAGTTGGTAGTTGTAGTTGTAGTTGTTGTTGTAGTTGTAGTTGTAGTTGTAGTTGTAGTTGTAGTTGTAGTTGTAGTTGTAGTTGTAGTTTGTAGTTGTAGTTGGTAGTTGTAGTTGGTTTGTTGTAGTTGGTAGTTGTAGTTGGTAGATGTATTTGGTAGTTGTAGTTGGTAGTTGCAGTTGGTAGTTGCAGTTGGTAGTTGTAGTTGGTAGTTGTACTTGGTAGTTGTAGTTGGTAGTTGTAGCTGGTAGTTGTAGCTGGTAGTTGTAGTTGGTAGTTGCAGTTGGTAGTTGTAGTTGGTAGTTGTAGTTGGTAGTTGTAGTTGGTAGTTGTAGTTGGTAGTTGTAGTTGGTAGTTGTAGTTGGTAGTTGTAGTTGGTAGTTGTAGTTGGCAGTTGTAGTTGGTAGTTGCAGTTGGTAGCTGTAGTTGGTAGCTGTAGTTGGTAGTTGTAGTTGGTAGTTGTAGTTGGTAGTTGCAGGTGGTAGTTGCAGTTGGTAGTTGTAGTTGGTAGTTGTAGTTGGTAGTTGTAGTTGGCAGTTGTAGCTGGTAGTTGTAGTTGGTAGTTGTAGTTGGTAGTTGTAGTTGTAGTTGTTGTAGTTGTAGTTGTAGATGTAGTTGTAGTTGTAGTTGGTAGTTGTAGTTGGTAGTTGTAGTTGGTAGTTGTAGTTGGTAGTTGTAGTTGGTAGTTGTAGTTGGTAGTTGTAGTTGGTAGTTGTAGTTGGTAGTTGTAGTTGGTAGTTGCAGTTGGTAGTTGTAGTTGGTAGTTGTAGTTGGTAGTTGTAGTTGGTAGTTGTAGTTTGTAGTTGCAGTTGGTAGTTGTAGTTGGTAGTTGCAGTTGGTAGTTGCAGTTGGTAGTTGCAGTTGGTAGTTGCAGTTGGTACTTGCAGTTGGTAGTTGTAGTTGGTAGTTGTAGTTGGTAGTTGTAGTTGGTAGTTGTAGTTGGTAGTTGTAGTTGGTAGTTGAAGTTGGTAGTTGTAGCTGGCTGTTGTAGCTGGCAGTTGTAGCTGGCAGTTGTAGCTGGCAGTTGTAGCTTGCAGTTGTAGCTGGCAGTTGTAGCTGGCAGTTGTAACTGGCATTTGTAGCTGGCAGTTGTAGCTGGCAGTTGTAGCTGGCTGTTGTAGCTGGCAGTTGTAGCTGGCAGTTGTAGCTGGCAGTTGTAGCTGGCAGTTGTAGCTCGTAGTTGTAGTTGGTAGTTGTAGTTGGTAGTTGTAGTTGCTGGTTGTAGTTTGTAGTTGTAGTTGGTAGTTGTAGTTGGTAGTTGTAGTTGGTAGATGTATTTGGTAGTTGTAGTTGGTCGTTGGAGTTGGTAGTTGCAGTTGGTAGTCGCAGTTGGTAGTTGCAGTTGGTAGTTGCAGGTGGTAGTTGCAGTTGGTAGTTGTAGTTGGTAGTTGTAGTTGGTAGTTGTAGTTGGTAGTTGTAGTTGGTAGTTGTAGTTGGTAGTTGTAGCTGGTAGTTGTAGTTGGTAGTTGTAGTTGGTAGTTGTAGTTGTAGTTGTAGTTGTAGTTGTTGTTGTAGTTGTAGTTGTAGTTGTAGTTGTAGTTGTAGTTGTAGTTGTAGTTGTAGTTGTAGTTGTAGTTGTAGTTGTAGTTGTAGTTGTAGTTGTAGTTGTAGTTGTAGTTGTAGTTGTAGTTGTTGTTGTTGCTGTTGTTGTTGTTGTAGTTGTTATTGTTGTAGTTGTTGTTGTGGTTGTAGTTGTTGGTGTGTCGTTGTCGTTGTCGTTGTCGTTGTTGTTGTCGTTGTTGTCGTTGTTGTCGTTGTTGTCGTTGCTGTCGTTGTTGTCGTTGTTGTCGTTGCTGTCGTTGCTGTCGTTGCTTTCGTTGCTGTCGTTGCTGTCGTTGTTGTCGTTGTTGTCGTTGTTGCCGTTGTTGCCGTGGTTGTCGTTGTTGTCATTGTTGTCGTTGTTGTCGTTGTTGTCGTTGTTGTCGTTGTTGTCGTTGTTGTCGTTGTTGTTATTGTAGTTGTTCTCGTTGTTGTCGTCGTTGTCGTCGTTGTCGTCGTTGTCGTCGTTGTTCTCGTTGTTGTTGTTGTTGTCGTTGTTGTCGTTGTTGTTGTTGTTGCTGTTGTTGTTGTAGTTGTAGTTGTTGTTGTAGTTGTTGTTGTTGTTGTAGTTGTAGTTGTAGTTGTAGTTGTAGTTGTAGTTGTAGTTGTTGTTGTTGTTGTAGTTGTAGTTGTAGTAGTAGTTGTAATTGTAGGTGTAGTTGTAGTTGTAGTTGTAGTTGTAGTTGTTGTTGTAGTTGTTGTTGTAGTTGCAGTTGTAGTTGTAGTTGTAGTTGTAGTTGTAGTTGTAGTCGTAGTTGTAGTTGTAGTTGTAGATGTAGTTGTAGTTGGTAGTTGTAGTTGGTAGTTGTAGTTGGTAGTTGGTAGTTGTAGTTGTAGTTGTAGTTGGTAGTTGTAGTTAGTAGTTGTAGTTGGTAGTTGTAGTTGGTAGTTGTAGTTGGTAGTTGTAGTTGGTAGTTGTAGTTGGTAGTTGTAGTTGTAGTTGTAGTTGTAGTTGATAGCTGTAGTTGGTAGTTGTAGTTGGTAGTCGTAGTTGATAGTTGTAGTTGGTAGTTGTAGTTGGTAGTGGTAGTTCGTAGTTGTAGTTGGTAGTTGTTGTTGGTAGTTGTAGTTGGTAGTTGTAGTTGGTTGTTGTAGTTGGTAGTTGTAGTTGGTAGTTGTAGTTGGTAGTTGTAGTTGGTAGTTGTAGTTTGTAGTTGTAGTTGGTAGATGTAGATGGTAGTTGTAGTTGGTAGTTGTAGTTGGTAGTTGTAGTTGGTAGTTGTAGTTGGTAGTTGTAGTTGTTAGTTGTAGTTGGTAGTTGTAGTTGGTAGTTGTAGTTGGTAGTTGTAGTTGGTAGTTGTAGTTGTAGCTGTAGTTGATAGTTGTAGTTGGTAGTTGTAGTTGGTAGTTGTAGTTGGTAGTTGTAGTTGGTAGTTGTAGTTGGTAGTTGTAGTTGGTAGTTGTAGTTGTAGATGTAGTTGGTAGTTGTAGTTGGTAGTTGTAATTGGTAGTTGGAGTTGGTAGTTGCAGTTGGTAGTTGCAGTTAGTAGTTGCAGTTGGTAGTTGTAGTTGGTAGTTGCTAGTTGTAGTTGGTAGTTGTAGTTGGTAGTTGTAGTTGGTAGTTGTAGTTTGTAGTTGTAGTTGGTAGTTGTAGTTGGTAGTTGTAGTTGGTAGTTGTAGTTGGTAGATGTATTTGGTAGTTGTAGTTGGTCGTTGGAGTTGGTAGTTGCAGTTGGTAGTCGCAGTTGGTAGTTGCAGTTGGTAGTTGCAGGTGGTAGTTGCAGTTGGTAGTTGTAGTTGGTAGTTGTAGTTGGTAGTTGTAGTTGGTAGTTGTAGTTGGTAGTTGTAGTTGGTAGTTGTAGTTGGTAGTTGTAGTTGGTAGTTGTAGTCGGTAGTTGTAGTTGTAGTTGGTAGTTGTAGTCGGTAGTTGTAGTTGTAGTTGTAGTTGTAGTTGTAGTTGTTGTTGTAGTTGTAGTTGTAGTTGTAGTTGTAGTTGTAGTTGTTGTTGTTGCTATTGTTGTTGTTGTAGTTGTTATTGTTGTAGTTGTTGTTGTGGTTGTAGTTGTTGGTGTGTCGTTGTCGTTGTCGTTGTCGTTGTTGTTGTCGTTGTTGTCGTTGTTGTCGTTGTTGTCGTTGCTGTCGTTGTTGTCGTTGTTGTCGTTGCTGTCGTTGCTGTCGTTGCTTTCGTTGCTGTCGTTGCTGTCGTTGTTGTCGTTGTTGTCGTTGTTGTCGTTGTTGTCGTTGTTGTCGTTGTTGTCGTTGTTGTCGTTGTTGTCGTTGTTGTCGTTGTTGTTATTGTAGTTGTTCTCGTTGTTCTCGTTGTTGTTGTTGTTGTCGTTGTTGTCGTTGTTGTTGTTGTTGCTGTTGTTGTTGTAGTTGTAGTTGTTGTTGTAGTTGTTGTTGTTGTTGTAGTTGTAGTTGTAGTTGTAGTTGTAGTTGTAGTTGTTGCTGTTGCTGTTGTTGTAGTTGTAGTTGTAGTAGTAGTTGTAGTTGTAGTTGTAGTTGTTGTTGTTGCTGTTGTTGTTGTTGTAGTTGTTATTGTTGTAGTTGTTGTTGTGGTTGTAGTTGTTGGTGTGTCGTTGTCGTTGTCGTTGTCGTTGTTGTTGTCGTTGTTGTCGTTGTTGTCGTTGTTGTCGTTGCTGTGGTTGTTGTCGTTGTTGTCGTTGCTGTCGTTGCTGTCGTTGCTTTCGTTGCTGTCGTTGCTGTCGTTGTTGTCGTTGTTGTCGTTGTTGCCGTTGTTGCCGTGTTTGTCGTTGTTGTCGTTGTTGTCGTTGTTGTCGTTGTTATCGTTGTTGTCGTTGTTGTCGTTGTTGTCGTTGTTGTCGTTGTTGTTATTGTAGTTGTTCTCGTTGTTGTCGTCGTTGTCGTCGTTGTCGTCGTTGTCGTCGTTGTTCTCGTTGTTGTTGTTGTTGTCGTTGTTGTTGTTGTTGCTGTTGTTGTTGTAGTTGTAGTTGTTGTTGTAGTTGTAGTTGTTGTTGTAGTTGTTGTTGTTGTTGTAGTTGTAGTTGTAGTTGTAGTTGTAGTTGTAGTTGTAGTTGTTGTTGTTGTTGTAGTTGTAGTTGTAGTAGTAGTTGTAGTTGTAGGTGTAGTTGTAGTTGTAGTTGTAGTTGTAGTTGTTGTTGTAGTTGTTGTTGTAGTTGTAGTTGTAGTTGTAGTTGCAGTTGTAGTTGTAGTTGTAGTTGTAGTTGTAGTCGTAGTTGTAGTTGTAGTTGTAGTTGTAGATGTAGTTGTAGTTGGTAGTTGTAGTTGGTAGTTGTAGTTGGTAGTTGTAGTTGGTAGTTGTAGTTGGTAGTTGTAGTTGGTAGTTGTAGTTGGTAGTTGTAGTTGGTAGTTGTAGTTGGTAGTTGTAGTTGGTAGTTGCAGTTGGTAGCTGTAGTTGGTAGTTGTAGTTGGTAGTTGTAGTTGGTAGTTGTAGTTGGTAGTTGTAGTTGGTAGTTGTAGTTGGTAGTTGTAGTTGGTAGTTGTAGTTGGTAGTTGTAGTTGTATTTGTAGTTTGTAGTTGTAGTTGGTAGTTGTAGTTGGTTTGTTGTAGTTGGTAGTTGTAGTTGGTAGTTGTAGTTGGTAGTTGTAGTTGGTAGTTGTAGTTGGTAGTTGTAGTTGGTTTGTTGTAGTTGGTAGTTGCAGTTGGTAGTTGCAGTTGGTAGTTGCAGTTGGTAGTTGTAGGTGGTAGTTGTAGTTGGTAGCTGTAGATGGTAGTTGTAGTTGGTAGTTGCAGTTGGTAGTTGTAGTTGGTAGTTGTAGTTGGTAGTTGTAGTTGGTAGTTGTAGTTTGTAGTTGTAGATAGTAGTTGTAGTTGGTAGATGTATTTGGTAGTTGTAGTTGGTCGTTGGAGTTGGTAGTTGCAGTTGGTAGTTGCAGTTGGTAGTTGTAGTTGTTGTTGTAGCTGGTAGTTTTAGTTGTAGTTGTAGTTGTAGTTGTAGTTGTAGTTGTAGTTGTAGTTGGTAGTTGTAGTTGGTAGTTGCAGTTGGTAGCTGCAGTTGGTAGTTGCACTTGGTAGTTGTAGTTGGTAGTTGTAGTTGGTAGTTGGTAGTTGTAGTTGGTAGTTGTAGTTTGTAGTTGTAGTTGGTAGTTGCAGTTGCTAGCTGTAGTTGGTAGTTGTAGTTGGTAGTTGTAGTTGGTAGTTGTAGTTGTAGTTGTTGTTGTAGTTGTAGTTGTAGTTGTAGTTGTAGTTGTAGTTGTAGTTGTAGTTGTAGTTGTAGTTTGTAGTTGTAGTTGGTAGTTGTAGTTGGTTTGTTGTAGTTGGTAGTTGTAGTTGGTAGATGTATTTGGTAGTTGTAGTTGGTAGTTGCAGTTGGTAGTTGCAGTTGGTAGTTGTAGTTGGTAGTTGTACTTGGTAGTTGTAGTTGGTAGTTGTAGTTGGTAGTTGTAGTTGGTAGTTGTAGATGGTAGTTGTAGTTGGTAGTTGCAGTTGGTAGTTGTAGTTGGTAGTTGTAGTTGGTAGTTGTAGTTGGTAGTTGTAGTTGGTAGTTGTAGTTGGTAGATGTATTTGGTAGTTGTAGTTGGTCGTTGGAGTTGGTAGTTGCAGTTGGTAGTTGCAGTTGGTAGTTGTAGTTGTTGTTGTAGGTGGTAGTTGTAGTTGTAGTTGTAGTTGTTGTTGTAGTTGTAGTTGTAGTTGTAGTTGTAGTTGTAGTTGTAGTTGTAGTTGTAGTTTGTAGTTGTAGTTGGTAGTTGTAGTTGGTAGTTGTAGTTGGTAGTTGTAGTTGGTAGTTGTAGTTGGTAGTTGTAGTTGGTAGTTGTAGTTGGTAGTTGTAGTTGGTAGTTGTAGTTGGTAGTTGTAGATGGTAGTTGTAGTTGGTAGTTGCAGTTGGTAGTTGTAGTTGGTAGTTGTAGTTGGTAGTTGTAGTTGGTAGTTGTAGTTTGTAGTTGTAGTTGGTAGTTGTAGTTGGTAGATGTATTTGGTAGTTGTAGTTGGTCGTTGGAGTTGGTAGTTGCAGTTGGTAGTTGCAGTTGGTAGTTGTAGTTGTTGTTGTAGGTGGTAGTTGTAGTTGTAGTTGTAGTTGTAGTTGTAGTTGTAGTTGTAGTTGTAGTTGGTAGTTGTAGTTGGTAGTTGCAGTTGGTAGCTGCAGTTGGTAGTTGCAGTTGGTAGTTGTAGGTGGTAGTTGTAGTTGTAGTTGTAGTTGTAGTTGGTAGTTGTAGTTGGTAGTTGTAGTTGGTAGTTGTAGTTGGTAGTTGTAGTTGGTAGTTGTAGTTGGTTTGTTGTAGTTGGTAGTTGTAGTTGGTAGTTGTAGTTTGTAGTTGTAGTTGGTAGTTGCAGTTGCTAGCTGTAGTTGGTAGTTGTAGTTGGTAGTTGTAGTTGGTAGTTGTAGTTGGTAGTTGTAGTTGTAGTTGTTGTTGTAGTTGTAGTTGTAGTTGTAGTTGTAGTTGTAGTTGTAGTTGTAGTTGTAGTTGTAGTTGTAGTTTGTAGTTGTAGTTGGTAGTTGTAGTTGGTTTGTTGTAGTTGGTAGTTGTAGTTGGTAGTTGTAGTTGGTAGTTGTAGTTGGTAGTTGTAGTTGGTAGTTGTAGTTGGTAGTTGCAGTTGGTAGTTGCAGTTGGGAGTTGCAGTTGGTAGTTGTAATTGTAGTTGTTGTTGTAGTTGTAGTTGTAGTTGTAGTTGTAGTTGTAGTTGTAGTTGGTAGTTGTAGTTGGTAGTTGTAGTTGGTAGTTGTAGTTGGTAGCTGTAGTTGGTAGTTGTAGTTGGTAGTTGTACTTGGTAGGTGTAGTTGGTAGTTGTAGTTGGTAGTTGTAGTTGGTAGTTGTAGTTGGTAGTTGCAGTTGGTAGTTGCAGTTGGTAGTTGCAGTTGGTAGTTGTAGTTGGTAGTTGCAGTTGGTAGTTGCAGTTGGTAGCTGTAGTTTGTAGTTGTAGTTGGTAGTTGTAGTTGGTAGTTGTAGTTGGTAGTTGTAGTTGGTAGTTGTAGTTGGTAGTTGTAGTTGGTAGTTGTAGTTGGTAGTTGTAGTTGGTAGTTGTAGTTGGTAGTTGTAGCTGGTAGTTGTAGTTGGTAGTTGTAGTTGGTAGTTGCAGTTGGTAGTTGTAGTTGGTAGTTGTAGTTGGTAGTTGTAGTTGGTAGTTGTAGTTGGTAGTTGTAGCTGGTAGTTGTAGTTGGTAGTTGTAGTTGTAGTTGTAGTTGGTAGTTGTAGTTGGTAGTTGTAGTTGGTAGTTGTAGTTGGTAGTTGTAGTTGGTAGTTGTAGTTGGTAGTTGTACTTGGTAGTTGTAGTTGGTAGTTGTAGTTGGTAGTTCCATTTGTAGTTGTAGTTGTAGTTGTAGTTGAAGTTGTAGTTGTTGTTGTAGTTGTAGTTGTAGTTGTAGTTGTAGTTGTAGTTGTAGTTGTAGTTGTAGTTGTAGTTGTAGTTGTAGTTGTAGTTGTAGTTGTAGTTGTAGTTGTTTTTGTTGTTGTTGTTGTTGTAGTTGTTGTTGTTGTAGTTGTTGTTGTTGTAGTTGTTGTTGTTATTGTACTTGCTGTTTTGTCGTTGTCGTTGTTGTTGTCGTTGTTGTCGTTGTTGTCGTTGCAGTCGTTGTTGTCGTTGTTGTCGTTGTTGCCGTTGTTGTCGTTGCTGTCGTTGCTATCGTTGCTGTCGTTGCTGTCGTTGCTGTCGTTGCTGCCGTTGTTGCCGTTGTTGCCGTTGTTGCCGTTTTTGTCGTTGTTGTCGTTGTTGTCGTTGTTGTGGTTGTTGTCGTTGTTGTCGTTGTTTTCGTTGTTTTCGTTGTTGTCGTTGTTGTCGTTGTTGTCGTTGTTGTCGTTGTTGTCGTTGTTGTCGTTGTTGTCGTTGTTATCGTTGTTGTCGTTGTTATCGTTGTTGTCGTTGTTGTCGTTGTTGTCGTTGTTGTCGTTGTTGTCGTTGTCGTTATTGTAGTTGTTGTCGTTGTTGTCGTCGTTGTCGTCGTTGTCGTCGTTGCCGTCGTTGTCGTCGTTGTCGTCGTTGACGTCGTTGTCGTCGTTGTCGTCGTTGTTGTTGTTGTTGTTGTTGTTGTTGTTGTAGTTGTAGTTGTTGTTGTAGTTGTTGTTGTTGTAGTTGTAGTTGTAGTTGTAGTTGTAGTTGTTGCAGTTGTTGTTGTAGTTGTAGTTGTTGTTGTAGTTGTAGTTGTAGTGGTAGTTGCAGTTGTAGTTGTAGTTGTAGTTGTAGTTGTAGTTGTTGTTGTAGTTGTTGTTGTAGTTGTTGTTGTAGTTGTAGTTGTAGTTGCAGTTGTAGTTGTAGTTGTATTTGTAGTTGTATTTGTAGTTGTAGTTGTAATTGTAGTTGTAGTTGTAGTTGTAGTTGTAGTTGTAGTTGTATTTGTTGTTGTAGTTGTAGTTGTAGTAGTAGTTGTAGTTGTAGTTGTAGTTGGTAGTTGTAGTTGGTAGTTGTAGTTGGTAGTTGTAGTTGGTAGTTGTAGTTGGTAGGTGCAGTTGGTAGTTGCAGTTGGTAGTTGCAGTTGGTAGTTGCAGTTGGTAGTTGCAGTTGGTAGTTGCAGTTGGTAGCTGAAATTGGTAGTTGCAGTTGGTAGTTGCAGTTGGTAGTTGCAGTTGGTAGTTGCAGTTGGTAGCTGAAATTGGTAGTTACAGTTGGTAGTTGCAGTCGGTAGTTGCAGTGGGTAGTTGCAGTTGGTAGTTGCAGTTGGTAGTTGCAGTTGGTAGTTGCAGTTGGTAGTTGCAGTTGGTAGTTGCAGTTGGTAGCTGTAGTTGGTAGTTGTAGTTGGTAGTTGTAGTTGGTAGTTGTAGTTGGTAGTTGTAGTTGTAGTTGTTGTTGTAGTTGTAGTTGTAGTTGTAGTTGTAGTTGTAGTTGTAGTTGTAGTTGTATTTGTAGTTTGTAGTTGTAGTTGGTAGTTGTAGTTGGTTTGTTGTAGTTGGTAGTTGTAGTTGGTAGTTGTAGTTGGTAGTTGTAGTTGGTAGTTGTAGTTGGTAGTTGTAGTTGGTTTTTTGTAGTTGGTAGTTGCAGTTGGTAGTTGCAGTTGGTAGTTGCAGTTGGTAGTTGTAGTTGGTAGTTGTAGTTGGTAGTTGTAGATGGTAGTTGTAGTTGGTAGTTGCAGTTGGTAGTTGTAGTTGGTAGTTGTAGTTGGTAGTTGTAGTTGGTAGTTGTAGTTTGTAGTTGTAGTTGGTAGTTGTAGTTGGTAGATGTATTTGGTAGTTGTAGTTGGTCGTTGGAGTTGGTAGTTGCAGTTGGTAGTTGCAGTTGGTAGTTGTAGTTGTTGTTGTAGGTGGTAGTTGTAGTTGTAGTTGTAGTTGTAGTTGTAGTTGTAGTTGTAGTTGTAGTTGTAGTTGGTAGTTGTAGTTGGTAGTTGCAGTTGGTAGCTGCAGTTGGTAGTTGCAGTTGGTAGTTGTAGTTGGTAGTTGTAGTTGGTAGTTGGTAGTTGTAGTTGGTAGTTGTAGTTTGTAGTTGTAGTTGGTAGTTGCAGTTGCTAGCTGTAGTTGGTAGTTGTAGTTGGTAGTTGTAGTTGGTAGTTGTAGTTGTAGTTGTTGTTGTAGTTGTAGTTGTAGTTGTAGTTGTAGTTGTAGTTGTAGTTGTAGTTGTAGTTTGTAGTTGTAGTTGGTAGTTGTAGTTGGTTTGTTGTAGTTGGTAGTTGTAGTTGGTAGTTGTAGTTGGTAGTTGTAGTTGGTAGTTGTAGTTGGTAGTTGTAGTTGGTAGTTGCAGTTGGTAGTTGCAGTTGGTAGTTGCAGTTGGTAGTTGTAATTGTATTTGTAGTTGTATTTGTAGTTGTAGTTGTAGTTGTAGTTGTAGTTGTAGTTGTAGTTGTAGTTGGTAGTTGTAGTTGGTAGTTGTAGTTGGTAGTTGTAGTTGGTAGTTGTAGTTGGTAGCTGTAGTTGGTAGTTGTAGTTGGTAGTTGTACTTGGTAGGTGTAGTTGGTAGTTGTAGTTGGTAGTTGCAGTTGGTAGTTGTAGTTGGTAGTTGTAGTTGGTAGTTGTAGTTGGTAGTTGTAGTTGGTAGTTGTAGCTGGTAGTTGTAGTTGGTAGTTGTAGTTGTAGTTGTAGTTGGTAGTTGTAGTTGGTAGTTGTAGTTGGTAGTTGTAGTTGGTAGTTGTAGTTGGTAGTTGTAGTTGGTAGTTGTACTTGGTAGTTGTAGTTGGTAGTTGTAGTTGGTAGTTCCATTTGTAGTTGTAGTTGTAGTTGTAGTTGAAGTTGTAGTTGTTGTTGTAGTTGTAGTTGTAGTTGTAGTTGTAGTTGTGGTTGTAGTTGTAGTTGTAGTTGTAGTTGTAGTTGTAGTTGTAGTTGTAGTTGTAGTTGTAGTTGTAGTTGTAGTTGTTTTTGTTGTTGTTGTTGTTGTAGTTGTTGTTGTTGTAGTTGTTGTTGTTATTGTACTTGCTGTTGTGTCGTTGTCGTTGTTGTTGTCGTTGTTGTCGTTGCAGTCGTTGTTGTCGTTGTTGTCGTTGTTGCCGTTGTTGTCGTTGCTGTCGTTGCTATCGTTGCTGTCGTTGCTGTCGTTGCTGTCGTTGTTGCCGTTGTTGCCGTTGTTGCCGTTGTTGCCGTTTTTGTCGTTGTTGTCGTTGTTGTCGTTGTTGTGGTTGTTGTCGTTGTTGTCGTTGTTTTCGTTGTTTTCGTTGTTGTCGTTGTTGTCGTTGTTGTCGTTGTTGTCGTTGTTGTCGTTGTTGTCGTTGTTGTCGTTGTTATCGTTGTTGTCGTTGTTATCGTTGTTGTCGTTGTTGTCGTTGTTGTCGTTGTTGTCGTTGTTGTCGTTGTCGTTATTGTAGTTGTTGTCGTTGTTGTCGTCGTTGTCGTCGTTGTCTTCGTTGTCGTCGTTGTCGTCGTTGACGTCGTTGTCGTCGTTGTCGTCGTTGTTGTTGTTGTTGTTGTTGTTGTTGTTGTTGTAGTTGTAGTTGTTGTTGTAGTTGTTGTTGTTGTAGTTGTAGTTGTAGTTGTAGTTGTAGTTGTAGTTGTTGTAGTTGTTGTTGTAGTTGTAGTTGTTGTTGTAGTTGTAGTTGTAGTTGTAGTTGTAGTTGTAGTTGTAGTTGTAGTTGTAGTTGTAGTTGTAGTTGTTGTTGTAGTTGTTGTTGTAGTTGTTGTTGTAGTTGTAGTTGTAGTTGCAGTTGTAGTTGTAGTTGTATTTGTAGTTGTATTTGTAGTTGTAGTTGTAATTGTAGTTGTAGTTGTAGTTGTAGTTGTAGTTGTAGTTGTATTTGTTGTTGTAGTTGTAGTTGTAGTAGTAGTTGTAGTTGTAGTTGTAGTTGGTAGTTGTAGTTGGTAGTTGTAGTTGGTAGTTGTAGTTGGTAGTTGTAGCTGGTAGGTGCAGTTGGTAGTTGCAGTTGGTAGTTGCAGTTGGTAGTTGCAGTTGGTAGTTGCAGTTGGTAGTTGCAGTTGGTAGTTGCAGTTGGCAGCTGAAATTGGTAGTTGCTGTTGGTAGTTGCAGTTGGTAGTTGCAGTTGGTAGTTGCAGTTGGTAGCTGAAATTGGTAGTTGCAGTTGGTAGTTGCAGTTGGTAGTTGCAGTTGGTAGTTGCAGTTGGTAGCTGAAATTGGTAGTTACAGTTGGTAGTTGCAGTCGGTAGTTGCAGTGGGTAGTTGCAGTTGGTAGTTGCAGTTGGTAGTTGCAGTTGGTAGTTGCAGTTGGTAGTTGCAGTTGGTAGTTGCAGTTGGTAGTTGCAGTTGGTAGTTGCAGTTGGTAGTTGCAGTTGGTAGCTGAAGTTGGTAGTTGCAGTTGGTAGTTGCAGTTGGTAGTTGTAGTTGGTAGTTGTAGTTGGTAGTTGTAGTTGTAGTTGTAGTTGTAGTTGTAGTTGTAGTTGTAGTTGTAGTTGTCGTTGTAGTTGTTGTTGTAGTTGTTGTTGTAGTTGTAGTTGTAGTTGTAGTTGTAGTTGTAGTTGTAGTTGTAGTTGTAGTTGTATTTGTAATTGTAGTTGTAGTTGTAGGTGTAGTTGTAGTTGTAGTTGTAGTTGTTGTTGTAGTTGTAGTTGTTGTTGTAGTTGTTGTTGTAGTTGTAGTTGTAGTTGTAGTTGTAGTTGTAGTTGTAGTTGTAGTTGTTGTTGTAGTTGTTGTTGTAGTAGTTGTTGTTGTAGTTGCAGTTGGTAGTTGCAGTTGGTAGCTGAAATTGGTAGTTGCTGTTGGTAGTTGCAGTTGGTAGTTGCAGTTGGTAGTTGCAGTTGGTAGCTGAAATTGGTAGTTGCAGTTGGTAGTTGCAGTTGGTAGTTGCAGTTGGTAGTTGCAGTTGGTAGCTGAAATTGGTAGTTACAGTTGGTAGTTGCAGTCGGTAGTTGCAGTGGGTAGTTGCAGTTGGTAGTTGCAGTTGGTAGTTGCAGTTGGTAGTTGCAGTTGGTAGTTGCAGTTGGTAGTTGCAGTTGGTAGTTGCAGTTGGTAGTTGCAGTTGGTAGTTGCAGTTGGTAGCTGAAGTTGGTAGTTGCAGTTGGTATTTGCATTTGGTAGTTGCAGTTGGTAGCTGAAATTGGTAGTTACAGTTGGTAGTTGCAGTCGGTAGTTGCAGTGGGTAGTTGCAGTTGGTAGTTGCAGTTGGTAGTTGCAGTTGGTAGTTGCAGTTGGTAGCTGTAGTTCGTAGTTGTAGTTGGTAGTTGTAGTTGGTAGTTGTAGTTGGTAGTTGTAGTTGGTAGTTGTAGTTGGTAGTTGTAGTTGGTAGTTGTAGTTGGTAGTTGTAGCTGGTAGTTGTAGTTGGTAGTTGTAGTTGGTAGTTGTAGCTGGCAGTTGTAGCTGGCAGTTGTAGCTGGCTGTTGTAGCTGGCAGTTGTAGCTGGCAGTTGTAGCTGGCAGTTGTAGCTGGTAGTTGTAGTTGGTAGTTGTTGTTGGTAGTTGTAGTTGGTAGATGTATTTGGTAGTTGCAGTTGGTCGTTGCAGTTGGTAGTTGCAGTTAGTAGCTGTAGTTCGTAGTTGTAGTTGGTAGTTGTAGTTGGTAGTTGTAGTTGGTAGTTGTAGTTGGTAGTTGTAGTTGGTAGTTGTAGTTGGTAGTTGTAGTTGGTAGTTGTAGCTGGTAGTTGTAGTTGGTAGTTGTAGTTGGTAGTTGCAGTTGGTAGTTGTAGTTGGTAGTTGTAGTTGGCAGTTGTAGATGGTAGTTGTAGTTGGTAGTTGTAGTTGGTAGTTGTACTTGGTAGTTGTAGTTGGTAGTTGTAGTTGGTAGTTGTAGTTGGTAGTTGTAGTTGGTAGTTGTAGTTGGTAGTTGCAGTTGGTAGCTGTAGTTCGTAGTTGTAGTTGGTAGTTGTAGTTGGTAGTTGTAGTCGGTAGTTGTAGTTGGTAGTTGTAGTTGGTAGTTGTAGTTGGTAGTTGCAGTTGGTAGTTGCAGTTGGTAGTTGCAGTTGGTAGTTGCAGTTGGTAGTTGCAGTTGGTAGTTGTAGTTGGTAGTTGTAGATGGTAGTTGTAGTTGGTAGTTGTAGTTGGTAGTTGTAGCTGGCAGTTGTAGCTGGCAGTTGTAGCTGGCTGTTGTAGCTGGCAGTTGTAGCTGGCAGTTGTAGCTGGCAGTTGTAGCTGGTAGTTGTAGTTGGTAGTTGTAGTTGGTAGTTGTAGTTGTAGTTGTTGTAGTTGTAGTTGTAGATGTAGTTGTAGTTGTAGTTGGTAGTTGTAGTTGGTAGTTGTAGTTGGTAGTTGTAGTTGGTAGTTGTAGTTGGTAGTTGTAGTTGGTAGTTGTAGTTGGTAGTTGTAGTTGGTAGTTGTAGCTGGTAGTTGTAGCTGGTAGTTGTAGTTGGTAGTTGCAGTTGGTAGTTGTAGTTGGTAGTTGTAGTTGGTAGTTGTAGTTGGTAGTTGTAGTTGGTAGTTGTAGTTGGTAGTTGTAGTTGGTAGTTGTAGTTGGTAGTTGTAGTTGGCAGTTGTAGTTGGTAGTTGCAGTTGGTAGCTGTAGTTGGTAGCTGTAGTTGGTAGTTGTAGTTGGTAGTTGTAGTTGGTAGTTGCAGGTGGTAGTTGCAGTTGGTAGTTGTAGTTGGTAGTTGTAGTTGGTAGTTGTAGTTGGCAGTTGTAGCTGGTAGTTGTAGTTGGTAGTTGTAGTTGGTAGTTGTAGTTGTAGTTGTTGTAGTTGTAGTTGTAGATGTAGTTGTAGTTGTAGTTGGTAGTTGTAGTTGGTAGTTGTAGTTGGTAGTTGTAGTTGGTAGTTGTAGTTGGTAGTTGTAGTTGGTAGTTGTAGTTGGTAGTTGTAGTTGGTAGTTGTAGTTGGTAGTTGCAGTTGGTAGTTGTAGTTGGTAGTTGTAGTTGGTAGTTGTAGTTGGTAGTTGTAGTTTGTAGTTGCAGTTGGTAGTTGTAGTTGGTAGTTGCAGTTGGTAGTTGCAGTTGGTAGTTGCAGTTGGTAGTTGCAGTTGGTACTTGCAGTTGGTAGTTGTAGTTGGTAGTTGTAGTTGGTAGTTGTAGTTGGTAGTTGTAGTTGGTAGTTGTAGTTGGTAGTTGAAGTTGGTAGTTGTAGCTGGCTGTTGTAGCTGGCAGTTGTAGCTGGCAGTTGTAGCTGGCAGTTGTAGCTTGCAGTTGTAGCTGGCAGTTGTAGCTGGCAGTTGTAACTGGCATTTGTAGCTGGCAGTTGTAGCTGGCAGTTGTAGCTGGCTGTTGTAGCTGGCAGTTGTAGCTGGCAGTTGTAGCTGGCAGTTGTAGCTGGCAGTTGTAGCTCGTAGTTGTAGTTGGTAGTTGTAGTTGGTAGTTGTAGTTGCTGGTTGTAGTTTGTAGTTGTAGTTGGTAGTTGTAGTTGGTAGTTGTAGTTGGTAGATGTATTTGGTAGTTGTAGTTGGTCGTTGGAGTTGGTAGTTGCAGTTGGTAGTCGCAGTTGGTAGTTGCAGTTGGTAGTTGCAGGTGGTAGTTGCAGTTGGTAGTTGTAGTTGGTAGTTGTAGTTGGTAGTTGTAGTTGGTAGTTGTAGTTGGTAGTTGTAGTTGGTAGTTGTAGCTGGTAGTTGTAGTTGGTAGTTGTAGTTGGTAGTTGTAGTTGTAGTTGTAGTTGTAGTTGTTGTTGTAGTTGTAGTTGTAGTTGTAGTTGTAGTTGTAGTTGTAGTTGTAGTTGTAGTTGTAGTTGTAGTTGTAGTTGTAGTTGTAGTTGTAGTTGTAGTTGTAGTTGTAGTTGTAGTTGTAGTTGTAGTTGTTGTTGTTGCTGTTGTTGTTGTTGTAGTTGTTATTGTTGTAGTTGTTGTTGTGGTTGTAGTTGTTGGTGTGTCGTTGTCGTTGTCGTTGTCGTTGTTGTTGTCGTTGTTGTCGTTGTTGTCGTTGTTGTCGTTGCTGTCGTTGTTGTCGTTGTTGTCGTTGCTGTCGTTGCTGTCGTTGCTTTCGTTGCTGTCGTTGCTGTCGTTGTTGTCATTGTTGTCGTTGTTGCCGTTGTTGCCGTGGTTGTCGTTGTTGTCGTTGTTGTCGTTGTTGTCGTTGTTGTCGTTGTTGTCGTTGTTGTCGTTGTTGTCGTTGTTGTTATTGTAGTTGTTCTCGTTGTTGTCGTCGTTGTCGTCGTTGTCGTCGTTGTCGTCGTTGTTCTCGTTGTTGTTGTTGTTGTCGTTGTTGTCGTTGTTGTTGTTGTTGCTGTTGTTGTTGTAGTTGTAGTTGTTGTTGTAGTTGTTGTTGTTGTTGTAGTTGTAGTTGTAGTTGTAGTTGTAGTTGTAGTTGTAGTTGTTGTTGTTGTTGTAGTTGTAGTTGTAGTAGTAGTTGTAATTGTAGGTGTAGTTGTAGTTGTAGTTGTAGTTGTAGTTGTTGTTGTAGTTGTTGTTGTAGTTGCAGTTGTAGTTGTAGTTGTAGTTGTAGTTGTAGTTGTAGTCGTAGTTGTAGTTGTAGTTGTAGATGTAGTTGTAGTTGGTAGTTGTAGTTGGTAGTTGTAGTTGGTAGTTGGTAGTTGTAGTTGTAGTTGTAGTTGGTAGTTGTAGTTAGTAGTTGTAGTTGGTAGTTGTAGTTGGTAGTTGTAGTTGGTAGTTGTAGTTGGTAGTTGTAGTTGGTAGTTGTAGTTGTAGTTGTAGTTGTAGTTGATAGCTGTAGTTGGTAGTTGTAGTTGGTAGTCGTAGTTGATAGTTGTAGTTGGTAGTTGTAGTTGGTAGTGGTAGTTCGTAGTTGTAGTTGGTAGTTGTTGTTGGTAGTTGTAGTTGGTAGTTGTAGTTGGTTGTTGTAGTTGGTAGTTGTAGTTGGTAGTTGTAGTTGGTAGTTGTAGTTGGTAGTTGTAGTTTGTAGTTGTAGTTGGTAGATGTAGATGGTAGTTGTAGTTGGTAGTTGTAATTGGTAGTTGGAGTTGGTAGTTGCAGTTGGTAGTTGCAGTTAGTAGTTGCAGTTGGTAGTTGTAGTTGGTAGTTGCTAGTTGTAGTTGGTAGTTGTAGTTGGTAGTTGTAGTTGGTAGTTGTAGTTTGTAGTTGTAGTTGGTAGTTGTAGTTGGTAGTTGTAGTTGGTAGTTGTAGTTGGTAGATGTATTTGGTAGTTGTAGTTGGTCGTTGGAGTTGGTAGTTGCAGTTGGTAGTCGCAGTTGGTAGTTGCAGTTGGTAGTTGCAGGTGGTAGTTGCAGTTGGTAGTTGTAGTTGGTAGTTGTAGTTGGTAGTTGTAGTTGGTAGTTGTAGTTGGTAGTTGTAGTTGGTAGTTGTAGTTGGTAGTTGTAGTTGGTAGTTGTAGTCGGTAGTTGTAGTTGTAGTTGGTAGTTGTAGTCGGTAGTTGTAGTTGTAGTTGTAGTTGTAGTTGTAGTTGTTGTTGTAGTTGTAGTTGTAGTTGTAGTTGTAGTTGTAGTTGTTGTTGTTGCTATTGTTGTTGTTGTAGTTGTTATTGTTGTAGTTGTTGTTGTGGTTGTAGTTGTTGGTGTGTCGTTGTCGTTGTCGTTGTCGTTGTTGTTGTCGTTGTTGTCGTTGTTGTCGTTGTTGTCGTTGCTGTCGTTGTTGTCGTTGTTGTCGTTGCTGTCGTTGCTGTCGTTGCTTTCGTTGCTGTCGTTGCTGTCGTTGTTGTCGTTGTTGTCGTTGTTGTCGTTGTTGTCGTTGTTGTCGTTGTTGTCGTTGTTGTCGTTGTTGTCGTTGTTGTCGTTGTTGTCGTTGTTGTTATTGTAGTTGTTCTCGTTGTTCTCGTTGTTGTTGTTGTTGTCGTTGTTGTCGTTGTTGTTGTTGTTGCTGTTGTTGTTGTAGTTGTAGTTGTTGTTGTAGTTGTTGTTGTTGTTGTAGTTGTAGTTGTAGTTGTAGTTGTAGTTGTAGTTGTTGCTGTTGCTGTTGTTGTAGTTGTAGTTGTAGTAGTAGTTGTAGTTGTAGTTGTAGTTGTTGTTGTTGCTGTTGTTGTTGTTGTAGTTGTTATTGTTGTAGTTGTTGTTGTGGTTGTAGTTGTTGGTGTGTCGTTGTCGTTGTCGTTGTCGTTGTTGTTGTCGTTGTTGTCGTTGTTGTCGTTGTTGTCGTTGCTGTGGTTTTTGTCGTTGTTGTCGTTGCTGTCGTTGCTGTCGTTGCTTTCGTTGCTGTCGTTGCTGTCGTTGTTGTCGTTGTTGTCGTTGTTGCCGTTGTTGCCGTGTTTGTCGTTGTTGTCGTTGTTGTCGTTGTTGTCGTTGTTGTCGTTGTTGTCGTTGTTGTCGTTGTTGTCGTTGTTGTCGTTGTTGTTATTGTAGTTGTTCTCGTTGTTGTCGTCGTTGTCGTCGTTGTCGTCGTTGTCGTCGTTGTTCTCGTTGTTGTTGTTGTTGTCGTTGTTGTCGTTGTTGTTGTTGTTGCTGTTGTTGTTGTAGTTGTAGTTGTTGTTGTAGTTGTTGTTGTTGTTGTAGTTGTAGTTGTAGTTGTAGTTGTAGTTGTAGTTGTAGTTGTTGTTGTTGTTGTAGTTGTAGTTGTAGTAGTAGTTGTAGTTGTAGGTGTAGTTGTAGTTGTAGTTGTAGTTGTAGTTGTTGTTGTAGTTGTTGTTGTAGTTGTAGTTGTAGTTGTAGTTGCAGTTGTAGTTGTAGTTGTAGTTGTAGTTGTAGTCGTAGTTGTAGTTGTAGTTGTAGTTGTAGATGTAGTTGTAGTTGGTAGTTGTAGTTGGTAGTTGTAGTTGGTAGTTGTAGTTGGTAGTTGTAGTTGGTAGTTGTAGTTGGTAGTTGTAGTTGGTAGTTGTAGTTGGTAGTTGTAGTTGGTAGTTGTAGTTGGTAGTTGCAGTTGGTAGCTGTAGTTGGTAGTTGTAGTTGGTAGTTGTAGTTGGTAGTTGTAGTTGGTAGTTGTAGTTGGTAGTTGTAGTTGGTAGTTGTAGTTGGTAGTTGTAGTTGGTAGTTGTAGTTGTATTTGTAGTTTGTAGTTGTAGTTGGTAGTTGTAGTTGGTTTGTTGTAGTTGGTAGTTGTAGTTGGTAGTTGTAGTTGGTAGTTGTAGTTGGTAGTTGTAGTTGGTAGTTGTAGTTGGTTTGTTGTAGTTGGTAGTTGCAGTTGGTAGTTGCAGTTGGTAGTTGCAGTTGGTAGTTGTAGGTGGTAGTTGTAGTTGGTAGCTGTAGATGGTAGTTGTAGTTGGTAGTTGCAGTTGGTAGTTGTAGTTGGTAGTTGTAGTTGGTAGTTGTAGTTGGTAGTTGTAGTTTGTAGTTGTAGATAGTAGTTGTAGTTGGTAGATGTATTTGGTAGTTGTAGTTGGTCGTTGGAGTTGGTAGTTGCAGTTGGTAGTTGCAGTTGGTAGTTGTAGTTGTTGTTGTAGCTGGTAGTTTTAGTTGTAGTTGTAGTTGTAGTTGTAGTTGTAGTTGTAGTTGTAGTTGGTAGTTGTAGTTGGTAGTTGCAGTTGGTAGCTGCAGTTGGTAGTTGCACTTGGTAGTTGTAGTTGGTAGTTGTAGTTGGTAGTTGGTAGTTGTAGTTGGTAGTTGTAGTTTGTAGTTGTAGTTGGTAGTTGCAGTTGCTAGCTGTAGTTGGTAGTTGTAGTTGGTAGTTGTAGTTGGTAGTTGCAGTTGGTAGTTGCAGTTGGTAGTTGCAGTTGGTAGTTGTAATTGTATTTGTAGTTGTATTTGTAGTTGTAGTTGTAGTTGTAGTTGTAGTTGTAGTTGTAGTTGTAGTTGGTAGTTGTAGTTGGTAGTTGTAGTTGGTAGTTGTAGTTGGTAGTTGTAGTTGGTAGCTGTAGTTGGTAGTTGTAGTTGGTAGTTGTACTTGGTAGGTGTAGTTGGTAGTTGTAGTTGGTAGTTGCAGTTGGTAGTTGTAGTTGGTAGTTGTAGTTGGTAGTTGTAGTTGGTAGTTGTAGTTGGTAGTTGTAGCTGGTAGTTGTAGTTGGTAGTTGTAGTTGTAGTTGTAGTTGGTAGTTGTAGTTGGTAGTTGTAGTTGGTAGTTGTAGTTGGTAGTTGTAGTTGGTAGTTGTAGTTGGTAGTTGTACTTGGTAGTTGTAGTTGGTAGTTGTAGTTGGTAGTTCCATTTGTAGTTGTAGTTGTAGTTGTAGTTGAAGTTGTAGTTGTTGTTGTAGTTGTAGTTGTAGTTGTAGTTGTAGTTGTGGTTGTAGTTGTAGTTGTAGTTGTAGTTGTAGTTGTAGTTGTAGTTGTAGTTGTAGTTGTAGTTGTAGTTGTAGTTGTAGTTGTTTTTGTTGTTGTTGTTGTTGTAGTTGTTGTTGTTATTGTACTTGCTGTTGTGTCGTTGTCGTTGTTGTTGTCGTTGTTGTCGTTGCAGTCGTTGTTGTCGTTGTTGTCGTTGTTGCCGTTGTTGTCGTTGCTGTCGTTGCTATCGTTGCTGTCGTTGCTGTCGTTGCTGTCGTTGTTGCCGTTGTTGCCGTTGTTGCCGTTGTTGCCGTTTTTGTCGTTGTTGTCGTTGTTGTCGTTGTTGTGGTTGTTGTCGTTGTTGTCGTTGTTTTCGTTGTTTTCGTTGTTGTCGTTGTTGTCGTTGTTGTCGTTGTTGTCGTTGTTGTCGTTGTTGTCGTTGTTGTCGTTGTTATCGTTGTTGTCGTTGTTATCGTTGTTGTCGTTGTTGTCGTTGTTGTCGTTGTTGTCGTTGTTGTCGTTGTCGTTATTGTAGTTGTTGTCGTTGTTGTCGTCGTTGTCGTCGTTGTCTTCGTTGTCGTCGTTGTCGTCGTTGACGTCGTTGTCGTCGTTGTCGTCGTTGTTGTTGTTGTTGTTGTTGTTGTTGTTGTTGTAGTTGTAGTTGTTGTTGTAGTTGTTGTTGTTGTAGTTGTAGTTGTAGTTGTAGTTGTAGTTGTAGTTGTTGTAGTTGTTGTTGTAGTTGTAGTTGTTGTTGTAGTTGTAGTTGTAGTTGTAGTTGTAGTTGTAGTTGTAGTTGTAGTTGTAGTTGTAGTTGTAGTTGTTGTTGTAGTTGTTGTTGTAGTTGTTGTTGTAGTTGTAGTTGTAGTTGCAGTTGTAGTTGTAGTTGTATTTGTAGTTGTATTTGTAGTTGTAGTTGTAATTGTAGTTGTAGTTGTAGTTGTAGTTGTAGTTGTAGTTGTATTTGTTGTTGTAGTTGTAGTTGTAGTAGTAGTTGTAGTTGTAGTTGTAGTTGGTAGTTGTAGTTGGTAGTTGTAGTTGGTAGTTGTAGTTGGTAGTTGTAGCTGGTAGGTGCAGTTGGTAGTTGCAGTTGGTAGTTGCAGTTGGTAGTTGCAGTTGGTAGTTGCAGTTGGTAGTTGCAGTTGGTAGTTGCAGTTGGCAGCTGAAATTGGTAGTTGCTGTTGGTAGTTGCAGTTGGTAGTTGCAGTTGGTAGTTGCAGTTGGTAGCTGAAATTGGTAGTTGCAGTTGGTAGTTGCAGTTGGTAGTTGCAGTTGGTAGTTGCAGTTGGTAGCTGAAATTGGTAGTTACAGTTGGTAGTTGCAGTCGGTAGTTGCAGTGGGTAGTTGCAGTTGGTAGTTGCAGTTGGTAGTTGCAGTTGGTAGTTGCAGTTGGTAGTTGCAGTTGGTAGTTGCAGTTGGTAGTTGCAGTTGGTAGTTGCAGTTGGTAGTTGCAGTTGGTAGCTGAAGTTGGTAGTTGCAGTTGGTAGTTGCAGTTGGTAGTTGTAGTTGGTAGTTGTAGTTGGTAGTTGTAGTTGTAGTTGTAGTTGTAGTTGTAGTTGTAGTTGTAGTTGTAGTTGTCGTTGTAGTTGTTGTTGTAGTTGTTGTTGTAGTTGTAGTTGTAGTTGTAGTTGTAGTTGTAGTTGTAGTTGTAGTTGTAGTTGTATTTGTAATTGTAGTTGTAGTTGTAGGTGTAGTTGTAGTTGTAGTTGTAGTTGTTGTTGTAGTTGTAGTTGTTGTTGTAGTTGTTGTTGTAGTTGTAGTTGTAGTTGTAGTTGTAGTTGTAGTTGTAGTTGTAGTTGTTGTTGTAGTTGTTGTTGTAGTAGTTGTTGTTGTAGTTGCAGTTGGTAGTTGCAGTTGGTAGCTGAAATTGGTAGTTGCTGTTGGTAGTTGCAGTTGGTAGTTGCAGTTGGTAGTTGCAGTTGGTAGCTGAAATTGGTAGTTGCAGTTGGTAGTTGCAGTTGGTAGTTGCAGTTGGTAGTTGCAGTTGGTAGCTGAAATTGGTAGTTACAGTTGGTAGTTGCAGTCGGTAGTTGCAGTGGGTAGTTGCAGTTGGTAGTTGCAGTTGGTAGTTGCAGTTGGTAGTTGCAGTTGGTAGTTGCAGTTGGTAGTTGCAGTTGGTAGTTGCAGTTGGTAGTTGCAGTTGGTAGTTGCAGTTGGTAGCTGAAGTTGGTAGTTGCAGTTGGTATTTGCATTTGGTAGTTGCAGTTGGTAGCTGAAATTGGTAGTTACAGTTGGTAGTTGCAGTCGGTAGTTGCAGTGGGTAGTTGCAGTTGGTAGTTGCAGTTGGTAGTTGCAGTTGGTAGTTGCAGTTGGTAGCTGTAGTTCGTAGTTGTAGTTGGTAGTTGTAGTTGGTAGTTGTAGTTGGTAGTTGTAGTTGGTAGTTGTAGTTGGTAGTTGTAGTTGGTAGTTGTAGTTGGTAGTTGTAGCTGGTAGTTGTAGTTGGTAGTTGTAGTTGGTAGTTGTAGCTGGCAGTTGTAGCTGGCAGTTGTAGCTGGCTGTTGTAGCTGGCAGTTGTAGCTGGCAGTTGTAGCTGGCAGTTGTAGCTGGTAGTTGTAGTTGGTAGTTGTTGTTGGTAGTTGTAGTTGGTAGATGTATTTGGTAGTTGCAGTTGGTCGTTGCAGTTGGTAGTTGCAGTTAGTAGCTGTAGTTCGTAGTTGTAGTTGGTAGTTGTAGTTGGTAGTTGTAGTTGGTAGTTGTAGTTGGTAGTTGTAGTTGGTAGTTGTAGTTGGTAGTTGTAGTTGGTAGTTGTAGCTGGTAGTTGTAGTTGGTAGTTGTAGTTGGTAGTTGCAGTTGGTAGTTGTAGTTGGTAGTTGTAGTTGGCAGTTGTAGATGGTAGTTGTAGTTGGTAGTTGTAGTTGGTAGTTGTACTTGGTAGTTGTAGTTGGTAGTTGTAGTTGGTAGTTGTAGTTGGTAGTTGTAGTTGGTAGTTGTAGTTGGTAGTTGCAGTTGGTAGCTGTAGTTCGTAGTTGTAGTTGGTAGTTGTAGTTGGTAGTTGTAGTCGGTAGTTGTAGTTGGTAGTTGTAGTTGGTAGTTGTAGTTGGTAGTTGCAGTTGGTAGTTGCAGTTGGTAGTTGCAGTTGGTAGTTGCAGTTGGTAGTTGCAGTTGGTAGTTGTAGTTGGTAGTTGTAGATGGTAGTTGTAGTTGGTAGTTGTAGTTGGTAGTTGTAGCTGGCAGTTGTAGCTGGCAGTTGTAGCTGGCTGTTGTAGCTGGCAGTTGTAGCTGGCAGTTGTAGCTGGCAGTTGTAGCTGGTAGTTGTAGTTGGTAGTTGTAGTTGGTAGTTGTAGTTGTAGTTGTTGTAGTTGTAGTTGTAGATGTAGTTGTAGTTGTAGTTGGTAGTTGTAGTTGGTAGTTGTAGTTGGTAGTTGTAGTTGGTAGTTGTAGTTGGTAGTTGTAGTTGGTAGTTGTAGTTGGTAGTTGTAGTTGGTAGTTGTAGCTGGTAGTTGTAGCTGGTAGTTGTAGTTGGTAGTTGCAGTTGGTAGTTGTAGTTGGTAGTTGTAGTTGGTAGTTGTAGTTGGTAGTTGTAGTTGGTAGTTGTAGTTGGTAGTTGTTGTTGGTAGTTGTAGTTGGTAGTTGTAGTTGGCAGTTGTAGTTGGTAGTTGCAGTTGGTAGCTGTAGTTGGTAGCTGTAGTTGGTAGTTGTAGTTGGTAGTTGTAGTTGGTAGTTGCAGGTGGTAGTTGCAGTTGGTAGTTGTAGTTGGTAGTTGTAGTTGGTAGTTGTAGTTGGCAGTTGTAGCTGGTAGTTGTAGTTGGTAGTTGTAGTTGGTAGTTGTAGTTGTAGTTGTTGTAGTTGTAGTTGTAGATGTAGTTGTAGTTGTAGTTGGTAGTTGTAGTTGGTAGTTGTAGTTGGTAGTTGTAGTTGGTAGTTGTAGTTGGTAGTTGTAGTTGGTAGTTGTAGTTGGTAGTTGTAGTTGGTAGTTGTAGTTGGTAGTTGCAGTTGGTAGTTGTAGTTGGTAGTTGTAGTTGGTAGTTGTAGTTGGTAGTTGTAGTTTGTAGTTGCAGTTGGTAGTTGTAGTTGGTAGTTGCAGTTGGTAGTTGCAGTTGGTAGTTGCAGTTGGTAGTTGCAGTTGGTACTTGCAGTTGGTAGTTGTAGTTGGTAGTTGTAGTTGGTAGTTGTAGTTGGTAGTTGTAGTTGGTAGTTGTAGTTGGTAGTTGAAGTTGGTAGTTGTAGCTGGCTGTTGTAGCTGGCAGTTGTAGCTGGCAGTTGTAGCTGGCAGTTGTAGCTTGCAGTTGTAGCTGGCAGTTGTAGCTGGCAGTTGTAACTGGCATTTGTAGCTGGCAGTTGTAGCTGGCAGTTGTAGCTGGCTGTTGTAGCTGGCAGTTGTAGCTGGCAGTTGTAGCTGGCAGTTGTAGCTGGCAGTTGTAGCTCGTAGTTGTAGTTGGTAGTTGTAGTTGGTAGTTGTAGTTGCTGGTTGTAGTTTGTAGTTGTAGTTGGTAGTTGTAGTTGGTAGTTGTAGTTGGTAGATGTATTTGGTAGTTGTAGTTGGTCGTTGGAGTTGGTAGTTGCAGTTGGTAGTCGCAGTTGGTAGTTGCAGGTGGTAGTTGCAGTTGGTAGTTGTAGTTGGTAGTTGTAGTTGGTAGTTGTAGTTGGTAGTTGTAGTTGGTAGTTGTAGTTGGTAGTTGTAGCTGGTAGTTGTAGTTGGTAGTTGTAGTTGGTAGTTGTAGTTGTAGTTGTAGTTGTAGTTGTTGTTGTAGTTGTAGTTGTAGTTGTAGTTGTAGTTGTAGTTGTAGTTGTAGTTGTAGTTGTAGTTGTAGTTGTAGTTGTAGTTGTAGTTGTAGTTGTAGTTGTAGTTGTAGTTGTAGTTGTAGTTGTTGTTGTTGCTGTTGTTGTTGTTGTAGTTGTTATTGTTGTAGTTGTTGTTGTGGTTGTAGTTGTTGGTGTGTCGTTGTCGTTGTCGTTGTCGTTGTTGTTGTCGTTGTTGTCGTTGTTGTCGTTGTTGTCGTTGCTGTCGTTGTTGTCGTTGTTGTCGTTGCTGTCGTTGCTGTCGTTGCTTTCGTTGCTGTCGTTGCTGTCGTTGTTGTCGTTGTTGTCGTTGTTGCCGTTGTTGCCGTGGTTGTCGTTGTTGTCGTTGTTGTCGTTGTTGTCGTTGTTGTCGTTGTTGTCGTTGTTGTCGTTGTTGTCGTTGTTGTTATTGTAGTTGTTCTCGTTGTTGTCGTCGTTGTCGTCGTTGTCGTCGTTGTCGTCGTTGTTCTCGTTGTTGTTGTTGTTGTCGTTGTTGTCGTTGTTGTTGTTGTTGCTGTTGTTGTTGTAGTTGTAGTTGTTGTTGTAGTTGTTGTTGTTGTTGTAGTTGTAGTTGTAGTTGTAGTTGTAGTTGTAGTTGTAGTTGTTGTTGTTGTTGTAGTTGTAGTTGTAGTAGTAGTTGTAATTGTAGGTGTAGTTGTAGTTGTAGTTGTAGTTGTAGTTGTTGTTGTAGTTGTTGTTGTAGTTGCAGTTGTAGTTGTAGTTGTAGTTGTAGTTGTAGTTGTAGTCGTAGTTGTAGTTGTAGTTGTAGATGTAGTTGTAGTTGGTAGTTGTAGTTGGTAGTTGTAGTTGGTAGTTGGTAGTTGTAGTTGTAGTTGTAGTTGGTAGTTGTAGTTAGTAGTTGTAGTTGGTAGTTGTAGTTGGTAGTTGTAGTTGGTAGTTGTAGTTGGTAGTTGTAGTTGGTAGTTGTAGTTGTAGTTGTAGTTGTAGTTGATAGCTGTAGTTGGTAGTTGTAGTTGGTAGTCGTAGTTGATAGTTGTAGTTGGTAGTTGTAGTTGGTAGTGGTAGTTCGTAGTTGTAGTTGGTAGTTGTTGTTGGTAGTTGTAGTTGGTAGTTGTAGTTGGTTGTTGTAGTTGGTAGTTGTAGTTGGTAGTTGTAGTTGGTAGTTGTAGTTGGTAGTTGTAGTTTGTAGTTGTAGTTGGTAGATGTAGATGGTAGTTGTAGTTGATAGTTGTAGTTGGTAGTTGTAGTTGGTAGTTGTAGTTGGTAGTTGTAGTTGTTAGTTGTAGTTGGTAGTTGTAGTTGGTAGTTGTAGTTGGTAGTTGTAGTTGGTAGTTGTAGTTGTAGCTGTAGTTGATAGTTGTAGTTGGTAGTTGTAGTTGGTAGTTGTAGTTGGTAGTTGTAGTTGGTAGTTGTAGTTGGTAGTTGTAGTTGGTAGTTGTAGTTGTAGATGTAGTTGGTAGTTGTAGTTGGTAGTTGTAATTGGTAGTTGGAGTTGGTAGTTGCAGTTGGTAGTTGCAGTTAGTAGTTGCAGTTGGTAGTTGTAGTTGGTAGTTGCTAGTTGTAGTTGGTAGTTGTAGTTGGTAGTTGTAGTTGGTAGTTGTAGTTTGTAGTTGTAGTTGGTAGTTGTAGTTGGTAGTTGTAGTTGGTAGTTGTAGTTGGTAGATGTATTTGGTAGTTGTAGTTGGTCGTTGGAGTTGGTAGTTGCAGTTGGTAGTCGCAGTTGGTAGTTGCAGTTGGTAGTTGCAGGTGGTAGTTGCAGTTGGTAGTTGTAGTTGGTAGTTGTAGTTGGTAGTTGTAGTTGGTAGTTGTAGTTGGTAGTTGTAGTTGGTAGTTGTAGTTGGTAGTTGTAGTTGGTAGTTGTAGTCGGTAGTTGTAGTTGTAGTTGGTAGTTGTAGTCGGTAGTTGTAGTTGTAGTTGTAGTTGTAGTTGTAGTTGTTGTTGTAGTTGTAGTTGTAGTTGTAGTTGTAGTTGTAGTTGTTGTTGTTGCTATTGTTGTTGTTGTAGTTGTTATTGTTGTAGTTGTTGTTGTGGTTGTAGTTGTTGGTGTGTCGTTGTCGTTGTCGTTGTCGTTGTTGTTGTCGTTGTTGTCGTTGTTGTCGTTGTTGTCGTTGCTGTCGTTGTTGTCGTTGTTGTCGTTGCTGTCGTTGCTGTCGTTGCTTTCGTTGCTGTCGTTGCTGTCGTTGTTGTCGTTGTTGTCGTTGTTGTCGTTGTTGTCGTTGTTGTCGTTGTTGTCGTTGTTGTCGTTGTTGTCGTTGTTGTCGTTGTTGTCGTTGTTGTTATTGTAGTTGTTCTCGTTGTTCTCGTTGTTGTTGTTGTTGTCGTTGTTGTCGTTGTTGTTGTTGTTGCTGTTGTTGTTGTAGTTGTAGTTGTTGTTGTAGTTGTTGTTGTTGTTGTAGTTGTAGTTGTAGTTGTAGTTGTAGTTGTAGTTGTTGCTGTTGCTGTTGTTGTAGTTGTAGTTGTAGTAGTAGTTGTAGTTGTAGTTGTAGTTGTTGTTGTTGCTGTTGTTGTTGTTGTAGTTGTTATTGTTGTAGTTGTTGTTGTGGTTGTAGTTGTTGGTGTGTCGTTGTCGTTGTCGTTGTCGTTGTTGTTGTCGTTGTTGTCGTTGTTGTCGTTGTTGTCGTTGCTGTGGTTTTTGTCGTTGTTGTCGTTGCTGTCGTTGCTGTCGTTGCTTTCGTTGCTGTCGTTGCTGTCGTTGTTGTCGTTGTTGTCGTTGTTGCCGTTGTTGCCGTGTTTGTCGTTGTTGTCGTTGTTGTCGTTGTTGTCGTTGTTGTCGTTGTTGTCGTTGTTGTCGTTGTTGTCGTTGTTGTCGTTGTTGTTATTGTAGTTGTTCTCGTTGTTGTCGTCGTTGTCGTCGTTGTCGTCGTTGTCGTCGTTGTTCTCGTTGTTGTTGTTGTTGTCGTTGTTGTCGTTGTTGTTGTTGTTGCTGTTGTTGTTGTAGTTGTAGTTGTTGTTGTAGTTGTTGTTGTTGTTGTAGTTGTAGTTGTAGTTGTAGTTGTAGTTGTAGTTGTAGTTGTTGTTGTTGTTGTAGTTGTAGTTGTAGTAGTAGTTGTAGTTGTAGGTGTAGTTGTAGTTGTAGTTGTAGTTGTAGTTGTTGTTGTAGTTGTTGTTGTAGTTGTAGTTGTAGTTGTAGTTGCAGTTGTAGTTGTAGTTGTAGTTGTAGTTGTAGTCGTAGTTGTAGTTGTAGTTGTAGTTGTAGATGTAGTTGTAGTTGGTAGTTGTAGTTGGTAGTTGTAGTTGGTAGTTGTAGTTGGTAGTTGTAGTTGGTAGTTGTAGTTGGTAGTTGTAGTTGGTAGTTGTAGTTGGTAGTTGTAGTTGGTAGTTGTAGTTGGTAGTTGCAGTTGGTAGCTGTAGTTGGTAGTTGTAGTTGGTAGTTGTAGTTGGTAGTTGTAGTTGGTAGTTGTAGTTGGTAGTTGTAGTTGGTAGTTGTAGTTGGTAGTTGTAGTTGGTAGTTGTAGTTGTATTTGTAGTTTGTAGTTGTAGTTGGTAGTTGTAGTTGGTTTGTTGTAGTTGGTAGTTGTAGTTGGTAGTTGTAGTTGGTAGTTGTAGTTGGTAGTTGTAGTTGGTAGTTGTAGTTGGTTTGTTGTAGTTGGTAGTTGCAGTTGGTAGTTGCAGTTGGTAGTTGCAGTTGGTAGTTGTAGGTGGTAGTTGTAGTTGGTAGCTGTAGATGGTAGTTGTAGTTGGTAGTTGCAGTTGGTAGTTGTAGTTGGTAGTTGTAGTTGGTAGTTGTAGTTGGTAGTTGTAGTTTGTAGTTGTAGATAGTAGTTGTAGTTGGTAGATGTATTTGGTAGTTGTAGTTGGTCGTTGGAGTTGGTAGTTGCAGTTGGTAGTTGCAGTTGGTAGTTGTAGTTGTTGTTGTAGCTGGTAGTTTTAGTTGTAGTTGTAGTTGTAGTTGTAGTTGTAGTTGTAGTTGTAGTTGGTAGTTGTAGTTGGTAGTTGCAGTTGGTAGCTGCAGTTGGTAGTTGCACTTGGTAGTTGTAGTTGGTAGTTGTAGTTGGTAGTTGGTAGTTGTAGTTGGTAGTTGTAGTTTGTAGTTGTAGTTGGTAGTTGCAGTTGCTAGCTGTAGTTGGTAGTTGTAGTTGGTAGTTGTAGTTGGTAGTTGTAGTTGTAGTTGTTGTTGTAGTTGTAGTTGTAGTTGTAGTTGTAGTTGTAGTTGTAGTTGTAGTTGTAGTTGTAGTTTGTAGTTGTAGTTGGTAGTTGTAGTTGGTTTGTTGTAGTTGGTAGTTGTAGTTGGTAGATGTATTTGGTAGTTGTAGTTGGTAGTTGCAGTTGGTAGTTGCAGTTGGTAGTTGTAGTTGGTAGTTGTACTTGGTAGTTGTAGTTGGTAGTTGTAGTTGGTAGTTGTAGTTGGTAGTTGTAGATGGTAGTTGTAGCTGGCAGTTGTAGCTGGCAGTTGTAGCTGGTAGTTGTAGTTGGTAGTTGTAGTTGGTAGTTGTAGTTGTAGTTGTTGTAGTTGTAGTTGTAGATGTAGTTGTAGTTGTAGTTGGTAGTTGTAGTTGGTAGTTGTAGTTGGTAGTTGTAGTTGGTAGTTGTAGTTGGTAGTTGTAGTTGGTAGTTGTAGTTGGTAGTTGTAGTTGGTAGTTGTAGCTGGTAGTTGTAGCTGGTAGTTGTAGTTGGTAGTTGCAGTTGGTAGTTGTAGTTGGTAGTTGTAGTTGGTAGTTGTAGTTGGTAGTTGTAGTTGGTAGTTGTAGTTGGTAGTTGTAGTTGGTAGTTGTAGTTGGTAGTTGTAGTTGGCAGTTGTAGTTGGTAGTTGCAGTTGGTAGCTGTAGTTGGTAGCTGTAGTTGGTAGTTGTAGTTGGTAGTTGTAGTTGGTAGTTGCAGGTGGTAGTTGCAGTTGGTAGTTGTAGTTGGTAGTTGTAGTTGGTAGTTGTAGTTGGCAGTTGTAGCTGGTAGTTGTAGTTGGTAGTTGTAGTTGGTAGTTGTAGTTGTAGTTGTTGTAGTTGTAGTTGTAGATGTAGTTGTAGTTGTAGTTGGTAGTTGTAGTTGGTAGTTGTAGTTGGTAGTTGTAGTTGGTAGTTGTAGTTGGTAGTTGTAGTTGGTAGTTGTAGTTGGTAGTTGTAGTTGGTAGTTGTAGTTGGTAGTTGCAGTTGGTAGTTGTAGTTGGTAGTTGTAGTTGGTAGTTGTAGTTGGTAGTTGTAGTTTGTAGTTGCAGTTGGTAGTTGTAGTTGGTAGTTGCAGTTGGTAGTTGCAGTTGGTAGTTGCAGTTGGTAGTTGCAGTTGGTACTTGCAGTTGGTAGTTGTAGTTGGTAGTTGTAGTTGGTAGTTGTAGTTGGTAGTTGTAGTTGGTAGTTGTAGTTGGTAGTTGAAGTTGGTAGTTGTAGCTGGCTGTTGTAGCTGGCAGTTGTAGCTGGCAGTTGTAGCTGGCAGTTGTAACTGGCATTTGTAGCTGGCAGTTGTAGCTGGCAGTTGTAGCTGGCTGTTGTAGCTGGCAGTTGTAGCTGGCAGTTGTAGCTGGCAGTTGTAGCTGGCAGTTGTAGCTCGTAGTTGTAGTTGGTAGTTGTAGTTGGTAGTTGTAGTTGCTGGTTGTAGTTTGTAGTTGTAGTTGGTAGTTGTAGTTGGTAGTTGTAGTTGGTAGATGTATTTGGTAGTTGTAGTTGGTCGTTGGAGTTGGTAGTTGCAGTTGGTAGTCGCAGTTGGTAGTTGCAGTTGGTAGTTGCAGGTGGTAGTTGCAGTTGGTAGTTGTAGTTGGTAGTTGTAGTTGGTAGTTGTAGTTGGTAGTTGTAGTTGGTAGTTGTAGTTGGTAGTTGTAGCTGGTAGTTGTAGTTGGTAGTTGTAGTTGGTAGTTGTAGTTGTAGTTGTAGTTGTAGTTGTTGTTGTAGTTGTAGTTGTAGTTGTAGTTGTAGTTGTAGTTGTAGTTGTAGTTGTAGTTGTAGTTGTAGTTGTAGTTGTAGTTGTAGTTGTAGTTGTAGTTGTAGTTGTAGTTGTAGTTGTAGTTGTTGTTGTTGCTGTTGTTGTTGTTGTAGTTGTTATTGTTGTAGTTGTTGTTGTGGTTGTAGTTGTTGGTGTGTCGTTGTCGTTGTCGTTGTCGTTGTTGTTGTCGTTGTTGTCGTTGTTGTCGTTGTTGTCGTTGCTGTCGTTGTTGTCGTTGTTGTCGTTGCTGTCGTTGCTGTCGTTGCTTTCGTTGCTGTCGTTGCTGTCGTTGTTGTCGTTGTTGTCGTTGTTGCCGTTGTTGCCGTGGTTGTCGTTGTTGTCGTTGTTGTCGTTGTTGTCGTTGTTGTCGTTGTTGTCGTTGTTGTCGTTGTTGTCGTTGTTGTTATTGTAGTTGTTCTCGTTGTTGTCGTCGTTGTCGTCGTTGTCGTCGTTGTCGTCGTTGTTCTCGTTGTTGTTGTTGTTGTCGTTGTTGTCGTTGTTGTTGTTGCTGTTGTTGTTGTAGTTGTAGTTGTTGTTGTAGTTGTTGTTGTTGTTGTAGTTGTAGTTGTAGTTGTAGTTGTAGTTGTAGTTGTAGTTGTTGTTGTTGTTGTAGTTGTAGTTGTAGTAGTAGTTGTAATTGTAGGTGTAGTTGTAGTTGTAGTTGTAGTTGTAGTTGTTGTTGTAGTTGTTGTTGTAGTTGCAGTTGTAGTTGTAGTTGTAGTTGTAGTTGTAGTTGTAGTCGTAGTTGTAGTTGTAGTTGTAGATGTAGTTGTAGTTGGTAGTTGTAGTTGGTAGTTGTCGTTGGTAGTTGGTAGTTGTAGTTGTAGTTGTAGTTGGTAGTTGTAGTTAGTAGTTGTAGTTGGTAGTTGTAGTTGGTAGTTGTAGTTGGTAGTTGTAGTTGGTAGTTGTAGTTGGTAGTTGTAGTTGTAGTTGTAGTTGTAGTTGATAGCTGTAGTTGGTAGTTGTAGTTGGTAGTCGTAGTTGATAGTTGTAGTTGGTAGTTGTAGTTGGTAGTGGTAGTTCGTAGTTGTAGTTGGTAGTTGTTGTTGGTAGTTGTAGTTGGTAGTTGTAGTTGGTTGTTGTAGTTGGTAGTTGTAGTTGGTAGTTGTAGTTGGTAGTTGTAGTTGGTAGTTGTAGTTTGTAGTTGTAGTTGGTAGATGTAGATGGTAGTTGTAGTTGGTAGTTGTAGTTGGTAGTTGTAGTTGGTAGTTGTAGTTGGTAGTTGTAGTTGTTAGTTGTAGTTGGTAGTTGTAGTTGGTAGTTGTAGTTGGTAGTTGTAGTTGGTAGTTGTAGTTGTAG
The DNA here is from genome assembly GCA_944738655.2 of Andrena hattorfiana. Classification (NCBI taxonomy): domain Eukaryota; kingdom Metazoa; phylum Arthropoda; class Insecta; order Hymenoptera; family Andrenidae; genus Andrena; species Andrena hattorfiana. Next base: position 47,499,898 of record OX122890.1, on the reverse strand, counting down.
CTGTAGTTGATAGTTGTAGTTGGTAGTTGTAGTTGGTAGTTGTAGTTGGTAGTTGTAGTTGGTAGTTGTAGTTGGTAGTTGTAGTTGGTAGTTGTAGTTGTAGATGTAGTTGGTAGTTGTAGTTGGTAGTTGTAATTGGTAGTTGGAGTTGGTAGTTGCAGTTGGTAGTTGCAGTTAGTAGTTGCAGTTGGTAGTTGTAGTTGGTAGTTGCTAGTTGTAGTTGGTAGTTGTAGTTGGTAGTTGTAGTTGGTAGTTGTAGTTTGTAGTTGTAGTTGGTAGTTGTAGTTGGTAGTTGTAGTTGGTAGTTGTAGTTGGTAGATGTATTTGGTAGTTGTAGTTGGTCGTTGGAGTTGGTAGTTGCAGTTGGTAGTCGCAGTTGGTAGTTGCAGTTGGTAGTTGCAGGTGGTAGTTGCAGTTGGTAGTTGTAGTTGGTAGTTGTAGTTGGTAGTTGTAGTTGGTAGTTGTAGTTGGTAGTTGTAGTTGGTAGTTGTAGTTGGTAGTTGTAGTTGGTAGTTGTAGTCGGTAGTTGTAGTTGTAGTTGGTAGTTGTAGTCGGTAGTTGTAGTTGTAGTTGTAGTTGTAGTTGTAGTTGTTGTTGTAGTTGTAGTTGTAGTTGTAGTTGTAGTTGTAGTTGTTGTTGTTGCTATTGTTGTTGTTGTAGTTGTTATTGTTGTAGTTGTTGTTGTGGTTGTAGTTGTTGGTGTGTCGTTGTCGTTGTCGTTGTCGTTGTTGTTGTCGTTGTTGTCGTTGTTGTCGTTGTTGTCGTTGCTGTCGTTGTTGTCGTTGTTGTCGTTGCTGTCGTTGCTGTCGTTGCTTTCGTTGCTGTCGTTGCTGTCGTTGTTGTCGTTGTTGTCGTTGTTGTCGTTGTTGTCGTTGTTGTCGTTGTTGTCGTTGTTGTCGTTGTTGTCGTTGTTGTCGTTGTTGTTATTGTAGTTGTTCTCGTTGTTCTCGTTGTTGTTGTTGTTGTCGTTGTTGTCGTTGTTGTTGTTGTTGCTGTTGTTGTTGTAGTTGTAGTTGTTGTTGTAGTTGTTGTTGTTGTTGTAGTTGTAGTTGTAGTTGTAGTTGTAGTTGTAGTTGTTGCTGTTGCTGTTGTTGTAGTTGTAGTTGTAGTAGTAGTTGTAGTTGTAGTTGTAGTTGTTGTTGTTGCTGTTGTTGTTGTTGTAGTTGTTATTGTTGTAGTTGTTGTTGTGGTTGTAGTTGTTGGTGTGTCGTTGTCGTTGTCGTTGTCGTTGTTGTTGTCGTTGTTGTCGTTGTTGTCGTTGTTGTCGTTGCTGTGGTTGTTGTCGTTGTTGTCGTTGCTGTCGTTGCTGTCGTTGCTTTCGTTGCTGTCGTTGCTGTCGTTGTTGTCGTTGTTGTCGTTGTTGCCGTTGTTGCCGTGTTTGTCGTTGTTGTCGTTGTTGTCGTTGTTGTCGTTGTTGTCGTTGTTGTCGTTGTTGTCGTTGTTGTCGTTGTTGTCGTTGTTGTTATTGTAGTTGTTCTCGTTGTTGTCGTCGTTGTCGTCGTTGTCGTCGTTGTCGTCGTTGTTCTCGTTGTTGTTGTTGTTGTCGTTGTTGTTGTTGTTGCTGTTGTTGTTGTAGTTGTAGTTGTTGTTGTAGTTGTAGTTGTTGTTGTAGTTGTTGTTGTTGTTGTAGTTGTAGTTGTAGTTGTAGTTGTAGTTGTAGTTGTAGTTGTTGTTGTTGTTGTAGTTGTAGTTGTAGTAGTAGTTGTAGTTGTAGGTGTAGTTGTAGTTGTAGTTGTAGTTGTAGTTGTTGTTGTAGTTGTTGTTGTAGTTGTAGTTGTAGTTGCAGTTGTAGTTGTAGTTGTAGTTGTAGTTGTAGTCGTAGTTGTAGTTGTAGTTGTAGTTGTAGATGTAGTTGTAGTTGGTAGTTGTAGTTGGTAGTTGTAGTTGGTAGTTGTAGTTGGTAGTTGTAGTTGGTAGTTGTAGTTGGTAGTTGTAGTTGGTAGTTGTAGTTGGTAGTTGTAGTTGGTAGTTGTAGTTGGTAGTTGCAGTTGGTAGCTGTAGTTGGTAGTTGTAGTTGGTAGTTGTAGTTGGTAGTTGTAGTTGGTAGTTGTAGTTGGTAGTTGTAGTTGGTAGTTGTAGTTGGTAGTTGTAGTTGGTAGTTGTAGTTGTATTTGTAGTTTGTAGTTGTAGTTGGTAGTTGTAGTTGGTTTGTTGTAGTTGGTAGTTGTAGTTGGTAGTTGTAGTTGGTAGTTGTAGTTGGTAGTTGTAGTTGGTAGTTGTAGTTGGTTTGTTGTAGTTGGTAGTTGCAGTTGGTAGTTGCAGTTGGTAGTTGCAGTTGGTAGTTGTAGGTGGTAGTTGTAGTTGGTAGCTGTAGATGGTAGTTGTAGTTGGTAGTTGCAGTTGGTAGTTGTAGTTGGTAGTTGTAGTTGGTAGTTGTAGTTGGTAGTTGTAGTTTGTAGTTGTAGATAGTAGTTGTAGTTGGTAGATGTATTTGGTAGTTGTAGTTGGTCGTTGGAGTTGGTAGTTGCAGTTGGTAGTTGCAGTTGGTAGTTGTAGTTGTTGTTGTAGCTGGTAGTTTTAGTTGTAGTTGTAGTTGTAGTTGTAGTTGTAGTTGTAGTTGTAGTTGTAGTTGGTAGTTGTAGTTGGTAGTTGCAGTTGGTAGCTGCAGTTGGTAGTTGCACTTGGTAGTTGTAGTTGGTAGTTGTAGTTGGTAGTTGGTAGTTGTAGTTGGTAGTTGTAGTTTGTAGTTGTAGTTGGTAGTTGCAGTTGCTAGCTGTAGTTGGTAGTTGTAGTTGGTAGTTGTAGTTGGTAGTTGTAGTTGTAGTTGTTGTTGTAGTTGTAGTTGTAGTTGTAGTTGTAGTTGTAGTTGTAGTTGTAGTTGTAGTTGTAGTTTGTAGTTGTAGTTGGTAGTTGTAGTTGGTTTGTTGTAGTTGGTAGTTGTAGTTGGTAGATGTATTTGGTAGTTGTAGTTGGTAGTTGCAGTTGGTAGTTGCAGTTGGTAGTTGTAGTTGGTAGTTGTACTTGGTAGTTGTAGTTGGTAGTTGTAGTTGGTAGTTGTAGTTGGTAGTTGTAGATGGTAGTTGTAGTTGGTAGTTGCAGTTGGTAGTTGTAGTTGGTAGTTGTAGTTGGTAGTTGTAGTTGGTAGTTGTAGTTTGTAGTTGTAGTTGGTAGTTGTAGTTGGTAGATGTATTTGGTAGTTGTAGTTGGTCGTTGGAGTTGGTAGTTGCAGTTGGTAGTTGCAGTTGGTAGTTGTAGTTGTTGTTGTAGGTGGTAGTTGTAGTTGTAGTTGTAGTTGTTGTTGTAGTTGTAGTTGTAGTTGTAGTTGTAGTTGTAGTTGTAGTTGTAGTTGTAGTTTGTAGTTGTAGTTGGTAGTTGTAGTTGGTAGTTGTAGTTGGTAGTTGTAGTTGGTAGTTGTAGTTGGTAGTTGTAGTTGGTAGTTGTAGTTGGTAGTTGTAGGTGGTAGTTGTAGTTGGTAGTTGTAGTTGGTAGTTGTAGTTGGTAGTTGTAGTTGGTAGTTGTAGTTGGTAGTTGTAGTTGGTAGTTGTAGTTGGTAGTTGTAGTTGTAGTTGTAGTTGGTAGTTGTAGTTGGTAGTTGTAGTTGGTAGTTGGAGTTGGTAGTTGCAGTTGGTAGTTGCAGTTGGTAGTTGCAGTTGGTAGTTGCAGTTGGTAGTTGCAGTTGGTAGTTGCAGTTGGTAGTTGCAGTTGGTAGTTGCTGTTGGTGGTTGCAGTTGGTAGTTGCAGTTGGTAGTTGCAGTTGGTAGTTGCAGTTGGTAGTTGCAGTTGGTAGTTGCAGTTGGTAGTTGTAGTTGGTAGTTGTACTTGGTAGTTGTAGTTGGTAGTTGTAGTTGGTAGTTGTAGTTGGTAGTTGTAGTTGGTAGTTGTAGTTGGTAGTTGTAGTTGGTAGTTGTAGTTGGTAGTTGTAGTTCGTAGTTGTAGCTGGTAGTTGTAGTTGGTAGTTGTAGTTAGTAGTTGCAGTTGGTAGTTGTAGTTGGTAGTTGCAGTTGGTAGTTGCAGTTGGTAGTTGCAGTTGGTAGTTGCAGTTGGTAGTTGCAGTTGGTAGTTGCAGTTGGTAGTTGCTGTTGGTGGTTGCAGTTGGTAGTTGCAGTTGGTAGTTGCAGTTGGTAGTTGCAGTTGGTAGTTGTAGTTGGTAGTTGCAGTTGGTAGTTGTAGTTGGTAGTTGTAGTTGGTAGTTGTAGTTGGTAGTTGTAGTTGGTAGTTGTAGTTGGTAGTTGTAGTTGGTAGTTGTAGTTGTATTTGTAGTTGGTAGTTGTAGTTGGTTTGTTGTAGTTGGTTTGTTGTAGTTGGTAGTTGTAGTTGGTAGTTGTAGTTGGTAGTTGTAGTTGGTAGTTGTAGTTGGTAGTTGTAGTTGGTTTGTTGTAGTTGGTAGTTGCAGTTGGTAGTTGCAGTTGGTAGTTGCAGTTGGTAGTTGTAGTTGGTAGTTGTAGTTGGTCGTTGTAGTTGGTAGTTGTAGTTGTAGTTGTAGTTGTAGTTGTAGTTGTAGTTGTAGTTGGTAGTTGTAGTTGGTAGTTGCAGTTGGTAGCTGCAGTTGGTAGTTGCACTTGGTAGTTGTAGTTGGTAGTTGTAGTTGGTAGTTGGTAGTTGTAGTTGGTAGTTGTACTTGGTAGTTGTAGTTGGTAGTTGTAGTTGGTATTTGTAGTTGGTAGTTGTAGTTGGTAGTTGTAGTTGGTAGTTGTAGTTGGTAGTTGTAGTTCGTAGTTGTAGCTGGTAGTTGTAGTTGGTAGTTGTAGTTGGTAGTTGCAGTTGGTAGTTGTAGTTGGTAGTTGTAGTTGGTAGTTGTAGTTGGTAGTTGTAGTTGGTAGTTGTAGTTGGTAGTTGTAGTTGGTAGTTGTAGTTGGTAGTTGTAGTTCGTAGTTGTAGCTGGTAGTTGCAGTTGGTAGTTGCAGTTGGTAGTTGCAGTTGGTAGTTGCTGTTGGTGGTTGCAGTTGGTAGTTGCAGTTGGTAGTTGCAGTTGGTAGTTGCAGTTGCTAGCTGTAGTTGGTAGTTGCAGTTGGTAGTTGTAGTTGGTAGTTGTAGTTGTAGTTGTTGTTGTAGTTGTAGTTGTAGTTGTAGTTGTAGTTGTAGTTGTAGTTGTAGTTGTAGTTGTAGTTTGTAGTTGTAGTTGGTAGTTGTAGTTGGTTTGTTGTAGTTGGTAGTTGTAGTTGGTAGATGTATTTGGTAGTTGTAGTTGGTAGTTGCAGTTGGTAGTTGCAGTTGGTAGTTGTAGTTGGTAGTTGTAGTAGGTAGTTGTAGTTGGTAGTTGTAGTTCGTAGTTGTAGCTGGTAGTTGTAGTTGGTAGTTGTAGTTGGTAGTTGCAGTTTGTAGTTGTAGTTGGTAGTTGTAGTTGGTAGTTGTAGTTGGTAGTTGTAGTTGGTAGTTGTAGTTGGTAGTTGTAGTTGGTAGTTGTAGTTGTATTTGTAGTTTGTAGTTGTAGTTGGTAGTTGTAGTTGGTTTGTTGTAGTTGGTAGTTGTAGTTGGTAGTTGTTGTTGGTAGTTGTAGTTGGTAGTTGTAGTTGGTAGTTGTAGTTGGTTTGTTGTAGTTGGTAGTTGCAGTTGGTAGTTGCAGTTGGTAGTTGCAGTTGGTAGTTGTAGTTGGTAGTTGTAGTTGGTAGTTGGTAGTTGTAGTTGGTAGTTGTAGTTTGTAGTTGTAGTTGGTAGTTGCAGTTGCTAGCTGTAGTTGGTAGTTGTAGTTGGTAGTTGTAGTTGGTAGTTGTAGTTGTAGTTGTTGTTGTAGTTGTAGTTGTAGTTGTAGTTGTAGTTGTAGTTGTAGTTGTAGTTGTAGTTGTAGTTGTAGTTTGTAGTTGTAGTTGGTAGTTGTAGTTGGTTTGTTGTAGTTGGTAGTTGTAGTTGGTAGTTGTAGTTGTAGTTGTTGTTGTAGTTGTAGTTGTAGTTGTAGTTGTAGTTGTAGTTGTAGTTGTAGTTGTAGTTGTAGTTGTAGTTGTAGTTGTAGTTGTTTTTGTTGTTGTTGTTGTTGTAGTTGTTGTTGTTGTAGTTGTTGTTGTTGTAGTTGTTGTTGTTATTGTACTTGCTGTTGTGTCGTTGTCGTTGTTGTTGTCGTTGTTGTCGTTGTTGTCGTTGCAGTCGTTGTTGTCGTTGTTGTCGTTGTTGCCGTTGTTGTCGTTGCTGTCGTTGCTATCGTTGCTGTCGTTGCTGTCGTTGCTGTCGTTGCTGCCGTTGTTGCCGTTGTTGCCGTTGTTGCCGTTTTTGTCGTTGTTGTCGTTGTTGTCGTTGTTGTGGTTGTTGTCGTTGTTGTCGTTGTTTTCGTTGTTTTCGTTGTTGTCGTTGTTGTCGTTGTTGTCGTTGTTGTCGTTGTTGTCGTTGTTGTCGTTGTTGTCGTTGTTATCGTTGTTGTCGTTGTTATCGTTGTTGTCGTTGTTGTCGTTGTTGTCGGTGTTGTCGTTGTTGTCGTTGTCGTTATTGTAGTTGTTGTCGTTGTTGTCGTCGTTGTCGTCGTTGTCGTCGTTGTCGTCGTTGTCGTCGTTGTCGTCGTTGACGTCGTTGTCGTCGTTGTCGTCGTTGTTGTTGTTGTTGTTGTTGTTGTTGTTGTTGTTGTAGTTGTAGTTGTTGTTGTAGTTGTTGTTGTTGTAGTTGTAGTTGCAGTTGGTAGTTGTAGTTGGTAGTTGTAGTTGGTAGTTGTAGTTGGTAGTTGTAGTTGGTAGTTGTAGTTGGTAGTTGTAGTTGGTAGTTGTAGTTGGTAGTTGTAGTTGGTAGTTGTAGTTGGTAGTTGTAGTTGGTAGTTGTAGTTGGTAGTTGTAGTTGTAGTTGTAGTTGTAGTTGGTAGTTGTAGTTGGTAGTTGTAGTTGGTAGTTGGAGTTGGTAGTTGCAGTTGGTAGTTGCAGTTGGTAGTTGCAGTTGGTAGTTGCAGTTGGTAGTTGCAGTTGGTAGTTGCAGTTGGTAGTTGCTGTTGGTGGTTGCAGTTGGTAGTTGCAGTTGGTAGTTGCAGTTGGTAGTTGCAGTTGGTAGTTGCAGTTGGTAGTTGCAGTTGGTAGTTGTAGTTGGTAGTTGTACTTGGTAGTTGTAGTTGGTAGTTGTAGTTGGTAGTTGTAGTTGGTAGTTGTAGTTGGTAGTTGTAGTTGGTAGTTGTAGTTGGTAGTTGTAGTTGGTAGTTGTAGTTGGTAGTTGTAGTTGGTAGTTGTAGTTCGTAGTTGTAGCTGGTAGTTGTAGTTGGTAGTTGTAGTTGGTAGTTGCAGTTGGTAGTTGTAGTTGGTAGTTGTAGTTGGTAGTTGCAGTTGGTAGTTGCAGTTGGTAGTTGCAGTTGGTAGTTGCAGTTGGTAGTTGCTGTTGGTGGTTGCAGTTGGTAGTTGCAGTTGGTAGTTGCAGTTGGTAGTTGCAGTTGGTAGTTGCAGTTGGTAGTTGCAGTTGGTAGTTGTAGTTGGTAGTTGTACTTGGTAGTTGTAGTTGGTAGTTGTAGTTGGTAGTTGTAGTTGGTAGTTGTAGTTGGTAGTTGTAGTTGGTAGTTGTAGTTGGTAGTTGTAGTTGGTAGTTGTAGTTCGTAGTTGTAGCTGGTAGTTGTAGTTGGTAGTTGTAGTTGGTAGTTGCAGTTGGTAGTTGTAGTTGGTAGTTGTAGTTGGTAGTTGTAGTTGGTAGTTGTAGTTGGTAGTTGTAGTTGGTAGTTGTAGTTGGTAGTTGTAGTTGTATTTGTAGTTGGTAGTTGTAGTTGGTTTGTTGTAGTTGGTTTGTTGTAGTTGGTAGTTGTAGTTGGTAGTTGTAGTTGGTAGTTGTAGTTGGTAGTTGTAGTTGGTTTGTTGTAGTTGGTAGTTGCAGTTGGTAGTTGCAGTTGGTAGTTGCAGTTGGTAGTTGTAGTTGGTAGTTGTAGTTGGTAGTTGTAGATGGTAGTTGTAGTTGGTAGTTGCAGTTGGTAGTTGTAGTTGGTAGTTGTAGTTGGTAGTTGTAGTTGGTAGTTGTAGTTTGTAGTTGTAGTTGGTAGTTGTAGTTGGTAGATGTATTTGGTAGTTGTAGTTGGTCGTTGGAGTTGGTAGTTGCAGTTGGTAGTTGCAGTTGGTAGTTGTAGTTGTTGTTGTAGGTGGTAGTTGTAGTTGTAGTTGTAGTTGTAGTTGTAGTTGTAGTTGTAGTTGTAGTTGGTAGTTGTAGTTGGTAGTTGCAGTTGGTAGCTGCAGTTGGTAGTTGCAGTTGGTAGTTGTAGTTGGTAGTTGTAGTTGGTAGTTGGTAGTTGTAGTTGGTAGTTGTAGTTTGTAGTTGTAGTTGGTAGTTGCAGTTGCTAGCTGTAGTTGGTAGTTGTAGTTGGTAGTTGTAGTTGGTAGTTGTAGTTGTAGTTGTTGTTGTAGTTGTAGTTGTAGTTGTAGTTGTAGTTGTAGTTGTAGTTGTAGTTGTAGTTGTAGTTGTAGTTTGTAGTTGTAGTTGGTAGTTGTAGTTGGTTTGTTGTAGTTGGTAGTTGTAGTTGTAGTTGTAGTTGTAGTTGTAGTTGTAGTTGTAGTTGTAGTTGGTAGTTGTAGTTGGTAGTTGCAGTTGGTAGCTGCAGTTGGTAGTTGCAGTTGGTAGTTGTAGTTGGTAGTTGTAGTTGGTAGTTGGTAGTTGTAGTTGGTAGTTGTAGTTTGTAGTTGTAGTTGGTAGTTGCAGTTGCTAGCTGTAGTTGGTAGTTGTAGTTGGTAGTTGTAGTTGGTAGTTGTAGTTGGTAGTTGTAGTTTGTAGTTGTAGTTGGTAGTTGCAGTTGCTAGCTGTAGTTGGTAGTTGTAGTTGGTAGTTGTAGTTGGTAGTTGTAGTTGTAGTTGTTGTTGTAGTTGTAGTTGTAGTTGTAGTTGTAGTTGTAGTTGTAGTTGTAGTTGTAGTTGGTAGTTGTAGTTGGTAGTTGCAGTTGGTAGCTGCAGTTGGTAGTTGCAGTTGGTAGTTGTAGTTGTAGTTGTAGTTGTAGTTGTAGTTGTAGTTGTAGTTGTAGTTGGTAGTTGTAGTTGGTAGTTGCAGTTGGTAGCTGCAGTTGGTAGTTGCAGTTGGTAGTTGTAGTTGGTAGTTGTAGTTGGTAGTTGGTAGTTGTAGTTGGTAGTTGTAGTTTGTAGTTGTAGTTGGTAGTTGCAGTTGCTAGCTGTAGTTGGTAGTTGTAGTTGGTAGTTGTAGTTGGTAGTTGTAGTTGTAGTTGTTGTTATAGTTGTAGTTGTAGTTGTAGTTGTAGTTGTAGTTGTAGTTGTAGTTGTAGTTGTAGTTGTAGTTGTAGTTGTAGTTGTTTTTGTTGTTGTTGTTGTTGTAGTTGTTGTTGTTGTAGTTGTTGTTGTTGTAGTTGTTGTTGTTATTGTACTTGCTGTTGTGTCGTTGTCGTTGTTGTTGTCGTTGTTGTCGTTGTTGTCGTTGCAGTCGTTGTTGTCGTTGTTGTCGTTGTTGCCGTTGTTGTCGTTGCTGTCGTTGCTATCGTTGCTGTCGTTGCTGTCGTTGCTGTCGTTGCTGCCGTTGTTGCCGTTGTTGCCGTTGTTGCCGTTTTTGTCGTTGTTGTCGTTGTTGTCGTTGTTGTGGTTGTTGTCGTTGTTGTCGTTGTTTTCGTTGTTTTCGTTGTTGTCGTTGTTGTCGTTGTTGTCGTTGTTGTCGTTGTTATCGTTGTTGTCGTTGTTATCGTTGTTGTCGTTGTTGTCGTTGTTGTCGTTGTTGTCGTTGTTGTCGTTGTCGTTATTGTGGTTGTTGTCGTTGTTGTCGTCGTTGTCGTCGTTGTCGTCGTTGTCGTCGTTGTCGTCGTTGTCGTCGTTGACGTCGTTGTCGTCGTTGTCGTCGTTGTTGTTGTTGTTGTTGTTATTGTTGTTGTAGTTGTAGTTGTTGTTGTAGTTGTTGTTGTTGTAGTTGTAGTTGTAGTTGTAGTTGTAGTTGTAGTTGTAGTTGTTGTAGTTGTTGTTGTAGTTGTAGTTGTTGTTGTAGTTGTAGTTGTAGTGGTAGTTGTAGTTGTAGTTGTAGTTGTAGTTGTAGTTGTAGTTGTAGTTGTAGTTGTTGTTGTAGTTGTTGTTGTAGTTGTTGTTGTAGTTGTAGTTGTAGTTGCAGTTGTAGTTGTAGTTTTATTTGTAGTTGTATTTGTAGTTGTAGTTGTAATTGTAGTTGTAGTTGTAGTTGTAGTTGTAGTTGTAGTTGTATTTGTTGTTGTAGTTGTAGTTGTAGTAGTAGTTGTAGTTGTAGTTGTAGTTGGTAGTTGTAGTTGGTAGTTGTAGTTGGTAGTTGTAGTTGGTAGTTGTAGTTGGTAGGTGCAGTTGGTAGTTGCAGTTGGTAGTTGCAGTTGGTAGTTGCAGTTGGTAGTTGCAGTTGGTAGTTGCAGTTGGTAGCTGAAATTGGTAGTTGCTGTTGGTAGTTGCAGTTGGTAGTTGCAGTTGGTAGCTGAAATTGGTAGTTGCAGTTGGTAGTTGCAGTTGGTAGTTGCAGTTGGTAGTTGCAGTTGGTAGCTGAAATTGGTAGTTACAGTTGGTAGTTGCAGTCGGTAGTTGCAGTGGGTAGTTGCAGTTGGTAGTTGCAGTTGGTAGTTGCAGTTGGTAGTTGCAGTTGGTAGTTGCAGTTGGTAGTTGCAGTTGGTAGTTGCAGTTGGTAGCTGTAGTTGGTAGTTGTAGTTGGTAGTTGTAGTTGGTAGTTGTAGTTGGTAGTTGTAGTTGTAGTTGTTGTTGTAGTTGTAGTTGTAGTTGTAGTTGTAGTTGTAGTTGTAGTTGTAGTTGTAGTTGTAGTTGTATTTGTAGTTTGTAGTTGTAGTTGGTAGTGGTAGTTGGTTTGTTGTAGTTGGTAGTTGTAGTTGGTAGTTGTAGTTGGTAGTTGTAGTTGGTAGTTGTAGTTGGTAGTTGTAGTTGGTAGTTGTAGTTGGTAGTTGTAGTTGGTAGTTGTAGTTGGTTTGTTGTAGTTGGTAGTTGCAGTTGGTAGTTGCAGTTGGTAGTTGCAGTTGGTAGTTGCAGTTGGTAGTTGTAGTTGGTAGTTGTAGTTGGTAGTTGTAGATGGTAGTTGTAGTTGGTAGTTGCAGTTGGTAGTTGTAGTTGGTAGTTGTAGTTGGTAGTTGTAGTTGGTAGTTGTAGTTTGTAGTTGTAGTTGGTAGTTGTAGTTGGTAGATGTATTTGGTAGTTGTAGTTGGTCGTTGGAGTTGGTAGTTGCAGTTGGTAGTTGCAGTTGGTAGTTGTAGTTGTTGTTGTAGGTGGTAGTTGTAGTTGTAGTTGTAGTTGTAGTTGTAGTTGTAGTTGTAGTTGTAGTTGGTAGTTGTAGTTGGTAGTTGTAGTTGGTAGTTGTAGTTGGTAGTTGTAGTTGGTAGTTGCAGTTGGTAGTTGTAGGTGGTAGTTGTAGTTGGTAGTTGTAGTTGGTAGTTGTAGTTGGTAGTTGTAGTTGGTAGTTGTAGTTGGTAGTTGTAGTTGGTAGTTGTAGTTGGTAGTTGTAGTTGGTAGTTGTAGTTGGTAGTTGTAGTTGGTAGTTGTAGTTGGTAGTTGTAGTTGGTAGTTGTAGTTCGTAGTTGTAGCTGGTAGTTGTAGTTGGTAGTTGTAGTTGGTAGTTGCAGTTGGTAGTTGTAGTTGGTAGTTGTAGTTGGTAGTTGTAGTTGGTAGTTGTAGTTGGTAGTTGTAGTTGGTAGTTGTAGTTGGTAGTTGTAGTTGTATTTGTAGTTTGTAGTTGTAGTTGGTAGTTGTAGTTGGTTTGTTGTAGTTGGTAGTTGTAGTTGGTAGTTGTAGTTGGTAGTTGTAGTTGGTAGTTGTAGTTGGTAGTTGTAGTTGGTTTGTTGTAGTTGGTAGTTGCAGTTGGTAGTTGCAGTTGGTAGTTGCAGTTGGTAGTTGTAGTTGGTAGTTGTAGTTGGTAGCTGTAGATGGTAGTTGTAGTTGGTAGTTGCAGTTGGTAGTTGTAGTTGTTGTTGTAGGTGGTAGTTGGTAGTTGTAGTTGGTAGTTGTAGTTGGTAGTTGTAGTTGGTAGTTGTAGTTGTATTTGTAGTTTGTAGTTGTAGTTGGTAGTTGTAGTTGGTTTGTTGTAGTTGGTAGTTGTAGTTGGTAGTTGTAGTTGGTAGTTGTAGTTGGTAGTTGTAGTTGGTAGTTGTAGTTGGTTTGTTGTAGTTGGTAGTTGCAGTTGGTAGTTGCAGTTGGTAGTTGCAGTTGGTAGTTGTAGGTGGTAGTTGTAGTTGGTAGCTGTAGATGGTAGTTGTAGTTGGTAGTTGCAGTTGGTAGTTGTAGTTGGTAGTTGTAGTTGGTAGTTGTAGTTGGTAGTTGTAGTTTGTAGTTGTAGATAGTAGTTGTAGTTGGTAGATGTATTTGGTAGTTGTAGTTGGTCGTTGGAGTTGGTAGTTGCAGTTGGTAGTTGCAGTTGGTAGTTGTAGTTGTTGTTGTAGCTGGTAGTTTTAGTTGTAGTTGTAGTTGTAGTTGTAGTTGTAGTTGTAGTTGTAGTTGGTAGTTGTAGTTGGTAGTTGCAGTTGGTAGCTGCAGTTGGTAGTTGCACTTGGTAGTTGTAGTTGGTAGTTGTAGTTGGTAGTTGGTAGTTGTAGTTGGTAGTTGTAGTTTGTAGTTGTAGTTGGTAGTTGCAGTTGCTAGCTGTAGTTGGTAGTTGTAGTTGGTAGTTGTAGTTGGTAGTTGTAGTTGTAGTTGTTGTTGTAGTTGTAGTTGTAGTTGTAGTTGTAGTTGTAGTTGTAGTTGTAGTTGTAGTTGTAGTTGTAGTTTGTAGTTGTAGTTGGTAGTTGTAGTTGGTTTGTTGTAGTTGGTAGTTGTAGTTGGTAGATGTATTTGGTAGTTGTAGTTGGTAGTTGCAGTTGGTAGTTGCAGTTGGTAGTTGTAGTTGGTAGTTGTACTTGGTAGTTGTAGTTGGTAGTTGTAGTTGGTAGTTGTAGTTGGTAGTTGTAGATGGTAGTTGTAGTTGGTAGTTGCAGTTGGTAGTTGTAGTTGGTAGTTGTAGTTGGTAGTTGTAGTTGGTAGTTGTAGTTTGTAGTTGTAGTTGGTAGTTGTAGTTGGTAGATGTATTTGGTAGTTGTAGTTGGTCGTTGGAGTTGGTAGTTGCAGTTGGTAGTTGCAGTTGGTAGTTGTAGTTGTTGTTGTAGGTGGTAGTTGTAGTTGTAGTTGTAGTTGTTGTTGTAGTTGTAGTTGTAGTTGTAGTTGTAGTTGTAGTTGTAGTTGTAGTTGTAGTTTGTAGTTGTAGTTGGTAGTTGTAGTTGGTAGTTGTAGTTGGTAGTTGTAGTTGGTAGTTGTAGTTGGTAGTTGTAGTTGGTAGTTGTAGTTGGTAGTTGTAGGTGGTAGTTGTAGTTGGTAGTTGTAGTTGGTAGTTGTAGTTGGTAGTTGTAGTTGGTAGTTGTAGTTGGTAGTTGTAGTTGGTAGTTGTAGTTGGTAGTTGTAGTTGGTAGTTGTAGTTGTAGTTGTAGTTGGTAGTTGTAGTTGGTAGTTGTAGTTGGTAGTTGGAGTTGGTAGTTGCAGTTGGTAGTTGCAGTTGGTAGTTGCAGTTGGTAGTTGCAGTTGGTAGTTGCAGTTGGTAGTTGCAGTTGGTAGTTGCAGTTGGTAGTTGCTGTTGGTGGTTGCAGTTGGTAGTTGCAGTTGGTAGTTGCAGTTGGTAGTTGCAGTTGGTAGTTGCAGTTGGTAGTTGCAGTTGGTAGTTGTAGTTGGTAGTTGTACTTGGTAGTTGTAGTTGGTAGTTGTAGTTGGTAGTTGTAGTTGGTAGTTGTAGTTGGTAGTTGTAGTTGGTAGTTGTAGTTGGTAGTTGTAGTTGGTAGTTGTAGTTCGTAGTTGTAGCTGGTAGTTGTAGTTGGTAGTTGTAGTTAGTAGTTGCAGTTGGTAGTTGTAGTTGGTAGTTGCAGTTGGTAGTTGCAGTTGGTAGTTGCAGTTGGTAGTTGCAGTTGGTAGTTGCAGTTGGTAGTTGCAGTTGGTAGTTGCTGTTGGTGGTTGCAGTTGGTAGTTGCAGTTGGTAGTTGCAGTTGGTAGTTGCAGTTGGTAGTTGTAGTTGGTAGTTGCAGTTGGTAGTTGTAGTTGGTAGTTGTAGTTGGTAGTTGTAGTTGGTAGTTGTAGTTGGTAGTTGTAGTTGGTAGTTGTAGTTGGTAGTTGTAGTTGTATTTGTAGTTGGTAGTTGTAGTTGGTTTGTTGTAGTTGGTTTGTTGTAGTTGGTAGTTGTAGTTGGTAGTTGTAGTTGGTAGTTGTAGTTGGTAGTTGTAGTTGGTAGTTGTAGTTGGTTTGTTGTAGTTGGTAGTTGCAGTTGGTAGTTGCAGTTGGTAGTTGCAGTTGGTAGTTGTAGTTGGTAGTTGTAGTTGGTCGTTGTAGTTGGTAGTTGTAGTTGTAGTTGTAGTTGTAGTTGTAGTTGTAGTTGTAGTTGGTAGTTGTAGTTGGTAGTTGCAGTTGGTAGCTGCAGTTGGTAGTTGCACTTGGTAGTTGTAGTTGGTAGTTGTAGTTGGTAGTTGGTAGTTGGTAGTTGTAGTTGGTAGTTGTACTTGGTAGTTGTAGTTGGTAGTTGTAGTTGGTATTTGTAGTTGGTAGTTGTAGTTGGTAGTTGTAGTTGGTAGTTGTAGTTGGTAGTTGTAGTTCGTAGTTGTAGCTGGTAGTTGTAGTTGGTAGTTGTAGTTGGTAGTTGCAGTTGGTAGTTGTAGTTGGTAGTTGTAGTTGGTAGTTGTAGTTGGTAGTTGTAGTTGGTAGTTGTAGTTGGTAGTTGTAGTTGGTAGTTGTAGTTGGTAGTTGTAGTTCGTAGTTGTAGCTGGTAGTTGCAGTTGGTAGTTGCAGTTGGTAGTTGCAGTTGGTAGTTGCTGTTGGTGGTTGCAGTTGGTAGTTGCAGTTGGTAGTTGCAGTTGGTAGTTGCAGTTGCTAGCTGTAGTTGGTAGTTGCAGTTGGTAGTTGTAGTTGGTAGTTGTAGTTGTAGTTGTTGTTGTAGTTGTAGTTGTAGTTGTAGTTGTAGTTGTAGTTGTAGTTGTAGTTGTAGTTTGTAGTTGTAGTTGGTAGTTGTAGTTGGTTTGTTGTAGTTGGTAGTTGTAGTTGGTAGATGTATTTGGTAGTTGTAGTTGGTAGTTGCAGTTGGTAGTTGCAGTTGGTAGTTGTAGTTGGTAGTTGTAGTAGGTAGTTGTAGTTGGTAGTTGTAGTTCGTAGTTGTAGCTGGTAGTTGTAGTTGGTAGTTGTAGTTGGTAGTTGCAGTTTGTAGTTGTAGTTGGTAGTTGTAGTTGGTAGTTGTAGTTGGTAGTTGTAGTTGGTAGTTGTAGTTGGTAGTTGTAGTTGGTAGTTGTAGTTGTATTTGTAGTTTGTAGTTGTAGTTGGTAGTTGTAGTTGGTTTGTTGTAGTTGGTAGTTGTAGTTGGTAGTTGTTGTTGGTAGTTGTAGTTGGTAGTTGTAGTTGGTAGTTGTAGTTGGTTTGTTGTAGTTGGTAGTTGCAGTTGGTAGTTGCAGTTGGTAGTTGCAGTTGGTAGTTGTAGTTGGTAGTTGTAGTTGGTAGTTGGTAGTTGTAGTTGGTAGTTGTAGTTTGTAGTTGTAGTTGGTAGTTGCAGTTGCTAGCTGTAGTTGGTAGTTGTAGTTGGTAGTTGTAGTTGGTAGTTGTAGTTGTAGTTGTTGTTGTAGTTGTAGTTGTAGTTGTAGTTGTAGTTGTAGTTGTAGTTGTAGTTGTAGTTGTAGTTGTAGTTTGTAGTTGTAGTTGGTAGTTGTAGTTGGTTTGTTGTAGTTGGTAGTTGTAGTTGGTAGTTGTAGTTGTAGTTGTTGTTGTAGTTGTAGTTGTAGTTGTAGTTGTAGTTGTAGTTGTAGTTGTAGTTGTAGTTGTAGTTGTAGTTGTAGTTGTAGTTGTTTTTGTTGTTGTTGTTGTTGTAGTTGTTGTTGTTGTAGTTGTTGTTGTTGTAGTTGTTGTTGTTATTGTACTTGCTGTTGTGTCGTTGTCGTTGTTGTTGTCGTTGTTGTCGTTGTTGTCGTTGCAGTCGTTGTTGTCGTTGTTGTCGTTGTTGCCGTTGTTGTCGTTGCTGTCGTTGCTATCGTTGCTGTCGTTGCTGTCGTTGCTGTCGTTGCTGCCGTTGTTGCCGTTGTTGCCGTTGTTGCCGTTTTTGTCGTTGTTGTCGTTGTTGTCGTTGTTGTGGTTGTTGTCGTTGTTGTCGTTGTTTTCGTTGTTTTCGTTGTTGTCGTTGTTGTCGTTGTTGTCGTTGTTGTCGTTGTTGTCGTTGTTGTCGTTGTTGTCGTTGTTATCGTTGTTGTCGTTGTTATCGTTGTTGTCGTTGTTGTCGTTGTTGTCGGTGTTGTCGTTGTTGTCGTTGTCGTTATTGTAGTTGTTGTCGTTGTTGTCGTCGTTGTCGTCGTTGTCGTCGTTGTCGTCGTTGTCGTCGTTGTCGTCGTTGACGTCGTTGTCGTCGTTGTCGTCGTTGTTGTTGTTGTTGTTGTTGTTGTTGTTGTTGTTGTAGTTGTAGTTGTTGTTGTAGTTGTTGTTGTTGTAGTTGTAGTTGCAGTTGGTAGTTGTAGTTGGTAGTTGTAGTTGGTAGTTGTAGTTGGTAGTTGTAGTTGGTAGTTGTAGTTGGTAGTTGTAGTTGGTAGTTGTAGTTGGTAGTTGTAGTTGGTAGTTGTAGTTGGTAGTTGTAGTTGGTAGTTGTAGTTGGTAGTTGTAGTTGTAGTTGTAGTTGGTAGTTGTAGTTGGTAGTTGTAGTTGGTAGTTGGAGTTGGTAGTTGCAGTTGGTAGTTGCAGTTGGTAGTTGCAGTTGGTAGTTGCAGTTGGTAGTTGCAGTTGGTAGTTGCAGTTGGTAGTTGCTGTTGGTGGTTGCAGTTGGTAGTTGCAGTTGGTAGTTGCAGTTGGTAGTTGCAGTTGGTAGTTGCAGTTGGTAGTTGCAGTTGGTAGTTGTAGTTGGTAGTTGTACTTGGTAGTTGTAGTTGGTAGTTGTAGTTGGTAGTTGTAGTTGGTAGTTGTAGTTGGTAGTTGTAGTTGGTAGTTGTAGTTGGTAGTTGTAGTTGGTAGTTGTAGTTGGTAGTTGTAGTTGGTAGTTGTAGTTCGTAGTTGTAGCTGGTAGTTGTAGTTGGTAGTTGTAGTTGGTAGTTGCAGTTGGTAGTTGTAGTTGGTAGTTGTAGTTGGTAGTTGCAGTTGGTAGTTGCAGTTGGTAGTTGCAGTTGGTAGTTGCAGTTGGTAGTTGCTGTTGGTGGTTGCAGTTGGTAGTTGCAGTTGGTAGTTGCAGTTGGTAGTTGCAGTTGGTAGTTGCAGTTGGTAGTTGCAGTTGGTAGTTGTAGTTGGTAGTTGTACTTGGTAGTTGTAGTTGGTAGTTGTAGTTGGTAGTTGTAGTTGGTAGTTGTAGTTGGTAGTTGTAGTTGGTAGTTGTAGTTGGTAGTTGTAGTTGGTAGTTGTAGTTCGTAGTTGTAGCTGGTAGATGTAGTTGGTAGTTGCAGTTGGTAGTTGCAGTTGGTAGTTGTAGTTGGTAGTTGTAGTTGGTAGTTGTAGTTGGTAGTTGTAGTTGGTAGTTGTAGTTGGTAGTTGTAGTTGGTAGTTGTAGTTGTATTTGTAGTTGGTAGTTGTAGTTGGTTTGTTGTAGTTGGTTTGTTGTAGTTGGTAGTTGTAGTTGGTAGTTGTAGTTGGTAGTTGTAGTTGGTAGTTGTAGTTGGTTTGTTGTAGTTGGTAGTTGCAGTTGGTAGTTGCAGTTGGTAGTTGCAGTTGGTAGTTGTAGTTGGTAGTTGTAGTTGGTAGTTGTAGATGGTAGTTGTAGTTGGTAGTTGCAGTTGGTAGTTGTAGTTGGTAGTTGTAGTTGGTAGTTGTAGTTGGTAGTTGTAGTTTGTAGTTGTAGTTGGTAGTTGTAGTTGGTAGATGTATTTGGTAGTTGTAGTTGGTCGTTGGAGTTGGTAGTTGCAGTTGGTAGTTGCAGTTGGTAGTTGTAGTTGTTGTTGTAGGTGGTAGTTGTAGTTGTAGTTGTAGTTGTAGTTGTAGTTGTAGTTGTAGTTGTAGTTGGTAGTTGTAGTTGGTAGTTGCAGTTGGTAGCTGCAGTTGGTAGTTGCAGTTGGTAGTTGTAGTTGGTAGTTGTAGTTGGTAGTTGGTAGTTGTAGTTGGTAGTTGTAGTTTGTAGTTGTAGTTGGTAGTTGCAGTTGCTAGCTGTAGTTGGTAGTTGTAGTTGGTAGTTGTAGTTGGTAGTTGTAGTTGTAGTTGTTGTTGTAGTTGTAGTTGTAGTTGTAGTTGTAGTTGTAGTTGTAGTTGTAGTTGTAGTTGTAGTTGTAGTTTGTAGTTGTAGTTGGTAGTTGTAGTTGGTTTGTTGTAGTTGGTAGTTGTAGTTGTAGTTGTAGTTGTAGTTGTAGTTGTAGTTGTAGTTGTAGTTGGTAGTTGTAGTTGGTAGTTGCAGTTGGTAGCTGCAGTTGGTAGTTGCAGTTGGTAGTTGTAGTTGGTAGTTGTAGTTGGTAGTTGGTAGTTGTAGTTGGTAGTTGTAGTTTGTAGTTGTAGTTGGTAGTTGCAGTTGCTAGCTGTAGTTGGTAGTTGTAGTTGGTAGTTGTAGTTGGTAGTTGTAGTTGGTAGTTGTAGTTTGTAGTTGTAGTTGGTAGTTGCAGTTGCTAGCTGTAGTTGGTAGTTGTAGTTGGTAGTTGTAGTTGGTAGTTGTAGTTGTAGTTGTTGTTGTAGTTGTAGTTGTAGTTGTAGTTGTAGTTGTAGTTGTAGTTGTAGTTGTAGTTGGTAGTTGTAGTTGGTAGTTGCAGTTGGTAGCTGCAGTTGGTAGTTGCAGTTGGTAGTTGTAGTTGTAGTTGTAGTTGTAGTTGTAGTTGTAGTTGTAGTTGTAGTTGGTAGTTGTAGTTGGTAGTTGCAGTTGGTAGCTGCAGTTGGTAGTTGCAGTTGGTAGTTGTAGTTGGTAGTTGTAGTTGGTAGTTGGTAGTTGTAGTTGGTAGTTGTAGTTTGTAGTTGTAGTTGGTAGTTGCAGTTGCTAGCTGTAGTTGGTAGTTGTAGTTGGTAGTTGTAGTTGGTAGTTGTAGTTGTAGTTGTTGTTATAGTTGTAGTTGTAGTTGTAGTTGTAGTTGTAGTTGTAGTTGTAGTTGTAGTTGTAGTTGTAGTTGTAGTTGTAGTTGTTTTTGTTGTTGTTGTTGTTGTAGTTGTTGTTGTTGTAGTTGTTGTTGTTGTAGTTGTTGTTGTTATTGTACTTGCTGTTGTGTCGTTGTCGTTGTTGTTGTCGTTGTTGTCGTTGTTGTCGTTGCAGTCGTTGTTGTCGTTGTTGTCGTTGTTGCCGTTGTTGTCGTTGCTGTCGTTGCTATCGTTGCTGTCGTTGCTGTCGTTGCTGTCGTTGCTGCCGTTGTTGCCGTTGTTGCCGTTGTTGCCGTTTTTGTCGTTGTTGTCGTTGTTGTCGTTGTTGTGGTTGTTGTCGTTGTTGTCGTTGTTTTCGTTGTTTTCGTTGTTGTCGTTGTTGTCGTTGTTGTCGTTGTTGTCGTTGTTATCGTTGTTGTCGTTGTTATCGTTGTTGTCGTTGTTGTCGTTGTTGTCGTTGTTGTCGTTGTTGTCGTTGTCGTTATTGTGGTTGTTGTCGTTGTTGTCGTCGTTGTCGTCGTTGTCGTCGTTGTCGTCGTTGTCGTCGTTGTCGTCGTTGACGTCGTTGTCGTCGTTGTCGTCGTTGTTGTTGTTGTTGTTGTTATTGTTGTTGTAGTTGTAGTTGTTGTTGTAGTTGTTGTTGTTGTAGTTGTAGTTGTAGTTGTAGTTGTAGTTGTAGTTGTAGTTGTTGTAGTTGTTGTTGTAGTTGTAGTTGTTGTTGTAGTTGTAGTTGTAGTGGTAGTTGTAGTTGTAGTTGTAGTTGTAGTTGTAGTTGTAGTTGTAGTTGTAGTTGTTGTTGTAGTTGTTGTTGTAGTTGTTGTTGTAGTTGTAGTTGTAGTTGCAGTTGTAGTTTTATTTGTAGTTGTATTTGTAGTTGTAGTTGTAATTGTAGTTGTAGTTGTAGTTGTAGTTGTATTTGTTGTTGTAGTTGTAGTTGTAGTAGTAGTTGTAGTTGTAGTTGTAGTTGGTAGTTGTAGTTGGTAGTTGTAGTTGGTAGTTGTAGTTGGTAGTTGTAGTTGGTAGGTGCAGTTGGTAGTTGCAGTTGGTAGTTGCAGTTGGTAGTTGCAGTTGGTAGTTGCAGTTGGTAGTTGCAGTTGGTAGCTGAAATTGGTAGTTGCTGTTGGTAGTTGCAGTTGGTAGTTGCAGTTGGTAGCTGAAATTGGTAGTTGCAGTTGGTAGTTGCAGTTGGTAGTTGCAGTTGGTAGTTGCAGTTGGTAGCTGAAATTGGTAGTTACAGTTGGTAGTTGCAGTCGGTAGTTGCAGTGGGTAGTTGCAGTTGGTAGTTGCAGTTGGTAGTTGCAGTTGGTAGTTGCAGTTGGTAGTTGCAGTTGGTAGTTGCAGTTGGTAGTTGCAGTTGGTAGCTGTAGTTGGTAGTTGTAGTTGGTAGTTGTAGTTGGTAGTTGTAGTTGGTAGTTGTAGTTGTAGTTGTTGTTGTAGTTGTAGTTGTAGTTGTAGTTGTAGTTGTAGTTGTAGTTGTAGTTGTAGTTGTATTTGTAGTTTGTAGTTGTAGTTGGTAGTGGTAGTTGGTTTGTTGTAGTTGGTAGTTGTAGTTGGTAGTTGTAGTTGGTAGTTGTAGTTGGTAGTTGTAGTTGGTAGTTGTAGTTGGTAGTTGTAGTTGGTAGTTGTAGTTGGTAGTTGTAGTTGGTTTGTTGTAGTTGGTAGTTGCAGTTGGTAGTTGCAGTTGGTAGTTGCAGTTGGTAGTTGTAGTTGGTAGTTGTAGTTGGTAGTTGTAGATGGTAGTTGTAGTTGGTAGTTGCAGTTGGTAGTTGTAGTTGGTAGTTGTAGTTGGTAGTTGTAGTTGGTAGTTGTAGTTTGTAGTTGTAGTTGGTAGTTGTAGTTGGTAGATGTATTTGGTAGTTGTAGTTGGTCGTTGGAGTTGGTAGTTGCAGTTGGTAGTTGCAGTTGGTAGTTGTAGTTGTTGTTGTAGGTGGTAGTTGTAGTTGTAGTTGTAGTTGTAGTTGTAGTTGTAGTTGTAGTTGTAGTTGGTAGTTGTAGTTGGTAGTTGTAGTTGGTAGTTGTAGTTGGTAGTTGTAGTTGGTAGTTGCAGTTGGTAGTTGTAGGTGGTAGTTGTAGTTGGTAGTTGTAGTTGGTAGTTGTAGTTGGTAGTTGTAGTTGGTAGTTGTAGTTGGTAGTTGTAGTTGGTAGTTGTAGTTGGTAGTTGTAGTTGGTAGTTGTAGTTGGTAGTTGTAGTTGGTAGTTGTAGTTGGTAGTTGTAGTTGGTAGTTGTAGTTCGTAGTTGTAGCTGGTAGTTGTAGTTGGTAGTTGTAGTTGGTAGTTGCAGTTGGTAGTTGTAGTTGGTAGTTGTAGTTGGTAGTTGTAGTTGGTAGTTGTAGTTGGTAGTTGTAGTTGGTAGTTGTAGTTGGTAGTTGTAGTTGTATTTGTAGTTTGTAGTTGTAGTTGGTAGTTGTAGTTGGTTTGTTGTAGTTGGTAGTTGTAGTTGGTAGTTGTAGTTGGTAGTTGTAGTTGGTAGTTGTAGTTGGTAGTTGTAGTTGGTTTGTTGTAGTTGGTAGTTGCAGTTGGTAGTTGCAGTTGGTAGTTGCAGTTGGTAGTTGTAGTTGGTAGTTGTAGTTGGTAGCTGTAGATGGTAGTTGTAGTTGGTAGTTGCAGTTGGTAGTTGTAGTTGGTAGTTGTAGTTGGTAGTTGTAGTTGGTAGTTGTAGTTTGTAGTTGTAGTTGGTAGTTGTAGTTGGTAGATGTATTTGGTAGTTGTAGTTGGTCGTTGGAGTTGGTAGTTGCAGTTGGTAGTTGCAGTTGGTAGTTGTAGTTGTTGTTGTAGGTGGTAGTTGTAGTTGTAGTTGTAGTTGTAGTTGTAGTTGTAGTTGTAGTTGTAGTTGGTAGTTGTAGTTGGTAGTTGCAGTTGGTAGCTGCAGTTGGTAGTTGCACTTGGTAGTTGTAGTTGGTAGTTGTAGTTGGTAGTTGGTAGTTGTAGTTGGTAGTTGTAGTTTGTAGTTGTAGTTGGTAGTTGCAGTTGCTAGCTGTAGTTGGTAGTTGTAGTTGGTAGTTGTAGTTGGTAGTTGTAGTTGTAGTTGTTGTTGTAGTTGTAGTTGTAGTTGTAGTTGTAGTTGTAGTTGTAGTTGTAGTTGTAGTTTGTAGTTGTAGTTGGTAGTTGTAGTTGGTTTGTTGTAGTTGGTAGTTGTAGTTGGTAGATGTATTTGGTAGTTGTAGTTGGTAGTTGCAGTTGGTAGTTGCAGTTGGTAGTTGTAGTTGGTAGTTGTACTTGGTAGTTGTAGTTGGTAGTTGTAGTTGGTAGTTGTAGTTGGTAGTTGTAGATGGTAGTTGTAGTTGGTAGTTGCAGTTGGTAGTTGTAGTTGGTAGTTGTAGTTGGTAGTTGTAGTTGGTAGTTGTAGTTTGTAGTTGTAGTTGGTAGTTGTAGTTGGTAGATGTATTTGGTAGTTGTAGTTGGTCGTTGGAGTTGGTAGTTGCAGTTGGTAGTTGCAGTTGGTAGTTGTAGTTGTTGTTGTAGGTGGTAGTTGTAGTTGTAGTTGTAGTTGTTGTTGTAGTTGTAGTTGTAGTTGTAGTTGTAGTTGTAGTTGTAGTTGTAGTTTGTAGTTGTAGTTGGTAGTTGTAGTTGGTAGTTGTAGTTGGTAGTTGTAGTTGGTAGTTGTAGTTGGTAGTTGTAGTTGGTAGTTGTAGTTGGTAGTTGTAGTTGGTAGTTGTAGTTGGTAGTTGGTAGTTGTAGTTGGTAGTTGTAGTTTGTAGTTGTAGTTGGTAGTTGCAGTTGCTAGCTGTAGTTGGTAGTTGTAGTTGGTAGTTGTAGTTGGTAGTTGTAGTTGTAGTTGTTGTTGTAGTTGTAGTTGTAGTTGTAGTTGTAGTTGTAGTTGTAGTTGTAGTTTTAGTTGTAGTTTGTAGTTGTAGTTGGTAGTTGTAGTTGGTTTGTTGTAGTTGGTAGTTGTAGTTGGTAGTTGTAGTTGTAGTTGTTGTTGTAGTTGTAGTTGTAGTTGTAGTTGTAGTTGTAGTTGTAGTTGTAGTTGTAGTTGTAGTTGTAGTTGTAGTTGTAGTTGTAGTTGTAGTTGTTTTTGTTGTTGTTGTTGTTGTAGTTGTTGTTGTTGTAGTTGTTGTTGTTGTAGTTGTTGTTGTTATTGTACTTGCTGTTGTGTCGTTGTCGTTGTTGTTGTCGTTGTTGTCGTTGTTGTCGTTGTTGTCGTTGTTGCCGTTGTTGTCGTTGCTGTCGTTGCTATCGTTGCTGTCGTTGCTGTCGTTGCTGTCGTTGCTGCCGTTGTTGCCGTTGTTGCCGTTGTTGTCGTTGTTGTCGTTGTTGTCGTTGTCGTTATTGTAGTTGTTGTCGTTGTTGTCGTCGTTGTCGTCGTTGTCGTCGTTGTCGTCGTTGTCGTCGTTGTCGTCGTTGACGTCGTTGTCGTCGTTGTCGTCGTTGTTGTTGTTGTTGTTGTTGTTGTTGTTGTAGTTGTAGTTGTTGTTGTAGTTGTTGTTGTTGTAGTTGTAGTTGTAGTTGTAGTTGTAGTTGTAGTTGTTGTAGTTGTTGTTGTAGTTGTAGTTGTAGTGGTAGTTGTAGTTGTAGTTGTAGTTGTAGTTGTAGTTGTAGTTGTAGTTGTAGTTGTAGTTGTTGTTGTAGTTGTTGTTGTAGTTGTTGTTGTAGTTGTAGTTGTAGTTGCAGTTGTAGTTGTAGTTGTATTTGTAGTTGTATTTGTAGTTGTAGTTGTAATTGTAGTTGTAGTTGTAGTTGTAGTTGTAGTTGTAGTTGTATTTGTTGTTGTAGTTGTAGTTGTAGTAGTAGTTGTAGTTGTAGTTGTAGTTGGTAGTTGTAGTTGGTAGTTGTAGTTGGTAGTTGTAGTTGGTAGTTGTAGTTGGTAGGTGCAGTTGGTAGTTGCAGTTGGTAGTTGCAGTTGGTAGTTGCAGTTGGTAGTTGCAGTTGGTAGTTGCAGTTGGTAGCTGAAATTGGTAGTTGCTGTTGGTAGTTGCAGTTGGTAGTTGCAGTTGGTAGTTGCAGTTGGTAGCTGAAATTGGTAGTTGCAGTTGGTAGTTGCAGTTGGTAGTTGCAGTTGGTAGTTGCAGTTGGTAGCTGAAATTGGTAGTTACAGTTGGTAGTTGCAGTCGGTAGTTGCAGTGGGTAGTTGCAGTTGGTAGTTGCAGTTGGTAGTTGCAGTGGGTAGTTGCAGTTGGTAGTTGCAGTTGGTAGTTGCAGTTGGTAGTTGCAGTTGGTAGCTGTAGTTGGTAGTTGTAGTTGGTAGTTGTAGTTGGTAGTTGTAGTTGGTAGTTGTAGTTGTAGTTGTTGTTGTAGTTGTAGTTGTAGTTGTAGTTGTAGTTGTAGTTGTAGTTGTAGTTGTATTTGTAGTTTGTAGTTGTAGTTGGTAGTGGTAGTTGGTTTGTTGTAGTTGGTAGTTGTAGTTGGTAGTTGTAGTTGGTAGTTGTAGTTGGTAGTTG
Organism: Andrena hattorfiana; assembly: GCA_944738655.2. NCBI lineage: Eukaryota > Metazoa > Arthropoda > Insecta > Hymenoptera > Andrenidae > Andrena > Andrena hattorfiana. Next base: position 47,475,759 of record OX122890.1, on the reverse strand, counting down.
TAGTTGGTAGTTGTAGTTGGTAGTTGTAGTTGGTAGTTGTAGTTGGTAGTTGTAGTTGGTAGTTGTAGTTGGTAGTTGTAGTTGGTTTGTTGTAGTTGGTAGTTGCAGTTGGTAGTTGCAGTTGGTAGTTGCAGTTGGTAGTTGTAGTTGGTAGTTGTAGTTGGTAGTTGTAGATGGTAGTTGTAGTTGGTAGTTGCAGTTGGTAGTTGTAGTTGGTAGTTGTAGTTGGTAGTTGTAGTTGGTAGTTGTAGTTTGTAGTTGTAGTTGGTAGTTGTAGTTGGTAGATGTATTTGGTAGTTGTAGTTGGTCGTTGGAGTTGGTAGTTGCAGTTGGTAGTTGCAGTTGGTAGTTGTAGTTGTTGTTGTAGGTGGTAGTTGTAGTTGTAGTTGTAGTTGTAGTTGTAGTTGTAGTTGTAGTTGTAGTTGGTAGTTGTAGTTGGTAGTTGTAGTTGGTAGTTGTAGTTGGTAGTTGTAGTTGGTAGTTGCAGTTGGTAGTTGTAGGTGGTAGTTGCAGTTGGTAGTTGCAGTTGGTAGTTGCAGTTGGTAGTTGCAGTTGGTAGCTGAAATTGGTAGTTACAGTTGGTAGTTGCAGTCGGTAGTTGCAGTGGGTAGTTGCAGTTGGTAGTTGCAGTTGGTAGTTGCAGTTGGTAGTTGCAGTTGGTAGTTGCAGTTGGTAGTTGCAGTTGGTAGTTGCAGTTGGTAGCTGTAGTTGGTAGTTGTAGTTGGTAGTTGTAGTTGGTAGTTGTAGTTGGTAGTTGTAGTTGTATTTGTAGTTTGTAGTTGTAGTTGGTAGTTGTAGTTGGTTTGTTGTAGTTGGTAGTTGTAGTTGGTAGTTGTAGTTGGTAGTTGTAGTTGGTAGTTGTAGTTGGTAGTTGTAGTTGGTAGTTGTAGTTGTAGTTGTAGTTGTAGTTGGTAGTTGTAGTTGGTAGTTGTAGTTGGTAGTTGTAGTTGGTAGTTGGAGTTGGTAGTTGCAGTTGGTAGTTGCAGTTGGTAGTTGCAGTTGGTAGTTGCAGTTGGTAGTTGCAGTTGGTAGTTGCAGTTGGTAGTTGCTGTTGGTGGTTGCAGTTGGTAGTTGCAGTTGGTAGTTGCAGTTGGTAGTTGCAGTTGGTAGTTGCAGTTGGTAGTTGCAGTTGGTAGTTGTAGTTGGTAGTTGTACTTGGTAGTTGTAGTTGGTAGTTGTAGTTGGTAGTTGTAGTTGGTAGTTGTAGTTGGTAGTTGTAGTTGGTAGTTGTAGTTGGTAGTTGTAGTTGGTAGTTGTAGTTGGTAGTTGTAGTTGGTAGTTGTAGTTGGTAGTTGTAGTTCGTAGTTGTAGCTGGTAGTTGTAGTTGGTAGTTGTAGTTGGTAGTTGCAGTTGGTAGTTGTAGTTGGTAGTTGTAGTTGGTAGTTGCAGTTGGTAGTTGCAGTTGGTAGTTGCAGTTGGTAGTTGCAGTTGGTAGTTGCTGTTGGTGGTTGCAGTTGGTAGTTGCAGTTGGTAGTTGCAGTTGGTAGTTGCAGTTGGTAGTTGCAGTTGGTAGTTGCAGTTGGTAGTTGTAGTTGGTAGTTGTACTTGGTAGTTGTAGTTGGTAGTTGTAGTTGGTAGTTGTAGTTGGTAGTTGTAGTTGGTAGTTGTAGTTGGTAGTTGTAGTTGGTAGTTGTAGTTGGTTTGTTGTAGTTGGTAGTTGCAGTTGGTAGTTGCAGTTGGTAGTTGCAGTTGGTAGTTGTAGTTGGTAGTTGTAGTTGGTAGTTGTAGATGGTAGTTGTAGTTGGTAGTTGCAGTTGGTAGTTGTAGTTGGTAGTTGTAGTTGGTAGTTGTAGTTCGTAGTTGTAGCTGGTAGTTGTAGTTGGTAGTTGTAGTTGGTAGTTGCAGTTGGTAGTTGTAGTTGGTAGTTGTAGTTGGTAGTTGCAGTTGGTAGTTGCAGTTGGTAGTTGCAGTTGGTAGTTGCAGTTGGTAGTTGCTGTTGGTGGTTGCAGTTGGTAGTTGCAGTTGGTAGTTGCAGTTGGTAGTTGCAGTTGGTAGTTGCAGTTGGTAGTTGCAGTTGGTAGTTGTAGTTGGTAGTTGTACTTGGTAGTTGTAGTTGGTAGTTGTAGTTGGTAGTTGTAGTTGGTAGTTGTAGTTGGTAGTTGTAGTTGGTAGCTGTAGTTGGTAGTTGTAGTTGGTAGTTGTAGTTGGTAGTTGTAGTTGGTAGTTGTAGTTGTAGTTGTTGTTGTAGTTGTAGTTGTAGTTGTAGTTGTAGTTGTAGTTGTAGTTGTAGTTGTAGTTGTATTTGTAGTTTGTAGTTGTAGTTGGTAGTGGTAGTTGGTTTGTTGTAGTTGGTAGTTGTAGTTGGTAGTTGTAGTTGGTAGTTGTAGTTGGTAGTTGTAGTTGGTAGTTGTAGTTGGTAGTTGTAGTTGGTAGTTGTAGTTGGTAGTTGTAGTTGGTTTGTTGTAGTTGGTAGTTGCAGTTGGTAGTTGCAGTTGGTAGTTGCAGTTGGTAGTTGTAGTTGGTAGTTGTAGTTGGTAGTTGTAGATGGTAGTTGTAGTTGGTAGTTGCAGTTGGTAGTTGTAGTTGGTAGTTGTAGTTGGTAGTTGTAGTTGGTAGTTGTAGTTTGTAGTTGTAGTTGGTAGTTGTAGTTGGTAGATGTATTTGGTAGTTGTAGTTGGTCGTTGGAGTTGGTAGTTGCAGTTGGTAGTTGCAGTTGGTAGTTGTAGTTGTTGTTGTAGGTGGTAGTTGTAGTTGTAGTTGTAGTTGTAGTTGTAGTTGTAGTTGTAGTTGTAGTTGGTAGTTGTAGTTGGTAGTTGTAGTTGGTAGTTGTAGTTGGTAGTTGTAGTTGGTAGTTGCAGTTGGTAGTTGTAGGTGGTAGTTGTAGTTGGTAGTTGTAGTTGGTAGTTGTAGTTGGTAGTTGTAGTTGGTAGTTGTAGTTGGTAGTTGTAGTTGGTAGTTGTAGTTGGTAGTTGTAGTTGGTAGTTGTAGTTGGTAGTTGTAGTTGGTAGTTGTAGTTGGTAGTTGTAGTTGGTAGTTGTAGTTCGTAGTTGTAGCTGGTAGTTGTAGTTGGTAGTTGTAGTTGGTAGTTGCAGTTGGTAGTTGTAGTTGGTAGTTGTAGTTGGTAGTTGTAGTTGGTAGTTGTAGTTGGTAGTTGTAGTTGGTAGTTGTAGTTGGTAGTTGTAGTTGTATTTGTAGTTTGTAGTTGTAGTTGGTAGTTGTAGTTGGTTTGTTGTAGTTGGTAGTTGTAGTTGGTAGTTGTAGTTGGTAGTTGTAGTTGGTAGTTGTAGTTGGTAGTTGTAGTTGGTTTGTTGTAGTTGGTAGTTGCAGTTGGTAGTTGCAGTTGGTAGTTGCAGTTGGTAGTTGTAGTTGGTAGTTGTAGTTGGTAGCTGTAGATGGTAGTTGTAGTTGGTAGTTGCAGTTGGTAGTTGTAGTTGGTAGTTGTAGTTGGTAGTTGTAGTTGGTAGTTGTAGTTTGTAGTTGTAGTTGGTAGTTGTAGTTGGTAGATGTATTTGGTAGTTGTAGTTGGTCGTTGGAGTTGGTAGTTGCAGTTGGTAGTTGCAGTTGGTAGTTGTAGTTGTTGTTGTAGGTGGTAGTTGTAGTTGTAGTTGTAGTTGTAGTTGTAGTTGTAGTTGTAGTTGTAGTTGGTAGTTGTAGTTGGTAGTTGCAGTTGGTAGCTGCAGTTGGTAGTTGCACTTGGTAGTTGTAGTTGGTAGTTGTAGTTGGTAGTTGGTAGTTGTAGTTGGTAGTTGTAGTTTGTAGTTGTAGTTGGTAGTTGCAGTTGCTAGCTGTAGTTGGTAGTTGTAGTTGGTAGTTGTAGTTGGTAGTTGTAGTTGTAGTTGTTGTTGTAGTTGTAGTTGTAGTTGTAGTTGTAGTTGTAGTTGTAGTTGTAGTTGTAGTTGTAGTTTGTAGTTGTAGTTGGTAGTTGTAGTTGGTTTGTTGTAGTTGGTAGTTGTAGTTGGTAGATGTATTTGGTAGTTGTAGTTGGTAGTTGCAGTTGGTAGTTGCAGTTGGTAGTTGTAGTTGGTAGTTGTACTTGGTAGTTGTAGTTGGTAGTTGTAGTTGGTAGTTGTAGTTGGTAGTTGTAGATGGTAGTTGTAGTTGGTAGTTGCAGTTGGTAGTTGTAGTTGGTAGTTGTAGTTGGTAGTTGTAGTTGGTAGTTGTAGTTTGTAGTTGTAGTTGGTAGTTGTAGTTGGTAGATGTATTTGGTAGTTGTAGTTGGTCGTTGGAGTTGGTAGTTGCAGTTGGTAGTTGCAGTTGGTAGTTGTAGTTGTTGTTGTAGGTGGTAGTTGTAGTTGTAGTTGTAGTTGTTGTTGTAGTTGTAGTTGTAGTTGTAGTTGTAGTTGTAGTTGTAGTTGTAGTTTGTAGTTGTAGTTGGTAGTTGTAGTTGGTAGTTGTAGTTGGTAGTTGTAGTTGGTAGTTGTAGTTGGTAGTTGTAGTTGGTAGTTGTAGTTGGTAGTTGTAGTTGGTAGTTGTAGTTGGTAGTTGGTAGTTGTAGTTGGTAGTTGTAGTTTGTAGTTGTAGTTGGTAGTTGCAGTTGCTAGCTGTAGTTGGTAGTTGTAGTTGGTAGTTGTAGTTGGTAGTTGTAGTTGTAGTTGTTGTTGTAGTTGTAGTTGTAGTTGTAGTTGTAGTTGTAGTTGTAGTTGTAGTTTTAGTTGTAGTTTGTAGTTGTAGTTGGTAGTTGTAGTTGGTTTGTTGTAGTTGGTAGTTGTAGTTGGTAGTTGTAGTTGTAGTTGTTGTTGTAGTTGTAGTTGTAGTTGTAGTTGTAGTTGTAGTTGTAGTTGTAGTTGTAGTTGTAGTTGTAGTTGTAGTTGTAGTTGTTTTTGTTGTTGTTGTTGTTGTAGTTGTTGTTGTTGTAGTTGTTGTTGTTGTAGTTGTTGTTGTTATTGTACTTGCTGTTGTGTCGTTGTCGTTGTTGTTGTCGTTGTTGTCGTTGTTGTCGTTGCAGTCGTTGTTGTCGTTGTTGTCGTTGTTGCCGTTGTTGTCGTTGCTGTCGTTGCTATCGTTGCTGTCGTTGCTGTCGTTGCTGTCGTTGCTGCCGTTGTTGCCGTTGTTGCCGTTGTTGTCGTTGTTGTCGTTGTTGTCGTTGTCGTTATTGTAGTTGTTGTCGTTGTTGTCGTCGTTGTCGTCGTTGTCGTCGTTGTCGTCGTTGTCGTCGTTGTCGTCGTTGACGTCGTTGTCGTCGTTGTCGTCGCTGTTGTTGTTGTTGTTGTTGTTGTTGTTGTAGTTGTAGTTGTTGTTGTAGTTGTTGTTGTTGTAGTTGTAGTTGTAGTTGTAGTTGTAGTTGTAGTTGTTGTAGTTGTTGTTGTAGTTGTAGTTGTTGTTGTAGTTGTAGTTGTAGTGGTAGTTGTAGTTGTAGTTGTAGTTGTAGTTGTAGTTGTAGTTGTAGTTGTAGTTGTAGTTGTTGTTGTAGTTGTTGTTGTAGTTGTTGTTGTAGTTGTAGTTGTAGTTGCAGTTGTAGTTGTAGTTGTATTTGTAGTTGTATTTGTAGTTGTAGTTGTAATTGTAGTTGTAGTTGTAGTTGTAGTTGTAGTTGTAGTTGTATTTGTTGTTGTAGTTGTAGTTGTAGTAGTAGTTGTAGTTGTAGTTGTAGTTGGTAGTTGTAGTTGGTAGTTGTAGTTGGTAGTTGTAGTTGGTAGTTGTAGTTGGTAGGTGCAGTTGGTAGTTGCAGTTGGTAGTTGCAGTTGGTAGTTGCAGTTGGTAGTTGCAGTTGGTAGTTGCAGTTGGTAGCTGAAATTGGTAGTTGCTGTTGGTAGTTGCAGTTGGTAGTTGCAGTTGGTAGTTGCAGTTGGTAGCTGAAATTGGTAGTTGCAGTTGGTAGTTGCAGTTGGTAGTTGCAGTTGGTAGTTGCAGTTGGTAGCTGAAATTGGTAGTTACAGTTGGTAGTTGCAGTCGGTAGTTGCAGTGGGTAGTTGCAGTTGGTAGTTGCAGTTGGTAGTTGCAGTGGGTAGTTGCAGTTGGTAGTTGCAGTTGGTAGTTGCAGTTGGTAGTTGCAGTTGGTAGCTGTAGTTGGTAGTTGTAGTTGGTAGTTGTAGTTGGTAGTTGTAGTTGGTAGTTGTAGTTGTAGTTGTTGTTGTAGTTGTAGTTGTAGTTGTAGTTGTAGTTGTAGTTGTAGTTGTAGTTGTATTTGTAGTTTGTAGTTGTAGTTGGTAGTGGTAGTTGGTTTGTTGTAGTTGGTAGTTGTAGTTGGTAGTTGTAGTTGGTAGTTGTAGTTGGTAGTTGTAGTTGGTAGTTGTAGTTGGTAGTTGTAGTTGGTAGTTGTAGTTGGTAGTTGTAGTTGGTAGTTGTAGTTGGTTTGTTGTAGTTGGTAGTTGCAGTTGGTAGTTGCAGTTGGTAGTTGCAGTTGGTAGTTGTAGTTGGTAGTTGTAGTTGGTAGTTGTAGATGGTAGTTGTAGTTGGTAGTTGCAGTTGGTAGTTGTAGTTGGTAGTTGTAGTTGGTAGTTGTAGTTGGTAGTTGTAGTTTGTAGTTGTAGTTGGTAGTTGTAGTTGGTAGATGTATTTGGTAGTTGTAGTTGGTCGTTGGAGTTGGTAGTTGCAGTTGGTAGTTGCAGTTGGTAGTTGTAGTTGTTGTTGTAGGTGGTAGTTGTAGTTGTAGTTGTAGTTGTAGTTGTAGTTGTAGTTGTAGTTGTAGTTGGTAGTTGTAGTTGGTAGTTGTAGTTGGTAGTTGTAGTTGGTAGTTGTAGTTGGTAGTTGCAGTTGGTAGTTGTAGGTGGTAGTTGCAGTTGGTAGTTGCAGTTGGTAGTTGCAGTTGGTAGTTGCAGTTGGTAGCTGAAATTGGTAGTTACAGTTGGTAGTTGCAGTCGGTAGTTGCAGTGGGTAGTTGCAGTTGGTAGTTGCAGTTGGTAGTTGCAGTTGGTAGTTGCAGTTGGTAGTTGCAGTTGGTAGTTGCAGTTGGTAGTTGCAGTTGGTAGCTGTAGTTGGTAGTTGTAGTTGGTAGTTGTAGTTGGTAGTTGTAGTTGGTAGTTGTAGTTGTATTTGTAGTTTGTAGTTGTAGTTGGTAGTTGTAGTTGGTTTGTTGTAGTTGGTAGTTGTAGTTGGTAGTTGTAGTTGGTAGTTGTAGTTGGTAGTTGTAGTTGGTAGTTGTAGTTGGTAGTTGTAGTTGTAGTTGTAGTTGTAGTTGGTAGTTGTAGTTGGTAGTTGTAGTTGGTAGTTGTAGTTGGTAGTTGGAGTTGGTAGTTGCAGTTGGTAGTTGCAGTTGGTAGTTGCAGTTGGTAGTTGCAGTTGGTAGTTGCAGTTGGTAGTTGCAGTTGGTAGTTGCTGTTGGTGGTTGCAGTTGGTAGTTGCAGTTGGTAGTTGCAGTTGGTAGTTGCAGTTGGTAGTTGCAGTTGGTAGTTGCAGTTGGTAGTTGTAGTTGGTAGTTGTACTTGGTAGTTGTAGTTGGTAGTTGTAGTTGGTAGTTGTAGTTGGTAGTTGTAGTTGGTAGTTGTAGTTGGTAGTTGTAGTTGGTAGTTGTAGTTGGTAGTTGTAGTTGGTAGTTGTAGTTGGTAGTTGTAGTTGGTAGTTGTAGTTCGTAGTTGTAGCTGGTAGTTGTAGTTGGTAGTTGTAGTTGGTAGTTGCAGTTGGTAGTTGTAGTTGGTAGTTGTAGTTGGTAGTTGCAGTTGGTAGTTGCAGTTGGTAGTTGCAGTTGGTAGTTGCAGTTGGTAGTTGCTGTTGGTGGTTGCAGTTGGTAGTTGCAGTTGGTAGTTGCAGTTGGTAGTTGCAGTTGGTAGTTGCAGTTGGTAGTTGCAGTTGGTAGTTGTAGTTGGTAGTTGTACTTGGTAGTTGTAGTTGGTAGTTGTAGTTGGTAGTTGTAGTTGGTAGTTGTAGTTGGTAGTTGTAGTTGGTAGTTGTAGTTGGTAGTTGTAGTTGGTAGTTGTAGTTCGTAGTTGTAGCTGGTAGTTGTAGTTGGTAGTTGTAGTTGGTAGTTGCAGTTGGTAGTTGTAGTTGGTAGTTGTAGTTGGTAGTTGTAGTTGGTAGTTGTAGTTGGTAGTTGTAGTTGGTAGTTGTAGTTGGTAGTTGTAGTTGTATTTGTAGTTGGTAGTTGTAGTTGGTTTGTTGTAGTTGGTTTGTTGTAGTTGGTAGTTGTAGTTGGTAGTTGTAGTTGGTAGTTGTAGTTGGTAGTTGTAGTTGGTTTGTTGTAGTTGGTAGTTGCAGTTGGTAGTTGCAGTTGGTAGTTGCAGTTGGTAGTTGTAGTTGGTAGTTGTAGTTGGTAGTTGTAGATGGTAGTTGTAGTTGGTAGTTGCAGTTGGTAGTTGTAGTTGGTAGTTGTAGTTGGTAGTTGTAGTTGGTAGTTGTAGTTTGTAGTTGTAGTTGGTAGTTGTAGTTGGTAGATGTATTTGGTAGTTGTAGTTGGTCGTTGGAGTTGGTAGTTGCAGTTGGTAGTTGCAGTTGGTAGTTGTAGTTGTTGTTGTAGGTGGTAGTTGTAGTTGTAGTTGTAGTTGTAGTTGTAGTTGTAGTTGTAGTTGTAGTTGGTAGTTGTAGTTGGTAGTTGCAGTTGGTAGCTGCAGTTGGTAGTTGCAGTTGGTAGTTGTAGTTGGTAGTTGTAGTTGGTAGTTGGTAGTTGTAGTTGGTAGTTGTAGTTTGTAGTTGTAGTTGGTAGTTGCAGTTGCTAGCTGTAGTTGGTAGTTGTAGTTGGTAGTTGTAGTTGGTAGTTGTAGTTGTAGTTGTTGTTGTAGTTGTAGTTGTAGTTGTAGTTGTAGTTGTAGTTGTAGTTGTAGTTGTAGTTGTAGTTGTAGTTTGTAGTTGTAGTTGGTAGTTGTAGTTGGTTTGTTGTAGTTGGTAGTTGTAGTTGGTAGTTGTAGTTGTAGTTGTTGTTATAGTTGTAGTTGTAGTTGTAGTTGTAGTTGTAGTTGTAGTTGTAGTTGTAGTTGTAGTTGTAGTTGTAGTTGTAGTTGTTTTTGTTGTTGTTGTTGTTGTAGTTGTTGTTGTTGTAGTTGTTGTTGTTGTAGTTGTTGTTGTTATTGTACTTGCTGTTGTGTCGTTGTCGTTGTTGTTGTCGCTGTTGTCGTTGTTGTCGTTGCAGTCGTTGTTGTCGTTGTTGTCGTTGTTGCCGTTGTTGTCGTTGCTGTCGTTGCTATCGTTGCTGTCGTTGCTGTCGTTGCTGTCGTTGCTGCCGTTGTTGCCGTTGTTGCCGTTGTTGCCGTTTTTGTCGTTGTTGTCGTTGTTGTCGTTGTTGTGGTTGTTGTCGTTGTTGTCGTTGTTTTCGTTGTTTTCGTTGTTGTCGTTGTTGTCGTTGTTGTCGTTGTTGTCGTTGTTATCGTTGTTGTCGTTGTTATCGTTGTTGTCGTTGTTGTCGTTGTTGTCGTTGTTGTCGTTGTTGTCGTTGTCGTTATTGTGGTTGTTGTCGTTGTTGTCGTCGTTGTCGTCGTTGTCGTCGTTGTCGTCGTTGTCGTCGTTGTCGTCGTTGACGTCGTTGTCGTCGTTGTCGTCGTTGTTGTTGTTGTTGTTGTTATTGTTGTTGTAGTTGTAGTTGTTGTTGTAGTTGTTGTTGTTGTAGTTGTAGTTGTAGTTGTAGTTGTAGTTGTAGTTGTAGTTGTTGTAGTTGTTGTTGTAGTTGTAGTTGTTGTTGTAGTTGTAGTTGTAGTGGTAGTTGTAGTTGTAGTTGTAGTTGTAGTTGTAGTTGTAGTTGTAGTTGTAGTTGTTGTTGTAGTTGTTGTTGTAGTTGTTGTTGTAGTTGTAGTTGTAGTTGCAGTTGTAGTTGTAGTTTTATTTGTAGTTGTATTTGTAGTTGTAGTTGTAATTGTAGTTGTAGTTGTAGTTGTAGTTGTAGTTGTAGTTGTATTTGTTGTTGTAGTTGTAGTTGTAGTAGTAGTTGTAGTTGTAGTTGTAGTTGGTAGTTGTAGTTGGTAGTTGTAGTTGGTAGTTGTAGTTGGTAGTTGTAGTTGGTAGGTGCAGTTTGTAGTTGCAGTTGGTAGTTGCAGTTGGTAGTTGCAGTTGGTAGTTGCAGTTGGTAGTTGCAGTTGGTAGCTGAAATTGGTAGTTGCTGTTGGTAGTTGCAGTTGGTAGTTGCAGTTGGTAGCTGTAATTGGTAGTTGCAGTTGGTAGTTGCAGTTGGTAGTTGCAGTTGGTAGTTGCAGTTGGTAGCTGAAATTGGTAGTTACAGTTGGTAGTTGCAGTCGGTAGTTGCAGTGGGTAGTTGCAGTTGGTAGTTGCAGTTGGTAGTTGCAGTTGGTAGTTGCAGTTGGTAGTTGCAGTTGGTAGTTGCAGTTGGTAGTTGCAGTTGGTAGCTGTAGTTGGTAGTTGTAGTTGGTAGTTGTAGTTGGTAGTTGTAGTTGGTAGTTGTAGTTGTAGTTGTTGTTGTAGTTGTAGTTGTAGTTGTAGTTGTAGTTGTAGTTGTAGTTGTAGTTGTATTTGTAGTTTGTAGTTGTAGTTGGTAGTGGTAGTTGGTTTGTTGTAGTTGGTAGTTGTAGTTGGTAGTTGTAGTTGGTAGTTGTAGTTGGTAGTTGTAGTTGGTAGTTGTAGTTGGTAGTTGTAGTTGGTAGTTGTAGTTGGTAGTTGTAGTTGGTTTGTTGTAGTTGGTAGTTGCAGTTGGTAGTTGCAGTTGGTAGTTGCAGTTGGTAGTTGTAGTTGGTAGTTGTAGTTGGTAGTTGTAGATGGTAGTTGTAGTTGGTAGTTGCAGTTGGTAGTTGTAGTTGGTAGTTGTAGTTGGTAGTTGTAGTTGGTAGTTGTAGTTTGTAGTTGTAGTTGGTAGTTGTAGTTGGTAGATGTATTTGGTAGTTGTAGTTGGTCCTTGGAGTTGGTAGTTGCAGTTGGTAGTTGCAGTTGGTAGTTGTAGTTGTTGTTGTAGGTGGTAGTTGTAGTTGTAGTTGTAGTTGTAGTTGTAGTTGTAGTTGTAGTTGTAGTTGGTAGTTGTAGTTGGTAGTTGTAGTTGGTAGTTGTAGTTGGTAGTTGTAGTTGGTAGTTGCAGTTGGTAGTTGTAGGTGGTAGTTGTAGTTGGTAGTTGTAGTTGGTAGTTGTAGTTGGTAGTTGTAGTTGGTAGTTGTAGTTGGTAGTTGTAGTTGGTAGTTGTAGTTGGTAGTTGTAGTTGGTAGTTGTAGTTGGTAGTTGTAGTTGGTAGTTGTAGTTGGTAGTTGTAGTTGGTAGTTGTAGTTGGTAGTTGTAGTTCGTAGTTGTAGCTGGTAGTTGTAGTTGGTAGTTGTAGTTGGTAGTTGCAGTTGGTAGTTGTAGTTGGTAGTTGTAGTTGGTAGTTGTAGTGGGTAGTTGTAGTTGGTAGTTGTAGTTGGTAGTTGTAGTTGGTAGTTGTAGTTGTATTTGTAGTTTGTAGTTGTAGTTGGTAGTTGTAGTTGGTTTGTTGTAGTTGGTAGTTGTAGTTGGTAGTTGTAGTTGGTAGTTGTAGTTGGTAGTTGTAGTTGGTAGTTGTAGTTGGTAGTTGTAGTTGGTTTGTTGTAGTTGGTAGTTGCAGTTGGTAGTTGCAGTTGGTAGTTGCAGTTGGTAGTTGTAGTTGGTAGTTGTAGTTGGTAGCTGTAGATGGTAGTTGTAGTTGGTAGTTGCAGTTGGTAGTTGTAGTTGGTAGTTGTAGTTGGTAGTTGTAGTTGGTAGTTGTAGTTTGTAGTTGTAGTTGGTAGTTGTAGTTGGTAGATGTATTTGGTAGTTGTAGTTGGTCGTTGGAGTTGGTAGTTGCAGTTGGTAGTTGCAGTTGGTAGTTGTAGTTGTTGTTGTAGGTGGTAGTTGTAGTTGTAGTTGTAGTTGTAGTTGTAGTTGTAGTTGTAGTTGTAGTTGGTAGTTGTAGTTGGTAGTTGCAGTTGGTAGCTGCAGTTGGTAGTTGCACTTGGTAGTTGTAGTTGGTAGTTGTAGTTGGTAGTTGGTAGTTGTAGTTGGTAGTTGTAGTTTGTAGTTGTAGTTGGTAGTTGCAGTTGCTAGCTGTAGTTGGTAGTTGTAGTTGGTAGTTGTAGTTGGTAGTTGTAGTTGTAGTTGTTGTTGTAGTTGTAGTTGTAGTTGTAGTTGTAGTTGTAGTTGTAGTTGTAGTTGTAGTTTGTAGTTGTAGTTGGTAGTTGTAGTTGGTTTGTTGTAGTTGGTAGTTGTAGTTGGTAGATGTATTTGGTAGTTGTAGTTGGTAGTTGCAGTTGGTAGTTGCAGTTGGTAGTTGTAGTTGGTAGTTGTACTTGGTAGTTGTAGTTGGTAGTTGTAGTTGGTAGTTGTAGTTGGTAGTTGTAGATGGTAGTTGTAGTTGGTAGTTGCAGTTGGTAGTTGTAGTTGGTAGTTGTAGTTGGTAGTTGTAGTTGGTAGTTGTAGTTTGTAGTTGTAGTTGGTAGTTGTAGTTGGTAGATGTATTTGGTAGTTGTAGTTGGTCGTTGGAGTTGGTAGTTGCAGTTGGTAGTTGCAGTTGGTAGTTGTAGTTGTTGTTGTAGGTGGTAGTTGTAGTTGTAGTTGTAGTTGTTGTTGTAGTTGTAGTTGTAGTTGTAGTTGTAGTTGTAGTTGTAGTTGTAGTTGTAGTTTGTAGTTGTAGTTGGTAGTTGTAGTTGGTAGTTGTAGTTGGTAGTTGTAGTTGGTAGTTGTAGTTGGTAGTTGTAGTTGGTAGTTGTAGTTGGTAGTTGTAGTTGGTAGTTGTAGTTGGTAGTTGGTAGTTGTAGTTGGTAGTTGTAGTTTGTAGTTGTAGTTGGTAGTTGCAGTTGCTAGCTGTAGTTGGTAGTTGTAGTTGGTAGTTGTAGTTGGTAGTTGTAGTTGTAGTTGTTGTTGTAGTTGTAGTTGTAGTTGTAGTTGTAGTTGTAGTTGTAGTTGTAGTTGTAGTTTTAGTTGTAGTTTGTAGTTGTAGTTGGTAGTTGTAGTTGGTTTGTTGTAGTTGGTAGTTGTAGTTGGTAGTTGTAGTTGTAGTTGTTGTTGTAGTTGTAGTTGTAGTTGTAGTTGTAGTTGTAGTTGTAGTTGTAGTTGTAGTTGTAGTTGTAGTTGTAGTTGTAGTTGTAGTTGTTTTTGTTGTTGTTGTTGTTGTAGTTGTTGTTGTTGTAGTTGTTGTTGCTGTAGTTGTTGTTGTTATTGTACTTGCTGTTGTGTCGTTGTCGTTGTTGTTGTCGTTGTTGTCGTTGTTGTCGTTGCAGTCGTTGTTGTCGTTGTTGTCGTTGTTGCCGTTGTTGTCGTTGCTGTCGTTGCTATCGTTGCTGTCGTTGCTGTCGTTGCTGTCGTTGCTGCCGTTGTTGCCGTTGTTGCCGTTGTTGTCGTTGTTGTCGTTGTTGTCGTTGTCGTTATTGTAGTTGTTGTCGTTGTTGTCGTCGTTGTCGTCGTTGTCGTCGTTGTCGTCGTTGTCGTCGTTGTCGTCGTTGACGTCGTTGTCGTCGTTGTCGTCGTTGTTGTTGTTGTTGTTGTTGTTGTTGTTGTAGTTGTAGTTGTTGTTGTAGTTGTTGTTGTTGTAGTTGTAGTTGTAGTTGTAGTTGTAGTTGTAGTTGTTGTAGTTGTTGTTGTAGTTGTAGTTGTTGTTGTAGTTGTAGTTGTAGTGGTAGTTGTAGTTGTAGTTGTAGTTGTAGTTGTAGTTGTAGTTGTAGTTGTAGTTGTAGTTGTAGTTGTAGTTGTTGTTGTAGTTGTTGTTGTAGTTGTTGTTGTAGTTGTAGTTGTAGTTGCAGTTGTAGTTGTAGTTGTATTTGTAGTTGTATTTGTAGTTGTAGTTGTAATTGTAGTTGTAGTTGTAGTTGTAGTTGTAGTTGTAGTTGTATTTGTTGTTGTAGTTGTAGTTGTAGTAGTAGTTGTAGTTGTAGTTGTAGTTGGTAGTTGTAGTTGGTAGTTGTAGTTGGTAGTTGTAGTTGGTAGTTGTAGTTGGTAGGTGCAGTTGGTAGTTGCAGTTGGTAGTTGCAGTTGGTAGTTGCAGTTGGTAGTTGCAGTTGGTAGTTGCAGTTGGTAGCTGAAATTGGTAGTTGCTGTTGGTAGTTGCAGTTGGTAGTTGCAGTTGGTAGCTGAAATTGGTAGTTGCAGTTGGTAGTTGCAGTTGGTAGTTGCAGTTGGTAGTTGCAGTTGGTAGCTGAAATTGGTAGTTACAGTTGGTAGTTGCAGTCGGTAGTTGCAGTGGGTAGTTGCAGTTGGTAGTTGCAGTTGGTAGTTGCAGTTGGTAGTTGCAGTTGGTAGTTGCAGTTGGTAGTTGCAGTTGGTAGTTGCAGTTGGTAGCTGTAGTTGGTAGTTGTAGTTGGTAGTTGTAGTTGGTAGTTGTAGTTGGTAGTTGTAGTTGTAGTTGTTGTTGTAGTTGTAGTTGTAGTTGTAGTTGTAGTTGTAGTTGTAGTTGTAGTTGTATTTGTAGTTTGTAGTTGTAGTTGGTAGTGGTAGTTGGTTTGTTGTAGTTGGTAGTTGTAGTTGGTAGTTGTAGTTGGTAGTTGTAGTTGGTAGTTGTAGTTGGTAGTTGTAGTTGGTAGTTGTAGTTGGTAGTTGTAGTTGGTTTGTTGTAGTTGGTAGTTGCAGTTGGTAGTTGCAGTTGGTAGTTGCAGTTGGTAGTTGTAGTTGGTAGTTGTAGTTGGTAGTTGTAGATGGTAGTTGTAGTTGGTAGTTGCAGTTGGTAGTTGTAGTTGGTAGTTGTAGTTGGTAGTTGTAGTTGGTAGTTGTAGTTTGTAGTTGTAGTTGGTAGTTGTAGTTGGTAGATGTATTTGGTAGTTGTAGTTGGTCGTTGGAGTTGGTAGTTGCAGTTGGTAGTTGCAGTTGGTAGTTGTAGTTGTTGTTGTAGGTGGTAGTTGTAGTTGTAGTTGTAGTTGTAGTTGTAGTTGTAGTTGTAGTTGTAGTTGGTAGTTGTAGTTGGTAGTTGTAGTTGGTAGTTGTAGTTGGTAGTTGTAGTTGGTAGTTGCAGTTGGTAGTTGTAGGTGGTAGTTGTAGTTGGTAGTTGTAGTTGGTAGTTGTAGTTGGTAGTTGTAGTTGGTAGTTGTAGTTGGTAGTTGTAGTTGGTAGTTGTAGTTGGTAGTTGTAGTTGGTAGTTGTAGTTGGTAGTTGTAGTTGGTAGTTGTAGTTGTATTTGTAGTTTGTAGTTGTAGTTGGTAGTTGTAGTTGGTTTGTTGTAGTTGGTAGTTGTAGTTGGTAGTTGTAGTTGGTAGTTGTAGTTGGTAGTTGTAGTTGGTAGTTGTAGTTGGTAGTTGTAGTTGGTTTGTTGTAGTTGGTAGTTGCAGTTGGTAGTTGCAGTTGGTAGTTGCAGTTGGTAGTTGTAGTTGGTAGTTGTAGTTGGTAGCTGTAGATGGTAGTTGTAGTTGGTAGTTGCAGTTGGTAGTTGTAGTTGGTAGTTGTAGTTGGTAGTTGTAGTTGGTAGTTGTAGTTTGTAGTTGTAGTTGGTAGTTGTAGTTGGTAGATGTATTTGGTAGTTGTAGTTGGTCGTTGGAGTTGGTAGTTGCAGTTGGTAGTTGTAGTTGGTAGTTGTAGTTGGTAGTTGTAGTTGGTAGTTGTAGTTTGTAGTTGTAGTTGGTAGTTGTAGTTGGTAGATGTATTTGGTAGTTGTAGTTGGTCGTTGGAGTTGGTAGTTGCAGTTGGTAGTTGCAGTTGGTAGTTGTAGTTGTTGTTGTAGGTGGTAGTTGTAGTTGTAGTTGTAGTTGTAGTTGTAGTTGTAGTTGTAGTTGTAGTTGGTAGTTGTAGTTGGTAGTTGCAGTTGGTAGCTGCAGTTGGTAGTTGCACTTGGTAGTTGTAGTTGGTAGTTGTAGTTGGTAGTTGGTAGTTGTAGTTGGTAGTTGTAGTTTGTAGTTGTAGTTGGTAGTTGCAGTTGCTAGCTGTAGTTGGTAGTTGTAGTTGGTAGTTGTAGTTGGTAGTTGTAGTTGTAGTTGTTGTTGTAGTTGTAGTTGTAGTTGTAGTTGTAGTTGTAGTTGTAGTTGTAGTTGTAGTTTGTAGTTGTAGTTGGTAGTTGTAGTTGGTTTGTTGTAGTTGGTAGTTGTAGTTGGTAGATGTATTTGGTAGTTGTAGTTGGTAGTTGCAGTTGGTAGTTGCAGTTGGTAGTTGTAGTTGGTAGTTGTACTTGGTAGTTGTAGTTGGTAGTTGTAGTTGGTAGTTGTAGTTGGTAGTTGTAGATGGTAGTTGTAGTTGGTAGTTGCAGTTGGTAGTTGTAGTTGGTAGTTGTAGTTGGTAGTTGTAGTTGGTAGTTGTAGTTTGTAGTTGTAGTTGGTAGTTGTAGTTGGTAGATGTATTTGGTAGTTGTAGTTGGTCGTTGGAGTTGGTAGTTGCAGTTGGTAGTTGCAGTTGGTAGTTGTAGTTGTTGTTGTAGGTGGTAGTTGTAGTTGTAGTTGTAGTTGTTGTTGTAGTTGTAGTTGTAGTTGTAGTTGTAGTTGTAGTTGTAGTTGTAGTTGTAGTTTGTAGTTGTAGTTGGTAGTTGTAGTTGGTAGTTGTAGTTGGTAGTTGTAGTTGGTAGTTGTAGTTGGTAGTTGTAGTTGGTAGTTGTAGTTGGTAGTTGTAGTTGGTAGTTGTAGTTGGTAGTTGGTAGTTGTAGTTGGTAGTTGTAGTTTGTAGTTGTAGTTGGTAGTTGCAGTTGCTAGCTGTAGTTGGTAGTTGTAGTTGGTAGTTGTAGTTGGTAGTTGTAGTTGTAGTTGTTGTTGTAGTTGTAGTTGTAGTTGTAGTTGTAGTTGTAGTTGTAGTTGTAGTTGTAGTTTTAGTTGTAGTTTGTAGTTGTAGTTGGTAGTTGTAGTTGGTTTGTTGTAGTTGGTAGTTGTAGTTGGTAGTTGTAGTTGTAGTTGTTGTTGTAGTTGTAGTTGTAGTTGTAGTTGTAGTTGTAGTTGTAGTTGTAGTTGTAGTTGTAGTTGTAGTTGTAGTTGTAGTTGTTTTTGTTGTTGTTGTTGTTGTAGTTGTTGTTGTTGTAGTTGTTGTTGTTGTAGTTGTTGTTGTTATTGTACTTGCTGTTGTGTCGTTGTCGTTGTTGTTGTCGTTGTTGTCGTTGTTGTCGTTGCAGTCGTTGTTGTCGTTGTTGTCGTTGTTGCCGTTGTTGTCGTTGCTGTCGTTGCTATCGTTGCTGTCGTTGCTGTCGTTGCTGTCGTTGCTGCCGTTGTTGCCGTTGTTGCCGTTGTTGTCGTTGTTGTCGTTGTTGTCGTTGTCGTTATTGTAGTTGTTGTCGTTGTTGTCGTCGTTGTCGTCGTTGTCGTCGTTGTCGTCGTTGTCGTCGTTGTCGTCGTTGACGTCGTTGTCGTCGTTGTCGTCGTTGTTGTTGTTGTTGTTGTTGTTGTTGTTGTAGTTGTAGTTGTTGTTGTAGTTGTTGTTGTTGTAGTTGTAGTTGTAGTTGTAGTTGTAGTTGTAGTTGTTGTAGTTGTTGTTGTAGTTGTAGTTGTTGTTGTAGTTGTAGTTGTAGTGGTAGTTGTAGTTGTAGTTGTAGTTGTAGTTGTAGTTGTAGTTGTAGTTGTAGTTGTAGTTGTAGTTGTTGTTGTAGTTGTTGTTGTAGTTGTTGTTGTAGTTGTAGTTGTAGTTGCAGTTGTAGTTGTAGTTGTATTTGTAGTTGTATTTGTATTTGTAGTTGTAATTGTAGTTGTAGTTGTAGTTGTAGTTGTAGTTGTAGTTGTATTTGTTGTTGTAGTTGTAGTTGTAGTAGTAGTTGTAGTTGTAGTTGTAGTTGGTAGTTGTAGTTGGTAGTTGTAGTTGGTAGTTGTAGTTGGTAGTTGTAGTTGGTAGGTGCAGTTGGTAGTTGCAGTTGGTAGTTGCAGTTGGTAGTTGCAGTTGGTAGTTGCAGTTGGTAGTTGCAGTTGGTAGCTGAAATTGGTAGTTGCTGTTGGTAGTTGCAGTTGGTAGTTGCAGTTGGTAGCTGAAATTGGTAGTTGCAGTTGGTAGTTGCAGTTGGTAGTTGTAGTCGGTAGTTGTAGTTGTAGTTGGTAGTTGTAGTTGGTAGTTGTAGTTGGTAGTTGTAGTTGGTAGTTGTAGTTGGTTTGTTGTAGTTGGTAGTTGCAGTTGGTAGTTGCAGTTGGTAGTTGCAGTTGGTAGTTGTAGTTGGTAGTTGTAGTTGGTAGTTGTAGATGGTAGTTGTAGTTGGTAGTTGCAGTTGGTAGTTGTAGTTGGTAGTTGTAGTTGGTAGTTGTAGTTGGTAGTTGTAGTTTGTAGTTGTAGTTGGTAGTTGTAGTTGGTAGATGTATTTGGTAGTTGTAGTTGGTCGTTGGAGTTGGTAGTTGCAGTTGGTAGTTGCAGTTGGTAGTTGTAGTTGTTGTTGTAGGTGGTAGTTGTAGTTGTAGTTGTAGTTGTAGTTGTAGTTGTAGTTGTAGTTGTAGTTGGTAGTTGTAGTTGGTAGTTGTAGTTGGTAGTTGTAGTTGGTAGTTGTAGTTGGTAGTTGCAGTTGGTAGTTGTAGGTGGTAGTTGCAGTTGGTAGTTGCAGTTGGTAGTTGCAGTTGGTAGTTGCAGTTGGTAGCTGAAATTGGTAGTTACAGTTGGTAGTTGCAGTCGGTAGTTGCAGTGGGTAGTTGCAGTTGGTAGTTGCAGTTGGTAGTTGCAGTTGGTAGTTGCAGTTGGTAGTTGCAGTTGGTAGTTGCAGTTGGTAGTTGCAGTTGGTAGCTGTAGTTGGTAGTTGTAGTTGGTAGTTGTAGTTGGTAGTTGTAGTTGGTAGTTGTAGTTGTATTTGTAGTTTGTAGTTGTAGTTGGTAGTTGTAGTTGGTTTGTTGTAGTTGGTAGTTGTAGTTGGTAGTTGTAGTTGGTAGTTGTAGTTGGTAGTTGTAGTTGGTAGTTGTAGTTGGTAGTTGTAGTTGGTAGTTGTAGTTGTAGTTGTAGTTGTAGTTGGTAGTTGTAGTTGGTAGTTGTAGTTGGTAGTTGTAGTTGGTAGTTGGAGTTGGTAGTTGCAGTTGGTAGTTGCAGTTGGTAGTTGCAGTTGGTAGTTGCAGTTGGTAGTTGCAGTTGGTAGTTGCAGTTGGTAGTTGCTGTTGGTGGTTGCAGTTGGTAGTTGCAGTTGGTAGTTGCAGTTGGTAGTTGCAGTTGGTAGTTGCAGTTGGTAGTTGCAGTTGGTAGTTGTAGTTGGTAGTTGTACTTGGTAGTTGTAGTTGGTAGTTGTAGTTGGTAGTTGTAGTTGGTAGTTGTAGTTGGTAGTTGTAGTTGGTAGTTGTAGTTGGTAGTTGTAGTTGGTAGTTGTAGTTGGTAGTTGTAGTTGGTAGTTGTAGTTGGTAGTTGTAGTTCGTAGTTGTAGCTGGTAGTTGTAGTTGGTAGTTGTAGTTGGTAGTTGCAGTTGGTAGTTGTAGTTGGTAGTTGTAGTTGGTAGTTGCAGTTGGTAGTTGCAGTTGGTAGTTGCAGTTGGTAGTTGCAGTTGGTAGTTGCTGTTGGTGGTTGCAGTTGGTAGTTGCAGTTGGTAGTTGCAGTTGGTAGTTGCAGTTGGTAGTTGTAGTTGTTGTTGTAGGTGGTAGTTGTAGTTGTAGTTGTAGTTGTAGTTGTAGTTGTAGTTGTAGTTGTAGTTGGTAGTTGTAGTTGGTAGTTGCAGTTGGTAGCTGCAGTTGGTAGTTGCAGTTGGTAGTTGTAGTTGGTAGTTGTAGTTGGTAGTTGGTAGTTGTAGTTGGTAGTTGTAGTTTGTAGTTGTAGTTGGTAGTTGCAGTTGCTAGCTGTAGTTGGTAGTTGTAGTTGGTAGTTGTAGTTGGTAGTTGTAGTTGTAGTTGTTGTTGTAGTTGTAGTTGTAGTTGTAGTTGTAGTTGTAGTTGTAGTTGTAGTTGTAGTTGTAGTTGTAGTTTGTAGTTGTAGTTGGTAGTTGTAGTTGGTTTGTTGTAGTTGGTAGTTGTAGTTGGTAGTTGTAGTTGTAGTTGTTGTTATAGTTGTAGTTGTAGTTGTAGTTGTAGTTGTAGTTGTAGTTGTAGTTGTAGTTGTAGTTGTAGTTGTAGTTGTAGTTGTTTTTGTTGTTGTTGTTGTTGTAGTTGTTGTTGTTGTAGTTGTTGTTGTTGTAGTTGTTGTTGTTATTGTACTTGCTGTTGTGTCGTTGTCGTTGTTGTTGTCGCTGTTGTCGTTGTTGTCGTTGCAGTCGTTGTTGTCGTTGTTGTCGTTGTTGCCGTTGTTGTCGTTGCTGTCGTTGCTATCGTTGCTGTCGTTGCTGTCGTTGCTGTCGTTGCTGCCGTTGTTGCCGTTGTTGCCGTTGTTGCCGTTTTTGTCGTTGTTGTCGTTGTTGTCGTTGTTGTGGTTGTTGTCGTTGTTGTCGTTGTTTTCGTTGTTTTCGTTGTTGTCGTTGTTGTCGTTGTTGTCGTTGTTGTCGTTGTTATCGTTGTTGTCGTTGTTATCGTTGTTGTCGTTGTTGTCGTTGTTGTCGTTGTTGTCGTTGTTGTCGTTGTCGTTATTGTGGTTGTTGTCGTTGTTGTCGTCGTTGTCGTCGTTGTCGTCGTTGTCGTCGTTGTCGTCGTTGTCGTCGTTGACGTCGTTGTCGTCGTTGTCGTCGTTGTTGTTGTTGTTGTTGTTATTGTTGTTGTAGTTGTAGTTGTTGTTGTAGTTGTTGTTGTTGTAGTTGTAGTTGTAGTTGTAGTTGTAGTTGTAGTTGTAGTTGTTGTAGTTGTTGTTGTAGTTGTAGTTGTTGTTGTAGTTGTAGTTGTAGTGGTAGTTGTAGTTGTAGTTGTAGTTGTAGTTGTAGTTGTAGTTGTAGTTGTAGTTGTTGTTGTAGTTGTTGTTGTAGTTGTTGTTGTAGTTGTAGTTGTAGTTGCAGTTGTAGTTGTAGTTTTATTTGTAGTTGTATTTGTAGTTGTAGTTGTAATTGTAGTTGTAGTTGTAGTTGTAGTTGTAGTTGTAGTTGTATTTGTTGTTGTAGTTGTAGTTGTAGTAGTAGTTGTAGTTGTAGTTGTAGTTGGTAGTTGTAGTTGGTAGTTGTAGTTGGTAGTTGTAGTTGGTAGTTGTAGTTGGTAGGTGCAGTTTGTAGTTGCAGTTGGTAGTTGCAGTTGGTAGTTGCAGTTGGTAGTTGCAGTTGGTAGTTGCAGTTGGTAGCTGAAATTGGTAGTTGCTGTTGGTAGTTGCAGTTGGTAGTTGCAGTTGGTAGCTGTAATTGGTAGTTGCAGTTGGTAGTTGCAGTTGGTAGTTGCAGTTGGTAGTTGCAGTTGGTAGCTGAAATTGGTAGTTACAGTTGGTAGTTGCAGTCGGTAGTTGCAGTGGGTAGTTGCAGTTGGTAGTTGCAGTTGGTAGTTGCAGTTGGTAGTTGCAGTTGGTAGTTGCAGTTGGTAGTTGCAGTTGGTAGTTGCAGTTGGTAGCTGTAGTTGGTAGTTGTAGTTGGTAGTTGTAGTTGGTAGTTGTAGTTGGTAGTTGTAGTTGTAGTTGTTGTTGTAGTTGTAGTTGTAGTTGTAGTTGTAGTTGTAGTTGTAGTTGTAGTTGTATTTGTAGTTTGTAGTTGTAGTTGGTAGTGGTAGTTGGTTTGTTGTAGTTGGTAGTTGTAGTTGGTAGTTGTAGTTGGCAGTTGTAGTTGGTAGTTGTAGTTGGTAGTTGTAGTTGGTAGTTGTAGTTGGTAGTTGTAGTTGGTAGTTGTAGTTGGTTTGTTGTAGTTGGTAGTTGCAGTTGGTAGTTGCAGTTGGTAGTTGCAGTTGGTAGTTGTAGTTGGTAGTTGTAGTTGGTAGTTGTAGATGGTAGTTGTAGTTGGTAGTTGCAGTTGGTAGTTGTAGTTGGTAGTTGTAGTTGGTAGTTGTAGTTGGTAGTTGTAGTTTGTAGTTGTAGTTGGTAGTTGTAGTTGGTAGATGTATTTGGTAGTTGTAGTTGGTCCTTGGAGTTGGTAGTTGCAGTTGGTAGTTGCAGTTGGTAGTTGTAGTTGTTGTTGTAGGTGGTAGTTGTAGTTGTAGTTGTAGTTGTAGTTGTAGTTGTAGTTGTAGTTGTAGTTGGTAGTTGTAGTTGGTAGTTGTAGTTGGTAGTTGTAGTTGGTAGTTGTAGTTGGTAGTTGCAGTTGGTAGTTGTAGGTGGTAGTTGTAGTTGGTAGTTGTAGTTGGTAGTTGTAGTTGGTAGTTGTAGTTGGTAGTTGTAGTTGGTAGTTGTAGTTGGTAGTTGTAGTTGGTAGTTGTAGTTGGTAGTTGTAGTTGGTAGTTGTAGTTGGTAGTTGTAGTTGGTAGTTGTAGTTGGTAGTTGTAGTTGGTAGTTGTAGTTCGTAGTTGTAGCTGGTAGTTGTAGTTGGTAGTTGTAGTTGGTAGTTGCAGTTGGTAGTTGTAGTTGGTAGTTGTAGTTGGTAGTTGTAGTTGTATTTGTAGTTTGTAGTTGTAGTTGGTAGTTGTAGTTGGTTTGTTGTAGTTGGTAGTTGTAGTTGGTAGTTGTAGTTGGTAGTTGTAGTTGGTAGTTGTAGTTGGTAGTTGTAGTTGGTAGTTGTAGTTGGTTTGTTGTAGTTGGTAGTTGCAGTTGGTAGTTGCAGTTGGTAGTTGCAGTTGGTAGTTGTAGTTGGTAGTTGTAGTTGGTAGCTGTAGATGGTAGTTGTAGTTGGTAGTTGCAGTTGGTAGTTGTAGTTGGTAGTTGTAGTTGGTAGTTGTAGTTGGTAGTTGTAGTTTGTAGTTGTAGTTGGTAGTTGTAGTTGGTAGATGTATTTGGTAGTTGTAGTTGGTCGTTGGAGTTGGTAGTTGCAGTTGGTAGTTGCAGTTGGTAGTTGTAGTTGTTGTTGTAGGTGGTAGTTGTAGTTGTAGTTGTAGTTGTAGTTGTAGTTGTAGTTGTAGTTGTAGTTGGTAGTTGTAGTTGGTAGTTGCAGTTGGTAGCTGCAGTTGGTAGTTGCACTTGGTAGTTGTAGTTGGTAGTTGTAGTTGGTAGTTGGTAGTTGTAGTTGGTAGTTGTAGTTTGTAGTTGTAGTTGGTAGTTGCAGTTGCTAGCTGTAGTTGGTAGTTGTAGTTGGTAGTTGTAGTTGGTAGTTGTAGTTGTAGTTGTTGTTGTAGTTGTAGTTGTAGTTGTAGTTGTAGTTGTAGTTGTAGTTGTAGTTGTAGTTTGTAGTTGTAGTTGGTAGTTGTAGTTGGTTTGTTGTAGTTGGTAGTTGTAGTTGGTAGATGTATTTGGTAGTTGTAGTTGGTAGTTGCAGTTGGTAGTTGCAGTTGGTAGTTGTAGTTGGTAGTTGTACTTGGTAGTTGTAGTTGGTAGTTGTAGTTGGTAGTTGTAGTTGGTAGTTGTAGATGGTAGTTGTAGTTGGTAGTTGCAGTTGGTAGTTGTAGTTGGTAGTTGTAGTTGGTAGTTGTAGTTGGTAGTTGTAGTTTGTAGTTGTAGTTGGTAGTTGTAGTTGGTAGATGTATTTGGTAGTTGTAGTTGGTCGTTGGAGTTGGTAGTTGCAGTTGGTAGTTGCAGTTGGTAGTTGTAGTTGTTGTTGTAGGTGGTAGTTGTAGTTGTAGTTGTAGTTGTTGTTGTAGTTGTAGTTGTAGTTGTAGTTGTAGTTGTAGTTGTAGTTGTAGTTGTAGTTTGTAGTTGTAGTTGGTAGTTGTAGTTGGTAGTTGTAGTTGGTAGTTGTAGTTGGTAGTTGTAGTTGGTAGTTGTAGTTGGTAGTTGTAGTTGGTAGTTGTAGTTGGTAGTTGTAGTTGGTAGTTGGTAGTTGTAGTTGGTAGTTGTAGTTTGTAGTTGTAGTTGGTAGTTGCAGTTGCTAGCTGTAGTTGGTAGTTGTAGTTGGTAGTTGTAGTTGGTAGTTGTAGTTGTAGTTGTTGTTGTAGTTGTAGTTGTAGTTGTAGTTGTAGTTGTAGTTGTAGTTGTAGTTGTAGTTTTAGTTGTAGTTTGTAGTTGTAGTTGGTAGTTGTAGTTGGTTTGTTGTAGTTGGTAGTTGTAGTTGGTAGTTGTAGTTGTAGTTGTTGTTGTAGTTGTAGTTGTAGTTGTAGTTGTAGTTGTAGTTGTAGTTGTAGTTGTAGTTGTAGTTGTAGTTGTAGTTGTAGTTGTAGTTGTTTTTGTTGTTGTTGTTGTTGTAGTTGTTGTTGTTGTAGTTGTTGTTGCTGTAGTTGTTGTTGTTATTGTACTTGCTGTTGTGTCGTTGTCGTTGTTGTTGTCGTTGTTGTCGTTGTTGTCGTTGCAGTCGTTGTTGTCGTTGTTGTCGTTGTTGCCGTTGTTGTCGTTGCTGTCGTTGCTATCGTTGCTGTCGTTGCTGTCGTTGCTGTCGTTGCTGCCGTTGTTGCCGTTGTTGCCGTTGTTGTCGTTGTTGTCGTTGTTGTCGTTGTCGTTATTGTAGTTGTTGTCGTTGTTGTCGTCGTTGTCGTCGTTGTCGTCGTTGTCGTCGTTGTCGTCGTTGTCGTCGTTGACGTCGTTGTCGTCGTTGTCGTCGTTGTTGTTGTTGTTGTTGTTGTTGTTGTTGTAGTTGTAGTTGTTGTTGTAGTTGTTGTTGTTGTAGTTGTAGTTGTAGTTGTAGTTGTAGTTGTAGTTGTTGTAGTTGTTGTTGTAGTTGTAGTTGTTGTTGTAGTTGTAGTTGTAGTGGTAGTTGTAGTTGTAGTTGTAGTTGTAGTTGTAGTTGTAGTTGTAGTTGTAGTTGTAGTTGTAGTTGTAGTTGTTGTTGTAGTTGTTGTTGTAGTTGTTGTTGTAGTTGTAGTTGTAGTTGCAGTTGTAGTTGTAGTTGTATTTGTAGTTGTATTTGTAGTTGTAGTTGTAATTGTAGTTGTAGTTGTAGTTGTAGTTGTAGTTGTATTTGTTGTTGTAGTTGTAGTTGTAGTAGTAGTTGTAGTTGTAGTTGTAGTTGGTAGTTGTAGTTGGTAGTTGTAGTTGGTAGTTGTAGTTGGTAGTTGTAGTTGGTAGGTGCAGTTGGTAGTTGCAGTTGGTAGTTGCAGTTGGTAGTTGCAGTTGGTAGTTGCAGTTGGTAGTTGCAGTTGGTAGCTGAAATTGGTAGTTGCTGTTGGTAGTTGCAGTTGGTAGTTGCAGTTGGTATGTGAAATTGGTAGTTGCAGTTGGTAGTTGCAGTTGGTAGTTGCAGTTGGTAGTTGCAGTTGGTAGCTGAAATTGGTAGTTACAGTTGGTAGTTGCAGTCGGTAGTTGCAGTGGGTAGTTGCAGTTGGTAGTTGCAGTTGGTAGTTGCAGTTGGTAGTTGCAGTTGGTAGTTGCAGTTGGTAGTTGCAGTTGGTAGTTGCAGTTGGTAGCTGTAGTTGGTAGTTGTAGTTGGTAGTTGTAGTTGGTAGTTGTAGTTGGTAGTTGTAGTTGTAGTTGTTGTTGTAGTTGTAGTTGTAGTTGTAGTTGTAGTTGTAGTTGTAGTTGTAGTTGTATTTGTAGTTTGTAGTTGTAGTTGGTAGTGGTAGTTGGTTTGTTGTAGTTGGTAGTTGTAGTTGGTAGTTGTAGTTGGTAGTTGTAGTTGGTAGTTGTAGTTGGTAGTTGTAGTTGGTAGTTGTAGTTGGTAGTTGTAGTTGGTTTGTTGTAGTTGGTAGTTGCAGTTGGTAGTTGCAGTTGGTAGTTGCAGTTGGTAGTTGTAGTTGGTAGTTGTAGTTGGTAGTTGTAGATGGTAGTTGTAGTTGGTAGTTGCAGTTGGTAGTTGTAGTTGGTAGTTGTAGTTGGTAGTTGTAGTTGGTAGTTGTAGTTTGTAGTTGTAGTTGGTAGTTGTAGTTGGTAGATGTATTTGGTAGTTGTAGTTGGTCGTTGGAGTTGGTAGTTGCAGTTGGTAGTTGCAGTTGGTAGTTGTAGTTGTTGTTGTAGGTGGTAGTTGTAGTTGTAGTTGTAGTTGTAGTTGTAGTTGTAGTTGTAGTTGTAGTTGGTAGTTGTAGTTGGTAGTTGTAGTTGGTAGTTGTAGTTGGTAGTTGTAGTTGGTAGTTGCAGTTGGTAGTTGTAGGTGGTAGTTGTAGTTGGTAGTTGTAGTTGGTAGTTGTAGTTGGTAGTTGTAGTTGGTAGTTGTAGTTGGTAGTTGTAGTTGGTAGTTGTAGTTGGTAGTTGTAGTTGGTAGTTGTAGTTGGTAGTTGTAGTTGGTAGTTGTAGTTGTATTTGTAGTTTGTAGTTGTAGTTGGTAGTTGTAGTTGGTTTGTTGTAGTTGGTAGTTGTAGTTGGTAGTTGTAGTTGGTAGTTGTAGTTGGTAGTTGTAGTTGGTAGTTGTAGTTGGTAGTTGTAGTTGGTTTGTTGTAGTTGGTAGTTGCAGTTGGTAGTTGCAGTTGGTAGTTGCAGTTGGTAGTTGTAGTTGGTAGTTGTAGTTGGTAGCTGTAGATGGTAGTTGTAGTTGGTAGTTGCAGTTGGTAGTTGTAGTTGGTAGTTGTAGTTGGTAGTTGTAGTTGGTAGTTGTAGTTTGTAGTTGTAGTTGGTAGTTGTAGTTGGTAGATGTATTTGGTAGTTGTAGTTGGTCGTTGGAGTTGGTAGTTGCAGTTGGTAGTTGTAGTTGGTAGTTGTAGTTGGTAGTTGTAGTTGGTAGTTGTAGTTTGTAGTTGTAGTTGGTAGTTGTAGTTGGTAGATGTATTTGGTAGTTGTAGTTGGTCGTTGGAGTTGGTAGTTGCAGTTGGTAGTTGCAGTTGGTAGTTGTAGTTGTTGTTGTAGGTGGTAGTTGTAGTTGTAGTTGTAGTTGTAGTTGTAGTTGTAGTTGTAGTTGTAGTTGGTAGTTGTAGTTGGTAGTTGCAGTTGGTAGCTGCAGTTGGTAGTTGCACTTGGTAGTTGTAGTTGGTAGTTGTAGTTGGTAGTTGGTAGTTGTAGTTGGTAGTTGTAGTTTGTAGTTGTAGTTGGTAGTTGCAGTTGCTAGCTGTAGTTGGTAGTTGTAGTTGGTAGTTGTAGTTGGTAGTTGTAGTTGTAGTTGTTGTTGTAGTTGTAGTTGTAGTTGTAGTTGTAGTTGTAGTTGTAGTTGTAGTTGTAGTTTGTAGTTGTAGTTGGTAGTTGTAGTTGGTTTGTTGTAGTTGGTAGTTGTAGTTGGTAGATGTATTTGGTAGTTGTAGTTGGTAGTTGCAGTTGGTAGTTGCAGTTGGTAGTTGTAGTTGGTAGTTGTACTTGGTAGTTGTAGTTGGTAGTTGTAGTTGGTAGTTGTAGTTGGTAGTTGTAGATGGTAGTTGTAGTTGGTAGTTGCAGTTGGTAGTTGTAGTTGGTAGTTGTAGTTGGTAGTTGTAGTTGGTAGTTGTAGTTTGTAGTTGTAGTTGGTAGTTGTAGTTGGTAGATGTATTTGGTAGTTGTAGTTGGTCGTTGGAGTTGGTAGTTGCAGTTGGTAGTTGCAGTTGGTAGTTGTAGTTGTTGTTGTAGGTGGTAGTTGTAGTTGTAGTTGTAGTTGTTGTTGTAGTTGTAGTTGTAGTTGTAGTTGTAGTTGTAGTTGTAGTTGTAGTTGTAGTTTGTAGTTGTAGTTGGTAGTTGTAGTTGGTAGTTGTAGTTGGTAGTTGTAGTTGGTAGTTGTAGTTGGTAGTTGTAGTTGGTAGTTGTAGTTGGTAGTTGTAGTTGGTAGTTGTAGTTGGTAGTTGTAGTTGGTAGTTGGTAGTTGTAGTTGGTAGTTGTAGTTTGTAGTTGTAGTTGGTAGTTGCAGTTGCTAGCTGTAGTTGGTAGTTGTAGTTGGTAGTTGTAGTTGGTAGTTGTAGTTGTAGTTGTTGTTGTAGTTGTAGTTGTAGTTGTAGTTGTAGTTGTAGTTGTAGTTGTAGTTGTAGTTTTAGTTGTAGTTTGTAGTTGTAGTTGGTAGTTGTAGTTGGTTTGTTGTAGTTGGTAGTTGTAGTTGGTAGTTGTAGTTGTAGTTGTTGTTGTCGTTGTTGTCGTTGTTGTCGTTGTTGTCGTTGCTGTCGTTGTTGTCGTTGTTGTCGTTGCTGTCGTTGCTGTCGTTGCTTTCGTTGCTGTCGTTGCTGTCGTTGTTGTCGTTGTTGTCGTTGTTGTCGTTGTTGTCGTTGTTGTCGTTGTTGTCGTTGTTGTCGTTGTTGTCGTTGTTGTCGTTGTTGTCGTTGTTGTTATTGTAGTTGTTCTCGTTGTTCTCGTTGTTGTTGTTGTTGTCGTTGTTGTCGTTGTTGTTGTTGTTGCTGTTGTTGTTGTAGTTGTAGTTGTTGTTGTAGTTGTTGTTGTTGTTGTAGTTGTAGTTGTAGTTGTAGTTGTAGTTGTAGTTGTTGCTGTTGCTGTTGTTGTAGTTGTAGTTGTAGTAGTAGTTGTAGTTGTAGTTGTAGTTGTTGTTGTTGCTGTTGTTGTTGTTGTAGTTGTTATTGTTGTAGTTGTTGTTGTGGTTGTAGTTGTTGGTGTGTCGTTGTCGTTGTCGTTGTCGTTGTTGTTGTCGTTGTTGTCGTTGTTGTCGTTGTTGTCGTTGCTGTGGTTTTTGTCGTTGTTGTCGTTGCTGTCGTTGCTGTCGTTGCTTTCGTTGCTGTCGTTGCTGTCGTTGTTGTCGTTGTTGTCGTTGTTGCCGTTGTTGCCGTGTTTGTCGTTGTTGTCGTTGTTGTCGTTGTTGTCGTTGTTGTCGTTGTTGTCGTTGTTGTCGTTGTTGTCGTTGTTGTCGTTGTTGTTATTGTAGTTGTTCTCGTTGTTGTCGTCGTTGTCGTCGTTGTCCTCGTTGTCGTCGTTGTTCTCGTTGTTGTTGTTGTTGTCGTTGTTGTCGTTGTTGTTGTTGTTGCTGTTGTTGTTGTAGTTGTAGTTGTTGTTGTAGTTGTTGTTGTTGTTGTAGTTGTAGTTGTAGTTGTAGTTGTAGTTGTAGTTGTAGTTGTTGTTGTTGTTGTAGTTGTAGTTGTAGTAGTAGTTGTAGTTGTAGGTGTAGTTGTAGTTGTAGTTGTAGTTGTAGTTGTTGTTGTAGTTGTTGTTGTAGTTGTAGTTGTAGTTGTAGTTGCAGTTGTAGTTGTAGTTGTAGTTGTAGTTGTAGTCGTAGTTGTAGTTGTATTTGTAGTTGTAGATGTAGTTGTAGTTGGTAGTTGTAGTTGGTAGTTGTAGTTGGTAGTTGTAGTTGGTAGTTGTAGTTGGTAGTTGTAGTTGGTAGTTGTAGTTGGTAGTTGTAGTTGGTAGTTGTAGTTGGTAGTTGTAGTTGGTAGTTGCAGTTGGTAGCTGTAGTTGGTAGTTGTAGTTGGTAGTTGTAGTTGGTAGTTGTAGTTGGTAGTTGTAGTTGGTAGTTGTAGTTGGTAGTTGTAGTTGGTAGTTGTAGTTGGTAGTTGTAGTTGTATTTGTAGTTTGTAGTTGTAGTTGGTAGTTGTAGTTGGTTTGTTGTAGTTGGTAGTTGTAGTTGGTAGTTGTAGTTGGTAGTTGTAGTTGGTAGTTGTAGTTGGTAGTTGTAGTTGGTTTGTTGTAGTTGGTAGTTGCAGTTGGTAGTTGCAGTTGGTAGTTGCAGTTGGTAGTTGTAGGTGGTAGTTGTAGTTGGTAGCTGTAGATGGTAGTTGTAGTTGGTAGTTGCAGTTGGTAGTTGTAGTTGGTAGTTGTAGTTGGTAGTTGTAGTTGGTAGTTGTAGTTTGTAGTTGTAGATAGTAGTTGTAGTTGGTAGATGTATTTGGTAGTTGTAGTTGGTCGTTGGAGTTGGTAGTTGCAGTTGGTAGTTGCAGTTGGTAGTTGTAGTTGTTGTTGTAGCTGGTAGTTTTAGTTGTAGTTGTAGTTGTAGTTGTAGTTGTAGTTGTAGTTGTAGTTGGTAGTTGTAGTTGGTAGTTGCAGTTGGTAGCTGCAGTTGGTAGTTGCACTTGGTAGTTGTAGTTGGTAGTTGTAGTTGGTAGTTGGTAGTTGTAGTTGGTAGTTGTAGTTTGTAGTTGTAGTTGGTAGTTGCAGTTGCTAGCTGTAGTTGGTAGTTGTAGTTGGTAGTTGTAGTTGGTAGTTGTAGTTGTAGTTGTTGTTGTAGTTGTAGTTGTAGTTGTAGTTGTAGTTGTAGTTGTAGTTGTAGTTGTAGTTGTAGTTTGTAGTTGTAGTTGGTAGTTGTAGTTGGTTTGTTGTAGTTGGTAGTTGTAGTTGGTAGATGTATTTGGTAGTTGTAGTTGGTAGTTGCAGTTGGTAGTTGCAGTTGGTAGTTGTAGTTGGTAGTTGTACTTGGTAGTTGTAGTTGGTAGTTGTAGTTGGTAGTTGTAGTTGGTAGTTGTAGATGGTAGTTGTAGCTGGCAGTTGTAGCTGGCAGTTGTAGCTGGTAGTTGTAGTTGGTAGTTGTAGTTGGTAGTTGTAGTTGTAGTTGTTGTAGTTGTAGTTGTAGATGTAGTTGTAGTTGTAGTTGGTAGTTGTAGTTGGTAGTTGTAGTTGGTAGTTGTAGTTGGTAGTTGTAGTTGGTAGTTGTAGTTGGTAGTTGTAGTTGGTAGTTGTAGTTGGTAGTTGTAGCTGGTAGTTGTAGCTGGTAGTTGTAGTTGGTAGTTGCAGTTGGTAGTTGTAGTTGGTAGTTGTAGTTGGTAGTTGTAGTTGGTAGTTGTAGTTGGTAGTTGTAGTTGGTAGTTGTAGTTGGTAGTTGTAGTTGGTAGTTGTAGTTGGCAGTTGTAGTTGGTAGTTGCAGTTGGTAGCTGTAGTTGGTAGCTGTAGTTGGTAGTTGTAGTTGGTAGTTGTAGTTGGTAGTTGCAGGTGGTAGTTGCAGTTGGTAGTTGTAGTTGGTAGTTGTAGTTGGTAGTTGTAGTTGGCAGTTGTAGCTGGTAGTTGTAGTTGGTAGTTGTAGTTGGTAGTTGTAGTTGTAGTTGTTGTAGTTGTAGTTGTAGATGTAGTTGTAGTTGTAGTTGGTAGTTGTAGTTGGTAGTTGTAGTTGGTAGTTGTAGTTGGTAGTTGTAGTTGGTAGTTGTAGTTGGTAGTTGTAGTTGGTAGTTGTAGTTGGTAGTTGTAGTTGGTAGTTGCAGTTGGTAGTTGTAGTTGGTAGTTGTAGTTGGTAGTTGTAGTTGGTAGTTGTAGTTTGTAGTTGCAGTTGGTAGTTGTAGTTGGTAGTTGCAGTTGGTAGTTGCAGTTGGTAGTTGCAGTTGGTAGTTGCAGTTGGTACTTGCAGTTGGTAGTTGTAGTTGGTAGTTGTAGTTGGTAGTTGTAGTTGGTAGTTGTAGTTGGTAGTTGTAGTTGGTAGTTGAAGTTGGTAGTTGTAGCTGGCTGTTGTAGCTGGCAGTTGTAGCTGGCAGTTGTAGCTGGCAGTTGTAGCTTGCAGTTGTAGCTGGCAGTTGTAGCTGGCAGTTGTAACTGGCATTTGTAGCTGGCAGTTGTAGCTGGCAGTTGTAGCTGGCTGTTGTAGCTGGCAGTTGTAGCTGGCAGTTGTAGCTGGCAGTTGTAGCTGGCAGTTGTAGCTCGTAGTTGTAGTTGGTAGTTGTAGTTGGTAGTTGTAGTTGCTGGTTGTAGTTTGTAGTTGTAGTTGGTAGTTGTAGTTGGTAGTTGTAGTTGGTAGATGTATTTGGTAGTTGCAGTTGGTAGTTGCAGTTGGTAGTTGCAGTTGGTAGTTGCAGTTGGTAGTTGCAGGTGGTAGTTGCAGTTGGTAGTTGTAGTTGGTAGTTGTAGTTGGTAGTTGTAGTTGGTAGTTGTAGTTGGTAGTTGTAGTTGGTAGTTGTAGCTGGTAGTTGTAGTTGGTAGTTGTAGTTGGTAGTTGTAGTTGTAGTTGTAGTTGTAGTTGTTGTTGTAGTTGTAGTTGTAGTTGTAGTTGTAGTTGTAGTTGTAGTTGTAGTTGTAGTTGTAGTTGTAGTTGTAGTTGTAGTTGTAGTTGTAGTTGTAGTTGTAGTTGTAGTTGTAGTTGTAGTTGTTGTTGTTGCTGTTGTTGTTGTTGTAGTTGTTATTGTTGTAGTTGTTGTTGTGGTTGTAGTTGTTGGTGTGTCGTTGTCGTTGTCGTTGTCGTTGTTGTTGTCGTTGTTGTCGTTGTTGTCGTTGTTGTCGTTGCTGTCGTTGTTGTCGTTGTTGTCGTTGCTGTCGTTGCTGTCGTTGCTTTCGTTGCTGTCGTTGCTGTCGTTGTTGTCGTTGTTGTCGTTGTTGCCGTTGTTGCCGTGGTTGTCGTTGTTGTCGTTGTTGTCGTTGTTGTCGTTGTTGTCGTTGTTGTCGTTGTTGTCGTTGTTGTCGTTGTTGTTATTGTAGTTGTTCTCGTTGTTGTCGTCGTTGTCGTCGTTGTCGTCGTTGTCGTCGTTGTTCTCGTTGTTGTTGTTGTTGTCGTTGTTGTCGTTGTTGTTGTTGTTGCTGTTGTTGTTGTAGTTGTAGTTGTTGTTGTAGTTGTTGTTGTTGTTGTAGTTGTAGTTGTAGTTGTAGTTGTAGTTGTAGTTGTAGTTGTTGTTGTTGTTGTAGTTGTAGTTGTAGTAGTAGTTGTAATTGTAGGTGTAGTTGTAGTTGTAGTTGTAGTTGTAGTTGTTGTTGTAGTTGTTGTTGTAGTTGCAGTTGTAGTTGTAGTTGTAGTTGTAGTTGTAGTTGTAGTCGTAGTTGTAGTTGTAGTTGTAGATGTAGTTGTAGTTGGTAGTTGTAGTTGGTAGTTGTAGTTGGTAGTTGGTAGTTGTAGTTGTAGTTGTAGTTGGTAGTTGTAGTTAGTAGTTGTAGTTGGTAGTTGTAGTTGGTAGTTGTAGTTGGTAGTTGTAGTTGGTAGTTGTAGTTGGTAGTTGTAGTTGTAGTTGTAGTTGTAGTTGATAGCTGTAGTTGGTAGTTGTAGTTGGTAGTCGTAGTTGATAGTTGTAGTTGGTAGTTGTAGTTGGTAGTGGTAGTTCGTAGTTGTAGTTGGTAGTTGTTGTTGGTAGTTGTAGTTGGTAGTTGTAGTTGGTTGTTGTAGTTGGTAGTTGTAGTTGGTAGTTGTAGTTGGTAGTTGTAGTTGGTAGTTGTAGTTTGTAGTTGTAGTTGGTAGATGTAGATGGTAGTTGTAGTTGGTAGTTGTAGTTGGTAGTTGTAGTTGGTAGTTGTAGTTGGTAGTTGTAGTTGTTAGTTGTAGTTGGTAGTTGTAGTTGGTAGTTGTAGTTGGTAGTTGTAGTTGGTAGTTGTAGTTGTAGCTGTAGTTGATAGTTGTAGTTGGTAGTTGTAGTTGGTAGTTGTAGTTGGTAGTTGTAGTTGGTAGTTGTAGTTGGTAGTTGTAGTTGGTAGTTGTAGTTGTAGATGTAGTTGGTAGTTGTAGTTGGTAGTTGTAATTGGTAGTTGGAGTTGGTAGTTGCAGTTGGTAGTTGCAGTTAGTAGTTGCAGTTGGTAGTTGTAGTTGGTAGTTGCTAGTTGTAGTTGGTAGTTGTAGTTGGTAGTTGTAGTTGGTAGTTGTAGTTTGTAGTTGTAGTTGGTAGTTGTAGTTGGTAGTTGTAGTTGGTAGTTGTAGTTGGTAGATGTATTTGGTAGTTGTAGTTGGTCGTTGGAGTTGGTAGTTGCAGTTGGTAGTCGCAGTTGGTAGTTGCAGTTGGTAGTTGCAGGTGGTAGTTGCAGTTGGTAGTTGTAGTTGGTAGTTGTAGTTGGTAGTTGTAGTTGGTAGTTGTAGTTGGTAGTTGTAGTTGGTAGTTGTAGTTGGTAGTTGTAGTTGGTAGTTGTAGTCGGTAGTTGTAGTTGTAGTTGGTAGTTGTAGTCGGTAGTTGTAGTTGTAGTTGTAGTTGTAGTTGTAGTTGTTGTTGTAGTTGTAGTTGTAGTTGTAGTTGTAGTTGTAGTTGTTGTTGTTGCTATTGTTGTTGTTGTAGTTGTTATTGTTGTAGTTGTTGTTGTGGTTGTAGTTGTTGGTGTGTCGTTGTCGTTGTCGTTGTCGTTGTTGTTGTCGTTGTTGTCGTTGTTGTCGTTGTTGTCGTTGCTGTCGTTGTTGTCGTTGTTGTCGTTGCTGTCGTTGCTGTCGTTGCTTTCGTTGCTGTCGTTGCTGTCGTTGTTGTCGTTGTTGTCGTTGTTGTCGTTGTTGTCGTTGTTGTCGTTGTTGTCGTTGTTGTCGTTGTTGTCGTTGTTGTCGTTGTTGTTATTGTAGTTGTTCTCGTTGTTCTCGTTGTTGTTGTTGTTGTCGTTGTTGTCGTTGTTGTTGTTGTTGCTGTTGTTGTTGTAGTTGTAGTTGTTGTTGTAGTTGTTGTTGTTGTTGTAGTTGTAGTTGTAGTTGTAGTTGTAGTTGTAGTTGTTGCTGTTGCTGTTGTTGTAGTTGTAGTTGTAGTAGTAGTTGTAGTTGTAGTTGTAGTTGTTGTTGTTGCTGTTGTTGTTGTTGTAGTTGTTATTGTTGTAGTTGTTGTTGTGGTTGTAGTTGTTGGTGTGTCGTTGTCGTTGTCGTTGTCGTTGTTGTTGTCGTTGTTGTCGTTGTTGTCGTTGTTGTCGTTGCTGTGGTTGTTGTCGTTGTTGTCGTTGCTGTCGTTGCTGTCGTTGCTTTCGTTGCTGTCGTTGCTGTCGTTGTTGTCGTTGTTGTCGTTGTTGCCGTTGTTGCCGTGTTTGTCGTTGTTGTCGTTGTTGTCGTTGTTGTCGTTGTTGTCGTTGTTGTCGTTGTTGTCGTTGTTGTCGTTGTTGTCGTTGTTGTCGTTGTTGTTATTGTAGTTGTTCTCGTTGTTGTCGTCGTTGTCGTCGTTGTCGTCGTTGTCGTCGTTGTTCTCGTTGTTGTTGTTGTTGTCGTTGTTGTTGTTGTTGCTGTTGTTGTTGTAGTTGTAGTTGTTGTTGTAGTTGTAGTTGTTGTTGTAGTTGTTGTTGTTGTTGTAGTTGTAGTTGTAGTTGTAGTTGTAGTTGTAGTTGTAGTTGTTGTTGTTGTTGTAGTTGTAGTTGTAGTAGTAGTTGTAGTTGTAGGTGTAGTTGTAGTTGTAGTTGTAGTTGTAGTTGTTGTTGTAGTTGTTGTTGTAGTTGTAGTTGTAGTTGTAGTTGCAGTTGTAGTTGTAGTTGTAGTTGTAGTTGTAGTCGTAGTTGTAGTTGTAGTTGTAGTTGTAGATGTAGTTGTAGTTGGTAGTTGTAGTTGGTAGTTGTAGTTGGTAGTTGTAGTTGGTAGTTGTAGTTGGTAGTTGTAGTTGGTAGTTGTAGTTGGTAGTTGTAGTTGGTAGTTGTAGTTGGTAGTTGTAGTTGGTAGTTGCAGTTGGTAGCTGTAGTTGGTAGTTGTAGTTGGTAGTTGTAGTTGGTAGTTGTAGTTGGTAGTTGTAGTTGGTAGTTGTAGTTGGTAGTTGTAGTTGGTAGTTGTAGTTGGTAGTTGTAGTTGTATTTGTAGTTTGTAGTTGTAGTTGGTAGTTGTAGTTGGTTTGTTGTAGTTGGTAGTTGTAGTTGGTAGTTGTAGTTGGTAGTTGTAGTTGGTAGTTGTAGTTGGTAGTTGTAGTTGGTAGTTGTAGTTGGTTTGTTGTAGTTGGTAGTTGCAGTTGGTAGTTGCAGTTGGTAGTTGCAGTTGGTAGTTGTAGGTGGTAGTTGTAGTTGGTAGCTGTAGATGGTAGTTGTAGTTGGTAGTTGCAGTTGGTAGTTGTAGTTGGTAGTTGTAGTTGGTAGTTGTAGTTGGTAGTTGTAGTTTGTAGTTGTAGATAGTAGTTGTAGTTGGTAGATGTATTTGGTAGTTGTAGTTGGTCGTTGGAGTTGGTAGTTGCAGTTGGTAGTTGCAGTTGGTAGTTGTAGTTGTTGTTGTAGCTGGTAGTTTTAGTTGTAGTTGTAGTTGTAGTTGTAGTTGTAGTTGTAGTTGTAGTTGGTAGTTGTAGTTGGTAGTTGCAGTTGGTAGCTGCAGTTGGTAGTTGCACTTGGTAGTTGTAGTTGGTAGTTGTAGTTGGTAGTTGGTAGTTGTAGTTGGTAGTTGTAGTTTGTAGTTGTAGTTGGTAGTTGCAGTTGCTAGCTGTAGTTGGTAGTTGTAGTTGGTAGTTGTAGTTGGTAGTTGTAGTTGTAGTTGTTGTTGTAGTTGTAGTTGTAGTTGTAGTTGTAGTTGTAGTTGTAGTTGTAGTTGTAGTTGTAGTTTGTAGTTGTAGTTGGTAGTTGTAGTTGGTTTGTTGTAGTTGGTAGTTGTAGTTGGTAGATGTATTTGGTAGTTGTAGTTGGTAGTTGCAGTTGGTAGTTGCAGTTGGTAGTTGTAGTTGGTAGTTGTACTTGGTAGTTGTAGTTGGTAGTTGTAGTTGGTAGTTGTAGTTGGTAGTTGTAGATGGTAGTTGTAGTTGGTAGTTGCAGTTGGTAGTTGTAGTTGGTAGTTGTAGTTGGTAGTTGTAGTTGGTAGTTGTAGTTTGTAGTTGTAGTTGGTAGTTGTAGTTGGTAGATGTATTTGGTAGTTGTAGTTGGTCGTTGGAGTTGGTAGTTGCAGTTGGTAGTTGCAGTTGGTAGTTGTAGTTGTTGTTGTAGGTGGTAGTTGTAGTTGTAGTTGTAGTTGTTGTTGTAGTTGTAGTTGTAGTTGTAGTTGTAGTTGTAGTTGTAGTTGTAGTTGTAGTTGTAGTTTGTAGTTGTAGTTGGTAGTTGTAGTTGGTAGTTGTAGTTGGTAGTTGTAGTTGGTAGTTGTAGTTGGTAGTTGTAGTTGGTAGTTGTAGTTGGTAGTTGTAGGTGGTAGTTGTAGTTGGTAGTTGTAGTTGGTAGTTGTAGTTGGTAGTTGTAGTTGGTAGTTGTAGTTGGTAGTTGTAGTTGGTAGTTGTAGTTGGTAGTTGTAGTTGTAGTTGTAGTTGGTAGTTGTAGTTGGTAGTTGTAGTTGGTAGTTGGAGTTGGTAGTTGCAGTTGGTAGTTGCAGTTGGTAGTTGCAGTTGGTAGTTGCAGTTGGTAGTTGCAGTTGCTAGCTGTAGTTGGTAGTTGCAGTTGGTAGTTGCTGTTGGTGGTTGCAGTTGGTAGTTGCAGTTGGTAGTTGCAGTTGGTAGTTGCAGTTGGTAGTTGCAGTTGGTAGTTGCAGTTGGTAGTTGTAGTTGGTAGTTGTACTTGGTAGTTGTAGTTGGTAGTTGTAGTTGGTAGTTGTAGTTGGTAGTTGTAGTTGGTAGTTGTAGTTGGTAGTTGTAGTTGGTAGTTGTAGTTGGTAGTTGTAGTTCGTAGTTGTAGCTGGTAGTTGTAGTTGGTAGTTGTAGTTAGTAGTTGCAGTTGGTAGTTGTAGTTGGTAGTTGCAGTTGGTAGTTGCAGTTGGTAGTTGCAGTTGGTAGTTGCAGTTGGTAGTTGCAGTTGGTAGTTGCAGTTGGTAGTTGCTGTTGGTGGTTGCAGTTGGTAGTTGCAGTTGGTAGTTGCAGTTGGTAGTTGCAGTTGGTAGTTGTAGTTGGTAGTTGCAGTTGGTAGTTGTAGTTGGTAGTTGTAGTTGGTAGTTGTAGTTGGTAGTTGTAGTTGGTAGTTGTAGTTGGTAGTTGTAGTTGGTAGTTGTAGTTGTATTTGTAGTTGGTAGTTGTAGTTGGTTTGTTGTAGTTGGTTTGTTGTAGTTGGTAGTTGTAGTTGGTAGTTGTAGTTGGTAGTTGTAGTTGGTAGTTGTAGTTGGTAGTTGTAGTTGGTTTGTTGTAGTTGGTAGTTGCAGTTGGTAGTTGCAGTTGGTAGTTGCAGTTGGTAGTTGTAGTTGGTAGTTGTAGTTGGTCGTTGTAGTTGGTAGTTGTAGTTGTAGTTGTAGTTGTAGTTGTAGTTGTAGTTGTAGTTGGTAGTTGTAGTTGGTAGTTGCAGTTGGTAGCTGCAGTTGGTAGTTGCACTTGGTAGTTGTAGTTGGTAGTTGTAGTTGGTAGTTGGTAGTTGTAGTTGGTAGTTGTACTTGGTAGTTGTAGTTGGTAGTTGTAGTTGGTATTTGTAGTTGGTAGTTGTAGTTGGTAGTTGTAGTTGGTAGTTGTAGTTGGTAGTTGTAGTTCGTAGTTGTAGCTGGTAGTTGTAGTTGGTAGTTGTAGTTGGTAGTTGCAGTTGGTAGTTGTAGTTGGTAGTTGTAGTTGGTAGTTGTAGTTGGTAGTTGTAGTTGGTAGTTGTAGTTGGTAGTTGTAGTTGGTAGTTGTAGTTGGTAGTTGTAGTTCGTAGTTGTAGCTGGTAGTTGCAGTTGGTAGTTGCAGTTGGTAGTTGCAGTTGGTAGTTGCTGTTGGTGGTTGCAGTTGGTAGTTGCAGTTGGTAGTTGCAGTTGGTAGTTGCAGTTGCTAGCTGTAGTTGGTAGATGCAGTTGGTAGTTGTAGTTGGTAGTTGTAGTTGTAGTTGTTGTTGTAGTTGTAGTTGTAGTTGTAGTTGTAGTTGTAGTTGTAGTTGTAGTTGTAGTTTGTAGTTGTAGTTGGTAGTTGTAGTTGGTTTGTTGTAGTTGGTAGTTGTAGTTGGTAGATGTATTTGGTAGTTGTAGTTGGTAGTTGCAGTTGGTAGTTGCAGTTGGTAGTTGTAGTTGGTAGTTGTAGTAGGTAGTTGTAGTTGGTAGTTGTAGTTCGTAGTTGTAGCTGGTAGTTGTAGTTGGTAGTTGTAGTTGGTAGTTGCAGTTTGTAGTTGTAGTTGGTAGTTGTAGTTGGTAGTTGTAGTTGGTAGTTGTAGTTGGTAGTTGTAGTTGGTAGTTGTAGTTGGTAGTTGTAGTTGTATTTGTAGTTTGTAGTTGTAGTTGGTAGTTGTAGTTGGTTTGTTGTAGTTGGTAGTTGTAGTTGGTAGTTGTTGTTGGTAGTTGTAGTTGGTAGTTGTAGTTGGTAGTTGTAGTTGGTTTGTTGTAGTTGGTAGTTGCAGTTGGTAGTTGCAGTTGGTAGTTGCAGTTGGTAGTTGTAGTTGGTAGTTGTAGTTGGTAGTTGGT
Organism: Andrena hattorfiana; assembly: GCA_944738655.2. NCBI lineage: Eukaryota > Metazoa > Arthropoda > Insecta > Hymenoptera > Andrenidae > Andrena > Andrena hattorfiana. Next base: position 47,437,790 of record OX122890.1, on the reverse strand, counting down.
AGTTGTAGTTGGTAGTTGTAGTTTGTAGTTGTAGTTGGTAGTTGCAGTTGCTAGCTGTAGTTGGTAGTTGTAGTTGGTAGTTGTAGTTGGTAGTTGTAGTTGTAGTTGTTGTTGTAGTTGTAGTTGTAGTTGTAGTTGTAGTTGTAGTTGTAGTTGTAGTTGTAGTTGTAGTTGTAGTTTGTAGTTGTAGTTGGTAGTTGTAGTTGGTTTGTTGTAGTTGGTAGTTGTAGTTGGTAGTTGTAGTTGTAGTTGTTGTTGTAGTTGTAGTTGTAGTTGTAGTTGTAGTTGTAGTTGTAGTTGTAGTTGTAGTTGTAGTTGTAGTTGTAGTTGTAGTTGTTTTTGTTGTTGTTGTTGTTGTAGTTGTTGTTGTTGTAGTTGTTGTTGTTGTAGTTGTTGTTGTTATTGTACTTGCTGTTGTGTCGTTGTCGTTGTTGTTGTCGTTGTTGTCGTTGTTGTCGTTGCAGTCGTTGTTGTCGTTGTTGTCGTTGTTGCCGTTGTTGTCGTTGCTGTCGTTGCTATCGTTGCTGTCGTTGCTGTCGTTGCTGTCGTTGCTGCCGTTGTTGCCGTTGTTGCCGTTGTTGCCGTTTTTGTCGTTGTTGTCGTTGTTGTCGTTGTTGTGGTTGTTGTCGTTGTTGTCGTTGTTTTCGTTGTTTTCGTTGTTGTCGTTGTTGTCGTTGTTGTCGTTGTTGTCGTTGTTGTCGTTGTTGTCGTTGTTGTCGTTGTTATCGTTGTTGTCGTTGTTATCGTTGTTGTCGTTGTTGTCGTTGTTGTCGGTGTTGTCGTTGTTGTCGTTGTCGTTATTGTAGTTGTTGTCGTTGTTGTCGTCGTTGTCGTCGTTGTCGTCGTTGTCGTCGTTGTCGTCGTTGTCGTCGTTGACGTCGTTGTCGTCGTTGTCGTCGTTGTTGTTGTTGTTGTTGTTGTTGTTGTTGTTGTTGTAGTTGTAGTTGTTGTTGTAGTTGTTGTTGTTGTAGTTGTAGTTGCAGTTGGTAGTTGTAGTTGGTAGTTGTAGTTGGTAGTTGTAGTTGGTAGTTGTAGTTGGTAGTTGTAGTTGGTAGTTGTAGTTGGTAGTTGTAGTTGGTAGTTGTAGTTGGTAGTTGTAGTTGGTAGTTGTAGTTGGTAGTTGTAGTTGGTAGTTGTAGTTGTAGTTGTAGTTGTAGTTGGTAGTTGTAGTTGGTAGTTGTAGTTGGTAGTTGGAGTTGGTAGTTGCAGTTGGTAGTTGCAGTTGGTAGTTGCAGTTGGTAGTTGCAGTTGGTAGTTGCAGTTGGTAGTTGCAGTTGGTAGTTGCTGTTGGTGGTTGCAGTTGGTAGTTGCAGTTGGTAGTTGCAGTTGGTAGTTGCAGTTGGTAGTTGCAGTTGGTAGTTGCAGTTGGTAGTTGTAGTTGGTAGTTGTACTTGGTAGTTGTAGTTGGTAGTTGTAGTTGGTAGTTGTAGTTGGTAGTTGTAGTTGGTAGTTGTAGTTGGTAGTTGTAGTTGGTAGTTGTAGTTGGTAGTTGTAGTTGGTAGTTGTAGTTGGTAGTTGTAGTTCGTAGTTGTAGCTGGTAGTTGTAGTTGGTAGTTGTAGTTGGTAGTTGCAGTTGGTAGTTGTAGTTGGTAGTTGTAGTTGGTAGTTGCAGTTGGTAGTTGCAGTTGGTAGTTGCAGTTGGTAGTTGCAGTTGGTAGTTGCTGTTGGTGGTTGCAGTTGGTAGTTGCAGTTGGTAGTTGCAGTTGGTAGTTGCAGTTGGTAGTTGCAGTTGGTAGTTGCAGTTGGTAGTTGTAGTTGGTAGTTGTACTTGGTAGTTGTAGTTGGTAGTTGTAGTTGGTAGTTGTAGTTGGTAGTTGTAGTTGGTAGTTGTAGTTGGTAGTTGTAGTTGGTAGTTGTAGTTGGTAGTTGTAGTTCGTAGTTGTAGCTGGTAGTTGTAGTTGGTAGTTGTAGTTGGTAGTTGCAGTTGGTAGTTGTAGTTGGTAGTTGTAGTTGGTAGTTGTAGTTGGTAGTTGTAGTTGGTAGTTGTAGTTGGTAGTTGTAGTTGGTAGTTGTAGTTGTATTTGTAGTTGGTAGTTGTAGTTGGTTTGTTGTAGTTGGTTTGTTGTAGTTGGTAGTTGTAGTTGGTAGTTGTAGTTGGTAGTTGTAGTTGGTAGTTGTAGTTGGTTTGTTGTAGTTGGTAGTTGCAGTTGGTAGTTGCAGTTGGTAGTTGCAGTTGGTAGTTGTAGTTGGTAGTTGTAGTTGGTAGTTGTAGATGGTAGTTGTAGTTGGTAGTTGCAGTTGGTAGTTGTAGTTGGTAGTTGTAGTTGGTAGTTGTAGTTGGTAGTTGTAGTTTGTAGTTGTAGTTGGTAGTTGTAGTTGGTAGATGTATTTGGTAGTTGTAGTTGGTCGTTGGAGTTGGTAGTTGCAGTTGGTAGTTGCAGTTGGTAGTTGTAGTTGTTGTTGTAGGTGGTAGTTGTAGTTGTAGTTGTAGTTGTAGTTGTAGTTGTAGTTGTAGTTGTAGTTGGTAGTTGTAGTTGGTAGTTGCAGTTGGTAGCTGCAGTTGGTAGTTGCAGTTGGTAGTTGTAGTTGGTAGTTGTAGTTGGTAGTTGGTAGTTGTAGTTGGTAGTTGTAGTTTGTAGTTGTAGTTGGTAGTTGCAGTTGCTAGCTGTAGTTGGTAGTTGTAGTTGGTAGTTGTAGTTGGTAGTTGTAGTTGTAGTTGTTGTTGTAGTTGTAGTTGTAGTTGTAGTTGTAGTTGTAGTTGTAGTTGTAGTTGTAGTTGTAGTTGTAGTTTGTAGTTGTAGTTGGTAGTTGTAGTTGGTTTGTTGTAGTTGGTAGTTGTAGTTGTAGTTGTAGTTGTAGTTGTAGTTGTAGTTGTAGTTGGTAGTTGTAGTTGGTAGTTGCAGTTGGTAGCTGCAGTTGGTAGTTGCAGTTGGTAGTTGTAGTTGGTAGTTGTAGTTGGTAGTTGGTAGTTGTAGTTGGTAGTTGTAGTTTGTAGTTGTAGTTGGTAGTTGCAGTTGCTAGCTGTAGTTGGTAGTTGTAGTTGGTAGTTGTAGTTGGTAGTTGTAGTTGGTAGTTGTAGTTTGTAGTTGTAGTTGGTAGTTGCAGTTGCTAGCTGTAGTTGGTAGTTGTAGTTGGTAGTTGTAGTTGGTAGTTGTAGTTGTAGTTGTTGTTGTAGTTGTAGTTGTAGTTGTAGTTGTAGTTGTAGTTGTAGTTGTAGTTGTAGTTGGTAGTTGTAGTTGGTAGTTGCAGTTGGTAGCTGCAGTTGGTAGTTGCAGTTGGTAGTTGTAGTTGTAGTTGTAGTTGTAGTTGTAGTTGTAGTTGTAGTTGTAGTTGGTAGTTGTAGTTGGTAGTTGCAGTTGGTAGCTGCAGTTGGTAGTTGCAGTTGGTAGTTGTAGTTGGTAGTTGTAGTTGGTAGTTGGTAGTTGTAGTTGGTAGTTGTAGTTTGTAGTTGTAGTTGGTAGTTGCAGTTGCTAGCTGTAGTTGGTAGTTGTAGTTGGTAGTTGTAGTTGGTAGTTGTAGTTGTAGTTGTTGTTATAGTTGTAGTTGTAGTTGTAGTTGTAGTTGTAGTTGTAGTTGTAGTTGTAGTTGTAGTTGTAGTTGTAGTTGTAGTTGTTTTTGTTGTTGTTGTTGTTGTAGTTGTTGTTGTTGTAGTTGTTGTTGTTGTAGTTGTTGTTGTTATTGTACTTGCTGTTGTGTCGTTGTCGTTGTTGTTGTCGTTGTTGTCGTTGTTGTCGTTGCAGTCGTTGTTGTCGTTGTTGTCGTTGTTGCCGTTGTTGTCGTTGCTGTCGTTGCTATCGTTGCTGTCGTTGCTGTCGTTGCTGTCGTTGCTGCCGTTGTTGCCGTTGTTGCCGTTGTTGCCGTTTTTGTCGTTGTTGTCGTTGTTGTCGTTGTTGTGGTTGTTGTCGTTGTTGTCGTTGTTTTCGTTGTTTTCGTTGTTGTCGTTGTTGTCGTTGTTGTCGTTGTTGTCGTTGTTATCGTTGTTGTCGTTGTTATCGTTGTTGTCGTTGTTGTCGTTGTTGTCGTTGTTGTCGTTGTTGTCGTTGTCGTTATTGTGGTTGTTGTCGTTGTTGTCGTCGTTGTCGTCGTTGTCGTCGTTGTCGTCGTTGTCGTCGTTGTCGTCGTTGACGTCGTTGTCGTCGTTGTCGTCGTTGTTGTTGTTGTTGTTGTTATTGTTGTTGTAGTTGTAGTTGTTGTTGTAGTTGTTGTTGTTGTAGTTGTAGTTGTAGTTGTAGTTGTAGTTGTAGTTGTAGTTGTTGTAGTTGTTGTTGTAGTTGTAGTTGTTGTTGTAGTTGTAGTTGTAGTGGTAGTTGTAGTTGTAGTTGTAGTTGTAGTTGTAGTTGTAGTTGTAGTTGTAGTTGTTGTTGTAGTTGTTGTTGTAGTTGTTGTTGTAGTTGTAGTTGTAGTTGCAGTTGTAGTTGTAGTTTTATTTGTAGTTGTATTTGTAGCTGTAGTTGTAATTGTAGTTCTGGTTGTAGTTGTAGTTGTAGTTGTAGTTGTATTTGTTGTTGTAGTTGTAGTTGTAGTAGTAGTTGTAGTTGTAGTTGTAGTTGGTAGTTGTAGTTGGTAGTTGTAGTTGGTAGTTGTAGTTGGTAGTTGTAGTTGGTAGGTGCAGTTGGTAGTTGCAGTTGGTAGTTGCAGTTGGTAGTTGCAGTTGGTAGTTGCAGTTGGTAGTTGCAGTTGGTAGCTGAAATTGGTAGTTGCTGTTGGTAGTTGCAGTTGGTAGTTGCAGTTGGTAGCTGAAATTGGTAGTTGCAGTTGGTAGTTGCAGTTGGTAGTTGCAGTTGGTAGTTGCAGTTGGTAGCTGAAATTGGTAGTTACAGTTGGTAGTTGCAGTCGGTAGTTGCAGTGGGTAGTTGCAGTTGGTAGTTGCAGTTGGTAGTTGCAGTTGGTAGTTGCAGTTGGTAGTTGCAGTTGGTAGTTGCAGTTGGTAGTTGCAGTTGGTAGCTGTAGTTGGTAGTTGTAGTTGGTAGTTGTAGTTGGTAGTTGTAGTTGGTAGTTGTAGTTGTAGTTGTTGTTGTAGTTGTAGTTGTAGTTGTAGTTGTAGTTGTAGTTGTAGTTGTAGTTGTAGTTGTATTTGTAGTTTGTAGTTGTAGTTGGTAGTGGTAGTTGGTTTGTTGTAGTTGGTAGTTGTAGTTGGTAGTTGTAGTTGGTAGTTGTAGTTGGTAGTTGTAGTTGGTAGTTGTAGTTGGTAGTTGTAGTTGGTAGTTGTAGTTGGTAGTTGTAGTTGGTAGTTGTAGTTGGTTTGTTGTAGTTGGTAGTTGCAGTTGGTAGTTGCAGTTGGTAGTTGCAGTTGGTAGTTGTAGTTGGTAGTTGTAGTTGGTAGTTGTAGATGGTAGTTGTAGTTGGTAGTTGCAGTTGGTAGTTGTAGTTGGTAGTTGTAGTTGGTAGTTGTAGTTGGTAGTTGTAGTTTGTAGTTGTAGTTGGTAGTTGTAGTTGGTAGATGTATTTGGTAGTTGTAGTTGGTCGTTGGAGTTGGTAGTTGCAGTTGGTAGTTGCAGTTGGTAGTTGTAGTTGTTGTTGTAGGTGGTAGTTGTAGTTGTAGTTGTAGTTGTAGTTGTAGTTGTAGTTGTAGTTGTAGTTGGTAGTTGTAGTTGGTAGTTGTAGTTGGTAGTTGTAGTTGGTAGTTGTAGTTGGTAGTTGCAGTTGGTAGTTGTAGGTGGTAGTTGTAGTTGGTAGTTGTAGTTGGTAGTTGTAGTTGGTAGTTGTAGTTGGTAGTTGTAGTTGGTAGTTGTAGTTGGTAGTTGTAGTTGGTAGTTGTAGTTGGTAGTTGTAGTTGGTAGTTGTAGTTGGTAGTTGTAGTTGGTAGTTGTAGTTGGTAGTTGTAGTTCGTAGTTGTAGCTGGTAGTTGTAGTTGGTAGTTGTAGTTGGTAGTTGCAGTTGGTAGTTGTAGTTGGTAGTTGTAGTTGGTAGTTGTAGTTGGTAGTTGTAGTTGGTAGTTGTAGTTGGTAGTTGTAGTTGGTAGTTGTAGTTGTATTTGTAGTTTGTAGTTGTAGTTGGTAGTTGTAGTTGGTTTGTTGTAGTTGGTAGTTGTAGTTGGTAGTTGTAGTTGGTAGTTGTAGTTGGTAGTTGTAGTTGGTAGTTGTAGTTGGTTTGTTGTAGTTGGTAGTTGCAGTTGGTAGTTGCAGTTGGTAGTTGCAGTTGGTAGTTGTAGTTGGTAGTTGTAGTTGGTAGCTGTAGATGGTAGTTGTAGTTGGTAGTTGCAGTTGGTAGTTGTAGTTGTTGTTGTAGGTGGTAGTTGGTAGTTGTAGTTGGTAGTTGTAGTTGGTAGTTGTAGTTGGTAGTTGTAGTTGTATTTGTAGTTTGTAGTTGTAGTTGGTAGTTGTAGTTGGTTTGTTGTAGTTGGTAGTTGTAGTTGGTAGTTGTAGTTGGTAGTTGTAGTTGGTAGTTGTAGTTGGTAGTTGTAGTTGGTTTGTTGTAGTTGGTAGTTGCAGTTGGTAGTTGCAGTTGGTAGTTGCAGTTGGTAGTTGTAGGTGGTAGTTGTAGTTGGTAGCTGTAGATGGTAGTTGTAGTTGGTAGTTGCAGTTGGTAGTTGTAGTTGGTAGTTGTAGTTGGTAGTTGTAGTTGGTAGTTGTAGTTTGTAGTTGTAGATAGTAGTTGTAGTTGGTAGATGTATTTGGTAGTTGTAGTTGGTCGTTGGAGTTGGTAGTTGCAGTTGGTAGTTGCAGTTGGTAGTTGTAGTTGTTGTTGTAGCTGGTAGTTTTAGTTGTAGTTGTAGTTGTAGTTGTAGTTGTAGTTGTAGTTGTAGTTGGTAGTTGTAGTTGGTAGTTGCAGTTGGTAGCTGCAGTTGGTAGTTGCACTTGGTAGTTGTAGTTGGTAGTTGTAGTTGGTAGTTGGTAGTTGTAGTTGGTAGTTGTAGTTTGTAGTTGTAGTTGGTAGTTGCAGTTGCTAGCTGTAGTTGGTAGTTGTAGTTGGTAGTTGTAGTTGGTAGTTGTAGTTGTAGTTGTTGTTGTAGTTGTAGTTGTAGTTGTAGTTGTAGTTGTAGTTGTAGTTGTAGTTGTAGTTGTAGTTTGTAGTTGTAGTTGGTAGTTGTAGTTGGTTTGTTGTAGTTGGTAGTTGTAGTTGGTAGATGTATTTGGTAGTTGTAGTTGGTAGTTGCAGTTGGTAGTTGCAGTTGGTAGTTGTAGTTGGTAGTTGTACTTGGTAGTTGTAGTTGGTAGTTGTAGTTGGTAGTTGTAGTTGGTAGTTGTAGATGGTAGTTGTAGTTGGTAGTTGCAGTTGGTAGTTGTAGTTGGTAGTTGTAGTTGGTAGTTGTAGTTGGTAGTTGTAGTTTGTAGTTGTAGTTGGTAGTTGTAGTTGGTAGATGTATTTGGTAGTTGTAGTTGGTCGTTGGAGTTGGTAGTTGCAGTTGGTAGTTGCAGTTGGTAGTTGTAGTTGTTGTTGTAGGTGGTAGTTGTAGTTGTAGTTGTAGTTGTTGTTGTAGTTGTAGTTGTAGTTGTAGTTGTAGTTGTAGTTGTAGTTGTAGTTGTAGTTTGTAGTTGTAGTTGGTAGTTGTAGTTGGTAGTTGTAGTTGGTAGTTGTAGTTGGTAGTTGTAGTTGGTAGTTGTAGTTGGTAGTTGTAGTTGGTAGTTGTAGGTGGTAGTTGTAGTTGGTAGTTGTAGTTGGTAGTTGTAGTTGGTAGTTGTAGTTGGTAGTTGTAGTTGGTAGTTGTAGTTGGTAGTTGTAGTTGGTAGTTGTAGTTGGTAGTTGTAGTTGTAGTTGTAGTTGGTAGTTGTAGTTGGTAGTTGTAGTTGGTAGTTGGAGTTGGTAGTTGCAGTTGGTAGTTGCAGTTGGTAGTTGCAGTTGGTAGTTGCAGTTGGTAGTTGCAGTTGGTAGTTGCAGTTGGTAGTTGCAGTTGGTAGTTGCTGTTGGTGGTTGCAGTTGGTAGTTGCAGTTGGTAGTTGCAGTTGGTAGTTGCAGTTGGTAGTTGCAGTTGGTAGTTGCAGTTGGTAGTTGTAGTTGGTAGTTGTACTTGGTAGTTGTAGTTGGTAGTTGTAGTTGGTAGTTGTAGTTGGTAGTTGTAGTTGGTAGTTGTAGTTGGTAGTTGTAGTTGGTAGTTGTAGTTGGTAGTTGTAGTTCGTAGTTGTAGCTGGTAGTTGTAGTTGGTAGTTGTAGTTAGTAGTTGCAGTTGGTAGTTGTAGTTGGTAGTTGCAGTTGGTAGTTGCAGTTGGTAGTTGCAGTTGGTAGTTGCAGTTGGTAGTTGCAGTTGGTAGTTGCAGTTGGTAGTTGCTGTTGGTGGTTGCAGTTGGTAGTTGCAGTTGGTAGTTGCAGTTGGTAGTTGCAGTTGGTAGTTGTAGTTGGTAGTTGCAGTTGGTAGTTGTAGTTGGTAGTTGTAGTTGGTAGTTGTAGTTGGTAGTTGTAGTTGGTAGTTGTAGTTGGTAGTTGTAGTTGGTAGTTGTAGTTGTATTTGTAGTTGGTAGTTGTAGTTGGTTTGTTGTAGTTGGTTTGTTGTAGTTGGTAGTTGTAGTTGGTAGTTGTAGTTGGTAGTTGTAGTTGGTAGTTGTAGTTGGTAGTTGTAGTTGGTTTGTTGTAGTTGGTAGTTGCAGTTGGTAGTTGCAGTTGGTAGTTGCAGTTGGTAGTTGTAGTTGGTAGTTGTAGTTGGTCGTTGTAGTTGGTAGTTGTAGTTGTAGTTGTAGTTGTAGTTGTAGTTGTAGTTGTAGTTGGTAGTTGTAGTTGGTAGTTGCAGTTGGTAGCTGCAGTTGGTAGTTGCACTTGGTAGTTGTAGTTGGTAGTTGTAGTTGGTAGTTGGTAGTTGTAGTTGGTAGTTGTACTTGGTAGTTGTAGTTGGTAGTTGTAGTTGGTATTTGTAGTTGGTAGTTGTAGTTGGTAGTTGTAGTTGGTGGTTGTAGTTGGTAGTTGTAGTTCGTAGTTGTAGCTGGTAGTTGTAGTTGGTAGTTGTAGTTGGTAGTTGCAGTTGGTAGTTGTAGTTGGTAGTTGTAGTTGGTAGTTGTAGTTGGTAGTTGTAGTTGGTAGTTGTAGTTGGTAGTTGTAGTTGGTAGTTGTAGTTGGTAGTTGTAGTTCGTAGTTGTAGCTGGTAGTTGCAGTTGGTAGTTGCAGTTGGTAGTTGCAGTTGGTAGTTGCTGTTGGTGGTTGCAGTTGGTAGTTGCAGTTGGTAGTTGCAGTTGGTAGTTGCAGTTGCTAGCTGTAGTTGGTAGTTGCAGTTGGTAGTTGTAGTTGGTAGTTGTAGTTGTAGTTGTTGTTGTAGTTGTAGTTGTAGTTGTAGTTGTAGTTGTAGTTGTAGTTGTAGTTGTAGTTTGTAGTTGTAGTTGGTAGTTGTAGTTGGTTTGTTGTAGTTGGTAGTTGTAGTTGGTAGATGTATTTGGTAGTTGTAGTTGGTAGTTGCAGTTGGTAGTTGCAGTTGGTAGTTGTAGTTGGTAGTTGTAGTAGGTAGTTGTAGTTGGTAGTTGTAGTTCGTAGTTGTAGCTGGTAGTTGTAGTTGGTAGTTGTAGTTGGTAGTTGCAGTTTGTAGTTGTAGTTGGTAGTTGTAGTTGGTAGTTGTAGTTGGTAGTTGTAGTTGGTAGTTGTAGTTGGTAGTTGTAGTTGGTAGTTGTAGTTGTATTTGTAGTTTGTAGTTGTAGTTGGTAGTTGTAGTTGGTTTGTTGTGGTTGGTAGTTGTAGTTGGTAGTTGTTGTTGGTAGTTGTAGTTGGTAGTTGTAGTTGGTAGTTGTAGTTGGTTTGTTGTAGTTGGTAGTTGCAGTTGGTAGTTGCAGTTGGTAGTTGCAGTTGGTAGTTGTAGTTGGTAGTTGTAGTTGGTAGTTGGTAGTTGTAGTTGGTAGTTGTAGTTTGTAGTTGTAGTTGGTAGTTGCAGTTGCTAGCTGTAGTTGGTAGTTGTAGTTGGTAGTTGTAGTTGGTAGTTGTAGTTGTAGTTGTTGTTGTAGTTGTAGTTGTAGTTGTAGTTGTAGTTGTAGTTGTAGTTGTAGTTGTAGTTGTAGTTGTAGTTTGTAGTTGTAGTTGGTAGTTGTAGTTGGTTTGTTGTAGTTGGTAGTTGTAGTTGGTAGTTGTAGTTGTAGTTGTTGTTGTAGTTGTAGTTGTAGTTGTAGTTGTAGTTGTAGTTGTAGTTGTAGTTGTAGTTGTAGTTGTAGTTGTAGTTGTAGTTGTTTTTGTTGTTGTTGTTGTTGTAGTTGTTGTTGTTGTAGTTGTTGTTGTTGTAGTTGTTGTTGTTATTGTACTTGCTGTTGTGTCGTTGTCGTTGTTGTTGTCGTTGTTGTCGTTGTTGTCGTTGCAGTCGTTGTTGTCGTTGTTGTCGTTGTTGCCGTTGTTGTCGTTGCTGTCGTTGCTATCGTTGCTGTCGTTGCTGTCGTTGCTGTCGTTGCTGCCGTTGTTGCCGTTGTTGCCGTTGTTGCCGTTTTTGTCGTTGTTGTCGTTGTTGTCGTTGTTGTGGTTGTTGTCGTTGTTGTCGTTGTTTTCGTTGTTTTCGTTGTTGTCGTTGTTGTCGTTGTTGTCGTTGTTGTCGTTGTTGTCGTTGTTGTCGTTGTTGTCGTTGTTATCGTTGTTGTCGTTGTTATCGTTGTTGTCGTTGTTGTCGTTGTTGTCGGTGTTGTCGTTGTTGTCGTTGTCGTTATTGTAGTTGTTGTCGTTGTTGTCGTCGTTGTCGTCGTTGTCGTCGTTGTCGTCGTTGTCGTCGTTGTCGTCGTTGACGTCGTTGTCGTCGTTGTCGTCGTTGTTGTTGTTGTTGTTGTTGTTGTTGTTGTTGTAGTTGTAGTTGTTGTTGTAGTTGTTGTTGTTGTAGTTGTAGTTGCAGTTGGTAGTTGTAGTTGGTAGTTGTAGTTGGTAGTTGTAGTTGGTAGTTGTAGTTGGTAGTTGTAGTTGGTAGTTGTAGTTGGTAGTTGTAGTTGGTAGTTGTAGTTGGTAGTTGTAGTTGGTAGTTGTAGTTGGTAGTTGTAGTTGGTAGTTGTAGTTGTAGTTGTAGTTGTAGTTGGTAGTTGTAGTTGGTAGTTGTAGTTGGTAGTTGGAGTTGGTAGTTGCAGTTGGTAGTTGCAGTTGGTAGTTGCAGTTGGTAGTTGCAGTTGGTAGTTGCAGTTGGTAGTTGCAGTTGGTAGTTGCTGTTGGTGGTTGCAGTTGGTAGTTGCAGTTGGTAGTTGCAGTTGGTAGTTGCAGTTGGTAGTTGCAGTTGGTAGTTGCAGTTGGTAGTTGTAGTTGGTAGTTGTACTTGGTAGTTGTAGTTGGTAGTTGTAGTTGGTAGTTGTAGTTGGTAGTTGTAGTTGGTAGTTGTAGTTGGTAGTTGTAGTTGGTAGTTGTAGTTGGTAGTTGTAGTTGGTAGTTGTAGTTGGTAGTTGTAGTTCGTAGTTGTAGCTGGTAGTTGTAGTTGGTAGTTGTAGTTGGTAGTTGCAGTTGGTAGTTGTAGTTGGTAGTTGTAGTTGGTAGTTGCAGTTGGTAGTTGCAGTTGGTAGTTGCAGTTGGTAGTTGCAGTTGGTAGTTGCTGTTGGTGGTTGCAGTTGGTAGTTGCAGTTGGTAGTTGCAGTTGGTAGTTGCAGTTGGTAGTTGCAGTTGGTAGTTGCAGTTGGTAGTTGTAGTTGGTAGTTGTACTTGGTAGTTGTAGTTGGTAGTTGTAGTTGGTAGTTGTAGTTGGTAGTTGTAGTTGGTAGTTGTAGTTGGTAGTTGTAGTTGGTAGTTGTAGTTGGTAGTTGTAGTTCGTAGTTGTAGCTGGTAGTTGTAGTTGGTAGTTGTAGTTGGTAGTTGCAGTTGGTAGTTGTAGTTGGTAGTTGTAGTTGGTAGTTGTAGTTGGTAGTTGTAGTTGGTAGTTGTAGTTGGTAGTTGTAGTTGGTAGTTGTAGTTGTATTTGTAGTTGGTAGTTGTAGTTGGTTTGTTGTAGTTGGTTTGTTGTAGTTGGTAGTTGTAGTTGGTAGTTGTAGTTGGTAGTTGTAGTTGGTAGTTGTAGTTGGTTTGTTGTAGTTGGTAGTTGCAGTTGGTAGTTGCAGTTGGTAGTTGCAGTTGGTAGTTGTAGTTGGTAGTTGTAGTTGGTAGTTGTAGATGGTAGTTGTAGATGGTAGTTGCAGTTGGTAGTTGTAGTTGGTAGTTGTAGTTGGTAGTTGTAGTTGGTAGTTGTAGTTTGTAGTTGTAGTTGGTAGTTGTAGTTGGTAGATGTATTTGGTAGTTGTAGTTGGTCGTTGGAGTTGGTAGTTGCAGTTGGTAGTTGCAGTTGGTAGTTGTAGTTGTTGTTGTAGGTGGTAGTTGTAGTTGTAGTTGTAGTTGTAGTTGTAGTTGTAGTTGTAGTTGTAGTTGGTAGTTGTAGTTGGTAGTTGCAGTTGGTAGCTGCAGTTGGTAGTTGCAGTTGGTAGTTGTAGTTGGTAGTTGTAGTTGGTAGTTGGTAGTTGTAGTTGGTAGTTGTAGTTTGTAGTTGTAGTTGGTAGTTGCAGTTGCTAGCTGTAGTTGGTAGTTGTAGTTGGTAGTTGTAGTTGGTAGTTGTAGTTGTAGTTGTTGTTGTAGTTGTAGTTGTAGTTGTAGTTGTAGTTGTAGTTGTAGTTGTAGTTGTAGTTGTAGTTGTAGTTTGTAGTTGTAGTTGGTAGTTGTAGTTGGTTTGTTGTAGTTGGTAGTTGTAGTTGTAGTTGTAGTTGTAGTTGTAGTTGTAGTTGTAGTTGTAGTTGGTAGTTGTAGTTGGTAGTTGCAGTTGGTAGCTGCAGTTGGTAGTTGCAGTTGGTAGTTGTAGTTGGTAGTTGTAGTTGTAGTTGTTGTTGTAGTTGTAGTTGTAGTTGTAGTTGTAGTTGTAGTTGTAGTTGTAGTTGTAGTTGTAGTTGTAGTTTGTAGTTGTAGTTGGTAGTTGTAGTTGGTTTGTTGTAGTTGGTAGTTGTAGTTGTAGTTGTAGTTGTAGTTGTAGTTGTAGTTGTAGTTGTAGTTGGTAGTTGTAGTTGGTAGTTGCAGTTGGTAGCTGCAGTTGGTAGTTGCAGTTGGTAGTTGTAGTTGGTAGTTGTAGTTGGTAGTTGGTAGTTGTAGTTGGTAGTTGTAGTTTGTAGTTGTAGTTGGTAGTTGCAGTTGGTAGTTGTAGTTGGTAGTTGTAGTTGGTAGTTGTAGTTGGTAGTTGTAGTTTGTAGTTGTAGTTGGTAGTTGCAGTTGCTAGCTGTAGTTGGTAGTTGTAGTTGGTAGTTGTAGTTGGTAGTTGTAGTTGTAGTTGTTGTTGTAGTTGTAGTTGTAGTTGTAGTTGTAGTTGTAGTTGTAGTTGTAGTTGTAGTTGTAGTTGTAGTTTGTAGTTGTAGTTGGTAGTTGTAGTTGGTTTGTTGTAGTTGGTAGTTGTAGTTGTAGTTGTAGTTGTAGTTGTAGTTGTAGTTGTAGTTGTAGTTGGTAGTTGTAGTTGGTAGTTGCAGTTGGTAGCTGCAGTTGGTAGTTGCAGTTGGTAGTTGTAGTTGGTAGTTGTAGTTGGTAGTTGGTAGTTGTAGTTGGTAGTTGTAGTTTGTAGTTGTAGTTGGTAGTTGCAGTTGCTAGCTGTAGTTGGTAGTTGTAGTTGGTAGTTGTAGTTGGTAGTTGTAGTTGGTAGTTGTAGTTGGTAGTTGTAGTTGGTAGTTGTAGTTGTAGTTGTAGTTGTAGTTGTAGTTGTATTTGTTGTTGTAGTTGTAGTTGTAGTAGTAGTTGTAGTTGTAGTTGTAGTTGGTAGTTGTAGTTGGTAGTTGTAGTTGGTAGTTGTAGTTGGTAGTTGTAGTTGGTAGGTGCAGTTGGTAGTTGCAGTTGGTAGTTGCAGTTGGTAGTTGCAGTTGGTAGTTGCAGTTGGTAGTTGCAGTTGGTAGCTGAAATTGGTAGTTGCTGTTGGTAGTTGCAGTTGGTAGTTGCAGTTGGTAGCTGAAATTGGTAGTTGCAGTTGGTAGTTGCAGTTGGTAGTTGCAGTTGGTAGTTGCAGTTGGTAGCTGAAATTGGTAGTTACAGTTGGTAGTTGCAGTCGGTAGTTGCAGTGGGTAGTTGCAGTTGGTAGTTGCAGTTGGTAGTTGCAGTTGGTAGTTGCAGTTGGTAGTTGCAGTTGGTAGTTGCAGTTGGTAGTTGCAGTTGGTAGCTGTAGTTGGTAGTTGTAGTTGGTAGTTGTAGTTGGTAGTTGTAGTTGGTAGTTGTAGTTGTAGTTGTTGTTGTAGTTGTAGTTGTAGTTGTAGTTGTAGTTGTAGTTGTAGTTGTAGTTGTAGTTGTATTTGTAGTTTGTAGTTGTAGTTGGTAGTGGTAGTTGGTTTGTTGTAGTTGGTAGTTGTAGTTGGTAGTTGAAGTTGGTAGTTGTAGTTGGTAGTTGTAGTTGGTAGTTGTAGTTGGTAGTTGTAGTTGGTAGTTGTAGTTGGTAGTTGTAGTTGGTTTGTTGTAGTTGGTAGTTGCAGTTGGTAGTTGCAGTTGGTAGTTGCAGTTGGTAGTTGTAGTTGGTAGTTGTAGTTGGTAGTTGTAGATGGTAGTTGTAGTTGGTAGTTGCAGTTGGTAGTTGTAGTTGGTAGTTGTAGTTGGTAGTTGTAGTTGGTAGTTGTAGTTTGTAGTTGTAGTTGGTAGTTGTAGTTGGTAGATGTATTTGGTAGTTGTAGTTGGTCGTTGGAGTTGGTAGTTGCAGTTGGTAGTTGCAGTTGGTAGTTGTAGTTGTTGTTGTAGGTGGTAGTTGTAGTTGTAGTTGTAGTTGTAGTTGTAGTTGTAGTTGTAGTTGTAGTTGGTAGTTGTAGTTGGTAGTTGTAGTTGGTAGTTGTAGTTGGTAGTTGTAGTTGGTAGTTGCAGTTGGTAGTTGTAGGTGGTAGTTGTAGTTGGTAGTTGTAGTTGGTAGTTGTAGTTGGTAGTTGTAGTTGGTAGTTGTAGTTGGTAGTTGTAGTTGGTAGTTGTAGTTGGTAGTTGTAGTTGGTAGTTGTAGTTGGTAGTTGTAGTTGGTAGTTGTAGTTGGTAGTTGTAGTTGGTAGTTGTAGTTGGTAGTTGTAGTTCGTAGTTGTAGCTGGTAGTTGTAGTTGGTAGTTGTAGTTGGTAGTTGCAGTTGGTAGTTGTAGTTGGTAGTTGTAGTTGGTAGTTGTAGTTGGTAGTTGTAGTTGGTAGTTGTAGTTGGTAGTTGTAGTTGGTAGTTGTAGTTGTATTTGTAGTTTGTAGTTGTAGTTGGTAGTTGTAGTTGGTTTGTTGTAGTTGGTAGTTGTAGTTGGTAGTTGTAGTTGGTAGTTGTAGTTGGTAGTTGTAGTTGGTAGTTGTAGTTGGTTTGTTGTAGTTGGTAGTTGCAGTTGGTAGTTGCAGTTGGTAGTTGCAGTTGGTAGTTGTAGTTGGTAGTTGTAGTTGGTAGCTGTAGATGGTAGTTGTAGTTGGTAGTTGCAGTTGGTAGTTGTAGTTGGTAGTTGTAGTTGGTAGTTGTAGTTGGTAGTTGTAGTTTGTAGTTGTAGTTGGTAGTTGTAGTTGGTAGATGTATTTGGTAGTTGTAGTTGGTCGTTGGAGTTGGTAGTTGCAGTTGGTAGTTGCAGTTGGTAGTTGTAGTTGTTGTTGTAGGTGGTAGTTGTAGTTGTAGTTGTAGTTGTAGTTGTAGTTGTAGTTGTAGTTGTAGTTGGTAGTTGTAGTTGGTAGTTGCAGTTGGTAGCTGCAGTTGGTAGTTGCACTTGGTAGTTGTAGTTGGTAGTTGTAGTTGGTAGTTGGTAGTTGTAGTTGGTAGTTGTAGTTTGTAGTTGTAGTTGGTAGTTGCAGTTGCTAGCTGTAGTTGGTAGTTGTAGTTGGTAGTTGTAGTTGGTAGTTGTAGTTGTAGTTGTTGTTGTAGTTGTAGTTGTAGTTGTAGTTGTAGTTGTAGTTGTAGTTGTAGTTGTAGTTTGTAGTTGTAGTTGGTAGTTGTAGTTGGTTTGTTGTAGTTGGTAGTTGTAGTTGGTAGATGTATTTGGTAGTTGTAGTTGGTAGTTGCAGTTGGTAGTTGCAGTTGGTAGTTGTAGTTGGTAGTTGTACTTGGTAGTTGTAGTTGGTAGTTGTAGTTGGTAGTTGTAGTTGGTAGTTGTAGATGGTAGTTGTAGTTGGTAGTTGCAGTTGGTAGTTGTAGTTGGTAGTTGTAGTTGGTAGTTGTAGTTGGTAGTTGTAGTTTGTAGTTGTAGTTGGTAGTTGTAGTTGGTAGATGTATTTGGTAGTTGTAGTTGGTCGTTGGAGTTGGTAGTTGCAGTTGGTAGTTGCAGTTGGTAGTTGTAGTTGTTGTTGTAGGTGGTAGTTGTAGTTGTAGTTGTAGTTGTTGTTGTAGTTGTAGTTGTAGTTGTAGTTGTAGTTGTAGTTGTAGTTGTAGTTTGTAGTTGTAGTTGGTAGTTGTAGTTGGTAGTTGTAGTTGGTAGTTGTAGTTGGTAGTTGGTAGTTGTAGTTGGTAGTTGTAGTTTGTAGTTGTAGTTGGTAGTTGCAGTTGCTAGCTGTAGTTGGTAGTTGTAGTTGGTAGTTGTAGTTGGTAGTTGTAGTTGTAGTTGTTGTTGTAGTTGTAGTTGTAGTTGTAGTTGTAGTTGTAGTTGTAGTTGTAGTTTTAGTTGTAGTTTGTAGTTGTAGTTGGTAGTTGTAGTTGGTTTGTTGTAGTTGGTAGTTGTAGTTGGTAGTTGTAGTTGTAGTTGTTGTTGTAGTTGTAGTTGTAGTTGTAGTTGTAGTTG
Organism: Andrena hattorfiana; assembly: GCA_944738655.2. NCBI lineage: Eukaryota > Metazoa > Arthropoda > Insecta > Hymenoptera > Andrenidae > Andrena > Andrena hattorfiana. The sequence goes on along the minus strand of OX122890.1, from coordinate 47,421,360 downwards.
TAGTTGTAGTTGTAGTTGTAGTTGTAGTTGTAGTTGTAGTTGTAGTTGTAGTTGTTTTTGTTGTTGTTGTTGTTGTAGTTGTTGTTGTTGTAGTTGTTGTTGTTGTAGTTGTTGTTGTTATTGTACTTGCTGTTGTGTCGTTGTCGTTGTTGTTGTCGTTGTTGTCGTTGTTGTCGTTGCAGTCGTTGTTGTCGTTGTTGTCGTTGTTGCCGTTGTTGTCGTTGCTGTCGTTGCTATCGTTGCTGTCGTTGCTGTCGTTGCTGTCGTTGCTGCCGTTGTTGCCGTTGTTGCCGTTGTTGTCGTTGTTGTCGTTGTTGTCGTTGTCGTTATTGTAGTTGTTGTCGTTGTTGTCGTCGTTGTCGTCGTTGTCGTCGTTGTCGTCGTTGTCGTCGTTGTCGTCGTTGACGTCGTTGTCGTCGTTGTCGTCGTTGTTGTTGTTGTTGTTGTTGTTGTTGTTGTAGTTGTAGTTGTTGTTGTAGTTGTTGTTGTTGTAGTTGTAGTTGTAGTTGTAGTTGTAGTTGTAGTTGTTGTAGTTGTTGTTGTAGTTGTAGTTGTTGTTGTAGTTGTAGTTGTAGTGGTAGTTGTAGTTGTAGTTGTAGTTGTAGTTGTAGTTGTAGTTGTAGTTGTAGTTGTAGTTGTTGTTGTAGTTGTTGTTGTAGTTGTTGTTGTAGTTGTAGTTGTAGTTGCAGTTGTAGTTGTAGTTGTATTTGTAGTTGTATTTGTAGTTGTAGTTGTAATTGTAGTTGTAGTTGTAGTTGTAGTTGTAGTTGTAGTTGTATTTGTTGTTGTAGTTGTAGTTGTAGTAGTAGTTGTAGTTGTAGTTGTAGTTGGTAGTTGTAGTTGGTAGTTGTAGTTGGTAGTTGTAGTTGGTAGTTGTAGTTGGTAGGTGCAGTTGGTAGTTGCAGTTGGTAGTTGCAGTTGGTAGTTGCAGTTGGTAGTTGCAGTTGGTAGTTGCAGTTGGTAGCTGAAATTGGTAGTTGCTGTTGGTAGTTGCAGTTGGTAGTTGCAGTTGGTAGTTGCAGTTGGTAGCTGAAATTGGTAGTTGCAGTTGGTAGTTGCAGTTGGTAGTTGCAGTTGGTAGTTGCAGTTGGTAGCTGAAATTGGTAGTTACAGTTGGTAGTTGCAGTCGGTAGTTGCAGTGGGTAGTTGCAGTTGGTAGTTGCAGTTGGTAGTTGCAGTGGGTAGTTGCAGTTGGTAGTTGCAGTTGGTAGTTGCAGTTGGTAGTTGCAGTTGGTAGCTGTAGTTGGTAGTTGTAGTTGGTAGTTGTAGTTGGTAGTTGTAGTTGGTAGTTGTAGTTGTAGTTGTTGTTGTAGTTGTAGTTGTAGTTGTAGTTGTAGTTGTAGTTGTAGTTGTAGTTGTATTTGTAGTTTGTAGTTGTAGTTGGTAGTGGTAGTTGGTTTGTTGTAGTTGGTAGTTGTAGTTGGTAGTTGTAGTTGGTAGTTGTAGTTGGTAGTTGTAGTTGGTAGTTGTAGTTGGTAGTTGTAGTTGGTAGTTGTAGTTGGTAGTTGTAGTTGGTAGTTGTAGTTGGTTTGTTGTAGTTGGTAGTTGCAGTTGGTAGTTGCAGTTGGTAGTTGCAGTTGGTAGTTGTAGTTGGTAGTTGTAGTTGGTAGTTGTAGATGGTAGTTGTAGTTGGTAGTTGCAGTTGGTAGTTGTAGTTGGTAGTTGTAGTTGGTAGTTGTAGTTGGTAGTTGTAGTTTGTAGTTGTAGTTGGTAGTTGTAGTTGGTAGATGTATTTGGTAGTTGTAGTTGGTCGTTGGAGTTGGTAGTTGCAGTTGGTAGTTGCAGTTGGTAGTTGTAGTTGTTGTTGTAGGTGGTAGTTGTAGTTGTAGTTGTAGTTGTAGTTGTAGTTGTAGTTGTAGTTGTAGTTGGTAGTTGTAGTTGGTAGTTGTAGTTGGTAGTTGTAGTTGGTAGTTGTAGTTGGTAGTTGCAGTTGGTAGTTGTAGGTGGTAGTTGCAGTTGGTAGTTGCAGTTGGTAGTTGCAGTTGGTAGTTGCAGTTGGTAGCTGAAATTGGTAGTTACAGTTGGTAGTTGCAGTCGGTAGTTGCAGTGGGTAGTTGCAGTTGGTAGTTGCAGTTGGTAGTTGCAGTTGGTAGTTGCAGTTGGTAGTTGCAGTTGGTAGTTGCAGTTGGTAGTTGCAGTTGGTAGCTGTAGTTGGTAGTTGTAGTTGGTAGTTGTAGTTGGTAGTTGTAGTTGGTAGTTGTAGTTGTATTTGTAGTTTGTAGTTGTAGTTGGTAGTTGTAGTTGGTTTGTTGTAGTTGGTAGTTGTAGTTGGTAGTTGTAGTTGGTAGTTGTAGTTGGTAGTTGTAGTTGGTAGTTGTAGTTGGTAGTTGTAGTTGTAGTTGTAGTTGTAGTTGGTAGTTGTAGTTGGTAGTTGTAGTTGGTAGTTGTAGTTGGTAGTTGGAGTTGGTAGTTGCAGTTGGTAGTTGCAGTTGGTAGTTGCAGTTGGTAGTTGCAGTTGGTAGTTGCAGTTGGTAGTTGCAGTTGGTAGTTGCTGTTGGTGGTTGCAGTTGGTAGTTGCAGTTGGTAGTTGCAGTTGGTAGTTGCAGTTGGTAGTTGCAGTTGGTAGTTGCAGTTGGTAGTTGTAGTTGGTAGTTGTACTTGGTAGTTGTAGTTGGTAGTTGTAGTTGGTAGTTGTAGTTGGTAGTTGTAGTTGGTAGTTGTAGTTGGTAGTTGTAGTTGGTAGTTGTAGTTGGTAGTTGTAGTTGGTAGTTGTAGTTGGTAGTTGTAGTTGGTAGTTGTAGTTCGTAGTTGTAGCTGGTAGTTGTAGTTGGTAGTTGTAGTTGGTAGTTGCAGTTGGTAGTTGTAGTTGGTAGTTGTAGTTGGTAGTTGCAGTTGGTAGTTGCAGTTGGTAGTTGCAGTTGGTAGTTGCAGTTGGTAGTTGCTGTTGGTGGTTGCAGTTGGTAGTTGCAGTTGGTAGTTGCAGTTGGTAGTTGCAGTTGGTAGTTGCAGTTGGTAGTTGCAGTTGGTAGTTGTAGTTGGTAGTTGTACTTGGTAGTTGTAGTTGGTAGTTGTAGTTGGTAGTTGTAGTTGGTAGTTGTAGTTGGTAGTTGTAGTTGGTAGTTGTAGTTGGTAGTTGTAGTTGGTAGTTGTAGTTCGTAGTTGTAGCTGGTAGTTGTAGTTGGTAGTTGTAGTTGGTAGTTGCAGTTGGTAGTTGTAGTTGGTAGTTGTAGTTGGTAGTTGTAGTTGGTAGTTGTAGTTGGTAGTTGTAGTTGGTAGTTGTAGTTGGTAGTTGTAGTTGTATTTGTAGTTGGTAGTTGTAGTTGGTTTGTTGTAGTTGGTTTGTTGTAGTTGGTAGTTGTAGTTGGTAGTTGTAGTTGGTAGTTGTAGTTGGTAGTTGTAGTTGGTTTGTTGTAGTTGGTAGTTGCAGTTGGTAGTTGCAGTTGGTAGTTGCAGTTGGTAGTTGTAGTTGGTAGTTGTAGTTGGTAGTTGTAGATGGTAGTTGTAGTTGGTAGTTGCAGTTGGTAGTTGTAGTTGGTAGTTGTAGTTGGTAGTTGTAGTTGGTAGTTGTAGTTTGTAGTTGTAGTTGGTAGTTGTAGCTGGTAGATGTATTTGGTAGTTGTAGTTGGTCGTTGGAGTTGGTAGTTGCAGTTGGTAGTTGCAGTTGGTAGTTGTAGTTGTTGTTGTAGGTGGTAGTTGTAGTTGTAGTTGTAGTTGTAGTTGTAGTTGTAGTTGTAGTTGTAGTTGGTAGTTGTAGTTGGTAGTTGCAGTTGGTAGCTGCAGTTGGTAGTTGCAGTTGGTAGTTGTAGTTGGTAGTTGTAGTTGGTAGTTGGTAGTTGTAGTTGGTAGTTGTAGTTTGTAGTTGTAGTTGGTAGTTGCAGTTGCTAGCTGTAGTTGGTAGTTGTAGTTGGTAGTTGTAGTTGGTAGTTGTAGTTGTAGTTGTTGTTGTAGTTGTAGTTGTAGTTGTAGTTGTAGTTGTAGTTGTAGTTGTAGTTGTAGTTGTAGTTGTAGTTTGTAGTTGTAGTTGGTAGTTGTAGTTGGTTTGTTGTAGTTGGTAGTTGTAGTTGGTAGTTGTAGTTGTAGTTGTTGTTATAGTTGTAGTTGTAGTTGTAGTTGTAGTTGTAGTTGTAGTTGTAGTTGTAGTTGTAGTTGTAGTTGTAGTTGTAGTTGTTTTTGTTGTTGTTGTTGTTGTAGTTGTTGTTGTTGTAGTTGTTGTTGTTGTAGTTGTTGTTGTTATTGTACTTGCTGTTGTGTCGTTGTCGTTGTTGTTGTCGCTGTTGTCGTTGTTGTCGTTGCAGTCGTTGTTGTCGTTGTTGTCGTTGTTGCCGTTGTTGTCGTTGCTGTCGTTGCTATCGTTGCTGTCGTTGCTGTCGTTGCTGTCGTTGCTGCCGTTGTTGCCGTTGTTGCCGTTGTTGCCGTTTTTGTCGTTGTTGTCGTTGTTGTCGTTGTTGTGGTTGTTGTCGTTGTTGTCGTTGTTTTCGTTGTTTTCGTTGTTGTCGTTGTTGTCGTTGTTGTCGTTGTTGTCGTTGTTATCGTTGTTGTCGTTGTTATCGTTGTTGTCGTTGTTGTCGTTGTTGTCGTTGTTGTCGTTGTTGTCGTTGTCGTTATTGTGGTTGTTGTCGTTGTTGTCGTCGTTGTCGTCGTTGTCGTCGTTGTCGTCGTTGTCGTCGTTGTCGTCGTTGACGTCGTTGTCGTCGTTGTCGTCGTTGTTGTTGTTGTTGTTGTTATTGTTGTTGTAGTTGTAGTTGTTGTTGTAGTTGTTGTTGTTGTAGTTGTAGTTGTAGTTGTAGTTGTAGTTGTAGTTGTAGTTGTTGTAGTTGTTGTTGTAGTTGTAGTTGTTGTTGTAGTTGTAGTTGTAGTGGTAGTTGTAGTTGTAGTTGTAGTTGTAGTTGTAGTTGTAGTTGTAGTTGTAGTTGTTGTTGTAGTTGTTGTTGTAGTTGTTGTTGTAGTTGTAGTTGTAGTTGCAGTTGTAGTTGTAGTTTTATTTGTAGTTGTATTTGTAGTTGTAGTTGTAATTGTAGTTGTAGTTGTAGTTGTAGTTGTAGTTGTAGTTGTATTTGTTGTTGTAGTTGTAGTTGTAGTAGTAGTTGTAGTTGTAGTTGTAGTTGGTAGTTGTAGTTGGTAGTTGTAGTTGGTAGTTGTAGTTGGTAGTTGTAGTTGGTAGGTGCAGTTTGTAGTTGCAGTTGGTAGTTGCAGTTGGTAGTTGCAGTTGGTAGTTGCAGTTGGTAGTTGCAGTTGGTAGCTGAAATTGGTAGTTGCTGTTGGTAGTTGCAGTTGGTAGTTGCAGTTGGTAGCTGTAATTGGTAGTTGCAGTTGGTAGTTGCAGTTGGTAGTTGCAGTTGGTAGTTGCAGTTGGTAGCTGAAATTGGTAGTTACAGTTGGTAGTTGCAGTCGGTAGTTGCAGTGGGTAGTTGCAGTTGGTAGTTGCAGTTGGTAGTTGCAGTTGGTAGTTGCAGTTGGTAGTTGCAGTTGGTAGTTGCAGTTGGTAGTTGCAGTTGGTAGCTGTAGTTGGTAGTTGTAGTTGGTAGTTGTAGTTGGTAGTTGTAGTTGGTAGTTGTAGTTGTAGTTGTTGTTGTAGTTGTAGTTGTAGTTGTAGTTGTAGTTGTAGTTGTAGTTGTAGTTGTATTTGTAGTTTGTAGTTGTAGTTGGTAGTGGTAGTTGGTTTGTTGTAGTTGGTAGTTGTAGTTGGTAGTTGTAGTTGGTAGTTGTAGTTGGTAGTTGTAGTTGGTAGTTGTAGTTGGTAGTTGTAGTTGGTAGTTGTAGTTGGTAGTTGTAGTTGGTTTGTTGTAGTTGGTAGTTGCAGTTGGTAGTTGCAGTTGGTAGTTGCAGTTGGTAGTTGTAGTTGGTAGTTGTAGTTGGTAGTTGTAGATGGTAGTTGTAGTTGGTAGTTGCAGTTGGTAGTTGTAGTTGGTAGTTGTAGTTGGTAGTTGTAGTTGGTAGTTGTAGTTTGTAGTTGTAGTTGGTAGTTGTAGTTGGTAGATGTATTTGGTAGTTGTAGTTGGTCCTTGGAGTTGGTAGTTGCAGTTGGTAGTTGCAGTTGGTAGTTGTAGTTGTTGTTGTAGGTGGTAGTTGTAGTTGTAGTTGTAGTTGTAGTTGTAGTTGTAGTTGTAGTTGTAGTTGGTAGTTGTAGTTGGTAGTTGTAGTTGGTAGTTGTAGTTGGTAGTTGTAGTTGGTAGTTGCAGTTGGTAGTTGTAGGTGGTAGTTGTAGTTGGTAGTTGTAGTTGGTAGTTGTAGTTGGTAGTTGTAGTTGGTAGTTGTAGTTGGTAGTTGTAGTTGGTAGTTGTAGTTGGTAGTTGTAGTTGGTAGTTGTAGTTGGTAGTTGTAGTTGGTAGTTGTAGTTGGTAGTTGTAGTTGGTAGTTGTAGTTGGTAGTTGTAGTTCGTAGTTGTAGCTGGTAGTTGTAGTTGGTAGTTGTAGTTGGTAGTTGCAGTTGGTAGTTGTAGTTGGTAGTTGTAGTTGGTAGTTGTAGTGGGTAGTTGTAGTTGGTAGTTGTAGTTGGTAGTTGTAGTTGGTAGTTGTAGTTGTATTTGTAGTTTGTAGTTGTAGTTGGTAGTTGTAGTTGGTTTGTTGTAGTTGGTAGTTGTAGTTGGTAGTTGTAGTTGGTAGTTGTAGTTGGTAGTTGTAGTTGGTAGTTGTAGTTGGTAGTTGTAGTTGGTTTGTTGTAGTTGGTAGTTGCAGTTGGTAGTTGCAGTTGGTAGTTGCAGTTGGTAGTTGTAGTTGGTAGTTGTAGTTGGTAGCTGTAGATGGTAGTTGTAGTTGGTAGTTGCAGTTGGTAGTTGTAGTTGGTAGTTGTAGTTGGTAGTTGTAGTTGGTAGTTGTAGTTTGTAGTTGTAGTTGGTAGTTGTAGTTGGTAGATGTATTTGGTAGTTGTAGTTGGTCGTTGGAGTTGGTAGTTGCAGTTGGTAGTTGCAGTTGGTAGTTGTAGTTGTTGTTGTAGGTGGTAGTTGTAGTTGTAGTTGTAGTTGTAGTTGTAGTTGTAGTTGTAGTTGTAGTTGGTAGTTGTAGTTGGTAGTTGCAGTTGGTAGCTGCAGTTGGTAGTTGCACTTGGTAGTTGTAGTTGGTAGTTGTAGTTGGTAGTTGGTAGTTGTAGTTGGTAGTTGTAGTTTGTAGTTGTAGTTGGTAGTTGCAGTTGCTAGCTGTAGTTGGTAGTTGTAGTTGGTAGTTGTAGTTGGTAGTTGTAGTTGTAGTTGTTGTTGTAGTTGTAGTTGTAGTTGTAGTTGTAGTTGTAGTTGTAGTTGTAGTTGTAGTTTGTAGTTGTAGTTGGTAGTTGTAGTTGGTTTGTTGTAGTTGGTAGTTGTAGTTGGTAGATGTATTTGGTAGTTGTAGTTGGTAGTTGCAGTTGGTAGTTGCAGTTGGTAGTTGTAGTTGGTAGTTGTACTTGGTAGTTGTAGTTGGTAGTTGTAGTTGGTAGTTGTAGTTGGTAGTTGTAGATGGTAGTTGTAGTTGGTAGTTGCAGTTGGTAGTTGTAGTTGGTAGTTGTAGTTGGTAGTTGTAGTTGGTAGTTGTAGTTGGTAGTTGTAGTTGGTAGTTGTAGTTTGTAGTTGTAGTTGGTAGTTGTAGTTGGTAGATGTATTTGGTAGTTGTAGTTGGTCGTTGGAGTTGGTAGTTGCAGTTGGTAGTTGCAGTTGGTAGTTGTAGTTGTTGTTGTAGGTGGTAGTTGTAGTTGTAGTTGTAGTTGTTGTTGTAGTTGTAGTTGTAGTTGTAGTTGTAGTTGTAGTTGTAGTTGTAGTTGTAGTTTGTAGTTGTAGTTGGTAGTTGTAGTTGGTAGTTGTAGTTGGTAGTTGTAGTTGGTAGTTGTAGTTGGTAGTTGTAGTTGGTAGTTGTAGTTGGTAGTTGTAGTTGGTAGTTGTAGTTGGTAGTTGGTAGTTGTAGTTGGTAGTTGTAGTTTGTAGTTGTAGTTGGTAGTTGCAGTTGCTAGCTGTAGTTGGTAGTTGTAGTTGGTAGTTGTAGTTGGTAGTTGTAGTTGTTGTTGTAGTTGTAGTTGTAGTTGTAGTTGTAGTTGTAGTTGTAGTTGTAGTTGTAGTTTTAGTTGTAGTTTGTAGTTGTAGTTGGTAGTTGTAGTTGGTTTGTTGTAGTTGGTAGTTGTAGTTGGTAGTTGTAGTTGTAGTTGTTGTTGTAGTTGTAGTTGTAGTTGTAGTTGTAGTTGTAGTTGTAGTTGTAGTTGTAGTTGTAGTTGTAGTTGTAGTTGTAGTTGTAGTTGTTTTTGTTGTTGTTGTTGTTGTAGTTGTTGTTGTTGTAGTTGTTGTTGCTGTAGTTGTTGTTGTTATTGTACTTGCTGTTGTGTCGTTGTCGTTGTTGTTGTCGTTGTTGTCGTTGTTGTCGTTGCAGTCGTTGTTGTCGTTGTTGTCGTTGTTGCCGTTGTTGTCGTTGCTGTCGTTGCTATCGTTGCTGTCGTTGCTGTCGTTGCTGTCGTTGCTGCCGTTGTTGCCGTTGTTGCCGTTGTTGTCGTTGTTGTCGTTGTTGTCGTTGTCGTTATTGTAGTTGTTGTCGTTGTTGTCGTCGTTGTCGTCGTTGTCGTCGTTGTCGTCGTTGTCGTCGTTGTCGTCGTTGACGTCGTTGTCGTCGTTGTCGTCGTTGTTGTTGTTGTTGTTGTTGTTGTTGTTGTAGTTGTAGTTGTTGTTGTAGTTGTTGTTGTTGTAGTTGTAGTTGTAGTTGTAGTTGTAGTTGTAGTTGTTGTAGTTGTTGTTGTAGTTGTAGTTGTTGTTGTAGTTGTAGTTGTAGTGGTAGTTGTAGTTGTAGTTGTAGTTGTAGTTGTAGTTGTAGTTGTAGTTGTAGTTGTAGTTGTAGTTGTAGTTGTTGTTGTAGTTGTTGTTGTAGTTGTTGTTGTAGTTGTAGTTGTAGTTGCAGTTGTAGTTGTAGTTGTATTTGTAGTTGTATTTGTAGTTGTAGTTGTAATTGTAGTTGTAGTTGTAGTTGTAGTTGTAGTTGTAGTTGTATTTGTTGTTGTAGTTGTAGTTGTAGTAGTAGTTGTAGTTGTAGTTGTAGTTGGTAGTTGTAGTTGGTAGTTGTAGTTGGTAGTTGTAGTTGGTAGTTGTAGTTGGTAGGTGCAGTTGGTAGTTGCAGTTGGTAGTTGCAGTTGGTAGTTGCAGTTGGTAGTTGCAGTTGGTAGTTGCAGTTGGTAGCTGAAATTGGTAGTTGCTGTTGGTAGTTGCAGTTGGTAGTTGCAGTTGGTAGCTGAAATTGGTAGTTGCAGTTGGTAGTTGCAGTTGGTAGTTGCAGTTGGTAGTTGCAGTTGGTAGCTGAAATTGGTAGTTACAGTTGGTAGTTGCAGTCGGTAGTTGCAGTGGGTAGTTGCAGTTGGTAGTTGCAGTTGGTAGTTGCAGTTGGTAGTTGCAGTTGGTAGTTGCAGTTGGTAGTTGCAGTTGGTAGTTGCAGTTGGTAGCTGTAGTTGGTAGTTGTAGTTGGTAGTTGTAGTTGGTAGTTGTAGTTGGTAGTTGTAGTTGTAGTTGTTGTTGTAGTTGTAGTTGTAGTTGTAGTTGTAGTTGTAGTTGTAGTTGTAGTTGTATTTGTAGTTTGTAGTTGTAGTTGGTAGTGGTAGTTGGTTTGTTGTAGTTGGTAGTTGTAGTTGGTAGTTGTAGTTGGTAGTTGTAGTTGGTAGTTGTAGTTGGTAGTTGTAGTTGGTAGTTGTAGTTGGTAGTTGTAGTTGGTTTGTTGTAGTTGGTAGTTGCAGTTGGTAGTTGCAGTTGGTAGTTGCAGTTGGTAGTTGTAGTTGGTAGTTGTAGTTGGTAGTTGTAGATGGTAGTTGTAGTTGGTAGTTGCAGTTGGTAGTTGTAGTTGGTAGTTGTAGTTGGTAGTTGTAGTTGGTAGTTGTAGTTTGTAGTTGTAGTTGGTAGTTGTAGTTGGTAGATGTATTTGGTAGTTGTAGTTGGTCGTTGGAGTTGGTAGTTGCAGTTGGTAGTTGCAGTTGGTAGTTGTAGTTGTTGTTGTAGGTGGTAGTTGTAGTTGTAGTTGTAGTTGTAGTTGTAGTTGTAGTTGTAGTTGTAGTTGGTAGTTGTAGTTGGTAGTTGTAGTTGGTAGTTGTAGTTGGTAGTTGTAGTTGGTAGTTGCAGTTGGTAGTTGTAGGTGGTAGTTGTAGTTGGTAGTTGTAGTTGGTAGTTGTAGTTGGTAGTTGTAGTTGGTAGTTGTAGTTGGTAGTTGTAGTTGGTAGTTGTAGTTGGTAGTTGTAGTTGGTAGTTGTAGTTGGTAGTTGTAGTTGGTAGTTGTAGTTGTATTTGTAGTTTGTAGTTGTAGTTGGTAGTTGTAGTTGGTTTGTTGTAGTTGGTAGTTGTAGTTGGTAGTTGTAGTTGGTAGTTGTAGTTGGTAGTTGTAGTTGGTAGTTGTAGTTGGTAGTTGTAGTTGGTTTGTTGTAGTTGGTAGTTGCAGTTGGTAGTTGCAGTTGGTAGTTGCAGTTGGTAGTTGTAGTTGGTAGTTGTAGTTGGTAGCTGTAGATGGTAGTTGTAGTTGGTAGTTGCAGTTGGTAGTTGTAGTTGGTAGTTGTAGTTGGTAGTTGTAGTTGGTAGTTGTAGTTTGTAGTTGTAGTTGGTAGTTGTAGTTGGTAGATGTATTTGGTAGTTGTAGTTGGTCGTTGGAGTTGGTAGTTGCAGTTGGTAGTTGTAGTTGGTAGTTGTAGTTGGTAGTTGTAGTTGGTAGTTGTAGTTTGTAGTTGTAGTTGGTAGTTGTAGTTGGTAGATGTATTTGGTAGTTGTAGTTGGTCGTTGGAGTTGGTAGTTGCAGTTGGTAGTTGCAGTTGGTAGTTGTAGTTGTTGTTGTAGGTGGTAGTTGTAGTTGTAGTTGTAGTTGTAGTTGTAGTTGTAGTTGTAGTTGTAGTTGGTAGTTGTAGTTGGTAGTTGCAGTTGGTAGCTGCAGTTGGTAGTTGCACTTGGTAGTTGTAGTTGGTAGTTGTAGTTGGTAGTTGGTAGTTGTAGTTGGTAGTTGTAGTTTGTAGTTGTAGTTGGTAGTTGCAGTTGCTAGCTGTAGTTGGTAGTTGTAGTTGGTAGTTGTAGTTGGTAGTTGTAGTTGTAGTTGTTGTTGTAGTTGTAGTTGTAGTTGTAGTTGTAGTTGTAGTTGTAGTTGTAGTTGTAGTTTGTAGTTGTAGTTGGTAGTTGTAGTTGGTTTGTTGTAGTTGGTAGTTGTAGTTGGTAGATGTATTTGGTAGTTGTAGTTGGTAGTTGCAGTTGGTAGTTGCAGTTGGTAGTTGTAGTTGGTAGTTGTACTTGGTAGTTGTAGTTGGTAGTTGTAGTTGGTAGTTGTAGTTGGTAGTTGTAGATGGTAGTTGTAGTTGGTAGTTGCAGTTGGTAGTTGTAGTTGGTAGTTGTAGTTGGTAGTTGTAGTTGGTAGTTGTAGTTTGTAGTTGTAGTTGGTAGTTGTAGTTGGTAGATGTATTTGGTAGTTGTAGTTGGTCGTTGGAGTTGGTAGTTGCAGTTGGTAGTTGCAGTTGGTAGTTGTAGTTGTTGTTGTAGGTGGTAGTTGTAGTTGTAGTTGTAGTTGTTGTTGTAGTTGTAGTTGTAGTTGTAGTTGTAGTTGTAGTTGTAGTTGTAGTTGTAGTTTGTAGTTGTAGTTGGTAGTTGTAGTTGGTAGTTGTAGTTGGTAGTTGTAGTTGGTAGTTGTAGTTGGTAGTTGTAGTTGGTAGTTGTAGTTGGTAGTTGTAGTTGGTAGTTGTAGTTGGTAGTTGGTAGTTGTAGTTGGTAGTTGTAGTTTGTAGTTGTAGTTGGTAGTTGCAGTTGCTAGCTGTAGTTGGTAGTTGTAGTTGGTAGTTGTAGTTGGTAGTTGTAGTTGTAGTTGTTGTTGTAGTTGTAGTTGTAGTTGTAGTTGTAGTTGTAGTTGTAGTTGTAGTTGTAGTTTTAGTTGTAGTTTGTAGTTGTAGTTGGTAGTTGTAGTTGGTTTGTTGTAGTTGGTAGTTGTAGTTGGTAGTTGTAGTTGTAGTTGTTGTTGTAGTTGTAGTTGTAGTTGTAGTTGTAGTTGTAGTTGTAGTTGTAGTTGTAGTTGTAGTTGTAGTTGTAGTTGTAGTTGTTTTTGTTGTTGTTGTTGTTGTAGTTGTTGTTGTTGTAGTTGTTGTTGTTGTAGTTGTTGTTGTTATTGTACTTGCTGTTGTGTCGTTGTCGTTGTTGTTGTCGTTGTTGTCGTTGTTGTCGTTGCAGTCGTTGTTGTCGTTGTTGTCGTTGTTGCCGTTGTTGTCGTTGCTGTCGTTGCTATCGTTGCTGTCGTTGCTGTCGTTGCTGTCGTTGCTGCCGTTGTTGCCGTTGTTGCCGTTGTTGTCGTTGTTGTCGTTGTTGTCGTTGTCGTTATTGTAGTTGTTGTCGTTGTTGTCGTCGTTGTCGTCGTTGTCGTCGTTGTCGTCGTTGTCGTCGTTGTCGTCGTTGACGTCGTTGTCGTCGTTGTCGTCGTTGTTGTTGTTGTTGTTGTTGTTGTTGTTGTAGTTGTAGTTGTTGTTGTAGTTGTTGTTGTTGTAGTTGTAGTTGTAGTTGTAGTTGTAGTTGTAGTTGTTGTAGTTGTTGTTGTAGTTGTAGTTGTTGTTGTAGTTGTAGTTGTAGTGGTAGTTGTAGTTGTAGTTGTAGTTGTAGTTGTAGTTGTAGTTGTAGTTGTAGTTGTAGTTGTAGTTGTTGTTGTAGTTGTTGTTGTAGTTGTTGTTGTAGTTGTAGTTGTAGTTGCAGTTGTAGTTGTAGTTGTATTTGTAGTTGTATTTGTAGTTGTAGTTGTAATTGTAGTTGTAGTTGTAGTTGTAGTTGTAGTTGTAGTTGTATTTGTTGTTGTAGTTGTAGTTGTAGTAGTAGTTGTAGTTGTAGTTGTAGTTGGTAGTTGTAGTTGGTAGTTGTAGTTGGTAGTTGTAGTTGGTAGTTGTAGTTGGTAGGTGCAGTTGGTAGTTGCAGTTGGTAGTTGCAGTTGGTAGTTGCAGTTGGTAGTTGCAGTTGGTAGTTGCAGTTGGTAGCTGAAATTGGTAGTTGCTGTTGGTAGTTGCAGTTGGTAGTTGCAGTTGGTAGCTGAAATTGGTAGTTGCAGTTGGTAGTTGCAGTTGGTAGTTGCAGTTGGTAGTTGCAGTTGGTAGCTGAAATTGGTAGTTACAGTTGGTAGTTGCAGTCGGTAGTTGCAGTGGGTAGTTGCAGTTGGTAGTTGCAGTTGGTAGTTGCAGTTGGTAGTTGCAGTTGGTAGTTGCAGTTGGTAGTTGCAGTTGGTAGTTGCAGTTGGTAGCTGTAGTTGGTAGTTGTAGTTGGTAGTTGTAGTTGGTAGTTGTAGTTGGTAGTTGTAGTTGTAGTTGTTGTTGTAGTTGTAGTTGTAGTTGTAGTTGTAGTTGTAGTTGTAGTTGTAGTTGTATTTGTAGTTTGTAGTTGTAGTTGGTAGTGGTAGTTGGTTTGTTGTAGTTGGTAGTTGTAGTTGGTAGTTGTAGTTGGTAGTTGTAGTTGGTAGTTGTAGTTGGTAGTTGTAGTTGGTAGTTGTAGTTGGTTTGTTGTAGTTGGTAGTTGCAGTTGGTAGTTGCAGTTGGTAGTTGCAGTTGGTAGTTGTAGTTGGTAGTTGTAGTTGGTAGTTGTAGATGGTAGTTGTAGTTGGTAGTTGCAGTTGGTAGTTGTAGTTGGTAGTTGTAGTTGGTAGTTGTAGTTGGTAGTTGTAGTTTGTAGTTGTAGTTGGTAGTTGTAGTTGGTAGATGTATTTGGTAGTTGTAGTTGGTCGTTGGAGTTGGTAGTTGCAGTTGGTAGTTGCAGTTGGTAGTTGTAGTTGTTGTTGTAGGTGGTAGTTGTAGTTGTAGTTGTAGTTGTAGTTGTAGTTGTAGTTGTAGTTGTAGTTGGTAGTTGTAGTTGGTAGTTGTAGTTGGTAGTTGTAGTTGGTAGTTGTAGTTGGTAGTTGCAGTTGGTAGTTGTAGGTGGTAGTTGTAGTTGGTAGTTGTAGTTGGTAGTTGTAGTTGGTAGTTGTAGTTGGTAGTTGTAGTTGGTAGTTGTAGTTGGTAGTTGTAGTTGGTAGTTGTAGTTGGTAGTTGTAGTTGGTAGTTGTAGTTGGTAGTTGTAGTTGTATTTGTAGTTTGTAGTTGTAGTTGGTAGTTGTAGTTGGTTTGTTGTAGTTGGTAGTTGTAGTTGGTAGTTGTAGTTGGTAGTTGTAGTTGGTAGTTGTAGTTGGTAGTTGTAGTTGGTAGTTGTAGTTGGTTTGTTGTAGTTGGTAGTTGCAGTTGGTAGTTGCAGTTGGTAGTTGCAGTTGGTAGTTGTAGTTGGTAGTTGTAGTTGGTAGCTGTAGATGGTAGTTGTAGTTGGTAGTTGCAGTTGGTAGTTGTAGTTGGTAGTTGTAGTTGGTAGTTGTAGTTGGTAGTTGTAGTTTGTAGTTGTAGTTGGTAGTTGTAGTTGGTAGATGTATTTGGTAGTTGTAGTTGGTCGTTGGAGTTGGTAGTTGCAGTTGGTAGTTGCAGTTGGTAGTTGTAGTTGTTGTTGTAGGTGGTAGTTGTAGTTGTAGTTGTAGTTGTAGTTGTAGTTGTAGTTGTAGTTGTAGTTGGTAGTTGTAGTTGGTAGTTGCAGTTGGTAGCTGCAGTTGGTAGTTGCACTTGGTAGTTGTAGTTGGTAGTTGTAGTTGGTAGTTGGTAGTTGTAGTTGGTAGTTGTAGTTTGTAGTTGTAGTTGGTAGTTGCAGTTGCTAGCTGTAGTTGGTAGTTGTAGTTGGTAGTTGTAGTTGGTAGTTGTAGTTGTAGTTGTTGTTGTAGTTGTAGTTGTAGTTGTAGTTGTAGTTGTAGTTGTAGTTGTAGTTGTAGTTTGTAGTTGTAGTTGGTAGTTGTAGTTGGTTTGTTGTAGTTGGTAGTTGTAGTTGGTAGATGTATTTGGTAGTTGTAGTTGGTAGTTGCAGTTGGTAGTTGCAGTTGGTAGTTGTAGTTGGTAGTTGTACTTGGTATTTGTAGTTGGTAGTTGTAGTTGGTAGTTGTAGTTGGTAGTTGTAGATGGTAGTTGTAGTTGGTAGTTGCAGTTGGTAGTTGTAGTTGGTAGTTGTAGTTGGTAGTTGTAGTTGGTAGTTGTAGTTTGTAGTTGTAGTTGGTAGTTGTAGTTGGTAGATGTATTTGGTAGTTGTAGTTGGTCGTTGGAGTTGGTAGTTGCAGTTGGTAGTTGCAGTTGGTAGTTGTAGTTGTTGTTGTAGGTGGTAGTTGTAGTTGTAGTTGTAGTTGTTGTTGTAGTTGTAGTTGTAGTTGTAGTTGTAGTTGTAGTTGTAGTTGTAGTTGTAGTTTGTAGTTGTAGTTGGTAGTTGTAGTTGGTAGTTGTAGTTGGTAGTTGTAGTTGGTAGTTGTAGTTGGTAGTTGTAGTTGGTAGTTGTAGTTGGTAGTTGTAGTTGGTAGTTGTAGTTGGTAGTTGGTAGTTGTAGTTGGTAGTTGTAGTTTGTAGTTGTAGTTGGTAGTTGCAGTTGCTAGCTGTAGTTGGTAGTTGTAGTTGGTAGTTGTAGTTGGTAGTTGTAGTTGTAGTTGTTGTTGTAGTTGTAGTTGTAGTTGTAGTTGTAGTTGTAGTTGTAGTTGTAGTTGTAGTTTTAGTTGTAGTTTGTAGTTGTAGTTGGTAGTTGTAGTTGGTTTGTTGTAGTTGGTAGTTGTAGTTGGTAGTTGTAGTTGTAGTTGTTGTTGTAGTTGTAGTTGTAGTTGTAGTTGTAGTTGTAGTTGTAGTTGTAGTTGTAGTTGTAGTTGTAGTTGTAGTTGTAGTTGTTTTTGTTGTTGTTGTTGTTGTAGTTGTTGTTGTTGTAGTTGTTGTTGTTGTAGTTGTTGTTGTTATTGTACTTGCTGTTGTGTCGTTGTCGTTGTTGTTGTCGTTGTTGTCGTTGTTGTCGTTGCAGTCGTTGTTGTCGTTGTTGTCGTTGTTGCCGTTGTTGTCGTTGCTGTCGTTGCTATCTTTGCTGTCGTTGCTGTCGTTGCTGTCGTTGCTGCCGTTGTTGCCGTTGTTGCCGTTGTTGTCGTTGTTGTCGTTGTTGTCGTTGTCGTTATTGTAGTTGTTGTCGTTGTTGTCGTCGTTGTCGTCGTTGTCGTCGTTGTCGTCGTTGTCGTCGTTGTCGTCGTTGTCGTCGTTGACGTCGTTGTCGTCGTTGTCGTCGTTGTTGTTGTTGTTGTTGTTGTTGTTGTTGTAGTTGTAGTTGTTGTTGTAGTTGTTGTTGTTGTAGTTGTAGTTGTAGTTGTAGTTGTAGTTGTAGTTGTTGTAGTTGTTGTTGTAGTTGTAGTTGTTGTTGTAGTTGTAGTTGTAGTGGTAGTTGTAGTTGTAGTTGTAGTTGTAGTTGTAGTTGTAGTTGTAGTTGTAGTTGTAGTTGTAGTTGTTGTTGTAGTTGTTGTTGTAGTTGTTGTTGTAGTTGTAGTTGTAGTTGCAGTTGTAGTTGTAGTTGTATTTGTAGTTGTATTTGTAGTTGTAGTTGTAATTGTAGTTGTAGTTGTAGTTGTAGTTGTAGTTGTAGTTGTATTTGTTGTTGTAGTTGTAGTTGTAGTAGTAGTTGTAGTTGTAGTTGTAGTTGGTAGTTGTAGTTGGTAGTTGTAGTTGGTAGTTGTAGTTGGTAGTTGTAGTTGGTAGGTGCAGTTGGTAGTTGCAGTTGGTAGTTGCAGTTGGTAGTTGCAGTTGGTAGTTGCAGTTGGTAGTTGCAGTTGGTAGCTGAAATTGGTAGTTGCTGTTGGTAGTTGCAGTTGGTAGTTGCAGTTGGTAGCTGAAATTGGTAGTTGCAGTTGGTAGTTGCAGTTGGTAGTTGCAGTTGGTAGTTGCAGTTGGTAGCTGAAATTGGTAGTTACAGTTGGTAGTTGCAGTCGGTAGTTGCAGTGGGTAGTTGCAGTTGGTAGTTGCAGTTGGTAGTTGCAGTTGGTAGTTGCAGTTGGTAGTTGCAGTTGGTAGCTGTAGTTGGTAGTTGTAGTTGGTAGTTGTAGTTGGTAGTTGTAGTTGGTAGTTGTAGTTGTAGTTGTTGTTGTAGTTGTAGTTGTAGTTGTAGTTGTAGTTGTAGTTGTAGTTGTAGTTGTATTTGTAGTTTGTAGTTGTAGTTGGTAGTGGTAGTTGGTTTGTTGTAGTTGGTAGTTGTAGTTGGTAGTTGTAGTTGGTAGTTGTAGTTGGTAGTTGTAGTTGGTAGTTGTAGTTGGTAGTTGTAGTTGGTAGTTGTAGTTGGTTTGTTGTAGTTGGTAGTTGCAGTTGGTAGTTGCAGTTGGTAGTTGCACTTGGTAGTTGTAGTTGGTAGTTGTAGTTGGTAGTTGTAGATGGTAGTTGTAGTTGGTAGTTGCAGTTGGTAGTTGTAGTTGGTAGTTGTAGTTGGTAGTTGTAGTTGGTAGTTGTAGTTTGTAGTTGTAGTTGGTAGTTGTAGTTGGTAGATGTATTTGGTAGTTGTAGTTGGTCGTTGGAGTTGGTAGTTGCAGTTGGTAGTTGCAGTTGGTAGTTGTAGTTGTTGTTGTAGGTGGTAGTTGTAGTTGTAGTTGTAGTTGTAGTTGTAGTTGTAGTTGTAGTTGTAGTTGGTAGTTGTAGTTGGTAGTTGTAGTTGGTAGTTGTAGTTGGTAGTTGTAGTTGGTAGTTGCAGTTGGTAGTTGTAGGTGGTAGTTGTAGTTGGTAGTTGTAGTTGGTAGTTGTAGTTGGTAGTTGTAGTTGGTAGTTGTAGTTGGTAGTTGTAGTTGGTAGTTGTAGTTGGTAGTTGTAGTTGGTAGTTGTAGTTGGTAGTTGTAGTTGGTAGTTGTAGTTGGTAGTTGTAGTTGGTAGTTGTAGTTGGTAGTTGTAGTTGGTAGTTGTAGTTGTAGTTGTAGTTGGTAGTTGTAGTTGGTAGTTGTAGTTGGTAGTTAGAGTTGGTAGTTGCAGTTGGTAGTTGCAGTTGGTAGTTGCAGTTGGTAGTTGCAGTTGGTAGTTGCAGTTGGTAGTTGCAGTTGGTAGTTGCTGTTGGTGGTTGCAGTTGGTAGTTGCAGTTGGTAGTTGCAGTTGGTAGTTGCAGTTGGTAGTTGCAGTTGGTAGTTGCAGTTGGTAGTTCTAGTTGGTAGTTGTACTTGGTAGTTGTAGTTGGTAGTTGTAGTTGGTAGTTGTAGTTGGTAGTTGTAGTTGGTAGTTGTAGTTGGTAGTTGTAGTTGGTAGTTGTAGTTGGTAGTTGTAGTTGGTAGTTGTAGTTGGTAGTTGTAGTTCGTAGTTGTAGTTGGTAGTTGTAGTTGGTAGTTGTAGTTGGTAGTTGCAGTTGGTAGTTGTAGTTGGTAGTTGTAGTTGGTAGTTGTAGTTGGTAGTTGTAGTTGGTAGTTGTAGTTGGTAGTTGTAGTTGGTAGTTGTAGTTGTATTTGTAGTTTGTAGTTGTAGTTGGTAGTTGTAGTTGGTTTGTTGTAGTTGGTAGTTGTAGTTGGTAGTTGTAGTTGGTAGTTGTAGTTGGTAGTTGTAGTTGGTAGTTGTAGTTGGTAGTTGCAGTTGGTAGTTGCAGTTGGTAGTTGCAGTTGGTAGTTGTAATTGTAGTTGTTGTTGTAGTTGTAGTTGTAGTTTTAGTTGTAGTTGTAGTTGTAGTTGTAGTTGGTAGTTGTAGTTGGTAGTTGTAGTTGGTAGTTGTAGTTGGTAGCTGTAGTTGGTAGTTGTAGTTGGTAGTTGTACTTGGTAGGTGTAGTTGGTAGTTGTAGTTGGTAGTTGTAGTTGGTAGTTGTAGTTGGTAGTTGCAGTTGGTAGTTGCAGTTGGTAGTTGTAGTTGGTAGTTGTAGTTGGTAGTTGCAGTTGGTAGTTGCAGTTGGTAGCTGTAGTTTGTAGTTGTAGTTGGTAGTTGTAGTTGGTAGTTGTAGTTGGTAGTTGTAGTTGGTAGTTGTAGTTGGTAGTTGTAGTTGGTAGTTGTAGTTGGTAGTTGTAGTTGGTAGTTGTAGTTGGTAGTTGTAGTTGGTAGTTGTAGCTGGTAGTTGTAGTTGGTAGTTGTAGTTGGTAGTTGCAGTTGGTAGTTGTAGTTGGTAGTTGTAGTTGGTAGTTGTAGTTGGTAGTTGTAGTTGGTAGTTGTAGCTGGTAGTTGTAGTTGGTAGTTGTAGTTGTAGTTGTAGTTGGTAGTTGTAGTTGGTAGTTGTAGTTGGTAGTTGTAGTTGGTAGTTGTAGTTGGTAGTTGTAGTTGGTAGATGTACTTGGTAGTTGTAGTTGGTAGTTGTAGTTGGTAGTTCCATTTGTAGTTGTAGTTGTAGTTGTAGTTGAAGTTGTAGTTGTAGTTGTTGTTGTAGTTGTAGTTGTAGTTGTAGTTGTAGTTGTAGTTGTAGTTGTAGTTGTAGTTGTAGTTGTAGTTGTAGTTGTAGTTGTAGTTGTAGTTGTAGTTGTTTTTGTTGTTGTTGTTGTTGTAGTTGTTGTTGTTGTAGTTGTTGTTGTTGTAGTTGTTGTTGTTATTGTACTTGCTGTTGTGTCGTTGTCGTTGTTGTTGTCGTTGTTGTCGTTGTTGTCGTTGCAGTCGTTGTTGTCGTTGTTGTCGTTGTTGCCGTTGTTGTCGTTGCTGTCGTTGCTATCGTTGCTGTCGTTGCTGTCGTTGCTGTCGTTGCTGCCGTTGTTGTCGTTGTTGCCGTTGTTGCCGTTTTTGTCGTTGTTGTCGTTGTTGTCGTTGTTGTGGTTGTTGTCGTTGTTGTCGTTGTTTTCGTTGTTTTCGTTGTTGTCGTTGTTGTCGTTGTTGTCGTTGTTGTCGTTGTTGTCGTTGTTGTCGTTGTTGTCGTTGTTATCGTTGTTGTCGTTGTTATCGTTGTTGTCGTTGTTGTCGTTGTTGTCGTTGTTGTCGTTGTTGTCGTTGTCGTTATTGTAGTTGTTGTCGTTGTTGTCGTCGTTGTCGTCGTTGTCGTCGTTGTCGTCGTTGTCGTCGTTGTCGTCGTTGACGTCGTTGTCGTCGTTGTCGTCGTTGTTGTTGTTGTTGTTGTTGTTGTTGTTGTAGTTGTAGTTGTTGTTGTAGTTGTTGTTGTTGTAGTTGTAGTTGTAGTTGTAGTTGTAGTTGTTGTAGTTGTTGTTGTAGTTGTAGTTGTTGTTGTAATTGTAGTTGTAGTGGTAGTTGTAGTTGTAGTTGTAGTTGTAGTTGTAGTTGTAGTTGTTGTT
The DNA here is from genome assembly GCA_944738655.2 of Andrena hattorfiana. Taxonomy (NCBI): domain Eukaryota; kingdom Metazoa; phylum Arthropoda; class Insecta; order Hymenoptera; family Andrenidae; genus Andrena; species Andrena hattorfiana. The sequence goes on along the minus strand of OX122890.1, from coordinate 47,401,491 downwards.
GTAGTTGTTGTTGTAGTTGTTGTTGTAGTTGTAGTTGTAGTTGCAGTTGTAGTTGTAGTTGTATTTGTAGTTGTATTTGTAGTTGTAGTTGTAATTGTAGTTGTAGTTGTAGTTGTAGTTGTAGTTGTAGTTGTATTTGTTGTTGTAGTTGTAGTTGTAGTAGTAGTTGTAGTTGTAGTTGTAGTTGGTAGTTGTAGTTGGTAGTTGTAGTTGGTAGTTGTAGTTGGTAGTTGTAGTTGGTAGGTGCAGTTGGTAGTTGCAGTTGGTAGTTGCAGTTGGTAGTTGCAGTTGGTAGTTGCAGTTGGTAGTTGCAGTTGGTAGTTGCAGTTGGTAGCTGAAATTGGTAGTTGCTGTTGGTAGTTGCAGTTGGTAGTTGCAGTTGGTAGTTGCAGTTGGTAGCTGAAATTGGTAGTTGCAGTTGGTAGTTGCAGTTGGTAGTTGCAGTTTGTAGTTGCAGTTGGTAGCTGAAATTGGTAGTTACAGTTGGTAGTTGCAGTCGGTAGTTGCAGTGGGTAGTTGCAGTTGGTAGTTGCAGTTGGTAGTTGCAGTTGGTAGTTGCAGTTGGTAGTTGCAGTTGGTAGTTGCAGTTGGTAGTTGCAGTTGGTAGCTGTAGTTGGTAGTTGTAGTTGGTAGTTGTAGTTGGTAGTTGTAGTTGGTAGTTGTAGTTCTAGTTGTTGTTGTAGTTGTAGTTGTAGTTGTAGTTGTAGTTGTAGTTGTAGTTGTAGTTTGTAGTTGTAGTTGGTAGTTGTAGTTGGTTTGTTGTAGTTGGTAGTTGTAGTTGGTAGTTGTAGTTGGTAGTTGTAGTTGGTAGTTGTAGTTGGTAGTTGTATTTGGTAGTTGCAGTTGGTAGTTGCAGTTGGTAGTTGCAGTTGGTAGTTGTAATTGTAGTTGTTGTTGTAGTTGTAGTTGTAGTTGTAGTTGTAGTTGTAGTTGTAGTTGTAGTTGTAGTTGGTAGTTGTAGTTGGTAGTTGTAGTTGGTAGTTGTAGTTGGTAGCTGTAGTTGGTAGTTGTAGTTGGTAGTTGTACTTGGTAGGTGTAGTTGGTAGTTGTAGTTGGTAGTTGCAGTTGGTAGTTGTAGTTGGTAGTTGTAGTTGGTAGTTGTAGTTGGTAGTTGTAGTTGGTAGTTGTAGCTGGTAGTTGTAGTTGGTAGTTGTAGTTGTAGTTGTAGTTGGTAGTTGTAGTTGGTAGTTGTAGTTGGTAGTTGTAGTTGGTAGTTGTAGTTGGTAGTTGTAGTTGTAGTTGGTAGTTGTAGTTGGTAGTTCCATTTGTAGTTGTAGTTGTAGTTGTAGTTGAAGTTGTAGTTGTTGTTGTAGTTGTAGTTGTAGTTGTAGTTGTAGTTGTAGTTGTAGTTGTAGTTGTAGTTGTAGTTGTAGTTGTAGTTGTAGTTGTAGTTGTAGTTGTAGTTGTAGTTGTAGTTGTAGTTGTAGTTGTAGTTGTTTTTGTTGTTGTTGTTGTAGTTGTTGTTGTTGTAGTTGTTGTTGTTGTAGTTGTTGTTGTTGTAGTTGTTGTTGTTATTGTACTTGCTGTTGTGTCGTTGTCGTTGTTGTTGTCGTTGTTGTCCTTGTTGTCGTTGCAGTCGTTGTTGTCGTTGTTGTCGTTGTTGCCGTTGTTGTCGTTGCTGTCGTTGCTATCGTTGCTGTCGTTGCTGTCGTTGCTGTCGTTGCTGCCGTTGTTGCCGTTGTTGCCGTTGTTGCAGTTTTTGTCGTTGTTGTCGTTGTTGTCGTTGTTGTGGTTGTTGTCGTTGTTGTCGTTGTTTTCGTTGTTTTCGTTGTTGTCGTTGTTGTCGTTGTTGTCGTTGTTGTCGTTGTTGTCGTTGTTGTCGTTGTTGTCGTTGTTGTCGTTGTTGTCGTTGTTATCGTTGTTGTCGTTGTTATCGTTGTTGTCGTTGTTGTCGTTGTTGTCGTTGTTGTCGTTGTTGTCGTTGTCGTTATTGTAGTTGTTGTCGTTGTTGTCGTCGTTGTCGTCGTTGTCGTCGTTGTCGTCGTTGTCGTCGTTGTCGTCGTTGACGTCGTTGTCGTCGTTGTCGTCGTTGTTGTTGTTGTTGTTGTTGTTGTTGTTGTAGTTGTAGTTGTTGTTGTAGTTGTTGTTGTTGTAGTTGTAGTTGTAGTTGTAGTTGTAGTTGTTGTAGTTGTTGTTGTAGTTGTAGTTGTTGTTGTAGTTGTAGTTGTAGTTGTAGTTGTAGTTGTAGTTGTAGTTGTAGTTGTAGTTGTAGTTGTAGTTGTTGTTGTAGTTGTTGTTGTAGTTGTTGTTGTAGTTGTTGTTGTAGTTGTAGTTGTAGTTGCAGTTGTAGTTGTAGTTGTATTTGTAGTTGTATTTGTAGTTGTAGTTGTAATTGTAGTTGTAGTTGTAGTTGTAGTTGTAGTTGTAGTTGTATTTGTTGTTGTAGTTGTAGTTGTAGTAGTAGTTGTAGTTGTAGTTGTAGTTGGTAGTTGTAGTTGGTAGTTGTAGTTGGTAGTTGTAGCTGGTAGTTGTAGTTGGTAGGTGCAGTTGGTAGTTGCAGTTGGTAGTTGCAGTTGGTAGTTGCAGTTGGTAGTTGCAGTTGGTAGTTGCAGTTGGTAGTTGCAGTTGGTAGCTGAAATTGGTAGTTGCTGTTGGTAGTTGCAGTTGGTAGTTGCAGTTGGTAGTTGCAGTTGGTAGCTGAAATTGGTAGTTGCAGTTGGTAGTTGCAGTTGGTAGTTGCAGTTGGTAGTTGCAGTTGGTAGTTGCAGTTGGTAGCTGAAATTGGTAGTTACAGTTGGTAGTTGCAGTCGGTAGTTGCAGTGGGTAGTTGCAGTTGGTAGTTGCAGTTGGTAGTTGCAGTTGGTAGTTGCAGTTGGTAGTTGCAGTTGGTAGTTGCAGTTGGTAGTTGCAGTTGGTAGTTGCAGTTGGTAGTTGCAGTTGGTAGTTGCAGTTGGTAGCTGAAGTTGGTAGTTGCAGTTGGTAGTTGCAGTTGGTAGTTGTAGTTGGTAGTTGTAGTTGGTAGTTGTAGTTGTAGTTGTAGTTGTAGTTGTAGTTGTAGTTGTAGTTGTAGTTGTTGTTGTAGTTGTTGTTGTAGTTGTAGTTGTAGTTGTAGTTGTAGTTGTAGTTGTAGTTGTATTTGTAATTGTAGTTGTAGTTGTAGGTGTAGTTGTAGTTGTAGTTGTAGTTGTTGTTGTAGTTGTAGTTGTTGTTGTAGTTGTTGTTGTAGTTGTAGTTGTAGTTGTAGTTGTAGTTGTAGTTGTAGTTGTAGTTGTTGTTGTAGTTGTTGTTGTAGTTGTTGTTGTAGTTGCAGTTGGTAGTTGCAGTTGGTAGCTGAAATTGGTAGTTGCTGTTGGTAGTTGCAGTTGGTAGTTGCAGTTGGTAGTTGCAGTTGGTAGCTGAAATTGGTAGTTGCAGTTGGTAGTTGCAGTTGGTAGTTGCAGTTGGTAGTTGCAGTTGGTAGTTGCAGTTGGTAGCTGAAATTGGTAGTTACAGTTGGTAGTTGCAGTCGGTAGTTGCAGTGGGTAGTTGCAGTTGGTAGTTGCAGTTGGTAGTTGCAGTTGGTAGTTGCAGTTGGTAGTTGCAGTTGGTAGTTGCAGTTGGTAGTTGCAGTTGGTAGTTGCAGTTGGTAGCTGAAGTTGGTAGTTGCAGTTGGTATTTGCAGTTGGTAGTTGCAGTTGGTAGCTGAAATTGGTAGTTACAGTTGGTAGTTGCAGTCGGTAGTTGCAGTGGGTAGTTGCAGTTGGTAGTTGCAGTTGGTAGTTGCAGTTGGTAGTTGCAGTTGGTAGTTGCAGTTGGTAGTTGCAGTTGGTAGTTGCAGTTGGTAGCTGTAGTTCGTAGTTGTAGTTGGTAGTTGTAGTTGGTAGTTGTAGTTGGTAGTTGTAGTTGGTATTTGTAGTTGGTAGTTGTAGTTGGTAGTTGTAGTTGGTAGTTGTAGTTGGTAGTTGTAGCTGGTAGTTGTAGTTGGTAGTTGTAGTTGGTAGTTGTAGCTGGCAGTTGTAGCTGGCAGTTGTAGCTGGCTGTTGTAGCTGGCAGTTGTAGCTGGCAGTTGTAGCTGGCAGTTGTAGCTGGTAGTTGTAGTTGGTAGTTGTTGTTGGTAGTTGTAGTTGGTAGTTGTAGTTGGTAGATGTATTTGGTAGTTGTAGTTGGTCGTTGCAGTTGGTAGTTGCAGTTGGTAGCTGTAGTTCGTAGTTGTAGTTGGTAGTTGTAGTTGGTAGTTGTAGTTGGTAGTTGTAGTTGGTAGTTGTAGTTGGTAGTTGTAGTTGGTAGTTGTAGTTGGTAGTTGTAGTTGGTAGCTGTAGTTGGTAGTTGCAGTTGGTAGTTGCAGTTGGTAGTTGCAGTTGGTAGTTGCAGTTGGTAGTTGCAGTTGGTAGTTGCAGTTGGTAGTTGCAGTTAGCAGTTGCTGTTGGTAGTTGCAGTTGGTAGTTGCAGTTGGTAGTTGCAGTTGGTAGTTGCAGTTGGTAGTTGCAGCTGGTAGTTGCAGTTGGTAGTTGCAGTTGGTAGTTGTAGTTGGTAGTTGTAGTTGGTAGTTGTACTTGGTTTGTTGTAGTTGGTAGTTGAAGTTGGTAGTTGTAGATGGTAGTTGTAGTTGGTAGTTGTAGTTGGTAGTTGTAGTTGGTAGTTGTAGCTGGCTGTTGTAGCTGGCAGTTGTAGCTGGCAGTTGTAGCTTGCAGTTGTAGCTGGCAGTTGTAGCTGGCAGTTGTAGCTGGCAGTTGTAGCTGGCAGTTGTAGCTGGCAGTTGTAGCTGGCAGTTGTAGCTGGCTGTTGTAGTTGGTAGTTGTAGTTGGTAGTTGTAGTTGGTAGTTGTAGCTGGTAGTTGTAGTTGGTAGTTGTAGTTGGTAGTTGCAGTTGGTAGTTGTAGTTGGTAGTTGTAGTTGGTAGTTGTAGTTGGTAGTTGTAGTTGGTAGTTGTAGTTGGTAGTTGTACTTGGTAGTTGTAGTTGGTAGTTGTAGTTGGTAGTTGTAGTTGGTAGTTGTAGTTGGTAGTTGTAGTTGTAGTTGTAGTTGGTAGTTGTAGTTGGTAGTTGCAGTTGGTAGTTGCAGTTGGTAGTTGCAGTTGGTAGTTGCAGTTGGTAGTTGCAGTTGGTAGTTGTAGTTGGTAGTTGTAGATGGTAGTTGTAGTTGGTAGTTGTAGTTGGTAGTTGTAGCTGGCAGTTGTAGCTGGCAGTTGTAGCTGGCTGTTGTAGCTGGCAGTTGTAGCTGGCAGTTGTAGCTGGCAGTTGTAGCTGGTAGTTGTAGTTGGTAGTTGTAGTTGGTAGTTGTAGTTGTAGTTGTTGTAGTTGTAGTTGTAGATGTAGTTGTAGTTGTAGTTGGTAGTTGTAGTTGGTAGTTGTAGTTGGTAGTTGTAGTTGGTAGTTGTAGTTGGTAGTTGTAGTTGGTAGTTGTAGTTGGTAGTTGTAGTTGGTAGTTGTAGCTGGTAGTTGTAGCTGGTAGTTGTAGTTGGTAGTTGCAGTTGGTAGTTGTAGTTGGTAGTTGTAGTTGGTAGTTGTAGTTGGTAGTTGTAGTTGGTAGTTGTAGTTGGTAGTTGTAGTTGGTAGTTGTAGTTGGTAGTTGTAGTTGGTAGTTGCAGTTGGTAGCTGTAGTTGGTAGTTGTAGTTGGTAGTTGTTGTTGGTAGTTGTAGTTGGTAGTTGTAGTTGGTAGTTGTAGTTGTAGTTGTTGTTGTAGTTGTAGTTGTAGTTGTAGTTGTAGTTGTAGTTGTAGTTGTAGTTGTAGTTGTAGTTTGTAGTTGTAGTTGGTAGTTGTAGTTGGTTTGTTGTAGTTGGTAGTTGTAGTTGGTAGTTGTAGTTGGTAGTTGTAGTTGGTAGTTGTAGTTGGTAGTTGTAGTTGGTAGTTGTAGTTGGTTTGTTGTAGTTGGTAGTTGCAGTTGGTAGTTGCAGTTGGTAGTTGCAGTTGGTAGTTGTAGTTGGTAGTTGTAGTTGGTAGTTGTAGATGGTAGTTGTAGTTGGTAGTTGCAGTTGGTAGTTGTAGTTGGTAGTTGTAGTTGGTAGTTGTAGTTGGTAGTTGTAGTTTGTAGTTGCAGTTGGTAGTTGTAGTTGGTAGTTGCAGTTGGTAGTTGCAGTTGGTAGTTGCAGTTGGTAGTTGCAGTTGGTACTTGCAGTTGGTAGTTGTAGTTGGTAGTTGTAGTTGGTAGTTGTAGTTGGTAGTTGTAGTTGGTAGTTGTAGTTGGTAGTTGAAGTTGGTAGTTGTAGCTGGCTGTTGTAGCTGGCAGTTGTAGCTGGCAGTTGTAGCTGGCAGTTGTAGCTTGCAGTTGTAGCTGGCAGTTGTAGCTGGCAGTTGTAACTGGCATTTGTAGCTGGCAGTTGTAGCTGGCAGTTGTAGCTGGCTGTTGTAGCTGGCAGTTGTAGCTGGCAGTTGTAGCTGGCAGTTGTAGCTGGCAGTTGTAGCTCGTAGTTGTAGTTGGTAGTTGTAGTTGGTAGTTGTAGTTGCTGGTTGTAGTTTGTAGTTGTAGTTGGTAGTTGTAGTTGGTAGTTGTAGTTGGTAGATGTATTTGGTAGTTGTAGTTGGTCGTTGGAGTTGGTAGTTGCAGTTGGTAGTCGCAGTTGGTAGTTGCAGTTGGTAGTTGCAGGTGGTAGTTGCAGTTGGTAGTTGTAGTTGGTAGTTGTAGTTGGTAGTTGTAGTTGGTAGTTGTAGTTGGTAGTTGTAGTTGGTAGTTGTAGCTGGTAGTTGTAGTTGGTAGTTGTAGTTGGTAGTTGTAGTTGTAGTTGTAGTTGTAGTTGTTGTTGTAGTTGTAGTTGTAGTTGTAGTTGTAGTTGTAGTTGTAGTTGTAGTTGTAGTTGTAGTTGTAGTTGTAGTTGTAGTTGTAGTTGTAGTTGTAGTTGTAGTTGTAGTTGTAGTTGTAGTTGTAGTTGTAGTTGTAGTTGTAGTTGTAGTTGTAGTTGTAGTTGTTGTTGTTGCTGTTGTTGTTGTTGTAGTTGTTATTGTTGTAGTTGTTGTTGTGGTTGTAGTTGTTGGTGTGTCGTTGTCGTTGTCGTTGTCGTTGTTGTTGTCGTTGTTGTCGTTGTTGTCGTTGTTGTCGTTGCTGTCGTTGTTGTCGTTGTTGTCGTTGCTGTCGTTGCTGTCGTTGCTTTCGTTGCTGTCGTTGCTGTCGTTGCTGTCGTTGTTGTCGTTGTTGCCGTTGTTGCCGTGGTTGTCGTTGTTGTCGTTGTTGTCGCTGTTGTCGTTGTTGTCGTTGTTGTCGTTGTTGTCGTTGTTGTCGTTGTTGTTATTGTAGTTGTTCTCGTTGTTGTCGTCGTTGTCGTCGTTGTCGTCGTTGTTCTCGTTGTTGTTGTTGTTGTCGTTGTTGTCGTTGTTGTTGTTGTTGTAGTTGTAGTTGTTGTTGTAGTTGTTGTTGTTGTTGTAGTTGTAGTTGTAGTTGTAGTTGTAGTTGTAGTTGTAGTTGTAGTTGTTGTTGTTGTTGTAGTTGTAGTTGTAGTAGTAGTTGTAGTTGTAGGTGTAGTTGTAGTTGTAGTTGTAGTTGTAGTTGTTGTTGTAGTTGTTGTTGTAGTTGCAGTTGTAGTTGTAGTTGTAGTTGTAGTTGTAGTCGTATTTGTAGTTGTAGTTGTAGATGTAGTTGTAGTTGGTAGTTGTAGTTGGTAGTTGTAGTTGGTAGTTGGTAGTTGTAGTTGTAGTTGTAGTTGGTAGTTGTAGTTGGTAGTTGTAGTTGGTAGTTGTAGTTGGTAGTTGTAGTTGGTAGTTGTAGTTGGAAGTTGTAGTTGGTAGTTGTAGTTGTAGTTGTAGTTGTAGTTGATAGTTGTAGTTGGTAGTTGTAGTTGGTAGTCGTAGTTGATAGTTGTAGTTGGTAGTTGTAGTTGGTAGTTGTAGTTCGTAGTTGTAGTTGGTAGTTGTTGTTGGTAGTTGTAGTTGGTAGTTGTAGTTGGTTGTTGTAGTTGGTAGTTGTAGTTGGTAGTTGTAGTTGGTAGTTGTAGTTGGTAGTTGTAGTTTGTAGTTGTAGTTGGTAGTTGTAGATGGTAGTTGTAGTTGGTAGTTGTAGTTGGTAGTTGTAGTTGGTAGTTGTAGTTGGTAGTTGTAGTTGTTAGTTGTAGTTGGTAGTTGTAGTTGGTAGTTGTAGTTGGTAGTTGTAGTTGGTAGTTGTAGTTGTAGCTGTAGTTGATAGTTGTAGTTGGTAGTTGTAGTTGGTAGTTGTAGTTGGTAGTTGTAGTTGGTAGTTGTAGTTGGTAGTTGTAGTTGGTAGTTGTAGTTGTAGTTGTAGTTGGTAGTTGTAGTTGGTAGTTGTAGTTGGTAGTTGGAGTTGGTAGTTGCAGTTGGTAGTTGCAGTTAGTAGTTGCAGTTGGTAGTTGTAGTTGGTAGTTGGTAGTTGTAGTTGGTAGTTGTAGTTGGTAGTTGTAGTTGGTAGTTGTAGTTGGTAGTTGTAGTTGGTAGTTGTAGTTGGTAGTTGTAGTTTGTAGTTGTAGTTGGTAGTTGTAGTTGGTAGTTGTAGTTGGTAGTTGTAGTTGGTAGTTGTAGTTGGTAGTTGTAGTTGGTAGTTGTAGTTGGTTTGTTGTAGTTGGTAGTTGTAGTTGGTAGTTGGTAGTTGTAGTTGTAGTTGTAGTTGGTAGTTGTAGTTGGTAGTTGTAGTTGGTAGTTGTAGTTGGTAGTTGTAGTTGGTAGTTGTAGTTGGTAGTTGTAGGTGGTAGTTGTAGTTGTAGTTGTAGTTGTAGTTGATAGTTGTAGTTGGTAGTTGTAGTTGGTAGTCGTAGTTGGTAGTTGTAGTTGGTAGTTGTAGTTGGTAGTTGTAGTTGGTAGTTGTAGTTGGTAGTTGTAGTTTGTAGTTGTAGTTGGTAGTTGTAGTTGGTAGTTGTAGTTGGTAGTTGTAGTTGGTAGTTGTAGTTGGTAGTTGTAGTTGGTAGTTGTAGTTGGTAGTTGTAGTTGGTAGTTGTAGTTGGTTTGTTGTAGTTGGTAGTTGTAGTTGGTAGTTGGTAGTTGTTGTTGTAGTTGTAGTTGGTAGTTGTAGTTGGTAGTTGTAGTTGTAGTTGTAGTTGTAGTTGATAGTTGTAGTTGGTAGTTGTAGTTGGCAGTCGTAGTTGGTAGTTGTAGTTGGTAGTTGTAGTTGGTAGTTGTAGTTCGTAGTTGTAGTTGGTAGTTGTTGTTGGTAGTTGTAGTTGGTAGTTGTAGTTGGTAGTTGTAGTTGGTAGTTGTAGTTGGTAGTTGTAGTTGGTAGTTGTAGTTGGTAGTTGTAGTTTGTAGTTGTAGTTGGTAGTTGTAGATGGTAGTTGTAGTTGGTAGTTGTAGTTGGTAGTTGTAGTTGTTAGTTGTAGTTGGTAGTTGTAGTTGGTAGTTGTAGTTGGTAGTTGTAGTTGGTAGTTGTAGTTGTAGCTGTAGTTGATAGTTGTAGTTGGTAGTTGTAGTTGGTAGTTGTAGTTGGTAGTTGTAGTTGGTAGTTGTAGTTGGTAGTTGTAGTTGGTAGTTGTAGTTGTAGTAGTAGTTGGTAGTTGTAGTTGGTAGTTGTAGTTGGTAGTTGGAGTTGGTAGTTGCAGTTGGTAGTTGCAGTTAGTAGTTGCAGTTGGTAGTTGTAGTTGGTAGTTGGTAGTTGTAGTTGGTAGTTGTAGTTGGTAGTTGTAGTTGGTAGTTGTAGTTTGTAGTTGTAGTTGGTAGTTGTAGTTGGTAGTTGTAGTTGGTAGTTGTAGTTGGTAGTTGTAGTTGGTAGTTGTAGTTGGTAGTTGTAGTTGGTTTGTTGTAGTTGGTAGTTGTAGTTGGTAGTTGGTAGTTGTAGTTGTAGTTGTAGTTGGTAGTTGTAGTTGGTAGTTGTAGTTGGTAGTTGTAGTTGGTAGTTGTAGTTGGTAGTTGTAGTTGGTAGTTGTAGGTGGTAGTTGTAGTTGTAGTTGTAGTTGTAGTTGTAGTTGATAGTTGTAGTTGGTAGTTGTAGTTGGCAGTCGTAGTTGGTAGTTGTAGTTGGTAGTTGTAGTTGGTAGTTGTAGTTCGTAGTTGTAGTTGGTAGTTGTTGTTGGTAGTTGTAGTTGGTAGTTGTAGTTGGTAGTTGTAGTTGGTAGTTGTAGTTGGTAGTTGTAGTTGGTAGTTGTAGTTGGTAGTTGTAGTTTGTAGTTGTAGTTGGTAGTTGTAGATGGTAGTTGTAGTTGGTAGTTGTAGTTGGTAGTTGTAGTTGTTAGTTGTAGTTGGTAGTTGTAGTTGGTAGTTGTAGTTGGTAGTTGTAGTTGGTAGTTGTAGTTGTAGCTGTAGTTGATAGTTGTAGTTGGTAGTTGTAGTTGGTAGTTGTAGTTGGTAGTTGTAGTTGGTAGTTGTAGTTGGTAGTTGTAGTTGGTAGTTGTAGTTGTAGTAGTAGTTGGTAGTTGTAGTTGGTAGTTGTAGTTGGTAGTTGGAGTTGGTAGTTGCAGTTGGTAGTTGCAGTTAGTAGTTGCAGTTGGTAGTTGTAGTTGGTAGTTGGTAGTTGTAGTTGGTAGTTGTAGTTGGTAGTTGTAGTTGGTAGTTGTAGTTTGTAGTTGTAGTTGGTAGTTGTAGTTGGTAGTTGTAGTTGGTAGTTGTAGTTGGTAGTTGTAGTTGGTAGTTGTAGTTGGTAGTTGTAGTTGGTTTGTTGTAGTTGGTAGTTGTAGTTGGTAGTTGGTAGTTGTAGTTGTAGTTGTAGTTGGTAGTTGTAGTTGGTAGTTGTAGTTGGTAGTTGTAGTTGGTAGTTGTAGTTGGTAGTTGTAGGTGGTAGTTGTAGTTGTAGTTGTAGTTGTAGTTGATAGTTGTAGTTGGTAGTTGTAGTTGGTAGTCGTAGTTGGTAGTTGTAGTTGGTAGTTGTAGTTGGTAGTTGTAGTTGGTAGTTGTAGTTGGTAGTTGTAGTTTGTAGTTGTAGTTGGTAGTTGTAGTTGGTAGTTGTAGTTGGTAGTTGTAGTTGGTAGTTGTAGTTGGTAGTTGTAGTTGGTAGTTGTAGTTGGTTTGTTGTAGTTGGTAGTTGTAGTTGGTAGTTGGTAGTTGTTGTTGTAGTTGTAGTTGGTAGTTGTAGTTGGTAGTTGTAGTTGTAGTTGTAGTTGTAGTTGATAGTTGTAGTTGGTAGTTGTAGTTGGCAGTCGTAGTTGGTAGTTGTAGTTGGTAGTTGTAGTTGGTAGTTGTAGTTCGTAGTTGTAGTTGGTAGTTGTTGTTGGTAGTTGTAGTTGGTAGTTGTAGTTGGTAGTTGTAGTTGGTAGTTGTAGTTGGTAGTTGTAGTTGGTAGTTGTAGTTGGTAGTTGTAGTTTGTAGTTGTAGTTGGTAGTTGTAGATGGTAGTTGTAGTTGGTAGTTGTAGTTGGTAGTTGTAGTTGGTAGTTGTAGTTGGTAGTTGTAGTTGGTAGTTGTAGTTGGTAGTTGTAGTTGGTAGTTGTAGTTGGTAGTTGTAGTTGGTAGTTGTAGTTGTAGCTGTAGTTGATAGTTGTAGTTGGTAGTTGTAGTTGGTAGTTGTAGTTGGTAGTTGTAGTTGGTAGTTGTAGTTGGTAGTTGTAGTTTGTAGTTGCAGTTCCTAGTTGTAGTTGGTAGTTGCAGTTGGTAGTTGCAGTTGGTAGTTGCAGTTGGTAGTTGCAGTTGGTACTTGCAGTTGGTAGTTGTAGTTGGTAGTTGTAGTTGGTAGTTGTAGTTGGTAGTTGTAGTTGGTAGTTGTAGTTGGTAGTTGAAGTTGGTAGTTGTAGCTGGCTGTTGTAGCTGGCAGTTGTAGCTGGCAGTTGTAGCTGGCAGTTGTAGCTTGCAGTTGTAGCTGGCAGTTGTAGCTGGCAGTTGTAACTGGCATTTGTAGCTGGCAGTTGTAGCTGGCAGTTGTAGCTGGCTGTTGTAGCTGGCAGTTGTAGCTGGCAGTTGTAGCTGGCAGTTGTAGCTGGCAGTTGTAGCTCGTAGTTGTAGTTGGTAGTTGTAGTTGGTAGTTGTAGTTGCTGGTTGTAGTTTGTAGTTGTAGTTGGTAGTTGTAGTTGGTAGTTGTAGTTGGTAGATGTATTTGGTAGTTGTAGTTGGTCGTTGGAGTTGGTAGTTGCAGTTGGTAGTCGCAGTTGGTAGTTGCAGTTGGTAGTTGCAGGTGGTAGTTGCAGTTGGTAGTTGTAGTTGGTAGTTGTAGTTGGTAGTTGTAGTTGGTAGTTGTAGTTGGTAGTTGTAGTTGGTAGTTGTAGCTGGTAGTTGTAGTTGGTAGTTGTAGTTGGTAGTTGTAGTTGTAGTTGTAGTTGTAGTTGTTGTTGTAGTTGTAGTTGTAGTTGTAGTTGTAGTTGTAGTTGTAGTTGTAGTTGTAGTTGTAGTTGTAGTTGTAGTTGTAGTTGTAGTTGTAGTTGTAGTTGTAGTTGTAGTTGTAGTTGTAGTTGTAGTTGTAGTTGTAGTTGTAGTTGTTGTTGTTGCTGTTGTTGTTGTTGTAGTTGTTATTGTTGTAGTTGTTGTTGTGGTTGTAGTTGTTGGTGTGTCGTTGTCGTTGTCGTTGTTGTTGTCGTTGTTGTCGTTGTTGTCGTTGTTGTCGTTGCTGTCGTTGTTGTCGTTGTTGTCGTTGCTGTCGTTGCTGTCGTTGCTTTCGTTGCTGTCGTTGCTGTCGTTGTTGTCGTTGTTGTCGTTGTTGCCGTTGTTGCCGTGGTTGTCGTTGTTGTCGTTGTTGTCGTTGTTGTCGTTGTTGTCGTTGTTGCCGTTGTTGTCGTTGTTGTCGTTGTTGTCGTTGTTGTTATTGTAGTTGTTCTCGTTGTTGTCGTCGTTGTCGTCGTTGTCGTCGTTGTCGTCGTTGTTCTCGTTGTTGTTGTTGTTGTCGTTGTTGTCGTTGTTGTTGTTGTTGCTGTTGTTGTTGTAGTTGTAGTTGTTGTTGTAGTTGTTGTTGTTGTTGTAGTTGTAGTTGGTAGTTGTAGTTGTTAGTTGTAGTTGGTAGTTGTAGTTGGTAGTTGTAGTTGGTAGTTGTAGTTGGTAGTTGTAGTTGGTAGTTGTAGTTGGTAGTTGTAGTTGGTAGTTGTAGTTGGTAGTTGTAGTCGGTAGTTGTAGTTGTAGTTGGTAGTTGTAGTCGGTAGTTGTAGTTGTAGTTGTAGTTGTAGTTGTTGTTGTAGTTGTAGTTGTAGTTGTAGTTGTAGTTGTTGTTGTTGCTGTTGTTGTTGTTGTAGTTGTTATTGTTGTAGTTGTTGTTGTGGTTGTAGTTGTTGGTGTTTCGTTGTCGTTGTCGTTGTCGTTGTTGTTGTCGCTGTTGTCGTTGTTGTCGTTGTTGTCGTTGCTGTCGTTGTTGTCGTTGTTGTCGTTGCTGTCGTTGCTGTCGTTGCTTTCGTTGCTGTCGTTGCTGTCGTTGTTGTCGTTGTTGTCGTTGTTGCCGTTGTTGCCGTGGTTGTCGTTGTTGTCGTTGTTGCCGTTGTTGCCGTGGTTGTCGTTGTTGTCGTTGTTGTCGTTGTTGTCGTTGTTGTCGTTGTTGTCGTTGTTGTCGTTGTTGTCGTTGTTGTTATTGTAGTTGTTCTCGTTGTTCTCGTTGTTGTTGTTGTTGTCGTTGTTGTCGTTGTTGTTGTTGTTGCTGTTGTTGTTGTAGTTGTAGTTGTTGTTGTAGTTGTTGTTGTTGTTGTAGTTGTAGTTGTAGTTGTAGTTGTAGTTGTAGTTGTTGTTGTTGTTGTAGTTGTAGTTGTAGTAGTAGTTGTAGTTGTAGTTGTTGTCGTTGTTGTCGTTGTTGTCGTTGTTGTCGTTGTTGTCGTTGTTGTTATTGTAGTTGTTCTCGTTGTTGTCGTCGTTGTCGTCGTTGTCGTCGTTGTCGTCGTTGTTCTCGTTGTTGTTGTTGTTGTCGTTGTTGTCGTTGTTGTTGTTGTTGCTGTTGTTGTTGTAGTTGTAGTTGTTGTTGTAGTTGTTGTTGTTGTTGTAGTTGTAGTTGTAGTTGTAGTTGTAGTTGTAGTTGTAGTTGTAGTTGTAGTTGTTGTTGTTGTTGTAGTTGTAGTTGTAGTAGTAGTTGTAGTTGTAGGTGTAGTTGTAGTTGTAGTTGTAGTTGTAGTTGTTGTTGTAGTTGTTGTTGTAGTTGTAGTTGTAGTTGGTAGTTGTAGTTGGTAGTTGTAGTTGGTAGTTGGAGTTGGTATTTGCAGTTGGTAGTTGCAGTTAGTAGTTGCAGTTGGTAGTTGTAGTTGGTAGTTGGTAGTTGTAGTTGGTAGTTGTAGTTGTAGTTGTAGTTGGTAGTTGTAGTTGGTAGTTGTAGTTGGTAGTTGTAGTTGGTAGTTGTAGTTGGTAGTTGTAGTTGGTAGTTGTAGTTGGTAGTTGTAGGTGGTAGTTGTAGTTGTAGTTGTAGTTGTAGTTGATAGTTGTAATTGGTAGTTGTAGTTGGTAGTCGTAGTTGGTAGTTGTAGTTGGTAGTTGTAGTTGGTAGTTGTAGTTCGTAGTTGTAGTTGGTAGTTGTTGTTGGTAGTTGTAGTTGGTAGTTGTAGTTGGTAGTTGTAGTTGGTAGTTGTAGTTGGTAGTTGTAGTTGGTAGTTGTAGTTGGTAGTTGTAGTTGGTAGTTGTAGTTGGTAGTTGTAGTTTGTAGTTGTAGTTGATAGTTGTAGATGGTAGTTGTAGTTGGTAGTTGTAGTTGGTAGTTGTAGTTGGTAGTTGTAGTTGGTAGTTGTAGTTGGTAGTTGTAGTTGGTAGTTGTAGTTGGTAGTTGTAGTTGGTAGTTGTAGTTGGTAGTTGTAGTTGTAGCTGTAGTTGATAGTTGTAGTTGGTAGTTGTAGTTGGTAGTTGTAGTTGGTAGTTGTAGTTGGTAGTTGTAGTTGGTAGTTGTAGTTGGTAGTTGTAGTTGGTAGTTGTAGTTGGTAGTTGTAGTTGGTAGTTGTAGTTGGTAGTTGTAGTTGGTAGTTGTAGTTGGTAGTTGTAGTTGTAGTTGTTGTAGTTGTAGTTGTAGATGTAGTTGTAGTTGTAGTTGGTAGTTGTAGTTGGTAGTTGTAGTTGGTAGTTGTAGTTGGTAGTTGTAGTTGGTAGTTGTAGTTGGTAGTTGTAGTTGGTAGTTGTAGTTGGTAGTTGTAGCTGGTAGTTGTAGCTGGTAGTTGTAGTTGGTAGTTGCAGTTGGTAGTTGTAGTTGGTAGTTGTAGTTGGTAGTTGTAGTTGGTAGTTGTAGTTGGTAGTTGTAGTTGGTAGTTGTAGTTGGTAGTTGTAGTTGGTAGTTGTAGTTGGTAGTTGCAGTTGGTAGCTGTAGTTGGTAGTTGTAGTTGGTAGTTGTTGTTGGTAGTTGTAGTTGGTAGTTGTAGTTGGTAGTTGTAGTTGTAGTTGTTGTTGTAGTTGTAGTTGTAGTTGTAGTTGTAGTTGTAGTTGTAGTTGTAGTTGTAGTTTGTAGTTGTAGTTGGTAGTTGTAGTTGGTTTGTTGTAGTTGGTAGTTGTAGTTGGTAGTTGTAGTTGGTAGTTGTAGTTGGTAGTTGTAGTTGGTAGTTGTAGTTGGTAGTTGTAGTTGGTTTGTTGTAGTTGGTAGTTGCAGTTGGTAGTTGCAGTTGGTAGTTGCAGTTGGTAGTTGTAGTTGGTAGTTGTAGTTGGTAGTTGTAGATGGTAGTTGTAGTTGGTAGTTGCAGTTGGTAGTTGTAGTTGGTAGTTGTAGTTGGTAGTTGTAGTTGGTAGTTGTAGTTTGTAGTTGCAGTTGGTAGTTGTAGTTGGTAGTTGCAGTTGGTAGTTGCAGTTGGTAGTTGCAGTTGGTAGTTGCAGTTGGTACTTGCAGTTGGTAGTTGTAGTTGGTAGTTGTAGTTGGTAGTTGTAGTTGGTAGTTGTAGTTGGTAGTTGTAGTTGGTAGTTGAAGTTGGTAGTTGTAGCTGGCTGTTGTAGCTGGCAGTTGTAGCTGGCAGTTGTAGCTGGCAGTTGTAGCTTGCAGTTGTAGCTGGCAGTTGTAGCTGGCAGTTGTAACTGGCATTTGTAGCTGGCAGTTGTAGCTGGCAGTTGTAGCTGGCTGTTGTAGCTGGCAGTTGTAGCTGGCAGTTGTAGCTGGCAGTTGTAGCTGGCAGTTGTAGCTCGTAGTTGTAGTTGGTAGTTGTAGTTGGTAGTTGTAGTTGCTGGTTGTAGTTTGTAGTTGTAGTTGGTAGTTGTAGTTGGTAGTTGTAGTTGGTAGATGTATTTGGTAGTTGTAGTTGGTCGTTGGAGTTGGTAGTTGCAGTTGGTAGTCGCAGTTGGTAGTTGCAGTTGGTAGTTGCAGGTGGTAGTTGCAGTTGGTAGTTGTAGTTGGTAGTTGTAGTTGGTAGTTGTAGTTGGTAGTTGTAGTTGGTAGTTGTAGTTGGTAGTTGTAGCTGGTAGTTGTAGTTGGTAGTTGTAGTTGGTAGTTGTAGTTGTAGTTGTAGTTGTAGTTGTTGTTGTAGTTGTAGTTGTAGTTGTAGTTGTAGTTGTAGTTGTAGTTGTAGTTGTAGTTGTAGTTGTAGTTGTAGTTGTAGTTGTAGTTGTAGTTGTAGTTGTAGTTGTAGTTGTAGTTGTAGTTGTAGTTGTAGTTGTAGTTGTAGTTGTAGTTGTAGTTGTAGTTGTTGTTGTTGCTGTTGTTGTTGTTGTAGTTGTTATTGTTGTAGTTGTTGTTGTGGTTGTAGTTGTTGGTGTGTCGTTGTCGTTGTCGTTGTCGTTGTTGTTGTCGTTGTTGTCGTTGTTGTCGTTGTTGTCGTTGCTGTCGTTGTTGTCGTTGTTGTCGTTGCTGTCGTTGCTGTCGTTGCTTTCGTTGCTGTCGTTGCTGTCGTTGCTGTCGTTGTTGTCGTTGTTGCCGTTGTTGCCGTGGTTGTCGTTGTTGTCGTTGTTGTCGCTGTTGTCGTTGTTGTCGTTGTTGTCGTTGTTGTCGTTGTTGTCGTTGTTGTTATTGTAGTTGTTCTCGTTGTTGTCGTCGTTGTCGTCGTTGTCGTCGTTGTTCTCGTTGTTGTTGTTGTTGTCGTTGTTGTCGTTGTTGTTGTTGTTGCTGTTGTTGTTGTAGTTGTAGTTGTTGTTGTAGTTGTTGTTGTTGTTGTAGTTGTAGTTGTAGTTGTAGTTGTAGTTGTAGTTGTAGTTGTAGTTGTTGTTGTTGTTGTAGTTGTAGTTGTAGTAGTAGTTGTAGTTGTAGGTGTAGTTGTAGTTGTAGTTGTAGTTGTAGTTGTTGTTGTAGTTGTTGTTGTAGTTGCAGTTGTAGTTGTAGTTGTAGTTGTAGTTGTAGTCGTATTTGTAGTTGTAGTTGTAGATGTAGTTGTAGTTGGTAGTTGTAGTTGGTAGTTGTAGTTGGTAGTTGGTAGTTGTAGTTGTAGTTGTAGTTGGTAGTTGTAGTTGGTAGTTGTAGTTGGTAGTTGTAGTTGGTAGTTGTAGTTGGTAGTTGTAGTTGGAAGTTGTAGTTGGTAGTTGTAGTTGTAGTTGTAGTTGTAGTTGATAGTTGTAGTTGGTAGTTGTAGTTGGTAGTCGTAGTTGATAGTTGTAGTTGGTAGTTGTAGTTGGTAGTTGTAGTTCGTAGTTGTAGTTGGTAGTTGTTGTTGGTAGTTGTAGTTGGTAGTTGTAGTTGGTTGTTGTAGTTGGTAGTTGTAGTTGGTAGTTGTAGTTGGTAGTTGTAGTTGGTAGTTGTAGTTTGTAGTTGTAGTTGGTAGTTGTAGATGGTAGTTGTAGTTGGTAGTTGTAGTTGGTAGTTGTAGTTGGTAGTTGTAGTTGGTAGTTGTAGTTGTTAGTTGTAGTTGGTAGTTGTAGTTGGTAGTTGTAGTTGGTAGTTGTAGTTGGTAGTTGTAGTTGTAGCTGTAGTTGATAGTTGTAGTTGGTAGTTGTAGTTGGTAGTTGTAGTTGGTAGTTGTAGTTGGTAGTTGTAGTTGGTAGTTGTAGTTGGTAGTTGTAGTTGTAGTTGTAGTTGGTAGTTGTAGTTGGTAGTTGTAGTTGGTAGTTGGAGTTGGTAGTTGCAGTTGGTAGTTGCAGTTAGTAGTTGCAGTTGGTAGTTGTAGTTGGTAGTTGGTAGTTGTAGTTGGTAGTTGTAGTTGGTAGTTGTAGTTGGTAGTTGTAGTTGGTAGTTGTAGTTGGTAGTTGTAGTTGGTAGTTGTAGTTTGTAGTTGTAGTTGGTAGTTGTAGTTGGTAGTTGTAGTTGGTAGTTGTAGTTGGTAGTTGTAGTTGGTAGTTGTAGTTGGTAGTTGTAGTTGGTTTGTTGTAGTTGGTAGTTGTAGTTGGTGGTTGGTAGTTGTAGTTGTAGTTGTAGTTGGTAGTTGTAGTTGGTAGTTGTAGTTGGTAGTTGTAGTTGGTAGTTGTAGTTGGTAGTTGTAGTTGGTAGTTGTAGGTGGTAGTTGTAGTTGTAGTTGTAGTTGTAGTTGATAGTTGTAGTTGGTAGTTGTAGTTGGTAGTCGTAGTTGGTAGTTGTAGTTGGTAGTTGTAGTTGGTAGTTGTAGTTGGTAGTTGTAGTTGGTAGTTGTAGTTTGTAGTTGTAGTTGGTAGTTGTAGTTGGTAGTTGTAGTTGGTAGTTGTAGTTGGTAGTTGTAGTTGGTAGTTGTAGTTGGTAGTTGTAGTTGGTAGTTGTAGTTGGTAGTTGTAGTTGGTTTGTTGTAGTTGGTAGTTGTAGTTGGTAGTTGGTAGTTGTTGTTGTAGTTGTAGTTGGTAGTTGTAGTTGGTAGTTGTAGTTGTAGTTGTAGTTGTAGTTGATAGTTGTAGTTGGTAGTTGTAGTTGGCAGTCGTAGTTGGTAGTTGTAGTTGGTAGTTGTAGTTGGTAGTTGTAGTTCGTAGTTGTAGTTGGTAGTTGTTGTTGGTAGTTGTAGTTGGTAGTTGTAGTTGGTAGTTGTAGTTGGTAGTTGTAGTTGGTAGTTGTAGTTGGTAGTTGTAGTTGGTAGTTGTAGTTTGTAGTTGTAGTTGGTAGTTGTAGATGGTAGTTGTAGTTGGTAGTTGTAGTTGGTAGTTGTAGTTGTTAGTTGTAGTTGGTAGTTGTAGTTGGTAGTTGTAGTTGGTAGTTGTAGTTGGTAGTTGTAGTTGTAGCTGTAGTTGATAGTTGTAGTTGGTAGTTGTAGTTGGTAGTTGTAGTTGGTAGTTGTAGTTGGTAGTTGTAGTTGGTAGTTGTAGTTGGTAGTTGTAGTTGTAGTAGTAGTTGGTAGTTGTAGTTGGTAGTTGTAGTTGGTAGTTGGAGTTGGTAGTTGCAGTTGGTAGTTGCAGTTAGTAGTTGCAGTTGGTAGTTGTAGTTGGTAGTTGGTAGTTGTAGTTGGTAGTTGTAGTTGGTAGTTGTAGTTGGTAGTTGTAGTTTGTAGTTGTAGTTGGTAGTTGTAGTTGGTAGTTGTAGTTGGTAGTTGTAGTTGGTAGTTGTAGTTGGTAGTTGTAGTTGGTAGTTGTAGTTGGTTTGTTGTAGTTGGTAGTTGTAGTTGGTAGTTGGTAGTTGTAGTTGTAGTTGTAGTTGGTAGTTGTAGTTGGTAGTTGTAGTTGGTAGTTGTAGTTGGTAGTTGTAGTTGGTAGTTGTAGTTGGTAGTTGTAGGTGGTAGTTGTAGTTGTAGTTGTAGTTGTAGTTGTAGTTGATAGTTGTAGTTGGTAGTTGTAGTTGGCAGTCGTAGTTGGTAGTTGTAGTTGGTAGTTGTAGTTGGTAGTTGTAGTTCGTAGTTGTAGTTGGTAGTTGTTGTTGGTAGTTGTAGTTGGTAGTTGTAGTTGGTAGTTGTAGTTGGTAGTTGTAGTTGGTAGTTGTAGTTGGTAGTTGTAGTTGGTAGTTGTAGTTTGTAGTTGTAGTTGGTAGTTGTAGATGGTAGTTGTAGTTGGTAGTTGTAGTTGGTAGTTGTAGTTGTTAGTTGTAGTTGGTAGTTGTAGTTGGTAGTTGTAGTTGGTAGTTGTAGTTGGTAGTTGTAGTTGTAGCTGTAGTTGATAGTTGTAGTTGGTAGTTGTAGTTGGTAGTTGTAGTTGGTAGTTGTAGTTGGTAGTTGTAGTTGGTAGTTGTAGTTGGTAGTTGTAGTTGTAGTAGTAGTTGGTAGTTGTAGTTGGTAGTTGTAGTTGGTAGTTGGAGTTGGTAGTTGCAGTTGGTAGTTGCAGTTAGTAGTTGCAGTTGGTAGTTGTAGTTGGTAGTTGGTAGTTGTAGTTGGTAGTTGTAGTTGGTAGTTGTAGTTGGTAGTTGTAGTTTGTAGTTGTAGTTGGTAGTTGTAGTTGGTAGTTGTAGTTGGTAGTTGTAGTTGGTAGTTGTAGTTGGTAGTTGTAGTTGGTAGTTGTAGTTGGTTTGTTGTAGTTGGTAGTTGTAGTTGGTAGTTGGTAGTTGTAGTTGTAGTTGTAGTTGGTAGTTGTAGTTGGTAGTTGTAGTTGGTAGTTGTAGTTGGTAGTTGTAGTTGGTAGTTGTAGTTGGTAGTTGTAGGTGGTAGTTGTAGTTGTAGTTGTAGTTGTAGTTGATAGTTGTAGTTGGTAGTTGTAGTTGGTAGTCGTAGTTGGTAGTTGTAGTTGGTAGTTGTAGTTGGTAGTTGTAGTTGGTAGTTGTAGTTGGTAGTTGTAGTTTGTAGTTGTAGTTGGTAGTTGTAGTTGGTAGTTGTAGTTGGTAGTTGTAGTTGGTAGTTGTAGTTGGTAGTTGTAGTTGGTAGTTGTAGTTGGTTTGTTGTAGTTGGTAGTTGTAGTTGGTAGTTGGTAGTTGTTGTTGTAGTTGTAGTTGGTAGTTGTAGTTGGTAGTTGTAGTTGTAGTTGTAGTTGTAGTTGATAGTTGTAGTTGGTAGTTGTAGTTGGCAGTCGTAGTTGGTAGTTGTAGTTGGTAGTTGTAGTTGGTAGTTGTAGTTCGTAGTTGTAGTTGGTAGTTGTTGTTGGTAGTTGTAGTTGGTAGTTGTAGTTGGTAGTTGTAGTTGGTAGTTGTAGTTGGTAGTTGTAGTTGGTAGTTGTAGTTGGTAGTTGTAGTTTGTAGTTGTAGTTGGTAGTTGTAGATGGTAGTTGTAGTTGGTAGTTGTAGTTGGTAGTTGTAGTTGGTAGTTGTAGTTGGTAGTTGTAGTTGGTAGTTGTAGTTGGTAGTTGTAGTTGGTAGTTGTAGTTGGTAGTTGTAGTTGGTAGTTGTAGTTGTAGCTGTAGTTGATAGTTGTAGTTGGTAGTTGTAGTTGGTAGTTGTAGTTGGTAGTTGTAGTTGGTAGTTGTAGTTGGTAGTTGTAGTTTGTAGTTGCAGTTCCTAGTTGTAGTTGGTAGTTGCAGTTGGTAGTTGCAGTTGGTAGTTGCAGTTGGTAGTTGCAGTTGGTACTTGCAGTTGGTAGTTGTAGTTGGTAGTTGTAGTTGGTAGTTGTAGTTGGTAGTTGTAGTTGGTAGTTGTAGTTGGTAGTTGAAGTTGGTAGTTGTAGCTGGCTGTTGTAGCTGGCAGTTGTAGCTGGCAGTTGTAGCTGGCAGTTGTAGCTTGCAGTTGTAGCTGGCAGTTGTAGCTGGCAGTTGTAACTGGCATTTGTAGCTGGCAGTTGTAGCTGGCAGTTGTAGCTGGCTGTTGTAGCTGGCAGTTGTAGCTGGCAGTTGTAGCTGGCAGTTGTAGCTGGCAGTTGTAGCTCGTAGTTGTAGTTGGTAGTTGTAGTTGGTAGTTGTAGTTGCTGGTTGTAGTTTGTAGTTGTAGTTGGTAGTTGTAGTTGGTAGTTGTAGTTGGTAGATGTATTTGGTAGTTGTAGTTGGTCGTTGGAGTTGGTAGTTGCAGTTGGTAGTCGCAGTTGGTAGTTGCAGTTGGTAGTTGCAGGTGGTAGTTGCAGTTGGTAGTTGTAGTTGGTAGTTGTAGTTGGTAGTTGTAGTTGGTAGTTGTAGTTGGTAGTTGTAGTTGGTAGTTGTAGCTGGTAGTTGTAGTTGGTAGTTGTAGTTGGTAGTTGTAGTTGTAGTTGTAGTTGTAGTTGTTGTTGTAGTTGTAGTTGTAGTTGTAGTTGTAGTTGTAGTTGTAGTTGTAGTTGTAGTTGTAGTTGTAGTTGTAGTTGTAGTTGTAGTTGTAGTTGTAGTTGTAGTTGTAGT
This sequence comes from Andrena hattorfiana, assembly GCA_944738655.2. Classification (NCBI taxonomy): domain Eukaryota; kingdom Metazoa; phylum Arthropoda; class Insecta; order Hymenoptera; family Andrenidae; genus Andrena; species Andrena hattorfiana. The sequence goes on along the minus strand of OX122890.1, from coordinate 47,379,880 downwards.
TGTAGTTGTAGTTGTAGTTGTAGTTGTAGTTGTAGTTGTTGTTGTTGCTGTTGTTGTTGTTGTAGTTGTTATTGTTGTAGTTGTTGTTGTGGTTGTAGTTGTTGGTGTGTCGTTGTCGTTGTCGTTGTTGTTGTCGTTGTTGTCGTTGTTGTCGTTGTTGTCGTTGCTGTCGTTGTTGTCGTTGTTGTCGTTGCTGTCGTTGCTGTCGTTGCTTTCGTTGCTGTCGTTGCTGTCGTTGTTGTCGTTGTTGTCGTTGTTGCCGTTGTTGCCGTGGTTGTCGTTGTTGTCGTTGTTGTCGTTGTTGTCGTTGTTGTCGTTGTTGCCGTTGTTGTCGTTGTTGTCGTTGTTGTCGTTGTTGTTATTGTAGTTGTTCTCGTTGTTGTCGTCGTTGTCGTCGTTGTCGTCGTTGTCGTCGTTGTTCTCGTTGTTGTTGTTGTTGTCGTTGTTGTCGTTGTTGTTGTTGTTGCTGTTGTTGTTGTAGTTGTAGTTGTTGTTGTAGTTGTTGTTGTTGTTGTAGTTGTAGTTGGTAGTTGTAGTTGTTAGTTGTAGTTGGTAGTTGTAGTTGGTAGTTGTAGTTGGTAGTTGTAGTTGGTAGTTGTAGTTGGTAGTTGTAGTTGGTAGTTGTAGTTGGTAGTTGTAGTTGGTAGTTGTAGTCGGTAGTTGTAGTTGTAGTTGGTAGTTGTAGTCGGTAGTTGTAGTTGTAGTTGTAGTTGTAGTTGTTGTTGTAGTTGTAGTTGTAGTTGTAGTTGTAGTTGTTGTTGTTGCTGTTGTTGTTGTTGTAGTTGTTATTGTTGTAGTTGTTGTTGTGGTTGTAGTTGTTGGTGTTTCGTTGTCGTTGTCGTTGTCGTTGTTGTTGTCGCTGTTGTCGTTGTTGTCGTTGTTGTCGTTGCTGTCGTTGTTGTCGTTGTTGTCGTTGCTGTCGTTGCTGTCGTTGCTTTCGTTGCTGTCGTTGCTGTCGTTGTTGTCGTTGTTGTCGTTGTTGCCGTTGTTGCCGTGGTTGTCGTTGTTGTCGTTGTTGCCGTTGTTGCCGTGGTTGTCGTTGTTGTCGTTGTTGTCGTTGTTGTCGTTGTTGTCGTTGTTGTCGTTGTTGTCGTTGTTGTCGTTGTTGTTATTGTAGTTGTTCTCGTTGTTCTCGTTGTTGTTGTTGTTGTCGTTGTTGTCGTTGTTGTTGTTGTTGCTGTTGTTGTTGTAGTTGTAGTTGTTGTTGTAGTTGTTGTTGTTGTTGTAGTTGTAGTTGTAGTTGTAGTTGTAGTTGTAGTTGTTGTTGTTGTTGTAGTTGTAGTTGTAGTAGTAGTTGTAGTTGTAGTTGTTGTCGTTGTTGTCGTTGTTGTCGTTGTTGTCGTTGTTGTCGTTGTTGTTATTGTAGTTGTTCTCGTTGTTGTCGTCGTTGTCGTCGTTGTCGTCGTTGTCGTCGTTGTTCTCGTTGTTGTTGTTGTTGTCGTTGTTGTCGTTGTTGTTGTTGTTGCTGTTGTTGTTGTAGTTGTAGTTGTTGTTGTAGTTGTTGTTGTTGTTGTAGTTGTAGTTGTAGTTGTAGTTGTAGTTGTAGTTGTAGTTGTAGTTGTAGTTGTTGTTGTTGTTGTAGTTGTAGTTGTAGTAGTAGTTGTAGTTGTAGGTGTAGTTGTAGTTGTAGTTGTAGTTGTAGTTGTTGTTGTAGTTGTTGTTGTAGTTGTAGTTGTAGTTGGTAGTTGTAGTTGGTAGTTGTAGTTGGTAGTTGGAGTTGGTATTTGCAGTTGGTAGTTGCAGTTAGTAGTTGCAGTTGGTAGTTGTAGTTGGTAGTTGGTAGTTGTAGTTGGTAGTTGTAGTTGTAGTTGTAGTTGGTAGTTGTAGTTGGTAGTTGTAGTTGGTAGTTGTAGTTGGTAGTTGTAGTTGGTAGTTGTAGTTGGTAGTTGTAGTTGGTAGTTGTAGGTGGTAGTTGTAGTTGTAGTTGTAGTTGTAGTTGATAGTTGTAATTGGTAGTTGTAGTTGGTAGTCGTAGTTGGTAGTTGTAGTTGGTAGTTGTAGTTGGTAGTTGTAGTTCGTAGTTGTAGTTGGTAGTTGTTGTTGGTAGTTGTAGTTGGTAGTTGTAGTTGGTAGTTGTAGTTGGTAGTTGTAGTTGGTAGTTGTAGTTGGTAGTTGTAGTTGGTAGTTGTAGTTGGTAGTTGTAGTTGGTAGTTGTAGTTTGTAGTTGTAGTTGATAGTTGTAGATGGTAGTTGTAGTTGGTAGTTGTAGTTGGTAGTTGTAGTTGGTAGTTGTAGTTGGTAGTTGTAGTTGGTAGTTGTAGTTGGTAGTTGTAGTTGGTAGTTGTAGTTGGTAGTTGTAGTTGGTAGTTGTAGTTGTAGCTGTAGTTGATAGTTGTAGTTGGTAGTTGTAGTTGGTAGTTGTAGTTGGTAGTTGTAGTTGGTAGTTGTAGTTGGTAGTTGTAGTTGTAGTTGTAGTTGGTAGTTGTAGTTGGTAGTTGTAGTTGGTAGTTGGAGTTGGTAGTTGCAGTTGGTAGTTGCAGTTAGTAGTTGCAGTTGGTAGTTGTAGTTGGTAGTTGTAGTTGGTAGTTGTAGTTGGTAGTTGTAGTTGGTAGTTGTAGTTGGTAGTTGTAGTTGGTAGTTGTAGTTGGTAGTTGTAGTTGGTAGTTGTAGTTGGTAGTTGTAGTTGGTAGTTGTAGTTGGTAGTTGTAGTTGGTAGTTGTAGTTGGTAGTTGTAGTTGGTAGTTGTAGTTGGTAGTTGCAGTTGGTAGTTGTAGTTGGTAGTTGTAGTTGGTAGTTGTTGTTGGTAGTTGTAGTTGGTAGTTGTAGTTGGTATTTGTAGCTGGCAGTTGTAGCTGGCAGTTGTAGCTGGCTGTTGTAGCTGGCAGTTGTAGCTGGCAGTTGTAGCTGGCAGTTGTAGCTGGTAGTTGTAGTTGGTAGTTGTAGGTGGTAGTTGTAGTTGGTAGTTGTAGTTGGTAGTTGTAGTTTGTAGTTGTAGTTGGTAGCTGTAGTTGGTAGATGTATTTGGTAGTTGTAGTTGGTCGTTGGAGTTGGTAGTTGCAGTTGGTAGTTGCAGTTGGTAGTTGTAGTTGTTGTTGTAGTTGGTAGTTGTAGATGTAGTTGCAGTTGTAGTTGTAGTTGTTGTTGTAGTTGGTAGTTGTAGTTGGTAGTTGTAGTTGGTAGTTCTAGTTGGTTTGTTGTAGTTGGTAGTTGCAGTTGGTAGTTGCAGTTGGTAGTTGTAGTTCCAGTTGGTAGTTGTAGCTGTTGTTGTTTTTGTAGTTGTTGTTGTTGCAGTTGTTGTTGTTGTTGTAGTTGTTGTTGTTGTTGTAGTTGTTGTTGTTGTTGTAGTTGTAGTTGTAGTTGCAGTTGGTAGTTGTAGTTGGTAGTTGTAGTAGGTAGTTGTAATTGTAGTTGTTGTTGTAGTTGTAGTTGTAGTTGTAGTTGTAGTTGTAGTTGTAGTTGTAGTTGTAGTTGTAGTTGGTAGTTGTAGTTGGTAGTTGTAGTTGGTAGTTGTAGTTGGTAGCTGTAGTTGGTAGTTGTAGTTGGTAGTTGTACTTGGTAGGTGTAGTTGGTAGTTGTAGTTGGTAGTTGTAGTTGGTAGTTGTAGTTGGTAGTTGCAGTTGGTAGTTGCAGTTGGTAGCTGTAGTTTGTAGTTGTAGTTGGTAGTTGTAGTTGGTAGTTGTAGTTGGTAGTTGTAGTTGGTAGTTGTAGTTGGTAGTTGTAGTTGGTAGTTGTAGCTGGTAGTTGTAGCTGGTAGTTGTAGTTGGTAGTTGCAGTTGGTAGTTGCAGTTGGTAGTTGTAGTTGGTAGTTGTAGTTGGTAGTTGTAGTTGGTAGTTGTAGTTGGTAGTTGTAGTTGGCAGTTGTAGTTGGTAGTGGTAGTTGTAGTTGTAGTTGGTAGTTGTAGTTGGTAGTTGTAGTTGGTAGTTGCAGTTGGTAGTTGTAGTTGGTAATTGTAGTTGGTAGCTGTAGTTGGTAGTTGTAGTTGGTAGTTGTAGTTGGTAGTTGTAGTTGGTAGTTGCAGTTGGTAGTTGTAGGTGGTAGTTGTAGTTGGTAGTTGTAGTTGGTAGTTGTAGTTGGTAGTTGTAGTTGGTAGTTGTAGTTGGTAGTTGTAGTTGGTAGTTGTAGTTGGTAGTTGTAGTTGGTAGTTGTAGTTGGTAGTTGTAATTGGTAGTTGTAGTTGTAGTTGGTAGTTGTAGTTGGTAGTTGTAGTTGGTAGTTGGAGTTGGTAGTTGCAGTTGGTAGTTGCAGTTGGTAGTTGCAGTTGGTAGTTGCAGTTGGTAGTTGCAGTTGGTAGTTGTAGTTGGTAGTTGTACTTGGTAGTTGTAGTTGGTAGTTGTAGTTGGTAGTTGTAGTTGGTAGTTGTAGTTGGTAGTTGTAGTTGGTAGTTGTAGTTGGTAGTTGTAGTTGGTAGTTGTAGTTCGTAGTTGTAGCTGGTAGTTGTAGTTGGTAGTTGTAGTTGGTAGTTGTAGTTGGTAGTTTTAGCTGTAGTTGTAGTTGTAGTTGTAGTTGTAGTTGTAGTTGTAGTTGTAGTTGGTAGTTGTAGTTGGTAGTTGTAGTTGGTAGTTGTAGTTGGTAGTTGTAGTTGGTAGTTGTAGTTGGTAGTTGTAGTTGGTAGTTGTAGTTGGTAGTTGTAGTTGTAGTTGTTGTTGTAGTTGTAGTTGTAGTTGTAGTTGTAGTTGTAGTTGTAGTTGTATTTGTAGTTTGTAGTTGTAGTTGGTAGTTGTAGTTGGTTTGTTGTAGTTGGTAGTTGTAGTTGGTAGTTGTAGTTGGTAGTTGTAGTTGGTAGTTGTAGTTGGTAGTTGTAGTTGGTTTGTTGTAGTTGGTAGTTGCAGTTGGTAGTTGCAGTTGGTAGTTGCAGTTGGTAGTTGTAGTTGGTAGTTGTAGTTGGTAGTTGTAGATGGTAGTTGTAGTTGGTAGTTGCAGTTGGTAGTTGTAGTTGGTAGTTGTAGTTGGTAGTTGTAGTTTGTAGTTGTAGTTGGTAGTTGTAGTTGGTAGATGTATTTGGTAGTTGTAGTTGGTCGTTGGAGTTGGTAGTTGCAGTTGGTAGTTGCAGTTGGTAGTTGTAGTTGTTGTTGTAGGTGGTAGTTGTAGTTGTAGTTGTAGTTGTAGTTGTAGTTGTAGTTGTAGTTGTAGTTGTAGTTGTAGTTGGTAGTTGTAGTTGGTAGTTGCAGTTGGTAGCTGCAGTTGGTAGTTGCAGTTGGTAGTTGTAGTTGGTAGTTGTAGTTGGTAGTTGGTAGTTGTAGTTGGTAGTTGTAGTTGGTACTTGTACTTGGTAGGTGTAGTTGGTAGTTGTAGTTGGTAGTTGTAGTTGGTAGTTGTAGTTGGTAGTTGCAGTTGGTAGTTGCAGTTGGTAGCTGTAGTTTGTAGTTGTAGTTGGTAGTTGTAGTTGGTAGTTGTAGTTGGTAGTTGTAGTTGGTAGTTGTAGTTGGTAGTTGTAGTTGGTAGTTGTAGTTGGTAGTTGTAGCTGGTAGTTGTAGTTGGTAGTTGTAGTTGGTAGTTGCAGTTGGTAGTTGTAGTTGGTAGTTGTAGTTGGTAGTTGTAGTTGGTAGTTGTAGTTGGTAGTTGTAGTTGGTAGTTGTAGTTGGTAGTTGTAGTTGGTAGTTGTAGTTGGTAGTTGTAGTTGTAGTTGGTAGTTGTAGTTGGTAGTTGTAGTTGGTAGTTGTAGTTGGTAGTTGTAGTTGGTAGTTGTAGTTGGTAGTTGTAGTTGGTAGTTGTACTTGGTAGTTGTAGTTGGTAGTTGTAGTTGGTAGTTGTAGTTGGTAGTTGTAGTTGGTAGTTGCAGTTGGTAGTTGTAGGTGGTAGTTGTAGTTGGTAGTTGTAGTTGGTAGTTGTAGTTGGTAGTTGTAGTTGGTAGTTGTAGTTGGTAGTTGTAGTTGGTAGTTGTAGGTGGTAGTTGTAGTTGGTAGTTGTAGTTGTAGTTGGTAGTTGTAGTTGGTAGTTGTAGTTGGTAGTTGTAGTTGGTAGTTGTAGTTGGTAGTTGTAGTTGGTAGTTGTAGTTGGTAGTTGTAGTTGTAGTTGTAGTTGGTAGTTGTAGTTGGTAGTTGTAGTTGGTAGTTGTTGTTGGTAGTTGTAGTTGGTAGTTGCAGTTGGTAGTTGTAGTTGGTAGTTGTAGATGGTAGTTGTAGTTGGTAGTTGTAGTTGGTAGTTGTAGTTGGTAGTTGTAGCTGGCAGTTGTAGCTGGCAGTTGTAGCTGGCTGTTGTAGCTGGCAGTTGTAGCTGGCAGTTGTAGCTGGCAGTTGTAGCTGGTAGTTGTAGTTGGTAGTTGTAGTTGGTAGTTGTAGTTGGTAGTTGTAGTTGGTAGTTGTAGTTTGTAGTTGTAGTTGGTAGTTGTAGTTGGTAGATATATTTGGTAGTTGTAGTTGGTCGTTGGAGTTGGTAGTTGCAGTTCGTAGTTGCAGTTGGTAGTTGCAGTTGGTAGTTGTAGTTGTTGTTGTAGTTGGTAGTTGTAGTTGTAGTTGTAGTTGTAGTTGTTGTTGTAGTTGGTAGTTGTAGTTGGTAGTTGTAGTTGGTAGTTGTAGTTGGTAGTTGTAGTTGGTTTGTTGTAGTTGGTAGTTGCAGTTGGTAGTTGCAGTTGGTATTTGCAGTTGGTAGTTGTAGTTCCAGTTGGTAGTTGTAGTTGTTGTTTTTGTAGTTGTTGTTGTAGTTGTTGTTGTTGTTAGAGTTGTTGTTGTTGTTGTAGTTGTACTTGTAGTTGCAGTTGGTAGTTGTAGTTGGTAGTTGTAGTTGGTAGTTGTAGTTGTAGTTGTTGTAGTTGTAGTTGTAGATGTAGTTGTAGTTGTAGTTGGTAGTTGTAGTTGGTAGTTGTAGTTGGTAGTTGTAGATGGTAGTTGTAGTTGGTAGTTGTAGTTGGTAGTTGTACTTGGTAGTTGTAGTTGGTAGTTGCAGTTGGTAGTTGTAGTTGGTAGTTGTAGATGGTAGTTGTAGTTGGTAGTTGTAGTTGGTAGTTGTAGCTGGCAGTTGTAGCTGGCAGTTGTAGCTGGCTGTTGTAGCTGGCAGTTGTAGCTGGCAGTTGTAGCTGGCAGTTGTAGCTTGCAGTTGTAGCTGGCAGCTGTAGCTGGCAGTTGTAACTGGCATTTGTAGCTGGCAGTTGTAGCTGGCAGTTGTAGCTGGCTGTTGTAGCTGGCAGTTGTAGCTGGCAGTTGTAGCTGGCAGTTGTAGCTGGCAGTTGTAGCTCGTAGCTGTAGTTGGTAGTTGTAGTTGGTAGTTGTAGTTGGTAGTTGTAGTTTGTAGTTGTAGTTGGTAGTTGTAGTTGGTAGTTGTGGTTGGTAGATGTATTTGGTAGTTGTAGTTGGTCGTTGGAGTTGGTAGTTGCAGTTGGTAGTCGCAGTTGGTAGTTGCAGTTTGTAGTTGCAGGTGGTAGTTGCAGTTGGTAGTTGTAGTTGGTAGTTGTAGTTGGTAGTTGTAGTTGGTAGTTGTAGTTGGTAGTTGTAGTTGGTAGTTGTAGTTGGTAGTTGTAGTTGGTAGTGGTAGTTGGTAGTTGTAGTTGTAGTTGTAGTTGTAGTTGTTGTTGTAGTTGTAGTTTAGTTGTAGTTGTAGTTGTAGTTGTAGTTGTAGTTGTAGTTGTAGTTGTAGTTGTAGTTGTAGTTGTAGTTGTAGTTGTTGTTGTTGCTGTTGTTGCTGTTGTAGTTGTTATTGTTGTAGTTGTTGTTGTGGTTGTAGTTGTTGGTGTGTCGTTGTCGTTGTCGTTGTCGTTGTTGTTGTCGTTGTTGTCGTTGTTGTCGTTGTTCTCGTTGCTGTCGTTGTTGTCGTTGTTGTCGTTGCTGTCGTTGCTGTCGTTGCTTTCGTTGCTGTCGTTGCTGTCGTTGTTGTCGTTGTTGTCGTTGTTGCCGTTGTTGCCGTGGTTGTCGTTGTTGTCGTTGTTGTCGTTGTTGTCGTTGTTGTCGTTGTTGTCGTTGTTGTTATTGTAGTTGTTCTCGTTGTTGTCGTCGTTGTCGTCGTTGTCGTCGTTGTTCTCGTTGTTGTTGTTGTTGTCGTTGTTGTCGTTGTTGTTGTTGTTGCTGTTGTTGTTGCTGTTGTTGTTGTAGTTGTAGTTGTTGTTGTAGTTGTTGTTGTTGTTGTAGTTGTAGTTGTAGTTGTAGTTGTAGTTGTAGTTGTAGTCGTAGTTGTAGTTGTATTTGTAGTTGTAGATGTAGTTGTAGTTGGTAGTTGTAGTTGGTAGTTGTAGTTGGTAGTTGGTAGTTGTAGTTGGTAGTTGTAGTTGGTAGTTGTAGTTGGTAGTTGTAGTTGGTAGTTGTAGTTGGTAGTTGTAGTTGGTAGTTGTAGGTGGTAGTTGTAGTTGTAGTTGTAGTTGTAGTTGATAGTTGTAGTTGGTAGTTGTAGTTGGTAGTCGTAGTTGGTAGTTGTAGTTGGTAGTTGTAGTTGGTAGTTGTAGTTCGTAGTTGTAGTTGGTAGTTGTTGTTGGTAGTTGTAGTTGGTAGTTGTAGTTGGTAGTTGTAGTTGGTAGTTGTAGTTGGTAGTTGTAGTTGGTAGTTGTAGTTGGTAGTTGTAGTTTGTAGTTGTAGTTGGTAGTTGTAGATGGTAGTTGTAGTTGGTAGTTGTAGTTGGTAGTTGTAGTTGGTAGTTGTAGTTGGTAGTTGTAGTTGGTAGTTGTAGTTGGTAGTTGTCGTTGGTAGTTGTAGTTGGTAGTTGTAGTTGGTAGTTGTAGTTGATAGTTGTAGTTGTAGCTGTAGTTGATAGTTGTAGTTGGTAGTTGTAGTTGGTAGTTGTAGTTGGTAGTTGTAGTTGGTAGTTGTAGTTGGTAGTTGTAGTTGTAGCTGTAGTTGGTAGTTGTAGTTGGTAGTTGTAGTTGGTAGTTGGAGTTGGTAGTTGCAGTTGGTAGTTGCAGTTAGTAGTTGCAGTTGGTAGTTGTAGTTGGTAGTTGTAGTTGGTAGTTGTAGTTGGTAGTTGTAGTTGGTAGTTGTAGTTGGTAGTTGGAGTTGGTAGTTGTAGTTGGTAGTTGCAGTTGGTAGTTGCAGTTGGTAGTTGTAGTTGGTAGTTGTAGTTGGTAGTTGTAGTTGGTAGTTGTAGCTAGCAGTTGTAGCTGGCAGTTGTAGCTGGCTGTTGTAGCTGGCAGTTGTAGCTGGCAGTTGTAGCTGGCAGTTGTAGCTGGTAGTTGTAGTTGGTAGTTGTAGTTGGTAGTTGTAGTTGGTAGTTGTAGTTGGTAGTTGTAGTTTGTAGTTGTAGTTGGTAGTTGTAGTTGGTAGATGTATTTGGTAGTTGTAGTTGGTCGTTGGAGTTGGTAGTTGCAGTTGGTAGTTGCAGTTGGTAGTTGTAGTTGTTGTTGTAGTTGGTAGTTGTAGTTGTAGTTGTAGTTGTAGTTGTTGTTGTAGTTGGTAGTTGTAGTTGGTAGTTGTAGTTGGTAGTTCTAGTTGGTTTGTTGTAGTTGGTAGTTGCAGTTGGTAGTTGCAGTTGGTAGTTGTAGTTCCAGTTGGTGGTTGTAGTTGTTGTTGTTTTTGTAGTTGTTGTTGTTGCAGTTGTTGTTGTTGTTGTAGTTGTTGTTGTTGTTGTAGTTGTTGTTGTTGTTGTAGTTGTAGTTGTAGTTGCAGTTGGTAGTTGTAGTTGGTAGTTGTAGTAGGTAGTTGTAATTGTAGTTGTTGTTGTAGTTGTAGGTGTAGTTGTAGTTGTAGTTGTAGTTGTAGTTGTAGTTGGTAGTTGTAGTTGGTAGTTGTAGTTGGTAGCTGTAGTTGGTAGTTGTAGTTGGTAGTTGTACTTGGTAGGTGTAGTTGGTAGTTGTAGTTGGTAGTTGTAGTTGGTAGTTGTAGTTGGTAGTTGCAGTTGGTAGTTGCAGTTGGTAGTTGCAGTTGGTAGCTGTAGTTTGTAGTTGTAGTTGGTAGTTGTAGTTGGTAGTTGTAGTTGGTAGTTGTAGTTGGTAGTTGTAGTTGGTAGTTGTAGTTGGTAGTTGTAGTTGGTAGTTGTAGTTGGTAGTTGTAGTTGGTAGTTGTAGCTGGTAGTTGTAGTTGGTAGTTGTAGTTGGTAGTTGCAGTTGGTAGTTGTAGTTGGTAGTTGTAGTTGGTAGTTGTAGTTGGTAGTTGCAGTTGGTAGTTGTAGTTGGTAGTTGTAGTTGGTAGTTGTAGTTGTAGTTGTAGTTGTAGTTGGTAGTTGTAGTTGGTAGTTGTAGTTGGTAGTTGTAGTTGGTAGTTGTAGTTGGTAATTGTAGTTGGTAGTTGTAGTTGGTAGTTGTAGTTGGTAGTTGTAGTTGGTAGTTGTTGTTGGTAGTTGTAGTTGGTAGTTGTAGTTGGTTGTTGTAGTTGGTAGTTGTAGTTGGTAGTTGTAGTTGGTAGTTGCAGTTGGTAGTTGCAGTTGGTAGCTGAAGTTGGTAGTTGCAGTTGGTATTTGCAGTTGGTAGTTGCAGTTGGTAGCTGAAATTGGTAGTTACAGTTGGTAGTTGCAGTCGGTAGTTGCAGTGGGTAGTTGCAGTTGGTAGTTGCAGTTGGTAGTTGCAGTTGGTAGTTGCAGTTGGTAGCTGTAGTTCGTAGTTGTAGTTGGTAGTTGTAGTTGGTAGTTGTAGTTGGTAGTTGTAGTTGGTATTTGTAGTTGGTAGTTGTAGTTGGTAGTTGTAGTTGGTAGTTGTAGTTGGTAGTTGTAGCTGGTAGTTGTAGTTGGTAGTTGTAGTTGGTAGTTGTAGCTGGCAGTTGTAGCTGGCAGTTGTAGCTGGCTGTTGTAGCTGGCAGTTGTAGCTGGCAGTTGTAGCTGGCAGTTGTAGCTGGTAGTTGTAGTTGGTAGTTGTTGTTGGTAGTTGTAGTTGGTAGTTGTAGTTGGTAGATGTATTTGGTAGTTGTAGTTGGTCGATGCAGTTGGTAGTTGCAGTTGGTAGCTGTAGTTCGTAGTTGTAGTTGGTAGTTGTAGTTGGTAGTTGTAGTTGGTAGTTGTAGTTGGTAGTTGTAGTTGGTAGTTGTAGTTGGTAGTTGTAGTTGGTAGTTGTAGTTGGTAGTTGTAGTTGGTAGCTGTAGTTGGTAGTTGCAGTTGGTAGTTGCAGTTGGTAGTTGCAGTTGGTAGTTGCAGTTGGTAGATGCAGTTGGTAGTTGCAGTTGGTAGTTGCAGTTAGCAGTTGCTGTTGGTAGTTGCAGTTGGTAGTTGCAGTTGGTAGTTGCAGTTGGTAGTTGCAGTTGGTAGTTGCAGCTGGTAGTTGCAGTTGGTAGTTGCAGTTGGTAGTTGTAGTTGGTAGTTGTAGTTGGTAGTTGTACTTGGTTTGTTGTAGTTGGTAGTTGAAGTTGGTAGTTGTAGATGGTAGTTGTAGTTGGTAGTTGTAGTTGGTAGTTGTAGTTGGTAGTTGTAGCTGGCTGTTGTAGCTGGCAGTTGTAGCTGGCAGTTGTAGCTTGCAGTTGTAGCTGGCAGTTGTAGCTGGCAGTTGTAGCTGGCAGTTGTAGCTGGCAGTTGTAGCTGGCAGTTGTAGCTGGCTGTTGTAGTTGGTAGTTGTAGTTGGTAGTTGTAGTTGGTAGTTGTAGCTGGTAGTTGTAGTTGGTAGTTGTAGTTGGTAGTTGTAGTTGGTAGTTGTAGTTGGTAGTTGTACTTGGTAGTTGTAGTTGGTAGTTGTAGTTGGTAGTTGCAGTTGGTAGTTGTAGTTGGTAGTTGTAGTTGGTAGTTGTAGTTGGTAGTTGTAGTTGGTAGTTGTAGTTGGTAGTTGTAGTTGGTAGTTGTAGTTGGTAGTTGTAGTTGGTAGTTGTAGTTGGTAGTTGTAGTTGGTAGTTGTAGTTGGTAGTTGCAGTTGGTAGTTGCAGTTGGTAGTTGCAGTTGGTAGTTGCAGTTGGTAGTTGCAGTTGGTAGTTGTAGTTGGTAGTTGTAGATGGTAGTTGTAGTTGGTAGTTGTAGTTGGTAGTTGTAGCTGGCAGTTGTAGCTGGCAGTTGTAGCTGGCTGTTGCAGCTGGCAGTTGTAGCTGGCAGTTGTAGCTGGCAGTTGTAGCTGGTAGTTGTAGTTGGTAGTTGTAGTTGGTAGTTGTAGTTGTAGTTGTTGTAGTTGTAGTTGTAGATGTAGTTGTAGTTGTAGTTGGTAGTTGTAGTTGGTAGTTGTAGTTGGTAGTTGTAGTTGGTAGTTGTAGTTGGTAGTTGTAGTTGGTAGTTGTAGTTGGTAGTTGTAGTTGGTAGTTGTAGTTGGTAGTTGTAGCTGGTAGTTGTAGCTGGTAGTTGTAGTTGGTAGTTGCAGTTGGTAGTTGTAGTTGGTAGTTGTAGTTGGTAGTTGTAGTTGGTAGTTGTAGTTGGTAGTTGTAGTTGGTAGTTGTAGTTGGTAGTTGTAGTTGGTAGTTGTAGTTGGTAGTTGCAGTTGGTAGCTGTAGTTGGTAGTTGTAGTTGGTAGTTGTAGTTGGTAGTTGTAGTTGGTAGTTGTAGTTGGTAGTTGTAGTTGGTAGTTGTAGTTGTAGTTGTTGTTGTAGTTGTAGTTGTAGTTGTAGTTGTAGTTGTAGTTGTAGTTGTAGTTTGTAGTTGTAGTTGGTAGTTGTAGTTGGTTTGTTGTAGTTGGTAGTTGTAGTTGGTAGTTGTAGTTGGTAGTTGTAGTTGGTAGTTGTAGTTGGTAGTTGTAGTTGGTAGTTGTAGTTGGTTTGTTGTAGTTGGTAGTTGCAGTTGGTAGTTGCAGTTGGTAGTTGCAGGTGGTAGTTGCAGTTGGTAGTTGTAGTTGGTAGTTGTAGTTGGTAGTTGTAGTTGGTAGTTGTAGTTGGTAGTTGTAGTTGGTAGTTGTAGCTGGTAGTTGTAGTTGGTAGTTGTAGTTGGTAGTTGTAGTTGGTAGTTGTAGTTGGTAGTTGTAGTTGGTAGTTGTAGTTGGTAGTTGCAGTTGGTAGTTGCAGTTGGTAGTTGTAGTTGGTAGTTGTAGTTGGTAGTTGTAGTTGGTAGTTGTAGTTGGTAGTTGCAGTTGGTACTTGCAGTTGGTAGTTGTAGTTGGTAGTTGTAGTTGGTAGTTGTAGTTGGTAGTTGTAGTTGGTAGTTGTAGTTGGTAGTTGAAGTTGGTAGTTGTAGCTGGCTGTTGTAGCTGGCAGTTGTAGCTGGCAGTTGTAGCTGGCAGTTGTAGCTTGCAGTTGTAGCTGGCAGTTGTAGCTGGCAGTTGTAACTGGCACTTGTAGCTGGCAGTTGTAGCTGGCAGTTGTAGCTGGCTGTTGTAGCTGGCAGTTGTAGCTGGCAGTTGTAGCTGGCAGTTGTAGCTGGCAGTTGTAGCTCGTAGTTGTAGTTGGTAGTTGTAGTTGGTAGTTGTAGTTGCTGGTTGTAGTTTGTAGTTGTAGTTGGTAGTTGTAGTTGGTAGTTGTAGTTGGTAGATGTATTTGGTAGTTGTAGTTGGTCGTTGGAGTTGGTAGTTGCAGTTGGTAGTCGCAGTTGGTAGTTGCAGTTGGTAGTTGCAGGTGGTAGTTGCAGTTGGTAGTTGTAGTTGGTAGTTGTAGTTGGTAGTTGTAGTTGGTAGTTGTAGTTGGTAGTTGTAGTTGGTAGTTGTAGCTGGTAGTTGTAGTTGGTAGTTGTAGTTGGTAGTTGTAGTTGTAGTTGTAGTTGTAGTTGTTGTTGTAGTTGTAGTTGTAGTTGTAGTTGTAGTTGTAGTTGTAGTTGTAGTTGTAGTTGTAGTTGTAGTTGTAGTTGTAGTTGTAGTTGTAGTTGTAGTTGTAGTTGTAGTTGTAGTTGTAGTTGTAGTTGTAGTTGTAGTTGTAGTTGTAGTTGTAGTTGTAGTTGTAGTTGTAGTTGTAGTTGTTGTTGTTGCTGTTGTTGTTGTTGTAGTTGTTGTTGTGGTTGTAGTTGTTGGTGTGTCGTTGTCGTTGTCGTTGTCGTGAGTTGTTGTCGTTGTTGTCGTTGTTGTCGTTGTTGCCGTTGCTGTCGTTGTTGTCGTTGTTGTCGTTGCTGTCGTTGCTGTCGTTGCTTTCGTTGCTGTCGTTGCTGTCGTTGCTGTCGTTGTTGTCGTTGTTGCCGTTGTTGCCGTGGTTGTCGTTGTTGTCGTTGTTGTCGTTGTTGTCGTTGTTGTCGTTGTTGTCGTTGTTGTCGTTGTTGTCGTTGTTGTTATTGTAGTTGTTCTCGTTGTTGTCGTCGTTGTCGTTGTTGTCGTCGTTGTCGTCGTTGTTCTCGTTGTTGTTGTTGTTGTCGTTGTTGTCGTTGTTGTTGTTGTTGCTGTTGTTGTTGTAGTTGTAGTTGTTGTTGTAGTTGTTGTTGTTGTTGTAGTTGTAGTTGTAGTTGTAGTTGTAGTTGTAGTTGTAGTTGTAGTTGTTGTTGTTGTTGTAGTTGTAGTTGTAGTAGTAGTTGTAGTTGTAGGTGTAGTTGTAGTTGTAGTTGTAGTTGTAGTTGTTGTTGTAGTTGTTGTTGTAGTTGCAGTTGTAGTTGTAGTTGTAGTTGTAGTTGTAGTTGTAGTCGTATTTGTAGTTGTAGTTGTAGATGCAGTTGTAGTTGGTAGTTGTAGTTGGTAGTTGTAGTTGGTAGTTGGTAGTTGTAGTTGTAGTTGTAGTTGGTAGTTGTAGTTGGTAGTTGTAGTTGGTAGTTGTAGTTGGTAGTTGTAGTTGGTAGTTGTAGTTGGAAGTTGTAGTTGGTAGTTGTAGTTGTAGTTGTAGTTGTAGTTGATAGTTGTAGTTGGTAGTTGTAGTTGGTAGTCGTAGTTGATAGTTGTAGTTGGTAGTTGTAGTTGGTAGTTGTAGTTCGTAGTTGTAGTTGGTAGTTGTAGTTGGTAGTTGTAGTTGGTAGTTGTAGTTGGTTGTTGTAGCTGGCTGTTGTAGCTGGCAGTTGTAGCTGGCAGTTGTAGCTGGCAGTTGTAGCTGGCAGTTGTAGCTCGTAGTTGTAGTTGGTAGTTGTAGTTGGTAGTTGTAGTTGCTGGTTGTAGTTTGTAGTTGTAGTTGGTAGTTGTAGTTGGTAGTTGTAGTTGGCAGATGTATTTGGTAGTTGTAGTTGGTCGTTGGAGTTGGTAGTTGCAGTTGGTAGTCGCAGTTGGTAGTTGCAGTTGGTAGTTGCAGGTGGTAGTTGCAGTTGGTAGTTGTAGTTGGTAGTTGTAGTTGGTAGTTGTAGTTGGTAGTTGTAGTTGGTAGTTGTAGTTGGTAGTTGTAGCTGGTAGTTGTAGTTGGTAGTTGTAGTTGGTAGTTGTAGTTGTAGTTGTAGTTGTAGTTGTTGTTGTAGTTGTAGTTGTAGTTGTAGCTGTAGTTGTAGTTGTAGTTGTAGTTGTAGTTGTAGTTGTAGTTGTAGTTGTAGTTGTAGTTGTAGTTGTAGTTGTAGTTGTAGTTGTAGTTGTAGTTGTAGTTGTAGTTGTAGTTGTAGTTGTAGTTGTAGTTGTAGTTGTAGTTGTAGTTGTAGTTGTTGTTGTTGCTGTTGTTGTTGTTGTAGTTGTTATTGTTGTAGTTGTTGTTGTGGTTGTAGTTGTTGGTGTGTCGTTGTCGTTGTCGTTGTCGTTGTTGTTGTCGTTGTTGTCGTTGTTGTCGTTGTTGTCGTTGCTGTCGTTGTTGTCGTTGTTGTCGTTGCTGTCGTTGCTGTCGTTGCTTTCGTTGCTGTCGTTGCTGTCGTTGCTGTCGTTGTTGTCGTTGTTGCCGTTGTTGCCGTGGTTGTCGTTGTTGTCGTTGTTGTCGTTGTTGTCGTTGTTGTCGTTGTTGTCGTTGTTGTCGTTGTTGTCGTTGTTGTTATTGTAGTTGTTCTCGTTGTTGTCGTCGTTGTCGTCGTTGTCGTCGTTGTCGTCGTTGTTCTCGTTGTTGTTGTTGTTGTCGTTGTTGTCGTTGTTGTTGTTGTTGCTGTTGTTGTTGTAGTTGTAGTTGTTGTTGTAGTTGTTGTTGTTGTTGTAGTTGTAGTTGTAGTTGTAGTTGTAGTTGTAGTTGTAGTTGTAGTTGTTGTTGTTGTTGTAGTTGTAGTTGTAGTAGTAGTTGTAGTTGTAGTTGTAGTTGTAGTTGTAGTTGTAGTTGTAGTTGTAGTTGTAGTTGTAGTTGTAGTTGTAGTTGTTGTTGTTGCTGTTGTTGTTGTTGTAGTTGTTATTGTTGTAGTTGTTGTTGTGGTTGTAGTTGTTGGTGTGTCGTTGTCGTTGTCGTTGTCGTTGTTGTTGTCGTTGTTGTCGTTGTTGTCGTTGTTGTCGTTGCTGTCGTTGTTGTCGTTGTTGTCGTTGCTGTCGTTGCTGTCGTTGCTTTCGTTGCTGTCGTTGCTGTCGTTGCTGTCGTTGTTGTCGTTGTTGCCGTTGTTGCCGTGGTTGTCGTTGTTGTCGTTGTTGTCGTTGTTGTCGTTGTTGTCGTTGTTGTCGTTGTTGTCTTTGTTGTCGTTGTTGTTATTGTAGTTGTTCTCGTTGTTGTCGTCGTTGTCGTCGTTGTCGTCGTTGTCGTCGTTGTTCTCGTTGTTGTTGTTGTTGTCGTTGTTGTCGTTGTTGTTGTTGTTGCTGTTGTTGTTGTAGTTGTAGTTGTTGTTGTAGTTGTTGTTGTTGTTGTAGTTGTAGTTGTAGTTGTAGTTGTAGTTGTAGTTGTAGTTGTAGTTGTTGTTGTTGTTGTAGTTGTAGTTGTAGTAGTAGTTGTAGTTGTAGGTGTAGTTGTAGTTGTAGTTGTAGTTGTAGTTGTTGTTGTACTTGTTGTTGTAGTTGCAGTTGTAGTTGTAGTTGTAGTTGTAGTTGTAGTCGTATTTGTAGTTGTAGTTGTAGATGTAGTTGTAGTTGGTAGTTGTAGTTGGTAGTTGTAGTTGGTAGTTGGTAGTTGTAGTTGTAGTTGTAGTTGGTAGTTGTAGTTGGTAGTTGTAGTTGGTAGTTGTAGTTGGTAGTGGTAGTTGGTAGTTGTAGTTGGAAGTTGTAGTTGGTAGTTGTAGTTGTAGTTGTAGTTGTAGTTGATAGTTGTAGTTGGTAGTTGTAGTTGGTAGTTGTAGTTGGTAGTTGTAGTTGGTTGTTGTAGTTGGTAGTTGTAGTTGGTAGTTGTAGTTGGTAGTTGTAGTTGGTAGTTGCAGTTGGTAGCTGTAGTTGGTAGTTGTAGTTGGTAGTTGTAGTTGGTAGTTGTAGTTGGTAGTTGTAGTTGGTAGTTGTAGTTGGTAGTTGTAGTTGTTAGTTGTAGTTGGTAGTTGTAGTTGGTAGTTGTAGTTGGTAGTTGTAGTTGGTAGTTGTAGTTGTAGCTGTAGTTGATAGTTGTAGTTGGTAGTTGTAGTTGGTAGTTGTAGTTGGTAGTTGTAGTTGGTAGTTGTAGTTGGTAGTTGTAGTTGGTAGTTGTAGTTGGTAGTTGTAGTTGGTAGTTGTAGTTGTAGTTGTAGTTGGTAGTTGTAGTTGGTAGTTGTAGTTGGTAGTTGGAGTTGGTAGTTGCAGTTGGTAGTTGCAGTTAGTAGTTGCAGTTGGTAGTTGTAGTTGGTAGTTGGTAGTTGTAGTTGGTAGTTGTAGTTGGTAGTTGTAGTTGGTAGTTGTAGTTTGTAGTTGTAGTTGGTAGTTGTAGTTGATAGTTGTAGTTGGTAGTTGTAGTTGGTAGTTGTAGTTGGTAGTTGTAGTTGGTAGTTGTAGTTGGTTTGTTGTAGTTGGTAGTTGTAGTTGGTAGTTGGTAGTTGTAGTTGGTAGTTGTAGCTGGCAGTTGTAGCTGGCAGTTGTAGCTGGCTGTTGTAGCTGGCAGTTGTAGCTGGCAGTTGTAGCTGGCAGTTCTAGCTGGTAGTTGTAGTTGGTAGTTGTAGTTGGTAGTTGTAGTTGTAGTTGTTGTAGTTGTAGTTGTAGATGTAGTTGTAGTTGTAGTTGGTAGTTGTAGTTGGTAGTTGTAGTTGGTTGTTGTAGTTGGTAGTTGTAGTTGGTAGTTGTAGTTGGTAGTTGTAGTTGGTAGTTGTAGCTGGTAGTTGTAGCTGGTAGTTGTAGTTGGTAGTTGCAGTTGGTAGTTGTAGTTGGTAGTTGTAGTTGGTAGTTGTAGTTGGTAGTTGTAGTTGGTAGTTGTAGTTGGTAGTTGTAGTTGGTGGTTGTAGTTGGTAGTTGTAGTTGGTAGTTGCAGTTGGTAGCTGTAGTTGGTAGTTGTAGTTGGTAGTTGTAGTTGGTAGTTGTAGTTGGTAGTTGTAGTTGGTAGTTGTAGTTGTAGTTGTTGTTGTAGTTGTAGTTGTAGTTGTAGTTGTAGTTGTAGTTGTAGTTGTAGTTGTAGTTTGTAGTTGTAGTTGGTAGTTGTAGTTGGTAGTTGTAGTTTGTAGTTGCAGTTGGTAGTTGTAGTTGGTAGTTGCAGTTGGTAGCTGCAGTTGGTAGTTGCAGTTGGTAGTTGTAGGTGGTAGTTGTAGTTGTAGTTGTAGTTGTAGTTGGTAGTTGTAGTTGGTAGTTGTAGTTGGTAGTTGTAGTTGTAGTTGTTGTAGTTGTAGTTGTAGATGTAGTTGTAGTTGTAGTTGGTAGTTGCAGTTGGTAGCTGTAGTTTGTAGTTGCAGTTGGTAGTCGCAGTTGGTAGTTGCAGTTGGTAGTTGCAGGTGGTAGTTGCAGTTGGTAGTTGTAGTTGGTAGTTGTTGTTGTAGTTGTAGTTGTTGTTGTTGTTGTAGTTGTAGTTGTAGTTGTAGTTGTAGTTGTTGTTGTTGTTGTAGTTGTAGTTGTAGTAGTAGTTGTAGTTGTAGGTGTAGTTCTAGTTGTAGTTGTAGTTGTTGTTGTAGTTGTTGTTGTAGTTGTAGTTGTAGTTGTAGTTGCAGTTGTAGTTGTAGTTGTAGTTGTAGTTGTAGTCGTAGTTGTAGTTGTAGTTGTAGATGTAGTTGTAGTTGGTAGTTGTAGTTGGTAGTTGTAGTTGGTAGTTGGTAGTTGTAGTTGTAGTTGTAGTTGGTAGTTGTAGTTGGTAGTTGTAGTTGGTAGTTGTAGTTGGTAGTTGTAGTTGGTAGTTGTAGTTGGTAGTTGTAGCTGGCAGTTGTATCTGGCAGTTGTAGCTGGCTGTTGTAGCTGGCAGTTGTAGCTGGCAGTTGTAGCTGGCAGTTGTAGCTGGTAGTTGTAGTTGGTAGTTGTAGTTGGTAGTTGTAGTTGGTAGTTGTAGTTGGTAGTTGTAGTTTGTAGTTGTAGTTGGTAGTTGTAGTTGGTAGATGTATTTGATAGTTGTAGTTGGTCGTTGGAGTTGGTAGTTGCAGTTGGTAGTTGCAGTTGGTAGTTGTAGTTGTTGTTGTAGTTGGTAGTTGTAGTTGGTAGTTGTAGTTGGTAGTTGTAGTTGGTAGTTGTAGTTGGTAGTTGTAGTTGGTAGTTGTAGTTGTAGTTGTAGTTGTAGTTGATAGTTGTAGTTGGTAGTTGTAGTTGGTAGTCGTAGTTGGTAGTTGTAGTTGGTAGTTGTAGTTGGTAGTTGTAGTTCGTAGTTGTAGTTGGTAGTTGTTGTTGGTAGTTGTAGTTGGTAGTTGTAGTTGGTAGTTGTAGTTAGTAGTTGTAGTTGGTAGTTGTAGTTGGTAGTTGTAGTTGGTAGTTGTAGATGGTAGTTGTAGTTGGTAGTTGTAGTTGGTAGTTGTAGTTGGTAGTTGTAGTTGGTAGTTGTAGTTGGTAGTTGTAGTTGGTAGTTGTAGTTGGTAGTTGTAGTTGGTAGTTGTAGTTGGTAGTTGTAGTTGGTAGTTGCAGTTGGTAGTTGTAGTTGGTAGTTGTAGTTGGTAGTTGTAGTTGGTAGTTGTAGTTGGTAGTTGTAGCTGGCAGTTGTATCAGGCAGTTGTAGCTGGCTGTTGTAGCTGGCAGTTGTAGCTGGCAGTTGTAGCTGGCAGTTGTAGCTGGTAGTTGTAGTTGGTAGTTGTAGTTGGTAGTTGTAGTTGGTAGTTGTAGTTGGTAGTTGTAGTTGGTAGTTCTAGTTGGTTTGTTGTAGTTGGTAGTTGCAGTTGGTAGTTGCAGTTGGTAGTTGTAGTTCCAGTTGGTAGTTGTAGTTGTTGTTGTTTTTGTAGTTGTTGTTGTTGCAGTTGTTGTTGTTGTTGTAGTTGTTGTTGTTGTTGTAGTTGTTGTTGTTGTTGTAGTTGTAGTTGTAGTTGCAGTTGGTAGTTGTAGTTGGTAGTTGTAGTTGGTAGTTGTAAATGTAGTTGTTGTTGTAGTTGTAGTTGTAGTTGTAGTTGTAGTTATAGTTGTAGTTGTAGTTGTAGTTGGTAGTTGTAGTTGGTAGCTGTAGTTGGTAGTTGTAGTTGGTAGCTGTAGTTGGTAGTTGTAGTTGGTAGTTGTACTTGGTAGGTGTAGTTGGTAGTTGTAGTTGGTAGTTGTAGTTGGTAGTTGTAGTTGGTAGTTGCAGTTGGTAGTTGCAGTTGGTAGCTGTAGTTTGTAGCTGTAGTTGGTAGTTGTAGTTGGTAGTTGTAGTTGGTAGTTGTAGTTGGTAGTTGTAGTTGGTAGTTGTAGTTGGTAGTTGTAGTTGGTAGTTGTAGTTGGTAGTTGTAGTTGGTAGTTGTAGCTGGTAGTTGTAGTTGGTAGTTGTAGTTGGTAGTTGCAGTTGGTAGTTGTAGTTGGTAGTTGTAGTTGGTAGTTGTAGTTGGTAGTTGTAGTTGGTAGTTGTAGTTGGTAGTTGTAGTTGGTAGTTGTAGTTGGTAGTTGTAGTTGGTAGTTGTAGTTGTAGTTGGTAGTTGTAGTTGGTAGTTGTAGTTGGTAGTTGTAGTTGGTAGTTGTAGTTGGTAGTTGTAGTTGGTAGTTGTAGTTGGTAGTTGTACTTGGTAGTTGTAGTTGGTAGTTGTAGTTGGTAGTTGTAGTTGGTAGTTGTAGTTGGTAGTTGCAGTTGGTAGTTGTAGGTGGTAGTTGTAGTTGGTAGTTGTAGTTGGTAGTTGTAGTTGGTAGTTGTAGTTGGTAGTTGTAGTTGGTAGTTGTAGTTGGTAGTTGTAGTTGGTAGTTGTAGTTGGTAGTTGTAGGTGGTAGTTGTAGTTGGTAGTTGTAGTTGGTAGTTGTAGTTGGTAGTTGTAGTTGGTAGTTGTAGTTGGTAGTTGTAGTTGGTAGTTGTAGTTGGTAGTTGTAGTTGGTAGTTGTAGTTGTAGTTGTAGTTGGTAGTTGTAGTTGGTAGTTGTAGTTGGTAGCTGTTGTTGGTAGTTGTAGTTGGTAGTTGCAGTTGGTAGTTGTAGTTGGTAGTTGTAGATGGTAGTTGTAGTTGGTAGTTGTAGTTGGTAGTTGTAGCTGGCAGTTGTAGCTGGCAGTTGTAGCTGGCTGTTGTAGCTGGCAGTTGTAGCTGGCAGTTGTAGCTGGCAGTTGTAGCTGGTAGTTGTAGTTGGTAGTTGTAGTTGGTAGTTGTAGTTGGTAGTTGTAGTTTGTAGTTGTAGTTGGTAGTTGTAGTTGGTAGATATATTTGGTAGTTGTAGTTGGTCGTTGGAGTTGGTAGTTGCAGTTGGTAGTTGCAGTTGGTAGTTGTAGTTGTTGTTGTAGTCGGTAGTTGTAGTTGTAGTTGTAGTTGTTGTTGTAGTTGGTAGTTGTAGTTGGTAGTTGTAGTTGGTAGTTGTAGTTGGTAGTTGTAGTTGGTTTGCTGTAGTTGGTAGTTGCAGTTGGTAGTTGCAGTTGGTAGTTGCAGTTGGTAGTTGTAGTTCCAGTTGGTAGTTGTAGTTGTTGTTTTTGTAGTTGTTGTTGTTGTAGTTGTTGTTGTTGTTAGAGTTGTTGTTGTTGTTGTAGTTGTACTTGTAGTTGCAGTTGGTAGTTGTAGTTGGTAGTTGTAGTTGGTAGTTGTAGTTGTAGTTGTTGTAGTTGCAGTTGTAGATGTAGTTGTAGTTGTAGTTGGTAGTTGTAGTTGGTAGTTGTAGTTGGTAGTTGTAGATGGTAGTTGTAGTTGGTAGTTGTAGTTGGTAGTTGTACTTGGTAGCTGTAGTTCGTAGTTGTAGTTGGTAGTTGTAGTTGGTAGTTGTAGTTGGTAGTTGTAGTTGGTAGTTGTAGTTGGTAGTTGACGTTGGTAGTTGTAGCTGGCTGTTGTAGCTGGCAGTTGTAGCTGGCAGTTGTAGCTGGCAGTTGTAGCTTGCAGTTGTAGCTGGCAGTTGTAGCTGGCAGTTGTAACTGGCATTTGTAGCTGGCAGTTGTAGCTGGCAGTTGTAGCTGGCTGTTGTAGCTGGCAGTTGTAGCTGGCAGTTGTAGCTGGCAGTTGTAGCTGGCAGTTGTAGCTCGTAGCTGTAGTTGGTAGTTGTAGTTGGTAGTTGTAGTTGGTAGTTGTAGTTTGTAGTTGTAGTTGGTAGTTGTAGTTGGTAGTTGTAGTTGGTAGATGTATTTGGTAGTTGTAGTTGGTCGTTGGAGTTGGTAGTTGCAGTTGGTAGTCGCAGTTGGTAGTTGCAGTTGGTAGTTGCAGGTGGTAGTTGCAGTTGGTAGTTGTAGTTGGTAGTTGTAGTTGGTAGTTGTAGTTGGTAGTTGTAGTTGGTAGTTATAGTTGGTAGTTGTAGTTGGTAGTTGTAGTTGGTAGTTGTAGTTGGTAGTTGGTAGTTGTAGTTGTAGTTGTAGTTGTAGTTGTAGTTGTTGTTGTAGTTGTAGTTGTAGTTGTAGTTGTAGTTGTAGTTGTAGTTGTAGTTGTAGTTGTAGTTGTAGTTGTAGTTGTAGTTGTAGTTGTTGTTGTTGCTGTTGTTGTTGTTGTAGTTGTTATTGTTGTAGTTGTTGTTGTGGTTGTAGTTGTTGGTGTGTCGTTGTCGTTGTCGTTGTCGCTGTTGTTGTCGTTGTTGTCGTTGTTGTCGTTGTTGTCGTTGCTGTCGTTGTTGTCGTTGTTGTCGTTGCTGTCGTTGCTGTCGTTGCTTTCGTTGCTGTCGTTGCTGTCGTTGTTGTCGTTGTTGTCGTTGTTGCCGTTGTTGCCGTGGTTGTCGTTGTTGTCGTTGTTGTCGTTGTTGTCGTTGTTGTCGTTGTTGTTATTGTAGTTGTTCTCGTTGTTGTCGTCGTTGTCGTCGTTGTCGTCGTTGTCGTCGTTGTTCTCGTTGTTGTTGTTGTTGTCGTTGTTGTCGTTGTTGTTGTTGTTGCTGTTGTTGTTGTAGTTGTAGTTGTTGTTGTAGTTGTTGTTGTTGTTGTAGTTGTAGTTGTAGTTGTAGTTGTAGTTGTAGTTGTAGTTGTAGTTGTAGTTGTTGTTGTTGTTGTAGTTGTAGTTGTAGTAGTAGTTGTAGTTGTAGGTGTAGTTGTAGTTGTAGTTGTAGTTGTAGTTGTTGTTGTAGTTGTTGTAGTTGTAGTTGTAGTTGTAGTTGCAGTTGTAGTTGTAGTTGTAGTTGTAGTTGTAGTCGTAGTTGTAGTTGTAGTTGTAGTTGTAGATGTAGTTGTAGTTGGTAGTTGTAGTTGGTAGTTGTAGTTGGTAGTTGGTAGTTGTAGTTGTAGTTGTAGTTGGTAGTTGTAGTTGGTAGTTGTAGTTGGTAGTTGTAGTTGGTAGTTGTAGTTGGTAGTTGTAGTTGGTAGTTGTAGTTGGTAGTTGTAGCTGGCAGTTGTAGCTGGCAGTTGTAGCTGGCTGTTGTAGCTGGCAGTTGTAGCTGGCAGTTGTAGCTGGCAGTTGTAGCTGGTAGTTGTAGTTGGTAGTTGTAGTTGGTAGTTGTAGTTGGTAGTTGTAGTTGGTAGTTGTAGTTTGTAGTTGTAGTTGGTAGTTGTAGTTGGTAGATGTATTTGGTAGTTGTAGTTGGTCGTTGGAGTTGGTAGTTGCAGTTGGTAGTTGCAGTTGGTAGTTGTAGTTGTTGTTGTAGTTGGTAGTTGTAGTTGTAGTTGTAGTTGTAGTTGTAGTTGTTGTTGTAGTTGGTAGTTGTAGTTGGTAGTTGTAGTTGGCAGTTCTAATTGGTTTGTTGTAGTTGGTAGTTGCAGTTGGTAGTTGCAGTTGGTAGTTGTAGTTCCAGTTGGTAGTTGTAGCTGTTGTTGTTTTTGTAGTTGTTGTTGTTGCAGTTGTTGTTGTTGTTGTAGTTGTTGTTGTTGTTGTAGTTGTTGTTGTTGTTGTAGTTGTAGTTGTAGTTGCAGTTGGTAGTTGTAGTTGGTAGTTGTAGTAGGTAGTTGTAATTGTAGTTGTTGTTGTAGTTGTAGTTGTAGTTGTAGTTGTAGTTGTAGTTGGTAGTTGTAGTTGGTAGTTGTAGTTGGTAGTTGTAGTTGGTAGCTGTAGTTGGTAGTTGTAGTTGGTAGTTGTACTTGGTAGGTGTAGTTGGTAGTTGTAGTTGGTAGTTGTAGTTGGTAGTTGTAGTTGGTAGTTGCAGTTGGTAGTTGCAGTTGGTAGCTGTAGTTTGTAGTTGTAGTTGGTAGTTGTAGTTGGTAGTTGTAGTTGGTAGTTGTAGTTGGTAGTTGTAGTTGGTAGTTGTAGTTGGTAGTTGTAGTTGGTAGTTGTAGCTGGTAGTTGTAGCTGGTAGTTGTAGTTGGTAGGTGCAGTTGGTAGTTGTAGTTGGTAGTTGTAGTTGGTAGTTGTAGTTGGTAGTTGTAGTTGGTAGTTGTAGCTGGTAGTTGTAGCTGGTAGTTGTAGTTGGTAGGTGCAGTTGGTAGTTGCAGTTGGTAGTTGTAGTTGGTAGTTGTAGTTGGTAGTTGTAGTTGGTAGTTGCAGTTGGTAGTTGCAGTTGGTAGTTGCAGTTGGTAGTTGTAATTGTAGTTGTTGTTGTAGTTGTAGTTGTAGTTGTAGTTGTAGTTGTAGTTGTAGTTGTAGTTGTATTTGTAGTTGTAGTTGGTAGCTGTAGTTGGTAGTTGTAGTTGGTAGTTGTAGTTGGTAGCTGTAGTTGGTAGTTGTAGTTGGTAGTTGTACTTGGTAGGTGTAGTTGGTAGTTGTAGTTGGTAGTTGTAGTTGGTAGTTGTAGTTGGTAGTTGCAGTTGGTAGTTGCAGTTGGTAGCTGTAGTTGGTAGTTGTAGTTGGTAGTTGCAGTTGGTAGTTGCAGTTGGTAGCTGTAGTTTGTAGTTGTAGTTGGTAGTTGTAGTTGGTAGTTGTAGTTGGTAGTTGTAGTTGGTAGTTGTAGTTGGTAGTTGTAGTTGGTAGTTGTAGCTGGTAGTTGTAGTTGGTAGTTGTAGTTGGTAGTTGTAGTTGGTAGATGTATTTGGTAGTTGTAGTTGGTCGTTGGAGTTGGTAGTTGCAGTTGGTAGTTGCAGTTGGTAGTTGTAGTTGTTGTTGTAGTTGGTAGTTGTAGTTGTAGTTGTAGTTGTAGTTGTTGTTGTAGTTGGTAGTTGTAGTTGGTAGTTGTAGTTGGTAGTTGTAGTTGGTAGTTCTAGTTGGTTTGTTGTAGTTGGTAGTTGCAGTTGGTAGTTGCAGTTGGTAGTTGTAGTTCCTGTTGGTAGTTGTAGTTGTTGTTGTTTTTGTAGTTGTTGTTGTTGCAGTTGTTGTTGTTGTTGTAGTTGTTGTTGTTGTTGTAGTTGTTGTTGTTGTTGTAGTTGTAGTTGTAGTTGCAGTTGGTAGTTGTAGTTGGTAGTTGTAGTTGGTAGTTGTAGTTGGTAGTTGTAGTTGGTAGTTGTAATTGTAGTTGTTGTTGTAGTTGTAGTTGTAGTTGTAGTTGTAGTTGTAGTTGTAGTTGTAGTTGTAGTTGGTAGTTGTAGTTGGTAGTGGTAGTTGGTAGTTGTAGTTGGTAGCTGTAGTTGGTAGTTGTAGTTGGTACTTGTACTTGGTAGGTGTAGTTGGTAGTTGTAGTTGGTAGTTGTAGTTGGTAGTTGTAGTTGGTAGTTGCAGTTGGTAGTTGCAGTTGGTAGCTGTAGTTTGTAGTTGTAGTTGGTAGTTGTAGTTGGTAGTTGTAGTTGGTAGTTGTAGTTGGTAGTTGTAGTTGGTAGTTGTAGTTGGTAGTTGTAGTTGGTAGTTGTAGCTGGTAGTTGTAGTTGGTAGTTGTAGTTGGTAGTTGCAGTTGGTAGTTGTAGTTGGTAGTTGTAGTTGGTAGTTGTAGTTGGTAGTTGTAGTTGGTAGTTGTAGTTGGTAGTTGTAGTTGGTAGTTGTAGTTGGTAGTTGTAGTTGTAGTTGGTAGTGGTAGTTGGTAGTTGTAGTTGGTAGTTGTAGTTGGTAGTTGTAGTTGGTAGTTGTAGTTGGTAGTTGTAGTTGGTAGTTGTACTTGGTAGTTGTAGTTGGTAGTTGTAGTTGGTAGTTGTAGTTGGTAGTTGTAGTTGGTAGTTGCAGTTGGTAGTTGTAGGTGGTAGTTGTACTTGGTAGTTGTAGTTGGTATTTGTAGTTGGTAGTTGTAGTTGGTAGTTGTAGTTGGTAGTTGTAGTTGGTAGTTGTAGTTGGTAGTTGTAGTTGGTAGTTGTAGTTGGTAGTTGTAGGTGGTAGTTGTAGTTGGTAGTTGTAGTTGGTAGTTGTAGTTGGTAGTTGTAGTTGGTAGTTGTAGTTGGTAGTTGTAGTTGGTAGTTGTAGTTGGTAGTTGTAGTTGGTAGTTGTAGTTGTAGTTGTAGTTGGTAGTTGTAATTGGTAGTTGTAGTTGGTAGTTGTTGTTGGTAGTTGTAGTTGGTAGTTGCAGTTGGTAGTTGTAGATGGTAGTTGTAGTTGGTAGTTGTAGTTGGTAGTTGTAGCTGGCAGTTGTAGCTGGCAGTTGTAGCTGGCTGTTGTAGCTGGCAGTTGTAGCTGGCAGTTGTAGCTGGCAGTTGTAGCTGGTAGTTGTAGTTGGTAGTTGTAGTTGGTAGTTGTAGTTGGTAGTTGTAGTTGGTAGTTGTAGTTTGTAGTTGTAGTTGGTAGTTGTAGTTGGTAGATATATTTGGTAGTTGTAGTTGGTAGTTGTAGCTGGCTGTTGTAGCTGGCAGTTGTAGCTGGCAGTTGTAGCTGGCAGTTGTAGCTTGCAGTTGTAGCTGGCAGTTGTAGCTGGCAGTTGTAACTGGCATTTGTAGCTGGCAGTTGTAGCTGGCAGTTGTAGCTGGCTGTTGTAGCTGGCAGTTGTAGCTGGCAGTTGTAGCTGGCAGTTGTAGCTGGCAGTTGTAGCTCGTAGCTGTAGTTGGTAGTTGTAGTTGGTAGTTGTAGTTGGTAGTTGTAGTTTGTAGTTGTAGTTGGTAGTTGTAGTTGGTAGTTGTAGTTGGTAGATGTATTTGGTAGTTGTAGTTGGTCGTTGGAGTTGGTAGTTGCAGTTGGTAGTCGCAGTTGGTAGTTGCAGTTGGTAGTTGCAGGTGGTAGTTGCAGTTGGTAGTTGTAGTTGGTAGTTGTAGTTGGTAGTTGTAGTTGGTATTTGTAGTTGGTAGTTGTAGTTGGTAGTTGTAGTTGGTAGTTGTAGTTGGTAGTTGTAGTTGGTAGTTGCAGTTGGTAGTTGCAGTTGGTAGCTGTAGTTTGTAGTTGTAGTTGGTAGTTGTAGTTGGTAGTTGTAGTTGGTAGTTGTAGTTGGTAGTTGTAGTTGGTAGTTGTAGTTGGTAGTTGCAGTTGGTAGTTGTAGGTGGTAGTTGTAGTTGGTAGTTGTAGTTGGTAGTTGTAGTTGTAGTTGTAGTTGGTAGTTGTAGTTGGTAGTTGTAGTTGGTAGTTGGAGTTGGTAGTTGCAGTTGGTAGTTGCAGTTGGTAGTTGCAGTTGGTAGTTGCAGTTGGTAGTTGCAGTTGGTAGTTGCAGTTGGTAGTTGCTGTTGGTGGTTGCAGTTGGTAGTTGCAGTTGGTAGTTGCAGTTGGTAGTTGCAGTTGGTAGTTGCAGTTGGTAGTTGCAGTTGGTAGTTGTAGTTGGTAGTTGTACTTGGTAGTTGTAGTTGGTAGTTGTAGTTGGTAGTTGTAGTTGGTAGTTGTAGTTGGTAGTTGTAGTTGGTAGCTGTAGTTGGTAGTTGCAGTTGGTAGTTGCAGTTGGTAGTTGCAGTTGGTAGTTGCAGTTGGTAGATGCAGTTGGTAGTTGCAGTTGGTAGTTGCAGTTAGCAGTTGCTGTTGGTAGTTGCAGTTGGTAGTTGCAGTTGGTAGTTGCAGTTGGTAGTTGCAGTTGGTAGTTGCAGCTGGTAGTTGCAGTTGGTAGTTGCAGTTGGTAGTTGTAGTTGGTAGTTGTAGTTGGTAGTTGTACTTGGTTTGTTGTAGTTGGTAGTTGAAGTTGGTAGTTGTAGATGGTAGTTGTAGTTGGTAGTTGTAGTTGGTAGTTGTAGTTGGTAGTTGTAGCTGGCTGTTGTAGCTGGCAGTTGTAGCTGGCAGTTGTAGCTTGCAGTTGTAGCTGGCAGTTGTAGCTGGCAGTTGTAGCTGGCAGTTGTAGCTGGCAGTTGTAGCTGGCAGTTGTAGCTGGCTGTTGTAGTTGGTAGTTGTAGTTGGTAGTTGTAGTTGGTAGTTGTAGCTGGTAGTTGTAGTTGGTAGTTGTAGTTGGTAGTTGTAGTTGGTAGTTGTAGTTGGTAGTTGTACTTGGTAGTTGTAGTTGGTAGTTGTAGTTGGTAGTTGTAGTTGGTAGTTGTAGTTGGTAGTTGTAGTTGGTAGTTGTAGTTGGTAGTTGTAGTTGGTAGTTGTAGTTGGTAGTTGTAGTTGGTAGTTGTAGTTGGTAGTTGTAGTTGGTAGTTGTAGTTGGTAGTTGTAGTTGGTAGTTGTAGTTGGTAGTTGCAGTTGGTAGTTGCAGTTGGTAGTTGCAGTTGGTAGTTGCAGTTGGTAGTTGCAGTTGGTAGTTGTAGTTGGTAGTTGTAGATGGTAGTTGTAGTTGGTAGTTGTAGTTGGTAGTTGTAGCTGGCAGTTGTAGCTGGCAGTTGTAGCTGGCTGTTGTAGCTGGCAGTTGTAGCTGGCAGTTGTAGCTGGCAGTTGTAGCTGGTAGTTGTAGTTGGTAGTTGTAGTTGGTAGTTGTAGTTGTAGTTGTTGTAGTTGTAGTTGTAGATGTAGTTGTAGTTGTAGTTGGTAGTTGTAGTTGGTAGTTGTAGTTGGTAGTTGTAGTTGGTAGTTGTAGTTGGTAGTTGTAGTTGGTAGTTGTAGTTGGTAGTTGTAGTTGGTAGTTGTAGTTGGTAGTTGTAGCTGGTAGTTGTAGCTGGTAGTTGTAGTTGGTAGTTGCAGTTGGTAGTTGTAGTTGGTAGTTGTAGTTGGTAGTTGTAGTTGGTAGTTGTAGTTGGTAGTTGTAGTTGGTAGTTGTAGTTGGTAGTTGTAGTTGGTAGTTGTAGTTGGTAGTTGCAGTTGGTAGCTGTAGTTGGTAGTTGTAGTTGGTAGTTGTAGTTGGTAGTTGTAGTTGGTAGTTGTAGTTGGTAGTTGTAGTTGTAGTTGTTGTTGTAGTTGTAGTTGTAGTTGTAGTTGTAGTTGTAGTTGTAGTTGTAGTTTGTAGTTGTAGTTGGTAGTTGTAGTTGGTTTGTTGTAGTTGGTAGTTGTAGTTGGTAGTTGTAGTTGGTAGTTGTAGTTGGTAGTTGTAGTTGGTAGTTGTAGTTGGTAGTTGTAGTTGGTTTGTTGTAGTTGGTAGTTGCAGTTGGTAGTTGCAGTTGGTAGTTGCAGTTGGTAGTTGTAGTTGGTAGTTGTAGTTGGTAGTTGTAGATGGTAGTTGTAGTTGGTAGTTGCAGTTGGTAGTTGTAGTTGGTAGTTGTAGTTGGTAGTTGTAGTTGGTAGTTGTAGTTTGTAGTTGCAGTTGGTAGTTGTAGTTGGTAGTTGCAGTTGGTAGTTGCAGTTGGTAGTTGCAGTTGGTAGTTGCAGTTGGTACTTGCAGTTGGTAGTTGTAGTTGGTAGTTGTAGTTGGTAGTTGTAGTTGGTAGTTGTAGTTGGTAGTTGTAGTTGGTAGTTGAAGTTGGTAGTTGTAGCTGGCTGTTGTAGCTGGCAGTTGTAGCTGGCAGTTGTAGCTGGCAGTTGTAGCTTGCAGTTGTAGCTGGCAGTTGTAGCTGGCAGTTGTAACTGGCACTTGTAGCTGGCAGTTGTAGCTGGCAGTTGTAGCTGGCTGTTGTAGCTGGCAGTTGTAGCTGGCAGTTGTAGCTGGCAGTTGTAGCTGGCAGTTGTAGCTCGTAGTTGTAGTTGGTAGTTGTAGTTGGTAGTTGTAGTTGCTGGTTGTAGTTTGTAGTTGTAGTTGGTAGTTGTAGTTGGTAGTTGTAGTTGGTAGATGTATTTGGTAGTTGTAGTTGGTCGTTGGAGTTGGTAGTTGCAGTTGGTAGTCGCAGTTGGTAGTTGCAGTTGGTAGTTGCAGGTGGTAGTTGCAGTTGGTAGTTGTAGTTGGTAGTTGTAGTTGGTAGTTGTAGTTGGTAGTTGTAGTTGGTAGTTGTAGTTGGTAGTTGTAGCTGGTAGTTGTAGTTGGTAGTTGTAGTTGGTAGTTGTAGTTGTAGTTGTAGTTGTAGTTGTTGTTGTAGTTGTAGTTGTAGTTGTAGTTGTAGTTGTAGTTGTAGTTGTAGTTGTAGTTGTAGTTGTAGTTGTAGTTGTAGTTGTAGTTGTAGTTGTAGTTGTAGTTGTAGTTGTAGTTGTAGTTGTAGTTGTAGTTGTAGTTGTAGTTGTAGTTGTAGTTGTAGTTGTAGTTGTAGTTGTAGTTGTAGTTGTTGTTGTTGCTGTTGTTGTTGTTGTAGTTGTTGTTGTGGTTGTAGTTGTTGGTGTGTCGTTGTCGTTGTCGTTGTCGTGAGTTGTTGTCGTTGTTGTCGTTGTTGTCGTTGTTGCCGTTGCTGTCGTTGTTGTCGTTGTTGTCGTTGCTGTCGTTGCTGTCGTTGCTTTCGTTGCTGTCGTTGCTGTCGTTGCTGTCGTTGTTGTCGTTGTTGCCGTTGTTGCCGTGGTTGTCGTTGTTGTCGTTGTTGTCGTTGTTGTCGTTGTTGTCGTTGTTGTCGTTGTTGTCGTTGTTGTCGTTGTTGTTATTGTAGTTGTTCTCGTTGTTGTCGTCGTTGTCGTTGTTGTCGTCGTTGTCGTCGTTGTTCTCGTTGTTGTTGTTGTTGTCGTTGTTGTCGTTGTTGTTGTTGTTGCTGTTGTTGTTGTAGTTGTAGTTGTTGTTGTAGTTGTTGTTGTTGTTGTAGTTGTAGTTGTAGTTGTAGTTGTAGTTGTAGTTGTAGTTGTAGTTGTTGTTGTTGTTGTAGTTGTAGTTGTAGTAGTAGTTGTAGTTGTAGGTGTAGTTGTAGTTGTAGTTGTAGTTGTAGTTGTTGTTGTAGTTGTTGTTGTAGTTGCAGTTGTAGTTGTAGTTGTAGTTGTAGTTGTAGTCGTATTTGTAGTTGTAGTTGTAGATGTAGTTGTAGTTGGTAGTTGTAGTTGGTAGTTGTAGTTGGTAGTTGGTAGTTGTAGTTGTAGTTGTAGTTGGTAGTTGTAGTTGGTAGTTGTAG
The DNA here is from genome assembly GCA_944738655.2 of Andrena hattorfiana. Classification (NCBI taxonomy): domain Eukaryota; kingdom Metazoa; phylum Arthropoda; class Insecta; order Hymenoptera; family Andrenidae; genus Andrena; species Andrena hattorfiana. The sequence continues at coordinate 47,349,179 of OX122890.1, read as the reverse complement.
TTGGTAGTTGTAGTTGGTAGTTGTAGTTGGTAGTTGTAGTTGGAAGTTGTAGTTGGTAGTTGTAGTTGTAGTTGTAGTTGTAGTTGATAGTTGTAGTTGGTAGTTGTAGTTGGTAGTCGTAGTTGATAGTTGTAGTTGGTAGTTGTAGTTGGTAGTTGTAGTTCGTAGTTGTAGTTGGTAGTTGTAGTTGGTAGTTGTAGTTGGTAGTTGTAGTTGGTTGTTGTAGCTGGCTGTTGTAGCTGGCAGTTGTAGCTGGCAGTTGTAGCTGGCAGTTGTAGCTGGCAGTTGTAGCTCGTAGTTGTAGTTGGTAGTTGTAGTTGGTAGTTGTAGTTGCTGGTTGTAGTTTGTAGTTGTAGTTGGTAGTTGTAGTTGGTAGTTGTAGTTGGCAGGTGTATTTGGTAGTTGTAGTTGGTCGTTGGAGTTGGTAGTTGCAGTTGGTAGTCGCAGTTGGTAGTTGCAGTTGGTAGTTGCAGGTGGTAGTTGCAGTTGGTAGTTGTAGTTGGTAGTTGTAGTTGGTAGTTGTAGTTGGTAGTTGTAGTTGGTAGTTGTAGTTGGTAGTTGTAGCTGGTAGTTGTAGTTGGTAGTTGTAGTTGGTAGTTGTAGTTGTAGTTGTAGTTGTAGTTGTTGTTGTAGTTGTAGTTGTAGTTGTAGCTGTAGTTGTAGTTGTAGTTGTAGTTGTAGTTGTAGTTGTAGTTGTAGTTGTAGTTGTAGTTGTAGTTGTAGTTGTAGTTGTAGTTGTAGTTGTAGTTGTAGTTGTAGTTGTAGTTGTAGTTGTAGTTGTAGTTGTAGTTGTAGTTGTAGTTGTAGTTGTTGTTGTTGCTGTTGTTGTTGTTGTAGTTGTTATTGTTGTAGTTGTTGTTGTGGTTGTAGTTGTTGGTGTGTCGTTGTCGTTGTCGTTGTCGTTGTTGTTGTCGTTGTTGTCGTTGTTGTCGTTGTTGTCGTTGCTGTCGTTGTTGTCGTTGTTGTCGTTGCTGTCGTTGCTGTCGTTGCTTTCGTTGCTGTCGTTGCTGTCGTTGCTGTCGTTGTTGTCGTTGTTGCCGTTGTTGCCGTGGTTGTCGTTGTTGTCGTTGTTGTCGTTGTTGTCGTTGTTGTCGTTGTTGTCGTTGTTGTCGTTGTTGTCGTTGTTGTTATTGTAGTTGTTCTCGTTGTTGTCGTCGTTGTCGTCGTTGTCGTCGTTGTCGTCGTTGTTCTCGTTGTTGTTGTTGTTGTCGTTGTTGTCGTTGTTGTTGTTGTTGCTGTTGTTGTTGTAGTTGTAGTTGTTGTTGTAGTTGTTGTTGTTGTTGTAGTTGTAGTTGTAGTTGTAGTTGTAGTTGTAGTTGTAGTTGTAGTTGTTGTTGTTGTTGTAGTTGTAGTTGTAGTAGTAGTTGTAGTTGTAGTTGTAGTTGTAGTTGTAGTTGTAGTTGTAGTTGTAGTTGTAGTTGTAGTTGTAGTTGTAGTTGTTGTTGTTGCTGTTGTTGTTGTTGTAGTTGTTATTGTTGTAGTTGTTGTTGTGGTTGTAGTTGTTGGTGTGTCGTTGTCGTTGTCGTTGTCGTTGTTGTTGTCGTTGTTGTCGTTGTTGTCGTTGTTGTCGTTGCTGTCGTTGTTGTCGTTGTTGTCGTTGCTGTCGTTGCTGTCGTTGCTTTCGTTGCTGTCGTTGCTGTCGTTGCTGTCGTTGTTGTCGTTGTTGCCGTTGTTGCCGTGGTTGTCGTTGTTGTCGTTGTTGTCGTTGTTGTCGTTGTTGTCGTTGTTGTCGTTGTTGTCTTTGTTGTCGTTGTTGTTATTGTAGTTGTTCTCGTTGTTGTCGTCGTTGTCGTCGTTGTCGTCGTTGTCGTCGTTGTTCTCGTTGTTGTTGTTGTTGTCGTTGTTGTCGTTGTTGTTGTTGTTGCTGTTGTTGTTGTAGTTGTAGTTGTTGTTGTAGTTGTTGTTGTTGTTGTAGTTGTAGTTGTAGTTGTAGTTGTAGTTGTAGTTGTAGTTGTAGTTGTTGTTGTTGTTGTAGTTGTAGTTGTAGTAGTAGTTGTAGTTGTAGGTGTAGTTGTAGTTGTAGTTGTAGTTGTAGTTGTTGTTGTACTTGTTGTTGTAGTTGCAGTTGTAGTTGTAGTTGTAGTTGTAGTTGTAGTCGTATTTGTAGTTGTAGTTGTAGATGTAGTTGTAGTTGGTAGTTGTAGTTGGTAGTTGTAGTTGGTAGTTGGTAGTTGTAGTTGTAGTTGTAGTTGGTAGTTGTAGTTGGTAGTTGTAGTTGGTAGTTGTAGTTGGTAGTGGTAGTTGGTAGTTGTAGTTGGAAGTTGTAGTTGGTAGTTGTAGTTGTAGTTGTAGTTGTAGTTGATAGTTGTAGTTGGTAGTTGTAGTTGGTAGTTGTAGTTGGTAGTTGTAGTTGGTTGTTGTAGTTGGTAGTTGTAGTTGGTAGTTGTAGTTGGTAGTTGTAGTTGGTAGTTGCAGTTGGTAGCTGTAGTTGGTAGTTGTAGTTGGTAGTTGTAGTTGGTAGTTGTAGTTGGTAGTTGTAGTTGGTAGTTGTAGTTGGTAGTTGTAGTTGTTAGTTGTAGTTGGTAGTTGTAGTTGGTAGTTGTAGTTGGTAGTTGTAGTTGGTAGTTGTAGTTGTAGCTGTAGTTGATAGTTGTAGTTGGTAGTTGTAGTTGGTAGTTGTAGTTGGTAGTTGTAGTTGGTAGTTGTAGTTGGTAGTTGTAGTTGGTAGTTGTAGTTGGTAGTTGTAGTTGGTAGTTGTAGTTGTAGTTGTAGTTGGTAGTTGTAGTTGGTAGTTGTAGTTGGTAGTTGGAGTTGGTAGTTGCAGTTGGTAGTTGCAGTTAGTAGTTGCAGTTGGTAGTTGTAGTTGGTAGTTGGTAGTTGTAGTTGGTAGTTGTAGTTGGTAGTTGTAGTTGGTAGTTGTAGTTTGTAGTTGTAGTTGGTAGTTGTAGTTGATAGTTGTAGTTGGTAGTTGTAGTTGGTAGTTGTAGTTGGTAGTTGTAGTTGGTAGTTGTAGTTGGTTTGTTGTAGTTGGTAGTTGTAGTTGGTAGTTGGTAGTTGTAGTTGGTAGTTGTAGCTGGCAGTTGTAGCTGGCAGTTGTAGCTGGCTGTTGTAGCTGGCAGTTGTAGCTGGCAGTTGTAGCTGGCAGTTGTAGCTGGTAGTTGTAGTTGGTAGTTGTAGTTGGTAGTTGTAGTTGTAGTTGTTGTAGTTGTAGTTGTAGATGTAGTTGTAGTTGTAGTTGGTAGTTGTAGTTGGTAGTTGTAGTTGGTAGTTGTAGTTGGTAGTTGTAGTTGGTAGTTGTAGTTGGTAGTTGTAGTTGGTAGTTGTAGCTGGTAGTTGTAGCTGGTAGTTGTAGTTGGTAGTTGCAGTTGGTAGTTGTAGTTGGTAGTTGTAGTTGGTAGTTGTAGTTGGTAGTTGTAGTTGGTAGTTGTAGTTGGTAGTTGTAGTTGGTGGTTGTAGTTGGTAGTTGTAGTTGGTAGTTGCAGTTGGTAGCTGTAGTTGGTAGTTGTAGTTGGTAGTTGTAGTTGGTAGTTGTAGTTGGTAGTTGTAGTTGGTAGTTGTAGTTGTAGTTGTTGTTGTAGTTGTAGTTGTAGTTGTAGTTGTAGTTGTAGTTGTAGTTGTAGTTGTAGTTTGTAGTTGTAGTTGGTAGTTGTAGTTGGTAGTTGTAGTTTGTAGTTGCAGTTGGTAGTTGTAGTTGGTAGTTGCAGTTGGTAGCTGCAGTTGGTAGTTGCAGTTGGTAGTTGTAGGTGGTAGTTGTAGTTGTAGTTGTAGTTGTAGTTGGTAGTTGTAGTTGGTAGTTGTAGTTGGTAGTTGTAGTTGTAGTTGTTGTAGTTGTAGTTGTAGATGTAGTTGTAGTTGTAGTTGGTAGTTGCAGTTGGTAGCTGTAGTTTGTAGTTGCAGTTGGTAGTCGCAGTTGGTAGTTGCAGTTGGTAGTTGCAGGTGGTAGTTGCAGTTGGTAGTTGTAGTTGGTAGTTGTAGTTGGTAGTTGTAGTTGGTAGTTGTAGTTGGTAGTTGTACTTGGTAGTTGTAGTTGGTAGTTGTAGTTGGTAGTTGTAGTCGGTAGTTGTAGTTGTAGTTATAGTTGTAGTTGTTGTTGTAGTTGTAGTTGTAGTTGTAGTTGCAGTTGTTGTTGTTGCTGTTGTTGTTGTTGTAGTTGTTATTGTTGTAGTTGTTGTTGTGGTTGTAGTTGTTGGTGTGTCGTTGTCGTTGTCGTTGTCGTTGTTGTTGTCGTTGTTGTCGTTGTTGTCGTTGTTGTCGTTGCTGTCGTTGTTGTCGTTGTTGTCGTTGCTGTCGTTGCTGTCGTTGCTTTCGTTGCTGTCGTTGCTGTCGTTGTTGTCGTTGTTGTCGTTGTTGCCGTTGTTGCCGTGGTTGTCGTTGTTGTCGTTGTTGTCGTTGTTGTCGTTGTTGTCGTTGTTGTCGTTGTTGTCGTTGTTGTCGTTGTTGTTATTGTAGTTGTTCTCGTTGTTCTCGCTGTTGTTGTTGTTGTCGTTGTTGTCGTTGTTGTTGTTGTTGCTGTTGTTGTTATAGTTGTAGTTGTTGTTGTAGTTGTAGTTGTTGTTGTTGTTGTAGTTGTAGTTGTAGTTGTAGTTGTAGTTGTTGTTGTTGTTGTAGTTGTAGTTGTAGTAGTAGTTGTAGTTGTAGGTGTAGTTCTAGTTGTAGTTGTAGTTGTTGTTGTAGTTGTTGTTGTAGTTGTAGTTGTAGTTGTAGTTGCAGTTGTAGTTGTAGTTGTAGTTGTAGTTGTAGTCGTAGTTGTAGTTGTAGTTGTAGATGTAGTTGTAGTTGGTAGTTGTAGTTGGTAGTTGTAGTTGGTAGTTGGTAGTTGTAGTTGTAGTTGTAGTTGGTAGTTGTAGTTGGTAGTTGTAGTTGGTAGTTGTAGTTGGTAGTTGTAGTTGGTAGTTGTAGTTGGTAGTTGTAGCTGGCAGTTGTATCTGGCAGTTGTAGCTGGCTGTTGTAGCTGGCAGTTGTAGCTGGCAGTTGTAGCTGGCAGTTGTAGCTGGTAGTTGTAGTTGGTAGTTGTAGTTGGTAGTTGTAGTTGGTAGTTGTAGTTGGTAGTTGTAGTTTGTAGTTGTAGTTGGTAGTTGTAGTTGGTAGATGTATTTGATAGTTGTAGTTGGTCGTTGGAGTTGGCAGTTGCAGTTGGTAGTTGCAGTTGGTAGTTGTAGTTGTTGTTGTAGTTGGTAGTTGTAGTTGGTAGTTGTAGTTGGTAGTTGTAGTTGGTAGTTGTAGTTGGTAGTTGTAGTTGTAGTTGTAGTTGTAGTTGATAGTTGTAGTTGGTAGTTGTAGTTGGTAGTCGTAGTTGGTAGTTGTAGTTGGTAGTTGTAGTTGGTAGTTGTAGTTCGTAGTTGTAGTTGGTAGTTGTTGTTGGTAGTTGTAGTTGGTAGTTGTAGTTGGTAGTTGTAGTTAGTAGTTGTAGTTGGTAGTTGTAGTTGGTAGTTGTAGTTGGTAGTTGTAGATGGTAGTTGTAGTTGGTAGTTGTAGTTGGTAGTTGTAGTTGGTAGTTGTAGTTGGTAGTTGTAGTTGGTAGTTGTAGTTGGTAGTTGTAGTTGGTAGTTGTAGTTGGTAGTTGTAGTTGGTAGTTGTAGTTGGTAGTTGTAGATGGTAGTTGTAGTTGGTAGTTGTAGTTGGTAGTTGTAGTTGTAGTTGTAGTTGGTAGTTGTAGTTGGTAGCTGTAGTTGGTAGTTGCAGTTGGTAGTTGCAGTTGGTAGTTGCAGTTAGTAGTTGCAGTTGGTAGTTGTAGTTGGTAGTTGTAGTTGGTAGTTGTAGTTGGTAGTTGTAGTTGGTAGTTGTAGTTGGTAGTTGTAGTTGGTAGTTGTAGTTGGTAGTTGTAGTTGGTAGTTGTAGTTGGTAGTTGCAGTTGGTAGTTGTAGTTGGTAGTTGTAGTTGGTAGTTGTAGTTGGTAGTTGTAGTTGGTAGTTGTAGCTGGCAGTTGTATCTGGCAGTTGTAACTGGCTGTTGTAGCTGGCAGTTGTAGCTGGCAGTTGTAGCTGGCAGTTGTAGCTGGTAGTTGTAGTTGGTAGTTGTAGTTGGTAGTTGTAGTTGGTAGTTGTAGTTTGTAGTTGTAGTTGGTAGTTGTAGTTGGTAGATGTATTTGGTAGTTGTAGTTGGTCGTTGGAGTTGGTAGTTGCAGTTGGTAGTTGCAGTTGGTAGTTGTAGTTGTTGTTGTAGTTGGTAGTTGTAGTTGTAGTTGTAGTTGTAGTTGTTGTTGTAGTTGGTAGTTGTAGTTGGTAGTTGTAGTTGGTAGTTGTAGTTGGTAGTTCTAGTTGGTTTGTTGTAGTTGGTAGTTGCAGTTGGTAGTTGCAGTTGGTAGTTGTAGTTCCAGTTGGTAGTTGTAGTTGTTGTTGTTTTTGTAGTTGTTGTTGTTGCAGTTGTTGTTGTTGTTGTAGTTGTTGTTGTTGTTGTAGTTGTTGTTGTTGTTGTAGTTGTAGTTGTAGTTGCAGTTGGTAGTTGTAGTTGGTAGTTGTAGTTGGTAGTTGTAAATGTAGTTGTTGTTGTAGTTGTAGTTGTAGTTGTAGTTGTAGTTATAGTTGTAGTTGTAGTTGTAGTTGGTAGTTGTAGTTGGTAGCTGTAGTTGGTAGTTGTAGTTGGTAGCTGTAGTTGGTAGTTGTAGTTGGTAGTTGTACTTGGTAGGTGTAGTTGGTAGTTGTAGTTGGTAGTTGTAGTTGGTAGTTGTAGTTGGTAGTTGCAGTTGGTAGTTGCAGTTGGTAGCTGTAGTTTGTAGCTGTAGTTGGTAGTTGTAGTTGGTAGTTGTAGTTGGTAGTTGTAGTTGGTAGTTGTAGTTGGTAGTTGTAGTTGGTAGTTGTAGTTGGTAGTTGTAGTTGGTAGTTGTAGTTGGTAGTTGTAGCTGGTAGTTGTAGTTGGTAGTTGTAGTTGGTAGTTGCAGTTGGTAGTTGTAGTTGGTAGTTGTAGTTGGTAGTTGTAGTTGGTAGTTGTAGTTGGTAGTTGTAGTTGGTAGTTGTAGTTGGTAGTTGTAGTTGGTAGTTGTAGTTGTAGTTGGTAGTTGTAGTTGGTAGTTGTAGTTGGTAGTTGTAGTTGGTAGTTGTAGTTGGTAGTTGTAGTTGGTAGTTGTAGTTGGTAGTTGTAGTTGGTAGTTGTACTTGGTAGTTGTAGTTGGTAGTTGTAGTTGGTAGTTGTAGTTGGTAGTTGTAGTTGGTAGTTGCAGTTGGTAGTTGTAGGTGGTAGTTGTAGTTGGTAGTTGTAGTTGGTAGTTGTAGTTGGTAGTTGTAGTTGGTAGTTGTAGTTGGTAGTTGTAGTTGGTAGTTGTAGTTGGTAGTTGTAGTTGGTAGTTGTAGGTGGTAGTTGTAGTTGGTAGTTGTAGTTGGTAGTTGTAGTTGGTAGTTGTAGTTGGTAGTTGTAGTTGGTAGTTGTAGTTGGTAGTTGTAGTTGGTAGTTGTAGTTGGTAGTTGTAGTTGTAGTTGTAGTTGGTAGTTGTAGTTGGTAGTTGTAGTTGGTAGTTGTTGTTGGTAGTTGTAGTTGGTAGTTGCAGTTGGTAGTTGTAGTTGGTAGTTGTAGATGGTAGTTGTAGTTGGTAGTTGTAGTTGGTAGTTGTAGCTGGCAGTTGTAGCTGGCAGTTGTAGCTGGCTGTTGTAGCTGGCAGTTGTAGCTGGCAGTTGTAGCTGGCAGTTGTAGCTGGTAGTTGTAGTTGGTAGTTGTAGTTGGTAGTTGTAGTTGGTAGTTGTAGTTTGTAGTTGTAGTTGGTAGTTGTAGTTGGTAGATATATTTGGTAGTTGTAGTTGGTCGTTGGAGTTGGTAGTTGCAGTTGGTAGTTGCAGTTGGTAGTTGTAGTTGTTGTTGTAGTCGGTAGTTGTAGTTGTAGTTGTAGTTGTTGTTGTAGTTGGTAGTTGTAGTTGGTAGTTGTAGTTGGTAGTTGTAGTTGGTAGTTGTAGTTGGTTTGCTGTAGTTGGTAGTTGCAGTTGGTAGTTGCAGTTGGTAGTTGCAGTTGGTAGTTGTAGTTCCAGTTGGTAGTTGTAGTTGTTGTTTTTGTAGTTGTTGTTGTTGTAGTTGTTGTTGTTGTTAGAGTTGTTGTTGTTGTTGTAGTTGTACTTGTAGTTGCAGTTGGTAGTTGTAGTTGGTAGTTGTAGTTGGTAGTTGTAGTTGTAGTTGTTGTAGTTGCAGTTGTAGATGTAGTTGTAGTTGTAGTTGGTAGTTGTAGTTGGTAGTTGTAGTTGGTAGTTGTAGATGGTAGTTGTAGTTGGTAGTTGTAGTTGGTAGTTGTACTTGGTAGCTGTAGTTCGTAGTTGTAGTTGGTAGTTGTAGTTGGTAGTTGTAGTTGGTAGTTGTAGTTGGTAGTTGTAGTTGGTAGTTGACGTTGGTAGTTGTAGCTGGCTGTTGTAGCTGGCAGTTGTAGCTGGCAGTTGTAGCTGGCAGTTGTAGCTTGCAGTTGTAGCTGGCAGTTGTAGCTGGCAGTTGTAACTGGCATTTGTAGCTGGCAGTTGTAGCTGGCAGTTGTAGCTGGCTGTTGTAGCTGGCAGTTGTAGCTGGCAGTTGTAGCTGGCAGTTGTAGCTGGCAGTTGTAGCTCGTAGCTGTAGTTGGTAGTTGTAGTTGGTAGTTGTAGTTGGTAGATGTATTTGGTAGTTGTAGTTGGTCGTTGGAGTTGGTAGTTGCAGTTGGTAGTCGCAGTTGGTAGTTGCAGTTGGTAGTTGCAGGTGGTAGTTGCAGTTGGTAGTTGTAGTTGGTAGTTGTAGTTGGTAGTTGTAGTTGGTAGTTGTAGTTGGTAGTTATAGTTGGTAGTTGTAGTTGGTAGTTGTAGTTGGTAGTTGTAGTTGGTAGTTGGTAGTTGTAGTTGTAGTTGTAGTTGTAGTTGTAGTTGTTGTTGTAGTTGTAGTTGTAGTTGTAGTTGTAGTTGTAGTTGTAGTTGTAGTTGTAGTTGTAGTTGTAGTTGTAGTTGTAGTTGTAGTTGTTGCTGTTGCTGTTGTTGTTGTTGTAGTTGTTATTGTTGTAGTTGTTGTTGTGGTTGTAGTTGTTGGTGTGTCGTTGTCGTTGTCGTTGTCGCTGTTGTTGTCGTTGTTGTCGTTGTTGTCGTTGTTGTCGTTGCTGTCGTTGTTGTCGTTGTTGTCGTTGCTGTCGTTGCTGTCGTTGCTTTCGTTGCTGTCGTTGCTGTCGTTGTTGTCGTTGTTGTCGTTGTTGCCGTTGTTGCCGTGGTTGTCGTTGTTGTCGTTGTTGTCGTTGTTGTCGTTGTTGTCGTTGTTGTTATTGTAGTTGTTCTCGTTGTTGTCGTCGTTGTCGTCGTTGTCGTCGTTGTCGTCGTTGTTCTCGTTGTTGTTGTTGTTGTCGTTGTTGTCGTTGTTGTTGTTGTTGCTGTTGTTGTTGTAGTTGTAGTTGTTGTTGTAGTTGTTGTTGTTGTTGTAGTTGTAGTTGTAGTTGTAGTTGTAGTTGTAGTTGTAGTTGTAGTTGTTGTTGTAGTTGTAGTTGTAGTAGTAGTTGTAGTTGTAGGTGTAGTTGTAGTTGTAGTTGTAGTTGTAGTTGTTGTTGTAGTTGTTGTAGTTGTAGTTGTAGTTGTAGTTGCAGTTGTAGTTGTAGTTGTAGTTGTAGTTGTAGTCGTAGTTGTAGTTGTAGTTGTAGTTGTAGATGTAGTTGTAGTTGGTAGTTGTAGTTGGTAGTTGTAGTTGGTAGTTGGTAGTTGTAGTTGTAGTTGTAGTTGGTAGTTGTAGTTGGTAGTTGTAGTTGGTAGTTGTAGTTGGTAGTTGTAGTTGGTAGTTGTAGTTGGTAGTTGTAGTTGGTAGTTGTAGCTGGCAGTTGTAGCTGGCAGTTGTAGCTGGCTGTTGTAGCTGGCAGTTGTAGCTGGCAGTTGTAGCTGGCAGTTGTAGCTGGTAGTTGTAGTTGGTAGTTGTAGTTGGTAGTTGTAGTTGGTAGTTGTAGTTGGTAGTTGTAGTTTGTAGTTGTAGTTGGTAGTTGTAGTTGGTAGATGTATTTGGTAGTTGTAGTTGGTCGTTGGAGTTGGTAGTTGCAGTTGGTAGTTGCAGTTGGTAGTTGTAGTTGTTGTTGTAGTTGGTAGTTGTAGTTGTAGTTGTAGTTGTAGTTGTAGTTGTTGTTGTAGTTGGTAGTTGTAGTTGGTAGTTGTAGTTGGCAGTTCTAATTGGTTTGTTGTAGTTGGTAGTTGCAGTTGGTAGTTGCAGTTGGTAGTTGTAGTTCCAGTTGGTAGTTGTAGCTGTTGTTGTTTTTGTAGTTGTTGTTGTTGCAGTTGTTGTTGTTGTTGTAGTTGTTGTTGTTGTTGTAGTTGTTGTTGTTGTTGTAGTTGTAGTTGTAGTTGCAGTTGGTAGTTGTAGTTGGTAGTTGTAGTAGGTAGTTGTAATTGTAGTTGTTGTTGTAGTTGTAGTTGTAGTTGTAGTTGTAGTTGTAGTTGGTAGTTGTAGTTGGTAGTTGTAGTTGGTAGTTGTAGTTGGTAGCTGTAGTTGGTAGTTGTAGTTGGTAGTTGTACTTGGTAGGTGTAGTTGGTAGTTGTAGTTGGTAGTTGTAGTTGGTAGTTGTAGTTGGTAGTTGCAGTTGGTAGTTGCAGTTGGTAGCTGTAGTTTGTAGTTGTAGTTGGTAGTTGTAGTTGGTAGTTGTAGTTGGTAGTTGTAGTTGGTAGTTGTAGTTGGTAGTTGTAGTTGGTAGTTGTAGTTGGTAGTTGTAGCTGGTAGTTGTAGCTGGTAGTTGTAGTTGGTAGGTGCAGTTGGTAGTTGTAGTTGGTAGTTGTAGTTGGTAGTTGTAGTTGGTAGTTGTAGTTGGTAGTTGTAGCTGGTAGTTGTAGCTGGTAGTTGTAGTTGGTAGGTGCAGTTGGTAGTTGCAGTTGGTAGTTGTAGTTGGTAGTTGTAGTTGGTAGTTGTAGTTGGTAGTTGCAGTTGGTAGTTGCAGTTGGTAGTTGCAGTTGGTAGTTGTAATTGTAGTTGTTGTTGTAGTTGTAGTTGTAGTTGTAGTTGTAGTTGTAGTTGTAGTTGTAGTTGTATTTGTAGTTGTAGTTGGTAGCTGTAGTTGGTAGTTGTAGTTGGTAGTTGTAGTTGGTAGCTGTAGTTGGTAGTTGTAGTTGGTAGTTGTACTTGGTAGGTGTAGTTGGTAGTTGTAGTTGGTAGTTGTAGTTGGTAGTTGTAGTTGGTAGTTGCAGTTGGTAGTTGCAGTTGGTAGCTGTAGTTGGTAGTTGTAGTTGGTAGTTGCAGTTGGTAGTTGCAGTTGGTAGCTGTAGTTTGTAGTTGTAGTTGGTAGTTGTAGTTGGTAGTTGTAGTTGGTAGTTGTAGTTGGTAGTTGTAGTTGGTAGTTGTAGTTGGTAGTTGTAGCTGGTAGTTGTAGTTGGTAGTTGTAGTTGGTAGTTGTAGTTGGTAGATGTATTTGGTAGTTGTAGTTGGTCGTTGGAGTTGGTAGTTGCAGTTGGTAGTTGCAGTTGGTAGTTGTAGTTGTTGTTGTAGTTGGTAGTTGTAGTTGTAGTTGTAGTTGTAGTTGTTGTTGTAGTTGGTAGTTGTAGTTGGTAGTTGTAGTTGGTAGTTGTAGTTGGTAGTTCTAGTTGGTTTGTTGTAGTTGGTAGTTGCAGTTGGTAGTTGCAGTTGGTAGTTGTAGTTCCTGTTGGTAGTTGTAGTTGTTGTTGTTTTTGTAGTTGTTGTTGTTGCAGTTGTTGTTGTTGTTGTAGTTGTTGTTGTTGTTGTAGTTGTTGTTGTTGTTGTAGTTGTAGTTGTAGTTGCAGTTGGTAGTTGTAGTTGGTAGTTGTAGTTGGTAGTTGTAGTTGGTAGTTGTAGTTGGTAGTTGTAATTGTAGTTGTTGTTGTAGTTGTAGTTGTAGTTGTAGTTGTAGTTGTAGTTGTAGTTGTAGTTGTAGTTGGTAGTTGTAGTTGGTAGTTGTAGTTGGTAGTTGTAGTTGGTAGCTGTAGTTGGTAGTTGTAGTTGGTACTTGTACTTGGTAGGTGTAGTTGGTAGTTGTAGTTGGTAGTTGTAGTTGGTAGTTGTAGTTGGTAGTTGCAGTTGGTAGTTGCAGTTGGTAGCTGTAGTTTGTAGTTGTAGTTGGTAGTTGTAGTTGGTAGTTGTAGTTGGTAGTTGTAGTTGGTAGTTGTAGTTGGTAGTTGTAGTTGGTAGTTGTAGTTGGTAGTTGTAGCTGGTAGTTGTAGTTGGTAGTTGTAGTTGGTAGTTGCAGTTGGTAGTTGTAGTTGGTAGTTGTAGTTGGTAGTTGTAGTTGGTAGTTGTAGTTGGTAGTTGTAGTTGGTAGTTGTAGTTGGTAGTTGTAGTTGGTAGTTGTAGTTGTAGTTGGTAGTTGTAGTTGGTAGTTGTAGTTGGTAGTTGTAGTTGGTAGTTGTAGTTGGTAGTTGTAGTTGGTAGTTGTAGTTGGTAGTTGTACTTGGTAGTTGTAGTTGGTAGTTGTAGTTGGTAGTTGTAGTTGGTAGTTGTAGTTGGTAGTTGCAGTTGGTAGTTGTAGGTGGTAGTTGTACTTGGTAGTTGTAGTTGGTAGTTGTAGTTGGTAGTTGTAGTTGGTAGTTGTAGTTGGTAGTTGTAGTTGGTAGTTGTAGTTGGTAGTTGTAGTTGGTAGTTGTAGGTGGTAGTTGTAGTTGGTAGTTGTAGTTGGTAGTTGTAGTTGGTAGTTGTAGTTGGTAGTTGTAGTTGGTAGTTGTAGTTGGTAGTTGTAGTTGGTAGTTGTTGTTGGTAGTTGTAGTTGGTAGTTGCAGTTGGTAGTTGTAGTTGGTAGTTGTAGATGGTAGTTGTAGTTGGTAGTTGTAGTTGGTAGTTGTAGCTGGCAGTTGTAGCTGGCAGTTGTAGCTGGCTGTTGTAGCTGGCAGTTGTAGCTGGCAGTTGTAGCTGGCAGTTGTAGCTGGTAGTTGTAGTTGGTAGTTGTAGTTGGTAGTTGTAGTTGGTAGTTGTAGTTTGTAGTTGTAGTTGGTAGTTGTAGTTGGTAGATATATTTGGTAGTTGTAGTTGGTCGTTGGAGTTGGTAGTTGCAGTTGGTAGTTGCAGTTGGTAGTTGTAGTTGTTGTTGTAGTCGGTAGTTGTAGTTGTAGTTGTAGTTGTTGTTGTAGTTGGTAGTTGTAGTTGGTAGTTGTAGTTGGTAGTTGTAGTTGGTAGTTGTAGTTGGTTTGCTGTAGTTGGTAGTTGCAGTTGGTAGTTGCAGTTGGTAGTTGCAGTTGGTAGTTGTAGTTCCAGTTGGTAGTTGTAGTTGTTGTTTTTGTAGTTGTTGTTGTTGTAGTTGTTGTTGTTGTTAGAGTTGTTGTTGTTGTTGTAGTTGTACTTGTAGTTGCAGTTGGTAGTTGTAGTTGGTAGTTGTAGTTGGTAGTTGTAGTTGTAGTTGTTGTAGTTGCAGTTGTAGATGTAGTTGTAGTTGTAGTTGGTAGTTGTAGTTGGTAGTTGTAGTTGGTAGTTGTAGATGGTAGTTGTAGTTGGTAGTTGTAGTTGGTAGTTGTACTTGGTAGCTGTAGTTCGTAGTTGTAGTTGGTAGTTGTAGTTGGTAGTTGTAGTTGGTAGTTGTAGTTGGTAGTTGTAGTTGGTAGTTGACGTTGGTAGTTGTAGCTGGCTGTTGTAGCTGGCAGTTGTAGCTGGCAGTTGTAGCTGGCAGTTGTAGCTTGCAGTTGTAGCTGGCAGTTGTAGCTGGCAGTTTTAACTGGCATTTGTAGCTGGCAGTTGTAGCTGGCAGTTGTAGCTGGCTGTTGTAGCTGGCAGTTGTAGCTGGCAGTTGTAGCTGGCAGTTGTAGCTGGCAGTTGTAGCTCGTAGCTGTAGTTGGTAGTTGTAGTTGGTAGTTGTAGTTGGTAGTTGTAGTTTGTAGTTGTAGTTGGTAGTTGTAGTTGGTAGTTGTAGTTGGTAGATGTATTTGGTAGTTGTAGTTGGTCGTTGGAGTTGGTAGTTGCAGTTGGTAGTCGCAGTTGGTAGTTGCAGTTGGTAGTTGCAGGTGGTAGTTGCAGTTGGTAGTTGTAGTTGGTAGTTGTAGTTGGTAGTTGTAGTTGGTAGTTGTAGTTGGTAGTTATAGTTGGTAGTTGTAGTTGGTAGTTGTAGTTGGTAGTTGTAGTTGGTAGTTGGTAGTTGTAGTTGTAGTTGTAGTTGTAGTTGTAGTTGTTGTTGTAGTTGTAGTTGTAGTTGTAGTTGTAGTTGTAGTTGTAGTTGTAGTTGTAGTTGTAGTTGTAGTTGTAGTTGTAGTTGTAGTTGTTGTTGTTGCTGTTGTTGTTGTTGTAGTTGTTATTGTTGTAGTTGTTGTTGTGGTTGTAGTTGTTGGTGTGTCGTTGTCGTTGTCGTTGTCGCTGTTGTTGTCGTTGTTGTCGTTGTTGTCGTTGTTGTCGTTGCTGTCGTTGTTGTCGTTGTTGTCGTTGCTGTCGTTGCTGTCGTTGCTTTCGTTGCTGTCGTTGCTGTCGTTGTTGTCGTTGTTGTCGTTGTTGCCGTTGTTGCCGTGGTTGTCGTTGTTGTCGTTGTTGTCGTTGTTGTCGTTGTTGTCGTTGTTGTTATTGTAGTTGTTCTCGTTGTTGTCGTCGTTGTCGTCGTTGTCGTCGTTGTCGTCGTTGTTCTCGTTGTTGTTGTTGTTGTCGTTGTTGTCGTTGTTGTTGTTGTTGCTGTTGTTGTTGTAGTTGTAGTTGTTGTTGTAGTTGTTGTTGTTGTTGTAGTTGTAGTTGTAGTTGTAGTTGTAGTTGTAGTTGTAGTTGTAGTTGTTGTTGTTGTTGTAGTTGTAGTTGTAGTAGTAGTTGTAGTTGTAGGTGTAGTTGTAGTTGTAGTTGTAGTTGTAGTTGTTGTTGTAGTTGTTGTAGTTGTAGTTGTAGTTGTAGTTGCAGTTGTAGTTGTAGTTGTAGTTGTAGTTGTAGTCGTAGTTGTAGTTGTAGTTGTAGTTGTAGATGTAGTTGTAGTTGGTAGTTGTAGTTGGTAGTTGTAGTTGGTAGTTGGTAGTTGTAGTTGTAGTTGTAGTTGGTAGTTGTAGTTGGTAGTTGTAGTTGGTAGTTGTAGTTGGTAGTTGTAGTTGGTAGTTGTAGTTGGTAGTTGTAGTTGGTAGTTGTAGCTGGCAGTTGTAGCTGGCAGTTGTAGCTGGCTGTTGTAGCTGGCAGTTGTAGCTGGCAGTTGTAGCTGGCAGTTGTAGCTGGTAGTTGTAGTTGGTAGTTGTAGTTGGTAGTTGTAGTTGGTAGTTGTAGTTGGTAGTTGTAGTTTGTAGTTGTAGTTGGTAGTTGTAGTTGGTAGATGTATTTGGTAGTTGTAGTTGGTCGTTGGAGTTGGTAGTTGCAGTTGGTAGTTGCAGTTGGTAGTTGTAGTTGTTGTTGTAGTTGGTAGTTGTAGTTGTAGTTGTAGTTGTAGTTGTAGTTGTTGTTGTAGTTGGTAGTTGTAGTTGGTAGTTGTAGTTGGCAGTTCTAATTGGTTTGTTGTAGTTGGTAGTTGCAGTTGGTAGTTGCAGTTGGTAGTTGTAGTTCCAGTTGGTAGTTGTAGCTGTGGTTGTTTTTGTAGTTGTTGTTGTTGCAGTTGTTGTTGTTGTTGTAGTTGTTGTTGTTGTTGTAGTTGTTGTTGTTGTTGTAGTTGTAGTTGTAGTTGCAGTTGGTAGTTGTAGTTGGTAGTTGTAGTAGGTAGTTGTAATTGTAGTTGTTGTTGTAGTTGTAGTTGTAGTTGTAGTTGTAGTTGTAGTTGGTAGTTGTAGTTGGTAGTTGTAGTTGGTAGTTGTAGTTGGTAGCTGTAGTTGGTAGTTGTAGTTGGTAGTTGTACTTGGTAGGTGTAGTTGGTAGTTGTAGTTGGTAGTTGTAGTTGGTAGTTGTAGTTGGTAGTTGCAGTTGGTAGTTGCAGTTGGTAGCTGTAGTTTGTAGTTGTAGTTGGTAGTTGTAGTTGGTAGTTGTAGTTGGTAGTTGTAGTTGGTAGTTGTAGTTGGTAGTTGTAGTTGGTAGTTGTAGTTGGTAGTTGTAGCTGGTAGTTGTAGCTGGTAGTTGTAGTTGGTAGGTGCAGTTGGTAGTTGTAGTTGGTAGTTGTAGTTGGTAGTTGTAGTTGGTAGTTGTAGTTGGTAGTTGTAGCTGGTAGTTGTAGCTGGTAGTTGTAGTTGGTAGGTGCAGTTGGTAGTTGCAGTTGGTAGTTGTAGTTGGTAGTTGTAGTTGGTAGTTGTAGTTGGTAGTTGCAGTTGGTAGTTGCAGTTGGTAGTTGCAGTTGGTAGTTGTAATTGTAGTTGTTGTTGTAGTTGTAGTTGTAGTTGTAGTTGTAGTTGTAGTTGTAGTTGTAGTTGTATTTGTAGTTGTAGTTGGTAGCTGTAGTTGGTAGTTGTAGTTGGTAGTTGTAGTTGGTAGCTGTAGTTGGTAGTTGTAGTTGGTAGTTGTACTTGGTAGGTGTAGTTGGTTGTTGTAGTTGGTAGTTGTAGTTGGTAGTTGTAGTTGGTAGTTGCAGTTGGTAGTTGCAGTTGGTAGCTGTAGTTGGTAGTTGTAGTTGGTAGTTGCAGTTGGTAGTTGCAGTTGGTAGCTGTAGTTTGTAGTTGTAGTTGGTAGTTGTAGTTGGTAGTTGTAGTTGGTAGTTGTAGTTGGTAGTTGTAGTTGGTAGTTGTAGTTGGTAGTTGTAGCTGGTAGTTGTAGTTGGTAGTTGTAGTTGGTAGTTGTAGTTGGTAGATGTATTTGGTAGTTGTAGTTGGTCGTTGGAGTTGGTAGTTGCAGTTGGTAGTTGCAGTTGGTAGTTGTAGTTGTTGTTGTAGTTGGTAGTTGTAGTTGTAGTTGTAGTTGTAGTTGTTGTTGTAGTTGGTAGTTGTAGTTGGTAGTTGTAGTTGGTAGTTGTAGTTGGTAGTTGTAGTTGGTAGTTCTAGTTGGTTTGTTGTAGTTGGTAGTTGCAGTTGGTAGTTGCAGTTGGTAGTTGTAGTTCCTGTTGGTAGTTGTAGTTGTTGTTGTTTTTGTAGTTGTTGTTGTTGCAGTTGTTGTTGTTGTTGTAGTTGTTGTTGTTGTTGTAGTTGTTGTTGTTGTTGTAGTTGTAGTTGTAGTTGCAGTTGGTAGTTGTAGTTGGTAGTTGTAGTTGGTAGTTGTAGTTGGTAGTTGTAGTTGGTAGTTGTAATTGTAGTTGTTGTTGTAGTTGTAGTTGTAGTTGTAGTTGTAGTTGTAGTTGTAGTTGTAGTTGTAGTTGGTAGTTGTAGTTGGTAGTTGTAGTTGGTAGTTGTAGTTGGTAGCTGTAGTTGGTAGTTGTAGTTGGTACTTGTACTTGGTAGGTGTAGTTGGTAGTTGTAGTTGGTAGTTGTAGTTGGTAGTTGTAGTTGGTAGTTGCAGTTGGTAGTTGCAGTTGGTAGCTGTAGTTTGTAGTTGTAGTTGGTAGTTGTAGTTGGTAGTTGCAGTTGGTAGTTGTAGTTGGTAGTTGTAGTTGGTAGTTGTAGTTGGTAGTTGTAGTTGGTAGTTGTAGTTGGTAGTTGTAGTTGGTAGTTGTAGTTGGTAGTTGTAGTTGTAGTTGGTAGTTGTAGTTGGTAGTTGTAGTTGGTAGTTGTAGTTGGTAGTTGTAGTTGGTAGTTGTAGTTGGTAGTTGTAGTTGGTAGTTGTACTTGGTAGTTGTAGTTGGTAGTTGTAGTTGGTAGTTGTAGTTGGTAGTTGTAGTTGGTAGTTGCAGTTGGTAGTTGTAGGTGGTAGTTGTACTTGGTAGTTGTAGTTGGTAGTTGTAGTTGGTAGTTGTAGTTGGTAGTTGTAGTTGGTAGTTGTAGTTGGTAGTTGTAGTTGGTAGTTGTAGTTGGTAGTTGTAGGTGGTAGTTGTAGTTGGTAGTTGTAGTTGGTAGTTGTAGTTGGTAGTTGTAGTTGGTAGTTGTAGTTGGTAGTTGTAGTTGGTAGTTGTAGTTGGTAGTTGTAGTTGGTAGTTGTAGTTGTAGTTGTAGTTGGTAGTTGTAGTTGGTAGTTGTAGTTGGTAGTTGTTGTTGGTAGTTGTAGTTGGTAGTTGCAGTTGGTAGTTGTAGATGGTAGTTGTAGTTGGTAGTTGTAGTTGGTAGTTGTAGCTGGCAGTTGTAGCTGGCAGTTGTAGCTGGCTGTTGTAGCTGGCAGTTGTAGCTGGCAGTTGTAGCTGGCAGTTGTAGCTGGTAGTTGTAGTTGGTAGTTGTAGTTGGTAGTTGTAGTTGGTAGTTGTAGTTGGTAGTTGTAGTTTGTAGTTGTAGTTGGTAGTTGTAGTTGGTAGATATATTTGGTAGTTGTAGTTGGTAGTTGTAGCTGGCTGTTGTAGCTGGCAGTTGTAGCTGGCAGTTGTAGCTGGCAGTTGTAGCTTGCAGTTGTAGCTGGCAGTTGTAGCTGGCAGTTGTAACTGGCATTTGTAGCTGGCAGTTGTAGCTGGCAGTTGTAGCTGGCTGTTGTAGCTGGCAGTTGTAGCTGGCAGTTGTAGCTGGCAGTTGTAGCTGGCAGTTGTAGCTCGTAGCTGTAGTTGGTAGTTGTAGTTGGTAGTTGTAGTTGGTAGTTGTAGTTTGTAGTTGTAGTTGGTAGTTGTAGTTGGTAGTTGTAGTTGGTAGATGTATTTGGTAGTTGTAGTTGGTCGTTGGAGTTGGTAGTTGCAGTTGGTAGTCGCAGTTGGTAGTTGCAGTTGGTAGTTGCAGGTGGTAGTTGCAGTTGGTAGTTGTAGTTGGTAGTTGTAGTTGGTAGTTGTAGTTGGTATTTGTAGTTGGTAGTTGTAGTTGGTAGTTGTAGTTGGTAGTTGTAGTTGGTAGTTGTAGTTGGTAGTTGCAGTTGGTAGTTGCAGTTGGTAGCTGTAGTTTGTAGTTGTAGTTGGTAGTTGTAGTTGGTAGTTGTAGTTGGTAGTTGTAGTTGGTAGTTGTAGTTGGTAGTTGTAGTTGGTAGTTGCAGTTGGTAGTTGTAGGTGGTAGTTGTAGTTGGTAGTTGTAGTTGGTAGTTGTAGTTGTAGTTGTAGTTGGTAGTTGTAGTTGGTAGTTGTAGTTGGTAGTTGGAGTTGGTAGTTGCAGTTGGTAGTTGCAGTTGGTAGTTGCAGTTGGTAGTTGCAGTTGGTAGTTGCAGTTGGTAGTTGCAGTTGGTAGTTGCTGTTGGTGGTTGCAGTTGGTAGTTGCAGTTGGTAGTTGCAGTTGGTAGTTGCAGTTGGTAGTTGCAGTTGGTAGTTGCAGTTGGTAGTTGTAGTTGGTAGTTGTACTTGGTAGTTGTAGTTGGTAGTTGTAGTTGGTAGTTGTAGTTGGTAGTTGTAGTTGGTAGTTGTAGTTGGTAGTTGTAGTTGTAGTTGGTAGTTGTAGTTGGTAGTTGTAGTTGGTAGTTGTAGTTGGTAGTTGTAGTTGGTAATTGTAGTTGGTAGTTGTAGTTGGTAGTTGTAGTTGGTAGTTGTAGTTGGTAGTTGTAGTTGGTAGTTGTAGGTGGTAGTTGTAGTTGGTAGTTGTAGTTGGTAGTTGTAGTTGGTAGTTGTAGTTGGTAGTTGTAGTTGGTAGTTGTAGTTGGTAGTTGTAGTTGGTAGTTGTAGTTGGTAGTTGTAGTTGGTAGTTGTAGGTGGTAGTTGTAGTTGGTAGTTGTAGTTGGTAGTTGTAGTTGGTAGTTGTAGTTGGTAGTTGTAGTTGGTAGTTGTAGTTGGTAGTTGTAGTTGGTAGTTGTAGTTGGTAGTTGTAGTTGGTAGCTGTAGTTGGTAGTTGTAGTTGATAGTTGTAGTTGGTAGTAGTAGTTGGTAGTTGTAGTTGGTAGTTGCAGTTGGTAGCTGTAGTTGGTAGTTGTAGTTGGTAGTTGTAGTTGGTAGTTGTAGTTGGTAGTTGTAGTTGTAGTTGTTGTTGTAGTTGTAGTTGTAGTTGTAGTTGGTTGTAGTTGTAGTTGTATTTGTAGTTTGTAGTTGCAGTTGGTAGTTGCAGTTGGTAGTTGCAGTTGGTAGTTGCAGTTGGTAGTTGCAGTTGGTAGTTGCAGTTGGTAGTTGCTGTTGGTGGTTGCAGTTGGTAGTTGCAGTTGGTAGTTGCAGTTGGTAGTTGCAGTTGGTAGTTGCAGTTGGTAGTTGCAGTTGGTAGTTGTAGTTGGTAGTTGTACTTGGTAGTTGTAGTTGGTAGTTGTAGTTGGTAGTTGTAGTTTGTAGTTGTAGTTGGTAGTTGTAGATGGTAGTTGTAGTTGGTAGTTGTAGTTGGTAGTTGCAGTTGGTAGTTGTAGTTGGTAGTTGTAGTTGGTAGTTGTAGTTGGTAGTTGTAGTTGGTAGTTGTAGTTGTAGCTGTAGTTGATAGTTGTAGTTGGTAGTTGTAGTTGGTAGTTGTAGTTGGTAGTTGTAGTTGGTAGTTGTAGTTGGTAGTTGTAGTTGGTAGTTGTAGTTGTAGTTGTAGTTGGTAGTTGTAGTTGGTAGTTGTAGTTGGTAGTTGGAGTTGGTAGTTGCAGTTGGTAGTTGCAGTTAGTAGTTGCAGTTGGTAGTTGTAGTTGGTAGTTGTAGTTGGTAGTTGTAGTTGGTAGTTGTAGTTGATAGTTGTAGTTGGTAGTTGTAGTTGGTAGTTGTAGTTGGTAGTTGTAGTTGTAGTTGTAGTTGTAGTTGTAGTTGTTGTTGTAGTTGGTAGTTGTAGTTGGTAGTTGTAGTTGGTAGTTCTAGTTGGTTTGTTGTAGTTGGTAGTTGCAGTTGGTAGTTGCAGTTGGTAGTTGTAGTTCCAGTTGGTAGTTGTAGTTGTTGTTGTTTTTGTAGTTGTTGTTGTTGCAGTTGTTGTTGTTGTTGTAGTTGTTGTTGTTGTTGTAGTTGTTGTTGTTGTTGTAGTTGTAGTTGTAGTTGCAGTTGGTAGTTGTAGTTGGTAGTTGTAGTAGGTAGTTGTAATTGTAGTTGTTGTTGTAGTTGTAGTTGTAGTTGTAGTTGTAGTTGTAGTTGTAGTTGTAGTTGGTAGTTGTAGTTGGTAGTTGTAGTTGGTAGTTGTAGTTGGTAGCTGTAGTTGGTAGTTGTAGTTGGTAGTTGTACTTGGTAGGTGTAGTTGGTAGTTGTAGTTGGTAGTTGTAGTTGGTAGTTGTAGTTGGTAGTTGCAGTTGGTAGTTGCAGTTGGTAGCTGTAGTTTGTAGTTGTAGTTGGTAGTTGTAGTTGGTAGTTGTAGTTGGTAGTTGTAGTTGGTAGTTGTAGTTGGTAGTTGTAGTTGGTAGTTGTAGTTGGTAGTTGTAGTTGGTAGTTGTAGTTGGTAGTTGTAGCTGGTAGTTGTAGTTGGTAGTTGTAGTTGGTAGTTGCAGTTGGTAGTTGTAGTTGGTAGTTGTAGTTGGTAGTTGTAGTTGGTAGTTGCAGTTGGTAGTTGTAGTTGGTAGTTGTAGTTGGTAGTTGTAGTTGTAGTTGTAGTTGGTAGTTGTAGTTGGTAGTTGTAGTTGGTAGTTGTAGTTGGTAGTTGTAGTTGGTAATTGTAGTTGGTAGTTGTAGTTGGTAGTTGTAGTTGGTAGTTGTAGTTGGTAGTTGTAGTTGGTAGTTGCAGTTGGTAGTTGTAGGTGGTAGTTGTAGTTGGTAGTTGTAGTTGGTAGTTGTAGTTGGTAGTTGTAGTTGGTAGTTGTAGTTGGTAGTTGTAGTTGGTAGTTGTAGTTGGTAGTTGTAGGTGGTAGTTGTAGTTGGTAGTTGTAGTTGGTAGTTGTAGTTGGTAGTTGTAGTTGGTAGTTGTAGTTGGTAGTTGTAGTTGGTAGTTGTAGTTGGTAGTTGTAGTTGGTAGTTGTAGTTGGTAGTTGTAGTTGTAGTTGTAGTTGGTAGTTGTAGTTGGTAGTTGTAGTTGGTAGTTGGAGTTGGTAGTTGCAGTTGGTAGTTGCAGTTGGTAGTTGCAGTTGGTAGTTGCAGTTGGTAGTTGCAGTTGGTAGTTGCAGTTGGTAGTTGCTGTTGGTGGTTGCAGTTGGTAGTTGCAGTTGGTAGTTGCAGTTGGTAGTTGCAGTTGGTAGATGCAGTTGGTAGTTGCAGTTGGTAGTTGTAGTTGGTAGTTGTACTTGGTAGTTGTAGTTGGTAGTTGTAGTTGGTAGTTGTAGTTGGTAGTTGTAGTTGGTAGTTGTAGTTGGTAGTTGTAGTTGGTAGTTGTAGTTGGTAGTTGTAGTTGGTAGTTGTAGTTGGTAGTTGTAGTTGGTAGTTGTAGTTGTAGTTGTAGTTGGTAGTTGTAGTTGGTAGTTGTAGTTGGTAGTTGTAGTTGGTAGTGGTTGTTGGTAGTTGTAGTTGGTAGTTGCAGTTGGTAGTTGTAGATGGTAGTTGTAGTTGGTAGTTGTAGTTGGTAGTTGTAGCTGGCAGTTGTAGCTGGCAGTTGTAGCTGGCTGTTGTAGCTGGCAGTTGTAGCTGGCAGTTGTAGCTGGCAGTTGTAGCTGGTAGTTGTAGTTGGTAGTTGTAGTTGGTAGTTGTAGTTGATAGTTGTAGTTGGTAGTTGTAGTTTGTAGTTGTAGTTGGTAGTTGTAGTTGGTAGATATATTTGGTAGTTGTAGTTGGTAGTTGTAGCTGGCTGTTGTAGCTGGCAGTTGTAGCTGGCAGTTGTAGCTGGCAGTTGTAGCTTGCAGTTGTAGCTGGCAGTTGTAGCTGGCAGTTGTAACTGGCATTTGTAGCTGGCAGTTGTAGCTGGCAGTTGTAGCTGGCTGTTGTAGCTGGCAGTTGTAGCTGGCAGTTGTAGCTGGCAGTTGTAGCTGGCAGTTGTAGCTCGTAGCTGTAGTTGGTAGTTGTAGTTGGTAGTTGTAGTTGGTAGTTGTAGTTTGTAGTTGTAGTTGGTAGTTGTAGTTGGTAGTTGTAGTTGGTAGATGTATTTGGTAGTTGTAGTTGGTCGTTGGAGTTGGTAGTTGCAGTTGGTAGTCGCAGTTGGTAGTTGCAGTTGGTAGTTGCAGGTGGTAGTTGCAGTTGGTAGTTGTAGTTGGTAGTTGTAGTTGGTAGTTGTAGTTGGTATTTGTAGTTGGTAGTTGTAGTTGGTAGTTGTAGTTGGTAGTTGTAGTTGGTAGTTGTAGTTGGTAGTTGCAGTTGGTAGTTGCAGTTGGTAGCTGTAGTTTGTAGTTGTAGTTGGTAGTTGTAGTTGGTAGTTGTAGTTGGTAGTTGTAGTTGGTAGTTGTAGTTGGTAGTTGTAGTTGGTAGTTGCAGTTGGTAGTTGTAGGTGGTAGTTGTAGTTGGTAGTTGTAGTTGGTAGTTGTAGTTGTAGTTGTAGTTGGTAGTTGTAGTTGGTAGTTGTAGTTGGTAGTTGTAGTTGGTAGTTGGAGTTGGTAGTTGCAGTTGGTAGTTGCAGGTGGTAGTTGCAGTTGGTAGTTGCAGTTGGTAGTTGCAGTTGGTAGTTGCTGTTGGTGGTTGCAGTTGGTAGTTGCAGTTGGTAGTTGCAGTTGGTAGTTGCAGTTGGTAGTTGCAGTTGGTAGTTGCAGTTGGTAGTTGTAGTTGGTAGTTGTACTTGGTAGTTGTAGTTGGTAGTTGTAGTTGGTAGTTGTAGTTGGTAGTTGTAGTTGGTAGTTGTAGTTGGTAGTTGTAGTTGGTAGTTGTAGTTGGTAGTTGTAGTTGGTAATTGTAGTTGGTAGTTGTAGTTGGTAGTTGTAGTTGGTAGTTGTAGTTGGTAGTTGTAGTTGGTAGTTGCAGTTGGTAGTTGTAGGTGGTAGTTGTAGTTGGTAGTTGTAGTTGTAGCTGTAGTTGATAGTTGTAGTTGGTAGTTGTAGTTGGTAGTTGTAGTTGGTAGTTGTAGTTGGTAGTTGTAGTTGGTAGTTGTAGTTGGTAGTTGTAGTTGTAGTTGTAGTTGGTAGTTGTAGTTGGTAGTTGTAGTTGGTAGTTGGAGTTGGTAGTTGCAGTTGGTAGTTGCAGTTAGTAGTTGCAGTTGGTAGTTGTAGTTGGTAGTTGTAGTTGGTAGTTGTAGTTGGTAGTTGTAGTTGGTAGTTGTAGTTGGTAGTTGTAGTTGGTAGTTGTAGTTGGTAGTTGTAGTTGTAGTTGTAGTTGTAGTTGTAGTTGTTGTTGTAGTTGGTAGTTGTAGTTGGTAGTTGTAGTTGGTAGTTCTAGTTGGTTTGTTGTAGTTGGTAGTTGCAGTTGGTAGTTGCAGTTGGTAGTTGTAGTTCCAGTTGGTAGTTGTAGTTGTTGTTGTTTTTGTAGTTGTTGTTGTTGCAGTTGTTGTTGTTGTTGTAGTTGTTGTTGTTGTTGTAGTTGTTGTTGTTGTTGTAGTTGTAGTTGTAGTTGCAGTTGGTAGTTGTAGTTGGTAGTTGTAGTAGGTAGTTGTAATTGTAGTTGTTGTTGTAGTTGTAGTTGTAGTTGTAGTTGTAGTTGTAGTTGTAGTTGTAGTTGGTAGTTGTAGTTGGTAGTTGTAGTTGGTAGCTGTAGTTGGTAGTTGTAGTTGGTAGTTGTACTTGGTAGGTGTAGTTGGTAGTTGTAGTTGGTAGTTGTAGTTGGTAGTTGTAGTTGGTAGTTGCAGTTGGTAGTTGCAGTTGGTAGCTGTAGTTTGTAGTTGTAGTTGGTAGTTGTAGTTGGTAGTTGTAGTTGGTAGTTGTAGTTGGTAGTTGTAGTTGGTAGTTGTAGTTGGTAGTTGTAGTTGGTAGTTGTAGTTGGTAGTTGTAGTTGGTAGTTGTAGCTGGTAGTTGTAGTTGGTAGTTGTAGTTGGTAGTTGCAGTTGGTAGTTGTAGTTGGTAGTTGTAGTTGGTAGTTGTAGTTGGTAGTTGCAGTTGGTAGTTGTAGTTGGTAGTTGTAGTTGGTAGTTGTAGTTGTAGTTGTAGTTGGTAGTTGTAGTTGGTAGTTGTAGTTGGTAGTTGTAGTTGGTAGTTGTAGTTGGTAATTGTAGTTGGTAGTTGTAGTTGGTAGTTGTAGTTGGTAGTTGTAGTTGGTAGTTGTAGTTGGTAGTTGCAGTTGGTAGTTGTAGGTGGTAGTTGTAGTTGGTAGTTGTAGTTGGTAGTTGTAGTTGGTAGTTGTAGTTGGTAGTTGTAGTTGGTAGTTGTAGTTGGTAGTTGTAGTTGGTATTTGTAGTTGGTAGTTGTAGGTGGTAGTTGTAGTTGGTAGTTGTAGTTGGTAGTTGTAGTTGGTAGTTGTAGTTGGTAGTTGTAGTTGGTAGTTGTAGTTGGTTTGTTGTAGTTGGTAGTTGTAGTTGGTAGTTGTAGTTGGTAGTTGTAGTTGGTAGTTGTAGTTGTTGTTGTTGCTGTTGTTGTTGTTGTAGTTGTTATTGTTGTAGTTGTTGTTGTGGTTGTAGTTGTTGGTGTGTCGTTGTCGTTGTCGTTGTCGTTGTTGTTGTCGTTGTTGTCGTTGTTGTCGTTGTTGTCGTTGCTGTCGTTGTTGTCGTTGTTGTCGTTGCTGTCGTTGCTGTCGTTGCTTTCGTTGCTGTCGTTGCTGTCGTTCTTGTCGTTGTTGTCGTTGTTGCCGTTGTTGCCGTGGTTGTCGTTGTAGTCGTTGTTGTCGTTGTTGTCGTTGTTGTCGTTGTTGTTATTGTAGTTGTTCTCGTTGTTGTCGTCGTTGTCGTCGTTGTCGTCGTTGTCGTCGTTGTTCTCGTTGTTGTTGTTGTTGTCGTTGTTGTCGTTGTTGTTGTTGTTGCTGTTGTTGTTGTAGTTGTAGTTGTTGTTGTAGTTGTTGTTGTTGTTGTAGTTGTAGTTGTAGTTGTAGTTGTAGTTGTAGTTGTAGTTGTAGTTGTTGTTGTTGTTGTAGTTGTAGTTGTAGTAGTAGTTGTAGTTGTAGGTGTAGTTGTAGTTGTAGTTGTAGTTGTAGTTGTTGTTGTAGTTGTTGTAGTTGTAGTTGTAGTTGTAGTTGCAGTTGTAGTTGTAGTTGTAGTTGTAGTTGTAGTCGTAGTTGTAGTTGTAGTTGTAGTTGTAGATGTAGTTGTAGTTGGTAGTTGTAGTTGATAGTTGTAGTTGGTAGTTGGTAGTTGTAGTTGTAGTTGTAGTTGGTAGTTGTAGTTGGTAGTTGTAGTTGGTAGTTGTAGTTGGTAGTTGTAGTTGGTAGTTGTAGTTGGTAGTTGTAGTTGGTAGTTGTAGCTGGCAGTTGTAGCTGGCAGTTGTAGCTGGCTGTTGTAGCTGGCAGTTGTAGCTGGCAGTTGTAGCTGGCAGTTGTAGCTGGTAGTTGTAGTTGGTAGTTGTAGTTGGTAGTTGTAGTTGGTAGTTGTAGTTGGTAGTTGTAGTTTGTAGTTGTAGTTGGTAGTTGTAGTTGGTAGATGTATTTGGTAGTTGTAGTTGGTCGTTGGAGTTGGTAGTTGCAGTTGGTAGTTGCAGTTGGTAGTTGTAGTTGTTGTTGTAGTTGGTAGTTGTAGTTGTAGTTGTAGTTGTAGTTGTAGTTGTAGTTGTTGTTGTAGTTGGTAGTTGTAGTTGGTAGTTGTAGTTGGTAGTTCTAATTGGTTTGTTGTAGTTGGTAGTTGCAGTTGGTAGTTGCAGTTGGTAGTTGTAGTTCCAGTTGGTAGTTGTAGCTGTTGTTGTTTTTGTAGTTGTTGTTGTTGCAGTTGTTGTTGTTGTTGTAGTTGTTGTTGTTGTTGTAGTTGTTGTTGTTGTTGTAGTTGTAGTTGTAGTTGCAGTTGGTAGTTGTAGTTGGTAGTTGTAGTAGGTAGTTGTAATTGTAGTTGTTGTTGTAGTTGTAGTTGTAGTTGTAGTTCTAGTTGTAGTTGTAGTTGTAGTTGGTAGTTGTAGTTGGTAGTTGTAGTTGGTAGTTGTAGTTGGTAGCTGTAGTTGGTAGTTGTAGTTGGTAGTTGTACTTGGTAGGTGTAGTTGGTAGTTGTAGTTGGTAGTTGTAGTTGGTAGTTGTAGTTGGTAGTTGCAGTTGGTAGTTGCAGTTGGTAGCTGTAGTTTGTAGTTGTAGTTGGTAGTTGTAGTTGGTAGTTGTAGTTGGTAGTTGTAGTTGGTAGTTGTAGTTGGTAGTTGTAGTTGGTAGTTGTAGTTGGTAGTTGTAGTTGGTAGTTGTAGTTGGTAGTTGTAGTTGGTAGTTGTAGCTGGTAGTTGTAGCTGGTAGTTGTAGTTGGTAGGTGCAGTTGGTAGTTGCAGTTGGTAGTTGTAGTTGGTAGTTGTAGTTGGTAGTTGTAGTTGGTAGTTGTAGTTGGTAGTTGTAGTTGGTAGTTGTAGTTGGTAGTTGTAGTTGTAGTTGTAGTTGGTAGTTGTAGTTGGTAGTTGTAGTTGGTAGTTGTAGTTGGTAGTTGTAGTTGGTAATTGTAGTTGGTAGTTGTAGTTGGTAGTTGTAGTTGGTAGTTGTAGTTGGTAGTTGTAGTTGGTAGTTGCAGTTGGTAGTTGTAGGTGGTAGTTGTAGTTGGTAGTTGTAGTTGGTAGTTGTAGTTGGTAGTTGTAGTTGGTAGTTGTAGTTGGTAGTTGTAGTTGGTAGTTGTAGTTGGTAGTTGTAGTTGGTAGTTGTAGGTGGTAGTTGTAGTTGGTAGTTGTAGTTGGTAGTTGTAGTTGGTAGTTGTAGTTGGTAGTTGTAGTTGGTAGTTGTAGTTGGTAGTTGTAATTGGTAGTTGTAGTTGTAGTTGTAGTTGGTAGTTGTAGTTGGTAGTTGTAGTTGGTAGTTGGAGTTGGTAGTTGCAGTTGGTAGTTGCAGTTGGTAGTTGCAGTTGGTAGTTGCAGTTGGTAGTTGCAGTTGGTAGTTGCAGTTGGTAGTTGCTGTTGGTGGTTGCAGTTGGTAGTTGCAGTTGGTAGTTGCAGTTGGTAGTTGCAGTTGGTAGTTGCAGTTGGTAGTTGCAGTTGGTAGTTGCAGTTGGTAGTTGTAGTTGGTAGTTGTACTTGGTAGTTGTAGTTGGTAGTTGTAGTTGGTAGTTGTAGTTGGTAGTTGTAGTTGGTAGTTGTAGTTGGTAGTTGTAGTTGGTAGTTGTAGTTGGTAGTTGTAGTTGGTAGTTGTAGTTCGTAGTTGTAGCTGGTAGTTGTAGTTGGTAGATGTAGTTGGTAGTTGCAGTTGGTAGTTGTAGTTGGTAGTTGTAGTTGGTAGTTGTAGTTGGTAGTTGTAGTTGATAGTTGTAGTTGGTAGTTGTAGTTGGTAGTTGTAGTTGGTAGTTGCAGTTGGTAGCGGTAGTTGGTAGCTGTAGTTGGTAGTTGTAGTTGGTAGTTGTAGTTGGTAGTTGTAGTTGTAGTTGTTGTTGTAGTTGTAGTTGTAGTTGTAGTTGTAGTTGTAGTTGTAGTTGTAGTTGTATTTGTAGTTTGTAGTTGTAGTTGGTAGTTGTAGTTGGTTTGTTGTAGTTGGTAGTTGTAGTTGGTAGTTGTAGTTGGTAGTTGTAGTTGGTAGTTGTAGTTGGTAGTTGTAGTTGGTAGTTGTAGTTGGTTTGTTGTAGTTGGTAGTTGCAGTTGGTAGTTGCAGTTGGTAGTTGCAGTTGGTAGTTGTAGTTGGTAGTTGTAGTTGGTAGTTGTAGATGGTAGTTGTAGTTGGTAGTTGCAGTTGGTAGTTGTAGTTGGTAGTTGTAGTTGGTAGTTGTAGTTTGTAGTTGTAGTTGGTAGTTGTAGTTGGTAGATGTATTTGGTAGTTGTAGTTGGTCGTTGGAGTTGGTAGTTGCAGTTGGTAGTTGCAGTTGGTAGTTGTAGTTGTTGTTGTAGGTGGTAGTTGTAGTTGTAGTTGTAGTTGTAGTTGTAGTTGTAGTTGTAGTTGTAGTTGGTAGTTGTAGTTGGTAGTTGCAGTTGGTAGCTGCAGTTGGTAGTTGCAGTTGGTAGTTGTAGTTGGTAGTTGTAGTTGGTAGTTGGTAGTTGTAGCTGGTAGTTGTAGTTTGTAGTTGTAGTTGGTAGTTGCAGTTGCTAGCTGTAGTTGGTAGTTGTAGTTGGTAGTTGTAGTTGGTAGTTGTAGTTGTAGTTGTTGTTGTAGTTGTAGTTGTTGTTGTAGTTGTAGTTGTAGTTGTAGTTGTAGTTGTAGTTTGTAGTTGTAGTTGGTAGTTGTAGTTGGTTTGTTGTAGTTGGTAGTTGTAGTTGGTAGTTGTAGTTGGTAGTTGTAGTTGGTAGTTGTAGTTGGTAGTTGTAGTTGGTAGTTGTAGTTGGTAGTTGCAGTTGGTAGTTGCAGTTGGTAGTTGCAGTTGGTAGTTGTAATTGTAGTTGTTGTTGTAGTTGTAGTTGTAGTTGTAGTTGTAGTTGTAGTTGTAGTTGTAGTTGGTAGTTGTAGTTGGTAGTTGTAGTTGGTAGTTGTAGTTGGTAGCTGTAGTTGGTAGTTGTAGTTGGTAGTTGTACTTGGTAGGTGTAGTTGGTAGTTGTAGTTGGTAGTTGTAGTTGGTAGTTGTAGTTGGTAGTTGCAGTTGGTAGTTGCAGTTGGTAGCTGTAGTTGGTAGTTGTAGTTGGTAGTTGCAGTTGGTAGTTGCAGTTGGTAGATGTAGTTTGTAGTTGTAGTTGGTAGTTGTAGTTGGTAGTTGTAGTTGGTAGTTGTAGTTGGTAGTTGTAGTTGGTAGTTGTAGTTGGTAGTTGTAGTTGGTAGTTGTAGTTGGTAGTTGTAGCTGGTAGTTGTAGTTGGTAGTTGTAGTTGGTAGTTGTAGTTGGTAGATGTATTTGGTAGTTGTAGTTGGTCGTTGGAGTTGGTAGTTGCAGTTGGTAGTTGCAGTTGGTAGTTGTAGTTGTTGTTGTAGTTGGTAGTTGTAGTTGTAGTTGTAGTTGTAGTTGTTGTTGTAGTTGGTAGTTGTAGTTGGTACTTGTACTTGGTAGGTGTAGTTGGTAGTTGTAGTTGGTAGTTGTAGTTGGTAGTTGTAGTTGGTAGTTGCAGTTGGTAGTTGCAGTTGGTAGCTGTAGTTTGTAGTTGTAGTTGGTAGTTGTAGTTGGTAGTTGTAATTGGTAGTTGTAGTTGGTAGTTGTAGTTGGTAGTTGTAGTTGGTAGTTGTAGCTGGTAGTTGTAGTTGGTAGTTGTAGTTGGTAGTTGCAGTTGGTAGTTGTAGTTGGTAGTTGTAGTTGGTAGTTGTAGTTGGTAGTTGTAGTTGGTAGTTGTAGTTGGTAGTTGTAGTTGGTAGTTGTAGTTGTAGTTGGTAGTTGTAGTTGGTAGTTGTAGGTGGTAGTTGTAGTTGGTAGTTGTAGTTGGTAGTTGTAGTTGGTAGTTGTAGTTGGTAGTTGTACTTGGTAGTTGTAGTTGGTAGTTGTAGTTGGTAGTTGTAGTTGGTAGTTGTAGTTGGTAGTTGCAGTTGGTAGTTGTAGGTGGTAGTTGTAGTTGGTAGTTGTAGTTGGTAGTTGTAGTTGGTAGTTGTAGTTGGTAGTTGTAGTTGGTAGTTGTAGTTGGTAGTTGTAGTTGGTAGTTGTAGTTGGTAGTTGTAGTTGGTAGTTGTAGGTGGTAGTTGTAGTTGGTAGTTGTAGTTGGTAGTTGTAGTTGGTAGTTGTAGTTGGTAGTTGTAGTTGGTAGTTGTAGTTGGTAGTTGTAGTTGGTAGTTGTAGTTGGTAGTTGTAGTTGTAGTTGTAGTTGGTAGTTGTAGTTGGTAGTTGTAGTTGGTAGTTGTTGTTGGTAGTTGTAGTTGGTAGTTGCAGTTGGTAGTTGTAGATGGTAGTTGTAGTTGGTAGTTGTAGTTGGTAGTTGTAGCTGGCAGTTGTAGCTGGCAGTTGTAGCTGGCTGTTGTAGCTGGCAGTTGTAGCTGGCAGTTGTAGCTGGCAGTTGTAGCTGGTAGTTGTAGTTGGTAGTTGTAGTTGGTAGTTGTAGTTGGTAGTTGTAGTTGGTAGTTGTAGTTTGTAGTTGTAGTTGGTAGTTGTAGTTGGTAGATATATTTGGTAGTTGTAGTTGGTAGTTGTAGCTGGCTGTTGTAGCTGGCAGTTGTAGCTGGCAGTTGTAGCTGGCAGTTGTAGCTTGCAGTTGTAGCTGGCAGTTGTAGCTGGCAGTTGTAACTGGCATTTGTAGCTGGCAGTTGTAGCTGGCAGTTGTAGCTGGCTGTTGTAGCTGGCAGTTGTAGCTGGCAGTTGTAGCTGGCAGTTGTAGCTGGCAGTTGTAGCTCCTAGCTGTAGTTGGTAGTTGTAGTTGGTAGTTGTAGTTGGTAGTTGTAGTTGGTAGTTGTAGTTGGTAGTTGTAGGTGGTAGTTGTAGTTGGTAGTTGTAGTTGGTAGTTGCAGTTGGTAGTTGCAGTTGGTAGCTGTAGTTTGTAGTTGTAGTTGGTAGTTGTAGTTGGTAGTTGTAGTTGGTAGTTGTAGTTGGTAGTTGTAGTTGGTAGTTGTAGTTGGTAGTTGTAGTTGGTAGTTGTAGTTGGTAGTTGTAGTTGGTAGTTGTAGCTGGTAGTTGTAGTTGATAGTTGTAGTTGGTAGTTGCAGTTGGTAGTTGTAGTTGGTAGTTGTAGTTGGTAGTTGTAGTTGGTAGTTGCAGTTGGTAGTTGTAGTTGGTAGTTGTAGTTGGTAGTTGTAGTTGTAGTTGTAGTTGGTAGTTGTAGTTGGTAGTTGTAGTTGGTAGTTGTAGTTGGTAGTTGTAGTTGGTAATTGTAGTTGGTAGTTGTAGTTGGTAGTTGTAGTTGGTAGTTGTAGTTGGTAGTTGTAGTTGGTAGTTGCAGTTGGTAGTTGTAGGTGGTAGTTGTAGTTGGTAGTTGTAGTTGGTAGTTGTAGTTGGTAGTTGTAGTTGGTAGTTGTAGTTGGTAGTTGTAGTTGGTAGTTGTAGTTGGTAGTTGTAGGTGGTAGTTGTAGTTGGTAGTTGTAGTTGGTAGTTGTAGTTGGTAGTTGTAGTTGGTAGTTGTAGTTGGTAGTTGTAGTTGGTAGTTGTAGTTGGTAGTTGTAGTTGGTAGTTGTAGTTGGTAGTTGTAGTTGTAGTTGTAGTTGGTAGTTGTAGTTGGTAGTTGTAGTTGGTAGTTGGAGTTGGTAGTTGCAGTTGGTAGTTGCAGTTGGTAGTTGCAGTTGGTAGTTGCAGTTGGTAGTTGCAGTTGGTAGTTGCAGTTGGTAGTTGCTGTTGGTGGTTGCAGTTGGTAGTTGCAGTTGGTAGTTGCAGTTGGTAGTTGCAGTTGGTAGATGCAGTTGGTAGTTGCAGTTGGTAGTTGTAGTTGGTAGTTGTACTTGGTAGTTGTAGTTGGTAGTTGTAGTTGGTAGTTGTAGTTGGTAGTTGTAGTTGGTAGTTGTAGTTGGTAGTTGTAGTTGGTAGTTGTAGTTGGTAGTTGTAGTTGGTAGTTGTAGTTGGTAGTTGTAGTTGGTAGTTGTAGTTGGTAGTTGTAGTTGTAGTTGTAGTTGGTAGTTGTAGTTGGTAGTTGTAGTTGGTAGTTGTAGTTGGTAGTTGTTGTTGGTAGTTGTAGTTGGTAGTTGCAGTTGGTAGTTGTAGATGGTAGTTGTAGTTGGTAGTTGTAGTTGGTAGTTGTAGCTGGCAGTTGTAGCTGGCAGTTGTAGCTGGCTGTTGTAGCTGGCAGTTGTAGCTGGCAGTTGTAGCTGGCAGTTGTAGCTGGTAGTTGTAGTTGGTAGTTGTAGTTGGTAGTTGTAGTTGGTAGTTGTAGTTGGTAGTTGTAGTTTGTAGTTGTAGTTGGTAGTTGTAGTTGGTAGATATATTTGGTAGTTGTAGTTGGTAGTTGTAGCTGGCAGTTGTAGCTGGCAGTTGTAGCTGGCAGTTGTAGCTTGCAGTTGTAGCTGGCAGTTGTAGCTGGCAGTTGTAACTGGCATTTGTAGCTGGCAGTTGTAGCTGGCAGTTGTAGCTGGCTGTTGTAGCTGGCAGTTGTAGCTGGCAGTTGTAGCTGGCAGTTGTAGCTGGCAGTTGTAGCTCGTAGTTGTAGATGGTAGTTGTAGTTGGTAGTTGTAGTTGGTAGTTGTAGTTGGTAGTTGTAGTTGGTAGTTGTAGTTGGTTTGTTGTAGTTGGTAGTTGTAGTTGGTAGTTGGTAGTTGTAGTTGTAGTTGTAGTTGGTAGTTGTAGTTGGTAGTTGTAGTTGGTAGTTGTAGTTGGTAGTTGTAGTTGGTAGTTGTAGTTGGTAGTTGTAGTTGGTAGTTGTAGTTGGTAGTTGTAGTTGGTATTTGTAGTTGGTAGTTGTAGTTGGTAGTTGTAGTTGGTAGTTGTAGTTGGTAGTTGTAGTTGGTAGTTGCAGTTGGTAGTTGCAGTTGGTAGCTGTAGTTTGTAGTTGTAGTTGGTAGTTGTAGTTGGTAGTTGTAGTTGGTAGTTGTAGTTGGTAGTTGTAGTTGGTAGTTGTAGTTGGTAGTTGCAGTTGGTAGTTGTAGGTGGTAGTTGTAGTTGGTAGTTGTAGTTGGTAGTTGTAGTTGTAGTTGTAGTTGGTAGTTGTAGTTGGTAGTTGTAGTTGGTAGTTGTAGTTGGTAGTTGGAGTTGGTAGTTGCAGTTGGTAGTTGCAGTTGGTAGTTGCAGTTGGTAGTTGCAGTTGGTAGTTGCAGTTGGTAGTTGCTGTTGGTGGTTGCAGTTGGTAGTTGCAGTTGGTAGTTGCAGTTGGTAGTTGCAGTTGGTAGTTGCAGTTGGTAGTTGCAGTTGGTAGTTGTAGTTGGTAGTTGTACTTGGTAGTTGTAGTTGGTAGTTGTAGTTGGTAGTTGTAGTTGGTAGTTGTAGTTGGTAGTTGTAGTTGGTAGTTGTAGTTGGTAGTTGTAGTTGGTAGTTGTAGTTGGTAATTGTAGTTGGTAGTTGTAGTTGGTAGTTGTAGTTGGTAGTTGTAGTTGGTAGTTGTAGTTGGTAGTTGCAGTTGGTAGTTGTAGGTGGTAGTTGTAGTTGGTAGTTGTAGTTGGTAGTTGTAGTTGGTAGTTGTAGTTGGTAGTTGTAGTTGGTAGTTGTAGTTGGTAGTTGTAGTTGGTAGTTGTAGGTGGTAGTTGTAGTTGGTAGTTGTAGTTGGTAGTTGTAGTTGGTAGTTGTAGTTGGTAGTTGTAGTTGGTAGTTGTAGTTGGTAGTTGTAGTTGGTAGTTGTAGTTGTAGTTGTAGTTGGTAGTTGTAGTTGGTAGTTGTAGTTGGTAGTTGGAGTTGGTAGTTGCAGTTGGTAGTTGTAGTTGGTAGTTGTAGTTGGTAGTTGTAGTTGGTAGTTGTAGTTGTAGTTGTTGTTGTAGTTGTAGTTGTAGTTGTAGTTGTAGTTGTAGTTGTAGTTGTAGTTGTATTTGTAGTTTGTAGTTGCAGTTGGTAGTTGCAGTTGGTAGTTGCAGTTGGTAGTTGCAGTTGGTAGTTGCAGTTGGTAGTTGCTGTTGGTGGTTGCAGTTGGTAGTTGCAGTTGGTAGTTGCAGTTGGTAGTTGCAGTTGGTAGTTGCAGTTGGTAGTTGCAGTTGGTAGTTGTAGTTGGTAGTTGTACTTGGTAGTTGCAGTTGGTAGTTGTAGTTGGTAGTTGTAGTTTGTAGTTGTAGTTGGTAGTTGTAGATGGTAGTTGTAGTTGGTAGTTGTAGTTGGTAGTTGTAGTTGGTAGTTGTAGTTGGTAGTTGTAGTTGGTAGTTGTAGTTGGTAGTTGTAGTTGGTAGTTGTAGTTGTAGCTGTAGTTGATAGTTGTAGTTGGTAGTTGTAGTTGGTAGTTGTAGTTGGTAGTTGTAGTTGGTAGTTGTAGTTGGTAGTTGTAGTTGGTAGTTGTAGTTGTAGTTGTAGTTGGTAGTTGTAGTTGGTAGTTGTAGTTGGTAGTTGGAGTTGGTAGTTGCAGTTGGTAGTTGCAGTTAGTAGTTGCAGTTGGTAGTTGTAGTTGGTAGTTGTAGTTGGTAGTTGTAGTTGGTAGTTGTAGTTGGTAGTTGTAGTTGGTAGTTGTAGTTGGTAGTTGTAGTTGGTAGTTGTAGTTGTAGTTGTAGTTGTAGTTGTAGTTGTTGTTGTAGTTGGTAGTTGTAGTTGGTAGTTGTAGTTGGTAGTTCTAGTTGGTTTGTTGTAGTTGGTAGTTGCAGTTGGTAGTTGCAGTTGGTAGTTGTAGTTCCAGTTGGTAGTTGTAGTTGTTGTTGTTTTTGTAGTTGTTGTTGTTGCAGTTGTTGTTGTTGTTGTAGTTGTTGTTGTTGTTGTAGTTGTTGTTGTTGTTGTAGTTGTAGTTGTAGTTGCAGTTGGTAGTTGTAGTTGGTAGTTGTAGTAGGTAGTTGTAATTGTAGTTGTTGTTGTAGTTGTAGTTGTAGTTGTAGTTGTAGTTGTAGTTGTAGTTGTAGTTGGTAGTTGTAGTTGGTAGTTGTAGTTGGTAGCTGTAGTTGGTAGTTGTAGTTGGTAGTTGTACTTGGTAGGTGTAGTTGGTAGTTGTAGTTGGTAGTTGTAGTTGGTAGTTGTAGTTGGTAGTTGCAGTTGGTAGTTGCAGTTGGTAGCTGTAGTTTGTAGTTGTAGTTGGTAGTTGTAGTTGGTAGTTGTAGTTGGTAGTTGTAGTTGGTAGTTGCAGTTGGTAGTTGTAGTTGGTAGTTGTAGTTGGTAGTTGTAGTTGGTAGTTGTAGTTGGTAGTTGTAGCTGGTAGTTGTAGTTGGTAGTTGTAGTTGGTAGTTGCAGTTGGTAGTTGTAGTTGGTAGTTGTAGTTGGTAGTTGTAGTTGGTAGTTGCAGTTGGTAGTTGTAGTTGGTAGTTGTAGTTGGTAGTTGTAGTTGTAGTTGTAGTTGGTAGTTGTAGTTGGTAGTTGTAGTTGGTAGTTGTAGTTGGTAGTTGTAGTTGGTAATTGTAGTTGGTAGTTGTAGTTGGTAGTTGTAGTTGGTAGTTGTAGTTGGTAGTTGTAGTTGGTAGTTGCAGTTGGTAGTTGTAGGTGGTAGTTGTAGTTGGTAGTTGTAGTTGGTAGTTGTAGTTGGTAGTTGTAGTTGGTAGTTGTAGTTGGTAGTTGTAGTTGGTAGTTGTAGTTGGTATTTGTAGTTGGTAGTTGTAGGTGGTAGTTGTAGTTGGTAGTTGTAGTTGGTAGTTGTAGTTGGTAGTTGTAGTTGGTAGTTGTAGTTGGTAGTTGTAGTTGGTTTGTTGTAGTTGGTAGTTGTAGTTGGTAGTTGTAGTTGGTAGTTGTAGTTGGTAGTTGTAGTTGTTGTTGTTGCTGTTGTTGTTGTTGTAGTTGTTATTGTTGTAGTTGTTGTTGTGGTTGTAGTTGTTGGTGTGTCGTTGTCGTTGTCGTTGTCGTTGTTGTTGTCGTTGTTGTCGTTGTTGTCGTTGTTGTCGTTGCTGTCGTTGTTGTCGTTGTTGTCGTTGCTGTCGTTGCTGTCGTTGCTTTCGTTGCTGTCGTTGCTGTCGTTCTTGTCGTTGTTGTCGTTGTTGCCGTTGTTGCCGTGGTTGTCGTTGTAGTCGTTGTTGTCGTTGTTGTCGTTGTTGTCGTTGTTGTTATTGTAGTTGTTCTCGTTGTTGTCGTCGTTGTCGTCGTTGTCGTCGTTGTCGTCGTTGTTCTCGTTGTTGTTGTTGTTGTCGTTGTTGTCGTTGTTGTTGTTGTTGCTGTTGTTGTTGTAGTTGTAGTTGTTGTTGTAGTTGTTGTTGTTGTTGTAGTTGTAGTTGTAGTTGTAGTTGTAGTTGTAGTTGTAGTTGTAGTTGTTGTTGTTGTTGTAGTTGTAGTTGTAGTAGTAGTTGTAGTTGTAGGTGTAGTTGTAGTTGTAGTTGTAGTTGTAGTTGTTGTTGTAGTTGTTGTAGTTGTAGTTGTAGTTGTAGTTGCAGTTGTAGTTGTAGTTGTAGTTGTAGTTGTAGTCGTAGTTGTAGTTGTAGTTGTAGTTGTAGATGTAGTTGTAGTTGGTAGTTGTAGTTGGTAGTTGTAGTTGGTAGTTGGTAGTTGTAGTTGTAGTTGTAGTTGGTAGTTGTAGTTGGTAGTTGTAGTTGGTAGTTGTAGTTGGTAGTTGTAGTTGGTAGTTGTAGTTGGTAGTTGTAGTTGGTAGTTGTAGCTGGCAGTTGTAGCTGGCAGTTGTAGCTGGCTGTTGTAGCTGGCAGTTGTAGCTGGCAGTTGTAGCTGGCAGTTGTAGCTGGTAGTTGTAGTTGGTAGTTGTAGTTGGTAGTTGTAGTTGGTAGTTGTAGTTGGTAGTTGTAGTTTGTAGTTGTAGTTGGTAGTTGTAGTTGGTAGATGTATTTGGTAGTTGTAGTTGGTCGTTGGAGTTGGTAGTTGCAGTTGGTAGTTGCAGTTGGTAGTTGTAGTTGTTGTTGTAGTTGGTAGTTGTAGTTGTAGTTGTAGTTGTAGTTGTAGTTGTAGTTGTTGTTGTAGTTGGTAGTTGTAGTTGGTAGTTGTAGTTGGTAGTTCTAATTGGTTTGTTGTAGTTGGTAGTTGCAGTTGGTAGTTGCAGTTGGTAGTTGTAGTTCCAGTTGGTAGTTGTAGCTGTTGTTGTTTTTGTAGTTGTTGTTGTTGCAGTTGTTGTTGTTGTTGTAGTTGTTGTTGTTGTTGTAGTTGTTGTTGTTGTTGTAGTTGTAGTTGTAGTTGCAGTTGGTAGTTGTAGTTGGTAGTTGTAGTAGGTAGTTGTAATTGTAGTTGTTGTTGTAGTTGTAGTTGTAGTTGTAGTTCTAGTTGTAGTTGTAGTTGTAGTTGGTAGTTGTAGTTGGTAGCTGTAGTTGGTAGTTGTAGTTGGTAGCTGTAGTTGGTAGTTGTAGTTGGTAGTTGTACTTGGTAGGTGTAGTTGGTAGTTGTAGTTGGTAGTTGTAGTTGGTAGTTGTAGTTGGTAGTTGCAGTTGGTAGTTGCAGTTGGTAGCTGTAGTTTGTAGTTGTAGTTGGTAGTTGTAGTTGGTAGTTGTAGTTGGTAGTTGTAGTTGGTAGTTGTAGTTGGTAGTTGTAGTTGGTAGTTGTAGTTGGTAGTTGTAGTTGGTAGTTGTAGTTGGTAGTTGTAGCTGGTAGTTGTAGCTGGTAGTTGTAGTTGGTAGGTGCAGTTGGTAGTTGCAGTTGGTAGTTGTAGTTGGTAGTTGTAGTTGGTAGTTGTAGTTGGTAGTTGTAGTTGGTAGTTGTAGTTGGTAGTTGTAGTTGGTAGTTGTAGTTGTAGTTGTAGTTGGTAGTTGTAGTTGGTAGTTGTAGTTGGTAGTTGTAGTTGGTAGTTGTAGTTGGTAATTGTAGTTGGTAGTTGTAGTTGGTAGTTGTAGTTGGTAGTTGTAGTTGGTAGTTGTAGTTGGTAGTTGCAGTTGGTAGTTGTAGGTGGTAGTTGTAGTTGGTAGTTGTAGTTGGTAGTTGTAGTTGGTAGTTGTAGTTGGTAGTTGTAGTTGGTAGTTGTAGTTGGTAGTTGTAGTTGGTAGTTGTAGTTGGTAGTTGTAGGTGGTAGTTGTAGTTGGTAGTTGTAGTTGGTAGTTGTAGTTGGTAGTTGTAGTTGGTAGTTGTAGTTGGTAGTTGTAGTTGGTAGTTGTAATTGGTAGTTGTAGTTGTAGTTGTAGTTGGTAGTTGTAGTTGGTAGTTGTAGTTGGTAGTTGGAGTTGGTAGTTGCAGTTGGTAGTTGCAGTTGGTAGTTGCAGTTGGTAGTTGCAGTTGGTAGTTGCAGTTGGTAGTTGCAGTTGGTAGTTGCTGTTGGTGGTTGCAGTTGGTAGTTGCAGTTGGTAGTTGCAGTTGGTAGTTGCAGTTGGTAGTTGCAGTTGGTAGTTGCAGTTGGTAGTTGCAGTTGGTAGTTGTAGTTGGTAGTTGTACTTGGTAGTTGTAGTTGGTAGTTGTAGTTGGTAGTTGTAGTTGGTAGTTGTAGTTGGTAGTTGTAGTTGGTAGTTGTAGTTGGTAGTTGTAGTTGGTAGTTGTAGTTGGTAGTTGTAGTTCGTAGTTGTAGCTGGTAGTTGTAGTTGGTAGATGTAGTTGGTAGTTGCAGTTGGTAGTTGTAGTTGGTAGTTGTAGTTGGTAGTTGTAGTTGGTAGTTGTAGTTGATAGTTGTAGTTGGTAGTTGTAGTTGGTAGTTGTAGTTGGTAGTTGCAGTTGGTAGCGGTAGTTGGTAGCTGTAGTTGGTAGTTGTAGTTGGTAGTTGTAGTTGGTAGTTGTAGTTGTAGTTGTTGTTGTAGTTGTAGTTGTAGTTGTAGTTGTAGTTGTAGTTGTAGTTGTAGTTGTATTTGTAGTTTGTAGTTGTAGTTGGTAGTTGTAGTTGGTTTGTTGTAGTTGGTAGTTGTAGTTGGTAGTTGTAGTTGGTAGTTGTAGTTGGTAGTTGTAGTTGGTAGTTGTAGTTGGTAGTTGTAGTTGGTTTGTTGTAGTTGGTAGTTGCAGTTGGTAGTTGCAGTTGGTAGTTGCAGTTGGTAGTTGTAGTTGGTAGTTGTAGTTGGTAGTTGTAGATGGTAGTTGTAGTTGGTAGTTGCAGTTGGTAGTTGTAGTTGGTAGTTGTAGTTGGTAGTTGTAGTTTGTAGTTGTAGTTGGTAGTTGTAGTTGGTAGATGTATTTGGTAGTTGTAGTTGGTCGTTGGAGTTGGTAGTTGCAGTTGGTAGTTGCAGTTGGTAGTTGTAGTTGTTGTTGTAGGTGGTAGTTGTAGTTGTAGTTGTAGTTGTAGTTGTAGTTGTAGTTGTAGTTGTAGTTGGTAGTTGTAGTTGGTAGTTGCAGTTGGTAGCTGCAGTTGGTAGTTGCAGTTGGTAGTTGTAGTTGGTAGTTGTAGTTGGTAGTTGGTAGTTGTAGCTGGTAGTTGTAGTTTGTAGTTGTAGTTGGTAGTTGCAGTTGCTAGCTGTAGTTGGTAGTTGTAGTTGGTAGTTGTAGTTGGTAGTTGTAGTTGTAGTTGTTGTTGTAGTTGTAGTTGTAGTTGTAGTTGTAGTTGTAGTTGTAGTTGTAGTTGTAGTTTGTAGTTGTAGTTGGTAGTTGTAGTTGGTTTGTTGTAGTTGGTAGTTGTAGTTGGTAGTTGTAGTTGGTAGTTGTAGTTGGTAGTTGTAGTTGGTAGTTGTAGTTGGTAGTTGTAGTTGGTAGTTGCAGTTGGTAGTTGCAGTTGGTAGTTGCAGTTGGTAGTTGTAATTGTAGTTGTTGTTGTAGTTGTAGTTGTAGTTGTAGTTGTAGTTGTAGTTGTAGTTGTAGTTGGTAGTTGTAGTTTGTAGTTGTAGTTGGTAGTTGCAGTTGGTAGTTGCAGTTGGTAGCTGTAGTTGGTAGTTGTAGTTGGTAGTTGCAGTTGGTAGTTGCAGTTGGTAGCTGTAGTTTGTAGTTGTAGTTGGTAGTTGTAGTTGGTAGTTGTAGTTGGTAGTTGTAGTTGGTAGTTGTAGTTGGTAGTTGTAGTTGGTAGTTGTAGTTGGTAGTTGTAGCTGGTAGTTGTAGTTGGTAGTTGTAGTTGGTAGTTGTAGTTGGTAGATGTATTTGGTAGTTGTAGTTGGTCGTTGGAGTTGGTAGTTGCAGTTGGTAGTTGCAGTTGGTAGTTGTAGTTGTTGTTGTAGTTGGTAGTTGTAGTTGTAGTTGTAGTTGTAGTTGTTGTTGTAGTTGGTAGTTGTAGTTGGTACTTGTACTTGGTAGGTGTAGTTGGTAGTTGTAGTTGGTAGTTGTAGTTGGTAGTTGTAGTTGGTAGTTGCAGTTGGTAGTTGCAGTTGGTAGCTGTAGTTTGTAGTTGTAGTTGGTAGTTGTAGTTGGTAGTTGTAGTTGGTAGTTGTAGTTGGTAGTTGTAGTTGGTAGTTGTAGTTGGTAGTTGTAGCTGGTAGTTGTAGTTGGTAGTTGTAGTTGGTAGTTGCAGTTGGTAGTTGTAGTTGGTAGTTGTAGTTGGTAGTTGTAGTTGGTAGTTGTAGTTGGTAGTTGTAGTTGGTAGTTGTAGTTGGTAGTTGTAGTTGTAGTTGGTAGTTGTAGTTGGTAGTTGTAGGTGGTAGTTGTAGTTGGTAGTTGTAGTTGGTAGTTGTAGTTGGTAGTTGTAGTTGGTAGTTGCAGTTGGTAGTTGCAGTTGGTAGTTGCAGTTGGTAGTTGCAGTTGGTAGTTGTAGTTGTAGTTGTAGTTGGTAGTTGTAGTTGGTAGTTGTAGTTGGTAGTTGGAGTTGGTAGTTGCAGTTGGTAGTTGCAGTTGGTAGTTGCAGTTGGTAGTTGCAGTTGGTAGTTGCAGTTGGTAGTTGCAGTTGCTAGTTGCTGTTGGTGGTTGCAGTTGGTAGTTGCAGTTGGTAGTTGCAGTTGGTAGTTGCAGTTGGTAGTTGCAGTTGGTAGTTGTAGTTGGTAGTTGTAGTTGGTAGCTGTAGTTGGTAGTTGTAGTTGATAGTTGTAGTTGGTAGTTGTAGTTGGTAGTTGTAGTTGGTAGTTGCAGTTGGTAGCTGTAGTTGGTAGTTGTAGTTGGTAGTTGTAGTTGGTAGTTGTAGTTGGTAGTTGTAGTTGTAGTTGTTGTTGTAGTTGTAGTTGTAGTTGTAGTTGTAGTTGTAGTTGTAGTTGTATTTGTAGTTTGTAGTTGCAGTTGGTAGTTGCAGTTGGTAGTTGCAGTTGGTAGTTGCAGTTGGTAGTTGCAGTTGGTAGTTGCAGTTGGTAGTTGCTGTTGGTGGTTGCAGTTGGTAGTTGCATTTGGTAGTTGCAGTTGGTAGTTGCAGTTGGTAGTTGCAGTTGGTAGTTGTAGTTGGTAGTTGTACTTGGTAGTTGTAGTTGGTAGTTGTAGTTGGTTGTTGTAGTTTGTAGTTGTAGTTGGTAGTTGTAGATGGTAGTTGTAGTTGGTAGTTGTAGTTGGTAGTTGTAGTTGGTAGTTGTAGTTGGTAGTTGTAGTTGGTAGTTGTAGTTGGTAGTTGTAGTTGGTAGTTGTAGTTGTAGCTGTAGTTGATAGTTGTAGTTGGTAGTTGTAGTTGGTAGTTGTAGTTGGTAGTTGTAGTTGGTAGTTGTAGTTGGTAGTTGTAGTTGGTAGTTGTAGTTGTAGTTGTAGTTGGTAGTTGTAGTTGGTAGTTGTAGTTGGTAGTTGGAGTTGGTAGTTGCAGTTGGTAGTTGCAGTTAGTAGTTGCAGTTGGTAGTTGTAGTTGGTAGTTGTAGTTGGTAGTTGTAGTTGGTAGTTGTAGTTGGTAGTTGTAGTTGGTAGTTGTAGTTGGTAGTTGTAGTTGGTAGTTGTAGTTGTAGTTGTAGTTGTAGTTGTAGTTGTTGTTGTAGTTGGTAGTTGTAGTTGGTAGTTGTAGTTGGTAGTTCTAGTTGGTTTGTTGTAGTTGGTAGTTGCAGTTGGTAGTTGTAGTTGGTAGTTGTAGTTGGTAGTTGGAGTTGGTAGTTGCAGTTGGTAGTTGCAGTTGGTAGTTGCAGTTGGTAGTTGCAGTTGGTAGTTGCTGTTGGTGGTTGCAGTTGGTAGTTGCAGTTGGTAGTTGCAGTTGGTAGTTGCAGTTGGTAGTTGCAGTTGGTAGTTGCAGTTGGTAGTTGCAGTTGGTAGTTGTAGTTGGTAGTTGTAATTGGTAGTTGTAGTTGGTAGTTGTAGTTGGTAGTTGTAGTTGGTAGTTGTAGTTGGTAGTTGTAGTTGGTAGTTGTAGTTGG
The DNA here is from genome assembly GCA_944738655.2 of Andrena hattorfiana. NCBI lineage: Eukaryota > Metazoa > Arthropoda > Insecta > Hymenoptera > Andrenidae > Andrena > Andrena hattorfiana. Next base: position 47,307,576 of record OX122890.1, on the reverse strand, counting down.
TAGTTGTAGTTGGTAGTTGTAGTTCGTAGTTGTAGCTGGTAGTTGTAGTTGGTAGTTGTAGTTGGTAGTTGCAGTTGGTAGTTGCAGTTGGTAGTTGTAGTTGGTAGTTGTAGTTGGTAGTTGTAGTTGGTAGTTGTAGTTGGTAGTTGTAGTTGGTAGTTGTAGTTGGTAGTTGTAGTTGGTAGTTGCAGTTGGTAGCTGTAGTTGGTAGTTGTAGTTGGTAGTTGTAGTTGGTAGTTGTAGTTGGTAGTTGTAGTTGTAGTTGTTGTTGTAGTTGTAGTTGTAGTTGTAGTTGTAGTTGTAGTTGTAGTTGTAGTTGTAGTTGTATTTGTAGTTTGTAGTTGTAGTTGGCAGTTGTAGTTGGTTTGTTGTAGTTGGTAGTTGTAGTTGGTAGTTGTAGTTGGTAGTTGTAGTTGGTAGTTGTAGTTGGTAGTTGTAGTTGGTTTGTTGTAGTTGGTAGTTGCAGTTGGTAGTTGCAGTTGGTAGTTGCAGTTGGTAGTTGTAGTTGGTAGTTGTAGTTGGTAGTTGTAGATGGTAGTTGTAGTTGGTAGTTGCAGTTGGTAGTTGTAGTTGGTAGTTGTAGTTGGTAGTTGTAGTTGGTAGTTGTAGTTTGTAGTTGTAGTTGGTAGTTGTAGTTGGTAGATGTATTTGGTAGTTGTAGTTGGTCGTTGGAGTTGGTAGTTGCAGTTGGTAGTTGCAGTTGGTAGTTGTAGTTGTTGTTGTAGGTGGTAGTTGTAGTTGTAGTTGTAGTTGTAGTTGTAGTTGTAGTTGTAGTTGTAGTTGGTAGTTGTAGTTGGTAGTTGCAGTTGGTAGCTGCAGTTGGTAGTTGCAGTTGGTAGTTGTAGGTGGTAGTTGTAGTTGTAGTTGTAGTTGTAGTTGGTAGTTGTAGTTGGTAGTTGTAGTTGGTAGTTGTAGTTGGTAGTTGTAGTTGGTAGTTGTAGTTGGTTTGTTGTAGTTGGTAGTTGTAGTTGGTAGTTGTAGTTTGTAGTTGTAGTTGGTAGTTGCAGTTGCTAGCTGTAGTTGGTAGTTGTAGTTGGTAGTTGTAGTTGGTAGTTGTAGTTGTAGTTGTTGTTGTAGTTGTAGTTGTAGTTGTAGTTGTAGTTGTAGTTGTAGTTGTAGTTGTAGTTTGTAGTTGTAGTTGGTAGTTGTAGTTGGTTTGTTGTAGTTGGTAGTTGTAGTTGGTAGTTGTAGTTGGTAGTTGTAGTTGGTAGTTGTAGTTGGTAGTTGTAGTTGGTAGTTGCAGTTGGTAGTTGCAGTTGGTAATTGCAGTTGGTAGTTGTAATTGTAGTTGTTGTTGTAGTTGTAGTTGTAGTTGTAGTTGTAGTTGTAGTTGTAGTTGTAGTTGGTAGTTGTAGTTGGTAGTTGTAGTTGGTAGTTGTAGTTGGTAGCTGTAGTTGGTAGTTGTAGTTGGTAGTTGTACTTGGTAGGTGTAGTTGGTAGTTGTAGTTGGTAGTTGTAGTTGGTAGTTGTAGTTGGTAGTTGCAGTTGGTAGTTGCAGTTGGTAGTTGCAGTTGGTAGTTGTAGTTGGTAGTTGCAGTTGGTAGTTGCAGTTGGTAGCTGTAGTTTGTAGTTGTAGTTGGTAGTTGTAGTTGGTAGTTGTAGTTGGTAGTTGTAGTTGGTAGTTGTAGTTGGTAGTTGTAGTTGTTAGTTGTAGTTGGTAGTTGTAGTTGGTAGTTGTAGTTGGTAGTTGTAGTTGGTAGTTGTAGCTGGTAGTTGTAGTTGGTAGTTGTAGTTGGTAGTTGCAGTTGGTAGTTGTAGTTGGTAGTTGTAGTTGGTAGTTGTAGTTGGTAGTTGTAGTTGGTAGTTGTAGCTGGTAGTTGTAGTTGGTAGTTGTAGTTGGTAGTTGTACTTGGTAGTTGTAGTTGGTAGTTGTAGTTGGTAGTTCCATTTGTAGTTGTAGTTGTAGTTGTAGTTGAAGTTGTAGTTGTTGTTGTAGTTGTAGTTGTAGTTGTAGTTGTAGTTGTAGTTGTAGTTGTAGTTGTAGTTGTAGTTGTAGTTGTAGTTGTAGTTGTAGTTGTAGTTGTAGTTGTAGTTGTAGTTGTTTTTGTTGTTGTTGTTGTTGTAGTTGTTGTTGTTGTAGTTGTTGTTGTTGTAGTTGTTGTTGTTATTGTACTTGCTGTTTTGTCGTTGTCGTTGTTGTTGTCGTTGTTGTCGTTGTTGTCGTTGCAGTCGTTGTTGTCGTTGTTGTCGTTGTTGCCGTTGTTGTCGTTGCTGTCGTTGCTATCGTTGTTGTCGTTGCTGTCGTTGCTGTCGTTGCTGCCGTTGTTGCCGTTGTTGCCGTTGTTGCCGTTTTTGTCGTTGTTGTCGTTGTTGTCGTTGTTGTGGTTGTTGTCGTTGTTGTCGTTGTTTTCGTTGTTTTCGTTGTTGTCGTTGTTGTCGTTGTTGTCGTTGTTGTCGTTGTTGTCGTTGTTGTCGTTGTTGTCGTTGTTATCGTTGTTGTCGTTGTTATCGTTGTTGTCGTTGTTGTCGTTGTTGTCGTTGTTGTCGTTGTTGTCGTTGTCGTTATTGTAGTTGTTGTCGTTGTTGTCGTCGTTGTCGTCGTTGTCGTCGTTGTCGTCGTTGTCGTCGTTGTCGTCGTTGACGTCGTTGTCGTCGTTGTCGTCGTTGTTGTTGTTGTTGTTGTTGTTGTTGTTGTAGTTGTAGTTGTTGTTGTAGTTGTTGTTGTTGTAGTTGTAGTTGTAGTTGTAGTTGTAGTTGTTGTAGTTGTTGTTGTAGTTGTAGTTGTTGTTGTAGTTGTAGTTGTAGTGGTAGTTGTAGTTGTAGTTGTAGTTGTAGTTGTAGTTGTAGTTGTTGTTGTAGTTGTTGTTGTAGTTGTTGTTGTAGTTGTAGTTGTAGTTGTAGTTGCAGTTGTAGTTGTAGTTGTATTTGTAGTTGTATTTGTAGTTGTAGTTGTAATTGTAGTTGTAGTTGTAGTTGTAGTTGTAGTTGTAGTTGTATTTGTTGTTGTAGTTGTAGTTGTAGTAGTAGTTGTAGTTGTAGTTGTAGTTGGTAGTTGTAGTTGGTAGTTGTAGTTGGTAGTTGTAGTTGGTAGTTGTAGTTGGTAGGTGCAGTTGGTAGTTGCAGTTGGTAGTTGCAGTTGGTAGTTGCAGTTGGTAGTTGCAGTTGGTAGTTGCAGTTGGTAGCTGAAATTGGTATTTGCAGTTGGTAGTTGCAGTTGGTAGCTGAAATTGGTAGTTACAGTTGGTAGTTGCAGTCGGTAGTTGCAGTGGGTAGTTGCAGTTGGTAGTTGCAGTTGGTAGTTGCAGTTGGTAGTTGTAGTTGGTAGTTGTAGTTGGTAGTTGTAGATGGTAGTTGTAGTTGGTAGTTGCAGTTGGTAGTTGTAGTTGGTAGGTGTAGTTGGTAGTTGTAGTTGGTAGTTGCAGTTGGTAGTTGTAGTTGGTAGTTGTAGTTGGTAGTTGTAGTTGGTAGTTGTAGTTGGTAGTTGTAGCTGGTAGTTGTAGTTGGTAGTTGTAGTTGTAGTTGTAGTTGGTAGTTGTAGTTGGTAGTTGTAGTTGGTAGTTGTAGTTGGTAGTTGTAGTTGGTAGTTGTAGTTGGTAGTTGTAGTTGGTAGTTGTAGTTGGTAGTTGTAGTTGGTAGTTGTAGTTGGTAGGTGCAGTTGGTAGTTGCAGTTGGTAGTTGCAGTTGGTAGTTGCAGTTGGTAGTTGCAGTTGGTAGTTGCAGTTGGTAGCTGAAATTGGTAGTTACAGTTGGTAGTTGCAGTCGGTAGTTGCAGTGGGTAGTTGCAGTTGGTAGTTGCAGTTGGTAGTTGCAGTTGGTAGCTGTAGTTGGTAGTTGTAGTTGGTAGTTGTAGTTGGTAGTTGTAGTTGTAGTTGTTGTTGTAGTTGTAGTTGTAGTTGTAGTTGTAGTTGTAGTTGTAGTTGTAGTTGTAGTTGTAGTTGTATTTGTAGTTTGTAGTTGTAGTTGGTAGTTGTAGTTGGTTTGTTGTAGTTGGTAGTTGTAGTTGGTAGTTGTAGTTGGTAGTTGTAGTTGGTAGTTGTAGTTGGTAGTTGTAGTTGGTAGTTGTAGTTGGTTTGTTGTAGTTGGTAGTTGCAGTTGGTAGTTGCAGTTGGTAGTTGCAGTTGGTAGTTGTAGTTGGTAGTTGTAGTTGGTAGTTGTAGATGGTAGTTGTAGTTGGTAGTTGCAGTTGGTAGTTGTAGTTGGTAGTTGTAGTTGGTAGTTGTAGTTGGTAGTTGTAGTTTGTGGTTGTAGTTGGTAGTTGTAGTTGGTAGATGTATTTGGTAGTTGTAGTTGGTCGTTGGAGTTGGTAGTTGCAGTTGGTAGTTGCAGTTGGTAGTTGTAGTTGTTGTTGTAGGTGGTAGTTGTAGTTGTAGTTGTAGTTGTAGTTGTAGTTGGTTTGTTGTAGTTGGTAGTTGCAGTTGGTAGTTGCAGTTGGTAGTTGCAGTTGGTAGTTGTAGTTGGTAGTTGTAGATGGTAGTTGTAGTTGGTAGTTGCAGTTGGTAGTTGTAGTTGGTAGTTGTAGTTGGTAGTTGTAGTTGGTAGTTGTAGTTTGTGGTTGTAGTTGGTAGTTGTAGTTGTAGTTGTAGTTGGTAGTTGTAGTTGGTAGTTGTAGTTGGTAGTTGGAGTTGGTAGTTGCAGTTGGTAGTTGCAGTTGGTAGTTGCAGTTGGTAGTTGCAGTTGGTAGTTGCAGTTGGTAGTTGCAGTTGCTAGTTGCTGTTGGTGGTTGCAGTTGGTAGTTGCAGTTGGTAGTTGCAGTTGGTAGTTGCAGTTGGTAGTTGCAGTTGGTAGTTGTAGTTGGTAGTTGTAGTTGGTAGCTGTAGTTGGTAGTTGTAGTTGGTAGTTGTAGTTTGTAGTTGTAGTTGGTAGTTGCAGTTGCTAGCTGTAGTTGGTAGTTGTAGTTGGTAGTTGTAGTTGGTAGTTGTAGTTGTAGTTGTTGTTGTAGTTGTAGTTGTAGTTGTAGTTGTAGTTGTAGTTGTAGTTGTAGTTGTAGTTTGTAGTTGTAGTTGGTAGTTGTAGTTGGTTTGTTGTAGTTGGTAGTTGTAGTTGGTAGTTGTAGTTGGTAGTTGTAGTTGGTAGTTGTAGTTGGTAGTTGTAGTTGGTAGTTGCAGTTGGTAGTTGCAGTTGGTAGTTGCAGTTGGTAGTTGTAATTGTATTTGTAGTTGTATTTGTAGTTGTAGTTGTAGTTGTAGTTGTAGTTGTAGTTGTAGTTGTAGTTGTAGTTGGTAGTTGTAGTTGGTAGTTGTAGTTGGTAGTTGTAGTTGGTAGCTGTAGTTGGTAGTTGTAGTTGGTAGTTGTACTTGGTAGGTGTAGTTGGTAGTTGTAGTTGGTAGTTGCAGTTGGTAGTTGTAGTTGGTAGTTGTAGTTGGTAGTTGTAGTTGGTAGTTGTAGTTGGTAGTTGTAGCTGGTAGTTGTAGTTGGTAGTTGTAGTTGTAGTTGTAGTTGGTAGTTGTAGTTGGTAGTTGTAGTTGGTAGTTGTAGTTGGTAGTTGTAGTTGGTAGTTGTAGTTGGTAGTTGTACTTGGTAGTTGTAGTTGATAGTTGTAGTTGGTAGTTCCATTTGTAGTTGTAGTTGTAGTTGTAGTTGAAGTTGTAGTTGTTGTTGTAGTTGTAGTTGTAGTTGTAGTTGTAGTTGTAGTTGTAGTTGTAGTTGTAGTTGTAGTTGTAGTTGTAGTTGTAGTTGTAGTTGTAGTTGTAGTTGTAGTTGGTAGTTGCAGTTGGTAGTTGTAGGTGGTAGTTGTAGTTGGTAGTTGTAGTTGGTAGTTGTAGTTGGTAGTTGTAGTTGGTAGTTGTAGTTGGTAGTTGTAGTTGGTAGTTGTAGTTGGTAGTTGTAGTTGGTAGTTGTAGTTGGTAGTTGTAGTTGGTAGTTGTAGTTGGTAGTTGTAGTTGGTAGTTGTAGTTGGTAGTTGTAGTTGGTAGTTGTAGTTGGTAGTTGTAGTTGTAGTTGTAGTTGGTAGTTGTAGTTGGTAGTTGGACTTGGTAGTTGCAGTTGGTAGTTGCAGTTGGTAGTGGCAGTTGGTAGTTGCAGTTGGTAGTTGCAGTTGGTAGTTGCTGTTGGTGGTTGCAGTTGGTAGTTGCAGTTGGTAGTTGCAGTTGGTAGTTGCAGTTGGTAGTTGCAGTTGGTAGTTGCAGTTGGTAGTTGTAGTTGGTAGTTGTACTTGGTAGTTGTAGTTGGTAGTTGTAGTTGGTAGTTGTAGTTGGTAGTTGTAGTTGGTAGTTGTAGTTGGTAGTTGTAGTTGGTAGTTGTAGTTGGTAGTTGTAGTTGGTAGTTGTAGTTCGTAGTTGTAGCTGGTAGTTGTAGTTGGTAGTTGTAGTTGGTAGTTGCAGTTGGTAGTTGTAGTTGGTAGTTGTAGTTGGTAGTTGTAGTTGGTAGTTGTAGTTGGTAGTTGTAGTTGGTAGTTGTAGTTGGTAGTTGTAGTTGGTAGTTGCAGTTGGTAGCTGTAGTTGGTAGTTGTAGTTGGTAGTTGTAGTTGGTAGTTGTAGTTGGTAGTTGTAGTTGTAGTTGTTGTTGTAGTTGTAGTTGTAGTTGTAGTTGTAGTTGTAGTTGTAGTTGTAGTTGTATTTGTAGTTTGTAGTTGTAGTTGGCAGTTGTAGTTGGTTTGTTGTAGTTGGTAGTTGTAGTTGGTAGTTGTAGTTGGTAGTTGTAGTTGGTAGTTGTAGTTGGTAGTTGTAGTTGGTTTGTTGTAGTTGGTAGTTGCAGTTGGTAGTTGCAGTTGGTAGTTGCAGTTGGTAGTTGTAGTTGGTAGTTGTAGTTGGTAGTTGTAGATGGTAGTTGTAGTTGGTAGTTGCAGTTGGTAGTTGTAGTTGGTAGTTGTAGTTGGTAGTTGTAGTTGGTAGTTGTAGTTTGTAGTTGTAGTTGGTAGTTGTAGTTGGTAGATGTATTTGGTAGTTGTAGTTGGTCGTTGGAGTTGGTAGTTGCAGTTGGTAGTTGCAGTTGGTAGTTGTAGTTGTTGTTGTAGGTGGTAGTTGTAGTTGTAGTTGTAGTTGTAGTTGTAGTTGTAGTTGTAGTTGTAGTTGCTAGTTGTAGTTGGTAGTTGCAGTTGGTAGCTGCAGTTGGTAGTTGCAGTTGGTAGTTGTAGGTGGTAGTTGTAGTTGTAGTTGTAGTTGTAGTTGGTAGTTGTAGTTGGTAGTTGTAGTTGGTAGTTGTAGTTGGTAGTTGTAGTTGGTAGTTGTAGTTGGTTTGTTGTAGTTGGTAGTTGTAGTTGGTAGTTGTAGTTTGTAGTTGTAGTTGGTAGTTGCAGTTGCTAGCTGTAGTTGGTAGTTGTAGTTGGTAGTTGTAGTTGGTAGTTGTAGTTGTAGTTGTTGTTGTAGTTGTAGTTGTAGTTGTAGTTGTAGTTGTAGTTGTAGTTGTAGTTGTAGTTGTAGTTTGTAGTTGTAGTTGGTAGTTGTAGTTGGTTTGTTGTAGTTGGTAGTTGTAGTTGGTAGTTGTAGTTGGTAGTTGTAGTTGGTAGTTGTAGTTGGTAGTTGTAGTTGGTAGTTGCAGTTGGTAGTTGCAGTTGGTAGTTGCAGTTGGTAGTTGTAATTGTAGTTGTTGTTGTAGTTGTAGTTGTAGTTGTAGTTGTAGTTGTAGTTGTAGTTGGTAGTTGTAGTTGGTAGTTGTAGTTGGTAGTTGTAGTTGGTAGCTGTAGTTGGTAGTTGTAGTTGGTAGTTGTACTTGGTAGGTGTAGTTGGTAGTTGTAGTTGGTAGTTGTAGTTGGTAGTTGTAGTTGGTAGTTGCAGTTGGTAGTTGCAGTTGGTAGTTGCAGTTGGTAGTTGTAGTTGGTAGTTGCAGTTGGTAGTTGCAGTTGGTAGCTGTAGTTTGTAGTTGTAGTTGGTAGTTGTAGTTGGTAGTTGTAGTTGGTAGTTGTAGTTGGTAGTTGTAGTTGGTAGTTGTAGTTGGTAGTTGTAGTTGGTAGTTGTAGTTGGTAGTTGTAGTTGGTAGTTGTAGTTGGTAGTTGTAGTTGGTAGTTGTAGCTGGTAGTTGTAGTTGGTAGTTGTAGTTGGTAGTTGCAGTTGGTAGTTGTAGTTGGTAGTTGTAGTTGGTAGTTGTAGTTGGTAGTTGTAGTTGGTAGTTGTAGCTGGTAGTTGTAGTTGGTAGTTGTAGTTGTAGTTGTAGTTGTAGTTGGTAGTTGTAGTTGGTAGTTGTAGTTGGTATTTGTAGTTGGTAGTTGTAGTTGGTAGTTGTAGTTGGTAGTTGTAGTTGGTAGTTGTACTTGGTAGTTGTAGTTGGTAGTTGTAGTTGGTAGTTCCATTTGTAGTTGTAGTTGTAGTTGTAGTTGAAGTTGTAGTTGTTGTTGTAGTTGTAGTTGTAGTTGTAGTTGTAGTTGTAGTTGTAGTTGTAGTTGTAGTTGTAGTTGTAGTTGTAGTTGTAGTTGTAGTTGTAGTTGTAGTTGTTTTTGTTGTTGTTGTTGTTGTAGTTGTTGTTGTTGTAGTTGTTGTTGTTGTAGTTGTTGTTGTTATTGTACTTGCTGTTTTGTCGTTGTCGTTGTTGTTGTCGTTGTTGTCGTTGTTGTCGTTGCAGTCGTTGTTGTCGTTGTTGTCGTTGTTGCCGTTGTTGTCGTTGCTGTCGTTGCTATCGTTGCTGTCGTTGCTGTCGTTGCTGTCGTTGCTGCCGTTGTTGCCGTTGTTGCCGTTGTTGCCGTTTTTGTCGTTGTTGTCGTTGTTGTCGTTGTTGTGGTTGTTGTCGTTGTTGTCGTTGTTTTCGTTGTTTTCGTTGTTGTCGTTGTTGTCGTTGTTGTCGTTGTTGTCGTTGTTGTCGTTGTTGTCGTTGTTGTCGTTGTTATCGTTGTTGTCGTTGTTATCGTTGTTGTCGTTGTTGTCGTTGTTGTCGTTGTTGTCGTTGTTGTCGTTGTCGTTATTGTAGTTGTTGTCGTTGTTGTCGTCGTTGTCGTCGTTGTCGTCGTTGTCGTCGTTGTCGTCGTTGTCGTCGTTGACGTCGTTGTCGTCGTTGTCGTCGTTGTTGTTGTTGTTGTTGTTGTTGTTGTTGTAGTTGTAGTTGTTGTTGTAGTTGTTGTTGTTGTAGTTGTAGTTGTAGTTGTAGTTGTAGTTGTTGTAGTTGTTGTTGTAGTTGTAGTTGTTGTTGTAGTTGTAGTTGTAGTGGTATTTGCAGTTGTAGTTGTAGTTGTAGTTGTAGTTGTAGTTGTTGTTGTAGTTGTTGTTGTAGTTGTTGTTGTAGTTGTAGTTGTAGTTGCAGTTGTAGTTGTAGTTGTATTTGTAGTTGTATTTGTAGTTGTAGTTGTAATTGTAGTTGTAGTTGTAGTTGTAGTTGTAGTTGTAGTTGTATTTGTTGTTGTAGTTGTAGTTGTAGTAGTAGTTGTAGTTGTAGTTGTAGTTGGTAGTTGTAGTTGGTAGTTGTAGTTGGTAGTTGTAGTTGGTAGTTGTAGTTGGTAGGTGCAGTTGGTAGTTGCAGTTGGTAGTTGCAGTTGGTAGTTGCAGTTGGTAGTTGCAGTTGGTAGTTGCAGTTGGTAGCTGAAATTGGTAGTTGCAGTTGGTAGTTGCAGTTGGTAGTTGCAGTTGGTAGTTGCAGTTGGTAGCTGAAATTGGTAGTTACAGTTGGTAGTTGCAGTCGGTAGTTGCAGTGGGTAGTTGCAGTTGGTAGTTGCAGTTGGTAGTTGCAGTTGGTAGTTGCAGTTGGTAGTTGCAGTTGGTAGTTGCAGTTGGTAGTTGCAGTTGGTAGCTGTAGTTGGTAGTTGTAGTTGGTAGTTGTAGTTGGTAGTTGTAGTTGGTAGTTGTAGTTGTAGTTGTTGTTGTAGTTGTAGTTGTAGTTGTAGTTGTAGTTGTAGTTGTAGTTGTAGTTGTAGTTGTATTTGTAGTTTGTAGTTGTAGTTGGTAGTTGTAGTTGGTTTGTTGTAGTTGGTAGTTGTAGTTGGTAGTTGTAGTTGGTAGTTGTAGTTGGTAGTTGTAGTTGGTAGTTGTAGTTGGTTTGTTGTAGTTGGTAGTTGCAGTTGGTACTTGCAGTTGGTAGTTGCAGTTGGTAGTTGTAGTTGGTAGTTGTAGTTGGTAGTTGTAGATGGTAGTTGTAGTTGGTAGTTGCAGTTGGTAGTTGTAGTTGGTAGTTGTAGTTGGTAGTTGTAGTTGGTAGTTGTAGTTTGTAGTTGTAGTTGGTAGTTGTAGTTGGTAGATGTATTTGGTAGTTGTAGTTGGTCGTTGGAGTTGGTAGTTGCAGTTGGTAGTTGCAGTTGGTAGTTGTAGTTGTTGTGGTAGGTGGTAGTTGTAGTTGTAGTTGTAGTTGTAGTTGTAGTTGTAGTTGTAGTTGTAGTTGTAGTTGGTAGTTGTAGTTGGTAGTTGCAGTTGGTAGCTGCAGTTGGTAGTTGCAGTTGGTAGTTGTAGTTGGTAGTTGTAGTTGGTAGTTGGTAGTTGTAGTTGTAGTTGGTAGTTGTAGTTTGTAGTTGTAGTTGGTAGTTGCAGTTGCTAGCTGTAGTTGGTAGTTGTAGTTGGTAGTTGTAGTTGGTAGTTGTAGTTGTAGTTGTTGTTGTAGTTGTAGTTGTAGTTGTAGTTGTAGTTGGTAGTTGTAGTTGGTAGTTGTAGTTGGTAGTTGTAGTTGGTAGTTGCAGTTGGTAGTTGCAGTTGGTAGTTGCAGTTGGTAGTTGTAATTGTATTTGTAGTTGTATTTGTAGTTGTAGTTGTAGTTGTAGTTGTAGTTGTAGTTGTAGTTGTAGTTGTAGCTGGTAGTTGTAGTTGGTAGTTGTAGTTGGTAGTTGCAGTTGGTAGTTGTAGTTGGTAGTTGTAGTTGGTAGTTGTAGTTGGTAGTTGTAGTTGGTAGTTGTAGTTGGTAGTTGTAGTTGGTAGTTGTAGTTGGTAGTTGCAGTTGGTAGCTGTAGTTGGTAGTTGTAGTTGGTAGTTGTATTTGGTAGTTGTAGTTGGTCGTTGGAGTTGGTAGTTGCAGTTGGTAGTCGCAGTTGGTAGTTGCAGTTGGTAGTTGCAGGTGGTAGCTGCAGTTGGTAGTTGTAGTTGGTAGTTGTAGTTGGTAGTTGTAGTTGGTATTTGTAGTTGGTAGTTGTAGTTGGTAGTTGTAGTTGGTAGTTGTAGTTGGTAGTTGTAGTTGGTAGTTGCAGTTGGTAGTTGCAGTTGGTAGCTGTAGTTTGTAGTTGTAGTTGGTAGTTGTAGTTGGTAGTTGTAGTTGGTAGTTGTAGTTGGTAGTTGTAGTTGGTAGTTGCAGTTGGTAGTTGTAGGTGGTAGTTGTAGTTGGTAGTTGTAGTTGGTAGTTGTAGTTGTAGTTGTAGTTGGTAGTTGTAGTTGGTAGTTGTAGTTGGTAGTTGGAGTTGGTAGTTGCAGTTGGTAGTTGCAGTTGGTAGTTGCAGTTGGTAGTTGCAGTTGGTAGTTGCAGTTGGTAGTTGCAGTTGGTAGTTGCTGTTGGTGGTTGCAGTTGGTAGTTGCAGTTGGTAGTTGCAGTTGGTAGTTGCAGTTGGTAGTTGCAGTTGGTAGTTGCAGTTGGTAGTTGTAGTTGGTAGTTGTACTTGGTAGTTGTAGTTGGTAGTTGTAGTTGGTAGTTGTAGTTGGTAGTTGTAGTTGGTAGTTGTAGTTGGTAGTTGTAGTTGTAGTTGGTAGTTGTAGTTGGTAGTTGTAGATGGTAGTTGTAGTTGGTAGTTGTAGTTGGTAATTGTAGTTGGTAGTTGTAGTTGGTAGTTGTAGTTGGTAGTTGTAGTTGGTAGTTGTATTTGGTAGTTGCAGTTGGTAGTTGTAGGTGGTAGTTGTAGTTGGTAGTTGTAGTTGGTAGTTGTAGTTGGTAGTTGTAGTTGGTAGTTGTAGTTGGTAGTTGTAGTTGGTAGTTGTAGTTGGTAGTTGTAGGTGGTAGTTGTAGTTGGTAGTTGTAGTTGGTAGTTGTAGTTGGTAGTTGTAGTTGGTAGTTGTAGTTGGTAGTTGTAGTTGGTAGTTGTAGTTGGTAGTTGTAGTTATAGTTGTAGTTGGTAGTTGTAGTTGGTAGTTGTAGTTGGTAGTTGGAGTTGGTAGTTGCAGTTGGTAGTTGCAGTTGGTAGTTGCAGTTGGTAGTTGCAGTTGGTAGTTGCAGTTGGTAGTTGCAGTTGCTAGTTGCTGTTGGTGGTTGCAGTTCGTAGTTGCAGTTGGTAGTTGCAGTTGGTAGTTGCAGTTGGTAGTTGCAGTTGGTAGTTGTAGTTGGTAGTTGTAGTTGGTAGCTGTAGTTGGTAGTTGTAGTTGATAGTTGTAGTTGGTAGTTGTAGTTGGTAGTTGTAGTTGGTAGTTGCAGTTGGTAGCTGTAGTTGGTAGTTGTAGTTGGTAGTTGTAGTTGGTAGTTGTAGTTGGTAGTTGTAGTTGTAGTTGTTGTTGTAGTTGTAGTTGTAGTTGTAGTTGTAGTTGTAGTTGTAGTTGTATTTGTAGTTTGTAGTTGCAGTTGGTAGTTGCAGTTGGTAGTTGCAGTTGGTAGTTGCAGTTGGTAGTTGCAGTTGGTAGTTGCAGTTGGTAGTTGCTGTTGGTGGTTGCAGTTGGTAGTTGCATTTGGTAGTTGCAGTTGGTAGTTGCAGTTGGTAGTTGCAGTTGGTAGTTGCAGTTGGTAGTTGTAGTTGGTAGTTGTACTTGGTAGTTGTAGTTGGTAGTTGTAGTTGGTTGTTGTAGTTTGTAGTTGTAGTTGGTAGTTGTAGATGGTAGTTGTAGTTGGTAGTTGTAGTTGGTAGTTGTAGTTGGTAGTTGTAGTTGGTAGTTGTAGTTGGTAGTTGTAGTTGGTAGTTGTAGTTGGTAGTTGTAGTTGTAGCTGTAGTTGATAGTTGTAGTTGGTAGTTGTAGTTGGTAGTTGTAGTTGGTAGTTGTAGTTGGTAGTTGTAGTTGGTAGTTGTAGTTGGTAGTTGTAGTTGTAGTTGTAGTTGGTAGTTGTAGTTGGTAGTTGTAGTTGGTAGTTGGAGTTGGTAGTTGCAGTTGGTAGTTGCAGTTAGTAGTTGCAGTTGGTAGTTGTAGTTGGTAGTTGTAGTTGGTAGTTGTAGTTGGTAGTTGTAGTTGGTAGTTGTAGTTGGTAGTTGTAGTTGGTAGTTGTAGTTGGTAGTTGTAGTTGTAGTTGTAGTTGTAGTTGTAGTTGTTGTTGTAGTTGGTAGTTGTAGTTGGTAGTTGTAGTTGGTAGTTCTAGTTGGTTTGTTGTAGTTGGTAGTTGCAGTTGGTAGTTGTAGTTGGTAGTTGTAGTTGGTAGTTGGAGTTGGTAGTTGCAGTTGGTAGTTGCAGTTGGTAGTTGCAGTTGGTAGTTGCAGTTGGTAGTTGCTGTTGGTGATTGCAGTTGGTAGTTGCAGTTGGTAGTTGCAGTTGGTAGTTGCAGTTGGTAGTTGCAGTTGGTAGTTGCAGTTGGTAGTTGCAGTTGGTAGTTGTAGTTGGTAGTTGTACTTGGTAGTTGTAGTTGGTAGTTGTAGTTGGTAGTTGTAGTTGGTAGTTGTAGTTGGTAGTTGTAGTTGGTAGTTGTAGTTGGTAGTTGTAGTTGGTAGTTGTAGTTCGTAGTTGTAGCTGGTAGTTGTAGTTGGTAGTTGTAGTTGGTAGTTGCAGTTGGTAGTTGCAGTTGGTAGTTGTAGTTGGTAGTTGTAGTTGGTAGTTGTAGTTGGTAGTTGTAGTTGGTAGTTGTAGTTGGTAGTTGTAGTTGGTAGTTGTAGTTGGTAGTTGCAGTTGGTAGCTGTAGTTGGTAGTTGTAGTTGGTAGTTGTAGTTGGTAGTTGTAGTTGGTAGTTGTAGTTGTAGTTGTTGTTGTAGTTGTAGTTGTAGTTGTAGTTGTAGTTGTAGTTGTAGTTGTAGTTGTAGTTGTAGTTGTATTTGTAGTTTGTAGTTGTAGTTGGCAGTTGTAGTTGGTTTGTTGTAGTTGGTAGTTGTAGTTGGTAGTTGTAGTTGGTAGTTGTAGTTGGTAGTTGTAGTTGGTAGTTGTAGTTGGTTTGTTGTAGTTGGTAGTTGCAGTTGGTAGTTGCAGTTGGTAGTTGCAGTTGGTAGTTGTAGTTGGTAGTTGTAGTTGGTAGTTGTAGATGGTAGTTGTAGTTGGTAGTTGCAGTTGGTAGTTGTAGTTGGTAGTTGTAGTTGGTAGTTGTAGTTGGTAGTTGTAGTTTGTAGTTGTAGTTGGTAGTTGTAGTTGGTAGATGTATTTGGTAGTTGTAGTTGGTCGTTGGAGTTGGTAGTTGCAGTTGGTAGTTGCAGTTGGTAGTTGTAGTTGTTGTTGTAGGTGGTAGTTGTAGTTGTAGTTGTAGTTGTAGTTGTAGTTGTAGTTGTAGTTGTAGTTGGTAGTTGTAGTTGGTAGTTGCAGTTGGTAGCTGCAGTTGGTAGTTGCAGTTGGTAGTTGTAGGTGGTAGTTGTAGTTGTAGTTGTAGTTGTAGTTGGTAGTTGTAGTTGGTAGTTGTAGTTGGTAGTTGTAGTTGGTAGTTGTAGTTGGTAGTTGTAGTTGGTTTGTTGTAGTTGGTAGTTGTAGTTGGTAGTTGTAGTTTGTAGTTGTAGTTGGTAGCTGCAGTTGCTAGCTGTAGTTGGTAGTTGTAGTTGGTAGTTGTAGTTGGTAGTTGTAGTTGTAGTTGTTGTTGTAGTTGTAGTTGTAGTTGTAGTTGTAGTTGTAGTTGTAGTTGTAGTTGTAGTTTGTAGTTGTAGTTGGTAGTTGTAGTTGGTTTGTTGTAGTTGGTAGTTGTAGTTGGTAGTTGTAGTTGGTAGTTGTAGTTGGTAGTTGTAGTTGGTAGTTGTAGTTGGTAGTTGCAGTTGGTAGTTGCAGTTGGTAATTGCAGTTGGTAGTTGTAATTGTAGTTGTTGTTGTAGTTGTAGTTGTAGTTGTAGTTGTAGTTGTAGTTGTAGTTGTAGTTGGTAGTTGTAGTTGGTAGTTGTAGTTGGTAGTTGTAGTTGGTAGCTGTAGTTGGTAGTTGTAGTTGGTAGTTGCAGTTGGTAGTTGCAGTTGGTAGTTGCAGTTGGTAGTTGTAGTTGGCAGTTGCAGTTGGTAGTTGCAGTTGGTAGCTGTAGTTTGTAGTTGTAGTTGGTAGTTGTAGTTGGTAGTTGTAGTTGGTAGTTGTAGTTGGTAGTTGTAGTTGTTAGTTGTAGTTGGTAGTTGTAGTTGGTAGTTGTAGTTGGTAGTTGTAGTTGGTAGTTGTAGCTGGTAGTTGTAGTTGGTAGTTGTAGTTGGTAGTTGCAGTTGGTAGTTGTAGTTGGTAGTTGTAGTTGGTAGTTGTAGTTGGTAGTTGTAGTTGGTAGTTGTAGCTGGTAGTTGTAGTTGGTAGTTGTAGTTGTAGTTGTAGTTGGTAGTTGTAGTTGGTAGTTGTAGTTGGTAGTTGTAGTTGGTAGTTGTAGTTGGTAGTTGTAGTTGGTAGTTGTACTTGGTAGTTGTAGTTGGTAGTTGTAGTTGGTAGTTCCATTTGTAGTTGTAGTTGTAGTTGTAGTTGAAGTTGTAGTTGTTGTTGTAGTTGTAGTTGTAGTTGTAGTTGTAGTTGTAGTTGTAGTTGTAGTTGTAGTTGTAGTTGTAGTTGTAGTTGTAGTTGTAGTTGTAGTTGTAGTTGTAGTTGTTTTTGTTGTTGTTGTTGTTGTAGTTGTTGTTGTTGTAGTTGTTGTTGTTGTAGTTGTTGTTGTTATTGTACTTGCTGTTTTGTCGTTGTCGTTGTTGTTGTCGTTGTTGTCGTTGTTGTCGTTGCAGTCGTTGTTGTCGTTGTTGTCGTTGTTGCCGTTGTTGTCGTTGCTGTCGTTGCTATCGTTGCTGTCGTTGCTGTCGTTGCTGTCGTTGCTGCCGTTGTTGCCGTTGTTGCCGTTGTTGCCGTTTTTGTCGTTGTTGTCGTTGTTGTCGTTGTTGTGGTTGTTGTCGTTGTTGTCGTTGTTTTCGTTGTTTTCGTTGTTGTCGTTGTTGTCGTTGTTGTCGTTGTTGTCGTTGTTGTCGTTGTTGTCGTTGTTGTCGTTGTTATCGTTGTTGTCGTTGTTATCGTTGTTGTCGTTGTTGTCGTTGTTGTCGTTGTTGTCGTTGTTGTCGTTGTCGTTATTGTAGTTGTTGTCGTTGTTGTCGTCGTTGTCGTCGTTGTCGTCGTTGTCGTCGTTGTCGTCGTTGTCGTCGTTGACGTCGTTGTCGTCGTTGTCGTCGTTGTTGTTGTTGTTGTTGTTGTTGTTGTTGTAGTTGTAGTTGTTGTTGTAGTTGTTGTTGTTGTAGTTGTAGTTGTAGTTGTAGTTGTAGTTGTTGTAGTTGTTGTTGTAGTTGTAGTTGTTGTTGTAGTTGTAGTTGTAGTGGTAGTTGTAGTTGTAGTTGTAGTTGTAGTTGTAGTTGTAGTTGTTGTTGTAGTTGTTGTTGTAGTTGTTGTTGTAGTTGTAGTTGTAGTTGTAGTTGCAGTTGTAGTTGTAGTTGTATTTGTAGTTGTATTTGTAGTTGTAGTTGTAATTGTAGTTGTAGTTGTAGTTGTAGTTGTAGTTGTAGTTGTATTTGTTGTTGTAGTTGTAGTTGTAGTAGTAGTTGTAGTTGTAGTTGTAGTTGGTAGTTGTAGTTGGTAGTTGTAGTTGGTAGTTGTAGTTGGTAGTTGTAGTTGGTAGGTGCAGTTGGTAGTTGCAGTTGGTAGTTGCAGTTGGTAGTTGCAGTTGGTAGTTGCAGTTGGTAGTTGCAGTTGGTAGCTGAAATTGGTATTTGCAGTTGGTAGTTGCAGTTGGTAGCTGAAATTGGTAGTTACAGTTGGTAGTTGCAGTCGGTAGTTGCAGTGGGTAGTTGCAGTTGGTAGTTGCAGTTGGTAGTTGCAGTTGGTAGTTGTAGTTGGTAGTTGTAGTTGGTAGTTGTAGATGGTAGTTGTAGTTGGTAGTTGCAGTTGGTAGTTGTAGTTGGTAGGTGTAGTTGGTAGTTGTAGTTGGTAGTTGCAGTTGGTAGTTGTAGTTGGTAGTTGTAGTTGGCAGTTGTAGTTGGTAGTTGTAGTTGGTAGTTGTAGCTGGTAGTTGTAGTTGGTAGTTGTAGTTGTAGTTGTAGTTGGTAGTTGTAGTTGGTAGTTGTAGTTGGTAGTTGTAGTTGGTAGTTGTAGTTGGTAGTTGTAGTTGGTAGTTGTAGTTGGTAGTTGTAGTTGGTAGTTGTAGTTGGTAGTTGTAGTTGGTAGTTGTAGTTGGTAGGTGCAGTTGGTAGTTGCAGTTGGTAGTTGCAGTTGGTAGTTGCAGTTGGTAGTTGCAGTTGGTAGTTGCAGTTGGTAGCTGAAATTGGTAGTTACAGTTGGTAGTTGCTGTCGGTAGTTGCAGTGGGTAGTTGCAGTTGGTAGTTGCAGTTGGTAGTTGCAGTTGGTAGCTGTAGTTGGTAGTTGTAGTTGGTAGTTGTAGTTGGTAGTTGTAGTTGGTAGTTGTAGTTGTAGTTGTTGTTGTAGTTGTAGTTGTAGTTGTAGTTGTAGTTGTAGTTGTAGTTGTAGTTGTAGTTGTAGTTGTATTTGTAGTTTGTAGTTGTAGTTGGTAGTTGTAGTTGGTTTGTTGTAGTTGGTAGTTGTAGTTGGTAGTTGTAGTTGGTAGTTGTAGTTGGTAGTTGTAGTTGGTAGTTGTAGTTGGTAGTTGTAGTTGGTTTGTTGTAGTTGGTAGTTGCAGTTGGTAGTTGCAGTTGGTAGTTGCAGTTGGTAGTTGTAGTTGGTAGTTGTAGTTGGTAGTTGTAGATGGTAGTTGTAGTTGGTAGTTGCAGTTGGTAGTTGTAGTTGGTAGTTGTAGTTGGTAGTTGTAGTTGGTAGTTGTAGTTTGTGGTTGTAGTTGGTAGTTGTAGTTGGTAGATGTATTTGGTAGTTGTAGTTGGTCGTTGGAGTTGGTAGTTGCAGTTGGTAGTTGCAGTTGGTAGTTGTAGTTGTTGTTGTAGGTGGTAGTTGTAGTTGTAGTTGTAGTTGTAGTTGTAGTTGTAGTTGTAGTTGTAGTTGGTAGTTGTAGTTGGTAGTTGCAGTTGGTAGCTGCAGTTGGTAGTTGCAGTTGGTAGTTGTAGTTGGTAGTTGTAGTTGGTAGTTGGTAGTTGTAGTTGGTAGTTGTAGTTTGTAGTTGTAGTTGGTAGTTGCAGTTGCTAGCTGTAGTTGGTAGTTGTAGTTGGTAGTTGTAGTTGGTAGTTGTAGTTGTAGTTGTTGTTGTAGTTGTAGTTGTAGTTGTAGTTGTAGTTGTAGTTGTAGTTGTAGTTGTAGTTTGTAGTTGTAGTTGGTAGTTGTAGTTGGTTTGTTGTAGTTGGTAGTTGTAGTTGGTAGTTGTAGTTGGTAGTTGTAGTTGGTAGTTGTAGTTGGTAGTTGTAGTTGGTAGTTGCAGTTGGTAGTTGCAGTTGGTAGTTGCAGTTGGTAGTTGTAATTGTATTTGTAGTTGTATTTGTAGTTGTAGTTGTAGTTGTAGTTGTAGTTGTAGTTGTAGTTGTAGTTGTAGTTGTAGTTGGTAGTTGTAGTTGGTAGTTGTAGTTGGTAGTTGTAGTTGGTAGCTGTAGTTGGTAGTTGTAGTTGGTAGTTGTACTTGGTAGGTGTAGTTGGTAGTTGTAGTTGGTAGTTGCAGTTGGTAGTTGTAGTTGGTAGTTGTAGTTGGTAGTTGTAGTTGGTAGTTGTAGTTGGTAGTTGTAGCTGGTAGTTGTAGTTGGTAGTTGTAGTTGTAGTTGTAGTTGGTAGTTGTAGTTGGTAGTTGTAGTTGGTAGTTGTAGTTGGTAGTTGTAGTTGGTAGTTGTAGTTGGTAGTTGTACTTGGTAGTTGTAGTTGATAGTTGTAGTTGGTAGTTCCATTTGTAGTTGTAGTTGTAGTTGTAGTTGAAGTTGTAGTTGTTGTTGTAGTTGTAGTTGTAGTTGGTAGTTGCAGTTGGTAGTTGTAGGTGGTAGTTGTAGTTGGTAGTTGTAGTTGGTAGTTGTAGTTGGTAGTTGTAGTTGGTAGTTGTAGTTGGTAGTTGTAGTTGGTAGTTGTAGTTGGTAGTTGTAGTTGGTAGTTGTAGTTGGTAGTTGTAGTTGGTAGTTGTAGTTGGTAGTTGTAGTTGGTAGTTGTAGTTGGTAGTTGTAGTTGGTAGTTGTAGTTGGTAGTTGTAGTTGTAGTTGTAGTTGGTAGTTGTAGTTGGTAGTTGTAGTTGGTAGTTGGACTTGGTAGTTGCAGTTGGTAGTTGCAGTTGGTAGTTGCAGTTGGTAGTTGCAGTTGGTAGTTGCAGTTGGTAGTTGCTGTTGGTGGTTGCAGTTGGTAGTTGCAGTTGGTAGTTGCAGTTGGTAGTTGCAGTTGGTAGTTGCAGTTGGTAGTTGCAGTTGGTAGTTGTAGTTGGTAGTTGTACTTGGTAGTTGTAGTTGGTAGTTGTAGTTGGTAGTTGTAGTTGGTAGTTGTAGTTGGTAGTTGTAGTTGGTAGTTGTAGTTGGTAGTTGTAGTTGGTAGTTGTAGTTGGTAGTTGTAGTTCGTAGTTGTAGCTGGTAGTTGTAGTTGGTAGTTGTAGTTGGTAGTTGCAGTTGGTAGTTGTAGTTGGTAGTTGTAGTTGGTAGTTGTAGTTGGTAGTTGTAGTTGGTAGTTGTAGTTGGTAGTTGTAGTTGGTAGTTGTAGTTGGTAGTTGCAGTTGGTAGCTGTAGTTGGTAGTTGTAGTTGGTAGTTGTAGTTGGTAGTTGTAGTTGGTAGTTGTAGTTGTAGTTGTTGTTGTAGTTGTAGTTGTAGTTGTAGTTGTAGTTGTAGTTGTAGTTGTAGTTGTATTTGTAGTTTGTAGTTGTAGTTGGCAGTTGTAGTTGGTTTGTTGTAGTTGGTAGTTGTAGTTGGTAGTTGTAGTTGGTAGTTGTAGTTGGTAGTTGTAGTTGGTAGTTGTAGTTGGTTTGTTGTAGTTGGTAGTTGCAGTTGGTAGTTGCAGTTGGTAGTTGCAGTTGGTAGTTGTAGTTGGTAGTTGTAGTTGGTAGTTGTAGATGGTAGTTGTAGTTGGTAGTTGCAGTTGGTAGTTGTAGTTGGTAGTTGTAGTTGGTAGTTGTAGTTGGTAGTTGTAGTTTGTAGTTGTAGTTGGTAGTTGTAGTTGGTAGATGTATTTGGTAGTTGTAGTTGGTCGTTGGAGTTGGTAGTTGCAGTTGGTAGTTGCAGTTGGTAGTTGTAGTTGTTGTTGTAGGTGGTAGTTGTAGTTGTAGTTGTAGTTGTAGTTGTAGTTGTAGTTGTAGTTGTAGTTGGTAGTTGTAGTTGGTAGTTGCAGTTGGTAGCTGCAGTTGGTAGTTGCAGTTGGTAGTTGTAGGTGGTAGTTGTAGTTGTAGTTGTAGTTGTAGTTGGTAGTTGTAGTTGGTAGTTGTAGTTGGTAGTTGTAGTTGGTAGTTGTAGTTGGTAGTTGTAGTTGGTTTGTTGTAGTTGGTAGTTGTAGTTGGTAGTTGTAGTTTGTAGTTGTAGTTGGTAGTTGCAGTTGCTAGCTGTAGTTGGTAGTTGTAGTTGGTAGTTGTAGTTGGTAGTTGTAGTTGTAGTTGTTGTTGTAGTTGTAGTTGTAGTTGTAGTTGTAGTTGTAGTTGTAGTTGTAGTTGTAGTTGTAGTTGTAGTTTGTAGTTGTAGTTGGTAGTTGTAGTTGGTTTGTTGTAGTTGGTAGTTGTAGTTGGTAGTTGTAGTTGGTAGTTGTAGTTGGTAGTTGTAGTTGGTAGTTGTAGTTGGTAGTTGCAGTTGGTAGTTGCAGTTGGTAGTTGCAGTTGGTAGTTGTAATTGTAGTTGTTGTTGTAGTTGTAGTTGTAGTTGTAGTTGTAGTTGTAGTTGTAGTTGGTAGTTGTAGTTGGTAGTTGTAGTTGGTAGTTGTAGTTGGTAGCTGTAGTTGGTAGTTGTAGTTGGTAGTTGTACTTGGTAGGTGTAGTTGGTAGTTGTAGTTGGTAGTTGTAGTTGGTAGTTGTAGTTGGTAGTTGCAGTTGGTAGTTGCAGTTGGTAGTTGCAGTTGGTAGTTGTAGTTGGTAGTTGCAGTTGGTAGTTGCAGTTGGTAGCTGTAGTTTGTAGTTGTAGTTGGTAGTTGTAGTTGGTAGTTGTAGTTGGTAGTTGTAGTTGGTAGTTGTAGTTGGTAGTTGTAGTTGGTAGTTGTAGTTGGTAGTTGTAGTTGGTAGTTGTAGTTGGTAGTTGTAGTTGGTAGTTGTAGTTGGTAGTTGTAGCTGGTAGTTGTAGTTGGTAGTTGTAGTTGGTAGTTGCAGTTGGTAGTTGTAGTTGGTAGTTGTAGTTGGTAGTTGTAGTTGGTAGTTGTAGTTGGTAGTTGTAGCTGGTAGTTGTAGTTGGTAGTTGTAGTTGCAGTTGTAGTTGGTAGTTGTAGTTGGTAGTTGTAGTTGGTAGTTGTAGTTGGTAGTTGTAGTTGGTAGTTGTAGTTGGTAGTTGTACTTGGTAGTTGTAGTTGGTAGTTGTAGTTGGTAGTTCCATTTGTAGTTGTAGTTGTAGTTGTAGTTGAAGTTGTAGTTGTTGTTGTAGTTGTAGTTGTAGTTGTAGTTGTAGTTGTAGTTGTAGTTGTAGTTGTAGTTGTAGTTGTAGTTGTAGTTGTAGTTGTAGTTGTAGTTGTTTTTGTTGTTGTTGTTGTTGTAGTTGTTGTTGTTGTAGTTGTTGTTGTTGTAGTTGTTGTTGTTATTGTACTTGCTGTTTTGTCGTTGTCGTTGTTGTTGTCGTTGTTGTCGTTGTTGTCGTTGCAGTCGTTGTTGTCGTTGTTGTCGTTGTTGCCGTTGTTGTCGTTGCTGTCGTTGCTATCGTTGCTGTCGTTGCTGTCGTTGCTGTCGTTGCTGCCGTTGTTGCCGTTGTTGCCGTTGTTGCCGTTTTTGTCGTTGTTGTCGTTGTTGTCGTTGTTGTGGTTGTTGTCGTTGTTGTCGTTGTTTTCGTTGTTTTCGTTGTTGTCGTTGTTGTCGTTGTTGTCGTTGTTGTCGTTGTTGTCGTTGTTGTCGTTGTTGTCGTTGTTATCGTTGTTGTCGTTGTTATCGTTGTTGTCGTTGTTGTCGTTGTTGTCGTTGTTGTCGTTGTTGTCGTTGTCGTTATTGTAGTTGTTGTCGTTGTTGTCGTCGTTGTCGTCGTTGTCGTCGTTGTCGTCGTTGTCGTCGTTGTCGTCGTTGACGTCGTTGTCGTCGTTGTCGTCGTTGTTGTTGTTGTTGTTGTTGTTGTTGTTGTAGTTGTAGTTGTTGTTGTAGTTGTTGTTGTTGTAGTTGTAGTTGTAGTTGTAGTTGTAGTTGTTGTAGTTGTTGTTGTAGTTGTAGTTGTTGTTGTAGTTGTAGTTGTAGTGGTATTTGCAGTTGTAGTTGTAGTTGTAGTTGTAGTTGTAGTTGTTGTTGTAGTTGTTGTTGTAGTTGTTGTTGTAGTTGTAGTTGTAGTTGCAGTTGTAGTTGTAGTTGTATTTGTAGTTGTATTTGTAGTTGTAGTTGTAATTGTAGTTGTAGTTGTAGTTGTAGTTGTAGTTGTAGTTGTATTTGTTGTTGTAGTTGTAGTTGTAGTAGTAGTTGTAGTTGTAGTTGTAGTTGGTAGTTGTAGTTGGTAGTTGTAGTTGGTAGTTGTAGTTGGTAGTTGTAGTTGGTAGGTGCAGTTGGTAGTTGCAGTTGGTAGTTGCAGTTGGTAGTTGCAGTTGGTAGTTGCAGTTGGTAGTTGCAGTTGGTAGCTGAAATTGGTAGTTGCAGTTGGTAGTTGCAGTTGGTAGTTGCAGTTGGTAGTTGCAGTTGGTAGCTGAAATTGGTAGTTACAGTTGGTAGTTGCAGTCGGTAGTTGCAGTGGGTAGTTGCAGTTGGTAGTTGCAGTTGGTAGTTGCAGTTGGTAGTTGCAGTTGGTAGTTGCAGTTGGTAGTTGCAGTTGGTAGTTGCAGTTGGTAGCTGTAGTTGGTAGTTGTAGTTGGTAGTTGTAGTTGGTAGTTGTAGTTGGTAGTTGTAGTTGTAGTTGTTGTTGTAGTTGTAGTTGTAGTTGTAGTTGTAGTTGTAGTTGTAGTTGTAGTTGTAGTTGTATTTGTAGTTTGTAGTTGTAGTTGGTAGTTGTAGTTGGTTTGTTGTAGTTGGTAGTTGTAGTTGGTAGTTGTAGTTGGTAGTTGTAGTTGGTAGTTGTAGTTGGTAGTTGTAGTTGGTTTGTTGTAGTTGGTAGTTGCAGTTGGTACTTGCAGTTGGTAGTTGCAGTTGGTAGTTGTAGTTGGTAGTTGTAGTTGGTAGTTGTAGATGGTAGTTGTAGTTGGTAGTTGCAGTTGGTAGTTGTAGTTGGTAGTTGTAGTTGGTAGTTGTAGTTGGTAGTTGTAGTTTGTAGTTGTAGTTGGTAGTTGTAGTTGGTAGATGTATTTGGTAGTTGTAGTTGGTCGTTGGAGTTGGTAGTTGCAGTTGGTAGTTGCAGTTGGTAGTTGTAGTTGTTGTTGTAGGTGGTAGTTGTAGTTGTAGTTGTAGTTGTAGTTGTAGTTGTAGTTGTAGTTGTAGTTGGTAGTTGTAGTTGGTAGTTGCAGTTGGTAGCTGCAGTTGGTAGTTGCAGTTGGTAGTTGTAGTTGGTAGTTGTAGTTGGTAGTTGGTAGTTGTAGTTGGTAGTTGTAGTTTGTAGTTGTAGTTGGTAGTTGCAGTTGCTAGCTGTAGTTGGTAGTTGTAGTTGGTAGTTGTAGTTGGTAGTTGTAGTTGTAGTTGTTGTTGTAGTTGTAGTTGTAGTTGTAGTTGTAGTTGTAGTTGTAGTTGTAGTTGTAGTTTGTAGTTGTAGTTGGTAGTTGTAGTTGGTTTGTTGTAGTTGGTAGTTGTAGTTGGTAGTTGTAGTTGGTAGTTGTAGTTGGTAGTTGTAGTTGGTAGTTGTAGTTGGTAGTTGCAGTTGGTAGTTGCAGTTGGTAGTTGCAGTTGGTAGTTGTAATTGTATTTGTAGTTGTATTTGTAGTTGTAGTTGTAGTTGTAGTTGTAGTTGTAGTTGTAGTTGTAGTTGTAGTTGTAGTTGGTAGTTGTAGTTGGTAGTTGTAGTTGGTAGTTGTAGTTGGTAGCTGTAGTTGGTAGTTGTAGTTGGTAGTTGTACTTGGTAGGTGTAGTTGGTAGTTGTAGTTGGTAGTTGCAGTTGGTAGTTGTAGTTGGTAGTTGTAGTTGGTAGTTGTAGTTGGTAGTTGTAGTTGGTAGTTGTAGCTGGTAGTTGTAGTTGGTAGTTGTAGTTGTAGTTGTAGTTGGTAGTTGTAGTTGGTAGTTGTAGTTGGTAGTTGTAGTTGGTAGTTGTAGTTGGTAGTTGTAGTTGGTAGTTGTACTTGGTAGTTGTAGTTGATAGTTGTAGTTGGTAGTTCCATTTGTAGTTGTAGTTGTAGTTGTAGTTGAAGTTGTAGTTGTTGTTGTAGTTGTAGTTGTAGTTGGTAGTTGCAGTTGGTAGTTGTAGGTGGTAGTTGTAGTTGGTAGTTGTAGTTGGTAGTTGTAGTTGGTAGTTGTAGTTGGTAGTTGTAGTTGGTAGTTGTAGTTGGTAGTTGTAGTTGGTAGTTGTAGTTGGTAGTTGTAGTTGGTAGTTGTAGTTGGTAGTTGTAGTTGGTAGTTGTAGTTGGTAGTTGTAGTTGGTAGTTGTAGTTGGTAGTTGTAGTTGGTAGTTGTAGTTGTAGTTGTAGTTGGTAGTTGTAGTTGGTAGTTGTAGTTGGTAGTTGGACTTGGTAGTTGCAGTTGGTAGTTGCAGTTGGTAGTTGCAGTTGGTAGTTGCAGTTGGTAGTTGCAGTTGGTAGTTGCTGTTGGTGGTTGCAGTTGGTAGTTGCAGTTGGTAGTTGCAGTTGGTAGTTGCAGTTGGTAGTTGCAGTTGGTAGTTGCAGTTGGTAGTTGTAGTTGGTAGTTGTACTTGGTAGTTGTAGTTGGTAGTTGTAGTTGGTAGTTGTAGTTGGTAGTTGTAGTTGGTAGTTGTAGTTGGTAGTTGTAGTTGGTAGTTGTAGTTGGTAGTTGTAGTTGGTAGTTGTAGTTCGTAGTTGTAGCTGGTAGTTGTAGTTGGTAGTTGTAGTTGGTAGTTGCAGTTGGTAGTTGTAGTTGGTAGTTGTAGTTGGTAGTTGTAGTTGGTAGTTGTAGTTGGTAGTTGTAGTTGGTAGTTGTAGTTGGTAGTTGTAGTTGGTAGTTGCAGTTGGTAGCTGTAGTTGGTAGTTGTAGTTGGTAGTTGTAGTTGGTAGTTGTAGTTTGTAGTTGTAGTTGTAGTTGTTGTTGTAGTTGTAGTTGTAGTTGTAGTTGTAGTTGTAGTTGTAGTTGTAGTTGTATTTGTAGTTTGTAGTTGTAGTTGGCAGTTGTAGTTGGTTTGTTGTAGTTGGTAGTTGTAGTTGGTAGTTGTAGTTGGTAGTTGTAGTTGGTAGTTGTAGTTGGTAGTTGTAGTTGGTTTGTTGTAGTTGGTAGTTGCAGTTGGTAGTTGCAGTTGGTAGTTGCAGTTGGTAGTTGTAGTTGGTAGTTGTAGTTGGTAGTTGTAGATGGTAGTTGTAGTTGGTAGTTGCAGTTGGTAGTTGTAGTTGGTAGTTGTAGTTGGTAGTTGTAGTTGGTAGTTGTAGTTTGTAGTTGTAGTTGGTAGTTGTAGTTGGTAGATGTATTTGGTAGTTGTAGTTGGTCGTTGGAGTTGGTAGTTGCAGTTGGTAGTTGCAGTTGGTAGTTGTAGTTGTTGTTGTAGGTGGTAGTTGTAGTTGTAGTTGTAGTTGTAGTTGTAGTTGTAGTTGTAGTTGTAGTTGGTAGTTGTAGTTGGTAGTTGCAGTTGGTAGCTGCAGTTGGTAGTTGCAGTTGGTAGTTGTAGGTGGTAGTTGTAGTTGTAGTTGTAGTTGTAGTTGGTAGTTGTAGTTGGTAGTTGTAGTTGGTAGTTGTAGTTGGTAGTTGTAGTTGGTAGTTGTAGTTGGTTTGTTGTAGTTGGTAGTTGTAGTTGGTAGTTGTAGTTTGTAGTTGTAGTTGGTAGTTGCAGTTGCTAGCTGTAGTTGGTAGTTGTAGTTGGTAGTTGTAGTTGGTAGTTGTAGTTGTAGTTGTTGTTGTAGTTGTAGTTGTAGTTGTAGTTGTAGTTGTAGTTGTAGTTGTAGTTGTAGTTGTAGTTTGTAGTTGTAGTTGGTAGTTGTAGTTGGTTTGTTGTAGTTGGTAGTTGTAGTTGGTAGTTGTAGTTGGTAGTTGTAGTTGGTAGTTGTAGTTGGTAGTTGTAGTTGGTAGTTGCAGTTGGTAGTTGCAGTTGGTAGTTGCAGTTGGTAGTTGTAATTGTAGTTGTTGTTGTAGTTGTAGTTGTAGTTGTAGTTGTAGTTGTAGTTGTAGTTGGTAGTTGTAGTTGGTAGTTGTAGTTGGTAGTTGTAGTTGGTAGCTGTAGTTGGTAGTTGTAGTTGGTAGTTGTACTTGGTAGGTGTAGTTGGTAGTTGTAGTTGGTAGTTGTAGTTGGTAGTTGTAGTTGGTAGTTGCAGTTGGTAGTTGCAGTTGGTAGTTGCAGTTGGTAGTTGTAGTTGGTAGTTGCAGTTGGTAGTTGCAGTTGGTAGCTGTAGTTTGTAGTTGTAGTTGGTAGTTGTAGTTGGTAGTTGTAGTTGGTAGTTGTAGTTGGTAGTTGTAGTTGGTAGTTGTAGTTGGTAGTTGTAGTTGGTAGTTGTAGTTGGTAGTTGTAGTTGGTAGTTGTAGTTGGTAGTTGTAGTTGGTAGTTGTAGCTGGTAGTTGTAGTTGGTAGTTGTAGTTGGTAGTTGCAGTTGGTAGTTGTAGTTGGTAGTTGTAGTTGGTAGTTGTAGTTGGTAGTTGTAGTTGGTAGTTGTAGCTGGTAGTTGTAGTTGGTAGTTGTAGTTGCAGTTGTAGTTGGTAGTTGTAGTTGGTAGTTGTAGTTGGTAGTTGTAGTTGGTAGTTGTAGTTGGTAGTTGTAGTTGGTAGTTGTACTTGGTAGTTGTAGTTGGTAGTTGTAGTTGGTAGTTCCATTTGTAGTTGTAGTTGTAGTTGTAGTTGAAGTTGTAGTTGTTGTTGTAGTTGTAGTTGTAGTTGTAGTTGTAGTTGTAGTTGTAGTTGTAGTTGTAGTTGTAGTTGTAGTTGTAGTTGTAGTTGTAGTTGTAGTTGTTTTTGTTGTTGTTGTTGTTGTAGTTGTTGTTGTTGTAGTTGTTGTTGTTGTAGTTGTTGTTGTTATTGTACTTGCTGTTTTGTCGTTGTCGTTGTTGTTGTCGTTGTTGTCGTTGTTGTCGTTGCAGTCGTTGTTGTCGTTGTTGTCGTTGTTGCCGTTGTTGTCGTTGCTGTCGTTGCTATCGTTGCTGTCGTTGCTGTCGTTGCTGTCGTTGCTGCCGTTGTTGCCGTTGTTGCCGTTGTTGCCGTTTTTGTCGTTGTTGTCGTTGTTGTCGTTGTTGTGGTTGTTGTCGTTGTTGTCGTTGTTTTCGTTGTTTTCGTTGTTGTCGTTGTTGTCGTTGTTGTCGTTGTTGTCGTTGTTGTCGTTGTTGTCGTTGTTGTCGTTGTTATCGTTGTTGTCGTTGTTATCGTTGTTGTCGTTGTTGTCGTTGTTGTCGTTGTTGTCGTTGTTGTCGTTGTCGTTATTGTAGTTGTTGTCGTTGTTGTCGTCGTTGTCGTCGTTGTCGTCGTTGTCGTCGTTGTCGTCGTTGTCGTCGTTGACGTCGTTGTCGTCGTTGTCGTCGTTGTTGTTGTTGTTGTTGTTGTTGTTGTTGTAGTTGTAGTTGTTGTTGTAGTTGTTGTTGTTGTAGTTGTAGTTGTAGTTGTAGTTGTAGTTGTTGTAGTTGTTGTTGTAGTTGTAGTTGTTGTTGTAGTTGTAGTTGTAGTGGTATTTGCAGTTGTAGTTGTAGTTGTAGTTGTAGTTGTAGTTGTTGTTGTAGTTGTTGTTGTAGTTGTTGTTGTAGTTGTAGTTGTAGTTGCAGTTGTAGTTGTAGTTGTATTTGTAGTTGTATTTGTAGTTGTAGTTGTAATTGTAGTTGTAGTTGTAGTTGTAGTTGTAGTTGTAGTTGTATTTGTTGTTGTAGTTGTAGTTGTAGTAGTAGTTGTAGTTGTAGTTGTAGTTGGTAGTTGTAGTTGGTAGTTGTAGTTGGTAGTTGTAGTTGGTAGTTGTAGTTGGTAGGTGCAGTTGGTAGTTGCAGTTGGTAGTTGCAGTTGGTAGTTGCAGTTGGTAGTTGCAGTTGGTAGTTGCAGTTGGTAGCTGAAATTGGTAGTTGCAGTTGGTAGTTGCAGTTGGTAGTTGCAGTTGGTAGTTGCAGTTGGTAGCTGAAATTGGTAGTTACAGTTGGTAGTTGCAGTCGGTAGTTGCAGTGGGTAGTTGCAGTTGGTAGTTGCAGTTGGTAGTTGCAGTTGGTAGTTGCAGTTGGTAGTTGCAGTTGGTAGTTGCAGTTGGTAGTTGCAGTTGGTAGCTGTAGTTGGTAGTTGTAGTTGGTAGTTGTAGTTGGTAGTTGTAGTTGGTAGTTGTAGTTGTAGTTGTTGTTGTAGTTGTAGTTGTAGTTGTAGTTGTAGTTGTAGTTGTAGTTGTAGTTGTAGTTGTATTTGTAGTTTGTAGTTGTAGTTGGTAGTTGTAGTTGGTTTGTTGTAGTTGGTAGTTGTAGTTGGTAGTTGTAGTTGGTAGTTGTAGTTGGTAGTTGTAGTTGGTAGTTGTAGTTGGTTTGTTGTAGTTGGTAGTTGCAGTTGGTACTTGCAGTTGGTAGTTGCAGTTGGTAGTTGTAGTTGGTAGTTGTAGTTGGTAGTTGTAGATGGTAGTTGTAGTTGGTAGTTGCAGTTGGTAGTTGTAGTTGGTAGTTGTAGTTGGTAGTTGTAGTTGGTAGTTGTAGTTTGTAGTTGTAGTTGGTAGTTGTAGTTGGTAGATGTATTTGGTAGTTGTAGTTGGTCGTTGGAGTTGGTAGTTGCAGTTGGTAGTTGCAGTTGGTAGTTGTAGTTGTTGTTGTAGGTGGTAGTTGTAGTTGTAGTTGTAGTTGTAGTTGTAGTTGTAGTTGTAGTTGTAGTTGTAGTTGGTAGTTGTAGTTGGTAGTTGCAGTTGGTAGCTGCAGTTGGTAGTTGCAGTTGGTAGTTGTAGTTGGTAGTTGTAGTTGGTAGTTGGTAGTTGTAGTTGGTAGTTGTAGTTTGTAGTTGTAGTTGGTAGTTGCAGTTGCTAGCTGTAGTTGGTAGTTGTAGTTGGTAGTTGTAGTTGGTAGTTGTAGTTGTAGTTGTTGTTGTAGTTGTAGTTGTAGTTGTAGTTGTAGTTGGTAGTTGTAGTTGGTAGTTGTAGTTGGTAGTTGTAGTTGGTAGTTGCAGTTGGTAGTTGCAGTTGGTAGTTGCAGTTGGTAGTTGTAATTGTATTTGTAGTTGTATTTGTAGTTGTAGTTGTAGTTGTAGTTGTAGTTGTAGTTGTAGTTGTAGTTGTAGCTGGTAGTTGTAGTTGGTAGTTGTAGTTGGTAGTTGCAGTTGGTAGTTGTAGTTGGTAGTTGTAGTTGGTAGTTGTAGTTGGTAGTTGTAGTTGGTAGTTGTAGTTGGTAGTTGTAGTTGGTAGTTGTAGTTGGTAGTTGCAGTTGGTAGCTGTAGTTGGTAGTTGTAGTTGGTAGTTGTATTTGGTAGTTGTAGTTGGTCGTTGGAGTTGGTAGTTGCAGTTGGTAGTCGCAGTTGGTAGTTGCAGTTGGTAGTTGCAGGTGGTAGCTGCAGTTGGTAGTTGTAGTTGGTAGTTGTAGTTGGTAGTTGTAGTTGGTATTTGTAGTTGGTAGTTGTAGTTGGTAGTTGTAGTTGGTAGTTGTAGTTGGTAGTTGTAGTTGGTAGTTGCAGTTGGTAGTTGCAGTTGGTAGCTGTAGTTTGTAGTTGTAGTTGGTAGTTGTAGTTGGTAGTTGTAGTTGGTAGTTGTAGTTGGTAGTTGTAGTTGGTAGTTGTAGTTGGTAGTTGCAGTTGGTAGTTGTAGGTGGTAGTTGTAGTTGGTAGTTGTAGTTGGTAGTTGTAGTTGTAGTTGTAGTTGGTAGTTGTAGTTGGTAGTTGTAGTTGGTAGTTGGAGTTGGTAGTTGCAGTTGGTAGTTGCAGTTGGTAGTTGCAGTTGGTAGTTGCAGTTGGTAGTTGCAGTTGGTAGTTGCAGTTGGTAGTTGCTGTTGGTGGTTGCAGTTGGTAGTTGCAGTTGGTAGATGCAGTTGGTAGTTGCAGTTGGTAGTTGCAGTTGGTAGTTGCAGTTGGTAGTTGTAGTTGGTAGTTGTACTTGGTAGTTGTAGTTGGTAGTTGTAGTTGGTAGTTGTAGTTGGTAGTTGTAGTTGGTAGTTGTAGTTGGTAGTTGTAGTTGTAGTTGGTAGTTGTAGTTGGTAGTTGTAGATGGTAGTTGTAGTTGGTAGTTGTAGTTGGTAATTGTAGTTGGTAGTTGTAGTTGGTAGTTGTAGTTGGTAGTTGTAGTTGGTAGTTGTATTTGGTAGTTGCAGTTGGTAGTTGTAGGTGGTAGTTGTAGTTGGTAGTTGTAGTTGGTAGTTGTAGTTGGTAGTTGTAGTTGGTAGTTGTAGTTGGTAGTTGTAGTTGGTAGTTGTAGTTGGTAGTTGTAGGTGGTAGTTGTAGTTGGTAGTTGTAGTTGGTAGTTGTAGTTGGTAGTTGTAGTTGGTAGTTGTAGTTGGTAGTTGTAGTTGGTAGTTGTAGTTGGTAGTTGTAGTTGTAGTTGTAGTTGGTAGTTGTAGTTGGTAGTTGTAGTTGGTAGTTGGAGTTGGTAGTTGCAGTTGGTAGTTGCAGTTGGTAGTTGCAGTTGGTAGTTGCAGTTGGTAGTTGCAGTTGGTAGTTGCAGTTGCTAGTTGCTGTTGGTGGTTGCAGTTGGTAGTTGCAGTTGGTAGTTGCAGTTGGTAGTTGCAGTTGGTAGTTGCAGTTGGTAGTTGTAGTTGGTAGTTGTAGTTGGTAGCTGTAGTTGGTAGTTGTAGTTGATAGTTGTAGTTGGTAGTTGTAGTTGGTAGTTGTAGTTGGTAGTTGCAGTTGGTAGCTGTAGTTGGTAGTTGTAGTTGGTAGTTGTAGTTGGTAGTTGTAGTTGGTAGTTGTAGTTGTAGTTGTTGTTGTAGTTGTAGTTGTAGTTGTAGTTGTAGTTGTAGTTGTAGTTGTATTTGTAGTTTGTAGTTGCAGTTGGTAGTTGCAGTTGGTAGTTGCAGTTGGTAGTTGCAGTTGGTAGTTGCAGTTGGTAGTTGCAGTTGGTAGTTGCTGTTGGTGGTTGCAGTTGGTAGTTGCATTTGGTAGTTGCAGTTGGTAGTTGCAGTTGGTAGTTGCAGTTGGTAGTTGCAGTTGGTAGTTGTAGTTGGTAGTTGTACTTGGTAGTTGTAGTTGGTAGTTGTAGTTGGTTGTTGTAGTTTGTAGTTGTAGTTGGTAGTTGTAGATGGTAGTTGTAGTTGGTAGTTGTAGTTGGTAGTTGTAGTTGGTAGTTGTAGTTGGTAGTTGTAGTTGGTAGTTGTAGTTGGTAGTTGTAGTTGGTAGTTGTAGTTGTAGCTGTAGTTGATAGTTGTAGTTGGTAGTTGTAGTTGGTAGTTGTAGTTGGTAGTTGTAGTTGGTAGTTGTAGTTGGTAGTTGTAGTTGGTAGTTGTAGTTGTAGTTGTAGTTGGTAGTTGTAGTTGGTAGTTGTAGTTGGTAGTTGGAGTTGGTAGTTGCAGTTGGTAGTTGCAGTTAGTAGTTGCAGTTGGTAGTTGTAGTTGGTAGTTGTAGTTGGTAGTTGTAGTTGGTAGTTGTAGTTGGTAGTTGTAGTTGGTAGTTGTAGTTGGTAGTTGTAGTTGGTAGTTGTAGTTGTAGTTGTAGTTGTAGTTGTAGTTGTTGTTGTAGTTGGTAGTTGTAGTTGGTAGTTGTAGTTGGTAGTTCTAGTTGGTTTGTTGTAGTTGGTAGTTGCAGTTGGTAGTTGTAGTTGGTAGTTGTAGTTGGTAGTTGGAGTTGGTAGTTGCAGTTGGTAGTTGCAGTTGGTAGTTGCAGTTGGTAGTTGCAGTTGGTAGTTGCTGTTGGTGGTTGCAGTTGGTAGTTGCAGTTGGTAGTTGCAGTTGGTAGTTGCAGTTGGTAGTTGCAGTTGGTAGTTGCAGTTGGTAGTTGCAGTTGGTAGTTGTAGTTGGTAGTTGTACTTGGTAGTTGTAGTTGGTAGTTGTAGTTGGTAGTTGTAGTTGGTAGTTGTAGTTGGTAGTTGTAGTTGGTAGTTGTAGTTGGTAGTTGTAGTTGGTAGTTGTAGTTCGTAGTTGTAGCTGGTAGTTGTAGTTGGTAGTTGTAGTTGGTAGTTGCAGTTGGTAGTTGCAGTTGGTAGTTGTAGTTGGTAGTTGTAGTTGGTAGTTGTAGTTGGTAGTTGTAGTTGGTAGTTGTAGTTGGTAGTTGTAGTTGGTAGTTGTAGTTGGTAGTTGCAGTTGGTAGCTGTAGTTGGTAGTTGTAGTTGGTAGTTGTAGTTGGTAGTTGTAGTTGGTAGTTGTAGTTGTAGTTGTTGTTGTAGTTGTAGTTGTAGTTGTAGTTGTAGTTGTAGTTGTAGTTGTAGTTGTAGTTGTAGTTGTATTTGTAGTTTGTAGTTGTAGTTGGCAGTTGTAGTTGGTTTGTTGTAGTTGGTAGTTGTAGTTGGTAGTTGTAGTTGGTAGTTGTAGTTGGTAGTTGTAGTTGGTAGTTGTAGTTGGTTTGTTGTAGTTGGTAGTTGCAGTTGGTAGTTGCAGTTGGTAGTTGCAGTTGGTAGTTGTAGTTGGTAGTTGTAGTTGGTAGTTGTAGATGGTAGTTGTAGTTGGTAGTTGCAGTTGGTAGTTGTAGTTGGTAGTTGTAGTTGGTAGTTGTAGTTGGTAGTTGTAGTTTGTAGTTGTAGTTGGTAGTTGTAGTTGGTAGATGTATTTGGTAGTTGTAGTTGGTCGTTGGAGTTGGTAGTTGCAGTTGGTAGTTGCAGTTGGTAGTTGTAGTTGTTGTTGTAGGTGGTAGTTGTAGTTGTAGTTGTAGTTGTAGTTGTAGTTGTAGTTGTAGTTGTAGTTGGTAGTTGTAGTTGGTAGTTGCAGTTGGTAGCTGCAGTTGGTAGTTGCAGTTGGTAGTTGTAGGTGGTAGTTGTAGTTGTAGTTGTAGTTGTAGTTGGTAGTTGTAGTTGGTAGTTGTAGTTGGTAGTTGTAGTTGGTAGTTGTAGTTGGTAGTTGTAGTTGGTTTGTTGTAGTTGGTAGTTGTAGTTGGTAGTTGTAGTTTGTAGTTGTAGTTGGTAGTTGCAGTTGCTAGCTGTAGTTGGTAGTTGTAGTTGGTAGTTGTAGTTGGTAGTTGTAGTTGTAGTTGTTGTTGTAGTTGTAGTTGTAGTTGTAGTTGTAGTTGTAGTTGTAGTTGTAGTTGTAGTTTGTAGTTGTAGTTGGTAGTTGTAGTTGGTTTGTTGTAGTTGGTAGTTGTAGTTGGTAGTTGTAGTTGGTAGTTGTAGTTGGTAGTTGTAGTTGGTAGTTGTAGTTGGTAGTTGCAGTTGGTAGTTGCAGTTGGTAATTGCAGTTGGTAGTTGTAATTGTAGTTGTTGTTGTAGTTGTAGTTGTAGTTGTAGTTGTAGTTGTAGTTGTAGTTGTAGTTGGTAGTTGTAGTTGGTAGTTGTAGTTGGTAGTTGTAGTTGGTAGCTGTAGTTGGTAGTTGTAGTTGGTAGTTGCAGTTGGTAGTTGCAGTTGGTAGTTGCAGTTGGTAGTTGTAGTTGGTAGTTGCAGTTGGTAGTTGCAGTTGGTAGCTGTAGTTTGTAGTTGTAGTTGGTAGTTGTAGTTGGTAGTTGTAGTTGGTAGTTGTAGTTGGTAGTTGTAGTTGTTAGTTGTAGTTGGTAGTTGTAGTTGGTAGTTGTAGTTGGTAGTTGTAGTTGGTAGTTGTAGCTGGTAGTTGTAGTTGGTAGTTGTAGTTGGTAGTTGCAGTTGGTAGTTGTAGTTGGTAGTTGTAGTTGGTAGTTGTAGTTGGTAGTTGTAGTTGGTAGTTGTAGCTGGTAGTTGTAGTTGGTAGTTGTAGTTGTAGTTGTAGTTGGTAGTTGTAGTTGGTAGTTGTAGTTGGTAGTTGTAGTTGGTAGTTGTAGTTGGTAGTTGTAGTTGGTAGTTGTACTTGGTAGTTGTAGTTGGTAGTTGTAGTTGGTAGTTCCATTTGTAGTTGTAGTTGTAGTTGTAGTTGAAGTTGTAGTTGTTGTTGTAGTTGTAGTTGTAGTTGTAGTTGTAGTTGTAGTTGTAGTTGTAGTTGTAGTTGTAGTTGTAGTTGTAGTTGTAGTTGTAGTTGTAGTTGTAGTTGTAGTTGTTTTTGTTGTTGTTGTTGTTGTAGTTGTTGTTGTTGTAGTTGTTGTTGTTGTAGTTGTTGTTGTTATTGTACTTGCTGTTTTGTCGTTGTCGTTGTTGTTGTCGTTGTTGTCGTTGTTGTCGTTGCAGTCGTTGTTGTCGTTGTTGTCGTTGTTGCCGTTGTTGTCGTTGCTGTCGTTGCTATCGTTGCTGTCGTTGCTGTCGTTGCTGTCGTTGCTGCCGTTGTTGCCGTTGTTGCCGTTGTTGCCGTTTTTGTCGTTGTTGTCGTTGTTGTCGTTGTTGTGGTTGTTGTCGTTGTTGTCGTTGTTTTCGTTGTTTTCGTTGTTGTCGTTGTTGTCGTTGTTGTCGTTGTTGTCGTTGTTGTCGTTGTTGTCGTTGTTGTCGTTGTTATCGTTGTTGTCGTTGTTATCGTTGTTGTCGTTGTTGTCGTTGTTGTCGTTGTTGTCGTTGTTGTCGTTGTCGTTATTGTAGTTGTTGTCGTTGTTGTCGTCGTTGTCGTCGTTGTCGTCGTTGTCGTCGTTGTCGTCGTTGTCGTCGTTGACGTCGTTGTCGTCGTTGTCGTCGTTGTTGTTGTTGTTGTTGTTGTTGTTGTTGTAGTTGTAGTTGTTGTTGTAGTTGTTGTTGTTGTAGTTGTAGTTGTAGTTGTAGTTGTAGTTGTTGTAGTTGTTGTTGTAGTTGTAGTTGTTGTTGTAGTTGTAGTTGTAGTGGTAGTTGTAGTTGTAGTTGTAGTTGTAGTTGTAGTTGTAGTTGTTGTTGTAGTTGTTGTTGTAGTTGTTGTTGTAGTTGTAGTTGTAGTTGTAGTTGCAGTTGTAGTTGTAGTTGTATTTGTAGTTGTATTTGTAGTTGTAGTTGTAATTGTAGTTGTAGTTGTAGTTGTAGTTGTAGTTGTAGTTGTATTTGTTGTTGTAGTTGTAGTTGTAGTAGTAGTTGTAGTTGTAGTTGTAGTTGGTAGTTGTAGTTGGTAGTTGTAGTTGGTAGTTGTAGTTGGTAGTTGTAGTTGGTAGGTGCAGTTGGTAGTTGCAGTTGGTAGTTGCAGTTGGTAGTTGCAGTTGGTAGTTGCAGTTGGTAGTTGCAGTTGGTAGCTGAAATTGGTATTTGCAGTTGGTAGTTGCAGTTGGTAGCTGAAATTGGTAGTTACAGCTGGTAGTTGCAGTCGGTAGTTGCAGTGGGTAGTTGCAGTTGGTAGTTGCAGTTGGTAGTTGCAGTTGGTAGTTGTAGTTGGTAGTTGTAGTTGGTAGTTGTAGATGGTAGTTGTAGTTGGTAGTTGCAGTTGGTAGTTGTAGTTGGTAGGTGTAGTTGGTAGTTGTAGTTGGTAGTTGCAGTTGGTAGTTGTAGTTGGTAGTTGTAGTTGGTAGTTGTAGTTGGTAGTTGTAGTTGGTAGTTGTAGCTGGTAGTTGTAGTTGGTAGTTGTAGTTGTAGTTGTAGTTGGTAGTTGTAGTTGGTAGTTGTAGTTGGTAGTTGTAGTTGGTAGTTGTAGTTGGTAGTTGTAGTTGGTAGTTGTAGTTGGTAGTTGTAGTTGGTAGTTGTAGTTGGTAGTTGTAGTTGGTAGTTGTAGTTGGTAGGTGCAGTTGGTAGTTGCAGTTGGTAGTTGCAGTTGGTAGTTGCAGTTGGTAGTTGCAGTTGGTAGTTGCAGTTGGTAGCTGAAATTGGTAGTTACAGTTGGTAGTTGCTGTCGGTAGTTGCAGTGGGTAGTTGCAGTTGGTAGTTGCAGTTGGTAGTTGCAGTTGGTAGCTGTAGTTGGTAGTTGTAGTTGGTAGTTGTAGTTGGTAGTTGTAGTTGGTAGTTGTAGTTGTAGTTGTTGTTGTAGTTGTAGTTGTAGTTGTAGTTGTAGTTGTAGTTGTAGTTGTAGTTGTAGTTGTAGTTGTATTTGTAGTTTGTAGTTGTAGTTGGTAGTTGTAGTTGGTTTGTTGTAGTTGGTAGTTGTAGTTGGTAGTTGTAGTTGGTAGTTGTAGTTGGTAGTTGTAGTTGGTAGTTGTAGTTGGTAGTTGTAGTTGGTTTGTTGTAGTTGGTAGTTGCAGTTGGTAGTTGCAGTTGGTAGATGCAGTTGGTAGTTGTAGTTGGTAGTTGTAGTTGGTAGTTGTAGATGGTAGTTGTAGTTGGTAGTTGCAGTTGGTAGTTGTAGTTGGTAGTTGTAGTTGGTAGTTGTAGTTGGTAGTTGTAGTTTGTGGTTGTAGTTGGTAGTTGTAGTTGGTAGATGTATTTGGTAGTTGTAGTTGGTCGTTGGAGTTGGTAGTTGCAGTTGGTAGTTGCAGTTGGTAGTTGTAGTTGTTGTTGTAGGTGGTAGTTGTAGTTGTAGTTGTAGTTGTAGTTGTAGTTGTAGTTGTAGTTGTAGTTGGTAGTTGTAGTTGGTAGTTGCAGTTGGTAGCTGCAGTTGGTAGTTGCAGTTGGTAGTTGTAGTTGGTAGTTGTAGTTGGTAGTTGGTAGTTGTAGTTGGTAGTTGTAGTTTGTAGTTGTAGTTGGTAGTTGCAGTTGCTAGCTGTAGTTGGTAGTTGTAGTTGGTAGTTGTAGTTGGTAGTTGTAGTTGTAGTTGTTGTTGTAGTTGTAGTTGTAGTTGTAGTTGTAGTTGTAGTTGTAGTTGTAGTTGTAGTTTGTAGTTGTAGTTGGTAGTTGTAGTTGGTTTGTTGTAGTTGGTAGTTGTAGTTGGTAGTTGTAGTTGGTAGTTGTAGTTGGTAGTTGTAGTTGGTAGTTGTAGTTGGTAGTTGCAGTTGGTAGTTGCAGTTGGTAGTTGCAGTTGGTAGTTGTAATTGTATTTGTAGTTGTATTTGTAGTTGTAGTTGTAGTTGTAGTTGTAGTTGTAGTTGTAGTTGTAGTTGTAGTTGTAGTTGGTAGTTGTAGTTGGTAGTTGTAGTTGGTAGTTGTAGTTGGTAGCTGTAGTTGGTAGTTGTAGTTGGTAGTTGTACTTGGTAGGTGTAGTTGGTAGTTGTAGTTGGTAGTTGCAGTTGGTAGTTGTAGTTGGTAGTTGTAGTTGGTAGTTGTAGTTGGTAGTTGTAGTTGGTAGTTGTAGCTGGTAGTTGTAGTTGGTAGTTGTAGTTGTAGTTGTAGTTGGTAGTTGTAGTTGGTAGTTGTAGTTGGTAGTTGTAGTTGGTAGTTGTAGTTGGTAGTTGTAGTTGGTAGTTGTACTTGGTAGTTGTAGTTGATAGTTGTAGTTGGTAGTTCCATTTGTAGTTGTAGTTGTAGTTGTAGTTGAAGTTGTAGTTGTTGTTGTAGTTGTAGTTGTAGTTGTAGTTGTAGTTGTAGTTGTAGTTGTAGTTGTAGTTGTAGTTGTAGTTGTAGTTGTAGTTGTAGTTGTAGTTGTAGTTGTAGTTGGTAGTTGCAGTTGGTAGTTGTAGGTGGTAGTTGTAGTTGGTAGTTGTAGTTGGTAGTTGTAGTTGGTAGTTGTAGTTGGTAGTTGTAGTTGGTAGTTGTAGTTGGTAGTTGTAGTTGGTAGTTGTAGTTGGTAGTTGTAGTTGGTAGTTGTAGTTGGTAGTTGTAGTTGGTAGTTGTAGTTGGTAGTTGTAGTTGGTAGTTGTAGTTGGTAGTTGTAGATGTAGTTGTAGTTGGTAGTTGTAGTTGGTAGTTGTAGTTGGTAGTTGGACTTGGTAGTTGCAGTTGGTAGTTGCAGTTGGTAGTTGCAGTTGGTAGTTGCAGTTGGTAGTTGCAGTTGGTAGTTGCAGTTGGTAGTTGCTGTTGGTGGTTGCAGTTGGTAGTTGCAGTTGGTAGTTGCAGTTGGTAGTTGCAGTTGGTAGTTGCAGTTGGTAGTTGCAGTTGGTAGTTGTAGTTGGTAGTTGTACTTGGTAGTTGTAGTTGGTAGTTGTAGTTGGTAGTTGTAGTTGGTAGTTGTAGTTGGTAGTTGTAGTTGGTAGTTGTAGTTGGTAGTTGTAGTTGGTAGTTGTAGTTGGTAGTTGTAGTTCGTAGTTGTAGCTGGTAGTTGT
Source organism: Andrena hattorfiana (assembly GCA_944738655.2). Taxonomy (NCBI): domain Eukaryota; kingdom Metazoa; phylum Arthropoda; class Insecta; order Hymenoptera; family Andrenidae; genus Andrena; species Andrena hattorfiana. The sequence goes on along the minus strand of OX122890.1, from coordinate 47,269,974 downwards.
AGTTGGTAGTTGTAGTTGGTAGTTGCAGTTGGTAGTTGTAGTTGGTAGTTGTAGTTGGTAGTTGTAGTTGGTAGTTGTAGTTGGTAGTTGTAGTTGGTAGTTGTAGTTGGTAGTTGTAGTTGGTAGTTGCAGTTGGTAGCTGTAGTTGGTAGTTGTAGTTGGTAGTTGTAGTTGGTAGTTGTAGTTGGTAGTTGTAGTTGTAGTTGTTGTTGTAGTTGTAGTTGTAGTTGTAGTTGTAGTTGTAGTTGTAGTTGTAGTTGTATTTGTAGTTTGTAGTTGTAGTTGGCAGTTGTAGTTGGTTTGTTGTAGTTGGTAGTTGTAGTTGGTAGTTGTAGTTGGTAGTTGTAGTTGGTAGTTGTAGTTGGTAGTTGTAGTTGGTTTGTTGTAGTTGGTAGTTGCAGTTGGTAGTTGCAGTTGGTAGTTGCAGTTGGTAGTTGTAGTTGGTAGTTGTAGTTGGTAGTTGTAGATGGTAGTTGTAGTTGGTAGTTGCAGTTGGTAGTTGTAGTTGGTAGTTGTAGTTGGTAGTTGTAGTTGGTAGTTGTAGTTTGTAGTTGTAGTTGGTAGTTGTAGTTGGTAGATGTATTTGGTAGTTGTAGTTGGTCGTTGGAGTTGGTAGTTGCAGTTGGTAGTTGCAGTTGGTAGTTGTAGTTGTTGTTGTAGGTGGTAGTTGTAGTTGTAGTTGTAGTTGTAGTTGTAGTTGTAGTTGTAGTTGTAGTTGGTAGTTGTAGTTGGTAGTTGCAGTTGGTAGCTGCAGTTGGTAGTTGCAGTTGGTAGTTGTAGGTGGTAGTTGTAGTTGTAGTTGTAGTTGTAGTTGGTAGTTGTAGTTGGTAGTTGTAGTTGGTAGTTGTAGTTGGTAGTTGTAGTTGGTAGTTGTAGTTGGTTTGTTGTAGTTGGTAGTTGTAGTTGGTAGTTGTAGTTTGTAGTTGTAGTTGGTAGTTGCAGTTGCTAGCTGTAGTTGGTAGTTGTAGTTGGTAGTTGTAGTTGGTAGTTGTAGTTGGTAGTTGTAGTTGTAGTTGTTGTTGTAGTTGTAGTTGTAGTTGTAGTTGTAGTTGTAGTTGTAGTTGTAGTTGTAGTTGTAGTTTGTAGTTGTAGTTGGTAGTTGTAGTTGGTTTGTTGTAGTTGGTAGTTGTAGTTGGTAGTTGTAGTTGGTAGTTGTAGTTGGTAGTTGTAGTTGGTAGTTGTAGTTGGTAGTTGCAGTTGGTAGTTGCAGTTGGTAGTTGCAGTTGGTAGTTGTAATTGTAGTTGTTGTTGTAGTTGTAGTTGTAGTTGTAGTTGTAGTTGTAGTTGTAGTTGGTAGTTGTAGTTGGTAGTTGTAGTTGGTAGTTGTAGTTGGTAGCTGTAGTTGGTAGTTGTAGTTGGTAGTTGTACTTGGTAGGTGTAGTTGGTAGTTGTAGTTGGTAGTTGTAGTTGGTAGTTGTAGTTGGTAGTTGCAGTTGGTAGTTGCAGTTGGTAGTTGCAGTTGGTAGTTGTAGTTGGTAGTTGCAGTTGGTAGTTGCAGTTGGTAGCTGTAGTTTGTAGTTGTAGTTGGTAGTTGTAGTTGGTAGTTGTAGTTGGTAGTTGTAGTTGGTAGTTGTAGTTGGTAGTTGTAGTTGGTAGTTGTAGTTGGTAGTTGTAGTTGGTAGTTGTAGTTGGTAGTTGTAGTTGGTAGTTGTAGCTGGTAGTTGTAGTTGGTAGTTGTAGTTGGTAGTTGCAGCTGGTAGTTGTAGTTGGTAGTTGTAGTTGGTAGTTGTAGTTGGTAGTTGTAGTTGGTAGTTGTAGCTGGTAGTTGTAGTTGGTAGTTGTAGTTGTAGTTGTAGTTGGTAGTTGTAGTTGGTAGTTGTAGTTGGTAGTTGTAGTTGGTAGTTGTAGTTGGTAGTTGTAGTTGGTAGTTGTACTTGGTAGTTGTAGTTGGTAGTTGTAGTTGGTAGTTCCATTTGTAGTTGTAGTTGTAGTTGTAGTTGAAGTTGTAGATGTTGTTGTAGTTGTAGTTGTAGTTGTAGTTGTAGTTGTAGTTGTAGTTGTAGTTGTAGTTGTAGTTGTAGTTGTAGTTGTAGTTGTAGTTGTAGTTGTAGTTGTTTTTGTTGTTGTTGTTGTTGTAGTTGTTGTTGTTGTAGTTGTTGTTGTTGTAGTTGTTGTTGTTATTGTACTTGCTGTTTTGTCGTTGTCGTTGTTGTTGTCGTTGTTGTCGTTGTTGTCGTTGCAGTCGTTGTTGTCGTTGTTGTCGTTGTTGCCGTTGTTGTCGTTGCTGTCGTTGCTATCGTTGCTGTCGTTGCTGTCGTTGCTGTCGTTGCTGCCGTTGTTGCCGTTGTTGCCGTTGTTGCCGTTTTTGTCGTTGTTGTCGTTGTTGTCGTTGTTGTGGTTGTTGTCGTTGTTGTCGTTGTTTTCGTTGTTTTCGTTGTTGTCGTTGTTGTCGTTGTTGTCGTTGTTGTCGTTGTTGTCGTTGTTGTCGTTGTTGTCGTTGTTATCGTTGTTGTCGTTGTTATCGTTGTTGTCGTTGTTGTCGTTGTTGTCGTTGTTGTCGTTGTTGTCGTTGTCGTTATTGTAGTTGTTGTCGTTGTTGTCGTCGTTGTCGTCGTTGTCGTCGTTGTCGTCGTTGTCGTCGTTGTCGTCGTTGACGTCGTTGTCGTCGTTGTCGTCGTTGTTGTTGTTGTTGTTGTTGTTGTTGTTGTAGTTGTAGTTGTTGTTGTAGTTGTTGTTGTTGTAGTTGTAGTTGTAGTTGTAGTTGTAGTTGTTGTAGTTGTTGTTGTAGTTGTAGTTGTTGTTGTAGTTGTAGTTGTAGTGGTATTTGCAGTTGTAGTTGTAGTTGTAGTTGTAGTTGTAGTTGTTGTTGTAGTTGTTGTTGTAGTTGTTGTTGTAGTTGTAGTTGTAGTTGCAGTTGTAGTTGTAGTTGTATTTGTAGTTGTATTTGTAGTTGTAGTTGTAATTGTAGTTGTAGTTGTAGTTGTAGTTGTAGTTGTAGTTGTATTTGTTGTTGTAGTTGTAGTTGTAGTAGTAGTTGTAGTTGTAGTTGTAGTTGGTAGTTGTAGTTGGTAGTTGTAGTTGGTAGTTGTAGTTGGTAGTTGTAGTTGGTAGGTGCAGTTGGTAGTTGCAGTTGGTAGTTGCAGTTGGTAGTTGCAGTTGGTAGTTGCAGTTGGTAGTTGCAGTTGGTAGCTGAAATTGGTAGTTGCAGTTGGTAGTTGCAGTTGGTAGTTGCAGTTGGTAGTTGCAGTTGGTAGCTGAAATTGGTAGTTACAGTTGGTAGTTGCAGTCGGTAGTTGCAGTGGGTAGTTGCAGTTGGTAGTTGCAGTTGGTAGTTGCAGTTGGTAGTTGCAGTTGGTAGTTGCAGTTGGTAGTTGCAGTTGGTAGTTGCAGTTGGTAGCTGTAGTTGGTAGTTGTAGTTGGTAGTTGTAGTTGGTAGTTGTAGTTGGTAGTTGTAGTTGTAGTTGTTGTTGTAGTTGTAGTTGTAGTTGTAGTTGTAGTTGTAGTTGTAGTTGTAGTTGTAGTTGTATTTGTAGTTTGTAGTTGTAGTTGGTAGTTGTAGTTGGTTTGTTGTAGTTGGTAGTTGTAGTTGGTAGTTGTAGTTGGTAGTTGTAGTTGGTAGTTGTAGTTGGTAGTTGTAGTTGGTTTGTTGTAGTTGGTAGTTGCAGTTGGTAGTTGCAGTTGGTAGTTGCAGTTGGTAGTTGTAGTTGGTAGTTGTAGTTGGTAGTTGTAGATGGTAGTTGTAGTTGGTAGTTGCAGTTGGTAGTTGTAGTTGGTAGTTGTAGTTGGTAGTTGTAGTTGGTAGTTGTAGTTTGTAGTTGTAGTTGGTAGTTGTAGTTGGTAGATGTATTTGGTAGTTGTAGTTGGTCGTTGGAGTTGGTAGTTGCAGTTGGTAGTTGCAGTTGGTAGTTGTAGTTGTTGTTGTAGGTGGTAGTTGTAGTTGTAGTTGTAGTTGTAGTTGTAGTTGTAGTTGTAGTTGTAGTTGTAGTTGGTAGTTGTAGTTGGTAGTTGCAGTTGGTAGCTGCAGTTGGTAGTTGCAGTTGGTAGTTGTAGTTGGTAGTTGTAGTTGGTAGTTGGTAGTTGTAGTTGGTAGTTGTAGTTTGTAGTTGTAGTTGGTAGTTGCAGTTGCTAGCTGTAGTTGGTAGTTGTAGTTGGTAGTTGTAGTTGGTAGTTGTAGTTGTAGTTGTTGTTGTAGTTGTAGTTGTAGTTGTAGTTGTAGTTGTAGTTGTAGTTGTAGTTGTAGTTTGTAGTTGTAGTTGGTAGTTGTAGTTGGTTTGTTGTAGTTGGTAGTTGTAGTTGGTAGTTGTAGTTGGTAGTTGTAGTTGGTAGTTGTAGTTGGTAGTTGTAGTTGGTAGTTGTAGTTGGTAGTTGTAGTTGGTAGTTGTAGTTGGTAGTTGTAGTTGGTAGTTGTAGTTGGTAGTTGTAGTTGGTAGTTGTAGTTGTAGTTGTAGTTGGTAGTTGTAGTTGGTAGTTGTAGTTGGTAGTTGGAGTTGGTAGTTGCAGTTGGTAGTTGCAGTTGGTAGTTGCAGTTGGTAGTTGCAGTTGGTAGTTGCAGTTGGTAGTTGCTGTTGGTGTTTGCAGTTGGTAGTTGCAGTTGGTAGTTGCAGTTGGTAGTTGCAGTTGGTAGTTGCAGTTGGTAGTTGCAGTTGGTAGTTGTAGTTGGTAGTTGTACTTGGTAGTTGTAGTTGGTAGTTGTAGTTGGTAGTTGTAGTTGGTAGTTGTAGTTGGTAGTTGTAGTTGGTAGTTGTAGTTGGTAGTTGTAGTTGGTAGTTGTAGTTGGTAGTTGTAGTTCGTAGTTGTAGCTGGTAGTTGTAGTTGGTAGTTGTAGTTGGTAGTTGCAGTTGGTAGTTGTAGTTGGTAGTTGTAGTTGGTAGTTGTAGTTGGTAGTTGTAGTTGGTAGTTGTAGTTGGTAGTTGTAGTTGGTAGTTGTAGTTGGTAGTTGCAGTTGGTAGCTGTAGTTGGTAGTTGTAGTTGGTAGTTGTAGTTGGTAGTTGTAGTTGGTAGTTGTAGTTGTAGTTGTTGTTGTAGTTGTAGTTGTAGTTGTAGTTGTAGTTGTAGTTGTAGTTGTAGTTGTATTTGTAGTTTGTAGTTGTAGTTGGCAGTTGTAGTTGGTTTGTTGTAGTTGGTAGTTGTAGTTGGTAGTTGTAGTTGGTAGTTGTAGTTGGTAGTTGTAGTTGGTAGTTGTAGTTGGTTTGTTGTAGTTGGTAGTTGCAGTTGGTAGTTGCAGTTGGTAGTTGCAGTTGGTAGTTGTAGTTGGTAGTTGTAGTTGGTAGTTGTAGATGGTAGTTGTAGTTGGTAGTTGCAGTTGGTAGTTGTAGTTGGTAGTTGTAGTTGGTAGTTGTAGTTGGTAGTTGTAGTTTGTAGTTGTAGTTGGTAGTTGTAGTTGGTAGATGTATTTGGTAGTTGTAGTTGGTCGTTGGAGTTGGTAGTTGCAGTTGGTAGTTGCAGTTGGTAGTTGTAGTTGTTGTTGTAGGTGGTAGTTGTAGTTGTAGTTGTAGTTGTAGTTGTAGTTGTAGTTGTAGTTGTAGTTGGTAGTTGTAGTTGGTAGTTGCAGTTGGTAGCTGCAGTTGGTAGTTGCAGTTGGTAGTTGTAGGTGGTAGTTGTAGTTGTAGTTGTAGTTGTAGTTGGTAGTTGTAGTTGGTAGTTGTAGTTGGTAGTTGCAGTTGGTAGTTGTAGTTGGTAGTTGTAGTTGGTAGTTGTAGTTGGTAGTTGTAGTTGGTAGTTGTAGTTGGTAGTTGTAGTTGGTAGTTGTAGTTGGTAGTTGTAGTTGGTAGTTGTAGTTGGTAGTTGTAGTTGGTAGTTGTAGTTGGTAGTTGTAGTTCGTAGTTGTAGCTGGTAGTTGTAGTTGGTAGTTGTAGTTGGTAGTTGCAGTTGGTAGTTGTAGTTGGTAGTTGTAGTTGGTAGTTGTAGTTGGTAGTTGTAGTTGGTAGTTGTAGTTGGTAGTTGTAGTTGGTAGTTGTAGTTGGTAGTTGCAGTTGGTAGCTGTAGTTGGTAGTTGTAGTTGGTAGTTGTAGTTGGTAGTTGTAGTTGGTAGTTGTAGTTGTAGTTGTTGTTGTAGTTGTAGTTGTAGTTGTAGTTGTAGTTGTAGTTGTAGTTGTAGTTGTATTTGTAGTTTGTAGTTGTAGTTGGCAGTTGTAGTTGGTTTGTTGTAGTTGGTAGTTGTAGTTGGTAGTTGTAGTTGGTAGTTGTAGTTGGTTTGTTGTAGTTGGTAGTTGCAGTTGGTAGTTGCAGTTGGTAGTTGCAGTTGGTAGTTGTAGTTGGTAGTTGTAGTTGGTAGTTGTAGATGGTAGTTGTAGTTGGTAGTTGCAGTTGGTAGTTGTAGTTGGTAGTTGTAGTTGGTAGTTGTAGTTGGTAGTTGTAGTTTGTAGTTGTAGTTGGTAGTTGTAGTTGGTAGATGTATTTGGTAGTTGTAGTTGGTCGTTGGAGTTGGTAGTTGCAGTTGGTAGTTGCAGTTGGTAGTTGTAGTTGTTGTTGTAGGTGGTAGTTGTAGTTGTAGTTGTAGTTGTAGTTGTAGTTGTAGTTGTAGTTGTAGTTGGTAGTTGTAGTTGGTAGTTGCAGTTGGTAGCTGCAGTTGGTAGTTGCAGTTGGTAGTTGTAGGTGGTAGTTGTAGTTGTAGTTGTAGTTGTAGTTGGTAGTTGTAGTTGGTAGTTGTAGTTGGTAGTTGTAGTTGGTAGTTGTAGTTGGTAGTTGTAGTTGGTTTGTTGTAGTTGGTAGTTGTAGTTGGTAGTTGTAGTTTGTAGTTGTAGTTGGTAGTTGCAGTTGCTAGCTGTAGTTGGTAGTTGTAGTTGGTAGTTGTAGTTGGTAGTTGTAGTTGTAGTTGTTGTTGTAGTTGTAGTTGTAGTTGTAGTTGTAGTTGTAGTTGTAGTTGTAGTTGTAGTTTGTAGTTGTAGTTGGTAGTTGTAGTTGGTTTGTTGTAGTTGGTAGTTGTAGTTGGTAGTTGTAGTTGGTAGTTGTAGTTGGTAGTTGTAGTTGGTAGTTGTAGTTGGTAGTTGCAGTTGGTAGTTGCAGTTGGTAATTGCAGTTGGTAGTTGTAATTGTAGTTGTTGTTGTAGTTGTAGTTGTAGTTGTAGTTGTAGTTGTAGTTGTAGTTGTAGTTGGTAGTTGTAGTTGGTAGTTGTAGTTGGTAGTTGTAGTTGGTAGCTGTAGTTGGTAGTTGTAGTTGGTAGTTGCAGTTGGTAGTTGCAGTTGGTAGTTGCAGTTGGTAGTTGTAGTTGGTAGTTGCAGTTGGTAGTTGCAGTTGGTAGCTGTAGTTTGTAGTTGTAGTTGGTAGTTGTAGTTGGTAGTTGTAGTTGGTAGTTGTAGTTGGTAGTTGTAGTTGTTAGTTGTAGTTGGTAGTTGTAGTTGGTAGTTGTAGTTGGTAGATGTAGTTGGTAGTTGTAGCTGGTAGTTGTAGTTGGTAGTTGTAGTTGGTAGTTGCAGTTGGTAGTTGTAGTTGGTAGTTGTAGTTGGTAGTTGTAGTTGGTAGTTGTAGTTGGTAGTTGTAGCTGGTAGTTGTAGTTGGTAGTTGTAGTTGTAGTTGTAGTTGGTAGTTGTAGTTGGTAGTTGTAGTTGGTAGTTGTAGTTGGTAGTTGTAGTTGGTAGTTGTAGTTGGTAGTTGTACTTGGTAGTTGTAGTTGGTAGTTGTAGTTGGTAGTTCCATTTGTAGTTGTAGTTGTAGTTGTAGTTGAAGTTGTAGTTGTTGTTGTAGTTGTAGTTGTAGTTGTAGTTGTAGTTGTAGTTGTAGTTGTAGTTGTAGTTGTAGTTGTAGTTGTAGTTGTAGTTGTAGTTGTAGTTGTAGTTGTAGTTGTTTTTGTTGTTGTTGTTGTTGTAGTTGTTGTTGTTGTAGTTGTTGTTGTTGTAGTTGTTGTTGTTATTGTACTTGCTGTTTTGTCGTTGTCGTTGTTGTTGTCGTTGTTGTCGTTGTTGTCGTTGCAGTCGTTGTTGTCGTTGTTGTCGTTGTTGCCGTTGTTGTCGTTGCTGTCGTTGCTATCGTTGCTGTCGTTGCTGTCGTTGCTGTCGTTGCTGCCGTTGTTGCCGTTGTTGCCGTTGTTGCCGTTTTTGTCGTTGTTGTCGTTGTTGTCGTTGTTGTGGTTGTTGTCGTTGTTGTCGTTGTTTTCGTTGTTTTCGTTGTTGTCGTTGTTGTCGTTGTTGTCGTTGTTGTCGTTGTTGTCGTTGTTGTCGTTGTTGTCGTTGTTATCGTTGTTGTCGTTGTTATCGTTGTTGTCGTTGTTGTCGTTGTTGTCGTTGTTGTCGTTGTTGTCGTTGTCGTTATTGTAGTTGTTGTCGTTGTTGTCGTCGTTGTCGTCGTTGTCGTCGTTGTCGTCGTTGTCGTCGTTGTCGTCGTTGACGTCGTTGTCGTCGTTGTCGTCGTTGTTGTTGTTGTTGTTGTTGTTGTTGTTGTAGTTGTAGTTGTTGTTGTAGTTGTTGTTGTTGTAGTTGTAGTTGTAGTTGTAGTTGTAGTTGTTGTAGTTGTTGTTGTAGTTGTAGTTGTTGTTGTAGTTGTAGTTGTAGTGGTAGTTGTAGTTGTAGTTGTAGTTGTAGTTGTAGTTGTAGTTGTTGTTGTAGTTGTTGTTGTAGTTGTTGTTGTAGTTGTAGTTGTAGTTGTAGTTGCAGTTGTAGTTGTAGTTGTATTTGTAGTTGTATTTGTAGTTGTAGTTGTAATTGTAGTTGTAGTTGTAGTTGTAGTTGTAGTTGTAGTTGTATTTGTTGTTGTAGTTGTAGTTGTAGTAGTAGTTGTAGTTGTAGTTGTAGTTGGTAGTTGTAGTTGGTAGTTGTAGTTGGTAGTTGTAGTTGGTAGTTGTAGTTGGTAGGTGCAGTTGGTAGTTGCAGTTGGTAGTTGCAGTTGGTAGTTGCAGTTGGTAGTTGCAGTTGGTAGTTGCAGTTGGTAGCTGAAATTGGTATTTGCAGTTGGTAGTTGCAGTTGGTAGCTGAAATTGGTAGTTACAGTTGGTAGTTGCAGTCGGTAGTTGCAGTGGGTAGTTGCAGTTGGTAGTTGCAGTTGGTAGTTGCAGTTGGTAGTTGTAGTTGGTAGTTGTAGTTGGTAGTTGTAGATGGTAGTTGTAGTTGGTAGTTGCAGTTGGTAGTTGTAGTTGGTAGGTGTAGTTGGTAGTTGTAGTTGGTAGTTGCAGTTGGTAGATGTAGTTGGTAGTTGTAGTTGGTAGTTGTAGTTGGTAGTTGTAGTTGGTAGTTGTAGCTGGTAGTTGTAGTTGGTAGTTGTAGTTGTAGTTGTAGTTGGTAGTTGTAGTTGGTAGTTGTAGTTGGTAGTTGTAGTTGGTAGTTGTAGTTGGTAGTTGTAGTTGGTAGTTGTAGTTGGTAGTTGTAGTTGGTAGTTGTAGTTGGTAGTTGTAGTTGGTAGTTGTAGTTGGTAGGTGCAGTTGGTAGTTGCAGTTGGTAGTTGCAGTTGGTAGTTGCAGTTGGTAGTTGCAGTTGGTAGTTGCAGTTGGTAGCTGAAATTGGTAGTTACAGTTGGTAGTTGCTGTCGGTAGTTGCAGTGGGTAGTTGCAGTTGGTAGTTGCAGTTGGTAGTTGCAGTTGGTAGCTGTAGTTGGTAGTTGTAGTTGGTAGTTGTAGTTGGTAGTTGTAGTTGGTAGTTGTAGTTGTAGTTGTTGTTGTAGTTGTAGTTGTAGTTGTAGTTGTAGTTGTAGTTGTAGTTGTAGTTGTAGTTGTAGTTGTATTTGTAGTTTGTAGTTGTAGTTGGTAGTTGTAGTTGGTTTGTTGTAGTTGGTAGTTGTAGTTGGTAGTTGTAGTTGGTAGTTGTAGTTGGTAGTTGTAGTTGGTAGTTGTAGTTGGTAGTTGTAGTTGGTTTGTTGTAGTTGGTAGTTGCAGTTGGTAGTTGCAGTTGGTAGTTGCAGTTGGTAGTTGTAGTTGGTAGTTGTAGTTGGTAGTTGTAGATGGTAGTTGTAGTTGGTAGTTGCAGTTGGTAGTTGTAGTTGGTAGTTGTAGTTGGTAGTTGTAGTTGGTAGTTGTAGTTTGTGGTTGTAGTTGGTAGTTGTAGTTGGTAGATGTATTTGGTAGTTGTAGTTGGTCGTTGGAGTTGGTAGTTGCAGTTGGTAGTTGCAGTTGGTAGTTGTAGTTGTTGTTGTAGGTGGTAGTTGTAGTTGTAGTTGTAGTTGTAGTTGTAGTTGTAGTTGTAGTTGTAGTTGGTAGTTGTAGTTGGTAGTTGCAGTTGGTAGCTGCAGTTGGTAGTTGCAGTTGGTAGTTGTAGTTGGTAGTTGTAGTTGGTAGTTGGTAGTTGTAGTTGGTAGTTGTAGTTTGTAGTTGTAGTTGGTAGTTGCAGTTGCTAGCTGTAGTTGGTAGTTGTAGTTGGTAGTTGTAGTTGGTAGTTGTAGTTGTAGTTGTTGTTGTAGTTGTAGTTGTAGTTGTAGTTGTAGTTGTAGTTGTAGTTGTAGTTGTAGTTTGTAGTTGTAGTTGGTAGTTGTAGTTGGTTTGTTGTAGTTGGTAGTTGTAGTTGGTAGTTGTAGTTGGTAGTTGTAGTTGGTAGTTGTAGTTGGTAGTTGTAGTTGGTAGTTGCAGTTGGTAGTTGCAGTTGGTAGTTGCAGTTGGTAGTTGTAATTGTATTTGTAGTTGTATTTGTAGTTGTAGTTGTAGTTGTAGTTGTAGTTGTAGTTGTAGTTGTAGTTGTAGTTGTAGTTGGTAGTTGTAGTTGGTAGTTGTAGTTGGTAGTTGTAGTTGGTAGCTGTAGTTGGTAGTTGTAGTTGGTAGTTGTACTTGGTAGGTGTAGTTGGTAGTTGTAGTTGGTAGTTGCAGTTGGTAGTTGTAGTTGGTAGTTGTAGTTGGTAGTTGTAGTTGGTAGTTGTAGTTGGTAGTTGTAGCTGGTAGTTGTAGTTGGTAGTTGTAGTTGTAGTTGTAGTTGGTAGTTGTAGTTGGTAGTTGTAGTTGGTAGTTGTAGTTGGTAGTTGTAGTTGGTAGTTGTAGTTGGTAGTTGTACTTGGTAGTTGTAGTTGATAGTTGTAGTTGGTAGTTCCATTTGTAGTTGTAGTTGTAGTTGTAGTTGAAGTTGTAGTTGTTGTTGTAGTTGTAGTTGTAGTTGTAGTTGTAGTTGTAGTTGTAGTTGTAGTTGTAGTTGTAGTTGTAGTTGTAGTTGTAGTTGTAGTTGTAGTTGTAGTTGTAGTTGGTAGTTGCAGTTGGTAGTTGTAGGTGGTAGTTGTAGTTGGTAGTTGTAGTTGGTAGTTGTAGTTGGTAGTTGTAGTTGGTAGTTGTAGTTGGTAGTTGTAGTTGGTAGTTGTAGTTGGTAGTTGTAGTTGGTAGTTGTAGTTGGTAGTTGTAGTTGGTAGTTGTAGTTGGTAGTTGTAGTTGGTAGTTGTAGTTGGTAGTTGTAGTTGGTAGTTGTAGATGTAGTTGTAGTTGGTAGTTGTAGTTGGTAGTTGTAGTTGGTAGTTGGACTTGGTAGTTGCAGTTGGTAGTTGCAGTTGGTAGTTGCAGTTGGTAGTTGCAGTTGGTAGTTGCAGTTGGTAGTTGCTGTTGGTGGTTGCAGTTGGTAGTTGCAGTTGGTAGTTGCAGTTGGTAGTTGCAGTTGGTAGTTGCAGTTGGTAGTTGCAGTTGGTAGTTGTAGTTGGTAGTTGTACTTGGTAGTTGTAGTTGGTAGTTGTAGTTGGTAGTTGTAGTTGGTAGTTGTAGTTGGTAGTTGTAGTTGGTAGTTGTAGTTGGTAGTTGTAGTTGGTAGTTGTAGTTGGTAGTTGTAGTTGGTAGTTGTAGTTGGTAGTTGTAGTTGGTAGTTGTAGTTGGTAGTTGTAGCTGGTAGTTGTAGTTGGTAGTTGTAGTTGGTAGTTGCAGCTGGTAGTTGTAGTTGGTAGTTGTAGTTGGTAGTTGTAGTTGGTAGTTGTAGTTGGTAGTTGTAGCTGGTAGTTGTAGTTGGTAGTTGTAGTTGTAGTTGTAGTTGGTAGTTGTAGTTGGTAGTTGTAGTTGGTAGTTGTAGTTGGTAGTTGTAGTTGGTAGTTGTAGTTGGTAGTTGTACTTGGTAGTTGTAGTTGGTAGTTGTAGTTGGTAGTTCCATTTGTAGTTGTAGTTGTAGTTGTAGTTGAAGTTGTAGTTGTTGTTGTAGTTGTAGTTGTAGTTGTAGTTGTAGTTGTAGTTGTAGTTGTAGTTGTAGTTGTAGTTGTAGTTGTAGTTGTAGTTGTAGTTGTAGTTGTAGTTGTTTTTGTTGTTGTTGTTGTTGTAGTTGTTGTTGTTGTAGTTGTTGTTGTTGTAGTTGTTGTTGTTATTGTACTTGCTGTTTTGTCGTTGTCGTTGTTGTTGTCGTTGTTGTCGTTGTTGTCGTTGCAGTCGTTGTTGTCGTTGTTGTCGTTGTTGCCGTTGTTGTCGTTGCTGTCGTTGCTATCGTTGCTGTCGTTGCTGTCGTTGCTGTCGTTGCTGCCGTTGTTGCCGTTGTTGCCGTTGTTGCCGTTTTTGTCGTTGTTGTCGTTGTTGTCGTTGTTGTGGTTGTTGTCGTTGTTGTCGTTGTTTTCGTTGTTTTCGTTGTTGTCGTTGTTGTCGTTGTTGTCGTTGTTGTCGTTGTTGTCGTTGTTGTCGTTGTTGTCGTTGTTATCGTTGTTGTCGTTGTTATCGTTGTTGTCGTTGTTGTCGTTGTTGTCGTTGTTGTCGTTGTTGTCGTTGTCGTTATTGTAGTTGTTGTCGTTGTTGTCGTCGTTGTCGTCGTTGTCGTCGTTGTCGTCGTTGTCGTCGTTGTCGTCGTTGACGTCGTTGTCGTCGTTGTCGTCGTTGTTGTTGTTGTTGTTGTTGTTGTTGTTGTAGTTGTAGTTGTTGTTGTAGTTGTTGTTGTTGTAGTTGTAGTTGTAGTTGTAGTTGTAGTTGTTGTAGTTGTTGTTGTAGTTGTAGTTGTTGTTGTAGTTGTAGTTGTAGTGGTATTTGCAGTTGTAGTTGTAGTTGTAGTTGTAGTTGTAGTTGTTGTTGTAGTTGTTGTTGTAGTTGTTGTTGTAGTTGTAGTTGTAGTTGCAGTTGTAGTTGTAGTTGTATTTGTAGTTGTATTTGTAGTTGTAGTTGTAATTGTAGTTGTAGTTGTAGTTGTAGTTGTAGTTGTAGTTGTATTTGTTGTTGTAGTTGTAGTTGTAGTAGTAGTTGTAGTTGTAGTTGTAGTTGGTAGTTGTAGTTGGTAGTTGTAGTTGGTAGTTGTAGTTGGTAGTTGTAGTTGGTAGGTGCAGTTGGTAGTTGCAGTTGGTAGTTGCAGTTGGTAGTTGCAGTTGGTAGTTGCAGTTGGTAGTTGCAGTTGGTAGCTGAAATTGGTAGTTGCAGTTGGTAGTTGCAGTTGGTAGTTGCAGTTGGTAGTTGCAGTTGGTAGCTGAAATTGGTAGTTACAGTTGGTAGTTGCAGTCGGTAGTTGCAGTGGGTAGTTGCAGTTGGTAGTTGCAGTTGGTAGTTGCAGTTGGTAGTTGCAGTTGGTAGTTGCAGTTGGTAGTTGCAGTTGGTAGTTGCAGTTGGTAGCTGTAGTTGGTAGTTGTAGTTGGTAGTTGTAGTTGGTAGTTGTAGTTGGTAGTTGTAGTTGTAGTTGTTGTTGTAGTTGTAGTTGTAGTTGTAGTTGTAGTTGTAGTTGTAGTTGTAGTTGTAGTTGTATTTGTAGTTTGTAGTTGTAGTTGGTAGTTGTAGTTGGTTTGTTGTAGTTGGTAGTTGTAGTTGGTAGTTGTAGTTGGTAGTTGTAGTTGGTAGTTGTAGTTGGTAGTTGTAGTTGGTTTGTTGTAGTTGGTAGTTGCAGTTGGTAGTTGCAGTTGGTAGTTGCAGTTGGTAGTTGTAGTTGGTAGTTGTAGTTGGTAGTTGTAGATGGTAGTTGTAGTTGGTAGTTGCAGTTGGTAGTTGTAGTTGGTAGTTGTAGTTGGTAGTTGTAGTTGGTAGTTGTAGTTTGTAGTTGTAGTTGGTAGTTGTAGTTGGTAGATGTATTTGGTAGTTGTAGTTGGTCGTTGGAGTTGGTAGTTGCAGTTGGTAGTTGCAGTTGGTAGTTGTAGTTGTTGTTGTAGGTGGTAGTTGTAGTTGTAGTTGTAGTTGTAGTTGTAGTTGTAGTTGTAGTTGTAGTTGTAGTTGGTAGTTGTAGTTGGTAGTTGCAGTTGGTAGCTGCAGTTGGTAGTTGCAGTTGGTAGTTGTAGTTGGTAGTTGTAGTTGGTAGTTGGTAGTTGTAGTTGGTAGTTGTAGTTTGTAGTTGTAGTTGGTAGTTGCAGTTGCTAGCTGTAGTTGGTAGTTGTAGTTGGTAGTTGTAGTTGGTAGTTGTAGTTGTAGTTGTTGTTGTAGTTGTAGTTGTAGTTGTAGTTGTAGTTGTAGTTGTAGTTGTAGTTGTAGTTTGTAGTTGTAGTTGGTAGTTGTAGTTGGTTTGTTGTAGTTGGTAGTTGTAGTTGGTAGTTGTAGTTGGTAGTTGTAGTTGGTAGTTGTAGTTGGTAGTTGTAGTTGGTAGTTGTAGTTGGTAGTTGTAGTTGGTAGTTGTAGTTGGTAGTTGTAGTTGGTAGTTGTAGTTGGTAGTTGTAGTTGGTAGTTGTAGTTGTAGTTGTAGTTGGTAGTTGTAGTTGGTAGTTGTAGTTGGTAGTTGGAGTTGGTAGTTGCAGTTGGTAGTTGCAGTTGGTAGTTGCAGTTGGTAGTTGCAGTTGGTAGTTGCAGTTGGTAGTTGCTGTTGGTGTTTGCAGTTGGTAGTTGCAGTTGGTAGTTGCAGTTGGTAGTTGCAGTTGGTAGTTGCAGTTGGTAGTTGCAGTTGGTAGTTGTAGTTGGTAGTTGTACTTGGTAGTTGTAGTTGGTAGTTGTAGTTGGTAGTTGTAGTTGGTAGTTGTAGTTGGTAGTTGTAGTTGGTAGTTGTAGTTGGTAGTTGTAGTTGGTAGTTGTAGTTGGTAGTTGTAGTTCGTAGTTGTAGCTGGTAGTTGTAGTTGGTAGTTGTAGTTGGTAGTTGCAGTTGGTAGTTGTAGTTGGTAGTTGTAGTTGGTAGTTGTAGTTGGTAGTTGTAGTTGGTAGTTGTAGTTGGTAGTTGTAGTTGGTAGTTGTAGTTGGTAGTTGCAGTTGGTAGCTGTAGTTGGTAGTTGTAGTTGGTAGTTGTAGTTGGTAGTTGTAGTTGGTAGTTGTAGTTGTAGTTGTTGTTGTAGTTGTAGTTGTAGTTGTAGTTGTAGTTGTAGTTGTAGTTGTAGTTGTATTTGTAGTTTGTAGTTGTAGTTGGCAGTTGTAGTTGGTTTGTTGTAGTTGGTAGTTGTAGTTGGTAGTTGTAGTTGGTAGTTGTAGTTGGTAGTTGTAGTTGGTAGTTGTAGTTGGTTTGTTGTAGTTGGTAGTTGCAGTTGGTAGTTGCAGTTGGTAGTTGCAGTTGGTAGTTGTAGTTGGTAGTTGTAGTTGGTAGTTGTAGATGGTAGTTGTAGTTGGTAGTTGCAGTTGGTAGTTGTAGTTGGTAGTTGTAGTTGGTAGTTGTAGTTGGTAGTTGTAGTTTGTAGTTGTAGTTGGTAGTTGTAGTTGGTAGATGTATTTGGTAGTTGTAGTTGGTCGTTGGAGTTGGTAGTTGCAGTTGGTAGTTGCAGTTGGTAGTTGTAGTTGTTGTTGTAGGTGGTAGTTGTAGTTGTAGTTGTAGTTGTAGTTGTAGTTGTAGTTGTAGTTGTAGTTGGTAGTTGTAGTTGGTAGTTGCAGTTGGTAGCTGCAGTTGGTAGTTGCAGTTGGTAGTTGTAGGTGGTAGTTGTAGTTGTAGTTGTAGTTGTAGTTGGTAGTTGTAGTTGGTAGTTGTAGTTGGTAGTTGCAGTTGGTAGTTGTAGTTGGTAGTTGTAGTTGGTAGTTGTAGTTGGTAGTTGTAGTTGGTAGTTGTAGTTGGTAGTTGTAGTTGGTAGTTGTAGTTGGTAGTTGTAGTTGGTAGTTGTAGTTGGTAGTTGTAGTTGGTAGTTGTAGTTGGTAGTTGTAGTTCGTAGTTGTAGCTGGTAGTTGTAGTTGGTAGTTGTAGTTGGTAGTTGCAGTTGGTAGTTGTAGTTGGTAGTTGTAGTTGGTAGTTGTAGTTGGTAGTTGTAGTTGGTAGTTGTAGTTGGTAGTTGTAGTTGGTAGTTGTAGTTGGTAGTTGCAGTTGGTAGCTGTAGTTGGTAGTTGTAGTTGGTAGTTGTAGTTGGTAGTTGTAGTTGGTAGTTGTAGTTGTAGTTGTTGTTGTAGTTGTAGTTGTAGTTGTAGTTGTAGTTGTAGTTGTAGTTGTAGTTGTATTTGTAGTTTGTAGTTGTAGTTGGCAGTTGTAGTTGGTTTGTTGTAGTTGGTAGTTGTAGTTGGTAGTTGTAGTTGGTAGTTGTAGTTGGTTTGTTGTAGTTGGTAGTTGCAGTTGGTAGTTGCAGTTGGTAGTTGCAGTTGGTAGTTGTAGTTGGTAGTTGTAGTTGGTAGTTGTAGATGGTAGTTGTAGTTGGTAGTTGCAGTTGGTAGTTGTAGTTGGTAGTTGTAGTTGGTAGTTGTAGTTGGTAGTTGTAGTTTGTAGTTGTAGTTGGTAGTTGTAGTTGGTAGATGTATTTGGTAGTTGTAGTTGGTCGTTGGAGTTGGTAGTTGCAGTTGGTAGTTGCAGTTGGTAGTTGTAGTTGTTGTTGTAGGTGGTAGTTGTAGTTGTAGTTGTAGTTGTAGTTGTAGTTGTAGTTGTAGTTGTAGTTGGTAGTTGTAGTTGGTAGTTGCAGTTGGTAGCTGCAGTTGGTAGTTGCAGTTGGTAGTTGTAGGTGGTAGTTGTAGTTGTAGTTGTAGTTGTAGTTGGTAGTTGTAGTTGGTAGTTGTAGTTGGTAGTTGTAGTTGGTAGTTGTAGTTGGTAGTTGTAGTTGGTTTGTTGTAGTTGGTAGTTGTAGTTGGTAGTTGTAGTTTGTAGTTGTAGTTGGTAGTTGCAGTTGCTAGCTGTAGTTGGTAGTTGTAGTTGGTAGTTGTAGTTGGTAGTTGTAGTTGTAGTTGTTGTTGTAGTTGTAGTTGTAGTTGTAGTTGTAGTTGTAGTTGTAGTTGTAGTTGTAGTTTGTAGTTGTAGTTGGTAGTTGTAGTTGGTTTGTTGTAGTTGGTAGTTGTAGTTGGTAGTTGTAGTTGGTAGTTGTAGTTGGTAGTTGTAGTTGGTAGTTGTAGTTGGTAGTTGCAGTTGGTAGTTGCAGTTGGTAATTGCAGTTGGTAGTTGTAATTGTAGTTGTTGTTGTAGTTGTAGTTGTAGTTGTAGTTGTAGTTGTAGTTGTAGTTGTAGTTGGTAGTTGTAGTTGGTAGTTGTAGTTGGTAGTTGTAGTTGGTAGCTGTAGTTGGTAGTTGTAGTTGGTAGTTGCAGTTGGTAGTTGCAGTTGGTAGTTGCAGTTGGTAGTTGTAGATGGTAGTTGCAGTTGGTAGTTGCAGTTGGTAGCTGTAGTTTGTAGTTGTAGTTGGTAGTTGTAGTTGGTAGTTGTAGTTGGTAGTTGTAGTTGGTAGTTGTAGTTGTTAGTTGTAGTTGGTAGTTGTAGTTGGTAGTTGTAGTTGGTAGTTGTAGTTGGTAGTTGTAGCTGGTAGTTGTAGTTGGTAGTTGTAGTTGGTAGTTGCAGTTGGTAGTTGTAGTTGGTAGTTGTAGTTGGTAGTTGTAGTTGGTAGTTGTAGTTGGTAGTTGTAGCTGGTAGTTGTAGTTGGTAGTTGTAGTTGTAGTTGTAGTTGGTAGTTGTAGTTGGTAGTTGTAGTTGGTAGTTGTAGTTGGTAGTTGTAGTTGGTAGTTGTAGTTGGTAGTTGTACTTGGTAGTTGTAGTTGGTAGTTGTAGTTGGTAGTTCCATTTGTAGTTGTAGTTGTAGTTGTAGTTGAAGTTGTAGTTGTTGTTGTAGTTGTAGTTGTAGTTGTAGTTGTAGTTGTAGTTGTAGTTGTAGTTGTAGTTGTAGTTGTAGTTGTAGTTGTAGTTGTAGTTGTAGTTGTAGTTGTAGTTGTTTTTGTTGTTGTTGTTGTTGTAGTTGTTGTTGTTGTAGTTGTTGTTGTTGTAGTTGTTGTTGTTATTGTACTTGCTGTTTTGTCGTTGTCGTTGTTGTTGTCGTTGTTGTCGTTGTTGTCGTTGCAGTCGTTGTTGTCGTTGTTGTCGTTGTTGCCGTTGTTGTCGTTGCTGTCGTTGCTATCGTTGCTGTCGTTGCTGTCGTTGCTGTCGTTGCTGCCGTTGTTGCCGTTGTTGCCGTTGTTGCCGTTTTTGTCGTTGTTGTCGTTGTTGTCGTTGTTGTGGTTGTTGTCGTTGTTGTCGTTGTTTTCGTTGTTTTCGTTGTTGTCGTTGTTGTCGTTGTTGTCGTTGTTGTCGTTGTTGTCGTTGTTGTCGTTGTTGTCGTTGTTATCGTTGTTGTCGTTGTTATCGTTGTTGTCGTTGTTGTCGTTGTTGTCGTTGTTGTCGTTGTTGTCGTTGTCGTTATTGTAGTTGTTGTCGTTGTTGTCGTCGTTGTCGTCGTTGTCGTCGTTGTCGTCGTTGTCGTCGTTGTCGTCGTTGACGTCGTTGTCGTCGTTGTCGTCGTTGTTGTTGTTGTTGTTGTTGTTGTTGTTGTAGTTGTAGTTGTTGTTGTAGTTGTTGTTGTTGTAGTTGTAGTTGTAGTTGTAGTTGTAGTTGTTGTAGTTGTTGTTGTAGTTGTAGTTGTTGTTGTAGTTGTAGTTGTAGTGGTAGTTGTAGTTGTAGTTGTAGTTGTAGTTGTAGTTGTAGTTGTTGTTGTAGTTGTTGTTGTAGTTGTTGTTGTAGTTGTAGTTGTAGTTGTAGTTGCAGTTGTAGTTGTAGTTGTATTTGTAGTTGTATTTGTAGTTGTAGTTGTAATTGTAGTTGTAGTTGTAGTTGTAGTTGTAGTTGTAGTTGTATTTGTTGTTGTAGTTGTAGTTGTAGTAGTAGTTGTAGTTGTAGTTGTAGTTGGTAGTTGTAGTTGGTAGTTGTAGTTGGTAGTTGTAGTTGGTAGTTGTAGTTGGTAGGTGCAGTTGGTAGTTGCAGTTGGTAGTTGCAGTTGGTAGTTGCAGTTGGTAGTTGCAGTTGGTAGTTGCAGTTGGTAGCTGAAATTGGTATTTGCAGTTGGTAGTTGCAGTTGGTAGCTGAAATTGGTAGTTACAGTTGGTAGTTGCAGTCGGTAGTTGCAGTGGGTAGTTGCAGTTGGTAGTTGCAGTTGGTAGTTGCAGTTGGTAGTTGTAGTTGGTAGTTGTAGTTGGTAGTTGTAGATGGTAGTTGTAGTTGGTAGTTGCAGTTGGTAGTTGTAGTTGGTAGGTGTAGTTGGTAGTTGTAGTTGGTAGTTGCAGTTGGTAGTTGTAGTTGGTAGTTGTAGTTGGTAGTTGTAGTTGGTAGTTGTAGTTGGTAGTTGTAGCTGGTAGTTGTAGTTGGTAGTTGTAGTTGTAGTTGTAGTTGGTAGTTGTAGTTGGTAGTTGTAGTTGGTAGTTGTAGTTGGTAGTTGTAGTTGGTAGTTGTAGTTGGTAGTTGTAGTTGGTAGTTGTAGTTGGTAGTTGTAGTTGGTAGTTGTAGTTGGTAGTTGTAGTTGGTAGGTGCAGTTGGTAGTTGCAGTTGGTAGTTGCAGTTGGTAGTTGCAGTTGGTAGTTGCAGTTGGTAGTTGCAGTTGGTAGCTGAAATTGGTAGTTACAGTTGGTAGTTGCTGTCGGTAGTTGCAGTGGGTAGTTGCAGTTGGTAGTTGCAGTTGGTAGTTGCAGTTGGTAGCTGTAGTTGGTAGTTGTAGTTGGTAGTTGTAGTTGGTAGTTGTAGTTGGTAGTTGTAGTTGTAGTTGTTGTTGTAGTTGTAGTTGTAGTTGTAGTTGTAGTTGTAGTTGTAGTTGTAGTTGTAGTTGTAGTTGTATTTGTAGTTTGTAGTTGTAGTTGGTAGTTGTAGTTGGTTTGTTGTAGTTGGTAGTTGTAGTTGGTAGTTGTAGTTGGTAGTTGTAGTTGGTAGTTGTAGTTGGTAGTTGTAGTTGGTAGTTGTAGTTGGTTTGTTGTAGTTGGTAGTTGCAGTTGGTAGTTGCAGTTGGTAGTTGCAGTTGGTAGTTGTAGTTGGTAGTTGTAGTTGGTAGTTGTAGATGGTAGTTGTAGTTGGTAGTTGCAGTTGGTAGTTGTAGTTGGTAGTTGTAGTTGGTAGTTGTAGTTGGTAGTTGTAGTTTGTGGTTGTAGTTGGTAGTTGTAGTTGGTAGATGTATTTGGTAGTTGTAGTTGGTCGTTGGAGTTGGTAGTTGCAGTTGGTAGTTGCAGTTGGTAGTTGTAGTTGTTGTTGTAGGTGGTAGTTGTAGTTGTAGTTGTAGTTGTAGTTGTAGTTGTAGTTGTAGTTGTAGTTGGTAGTTGTAGTTGGTAGTTGCAGTTGGTAGCTGCAGTTGGTAGTTGCAGTTGGTAGTTGTAGTTGGTAGTTGTAGTTGGTAGTTGGTAGTTGTAGTTGGTAGTTGTAGTTTGTAGTTGTAGTTGGTAGTTGCAGTTGCTAGCTGTAGTTGGTAGTTGTAGTTGGTAGTTGTAGTTGGTAGTTGTAGTTGTAGTTGTTGTTGTAGTTGTAGTTGTAGTTGTAGTTGTAGTTGTAGTTGTAGTTGTAGTTGTAGTTTGTAGTTGTAGTTGGTAGTTGTAGTTGGTTTGTTGTAGTTGGTAGTTGTAGTTGGTAGTTGTAGTTGGTAGTTGTAGTTGGTAGTTGTAGTTGGTAGTTGTAGTTGGTAGTTGCAGTTGGTAGTTGCAGTTGGTAGTTGCAGTTGGTAGTTGTAATTGTATTTGTAGTTGTATTTGTAGTTGTAGTTGTAGTTGTAGTTGTAGTTGTAGTTGTAGTTGTAGTTGTAGTTGTAGTTGGTAGTTGTAGTTGGTAGTTGTAGTTGGTAGTTGTAGTTGGTAGCTGTAGTTGGTAGTTGTAGTTGGTAGTTGTACTTGGTAGGTGTAGTTGGTAGTTGTAGTTGGTAGTTGCAGTTGGTAGTTGTAGTTGGTAGTTGTAGTTGGTAGTTGTAGTTGGTAGTTGTAGTTGGTAGTTGTAGCTGGTAGTTGTAGTTGGTAGTTGTAGTTGTAGTTGTAGTTGGTAGTTGTAGTTGGTAGTTGTAGTTGGTAGTTGTAGTTGGTAGTTGTAGTTGGTAGTTGTAGTTGGTAGTTGTACTTGGTAGTTGTAGTTGATAGTTGTAGTTGGTAGTTCCATTTGTAGTTGTAGTTGTAGTTGTAGTTGAAGTTGTAGTTGTTGTTGTAGTTGTAGTTGTAGTTGTAGTTGTAGTTGTAGTTGTAGTTGTAGTTGTAGTTGTAGTTGTAGTTGTAGTTGTAGTTGTAGTTGTAGTTGTAGTTGTAGTTGGTAGTTGCAGTTGGTAGTTGTAGGTGGTAGTTGTAGTTGGTAGTTGTAGTTGGTAGTTGTAGTTGGTAGTTGTAGTTGGTAGTTGTAGTTGGTAGTTGTAGTTGGTAGTTGTAGTTGGTAGTTGTAGTTGGTAGTTGTAGTTGGTAGTTGTAGTTGGTAGTTGTAGTTGGTAGTTGTAGTTGGTAGTTGTAGTTGGTAGTTGTAGATGTAGTTGTAGTTGGTAGTTGTAGTTGGTAGTTGTAGTTGGTAGTTGGACTTGGTAGTTGCAGTTGGTAGTTGCAGTTGGTAGTTGCAGTTGGTAGTTGCAGTTGGTAGTTGCAGTTGGTAGTTGCTGTTGGTGGTTGCAGTTGGTAGTTGCAGTTGGTAGTTGCAGTTGGTAGTTGCAGTTGGTAGTTGCAGTTGGTAGTTGCAGTTGGTAGTTGTAGTTGGTAGTTGTACTTGGTAGTTGTAGTTGGTAGTTGTAGTTGGTAGTTGTAGTTGGTAGTTGTAGTTGGTAGTTGTAGTTGGTAGTTGTAGTTGGTAGTTGTAGTTGGTAGTTGTAGTTGGTAGTTGTAGTTCGTAGTTGTAGCTGGTAGTTGTAGTTGGTAGTTGTAGTTGGTAGTTGCAGTTGGTAGTTGTAGTTGGTAGTTGTAGTTGGTAGTTGTAGTTGGTAGTTGTAGTTGGTAGTTGTAGTTGGTAGTTGTAGTTGGTAGTTGTAGTTGGTAGTTGCAGTTGGTAGCTGTAGTTGGTAGTTGTAGTTGGTAGTTGTAGTTGGTAGTTGTAGTTGGTAGTTGTAGTTGTAGTTGTTGTTGTAGTTGTAGTTGTAGTTGTAGTTGTAGTTGTAGTTGTAGTTGTAGTTGTATTTGTAGTTTGTAGTTGTAGTTGGCAGTTGTAGTTGGTTTGTTGTAGTTGGTAGTT
Source organism: Andrena hattorfiana (assembly GCA_944738655.2). Lineage (NCBI taxonomy): Eukaryota > Metazoa > Arthropoda > Insecta > Hymenoptera > Andrenidae > Andrena > Andrena hattorfiana. Next base: position 47,248,055 of record OX122890.1, on the reverse strand, counting down.
GTAGTTGGTAGTTGTAGTTGGTAGTTGTAGTTGGTAGTTGTAGTTGGTAGTTGTAGTTGGTTTGTTGTAGTTGGTAGTTGCAGTTGGTAGTTGCAGTTGGTAGTTGCAGTTGGTAGTTGTAGTTGGTAGTTGTAGTTGGTAGTTGTAGATGGTAGTTGTAGTTGGTAGTTGCAGTTGGTAGTTGTAGTTGGTAGTTGTAGTTGGTAGTTGTAGTTGGTAGTTGTAGTTTGTAGTTGTAGTTGGTAGTTGTAGTTGGTAGATGTATTTGGTAGTTGTAGTTGGTCGTTGGAGTTGGTAGTTGCAGTTGGTAGTTGCAGTTGGTAGTTGTAGTTGTTGTTGTAGGTGGTAGTTGTAGTTGTAGTTGTAGTTGTAGTTGTAGTTGTAGTTGTAGTTGTAGTTGGTAGTTGTAGTTGGTAGTTGCAGTTGGTAGCTGCAGTTGGTAGTTGCAGTTGGTAGTTGTAGGTGGTAGTTGTAGTTGTAGTTGTAGTTGTAGTTGGTAGTTGTAGTTGGTAGTTGTAGTTGGTAGTTGTAGTTGGTAGTTGTAGTTGGTAGTTGTAGTTGGTTTGTTGTAGTTGGTAGTTGTAGTTGGTAGTTGTAGTTTGTAGTTGTAGTTGGTAGTTGCAGTTGCTAGCTGTAGTTGGTAGTTGTAGTTGGTAGTTGTAGTTGGTAGTTGTAGTTGGTAGTTGTAGTTGTAGTTGTTGTTGTAGTTGTAGTTGTAGTTGTAGTTGTAGTTGTAGTTGTAGTTGTAGTTGTAGTTGTAGTTTGTAGTTGTAGTTGGTAGTTGTAGTTGGTTTGTTGTAGTTGGTAGTTGTAGTTGGTAGTTGTAGTTGGTAGTTGTAGTTGGTAGTTGTAGTTGGTAGTTGTAGTTGGTAGTTGCAGTTGGTAGTTGCAGTTGGTAGTTGCAGTTGGTAGTTGTAATTGTAGTTGTTGTTGTAGTTGTAGTTGTAGTTGTAGTTGTAGTTGTAGTTGTAGTTGGTAGTTGTAGTTGGTAGTTGTAGTTGGTAGTTGTAGTTGGTAGCTGTAGTTGGTAGTTGTAGTTGGTAGTTGTACTTGGTAGGTGTAGTTGGTAGTTGTAGTTGGTAGTTGTAGTTGGTAGTTGTAGTTGGTAGTTGCAGTTGGTAGTTGCAGTTGGTAGTTGCAGTTGGTAGTTGTAGTTGGTAGTTGCAGTTGGTAGTTGCAGTTGGTAGCTGTAGTTTGTAGTTGTAGTTGGTAGTTGTAGTTGGTAGTTGTAGTTGGTAGTTGTAGTTGGTAGTTGTAGTTGGTAGTTGTAGTTGGTAGTTGTAGTTGGTAGTTGTAGTTGGTAGTTGTAGTTGGTAGTTGTAGTTGGTAGTTGTAGTTGGTAGTTGTAGCTGGTAGTTGTAGTTGGTAGTTGTAGTTGGTAGTTGCAGCTGGTAGTTGTAGTTGGTAGTTGTAGTTGGTAGTTGTAGTTGGTAGTTGTAGTTGGTAGTTGTAGCTGGTAGCTGTAGTTGGTAGTTGTAGTTGTAGTTGTAGTTGGTAGTTGTAGTTGGTAGTTGTAGTTGGTAGTTGTAGTTGGTAGTTGTAGTTGGTAGTTGTAGTTGGTAGTTGTACTTGGTAGTTGTAGTTGGTAGTTGTAGTTGGTAGTTCCATTTGTAGTTGTAGTTGTAGTTGTAGTTGAAGTTGTAGTTGTTGTTGTAGTTGTAGTTGTAGTTGTAGTTGTAGTTGTAGTTGTAGTTGTAGTTGTAGTTGTAGTTGTAGTTGTAGTTGTAGTTGTAGTTGTAGTTGTAGTTGTTTTTGTTGTTGTTGTTGTTGTAGTTGTTGTTGTTGTAGTTGTTGTTGTTGTAGTTGTTGTTGTTATTGTACTTGCTGTTTTGTCGTTGTCGTTGTTGTTGTCGTTGTTGTCGTTGTTGTCGTTGCAGTCGTTGTTGTCGTTGTTGTCGTTGTTGCCGTTGTTGTCGTTGCTGTCGTTGCTATCGTTGCTGTCGTTGCTGTCGTTGCTGTCGTTGCTGCCGTTGTTGCCGTTGTTGCCGTTGTTGCCGTTTTTGTCGTTGTTGTCGTTGTTGTCGTTGTTGTGGTTGTTGTCGTTGTTGTCGTTGTTTTCGTTGTTTTCGTTGTTGTCGTTGTTGTCGTTGTTGTCGTTGTTGTCGTTGTTGTCGTTGTTGTCGTTGTTGTCGTTGTTATCGTTGTTGTCGTTGTTATCGTTGTTGTCGTTGTTGTCGTTGTTGTCGTTGTTGTCGTTGTTGTCGTTGTCGTTATTGTAGTTGTTGTCGTTGTTGTCGTCGTTGTCGTCGTTGTCGTCGTTGTCGTCGTTGTCGTCGTTGTCGTCGTTGACGTCGTTGTCGTCGTTGTCGTCGTTGTTGTTGTTGTTGTTGTTGTTGTTGTTGTAGTTGTAGTTGTTGTTGTAGTTGTTGTTGTTGTAGTTGTAGTTGTAGTTGTAGTTGTAGTTGTTGTAGTTGTTGTTGTAGTTGTAGTTGTTGTTGTAGTTGTAGTTGTAGTGGTATTTGCAGTTGTAGTTGTAGTTGTAGTTGTAGTTGTAGTTGTTGTTGTAGTTGTTGTTGTAGTTGTTGTTGTAGTTGTAGTTGTAGTTGCAGTTGTAGTTGTAGTTGTATTTGTAGTTGTATTTGTAGTTGTAGTTGTAATTGTAGTTGTAGTTGTAGTTGTAGTTGTAGTTGTAGTTGTATTTGTTGTTGTAGTTGTAGTTGTAGTAGTAGTTGTAGTTGTAGTTGTAGTTGGTAGTTGTAGTTGGTAGTTGTAGTTGGTAGTTGTAGTTGGTAGTTGTAGTTGGTAGGTGCAGTTGGTAGTTGCAGTTGGTAGTTGCAGTTGGTAGTTGCAGTTGGTAGTTGCAGTTGGTAGTTGCAGTTGGTAGCTGAAATTGGTAGTTGCAGTTGGTAGTTGCAGTTGGTAGTTGCAGTTGGTAGTTGCAGTTGGTAGCTGAAATTGGTAGTTACAGTTGGTAGTTGCAGTCGGTAGTTGCAGTGGGTAGTTGCAGTTGGTAGTTGCAGTTGGTAGTTGCAGTTGGTAGTTGCAGTTGGTAGTTGCAGTTGGTAGTTGCAGTTGGTAGTTGCAGTTGGTAGCTGTAGTTGGTAGTTGTAGTTGGTAGTTGTAGTTGGTAGTTGTAGTTGGTAGTTGTAGTTGTAGTTGTTGTTGTAGTTGTAGTTGTAGTTGTAGTTGTAGTTGTAGTTGTAGTTGTAGTTGTAGTTGTATTTGTAGTTTGTAGTTGTAGTTGGTAGTTGTAGTTGGTTTGTTGTAGTTGGTAGTTGTAGTTGGTAGTTGTAGTTGGTAGTTGTAGTTGGTAGTTGTAGTTGGTAGTTGTAGTTGGTTTGTTGTAGTTGGTAGTTGCAGTTGGTAGTTGCAGTTGGTAGTTGCAGTTGGTAGTTGTAGTTGGTAGTTGTAGTTGGTAGTTGTAGATGGTAGTTGTAGTTGGTAGTTGCAGTTGGTAGTTGTAGTTGGTAGTTGTAGTTGGTAGTTGTAGTTGGTAGTTGTAGTTTGTAGTTGTAGTTGGTAGTTGTAGTTGGTAGATGTATTTGGTAGTTGTAGTTGGTCGTTGGAGTTGGTAGTTGCAGTTGGTAGTTGCAGTTGGTAGTTGTAGTTGTTGTTGTAGGTGGTAGTTGTAGTTGTAGTTGTAGTTGTAGTTGTAGTTGTAGTTGTAGTTGTAGTTGTAGTTGGTAGTTGTAGTTGGTAGTTGCAGTTGGTAGCTGCAGTTGGTAGTTGCAGTTGGTAGTTGTAGTTGGTAGTTGTAGTTGGTAGTTGGTAGTTGTAGTTGGTAGTTGTAGTTTGTAGTTGTAGTTGGTAGTTGCAGTTGCTAGCTGTAGTTGGTAGTTGTAGTTGGTAGTTGTAGTTGGTAGTTGTAGTTGTAGTTGTTGTTGTAGTTGTAGTTGTAGTTGTAGTTGTAGTTGTAGTTGTAGTTGTAGTTGTAGTTGTAGTTTGTAGTTGTAGTTGGTAGTTGTAGTTGGTTTGTTGTAGTTGGTAGTTGTAGTTGGTAGTTGTAGTTGGTAGTTGTAGTTGGTAGTTGTAGTTGGTAGTTGTAGTTGGTAGTTGTAGTTGGTAGTTGTAGTTGGTAGTTGTAGTTGGTAGTTGTAGTTGGTAGTTGTAGTTGGTAGTTGTAGTTGGTAGTTGTAGTTGTAGTTGTAGTTGGTAGTTGTAGTTGGTAGTTGTAGTTGGTAGTTGGAGTTGGTAGTTGCAGTTGGTAGTTGCAGTTGGTAGTTGCAGTTGGTAGTTGCAGTTGGTAGTTGCAGTTGGTAGTTGCTGTTGGTGTTTGCAGTTGGTAGTTGCAGTTGGTAGTTGCAGTTGGTAGTTGCAGTTGGTAGTTGCAGTTGGTAGTTGCAGTTGGTAGTTGTAGTTGGTAGTTGTACTTGGTAGTTGTAGTTGGTAGTTGTAGTTGGTAGTTGTAGTTGGTAGTTGTAGTTGGTAGTTGTAGTTGGTAGTTGTAGTTGGTAGTTGTAGTTGGTAGTTGTAGTTGGTAGTTGTAGTTCGTAGTTGTAGCTGGTAGTTGTAGTTGGTAGTTGTAGTTGGTAGTTGCAGTTGGTAGTTGTAGTTGGTAGTTGTAGTTGGTAGTTGTAGTTGGTAGTTGTAGTTGGTAGTTGTAGTTGGTAGTTGTAGTTGGTAGTTGTAGTTGGTAGTTGCAGTTGGTAGCTGTAGTTGGTAGTTGTAGTTGGTAGTTGTAGTTGGTAGTTGTAGTTGGTAGTTGTAGTTGTAGTTGTTGTTGTAGTTGTAGTTGTAGTTGTAGTTGTAGTTGTAGTTGTAGTTGTAGTTGTATTTGTAGTTTGTAGTTGTAGTTGGCAGTTGTAGTTGGTTTGTTGTAGTTGGTAGTTGTAGTTGGTAGTTGTAGTTGGTAGTTGTAGTTGGTAGTTGTAGTTGGTAGTTGTAGTTGGTTTGTTGTAGTTGGTAGTTGCAGTTGGTAGTTGCAGTTGGTAGTTGCAGTTGGTAGTTGTAGTTGGTAGTTGTAGTTGGTAGTTGTAGATGGTAGTTGTAGTTGGTAGTTGCAGTTGGTAGTTGTAGTTGGTAGTTGTAGTTGGTAGTTGTAGTTGGTAGTTGTAGTTTGTAGTTGTAGTTGGTAGTTGTAGTTGGTAGATGTATTTGGTAGTTGTAGTTGGTCGTTGGAGTTGGTAGTTGCAGTTGGTAGTTGCAGTTGGTAGTTGTAGTTGTTGTTGTAGGTGGTAGTTGTAGTTGTAGTTGTAGTTGTAGTTGTAGTTGTAGTTGTAGTTGTAGTTGGTAGTTGTAGTTGGTAGTTGCAGTTGGTAGCTGCAGTTGGTAGTTGCAGTTGGTAGTTGTAGGTGGTAGTTGTAGTTGTAGTTGTAGTTGTAGTTGGTAGTTGTAGTTGGTAGTTGTAGTTGGTAGTTGTAGTTGGTAGTTGTAGTTGGTAGTTGTAGTTGGTTTGTTGTAGTTGGTAGTTGTAGTTGGTAGTTGTAGTTTGTAGTTGTAGTTGGTAGTTGCAGTTGCTAGCTGTAGTTGGTAGTTGTAGTTGGTAGTTGTAGTTGGTAGTTGTAGTTGTAGTTGTTGTTGTAGTTGTAGTTGTAGTTGTAGTTGTAGTTGTAGTTGTAGTTGTAGTTGTAGTTGTAGTTTGTAGTTGTAGTTGTAGTTGGTAGTTGTAGTTGGTTTGTTGTAGTTGGTAGTTGTAGTTGGTAGTTGTAGTTGGTAGTTGTAGTTGGTAGTTGTAGTTGGTAGTTGTAGTTGGTAGTTGCAGTTGGTAGTTGCAGTTGGTAGTTGCAGTTGGTAGTTGTAGTTGGTAGTTGTAGTTGGTAGTTGTAGTTGGTAGTTGTAGTTGGTAGTTGTAGTTGGTAGTTGTAGCTGGTAGTTGTAGTTGGTAGTTGTAGTTGGTAGTTGCAGTTGGTAGTTGTAGTTGGTAGTTGTAGTTGGTAGTTGTAGTTGGTAGTTGTAGTTGGTAGTTGTAGCTGGTAGTTGTAGTTGGTAATTGTAGTTGTTGTTGTAGTTGTAGTTGTAGTTGTAGTTGTAGTTGTAGTTGTAGTTGGTAGTTGTAGTTGGTAGTTGTAGTTGGTAGTTGTAGTTGGTAGCTGTAGTTGGTAGTTGTAGTTGGTAGTTGTACTTGGTAGGTGTAGTTGGTAGTTGTAGTTGGTAGTTGTAGTTGGTAGTTGTAGTTGGTAGTTGCAGTTGGTAGTTGCAGTTGGTAGTTGCAGTTGGTAGTTGTAGTTGGTAGTTGCAGTTGGTAGTTGCAGTTGGTAGCTGTAGTTTGTAGTTGTAGTTGGTAGTTGTAGTTGGTAGTTGTAGTTGGTAGTTGTAGTTGGTAGTTGTAGTTGGTAGTTGTAGTTGGTAGTTGTAGTTGGTAGTTGTAGTTGGTAGTTGTAGTTGGTAGTTGTAGTTGGTAGTTGTAGCTGGTAGTTGTAGTTGGTAGTTGTAGTTGGTAGTTGCAGTTGGTAGTTGTAGTTGGTAGTTGTAGTTGGTAGTTGTAGTTGGTAGTTGTAGTTGGTAGTTGTAGCTGGTAGTTGTAGTTGGTAGTTGTAGTTGTAGTTGTAGTTGGTAGTTGTAGTTGGTAGTTGTAGTTGGTAGTTGTAGTTGGTAGTTGTAGTTGGTAGTTGTAGTTGGTAGTTGTACTTGGTAGTTGTAGTTGGTAGTTGTAGTTGGTAGTTCCATTTGTAGTTGTAGTTGTAGTTGTAGTTGAAGTTGTAGTTGTTGTTGTAGTTGTAGTTGTAGTTGTAGTTGTAGTTGTAGTTGTAGTTGTAGTTGTAGTTGTAGTTGTAGTTGTAGTTGTAGTTGTAGTTGTAGTTGTTTTTGTTGTTGTTGTTGTTGTAGTTGTTGTTGTTGTAGTTGTTGTTGTTGTAGTTGTTGTTGTTATTGTACTTGCTGTTTTGTCGTTGTCGTTGTTGTTGTCGTTGTTGTCGTTGTTGTCGTTGCAGTCGTTGTTGTCGTTGTTGTCGTTGTTGCCGTTGTTGTCGTTGCTGTCGTTGCTATCGTTGCTGTCGTTGCTGTCGTTGCTGTCGTTGCTGCCGTTGTTGCCGTTGTTGCCGTTGTTGCCGTTTTTGTCGTTGTTGTCGTTGTTGTCGTTGTTGTGGTTGTTGTCGTTGTTGTCGTTGTTTTCGTTGTTTTCGTTGTTGTCGTTGTTGTCGTTGTTGTCGTTGTTGTCGTTGTTGTCGTTGTTGTCGTTGTTGTCGTTGTTATCGTTGTTGTCGTTGTTATCGTTGTTGTCGTTGTTGTCGTTGTTGTCGTTGTTGTCGTTGTTGTCGTTGTCGTTATTGTAGTTGTTGTCGTTGTTGTCGTCGTTGTCGTCGTTGTCGTCGTTGTCGTCGTTGACGTCGTTGTCGTCGTTGTCGTCGTTGTTGTTGTTGTTGTTGTTGTTGTTGTTGTAGTTGTAGTTGTTGTTGTAGTTGTTGTTGTTGTAGTTGTAGTTGTAGTTGTAGTTGTAGTTGTTGTAGTTGTTGTTGTAGTTGTAGTTGTTGTTGTAGTTGTAGTTGTAGTGGTAGTTGCAGTTGTAGTTGTAGTTGTAGTTGTAGTTGTAGTTGTTGTTGTAGTTGTTGTTGTAGTTGTTGTTGTAGTTGTAGTTGTAGTTGCAGTTGTAGTTGTAGTTGTATTTGTAGTTGTATTTGTAGTTGTAGTTGTAATTGTAGTTGTAGTTGTAGTTGTAGTTGTAGTTGTAGTTGTATTTGTTGTTGTAGTTGTAGTTGTAGTAGTAGTTGTAGTTGTAGTTGTAGTTGGTAGTTGTAGTTGGTAGTTGTAGTTGGTAGTTGTAGTTGGTAGTTGTAGTTGGTAGGTGCAGTTGGTAGTTGCAGTTGGTAGTTGCAGTTGGTAGTTGCAGTTGGTAGTTGCAGTTGGTAGTTGCAGTTGGTAGCTGAAATTGGTAGTTGCAGTTGGTAGTTGCAGTTGGTAGTTGCAGTTGGTAGTTGCAGTTGGTAGCTGAAATTGGTAGTTACAGTTGGTAGTTGCAGTCGGTAGTTGCAGTGGGTAGTTGCAGTTGGTAGTTGCAGTTGGTAGTTGCAGTTGGTAGTTGCAGTTGGTAGTTGCAGTTGGTAGTTGCAGTTGGTAGTTGCAGTTGGTAGCTGTAGTTGGTAGTTGTAGTTGGTAGTTGTAGTTGGTAGTTGTAGTTGGTAGTTGTAGTTGTAGTTGTTGTTGTAGTTGTAGTTGTAGTTGTAGTTGTAGTTGTAGTTGTAGTTGTAGTTGTAGTTGTATTTGTAGTTTGTAGTTGTAGTTGGTAGTTGTAGTTGGTTTGTTGTAGTTGGTAGTTGTAGTTGGTAGTTGTAGTTGGTAGTTGTAGTTGGTAGTTGTAGTTGGTAGTTGTAGTTGGTTTGTTGTAGTTGGTAGTTGCAGTTGGTAGTTGCAGTTGGTAGTTGCAGTTGGTAGTTGTAGTTGGTAGTTGTAGTTGGTAGTTGTAGATGGTAGTTGTAGTTGGTAGTTGCAGTTGGTAGTTGTAGTTGGTAGTTGTAGTTGGTAGTTGTAGTTGGTAGTTGTAGTTTGTAGTTGTAGTTGGTAGTTGTAGTTGGTAGTTGTAGTTGGTAGTTGTAGTTGGTAGTTGTAGTTGGTAGTTGTAGCTGGTAGTTGTAGTTGGTAGTTGTAGTTGTAGTTGTAGTTGGTAGTTGTAGTTGGTAGTTGTAGTTGGTAGTTGTAGTTGGTAGTTGTAGTTGGTAGTTGTAGTTGGTAGTTGTACTTGGTAGTTGTAGTTGGTAGTTGTAGTTGGTAGTTCCATTTGTAGTTGTAGTTGTAGTTGTAGTTGAAGTTGTAGTTGTTGTTGTAGTTGTAGTTGTAGTTGTAGTTGTAGTTGTAGTTGTAGTTGTAGTTGTAGTTGTAGTTGTAGTTGTAGTTGTAGTTGTAGTTGTAGTTGTAGTTGTAGTTGTAGTTGTAGTTGTTTTTGTTGTTGTTGTTGTTGTAGTTGTTGTTGTTGTAGTTGTTGTTGTTATTGTACTTGCTGTTGTGTCGTTGTCGTTGTTGTTGTCGTTGTTGTCGTTGCAGTCGTTGTTGTCGTTGTTGTCGTTGTTGCCGTTGTTGTCGTTGCTGTCGTTGCTATCGTTGCTGTCGTTGCTGTCGTTGCTGTCGTTGTTGCCGTTGTTGCCGTTGTTGCCGTTGTTACCGTTTTTGTCGTTGTTGTCGTTGTTGTCGTTGTTGTGGTTGTTGTCGTTGTTGTCGTTGTTTTCGTTGTTTTCGTTGTTGTCGTTGTTGTCGTTGTTGTCGTTGTTGTCGTTGTTGTCGTTGTTGTCGTTGTTGTCGTTGTTATCGTTGTTGTCGTTGTTATCGTTGTTGTCGTTGTTGTCGTTGTTGTCGTTGTTGTCGTTGTCGTTATTGTAGTTGTTGTCGTTGTTGTCGTCGTTGTCGTCGTTGTCTTCGTTGTCGTCGTTGTCGTCGTTGACGTCGTTGTCGTCGTTGTCGTCGTTGTTGTTGTTGTTGTTGTTGTTGTTGTTGTTGTAGTTGTAGTTGTTGTTGTAGTTGTTGTTGTTGTAGTTGTAGTTGTAGTTGTAGTTGTAGTTGTTGTAGTTGTTGTTGTAGTTGTAGTTGTTGTTGTAGTTGTAGTTGTAGTTGTAGTTGTAGTTGTAGTTGTAGTTGTAGTTGTAGTTGTAGTTGTAGTTGTTGTTGTAGTTGTTGTTGTAGTTGTTGTTGTAGTTGTAGTTGTAGTTGCAGTTGTAGTTGTAGTTGTATTTGTAGTTGTATTTGTAGTTGTAGTTGTAATTGTAGTTGTAGTTGTAGTTGTAGTTGTAGTTGTAGTTGTATTTGTTGTTGTAGTTGTAGTTGTAGTAGTAGTTGTAGTTGTAGTTGTAGTTGGTAGTTGTAGTTGGTAGTTGTAGTTGGTAGTTGTAGTTGGTAGTTGTAGCTGGTAGGTGCAGTTGGTAGTTGCAGTTGGTAGTTGCAGTTGGTAGTTGCAGTTGGTAGTTGCAGTTGGTAGTTGCAGTTGGTAGTTGCAGTTGGCAGCTGAAATTGGTAGTTGCTGTTGGTAGTTGCAGTTGGTAGTTGCAGTTGGTAGTTGCAGTTGGTAGCTGAAATTGGTAGTTGCAGTTGGTAGTTGCAGTTGGTAGTTGCAGTTGGTAGCTGAAATTGGTAGTTACAGTTGGTAGTTGCAGTCGGTAGTTGCAGTGGGTAGTTGCAGTTGGTAGTTGCAGTTGGTAGTTGCAGTTGGTAGTTGCAGTTGGTAGTTGCAGTTGGTAGTTGCAGTTGGTAGTTGCAGTTGGTAGTTGCAGTTGGTAGTTGCAGTTGGTAGTTGCAGTTGGTAGCTGAAGTTGGTAGTTGCAGTTGGTAGTTGCAGTTGGTAGTTGTAGTTGGTAGTTGTAGTTGGTAGTTGTAGTTGTAGTTGTAGTTGTAGTTGTAGTTGTAGTTGTAGTTGTAGTTGTCGTTGTAGTTGTTGTTGTAGTTGTTGTTGTAGTTGTAGTTGTAGTTGTAGTTGTAGTTGTAGTTGTAGTTGTAGTTGTAGTTGTATTTGTAATTGTAGTTGTAGTTTTAGGTGTAGTTGTAGTTGTAGTTGTAGTTGTTGTTGTAGTTGTAGTTGTTGTTGTAGTTGTTGTTGTAGTTGTAGTTGTAGTTGTAGTTGTAGTTGTAGTTGTAGTTGTAGTTGTTGTTGTAGTTGTTGTTGTAGTTGTTGTTGTAGTTGCAGTTGGTAGTTGCAGTTGGTAGCTGAAATTGGTAGTTGCTGTTGGTAGTTGCAGTTGGTAGTTGCAGTTGGTAGTTGCAGTTGGTAGCTGAAATTGGTAGTTGCAGTTGGTAGTTGCAGTTGGTAGTTGCAGTTGGTAGTTGCAGTTGGTAGCTGAAATTGGTAGTTACAGTTGGTAGTTGCAGTCGGTAGTTGCAGTGGGTAGTTGCAGTTGGTAGTTGCAGTTGGTAGTTGCAGTTGGTAGTTGCAGTTGGTAGTTGCAGTTGGTAGTTGCAGTTGGTAGTTGCAGTTGGTAGTTGCAGTTGGTAGCTGAAGTTGGTAGTTGCAGTTGGTATTTGCATTTGGTAGTTGCAGTTGGTAGCTGAAATTGGTAGTTACAGTTGGTAGTTGCAGTCGGTAGTTGCAGTGGGTAGTTGCAGTTGGTAGTTGCAGTTGGTAGTTGCAGTTGGTAGTTGCAGTTGGTAGTTGCAGTTGGTAGTTGCAGTTGGTAGCTGTAGTTCGTAGTTGTAGTTGGTAGTTGTAGTTGGTAGTTGTAGTTGGTAGTTGTAGTTGGTAGTTGTAGTTGGTAGTTGTAGTTGGTAGTTGTAGTTGGTAGTTGTAGCTGGTAGTTGTAGTTGGTAGTTGTAGTTGGTAGTTGTAGCTGGCAGTTGTAGCTGGCAGTTGTAGCTGGCTGTTGTAGCTGGCAGTTGTAGCTGGCAGTTGTAGCTGGCAGTTGTAGCTGGTAGTTGTAGTTGGTAGTTGTTGTTGGTAGTTGTAGTTGGTAGATGTATTTGGTAGTTGCAGTTGGTCGTTGCAGTTGGTAGTTGCAGTTAGTAGCTGTAGTTCGTAGTTGTAGTTGGTAGTTGTAGTTGGTAGTTGTAGTTGGTAGTTGTAGTTGGTAGTTGTAGTTGGTAGTTGTAGTTGGTAGTTGTAGTTGGTAGTTGTAGCTGGTAGTTGTAGTTGGTAGTTGTAGTTGGTAGTTGCAGTTGGTAGTTGTAGTTGGTAGTTGTAGTTGGCAGTTGTAGATGGTAGTTGTAGTTGGTAGTTGTAGTTGGTAGTTGTACTTGGTAGTTGTAGTTGGTAGTTGTAGTTGGTAGTTGTAGTTGGTAGTTGTAGTTGGTAGTTGTAGTTGGTAGTTGCAGTTGGTAGCTGTAGTTCGTAGTTGTAGTTGGTAGTTGTAGTTGGTAGTTGTAGTTGGTAGTTGTAGTTGGTAGTTGTAGTTGGTAGTTGTAGTTGGTAGTTGCAGTTGGTAGCTGCAGTTGGTAGTTGCAGTTGGTAGTTGCAGTTGGTAGTTGCAGTTGGTAGTTGTAGTTGGTAGTTGTAGATGGTAGTTGTAGTTGGTAGTTGTAGTTGGTAGTTGTAGCTGGCAGTTGTAGCTGGCAGTTGTAGCTGGCTGTTGTAGCTGGCAGTTGTAGTTGGCAGTTGTAGCTGGCAGTTGTAGCTCGTAGTTGTAGTTGGTAGTTGTAGTTGGTAGTTGTAGTTGCTGGTTGTAGTTTGTAGTTGTAGTTGGTAGTTGTAGTTGGTAGTTGTAGTTGGTAGATGTATTTGGTAGTTGTAGTTGGTCGTTGGAGTTGGTAGTTGCAGTTGGTAGTCGCAGTTGGTAGTTGCAGTTGGTAGTTGCAGGTGGTAGTTGCAGTTGGTAGTTGTAGTTGGTAGTTGTAGTTGGTAGTTGTAGTTGGTAGTTGTAGTTGGTAGTTGTAGTTGGTAGTTGTAGCTGGTAGTTGTAGTTGGTAGTTGTGGTTGGTAGTTGTAGTTGTAGTTGTAGTTGTAGTTGTTGTTGTAGTTGTAGTTGTAGTTGTAGTTGTAGTTGTAGTTGTAGTTGTAGTTGTAGTTGTAGTTGTAGTTGTAGTTGTAGTTGTAGTTGTAGTTGTAGTTGTAGTTGTAGTTGTAGTTGTAGTTGTAGTTGTAGTTGTAGTTGTAGTTGTAGTTGTAGTTGTAGTTGTAGTTGTTGTTGTTGCTGTTGTTGTTGTTGTAGTTGTTATTGTTGTAGTTGTTGTTGTGGTTGTAGTTGTTGGTGTGTCGTTGTCGTTGTCGTTGTCGTTGTCGTTGTTGTTGTCGTTGTTGTCGTTGTTGTCGTTGTTGTCGTTGCTGTCGTTGTTGTCGTTGTTGCCGTTGCTGTCGTTGCTGTCGTTGCTTTCGTTGCTGTCGTTGCTGTCGTTGTTGTCGTTGTTGTCGTTGTTGCCGTTGTTGCCGTGGTTGTCGTTGTTGTCGTTGTTGTCGTTGTTGTCGTTGTTGTCGTTGTTGTCGTTGTTGTCGTTGTTGTCGTTGTTGTTATTGTAGTTGTTCTCGTTGTTGTCGTCGTTGTCGTCGTTGTCGTCGTTGTCGTCGTTGTTCTCGTTGTTGTTGTTGTTGTCGTTGTTGTCGTTGTTGTTGTTGTTGCTGTTGTTGTTGTAGTTGTAGTTGTTGTTGTAGTTGTTGTTGTTGTTGTAGTTGTAGTTGTAGTTGTAGTTGTAGTTGTAGTTGTAGTTGTAGTTGTTGTTGTTGTTGTAGTTGTAGTTGTAGTAGTAGTTGTAGTTGTAGGTGTAGTTGTAGTTGTAGTTGTAGTTGTAGTTGTTGTTGTAGTTGTTGTTGTAGTTGCAGTTGTAGTTGTAGTTGTAGTTGTAGTTGTAGTTGTAGTCGTAGTTGTAGTTGTAGTTGTAGATATAGTTGTAGTTGGTAGTTGTAGTTGGTAGTTGTAGTTGGTAGTTGGTAGTTGTAGTTGTAGTTGTAGTTGGTAGTTGTAGTTAGTAGTTGTAGTTGGTAGTTGTAGTTGGTAGTTGTAGTTGGTAGTTGTAGTTGGTAGTTGTAGTTGGTAGTTGTAGTTGTAGTTGTAGTTGTAGTTGATAGCTGTAGTTGGTAGTTGTAGTTGGTAGTCGTAGTTGATAGTTGTAGTTGGTAGTTGTAGTTGGTAGTGGTAGTTCGTAGTTGTAGTTGGTAGTTGTTGTTGGTAGTTGTAGTTGGTAGTTGTAGTTGGTTGTTGTAGTTGGTAGTTGTAGTTGGTAGTTGTAGTTGGTAGTTGTAGTTGGTAGTTGTAGTTTGTAGTTGTAGTTGGTAGATGTAGATGGTAGTTGTAGTTGGTAGTTGTAGTTGGTAGTTGTAGTTGGTAGTTGTAGTTGGTAGTTGTAGTTGTTAGTTGTAGTTGGTAGTTGTAGTTGGTAGTTGTAGTTGGTAGTTGTAGTTGGTAGTTGTAGTTGTAGCTGTAGTTGATAGTTGTAGTTGGTAGTTGTAGTTGGTAGTTGTAGTTGGTAGTTGTAGTTGGTAGTTGTAGTTGGTAGTTGTAGTTGGTAGTTGTAGTTGTAGATGTAGTTGGTAGTTGTAGTTGGTAGTTGTAATTGGTAGTTGGAGTTGGTAGTTGCAGTTGGTAGTTGCAGTTAGTAGTTGCAGTTGGTAGTTGTAGTTGGTAGTTGGTAGTTGTAGTTGGTAGTTGTAGTTGGTAGTTGTAGTTGGTAGTTGTAGTTTGTAGTTGTAGTTGGTAGTTGTAGTTGGTAGTTGTAGTTGGTAGTTGTAGTTGGTAGATGTATTTGGTAGTTGTAGTTGGTCGTTGGAGTTGGTAGTTGCAGTTGGTAGTCGCAGTTGGTAGTTGCAGTTGGTAGTTGCAGGTGGTAGTTGCAGTTGGTAGTTGTAGTTGGTAGTTGTAGTTGGTAGTTGTAGTTGGTAGTTGTAGTTGGTAGTTGTAGTTGGTAGTTGTAGTTGGTAGTTGTAGTTGGTAGTTGTAGTCGGTAGTTGTAGTTGTAGTTGGTAGTTGTAGTCGGTAGTTGTAGTTGTAGTTGTAGTTGTAGTTGTTGTTGTAGTTGTAGTTGTAGTTGTAGTTGTAGTTGTAGTTGTTGTTGTTGCTATTGTTGTTGTTGTAGTTGTTATTGTTGTAGTTGTTGTTGTGGTTGTAGTTGTTGGTGTGTCGTTGTCGTTGTCGTTGTCGTTGTTGTTGTCGTTGTTGTCGTTGTTGTCGTTGTTGTCGTTGCTGTCGTTGTTGTCGTTGTTGTCGTTGCTGTCGTTGCTGTCGTTGCTTTCGTTGCTGTCGTTGCTGTCGTTGTTGTCGTTGTTGTCGTTGTTGCCGTTGTTGCCGTGGTTGTCGTTGTTGTCGTTGTTGTCGTTGTTGTCGTTGTTGTCGTTGTTGTCGTTGTTGTCGTTGTTGTCGTTGTTGTTATTGTAGTTGTTCTCGTTGTTCTCGTTGTTGTTGTTGTTGTCGTTGTTGTCGTTGTTGTTGTTGTTGCTGTTGTTGTTGTAGTTGTAGTTGTTGTTGTAGTTGTTGTTGTTGTTGTAGTTGTAGTTGTAGTTGTAGTTGTAGTTGTAGTTGTTGCTGTTGTTGTAGTTGTAGTTGTAGTAGTAGTTGTAGTTGTAGTTGTAGTTGTTGTTGTTGCTGTTGTTGTTGTTGTAGTTGTTATTGTTGTAGTTGTTGTTGTGGTTGTAGTTGTTGGTGTGTCGTTGTCGTTGTCGTTGTCGTTGTTGTTGTCGTTGTTGTCGTTGTTGTCGTTGTTGTCGTTGCTGTGGTTGTTGTCGTTGTTGTCGTTGCTGTCGTTGCTGTCGTTGCTTTCGTTGCTGTCGTTGCTGTCGTTGTTGTCGTTGTTGTCGTTGTTGCCGTTGTTGCCGTGTTTGTCGTTGTTGTCGTTGTTGTCGTTGTTGTCGTTGTTGTCGTTGTTGTCGTTGTTGTCGTTGTTGTCGTTGTTGTCGTTGTTGTTATTGTAGTTGTTCTCGTTGTTGTCGTCGTTGTCGTCGTTGTCGGCGTTGTCGTCGTTGTTCTCGTTGTTGTTGTTGTTGTCGTTGTTGTCGTTGTTGTTGTTGTTGCTGTTGTTGTTGTAGTTGTAGTTGTTGTTGTAGTTGTTGTTGTTGTTGTAGTTGTAGTTGTAGTTGTAGTTGTAGTTGTAGTTGTAGTTGTTGTTGTTGTTGTAGTTGTAGTTGTAGTAGTAGTTGTAGTTGTAGGTGTAGTTGTAGTTGTAGTTGTAGTTGTAGTTGTTGTTGTAGTTGTTGTTGTAGTTGTAGTTGTAGTTGTAGTTGCAGTTGTAGTTGTAGTTGTAGTTGTAGTTGTAGTCGTAGTTGTAGTTGTAGTTGTAGTTGTAGATGTAGTTGTAGTTGGTAGTTGTAGTTGGTAGTTGTAGTTGGTAGTTGTAGTTGGTAGTTGTAGTTGGTAGTTGTAGTTGGTAGTTGTAGTTGGTAGTTGTAGTTGGTAGTTGTAGTTGGTAGTTGTAGTTGGTAGTTGCAGTTGGTAGCTGTAGTTGGTAGTTGTAGTTGGTAGTTGTAGTTGGTAGTTGTAGTTGGTAGTTGTAGTTGTAGTTGTTGTTCTAGTTGTAGTTGTAGTTGTAGTTGTAGTTGTAGTTGTAGTTGTAGTTGTAGTTTGTAGTTGTAGTTGGTAGTTGTAGTTGGTTTGTTGTAGTTGGTAGTTGCAGTTGGTAGTTGCAGTTGGTAGTTGCAGTTGGTAGTTGTAGTTGGTAGTTGTAGTTGGTAGTTGTAGATGGTAGTTGTAGTTGGTAGTTGCAGTTGGTAGTTGTAGTTGGTAGTTGTAGTTGGTAGTTGTAGTTGGTAGTTGTAGTTTGTAGTTGCAGTTGGTAGTTGTAGTTGGTAGTTGCAGTTGGTAGTTGCAGTTGGTAGTTGCAGTTGGTAGTTGCAGTTGGTACTTGCAGTTGGTAGTTGTAGTTGGTAGTTGTAGTTGGTAGTTGTAGTTGGTAGTTGTAGTTGCTGGTTGTAGTTTGTAGTTGTAGTTGGTAGTTGCAGTTGGTAGTTGTAGTTGGTAGTTGTAGTTGGTAGTTGTAGTTGGTAGTTGTAGTTTGTAGTTGTAGTTGGTAGTTGTAGTTGGTAGATGTATTTGGTAGTTGTAGTTGGTCGTTGGAGTTGGTAGTTGCAGTTGGTAGTTGCAGTTGGTAGTTGTAGTTGTTGTTGTAGGTGGTAGTTGTAGTTGTAGTTGTAGTTGTAGTTGTAGTTGTAGTTGTAGTTGTAGTTGTAGTTGTAGTTGGTAGTTGTAGTTGGTAGTTGCAGTTGGTAGCTGCAGTTGGTAGTTGCAGTTGGTAGTTGTAGTTGGTAGTTGTAGTTGGTAGTTGGTAGTTGTAGTTGGTAGTTGTAGTTTGTAGTTGTAGTTGGTAGTTGCAGTTGCTAGCTGTAGTTGGTAGTTGTAGTTGGTAGTTGTAGTTGGTAGTTGTAGTTGTAGTTGTTGTTGTAGTTGTAGTTGTAGTTGTAGTTGTAGTTGTAGTTGTAGTTGTAGTTGTAGTTTGTAGTTGTAGTTGGTAGTTGTAGTTGGTTTGTTGTAGTTGGTAGTTGTAGTTGGTAGTTGTAGTTGGTAGTTGTAGTTGGTAGTTGTAGTTGGTAGTTGTAGTTGGTAGTTGCAGTTGGTAGTTGCAGTTGGTAGTTGCAGTTGGTAGTTGTAATTGTATTTGTAGTTGTATTTGTAGTTGTAGTTGTAGTTGTAGTTGTAGTTGTAGTTGTAGTTGTAGTTGGTAGTTGTAGTTGGTAGTTGTAGTTGGTAGTTGTAGTTGGTAGCTGTAGTTGGTAGTTGTAGTTGGTAGTTGTACTTGGTAGGTGTAGTTGGTAGTTGTAGTTGGTAGTTGCAGTTGGTAGTTGTAGTTGGTAGTTGTAGTTGGTAGTTGTAGTTGGTAGTTGTAGTTGGTAGTTGTAGCTGGTAGTTGTAGTTGGTAGTTGTAGTTGTAGTTGTAGTTGGTAGTTGTAGTTGGTAGTTGTAGTTGGTAGTTGTAGTTGGTAGTTGTAGTTGGTAGTTGTAGTTGGTAGTTGTACTTGGTAGATGTAGTTGGTAGTTGTAGTTGGTAGTTCCATTTGTAGTTGTAGTTGTAGTTGTAGTTGAAGTTGTAGTTGTTGTTGTAGTTGTAGTTGTATTTGTAGTTGTAGTTGTAGTTGTAGTTGTAGTTGTAGTTGTAGTTGTAGTTGTAGTTGTAGTTGTAGTTGTAGTTGTAGTTGTAGTTGTAGTTGTAGTTGTTTTTGTTGTTGTTGTTGTTGTAGTTGTTGTTGTTGTAGTTGTTGTTGTTATTGTACTTGCTGTTGTGTCGTTGTCGTTGTTGTTGTCGTTGTTGTCGTTGCAGTCGTTGTTGTCGTTGTTGTCGTTGTTGCCGTTGTTGTCGTTGCTGTCGTTGCTATCGTTGTTGTCGTTGCTGTCGTTGCTGTCGTTGTTGCCGTTGTTGCCGTTGTTGCCGTTGTTGCCGTTTTTGTCGTTGTTGTCGTTGTTGTCGTTGTTGTGGTTGTTGTCGTTGTTGTCGTTGTTTTCGTTGTTTTCGTTGTTGTCGTTGTTGTCGTTGTTGTCGTTGTTGTCGTTGTTGTCGTTGTTGTCGTTGTTGTCGTTGTTATCGTTGTTGTCGTTGTTATCGTTGTTGTCGTTGTTGTCGTTGTTGTCGTTGTTGTCGTTGTTGTCGTTGTCGTTATTGTAGTTGTTGTCGTTGTTGTCGTCGTTGTCGTCGTTGTCTTCGTTGTCGTCGTTGTCGTCGTTGACGTCGTTGTCGTCGTTGTCGTCGTTGTTGTTGTTGTTGTTGTTGTTGTTGTTGTCGTTGTAGTTGTTGTTGTAGTTGTTGTTGTTGTAGTTGTAGTTGTAGTTGTAGTTGTAGTTGTTGTAGTTGTTGTTGTAGTTGTAGTTGTTGTTGTAGTTGTAGTTGTAGTTGTAGTTGTAGTTGTAGTTGTAGTTGTAGTTGTAGTTGTAGTTGTAGTTGTTGTTGTAGTTGTTGTTGTAGTTGTTGTTGTAGTTGTAGTTGTAGTTGCAGTTGTAGTTGTAGTTGTATTTGTAGTTGTATTTGTAGTTGTAGTTGTAATTGTAGTTGTAGTTGTAGTTGTAGTTGTAGTTGTAGTTGTATTTGTTGTTGTAGTTGTAGTTGTAGTAGTAGTTGTAGTTGTAGTTGTAGTTGGTAGTTGTAGTTGGTAGTTGTAGTTGGTAGTTGTAGTTGGTAGTTGTAGCTGGTAGGTGCAGTTGGTAGTTGCAGTTGGTAGTTGCAGTTGGTAGTTGCAGTTGGTAGTTGCAGTTGGTAGTTGCAGTTGGTAGCTGAAATTGGTAGTTGCAGTTGGCAGCTGAAATTGGTAGTTGCTGTTGGTAGTTGCAGTTGGTAGTTGCAGTTGGTAGCTGAAATTGGTAGTTGCAGTTGGTAGTTGCAGTTGGTAGTTGCAGTTGGTAGTTGCAGTTGGTAGCTGAAATTGGTAGTTACAGTTGGTAGTTGCAGTCGGTAGTTGCAGTGGGTAGTTGCAGTTGGTAGTTGCAGTTGGTAGTTGCAGTTGGTAGTAGCAGTGGGTAGTTGCAGTTGGTAGTTGCAGTTGGTAGTTGCAGTTGGTAGTTGCAGTTGGTAGTTGCAGTTGGTAGCTGAAGTTGGTAGTTGCAGTTGGTAGTTGCAGTTGGTAGTTGTAGTTGGTAGTTGTAGTTGGTAGTTGTAGTTGTAGTTGTAGTTGTAGTTGTAGTTGTAGTTGTAGTTGTAGTTGTCGTTGTAGTTGTTGTTGTAGTTGTTGTTGTAGTTGTAGTTGTAGTTGTAGTTGTAGTTGTAGTTGTAGTTGTAGTTGTAGTTGTATTTGTAATTGTAGTTGTAGTTGTAGGTGTAGTTGTAGTTGTAGTTGTAGTTGTTGTTGTAGTTGTAGTTGTTGTTGTAGTTGTTGTTGTAGTTGTAGTTGTAGTTGTAGTTGTAGTTGTAGTTGTAGTTGTAGTTGTTGTTGTAGTTGTTGTTGTAGTTGTTGTTGTAGTTGCAGTTGGTAGTTGCAGTTGGTAGCTGAAATTGGTAGTTGCTGTTGGTAGTTGCAGTTGGTAGTTGCAGTTGGTAGTTGCAGTTGGTAGCTGAAATTGGTAGTTGCAGTTGGTAGTTGCAGTTGGTAGTTGCAGTTGGTAGTTGCAGTTGGTAGCTGAAATTGGTAGTTACAGTTGGTAGTTGCAGTCGGAAGTTGCAGTGGGTAGTTGCAGTTGGTAGTTGCAGTTGGTAGTTGCAGTTGGTAGTTGCAGTTGGTAGTTGCAGTTGGTAGTTGCAGTTGGTAGTTGCAGTTGGTAGTTGCAGTTGGTAGTTGCAGTTGGTAGTTGCAGTTGGTAGCTGAAGTTGGTAGTTGCAGTTGGTATTTGCATTTGGTAGTTGCAGTAGGTAGCTGAAATTGGTAGTTACAGTTGGTAGTTGCAGTCGGTAGTTGCAGTGGGTAGTTGCAGTTGGTAGTTGCAGTTGGTAGTTGCAGTTGGTAGTTGCAGTTGGTAGTTGCATTTGGTAGTTGCAGTTGGTAGCTGTAGTTCGTAGTTGTAGTTGGTAGTTGTAGTTGGTAGTTGTAGTTGGTAGTTGTAGTTGGTAGTTGTAGTTGGTAGTTGTAGTTGGTAGTTGTAGTTGGTAGTTGTAGCTGGTAGTTGTAGTTGGTAGTTGTAGTTGGTAGTTGTAGCTGGCAGTTGTAGCTGGCAGTTGTAGCTGGCTGTTGTAGCTGGCAGTTGTAGCTGGCAGTTGTAGCTGGCAGTTGTAGCTGGTAGTTGTAGTTGGTAGTTGTTGTTGGTAGTTGTAGTTGGTAGATGTATTTGGTAGTTGCAGTTGGTCGTTGCAGTTGGTAGTTGCAGTTAGTAGCTGTAGTTCGTAGTTGTAGTTGGTAGTTGTAGTTGGTAGTTGTAGTTGGTAGTTGTAGTTGGTAGTTGTAGTTGGTAGTTGTAGTTGGTAGTTGTAGTTGGTAGTTGTAGTTGGTAGTTGTAGCTGGTAGTTGTAGTTGGTAGTTGTAGTTGGTAGTTGCAGTTGGTAGTTGTAGTTGGTAGTTGTAGTTGGCAGTTGTAGATGGTAGTTGTAGTTGGTAGTTGTAGTTGGTAGTTGTACTTGGTAGTTGTAGTTGGTAGTTGTAGTTGGTAGTTGTAGTTGGTAGTTGTAGTTGGTAGTTGTAGTTGGTAGTTGCAGTTGGTAGCTGTAGTTCGTAGTTGTAGTTGGTAGTTGTAGTTGGTAGTTGTAGTTGGTAGTTGTAGTTGGTAGTTGTAGTTGGTAGTTGTAGTTGGTAGTTGCAGTTGGTAGTTGCAGTTGGTAGTTGCAGTTGGTAGTTGCAGTTGGTACTTGCAGTTGGTAGTTGTAGTTGGTAGTTGTAGATGGTAGTTGTAGTTGGTAGTTGTAGTTGGTAGTTGTAGCTGGCAGTTGTAGCTGGCAGTTGTAGCTGGCTGTTGTAGCTGGCAGTTGTAGCTGGCAGTTGTAGCTGGCAGTTGTAGCTGGTAGTTGTAGTTGGTAGTTGTAGTTGGTAGTTGTAGTTGTAGTTGTTGTAGTTGTAGTTGTAGATGTAGTTGTAGTTGTAGTTGGTAGTTGTAGTTGGTAGTTGTAATTGGTAGTTGTAGTTGGTAGTTGTAGTTGGTAGTTGTAGTTGGTAGTTGTAGTTGGTAGTTGTAGTTGGTAGTTGTAGCTGGTAGTTGTAGCTGGTAGTTGTAGTTGGTAGTTGCAGTTGGTAGTTGTAGTTGGTAGTTGTAGTTGGTAGTTGTAGTTGGTAGTTGTAGTTGGTAGTTGTAGTTGGTAGTTGTAGTTGGTAGTTGTAGTTGGCAGTTGTAGTTGGTAGTTGCAGTTGGTAGCTGTAGTTGGTAGTTGTAGTTGGTAGTTGTAGTTGGTAGTTGTAGTTGGTAGTTGCAGGTGGTAGTTGCAGTTGGTAGTTGTAGTTGGTAGTTGTAGTTGGTAGTTGTAGTTGGCAGTTGTAGCTGGTAGTTGTAGTTGGTAGTTGTAGTTGGTAGTTGTAGTTGTAGTTGTTGTAGTTGTAGTTGTAGATGTAGTTGTAGTTGTAGTTGGTAGTTGTAGTTGGTAGTTGTAGTTGGTAGTTGTAGTTGGTAGTTGTAGTTGGTAGTTGTAGTTGGTAGTTGTAGTTGGTAGTTGTAGTTGGTAGTTGTAGTTGGTAGTTGTAGTTGGTAGTTGTAGATGGTAGTTGTAGTTGGTAGTTGCAGTTGGTAGTTGTAGTTGGTAGTTGTAGTTGGTAGTTGTAGTTGGTAGTTGTAGTTTGTAGTTGCAGTTGGTAGTTGTAGTTGGTAGTTGCAGTTGGTAGTTGCAGTTGGTAGTTGCAGTTGGTAGTTGCAGTTGCTACTTGCAGTTGGTAGTTGTAGTTGGTAGTTGTAGTTGGTAGTTGTAGTTGGTAGTTGTAGTTGGTAGTTGTAGTTGGTAGTTGAAGTTGGTAGTTGTAGCTGGCTGTTGTAGCTGGCAGTTGTAGCTGGCAGTTGTAGCTGGCAGTTGTAGCTTGCAGTTGTAGCTGGCAGTTGTAGCTGGCAGTTGTAACTGGCATTTGTAGCTGGCAGTTGTAGCTGGCAGTTGTAGCTGGCTGTTGTAGCTGGCAGTTGTAGCTGGCAGTTGTAGCTGGCAGTTGTAGCTGGCAGTTGTAGCTCGTAGTTGTAGTTGGTAGTTGTAGTTGGTAGTTGTAGTTGCTGGTTATAGTTTGTAGTTGTAGTTGGTAGTTGTAGTTGGTAGTTGTAGTTGGTAGATGTATTTGGTAGTTGTAGTTGGTCGTTGGAGTTGGTAGTTGCAGTTGGTAGTCGCAGTTGGTAGTTGCAGTTGGTAGTTGCAGGTGGTAGTTGCAGTTGGTAGTTGTAGTTGGTAGTTGTAGTTGGTAGTTGTAGTTGGTAGTTGTAGTTGGTAGTTGTAGTTGGTAGTTGTAGCTGGTAGTTGTAGTTGGTAGTTGTAGTTGGTAGTTGTAGTTGTAGTTGTAGTTGTAGTTGTTGTTGTAGTTGTAGTTGTAGTTGTAGTTGTAGTTGTAGTTGTAGTTGTAGTTGTAGTTGTAGTTGTAGTTGTAGTTGTAGTTGTAGTTGTAGTTGTAGTTGTAGTTGTAGTTGTAGTTGTAGTTGTAGTTGTAGTTGTAGTTGTAGTTGTAGTTGTTGTTGTTGCTGTTGTTGTTGTTGTAGTTGTTATTGTTGTAGTTGTTGTTGTGGTTGTAGTTGTTGGTGTGTCGTTGTCGTTGTCGTTGTCGTTGTTGTTGTCGTTGTTGTCGTTGTTGTCGTTGTTGTCGTTGCTGTCGTTGTTGTCGTTGTTGTCGTTGCTGTCGTTGCTGTCGTTGCTTTCGTTGCTGTCGTTGCTGTCGTTGTTGTCGTTGTTGTCGTTGTTGCCGTTGTTGCCGTGGTTGTCGTTGTTGTCGTTGTTGTCGTTGTTGTCGTTGTTGTCGTTGTTGTCGTTGTTGTCGTTGTTGTCGTTGTTGTTATTGTAGTTGTTCTCGTTGTTGTCGTCGTTGTCGTCGTTGTCGTCGTTGTCGTCGTTGTCGTCGTTGTTCTCGTTGTTGTTGTTGTTGTCGTTGTTGTCGTTGTTGTTGTTGTTGCTGTTGTTGTTGTAGTTGTAGTTGTTGTTGTAGTTGTTGTTGTTGTTGTAGTTGTAGTTGTAGTTGTAGTTGTAGTTGTAGTTGTAGTTGTAGTTGTTGTTGTTGTTGTAGTTGTAGTTGTAGTAGTAGTTGTAGTTGTAGGTGTAGTTGTAGTTGTAGTTGTAGTTGTAGTTGTTGTTGTAGTTGTTGTTGTAGTTGCAGTTGTAGTTGTAGTTGTAGTTGTAGTTGTAGTTGTAGTCGTAGTTGTAGTTGTAGTTGTAGATGTAGTTGTAGTTGGTAGTTGTAGTTGGTAGTTGTAGTTGGTAGTTGGTAGTTGTAGTTGTAGTTGTAGTTGGTAGTTGTAGTTAGTAGTTGTAGTTGGTAGTTGTAGTTGGTAGTTGTAGTTGGTAGTTGTAGTTGGTAGTTGTAGTTGGTAGTTGTAGTTGTAGTTGTAGTTGTAGTTGATAGCTGTAGTTGGTAGTTGTAGTTGGTAGTCGTAGTTGATAGTTGTAGTTGGTAGTTGTAGTTGGTAGTGGTAGTTCGTAGTTGTAGTTGGTAGTTGTTGTTGGTAGTTGTAGTTGGTAGTTGTAGTTGGTTGTTGTAGTTGGTAGTTGTAGTTGGTAGTTGTAGTTGGTAGTTGTAGTTGGTAGTTGTAGTTTGTAGTTGTAGTTGGTAGATGTAGATGGTAGTTGTAGTTGGTAGTTGTAGTTGGTAGTTGTAGTTGGTAGTTGTAGTTGGTAGTTGTAGTTGTTAGTTGTAGTTGGTAGTTGTAGTTGGTAGTTGTAGTTGGTAGTTGTAGTTGGTAGTTGTAGTTGTAGCTGTAGTTGATAGTTGTAGTTGGTAGTTGTAGTTGGTAGGTGTAGTTGGTAGTTGTAGTTGGTAGTTGTAGTTGGTAGTTGTAGTTGGTAGTTGTAGTTGTAGATGTAGTTGGTAGTTGTAGTTGGTAGTTGTAATTGGTAGTTGGAGTTGGTAGTTGCAGTTGGTAGTTGCAGTTAGTAGTTGCAGTTGGTAGTTGTAGTTGGTAGTTGGTAGTTGTAGTTGGTAGTTGTAGTTGGTAGTTGTAGTTGGTAGTTGTAGTTTGTAGTTGTAGTTGGTAGTTGTAGTTGGTAGTTGTAGTTGGTAGTTGTAGTTGGTAGTTGTAGTTGGTAGATGTATTTGGTAGTTGTAGTTGGTCGTTGGAGTTGGTAGTTGCAGTTGGTAGTCGCAGTTGGTAGTTGCAGTTGGTAGTTGCAGGTGGTAGTTGCAGTTGGTAGTTGTAGTTGGTAGTTGTAGTTGGTAGTTGTAGTTGGTAGTTGTAGTTGGTAGTTGTAGTTGGTAGTTGTAGTTGGTAGTTGTAGTTGGTAGTTGTAGTTGGTAGTTGTAGTCGGTAGTTGTAGTTGTAGTTGGTAGTTGTAGTCGGTAGTTGTAGTTGTAGTTGTAGTTGTAGTTGTTGTTGTAGTTGTAGTTGTAGTTGTAGTTGTAG
The DNA here is from genome assembly GCA_944738655.2 of Andrena hattorfiana. Taxonomy (NCBI): domain Eukaryota; kingdom Metazoa; phylum Arthropoda; class Insecta; order Hymenoptera; family Andrenidae; genus Andrena; species Andrena hattorfiana. The sequence goes on along the minus strand of OX122890.1, from coordinate 47,224,005 downwards.
TTGTAGTTGTTGTTGTTGCTATTGTTGTTGTTGTAGTTGTTATTGTTGTAGTTGTTGTTGTGGTTGTAGTTGTTGGTGTGTCGTTGTCGTTGTCGTTGTCGTTGTTGTTGTCGTTGTTGTCGTTGTTGTCGTTGTTGTCGTTGCTGTCGTTGTTGTCGTTGTTGTCGTTGCTGTCGTTGCTGTCGTTGCTTTCGTTGCTGTCGTTGCTGTCGTTGTTGTCGTTGTTGTCGTTGTTGCCGTTGTTGCCGTGGTTGTCGTTGTTGTCGTTGTTGTCGTTGTTGTCGTTGTTGTCGTTGTTGTCGTTGTTGTCGTTGTTGTCGTTGTTGTTATTGTAGTTGTTCTCGTTGTTCTCGTTGTTGTTGTTGTTGTCGTTGTTGTCGTTGTTGTTGTTGTTGCTGTTGTTGTTGTAGTTGTAGTTGTTGTTGTAGTTGTTGTTGTTGTTGTAGTTGTAGTTGTAGTTGTAGTTGTAGTTGTAGTTGTAGTTGTAGTTGTTGTTGTTGTTGTAGTTGTAGTTGTAGTAGTAGTTGTAGTTGTAGGTGTAGTTGTAGTTGTAGTTGTAGTTGTAGTTGTTGTTGTAGTTGTTGTTGTAGTTGCAGTTGTAGTTGTAGTTGTAGTTGTAGTTGTAGTTGTAGTCGTAGTTGTAGTTGTAGTTGTAGATGTAGTTGTAGTTGGTAGTTGTAGTTGGTAGTTGTAGTTGGTAGTTGGTAGTTGTAGTTGTAGTTGTAGTTGGTAGTTGTAGTTAGTAGTTGTAGTTGGTAGTTGTAGTTGGTAGTTGTAGTTGGTAGTTGTAGTTGGTAGTTGTAGTTGGTAGTTGTAGTTGTAGTTGTAGTTGTAGTTGATAGCTGTAGTTGGTAGTTGTAGTTGGTAGTCGTAGTTGATAGTTGTAGTTGGTAGTTGTAGTTGGTAGTGGTAGTTCGTAGTTGTAGTTGGTAGTTGTTGTTGGTAGTTGTAGTTGGTAGTTGTAGTTGGTTGTTGTAGTTGGTAGTTGTAGTTGGTAGTTGTAGTTGGTAGTTGTAGTTGGTAGTTGTAGTTTGTAGTTGTAGTTGGTAGATGTAGATGGTAGTTGTAGTTGGTAGTTGTAGTTGGTAGTTGTAGTTGGTAGTTGTAGTTGGTAGTTGTAGTTGTTAGTTGTAGTTGGTAGTTGTAGTTGGTAGTTGTAGTTGGTAGTTGTAGTTGGTAGTTGTAGTTGTAGCTGTAGTTGATAGTTGTAGTTGGTAGTTGTAGTTGGTAGGTGTAGTTGGTAGTTGTAGTTGGTAGTTGTAGTTGGTAGTTGTAGTTGGTAGTTGTAGTTGTAGATGTAGTTGGTAGTTGTAGTTGGTAGTTGTAATTGGTAGTTGGAGTTGGTAGTTGCAGTTGGTAGTTGCAGTTAGTAGTTGCAGTTGGTAGTTGTAGTTGGTAGTTGGTAGTTGTAGTTGGTAGTTGTAGTTGGTAGTTGTAGTTGGTAGTTGTAGTTTGTAGTTGTAGTTGGTAGTTGTAGTTGGTAGTTGTAGTTGGTAGTTGTAGTTGGTAGATGTATTTGGTAGTTGTAGTTGGTCGTTGGAGTTGGTAGTTGCAGTTGGTAGTCGCAGTTGGTAGTTGCAGTTGGTAGTTGCAGGTGGTAGTTGCATTTGGTAGTTGTAGTTGGTAGTTGTAGTTGGTAGTTGTAGTTGGTAGTTGTAGTTGGTAGTTGTAGTTGGTAGTTGTAGTTGGTAGTTGTAGTTGGTAGTTGTAGTTGGTAGTTGTAGTTGGTAGTTGTAGTCGGTAGTTGTAGTTGTAGTTGGTAGTTGTAGTCGGTAGTTGTAGTTGTAGTTGTAGTTGTAGTTGTTGTTGTAGTTGTAGTTGTAGTTGTAGTTGTAGTTGTAGTTGTTGTTGTTGCTATTGTTGTTGTTGTAGTTGTTATTGTTGTAGTTGTTGTTGTGGTTGTAGTTGTTGGTGTGTCGTTGTCGTTGTCGTTGTCGTTGTTGTTGTCGTTGTTGTCGTTGTTGTCGTTGTTGTCGTTGCTGTCGTTGTTGTCGTTGTTGTCGTTGCTGTCGTTGCTGTCGTTGCTTTCGTTGCTGTCGTTGCTGTCGTTGTTGTCGTTGTTGTCGTTGTTGCCGTTGTTGCCGTGGTTGTCGTTGTTGTCGTTGTTGTCGTTGTTGTCGTTGTTGTCGTTGTTGTCGTTGTTGTCGTTGTTGTCGTTGTTGTTATTGTAGTTGTTCTCGTTGTTCTCGTTGTTGTTGTTGTTGTCGTTGTTGTCGTTGTTGTTGTTGTTGCTGTTGTTGTTGTAGTTGTAGTTGTTGTTGTTGTTGTTGTTGTTGTTGTAGTTGTAGTTGTAGTTGTAGTTGTAGTTGTAGTTGTTGCTGTTGTTGTAGTTGTAGTTGTAGTAGTAGTTGTAGTTGTAGTTGTAGTTGCTGTTGTTGCTGTTGTTGTTGTTGTAGTTGTTATTGTTGTAGTTGTTGTTGTGGTTGTAGTTGTTGGTGTGTCGTTGTCGTTGTCGTTGTCGTTGTTGTTGTCGTTGTTGTCGTTCTTGTCGTTGTTGTCGTTGCTGTGGTTGTTGTCGTTGTTGTCGTTGCTGTCGTTGCTGTCGTTGCTTTCGTTGCTGTCGTTGCTGTCGTTGTTGTCGTTGTTGTCGTTGTTGCCGTTGTTGCCGTGTTTGTCGTTGTTGTCGTTGTTGTCGTTGTTGTCGTTGTTGTCGTTGTTGTCGTTGTTGTCGTTGTTGTCGTTGTTGTCGTTGTTGTTATTGTAGTTGTTCTCGTTGTTGTCGTCGTTGTCGTCGTTGTCGTCGTTGTCGTCGTTGTTCTCGTTGTTGTTGTTGTTGTCGTTGTTGTCGTTGTTGTTGTTGTTGCTGTTGTTGTTGTAGTTGTAGTTGTTGTTGTAGTTGTTGTTGTTGTTGTAGTTGTAGTTGTAGTTGTAGTTGTAGTTGTAGTTGTAGTTGTTGTTGTTGTTGTAGTTGTAGTTGTAGTAGTAGTTGTAGTTGTAGGTGTAGTTGTAGTTGTAGTTGTAGTTGTAGTTGTTGTTGTAGTTGTTGTTGTAGTTGTAGTTGTAGTTGTAGTTGCAGTTGTAGTTGTAGTTGTAGTTGTAGTTGTAGTCGTAGTTGTAGTTGTAGTTGTAGTTGTAGATGTAGTTGTAGTTGGTAGTTGTAGTTGGTAGTTGTAGTTGGTAGTTGTAGTTGGTAGTTGTAGTTGGTAGTTGTAGTTGGTAGTTGTAGTTGGTAGTTGTAGTTGGTAGTTGTAGTTGGTAGTTGTAGTTGGTAGTTGCAGTTGGTAGCTGTAGTTGGTAGTTGTAGTTGGTAGTTGTAGTTGGTAGTTGTAGTTGGTAGTTGTAGTTGTAGTTGTTGTTCTAGTTGTAGTTGTAGTTGTAGTTGTAGTTGTAGTTGTAGTTGTAGTTGTAGTTTGTAGTTGTAGTTTGTAGTTGTAGTTGGTTTGTTGTAGTTGGTAGTTGCAGTTGGTAGTTGCAGTTGGTAGTTGCAGTTGGTAGTTGTAGTTGGTAGTTGTAGTTGGTAGTTGTAGATGGTAGTTGTAGTTGGTAGTTGCAGTTGGTAGTTGTAGTTGGTAGTTGTAGTTGGTAGTTGTAGTTGGTAGTTGTAGTTTGTAGTTGCAGTTGGTAGTTGTAGTTGGTAGTTGCAGTTGGTAGTTGCAGTTGGTAGTTGCAGTTGGTAGTTGCAGTTGGTACTTGCAGTTGGTAGTTGTAGTTGGTAGTTGTAGTTGGTAGTTGTAGTTGGTAGTTGTAGTTGGTAGTTGTAGTTGGTAGTTGAAGTTGGTAGTTGTAGCTGGCTGTTGTAGCTGGCAGTTGTAGCTGGCAGTTGTAGCTGGCAGTTGTAGCTTGCAGTTGTAGCTGGCAGTTGTAGCTGGCAGTTGTAACTGGCATTTGTAGCTGGCAGTTGTAGCTGGCAGTTGTAGCTGGCTGTTGTAGCTGGCAGTTGTAGCTGGCAGTTGTAGCTGGCAGTTGTAGCTGGCAGTTGTAGCTCGTAGTTGTAGTTGGTAGTTGTAGTTGGTAGTTGTAGTTGCTGGTTGTAGTTTGTAGTTGTAGTTGGTAGTTGTAGTTGGTAGTTGTAGTTGGTAGATGTATTTGGTAGTTGTAGTTGGTCGTTGGAGTTGGTAGTTGCAGTTGGTAGTCGCAGTTGGTAGTTGCAGTTGGTAGTTGCAGGTGGTAGTTGCAGTTGGTAGTTGTAGTTGGTAGTTGTAGTTGGTAGTTGTAGTTGGTAGTTGTAGTTGGTAGTTGTAGCTGGTGGTTGTAGTTGGTAGTTGTAGTTGGTAGTTGTAGTTGTAGTTGTAGTTGTAGTTGTTGTTGTAGTTGTAGTTGTAGTTGTAGTTGTAGTTGTAGTTGTAGTTGTAGTTGTAGTTGTAGTTGTAGTTGTAGTTGTAGTTGTAGTTGTAGTTGTAGTTGTAGTTGTAGTTGTAGTTGTAGTTGTAGTTGTAGTTGTAGTTGTAGTTGTAGTTGTTGTTGTTGCTGTTGTTGTTGTTGTAGTTGTTATTGTTGTAGTTGTTGTTGTGGTTGTAGTTGTTGGTGTGTCGTTGTCGTTGTCGTTGTCGTTGTTGTTGTCGTTGTTGTCGTTGTTGTCGTTGTTGTCGTTGCTGTCGTTGTTGTCGTTGTTGTCGTTGCTGTCGTTGCTGTCGTTGCTTTCGTTGCTGTCGTTGCTGTCGTTGTTGTCGTTGTTGTCGTTGTTGCCGTTGTTGCCGTGGTTGTCGTTGTTGTCGTTGTTGTCGTTGTTGTCGTTGTTGTCGTTGTTGTCGTTGTTGTCGTTGTTGTCGTTGTTGTTATTGTAGTTGTTCTCGTTGTTGTCGTCGTTGTCGTCGTTGTCGTCGTTGTCGTCGTTGTTCTCGTTGTTGTTGTTGTTGTCGTTGTTGTCGTTGTTGTTGTTGTTGCTGTTGTTGTTGTAGTTGTAGTTGTTGTTGTAGTTGTTGTTGTTGTTGTAGTTGTAGTTGTAGTTGTAGTTGTAGTTGTAGTTGTAGTTGTAGTTGTAGTTGTTGTTGTTGTTGTAGTTGTAGTTGTAGTAGTAGTTGTAGTTGTAGGTGTAGTTGTAGTTGTAGTTGTAGTTGTAGTTGTTGTTGTAGTTGTTGTTGTAGTTGCAGTTGTAGTTGTAGTTGTAGTTGTAGTTGTAGTTGTAGTCGTAGTTGTAGTTGTAGTTGTAGATGTAGTTGTAGTTGGTAGTTGTAGTTGGTAGTTGTAGTTGTAGTTGTAGTTGGTAGTTGTTGTTGGTAGTTGTAGTTGGTAGTTGTAGTTGGTTGTTGTAGTTGGTAGTTGTAGTTGGTAGATGTATTTGGTAGTTGTAGTTGGTCGTTGGAGTTGGTAGTTGCAGTTGGTAGTCGCAGTTGGTAGTTGCAGTTGGTAGTTGCAGGTGGTAGTTGCAGTTGGTAGTTGTAGTTGGTAGTTGTAGTTGGTAGTTGTAGTTGGTAGTTGTAGTTGGTAGTTGTAGTTGGTAGTTGTAGTTGGTAGTTGTAGTTGGTAGTTGTAGTCGGTAGTTGTAGTTGTAGTTGGTAGTTGTAGTCGGTAGTTGTAGTTGTAGTTGTAGTTGTAGTTGTTGTTGTAGTTGTAGTTGTAGTTGTAGTTGTAGTTGTTGTTGTTGCTGTTGTTGTTGTTGTAGTTGTTATTGTTGTAGTTGTTGTTGTGGTTGTAGTTGTTGGTGTGTCGTTGTCGTTGTCGTTGTCGTTGTTGTTGTCGTTGTTATCGTTGTTGTCGTTGTTGTCGTTGCTGTCGTTGTTGTCGTTGTTGTCGTTGCTGTCGTTGCTGTCGTTGCTTTCGTTGCTGTCGTTGCTGTCGTTGTTGTCGTTGTTGTCGTTGTTGCCGTTGTTGCCGTGGTTGTCGTTGTTGTCGTTGTTGTCGTTGTTGTCGTTGTTGTCGTTGTTGTCGTTGTTGTCGTTGTTGTCGTTGTTGTTATTGTAGTTGTTCTCGTTGTTCTCGTTGTTGTTGTTGTTGTCGTTGTTGTCGTTGTTGTTGTTGTTGCTGTTGTTGTTGTAGTTGTAGTTGTTGTTGTAGTTGTTGTTGTTGTTGTAGTTGTAGTTGTAGTTGTAGTTGTAGTTGTAGTTGTTGTTGTTGTTGTAGTTGTAGTTGTAGTAGTAGTTGTAGTTGTAGTTGTAGTTGTTGTTGTTGCTGTTGTTGTTGTTGTAGTTGTTATTTTTGTAGTTGTTGTTGTGGTTGTAGTTGTTGGTGTGTCGTTGTCGTTGTCGTTGTCGTTGTTGTTGTCGTTGTTGTCGTTGTTGTCGTTGTTGTCGTTGCTGTGGTTGTTGTCGTTGTTGTCGTTGCTGTCGTTGCTGTCGTTGCTTTCGTTGCTGTCGTTGCTGTCGTTGTTGTCGTTGTTGTCGTTGTTGCCGTTGTTGCCGTGGTTGTCGTTGTTGTCGTTGTTGTCGTTGTTGTCGTTGTTGTCGTTGTTGTCGTTGTTGTCGTTGTTGTCGTTGTTGTTATTGTAGTTGTTCTCGTTGTTGTCGTCGTTGTCGTCGTTGTCGTCGTTGTCGTCGTTGTTCTCGTTGTTGTTGTTGTTGTCGTTGTTGTCGTTGTTGTTGTTGTTGCTGTTGTTGTTGTAGTTGTAGTTGTTGTTGTAGTTGTTGTTGTTGTTGTAGTTGTAGTTGTAGTTGTAGTTGTAGTTGTAGTTGTAGTTGTAGTTGTAGTTGTTGTTGGTAGTTGCAGTTGGTAGTTGTAGTTGGTAGTTGTAGTTGGTAGTTGTTGTTGGTAGTTGTAGTTGGTAGTTGTAGTTGGTAGTTGTAGTTGGTAGTTGTAGTTGGTAGTTGTTGTTGGTTGTTGTAGTTGGTAGTTGTAGTTGGTAGTTGTAGCTGGCAGTTGTAGCTGGCAGTTGTAGCTGGCTGTTGTAGCTGGCAGTTGTAGCTGGCAGTTGTAGCTGGCAGTTGTAGCTGGTAGTTGTAGTTGGTAGTTGTAGGTGGTAGTTGTAGTTGGTAGTTGTAGTTGGTAGTTGTAGTTTGTAGTTGTAGTTGGTAGTTGTAGTTGGTAGATGTATTTGGTAGTTGTAGTTGGTCGTTGGAGTTGGTAGTTGCAGTTGGTAGTTGCAGTTGGTAGTTGTATTTGTTGTTGTAGTTGGTAGTTGTAGTTGTAGTTGTAGTTGTAGTTGTAGTTGTTGTTGTAGTTGGTAGTTGTAGGTGGTAGTTGTAGTTGGTAGTTCTAGTTGGTTTGTTGTAGTTGGTAGTTGCAGTTGGTAGTTGCAGTTGGTAGTTGTAGTTCCAGTTGGTAGTTGTAGCTGTTGTTGTTTTTGTAGTTGTTGTTGTTGCAGTTGTTGTTGTTGTTGTAGTTGTTGTTGTTGTTGTAGTTGTTGTTGTTGTTGTAGTTGTAGTTGTAGTTGCAGTTGGTAGTTGTAGTTGGTAGTTGTAGTAGGTAGTTGTAATTGTAGTTGTTGTTGTAGTTGTAGTTGTAGTTGTAGTTGTAGTTGTAGTTGTAGTTGTAGTTGGTAGTTGTAGTTGGTAGTTGTAGTTGGTAGTTGTAGTTGGTGGTTGTAGTTTGTAGTTGTAGTTGATAGTTGTAGATGGTAGTTGTAGTTGGTAGTTGTAGTTGGTAGTTGTAGTTGGTAGTTGTAGTTGGTAGTTGTAGTTGGTAGTTGTAGTTGGTAGTTGTAGTTGGTAGTTGTAGTTGGTAGTTGTAGTTGTAGCTGTAGTTGATAGTTGTAGTTGGTAGTTGTAGTTGGTAGTTGTAGTTGGTAGCTGTAGTTGGTAGTTGTAGTTGGTAGTTGTACTTGGTAGGTGTAGTTGGTAGTTGTAGTTGGTAGTTTGAGTTGGTAGTTGTAGTTGGTAGTTGCAGTTGGTAGTTGCAGTTGGTAGCTGTAGTTTGTAGTTGTAGTTGGTAGTTGTAGTTGGTAGTTGTAGTTGGTAGTTGTAGTTGGTAGTTGTAGTTGGTAATTGTAGTTGGTAGTTGTAGTTGGTAGTTGTAGTTGGTAGTTGTAGTTGGTAGTTGTAGTTGGTAGTTGCAGTTGGTAGTTGTAGTTGGTAGTTGTAGTTGGTAGTTGTTGTTGGTAGTTGTAGTTGGTAGTTGTAGGTGGTAGTTGTAGTTGGTAGTTGTAGTTGGTAGTTGTAGCTGGTAGTTGTAGTTGGTAGTTGTAGTTGGTAGTTGTAGTTGGTAGTTGTAGTTGGTAGTTGTAGTTGGTAGTTGTAATTGGTAGTTGTAGTTGTAGTTGTAGTTGGTAGTTGTAGTTGGTAGTTGTAGTTGGTAGTTGGAGTTGGTAGTTGCAGTTGGTAGTTGCAGTTGGTAGTTGCAGTTGGTAGTTGCAGTTGGTAGTTGTAGCTGGTAGTTGTAGTTGTTGTTGTAGTTGGTAGTTGTAGTTGTAGTTGTAGTTGTAGTTGTAGTTGTAGTTGTTGTTGTAGTTGGTAGTTGTAGTTGGTAGTTGTAGTTGGTAGTTGCAGTTGGTAGTTGTAGTTGGTAGTTGTAGTTGGTAGTTGTAGTTGGTAGTTGTAGTTGGTAGTTGTAGTTGGTAGTTGTAGTTGGTAGTTGTAGTTGGTAGTTGTAGTTGGTAGTTGTAGTTGGTAGTTGTAGTTGTAGTTGTAGTTGGTAGTTGTAGTTGGTAGTTGTAGTTGGTAGTTGTAGTTGGTAGTTGTAGTTGGTAATTGTAGTTGGTAGTTGTAGTTGGTAGTTGTAGTTGGTAGTTGTAGTTGGTAGTTGTAGTTGGTAGTTGCAGTTGGTAGTTGTAGGTGGTAGTTGTAGTTGGTAGTTGTAGTTGGTAGTTGTAGTTGGTAGTTGTAGTTGGTAGTTGTAGTTGTAGTTGTAGTTGGTAGTTGTAGTTGGTAGTTGTAGTTGGTAGTTGGAGTTGGTAGTTGTAGTTGGTAGTTGTAGTTGGTAGTTGTAGTTGGTAGTTGTAGTTGGTAGTTGTAGTTGGTAGTTGCAGTTGGTAGTTGTAGTTGGTAGTTGTAGTTGGTAGTTGTTGTTGGTAGTTGTAGTTGGTAGTTGTAGTTGGTAGTTGTAGCTGGCAGTTGTAGCTGGCAGTTGTAGCTGGCTGTTGTAGCTGGCAGTTGTAGCTGGCAGTTGTAGCTGGCAGTTGTAGCTGGTAGTTGTAGTTGGTAGTTGTAGGTGGTAGTTGTAGTTGGTAGTTGTAGTTGGTAGTTGTAGTTTGTAGTTGTAGTTGGTAGTTGTAGTTGGTAGATGTATTTGGTAGTTGTAGTTGGTCGTTGGAGTTGGTAGTTGCAGTTGGTAGTTGCAGTTGGTAGTTGTAGTTGTTGTTGTAGTTGGTAGTTGTAGTTGTAGTTGTAGTTGTAGTTGTTGTTGTAGTTGGTAGTTGTAGTTGGTAGTTGTAGTTGGTAGTTCTAGTTGGTTTGTTGTAGTTGGTAGTTGCAGTTGGTAGTTGCAGTTGGTAGTTGTAGTTCCAGTTGGTAGTTGTAGCTGTTGTTGTTTTTGTAGTTGTTGTTGTTGCAGTTGTTGTTGTTGTTGTAGTTGTTGTTGTTGTTGTAGTTGTTGTTGTTGTTGTAGTTGTAGTTGTAGTTGCAGTTGGTAGTTGTAGTTGGTAGTTGTAGTAGGTAGTTGTAATTGTAGTTGTTGTTGTAGTTGTAGTTGTAGTTGTAGTTGTAGTTGTAGTTGTAGTTGTAGTTGTAGTTGGTAGTTGTAGTTGGTAGTTGTAGTTGGTAGTTGTAGTTGGTAGCTGTAGTTGGTAGTTGTAGTTGGTAGTTGTACTTGGTAGGTGTAGTTGGTAGTTGTAGTTGGTAGTTTGAGTTGGTAGTTGTAGTTGGTAGTTGCAGTTGGTAGTTGCAGTTGGTAGCTGTAGTTTGTAGTTGTAGTTGGTAGTTGTAGTTGGTAGTTGTAGTTGGTAGTTGTAGTTGGTAGTTGTAGTTGGTAGTTGTAGTTGGTAGTTGTAGTTGGTAGTTGTAGTTGGTAGTTGTAGCTGGTAGTTGTAGCTGGTAGTTGTAGTTGGTAGTTGCAGTTGGTAGTTGCAGTTGGTAGTTGTAGTTGGTAGTTGTAGTTGGTAGTTGTAGTTGGTAGTTGTAGTTGGTAGTTGTAGTTCGTAGTTGTAGTTGGTAGTTGTAGTTGGTAGTTGTAGTTGTAGTTGTAGTTGGTAGTTGTAGTTGGTAGTTGTAGTTGGTAGTTGTAGTTGGTAGTTGTAGTTGGTAATTGTAGTTGGTAGTTGTAGTTGGTAGTTGTAGTTGGTAGTTGTAGTTGGTAGTTGTAGTTGGTAGTTGCAGTTGGTAGTTGTAGGTGGTAGTTGTAGTTGGTAGTTGTAGTTGGTAGTTGTAGTTGGTAGTTGTAGTTGGTAGTTGTAGTTGGTAGTTGTAGTTGGTAGTTGTAGTTGGTAGTTGTAATTGGTAGTTGTAGTTGTAGTTGTAGTTGGTAGTTGTAGTTGGTAGTTGTAGTTGGTAGTTGGAGTTGGTAGTTGCAGTTGGTAGTTGCAGTTGGTAGTTGCAGTTGGTAGTTGCAGTTGGTAGTTGCAGTTGGTAGCTGTAGTTGGTAGTTGTACTTGGTAGTTGTAGTTGGTAGTTGTAGTTGGTAGTTGTAGTTGGTAGTTGTACTTGGTAGTTGTAGTTGGTAGTTGTAGTTGGTAGTTGTAGTTGGTAGTTGTAGTTCGTAGTTGTAGCTGGTAGTTGTAGTTGGTAGATGTAGTTGGTAGTTGCAGTTGGTAGTTGCAGTTGGTAGTTGTAGTTGGTAGTTGTAGTTGGTAGTTGTAGTTGATAGTTGTAGTTGGTAGTTGTAGTTGGTAGTTGTAGTTGGTAGTTGCAGTTGGTAGCTGTAGTTGGTAGCTGTAGTTGGTAGTTGTAGTTGGTAGTTGTAGTTGGTAGTTGTAGTTGTAGTTGTTGTTGTAGTTGTAGTTGTAGTTGTAGTTGTAGTTGTAGTTGTAGTTGTATTTGTAGTTTGTAGTTGTAGTTGGTAGTTGTAGTTGGTTTGTTGTAGTTGGTAGTTGTAGTTGGTAGATGTAGTTGGTAGTTGTAGTTGGTAGTTGTAGTTGGTAGTTGTAGTTGGTTTGTTGTAGTTGGTAGTTGCAGTTGGTAGTTGCAGTTGGTAGTTGCAGTTGGTAGTTGTAGTTGGTAGTTGTAGTTGGTAGTTGTAGATGGTAGTTGTAGTTGGTAGTTGCAGTTGGTAGTTGTAGTTGGTATTTGTAGTTGGTAGTTGTAGTTTGTAGTTGTAGTTGGTAGTTGTAGTTGGTAGATGTATTTGGTAGTTGTAGTTGGTCGTTGGAGTTGGTAGTTGCTGTTGGTAGTTGCAGTTGGTAGTTGTAGTTGTTGTTGTAGGTGGTAGTTGTAGTTGTAGTTGTTGTTGTAGTTGTAGTTGTAGTTGTAGTTGTAGTTGGTAGTTGTAGTTGGTAGTTGCAGTTGGTAGCTGCAGTTGGTAGTTGCAGTTGGTAGTTGTAGTTGGTAGTTGTAGTTGGTAGTTGGTAGTTGTAGTTGGTAGTTGTAGTTTGTAGTTGTAGTTGGTAGTTGCAGTTGCTAGCTGTAGTTGGTAGTTGTAGTTGGTAGTTGTAGTTGGTAGTTGTAGTTGGTAGTTGTAGTTGTAGTTGTTGTTGTAGTTGTAGTTGTAGTTGTACTTGTAGTTGTAGTTGTAGTTGTAGTTGTAGTTTGTAGTTGTAGTTGGTAGTTGTAGTTGGTTTGTTGTAGTTGGTAGTTGTAGTTGGTAGTTGTAGTTGGTAGTTGTAGTTGGTAGTTGTAGTTGGTAGTTGTAGTTGGTAGTTGCAGTTGGTAGTTGCAGTTGGTAGTTGCAGTTGGTAGTTGTAATTGTAGTTGTTGTTGTAGTTGTAGTTGTAGTTGTAGTTGTAGTTGTAGTTGTAGTTGGTAGTTGTAGTTGGTAGTTGTAGTTGGTAGTTGTAGTTGGTAGCTGTAGTTGGTAGTTGTAGTTGGTAGTTGTACTTGGTAGGTGTAGTTGGTAGTTGTAGTTGGTAGTTGTAGTTGGTAGTTGTAGTTGGTAGTTGCAGTTGGTAGTTGCAGTTGGTAGCTGTAGTTGGTAGTTGTAGTTGGTAGATGCAGTTGGTAGCTGTAGTTTGTAGTTGTAGTTGGTAGTTGTAGTTGGTAGTTGTAGTTGGTAGTTGTAGTTGGTAGTTGTAGTTGGTAGTTGTAGTTGGTAGTTGTAGTTGGTAGTTGTAGCTGGTAGTTGTAGTTGGTAGTTGTAGTTGGTAGTTGTAGTTGGTAGATGTATTTGGTAGTTGTAGTTGGTCGTTGGAGTTGGTAGTTGCAGTTGGTAGTTGCAGTTGGTAGTTGTAGTTGTTGTTGTAGTTGGTAGTTGTAGTTGTAGTTGTAGTTGTAGTTGTTGTTGTAGTTGGTAGTTGTAGTTGGTAGTTGTAGTTGGTAGTTGTAGTTGGTAGTTCTAGTTGGTTTGTTGTAGTTGGTAGTTGCAGTTGGTAGTTGCAGTTGGTAGTTGTAGTTCCAGTTGGTAGTTGTAGTTGTTGTTGTTTTTGTAGTTGTTGTTGTGGCAGTTGTTGTTGTTGTTGTAGTTGTTGTTGTTGTTGTAGTTGTTGTTGTTGTTGTAGTTGTAGTTGTAGTTGCAGTTGGTAGTTGTAGTTGGTAGTTGTAGTTGGTAGTTGTAATTGTAGTTGTTGTTGTAGTTGTAGTTGTAGTTGTAGTTGTAGTTGTAGTTGTAGTTGTAGTTGTAGTTGGTAGTTGTAGTTGGTAGTTGTAGTTGGTAGTTCTAGTTGGTTTGTTGTAGTTGGTAGTTGTAGTTGGTAGTTGTAGTTGGTAGTTGTAGTTGGTAGTTGTAGTTGGTAGTTGTAGTTGGTAGTTGTAGTTGGTAGTTGTAGTTGTAGTTGGTAGTTGTAGTTGGTAGTTGTAGTTGGTAGTTGTAGTTGGTAGTTGTAGTTGGTAGTTGTAGTTGGTAGTTGTAGTTGGTAGTTGTAGTTGGTAGTTGTAGTTGGTAGTTGTAGTTGGTAGTTGTAGTTGGTAGTTGTAGTTGGTAGTTGCAGTTGGTAGTTGTAGGTGGTAGTTGTAGTTGGTAGTTGTAGTTGGTAGTTGTAGTTGGTAGTTGTAGTTGGTAGTTGTAGTTGGTAGTTGTAGTTGGTAGTTGTAGTTGGTAGTTGTAGGTGGTAGTTGTAGTTGGTAGTTGTAGTTGGTAGTTGTAGTTGGTAGTTGTAGTTGGTAGTTGTAGTTGGTAGTTGTAGTTGGTAGTTGTAGTTGGTAGTTGTAGTTGGTAGTTGTAGTTGGTAGTTGTTGTTGGTAGTTGTAGTTGGTAGTTGCAGTTGGTAGTTGTAGTTGGTAGTTGTAGATGGTAGTTGTAGTTGGTAGTTGTAGTTGGTAGTTGTAGCTGGCAGTTGTAGCTGGCAGTTGTAGCTGCCTGTTGTAGCTGGCAGTTGTAGCTGGCAGTTGTAGCTGGCAGTTGTAGCTGGTAGTTGTAGTTGGTAGTTGTAGTTGGTAGTTGTAGTTGGTAGTTGTAGTTGGTAGTTGTAGTTTGTAGTTGTAGTTGGTAGTTGTAGTTGGTATATATATTTGGTAGTTGTAGTTGGTCGTTGGAGTTGGTAGTTGCAGTTGGTAGTTGCAGTTGGTAGTTGCAGTTGGTAGTTGTAGTTGTTGTTGTAGTTGGTAGTTGTAGTTGTAGTTGTAGTTGTAGTTGTTGTTGTAGTTGGTAGTTGTAGTTGGTAGTTGTAGTTGGTAGTTGTAGTTGGTAGTTGTAGTTGGTTTGTTGTAGTTTGTAGTTGCAGTTGGTAGTTGCAGTTGGTAGTTGCAGTTGGTAGTTGTAGTTCCAGTTGGTAGTTGTAGTTGTTGTTTTTGTAGTTGTTGTTGTAGTTGTTGTTGTTGTTAGAGTTGTTGTTGTTGTTGTAGTTGTACTTGTAGTTGCAGTTGGTAGTTGTAGTTGGTAGTTGTAGTTGGTAGTTGTAGTTGTAGTTGTTGTAGTTGTAGTTGTAGATGTAGTTGTAGTTGTAGTTGGTAGTTGTAGTTGGTAGTTGTAGTTGGTAGTTGTAGATGGTAGTTGTAGTTGGTAGTTGTAGTTGGTAGTTGTACTTGGTAGTTGTAGTTGGTAGTTGTAGTTGGTAGTTGTAGTTGGTAGTTGTAGTTGGTAGTTGTAGTTGGTAGTTGTAGTTGGTAGTTGCAGTTGGTAGCTGTAGTTCGTAGTTGTATTTGGTAGTTGTAGTTGGTAGTTGTAGTTGGTAGTTGTAGTTGGTAGTTGTAGTTGGTAGTTGAAGTTGGTAGTTGTAGCTGGCTGTTGTAGCTGGCAGTTGTAGCTGGCAGTTGTAGCTGGCAGTTGTAGCTTGCAGTTGTAGCTGGCAGTTGTAGCTGGCAGTTGTAACTGGCATTTGTAGCTGGCAGTTGTAGCTGGCAGTTGTAGCTGGCTGTTGTAGCTGGCAGTTGTAGCTGGCAGTTGTAGCTGGCAGTTGTAGCTGGCAGTTGTAGCTCGTAGCTGTAGTTGGTAGTTGTAGTTGGTAGCTGTAGTTGGTAGTTGTAGTTTGTAGTTGTAGTTGGTAGTTGTAGTTGGTAGTTGTAGTTGGTAGATGTATTTGGTAGTTGTAGTTGGTCGTTGGAGTTGGTAGTTGCAGTTGGTAGTCGCAGTTGGTAGTTGCAGTTTGTAGTTGCAGGTGGTAGTTGCAGTTGGTAGTTGTAGTTGGTAGTTGTAGTTGGTAGTTGTAGTTGGTAGTTGTAGTTGGTAGTTGTAGTTGGTAGTTGTAGTTGGTAGTTGTAGTTGGTAGTTGTAGTTGGTAGTTGTAGTTGGTAGTTGTAGTTGGTAGTTGTAGTTGTAGTTGTAGTTGTAGTTGTTGTTGTAGTTGTAGTTTAGTTGTAGTTGTAGTTGTAGTTGTAGTTGTAGTTGTAGTTGTAGTTGTAGTTGTAGTTGTAGTTGTAGTTGTTGTTGTTGCTGTTGTTGTTGTTGTAGTTGTTATTGTTGTAGTTGTTGTTGTGGTTGTAGTTGTTGGTGTGTCGTTGTCGTTGTCGTTGTCGTTGTTGTTGTCGTTGTTGTCGTTGTTGTCGTTGTTGTCGTTGCTGTCGTTGTTGTCGTTGTTGTCGTTGCTGTCGTTGCTGTCGTTGCTTTCGTTGCTGTCGTTGCTGTCGTTGTTGTCGTTGTTGTCGTTGTTGCCGTTGTTGCCGTGGTTGTCGTTGTTGTCGTTGTTGTCGTTGTTGTCGTTGTTGTCGTTGTTGTTATTGTGGTTGTTCTCGTTGTTGTCGTCGTTGTCGTCGTTGTCGTCGTTGTCGTCGTTGTTCTCGTTGTTGTTGTTGTTGTCGTTGTTGTCGTTGTTGTTGTTGTTGCTGTTGTTGTTGCTGTTGTTGTTGTAGTTGTAGTTGTTGTTGTAGTTGTTGTTGTTGTTGTAGTTGTAGTTGTAGTTGTAGTTGTAGTTGTAGTTGTAGTTGTAGTTGTTGTTGTTGTTGTAGTTGTAGTTGTAGTAGTAGTTGTAGTTGTAGGTGTAGTTGTAGTTGTAGTTGTAGTTGTAGTTGTAGTTGTAGTTGTTGTTGTAGTTGTTGTTGTAGTTGTAGTTGTAGTTGTAGTTGCAGTTGTAGTTGTTGTTGTAGTTGTAGTTGTAGTTGTAGTCGTAGTTGTAGTTGTAGTTGTAGTTGTATATGTAGTTGTAGTTGGTAGTTGTAGTTGGTAGTTGTAGTTGGTAGTTGGTAGTTGTAGTTGGTAGTTGTAGTTGGTAGTTGTAGTTGGTAGTTGTAGTTGGTAGTTGTAGTTGGTAGTTGTAGTTGGTAGTTGTAGGTGGTAGTTGTAGTTGTAGTTGTAGTTGTAGTTGATAGTTGTAGTTGGTAGTTGAAGTTGGTAGTCGTAGTTGGTAGTTGTAGTTGGTAGTTGTAGTTGGTAGTTGTAGTTGGTAGTTGTAGTTCGTAGTTGTAGTTGGTAGTTGTTGTTGGTAGTTGTAGTTGGTAGTTGTAGTTGGTAGTTGTAGTTGGTAGTTGTAGTTGGTAGTTGTAGTTGGTAGTTGTAGTTGGTAGTTGTAGTTTGTAGTTGTAGTTGGTAGTTGTAGATGGTAGTTGTAGTTGGTAGTTGTAATTGGTAGTTGTAGTTGGTAGTTGTAGTTGGTAGTTGTAGTTGGTAGTTGTAGTTGGTAGTTGTAGTTGTAGTTGTAGTTGGTAGTTGTAGTTGGTAGTTGTAGTTGGTAGTTGGAGTTGGTAGTTGCAGTTGGTAGTTGCAGTTAGTAGTTGCAGTTGGTAGTTGTAGCTGGTAGTTGTAGTTGGTAGTTGTAGTTGGTAGTTGTAGTTGGTAGTTGTAGTTGGTAGTTGTAGTTGGTAGTTGTAGTTGGTAGTTGTAGTTGGTAGTTGTAGTTGGTAGTTGTAGTTGGTAGTTGTAGTTGGTAGTTGCAGTTGGTAGTTGTAGTTGGTAGTTGTAGTTGGTAGTTGTAGTTGGTAGTTGTAGTTGGTAGTTGTAGCTAGCAGTTGTAGCTGGCAGTTGTAGCTGGCTGTTGTAGCTGGCAGTTGTAGCTGGCAGTTGTAGCTGGCAGTTGTAGATGGTAGTTGTAGTTGGTAGTTGTAGTTGGTAGTTGTAGTTGGTAGTTGTAGTTGGTAGTTGTAGTTTGTAGTTGTAGTTGGTAGTTGTAGTTGGTAGATGTATTTGGTAGTTGTAGTTGGTCGTTGGAGTTGGTAGTTGCAGTTGGTAGTTGCAGTTGGTAGTTGTAGTTGTTGTTGTAGTTGGTAGTTGTAGTTGTAGTTGTAGTTGTAGTTGTAGTTGTTGTTGTAGTTGGTAGTTGTAGTTGGTAGTTGTAGTTGGTAGTTCTAGTTGGTTTGTTGTAGTTGGTAGTTGCAGTTGGTAGTTGCAGTTGGTAGTTGTAGTTCCAGTTGGTAGTTGTAGTTGTTGTTGTTTTTGTAGTTGTTGTTGTTGCAGTTGTTGTTGTTGTTGTAGTTGTTGTTGTTGTTGTAGTTGTTGTTGTTGTTGTAGTTGTAGTTGTAGTTGCAGTTGGTAGTTGTAGTTGGTAGTTGTAGTAGGTAGTTGTAATTGTAGTTGTTGTTGTAGTTGTAGGTGTAGTTGTAGTTGTAGTTGTAGTTGTAGTTGTAGTTGGTAGTTGTAGTTGGTAGTTGTAGTTGGTAGTTGTAGTTGGTAGCTGTAGTTGGTAGTTGTAGTTGGTAGTTGTACTTGGTATGTGTAGTTGGTAGTTGTAGTTGGTAGTTGTAGTTGGTAGTAGTAGTTGGTAGTTGTAGTTGGTAGTTGTAGCTGGTAGTTTTAGTTGGTAGTTGTAGTTGGTAGTTGCAGTTGGTAGTTGTAGTTGGTAGTTGTAGTTGGTAGTTGTAGTTGGTAGTTGCAGTTGGTAGTTGTAGTTGGTAGTTGTAGTTGGTAGTTGTAGTTGTAGTTGTAGTTGTAGTTGGTAGTTGTAGTTGGTAGTTGTAGTTGGTAGTTGTAGTTGGTAGTTGTAGTTGGTAGTTGTAGTTTGTAGTTGTAGTTGGTAGTTGTAGATGGTAGTTGTAGTTGGTAGTTGTAATTGGTAGTTGTAGTTGGTAGTTGTAGTTGGTAGTTGTAGTTGGTAGTTGTAGTTGGTAGTTGTAGTTGGTAGTTGTAGTTGGTAGTTGTAGTTGTAGCTGTAGTTGATAGTTGTAGTTGGTAGTTGTAGTTGGTAGTTGTAGTTGGTAGTTGTAGTTGGTAGTTGTAGTTGGTAGTTGTAGTTGGTAGTTGTAGTTGGTAGTTGTAGTTGGTAGTTGTAGTTGGTAGTTGTAGTTGGTAGTTGTAGTTGGTAGTTGTAGTTGGTAGTTGTAGGTGGTAGTTGTAGTTGTAGTTGTAGTTGTAGTTGATAGTTGTAGTTGGTAGTTGTAGTTGGTAGTCGTAGTTGGTAGTTGTAGTTGGTAGTTGTAGTTGGTAGTTGTAGTTCGTAGTTGTAGTTGGTAGTTGTTGTTGGTAGTTGTAGTTGGTAGTTGTAGTTGGTAGTTGTAGTTGGTAGTTGTAGTTGGTAGTTGTAGTTGGTAGTTGTAGTTGGTAGTTGTAGTTTGTAGTTGTAGTTGGTAGTTGTAGATGGTAGTTGTAGTTGGTAGTTGTAATTGGTAGTTGTAGTTGGTAGTTGTAGTTGGTAGTTGTAGTTGGTAGTTGTAGTTGGTAGTTGTAGTTGGTAGTTGTAGTTGGTAGTTGTAGTTGTAGCTGTAGTTGATAGTTGTAGTTGGTAGTTGTAGTTGGTAGTTGTAGTTGGTAGTTGTAGTTGGTAGTTGTAGTTGGTAGTTGTAGTTGTAGTTGTAGTTGGTAGTTGTAGTTTTTAGTTGTAGTTGGTAGTTGGAGTTGGTAGTTGCAGTTGGTAGTTGCAGTTAGTAGTTGCAGTTGGTAGTTGTAGCTGGTAGTTGTAGTTGGTAGTTGTAGTTGGTAGTTGTTGTTGGTAGTTGTAGTTGGTAGTTGTAGTTGGTAGTTGTAGTTGGTAGTTGTAGTTGGTAGTTGTAGTTGGTAGTTGTAGTTGGTAGTTGTAGTTGGTAGTTGCAGTTGGTAGTTGTAGTTGGTAGTTGTAGTTGGTAGTTGTAGTTGGTAGTTGTAGTTGGTAGTTGTAGCTAGCAGTTGTAGCTGGCAGTTGTAGCTGGCTGTTGTAGCTGGCAGTTGTAGCTGGCAGTTGTAGCTGGCAGTTGTAGCTGGTAGTTGTAGTTGGTAGTTGTAGTTGGTAGTTGTAGTTGGTAGTTGTAGTTGGTAGTTGTAGTTTGTAGTTGTAGTTGGTAGTTGTAGTTGGTAGATGTATTTGGTAGTTGTAGTTGGTCGTTGGAGTTGGTAGTGGCAGTTGGTAGTTGCAGTTGGTAGTTGTAGTTGTTGTTGTAGTTGGTAGTTGTAGTTGTAGTTGTAGTTGTAGTTGTAGTTGTTGTTGTAGTTGGTAGTTGTAGTTGGTAGTTGTAGTTGGTAGTTCTAGTTGGTTTGTTGTAGTTGGTAGTTGCAGTTGGTAGTTGCAGTTGGTAGTTGTAGTTCCAGTTGGTAGTTGTAGTTGTTGTTGTTTTTGTAGTTGTTGTTGTTGCAGTTGTTGTTGTTGTTGTAGTTGTTGTTGTTGTTGTAGTTGTTGTTGTTGTTGTAGTTGTAGTTGTAGTTGCAGTTGGTAGTTGTAGTTGGTAGTTGTAGTAGGTAGTTGTAATTGTAGTTGTTGTTGTAGTTGTAGGTGTAGTTGTAGTTGTAGTTGTAGTTGTAGTTGTAGTTGGTCGTTGTAGTTGGTAGTTGTAGTTGGTAGTTGTAGTTGGTAGCTGTAGTTGGTAGTTGTAGTTGGTAGTTGTACTTGGTAGGTGTAGTTGGTAGTTGTAGTTGGTAGTTGTAGTTGGTAGTTGTAGTTGGTAGTTGTAGTTGGTAGTTGTAGTTGGTAGTTGTAGTTGGTAGTTGTAGTTGGTAGTTGTAGTTGGTAGTTGTAGCTGGTAGTTGTAGTTGGTAGTTGTAGTTGGTAGTTGCAGTTGGTAGTTGTAGTTGGTAGTTGTAGTTGGTAGTTGTAGTTGGTAGTTGCAGTTGGTAGTTGTAGTTGGTAGTTGTAGTTGGTAGTTGTAGTTGTAGTTGTAGTTGTAGTTGGTAGTTGTAGTTGGTAGTTGTAGTTGGTAGTTGTAGTTGGTAGTTGTAGTTGGTAATTGTAGTTGGTAGTTGTAGTTGGTAGTTGTAGTTGGTAGTTGTAGTTGGTAGTTGTAGTTGGTAGTTGCAGTTGGTAGTTGTAGGTGGTAGTTGTAGTTGGTAGTTGTAGTTGGTAGTTGTAGTTGGTAGTTGTAGTTGGTAGTTGTAGTTGGTAGTTGTAGTTGGTAGTTGTAGTTGGTAGTTGTAGTTGGTAGTTGTAGTTGGTAGTTGCAGTTGGTAGTTGCAGTTGGTAGTTGCAGTTGGTAGTTGCAGTTGGTAGTTGCTGTTGGTGGTTGCAGTTGGTAGTTGCAGTTGGTAGTTGCAGTTGGTAGTTGCAGTTGGTAGTTGCAGTTGGTAGTTGTAGTTGGTAGTTGTACTTGGTAGTTGTAGTTGGTAGTTGTAGTTGGTAGTTGTAGTTGGTAGTTGTAGTTGGTAGTTGTAGTTGGTAGTTGTAGTTGGTAGTTGGAGTTGGTAGTTGCAGTTGGTAGTTGCAGTTGGTAGTTGTAGTTGTTGTTGTAGGTGGTAGTTGTAGTTGTAGTTGTAGTTGTTGTTGTAGTTGTAGTTGTAGTTGTAGTTGTAGTTGTAGTTGTAGTTGTAGTTGTAGTTTGTAGTTGTAGTTGGTAGTTGTAGTTGGTAGTTGTAGTTGGTAGTTGTAGTTGGTAGTTGTATTTGGTAGTTGTAGTTGGTAGTTGTAGTTGGTAGTTGTAGGTGGTAGTTGTAGTTGGTAGTTGTAGTTGGTAGTTGTAGTTGGTAGTTGTAGTTGGTAGTTGTAGTTGGTAGTTGTAGTTGGTAGTTGTAGTTGGTAGTTGTAGTTGTAGTTGTAGTTGGTAGTTGTAGTTGGTAGTTGTAGTTGGTAGTTGGAGTTGGTAGTTGCAGTTGGTAGTTGCAGTTGGTAGTTGCAGTTGGTAGTTGCAGTTGGTAGTTGTAGATGGTAGTTGTAGTTGGTAGTTGTAATTGGTAGTTGTAGTTGGTAGTTGTAGTTGGTAGTTGTAGTTGGTAGTTGTAGTTGGTAGTTGTAGTTGGTAGTTGTAGTTGGTAGTTGTAGTTGTAGCTGTAGTTGATAGTTGTAGTTGGTAGTTGTAGTTGGTAGTTGTAGTTGGTAGTTGTAGTTGGTAGTTGTAGTTGGTAGTTGTAGTTGGTAGTTGTAGTTGGTAGTTGTAGTTGGTAGTTGTAGTTGGTAGTTGTAGTTGGTAGTTGTAGTTGGTAGTTGTAGTTGGTAGTTGTAGGTGGTAGTTGTAGTTGTAGTTGTAGTTGTAGTTGATAGTTGTAGTTGGTAGTTGTAGTTGGTAGTCGTAGTTGGTAGTTGTAGTTGGTAGTTGTAGTTGGTAGTTGTAGATGGTAGTTGTAGTTGGTAGTTGTAGTTGGTAGTTGTACTTGGTAGTTGTACTTGGTAGGTGTAGTTGGTAGTTGTAGTTGGTAGTTGTAGTTGGTAGTTGTAGTTGGTAGTTGCAGTTGGTAGTTGCAGTTGGTAGCTGTAGTTGGTAGTTGTAGTTGGTAGATGCAGTTGGTAGCTGTAGTTTGTAGTTGTAGTTGGTAGTTGTAGTTGGTAGTTGTAGTTGGTAGTTGTAGTTGGTAGTTGTAGTTGGTAGTTGTAGTTGGTAGTTGTAGTTGGTAGTTGTAGCTGGTAGTTGTAGTTGGTAGTTGTAGTTGGTAGTTGTAGTTGGTAGATGTATTTGGTAGTTGTAGTTGGTCGTTGGAGTTGGTAGTTGCAGTTGGTAGTTGCAGTTGGTAGTTGTAGTTGTTGTTGTAGTTGGTAGTTGTAGTTGTAGTTGTAGTTGTAGTTGTTGTTGTAGTTGGTAGTTGTAGTTGGTAGTTGTAGTTGGTAGTTGTAGTTGGTAGTTCTAGTTGGTTTGTTGTAGTTGGTAGTTGCAGTTGGTAGTTGCAGTTGGTAGTTGTAGTTCCAGTTGGTAGTTGTAGTTGTTGTTGTTTTTGTAGTTGTTGTTGTGGCAGTTGTTGTTGTTGTTGTAGTTGTTGTTGTTGTTGTAGTTGTTGTTGTTGTTGTAGTTGTAGTTGTAGTTGCAGTTGGTAGTTGTAGTTGGTAGTTGTAGTTGGTAGTTGTAATTGTAGTTGTTGTTGTAGTTGTAGTTGTAGTTGTAGTTGTAGTTGTAGTTGTAGTTGTAGTTGTAGTTGGTAGTTGTAGTTGGTAGTTGTAGTTGGTAGTTCTAGTTGGTTTGTTGTAGTTGGTAGTTGTAGTTGGTAGTTGTAGTTGGTAGTTGTAGTTGGTAGTTGTAGTTGGTAGTTGTAGTTGGTAGTTGTAGTTGGTAGTTGTAGTTGTAGTTGGTAGTTGTAGTTGGTAGTTGTAGTTGGTAGTTGTAGTTGGTAGTTGTAGTTGGTAGTTGTAGCTGGTAGTTGTAGTTGGTAGTTGTAGTTGGTAGTTGTAGTTGGTAGTTGTAGTTGGTAGTTGTAGTTGGTAGTTGTAGTTGGTAGTTGCAGTTGGTAGTTGTAGGTGGTAGTTGTAGTTGGTAGTTGTAGTTGGTAGTTGTAGTTGGTAGTTGTAGTTGGTAGTTGTAGTTGGTAGTTGTAGTTGGTAGTTGTAGTTGGTAGTTGTAGGTGGTAGTTGTAGTTGGTAGTTGTAGTTGGTAGTTGTAGTTGGTAGTTGTAGTTGGTAGTTGTAGTTGGTAGTTGTAGTTGGTAGTTGTAGTTGGTAGTTGTAGTTGGTAGTTGTAGTTGGTAGTTGTTGTTGGTAGTTGTAGTTGGTAGTTGCAGTTGGTAGTTGTAGTTGGTAGTTGTAGATGGTAGTTGTAGTTGGTAGTTGTAGTTGGTAGTTGTAGCTGGCAGTTGTAGCTGGCAGTTGTAGCTGGCTGTTGTAGCTGGCAGTTGTAGCTGGCAGTTGTAGCTGGCAGTTGTAGCTGGTAGTTGTAGTTGGTAGTTGTAGTTGGTAGTTGTAGTTGGTAGTTGTAGTTGGTAGTTGTAGTTTGTAGTTGTAGTTGGTAGTTGTAGTTGGTATATATATTTGGTAGTTGTAGTTGGTCGTTGGAGTTGGTAGTTGCAGTTGGTAGTTGCAGTTGGTAGTTGCAGTTGGTAGTTGTAGTTGTTGTTGTAGTTGGTAGTTGTAGTTGTAGTTGTAGTTGTAGTTGTTGTTGTAGTTGGTAGTTGTAGTTGGTAGTTGTAGTTGGTAGTTGTAGTTGGTAGTTGTAGTTGGTTTGTTGTAGTTTGTAGTTGCAGTTGGTAGTTGCAGTTGGTAGTTGCAGTTGGTAGTTGTAGTTCCAGTTGGTAGTTGTAGTTGTTGTTTTTGTAGTTGTTGTTGTAGTTGTTGTTGTTGTTAGAGTTGTTGTTGTTGTTGTAGTTGTACTTGTAGTTGCAGTTGGTAGTTGTAGTTGGTAGTTGTAGTTGGTAGTTGTAGTTGTAGTTGTTGTAGTTGTAGTTGTAGATGTAGTTGTAGTTGTAGTTGGTAGTTGTAGTTGGTAGTTGTAGTTGGTAGTTGTAGATGGTAGTTGTAGTTGGTAGTTGTAGTTGGTAGTTGTACTTGGTAGTTGTAGTTGGTAGTTGTAGTTGGTAGTTGTAGTTGGTAGCTGTAGTTGGTAGTTGTAGTTGGTAGTTGTAGTTGGTAGTTGCAGTTGGTAGCTGTAGTTCGTAGTTGTATTTGGTAGTTGTAGTTGGTAGTTGTAGTTGGTAGTTGTAGTTGGTAGTTGTAGTTGGTAGTTGAAGTTGGTAGTTGTAGCTGGCTGTTGTAGCTGGCAGTTGTAGCTGGCAGTTGTAGCTGGCAGTTGTAGCTTGCAGTTGTAGCTGGCAGTTGTAGCTGGCAGTTGTAACTGGCATTTGTAGCTGGCAGTTGTAGCTGGCAGTTGTAGCTGGCTGTTGTAGCTGGCAGTTGTAGCTGGCAGTTGTAGCTGGCAGTTGTAGCTGGCAGTTGTAGCTCGTAGCTGTAGTTGGTAGTTGTAGTTGGTAGCTGTAGTTGGTAGTTGTAGTTTGTAGTTGTAGTTGGTAGTTGTAGTTGGTAGTTGTAGTTGGTAGATGTATTTGGTAGTTGTAGTTGGTCGTTGGAGTTGGTAGTTGCAGTTGGTAGTCGCAGTTGGTAGTTGCAGTTTGTAGTTGCAGGTGGTAGTTGCAGTTGGTAGTTGTAGTTGGTAGTTGTAGTTGGTAGTTGTAGTTGGTAGTTGTAGTTGGTAGTTGTAGTTGGTAGTTGTAGTTGGTAGTTGTAGTTGGTAGTTGTAGTTGGTAGTTGTAGTTGGTAGTTGTAGTTGGTAGTTGTAGTTGTAGTTGTAGTTGTAGTTGTTGTTGTAGTTGTAGTTTAGTTGTAGTTGTAGTTGTAGTTGTAGTTGTAGTTGTAGTTGTAGTTGTAGTTGTAGTTGTAGTTGTAGTTGTTGTTGTTGCTGTTGTTGTTGTTGTAGTTGTTATTGTTGTAGTTGTTGTTGTGGTTGTAGTTGTTGGTGTGTCGTTGTCGTTGTCGTTGTCGTTGTTGTTGTCGTTGTTGTCGTTGTTGTCGTTGTTGTCGTTGCTGTCGTTGTTGTCGTTGTTGTCGTTGCTGTCGTTGCTGTCGTTGCTTTCGTTGCTGTCGTTGCTGTCGTTGTTGTCGTTGTTGTCGTTGTTGCCGTTGTTGCCGTGGTTGTCGTTGTTGTCGTTGTTGTCGTTGTTGTCGTTGTTGTTATTGTGGTTGTTCTCGTTGTTGTCGTCGTTGTCGTCGTTGTCGTCGTTGTCGTCGTTGTTCTCGTTGTTGTTGTTGTTGTCGTTGTTGTCGTTGTTGTTGTTGTTGCTGTTGTTGTTGCTGTTGTTGTTGTAGTTGTAGTTGTTGTTGTAGTTGTTGTTGTTGTTGTAGTTGTAGTTGTAGTTGTAGTTGTAGTTGTAGTTGTAGTTGTAGTTGTAGTTGTTGTTGTTGTTGTAGTTGTAGTTGTAGTAGTAGTTGTAGTTGTAGGTGTAGTTGTAGTTGTAGTTGTAGTTGTAGTTGTAGTTGTAGTTGTTGTTGTAGTTGTTGTTGTAGTTGTAGTTGTAGTTGTAGTTGCAGTTGTAGTTGTTGTTGTAGTTGTAGTTGTAGTTGTAGTCGTAGTTGTAGTTGTAGTTGTAGTTGTATATGTAGTTGTAGTTGGTAGTTGTAGTTGGTAGTTGTAGTTGGTAGTTGGTAGTTGTAGTTGGTAGTTGTAGTTGGTAGTTGTAGTTGGTAGTTGTAGTTGGTAGTTGTAGTTGGTAGTTGTAGTTGGTAGTTGTAGGTGGTAGTTGTAGTTGTAGTTGTAGTTGTAGTTGATAGTTGTAGTTGGTAGTTGAAGTTGGTAGTCGTAGTTGGTAGTTGTAGTTGGTAGTTGTAGTTGGTAGTTGTAGTTGGTAGTTGTAGTTCGTAGTTGTAGTTGGTAGTTGTTGTTGGTAGTTGTAGTTGGTAGTTGTAGTTGGTAGTTGTAGTTGGTAGTTGTAGTTGGTAGTTGTAGTTGGTAGTTGTAGTTGGTAGTTGTAGTTTGTAGTTGTAGTTGGTAGTTGTAGATGGTAGTTGTAGTTGGTAGTTGTAATTGGTAGTTGTAGTTGGTAGTTGTAGTTGGTAGTTGTAGTTGGTAGTTGTAGTTGGTAGTTGTAGTTGTAGTTGTAGTTGGTAGTTGTAGTTGGTAGTTGTAGTTGGTAGTTGGAGTTGGTAGTTGCAGTTGGTAGTTGCAGTTAGTAGTTGCAGTTGGTAGTTGTAGCTGGTAGTTGTAGTTGGTAGTTGTAGTTGGTAGTTGTAGTTGGTAGTTGTAGTTGGTAGTTGTAGTTGGTAGTTGTAGTTGGTAGTTGTAGTTGGTAGTTGTAGTTGGTAGTTGTAGTTGGTAGTTGTAGTTGGTAGTTGCAGTTGGTAGTTGTAGTTGGTAGTTGTAGTTGGTAGTTGTAGTTGGTAGTTGTAGTTGGTAGTTGTAGCTAGCAGTTGTAGCTGGCAGTTGTAGCTGGCTGTTGTAGCTGGCAGTTGTAGCTGGCAGTTGTAGCTGGCAGTTGTAGATGGTAGTTGTAGTTGGTAGTTGTAGTTGGTAGTTGTAGTTGGTAGTTGTAGTTGGTAGTTGTAGTTTGTAGTTGTAGTTGGTAGTTGTAGTTGGTAGATGTATTTGGTAGTTGTAGTTGGTCGTTGGAGTTGGTAGTTGCAGTTGGTAGTTGCAGTTGGTAGTTGTAGTTGTTGTTGTAGTTGGTAGTTGTAGTTGTAGTTGTAGTTGTAGTTGTAGTTGTTGTTGTAGTTGGTAGTTGTAGTTGGTAGTTGTAGTTGGTAGTTCTAGTTGGTTTGTTGTAGTTGGTAGTTGCAGTTGGTAGTTGCAGTTGGTAGTTGTAGTTCCAGTTGGTAGTTGTAGTTGTTGTTGTTTTTGTAGTTGTTGTTGTTGCAGTTGTTGTTGTTGTTGTAGTTGTTGTTGTTGTTGTAGTTGTTGTTGTTGTTGTAGTTGTAGTTGTAGTTGCAGTTGGTAGTTGTAGTTGGTAGTTGTAGTAGGTAGTTGTAATTGTAGTTGTTGTTGTAGTTGTAGGTGTAGTTGTAGTTGTAGTTGTAGTTGTAGTTGTAGTTGGTAGTTGTAGTTGGTAGTTGTAGTTGGTAGTTGTAGTTGGTAGCTGTAGTTGGTAGTTGTAGTTGGTAGTTGTACTTGGTATGTGTAGTTGGTAGTTGTAGTTGGTAGTTGTAGTTGGTAGTAGTAGTTGGTAGTTGTAGTTGGTAGTTGTAGCTGGTAGTTTTAGTTGGTAGTTGTAGTTGGTAGTTGCAGTTGGTAGTTGTAGTTGGTAGTTGTAGTTGGTAGTTGTAGTTGGTAGTTGCAGTTGGTAGTTGTAGTTGGTAGTTGTAGTTGGTAGTTGTAGTTGTAGTTGTAGTTGTAGTTGGTAGTTGTAGTTGGTAGTTGTAGTTGGTAGTTGTAGTTGGTAGTTGTAGTTGGTAGTTGTAGTTTGTAGTTGTAGTTGGTAGTTGTAGATGGTAGTTGTAGTTGGTAGTTGTAATTGGTAGTTGTAGTTGGTAGTTGTAGTTGGTAGTTGTAGTTGGTAGTTGTAGTTGGTAGTTGTAGTTGGTAGTTGTAGTTGGTAGTTGTAGTTGTAGCTGTAGTTGATAGTTGTAGTTGGTAGTTGTAGTTGGTAGTTGTAGTTGGTAGTTGTAGTTGGTAGTTGTAGTTGGTAGTTGTAGTTGGTAGTTGTAGTTGGTAGTTGTAGTTGGTAGTTGTAGTTGGTAGTTGTAGTTGGTAGTTGTAGTTGGTAGTTGTAGTTGGTAGTTGTAGGTGGTAGTTGTAGTTGTAGTTGTAGTTGTAGTTGATAGTTGTAGTTGGTAGTTGTAGTTGGTAGTCGTAGTTGGTAGTTGTAGTTGGTAGTTGTAGTTGGTAGTTGTAGTTCGTAGTTGTAGTTGGTAGTTGTTGTTGGTAGTTGTAGTTGGTAGTTGTAGTTGGTAGTTGTAGTTGGTAGTTGTAGTTGGTAGTTGTAGTTGGTAGTTGTAGTTGGTAGTTGTAGTTTGTAGTTGTAGTTGGTAGTTGTAGATGGTAGTTGTAGTTGGTAGTTGTAATTGGTAGTTGTAGTTGGTAGTTGTAGTTGGTAGTTGTAGTTGGTAGTTGTAGTTGGTAGTTGTAGTTGGTAGTTGTAGTTGGTAGTTGTAGTTGTAGCTGTAGTTGATAGTTGTAGTTGGTAGTTGTAGTTGGTAGTTGTAGTTGGTAGTTGTAGTTGGTAGTTGTAGTTGGTAGTTGTAGTTGTAGTTGTAGTTGGTAGTTGTAGTTTTTAGTTGTAGTTGGTAGTTGGAGTTGGTAGTTGCAGTTGGTAGTTGCAGTTAGTAGTTGCAGTTGGTAGTTGTAGCTGGTAGTTGTAGTTGGTAGTTGTAGTTGGTAGTTGTTGTTGGTAGTTGTAGTTGGTAGTTGTAGTTGGTAGTTGTAGTTGGTAGTTGTAGTTGGTAGTTGTAGTTGGTAGTTGTAGTTGGTAGTTGTAGTTGGTAGTTGCAGTTGGTAGTTGTAGTTGGTAGTTGTAGTTGGTAGTTGTAGTTGGTAGTTGTAGTTGGTAGTTGTAGCTAGCAGTTGTAGCTGGCAGTTGTAGCTGGCTGTTGTAGCTGGCAGTTGTAGCTGGCAGTTGTAGCTGGCAGTTGTAGCTGGTAGTTGTAGTTGGTAGTTGTAGTTGGTAGTTGTAGTTGGTAGTTGTAGTTGGTAGTTGTAGTTTGTAGTTGTAGTTGGTAGTTGTAGTTGGTAGATGTATTTGGTAGTTGTAGTTGGTCGTTGGAGTTGGTAGTGGCAGTTGGTAGTTGCAGTTGGTAGTTGTAGTTGTTGTTGTAGTTGGTAGTTGTAGTTGTAGTTGTAGTTGTAGTTGTAGTTGTTGTTGTAGTTGGTAGTTGTAGTTGGTAGTTGTAGTTGGTAGTTCTAGTTGGTTTGTTGTAGTTGGTAGTTGCAGTTGGTAGTTGCAGTTGGTAGTTGTAGTTCCAGTTGGTAGTTGTAGTTGTTGTTGTTTTTGTAGTTGTTGTTGTTGCAGTTGTTGTTGTTGTTGTAGTTGTTGTTGTTGTTGTAGTTGTTGTTGTTGTTGTAGTTGTAGTTGTAGTTGCAGTTGGTAGTTGTAGTTGGTAGTTGTAGTAGGTAGTTGTAATTGTAGTTGTTGTTGTAGTTGTAGGTGTAGTTGTAGTTGTAGTTGTAGTTGTAGTTGTAGTTGGTAGTTGTAGTTGGTAGTTGTAGTTGGTAGTTGTAGTTGGTAGCTGTAGTTGGTAGTTGTAGTTGGTAGTTGTAGTTGGTAGTTGTAGTTGGTAGTTGTAGTTGGTAGTTGTAGTTGGTAGTTGTAGTTGGTAGTTGCAGTTGGTAGTTGCAGTTGGTAGTTGCAGTTGGTAGTTGCAGTTGGTAGTTGCTGTTGGTGGTTGCAGTTGGTAGTTGCAGTTGGTAGTTGCAGTTGGTAGTTGCAGTTGGTAGTTGCAGTTGGTAGTTGCAGTTGGTAGTTGTAGTTGGTAGTTGTACTTGGTAGTTGTAGTTGGTAGTTGTAGTTGGTAGTTGTAGTTGGTAGTTGTAGTTGGTAGTTGTAGTTGGTAGTTGTAGTTGGTAGTTGGAGTTGGTAGTTGCAGTTGGTAGTTGCAGTTGGTAGTTGTAGTTGTTGTTGTAGGTGGTAGTTGTAGTTGTAGTTGCAGTTGGTAGTTGCAGTTGGTAGTTGTAGTTGGTAGTTGTACTTGGTAGTTGTAGTTGGTAGTTGTAGTTGGTAGTTGTAGTTGGTAGTTGTAGTTGGTAGTTGTAGTTGGTAGTTGTAGTTGGTAGTTGTAGTTGGTAGTTGTAGTTCGTAGTTGTAGCTGGTAGTTGTAGTTGGTAGTTGTAGTTGGTAGTTGCAGTTGGTAGTTGTAGTTGGTAGTTGTAGTTGGTAGTTGTAGTTGGTAGTTGTAGTTGGTAGTTGTAGTTGGTAGTTGTAGTTGGTAGTTGTAGTTGGTAGTTGTAGTTGTATTTGTAGTTGGTAGTTGTAGTTGGTTTGTTGTAGTTGGTTTGTTGTAGTTGGTAGTTGTAGTTGGTAGTTGTAGTTGGTAGTTGTAGTTGTTGTTGTAGTTGTAGTTGTAGTTGTAGTTGTAGTTGTAGTTGTAGTTGTAGTTGTAGTTGTAGTTGTAGTTGTAGTTGTAGTTGTAGTTGTTTTTGTTGTTGTTGTTGTTGTAGTTGTTGTTGTTGTAGTTGTTGTTGTTGTAGTTGTTGTTGTTATTGTACTTGCTGTTGTGTCGTTGTCGTTGTTGTTGTCGTTGTTGTCGTTGTTGTCGTTGCAGTCGTTGTTGTCGTTGTTGTCGTTGTTGCCGTTGTTGTCGTTGCTGTCGTTGCTATCGTTGCTGTCGTTGCTGTCGTTGCTGTCGTTGCTGCCGTTGTTGCCGTTGTTGCCGTTGTTGCCGTTTTTGTCGTTGTTGTCGTTGTTGTCGTTGTTGTGGTTGTTGTCGTTGTCGTTATTGTAGTTGTTATTGTAGTTGTAGTTGTTGTTGTAGTTGTAGTTGTAGTGGTAGTTGTAGTTGTAGTTGTAGTTGTAGTTGTAGTTGTAGTTGTAGTTGTAGTTGTTGTTGTAGTTGTTGTTGTAGTTGTTGTTGTAGTTGTAGTTGTAGTTGCAGTTGTAGTTGTAGTTGTATTTGTAGTTGTATTTGTAGTTGTAGTTGTAATTGTAGTTGTAGTTGTAGTTGTAGTTGTAGTTGTAGTTGTATTTGTTGTTGTAGTTGTAGTTGTAGTAGTAGTTGTAGTTGTAGTTGTAGTTGGTAGTTGTAGTTGGTAGTTGTAGTTGGTAGTTGTAGTTGGTAGTTGTAGTTGGTAGGTGCAGTTGGTAGTTGCAGTTGGTAGTTGCAGTTGGTAGTTGCAGTTGGTAGTTGCAGTTGGTAGTTGCAGTTGGTAGTTGCAGTTGGTAGCTGTAGTTGGTAGTTGTAGTTGGTAGTTGTAGTTGGTAGTTGTAGTTGGTAGTTGTAGTTGTAGTTGTTGTTGTAGTTGTAGTTGTAGTTGTAGTTGTAGTTGTAGTTGTAGTTGTAGTTGTATTTGTAGTTTGTAGTTGTAGTTGGTAGTTGTAGTTGGTAGTTGTAGTTGGTAGTTGTAGTTGGTAGTTGTAGTTGGTAGTTGTAGTTGGTAGTTGTAGTTGGTAGTTGTAGTTGGTAGTTGTAGATGGTAGTTGTAGTTGGTAGTTGCAGTTGGTAGTTGTAGTTGGTAGTTGTAGTTGGTAGTTGTAGTTGGTAGTTGTAGTTTGTAGTTGTAGTTGGTAGTTGTAGTTGTTAGATGTATTTGGTAGTTGTAGTTGGTCGTTGGAGTTGGTAGTTGCAGTTGGTAGTTGCAGTTGGTAGTTGTAGTTGTTGTTGTAGGTGGTAGTTGTAGTTGTAGTTGTAGTTGTAGTTGTAGTTGTAGTTGTAGTTGTAGTTGGTAGTTGTAGTTGGTAGTTGCAGTTGGTAGTTGTAGTTGGTAGTTGTAGTTGGTAGTTGTAGTTGGTAGTTGTAGTTTGTAGTTGTAGTTGGTAGTTGTAGTTGTTAGATGTATTTGGTAGTTGTAGTTGGTCGTTGGAGTTGGTAGTTGCAGTTGGTAGTTGCAGTTGGTAGTTGTAGTTGTTGTTGTAGGTGGTAGTTGTAGTTGTAGTTGTAGTTGTAGTTGTAGTTGTAGTTGTAGTTGTAGTTGGTAGTTGTAGTTGGTAGTTGTAGTTGGTAGTTGTAGTTGGTAGTTGTAGTTGGTAGTTGCAGTTGGTAGTTGTAGGTGGTAGTTGTAGTTTGTAGTTGTAGTTGGTAGTTGCAGTTGCTAGCTGTAGTTGGTAGTTGTAGTTGGTAGTTGTAGTTGGTAGTTGTAGTTGTAGTTGTTGTTGTAGTTGTAGTTGTAGTTGTAGTTGTAGTTGTAGTTGTAGTTGTAGTTGTAGTTTGTAGTTGTAGTTGGTAGTTGTAGTTGGTTTGTTGTAGTTGGTAGTTGTAGTTGGTAGATGTATTTGGTAGTTGTAGTTGGTAGTTGCAGTTGGTAGTTGCAGTTGGTAGTTGTAGTTGGTAGTTGTACTTGGTAGTTGTAGTTGGTAGTTGTAGTTGGTAGTTGTAGTTGGTAGTTGTAGATGGTAGTTGTAGTTGGTAGTTGCAGTTGGTAGTTGTAGTTGGTAGTTGTAGTTGGTAGTTGTAGTTGGTAGTTGTAGTTTGTAGTTGTAGTTGGTAGTTGTAGTTGGTAGATGTATTTGGTAGTTGTAGTTGGTCGTTGGAGTTGGTAGTTGCAGTTGGTAGTTGCAGTTGGTAGTTGTAGTTGTTGTTGTAGGTGGTAGTTGTAGTTGTAGTTGTAGTTGTAGTTGTTGTTGTAGTTGTAGTTGTAGTTGTAGTTGTAGTTGTAGTTGTAGTTGTAGTTGTAGTTTGTAGTTGTAGTTGGTAGTTGTAGTTGGTAGTTGTAGTTGGTAGTTGTAGTTGGTAGTTGTAGTTGGTAGTTGTAGTTGGTAGTTGTAGTTGGTAGTTGTAGGTGGTAGTTGTAGTTGGAAGTTGTAGTTGGTAGTTGTAGTTGGTAGTTGTAGTTGGTAGTTGTAGTTGGTAGTTGTAGTTGGTAGTTGTAGTTGGTAGTTGTAGTTGTAGTTGTAGTTGGTAGTTGTAGTTGGTAGTTGTAGTTGGTAGTTGGAGTTGGTAGTTGCAGTTGGTAGTTGCAGTTGGTAGTTGCAGTTGGTAGTTGCAGTTGGTAGTTGCAGTTGGTAGTTGCAGTTGGTAGTTGCAGTTGGTAGTTGCTGTTGGTGGTTGCAGTTGGTAGTTGCAGTTGGTAGTTGCAGTTGGTAGTTGCAGTTGGTAGTTGCAGTTGGTAGTTGTAGTTGGTAGTTGCAGTTGGTAGTTGTAGTTGGTAGTTGTAGTTGGTAGTTGTAGTTGGTAGTTGTAGTTTGTAGTTGTAGTTGGTAGTTGTAGTTGGTAGATGTATTTGGTAGTTGTAGTTGGTCGTTGGAGTTGGTAGTTGCAGTTGGTAGTTGCAGTTGGTAGTTGTAGTTGTTGTTGTAGGTGGTAGTTGTAGTTGTAGTTGTAGTTGTTGTTGTAGTTGTAGTTGTAGTTGTAGTTGTAGTTGTAGTTGTAGTTGTAGTTGTAGTTGGTAGTTGTAGTTGGTAGTTGTAGTTGGTAGTTGGAGTTGGTAGTTGCAGTTGGTAGTTGCAGTTGGTAGTTGCAGTTGGTAGTTGCAGTTGGTAGTTGCAGTTGGTAGCTGTAGTTGGTAGTTGTACTTGGTAGTTGTAGTTGGTAGTTGTAGTTGGTAGTTGTAGTTGGTAGTTGTACTTGGTAGTTGTAGTTGGTAGTTGTAGTTGGTAGTTGTAGTTGGTAGTTGTAGTTCGTAGTTGTAGCTGGTAGTTGTAGTTGGTAGATGTAGTTGGTAGTTGCAGTTGGTAGTTGCAGTTGGTAGTTGTAGTTGGTAGTTGTAGTTGGTAGTTGTAGTTGATAGTTGTAGTTGGTAGTTGTAGTTGGTAGTTGTAGTTGGTAGTTGCAGTTGGTAGCTGTAGTTGGTAGCTGTAGTTGGTAGTTGTAGTTGGTAGTTGTAGTTGGTAGTTGTAGTTGTAGTTGTTGTTGTAGTTGTAGTTGTAGTTGTAGTTGTAGTTGTAGTTGTAGTTGTATTTGTAGTTTGTAGTTGTAGTTGGTAGTTGTAGTTGGTTTGTTGTAGTTGGTAGTTGTAGTTGGTAGTTGTAGTTGGTAGTTGTAGTTGGTAGTTGTAGTTGGTAGTTGTAGTTGGTTTGTTGTAGTTGGTAGTTGCAGTTGGTAGTTGCAGTTGGTAGTTGCAGTTGGTAGTTGTAGTTGGTAGTTGTAGTTGGTAGTTGTAGATGGTAGTTGTAGTTGGTAGTTGCAGTTGGTAGTTGTAGTTGGTAGTTGTAGTTGGTAGTTGTAGTTTGTAGTTGTAGTTGGTAGTTGTAGTTGGTAGATGTATTTGGTAGTTGTAGTTGGTCGTTGGAGTTGGTAGTTGCTGTTGGTAGTTGCAGTTGGTAGTTGTAGTTGTTGTTGTAGGTGGTAGTTGTAGTTGTAGTTGTTGTTGTAGTTGTAGTTGTAGTTGTAGTTGTAGTTGGTAGTTGTAGTTGGTAGTTGCAGTTGGTAGCTGCAGTTGGTAGTTGCAGTTGGTAGTTGTAGTTGGTAGTTGTAGTTGGTAGTTGGTAGTTGTAGTTGGTAGTTGTAGTTTGTAGTTGTAGTTGGTAGTTGCAGTTGCTAGCTGTAGTTGGTAGTTGTAGTTGGTAGTTGTAGTTGGTAGTTGTAGTTGGTAGTTGTAGTTGTAGTTGTTGTTGTAGTTGTAGTTGTAGTTGTACTTGTAGTTGTAGTTGTAGTTGTAGTTGTAGTTTGTAGTTGTAGTTGGTAGTTGTAGTTGGTTTGTTGTAGTTGGTAGTTGTAGTTGGTAGTTGTAGTTGGTAGTTGTAGTTGGTAGTTGTAGTTGGTAGTTGTAGTTGGTAGTTGCAGTTGGTAGTTGCAGTTGGTAGTTGCAGTTGGTAGTTGTAATTGTAGTTGTTGTTGTAGTTGTAGTTGTAGTTGTAGTTGTAGTTGTAGTTGTAGTTGGTAGTTGTAGTTGGTAGTTGTAGTTGGTAGTTGTAGTTGGTAGCTGTAGTTGGTAGTTGTAGTTGGTAGTTGTACTTGGTAGGTGTAGTTGGTAGTTGTAGTTGGTAGTTGTAGTTGGTAGTTGTAGTTGGTAGTTGCAGTTGGTAGTTGCAGTTGGTAGCTGTAGTTGGTAGTTGTAGTTGGTAGATGCAGTTGGTAGCTGTAGTTTGTAGTTGTAGTTGGTAGTTGTAGTTGGTAGTTGTAGTTGGTAGTTGTAGTTGGTAGTTGTAGTTGGTAGTTGTAGTTGGTAGTTGTAGTTGGTAGTTGTAGCTGGTAGTTGTAGTTGGTAGTTGTAGTTGGTAGTTGTAGTTGGTAGATGTATTTGGTAGTTGTAGTTGGTCGTTGGAGTTGGTAGTTGCAGTTGGTAGTTGCAGTTGGTAGTTGTAGTTGTTGTTGTAGTTGGTAGTTGTAGTTGTAGTTGTAGTTGTAGTTGTTGTTGTAGTTGGTAGTTGTAGTTGGTAGTTGTAGTTGGTAGTTGTAGTTGGTAGTTCTAGTTGGTTTGTTGTAGTTGGTAGTTGCAGTTGGTAGTTGCAGTTGGTAGTTGTAGTTCCAGTTGGTAGTTGTAGTTGTTGTTGTTTTTGTAGTTGTTGTTGTGGCAGTTGTTGTTGTTGTTGTAGTTGTTGTTGTTGTTGTAGTTGTTGTTGTTGTTGTAGTTGTAGTTGTAGTTGCAGTTGGTAGTTGTAGTTGGTAGTTGTAGTTGGTAGTTGTAATTGTAGTTGTTGTTGTAGTTGTAGTTGTAGTTGTAGTTGTAGTTGTAGTTGTAGTTGTAGTTGTAGTTGGTAGTTGTAGTTGGTAGTTGTAGTTGGTAGTTCTAGTTGGTTTGTTGTAGTTGGTAGTTGTAGTTGGTAGTTGTAGTTGGTAGTTGTAGTTGGTAGTTGTAGTTGGTAGTTGTAGTTGGTAGTTGTAGTTGGTAGTTGTAGTTGTAGTTGGTAGTTGTAGTTGGTAGTTGTAGTTGGTAGTTGTAGTTGGTAGTTGTAGTTGGTAGTTGTAGTTGGTAGTTGTAGTTGGTAGTTGTAGTTGGTAGTTGTAGTTGGTAGTTGTAGTTGGTAGTTGTAGTTGGTAGTTGTAGTTGGTAGTTGCAGTTGGTAGTTGTAGGTGGTAGTTGTAGTTGGTAGTTGTAGTTGGTAGTTGTAGTTGGTAGTTGTAGTTGGTAGTTGTAGTTGGTAGTTGTAGTTGGTAGTTGTAGGTGGTAGTTGTAGTTGGTAGTTGTAGTTGGTAGTTGTAGTTGGTAGTTGTAGTTGGTAGTTGTAGTTGGTAGTTGTAGTTGGTAGTTGTAGTTGGTAGTTGTAGTTGGTAGTTGTAGTTGGTAGTTGTAGTTGGTAGTTGTTGTTGGTAGTTGTAGTTGGTAGTTGCAGTTGGTAGTTGTAGTTGGTAGTTGTAGATGGTAGTTGTAGTTGGTAGTTGTAGTTGGTAGTTGTAGCTGGCAGTTGTAGCTGGCAGTTGTAGCTGGCTGTTGTAGCTGGCAGTTGTAGCTGGCAGTTGTAGCTGGCAGTTGTAGCTGGTAGTTGTAGTTGGTAGTTGTAGTTGGTAGTTGTAGTTGGTAGTTGTAGTTGGTAGTTGTAGTTTGTAGTTGTAGTTGGTAGTTGTAGTTGGTATATATATTTGGTAGTTGTAGTTGGTCGTTGGAGTTGGTAGTTGCAGTTGGTAGTTGCAGTTGGTAGTTGCAGTTGGTAGTTGTAGTTGTTGTTGTAGTTGGTAGTTGTAGTTGTAGTTGTAGTTGTAGTTGTTGTTGTAGTTGGTAGTTGTAGTTGGTAGTTGTAGTTGGTAGTTGTAGTTGGTAGTTGTAGTTGGTTTGTTGTAGTTTGTAGTTGCAGTTGGTAGTTGCAGTTGGTAGTTGCAGTTGGTAGTTGTAGTTCCAGTTGGTAGTTGTAGTTGTTGTTTTTGTAGTTGTTGTTGTAGTTGTTGTTGTTGTTAGAGTTGTTGTTGTTGTTGTAGTTGTACTTGTAGTTGCAGTTGGTAGTTGTAGTTGGTAGTTGTAGTTGGTAGTTGTAGTTGTAGTTGTTGTAGTTGTAGTTGTAGATGTAGTTGTAGTTGTAGTTGGTAGTTGTAGTTGGTAGTTGTAGTTGGTAGTTGTAGATGGTAGTTGTAGTTGGTAGTTGTAGTTGGTAGTTGTACTTGGTAGTTGTAGTTGGTAGTTGTAGTTGGTAGTTGTAGTTGGTAGTTGTAGTTGGTAGTTGTAGTTGGTAGTTGTAGTTGGTAGTTGCAGTTGGTAGCTGTAGTTCGTCGTTGTATTTGGTAGTTGTAGTTGGTAGTTGTAGTTGGTAGTTGTAGTTGGTAGTTGT
This sequence comes from Andrena hattorfiana, assembly GCA_944738655.2. NCBI lineage: Eukaryota > Metazoa > Arthropoda > Insecta > Hymenoptera > Andrenidae > Andrena > Andrena hattorfiana. The sequence goes on along the minus strand of OX122890.1, from coordinate 47,188,632 downwards.
AGTTGGTAGTTGAAGTTGGTAGTTGTAGCTGGCTGTTGTAGCTGGCAGTTGTAGCTGGCAGTTGTAGCTGGCAGTTGTAGCTTGCAGTTGTAGCTGGCAGTTGTAGCTGGCAGTTGTAACTGGCATTTGTAGCTGGCAGTTGTAGCTGGCAGTTGTAGCTGGCTGTTGTAGCTGGCAGTTGTAGCTGGCAGTTGTAGCTGGCAGTTGTAGCTGGCAGTTGTAGCTCGTAGCTGTAGTTGGTAGTTGTAGTTGGTAGCTGTAGTTGGTAGTTGTAGTTTGTAGTTGTAGTTGGTAGTTGTAGTTGGTAGTTGTAGTTGGTAGATGTATTTGGTAGTTGTAGTTGGTCGTTGGAGTTGGTAGTTGCAGTTGGTAGTCGCAGTTGGTAGTTGCAGTTTGTAGTTGCAGGTGGTAGTTGCAGTTGGTAGTTGTAGTTGGTAGTTGTAGTTGGTAGTTGTAGTTGGTAGTTGTAGTTGGTAGTTGTAGTTGGTAGTTGTAGTTGGTAGTTGTAGTTGGTAGTTGTAGTTGGTAGTTGTAGTTGGTAGTTGTAGTTGGTAGTTGTAGTTGTAGTTGTAGTTGTAGTTGTTGTTGTAGTTGTAGTTTAGTTGTAGTTGTAGTTGTAGTTGTAGTTGTAGTTGTAGTTGTAGTTGTAGTTGTAGTTGTAGTTGTAGTTGTTGTTGTTGCTGTTGTTGTTGTTGTAGTTGTTATTGTTGTAGTTGTTGTTGTGGTTGTAGTTGTTGGTGTGTCGTTGTCGTTGTCGTTGTCGTTGTTGTTGTCGTTGTTGTCGTTGTTGTCGTTGTTGTCGTTGCTGTCGTTGTTGTCGTTGTTGTCGTTGCTGTCGTTGCTGTCGTTGCTTTCGTTGCTGTCGTTGCTGTCGTTGTTGTCGTTGTTGTCGTTGTTGCCGTTGTTGCCGTGGTTGTCGTTGTTGTCGTTGTTGTCGTTGTTGTCGTTGTTGTCGTTGTTGTTATTGTGGTTGTTCTCGTTGTTGTCGTCGTTGTCGTCGTTGTCGTCGTTGTCGTCGTTGTTCTCGTTGTTGTTGTTGTTGTCGTTGTTGTCGTTGTTGTTGTTGTTGCTGTTGTTGTTGCTGTTGTTGTTGTAGTTGTAGTTGTTGTTGTAGTTGTTGTTGTTGTTGTAGTTGTAGTTGTAGTTGTAGTTGTAGTTGTAGTTGTAGTTGTAGTTGTTGTTGTTGTTGTAGTTGTAGTTGTAGTAGTAGTTGTAGTTGTAGGTGTAGTTGTAGTTGTAGTTGTAGTTGTAGTTGTAGTTGTAGTTGTTGTTGTAGTTGTTGTTGTAGTTGTAGTTGTAGTTGTAGTTGCAGTTGTAGTTGTTGTTGTAGTTGTAGTTGTAGTTGTAGTCGTAGTTGTAGTTGTAGTTGTAGTTGTATATGTAGTTGTAGTTGGTAGTTGTAGTTGGTAGTTGTAGTTGGTAGTTGGTAGTTGTAGTTGGTAGTTGTAGTTGGTAGTTGTAGTTGGTAGTTGTAGTTGGTAGTTGTAGTTGGTAGTTGTAGTTGGTAGTTGTAGGTGGTAGTTGTAGTTGTAGTTGTAGTTGTAGTTGATAGTTGTAGTTGGTAGTTGAAGTTGGTAGTCGTAGTTGGTAGTTGTAGTTGGTAGTTGTAGTTGGTAGTTGTAGTTGGTAGTTGTAGTTCGTAGTTGTAGTTGGTAGTTGTTGTTGGTAGTTGTAGTTGGTAGTTGTAGTTGGTAGTTGTAGTTGGTAGTTGTAGTTGGTAGTTGTAGTTGGTAGTTGTAGTTGGTAGTTGTAGTTGGTAGTTGTAGTTTGTAGTTGTAGTTGGTAGTTGTAGATGGTAGTTGTAGTTGGTAGTTGTAATTGGTAGTTGTAGTTGGTAGTTGTAGTTGGTAGTTGTAGTTGGTAGTTGTAGTTGGTAGTTGTAGTTGTAGTTGTAGTTGGTAGTTGTAGTTGGTAGTTGTAGTTGGTAGTTGGAGTTGGTAGTTGCAGTTGGTAGTTGCAGTTAGTAGTTGCAGTTGGTAGTTGTAGCTGGTAGTTGTAGTTGGTAGTTGTAGTTGGTAGTTGTAGTTGGTAGTTGTAGTTGGTAGTTGTAGTTGGTAGTTGTAGTTGGTAGTTGTAGTTGGTAGTTGTAGTTGGTAGTTGTAGTTGGTAGTTGTAGTTGGTAGTTGCAGTTGGTAGTTGTAGTTGGTAGTTGTAGTTGGTAGTTGTAGTTGGTAGTTGTAGTTGGTAGTTGTAGCTAGCAGTTGTAGCTGGCAGTTGTAGCTGGCTGTTGTAGCTGGCAGTTGTAGCTGGCAGTTGTAGCTGGCAGTTGTAGATGGTAGTTGTAGTTGGTAGTTGTAGTTGGTAGTTGTAGTTGGTAGTTGTAGTTGGTAGTTGTAGTTTGTAGTTGTAGTTGGTAGTTGTAGTTGGTAGATGTATTTGGTAGTTGTAGTTGGTCGTTGGAGTTGGTAGTTGCAGTTGGTAGTTGCAGTTGGTAGTTGTAGTTGTTGTTGTAGTTGGTAGTTGTAGTTGTAGTTGTAGTTGTAGTTGTAGTTGTTGTTGTAGTTGGTAGTTGTAGTTGGTAGTTGTAGTTGGTAGTTCTAGTTGGTTTGTTGTAGTTGGTAGTTGCAGTTGGTAGTTGCAGTTGGTAGTTGTAGTTCCAGTTGGTAGTTGTAGTTGTTGTTGTTTTTGTAGTTGTTGTTGTTGCAGTTGTTGTTGTTGTTGTAGTTGTTGTTGTTGTTGTAGTTGTTGTTGTTGTTGTAGTTGTAGTTGTAGTTGCAGTTGGTAGTTGTAGTTGGTAGTTGTAGTAGGTAGTTGTAATTGTAGTTGTTGTTGTAGTTGTAGGTGTAGTTGTAGTTGTAGTTGTAGTTGTAGTTGTAGTTGGTAGTTGTAGTTGGTAGTTGTAGTTGGTAGTTGTAGTTGGTAGCTGTAGTTGGTAGTTGTAGTTGGTAGTTGTACTTGGTATGTGTAGTTGGTAGTTGTAGTTGGTAGTTGTAGTTGGTAGTAGTAGTTGGTAGTTGTAGTTGGTAGTTGTAGCTGGTAGTTTTAGTTGGTAGTTGTAGTTGGTAGTTGCAGTTGGTAGTTGTAGTTGGTAGTTGTAGTTGGTAGTTGTAGTTGGTAGTTGCAGTTGGTAGTTGTAGTTGGTAGTTGTAGTTGGTAGTTGTAGTTGTAGTTGTAGTTGTAGTTGGTAGTTGTAGTTGGTAGTTGTAGTTGGTAGTTGTAGTTGGTAGTTGTAGTTGGTAGTTGTAGTTTGTAGTTGTAGTTGGTAGTTGTAGATGGTAGTTGTAGTTGGTAGTTGTAATTGGTAGTTGTAGTTGGTAGTTGTAGTTGGTAGTTGTAGTTGGTAGTTGTAGTTGGTAGTTGTAGTTGGTAGTTGTAGTTGGTAGTTGTAGTTGTAGCTGTAGTTGATAGTTGTAGTTGGTAGTTGTAGTTGGTAGTTGTAGTTGGTAGTTGTAGTTGGTAGTTGTAGTTGGTAGTTGTAGTTGGTAGTTGTAGTTGGTAGTTGTAGTTGGTAGTTGTAGTTGGTAGTTGTAGTTGGTAGTTGTAGTTGGTAGTTGTAGTTGGTAGTTGTAGGTGGTAGTTGTAGTTGTAGTTGTAGTTGTAGTTGATAGTTGTAGTTGGTAGTTGTAGTTGGTAGTCGTAGTTGGTAGTTGTAGTTGGTAGTTGTAGTTGGTAGTTGTAGTTCGTAGTTGTAGTTGGTAGTTGTTGTTGGTAGTTGTAGTTGGTAGTTGTAGTTGGTAGTTGTAGTTGGTAGTTGTAGTTGGTAGTTGTAGTTGGTAGTTGTAGTTGGTAGTTGTAGTTTGTAGTTGTAGTTGGTAGTTGTAGATGGTAGTTGTAGTTGGTAGTTGTAATTGGTAGTTGTAGTTGGTAGTTGTAGTTGGTAGTTGTAGTTGGTAGTTGTAGTTGGTAGTTGTAGTTGGTAGTTGTAGTTGGTAGTTGTAGTTGTAGCTGTAGTTGATAGTTGTAGTTGGTAGTTGTAGTTGGTAGTTGTAGTTGGTAGTTGTAGTTGGTAGTTGTAGTTGGTAGTTGTAGTTGTAGTTGTAGTTGGTAGTTGTAGTTTTTAGTTGTAGTTGGTAGTTGGAGTTGGTAGTTGCAGTTGGTAGTTGCAGTTAGTAGTTGCAGTTGGTAGTTGTAGCTGGTAGTTGTAGTTGGTAGTTGTAGTTGGTAGTTGTTGTTGGTAGTTGTAGTTGGTAGTTGTAGTTGGTAGTTGTAGTTGGTAGTTGTAGTTGGTAGTTGTAGTTGGTAGTTGTAGTTGGTAGTTGTAGTTGGTAGTTGCAGTTGGTAGTTGTAGTTGGTAGTTGTAGTTGGTAGTTGTAGTTGGTAGTTGTAGTTGGTAGTTGTAGCTAGCAGTTGTAGCTGGCAGTTGTAGCTGGCTGTTGTAGCTGGCAGTTGTAGCTGGCAGTTGTAGCTGGCAGTTGTAGCTGGTAGTTGTAGTTGGTAGTTGTAGTTGGTAGTTGTAGTTGGTAGTTGTAGTTGGTAGTTGTAGTTTGTAGTTGTAGTTGGTAGTTGTAGTTGGTAGATGTATTTGGTAGTTGTAGTTGGTCGTTGGAGTTGGTAGTGGCAGTTGGTAGTTGCAGTTGGTAGTTGTAGTTGTTGTTGTAGTTGGTAGTTGTAGTTGTAGTTGTAGTTGTAGTTGTAGTTGTTGTTGTAGTTGGTAGTTGTAGTTGGTAGTTGTAGTTGGTAGTTCTAGTTGGTTTGTTGTAGTTGGTAGTTGCAGTTGGTAGTTGCAGTTGGTAGTTGTAGTTCCAGTTGGTAGTTGTAGTTGTTGTTGTTTTTGTAGTTGTTGTTGTTGCAGTTGTTGTTGTTGTTGTAGTTGTTGTTGTTGTTGTAGTTGTTGTTGTTGTTGTAGTTGTAGTTGTAGTTGCAGTTGGTAGTTGTAGTTGGTAGTTGTAGTAGGTAGTTGTAATTGTAGTTGTTGTTGTAGTTGTAGGTGTAGTTGTAGTTGTAGTTGTAGTTGTAGTTGTAGTTGGTAGTTGTAGTTGGTAGTTGTAGTTGGTAGTTGTAGTTGGTAGCTGTAGTTGGTAGTTGTAGTTGGTAGTTGTACTTGGTAGGTGTAGTTGGTAGTTGTAGTTGGTAGTTGTAGTTGGTAGTTGTAGTTGGTAGTTGTAGTTGGTAGTTGTAGTTGGTAGTTGTAGTTGGTAGTTGTAGTTGGTAGTTGTAGTTGGTAGTTGTAGCTGGTAGTTGTAGTTGGTAGTTGTAGTTGGTAGTTGCAGTTGGTAGTTGTAGTTGGTAGTTGTAGTTGGTAGTTGTAGTTGGTAGTTGCAGTTGGTAGTTGTAGTTGGTAGTTGTAGTTGGTAGTTGTAGTTGTAGTTGTAGTTGTAGTTGGTAGTTGTAGTTGGTAGTTGTAGTTGGTAGTTGTAGTTGGTAGTTGTAGTTGGTAATTGTAGTTGGTAGTTGTAGTTGGTAGTTGTAGTTGGTAGTTGTAGTTGGTAGTTGTAGTTGGTAGTTGCAGTTGGTAGTTGTAGGTGGTAGTTGTAGTTGGTAGTTGTAGTTGGTAGTTGTAGTTGGTAGTTGTAGTTGGTAGTTGTAGTTGGTAGTTGTAGTTGGTAGTTGTAGTTGGTAGTTGTAGTTGGTAGTTGTAGTTGGTAGTTGCAGTTGGTAGTTGCAGTTGGTAGTTGCAGTTGGTAGTTGCAGTTGGTAGTTGCTGTTGGTGGTTGCAGTTGGTAGTTGCAGTTGGTAGTTGCAGTTGGTAGTTGCAGTTGGTAGTTGCAGTTGGTAGTTGCAGTTGGTAGTTGTAGTTGGTAGTTGTACTTGGTAGTTGTAGTTGGTAGTTGTAGTTGGTAGTTGTAGTTGGTAGTTGTAGTTGGTAGTTGTAGTTGGTAGTTGTAGTTGGTAGTTGGAGTTGGTAGTTGCAGTTGGTAGTTGCAGTTGGTAGTTGTAGTTGTTGTTGTAGGTGGTAGTTGTAGTTGTAGTTGTAGTTGTTGTTGTAGTTGTAGTTGTAGTTGTAGTTGTAGTTGTAGTTGTAGTTGTAGTTGTAGTTTGTAGTTGTAGTTGGTAGTTGTAGTTGGTAGTTGTAGTTGGTAGTTGTAGTTGGTAGTTGTATTTGGTAGTTGTAGTTGGTAGTTGTAGTTGGTAGTTGTAGGTGGTAGTTGTAGTTGGTAGTTGTAGTTGGTAGTTGTAGTTGGTAGTTGTAGTTGGTAGTTGTAGTTGGTAGTTGTAGTTGGTAGTTGTAGTTGGTAGTTGTAGTTGTAGTTGTAGTTGGTAGTTGTAGTTGGTAGTTGTAGTTGGTAGTTGGAGTTGGTAGTTGCAGTTGGTAGTTGCAGTTGGTAGTTGCAGTTGGTAGTTGCAGTTGGTAGTTGTAGATGGTAGTTGTAGTTGGTAGTTGTAATTGGTAGTTGTAGTTGGTAGTTGTAGTTGGTAGTTGTAGTTGGTAGTTGTAGTTGGTAGTTGTAGTTGGTAGTTGTAGTTGGTAGTTGTAGTTGTAGCTGTAGTTGATAGTTGTAGTTGGTAGTTGTAGTTGGTAGTTGTAGTTGGTAGTTGTAGTTGGTAGTTGTAGTTGGTAGTTGTAGTTGGTAGTTGTAGTTGGTAGTTGTAGTTGGTAGTTGTAGTTGGTAGTTGTAGTTGGTAGTTGTAGTTGGTAGTTGTAGTTGGTAGTTGTAGGTGGTAGTTGTAGTTGTAGTTGTAGTTGTAGTTGATAGTTGTAGTTGGTAGTTGTAGTTGGTAGCCGTAGTTGGTAGTTGTAGTTGGTAGTTGTAGTTGGTAGTTGTAGATGGTAGTTGTAGTTGGTAGTTGTAGTTGGTAGTTGTACTTGGTAGGTGTAGTTGGTAGTTGTAGTTGGTAGTTGTAGTTGGTAGTTGTAGTTGGTAGTTGCAGTTGGTAGTTGCAGTTGGTAGCTGTAGTTGGTAGTTGTAGTTGGTAGATGCAGTTGGTAGCTGTAGTTTGTAGTTGTAGTTGGTAGTTGTAGTTGGTAGTTGTAGTTGGTAGTTGTAGTTGGTAGTTGTAGTTGGTAGTTGTAGTTGGTAGTTGTAGTTGGTAGTTGTAGCTGGTAGTTGTAGTTGGTAGTTGTAGTTGGTAGTTGTAGTTGGTAGATGTATTTGGTAGTTGTAGTTGGTCGTTGGAGTTGGTAGTTGCAGTTGGTAGTTGCAGTTGGTAGTTGTAGTTGTTGTTGTAGTTGGTAGTTGTAGTTGTAGTTGTAGTTGTAGTTGTTGTTGTAGTTGGTAGTTGTAGTTGGTAGTTGTAGTTGGTAGTTGTAGTTGGTAGTTCTAGTTGGTTTGTTGTAGTTGGTAGTTGCAGTTGGTAGTTGCAGTTGGTAGTTGTAGTTCCAGTTGGTAGTTGTAGTTGTTGTTGTTTTTGTAGTTGTTGTTGTGGCAGTTGTTGTTGTTGTTGTAGTTGTTGTTGTTGTTGTAGTTGTTGTTGTTGTTGTAGTTGTAGTTGTAGTTGCAGTTGGTAGTTGTAGTTGGTAGTTGTAGTTGGTAGTTGTAATTGTAGTTGTTGTTGTAGTTGTAGTTGTAGTTGTAGTTGTAGTTGTAGTTGTAGTTGTAGTTGTAGTTGGTAGTTGTAGTTGGTAGTTGTAGTTGGTAGTTCTAGTTGGTTTGTTGTAGTTGGTAGTTGTAGTTGGTAGTTGTAGTTGGTAGTTGTAGTTGGTAGTTGTAGTTGGTAGTTGTAGTTGGTAGTTGTAGTTGGTAGTTGTAGTTGTAGTTGGTAGTTGTAGTTGGTAGTTGTAGTTGGTAGTTGTAGTTGGTAGTTGTAGTTGGTAGTTGTAGTTGGTAGTTGTAGTTGGTAGTTGTAGTTGGTAGTTGTAGTTGGTAGTTGTAGTTGGTAGTTGTAGTTGGTAGTTGTAGTTGGTAGTTGCAGTTGGTAGTTGTAGGTGGTAGTTGTAGTTGGTAGTTGTAGTTGGTAGTTGTAGTTGGTAGTTGTAGTTGGTAGTTGTAGTTGGTAGTTGTAGTTGGTAGTTGTAGTTGGTAGTTGTAGGTGGTAGTTGTAGTTGGTAGTTGTAGTTGGTAGTTGTAGTTGGTAGTTGTAGTTGGTAGTTGTAGTTGGTAGTTGTAGTTGGTAGTTGTAGTTGGTAGTTGTAGTTGGTAGTTGTAGTTGGTAGTTGTAGTTCGTAGTTGTAGTTGGTAGTTGTAGTTGGTAGTTGTAGTTGTAGTTGTAGTTGGTAGTTGTAGTTGGTAGTTGTAGTTGGTAGTTGTAGTTGGTAGTTGTAGTTGGTAATTGTAGTTGGTAGTTGTAGTTGGTAGTTGTAGTTGGTAGTTGTAGTTGGTAGTTGTAGTTGGTAGTTGCAGTTGGTAGTTGTAGGTGGTAGTTGTAGTTGGTAGTTGTAGTTGGTAGTTGTAGTTGGTAGTTGTAGTTGGTAGTTGTAGTTGGTAGTTGTAGTTGGTAGTTGTAGTTGGTAGTTGTAATTGGTAGTTGTAGTTGTAGTTGTAGTTGGTAGTTGTAGTTGGTAGTTGTAGTTGGTAGTTGGAGTTGGTAGTTGCAGTTGGTAGTTGCAGTTGGTAGTTGCAGTTGGTAGTTGCAGTTGGTAGTTGCAGTTGGTAGCTGTAGTTGGTAGTTGTACTTGGTAGTTGTAGTTGGTAGTTGTAGTTGGTAGTTGTAGTTGGTAGTTGTACTTGGTAGTTGTAGTTGGTAGTTGTAGTTGGTAGTTGTAGTTGGTAGTTGTAGTTCGTAGTTGTAGCTGGTAGTTGTAGTTGGTAGATGTAGTTGGTAGTTGCAGTTGGTAGTTGCAGTTGGTAGTTGTAGTTGGTAGTTGTAGTTGGTAGTTGTAGTTGATAGTTGTAGTTGGTAGTTGTAGTTGGTAGTTGTAGTTGGTAGTTGCAGTTGGTAGCTGTAGTTGGTAGCTGTAGTTGGTAGTTGTAGTTGGTAGTTGTAGTTGGTAGTTGTAGTTGTAGTTGTTGTTGTAGTTGTAGTTGTAGTTGTAGTTGTAGTTGTAGTTGTAGTTGTATTTGTAGTTTGTAGTTGTAGTTGGTAGTTGTAGTTGGTTTGTTGTAGTTGGTAGTTGTAGTTGGTAGATGTAGTTGGTAGTTGTAGTTGGTAGTTGTAGTTGGTAGTTGTAGTTGGTTTGTTGTAGTTGGTAGTTGCAGTTGGTAGTTGCAGTTGGTAGTTGCAGTTGGTAGTTGTAGTTGGTAGTTGTAGTTGGTAGTTGTAGATGGTAGTTGTAGTTGGTAGTTGCAGTTGGTAGTTGTAGTTGGTATTTGTAGTTGGTAGTTGTAGTTTGTAGTTGTAGTTGGTAGTTGTAGTTGGTAGATGTATTTGGTAGTTGTAGTTGGTCGTTGGAGTTGGTAGTTGCTGTTGGTAGTTGCAGTTGGTAGTTGTAGTTGTTGTTGTAGGTGGTAGTTGTAGTTGTAGTTGTTGTTGTAGTTGTAGTTGTAGTTGTAGTTGTAGTTGGTAGTTGTAGTTGGTAGTTGCAGTTGGTAGCTGCAGTTGGTAGTTGCAGTTGGTAGTTGTAGTTGGTAGTTGTAGTTGGTAGTTGGTAGTTGTAGTTGGTAGTTGTAGTTTGTAGTTGTAGTTGGTAGTTGCAGTTGCTAGCTGTAGTTGGTAGTTGTAGTTGGTAGTTGTAGTTGGTAGTTGTAGTTGGTAGTTGTAGTTGTAGTTGTTGTTGTAGTTGTAGTTGTAGTTGTACTTGTAGTTGTAGTTGTAGTTGTAGTTGTAGTTTGTAGTTGTAGTTGGTAGTTGTAGTTGGTTTGTTGTAGTTGGTAGTTGTAGTTGGTAGTTGTAGTTGGTAGTTGTAGTTGGTAGTTGTAGTTGGTAGTTGTAGTTGGTAGTTGCAGTTGGTAGTTGCAGTTGGTAGTTGCAGTTGGTAGTTGTAATTGTAGTTGTTGTTGTAGTTGTAGTTGTAGTTGTAGTTGTAGTTGTAGTTGTAGTTGGTAGTTGTAGTTGGTAGTTGTAGTTGGTAGTTGTAGTTGGTAGCTGTAGTTGGTAGTTGTAGTTGGTAGTTGTACTTGGTAGGTGTAGTTGGTAGTTGTAGTTGGTAGTTGTAGTTGGTAGTTGTAGTTGGTAGTTGCAGTTGGTAGTTGCAGTTGGTAGCTGTAGTTGGTAGTTGTAGTTGGTAGATGCAGTTGGTAGCTGTAGTTTGTAGTTGTAGTTGGTAGTTGTAGTTGGTAGTTGTAGTTGGTAGTTGTAGTTGGTAGTTGTAGTTGGTAGTTGTAGTTGGTAGTTGTAGTTGGTAGTTGTAGCTGGTAGTTGTAGTTGGTAGTTGTAGTTGGTAGTTGTAGTTGGTAGATGTATTTGGTAGTTGTAGTTGGTCGTTGGAGTTGGTAGTTGCAGTTGGTAGTTGCAGTTGGTAGTTGTAGTTGTTGTTGTAGTTGGTAGTTGTAGTTGTAGTTGTAGTTGTAGTTGTTGTTGTAGTTGGTAGTTGTAGTTGGTAGTTGTAGTTGGTAGTTGTAGTTGGTAGTTCTAGTTGGTTTGTTGTAGTTGGTAGTTGCAGTTGGTAGTTGCAGTTGGTAGTTGTAGTTCCAGTTGGTAGTTGTAGTTGTTGTTGTTTTTGTAGTTGTTGTTGTGGCAGTTGTTGTTGTTGTTGTAGTTGTTGTTGTTGTTGTAGTTGTTGTTGTTGTTGTAGTTGTAGTTGTAGTTGCAGTTGGTAGTTGTAGTTGGTAGTTGTAGTTGGTAGTTGTAATTGTAGTTGTTGTTGTAGTTGTAGTTGTAGTTGTAGTTGTAGTTGTAGTTGTAGTTGTAGTTGTAGTTGGTAGTTGTAGTTGGTAGTTGTAGTTGGTAGTTCTAGTTGGTTTGTTGTAGTTGGTAGTTGTAGTTGGTAGTTGTAGTTGGTAGTTGTAGTTGGTAGTTGTAGTTGGTAGTTGTAGTTGGTAGTTGTAGTTGGTAGTTGTAGTTGTAGTTGGTAGTTGTAGTTGGTAGTTGTAGTTGGTAGTTGTAGTTGGTAGTTGTAGTTGGTAGTTGTAGTTGGTAGTTGTAGTTGGTAGTTGTAGTTGGTAGTTGTAGTTGGTAGTTGTAGTTGGTAGTTGTAGTTGGTAGTTGTAGTTGGTAGTTGCAGTTGGTAGTTGTAGGTGGTAGTTGTAGTTGGTAGTTGTAGTTGGTAGTTGTAGTTGGTAGTTGTAGTTGGTAGTTGTAGTTGGTAGTTGTAGTTGGTAGTTGTAGTTGGTAGTTGTAGGTGGTAGTTGTAGTTGGTAGTTGTAGTTGGTAGTTGTAGTTGGTAGTTGTAGTTGGTAGTTGTAGTTGGTAGTTGTAGTTGGTAGTTGTAGTTGGTAGTTGTAGTTGGTAGTTGTAGTTGGTAGTTGTTGTTGGTAGTTGTAGTTGGTAGTTGCAGTTGGTAGTTGTAGTTGGTAGTTGTAGATGGTAGTTGTAGTTGGTAGTTGTAGTTGGTAGTTGTAGCTGGCAGTTGTAGCTGGCAGTTGTAGCTGGCTGTTGTAGCTGGCAGTTGTAGCTGGCAGTTGTAGCTGGCAGTTGTAGCTGGTAGTTGTAGTTGGTAGTTGTAGTTGGTAGTTGTAGTTGGTAGTTGTAGTTGGTAGTTGTAGTTTGTAGTTGTAGTTGGTAGTTGTAGTTGGTATATATATTTGGTAGTTGTAGTTGGTCGTTGGAGTTGGTAGTTGCAGTTGGTAGTTGCAGTTGGTAGTTGCAGTTGGTAGTTGTAGTTGTTGTTGTAGTTGGTAGTTGTAGTTGTAGTTGTAGTTGTAGTTGTTGTTGTAGTTGGTAGTTGTAGTTGGTAGTTGTAGTTGGTAGTTGTAGTTGGTAGTTGTAGTTGGTTTGTTGTAGTTTGTAGTTGCAGTTGGTAGTTGCAGTTGGTAGTTGCAGTTGGTAGTTGTAGTTCCAGTTGGTAGTTGTAGTTGTTGTTTTTGTAGTTGTTGTTGTAGTTGTTGTTGTTGTTAGAGTTGTTGTTGTTGTTGTAGTTGTACTTGTAGTTGCAGTTGGTAGTTGTAGTTGGTAGTTGTAGTTGGTAGTTGTAGTTGTAGTTGTTGTAGTTGTAGTTGTAGATGTAGTTGTAGTTGTAGTTGGTAGTTGTAGTTGGTAGTTGTAGTTGGTAGTTGTAGATGGTAGTTGTAGTTGGTAGTTGTAGTTGGTAGTTGTACTTGGTAGTTGTAGTTGGTAGTTGTAGTTGGTAGTTGTAGTTGGTAGTTGTAGTTGGTAGTTGTAGTTGGTAGTTGTAGTTGGTAGTTGCAGTTGGTAGCTGTAGTTCGTAGTTGTATTTGGTAGTTGTAGTTGGTAGTTGTAGTTGGTAGTTGTAGTTGGTAGTTGTAGTTGGTAGTTGAAGTTGGTAGTTGTAGCTGGCTGTTGTAGCTGGCAGTTGTAGCTGGCAGTTGTAGCTGGCAGTTGTAGCTTGCAGTTGTAGCTGGCAGTTGTAGCTGGCAGTTGTAACTGGCATTTGTAGCTGGCAGTTGTAGCTGGCAGTTGTAGCTGGCTGTTGTAGCTGGCAGTTGTAGCTGGCAGTTGTAGCTGGCAGTTGTAGCTGGCAGTTGTAGCTCGTAGCTGTAGTTGGTAGTTGTAGTTGGTAGCTGTAGTTGGTAGTTGTAGTTTGTAGTTGTAGTTGGTAGTTGTAGTTGGTAGTTGTAGTTGGTAGATGTATTTGGTAGTTGTAGTTGGTCGTTGGAGTTGGTAGTTGCAGTTGGTAGTCGCAGTTGGTAGTTGCAGTTTGTAGTTGCAGGTGGTAGTTGCAGTTGGTAGTTGTAGTTGGTAGTTGTAGTTGGTAGTTGTAGTTGGTAGTTGTAGTTGGTAGTTGTAGTTGGTAGTTGTAGTTGGTAGTTGTAGTTGGTAGTTGTAGTTGGTAGTTGTAGTTGGTAGTTGTAGTTGGTAGTTGTAGTTGTAGTTGTAGTTGTAGTTGTTGTTGTAGTTGTAGTTTAGTTGTAGTTGTAGTTGTAGTTGTAGTTGTAGTTGTAGTTGTAGTTGTAGTTGTAGTTGTAGTTGTAGTTGTTGTTGTTGCTGTTGTTGTTGTTGTAGTTGTTATTGTTGTAGTTGTTGTTGTGGTTGTAGTTGTTGGTGTGTCGTTGTCGTTGTCGTTGTCGTTGTTGTTGTCGTTGTTGTCGTTGTTGTCGTTGTTGTCGTTGCTGTCGTTGTTGTCGTTGTTGTCGTTGCTGTCGTTGCTGTCGTTGCTTTCGTTGCTGTCGTTGCTGTCGTTGTTGTCGTTGTTGTCGTTGTTGCCGTTGTTGCCGTGGTTGTCGTTGTTGTCGTTGTTGTCGTTGTTGTCGTTGTTGTCGTTGTTGTTATTGTGGTTGTTCTCGTTGTTGTCGTCGTTGTCGTCGTTGTCGTCGTTGTCGTCGTTGTTCTCGTTGTTGTTGTTGTTGTCGTTGTTGTCGTTGTTGTTGTTGTTGCTGTTGTTGTTGCTGTTGTTGTTGTAGTTGTAGTTGTTGTTGTAGTTGTTGTTGTTGTTGTAGTTGTAGTTGTAGTTGTAGTTGTAGTTGTAGTTGTAGTTGTAGTTGTTGTTGTTGTTGTAGTTGTAGTTGTAGTAGTAGTTGTAGTTGTAGGTGTAGTTGTAGTTGTAGTTGTAGTTGTAGTTGTAGTTGTAGTTGTTGTTGTAGTTGTTGTTGTAGTTGTAGTTGTAGTTGTAGTTGCAGTTGTAGTTGTTGTTGTAGTTGTAGTTGTAGTTGTAGTCGTAGTTGTAGTTGTAGTTGTAGTTGTATATGTAGTTGTAGTTGGTAGTTGTAGTTGGTAGTTGTAGTTGGTAGTTGGTAGTTGTAGTTGGTAGTTGTAGTTGGTAGTTGTAGTTGGTAGTTGTAGTTGGTAGTTGTAGTTGGTAGTTGTAGTTGGTAGTTGTAGGTGGTAGTTGTAGTTGTAGTTGTAGTTGTAGTTGATAGTTGTAGTTGGTAGTTGAAGTTGGTAGTCGTAGTTGGTAGTTGTAGTTGGTAGTTGTAGTTGGTAGTTGTAGTTGGTAGTTGTAGTTCGTAGTTGTAGTTGGTAGTTGTTGTTGGTAGTTGTAGTTGGTAGTTGTAGTTGGTAGTTGTAGTTGGTAGTTGTAGTTGGTAGTTGTAGTTGGTAGTTGTAGTTGGTAGTTGTAGTTTGTAGTTGTAGTTGGTAGTTGTAGATGGTAGTTGTAGTTGGTAGTTGTAATTGGTAGTTGTAGTTGGTAGTTGTAGTTGGTAGTTGTAGTTGGTAGTTGTAGTTGGTAGTTGTAGTTGTAGTTGTAGTTGGTAGTTGTAGTTGGTAGTTGTAGTTGGTAGTTGGAGTTGGTAGTTGCAGTTGGTAGTTGCAGTTAGTAGTTGCAGTTGGTAGTTGTAGCTGGTAGTTGTAGTTGGTAGTTGTAGTTGGTAGTTGTAGTTGGTAGTTGTAGTTGGTAGTTGTAGTTGGTAGTTGTAGTTGGTAGTTGTAGTTGGTAGTTGTAGTTGGTAGTTGTAGTTGGTAGTTGTAGTTGGTAGTTGCAGTTGGTAGTTGTAGTTGGTAGTTGTAGTTGGTAGTTGTAGTTGGTAGTTGTAGTTGGTAGTTGTAGCTAGCAGTTGTAGCTGGCAGTTGTAGCTGGCTGTTGTAGCTGGCAGTTGTAGCTGGCAGTTGTAGCTGGCAGTTGTAGATGGTAGTTGTAGTTGGTAGTTGTAGTTGGTAGTTGTAGTTGGTAGTTGTAGTTGGTAGTTGTAGTTTGTAGTTGTAGTTGGTAGTTGTAGTTGGTAGATGTATTTGGTAGTTGTAGTTGGTCGTTGGAGTTGGTAGTTGCAGTTGGTAGTTGCAGTTGGTAGTTGTAGTTGTTGTTGTAGTTGGTAGTTGTAGTTGTAGTTGTAGTTGTAGTTGTAGTTGTTGTTGTAGTTGGTAGTTGTAGTTGGTAGTTGTAGTTGGTAGTTCTAGTTGGTTTGTTGTAGTTGGTAGTTGCAGTTGGTAGTTGCAGTTGGTAGTTGTAGTTCCAGTTGGTAGTTGTAGTTGTTGTTGTTTTTGTAGTTGTTGTTGTTGCAGTTGTTGTTGTTGTTGTAGTTGTTGTTGTTGTTGTAGTTGTTGTTGTTGTTGTAGTTGTAGTTGTAGTTGCAGTTGGTAGTTGTAGTTGGTAGTTGTAGTAGGTAGTTGTAATTGTAGTTGTTGTTGTAGTTGTAGGTGTAGTTGTAGTTGTAGTTGTAGTTGTAGTTGTAGTTGGTAGTTGTAGTTGGTAGTTGTAGTTGGTAGTTGTAGTTGGTAGCTGTAGTTGGTAGTTGTAGTTGGTAGTTGTACTTGGTATGTGTAGTTGGTAGTTGTAGTTGGTAGTTGTAGTTGGTAGTAGTAGTTGGTAGTTGTAGTTGGTAGTTGTAGCTGGTAGTTTTAGTTGGTAGTTGTAGTTGGTAGTTGCAGTTGGTAGTTGTAGTTGGTAGTTGTAGTTGGTAGTTGTAGTTGGTAGTTGCAGTTGGTAGTTGTAGTTGGTAGTTGTAGTTGGTAGTTGTAGTTGTAGTTGTAGTTGTAGTTGGTAGTTGTAGTTGGTAGTTGTAGTTGGTAGTTGTAGTTGGTAGTTGTAGTTGGTAGTTGTAGTTTGTAGTTGTAGTTGGTAGTTGTAGATGGTAGTTGTAGTTGGTAGTTGTAATTGGTAGTTGTAGTTGGTAGTTGTAGTTGGTAGTTGTAGTTGGTAGTTGTAGTTGGTAGTTGTAGTTGGTAGTTGTAGTTGGTAGTTGTAGTTGTAGCTGTAGTTGATAGTTGTAGTTGGTAGTTGTAGTTGGTAGTTGTAGTTGGTAGTTGTAGTTGGTAGTTGTAGTTGGTAGTTGTAGTTGGTAGTTGTAGTTGGTAGTTGTAGTTGGTAGTTGTAGTTGGTAGTTGTAGTTGGTAGTTGTAGTTGGTAGTTGTAGTTGGTAGTTGTAGGTGGTAGTTGTAGTTGTAGTTGTAGTTGTAGTTGATAGTTGTAGTTGGTAGTTGTAGTTGGTAGTCGTAGTTGGTAGTTGTAGTTGGTAGTTGTAGTTGGTAGTTGTAGTTCGTAGTTGTAGTTGGTAGTTGTTGTTGGTAGTTGTAGTTGGTAGTTGTAGTTGGTAGTTGTAGTTGGTAGTTGTAGTTGGTAGTTGTAGTTGGTAGTTGTAGTTGGTAGTTGTAGTTTGTAGTTGTAGTTGGTAGTTGTAGATGGTAGTTGTAGTTGGTAGTTGTAATTGGTAGTTGTAGTTGGTAGTTGTAGTTGGTAGTTGTAGTTGGTAGTTGTAGTTGGTAGTTGTAGTTGGTAGTTGTAGTTGGTAGTTGTAGTTGTAGCTGTAGTTGATAGTTGTAGTTGGTAGTTGTAGTTGGTAGTTGTAGTTGGTAGTTGTAGTTGGTAGTTGTAGTTGGTAGTTGTAGTTGTAGTTGTAGTTGGTAGTTGTAGTTTTTAGTTGTAGTTGGTAGTTGGAGTTGGTAGTTGCAGTTGGTAGTTGCAGTTAGTAGTTGCAGTTGGTAGTTGTAGCTGGTAGTTGTAGTTGGTAGTTGTAGTTGGTAGTTGTTGTTGGTAGTTGTAGTTGGTAGTTGTAGTTGGTAGTTGTAGTTGGTAGTTGTAGTTGGTAGTTGTAGTTGGTAGTTGTAGTTGGTAGTTGTAGTTGGTAGTTGCAGTTGGTAGTTGTAGTTGGTAGTTGTAGTTGGTAGTTGTAGTTGGTAGTTGTAGTTGGTAGTTGTAGCTAGCAGTTGTAGCTGGCAGTTGTAGCTGGCTGTTGTAGCTGGCAGTTGTAGCTGGCAGTTGTAGCTGGCAGTTGTAGCTGGTAGTTGTAGTTGGTAGTTGTAGTTGGTAGTTGTAGTTGGTAGTTGTAGTTGGTAGTTGTAGTTTGTAGTTGTAGTTGGTAGTTGTAGTTGGTAGATGTATTTGGTAGTTGTAGTTGGTCGTTGGAGTTGGTAGTGGCAGTTGGTAGTTGCAGTTGGTAGTTGTAGTTGTTGTTGTAGTTGGTAGTTGTAGTTGTAGTTGTAGTTGTAGTTGTAGTTGTTGTTGTAGTTGGTAGTTGTAGTTGGTAGTTGTAGTTGGTAGTTCTAGTTGGTTTGTTGTAGTTGGTAGTTGCAGTTGGTAGTTGCAGTTGGTAGTTGTAGTTCCAGTTGGTAGTTGTAGTTGTTGTTGTTTTTGTAGTTGTTGTTGTTGCAGTTGTTGTTGTTGTTGTAGTTGTTGTTGTTGTTGTAGTTGTTGTTGTTGTTGTAGTTGTAGTTGTAGTTGCAGTTGGTAGTTGTAGTTGGTAGTTGTAGTAGGTAGTTGTAATTGTAGTTGTTGTTGTAGTTGTAGGTGTAGTTGTAGTTGTAGTTGTAGTTGTAGTTGTAGTTGGTCGTTGTAGTTGGTAGTTGTAGTTGGTAGTTGTAGTTGGTAGCTGTAGTTGGTAGTTGTAGTTGGTAGTTGTACTTGGTAGGTGTAGTTGGTAGTTGTAGTTGGTAGTTGTAGTTGGTAGTTGTAGTTGGTAGTTGTAGTTGGTAGTTGTAGTTGGTAGTTGTAGTTGGTAGTTGTAGTTGGTAGTTGTAGTTGGTAGTTGTAGCTGGTAGTTGTAGTTGGTAGTTGTAGTTGGTAGTTGCAGTTGGTAGTTGTAGTTGGTAGTTGTAGTTGGTAGTTGTAGTTGGTAGTTGCAGTTGGTAGTTGTAGTTGGTAGTTGTAGTTGGTAGTTGTAGTTGTAGTTGTAGTTGTAGTTGGTAGTTGTAGTTGGTAGTTGTAGTTGGTAGTTGTAGTTGGTAGTTGTAGTTGGTAATTGTAGTTGGTAGTTGTAGTTGGTAGTTGTAGTTGGTAGTTGTAGTTGGTAGTTGTAGTTGGTAGTTGCAGTTGGTAGTTGTAGGTGGTAGTTGTAGTTGGTAGTTGTAGTTGGTAGTTGTAGTTGGTAGTTGTAGTTGGTAGTTGTAGTTGGTAGTTGTAGTTGGTAGTTGTAGTTGGTAGTTGTAGTTGGTAGTTGTAGTTGGTAGTTGCAGTTGGTAGTTGCAGTTGGTAGTTGCAGTTGGTAGTTGCAGTTGGTAGTTGCTGTTGGTGGTTGCAGTTGGTAGTTGCAGTTGGTAGTTGCAGTTGGTAGTTGCAGTTGGTAGTTGCAGTTGGTAGTTGTAGTTGGTAGTTGTACTTGGTAGTTGTAGTTGGTAGTTGTAGTTGGTAGTTGTAGTTGGTAGTTGTAGTTGGTAGTTGTAGTTGGTAGTTGTAGTTGGTAGTTGGAGTTGGTAGTTGCAGTTGGTAGTTGCAGTTGGTAGTTGTAGTTGTTGTTGTAGGTGGTAGTTGTAGTTGTAGTTGTAGTTGTTGTTGTAGTTGTAGTTGTAGTTGTAGTTGTAGTTGTAGTTGTAGTTGTAGTTGTAGTTTGTAGTTGTAGTTGGTAGTTGTAGTTGGTAGTTGTAGTTGGTAGTTGTAGTTGGTAGTTGTATTTGGTAGTTGTAGTTGGTAGTTGTAGTTGGTAGTTGTAGGTGGTAGTTGTAGTTGGTAGTTGTAGTTGGTAGTTGTAGTTGGTAGTTGTAGTTGGTAGTTGTAGTTGGTAGTTGTAGTTGGTAGTTGTAGTTGGTAGTTGTAGTTGTAGTTGTAGTTGGTAGTTGTAGTTGGTAGTTGTAGTTGGTAGTTGGAGTTGGTAGTTGCAGTTGGTAGTTGCAGTTGGTAGTTGCAGTTGGTAGTTGCAGTTGGTAGTTGTAGATGGTAGTTGTAGTTGGTAGTTGTAATTGGTAGTTGTAGTTGGTAGTTGTAGTTGGTAGTTGTAGTTGGTAGTTGTAGTTGGTAGTTGTAGTTGGTAGTTGTAGTTGGTAGTTGTAGTTGTAGCTGTAGTTGATAGTTGTAGTTGGTAGTTGTAGTTGGTAGTTGTAGTTGGTAGTTGTAGTTGGTAGTTGTAGTTGGTAGTTGTAGTTGGTAGTTGTAGTTGGTAGTTGTAGTTGGTAGTTGTAGTTGGTAGTTGTAGTTGGTAGTTGTAGTTGGTAGTTGTAGTTGGTAGTTGTAGGTGGTAGTTGTAGTTGTAGTTGTAGTTGTAGTTGATAGTTGTAGTTGGTAGTTGTAGTTGGTAGTCGTAGTTGGTAGTTGTAGTTGGTAGTTGTAGTTGGTAGTTGTAGATGGTAGTTGTAGTTGGTAGTTGTAGTTGGTAGTTGTACTTGGTAGTTGTACTTGGTAGGTGTAGTTGGTAGTTGTAGTTGGTAGTTGTAGTTGGTAGTTGTAGTTGGTAGTTGCAGTTGGTAGTTGCAGTTGGTAGCTGTAGTTGGTAGTTGTAGTTGGTAGATGCAGTTGGTAGCTGTAGTTTGTAGTTGTAGTTGGTAGTTGTAGTTGGTAGTTGTAGTTGGTAGTTGTAGTTGGTAGTTGTAGTTGGTAGTTGTAGTTGGTAGTTGTAGTTGGTAGTTGTAGCTGGTAGTTGTAGTTGGTAGTTGTAGTTGGTAGTTGTAGTTGGTAGATGTATTTGGTAGTTGTAGTTGGTCGTTGGAGTTGGTAGTTGCAGTTGGTAGTTGCAGTTGGTAGTTGTAGTTGTTGTTGTAGTTGGTAGTTGTAGTTGTAGTTGTAGTTGTAGTTGTTGTTGTAGTTGGTAGTTGTAGTTGGTAGTTGTAGTTGGTAGTTGTAGTTGGTAGTTCTAGTTGGTTTGTTGTAGTTGGTAGTTGCAGTTGGTAGTTGCAGTTGGTAGTTGTAGTTCCAGTTGGTAGTTGTAGTTGTTGTTGTTTTTGTAGTTGTTGTTGTGGCAGTTGTTGTTGTTGTTGTAGTTGTTGTTGTTGTTGTAGTTGTTGTTGTTGTTGTAGTTGTAGTTGTAGTTGCAGTTGGTAGTTGTAGTTGGTAGTTGTAGTTGGTAGTTGTAATTGTAGTTGTTGTTGTAGTTGTAGTTGTAGTTGTAGTTGTAGTTGTAGTTGTAGTTGTAGTTGTAGTTGGTAGTTGTAGTTGGTAGTTGTAGTTGGTAGTTCTAGTTGGTTTGTTGTAGTTGGTAGTTGTAGTTGGTAGTTGTAGTTGGTAGTTGTAGTTGGTAGTTGTAGTTGGTAGTTGTAGTTGGTAGTTGTAGTTGGTAGTTGTAGTTGTAGTTGGTAGTTGTAGTTGGTAGTTGTAGTTGGTAGTTGTAGTTGGTAGTTGTAGTTGGTAGTTGTAGCTGGTAGTTGTAGTTGGTAGTTGTAGTTGGTAGTTGTAGTTGGTAGTTGTAGTTGGTAGTTGTAGTTGGTAGTTGTAGTTGGTAGTTGCAGTTGGTAGTTGTAGGTGGTAGTTGTAGTTGGTAGTTGTAGTTGGTAGTTGTAGTTGGTAGTTGTAGTTGGTAGTTGTAGTTGGTAGTTGTAGTTGGTAGTTGTAGTTGGTAGTTGTAGGTGGTAGTTGTAGTTGGTAGTTGTAGTTGGTAGTTGTAGTTGGTAGTTGTAGTTGGTAGTTGTAGTTGGTAGTTGTAGTTGGTAGTTGTAGTTGGTAGTTGTAGTTGGTAGTTGTAGTTGGTAGTTGTTGTTGGTAGTTGTAGTTGGTAGTTGCAGTTGGTAGTTGTAGTTGGTAGTTGTAGATGGTAGTTGTAGTTGGTAGTTGTAGTTGGTAGTTGTAGCTGGCAGTTGTAGCTGGCAGTTGTAGCTGGCTGTTGTAGCTGGCAGTTGTAGCTGGCAGTTGTAGCTGGCAGTTGTAGCTGGTAGTTGTAGTTGGTAGTTGTAGTTGGTAGTTGTAGTTGGTAGTTGTAGTTGGTAGTTGTAGTTTGTAGTTGTAGTTGGTAGTTGTAGTTGGTATATATATTTGGTAGTTGTAGTTGGTCGTTGGAGTTGGTAGTTGCAGTTGGTAGTTGCAGTTGGTAGTTGCAGTTGGTAGTTGTAGTTGTTGTTGTAGTTGGTAGTTGTAGTTGTAGTTGTAGTTGTAGTTGTTGTTGTAGTTGGTAGTTGTAGTTGGTAGTTGTAGTTGGTAGTTGTAGTTGGTAGTTGTAGTTGGTTTGTTGTAGTTTGTAGTTGCAGTTGGTAGTTGCAGTTGGTAGTTGCAGTTGGTAGTTGTAGTTCCAGTTGGTAGTTGTAGTTGTTGTTTTTGTAGTTGTTGTTGTAGTTGTTGTTGTTGTTAGAGTTGTTGTTGTTGTTGTAGTTGTACTTGTAGTTGCAGTTGGTAGTTGTAGTTGGTAGTTGTAGTTGGTAGTTGTAGTTGTAGTTGTTGTAGTTGTAGTTGTAGATGTAGTTGTAGTTGTAGTTGGTAGTTGTAGTTGGTAGTTGTAGTTGGTAGTTGTAGATGGTAGTTGTAGTTGGTAGTTGTAGTTGGTAGTTGTACTTGGTAGTTGTAGTTGGTAGTTGTAGTTGGTAGTTGTAGTTGGTAGCTGTAGTTGGTAGTTGTAGTTGGTAGTTGTAGTTGGTAGTTGCAGTTGGTAGCTGTAGTTCGTAGTTGTATTTGGTAGTTGTAGTTGGTAGTTGTAGTTGGTAGTTGTAGTTGGTAGTTGTAGTTGGTAGTTGAAGTTGGTAGTTGTAGCTGGCTGTTGTAGCTGGCAGTTGTAGCTGGCAGTTGTAGCTGGCAGTTGTAGCTTGCAGTTGTAGCTGGCAGTTGTAGCTGGCAGTTGTAACTGGCATTTGTAGCTGGCAGTTGTAGCTGGCAGTTGTAGCTGGCTGTTGTAGCTGGCAGTTGTAGCTGGCAGTTGTAGCTGGCAGTTGTAGCTGGCAGTTGTAGCTCGTAGCTGTAGTTGGTAGTTGTAGTTGGTAGCTGTAGTTGGTAGTTGTAGTTTGTAGTTGTAGTTGGTAGTTGTAGTTGGTAGTTGTAGTTGGTAGATGTATTTGGTAGTTGTAGTTGGTCGTTGGAGTTGGTAGTTGCAGTTGGTAGTCGCAGTTGGTAGTTGCAGTTTGTAGTTGCAGGTGGTAGTTGCAGTTGGTAGTTGTAGTTGGTAGTTGTAGTTGGTAGTTGTAGTTGGTAGTTGTAGTTGGTAGTTGTAGTTGGTAGTTGTAGTTGGTAGTTGTAGTTGGTAGTTGTAGTTGGTAGTTGTAGTTGGTAGTTGTAGTTGGTAGTTGTAGTTGTAGTTGTAGTTGTAGTTGTTGTTGTAGTTGTAGTTTAGTTGTAGTTGTAGTTGTAGTTGTAGTTGTAGTTGTAGTTGTAGTTGTAGTTGTAGTTGTAGTTGTAGTTGTTGTTGTTGCTGTTGTTGTTGTTGTAGTTGTTATTGTTGTAGTTGTTGTTGTGGTTGTAGTTGTTGGTGTGTCGTTGTCGTTGTCGTTGTCGTTGTTGTTGTCGTTGTTGTCGTTGTTGTCGTTGTTGTCGTTGCTGTCGTTGTTGTCGTTGTTGTCGTTGCTGTCGTTGCTGTCGTTGCTTTCGTTGCTGTCGTTGCTGTCGTTGTTGTCGTTGTTGTCGTTGTTGCCGTTGTTGCCGTGGTTGTCGTTGTTGTCGTTGTTGTCGTTGTTGTCGTTGTTGTTATTGTGGTTGTTCTCGTTGTTGTCGTCGTTGTCGTCGTTGTCGTCGTTGTCGTCGTTGTTCTCGTTGTTGTTGTTGTTGTCGTTGTTGTCGTTGTTGTTGTTGTTGCTGTTGTTGTTGCTGTTGTTGTTGTAGTTGTAGTTGTTGTTGTAGTTGTTGTTGTTGTTGTAGTTGTAGTTGTAGTTGTAGTTGTAGTTGTAGTTGTAGTTGTAGTTGTAGTTGTTGTTGTTGTTGTAGTTGTAGTTGTAGTAGTAGTTGTAGTTGTAGGTGTAGTTGTAGTTGTAGTTGTAGTTGTAGTTGTAGTTGTAGTTGTTGTTGTAGTTGTTGTTGTAGTTGTAGTTGTAGTTGTAGTTGCAGTTGTAGTTGTTGTTGTAGTTGTAGTTGTAGTTGTAGTCGTAGTTGTAGTTGTAGTTGTAGTTGTATATGTAGTTGTAGTTGGTAGTTGTAGTTGGTAGTTGTAGTTGGTAGTTGGTAGTTGTAGTTGGTAGTTGTAGTTGGTAGTTGTAGTTGGTAGTTGTAGTTGGTAGTTGTAGTTGGTAGTTGTAGTTGGTAGTTGTAGGTGGTAGTTGTAGTTGTAGTTGTAGTTGTAGTTGATAGTTGTAGTTGGTAGTTGAAGTTGGTAGTCGTAGTTGGTAGTTGTAGTTGGTAGTTGTAGTTGGTAGTTGTAGTTGGTAGTTGTAGTTCGTAGTTGTAGTTGGTAGTTGTTGTTGGTAGTTGTAGTTGGTAGTTGTAGTTGGTAGTTGTAGTTGGTAGTTGTAGTTGGTAGTTGTAGTTGGTAGTTGTAGTTGGTAGTTGTAGTTTGTAGTTGTAGTTGGTAGTTGTAGATGGTAGTTGTAGTTGGTAGTTGTAATTGGTAGTTGTAGTTGGTAGTTGTAGTTGGTAGTTGTAGTTGGTAGTTGTAGTTGGTAGTTGTAGTTGTAGTTGTAGTTGGTAGTTGTAGTTGGTAGTTGTAGTTGGTAGTTGGAGTTGGTAGTTGCAGTTGGTAGTTGCAGTTAGTAGTTGCAGTTGGTAGTTGTAGCTGGTAGTTGTAGTTGGTAGTTGTAGTTGGTAGTTGTAGTTGGTAGTTGTAGTTGGTAGTTGTAGTTGGTAGTTGTAGTTGGTAGTTGTAGTTGGTAGTTGTAGTTGGTAGTTGTAGTTGGTAGTTGTAGTTGGTAGTTGCAGTTGGTAGTTGTAGTTGGTAGTTGTAGTTGGTAGTTGTAGTTGGTAGTTGTAGTTGGTAGTTGTAGCTAGCAGTTGTAGCTGGCAGTTGTAGCTGGCTGTTGTAGCTGGCAGTTGTAGCTGGCAGTTGTAGCTGGCAGTTGTAGATGGTAGTTGTAGTTGGTAGTTGTAGTTGGTAGTTGTAGTTGGTAGTTGTAGTTGGTAGTTGTAGTTTGTAGTTGTAGTTGGTAGTTGTAGTTGGTAGATGTATTTGGTAGTTGTAGTTGGTCGTTGGAGTTGGTAGTTGCAGTTGGTAGTTGCAGTTGGTAGTTGTAGTTGTTGTTGTAGTTGGTAGTTGTAGTTGTAGTTGTAGTTGTAGTTGTAGTTGTTGTTGTAGTTGGTAGTTGTAGTTGGTAGTTGTAGTTGGTAGTTCTAGTTGGTTTGTTGTAGTTGGTAGTTGCAGTTGGTAGTTGCAGTTGGTAGTTGTAGTTCCAGTTGGTAGTTGTAGTTGTTGTTGTTTTTGTAGTTGTTGTTGTTGCAGTTGTTGTTGTTGTTGTAGTTGTTGTTGTTGTTGTAGTTGTTGTTGTTGTTGTAGTTGTAGTTGTAGTTGCAGTTGGTAGTTGTAGTTGGTAGTTGTAGTAGGTAGTTGTAATTGTAGTTGTTGTTGTAGTTGTAGGTGTAGTTGTAGTTGTAGTTGTAGTTGTAGTTGTAGTTGGTAGTTGTAGTTGGTAGTTGTAGTTGGTAGTTGTAGTTGGTAGCTGTAGTTGGTAGTTGTAGTTGGTAGTTGTACTTGGTATGTGTAGTTGGTAGTTGTAGTTGGTAGTTGTAGTTGGTAGTAGTAGTTGGTAGTTGTAGTTGGTAGTTGTAGCTGGTAGTTTTAGTTGGTAGTTGTAGTTGGTAGTTGCAGTTGGTAGTTGTAGTTGGTAGTTGTAGTTGGTAGTTGTAGTTGGTAGTTGCAGTTGGTAGTTGTAGTTGGTAGTTGTAGTTGGTAGTTGTAGTTGTAGTTGTAGTTGTAGTTGGTAGTTGTAGTTGGTAGTTGTAGTTGGTAGTTGTAGTTGGTAGTTGTAGTTGGTAGTTGTAGTTTGTAGTTGTAGTTGGTAGTTGTAGATGGTAGTTGTAGTTGGTAGTTGTAATTGGTAGTTGTAGTTGGTAGTTGTAGTTGGTAGTTGTAGTTGGTAGTTGTAGTTGGTAGTTGTAGTTGGTAGTTGTAGTTGGTAGTTGTAGTTGTAGCTGTAGTTGATAGTTGTAGTTGGTAGTTGTAGTTGGTAGTTGTAGTTGGTAGTTGTAGTTGGTAGTTGTAGTTGGTAGTTGTAGTTGGTAGTTGTAGTTGGTAGTTGTAGTTGGTAGTTGTAGTTGGTAGTTGTAGTTGGTAGTTGTAGTTGGTAGTTGTAGTTGGTAGTTGTAGGTGGTAGTTGTAGTTGTAGTTGTAGTTGTAGTTGATAGTTGTAGTTGGTAGTTGTAGTTGGTAGTCGTAGTTGGTAGTTGTAGTTGGTAGTTGTAGTTGGTAGTTGTAGTTCGTAGTTGTAGTTGGTAGTTGTTGTTGGTAGTTGTAGTTGGTAGTTGTAGTTGGTAGTTGTAGTTGGTAGTTGTAGTTGGTAGTTGTAGTTGGTAGTTGTAGTTGGTAGTTGTAGTTTGTAGTTGTAGTTGGTAGTTGTAGATGGTAGTTGTAGTTGGTAGTTGTAATTGGTAGTTGTAGTTGGTAGTTGTAGTTGGTAGTTGTAGTTGGTAGTTGTAGTTGGTAGTTGTAGTTGGTAGTTGTAGTTGGTAGTTGTAGTTGTAGCTGTAGTTGATAGTTGTAGTTGGTAGTTGTAGTTGGTAGTTGTAGTTGGTAGTTGTAGTTGGTAGTTGTAGTTGGTAGTTGTAGTTGTAGTTGTAGTTGGTAGTTGTAGTTTTTAGTTGTAGTTGGTAGTTGGAGTTGGTAGTTGCAGTTGGTAGTTGCAGTTAGTAGTTGCAGTTGGTAGTTGTAGCTGGTAGTTGTAGTTGGTAGTTGTAGTTGGTAGTTGTTGTTGGTAGTTGTAGTTGGTAGTTGTAGTTGGTAGTTGTAGTTGGTAGTTGTAGTTGGTAGTTGTAGTTGGTAGTTGTAGTTGGTAGTTGTAGTTGGTAGTTGCAGTTGGTAGTTGTAGTTGGTAGTTGTAGTTGGTAGTTGTAGTTGGTAGTTGTAGTTGGTAGTTGTAGCTAGCAGTTGTAGCTGGCAGTTGTAGCTGGCTGTTGTAGCTGGCAGTTGTAGCTGGCAGTTGTAGCTGGCAGTTGTAGCTGGTAGTTGTAGTTGGTAGTTGTAGTTGGTAGTTGTAGTTGGTAGTTGTAGTTGGTAGTTGTAGTTTGTAGTTGTAGTTGGTAGTTGTAGTTGGTAGATGTATTTGGTAGTTGTAGTTGGTCGTTGGAGTTGGTAGTGGCAGTTGGTAGTTGCAGTTGGTAGTTGTAGTTGTTGTTGTAGTTGGTAGTTGTAGTTGTAGTTGTAGTTGTAGTTGTAGTTGTTGTTGTAGTTGGTAGTTGTAGTTGGTAGTTGTAGTTGGTAGTTCTAGTTGGTTTGTTGTAGTTGGTAGTTGCAGTTGGTAGTTGCAGTTGGTAGTTGTAGTTCCAGTTGGTAGTTGTAGTTGTTGTTGTTTTTGTAGTTGTTGTTGTTGCAGTTGTTGTTGTTGTTGTAGTTGTTGTTGTTGTTGTAGTTGTTGTTGTTGTTGTAGTTGTAGTTGTAGTTGCAGTTGGTAGTTGTAGTTGGTAGTTGTAGTAGGTAGTTGTAATTGTAGTTGTTGTTGTAGTTGTAGGTGTAGTTGTAGTTGTAGTTGTAGTTGTAGTTGTAGTTGGTAGTTGTAGTTGGTAGTTGTAGTTGGTAGTTGTAGTTGGTAGCTGTAGTTGGTAGTTGTAGTTGGTAGTTGTAGTTGGTAGTTGTAGTTGGTAGTTGTAGTTGGTAGTTGTAGTTGGTAGTTGTAGTTGGTAGTTGCAGTTGGTAGTTGCAGTTGGTAGTTGCAGTTGGTAGTTGCAGTTGGTAGTTGCTGTTGGTGGTTGCAGTTGGTAGTTGCAGTTGGTAGTTGCAGTTGGTAGTTGCAGTTGGTAGTTGCAGTTGGTAGTTGCAGTTGGTAGTTGTAGTTGGTAGTTGTACTTGGTAGTTGTAGTTGGTAGTTGTAGTTGGTAGTTGTAGTTGGTAGTTGTAGTTGGTAGTTGTAGTTGGTAGTTGTAGTTGGTAGTTGGAGTTGGTAGTTGCAGTTGGTAGTTGCAGTTGGTAGTTGTAGTTGTTGTTGTAGGTGGTAGTTGTAGTTGTAGTTGCAGTTGGTAGTTGCAGTTGGTAGTTGTAGTTGGTAGTTGTACTTGGTAGTTGTAGTTGGTAGTTGTAGTTGGTAGTTGTAGTTGGTAGTTGTAGTTGGTAGTTGTAGTTGGTAGTTGTAGTTGGTAGTTGTAGTTGGTAGTTGTAGTTCGTAGTTGTAGCTGGTAGTTGTAGTTGGTAGTTGTAGTTGGTAGTTGCAGTTGGTAGTTGTAGTTGGTAGTTGTAGTTGGTAGTTGTAGTTGGTAGTTGTAGTTGGTAGTTGTAGTTGGTAGTTGTAGTTGGTAGTTGTAGTTGGTAGTTGTAGTTGTATTTGTAGTTGGTAGTTGTAGTTGGTTTGTTGTAGTTGGTTTGTTGTAGTTGGTAGTTGTAGTTGGTAGTTGTAGTTGGTAGTTGTAGTTGTTGTTGTAGTTGTAGTTGTAGTTGTAGTTGTAGTTGTAGTTGTAGTTGTAGTTGTAGTTGTAGTTGTAGTTGTAGTTGTAGTTGTAGTTGTTTTTGTTGTTGTTGTTGTTGTAGTTGTTGTTGTTGTAGTTGTTGTTGTTGTAGTTGTTGTTGTTATTGTACTTGCTGTTGTGTCGTTGTCGTTGTTGTTGTCGTTGTTGTCGTTGTTGTCGTTGCAGTCGTTGTTGTCGTTGTTGTCGTTGTTGCCGTTGTTGTCGTTGCTGTCGTTGCTATCGTTGCTGTCGTTGCTGTCGTTGCTGTCGTTGCTGCCGTTGTTGCCGTTGTTGCCGTTGTTGCCGTTTTTGTCGTTGTTGTCGTTGTTGTCGTTGTTGTGGTTGTTGTCGTTGTCGTTATTGTAGTTGTTATTGTAGTTGTAGTTGTTGTTGTAGTTGTAGTTGTAGTGGTAGTTGTAGTTGTAGTTGTAGTTGTAGTTGTAGTTGTAGTTGTAGTTGTAGTTGTTGTTGTAGTTGTTGTTGTAGTTGTTGTTGTAGTTGTAGTTGTAGTTGCAGTTGTAGTTGTAGTTGTATTTGTAGTTGTATTTGTAGTTGTAGTTGTAATTGTAGTTGTAGTTGTAGTTGTAGTTGTAGTTGTAGTTGTATTTGTTGTTGTAGTTGTAGTTGTAGTAGTAGTTGTAGTTGTAGTTGTAGTTGGTAGTTGTAGTTGGTAGTTGTAGTTGGTAGTTGTAGTTGGTAGTTGTAGTTGGTAGGTGCAGTTGGTAGTTGCAGTTGGTAGTTGCAGTTGGTAGTTGCAGTTGGTAGTTGCAGTTGGTAGTTGCAGTTGGTAGTTGCAGTTGGTAGCTGTAGTTGGTAGTTGTAGTTGGTAGTTGTAGTTGGTAGTTGTAGTTGGTAGTTGTAGTTGTAGTTGTTGTTGTAGTTGTAGTTGTAGTTGTAGTTGTAGTTGTAGTTGTAGTTGTAGTTGTATTTGTAGTTTGTAGTTGTAGTTGGTAGTTGTAGTTGGTAGTTGTAGTTGGTAGTTGTAGTTGGTAGTTGTAGTTGGTAGTTGTAGTTGGTAGTTGTAGTTGGTAGTTGTAGTTGGTAGTTGTAGATGGTAGTTGTAGTTGGTAGTTGCAGTTGGTAGTTGTAGTTGGTAGTTGTAGTTGGTAGTTGTAGTTGGTAGTTGTAGTTTGTAGTTGTAGTTGGTAGTTGTAGTTGTTAGATGTATTTGGTAGTTGTAGTTGGTCGTTGGAGTTGGTAGTTGCAGTTGGTAGTTGCAGTTGGTAGTTGTAGTTGTTGTTGTAGGTGGTAGTTGTAGTTGTAGTTGTAGTTGTAGTTGTAGTTGTAGTTGTAGTTGTAGTTGGTAGTTGTAGTTGGTAGTTGCAGTTGGTAGTTGTAGTTGGTAGTTGTAGTTGGTAGTTGTAGTTGGTAGTTGTAGTTTGTAGTTGTAGTTGGTAGTTGTAGTTGTTAGATGTATTTGGTAGTTGTAGTTGGTCGTTGGAGTTGGTAGTTGCAGTTGGTAGTTGCAGTTGGTAGTTGTAGTTGTTGTTGTAGGTGGTAGTTGTAGTTGTAGTTGTAGTTGTAGTTGTAGTTGTAGTTGTAGTTGTAGTTGGTAGTTGTAGTTGGTAGTTGTAGTTGGTAGTTGTAGTTGGTAGTTGTAGTTGGTAGTTGCAGTTGGTAGTTGTAGGTGGTAGTTGTAGTTTGTAGTTGTAGTTGGTAGTTGCAGTTGCTAGCTGTAGTTGGTAGTTGTAGTTGGTAGTTGTAGTTGGTAGTTGTAGTTGTAGTTGTTGTTGTAGTTGTAGTTGTAGTTGTAGTTGTAGTTGTAGTTGTAGTTGTAGTTGTAGTTTGTAGTTGTAGTTGGTAGTTGTAGTTGGTTTGTTGTAGTTGGTAGTTGTAGTTGGTAGATGTATTTGGTAGTTGTAGTTGGTAGTTGCAGTTGGTAGTTGCAGTTGGTAGTTGTAGTTGGTAGTTGTACTTGGTAGTTGTAGTTGGTAGTTGTAGTTGGTAGTTGTAGTTGGTAGTTGTAGATGGTAGTTGTAGTTGGTAGTTGCAGTTGGTAGTTGTAGTTGGTAGTTGTAGTTGGTAGTTGTAGTTGGTAGTTGTAGTTTGTAGTTGTAGTTGGTAGTTGTAGTTGGTAGATGTATTTGGTAGTTGTAGTTGGTCGTTGGAGTTGGTAGTTGCAGTTGGTAGTTGCAGTTGGTAGTTGTAGTTGTTGTTGTAGGTGGTAGTTGTAGTTGTAGTTGTAGTTGTAGTTGTTGTTGTAGTTGTAGTTGTAGTTGTAGTTGTAGTTGTAGTTGTAGTTGTAGTTGTAGTTTGTAGTTGTAGTTGGTAGTTGTAGTTGGTAGTTGTAGTTGGTAGTTGTAGTTGGTAGTTGTAGTTGGTAGTTGTAGTTGGTAGTTGTAGTTGGTAGTTGTAGGTGGTAGTTGTAGTTGGAAGTTGTAGTTGGTAGTTGTAGTTGGTAGTTGTAGTTGGTAGTTGTAGTTGGTAGTTGTAGTTGGTAGTTGTAGTTGGTAGTTGTAGTTGTAGTTGTAGTTGGTAGTTGTAGTTGGTAGTTGTAGTTGGTAGTTGGAGTTGGTAGTTGCAGTTGGTAGTTGCAGTTGGTAGTTGCAGTTGGTAGTTGCAGTTGGTAGTTGCAGTTGGTAGTTGCAGTTGGTAGTTGCAGTTGGTAGTTGCTGTTGGTGGTTGCAGTTGGTAGTTGCAGTTGGTAGTTGCAGTTGGTAGTTGCAGTTGGTAGTTGCAGTTGGTAGTTGTAGTTGGTAGTTGCAGTTGGTAGTTGTAGTTGGTAGTTGTAGTTGGTAGTTGTAGTTGGTAGTTGTAGTTTGTTGTTGTAGTTGGTAGTTGTAGTTGGTAGATGTATTTGGTAGTTGTAGTTGGTCGTTGGAGTTGGTAGTTGCAGTTGGTAGTTGCAGTTGGTAGTTGTAGTTGTTGTTGTAGGTGGTAGTTGTAGTTGTAGTTGTAGTTGTTGTTGTAGTTGTAGTTGTAGTTGTAGTTGTAGTTGTAGTTGTAGTTGTAGTTGTAGTTGGTAGTTGTAGTTGGTAGTTGTAGTTGGTAGTTGGAGTTGGTAGTTGCAGTTGGTAGTTGCAGTTGGTAGTTGCAGTTGGTAGTTGCAGTTGGTAGTTGCAGTTGGTAGCTGTAGTTGGTAGTTGTACTTGGTAGTTGTAGTTGGTAGTTGTAGTTGGTAGTTGTAGTTGGTAGTTGTACTTGGTAGTTGTAGTTGGTAGTTGTAGTTGGTAGTTGTAGTTGGTAGTTGTAGTTCGTAGTTGTAGCTGGTAGTTGTAGTTGGTAGATGTAGTTGGTAGTTGCAGTTGGTAGTTGCAGTTGGTAGTTGTAGTTGGTAGTTGTAGTTGGTAGTTGTAGTTGATAGTTGTAGTTGGTAGTTGTAGTTGGTAGTTGTAGTTGGTAGTTGCAGTTGGTAGCTGTAGTTGGTAGCTGTAGTTGGTAGTTGTAGTTGGTAGTTGTAGTTGGTAGTTGTAGTTGTAGTTGTTGTTGTAGTTGTAGTTGTAGTTGTAGTTGTAGTTGTAGTTGTAGTTGTATTTGTAGTTTGTAGTTGTAGTTGGTAGTTGTAGTTGGTTTGTTGTAGTTGGTAGTTGTAGTTGGTAGTTGTAGTTGGTAGTTGTAGTTGGTAGTTGTAGTTGGTAGTTGTAGTTGGTTTGTTGTAGTTGGTAGTTGCAGTTGGTAGTTGCAGTTGGTAGTTGCAGTTGGTAGTTGTAGTTGGTAGTTGTAGTTGGTAGTTGTAGATGGTAGTTGTAGTTGGTAGTTGCAGTTGGTAGTTGTAGTTGGTAGTTGTAGTTGGTAGTTGTAGTTTGTAGTTGTAGTTGGTAGTTGTAGTTGGTAGATGTATTTGGTAGTTGTAGTTGGTCGTTGGAGTTGGTAGTTGCTGTTGGTAGTTGCAGTTGGTAGTTGTAGTTGTTGTTGTAGGTGGTAGTTGTAGTTGTAGTTGTTGTTGTAGTTGTAGTTGTAGTTGTAGTTGTAGTTGGTAGTTGTAGTTGGTAGTTGCAGTTGGTAGCTGCAGTTGGTAGTTGCAGTTGGTAGTTGTAGTTGGTAGTTGTAGTTGGTAGTTGGTAGTTGTAGTTGGTAGTTGTAGTTTGTAGTTGTAGTTGGTAGTTGCAGTTGCTAGCTGTAGTTGGTAGTTGTAGTTGGTAGTTGTAGTTGGTAGTTGTAGTTGGTAGTTGTAGTTGTAGTTGTTGTTGTAGTTGTAGTTGTAGTTGTACTTGTAGTTGTAGTTGTAGTTGTAGTTGTAGTTTGTAGTTGTAGTTGGTAGTTGTAGTTGGTTTGTTGTAGTTGGTAGTTGTAGTTGGTAGTTGTAGTTGGTAGTTGTAGTTGGTAGTTGTAGTTGGTAGTTGTAGTTGGTAGTTGCAGTTGGTAGTTGCAGTTGGTAGTTGCAGTTGGTAGTTGTAATTGTAGTTGTTGTTGTAGTTGTAGTTGTAGTTGTAGTTGTAGTTGTAGTTGTAGTTGGTAGTTGTAGTTGGTAGTTGTAGTTGGTAGTTGTAGTTGGTAGCTGTAGTTGGTAGTTGTAGTTGGTAGTTGTACTTGGTAGGTGTAGTTGGTAGTTGTAGTTGGTAGTTGTAGTTGGTAGTTGTAGTTGGTAGTTGCAGTTGGTAGTTGCAGTTGGTAGCTGTAGTTGGTAGTTGTAGTTGGTAGATGCAGTTGGTAGCTGTAGTTTGTAGTTGTAGTTGGTAGTTGTAGTTGGTAGTTGTAGTTGGTAGTTGTAGTTGGTAGTTGTAGTTGGTAGTTGTAGTTGGTAGTTGTAGTTGGTAGTTGTAGCTGGTAGTTGTAGTTGGTAGTTGTAGTTGGTAGTTGTAGTTGGTAGATGTATTTGGTAGTTGTAGTTGGTCGTTGGAGTTGGTAGTTGCAGTTGGTAGTTGCAGTTGGTAGTTGTAGTTGTTGTTGTAGTTGGTAGTTGTAGTTGTAGTTGTAGTTGTAGTTGTTGTTGTAGTTGGTAGTTGTAGTTGGTAGTTGTAGTTGGTAGTTGTAGTTGGTAGTTCTAGTTGGTTTGTTGTAGTTGGTAGTTGCAGTTGGTAGTTGCAGTTGGTAGTTGTAGTTCCAGTTGGTAGTTGTAGTTGTTGTTGTTTTTGTAGTTGTTGTTGTGGCAGTTGTTGTTGTTGTTGTAGTTGTTGTTGTTGTTGTAGTTGTTGTTGTTGTTGTAGTTGTAGTTGTAGTTGCAGTTGGTAGTTGTAGTTGGTAGTTGTAGTTGGTAGTTGTAATTGTAGTTGTTGTTGTAGTTGTAGTTGTAGTTGTAGTTGTAGTTGTAGTTGTAGTTGTAGTTGTAGTTGGTAGTTGTAGTTGGTAGTTGTAGTTGGTAGTTCTAGTTGGTTTGTTGTAGTTGGTAGTTGTAGTTGGTAGTTGTAGTTGGTAGTTGTAGTTGGTAGTTGTAGTTGGTAGTTGTAGTTGGTAGTTGTAGTTGGTAGTTGTAGTTGTAGTTGGTAGTTGTAGTTGGTAGTTGTAGTTGGTAGTTGTAGTTGGTAGTTGTAGTTGGTAGTTGTAGTTGGTAGTTGTAGTTGGTAGTTGTAGTTGGTAGTTGTAGTTGGTAGTTGTAGTTGGTAGTTGTAGTTGGTAGTTGTAGTTGGTAGTTGCAGTTGGTAGTTGTAGGTGGTAGTTGTAGTTGGTAGTTGTAGTTGGTAGTTGTAGTTGGTAGTTGTAGTTGGTAGTTGTAGTTGGTAGTTGTAGTTGGTAGTTGTAGGTGGTAGTTGTAGTTGGTAGTTGTAGTTGGTAGTTGTAGTTGGTAGTTGTAGTTGGTAGTTGTAGTTGGTAGTTGTAGTTGGTAGTTGTAGTTGGTAGTTGTAGTTGGTAGTTGTAGTTGGTAGTTGTAGTTGGTAGTTGTTGTTGGTAGTTGTAGTTGGTAGTTGCAGTTGGTAGTTGTAGTTGGTAGTTGTAGATGGTAGTTGTAGTTGGTAGTTGTAGTTGGTAGTTGTAGCTGGCAGTTGTAGCTGGCAGTTGTAGCTGGCTGTTGTAGCTGGCAGTTGTAGCTGGCAGTTGTAGCTGGCAGTTGTAGCTGGTAGTTGTAGTTGGTAGTTGTAGTTGGTAGTTGTAGTTGGTAGTTGTAGTTGGTAGTTGTAGTTTGTAGTTGTAGTTGGTAGTTGTAGTTGGTATATATATTTGGTAGTTGTAGTTGGTCGTTGGAGTTGGTAGTTGCAGTTGGTAGTTGCAGTTGGTAGTTGCAGTTGGTAGTTGTAGTTGTTGTTGTAGTTGGTAGTTGTAGTTGTAGTTGTAGTTGTAGTTGTTGTTGTAGTTGGTAGTTGTAGTTGGTAGTTGTAGTTGGTAGTTGTAGTTGGTAGTTGTAGTTGGTTTGTTGTAGTTTGTAGTTGCAGTTGGTAGTTGCAGTTGGTAGTTGCAGTTGGTAGTTGTAGTTCCAGTTGGTAGTTGTAGTTGTTGTTTTTGTAGTTGTTGTTGTAGTTGTTGTTGTTGTTAGAGTTGTTGTTGTTGTTGTAGTTGTACTTGTAGTTGCAGTTGGTAGTTGTAGTTGGTAGTTGTAGTTGGTAGTTGTAGTTGTAGTTGTTGTAGTTGTAGTTGTAGATGTAGTTGTAGTTGTAGTTGGTAGTTGTAGTTGGTAGTTGTAGTTGGTAGTTGTAGATGGTAGTTGTAGTTGGTAGTTGTAGTTGGTAGTTGTACTTGGTAGTTGTAGTTGGTAGTTGTAGTTGGTAGTTGTAGTTGGTAGTTGTAGTTGGTAGTTGTAGTTGGTAGTTGTAGTTGGTAGTTGCAGTTGGTAGCTGTAGTTCGTCGTTGTATTTGGTAGTTGTAGTTGGTAGTTGTAGTTGGTAGTTGTAGTTGGTAGTTGTAGTTGGTAGTTGAAGTTGGTAGTTGTAGCTGGCTGTTGTAGCTGGCAGTTGTAGCTGGCAGTTGTAGCTGGCAGTTGTAGCTTGCAGTTGTAGCTGGCAGTTGTAGCTGGCAGTTGTAACTGGCATTTGTAGCTGGCAGTTGTAGCTGGCAGTTGTAGCTGGCTGTTGTAGCTGGCAGTTGTAGCTGGCAGTTGTAGCTGGCAGTTGTAGCTGGCAGTTGTAGCTCGTAGCTGTAGTTGGTAGTTGTAGTTGGTAGCTGTAGTTGGTAGTTGTAGTTTGTAGTTGTAGTTGGTAGTTGTAGTTGGTAGTTGTAGTTGGTAGATGTATTTGGTAGTTGTAGTTGGTCGTTGGAGTTGGTAGTTGCAGTTGGTAGTCGCAGTTGGTAGTTGCAGTTTGTAGTTGCAGGTGGTAGTTGCAGTTGGTAGTTGTAGTTGGTAGTTGTAGTTGGTAGTTGTAGTTGGTAGTTGTAGTTGGTAGTTGTAGTTGGTAGTTGTAGTTGGTAGTTGTAGTTGGTAGTTGTAGTTGGTAGTTGTAGTTGGTAGTTGTAGTTGGTAGTTGTAGTTGTAGTTGTAGTTGTAGTTGTTGTTGTAGTTGTAGTTTAGTTGTAGTTGTAGTTGTAGTTGTAGTTGTAGTTGTAGTTGTAGTTGTAGTTGTAGTTGTAGTTGTAGTTGTTGTTGTTGCTGTTGTTGTTGTTGTAGTTGTTATTGTTGTAGTTGTTGTTGTGGTTGTAGTTGTTGGTGTGTCGTTGTCGTTGTCGTTGTCGTTGTTGTTGTCGTTGTTGTCGTTGTTGTCGTTGTTGTCGTTGCTGTCGTTGTTGTCGTTGTTGTCGTTGCTGTCGTTGCTGTCGTTGCTTTCGTTGCTGTCGTTGCTGTCGTTGTTGTCGTTGTTGTCGTTGTTGCCGTTGTTGCCGTGGTTGTCGTTGTTGTCGTTGTTGTCGTTGTTGTCGTTGTTGTCGTTGTTGTTATTGTGGTTGTTCTCGTTGTTGTCGTCGTTGTCGTCGTTGTCGTCGTTGTCGTCGTTGTTCTCGTTGTTGTTGTTGTTGTCGTTGTTGTCGTTGTTGTTGTTGTTGCTGTTGTTGTTGCTGTTGTTGTTGTAGTTGTAGTTGTTGTTGTAGTTGTTGTTGTTGTTGTAGTTGTAGTTGTAGTTGTAGTTGTAGTTGTAGTTGTAGTTGTAGTTGTTGTTGTTGTTGTAGTTGTAGTTGTAGTAGTAGTTGTAGTTGTAGGTGTAGTTGTAGTTGTAGTTGTAGTTGTAGTTGTAGTTGTAGTTGTTGTTGTAGTTGTTGTTGTAGTTGTAGTTGTAGTTGTAGTTGCAGTTGTAGTTGTTGTTGTAGTTGTAGTTGTAGTTGTAGTCGTAGTTGTAGTTGTAGTTGTAGTTGTATATGTAGTTGTAGTTGGTAGTTGTAGTTGGTAGTTGTAGTTGGTAGTTGGTAGTTGTAGTTGGTAGTTGTAGTTGGTAGTTGTAGTTGGTAGTTGTAGTTGGTAGTTGTAGTTGGTAGTTGTAGTTGGTAGTTGTAGGTGGTAGTTGTAGTTGTAGTTGTAGTTGTAGTTGATAGTTGTAGTTGGTAGTTGAAGTTGGTAGTCGTAGTTGGTAGTTGTAGTTGGTAGTTGTAGTTGGTAGTTGTAGTTGGTAGTTGTAGTTCGTAGTTGTAGTTGGTAGTTGTTGTTGGTAGTTGTAGTTGGTAGTTGTAGTTGGTAGTTGTAGTTGGTAGTTGTAGTTGGTAGTTGTAGTTGGTAGTTGTAGTTGGTAGTTGTAGTTGGTAGTTGTAGTTTGTAGTTGTAGTTGGTAGTTGTAGATGGTAGTTGTAGTTGGTAGTTGTAATTGGTAGTTGTAGTTGGTAGTTGTAGTTGGTAGTTGTAGTTGGTAGTTGTAGTTGGTAGTTGTAGTTGTAGTTGTAGTTGGTAGTTGTAGTTGGTAGTTGTAGTTGGTAGTTGGAGTTGGTAGTTGCAGTTGGTAGTTGCAGTTAGTAGTTGCAGTTGGTAGTTGTAGCTGGTAGTTGTAGTTGGTAGTTGTAGTTGGTAGTTGTAGTTGGTAGTTGTAGTTGGTAGTTGTAGTTGGTAGTTGTAGTTGGTAGTTGTAGTTGGTAGTTGTAGTTGGTAGTTGTAGTTGGTAGTTGTAGTTGGTAGTTGCAGTTGGTAGTTGTAGTTGGTAGTTGTAGTTGGTAGTTGTAGTTGGTAGTTGTAGTTGGTAGTTGTAGCTAGCAGTTGTAGCTGGCAGTTGTAGCTGGCTGTTGTAGCTGGCAGTTGTAGCTGGCAGTTGTAGCTGGCAGTTGTAGATGGTAGTTGTAGTTGGTAGTTGTAGTTGGTAGTTGTAGTTGGTAGTTGTAGTTGGTAGTTGTAGTTTGTAGTTGTAGTTGGTAGTTGTAGTTGGTAGATGTATTTGGTAGTTGTAGTTGGTCGTTGGAGTTGGTAGTTGCAGTTGGTAGTTGCAGTTGGTAGTTGTAGTTGTTGTTGTAGTTGGTAGTTGTAGTTGTAGTTGTAGTTGTAGTTGTAGTTGTTGTTGTAGTTGGTAGTTGTAGTTGGTAGTTGTAGTTGGTAGTTCTAGTTGGTTTGTTGTAGTTGGTAGTTGCAGTTGGTAGTTGCAGTTGGTAGTTGTAGTTCCAGTTGGTAGTTGTAGTTGTTGTTGTTTTTGTAGTTGTTGTTGTTGCAGTTGTTGTTGTTGTTGTAGTTGTTGTTGTTGTTGTAGTTGTTGTTGTTGTTGTAGTTGTAGTTGTAGTTGCAGTTGGTAGTTGTAGTTGGTAGTTGTAGTAGGTAGTTGTAATTGTAGTTGTTGTTGTAGTTGTAGGTGTAGTTGTAGTTGTAGTTGTAGTTGTAGTTGTAGTTGGTAGTTGTAGTTGGTAGTTGTAGTTGGTAGTTGTAGTTGGTAGCTGTAGTTGGTAGTTGTAGTTGGTAGTTGTACTTGGTATGTGTAGTTGGTAGTTGTAGTTGGTAGTTGTAGTTGGTAGTAGTAGTTGGTAGTTGTAGTTGGTAGTTGTAGCTGGTAGTTTTAGTTGGTAGTTGTAGTTGGTAGTTGCAGTTGGTAGTTGTAGTTGGTAGTTGTAGTTGGTAGTTGTAGTTGGTAGTTGCAGTTGGTAGTTGTAGTTGGTAGTTGTAGTTGGTAGTTGTAGTTGTAGTTGTAGTTGTAGTTGGT
This sequence comes from Andrena hattorfiana, assembly GCA_944738655.2. NCBI lineage: Eukaryota > Metazoa > Arthropoda > Insecta > Hymenoptera > Andrenidae > Andrena > Andrena hattorfiana. The sequence continues at coordinate 47,152,035 of OX122890.1, read as the reverse complement.
AGTTGTAGTTGGTAGTTGTAGTTGGTAGTTGTAGTTGGTAGTTGTAGTTGGTAGTTGTAGTTTGTAGTTGTAGTTGGTAGTTGTAGATGGTAGTTGTAGTTGGTAGTTGTAATTGGTAGTTGTAGTTGGTAGTTGTAGTTGGTAGTTGTAGTTGGTAGTTGTAGTTGGTAGTTGTAGTTGGTAGTTGTAGTTGGTAGTTGTAGTTGTAGCTGTAGTTGATAGTTGTAGTTGGTAGTTGTAGTTGGTAGTTGTAGTTGGTAGTTGTAGTTGGTAGTTGTAGTTGGTAGTTGTAGTTGGTAGTTGTAGTTGGTAGTTGTAGTTGGTAGTTGTAGTTGGTAGTTGTAGTTGGTAGTTGTAGTTGGTAGTTGTAGTTGGTAGTTGTAGGTGGTAGTTGTAGTTGTAGTTGTAGTTGTAGTTGATAGTTGTAGTTGGTAGTTGTAGTTGGTAGTCGTAGTTGGTAGTTGTAGTTGGTAGTTGTAGTTGGTAGTTGTAGTTCGTAGTTGTAGTTGGTAGTTGTTGTTGGTAGTTGTAGTTGGTAGTTGTAGTTGGTAGTTGTAGTTGGTAGTTGTAGTTGGTAGTTGTAGTTGGTAGTTGTAGTTGGTAGTTGTAGTTTGTAGTTGTAGTTGGTAGTTGTAGATGGTAGTTGTAGTTGGTAGTTGTAATTGGTAGTTGTAGTTGGTAGTTGTAGTTGGTAGTTGTAGTTGGTAGTTGTAGTTGGTAGTTGTAGTTGGTAGTTGTAGTTGGTAGTTGTAGTTGTAGCTGTAGTTGATAGTTGTAGTTGGTAGTTGTAGTTGGTAGTTGTAGTTGGTAGTTGTAGTTGGTAGTTGTAGTTGGTAGTTGTAGTTGTAGTTGTAGTTGGTAGTTGTAGTTTTTAGTTGTAGTTGGTAGTTGGAGTTGGTAGTTGCAGTTGGTAGTTGCAGTTAGTAGTTGCAGTTGGTAGTTGTAGCTGGTAGTTGTAGTTGGTAGTTGTAGTTGGTAGTTGTTGTTGGTAGTTGTAGTTGGTAGTTGTAGTTGGTAGTTGTAGTTGGTAGTTGTAGTTGGTAGTTGTAGTTGGTAGTTGTAGTTGGTAGTTGTAGTTGGTAGTTGCAGTTGGTAGTTGTAGTTGGTAGTTGTAGTTGGTAGTTGTAGTTGGTAGTTGTAGTTGGTAGTTGTAGCTAGCAGTTGTAGCTGGCAGTTGTAGCTGGCTGTTGTAGCTGGCAGTTGTAGCTGGCAGTTGTAGCTGGCAGTTGTAGCTGGTAGTTGTAGTTGGTAGTTGTAGTTGGTAGTTGTAGTTGGTAGTTGTAGTTGGTAGTTGTAGTTTGTAGTTGTAGTTGGTAGTTGTAGTTGGTAGATGTATTTGGTAGTTGTAGTTGGTCGTTGGAGTTGGTAGTGGCAGTTGGTAGTTGCAGTTGGTAGTTGTAGTTGTTGTTGTAGTTGGTAGTTGTAGTTGTAGTTGTAGTTGTAGTTGTAGTTGTTGTTGTAGTTGGTAGTTGTAGTTGGTAGTTGTAGTTGGTAGTTCTAGTTGGTTTGTTGTAGTTGGTAGTTGCAGTTGGTAGTTGCAGTTGGTAGTTGTAGTTCCAGTTGGTAGTTGTAGTTGTTGTTGTTTTTGTAGTTGTTGTTGTTGCAGTTGTTGTTGTTGTTGTAGTTGTTGTTGTTGTTGTAGTTGTTGTTGTTGTTGTAGTTGTAGTTGTAGTTGCAGTTGGTAGTTGTAGTTGGTAGTTGTAGTAGGTAGTTGTAATTGTAGTTGTTGTTGTAGTTGTAGGTGTAGTTGTAGTTGTAGTTGTAGTTGTAGTTGTAGTTGGTAGTTGTAGTTGGTAGTTGTAGTTGGTAGTTGTAGTTGGTAGCTGTAGTTGGTAGTTGTAGTTGGTAGTTGTACTTGGTAGGTGTAGTTGGTAGTTGTAGTTGGTAGTTGTAGTTGGTAGTTGTAGTTGGTAGTTGTAGTTGGTAGTTGTAGTTGGTAGTTGTAGTTGGTAGTTGTAGTTGGTAGTTGTAGTTGGTAGTTGTAGCTGGTAGTTGTAGTTGGTAGTTGTAGTTGGTAGTTGCAGTTGGTAGTTGTAGTTGGTAGTTGTAGTTGGTAGTTGTAGTTGGTAGTTGCAGTTGGTAGTTGTAGTTGGTAGTTGTAGTTGGTAGTTGTAGTTGTAGTTGTAGTTGTAGTTGGTAGTTGTAGTTGGTAGTTGTAGTTGGTAGTTGTAGTTGGTAGTTGTAGTTGGTAATTGTAGTTGGTAGTTGTAGTTGGTAGTTGTAGTTGGTAGTTGTAGTTGGTAGTTGTAGTTGGTAGTTGCAGTTGGTAGTTGTAGGTGGTAGTTGTAGTTGGTAGTTGTAGTTGGTAGTTGTAGTTGGTAGTTGTAGTTGGTAGTTGTAGTTGGTAGTTGTAGTTGGTAGTTGTAGTTGGTAGTTGTAGTTGGTAGTTGTAGTTGGTAGTTGCAGTTGGTAGTTGCAGTTGGTAGTTGCAGTTGGTAGTTGCAGTTGGTAGTTGCTGTTGGTGGTTGCAGTTGGTAGTTGCAGTTGGTAGTTGCAGTTGGTAGTTGCAGTTGGTAGTTGCAGTTGGTAGTTGCAGTTGGTAGTTGTAGTTGGTAGTTGTACTTGGTAGTTGTAGTTGGTAGTTGTAGTTGGTAGTTGTAGTTGGTAGTTGTAGTTGGTAGTTGTAGTTGGTAGTTGTAGTTGGTAGTTGGAGTTGGTAGTTGCAGTTGGTAGTTGCAGTTGGTAGTTGTAGTTGTTGTTGTAGGTGGTAGTTGTAGTTGTAGTTGTAGTTGTTGTTGTAGTTGTAGTTGTAGTTGTAGTTGTAGTTGTAGTTGTAGTTGTAGTTGTAGTTTGTAGTTGTAGTTGGTAGTTGTAGTTGGTAGTTGTAGTTGGTAGTTGTAGTTGGTAGTTGTATTTGGTAGTTGTAGTTGGTAGTTGTAGTTGGTAGTTGTAGGTGGTAGTTGTAGTTGGTAGTTGTAGTTGGTAGTTGTAGTTGGTAGTTGTAGTTGGTAGTTGTAGTTGGTAGTTGTAGTTGGTAGTTGTAGTTGGTAGTTGTAGTTGTAGTTGTAGTTGGTAGTTGTAGTTGGTAGTTGTAGTTGGTAGTTGGAGTTGGTAGTTGCAGTTGGTAGTTGCAGTTGGTAGTTGCAGTTGGTAGTTGCAGTTGGTAGTTGTAGATGGTAGTTGTAGTTGGTAGTTGTAATTGGTAGTTGTAGTTGGTAGTTGTAGTTGGTAGTTGTAGTTGGTAGTTGTAGTTGGTAGTTGTAGTTGGTAGTTGTAGTTGGTAGTTGTAGTTGTAGCTGTAGTTGATAGTTGTAGTTGGTAGTTGTAGTTGGTAGTTGTAGTTGGTAGTTGTAGTTGGTAGTTGTAGTTGGTAGTTGTAGTTGGTAGTTGTAGTTGGTAGTTGTAGTTGGTAGTTGTAGTTGGTAGTTGTAGTTGGTAGTTGTAGTTGGTAGTTGTAGTTGGTAGTTGTAGGTGGTAGTTGTAGTTGTAGTTGTAGTTGTAGTTGATAGTTGTAGTTGGTAGTTGTAGTTGGTAGCCGTAGTTGGTAGTTGTAGTTGGTAGTTGTAGTTGGTAGTTGTAGATGGTAGTTGTAGTTGGTAGTTGTAGTTGGTAGTTGTACTTGGTAGGTGTAGTTGGTAGTTGTAGTTGGTAGTTGTAGTTGGTAGTTGTAGTTGGTAGTTGCAGTTGGTAGTTGCAGTTGGTAGCTGTAGTTGGTAGTTGTAGTTGGTAGATGCAGTTGGTAGCTGTAGTTTGTAGTTGTAGTTGGTAGTTGTAGTTGGTAGTTGTAGTTGGTAGTTGTAGTTGGTAGTTGTAGTTGGTAGTTGTAGTTGGTAGTTGTAGTTGGTAGTTGTAGCTGGTAGTTGTAGTTGGTAGTTGTAGTTGGTAGTTGTAGTTGGTAGATGTATTTGGTAGTTGTAGTTGGTCGTTGGAGTTGGTAGTTGCAGTTGGTAGTTGCAGTTGGTAGTTGTAGTTGTTGTTGTAGTTGGTAGTTGTAGTTGTAGTTGTAGTTGTAGTTGTTGTTGTAGTTGGTAGTTGTAGTTGGTAGTTGTAGTTGGTAGTTGTAGTTGGTAGTTCTAGTTGGTTTGTTGTAGTTGGTAGTTGCAGTTGGTAGTTGCAGTTGGTAGTTGTAGTTCCAGTTGGTAGTTGTAGTTGTTGTTGTTTTTGTAGTTGTTGTTGTGGCAGTTGTTGTTGTTGTTGTAGTTGTTGTTGTTGTTGTAGTTGTTGTTGTTGTTGTAGTTGTAGTTGTAGTTGCAGTTGGTAGTTGTAGTTGGTAGTTGTAGTTGGTAGTTGTAATTGTAGTTGTTGTTGTAGTTGTAGTTGTAGTTGTAGTTGTAGTTGTAGTTGTAGTTGTAGTTGTAGTTGGTAGTTGTAGTTGGTAGTTGTAGTTGGTAGTTCTAGTTGGTTTGTTGTAGTTGGTAGTTGTAGTTGGTAGTTGTAGTTGGTAGTTGTAGTTGGTAGTTGTAGTTGGTAGTTGTAGTTGGTAGTTGTAGTTGGTAGTTGTAGTTGTAGTTGGTAGTTGTAGTTGGTAGTTGTAGTTGGTAGTTGTAGTTGGTAGTTGTAGTTGGTAGTTGTAGTTGGTAGTTGTAGTTGGTAGTTGTAGTTGGTAGTTGTAGTTGGTAGTTGTAGTTGGTAGTTGTAGTTGGTAGTTGTAGTTGGTAGTTGCAGTTGGTAGTTGTAGGTGGTAGTTGTAGTTGGTAGTTGTAGTTGGTAGTTGTAGTTGGTAGTTGTAGTTGGTAGTTGTAGTTGGTAGTTGTAGTTGGTAGTTGTAGTTGGTAGTTGTAGGTGGTAGTTGTAGTTGGTAGTTGTAGTTGGTAGTTGTAGTTGGTAGTTGTAGTTGGTAGTTGTAGTTGGTAGTTGTAGTTGGTAGTTGTAGTTGGTAGTTGTAGTTGGTAGTTGTAGTTGGTAGTTGTTGTTGGTAGTTGTAGTTGGTAGTTGCAGTTGGTAGTTGTAGTTGGTAGTTGTAGATGGTAGTTGTAGTTGGTAGTTGTAGTTGGTAGTTGTAGCTGGCAGTTGTAGCTGGCAGTTGTAGCTGGCTGTTGTAGCTGGCAGTTGTAGCTGGCAGTTGTAGCTGGCAGTTGTAGCTGGTAGTTGTAGTTGGTAGTTGTAGTTGGTAGTTGTAGTTGGTAGTTGTAGTTGGTAGTTGTAGTTTGTAGTTGTAGTTGGTAGTTGTAGTTGGTATATATATTTGGTAGTTGTAGTTGGTCGTTGGAGTTGGTAGTTGCAGTTGGTAGTTGCAGTTGGTAGTTGCAGTTGGTAGTTGTAGTTGTTGTTGTAGTTGGTAGTTGTAGTTGTAGTTGTAGTTGTAGTTGTTGTTGTAGTTGGTAGTTGTAGTTGGTAGTTGTAGTTGGTAGTTGTAGTTGGTAGTTGTAGTTGGTTTGTTGTAGTTTGTAGTTGCAGTTGGTAGTTGCAGTTGGTAGTTGCAGTTGGTAGTTGTAGTTCCAGTTGGTAGTTGTAGTTGTTGTTTTTGTAGTTGTTGTTGTAGTTGTTGTTGTTGTTAGAGTTGTTGTTGTTGTTGTAGTTGTACTTGTAGTTGCAGTTGGTAGTTGTAGTTGGTAGTTGTAGTTGGTAGTTGTAGTTGTAGTTGTTGTAGTTGTAGTTGTAGATGTAGTTGTAGTTGTAGTTGGTAGTTGTAGTTGGTAGTTGTAGTTGGTAGTTGTAGATGGTAGTTGTAGTTGGTAGTTGTAGTTGGTAGTTGTACTTGGTAGTTGTAGTTGGTAGTTGTAGTTGGTAGTTGTAGTTGGTAGCTGTAGTTGGTAGTTGTAGTTGGTAGTTGTAGTTGGTAGTTGCAGTTGGTAGCTGTAGTTCGTAGTTGTATTTGGTAGTTGTAGTTGGTAGTTGTAGTTGGTAGTTGTAGTTGGTAGTTGTAGTTGGTAGTTGAAGTTGGTAGTTGTAGCTGGCTGTTGTAGCTGGCAGTTGTAGCTGGCAGTTGTAGCTGGCAGTTGTAGCTTGCAGTTGTAGCTGGCAGTTGTAGCTGGCAGTTGTAACTGGCATTTGTAGCTGGCAGTTGTAGCTGGCAGTTGTAGCTGGCTGTTGTAGCTGGCAGTTGTAGCTGGCAGTTGTAGCTGGCAGTTGTAGCTGGCAGTTGTAGCTCGTAGCTGTAGTTGGTAGTTGTAGTTGGTAGCTGTAGTTGGTAGTTGTAGTTTGTAGTTGTAGTTGGTAGTTGTAGTTGGTAGTTGTAGTTGGTAGATGTATTTGGTAGTTGTAGTTGGTCGTTGGAGTTGGTAGTTGCAGTTGGTAGTCGCAGTTGGTAGTTGCAGTTTGTAGTTGCAGGTGGTAGTTGCAGTTGGTAGTTGTAGTTGGTAGTTGTAGTTGGTAGTTGTAGTTGGTAGTTGTAGTTGGTAGTTGTAGTTGGTAGTTGTAGTTGGTAGTTGTAGTTGGTAGTTGTAGTTGGTAGTTGTAGTTGGTAGTTGTAGTTGGTAGTTGTAGTTGTAGTTGTAGTTGTAGTTGTTGTTGTAGTTGTAGTTTAGTTGTAGTTGTAGTTGTAGTTGTAGTTGTAGTTGTAGTTGTAGTTGTAGTTGTAGTTGTAGTTGTAGTTGTTGTTGTTGCTGTTGTTGTTGTTGTAGTTGTTATTGTTGTAGTTGTTGTTGTGGTTGTAGTTGTTGGTGTGTCGTTGTCGTTGTCGTTGTCGTTGTTGTTGTCGTTGTTGTCGTTGTTGTCGTTGTTGTCGTTGCTGTCGTTGTTGTCGTTGTTGTCGTTGCTGTCGTTGCTGTCGTTGCTTTCGTTGCTGTCGTTGCTGTCGTTGTTGTCGTTGTTGTCGTTGTTGCCGTTGTTGCCGTGGTTGTCGTTGTTGTCGTTGTTGTCGTTGTTGTCGTTGTTGTCGTTGTTGTTATTGTGGTTGTTCTCGTTGTTGTCGTCGTTGTCGTCGTTGTCGTCGTTGTCGTCGTTGTTCTCGTTGTTGTTGTTGTTGTCGTTGTTGTCGTTGTTGTTGTTGTTGCTGTTGTTGTTGCTGTTGTTGTTGTAGTTGTAGTTGTTGTTGTAGTTGTTGTTGTTGTTGTAGTTGTAGTTGTAGTTGTAGTTGTAGTTGTAGTTGTAGTTGTAGTTGTTGTTGTTGTTGTAGTTGTAGTTGTAGTAGTAGTTGTAGTTGTAGGTGTAGTTGTAGTTGTAGTTGTAGTTGTAGTTGTAGTTGTAGTTGTTGTTGTAGTTGTTGTTGTAGTTGTAGTTGTAGTTGTAGTTGCAGTTGTAGTTGTTGTTGTAGTTGTAGTTGTAGTTGTAGTCGTAGTTGTAGTTGTAGTTGTAGTTGTATATGTAGTTGTAGTTGGTAGTTGTAGTTGGTAGTTGTAGTTGGTAGTTGGTAGTTGTAGTTGGTAGTTGTAGTTGGTAGTTGTAGTTGGTAGTTGTAGTTGGTAGTTGTAGTTGGTAGTTGTAGTTGGTAGTTGTAGGTGGTAGTTGTAGTTGTAGTTGTAGTTGTAGTTGATAGCTGTAGTTGGTAGTTGAAGTTGGTAGTCGTAGTTGGTAGTTGTAGTTGGTAGTTGTAGTTGGTAGTTGTAGTTGGTAGTTGTAGTTCGTAGTTGTAGTTGGTAGTTGTTGTTGGTAGTTGTAGTTGGTAGTTGTAGTTGGTAGTTGTAGTTGGTAGTTGTAGTTGGTAGTTGTAGTTGGTAGTTGTAGTTGGTAGTTGTAGTTTGTAGTTGTAGTTGGTAGTTGTAGATGGTAGTTGTAGTTGGTAGTTGTAATTGGTAGTTGTAGTTGGTAGTTGTAGTTGGTAGTTGTAGTTGGTAGTTGTAGTTGGTAGTTGTAGTTGTAGTTGTAGTTGGTAGTTGTAGTTGGTAGTTGTAGTTGGTAGTTGGAGTTGGTAGTTGCAGTTGGTAGTTGCAGTTAGTAGTTGCAGTTGGTAGTTGTAGCTGGTAGTTGTAGTTGGTAGTTGTAGTTGGTAGTTGTAGTTGGTAGTTGTAGTTGGTAGTTGTAGTTGGTAGTTGTAGTTGGTAGTTGTAGTTGGTAGTTGTAGTTGGTAGTTGTAGTTGGTAGTTGTAGTTGGTAGTTGCAGTTGGTAGTTGTAGTTGGTAGTTGTAGTTGGTAGTTGTAGTTGGTAGTTGTAGTTGGTAGTTGTAGCTAGCAGTTGTAGCTGGCAGTTGTAGCTGGCTGTTGTAGCTGGCAGTTGTAGCTGGCAGTTGTAGCTGGCAGTTGTAGATGGTAGTTGTAGTTGGTAGTTGTAGTTGGTAGTTGTAGTTGGTAGTTGTAGTTGGTAGTTGTAGTTTGTAGTTGTAGTTGGTAGTTGTAGTTGGTAGATGTATTTGGTAGTTGTAGTTGGTCGTTGGAGTTGGTAGTTGCAGTTGGTAGTTGCAGTTGGTAGTTGTAGTTGTTGTTGTAGTTGGTAGTTGTAGTTGTAGTTGTAGTTGTAGTTGTAGTTGTTGTTGTAGTTGGTAGTTGTAGTTGGTAGTTGTAGTTGGTAGTTCTAGTTGGTTTGTTGTAGTTGGTAGTTGCAGTTGGTAGTTGCAGTTGGTAGTTGTAGTTCCAGTTGGTAGTTGTAGTTGTTGTTGTTTTTGTAGTTGTTGTTGTTGCAGTTGTTGTTGTTGTTGTAGTTGTTGTTGTTGTTGTAGTTGTTGTTGTTGTTGTAGTTGTAGTTGTAGTTGCAGTTGGTAGTTGTAGTTGGTAGTTGTAGTAGGTAGTTGTAATTGTAGTTGTTGTTGTAGTTGTAGGTGTAGTTGTAGTTGTAGTTGTAGTTGTAGTTGTAGTTGGTAGTTGTAGTTGGTAGTTGTAGTTGGTAGTTGTAGTTGGTAGCTGTAGTTGGTAGTTGTAGTTGGTAGTTGTACTTGGTATGTGTAGTTGGTAGTTGTAGTTGGTAGTTGTAGTTGGTAGTAGTAGTTGGTAGTTGTAGTTGGTAGTTGTAGCTGGTAGTTTTAGTTGGTAGTTGTAGTTGGTAGTTGCAGTTGGTAGTTGTAGTTGGTAGTTGTAGTTGGTAGTTGTAGTTGGTAGTTGCAGTTGGTAGTTGTAGTTGGTAGTTGTAGTTGGTAGTTGTAGTTGTAGTTGTAGTTGTAGTTGGTAGTTGTAGTTGGTAGTTGTAGTTGGTAGTTGTAGTTGGTAGTTGTAGTTGGTAGTTGTAGTTTGTAGTTGTAGGTGGTAGTTGTAGATGGTAGTTGTAGTTGGTAGTTGTAATTGGTAGTTGTAGTTGGTAGTTGTAGTTGGTAGTTGTAGTTGGTAGTTGTAGTTGGTAGTTGTAGTTGGTAGTTGTAGTTGGTAGTTGTAGTTGGTAGTTGTAGTTTGTAGTTGTAGTTGGTAGTTGTAGATGGTAGTTGTAGTTGGTAGTTGTAATTGGTAGTTGTAGTTGGTAGTTGTAGTTGGTAGTTGTAGTTGGTAGTTGTAGTTGGTAGTTGTAGTTGGTAGTTGTAGTTGGTAGTTGTAGTTGTAGCTGTAGTTGATAGTTGTAGTTGGTAGTTGTAGTTGGTAGTTGTAGTTGGTAGTTGTAGTTGGTAGTTGTAGTTGGTAGTTGTAGTTGTAGTTGTAGTTGGTAGTTGTAGTTTTTAGTTGTAGTTGGTAGTTGGAGTTGGTAGTTGCAGTTGGTAGTTGCAGTTAGTAGTTGCAGTTGGTAGTTGTAGCTGGTAGTTGTAGTTGGTAGTTGTAGTTGGTAGTTGTTGTTGGTAGTTGTAGTTGGTAGTTGTAGTTGGTAGTTGTAGTTGGTAGTTGTAGTTGGTAGTTGTAGTTGGTAGTTGTAGTTGGTAGTTGTAGTTGGTAGTTGCAGTTGGTAGTTGTAGTTGGTAGTTGTAGTTGGTAGTTGTAGTTGGTAGTTGTAGTTGGTAGTTGTAGCTAGCAGTTGTAGCTGGCAGTTGTAGCTGGCTGTTGTAGCTGGCAGTTGTAGCTGGCAGTTGTAGCTGGCAGTTGTAGCTGGTAGTTGTAGTTGGTAGTTGTAGTTGGTAGTTGTAGTTGGTAGTTGTAGTTGGTAGTTGTAGTTTGTAGTTGTAGTTGGTAGTTGTAGTTGGTAGATGTATTTGGTAGTTGTAGTTGGTCGTTGGAGTTGGTAGTGGCAGTTGGTAGTTGCAGTTGGTAGTTGTAGTTGTTGTTGTAGTTGGTAGTTGTAGTTGTAGTTGTAGTTGTAGTTGTAGTTGTTGTTGTAGTTGGTAGTTGTAGTTGGTAGTTGTAGTTGGTAGTTCTAGTTGGTTTGTTGTAGTTGGTAGTTGCAGTTGGTAGTTGCAGTTGGTAGTTGTAGTTCCAGTTGGTAGTTGTAGTTGTTGTTGTTTTTGTAGTTGTTGTTGTTGCAGTTGTTGTTGTTGTTGTAGTTGTTGTTGTTGTTGTAGTTGTTGTTGTTGTTGTAGTTGTAGTTGTAGTTGCAGTTGGTAGTTGTAGTTGGTAGTTGTAGTAGGTAGTTGTAATTGTAGTTGTTGTTGTAGTTGTAGGTGTAGTTGTAGTTGTAGTTGTAGTTGTAGTTGTAGTTGGTAGTTGTAGTTGGTAGTTGTAGTTGGTAGTTGTAGTTGGTAGCTGTAGTTGGTAGTTGTAGTTGGTAGTTGTAGTTGGTAGTTGTAGTTGGTAGTTGTAGTTGGTAGTTGTAGTTGGTAGTTGTAGTTGGTAGTTGCAGTTGGTAGTTGCAGTTGGTAGTTGCAGTTGGTAGTTGCAGTTGGTAGTTGCTGTTGGTGGTTGCAGTTGGTAGTTGCAGTTGGTAGTTGCAGTTGGTAGTTGCAGTTGGTAGTTGCAGTTGGTAGTTGCAGTTGGTAGTTGTAGTTGGTAGTTGTACTTGGTAGTTGTAGTTGGTAGTTGTAGTTGGTAGTTGTAGTTGGTAGTTGTAGTTGGTAGTTGTAGTTGGTAGTTGTAGTTGGTAGTTGGAGTTGGTAGTTGCAGTTGGTAGTTGCAGTTGGTAGTTGTAGTTGTTGTTGTAGGTGGTAGTTGTAGTTGTAGTTGCAGTTGGTAGTTGCAGTTGGTAGTTGTAGTTGGTAGTTGTACTTGGTAGTTGTAGTTGGTAGTTGTAGTTGGTAGTTGTAGTTGGTAGTTGTAGTTGGTAGTTGTAGTTGGTAGTTGTAGTTGGTAGTTGTAGTTGGTAGTTGTAGTTCGTAGTTGTAGCTGGTAGTTGTAGTTGGTAGTTGTAGTTGGTAGTTGCAGTTGGTAGTTGTAGTTGGTAGTTGTAGTTGGTAGTTGTAGTTGGTAGTTGTAGTTGGTAGTTGTAGTTGGTAGTTGTAGTTGGTAGTTGTAGTTGGTAGTTGTAGTTGTATTTGTAGTTGGTAGTTGTAGTTGGTTTGTTGTAGTTGGTTTGTTGTAGTTGGTAGTTGTAGTTGGTAGTTGTAGTTGGTAGTTGTAGTTGTTGTTGTAGTTGTAGTTGTAGTTGTAGTTGTAGTTGTAGTTGTAGTTGTAGTTGTAGTTGTAGTTGTAGTTGTAGTTGTAGTTGTAGTTGTTTTTGTTGTTGTTGTTGTTGTAGTTGTTGTTGTTGTAGTTGTTGTTGTTGTAGTTGTTGTTGTTATTGTACTTGCTGTTGTGTCGTTGTCGTTGTTGTTGTCGTTGTTGTCGTTGTTGTCGTTGCAGTCGTTGTTGTCGTTGTTGTCGTTGTTGCCGTTGTTGTCGTTGCTGTCGTTGCTATCGTTGCTGTCGTTGCTGTCGTTGCTGTCGTTGCTGCCGTTGTTGCCGTTGTTGCCGTTGTTGCCGTTTTTGTCGTTGTTGTCGTTGTTGTCGTTGTTGTGGTTGTTGTCGTTGTCGTTATTGTAGTTGTTATTGTAGTTGTAGTTGTTGTTGTAGTTGTAGTTGTAGTGGTAGTTGTAGTTGTAGTTGTAGTTGTAGTTGTAGTTGTAGTTGTAGTTGTAGTTGTTGTTGTAGTTGTTGTTGTAGTTGTTGTTGTAGTTGTAGTTGTAGTTGCAGTTGTAGTTGTAGTTGTATTTGTAGTTGTATTTGTAGTTGTAGTTGTAATTGTAGTTGTAGTTGTAGTTGTAGTTGTAGTTGTAGTTGTATTTGTTGTTGTAGTTGTAGTTGTAGTAGTAGTTGTAGTTGTAGTTGTAGTTGGTAGTTGTAGTTGGTAGTTGTAGTTGGTAGTTGTAGTTGGTAGTTGTAGTTGGTAGGTGCAGTTGGTAGTTGCAGTTGGTAGTTGCAGTTGGTAGTTGCAGTTGGTAGTTGCAGTTGGTAGTTGCAGTTGGTAGCTGAAATTGGTAGTTGCTGTTGGTAGTTGCAGTTGGTAGTTGCAGTTGGTAGCTGAAATTGGTAGTTGCAGTTGGTAGTTGCAGTTGGTAGTTGCAGTTGGTAGTTGCAGTTGGTAGCTGAAATTGGTAGTTACAGTTGGTAGTTGCAGTCGGTAGTTGCAGTGGGTAGTTGCAGTTGGTAGTTGCAGTTGGTAGTTGCAGTTGGTAGTTGCAGTTGGTAGTTGCAGTTGGTAGTTGCAGTTGGTAGTTGCAGTTGGTAGCTGTAGTTGGTAGTTGTAGTTGGTAGTTGTAGTTGGTAGTTGTAGTTGGTAGTTGTAGTTGTAGTTGTTGTTGTAGTTGTAGTTGTAGTTGTAGTTGTAGTTGTAGTTGTAGTTGTAGTTGTATTTGTAGTTTGTAGTTGTAGTTGGTAGTGGTAGTTGGTTTGTTGTAGTTGGTAGTTGTAGTTGGTAGTTGTAGTTGGTAGTTGTAGTTGGTAGTTGTAGTTGGTAGTTGTAGTTGGTAGTTGTAGTTGGTAGTTGTAGTTGGTTTGTTGTAGTTGGTAGTTGCAGTTGGTAGTTGCAGTTGGTAGTTGCAGTTGGTAGTTGTAGTTGGTAGTTGTAGTTGGTAGTTGTAGATGGTAGTTGTAGTTGGTAGTTGCAGTTGGTAGTTGTAGTTGGTAGTTGTAGTTGGTAGTTGTAGTTGGTAGTTGTAGTTTGTAGTTGTAGTTGGTAGTTGTAGTTGTTAGATGTATTTGGTAGTTGTAGTTGGTCGTTGGAGTTGGTAGTTGCAGTTGGTAGTTGCAGTTGGTAGTTGTAGTTGTTGTTGTAGGTGGTAGTTGTAGTTGTAGTTGTAGTTGTAGTTGTAGTTGTAGTTGTAGTTGTAGTTGTAGTTGTAGTTGTAGTTGGTAGTTGTAGTTGGTAGTTGTAGTTGGTAGTTGTAGTTGGTAGTTGTAGTTGGTAGTTGCAGTTGGTAGTTGTAGGTGGTAGTTGTAGTTGGTAGTTGTAGTTGGTAGTTGTAGTTGGTAGTTGTAGTTGGTAGTTGTAGTTGGTAGTTGTAGTTGGTAGTTGTAGTTGGTAGTTGTAGTTGGTAGTTGTAGTTGGTATTTGTAGTTGGTAGTTGTAGTTGGTAGTTGTAGTTGGTAGTTGTAGTTGGTAGTTGTAGTTCGTAGTTGTAGCTGGTAGTTGTAGTTGGTAGTTGTAGTTGGTAGTTGCAGTTGGTAGTTGTAGTTGGTAGTTGTAGTTGGTAGTTGTAGTTGGTAGTTGTAGTTGGTAGTTGTAGTTGGTAGTTGTAGTTGGTAGTTGTAGTTGTATTTGTAGTTTGTAGTTGTAGTTGGTAGTTGTAGTTGGTTTGTTGTAGTTGGTAGTTGTAGTTGGTAGTTGTAGTTGGTAGTTGTAGTTGGTAGTTGTAGTTGGTAGTTGTAGTTGGTTTGTTGTAGTTGGTAGTTGCAGTTGGTAGTTGCAGTTGGTAGTTGCAGTTGGTAGTTGTAGTTGGTAGTTGTAGTTGGTAGCTGTAGATGGTAGTTGTAGTTGGTAGTTGCAGTTGGTAGTTGTAGTTGGTAGTTGTAGTTGGTAGTTGTAGTTGGTAGTTGTAGTTTGTAGTTGTAGATGGTAGTTGTAGTTGGTAGATGTATTTGGTAGTTGTAGTTGGTCGTTGGAGTTGGTAGTTGCAGTTGGTAGTTGCAGTTGGTAGTTGTAGTTGTTGTTGTAGGTGGTAGTTGTAGTTGTAGTTGTAGTTGTAGTTGTAGTTGTAGTTGTAGTTGTAGTTGGTAGTTGTAGTTGGTAGTTGCAGTTGGTAGCTGCAGTTGGTAGTTGCACTTGGTAGTTGTAGTTGGTAGTTGTAGTTGGTAGTTGGTAGTTGTAGTTGGTAGTTGTAGTTTGTAGTTGTAGTTGGTAGTTGCAGTTGCTAGCTGTAGTTGGTAGTTGTAGTTGGTAGTTGTAGTTGGTAGTTGTAGTTGTAGTTGTTGTTGTAGTTGTAGTTGTAGTTGTAGTTGTAGTTGTAGTTGTAGTTGTAGTTGTAGTTTGTAGTTGTAGTTGGTAGTTGTAGTTGGTAGTTGTAGTTGGTAGTTGTAGTTGGTAGTTGTAGTTTGTAGTTGTAGATGGTAGTTGTAGTTGGTAGATGTATTTGGTAGTTGTAGTTGGTCGTTGGAGTTGGTAGTTGCAGTTGGTAGTTGCAGTTGGTAGTTGTAGTTGGTAGTTGTACTTGGTAGTTGTAGTTGGTAGTTGTAGTTGGTAGTTGTAGTTGGTAGTTGTAGATGGTAGTTGTAGTTGGTAGTTGCAGTTGGTAGTTGTAGTTGGTAGTTGTAGTTGGTAGTTGTAGTTGGTAGTTGTAGTTTGTAGTTGTAGTTGGTAGTTGTAGTTGGTAGATGTATTTGGTAGTTGTAGTTGGTCGTTGGAGTTGGTAGTTGCAGTTGGTAGTTGCAGTTGGTAGTTGTAATTGTTGTTGTAGGTGGTAGTTGTAGTTGTAGTTGTAGTTGTAGTTGTTGTTGTAGTTGTAGTTGTAGTTGTAGTTGTAGTTGTAGTTGTAGTTGTAGTTGTAGTTTGTAGTTGTAGTTGGTAGTTGTAGTTGGTAGTTGTAGTTGGTAGTTGTAGTTGGTAGTTGTAGTTGGTAGTTGTAGTTGGTAGTTGTAGTTGGTAGTTGTAGGTGGTAGTTGTAGTTGGAAGTTGTAGTTGGTAGTTGTAGTTGGTAGTTGTAGTTGGTAGTTGTAGTTGGTAGTTGTAGTTGGTAGTTGTAGTTGGTAGTTGTAGTTGTAGTTGTAGTTGGTAGTTGTAGTTGGTAGTTGTAGTTGGTAGTTGGAGTTGGTAGTTGCAGTTGGTAGTTGCAGTTGGTAGTTGCAGTTGGTAGTTGCAGTTGGTAGTTGCAGTTGGTAGTTGCAGTTGGTAGTTGCAGTTGGTAGTTGCTGTTGGTGGTTGCAGTTGGTAGTTGCAGTTGGTAGTTGCAGTTGGTAGTTGCAGTTGGTAGTTGCAGTTGGTAGTTGTAGTTGGTAGTTGCAGTTGGTAGTTGTAGTTGGTAGTTGTAGTTGGTAGTTGTAGTTGGTAGTTGTAGTTTGTAGTTGTAGTTGGTAGTTGTAGTTGGTAGATGTATTTGGTAGTTGTAGTTGGTCGTTGGAGTTGGTAGTTGCAGTTGGTAGTTGCAGTTGGTAGTTGTAGTTGTTGTTGTAGGTGGTAGTTGTAGTTGTAGTTGTAGTTGTTGTTGTAGTTGTAGTTGTAGTTGTAGTTGTAGTTGTAGTTGTAGTTGTAGTTGTAGTTTGTAGTTGTAGTTGATAGTTGTAGTTGGTAGTTGTAGTTGGTAGTTGTAGTTGGTAGTTGTAGTTGGTAGTTGTAGTTGGTAGTTGTAGTTGGTAGTTGTAGGTGGTAGTTGTAGTTGGAAGTTGTAGTTGGTAGTTGTAGTTGGTAGTTGTAGTTGGTAGTTGTAGTTGGTAGTTGTAGTTGGTAGTTGTAGTTGGTAGTTGTAGTTGTAGTTGTAGTTGGTAGTTGTAGTTGGTAGTTGTAGTTGGTAGTTGGAGTTGGTAGTTGCAGTTGGTAGTTGCAGTTGGTAGTTGCAGTTGGTAGTTGCAGTTGGTAGTTGCAGTTGGTAGTTGCAGTTGGTAGTTGCAGTTGGTAGTTGCTGTTGGTGGTTGCAGTTGGTAGTTGCAGTTGGTAGTTGCAGTTGGTAGTTGCAGTTGGTAGTTGCAGTTGGTAGTTGCAGTTGGTAGTTGTAGTTGGTAGTTGTACTTGGTAGTTGTAGTTGGTAGTTGTAGTTGGTAGTTGTAGTTGGTAGTTGTAGTTGGTAGTTGTAGTTGGTAGTTGTAGTTGGTAGTTGTAGTTGGTAGTTGTAGTTGGTAGTTGTAGTTCGTAGTTGTAGCTGGTAGTTGTAGTTGGTAGTTGTAGTTGGTAGTTGCAGTTGGTAGTTGTAGTTGGTAGTTGCAGTTGGTAGTTGCAGTTGGTAGTTGCAGTTGGTAGTTGCAGTTGGTAGTTGCAGTTGGTAGTTGCAGTTGGTAGTTGCTGTTGGTGGTTGCAGTTGGTAGTTGCAGTTGGTAGTTGCAGTTGGTAGTTGCAGTTGGTAGTTGTAGTTGGTAGTTGCAGTTGGTAGTTGTAGTTGGTAGTTGTAGTTGGTAGTTGTAGTTGGTAGTTGTAGTTGGTAGTTGTAGTTGGTAGTTGTAGTTGGTAGTTGTAGTTGTATTTGTAGTTGGTAGTTGTAGTTGGTTTGTTGTAGTTGGTTTGTTGTAGTTGGTAGTTGTAGTTGGTAGTTGTAGTTGGAAGTTGTAGTTGGTAGTTGTAGTTGGTAGTTGTAGTTGGTTTGTTGTAGTTGGTAGTTGCAGTTGGTAGTTGCAGTTGGTAGTTGCAGTTGGTAGTTGTAGTTGGTAGTTGTAGTTGGTCGTTGTAGTTGGTAGTTGTAGTTGTAGTTGTAGTTGTAGTTGTAGTTGTAGTTGTAGTTGGTAGTTGTAGTTGGTAGTTGCAGTTGGTAGCTGCAGTTGGTAGTTGCACTTGGTAGTTGTAGTTGGTAGTTGTAGTTGGTAGTTGGTAGTTGTAGTTGGTAGTTGTACTTGGTAGTTGTAGTTGGTAGTTGTAGTTGGTAGTTGTAGTTGGTAGTTGTAGTTGGTAGTTGTAGTTGGTAGTTGTAGTTGGTAGTTGTAGTTGGTAGTTGTAGTTCGTAGTTGTAGCTGGTAGTTGTAGTTGGTAGTTGTAGTTGGTAGTTGCAGTTGGTAGTTGTAGTTGGTAGTTGTAGTTGGTAGTTGTAGTTGGTAGTTGTAGTTGGTAGTTGTAGTTGGTAGTTGTAGTTGGTAGTTGTAGTTGTATTTGTAGTTGGTAGTTGTAGTTGGTTTGTTGTAGTTGGTTTGTTGTAGTTGGTAGTTGTAGTTGGTAGTTGTAGTTGGTAGTTGTAGTTGGTAGTTGTAGTTGGTAGTTGTAGTTGGTTTGTTGTAGTTGGTAGTTGCAGTTGGTAGTTGCAGTTGGTAGTTGCAGTTGGTAGTTGTAGGTGGTAGTTGTAGTTGGTACTTGTAGTTGGTAGTTGTAGTTGGTAGTTGTAGTTGGTAGTTGTAGTTGGTAGTTGTAGTTGGTAGTTGTAGTTGTATTTGTAGTTGGTAGTTGTAGTTGGTTTGTTGTAGTTGGTTTGTTGTAGTTGGTAGTTGTAGTTGGTAGTTGTAGTTGGTAGTTGTAGTTGGTAGTTGTAGTTGGTAGTTGTAGTTGGTTTGTTGTAGTTGGTTTGTTGTAGTTGGTAGTTGTAGTTGGTAGTTGTAGTTGGTAGTTGTACTTGGTAGTTGTAGTTGGTAGTTGTAGTTGGTAGTTGTAGTTGGTAGTTGTAGTTGGTAGTTGTAGTTGGTAGTTGTAGTTGGTAGTTGTAGTTGGTAGTTGTAGTTGGTAGTTGTAGTTCGTAGTTGTAGCTGGTAGTTGTAGTTGGTAGTTGTAGTTGGTAGTTGCAGTTGGTAGTTGTAGTTGGTAGTTGTAGTTGGTAGTTGTAGTTGGTAGTTGTAGTTGGTAGTTGTAGTTGGTAGTTGTAGTTGGTAGTTGTAGTTGTATTTGTAGTTGGTAGTTGTAGTTGGTTTGTTGTAGTTGGTTTGTTGTAGTTGGTAGTTGTAGTTGGTAGTTGTAGTTGTAGTTGTAGTTTGTAGTTGTAGTTGGTAGTTGTAGTTGGTAGTTGTAGTTGGTAGTTGTAGTTGGTAGTTGTAGTTGGTAGTTGTAGTTGGTAGTTGTAGTTGGTAGTTGTAGGTGGTAGTTGTAGTTGGTAGTTGTAGTTGGTAGTTGTAGTTGGTAGTTGTAGTTGGTAGTTGTAGTTGGTAGTTGTAGTTGGTAGTTGTAGTTGGTAGTTGTAGTTGTAGTTGTAGTTGGTAGTTGTAGTTGGTAGTTGTAGTTGGTAGTTGGAGTTGGTAGTTGCAGTTGGTAGTTGCAGTTGGTAGTTGCAGTTGGTTGTTGCAGTTGGTAGTTGCAGTTGGTAGTTGCAGTTGGTAGTTGCAGTTGGTAGTTGCAGTTGGTAGTTGCTGTTGGTGGTTGCAGTTGGTAGTTGCAGTTGGTAGTTGCAGTTGGTAGTTGCAGTTGGTAGTTGCAGTTGGTAGTTGCAGTTGGTAGTTGTAGTTGGTAGTTGTACTTGGTAGTTGTAGTTGGTAGTTGTAGTTGGTAGTTGTAGTTGGTAGTTGTAGTTGGTAGTTGTAGTTGGTAGTTGCAGTTGGTAGTTGTAGTTGGTAGTTGTAGTTGGTAGTTGTAGTTGGTAGTTGTAGTTGGTAGTTGTAGTTTGTAGTTGTAGTTGGTAGTTGTAGTTGTTAGATGTATTTGGTAGTTGTAGTTGGTCGTTGGAGTTGGTAGTTGCAGTTGGTAGTTGCAGTTGGTAGTTGTAGTTGTTGTTGTAGGTGGTAGTTGTAGTTGTAGTTGTAGTTGTAGTTGTAGTTGTAGTTGTAGTTGTAGTTGGTAGTTGTAGTTGGTAGTTGTAGTTGGTAGTTGTAGTTGGTAGTTGTAGTTGGTAGTTGCAGTTGGTAGTTGTAGGTGGTAGTTGTAGTTGGTAGTTGTAGTTGGTAGTTGTAGTTGGTAGTTGTAGTTGGTAGTTGTAGGTGGTAGTTGTAGTTGGAAGTTGTAGTTGGTAGTTGTAGTTGGTAGTTGTAGTTGGTAGTTGTAGTTGGTAGTTGTAGTTGGTAGTTGTAGTTGGTAGTTGTAGTTGTAGTTGTAGTTGGTAGTTGTAGTTGGTAGTTGTAGTTGGTAGTTGGAGTTGGTAGTTGCAGTTGGTAGTTGCAGTTGGTAGTTGCAGTTGGTAGTTGCAGTTGGTAGTTGCAGTTGGTAGTTGCAGTTGGTAGTTGCAGTTGGTAGTTGCTGTTGGTGGTTGCAGTTGGTAGTTGCAGTTGGTAGTTGCAGTTGGTAGTTGCAGTTGGTAGTTGCAGTTGGTAGTTGCAGTTGGTAGTTGTAGTTGGTAGTTGTACTTGGTAGTTGTAGTTGGTAGTTGTAGTTGGTAGTTGTAGTTGGTAGTTGTAGTTGGTAGTTGTAGTTGGTAGTTGTAGTTGGTAGTTGTAGTTGGTAGTTGTAGTTGGTAGTTGTAGTTCGTAGTTGTAGCTGGTAGTTGTAGTTGGTAGTTGTAGTTGGTAGTTGCAGTTGGTAGTTGTAGTTGGTAGTTGCAGTTGGTAGTTGCAGTTGGTAGTTGCAGTTGGTAGTTGCAGTTGGTAGTTGCAGTTGGTAGTTGCAGTTGGTAGTTGCTGTTGGTGGTTGCAGTTGGTAGTTGCAGTTGGTAGTTGCAGTTGGTAGTTGCAGTTGGTAGTTGTAGTTGGTAGTTGCAGTTGGTAGTTGTAGTTGGTAGTTGTAGTTGGTAGTTGTAGTTGGTAGTTGTAGTTGGTAGTTGTAGTTGGTAGTTGTAGTTGGTAGTTGTAGTTGTATTTGTAGTTGGTAGTTGTAGTTGGTTTGTTGTAGTTGGTTTGTTGTAGTTGGTAGTTGTAGTTGGTAGTTGTAGTTGGTAGTTGTAGTTGGTAGTTGTAGTTGGTAGTTGTAGTTGGTTTGTTGTAGTTGGTAGTTGCAGTTGGTAGTTGCAGTTGGTAGTTGCAGTTGGTAGTTGTAGTTGGTAGTTGTAGTTGGTCGTTGTAGTTGGTAGTTGTAGTTGTAGTTGTAGTTGTAGTTGTAGTTGTAGTTGTAGTTGGTAGTTGTAGTTGGTAGTTGCAGTTGGTAGCTGCAGTTGGTAGTTGCACTTGGTAGTTGTAGTTGGTAGTTGTAGTTGGTAGTTGGTAGTTGTAGTTGGTAGTTGTACTTGGTAGTTGTAGTTGGTAGTTGTAGTTGGTAGTTGTAGTTGGTAGTTGTAGTTGGTAGTTGTAGTTGGTAGTTGTAGTTGGTAGTTGTAGCTGGTAGTTGTAGTTGGTAGTTGTAGTTGGTAGTTGCAGTTGCTAGCTGTAGTTGGTAGTTGTAGTTGGTAGTTGTAGTTGGTAGTTGTAGTTGTAGTTGTTGTTGTAGTTGTAGTTGTAGTTGTAGTTGTAGTTGTAGTTGTAGTTGTAGTTGTAGTTTGTAGTTGTAGTTGGTAGTTGTAGTTGGTTTGTTGTAGTTGGTAGTTGTAGTTGGTAGATGTATTTGGTAGTTGTAGTTGGTAGTTGCAGTTGGTAGTTGCAGTTGGTAGTTGTAGTTGGTAGTTGTACTTGGTAGTTGTAGTTGGTAGTTGTAGTTGGTAGTTGTAGGTGGTAGTTGTAGTTGGTAGTTGTAGTTGGTAGTTGTAGTTGGTAGTTGTAGTTGGTAGTTGTAGTTGGTAGTTGTAGTTGGTAGTTGTAGTTGGTAGTTGTAGTTGTAGTTGTAGTTGGTAGTTGTAGTTGGTAGTTGTAGTTGGTAGTTGGAGTTGGTAGTTGCAGTTGGTAGTTGCAGTTGGTAGTTGCAGTTGGTAGTTGCAGTTGGTAGTTGCAGTTGGTAGTTGCAGTTGGTAGTTGCAGTTGGTAGTTGCTGTTGGTGGTTGCAGTTGGTAGTTGCAGTTGGTAGTTGCAGTTGGTAGTTGCAATTGCTAGCTGTAGTTGGTAGTTGTAGTTGGTAGTTGTAGTTGGTAGTTGTAGTTGTAGTTGTTGTTGTAGTTGTAGTTGTAGTTGTAGTTGTAGTTGTAGTTGTAGTTGTAGTTTGTAGTTGTAGTTGGTAGTTGTAGTTGGTTTGTTGTAGTTGGTAGTTGTAGTTGGTAGATGTATTTGGTAGTTGTAGTTGGTAGTTGCAGTTGGTAGTTGCAGTTGGTAGTTGTAGTTGGTAGTTGTAGTTGGTAGTTGTAGTTGGTAGTTGTAGTTCGTAGTTGTAGCTGGTAGTTGTAGTTGGTAGTTGTAGTTGGTAGTTGCAGTTGGTAGTTGTAGTTGGTAGTTGTAGTTGGTAGTTGTAGTTGGTAGTTGTAGTTGGTAGTTGTAGTTGGTAGTTGTAGTTGGTAGTTGTAGTTGTATTTGTAGTTTGTAGTTGTAGTTGGTAGTTGTAGTTGGTAGTTGTAGTTGGTAGTTGTAGTTGGTAGTTGTAGTTGGTAGTTGTAGTTGGTAGTTGTAGTTGGTTTGTTGTAGTTGGTAGTTGCAGTTGGTAGTTGCAGTTGGTAGTTGCAGTTGGTAGTTGTAGTTGGTAGTTGTAGTTGGTAGTTGGTAGTTGTAGTTGGTAGTTGTAGTTTGTAGTTGTAGTTGGTAGTTGCAGTTGCTAGCTGTAGTTGGTAGTTGTAGTTGGTAGTTGTAGTTGGTAGTTGTAGTTGTAGTTGTTGTTGTAGTTGTAGTTGCAGTTGCTAGCTGTAGTTGGTAGTTGTAGTTGGTAGTTGTAGTTGGTAGTTGTAGTTGTAGTTGTTGTTGTAGTTGTAGTTGTAGTTGTAGTTGTAGTTGTAGTTGTAGTTGTAGTTGTAGTTGTAGTTGTAGTTTGTAGTTGTAGTTGTAGTTGTAGTTGTAGTTGTAGTTGTAGTTGTAGTTGTAGTTGTAGTTGTAGTTGTAGTTGTTTTTGTTGTTGTTGTTGTTGTAGTTGTTGTTGTTGTAGTTGTTGTTGTTGTAGTTGTTGTTGTTATTGTACTTGCTGTTGTGTCGTTGTCGTTGTTGTCGTTGTTGTCGTTGCAGTCGTTGTTGTCGTTGTTGTCGTTGTTGCCGTTGTTGTCGTTGCTGTCGTTGCTATCGTTGCTGTCGTTGCTGTCGTTGCTGTCGTTGCTGCCGTTGTTGCCGTTGTTGCCGTTGTTGCCGTTTTTGTCGTTGTTGTCGTTGTTGTCGTTGTTGTGGTTGTTGTCGTTGTTGTCGTTGTTTTCGTTGTTTTCGTTGTTGTCGTTGTTGTCGTTGTTGTCGTTGTTGTCGTTGTTGTCGTTGTTGTCGTTGTTGTCGTTGTTATCGTTGTTGTCGTTGTTATCGTTGTTGTCGTTGTTGTCGTTGTTGTCGTTGTTGTCGTTGTTGTCGTTGTCGTTATTGTAGTTGTTGTCGTTGTTGTCGTCGTTGTCGTCGTTGTCGTCGTTGTCGTCGTTGTCGTCGTTGTCGTCGTTGACGTCGTTGTCGTCGTTGTCGTCGTTGTCGTTGTTGTTGTTGTTGTTGTTGTTGTAGTTGTAGTTGTTGTTGTAGTTGTTGTTGTTGTAGTTGTAGTTGCAGTTGGTAGTTGCAGTTGGTAGTTGTAGTTGGTAGTTGTAGTTGGTAGTTGTAGTTGGTAGTTGTAGTTGGTAGTTGTAGTTGGTAGTTGTAGTTGGTAGTTGTAGTTGGTAGTTGTAGTTGGTAGTTGTAGTTGGTAGTTGTAGTTGGTAGTTGTAGTTGTAGTTGTAGTTGGTAGTTGTAGTTGGTAGTTGTAGTTGGTAGTTGGAGTTGGTAGTTGTAGTTGGTAGTTGTAGTTGGTAGTTGTAGTTGGTAGTTGTAGTTGGTAGTTGTAGTTGGTAGTTGTAGTTGGTAGTTGTAGTTGGTAGTTGTAGTTGGTAGTTGTAGTTGGTAGTTGTAGTTCGTAGTTGTAGCTGGTAGTTGTAGTTGGTAGTTGTAGTTGGTAGTTGCAGTTGGTAGTTGTAGTTGGTAGTTGTAGTTGGTAGTTGCAGTTGGTAGTTGCAGTTGGTAGTTGCAGTTGGTAGTTGCAGTTGGTAGTTGCTGTTGGTGGTTGCAGTTGGTAGTTGCAGTTGGTAGTTGCAGTTGGTAGTTGCAGTTGGTAGTTGCAGTTGGTAGTTGCAGTTGGTAGTTGTAGTTGGTAGTTGTACTTGGTAGTTGTAGTTGGTAGTTGTAGTTGGTAGTTGTAGTTGGTAGTTGTAGTTGGTAGTTGTAGTTGGTAGTTGTAGTTGGTAGTTGTAGTTGGTAGTTGTAGTTCGTAGTTGTAGCTGGTAGTTGTAGTTGGTAGTTGTAGTTGGTAGTTGCAGTTGGTAGTTGTAGTTGGTAGTTGTAGTTGGTAGTTGTAGTTGGTAGTTGTAGTTGGTAGTTGTAGTTGGTAGTTGTAGTTGGTAGTTGTAGTTGTATTTGTAGTTGGTAGTTGTAGTTGGTTTGTTGTAGTTGGTTTGTCGTCGTTGACGTCGTTGTCGTCGTTGTCGTCGTTGTTGTTGTTGTTGTTGTTGTTGTTGTTGTAGTTGTAGTTGTTGTTGTAGTTGTTGTTGTTGTAGTTGTAGTTGTAGTTGTAGTTGTAGTTGTAGTTGTAGTTGTTGTAGTTGTAGTTGTTGTTGTAGTTGTAGTTGTAGTGGTAGTTGTAGTTGTAGTTGTAGTTGTAGTTGTAGTTGTAGTTGTAGTTGTAGTTGTTGTTGTAGTTGTTGTTGTAGTTGTTGTTGTAGTTGTAGTTGTAGTTGCAGTTGTAGTTGTAGTTGTATTTGTAGTTGTATTTGTAGTTGTAGTTGTAATTGTAGTTGTAGTTGTAGTTGTAGTTGTAGTTGTAGTTGTAGTTGGTAGTTGCAGTTGCTAGCTGTAGTTGGTAGTTGTAGTTGGTAGTTGTAGTTGGTAGTTGTAGTTCGTAGTTGTAGCTGGTAGTTGTAGTTGGTAGTTGTAGTTGGTAGTTGCAGTTGGTAGTTGTAGTTGGTAGTTGTAGTTGGTAGTTGTAGTTGGTAGTTGTAGTTGGTAGTTGTAGTTGGTAGTTGTAGTTGGTAGTTGTAGTTGTATTTGTAGTTGGTAGTTGTAGTTGGTTTGTTGTAGTTGGTTTGTTGTAGTTGGTAGTTGTAGTTGGTAGTTGTAGTTCGTAGTTGTAGCTGGTAGTTGTAGTTGGTAGTTGTAGTTGGTAGTTGCAGTTGGTAGTTGTAGTTGGTAGTTGTAGTTGGTAGTTGTAGTTGGTAGTTGTAGTTGGTAGTTGTAGTTGGTAGTTGTAGTTGGTAGTTGTAGTTGTATTTGTAGTTGGTAGTTGTAGTTGGTTTGTTGTAGTTGGTTTGTTGTAGTTGGTAGTTGTAGTTGGTAGTTGTAGTTGTATTTGTAGTTGGTAGTTGTAGTTGGTTTGTTGTAGTTGGTTTGTTGTAGTTGGTAGTTGCAGTTGGTAGTTGCAGTTGGTAGTTGCAGTTGGTAGTTGCAGTTGGTAGCTGTAGTTGGTAGTTGTAGTTGGTAGTTGTAGTTGGTAGTTGTAGTTGGTAGTTGTAGTTGTAGTTGTTGTTGTAGTTGTAGTTGTAGTTGTAGTTGTAGTTGTAGTTGTAGTTGTAGTTGTATTTGTAGTTTGTAGTTGTAGTTGGTAGTGGTAGTTGGTTTGTTGTAGTTGGTAGTTGTAGTTGGTAGTTGTAGTTGGTAGTTGTAGTTGGTAGTTGTAGTTGGTAGTTGTAGTTGGTAGTTGTAGTTGGTAGTTGTAGTTGGTAGTTGTAGTTGGTTTGTTGTAGTTGGTAGTTGCAGTTGGTAGTTGCAGTTGGTAGTTGCAGTTGGTAGTTTTAGTTGGTAGTTGTAGTTGGTAGTTGTAGATGGTAGTTGTAGTTGGTAGTTGCAGTTGGTAGTTGTAGTTGGTAGTTGTAGTTGGTAGTTGTAGTTGGTAGTTGTAGTTTGTAGTTGTAGTTGGTAGTTGTAGTTGGTAGATGTATTTGGTAGTTGTAGTTGGTCGTTGGAGTTGGTAGTTGCAGTTGGTAGTTGCAGTTGGTAGTTGTAGTTGTTGTTGTAGGTGGTAGTTGTAGTTGTAGTTGTAGTTGTAGTTGTAGTTGTAGTTGTAGTTGTAGTTGTAGTTGGTAGTTGTAGTTGGTAGTTGTAGTTGGTAGTTGTAGTTGGTAGTTGTAGTTGGTAGTTGCAGTTGGTAGTTGTAGGTGGTAGTTGTAGTTGGTAGTTGTAGTTGGTAGTTGTAGTTGGTAGTTGTAGTTGGTAGTTGTAGTTGGTAGTTGTAGTTGGTAGTTGTAGTTGGTAGTTGTAGTTGGTAGTTGTAGTTGGTAGTTGTAGTTGGTAGTTGTAGTTGGTAGTTGTAGTTGGTAGTTGTAGTTGGTAGTTGTAGTTCGTAGTTGTAGCTGGTAGTTGTAGTTGGTAGTTGTAGTTGGTAGTTGCAGTTGGTAGTTGTAGTTGGTAGTTGTAGTTGGTAGTTGTAGTTGGTAGTTGTAGTTGGTAGTTGTAGTTGGTAGTTGTAGTTGGTAGTTGTAGTTGGTAGTTGTAGTTGTATTTGTAGTTTGTAGTTGTAGTTGGTAGTTGTAGTTGGTTTGTTGTAGTTGGTAGTTGTAGTTGGTAGTTGTAGTTGGTAGTTGTAGTTGGTAGTTGTAGTTGGTAGTTGTAGTTGGTAGTTGTAGTTGGTAGTTGTAGTTGGTAGTTGTAGTTTGTAGTTGTAGTTGGTAGTTGTAGTTGGTAGATGTATTTGGTAGTTGTAGTTGGTCGTTGGAGTTGGTAGTTGCAGTTGGTAGTTGCAGTTGGTAGTTGTAGTTGTTGTTGTAGGTGGTAGTTGTAGTTGTAGTTGTAGTTGTAGTTGTAGTTGTAGTTGTAGTTGTAGTTGGTAGTTGTAGTTGGTAGTTGTAGTTGTATTTGTAGTTTGTAGTTGTAGTTGGTAGTTGTAGTTGGTAGTTGTAGTTGGTAGTTGTAGTTTGTAGTTGTAGTTGGTAGTTGTAGTTGGTAGATGTATTTGGTAGTTGTAGTTGGTCGTTGGAGTTGGTAGTTGTAGTTGGTAGTTGCAGTTGGTAGTTGTAGGTGGTAGTTGTAGTTGGTAGTTGTAGTTGGTAGTTGTAGTTGGTAGTTGTAGTTGGTAGTTGCAGTTGGTAGTTGTAGGTGGTAGTTGTAGTTGGTAGTTGTAGTTGGTAGTTGTAGTTGGTAGTTGTAGTTGGTAGTTGTAGTTGGTAGTTGTAGTTGGTAGTTGTAGTTGGTAGTTGTAGTTGGTAGTTGTAGTTGGTAGTTGCAGTTGGTAGTTGTAGTTGGTAGTTGTAGTTTGTAGTTGTAGTTGGTAGTTGTAGTTGGTAGATGTATTTGGTAGTTGTAGTTGGTCGTTGGAGTTGGTAGTTGCAGTTGGTAGTTGCAGTTGGTAGTTGTAGTTGTTGTTGTAGGTGGTAGTTGTAGTTGTAGTTGTAGTTGTAGTTGTAGTTGTAGTTGTAGTTGTAGTTGGTAGTTGTAGTTGGTAGTTGTAGTTGGTAGTTGTAGTTGGTAGTTGTAGTTGGTAGTTGCAGTTGGTAGTTGTAGGTGGTAGTTGTAGTTGGTAGTTGTAGTTGGTAGTTGTAGTTGGTAGTTGTAGTTGGTAGTTGCAGTTGGTAGTTGTAGGTGGTAGTTGTAGTTGGTAGTTGTAGTTGGTAGTTGTAGTTGGTAGTTGTAGTTGGTAGTTGTAGTTGGTAGTTGTAGTTGGTAGTTGTAGTTGGTAGTTGTAGTTGGTAGTTGTAGTTGGTAGTTGTAGTTGGTAGTTGTAGTTGGTAGTTGTAGTTGGTAGTTGTAGTTGGTAGTTGCAGTTGGTAGTTGTAGTTGGTAGTTGCAGTTGGTAGCTGAAATTGGTAGTTACAGTTGGTAGTTGCAGTCGGTAGTTGCAGTGGGTAGTTGCAGTTGGTAGTTGCAGTTGGTAGTTGCAGTTGGTAGTTGCAGTTGGTAGTTGCAGTTGGTAGTTGCAGTTGGTAGTTGCAGTTGGTAGTTTTAGTTGGTAGTTGTAGTTGGTAGTTGTAGATGGTAGTTGTAGTTGGTAGTTGCAGTTGGTAGTTGTAGTTGGTAGTTGTAGTTGGTAGTTGTAGTTGGTAGTTGTAGTTTGTAGTTGTAGTTGGTAGTTGTAGTTGGTAGATGTATTTGGTAGTTGTAGTTGGTCGTTGGAGTTGGTAGTTGCAGTTGGTAGTTGCAGTTGGTAGTTGTAGTTGTTGTTGTAGGTGGTAGTTGTAGTTGTAGTTGTAGTTGTAGTTGTAGTTGTAGTTGTAGTTGTAGTTGGTAGTTGTAGTTGGTAGTTGTAGTTGGTAGTTGTAGTTGGTAGTTGTAGTTGGTAGTTGCAGTCGGTAGTTGCAGTGGGTAGTTGCAGTTGGTAGTTGCAGTTGGTAGTTGCAGTTGGTAGTTGCAGTTGGTAGTTGCAGTTGGTAGTTGCAGTTGGTAGTTGCAGTTGGTAGCTGTAGTTGGTAGTTGTAGTTGGTAGTTGTAGTTGGTAGTTGTAGTTGGTAGTTGTAGTTGTAGTTGTTGTTGTAGTTGTAGTTGTAGTTGTAGTTGTAGTTGTAGTTGTAGTTGTAGTTGTAGTTGTATTTGTAGTTTGTAGTTGTAGTTGGTAGTGGTAGTTGGTTTGTTGTAGT
Source organism: Andrena hattorfiana (assembly GCA_944738655.2). Taxonomy (NCBI): domain Eukaryota; kingdom Metazoa; phylum Arthropoda; class Insecta; order Hymenoptera; family Andrenidae; genus Andrena; species Andrena hattorfiana. The sequence goes on along the minus strand of OX122890.1, from coordinate 47,125,099 downwards.
TGGTAGTTGTAGTTGGTAGTTGTAGTTGGTAGTTGTAGTTGGTAGTTGTAGTTGGTAGTTGTAGTTGGTAGTTGTAGTTGGTAGTTGTAGTTGGTAGTTGTAGTTGGTAGTTGTAGTTCGTAGTTGTAGCTGGTAGTTGTAGTTGGTAGTTGTAGTTGGTAGTTGCAGTTGGTAGTTGTAGTTGGTAGTTGTAGTTGGTAGTTGTAGTTGGTAGTTGTAGTTGGTAGTTGTAGTTGGTAGTTGTAGTTGGTAGTTGTAGTTGTATTTGTAGTTTGTAGTTGTAGTTGGTAGTTGTAGTTGGTAGTTGTAGTTGGTAGTTGTAGTTTGTAGTTGTAGTTGGTAGTTGTAGTTGGTAGATGTATTTGGTAGTTGTAGTTGGTCGTTGGAGTTGGTAGTTGCAGTTGGTAGTTGCAGTTGGTAGTTGTAGTTGTTGTTGTAGTTGGTAGTTGTAGTTCGTAGTTGTAGCTGGTAGTTGTAGTTGGTAGTTGTAGTTGGTAGTTGCAGTTGGTAGTTGTAGTTGGTAGTTGTAGTTGGTAGTTGTAGTTGGTAGTTGTAGTTGGTAGTTGTAGTTGGTAGTTGTAGTTGGTAGTTGTAGTTGTATTTGTAGTTTGTAGTTGTAGTTGGTAGTTGTAGTTGGTTTGTTGTAGTTGGTAGTTGTAGTTGGTAGTTGCAGTTGGTAGTTGCAGTTGGTAGTTGTAGTTGGTAGTTGTACTTGGTAGTTGTAGTTGGTAGTTGTAGTTGGTAGTTGTAGTTGGTAGTTGTAGATGGTAGTTGTAGATGGTAGTTGTAGTTGGTAGTTGCAGTTGGTAGTTGTAGTTGGTAGTTGTAGTTGGTAGTTGTAGTTGGTAGTTGTAGTTTGTAGTTGTAGTTGGTAGTTGTAGTTGGTAGTTGTAGTTGGTAGTTGTAGTTGGTAGTTGTAGTTGGTAGTTGTAGTTGGTAGTTGTAGTTGGTAGTTGTAGTTGGTAGTTGTAGGTGGTAGTTGTAGTTGGTAGTTGTAGTTGGTAGTTGTAGTTGGTAGTTGTAGTTGGTAGTTGTAGTTGGTAGTTGTAGTTGTAGTTGTAGTTGGTAGTTGTAGTTGGTAGTTGTAGTTGGTAGTTGGAGTTGGTAGTTGCAGTTGGTAGTTACAGTTGGTAGTTGCAGTTGGTTGTTGCAGTTGGTAGTTGCAGTTGGTAGTTGCAGTTGGTAGTTGCAGTTGGTAGTTGCAGTTGGTAGTTGCTGTTGGTGGTTGCAGTTGGTAGTTGCAGTTGGTAGTTGCAGTTGGTAGTTGCAGTTGGTAGTTGCAGTTGGTAGTTGCAGTTGGTAGTTGTAGTTGGTAGTTGTACTTGGTAGTTGTAGTTGGTAGTTGTAGTTGGTAGTTGTAGTTGGTAGTTGTAGTTGGTAGTTGTAGTTGGTAGTTGCAGTTGGTAGTTGTAGTTGGTAGTTGTAGTTGGTAGTTGTAGTTGGTAGTTGTAGTTTGTAGTTGTAGTTGGTAGTTGTAGTTGTTAGATGTATTTGGTAGTTGTAGTTGGTCGTTGGAGTTGGTAGTTGCAGTTGGTAGTTGCAGTTGGTAGTTGTAGTTGTTGTTGTAGGTGGTAGTTGTAGTTGTAGTTGTAGTTGTAGTTGTAGTTGTAGTTGTAGTTGTAGTTGGTAGTTGTAGTTGGTAGTTGTAGTTGGTAGTTGTAGTTGGTAGTTGTAGTTGGTAGTTGCAGTTGGTAGTTGTAGGTGGTAGTTGTAGTTGGTAGTTGTAGTTGGTAGTTGTAGTTGGTAGTTGTAGTTGGTAGCTGTAGATGGTAGTTGTAGTTGGTAGTTGCAGTTGGTAGTTGTAGTTGGTAGTTGTAGTTGGTAGTTGTAGTTGGTAGTTGTAGTTGGTAGTTGTAGTTGGTAGTTGTAGTTGGTAGTTGTAGTTGGTAGTTGTAGTTGGTAGTTGTAGTTGGTAGTTGTAGTTGGTAGTTGTAGTTGGTAGTTGTAGTTGTATTTGTAGTTTGTAGTTGTAGTTGGTAGTTGTAGTTGGTTTGTTGTAGTTGGTAGTTGTAGTTGGTAGTTGTAGTTGGTAGTTGTAGTTGGTAGTTGTAGTTGGTAGTTGTAGTTGGTTTGTTGTAGTTGGTAGTTGCAGTTGGTAGTTGCAGTTGGTAGTTGCACTTGGTAGTTGTAGTTGGTAGTTGTAGTTGGTAGTTGGTAGTTGTAGTTGGTAGTTGTAGTTTGTAGTTGTAGTTGGTAGTTGCAGTTGCTAGCTGTAGTTGGTAGTTGTAGTTGGTAGTTGTAGTTGGTAGTTGTAGTTGTAGTTGTTGTTGTAGTTGTAGTTGTAGTTGTAGTTGTAGTTGTAGTTGTAGTTGTAGTTGTAGTTTGTAGTTGTAGTTGGTAGTTGTAGTTGGTTTGTTGTAGTTGGTAGTTGTAGTTGGTAGATGTATTTGGTAGTTGTAGTTGGTAGTTGCAGTTGGTAGTTGCAGTTGGTAGTTGTAGTTGGTAGTTGTACTTGGTAGTTGTAGTTGGTAGTTGTAGTTGGTAGTTGTAGGTGGTAGTTGTAGTTGGTAGTTGTAGTTGGTAGTTGTAGTTGGTAGTTGTAGTTGGTAGTTGTAGTTGGTAGTTGTAGTTGGTAGTTGTAGTTGGTAGTTGTAGTTGTAGTTGTAGTTGGTAGTTGTAGTTGGTAGTTGTAGTTGGTAGTTGGAGTTGGTAGTTGCAGTTGGTAGTTGCAGTTGGTAGTTGCAGTTGGTAGTTGCAGTTGGTAGTTGCAGTTGGTAGTTGCTGTTGGTGGTTGCAGTTGGTAGTTGCAGTTGGTAGTTGCAGTTGGTAGTTGCAGTTGCTAGCTGTAGTTGGTAGTTGTAGTTGGTAGTTGTAGTTGGTAGTTGTAGTTGTAGTTGTTGTTGTAGTTGTAGTTGTAGTTGTAGTTGTAGTTGTAGTTGTAGTTGTAGTTGTAGTTTGTAGTTGTAGTTGGTAGTTGTAGTTGGTTTGTTGTAGTTGGTAGTTGTAGTTGGTAGATGTATTTGGTAGTTGTGGTTGGTAGTTGCAGTTGGTAGTTGCAGTTGGTAGTTGTAGTTGGTAGTTGTAGTTGGTAGTTGTAGTTGGTAGTTGTAGTTCGTAGTTGTAGCTGGTAGTTGTAGTTGGTAGTTGTAGTTGGTAGTTGCAGTTGGTAGTTGTAGTTGGTAGTTGTAGTTGGTAGTTGTAGTTGGTAGTTGTAGTTGGTAGTTGTAGTTGGTAGTTGTAGTTGGTAGTTGTAGTTGTATTTGTAGTTTGTAGTTGTAGTTGGTAGTTGTAGTTGGTTTGTTGTAGTTGGTAGTTGCAGTTGGTAGTTGTAGTTGGTAGTTGTAGTTGGTAGTTGTAGTTGGTAGTTGTAGTTGGTTTGTTGTAGTTGGTAGTTGCAGTTGGTAGTTGCAGTTGGTAGTTGCAGTTGGTAGTTGTAGTTGGTAGTTGTAGTTGGTAGTTGGTAGTTGTAGTTGGTAGTTGTAGTTTGTAGTTGTAGTTGGTAGTTGCAGTTGCTAGCTGTAGTTGGTAGTTGTAGTTGGTAGTTGTAGTTGGTAGTTGTAGTTGTAGTTGTTGTTGTAGTTGTAGTTGTAGTTGTAGTTGTAGTTGTAGTTGTAGTTGTAGTTGTAGTTGTAGTTGTAGTTTGTAGTTGTAGTTGGTAGTTGTAGTTGGTTTGTTGTAGTTGGTAGTTGTAGTTGGTAGTTGTAGTTGTAGTTGTTGTTGTAGTTGTAGTTGTAGTTGTAGTTGTAGTTGTAGTTGTAGTTGTAGTTGTAGTTGTAGTTGTAGTTGTAGTTGTAGTTGTAGTTGTTTTTGTTGTTGTTGTTGTTGTAGTTGTTGTTGTTGTAGTTGTTGTTGTTGTAGTTGTTGTTGTTATTGTACTTGCTGTTGTGTCGTTGTCGTTGTTGTTGTCGTTGTTGTCGTTGTTGTCGTTGCAGTCGTTGTTGTCGTTGTTGTCGTTGTTGCCGTTGTTGTCGTTGCTGTCGTTGCTATCGTTGCTGTCGTTGCTGTCGTTGCTGTCGTTGCTGCCGTTGTTGCCGTTGTTGCCGTTGTTGCCGTTTTTGTCGTTGTTGTCGTTGTTGTCGTTGTTGTGGTTGTTGTCGTTGTTGTCGTTGTTTTCGTTGTTTTCGTTGTTGTCGTTGTTGTCGTTGTTGTCGTTGTTGTCGTTGTTGTCGTTGTTGTCGTTGTTGTCGTTGTTATCGTTGTTGTCGTTGTTATCGTTGTTGTCGTTGTTGTCGTTGTTGTCGTTGTTGTCGTTGTTGTCGTTGTCGTTATTGTAGTTGTTGTCGTTGTTGTCGTCGTTGTCGTCGTTGTCGTCGTTGTCGTCGTTGTCGTCGTTGTCGTCGTTGACGTCGTTGTCGTCGTTGTCGTCGTTGTCGTCGTTGTCGTTGTTGTTGTTGTTGTTGTTGTTGTAGTTGTAGTTGTTGTTGTAGTTGTTGTTGTTGTAGTTGTAGTTGCAGTTGGTAGTTGCAGTTGGTAGTTGTAGTTGGTAGTTGTAGTTGGTAGTTGTAGTTGGTAGTTGTAGTTGGTAGTTGTAGTTGGTAGTTGTAGTTGGTAGTTGTAGTTGGTAGTTGTAGTTGGTAGTTGTAGTTGGTAGTTGTAGTTGGTAGTTGTAGTTGTAGTTGTAGTTGGTAGTTGTAGTTGGTAGTTGTAGTTGGTAGTTGGAGTTGGTAGTTGTAGTTGGTAGTTGTAGTTGGTAGTTGTAGTTGGTAGTTGTAGTTGGTAGTTGTAGTTGGTAGTTGTAGTTGGTAGTTGTAGTTGGTAGTTGTAGTTGGTAGTTGTAGTTGGTAGTTGTAGTTGTATTTGTAGTTGGTAGTTGTAGTTGGTAGTTGCAGTTGGTAGTTGTAGTTGGTAGTTGTAGTTGGTAGTTGTAGTTGTAGTTGTAGTTGTAGTTGTAGTTGGTAGTTGTAGTTGGTAGTTGTAGTTGGTAGTTGTAGTTGGTAGTTGTAGTTGGTAGTTGTAGTTTGTAGTTGTAGTTGGTAGTTGTAGATGGTAGTTGTAGTTGGTAGTTGTAATTGGTAGTTGTAGTTGGTAGTTGTAGTTGGTAGTTGTAGTTGGTAGTTGTAGTTGGTAGTTGTAGTTGGTAGTTGTAGTTGGTAGTTGTAGTTGTAGCTGTAGTTGATAGTTGTAGTTGGTAGTTGTAGTTGGTAGTTGTAGTTGGTAGTTGTAGTTGGTAGTTGTAGTTGGTAGTTGTAGTTGGTAGTTGTAGTTGGTAGTTGTAGTTGGTAGTTGTAGTTGGTAGTTGTAGTTGGTAGTTGTAGTTGGTAGTTGTAGTTGGTAGTTGTAGGTGGTAGTTGTAGTTGTAGTTGTAGTTGGTAGTTGTAGTTGGTAGTTGTAGTTGGTAGTTGTAGTTGGTAGTTGTAGTTGGTAGTTGTAGTTTGTAGTTGTAGTTGGTAGTTGTAGATGGTAGTTGTAGTTGGTAGTTGTAGTTGGTAGCTGTAGTTGGTAGTTGTAGTTGGTAGTTGTACTTGGTATGTGTAGTTGGTAGTTGTAGTTGGTAGTTGTAGTTGGTAGTAGTAGTTGGTAGTTGTAGTTGGTAGTTGTAGCTGGTAGTTTTAGTTGGTAGTTGTAGTTGGTAGTTGCAGTTGGTAGTTGTAGTTGGTAGTTGTAGTTGGTAGTTGTAGTTGGTAGTTGCAGTTGGTAGTTGTAGTTGGTAGTTGTAGTTGGTAGTTGTAGTTGTAGTTGTAGTTGTAGTTGGTAGTTGTAGTTGGTAGTTGTAGTTGGTAGTTGTAGTTGGTAGTTGTAGTTGGTAGTTGTAGTTTGTAGTTGTAGTTGGTAGTTGTAGATGGTAGTTGTAGTTGGTAGTTGTAATTGGTAGTTGTAGTTGGTAGTTGTAGTTGGTAGTTGTAGTTGGTAGTTGTAGTTGGTAGTTGTAGTTGGTAGTTGTAGTTGGTAGTTGTAGTTGTAGCTGTAGTTGATAGTTGTAGTTGGTAGTTGTAGTTGGTAGTTGTAGTTGGTAGTTGTAGTTGGTAGTTGTAGTTGGTAGTTGTAGTTGGTAGTTGTAGTTGGTAGTTGTAGTTGGTAGTTGTAGTTGGTAGTTGTAGTTGGTAGTTGTAGTTGGTAGTTGTAGTTTGTAGTTGTAGTTGGTAGTTGTAGATGGTAGTTGTAGTTGGTAGTTGTAATTGGTAGTTGTAGTTGGTAGTTGTAGTTGGTAGTTGTAGTTGGTAGTTGTAGTTGGTAGTTGTAGTTGGTAGTTGTAGTTGGTAGTTGTAGTTGTAGCTGTAGTTGATAGTTGTAGTTGGTAGTTGTAGTTGGTAGTTGTAGTTGGTAGTTGTAGTTGGTAGTTGTAGTTGGTAGTTGTAGTTGTAGTTGTAGTTGGTAGTTGTAGTTTTTAGTTGTAGTTGGTAGTTGGAGTTGGTAGTTGCAGTTGGTAGTTGCAGTTAGTAGTTGCAGTTGGTAGTTGTAGCTGGTAGTTGTAGTTGGTAGTTGTAGTTGGTAGTTGTTGTTGGTAGTTGTAGTTGGTAGTTGTAGTTGGTAGTTGTAGTTGGTAGTTGTAGTTGGTAGTTGTAGTTGGTAGTTGTAGTTGGTAGTTGTAGTTGGTAGTTGCAGTTGGTAGTTGTAGTTGGTAGTTGTAGTTGGTAGTTGTAGTTGGTAGTTGTAGTTGGTAGTTGTAGCTAGCAGTTGTAGCTGGCAGTTGTAGCTGGCTGTTGTAGCTGGCAGTTGTAGCTGGCAGTTGTAGCTGGCAGTTGTAGCTGGTAGTTGTAGTTGGTAGTTGTAGTTGGTAGTTGTAGTTGGTAGTTGTAGTTGGTAGTTGTAGTTTGTAGTTGTAGTTGGTAGTTGTAGTTGGTAGTTGTAGTTGGTAGTTGTAGTTGGTAGTTGTAGTTGGTAGTTGTAGTTGTAGCTGTAGTTGATAGTTGTAGTTGGTAGTTGTAGTTGGTAGTTGTAGTTGGTAGTTGTAGTTGGTAGTTGTAGTTGGTAGTTGTAGTTGGTAGTTGTAGTTGGTAGTTGTAGTTGGTAGTTGTAGTTGGTAGTTGTAGTTGGTAGTTGTAGTTGGTAGTTGTAGTTGGTAGTTGTAGTTGGTAGTTGTAGTTGGTAGTTGTAGTTGGTAGTTGTAGTTGGTAGTTGTAGGTGGTAGTTGTAGTTGTAGTTGTAGTTGTAGTTGATAGTTGTAGTTGGTAGTTGAAGTTGGTAGTCGTAGTTGGTAGTTGTAGTTGGTAGTTGTAGTTGGTAGTTGTAGTTGGTAGTTGTAGTTCGTAGTTGTAGTTGGTAGTTGTTGTTGGTAGTTGTAGTTGGTAGTTGTAGTTGGTAGTTGTAGTTGGTAGTTGTAGTTGGTAGTTGTAGTTGGTAGTTGTAGTTGGTAGTTGTAGTTTGTAGTTGTAGTTGGTAGTTGTAGATGGTAGTTGTAGTTGGTAGTTGTAATTGGTAGTTGTAGTTGGTAGTTGTAGTTGGTAGTTGTAGTTGGTAGTTGTAGTTGGTAGTTGTAGTTGTAGTTGTAGTTGGTAGTTGTAGTTGGTAGTTGTAGTTGGTAGTTGGAGTTGGTAGTTGCAGTTGGTAGTTGCAGTTAGTAGTTGCAGTTGGTAGTTGTAGCTGGTAGTTGTAGTTGGTAGTTGTAGTTGGTAGTTGTAGTTGGTAGTTGTAGTTGGTAGTTGTAGTTGGTAGTTGTAGTTGGTAGTTGTAGTTGGTAGTTGTAGTTGGTAGTTGTAGTTGGTAGTTGTAGTTGGTAGTTGCAGTTGGTAGTTGTAGTTGGTAGTTGTAGTTGGTAGTTGTAGTTGGTAGTTGTAGTTGGTAGTTGTAGCTAGCAGTTGTAGCTGGCAGTTGTAGCTGGCTGTTGTAGCTGGCAGTTGTAGCTGGCAGTTGTAGCTGGCAGTTGTAGATGGTAGTTGTAGTTGGTAGTTGTAGTTGGTAGTTGTAGTTGGTAGTTGTAGTTGGTAGTTGTAGTTTGTAGTTGTAGTTGGTAGTTGTAGTTGGTAGATGTATTTGGTAGTTGTAGTTGGTCGTTGGAGTTGGTAGTTGCAGTTGGTAGTTGCAGTTGGTAGTTGTAGTTGTTGTTGTAGTTGGTAGTTGTAGTTGTAGTTGTAGTTGTAGTTGTAGTTGTTGTTGTAGTTGGTAGTTGTAGTTGGTAGTTGTAGTTGGTAGTTCTAGTTGGTTTGTTGTAGTTGGTAGTTGCAGTTGGTAGTTGCAGTTGGTAGTTGTAGTTCCAGTTGGTAGTTGTAGTTGTTGTTGTTTTTGTAGTTGTTGTTGTTGCAGTTGTTGTTGTTGTTGTAGTTGTTGTTGTTGTTGTAGTTGTTGTTGTTGTTGTAGTTGTAGTTGTAGTTGCAGTTGGTAGTTGTAGTTGGTAGTTGTAGTAGGTAGTTGTAATTGTAGTTGTTGTTGTAGTTGTAGGTGTAGTTGTAGTTGTAGTTGTAGTTGTAGTTGTAGTTGGTAGTTGTAGTTGGTAGTTGTAGTTGGTAGTTGTAGTTGGTAGCTGTAGTTGGTAGTTGTAGTTGGTAGTTGTACTTGGTATGTGTAGTTGGTAGTTGTAGTTGGTAGTTGTAGTTGGTAGTAGTAGTTGGTAGTTGTAGTTGGTAGTTGTAGCTGGTAGTTTTAGTTGGTAGTTGTAGTTGGTAGTTGCAGTTGGTAGTTGTAGTTGGTAGTTGTAGTTGGTAGTTGTAGTTGGTAGTTGCAGTTGGTAGTTGTAGTTGGTAGTTGTAGTTGGTAGTTGTAGTTGTAGTTGTAGTTGTAGTTGGTAGTTGTAGTTGGTAGTTGTAGTTGGTAGTTGTAGTTGGTAGTTGTAGTTGGTAGTTGTAGTTTGTAGTTGTAGTTGGTAGTTGTAGATGGTAGTTGTAGTTGGTAGTTGTAATTGGTAGTTGTAGTTGGTAGTTGTAGTTGGTAGTTGTAGTTGGTAGTTGTAGTTGGTAGTTGTAGTTGGTAGTTGTAGTTGGTAGTTGTAGTTGTAGCTGTAGTTGATAGTTGTAGTTGGTAGTTGTAGTTGGTAGTTGTAGTTGGTAGTTGTAGTTGGTAGTTGTAGTTGGTAGTTGTAGTTGGTAGTTGTAGTTGGTAGTTGTAGTTGGTAGTTGTAGTTGGTAGTTGTAGTTGGTAGTTGTAGTTGGTAGTTGTAGTTGGTAGTTGTAGGTGGTAGTTGTAGTTGTAGTTGTAGTTGTAGTTGATAGTTGTAGTTGGTAGTTGTAGTTGGTAGTCGTAGTTGGTAGTTGTAGTTGGTAGTTGTAGTTGGTAGTTGTAGTTCGTAGTTGTAGTTGGTAGTTGTTGTTGGTAGTTGTAGTTGGTAGTTGTAGTTGGTAGTTGTAGTTGGTAGTTGTAGTTGGTAGTTGTAGTTGGTAGTTGTAGTTGGTAGTTGTAGTTTGTAGTTGTAGTTGGTAGTTGTAGATGGTAGTTGTAGTTGGTAGTTGTAATTGGTAGTTGTAGTTGGTAGTTGTAGTTGGTAGTTGTAGTTGGTAGTTGTAGTTGGTAGTTGTAGTTGGTAGTTGTAGTTGGTAGTTGTAGTTGTAGCTGTAGTTGATAGTTGTAGTTGGTAGTTGTAGTTGGTAGTTGTAGTTGGTAGTTGTAGTTGGTAGTTGTAGTTGGTAGTTGTAGTTGTAGTTGTAGTTGGTAGTTGTAGTTTTTAGTTGTAGTTGGTAGTTGGAGTTGGTAGTTGCAGTTGGTAGTTGCAGTTAGTAGTTGCAGTTGGTAGTTGTAGCTGGTAGTTGTAGTTGGTAGTTGTAGTTGGTAGTTGTTGTTGGTAGTTGTAGTTGGTAGTTGTAGTTGGTAGTTGTAGTTGGTAGTTGTAGTTGGTAGTTGTAGTTGGTAGTTGTAGTTGGTAGTTGTAGTTGGTAGTTGCAGTTGGTAGTTGTAGTTGGTAGTTGTAGTTGGTAGTTGTAGTTGGTAGTTGTAGTTGGTAGTTGTAGCTAGCAGTTGTAGCTGGCAGTTGTAGCTGGCTGTTGTAGCTGGCAGTTGTAGCTGGCAGTTGTAGCTGGCAGTTGTAGCTGGTAGTTGTAGTTGGTAGTTGTAGTTGGTAGTTGTAGTTGGTAGTTGTAGTTGGTAGTTGTAGTTTGTAGTTGTAGTTGGTAGTTGTAGTTGGTAGATGTATTTGGTAGTTGTAGTTGGTCGTTGGAGTTGGTAGTGGCAGTTGGTAGTTGCAGTTGGTAGTTGTAGTTGTTGTTGTAGTTGGTAGTTGTAGTTGTAGTTGTAGTTGTAGTTGTAGTTGTTGTTGTAGTTGGTAGTTGTAGTTGGTAGTTGTAGTTGGTAGTTCTAGTTGGTTTGTTGTAGTTGGTTGTTGCAGTTGGTAGTTGCAGTTGGTAGTTGTAGTTCCAGTTGGTAGTTGTAGTTGTTGTTGTTTTTGTAGTTGTTGTTGTTGCAGTTGTTGTTGTTGTTGTAGTTGTTGTTGTTGTTGTAGTTGTTGTTGTTGTTGTAGTTGTAGTTGTAGTTGCAGTTGGTAGTTGTAGTTGGTAGTTGTAGTAGGTAGTTGTAATTGTAGTTGTTGTTGTAGTTGTAGGTGTAGTTGTAGTTGTAGTTGTAGTTGTAGTTGTAGTTGGTAGTTGTAGTTGGTAGTTGTAGTTGGTAGTTGTAGTTGGTAGCTGTAGTTGGTAGTTGTAGTTGGTAGTTGTAGTTGGTAGTTGTAGTTGGTAGTTGTAGTTGGTAGTTGTAGTTGGTAGTTGTAGTTGGTAGTTGCAGTTGGTAGTTGCAGTTGGTAGTTGCAGTTGGTAGTTGCAGTTGGTAGTTGCTGTTGGTGGTTGCAGTTGGTAGTTGCAGTTGGTAGTTGCAGTTGGTAGTTGCAGTTGGTAGTTGCAGTTGGTAGTTGCAGTTGGTAGTTGTAGTTGGTAGTTGTACTTGGTAGTTGTAGTTGGTAGTTGTAGTTGGTAGTTGTAGTTGGTAGTTGTAGTTGGTAGTTGTAGTTGGTAGTTGTAGTTGGTAGTTGGAGTTGGTAGTTGCAGTTGGTAGTTGCAGTTGGTAGTTGTAGTTGTTGTTGTAGGTGGTAGTTGTAGTTGTAGTTGCAGTTGGTAGTTGCAGTTGGTAGTTGTAGTTGGTAGTTGTACTTGGTAGTTGTAGTTGGTAGTTGTAGTTGGTAGTTGTAGTTGGTAGTTGTAGTTGGTAGTTGTAGTTGGTAGTTGTAGTTGGTAGTTGTAGTTGGTAGTTGTAGTTCGTAGTTGTAGCTGGTAGTTGTAGTTGGTAGTTGTAGTTGGTAGTTGCAGTTGGTAGTTGTAGTTGGTAGTTGTAGTTGGTAGTTGTAGTTGGTAGTTGTAGTTGGTAGTTGTAGTTGGTAGTTGTAGTTGGTAGTTGTAGTTGGTAGTTGTAGTTGTATTTGTAGTTGGTAGTTGTAGTTGGTTTGTTGTAGTTGGTTTGTTGTAGTTGGTAGTTGTAGTTGGTAGTTGTAGTTGGTAGTTGTAGTTGTTGTTGTAGTTGTAGTTGTAGTTGTAGTTGTAGTTGTAGTTGTAGTTGTAGTTGTAGTTGTAGTTGTAGTTGTAGTTGTAGTTGTAGTTGTTTTTGTTGTTGTTGTTGTTGTAGTTGTTGTTGTTGTAGTTGTTGTTGTTGTAGTTGTTGTTGTTATTGTACTTGCTGTTGTGTCGTTGTCGTTGTTGTTGTCGTTGTTGTCGTTGTTGTCGTTGCAGTCGTTGTTGTCGTTGTTGTCGTTGTTGCCGTTGTTGTCGTTGCTGTCGTTGCTATCGTTGCTGTCGTTGCTGTCGTTGCTGTCGTTGCTGCCGTTGTTGCCGTTGTTGCCGTTGTTGCCGTTTTTGTCGTTGTTGTCGTTGTTGTCGTTGTTGTGGTTGTTGTCGTTGTCGTTATTGTAGTTGTTATTGTAGTTGTAGTTGTTGTTGTAGTTGTAGTTGTAGTGGTAGTTGTAGTTGTAGTTGTAGTTGTAGTTGTAGTTGTAGTTGTAGTTGTAGTTGTTGTTGTAGTTGTTGTTGTAGTTGTTGTTGTAGTTGTAGTTGTAGTTGCAGTTGTAGTTGTAGTTGTATTTGTAGTTGTATTTGTAGTTGTAGTTGTAATTGTAGTTGTAGTTGTAGTTGTAGTTGTAGTTGTAGTTGTATTTGTTGTTGTAGTTGTAGTTGTAGTAGTAGTTGTAGTTGTAGTTGTAGTTGGTAGTTGTAGTTGGTAGTTGTAGTTGGTAGTTGTAGTTGGTAGTTGTAGTTGGTAGGTGCAGTTGGTAGTTGCAGTTGGTAGTTGCAGTTGGTAGTTGCAGTTGGTAGTTGCAGTTGGTAGTTGCAGTTGGTAGCTGAAATTGGTAGTTGCTGTTGGTAGTTGCAGTTGGTAGTTGCAGTTGGTAGCTGAAATTGGTAGTTGCAGTTGGTAGTTGCAGTTGGTAGTTGCAGTTGGTAGTTGCAGTTGGTAGCTGAAATTGGTAGTTACAGTTGGTAGTTGCAGTCGGTAGTTGCAGTGGGTAGTTGCAGTTGGTAGTTGCAGTTGGTAGTTGCAGTTGGTAGTTGCAGTTGGTAGTTGCAGTTGGTAGTTGCAGTTGGTAGTTGCAGTTGGTAGCTGTAGTTGGTAGTTGTAGTTGGTAGTTGTAGTTGGTAGTTGTAGTTGGTAGTTGTAGTTGTAGTTGTTGTTGTAGTTGTAGTTGTAGTTGTAGTTGTAGTTGTAGTTGTAGTTGTAGTTGTATTTGTAGTTTGTAGTTGTAGTTGGTAGTGGTAGTTGGTTTGTTGTAGTTGGTAGTTGTAGTTGGTAGTTGTAGTTGGTAGTTGTAGTTGGTAGTTGTAGTTGGTAGTTGTAGTTGGTAGTTGTAGTTGGTAGTTGTAGTTGGTTTGTTGTAGTTGGTAGTTGCAGTTGGTAGTTGCAGTTGGTAGTTGCAGTTGGTAGTTGTAGTTGGTAGTTGTAGTTGGTAGTTGTAGATGGTAGTTGTAGTTGGTAGTTGCAGTTGGTAGTTGTAGTTGGTAGTTGTAGTTGGTAGTTGTAGTTGGTAGTTGTAGTTTGTAGTTGTAGTTGGTAGTTGTAGTTGTTAGATGTATTTGGTAGTTGTAGTTGGTCGTTGGAGTTGGTAGTTGCAGTTGGTAGTTGCAGTTGGTAGTTGTAGTTGTTGTTGTAGGTGGTAGTTGTAGTTGTAGTTGTAGTTGTAGTTGTAGTTGTAGTTGTAGTTGTAGTTGGTAGTTGTAGTTGGTAGTTGTAGTTGGTAGTTGTAGTTGGTAGTTGTAGTTGGTAGTTGCAGTTGGTAGTTGTAGGTGGTAGTTGTAGTTGGTAGTTGTAGTTGGTAGTTGTAGTTGGTAGTTGTAGTTGGTAGTTGTAGTTGGTAGTTGTAGTTGGTAGTTGTAGTTGGTAGTTGTAGTTGGTAGTTGTAGTTGGTATTTGTAGTTGGTAGTTGTAGTTGGTAGTTGTAGTTGGTAGTTGTAGTTGGTAGTTGTAGTTCGTAGTTGTAGCTGGTAGTTGTAGTTGGTAGTTGTAGTTGGTAGTTGCAGTTGGTAGTTGTAGTTGGTAGTTGTAGTTGGTAGTTGTAGTTGGTAGTTGTAGTTGGTAGTTGTAGTTGGTAGTTGTAGTTGGTAGTTGTAGTTGTATTTGTAGTTTGTAGTTGTAGTTGGTAGTTGTAGTTGGTTTGTTGTAGTTGGTAGTTGTAGTTGGTAGTTGTAGTTGGTAGTTGTAGTTGGTAGTTGTAGTTGGTAGTTGTAGTTGGTTTGTTGTAGTTGGTAGTTGCAGTTGGTAGTTGCAGTTGGTAGTTGCAGTTGGTAGTTGTAGTTGGTAGTTGTAGTTGGTAGCTGTAGATGGTAGTTGTAGTTGGTAGTTGCAGTTGGTAGTTGTAGTTGGTAGTTGTAGTTGGTAGTTGTAGTTGGTAGTTGTAGTTTGTAGTTGTAGATGGTAGTTGTAGTTGGTAGATGTATTTGGTAGTTGTAGTTGGTCGTTGGAGTTGGTAGTTGCAGTTGGTAGTTGCAGTTGGTAGTTGTAGTTGTTGTTGTAGGTGGTAGTTGTAGTTGTAGTTGTAGTTGTAGTTGTAGTTGTAGTTGTAGTTGTAGTTGGTAGTTGTAGTTGGTAGTTGCAGTTGGTAGCTGCAGTTGGTAGTTGCACTTGGTAGTTGTAGTTGGTAGTTGTAGTTGGTAGTTGGTAGTTGTAGTTGGTAGTTGTAGTTTGTAGTTGTAGTTGGTAGTTGCAGTTGCTAGCTGTAGTTGGTAGTTGTAGTTGGTAGTTGTAGTTGGTAGTTGTAGTTGTAGTTGTTGTTGTAGTTGTAGTTGTAGTTGTAGTTGTAGTTGTAGTTGTAGTTGTAGTTGTAGTTTGTAGTTGTAGTTGGTAGTTGTAGTTGGTTTGTTGTAGTTGGTAGTTGTAGTTGGTAGATGTATTTGGTAGTTGTAGTTGGTAGTTGCAGTTGGTAGTTGCAGTTGGTAGTTGTAGTTGGTAGTTGTACTTGGTAGTTGTAGTTGGTAGTTGTAGTTGGTAGTTGTAGTTGGTAGTTGTAGATGGTAGTTGTAGTTGGTAGTTGCAGTTGGTAGTTGTAGTTGGTAGTTGTAGTTGGTAGTTGTAGTTGGTAGTTGTAGTTTGTAGTTGTAGTTGGTAGTTGTAGTTGGTAGATGTATTTGGTAGTTGTAGTTGGTCGTTGGAGTTGGTAGTTGCAGTTGGTAGTTGCAGTTGGTAGTTGTAGTTGTTGTTGTAGGTGGTAGTTGTAGTTGTAGTTGTAGTTGTAGTTGTTGTTGTAGTTGTAGTTGTAGTTGTAGTTGTAGTTGTAGTTGTAGTTGTAGTTGTAGTTTGTAGTTGTAGTTGGTAGTTGTAGTTGGTAGTTGTAGTTGGTAGTTGTAGTTGGTAGTTGTAGTTGGTAGTTGTAGTTGGTAGTTGTAGTTGGTAGTTGTAGGTGGTAGTTGTAGTTGGAAGTTGTAGTTGGTAGTTGTAGTTGGTAGTTGTAGTTGGTAGTTGTAGTTGGTAGTTGTAGTTGGTAGTTGTAGTTGGTAGTTGTAGTTGTAGTTGTAGTTGGTAGTTGTAGTTGGTAGTTGTAGTTGGTAGTTGGAGTTGGTAGTTGCAGTTGGTAGTTGCAGTTGGTAGTTGCAGTTGGTAGTTGCAGTTGGTAGTTGCAGTTGGTAGTTGCAGTTGGTAGTTGCAGTTGGTAGTTGCTGTTGGTGGTTGCAGTTGGTAGTTGCAGTTGGTAGTTGCAGTTGGTAGTTGCAGTTGGTAGTTGCAGTTGGTAGTTGTAGTTGGTAGTTGCAGTTGGTAGTTGTAGTTGGTAGTTGTAGTTGGTAGTTGTAGTTGGTAGTTGTAGTTTGTAGTTGTAGTTGGTAGTTGTAGTTGGTAGATGTATTTGGTAGTTGTAGTTGGTCGTTGGAGTTGGTAGTTGCAGTTGGTAGTTGCAGTTGGTAGTTGTAGTTGTTGTTGTAGGTGGTAGTTGTAGTTGTAGTTGTAGTTGTTGTTGTAGTTGTAGTTGTAGTTGTAGTTGTAGTTGTAGTTGTAGTTGTAGTTGTAGTTTGTAGTTGTAGTTGATAGTTGTAGTTGGTAGTTGTAGTTGGTAGTTGTAGTTGGTAGTTGTAGTTGGTAGTTGTAGTTGGTAGTTGTAGTTGGTAGTTGTAGGTGGTAGTTGTAGTTGGAAGTTGTAGTTGGTAGTTGTAGTTGGTAGTTGTAGTTGGTAGTTGTAGTTGGTAGTTGTAGTTGGTAGTTGTAGTTGGTAGTTGTAGTTGTAGTTGTAGTTGGTAGTTGTAGTTGGTAGTTGTAGTTGGTAGTTGGAGTTGGTAGTTGCAGTTGGTAGTTGCAGTTGGTAGTTGCAGTTGGTAGTTGCAGTTGGTAGTTGCAGTTGGTAGTTGCAGTTGGTAGTTGCAGTTGGTAGTTGCTGTTGGTGGTTGCAGTTGGTAGTTGCAGTTGGTAGTTGCAGTTGGTAGTTGCAGTTGGTAGTTGCAGTTGGTAGTTGCAGTTGGTAGTTGTAGTTGGTAGTTGTACTTGGTAGTTGTAGTTGGTAGTTGTAGTTGGTAGTTGTAGTTGGTAGTTGTAGTTGGTAGTTGTAGTTGGTAGTTGTAGTTGGTAGTTGTAGTTGGTAGTTGTAGTTGGTAGTTGTAGTTCGTAGTTGTAGCTGGTAGTTGTAGTTGGTAGTTGTAGTTGGTAGTTGCAGTTGGTAGTTGTAGTTGGTAGTTGCAGTTGGTAGTTGCAGTTGGTAGTTGCAGTTGGTAGTTGCAGTTGGTAGTTGCAGTTGGTAGTTGCAGTTGGTAGTTGCTGTTGGTGGTTGCAGTTGGTAGTTGCAGTTGGTAGTTGCAGTTGGTAGTTGCAGTTGGTAGTTGTAGTTGGTAGTTGCAGTTGGTAGTTGTAGTTGGTAGTTGTAGTTGGTAGTTGTAGTTGGTAGTTGTAGTTGGTAGTTGTAGTTGGTAGTTGTAGTTGGTAGTTGTAGTTGTATTTGTAGTTGGTAGTTGTAGTTGGTTTGTTGTAGTTGGTTTGTTGTAGTTGGTAGTTGTAGTTGGTAGTTGTAGTTGGAAGTTGTAGTTGGTAGTTGTAGTTGGTAGTTGTAGTTGGTTTGTTGTAGTTGGTAGTTGCAGTTGGTAGTTGCAGTTGGTAGTTGCAGTTGGTAGTTGTAGTTGGTAGTTGTAGTTGGTCGTTGTAGTTGGTAGTTGTAGTTGTAGTTGTAGTTGTAGTTGTAGTTGTAGTTGTAGTTGGTAGTTGTAGTTGGTAGTTGCAGTTGGTAGCTGCAGTTGGTAGTTGCACTTGGTAGTTGTAGTTGGTAGTTGTAGTTGGTAGTTGGTAGTTGTAGTTGGTAGTTGTACTTGGTAGTTGTAGTTGGTAGTTGTAGTTGGTAGTTGTAGTTGGTAGTTGTAGTTGGTAGTTGTAGTTGGTAGTTGTAGTTGGTAGTTGTAGTTGGTAGTTGTAGTTCGTAGTTGTAGCTGGTAGTTGTAGTTGGTAGTTGTAGTTGGTAGTTGCAGTTGGTAGTTGTAGTTGGTAGTTGTAGTTGGTAGTTGTAGTTGGTAGTTGTAGTTGGTAGTTGTAGTTGGTAGTTGTAGTTGGTAGTTGTAGTTGTATTTGTAGTTGGTAGTTGTAGTTGGTTTGTTGTAGTTGGTTTGTTGTAGTTGGTAGTTGTAGTTGGTAGTTGTAGTTGGTAGTTGTAGTTGGTAGTTGTAGTTGGTAGTTGTAGTTGGTTTGTTGTAGTTGGTAGTTGCAGTTGGTAGTTGCAGTTGGTAGTTGCAGTTGGTAGTTGTAGGTGGTAGTTGTAGTTGGTACTTGTAGTTGGTAGTTGTAGTTGGTAGTTGTAGTTGGTAGTTGTAGTTGGTAGTTGTAGTTGGTAGTTGTAGTTGTATTTGTAGTTGGTAGTTGTAGTTGGTTTGTTGTAGTTGGTTTGTTGTAGTTGGTAGTTGTAGTTGGTAGTTGTAGTTGGTAGTTGTAGTTGGTAGTTGTAGTTGGTAGTTGTAGTTGGTTTGTTGTAGTTGGTTTGTTGTAGTTGGTAGTTGTAGTTGGTAGTTGTAGTTGGTAGTTGTACTTGGTAGTTGTAGTTGGTAGTTGTAGTTGGTAGTTGTAGTTGGTAGTTGTAGTTGGTAGTTGTAGTTGGTAGTTGTAGTTGGTAGTTGTAGTTGGTAGTTGTAGTTGGTAGTTGTAGTTCGTAGTTGTAGCTGGTAGTTGTAGTTGGTAGTTGTAGTTGGTAGTTGCAGTTGGTAGTTGTAGTTGGTAGTTGTAGTTGGTAGTTGTAGTTGGTAGTTGTAGTTGGTAGTTGTAGTTGGTAGTTGTAGTTGGTAGTTGTAGTTGTATTTGTAGTTGGTAGTTGTAGTTGGTTTGTTGTAGTTGGTTTGTTGTAGTTGGTAGTTGTAGTTGGTAGTTGTAGTTGTAGTTGTAGTTTGTAGTTGTAGTTGGTAGTTGTAGTTGGTAGTTGTAGTTGGTAGTTGTAGTTGGTAGTTGTAGTTGGTAGTTGTAGTTGGTAGTTGTAGTTGGTAGTTGTAGGTGGTAGTTGTAGTTGGTAGTTGTAGTTGGTAGTTGTAGTTGGTAGTTGTAGTTGGTAGTTGTAGTTGGTAGTTGTAGTTGGTAGTTGTAGTTGGTAGTTGTAGTTGTAGTTGTAGTTGGTAGTTGTAGTTGGTAGTTGTAGTTGGTAGTTGGAGTTGGTAGTTGCAGTTGGTAGTTGCAGTTGGTAGTTGCAGTTGGTTGTTGCAGTTGGTAGTTGCAGTTGGTAGTTGCAGTTGGTAGTTGCAGTTGGTAGTTGCAGTTGGTAGTTGCTGTTGGTGGTTGCAGTTGGTAGTTGCAGTTGGTAGTTGCAGTTGGTAGTTGCAGTTGGTAGTTGCAGTTGGTAGTTGCAGTTGGTAGTTGTAGTTGGTAGTTGTACTTGGTAGTTGTAGTTGGTAGTTGTAGTTGGTAGTTGTAGTTGGTAGTTGTAGTTGGTAGTTGTAGTTGGTAGTTGCAGTTGGTAGTTGTAGTTGGTAGTTGTAGTTGGTAGTTGTAGTTGGTAGTTGTAGTTGGTAGTTGTAGTTTGTAGTTGTAGTTGGTAGTTGTAGTTGTTAGATGTATTTGGTAGTTGTAGTTGGTCGTTGGAGTTGGTAGTTGCAGTTGGTAGTTGCAGTTGGTAGTTGTAGTTGTTGTTGTAGGTGGTAGTTGTAGTTGTAGTTGTAGTTGTAGTTGTAGTTGTAGTTGTAGTTGTAGTTGGTAGTTGTAGTTGGTAGTTGTAGTTGGTAGTTGTAGTTGGTAGTTGTAGTTGGTAGTTGCAGTTGGTAGTTGTAGGTGGTAGTTGTAGTTGGTAGTTGTAGTTGGTAGTTGTAGTTGGTAGTTGTAGTTGGTAGTTGTAGGTGGTAGTTGTAGTTGGAAGTTGTAGTTGGTAGTTGTAGTTGGTAGTTGTAGTTGGTAGTTGTAGTTGGTAGTTGTAGTTGGTAGTTGTAGTTGGTAGTTGTAGTTGTAGTTGTAGTTGGTAGTTGTAGTTGGTAGTTGTAGTTGGTAGTTGGAGTTGGTAGTTGCAGTTGGTAGTTGCAGTTGGTAGTTGCAGTTGGTAGTTGCAGTTGGTAGTTGCAGTTGGTAGTTGCAGTTGGTAGTTGCAGTTGGTAGTTGCTGTTGGTGGTTGCAGTTGGTAGTTGCAGTTGGTAGTTGCAGTTGGTAGTTGCAGTTGGTAGTTGCAGTTGGTAGTTGCAGTTGGTAGTTGTAGTTGGTAGTTGTACTTGGTAGTTGTAGTTGGTAGTTGTAGTTGGTAGTTGTAGTTGGTAGTTGTAGTTGGTAGTTGTAGTTGGTAGTTGTAGTTGGTAGTTGTAGTTGGTAGTTGTAGTTGGTAGTTGTAGTTCGTAGTTGTAGCTGGTAGTTGTAGTTGGTAGTTGTAGTTGGTAGTTGCAGTTGGTAGTTGTAGTTGGTAGTTGCAGTTGGTAGTTGCAGTTGGTAGTTGCAGTTGGTAGTTGCAGTTGGTAGTTGCAGTTGGTAGTTGCAGTTGGTAGTTGCTGTTGGTGGTTGCAGTTGGTAGTTGCAGTTGGTAGTTGCAGTTGGTAGTTGCAGTTGGTAGTTGTAGTTGGTAGTTGCAGTTGGTAGTTGTAGTTGGTAGTTGTAGTTGGTAGTTGTAGTTGGTAGTTGTAGTTGGTAGTTGTAGTTGGTAGTTGTAGTTGGTAGTTGTAGTTGTATTTGTAGTTGGTAGTTGTAGTTGGTTTGTTGTAGTTGGTTTGTTGTAGTTGGTAGTTGTAGTTGGTAGTTGTAGTTGGTAGTTGTAGTTGGTAGTTGTAGTTGGTAGTTGTAGTTGGTTTGTTGTAGTTGGTAGTTGCAGTTGGTAGTTGCAGTTGGTAGTTGCAGTTGGTAGTTGTAGTTGGTAGTTGTAGTTGGTCGTTGTAGTTGGTAGTTGTAGTTGTAGTTGTAGTTGTAGTTGTAGTTGTAGTTGTAGTTGGTAGTTGTAGTTGGTAGTTGCAGTTGGTAGCTGCAGTTGGTAGTTGCACTTGGTAGTTGTAGTTGGTAGTTGTAGTTGGTAGTTGGTAGTTGTAGTTGGTAGTTGTACTTGGTAGTTGTAGTTGGTAGTTGTAGTTGGTAGTTGTAGTTGGTAGTTGTAGTTGGTAGTTGTAGTTGGTAGTTGTAGTTGGTAGTTGTAGCTGGTAGTTGTAGTTGGTAGTTGTAGTTGGTAGTTGCAGTTGCTAGCTGTAGTTGGTAGTTGTAGTTGGTAGTTGTAGTTGGTAGTTGTAGTTGTAGTTGTTGTTGTAGTTGTAGTTGTAGTTGTAGTTGTAGTTGTAGTTGTAGTTGTAGTTGTAGTTTGTAGTTGTAGTTGGTAGTTGTAGTTGGTTTGTTGTAGTTGGTAGTTGTAGTTGGTAGATGTATTTGGTAGTTGTAGTTGGTAGTTGCAGTTGGTAGTTGCAGTTGGTAGTTGTAGTTGGTAGTTGTACTTGGTAGTTGTAGTTGGTAGTTGTAGTTGGTAGTTGTAGGTGGTAGTTGTAGTTGGTAGTTGTAGTTGGTAGTTGTAGTTGGTAGTTGTAGTTGGTAGTTGTAGTTGGTAGTTGTAGTTGGTAGTTGTAGTTGGTAGTTGTAGTTGTAGTTGTAGTTGGTAGTTGTAGTTGGTAGTTGTAGTTGGTAGTTGGAGTTGGTAGTTGCAGTTGGTAGTTGCAGTTGGTAGTTGCAGTTGGTAGTTGCAGTTGGTAGTTGCAGTTGGTAGTTGCAGTTGGTAGTTGCAGTTGGTAGTTGCTGTTGGTGGTTGCAGTTGGTAGTTGCAGTTGGTAGTTGCAGTTGGTAGTTGCAATTGCTAGCTGTAGTTGGTAGTTGTAGTTGGTAGTTGTAGTTGGTAGTTGTAGTTGTAGTTGTTGTTGTAGTTGTAGTTGTAGTTGTAGTTGTAGTTGTAGTTGTAGTTGTAGTTGTAGTTGTAGTTTGTAGTTGTAGTTGGTAGTTGTAGTTGGTTTGTTGTAGTTGGTAGTTGTAGTTGGTAGATGTATTTGGTAGTTGTAGTTGGTAGTTGCAGTTGGTAGTTGCAGTTGGTAGTTGTAGTTGGTAGTTGTAGTTGGTAGTTGTAGTTGGTAGTTGTAGTTCGTAGTTGTAGCTGGTAGTTGTAGTTGGTAGTTGTAGTTGGTAGTTGCAGTTGGTAGTTGTAGTTGGTAGTTGTAGTTGGTAGTTGTAGTTGGTAGTTGTAGTTGGTAGTTGTAGTTGGTAGTTGTAGTTGGTAGTTGTAGTTGTATTTGTAGTTTGTAGTTGTAGTTGGTAGTTGTAGTTGGTTTGTTGTAGTTGGTAGTTGTAGTTGGTAGTTGTAGTTGGTAGTTGTAGTTGGTAGTTGTAGTTGGTAGTTGTAGTTGGTTTGTTGTAGTTGGTAGTTGCAGTTGGTAGTTGCAGTTGGTAGTTGCAGTTGGTAGTTGTAGTTGGTAGTTGTAGTTGGTAGTTGGTAGTTGTAGTTGGTAGTTGTAGTTTGTAGTTGTAGTTGGTAGTTGCAGTTGCTAGCTGTAGTTGGTAGTTGTAGTTGGTAGTTGTAGTTGGTAGTTGTAGTTGTAGTTGTTGTTGTAGTTGTAGTTGCAGTTGCTAGCTGTAGTTGGTAGTTGTAGTTGGTAGTTGTAGTTGGTAGTTGTAGTTGTAGTTGTTGTTGTAGTTGTAGTTGTAGTTGTAGTTGTAGTTGTAGTTGTAGTTGTAGTTGTAGTTGTTGTTGTAGTTTGTAGTTGTAGTTGTAGTTGTAGTTGTAGTTGTAGTTGTAGTTGTAGTTGTAGTTGTAGTTGTAGTTGTAGTTGTTTTTGTTGTTGTTGTTGTTGTAGTTGTTGTTGTTGTAGTTGTTGTTGTTGTAGTTGTTGTTGTTATTGTACTTGCTGTTGTGTCGTTGTCGTTGTTGTCGTTGTTGTCGTTGCAGTCGTTGTTGTCGTTGTTGTCGTTGTTGCCGTTGTTGTCGTTGCTGTCGTTGCTATCGTTGCTGTCGTTGCTGTCGTTGCTGTCGTTGCTGCCGTTGTTGCCGTTGTTGCCGTTGTTGCCGTTTTTGTCGTTGTTGTCGTTGTTGTCGTTGTTGTGGTTGTTGTCGTTGTTGTCGTTGTTTTCGTTGTTTTCGTTGTTGTCGTTGTTGTCGTTGTTGTCGTTGTTGTCGTTGTTGTCGTTGTTGTCGTTGTTGTCGTTGTTATCGTTGTTGTCGTTGTTATCGTTGTTGTCGTTGTTGTCGTTGTTGTCGTTGTTGTCGTTGTTGTCGTTGTCGTTATTGTAGTTGTTGTCGTTGTTGTCGTCGTTGTCGTCGTTGTCGTCGTTGTCGTCGTTGTCGTCGTTGTCGTCGTTGACGTCGTTGTCGTCGTTGTCGTCGTTGTCGTTGTTGTTGTTGTTGTTGTTGTTGTAGTTGTAGTTGTTGTTGTAGTTGTTGTTGTTGTAGTTGTAGTTGCAGTTGGTAGTTGCAGTTGGTAGTTGTAGTTGGTAGTTGTAGTTGGTAGTTGTAGTTGGTAGTTGTAGTTGGTAGTTGTAGTTGGTAGTTGTAGTTGGTAGTTGTAGTTGGTAGTTGTAGTTGGTAGTTGTAGTTGGTAGTTGTAGTTGGTAGTTGTAGTTGTAGTTGTAGTTGGTAGTTGTAGTTGGTAGTTGTAGTTGGTAGTTGGAGTTGGTAGTTGTAGTTGGTAGTTGTAGTTGGTAGTTGTAGTTGGTAGTTGTAGTTGGTAGTTGTAGTTGGTAGTTGTAGTTGGTAGTTGTAGTTGGTAGTTGTAGTTGGTAGTTGTAGTTGGTAGTTGTAGTTCGTAGTTGTAGCTGGTAGTTGTAGTTGGTAGTTGTAGTTGGTAGTTGCAGTTGGTAGTTGTAGTTGGTAGTTGTAGTTGGTAGTTGCAGTTGGTAGTTGCAGTTGGTAGTTGCAGTTGGTAGTTGCAGTTGGTAGTTGCTGTTGGTGGTTGCAGTTGGTAGTTGCAGTTGGTAGTTGCAGTTGGTAGTTGCAGTTGGTAGTTGCAGTTGGTAGTTGCAGTTGGTAGTTGTAGTTGGTAGTTGTACTTGGTAGTTGTAGTTGGTAGTTGTAGTTGGTAGTTGTAGTTGGTAGTTGTAGTTGGTAGTTGTAGTTGGTAGTTGTAGTTGGTAGTTGTAGTTGGTAGTTGTAGTTCGTAGTTGTAGCTGGTAGTTGTAGTTGGTAGTTGTAGTTGGTAGTTGCAGTTGGTAGTTGTAGTTGGTAGTTGTAGTTGGTAGTTGTAGTTGGTAGTTGTAGTTGGTAGTTGTAGTTGGTAGTTGTAGTTGGTAGTTGTAGTTGTATTTGTAGTTGGTAGTTGTAGTTGGTTTGTTGTAGTTGGTTTGTCGTCGTTGACGTCGTTGTCGTCGTTGTCGTCGTTGTTGTTGTTGTTGTTGTTGTTGTTGTTGTAGTTGTAGTTGTTGTTGTAGTTGTTGTTGTTGTAGTTGTAGTTGTAGTTGTAGTTGTAGTTGTAGTTGTAGTTGTTGTAGTTGTAGTTGTTGTTGTAGTTGTAGTTGTAGTGGTAGTTGTAGTTGTAGTTGTAGTTGTAGTTGTAGTTGTAGTTGTAGTTGTAGTTGTTGTTGTAGTTGTTGTTGTAGTTGTTGTTGTAGTTGTAGTTGTAGTTGCAGTTGTAGTTGTAGTTGTATTTGTAGTTGTATTTGTAGTTGTAGTTGTAATTGTAGTTGTAGTTGTAGTTGTAGTTGTAGTTGTAGTTGTAGTTGGTAGTTGCAGTTGCTAGCTGTAGTTGGTAGTTGTAGTTGGTAGTTGTAGTTGGTAGTTGTAGTTCGTAGTTGTAGCTGGTAGTTGTAGTTGGTAGTTGTAGTTGGTAGTTGCAGTTGGTAGTTGTAGTTGGTAGTTGTAGTTGGTAGTTGTAGTTGGTAGTTGTAGTTGGTAGTTGTAGTTGGTAGTTGTAGTTGGTAGTTGTAGTTGTATTTGTAGTTGGTAGTTGTAGTTGGTTTGTTGTAGTTGGTTTGTTGTAGTTGGTAGTTGTAGTTGGTAGTTGTAGTTCGTAGTTGTAGCTGGTAGTTGTAGTTGGTAGTTGTAGTTGGTAGTTGCAGTTGGTAGTTGTAGTTGGTAGTTGTAGTTGGTAGTTGTAGTTGGTAGTTGTAGTTGGTAGTTGTAGTTGGTAGTTGTAGTTGGTAGTTGTAGTTGTATTTGTAGTTGGTAGTTGTAGTTGGTTTGTTGTAGTTGGTTTGTTGTAGTTGGTAGTTGTAGTTGGTAGTTGTAGTTGTATTTGTAGTTGGTAGTTGTAGTTGGTTTGTTGTAGTTGGTTTGTTGTAGTTGGTAGTTGCAGTTGGTAGTTGCAGTTGGTAGTTGCAGTTGGTAGTTGCAGTTGGTAGCTGTAGTTGGTAGTTGTAGTTGGTAGTTGTAGTTGGTAGTTGTAGTTGGTAGTTGTAGTTGTAGTTGTTGTTGTAGTTGTAGTTGTAGTTGTAGTTGTAGTTGTAGTTGTAGTTGTAGTTGTATTTGTAGTTTGTAGTTGTAGTTGGTAGTGGTAGTTGGTTTGTTGTAGTTGGTAGTTGTAGTTGGTAGTTGTAGTTGGTAGTTGTAGTTGGTAGTTGTAGTTGGTAGTTGTAGTTGGTAGTTGTAGTTGGTAGTTGTAGTTGGTAGTTGTAGTTGGTTTGTTGTAGTTGGTAGTTGCAGTTGGTAGTTGCAGTTGGTAGTTGCAGTTGGTAGTTTTAGTTGGTAGTTGTAGTTGGTAGTTGTAGATGGTAGTTGTAGTTGGTAGTTGCAGTTGGTAGTTGTAGTTGGTAGTTGTAGTTGGTAGTTGTAGTTGGTAGTTGTAGTTTGTAGTTGTAGTTGGTAGTTGTAGTTGGTAGATGTATTTGGTAGTTGTAGTTGGTCGTTGGAGTTGGTAGTTGCAGTTGGTAGTTGCAGTTGGTAGTTGTAGTTGTTGTTGTAGGTGGTAGTTGTAGTTGTAGTTGTAGTTGTAGTTGTAGTTGTAGTTGTAGTTGTAGTTGGTAGTTGTAGTTGGTAGTTGTAGTTGGTAGTTGTAGTTGGTAGTTGTAGTTGGTAGTTGCAGTTGGTAGTTGTAGGTGGTAGTTGTAGTTGGTAGTTGTAGTTGGTAGTTGTAGTTGGTAGTTGTAGTTGGTAGTTGTAGTTGGTAGTTGTAGTTGGTAGTTGTAGTTGGTAGTTGTAGTTGGTAGTTGTAGTTGGTAGTTGTAGTTGGTAGTTGTAGTTGGTAGTTGTAGTTGGTAGTTGTAGTTCGTAGTTGTAGCTGGTAGTTGTAGTTGGTAGTTGTAGTTGGTAGTTGCAGTTGGTAGTTGTAGTTGGTAGTTGTAGTTGGTAGTTGTAGTTGGTAGTTGTAGTTGGTAGTTGTAGTTGGTAGTTGTAGTTGGTAGTTGTAGTTGGTAGTTGTAGTTGTATTTGTAGTTTGTAGTTGTAGTTGGTAGTTGTAGTTGGTTTGTTGTAGTTGGTAGTTGTAGTTGGTAGTTGTAGTTGGTAGTTGTAGTTGGTAGTTGTAGTTGGTAGTTGTAGTTGGTAGTTGTAGTTGGTAGTTGTAGTTGGTAGTTGTAGTTTGTAGTTGTAGTTGGTAGTTGTAGTTGGTAGATGTATTTGGTAGTTGTAGTTGGTCGTTGGAGTTGGTAGTTGCAGTTGGTAGTTGCAGTTGGTAGTTGTAGTTGTTGTTGTAGGTGGTAGTTGTAGTTGTAGTTGTAGTTGTAGTTGTAGTTGTAGTTGTAGTTGTAGTTGGTAGTTGTAGTTGGTAGTTGTAGTTGTATTTGTAGTTTGTAGTTGTAGTTGGTAGTTGTAGTTGGTAGTTGTAGTTGGTAGTTGTAGTTTGTAGTTGTAGTTGGTAGTTGTAGTTGGTAGATGTATTTGGTAGTTGTAGTTGGTCGTTGGAGTTGGTAGTTGTAGTTGGTAGTTGCAGTTGGTAGTTGTAGGTGGTAGTTGTAGTTGGTAGTTGTAGTTGGTAGTTGTAGTTGGTAGTTGTAGTTGGTAGTTGCAGTTGGTAGTTGTAGGTGGTAGTTGTAGTTGGTAGTTGTAGTTGGTAGTTGTAGTTGGTAGTTGTAGTTGGTAGTTGTAGTTGGTAGTTGTAGTTGGTAGTTGTAGTTGGTAGTTGTAGTTGGTAGTTGTAGTTGGTAGTTGCAGTTGGTAGTTGTAGTTGGTAGTTGTAGTTTGTAGTTGTAGTTGGTAGTTGTAGTTGGTAGATGTATTTGGTAGTTGTAGTTGGTCGTTGGAGTTGGTAGTTGCAGTTGGTAGTTGCAGTTGGTAGTTGTAGTTGTTGTTGTAGGTGGTAGTTGTAGTTGTAGTTGTAGTTGTAGTTGTAGTTGTAGTTGTAGTTGTAGTTGGTAGTTGTAGTTGGTAGTTGTAGTTGGTAGTTGTAGTTGGTAGTTGTAGTTGGTAGTTGCAGTTGGTAGTTGTAGGTGGTAGTTGTAGTTGGTAGTTGTAGTTGGTAGTTGTAGTTGGTAGTTGTAGTTGGTAGTTGCAGTTGGTAGTTGTAGGTGGTAGTTGTAGTTGGTAGTTGTAGTTGGTAGTTGTAGTTGGTAGTTGTAGTTGGTAGTTGTAGTTGGTAGTTGTAGTTGGTAGTTGTAGTTGGTAGTTGTAGTTGGTAGTTGTAGTTGGTAGTTGTAGTTGGTAGTTGTAGTTGGTAGTTGTAGTTGGTAGTTGTAGTTGGTAGTTGCAGTTGGTAGTTGTAGTTGGTAGTTGCAGTTGGTAGTTGCAGTTGGTAGTTGCAGTTGGTAGTTGCAGTTGGTAGCTGTAGTTGGTAGTTGTAGTTGGTAGTTGTAGTTGGTAGTTGTAGTTGGTAGTTGTAGTTGTAGTTGTTGTTGTAGTTGTAGTTGTAGTTGTAGTTGTAGTTGTAGTTGTAGTTGTAGTTGTAGTTGTATTTGTAGTTTGTAGTTGTAGTTGGTAGTGGTAGTTGGTTTGTTGTAGTTGGTAGTTGTAGTTGGTAGTTGTAGTTGGTAGTTGTAGTTGGTAGTTGTAGTTGGTAGTTGTAGTTGGTAGTTGTAGTTGGTAGTTGTAGTTGGTAGTTGTAGTTGGTAGTTGTAGTTCGTAGTTGTAGCTGGTAGTTGTAGTTGGTAGTTGTAGTTGGTAGTTGCAGTTGGTAGTTGTAGTTGGTAGTTGTAGTTGGTAGTTGTAGTTGGTAGTTGTAGTTGGTAGTTGTAGTTGGTAGTTGTAGTTGGTAGTTGTAGTTGTATTTGTAGTTTGTAGTTGTAGTTGGTAGTTGTAGTTGGTAGTTGTAGTTGGTAGTTGTAGTTTGTAGTTGTAGTTGGTAGTTGTAGTTGGTAGATGTATTTGGTAGTTGTAGTTGGTCGTTGGAGTTGGTAGTTGCAGTTGGTAGTTGCAGTTGGTAGTTGTAGTTGTTGTTGTAGTTGGTAGTTGTAGTTCGTAGTTGTAGCTGGTAGTTGTAGTTGGTAGTTGTAGTTGGTAGTTGCAGTTGGTAGTTGTAGTTGGTAGTTGTAGTTGGTAGTTGTAGTTGGTAGTTGTAGTTGGTAGTTGTAGTTGGTAGTTGTAGTTGGTAGTTGTAGTTGTATTTGTAGTTTGTAGTTGTAGTTGGTAGTTGTAGTTGGTTTGTTGTAGTTGGTAGTTGTAGTTGGTAGTTGCAGTTGGTAGTTGCAGTTGGTAGTTGTAGTTGGTAGTTGTACTTGGTAGTTGTAGTTGGTAGTTGTAGTTGGTAGTTGTAGTTGGTAGTTGTAGATGGTAGTTGTAGATGGTAGTTGTAGTTGGTAGTTGCAGTTGGTAGTTGTAGTTGGTAGTTGTAGTTGGTAGTTGTAGTTTGTAGTTGTAGTTGGTAGTTGTAGTTGGTAGTTGTAGTTGGTAGTTGTAGTTGGTAGTTGTAGTTGGTAGTTGTAGTTGGTAGTTGTAGTTGGTAGTTGTAGTTGGTAGTTGTAGGTGGTAGTTGTAGTTGGTAGTTGTAGTTGGTAGTTGTAGTTGGTAGTTGTAGTTGGTAGTTGTAGTTGGTAGTTGTAGTTGTAGTTGTAGTTGGTAGTTGTAGTTGGTAGTTGTAGTTGGTAGTTGGAGTTGGTAGTTGCAGTTGGTAGTTACAGTTGGTAGTTGCAGTTGGTTGTTGCAGTTGGTAGTTGCAGTTGGTAGTTGCAGTTGGTAGTTGCAGTTGGTAGTTGCAGTTGGTAGTTGCTGTTGGTGGTTGCAGTTGGTAGTTGCAGTTGGTAGTTGCAGTTGGTAGTTGCAGTTGGTAGTTGCAGTTGGTAGTTGCAGTTGGTAGTTGTAGTTGGTAGTTGTACTTGGTAGTTGTAGTTGGTAGTTGTAGTTGGTAGTTGTAGTTGGTAGTTGTAGTTGGTAGTTGTAGTTGGTAGTTGCAGTTGGTAGTTGTAGTTGGTAGTTGTAGTTGGTAGTTGTAGTTGGTAGTTGTAGTTTGTAGTTGTAGTTGGTAGTTGTAGTTGTTAGATGTATTTGGTAGTTGTAGTTGGTCGTTGGAGTTGGTAGTTGCAGTTGGTAGTTGCAGTTGGTAGTTGTAGTTGTTGTTGTAGGTGGTAGTTGTAGTTGTAGTTGTAGTTGTAGTTGTAGTTGTAGTTGTAGTTGTAGTTGGTAGTTGTAGTTGGTAGTTGTAGTTGGTAGTTGTAGTTGGTAGTTGTAGTTGGTAGTTGCAGTTGGTAGTTGTAGGTGGTAGTTGTAGTTGGTAGTTGTAGTTGGTAGTTGTAGTTGGTAGTTGTAGTTGGTAGCTGTAGATGGTAGTTGTAGTTGGTAGTTGCAGTTGGTAGTTGTAGTTGGTAGTTGTAGTTGGTAGTTGTAGTTGGTAGTTGTAGTTGGTAGTTGTAGTTGGTAGTTGTAGTTGGTAGTTGTAGTTGGTAGTTGTAGTTGGTAGTTGTAGTTGGTAGTTGTAGTTGGTAGTTGTAGTTGGTAGTTGTAGTTGTATTTGTAGTTTGTAGTTGTAGTTGGTAGTTGTAGTTGGTTTGTTGTAGTTGGTAGTTGTAGTTGGTAGTTGTAGTTGGTAGTTGTAGTTGGTAGTTGTAGTTGGTAGTTGTAGTTGGTTTGTTGTAGTTGGTAGTTGCAGTTGGTAGTTGCAGTTGGTAGTTGCACTTGGTAGTTGTAGTTGGTAGTTGTAGTTTGTAGTTGGTAGTTGTAGTTGGTAGTTGTAGTTTGTAGTTGTAGTTGGTAGTTGCAGTTGCTAGCTGTAGTTGGTAGTTGTAGTTGGTAGTTGTAGTTGGTAGTTGTAGTTGTAGTTGTTGTTGTAGTTGTAGTTGTAGTTGTAGTTGTAGTTGTAGTTGTAGTTGTAGTTGTAGTTTGTAGTTGTAGTTGGTAGTTGTAGTTGGTTTGTTGTAGTTGGTAGTTGTAGTTGGTAGATGTATTTGGTAGTTGTAGTTGGTAGTTGCAGTTGGTAGTTGCAGTTGGTAGTTGTAGTTGGTAGTTGTACTTGGTAGTTGTAGTTGGTAGTTGTAGTTGGTAGTTGTAGGTGGTAGTTGTAGTTGGTAGTTGTAGTTGGTAGTTGTAGTTGGTAGTTGTAGTTGGTAGTTGTAGTTGGTAGTTGTAGTTGGTAGTTGTAGTTGGTAGTTGTAGTTGTAGTTGTAGTTGGTAGTTGTAGTTGGTAGTTGTAGTTGGTAGTTGGAGTTGGTAGTTGCAGTTGGTAGTTGCAGTTGGTAGTTGCAGTTGGTAGTTGCAGTTGGTAGTTGCAGTTGGTAGTTGCTGTTGGTGGTTGCAGTTGGTAGTTGCAGTTGGTAGTTGCAGTTGGTAGTTGCAGTTGCTAGCTGTAGTTGGTAGTTGTAGTTGGTAGTTGTAGTTGGTAGTTGTAGTTGTAGTTGTTGTTGTAGTTGTAGTTGTAGTTGTAGTTGTAGTTGTAGTTGTAGTTGTAGTTGTAGTTTGTAGTTGTAGTTGGTAGTTGTAGTTGGTTTGTTGTAGTTGGTAGTTGTAGTTGGTAGATGTATTTGGTAGTTGTGGTTGGTAGTTGCAGTTGGTAGTTGCAGTTGGTAGTTGTAGTTGGTAGTTGTAGTTGGTAGTTGTAGTTGGTAGTTGTAGTTCGTAGTTGTAGCTGGTAGTTGTAGTTGGTAGTTGTAGTTGGTAGTTGCAGTTGGTAGTTGTAGTTGGTAGTTGTAGTTGGTAGTTGTAGTTGGTAGTTGTAGTTGGTAGTTGTAGTTGGTAGTTGTAGTTGGTAGTTGTAGTTGTATTTGTAGTTTGTAGTTGTAGTTGGTAGTTGTAGTTGGTTTGTTGTAGTTGGTAGTTGTAGTTGGTAGTTGTAGTTGGTAGTTGTAGTTGGTAGTTGTAGTTGGTAGTTGTAGTTGGTTTGTTGTAGTTGGTAGTTGCAGTTGGTAGTTGCAGTTGGTAGTTGCAGTTGGTAGTTGTAGTTGGTAGTTGTAGTTGGTAGTTGGTAGTTGTAGTTGGTAGTTGTAGTTTGTAGTTGTAGTTGGTAGTTGCAGTTGCTAGCTGTAGTTGGTAGTTGTAGTTGGTAGTTGTAGTTGGTAGTTGTAGTTGTAGTTGTTGTTGTAGTTGTAGTTGTAGTTGTAGTTGTAGTTGTAGTTGTAGTTGTAGTTGTAGTTGTAGTTGTAGTTTGTAGTTGTAGTTGGTAGTTGTAGTTGGTTTGTTGTAGTTGGTAGTTGTAGTTGGTAGTTGTAGTTGTAGTTGTTGTTGTAGTTGTAGTTGTAGTTGTAGTTGTAGTTGTAGTTGTAGTTGTAGTTGTAGTTGTAGTTGTAGTTGTAGTTGTAGTTGTAGTTGTTTTTGTTGTTGTTGTTGTTGTAGTTGTTGTTGTTGTAGTTGTTGTTGTTGTAGTTGTTGTTGTTATTGTACTTGCTGTTGTGTCGTTGTCGTTGTTGTTGTCGTTGTTGTCGTTGTTGTCGTTGCAGTCGTTGTTGTCGTTGTTGTCGTTGTTGCCGTTGTTGTCGTTGCTGTCGTTGCTATCGTTGCTGTCGTTGCTGTCGTTGCTGTCGTTGCTGCCGTTGTTGCCGTTGTTGCCGTTGTTGCCGTTTTTGTCGTTGTTGTCGTTGTTGTCGTTGTTGTGGTTGTTGTCGTTGTTGTCGTTGTTTTCGTTGTTTTCGTTGTTGTCGTTGTTGTCGTTGTTGTCGTTGTTGTCGTTGTTGTCGTTGTTGTCGTTGTTGTCGTTGTTATCGTTGTTGTCGTTGTTATCGTTGTTGTCGTTGTTGTCGTTGTTGTCGTTGTTGTCGTTGTTGTCGTTGTCGTTATTGTAGTTGTTGTCGTTGTTGTCGTCGTTGTCGTCGTTGTCGTCGTTGTCGTCGTTGTCGTCGTTGTCGTCGTTGACGTCGTTGTCGTCGTTGTCGTCGTTGTCGTCGTTGTCGTTGTTGTTGTTGTTGTTGTTGTTGTAGTTGTAGTTGTTGTTGTAGTTGTTGTTGTTGTAGTTGTAGTTGCAGTTGGTAGTTGCAGTTGGTAGTTGTAGTTGGTAGTTGTAGTTGGTAGTTGTAGTTGGTAGTTGTAGTTGGTAGTTGTAGTTGGTAGTTGTAGTTGGTAGTTGTAGTTGGTAGTTGTAGTTGGTAGTTGTAGTTGGTAGTTGTAGTTGGTAGTTGTAGTTGTAGTTGTAGTTGGTAGTTGTAGTTGGTAGTTGTAGTTGGTAGTTGGAGTTGGTAGTTGTAGTTGGTAGTTGTAGTTGGTAGTTGTAGTTGGTAGTTGTAGTTGGTAGTTGTAGTTGGTAGTTGTAGTTGGTAGTTGTAGTTGGTAGTTGTAGTTGGTAGTTGTAGTTGGTAGTTGTAGTTGTATTTGTAGTTGGTAGTTGTAGTTGGTAGTTGCAGTTGGTAGTTGTAGTTGGTAGTTGTAGTTGGTAGTTGTAGTTGTAGTTGTAGTTGTAGTTGGTAGTTGTAGTTGGTAGTTGTAGTTGGTAGTTGTAGTTGGTAGTTGTAGTTGGTAGTTGTAGTTTGTAGTTGTAGTTGGTAGTTGTAGATGGTAGTTGTAGTTGGTAGTTGTAATTGGTAGTTGTAGTTGGTAGTTGTAGTTGGTAGTTGTAGTTGGTAGTTGTAGTTGGTAGTTGTAGTTGGTAGTTGTAGTTGGTAGTTGTAGTTGTAGCTGTAGTTGATAGTTGTAGTTGGTAGTTGTAGTTGGTAGTTGTAGTTGGTAGTTGTAGTTGGTAGTTGTAGTTGGTAGTTGTAGTTGGTAGTTGTAGTTGGTAGTTGTAGTTGGTAGTTGTAGTTGGTAGTTGTAGTTGGTAGTTGTAGTTGGTAGTTGTAGTTGGTAGTTGTAGGTGGTAGTTGTAGTTGTAGTTGTAGTTGGTAGTTGTAGTTGGTAGTTGTAGTTGGTAGTTGTAGTTGGTAGTTGTAGTTGGTAGTTGTAGTTTGTAGTTGTAGTTGGTAGTTGTAGATGGTAGTTGTAGTTGGTAGTTGTAGTTGGTAGCTGTAGTTGGTAGTTGTAGTTGGTAGTTGTACTTGGTATGTGTAGTTGGTAGTTGTAGTTGGTAGTTGTAGTTGGTAGTAGTAGTTGGTAGTTGTAGTTGGTAGTTGTAGCTGGTAGTTTTAGTTGGTAGTTGTAGTTGGTAGTTGCAGTTGGTAGTTGTAGTTGGTAGTTGTAGTTGGTAGTTGTAGTTGGTAGTTGCAGTTGGTAGTTGTAGTTGGTAGTTGTAGTTGGTAGTTGTAGTTGTAGTTGTAGTTGTAGTTGGTAGTTGTAGTTGGTAGTTGTAGTTGGTAGTTGTAGTTGGTAGTTGTAGTTGGTAGTTGTAGTTTGTAGTTGTAGTTGGTAGTTGTAGATGGTAGTTGTAGTTGGTAGTTGTAATTGGTAGTTGTAGTTGGTAGTTGTAGTTGGTAGTTGTAGTTGGTAGTTGTAGTTGGTAGTTGTAGTTGGTAGTTGTAGTTGGTAGTTGTAGTTGTAGCTGTAGTTGATAGTTGTAGTTGGTAGTTGTAGTTGGTAGTTGTAGTTGGTAGTTGTAGTTGGTAGTTGTAGTTGGTAGTTGTAGTTGGTAGTTGTAGTTGGTAGTTGTAGTTGGTAGTTGTAGTTGGTAGTTGTAGTTGGTAGTTGTAGTTGGTAGTTGTAGTTTGTAGTTGTAGTTGGTAGTTGTAGATGGTAGTTGTAGTTGGTAGTTGTAATTGGTAGTTGTAGTTGGTAGTTGTAGTTGGTAGTTGTAGTTGGTAGTTGTAGTTGGTAGTTGTAGTTGGTAGTTGTAGTTGGTAGTTGTAGTTGTAGCTGTAGTTGATAGTTGTAGTTGGTAGTTGTAGTTGGTAGTTGTAGTTGGTAGTTGTAGTTGGTAGTTGTAGTTGGTAGTTGTAGTTGTAGTTGTAGTTGGTAGTTGTAGTTTTTAGTTGTAGTTGGTAGTTGGAGTTGGTAGTTGCAGTTGGTAGTTGCAGTTAGTAGTTGCAGTTGGTAGTTGTAGCTGGTAGTTGTAGTTGGTAGTTGTAGTTGGTAGTTGTTGTTGGTAGTTGTAGTTGGTAGTTGTAGTTGGTAGTTGTAGTTGGTAGTTGTAGTTGGTAGTTGTAGTTGGTAGTTGTAGTTGGTAGTTGTAGTTGGTAGTTGCAGTTGGTAGTTGTAGTTGGTAGTTGTAGTTGGTAGTTGTAGTTGGTAGTTGTAGTTGGTAGTTGTAGCTAGCAGTTGTAGCTGGCAGTTGTAGCTGGCTGTTGTAGCTGGCAGTTGTAGCTGGCAGTTGTAGCTGGCAGTTGTAGCTGGTAGTTGTAGTTGGTAGTTGTAGTTGGTAGTTGTAGTTGGTAGTTGTAGTTGGTAGTTGTAGTTTGTAGTTGTAGTTGGTAGTTGTAGTTGGTAGTTGTAGTTGGTAGTTGTAGTTGGTAGTTGTAGTTGGTAGTTGTAGTTGTAGCTGTAGTTGATAGTTGTAGTTGGTAGTTGTAGTTGGTAGTTGTAGTTGGTAGTTGTAGTTGGTAGTTGTAGTTGGTAGTTGTAGTTGGTAGTTGTAGTTGGTAGTTGTAGTTGGTAGTTGTAGTTGGTAGTTGTAGTTGGTAGTTGTAGTTGGTAGTTGTAGTTGGTAGTTGTAGTTGGTAGTTGTAGTTGGTAGTTGTAGTTGGTAGTTGTAGTTGGTAGTTGTAGGTGGTAGTTGTAGTTGTAGTTGTAGTTGTAGTTGATAGTTGTAGTTGGTAGTTGAAGTTGGTAGTCGTAGTTGGTAGTTGTAGTTGGTAGTTGTAGTTGGTAGTTGTAGTTGGTAGTTGTAGTTCGTAGTTGTAGTTGGTAGTTGTTGTTGGTAGTTGTAGTTGGTAGTTGTAGTTGGTAGTTGTAGTTGGTAGTTGTAGTTGGTAGTTGTAGTTGGTAGTTGTAGTTGGTAGTTGTAGTTTGTAGTTGTAGTTGGTAGTTGTAGATGGTAGTTGTAGTTGGTAGTTGTAATTGGTAGTTGTAGTTGGTAGTTGTAGTTGGTAGTTGTAGTTGGTAGTTGTAGTTGGTAGTTGTAGTTGTAGTTGTAGTTGGTAGTTGTAGTTGGTAGTTGTAGTTGGTAGTTGGAGTTGGTAGTTGCAGTTGGTAGTTGCAGTTAGTAGTTGCAGTTGGTAGTTGTAGCTGGTAGTTGTAGTTGGTAGTTGTAGTTGGTAGTTGTAGTTGGTAGTTGTAGTTGGTAGTTGTTGTTGGTAGTTGTAGTTGGTAGTTGTAGTTGGTAGTTGTAGTTGGTAGTTGTAGTTGGTAGTTGTAGTTGGTAGTTGCAGTTGGTAGTTGTAGTTGGTAGTTGTAGTTGGTAGTTGTAGTTGGTAGTTGTAGTTGGTAGTTGTAGCTAGCAGTTGTAGCTGGCAGTTGTAGCTGGCTGTTGTAGCTGGCAGTTGTAGCTGGCAGTTGTAGCTGGCAGTTGTAGATGGTAGTTGTAGTTGGTAGTTGTAGTTGGTAGTTGTAGTTGGTAGTTGTAGTTGGTAGTTGTAGTTTGTAGTTGTAGTTGGTAGTTGTAGTTGGTAGATGTATTTGGTAGTTGTAGTTGGTCGTTGGAGTTGGTAGTTGCAGTTGGTAGTTGCAGTTGGTAGTTGTAGTTGTTGTTGTAGTTGGTAGTTGTAGTTGTAGTTGTAGTTGTAGTTGTAGTTGTTGTTGTAGTTGGTAGTTGTAGTTGGTAGTTGTAGTTGGTAGTTCTAGTTGGTTTGTTGTAGTTGGTAGTTGCAGTTGGTAGTTGCAGTTGGTAGTTGTAGTTCCAGTTGGTAGTTGTAGTTGTTGTTGTTTTTGTAGTTGTTGTTGTTGCAGTTGTTGTTGTTGTTGTAGTTGTTGTTGTTGTTGTAGTTGTTGTTGTTGTTGTAGTTGTAGTTGTAGTTGCAGTTGGTAGTTGTAGTTGGTAGTTGTAGTAGGTAGTTGTAATTGTAGTTGTTGTTGTAGTTGTAGGTGTAGTTGTAGTTGTAGTTGTAGTTGTAGTTGTAGTTGGTAGTTGTAGTTGGTAGTTGTAGTTGGTAGTTGTAGTTGGTAGCTGTAGTTGGTAGTTGTAGTTGGTAGTTGTACTTGGTATGTGTAGTTGGTAGTTGTAGTTGGTAGTTGTAGTTGGTAGTAGTAGTTGGTAGTTGTAGTTGGTAGTTGTAGCTGGTAGTTTTAGTTGGTAGTTGTAGTTGGTAGTTGCAGTTGGTAGTTGTAGTTGGTAGTTGTAGTTGGTAGTTGTAGTTGGTAGTTGCAGTTGGTAGTTGTAGTTGGTAGTTGTAGTTGGTAGTT
Source organism: Andrena hattorfiana (assembly GCA_944738655.2). NCBI lineage: Eukaryota > Metazoa > Arthropoda > Insecta > Hymenoptera > Andrenidae > Andrena > Andrena hattorfiana. The sequence continues at coordinate 47,090,154 of OX122890.1, read as the reverse complement.
GTAGTTGTAGTTGTAGTTGTAGTTGGTAGTTGTAGTTGGTAGTTGTAGTTGGTAGTTGTAGTTGGTAGTTGTAGTTGGTAGTTGTAGTTTGTAGTTGTAGTTGGTAGTTGTAGATGGTAGTTGTAGTTGGTAGTTGTAATTGGTAGTTGTAGTTGGTAGTTGTAGTTGGTAGTTGTAGTTGGTAGTTGTAGTTGGTAGTTGTAGTTGGTAGTTGTAGTTGGTAGTTGTAGTTGTAGCTGTAGTTGATAGTTGTAGTTGGTAGTTGTAGTTGGTAGTTGTAGTTGGTAGTTGTAGTTGGTAGTTGTAGTTGGTAGTTGTAGTTGGTAGTTGTAGTTGGTAGTTGTAGTTGGTAGTTGTAGTTGGTAGTTGTAGTTGGTAGTTGTAGTTGGTAGTTGTAGTTGGTAGTTGTAGGTGGTAGTTGTAGTTGTAGTTGTAGTTGTAGTTGATAGTTGTAGTTGGTAGTTGTAGTTGGTAGTCGTAGTTGGTAGTTGTAGTTGGTAGTTGTAGTTGGTAGTTGTAGTTCGTAGTTGTAGTTGGTAGTTGTTGTTGGTAGTTGTAGTTGGTAGTTGTAGTTGGTAGTTGTAGTTGGTAGTTGTAGTTGGTAGTTGTAGTTGGTAGTTGTAGTTGGTAGTTGTAGTTTGTAGTTGTAGTTGGTAGTTGTAGATGGTAGTTGTAGTTGGTAGTTGTAATTGGTAGTTGTAGTTGGTAGTTGTAGTTGGTAGTTGTAGTTGGTAGTTGTAGTTGGTAGTTGTAGTTGGTAGTTGTAGTTGGTAGTTGTAGTTGTAGCTGTAGTTGATAGTTGTAGTTGGTAGTTGTAGTTGGTAGTTGTAGTTGGTAGTTGTAGTTGGTAGTTGTAGTTGGTAGTTGTAGTTGTAGTTGTAGTTGGTAGTTGTAGTTTTTAGTTGTAGTTGGTAGTTGGAGTTGGTAGTTGCAGTTGGTAGTTGCAGTTAGTAGTTGCAGTTGGTAGTTGTAGCTGGTAGTTGTAGTTGGTAGTTGTAGTTGGTAGTTGTTGTTGGTAGTTGTAGTTGGTAGTTGTAGTTGGTAGTTGTAGTTGGTAGTTGTAGTTGGTAGTTGTAGTTGGTAGTTGTAGTTGGTAGTTGTAGTTGGTAGTTGCAGTTGGTAGTTGTAGTTGGTAGTTGTAGTTGGTAGTTGTAGTTGGTAGTTGTAGTTGGTAGTTGTAGCTAGCAGTTGTAGCTGGCAGTTGTAGCTGGCTGTTGTAGCTGGCAGTTGTAGCTGGCAGTTGTAGCTGGCAGTTGTAGCTGGTAGTTGTAGTTGGTAGTTGTAGTTGGTAGTTGTAGTTGGTAGTTGTAGTTGGTAGTTGTAGTTTGTAGTTGTAGTTGGTAGTTGTAGTTGGTAGATGTATTTGGTAGTTGTAGTTGGTCGTTGGAGTTGGTAGTGGCAGTTGGTAGTTGCAGTTGGTAGTTGTAGTTGTTGTTGTAGTTGGTAGTTGTAGTTGTAGTTGTAGTTGTAGTTGTAGTTGTTGTTGTAGTTGGTAGTTGTAGTTGGTAGTTGTAGTTGGTAGTTCTAGTTGGTTTGTTGTAGTTGGTAGTTGCAGTTGGTAGTTGCAGTTGGTAGTTGTAGTTCCAGTTGGTAGTTGTAGTTGTTGTTGTTTTTGTAGTTGTTGTTGTTGCAGTTGTTGTTGTTGTTGTAGTTGTTGTTGTTGTTGTAGTTGTTGTTGTTGTTGTAGTTGTAGTTGTAGTTGCAGTTGGTAGTTGTAGTTGGTAGTTGTAGTAGGTAGTTGTAATTGTAGTTGTTGTTGTAGTTGTAGGTGTAGTTGTAGTTGTAGTTGTAGTTGTAGTTGTAGTTGGTAGTTGTAGTTGGTAGTTGTAGTTGGTAGTTGTAGTTGGTAGCTGTAGTTGGTAGTTGTAGTTGGTAGTTGTAGTTGGTAGTTGTAGTTGGTAGTTGTAGTTGGTAGTTGTAGTTGGTAGTTGTAGTTGGTAGTTGCAGTTGGTAGTTGCAGTTGGTAGTTGCAGTTGGTAGTTGCAGTTGGTAGTTGCTGTTGGTGGTTGCAGTTGGTAGTTGCAGTTGGTAGTTGCAGTTGGTAGTTGCAGTTGGTAGTTGCAGTTGGTAGTTGCAGTTGGTAGTTGTAGTTGGTAGTTGTACTTGGTAGTTGTAGTTGGTAGTTGTAGTTGGTAGTTGTAGTTGGTAGTTGTAGTTGGTAGTTGTAGTTGGTAGTTGTAGTTGGTAGTTGTAGTTGGTAGTTGTAGTTGTATTTGTAGTTGGTAGTTGTAGTTGGTTTGTTGTAGTTGGTTTGTTGTAGTTGGTAGTTGTAGTTGGTAGTTGTAGTTGGTAGTTGTAGTTGTTGTTGTAGTTGTAGTTGTAGTTGTAGTTGTAGTTGTAGTTGTAGTTGTAGTTGTAGTTGTAGTTGTAGTTGTAGTTGTAGTTGTAGTTGTTTTTGTTGTTGTTGTTGTTGTAGTTGTTGTTGTTGTAGTTGTTGTTGTTGTAGTTGTTGTTGTTATTGTACTTGCTGTTGTGTCGTTGTCGTTGTTGTTGTCGTTGTTGTCGTTGTTGTCGTTGCAGTCGTTGTTGTCGTTGTTGTCGTTGTTGCCGTTGTTGTCGTTGCTGTCGTTGCTATCGTTGCTGTCGTTGCTGTCGTTGCTGTCGTTGCTGCCGTTGTTGCCGTTGTTGCCGTTGTTGCCGTTTTTGTCGTTGTTGTCGTTGTTGTCGTTGTTGTGGTTGTTGTCGTTGTCGTTATTGTAGTTGTTATTGTAGTTGTAGTTGTTGTTGTAGTTGTAGTTGTAGTGGTAGTTGTAGTTGTAGTTGTAGTTGTAGTTGTAGTTGTAGTTGTAGTTGTAGTTGTTGTTGTAGTTGTTGTTGTAGTTGTTGTTGTAGTTGTAGTTGTAGTTGCAGTTGTAGTTGTAGTTGTATTTGTAGTTGTATTTGTAGTTGTAGTTGTAATTGTAGTTGTAGTTGTAGTTGTAGTTGTAGTTGTAGTTGTATTTGTTGTTGTAGTTGTAGTTGTAGTAGTAGTTGTAGTTGTAGTTGTAGTTGGTAGTTGTAGTTGGTAGTTGTAGTTGGTAGTTGTAGTTGGTAGTTGTAGTTGGTAGGTGCAGTTGGTAGTTGCAGTTGGTAGTTGCAGTTGGTAGTTGCAGTTGGTAGTTGCAGTTGGTAGTTGCAGTTGGTAGCTGAAATTGGTAGTTGCTGTTGGTAGTTGCAGTTGGTAGTTGCAGTTGGTAGCTGAAATTGGTAGTTGCAGTTGGTAGTTGCAGTTGGTAGTTGCAGTTGGTAGTTGCAGTTGGTAGCTGAAATTGGTAGTTACAGTTGGTAGTTGCAGTCGGTAGTTGCAGTGGGTAGTTGCAGTTGGTAGTTGCAGTTGGTAGTTGCAGTTGGTAGTTGCAGTTGGTAGTTGCAGTTGGTAGTTGCAGTTGGTAGTTGCAGTTGGTAGCTGTAGTTGGTAGTTGTAGTTGGTAGTTGTAGTTGGTAGTTGTAGTTGGTAGTTGTAGTTGTAGTTGTTGTTGTAGTTGTAGTTGTAGTTGTAGTTGTAGTTGTAGTTGTAGTTGTAGTTGTATTTGTAGTTTGTAGTTGTAGTTGGTAGTGGTAGTTGGTTTGTTGTAGTTGGTAGTTGTAGTTGGTAGTTGTAGTTGGTAGTTGTAGTTGGTAGTTGTAGTTGGTAGTTGTAGTTGGTAGTTGTAGTTGGTAGTTGTAGTTGGTTTGTTGTAGTTGGTAGTTGCAGTTGGTAGTTGCAGTTGGTAGTTGCAGTTGGTAGTTGTAGTTGGTAGTTGTAGTTGGTAGTTGTAGATGGTAGTTGTAGTTGGTAGTTGCAGTTGGTAGTTGTAGTTGGTAGTTGTAGTTGGTAGTTGTAGTTGGTAGTTGTAGTTTGTAGTTGTAGTTGGTAGTTGTAGTTGTTAGATGTATTTGGTAGTTGTAGTTGGTCGTTGGAGTTGGTAGTTGCAGTTGGTAGTTGCAGTTGGTAGTTGTAGTTGTTGTTGTAGGTGGTAGTTGTAGTTGTAGTTGTAGTTGTAGTTGTAGTTGTAGTTGTAGTTGTAGTTGGTAGTTGTAGTTGGTAGTTGTAGTTGGTAGTTGTAGTTGGTAGTTGTAGTTGGTAGTTGCAGTTGGTAGTTGTAGGTGGTAGTTGTAGTTGGTAGTTGTAGTTGGTAGTTGTAGTTGGTAGTTGTAGTTGGTAGTTGTAGTTGGTAGTTGTAGTTGGTAGTTGTAGTTGGTAGTTGTAGTTGGTAGTTGTAGTTGGTATTTGTAGTTGGTAGTTGTAGTTGGTAGTTGTAGTTGGTAGTTGTAGTTGGTAGTTGTAGTTCGTAGTTGTAGCTGGTAGTTGTAGTTGGTAGTTGTAGTTGGTAGTTGCAGTTGGTAGTTGTAGTTGGTAGTTGTAGTTGGTAGTTGTAGTTGGTAGTTGTAGTTGGTAGTTGTAGTTGGTAGTTGTAGTTGGTAGTTGTAGTTGTATTTGTAGTTTGTAGTTGTAGTTGGTAGTTGTAGTTGGTTTGTTGTAGTTGGTAGTTGTAGTTGGTAGTTGTAGTTGGTAGTTGTAGTTGGTAGTTGTAGTTGGTAGTTGTAGTTGGTTTGTTGTAGTTGGTAGTTGCAGTTGGTAGTTGCAGTTGGTAGTTGCAGTTGGTAGTTGTAGTTGGTAGTTGTAGTTGGTAGCTGTAGATGGTAGTTGTAGTTGGTAGTTGCAGTTGGTAGTTGTAGTTGGTAGTTGTAGTTGGTAGTTGTAGTTGGTAGTTGTAGTTTGTAGTTGTAGATGGTAGTTGTAGTTGGTAGATGTATTTGGTAGTTGTAGTTGGTCGTTGGAGTTGGTAGTTGCAGTTGGTAGTTGCAGTTGGTAGTTGTAGTTGTTGTTGTAGGTGGTAGTTGTAGTTGTAGTTGTAGTTGTAGTTGTAGTTGTAGTTGTAGTTGTAGTTGGTAGTTGTAGTTGGTAGTTGCAGTTGGTAGCTGCAGTTGGTAGTTGCACTTGGTAGTTGTAGTTGGTAGTTGTAGTTGGTAGTTGGTAGTTGTAGTTGGTAGTTGTAGTTTGTAGTTGTAGTTGGTAGTTGCAGTTGCTAGCTGTAGTTGGTAGTTGTAGTTGGTAGTTGTAGTTGGTAGTTGTAGTTGTAGTTGTTGTTGTAGTTGTAGTTGTAGTTGTAGTTGTAGTTGTAGTTGTAGTTGTAGTTGTAGTTTGTAGTTGTAGTTGGTAGTTGTAGTTGGTTTGTTGTAGTTGGTAGTTGTAGTTGGTAGATGTATTTGGTAGTTGTAGTTGGTAGTTGCAGTTGGTAGTTGCAGTTGGTAGTTGTAGTTGGTAGTTGTACTTGGTAGTTGTAGTTGGTAGTTGTAGTTGGTAGTTGTAGTTGGTAGTTGTAGATGGTAGTTGTAGTTGGTAGTTGCAGTTGGTAGTTGTAGTTGGTAGTTGTAGTTGGTAGTTGTAGTTGGTAGTTGTAGTTTGTAGTTGTAGTTGGTAGTTGTAGTTGGTAGATGTATTTGGTAGTTGTAGTTGGTCGTTGGAGTTGGTAGTTGCAGTTGGTAGTTGCAGTTGGTAGTTGTAGTTGTTGTTGTAGGTGGTAGTTGTAGTTGTAGTTGTAGTTGTAGTTGTTGTTGTAGTTGTAGTTGTAGTTGTAGTTGTAGTTGTAGTTGTAGTTGTAGTTGTAGTTTGTAGTTGTAGTTGGTAGTTGTAGTTGGTAGTTGTAGTTGGTAGTTGTAGTTGGTAGTTGTAGTTGGTAGTTGTAGTTGGTAGTTGTAGTTGGTAGTTGTAGGTGGTAGTTGTAGTTGGAAGTTGTAGTTGGTAGTTGTAGTTGGTAGTTGTAGTTGGTAGTTGTAGTTGGTAGTTGTAGTTGGTAGTTGTAGTTGGTAGTTGTAGTTGTAGTTGTAGTTGGTAGTTGTAGTTGGTAGTTGTAGTTGGTAGTTGGAGTTGGTAGTTGCAGTTGGTAGTTGCAGTTGGTAGTTGCAGTTGGTAGTTGCAGTTGGTAGTTGCAGTTGGTAGTTGCAGTTGGTAGTTGCAGTTGGTAGTTGCTGTTGGTGGTTGCAGTTGGTAGTTGCAGTTGGTAGTTGCAGTTGGTAGTTGCAGTTGGTAGTTGCAGTTGGTAGTTGTAGTTGGTAGTTGCAGTTGGTAGTTGTAGTTGGTAGTTGTAGTTGGTAGTTGTAGTTGGTAGTTGTAGTTTGTAGTTGTAGTTGGTAGTTGTAGTTGGTAGATGTATTTGGTAGTTGTAGTTGGTCGTTGGAGTTGGTAGTTGCAGTTGGTAGTTGCAGTTGGTAGTTGTAGTTGTTGTTGTAGGTGGTAGTTGTAGTTGTAGTTGTAGTTGTTGTTGTAGTTGTAGTTGTAGTTGTAGTTGTAGTTGTAGTTGTAGTTGTAGTTGTAGTTTGTAGTTGTAGTTGATAGTTGTAGTTGGTAGTTGTAGTTGGTAGTTGTAGTTGGTAGTTGTAGTTGGTAGTTGTAGTTGGTAGTTGTAGTTGGTAGTTGTAGGTGGTAGTTGTAGTTGGAAGTTGTAGTTGGTAGTTGTAGTTGGTAGTTGTAGTTGGTAGTTGTAGTTGGTAGTTGTAGTTGGTAGTTGTAGTTGGTAGTTGTAGTTGTAGTTGTAGTTGGTAGTTGTAGTTGGTAGTTGTAGTTGGTAGTTGGAGTTGGTAGTTGCAGTTGGTAGTTGCAGTTGGTAGTTGCAGTTGGTAGTTGCAGTTGGTAGTTGCAGTTGGTAGTTGCAGTTGGTAGTTGCAGTTGGTAGTTGCTGTTGGTGGTTGCAGTTGGTAGTTGCAGTTGGTAGTTGCAGTTGGTAGTTGCAGTTGGTAGTTGCAGTTGGTAGTTGCAGTTGGTAGTTGTAGTTGGTAGTTGTACTTGGTAGTTGTAGTTGGTAGTTGTAGTTGGTAGTTGTAGTTGGTAGTTGTAGTTGGTAGTTGTAGTTGGTAGTTGTAGTTGGTAGTTGTAGTTGGTAGTTGTAGTTGGTAGTTGTAGTTCGTAGTTGTAGCTGGTAGTTGTAGTTGGTAGTTGTAGTTGGTAGTTGCAGTTGGTAGTTGTAGTTGGTAGTTGCAGTTGGTAGTTGCAGTTGGTAGTTGCAGTTGGTAGTTGCAGTTGGTAGTTGCAGTTGGTAGTTGCAGTTGGTAGTTGCTGTTGGTGGTTGCAGTTGGTAGTTGCAGTTGGTAGTTGCAGTTGGTAGTTGCAGTTGGTAGTTGTAGTTGGTAGTTGCAGTTGGTAGTTGTAGTTGGTAGTTGTAGTTGGTAGTTGTAGTTGGTAGTTGTAGTTGGTAGTTGTAGTTGGTAGTTGTAGTTGGTAGTTGTAGTTGTATTTGTAGTTGGTAGTTGTAGTTGGTTTGTTGTAGTTGGTTTGTTGTAGTTGGTAGTTGTAGTTGGTAGTTGTAGTTGGAAGTTGTAGTTGGTAGTTGTAGTTGGTAGTTGTAGTTGGTTTGTTGTAGTTGGTAGTTGCAGTTGGTAGTTGCAGTTGGTAGTTGCAGTTGGTAGTTGTAGTTGGTAGTTGTAGTTGGTCGTTGTAGTTGGTAGTTGTAGTTGTAGTTGTAGTTGTAGTTGTAGTTGTAGTTGTAGTTGGTAGTTGTAGTTGGTAGTTGCAGTTGGTAGCTGCAGTTGGTAGTTGCACTTGGTAGTTGTAGTTGGTAGTTGTAGTTGGTAGTTGGTAGTTGTAGTTGGTAGTTGTACTTGGTAGTTGTAGTTGGTAGTTGTAGTTGGTAGTTGTAGTTGGTAGTTGTAGTTGGTAGTTGTAGTTGGTAGTTGTAGTTGGTAGTTGTAGTTGGTAGTTGTAGTTCGTAGTTGTAGCTGGTAGTTGTAGTTGGTAGTTGTAGTTGGTAGTTGCAGTTGGTAGTTGTAGTTGGTAGTTGTAGTTGGTAGTTGTAGTTGGTAGTTGTAGTTGGTAGTTGTAGTTGGTAGTTGTAGTTGGTAGTTGTAGTTGTATTTGTAGTTGGTAGTTGTAGTTGGTTTGTTGTAGTTGGTTTGTTGTAGTTGGTAGTTGTAGTTGGTAGTTGTAGTTGGTAGTTGTAGTTGGTAGTTGTAGTTGGTAGTTGTAGTTGGTTTGTTGTAGTTGGTAGTTGCAGTTGGTAGTTGCAGTTGGTAGTTGCAGTTGGTAGTTGTAGGTGGTAGTTGTAGTTGGTACTTGTAGTTGGTAGTTGTAGTTGGTAGTTGTAGTTGGTAGTTGTAGTTGGTAGTTGTAGTTGGTAGTTGTAGTTGTATTTGTAGTTGGTAGTTGTAGTTGGTTTGTTGTAGTTGGTTTGTTGTAGTTGGTAGTTGTAGTTGGTAGTTGTAGTTGGTAGTTGTAGTTGGTAGTTGTAGTTGGTAGTTGTAGTTGGTTTGTTGTAGTTGGTTTGTTGTAGTTGGTAGTTGTAGTTGGTAGTTGTAGTTGGTAGTTGTACTTGGTAGTTGTAGTTGGTAGTTGTAGTTGGTAGTTGTAGTTGGTAGTTGTAGTTGGTAGTTGTAGTTGGTAGTTGTAGTTGGTAGTTGTAGTTGGTAGTTGTAGTTGGTAGTTGTAGTTCGTAGTTGTAGCTGGTAGTTGTAGTTGGTAGTTGTAGTTGGTAGTTGCAGTTGGTAGTTGTAGTTGGTAGTTGTAGTTGGTAGTTGTAGTTGGTAGTTGTAGTTGGTAGTTGTAGTTGGTAGTTGTAGTTGGTAGTTGTAGTTGTATTTGTAGTTGGTAGTTGTAGTTGGTTTGTTGTAGTTGGTTTGTTGTAGTTGGTAGTTGTAGTTGGTAGTTGTAGTTGTAGTTGTAGTTTGTAGTTGTAGTTGGTAGTTGTAGTTGGTAGTTGTAGTTGGTAGTTGTAGTTGGTAGTTGTAGTTGGTAGTTGTAGTTGGTAGTTGTAGTTGGTAGTTGTAGGTGGTAGTTGTAGTTGGTAGTTGTAGTTGGTAGTTGTAGTTGGTAGTTGTAGTTGGTAGTTGTAGTTGGTAGTTGTAGTTGGTAGTTGTAGTTGGTAGTTGTAGTTGTAGTTGTAGTTGGTAGTTGTAGTTGGTAGTTGTAGTTGGTAGTTGGAGTTGGTAGTTGCAGTTGGTAGTTGCAGTTGGTAGTTGCAGTTGGTTGTTGCAGTTGGTAGTTGCAGTTGGTAGTTGCAGTTGGTAGTTGCAGTTGGTAGTTGCAGTTGGTAGTTGCTGTTGGTGGTTGCAGTTGGTAGTTGCAGTTGGTAGTTGCAGTTGGTAGTTGCAGTTGGTAGTTGCAGTTGGTAGTTGCAGTTGGTAGTTGTAGTTGGTAGTTGTACTTGGTAGTTGTAGTTGGTAGTTGTAGTTGGTAGTTGTAGTTGGTAGTTGTAGTTGGTAGTTGTAGTTGGTAGTTGCAGTTGGTAGTTGTAGTTGGTAGTTGTAGTTGGTAGTTGTAGTTGGTAGTTGTAGTTGGTAGTTGTAGTTTGTAGTTGTAGTTGGTAGTTGTAGTTGTTAGATGTATTTGGTAGTTGTAGTTGGTCGTTGGAGTTGGTAGTTGCAGTTGGTAGTTGCAGTTGGTAGTTGTAGTTGTTGTTGTAGGTGGTAGTTGTAGTTGTAGTTGTAGTTGTAGTTGTAGTTGTAGTTGTAGTTGTAGTTGGTAGTTGTAGTTGGTAGTTGTAGTTGGTAGTTGTAGTTGGTAGTTGTAGTTGGTAGTTGCAGTTGGTAGTTGTAGGTGGTAGTTGTAGTTGGTAGTTGTAGTTGGTAGTTGTAGTTGGTAGTTGTAGTTGGTAGTTGTAGGTGGTAGTTGTAGTTGGAAGTTGTAGTTGGTAGTTGTAGTTGGTAGTTGTAGTTGGTAGTTGTAGTTGGTAGTTGTAGTTGGTAGTTGTAGTTGGTAGTTGTAGTTGTAGTTGTAGTTGGTAGTTGTAGTTGGTAGTTGTAGTTGGTAGTTGGAGTTGGTAGTTGCAGTTGGTAGTTGCAGTTGGTAGTTGCAGTTGGTAGTTGCAGTTGGTAGTTGCAGTTGGTAGTTGCAGTTGGTAGTTGCAGTTGGTAGTTGCTGTTGGTGGTTGCAGTTGGTAGTTGCAGTTGGTAGTTGCAGTTGGTAGTTGCAGTTGGTAGTTGCAGTTGGTAGTTGCAGTTGGTAGTTGTAGTTGGTAGTTGTACTTGGTAGTTGTAGTTGGTAGTTGTAGTTGGTAGTTGTAGTTGGTAGTTGTAGTTGGTAGTTGTAGTTGGTAGTTGTAGTTGGTAGTTGTAGTTGGTAGTTGTAGTTGGTAGTTGTAGTTCGTAGTTGTAGCTGGTAGTTGTAGTTGGTAGTTGTAGTTGGTAGTTGCAGTTGGTAGTTGTAGTTGGTAGTTGCAGTTGGTAGTTGCAGTTGGTAGTTGCAGTTGGTAGTTGCAGTTGGTAGTTGCAGTTGGTAGTTGCAGTTGGTAGTTGCTGTTGGTGGTTGCAGTTGGTAGTTGCAGTTGGTAGTTGCAGTTGGTAGTTGCAGTTGGTAGTTGTAGTTGGTAGTTGCAGTTGGTAGTTGTAGTTGGTAGTTGTAGTTGGTAGTTGTAGTTGGTAGTTGTAGTTGGTAGTTGTAGTTGGTAGTTGTAGTTGGTAGTTGTAGTTGTATTTGTAGTTGGTAGTTGTAGTTGGTTTGTTGTAGTTGGTTTGTTGTAGTTGGTAGTTGTAGTTGGTAGTTGTAGTTGGTAGTTGTAGTTGGTAGTTGTAGTTGGTAGTTGTAGTTGGTTTGTTGTAGTTGGTAGTTGCAGTTGGTAGTTGCAGTTGGTAGTTGCAGTTGGTAGTTGTAGTTGGTAGTTGTAGTTGGTCGTTGTAGTTGGTAGTTGTAGTTGTAGTTGTAGTTGTAGTTGTAGTTGTAGTTGTAGTTGGTAGTTGTAGTTGGTAGTTGCAGTTGGTAGCTGCAGTTGGTAGTTGCACTTGGTAGTTGTAGTTGGTAGTTGTAGTTGGTAGTTGGTAGTTGTAGTTGGTAGTTGTACTTGGTAGTTGTAGTTGGTAGTTGTAGTTGGTAGTTGTAGTTGGTAGTTGTAGTTGGTAGTTGTAGTTGGTAGTTGTAGTTGGTAGTTGTAGCTGGTAGTTGTAGTTGGTAGTTGTAGTTGGTAGTTGCAGTTGCTAGCTGTAGTTGGTAGTTGTAGTTGGTAGTTGTAGTTGGTAGTTGTAGTTGTAGTTGTTGTTGTAGTTGTAGTTGTAGTTGTAGTTGTAGTTGTAGTTGTAGTTGTAGTTGTAGTTTGTAGTTGTAGTTGGTAGTTGTAGTTGGTTTGTTGTAGTTGGTAGTTGTAGTTGGTAGATGTATTTGGTAGTTGTAGTTGGTAGTTGCAGTTGGTAGTTGCAGTTGGTAGTTGTAGTTGGTAGTTGTACTTGGTAGTTGTAGTTGGTAGTTGTAGTTGGTAGTTGTAGGTGGTAGTTGTAGTTGGTAGTTGTAGTTGGTAGTTGTAGTTGGTAGTTGTAGTTGGTAGTTGTAGTTGGTAGTTGTAGTTGGTAGTTGTAGTTGGTAGTTGTAGTTGTAGTTGTAGTTGGTAGTTGTAGTTGGTAGTTGTAGTTGGTAGTTGGAGTTGGTAGTTGCAGTTGGTAGTTGCAGTTGGTAGTTGCAGTTGGTAGTTGCAGTTGGTAGTTGCAGTTGGTAGTTGCAGTTGGTAGTTGCAGTTGGTAGTTGCTGTTGGTGGTTGCAGTTGGTAGTTGCAGTTGGTAGTTGCAGTTGGTAGTTGCAATTGCTAGCTGTAGTTGGTAGTTGTAGTTGGTAGTTGTAGTTGGTAGTTGTAGTTGTAGTTGTTGTTGTAGTTGTAGTTGTAGTTGTAGTTGTAGTTGTAGTTGTAGTTGTAGTTGTAGTTTGTAGTTGTAGTTGGTAGTTGTAGTTGGTTTGTTGTAGTTGGTAGTTGTAGTTGGTAGATGTATTTGGTAGTTGTAGTTGGTAGTTGCAGTTGGTAGTTGCAGTTGGTAGTTGTAGTTGGTAGTTGTAGTTGGTAGTTGTAGTTGGTAGTTGTAGTTCGTAGTTGTAGCTGGTAGTTGTAGTTGGTAGTTGTAGTTGGTAGTTGCAGTTGGTAGTTGTAGTTGGTAGTTGTAGTTGGTAGTTGTAGTTGGTAGTTGTAGTTGGTAGTTGTAGTTGGTAGTTGTAGTTGGTAGTTGTAGTTGTATTTGTAGTTTGTAGTTGTAGTTGGTAGTTGTAGTTGGTTTGTTGTAGTTGGTAGTTGTAGTTGGTAGTTGTAGTTGGTAGTTGTAGTTGGTAGTTGTAGTTGGTAGTTGTAGTTGGTTTGTTGTAGTTGGTAGTTGCAGTTGGTAGTTGCAGTTGGTAGTTGCAGTTGGTAGTTGTAGTTGGTAGTTGTAGTTGGTAGTTGGTAGTTGTAGTTGGTAGTTGTAGTTTGTAGTTGTAGTTGGTAGTTGCAGTTGCTAGCTGTAGTTGGTAGTTGTAGTTGGTAGTTGTAGTTGGTAGTTGTAGTTGTAGTTGTTGTTGTAGTTGTAGTTGCAGTTGCTAGCTGTAGTTGGTAGTTGTAGTTGGTAGTTGTAGTTGGTAGTTGTAGTTGTAGTTGTTGTTGTAGTTGTAGTTGTAGTTGTAGTTGTAGTTGTAGTTGTAGTTGTAGTTGTAGTTGTAGTTGTAGTTTGTAGTTGTAGTTGTAGTTGTAGTTGTAGTTGTAGTTGTAGTTGTAGTTGTAGTTGTAGTTGTAGTTGTAGTTGTAGTTGTTTTTGTTGTTGTTGTTGTTGTAGTTGTTGTTGTTGTAGTTGTTGTTGTTGTAGTTGTTGTTGTTATTGTACTTGCTGTTGTGTCGTTGTCGTTGTTGTCGTTGTTGTCGTTGCAGTCGTTGTTGTCGTTGTTGTCGTTGTTGCCGTTGTTGTCGTTGCTGTCGTTGCTATCGTTGCTGTCGTTGCTGTCGTTGCTGTCGTTGCTGCCGTTGTTGCCGTTGTTGCCGTTGTTGCCGTTTTTGTCGTTGTTGTCGTTGTTGTCGTTGTTGTGGTTGTTGTCGTTGTTGTCGTTGTTTTCGTTGTTTTCGTTGTTGTCGTTGTTGTCGTTGTTGTCGTTGTTGTCGTTGTTGTCGTTGTTGTCGTTGTTGTCGTTGTTATCGTTGTTGTCGTTGTTATCGTTGTTGTCGTTGTTGTCGTTGTTGTCGTTGTTGTCGTTGTTGTCGTTGTCGTTATTGTAGTTGTTGTCGTTGTTGTCGTCGTTGTCGTCGTTGTCGTCGTTGTCGTCGTTGTCGTCGTTGTCGTCGTTGACGTCGTTGTCGTCGTTGTCGTCGTTGTCGTTGTTGTTGTTGTTGTTGTTGTTGTAGTTGTAGTTGTTGTTGTAGTTGTTGTTGTTGTAGTTGTAGTTGCAGTTGGTAGTTGCAGTTGGTAGTTGTAGTTGGTAGTTGTAGTTGGTAGTTGTAGTTGGTAGTTGTAGTTGGTAGTTGTAGTTGGTAGTTGTAGTTGGTAGTTGTAGTTGGTAGTTGTAGTTGGTAGTTGTAGTTGGTAGTTGTAGTTGGTAGTTGTAGTTGTAGTTGTAGTTGGTAGTTGTAGTTGGTAGTTGTAGTTGGTAGTTGGAGTTGGTAGTTGTAGTTGGTAGTTGTAGTTGGTAGTTGTAGTTGGTAGTTGTAGTTGGTAGTTGTAGTTGGTAGTTGTAGTTGGTAGTTGTAGTTGGTAGTTGTAGTTGGTAGTTGTAGTTGGTAGTTGTAGTTCGTAGTTGTAGCTGGTAGTTGTAGTTGGTAGTTGTAGTTGGTAGTTGCAGTTGGTAGTTGTAGTTGGTAGTTGTAGTTGGTAGTTGCAGTTGGTAGTTGCAGTTGGTAGTTGCAGTTGGTAGTTGCAGTTGGTAGTTGCTGTTGGTGGTTGCAGTTGGTAGTTGCAGTTGGTAGTTGCAGTTGGTAGTTGCAGTTGGTAGTTGCAGTTGGTAGTTGCAGTTGGTAGTTGTAGTTGGTAGTTGTACTTGGTAGTTGTAGTTGGTAGTTGTAGTTGGTAGTTGTAGTTGGTAGTTGTAGTTGGTAGTTGTAGTTGGTAGTTGTAGTTGGTAGTTGTAGTTGGTAGTTGTAGTTCGTAGTTGTAGCTGGTAGTTGTAGTTGGTAGTTGTAGTTGGTAGTTGCAGTTGGTAGTTGTAGTTGGTAGTTGTAGTTGGTAGTTGTAGTTGGTAGTTGTAGTTGGTAGTTGTAGTTGGTAGTTGTAGTTGGTAGTTGTAGTTGTATTTGTAGTTGGTAGTTGTAGTTGGTTTGTTGTAGTTGGTTTGTCGTCGTTGACGTCGTTGTCGTCGTTGTCGTCGTTGTTGTTGTTGTTGTTGTTGTTGTTGTTGTAGTTGTAGTTGTTGTTGTAGTTGTTGTTGTTGTAGTTGTAGTTGTAGTTGTAGTTGTAGTTGTAGTTGTAGTTGTTGTAGTTGTAGTTGTTGTTGTAGTTGTAGTTGTAGTGGTAGTTGTAGTTGTAGTTGTAGTTGTAGTTGTAGTTGTAGTTGTAGTTGTAGTTGTTGTTGTAGTTGTTGTTGTAGTTGTTGTTGTAGTTGTAGTTGTAGTTGCAGTTGTAGTTGTAGTTGTATTTGTAGTTGTATTTGTAGTTGTAGTTGTAATTGTAGTTGTAGTTGTAGTTGTAGTTGTAGTTGTAGTTGTAGTTGGTAGTTGCAGTTGCTAGCTGTAGTTGGTAGTTGTAGTTGGTAGTTGTAGTTGGTAGTTGTAGTTCGTAGTTGTAGCTGGTAGTTGTAGTTGGTAGTTGTAGTTGGTAGTTGCAGTTGGTAGTTGTAGTTGGTAGTTGTAGTTGGTAGTTGTAGTTGGTAGTTGTAGTTGGTAGTTGTAGTTGGTAGTTGTAGTTGGTAGTTGTAGTTGTATTTGTAGTTGGTAGTTGTAGTTGGTTTGTTGTAGTTGGTTTGTTGTAGTTGGTAGTTGTAGTTGGTAGTTGTAGTTCGTAGTTGTAGCTGGTAGTTGTAGTTGGTAGTTGTAGTTGGTAGTTGCAGTTGGTAGTTGTAGTTGGTAGTTGTAGTTGGTAGTTGTAGTTGGTAGTTGTAGTTGGTAGTTGTAGTTGGTAGTTGTAGTTGGTAGTTGTAGTTGTATTTGTAGTTGGTAGTTGTAGTTGGTTTGTTGTAGTTGGTTTGTTGTAGTTGGTAGTTGTAGTTGGTAGTTGTAGTTGTATTTGTAGTTGGTAGTTGTAGTTGGTTTGTTGTAGTTGGTTTGTTGTAGTTGGTAGTTGCAGTTGGTAGTTGCAGTTGGTAGTTGCAGTTGGTAGTTGCAGTTGGTAGCTGTAGTTGGTAGTTGTAGTTGGTAGTTGTAGTTGGTAGTTGTAGTTGGTAGTTGTAGTTGTAGTTGTTGTTGTAGTTGTAGTTGTAGTTGTAGTTGTAGTTGTAGTTGTAGTTGTAGTTGTATTTGTAGTTTGTAGTTGTAGTTGGTAGTGGTAGTTGGTTTGTTGTAGTTGGTAGTTGTAGTTGGTAGTTGTAGTTGGTAGTTGTAGTTGGTAGTTGTAGTTGGTAGTTGTAGTTGGTAGTTGTAGTTGGTAGTTGTAGTTGGTAGTTGTAGTTGGTTTGTTGTAGTTGGTAGTTGCAGTTGGTAGTTGCAGTTGGTAGTTGCAGTTGGTAGTTTTAGTTGGTAGTTGTAGTTGGTAGTTGTAGATGGTAGTTGTAGTTGGTAGTTGCAGTTGGTAGTTGTAGTTGGTAGTTGTAGTTGGTAGTTGTAGTTGGTAGTTGTAGTTTGTAGTTGTAGTTGGTAGTTGTAGTTGGTAGATGTATTTGGTAGTTGTAGTTGGTCGTTGGAGTTGGTAGTTGCAGTTGGTAGTTGCAGTTGGTAGTTGTAGTTGTTGTTGTAGGTGGTAGTTGTAGTTGTAGTTGTAGTTGTAGTTGTAGTTGTAGTTGTAGTTGTAGTTGGTAGTTGTAGTTGGTAGTTGTAGTTGGTAGTTGTAGTTGGTAGTTGTAGTTGGTAGTTGCAGTTGGTAGTTGTAGGTGGTAGTTGTAGTTGGTAGTTGTAGTTGGTAGTTGTAGTTGGTAGTTGTAGTTGGTAGTTGTAGTTGGTAGTTGTAGTTGGTAGTTGTAGTTGGTAGTTGTAGTTGGTAGTTGTAGTTGGTAGTTGTAGTTGGTAGTTGTAGTTGGTAGTTGTAGTTGGTAGTTGTAGTTCGTAGTTGTAGCTGGTAGTTGTAGTTGGTAGTTGTAGTTGGTAGTTGCAGTTGGTAGTTGTAGTTGGTAGTTGTAGTTGGTAGTTGTAGTTGGTAGTTGTAGTTGGTAGTTGTAGTTGGTAGTTGTAGTTGGTAGTTGTAGTTGGTAGTTGTAGTTGTATTTGTAGTTTGTAGTTGTAGTTGGTAGTTGTAGTTGGTTTGTTGTAGTTGGTAGTTGTAGTTGGTAGTTGTAGTTGGTAGTTGTAGTTGGTAGTTGTAGTTGGTAGTTGTAGTTGGTAGTTGTAGTTGGTAGTTGTAGTTGGTAGTTGTAGTTTGTAGTTGTAGTTGGTAGTTGTAGTTGGTAGATGTATTTGGTAGTTGTAGTTGGTCGTTGGAGTTGGTAGTTGCAGTTGGTAGTTGCAGTTGGTAGTTGTAGTTGTTGTTGTAGGTGGTAGTTGTAGTTGTAGTTGTAGTTGTAGTTGTAGTTGTAGTTGTAGTTGTAGTTGGTAGTTGTAGTTGGTAGTTGTAGTTGTATTTGTAGTTTGTAGTTGTAGTTGGTAGTTGTAGTTGGTAGTTGTAGTTGGTAGTTGTAGTTTGTAGTTGTAGTTGGTAGTTGTAGTTGGTAGATGTATTTGGTAGTTGCAGTTGGTAGTTGTAGGTGGTAGTTGTAGTTGGTAGTTGTAGTTGGTAGTTGTAGTTGGTAGTTGTAGTTGGTAGTTGTAGTTGGTAGTTGTAGTTGGTAGTTGTAGTTGGTAGTTGTAGTTGGTAGTTGTAGTTGGTAGTTGCAGTTGGTAGTTGTAGTTGGTAGTTGTAGTTTGTAGTTGTAGTTGGTAGTTGTAGTTGGTAGATGTATTTGGTAGTTGTAGTTGGTCGTTGGAGTTGGTAGTTGCAGTTGGTAGTTGCAGTTGGTAGTTGTAGTTGTTGTTGTAGGTGGTAGTTGTAGTTGTAGTTGTAGTTGTAGTTGTAGTTGTAGTTGTAGTTGGTAGTTGTAGTTGGTAGTTGTAGTTGGTAGTTGTAGTTGGTAGTTGTAGTTGGTAGTTGCAGTTGGTAGTTGTAGGTGGTAGTTGTAGTTGGTAGTTGTAGTTGGTAGTTGTAGTTGGTAGTTGTAGTTGGTAGTTGCAGTTGGTAGTTGTAGGTGGTAGTTGTAGTTGGTAGTTGTAGTTGGTAGTTGTAGTTGGTAGTTGTAGTTGGTAGTTGTAGTTGGTAGTTGTAGTTGGTAGTTGTAGTTGGTAGTTGTAGTTGGTAGTTGTAGTTGGTAGTTGTAGTTGGTAGTTGTAGTTGGTAGTTGTAGTTGGTAGTTGTAGTTGGTAGTTGCAGTTGGTAGTTGTAGTTGGTAGTTGCAGTTGGTAGCTGAAATTGGTAGTTACAGTTGGTAGTTGCAGTCGGTAGTTGCAGTGGGTAGTTGCAGTTGGTAGTTGCAGTTGGTAGTTGCAGTTGGTAGTTGCAGTTGGTAGTTGCAGTTGGTAGTTGCAGTTGGTAGTTGCAGTTGGTAGTTTTAGTTGGTAGTTGTAGTTGGTAGTTGTAGATGGTAGTTGTAGTTGGTAGTTGCAGTTGGTAGTTGTAGTTGGTAGTTGTAGTTGGTAGTTGTAGTTGGTAGTTGTAGTTTGTAGTTGTAGTTGGTAGTTGTAGTTGGTAGATGTATTTGGTAGTTGTAGTTGGTCGTTGGAGTTGGTAGTTGCAGTTGGTAGTTGCAGTTGGTAGTTGTAGTTGTTGTTGTAGGTGGTAGTTGTAGTTGTAGTTGTAGTTGTAGTTGTAGTTGTAGTTGTAGTTGTAGTTGGTAGTTGTAGTTGGTAGTTGTAGTTGGTAGTTGTAGTTGGTAGTTGTAGTTGGTAGTTGCAGTCGGTAGTTGCAGTGGGTAGTTGCAGTTGGTAGTTGCAGTTGGTAGTTGCAGTTGGTAGTTGCAGTTGGTAGTTGCAGTTGGTAGTTGCAGTTGGTAGTTGCAGTTGGTAGCTGTAGTTGGTAGTTGTAGTTGGTAGTTGTAGTTGGTAGTTGTAGTTGGTAGTTGTAGTTGTAGTTGTTGTTGTAGTTGTAGTTGTAGTTGTAGTTGTAGTTGTAGTTGTAGTTGTAGTTGTAGTTGGTAGTTGTAGTTGGTAGTTGTAGTTGGTAGTTGTAGTTGGTAGTTGTAGTTGGTAGTTGCAGTTGGTAGTTGTAGGTGGTAGTTGTAGTTGGTAGTTGTAGTTGGTAGTTGTAGTTGGTAGTTGTAGTTGGTAGTTGTAGTTGGTAGTTGTAGTTGGTAGTTGTAGTTGGTAGTTGTAGTTGGTAGTTGTAGTTGGTAGTTGTAGTTGGTAGTTGTAGTTGGTAGTTGTAGTTGGTAGTTGTAGTTGGTAGTTGTAGTTCGTAGTTGTAGCTGGTAGTTGTAGTTGGTAGTTGTAGTTGGTAGTTGCAGTTGGTAGTTGTAGTTGGTAGTTGTAGTTGGTAGTTGTAGTTGGTAGTTGTAGTTGGTAGTTGTAGTTGGTAGTTGTAGTTGGTAGTTGTAGTTGTATTTGTAGTTTGTAGTTGTAGTTGGTAGTTGTAGTTGGTTTGTTGTAGTTGGTAGTTGTAGTTGGTAGTTGTAGTTGGTAGTTGTAGTTGGTAGTTGTAGTTGGTAGTTGTAGTTGGTTTGTTGTAGTTGGTAGTTGCAGTTGGTAGTTGCAGTTGGTAGTTGCAGTTGGTAGTTGTAGTTGGTAGTTGTAGTTGGTAGCTGTAGATGGTAGTTGTAGTTGGTAGTTGCAGTTGGTAGTTGTAGTTGGTAGTTGTAGTTGGTAGTTGTAGTTGGTAGTTGTAGTTTGTAGTTGTAGATGGTAGTTGTAGTTGGTAGATGTATTTGGTAGTTGTAGTTGGTCGTTGGAGTTGGTAGTTGCAGTTGGTAGTTGCAGTTGGTAGTTGTAGTTGTTGTTGTAGGTGGTAGTTGTAGTTGTAGTTGTAGTTGTAGTTGTAGTTGTAGTTGTAGTTGTAGTTGGTAGTTGTAGTTGGTAGTTGCAGTTGGTAGCTGCAGTTGGTAGTTGCACTTGGTAGTTGTAGTTGGTAGTTGTAGTTGGTAGTTGGTAGTTGTAGTTGGTAGTTGTAGTTTGTAGTTGTAGTTGGTAGTTGCAGTTGCTAGCTGTAGTTGGTAGTTGTAGTTGGTAGTTGTAGTTGGTAGTTGTAGTTGTAGTTGTTGTTGTAGTTGTAGTTGTAGTTGTAGTTGTAGTTGTAGTTGTAGTTGTAGTTGTAGTTTGTAGTTGTAGTTGGTAGTTGTAGTTGGTTTGTTGTAGTTGGTAGTTGTAGTTGGTAGATGTATTTGGTAGTTGTAGTTGGTAGTTGCAGTTGGTAGTTGCAGTTGGTAGTTGTAGTTGGTAGTTGTACTTGGTAGTTGTAGTTGGTAGTTGTAGTTGGTAGTTGTAGTTGGTAGTTGTAGATGGTAGTTGTAGTTGGTAGTTGCAGTTGGTAGTTGTAGTTGGTAGTTGTAGTTGGTAGTTGTAGTTGGTAGTTGTAGTTTGTAGTTGTAGTTGGTAGTTGTAGTTGGTAGATGTATTTGGTAGTTGTAGTTGGTCGTTGGAGTTGGTAGTTGCAGTTGGTAGTTGCAGTTGGTAGTTGTAGTTGTTGTTGTAGGTGGTAGTTGTAGTTGTAGTTGTAGTTGTAGTTGTTGTTGTAGTTGTAGTTGTAGTTGTAGTTGTAGTTGTAGTTGTAGTTGTAGTTGTAGTTTGTAGTTGTAGTTGGTAGTTGTAGTTGGTAGTTGTAGTTGGTAGTTGTAGTTGGTAGTTGTAGTTGGTAGTTGCAGTTGGTAGTTGCAGTTGGTAGTTGCTGTTGGTGGTTGCAGTTGGTAGTTGCAGTTGGTAGTTGCAGTTGGTAGTTGCAGTTGGTAGTTGCAGTTGGTAGTTGTAGTTGGTAGTTGCAGTTGGTAGTTGTAGTTGGTAGTTGTAGTTGGTAGTTGTAGTTGTAGTTGTTGTTGTAGTTGTAGTTGTAGTTGTAGTTGTAGTTGTAGTTGTAGTTGTAGTTGTAGTTTGTAGTTGTAGTTGGTAGTTGTAGTTGGTTTGTTGTAGTTGGTAGTTGTAGTTGGTAGATGTATTTGGTAGTTGTAGTTGGTAGTTGCAGTTGGTAGTTGCAGTTGGTAGTTGTAGTTGGTAGTTGTACTTGGTAGTTGTAGTTGGTAGTTGTAGTTGGTAGTTGTAGTTGGTAGTTGTAGATGGTAGTTGTAGTTGGTAGTTGCAGTTGGTAGTTGTAGTTGGTAGTTGTAGTTGGTAGTTGTAGTTGGTAGTTGTAGTTTGTAGTTGTAGTTGGTAGTTGTAGTTGGTAGTTGTAGTTGGTAGTTGTAGGTGGTAGTTGTAGTTGGAAGTTGTAGTTGGTAGTTGTAGTTGGTAGTTGTAGTTGGTAGTTGTAGTTGGTAGTTGTAGTTGGTAGTTGTAGTTGGTAGTTGTAGTTGTAGTTGTAGTTGGTAGTTGTAGTTGGTAGTTGTAGTTGGTAGTTGGAGTTGGTAGTTGCAGTTGGTAGTTGCAGTTGGTAGTTGCAGTTGGTAGTTGCAGTTGGTAGTTGCAGTTGGTAGTTGCAGTTGGTAGTTGCAGTTGGTAGTTGCTGTTGGTGGTTGCAGTTGGTAGTTGCAGTTGGTAGTTGCAGTTGGTAGTTGCAGTTGGTAGTTGCAGTTGGTAGTTGTAGTTGGTAGTTGCAGTTGGTAGTTGTAGTTGGTAGTTGTAGTTGGTAGTTGTAGTTGGTAGTTGTAGTTTGTAGTTGTAGTTGGTAGTTGTAGTTGGTAGATGTATTTGGTAGTTGTAGTTGGTCGTTGGAGTTGGTAGTTGCAGTTGGTAGTTGCAGTTGGTAGTTGTAGTTGTTGTTGTAGGTGGTAGTTGTAGTTGTAGTTGTAGTTGTTGTTGTAGTTGTAGTTGTAGTTGTAGTTGTAGTTGTAGTTGTAGTTGTAGTTGTAGTTTGTAGTTGTAGTTGGTAGTTGTAGTTGGTAGTTGTAGTTGGTAGTTGTAGTTGGTACTTGTAGTTGGTAGTTGTAGTTGGTAGTTGTAGTTGGTAGTTGTAGGTGGTAGTTGTAGTTGGAAGTTGTAGTTGGTAGTTGTAGTTGGTAGTTGTAGTTGGTAGTTGTAGTTGGTAGTTGTAGTTGGTAGTTGTAGTTGGTAGTTGTAGTTGTAGTTGTAGTTGGTAGTTGTAGTTGGTAGTTGTAGTTGGTAGTTGGAGTTGGTAGTTGCAGTTGGTAGTTGCAGTTGGTAGTTGCAGTTGGTAGTTGCAGTTGGTAGTTGCAGTTGGTAGTTGCAGTTGGTAGTTGCAGTTGGTAGTTGCTGTTGGTGGTTGCAGTTGGTAGTTGCAGTTGGTAGTTGCAGTTGGTAGTTGCAGTTGGTAGTTGCAGTTGGTAGTTGCAGTTGGTAGTTGTAGTTGGTAGTTGTACTTGGTAGTTGTAGTTGGTAGTTGTAGTTGGTAGTTGTAGTTGGTAGTTGTAGTTGGTAGTTGTAGTTGGTAGTTGTAGTTGGTAGTTGTAGTTGGTAGTTGTAGTTGGTAGTTGTAGTTCGTAGTTGTAGCTGGTAGTTGTAGTTGGTAGTTGTAGTTGGTAGTTGCAGTTGGTAGTTGTAGTTGGTAGTTGCAGTTGGTAGTTGCAGTTGGTAGTTGCAGTTGGTAGTTGCAGTTGGTAGTTGCAGTTGGTAGTTGCAGTTGGTAGTTGCTGTTGGTGGTTGCAGTTGGTAGTTGCAGTTGGTAGTTGCAGTTGGTAGTTGCAGTTGGTAGTTGTAGTTGGTAGTTGCAGTTGGTAGTTGTAGTTGGTAGTTGTAGTTGGTAGTTGTAGTTGGTAGTTGTAGTTGGTAGTTGTAGTTGGTAGTTGTAGTTGGTAGTTGTAGTTGTATTTGTAGTTGGTAGTTGTAGTTGGTTTGTTGTAGTTGGTTTGTTGTAGTTGGTAGTTGTAGTTGGTAGTTGTAGTTGGTAGTTGTAGTTGGTAGTTGTAGTTGGTAGTTGTAGTTGGTTTGTTGTAGTTGGTAGTTGCAGTTGGTAGTTGCAGTTGGTAGTTGCAGTTGGTAGTTGTAGTTGGTAGTTGTAGTTGGTCGTTGTAGTTGGTAGTTGTAGTTGTAGTTGTAGTTGTAGTTGTAGTTGTAGTTGTAGTTGGTAGTTGTAGTTGGTAGTTGCAGTTGGTAGCTGCAGTTGGTAGTTGCACTTGGTAGTTGTAGTTGGTAGTTGTAGTTGGTAGTTGGTAGTTGTAGTTGGTAGTTGTACTTGGTAGTTGTAGTTGGTAGTTGTAGTTGGTAGTTGTAGTTGGTAGTTGTAGTTGTAGTTGTAGTTGGTAGTTGTAGTTGGTAGTTGTAGTTGGTAGTTGTAGTTGGTAGTTGTAGTTGGTAGTTGTAGTTGGTTTGTTGTAGTTGGTAGTTGCAGTTGGTAGTTGCAGTTGGTAGTTGCAGTTGGTAGTTGTAGGTGGTAGTTGTAGTTGGTACTTGTAGTTGGTAGTTGTAGTTGGTAGTTGTAGTTGGTAGTTGTAGTTGGTAGTTGTAGTTGTATTTGTAGTTGGTAGTTGTAGTTGGTTTGTTGTAGTTGGTTTGTTGTAGTTGGTAGTTGTAGTTGGTAGTTGTAGTTGGTAGTTGTAGTTGGTAGTTGTAGTTGGTAGTTGTAGTTGGTTTGTTGTAGTTGGTTTGTTGTAGTTGGTAGTTGTAGTTGGTAGTTGTAGTTGGTAGTTGTACTTGGTAGTTGTAGTTGGTAGTTGTAGTTGGTAGTTGTAGTTGGTAGTTGTAGTTGGTAGTTGTAGTTGGTAGTTGTAGTTGGTAGTTGTAGTTGGTAGTTGTAGTTGGTAGTTGTAGTTCGTAGTTGTAGCTGGTAGTTGTAGTTGGTAGTTGTAGTTGGTAGTTGCAGTTGGTAGTTGTAGTTGGTAGTTGTAGTTGGTAGTTGTAGTTGGTAGTTGTAGTTGGTAGTTGTAGTTGGTAGTTGTAGTTGGTAGTTGTAGTTGTATTTGTAGTTGGTAGTTGTAGTTGGTTTGTTGTAGTTGGTTTGTTGTAGTTGGTAGTTGTAGTTGGTAGTTGTAGTTGTAGTTGTAGTTTGTAGTTGTAGTTGGTAGTTGTAGTTGGTAGTTGTAGTTGGTAGTTGTAGTTGGTAGTTGTAGTTGGTAGTTGTAGTTGGTAGTTGTAGTTGGTAGTTGTAGGTGGTAGTTGTAGTTGGTAGTTGTAGTTGGTAGTTGTAGTTGGTAGTTGTAGTTGGTAGTTGTAGTTGGTAGTTGTAGTTGGTAGTTGTAGTTGGTAGTTGTAGTTGTAGTTGTAGTTGGTAGTTGTAGTTGGTAGTTGTAGTTGGTAGTTGGAGTTGGTAGTTGCAGTTGGTAGTTGCAGTTGGTAGTTGCAGTTGGTTGTTGCAGTTGGTAGTTGCAGTTGGTAGTTGCAGTTGGTAGTTGCAGTTGGTAGTTGCAGTTGGTAGTTGCTGTTGGTGGTTGCAGTTGGTAGTTGCAGTTGGTAGTTGCAGTTGGTAGTTGCAGTTGGTAGTTGCAGTTGGTAGTTGCAGTTGGTAGTTGTAGTTGGTAGTTGTACTTGGTAGTTGTAGTTGGTAGTTGTAGTTGGTAGTTGTAGTTGGTAGTTGTAGTTGGTAGTTGTAGTTGGTAGTTGCAGTTGGTAGTTGTAGTTGGTAGTTGTAGTTGGTAGTTGTAGTTGGTAGTTGTAGTTGGTAGTTGTAGTTTGTAGTTGTAGTTGGTAGTTGTAGTTGTTAGATGTATTTGGTAGTTGTAGTTGGTCGTTGGAGTTGGTAGTTGCAGTTGGTAGTTGCAGTTGGTAGTTGTAGTTGTTGTTGTAGGTGGTAGTTGTAGTTGTAGTTGTAGTTGTAGTTGTAGTTGTAGTTGTAGTTGTAGTTGGTAGTTGTAGTTGGTAGTTGTAGTTGGTAGTTGTAGTTGGTAGTTGTAGTTGGTAGTTGCAGTTGGTAGTTGTAGGTGGTAGTTGTAGTTGGTAGTTGTAGTTGGTAGTTGTAGTTGGTAGTTGTAGTTGGTAGTTGTAGGTGGTAGTTGTAGTTGGAAGTTGTAGTTGGTAGTTGTAGTTGGTAGTTGTAGTTGGTAGTTGTAGTTGGTAGTTGTAGTTGGTAGTTGTAGTTGGTAGTTGTAGTTGTAGTTGTAGTTGGTAGTTGTAGTTGGTAGTTGTAGTTGGTAGTTGGAGTTGGTAGTTGCAGTTGGTAGTTGCAGTTGGTAGTTGCAGTTGGTAGTTGCAGTTGGTAGTTGCAGTTGGTAGTTGCAGTTGGTAGTTGCAGTTGGTAGTTGCTGTTGGTGGTTGCAGTTGGTAGTTGCAGTTGGTAGTTGCAGTTGGTAGTTGCAGTTGGTAGTTGCAGTTGGTAGTTGCAGTTGGTAGTTGTAGTTGGTAGTTGTACTTGGTAGTTGTAGTTGGTAGTTGTAGTTGGTAGTTGTAGTTGGTAGTTGTAGTTGGTAGTTGTAGTTGGTAGTTGTAGTTGGTAGTTGTAGTTGGTAGTTGTAGTTGGTAGTTGTAGTTCGTAGTTGTAGCTGGTAGTTGTAGTTGGTAGTTGTAGTTGGTAGTTGCAGTTGGTAGTTGTAGTTGGTAGTTGCAGTTGGTAGTTGCAGTTGGTAGTTGCAGTTGGTAGTTGCAGTTGGTAGTTGCAGTTGGTAGTTGCAGTTGGTAGTTGCTGTTGGTGGTTGCAGTTGGTAGTTGCAGTTGGTAGTTGCAGTTGGTAGTTGCAGTTGGTAGTTGTAGTTGGTAGTTGCAGTTGGTAGTTGTAGTTGGTAGTTGTAGTTGGTAGTTGTAGTTGGTAGTTGTAGTTGGTAGTTGTAGTTGGTAGTTGTAGTTGGTAGTTGTAGTTGTATTTGTAGTTGGTAGTTGTAGTTGGTTTGTTGTAGTTGGTTTGTTGTAGTTGGTAGTTGTAGTTGGTAGTTGTAGTTGGTAGTTGTAGTTGGTAGTTGTAGTTGGTAGTTGTAGTTGGTTTGTTGTAGTTGGTAGTTGCAGTTGGTAGTTGCAGTTGGTAGTTGCAGTTGGTAGTTGTAGTTGGTAGTTGTAGTTGGTCGTTGTAGTTGGTAGTTGTAGTTGTAGTTGTAGTTGTAGTTGTAGTTGTAGTTGTAGTTGGTAGTTGTAGTTGGTAGTTGCAGTTGGTAGCTGCAGTTGGTAGTTGCACTTGGTAGTTGTAGTTGGTAGTTGTAGTTGGTAGTTGGTAGTTGTAGTTGGTAGTTGTACTTGGTAGTTGTAGTTGGTAGTTGTAGTTGGTAGTTGTAGTTGGTAGTTGTAGTTGGTAGTTGTAGTTGGTAGTTGTAGTTGGTAGTTGTAGTTGGTAGTTGTAGTTCGTAGTTGTAGCTGGTAGTTGTAGTTGGTAGTTGTAGTTGGTAGTTGCAGTTGGTAGTTGTAGTTGGTAGTTGTAGTTGGTAGTTGTAGTTGGTAGTTGTAGTTGGTAGTTGTAGTTGGTAGTTGTAGTTGGTAGTTGTAGTTGTATTTGTAGTTGGTAGTTGTAGTTGGTTTGTTGTAGTTGGTTTGTTGTAGTTGGTAGTTGTAGTTGGTAGTTGTAGTTGGTAGTTGTAGTTGGTAGTTGTAGTTGGTAGTTGTAGTTGGTTTGTTGTAGTTGGTAGTTGCAGTTGGTAGTTGCAGTTGGTAGTTGCAGTTGGTAGTTGTAGGTGGTAGTTGTAGTTGGTACTTGTAGTTGGTAGTTGTAGTTGGTAGTTGTAGTTGGTAGTTGTAGTTGGTAGTTGTAGTTGGTAGTTGTAGTTGTATTTGTAGTTGGTAGTTGTAGTTGGTTTGTTGTAGTTGGTTTGTTGTAGTTGGTAGTTGTAGTTGGTAGTTGTAGTTGGTAGTTGTAGTTGGTAGTTGTAGTTGGTAGTTGTAGTTGGTTTGTTGTAGTTGGTTTGTTGTAGTTGGTAGTTGTAGTTGGTAGTTGTAGTTGGTAGTTGTACTTGGTAGTTGTAGTTGGTAGTTGTAGTTGGTAGTTGTAGTTGGTAGTTGTAGTTGGTAGTTGTAGTTGGTAGTTGTAGTTGGTAGTTGTAGTTGGTAGTTGTAGTTGGTAGTTGTAGTTCGTAGTTGTAGCTGGTAGTTGTAGTTGGTAGTTGTAGTTGGTAGTTGCAGTTGGTAGTTGTAGTTGGTAGTTGTAGTTGGTAGTTGTAGTTGGTAGTTGTAGTTGGTAGATGTAGTTGGTAGTTGTAGTTGGTAGTTGTAGTTGTATTTGTAGTTGGTAGTTGTAGTTGGTTTGTTGTAGTTGGTTTGTTGTAGTTGGTAGTTGTAGTTGGTAGTTGTAGTTGTAGTTGTAGTTTGTAGTTGTAGTTGGTAGTTGTAGTTGGTAGTTGTAGTTGGTAGTTGTAGTTGGTAGTTGTAGTTGGTAGTTGTAGTTGGTAGTTGTAGTTGGTAGTTGTAGGTGGTAGTTGTAGTTGGTAGTTGTAGTTGGTAGTTGTAGTTGGTAGTTGTAGTTGGTAGTTGTAGTTGGTAGTTTTAGTTGGTAGTTGTAGTTGGTAGTTGTAGTTGTAGTTGTAGTTGGTAGTTGTAGTTGGTAGTTGTAGTTGGTAGTTGGAGTTGGTAGTTGCAGTTGGTAGTTGCAGTTGGTAGTTGCAGTTGGTTGTTGCAGTTGGTAGTTGCAGTTGGTAGTTGCAGTTGGTAGTTGCAGTTGGTAGTTGCAGTTGGTAGTTGCTGTTGGTGGTTGCAGTTGGTAGTTGCAGTTGGTAGTTGCAGTTGGTAGTTGCAGTTGGTAGTTGCAGTTGGTAGTTGCAGTTGGTAGTTGTAGTTGGTAGTTGTACTTGGTAGTTGTAGTTGGTAGTTGTAGTTGGTAGTTGTAGTTGGTAGTTGTAGTTGGTAGTTGTAGTTGGTAGTTGCAGTTGGTAGTTGTAGTTGGTAGTTGTAGTTGGTAGTTGTAGTTGGTAGTTGTAGTTGGTAGTTGTAGTTTGTAGTTGTAGTTGGTAGTTGTAGTTGTTAGATGTATTTGGTAGTTGTAGTTGGTCGTTGGAGTTGGTAGTTGCAGTTGGTAGTTGCAGTTGGTAGTTGTAGTTGTTGTTGTAGGTGGTAGTTGTAGTTGTAGTTGTAGTTGTAGTTGTAGTTGTAGTTGTAGTTGTAGTTGGTAGTTGTAGTTGGTAGTTGTAGTTGGTAGTTGTAGTTGGTAGTTGTAGTTGGTAGTTGCAGTTGGTAGTTGTAGGTGGTAGTTGTAGTTGGTAGTTGTAGTTGGTAGTTGTAGTTGGTAGTTGTAGTTGGTAGCTGTAGATGGTAGTTGTAGTTGGTAGTTGCAGTTGGTAGTTGTAGTTGGTAGTTGTAGTTGGTAGTTGTAGTTGGTAGTTGTAGTTGGTAGTTGTAGTTGGTAGTTGTAGTTGGTAGTTGTAGTTGGTAGTTGTAGTTGGTAGTTGTAGTTGGTAGTTGTAGTTGTATTTGTAGTTTGTAGTTGTAGTTGGTAGTTGTAGTTGGTTTGTTGTAGTTGGTAGTTGTAGTTGGTAGTTGTAGTTGGTAGTTGTAGTTGGTAGTTGTAGTTGGTAGTTGTAGTTGGTTTGTTGTAGTTGGTAGTTGCAGTTGGTAGTTGCAGTTGGTAGTTGCACTTGGTAGTTGTAGTCGGTAGTTGTAGTTGGTAGTTGGTAGTTGTAGTTGGTAGTTGTAGTTTGTAGTTGTAGTTGGTAGTTGCAGTTGCTAGCTGTAGTTGGTAGTTGTAGTTGGTAGTTGTAGTTGGTAGTTGTAGTTGTAGTTGTTGTTGTAGTTGTAGTTGTAGTTGTAGTTGTAGTTGTAGTTGTAGTTGTAGTTGTAGTTTGTAGTTGTAGTTGGTAGTTGTAGTTGGTTTGTTGTAGTTGGTAGTTGTAGTTGGTAGATGTATTTGGTAGTTGTAGTTGGTAGTTGCAGTTGGTAGTTGCAGTTGGTAGTTGTAGTTGGTAGTTGTACTTGGTAGTTGTAGTTGGTAGTTGTAGTTGGTAGTTGTAGGTGGTAGTTGTAGTTGGTAGTTGTAGTTGGTAGTTGTAGTTGGTAGTTGTAGTTGGTAGTTGTAGTTGGTAGTTGTAGTTGGTAGTTGTAGTTGGTAGTTGTAGTTGTAGTTGTAGTTGGTAGTTGTAGTTGGTAGTTGTAGTTGGTAGTTGGAGTTGGTAGTTGCAGTTGGTAGTTGCAGTTGGTAGTTGCAGTTGGTAGTTGCAGTTGGTAGTTGCAGTTGGTAGTTGCAGTTGGTAGTTGCAGTTGGTAGTTGCTGTTGGTGGTTGCAGTTGGTAGTTGCAGTTGGTAGTTGCAGTTGGTAGTTGCAGTTGCTAGCTGTAGTTGGTAGTTGTAGTTGGTAGTTGTAGTTGGTAGTTGTAGTTGTAGTTGTTGTTGTAGTTGTAGTTGTAGTTGTAGTTGTAGTTGTAGTTGTAGTTGTAGTTTGTAGTTGTAGTTGGTAGTTGTAGTTGGTTTGTTGTAGTTGGTAGTTGTAGTTGGTAGATGTATTTGGTAGTTGTAGTTGGTAGTTGCAGTTGGTAGTTGCAGTTGGTAGTTGTAGTTGGTAGTTGTAGTTGGTAGTTGTAGTTGGTAGTTGTAGTTCGTAGTTGTAGCTGGTAGTTGTAGTTGGTAGTTGTAGTTGGTAGTTGCAGTTGGTAGTTGTAGTTGGTAGTTGTAGTTGGTAGTTGTAGTTGGTAGTTGTAGTTGGTAGTTGTAGTTGGTAGTTGTAGTTGGTAGTTGTAGTTGTATTTGTAGTTTGTAGTTGTAGTTGGTAGTTGTAGTTGGTTTGTTGTAGTTGGTAGTTGTAGTTGGTAGTTGTAGTTGGTAGTTGTAGTTGGTAGTTGTAGTTGGTAGTTGTAGTTGGTTTGTTGTAGTTGGTAGTTGCAGTTGGTAGTTGCAGTTGGTAGTTGCAGTTGGTAGTTGTAGTTGGTAGTTGTAGTTGGTAGTTGGTAGTTGTAGTTGGTAGTTGTAGTTTGTAGTTGTAGTTGGTAGTTGCAGTTGCTAGCTGTAGTTGGTAGTTGTAGTTGGTAGTTGTAGTTGGTAGTTGTAGTTGTAGTTGTTGTTGTAGTTGTAGTTGCAGTTGCTAGCTGTAGTTGGTAGTTGTAGTTGGTAGTTGTAGTTGGTAGTTGTAGTTGTAGTTGTTGTTGTAGTTGTAGTTGTAGTTGTAGTTGTAGTTGTAGTTGTAGTTGTAGTTGTAGTTGTAGTTGTAGTTTGTAGTTGTAGTTGTAGTTGTAGTTGTAGTTGTAGTTGTAGTTGTAGTTGTAGTTGTAGTTGTAGTTGTAGTTGTTTTTGTTGTTGTTGTTGTTGTAGTTGTTGTTGTTGTAGTTGTTGTTGTTGTAGTTGTTGTTGTTATTGTACTTGCTGTTGTGTCGTTGTCGTTGTTGTTGTCGTTGTTGTCGTTGTTGTCGTTGCAGTCGTTGTTGTCGTTGTTGTCGTTGTTGCCGTTGTTGTCGTTGCTGTCGTTGCTATCGTTGCTGTCGTTGCTGTCGTTGCTGTCGTTGCTGCCGTTGTTGCCGTTGTTGCCGTTGTTGCCGTTTTTGTCGTTGTTGTCGTTGTTGTCGTTGTTGTGGTTGTTGTCGTTGTTGTCGTTGTTTTCGTTGTTTTCGTTGTTGTCGTTGTTGTCGTTGTTGTCGTTGTTGTCGTTGTTGTCGTTGTTGTCGTTGTTTTCGTTGTTATCGTTGTTGTCGTTGTTATCGTTGTTGTCGTTGTTGTCGTTGTTGTCGTTGTTGTCGTTGTTGTCGTTGTCGTTATTGTAGTTGTTGTCGTTGTTGTCGTCGTTGTCGTCGTTGTCGTCGTTGTCGTCGTTGTCGTCGTTGTCGTCGTTGACGTCGTTGTCGTCGTTGTCGTCGTTGTCGTTGTTGTTGTTGTTGTTGTTGTTGTAGTTGTAGTTGTTGTTGTAGTTGTTGTTGTTGTAGTTGTAGTTGCAGTTGGTAGTTGCAGTTGGTAGTTGTAGTTGGTAGTTGTAGTTGGTAGTTGTAGTTGGTAGTTGTAGTTGGTAGTTGTAGTTGGTAGTTGTAGTTGGTAGTTGTAGTTGGTAGTTGTAGTTGGTAGTTGTAGTTGGTGGTTGTAGTTGGTAGTTGTAGTTGTAGTTGTAGTTGGTAGTTGTAGTTGGTAGTTGTAGTTGGTAGTTGGAGTTGGTAGTTGTAGTTGGTAGTTGTAGTTGGTAGTTGTAGTTGGTAGTTGTAGTTGGTAGTTGTAGTTGGTAGTTGTAGTTGGTAGTTGTAGTTGGTAGTTGTAGTTGGTAGTTGTAGTTGGTAGTTGTAGTTCGTAGTTGTAGCTGGTAGTTGTAGTTGGTAGTTGTAGTTGGTAGTTGCAGTTGGTAGTTGTAGTTGGTAGTTGTAGTTGGTAGTTGCAGTTGGTAGTTGCAGTTGGTAGTTGCAGTTGGTAGTTGCAGTTGGTAGTTGCTGTTGGTGGTTGCAGTTGGTAGTTGCAGTTGGTAGTTGCAGTTGGTAGTTGCAGTTGGTAGTTGCAGTTGGTAGTTGCAGTTGGTAGTTGTAGTTGGTAGTTGTACTTGGTAGTTGTAGTTGGTAGTTGTAGTTGGTAGTTGTAGTTGGTAGTTGTAGTTGGTAGTTGTAGTTGGTAGTTGTAGTTGGTAGTTGTAGTTGGTAGTTGTAGTTCGTAGTTGTAGCTGGTAGTTGTAGTTGGTAGTTGTAGTTGGTAGTTGCAGTTGGTAGTTGTAGTTGGTAGTTGTAGTTGGTAGTTGTAGTTGGTAGTTGTAGTTGGTAGTTGTAGTTGGTAGTTGTAGTTGGTAGTTGTAGTTGTATTTGTAGTTGGTAGTTGTAGTTGGTTTGTTGTAGTTGGTTTGTCGTCGTTGACGTCGTTGTCGTCGTTGTCGTCGTTGTTGTTGTTGGTGTTGTTGTTGTTGTTGTAGTTGTAGTTGTTGTTGTAGTTGTTGTTGTTGTAGTTGTAGTTGTAGTTGTAGTTGTAGTTGTAGTTGTAGTTGTTGTAGTTGTAGTTGTTGTTGTAGTTGTAGTTGTAGTGGTAGTTGTAGTTGTAGTTGTAGTTGTAGTTGTAGTTGTAGTTGTAGTTGTAGTTGTTGTTGTAGTTGTTGTTGTAGTTGTTGTTGTAGTTGTAGTTGTAGTTGCAGTTGTAGTTGTAGTTGTATTTGTAGTTGTATTTGTAGTTGTAGTTGTAATTGTAGTTGTAGTTGTAGTTGTAGTTGTAGTTGTAGTTGTAGTTGGTAGTTGCAGTTGCTAGCTGTAGTTGGTAGTTGTAGTTGGTAGTTGTAGTTGGTAGTTGTAGTTGGTAGTTGTAGCTGGTAGTTGTAGTTGGTAGTTGTAGTTGGTAGTTGCAGTTGGTAGTTGTAGTTGGTAGTTGCAGTTGGTAGTTGTAGTTGGTAGTTGTAGTTGGTAGTTGTAGTTGGTAGTTGTAGTTGGTAGTTGTAGTTGGTAGTTGTAGTTGGTAGTTGTAGTTGTATTTGTAGTTGGTAGTTGTAGTTGGTTTGTTGTAGTTGGTTTGTTGTAGTTGGTAGTTGTAGTTGGTAGTTGTAGTTCGTAGTTGTAGCTGGTAGTTGTAGTTGGTAGTTGTAGTTGGTAGTTGCAGTTGGTAGTTGTAGTTGGTAGTTGTAGTTGGTAGTTGTAGTTGGTAGTTGTAGTTGGTAGTTGTAGTTGGTAGTTGTAGTTGGTAGTTGTAGTTGTATTTGTAGTTGGTAGTTGTAGTTGGTTTGTTGTAGTTGGTTTGTTGTAGTTGGTAGTTGTAGTTGGTAGTTGTAGTTGTATTTGTAGTTGGTAGTTGTAGTTGGTTTGTTGTAGTTGGTTTGTTGTAGTTGGTAGTTGTAGTTGGTAGTTGTAGTTGGTAGTTGTAGTTGGTAGTTGTAGTTGGTAGTTGTAGTTGGTTTGTTGTAGTTGGTAGTTGCAGTTGGTAGTTGCAGTTGGTAGTTGCAGTTGGTAGTTGCAGTTGGTAGCTGAAATTGGTAGTTGCAGTTGGTAGTTGCAGTTGGTAGTTGCAGTTGGTAGTTGCAGTTGGTAGCTGAAATTGGTAGTTACAGTTGGTAGTTGCAGTCGGTAGTTGCAGTGGGTAGTTGCAGTTGGTAGTTGCAGTTGGTAGTTGCAGTTGGTAGTTGCAGTTGGTAGTTGCAGTTGGTAGTTGCAGTTGGTAGTTGCAGTTGGTAGCTGTAGTTGGTAGTTGTAGTTGGTAGTTGTAGTTGGTAGTTGTAGTTGGTAGTTGTAGTTGTAGTTGTTGTTGTAGTTGTAGTTGTAGTTGTAGTTGTAGTTGTAGTTGTAGTTGTAGTTGTATTTGTAGTTTGTAGTTGTAGTTGGTAGTGGTAGTTGGTTTGTTGTAGTTGGTAGTTGTAGTTGGTAGTTGTAGTTGGTAGTTGTAGTTGGTAGTTGTAGTTGGTAGTTGTAGTTGGTAGTTGTAGTTGGTAGTTGTAGTTGGTAGTTGTAGTTGGTTTGTTGTAGTTGGTAGTTGCAGTTGGTAGTTGCAGTTGGTAGTTGCAGTTGGTAGTTTTAGTTGGTAGTTGTAGTTGGTAGTTGTAGATGGTAGTTGTAGTTGGTAGTTGCAGTTGGTAGTTGTAGTTGGTAGTTGTAGTTGGTAGTTGTAGTTGGTAGTTGTAGTTTGTAGTTGTAGTTGGTAGTTGTAGTTGGTAGATGTATTTGGTAGTTGTAGTTGGTCGTTGGAGTTGGTAGTTGCAGTTGGTAGTTGCAGTTGGTAGTTGTAGTTGTTGTTGTAGGTGGTAGTTGTAGTTGTAGTTGTAGTTGTAGTTGTAGTTGTAGTTGTAGTTGTAGTTGGTAGTTGTAGTTGGTAGTTGTAGTTGGTAGTTGTAGTTGGTAGTTGTAGTTGGTAGTTGCAGTTGGTAGTTGTAGGTGGTAGTTGTAGTTGGTAGTTGTAGTTGGTAGTTGTAGTTGGTAGTTGTAGTTGGTAGTTGTAGTTGGTAGTTGTAGTTGGTAGTTGTAGTTGGTAGTTGTAGTTGGTAGTTGTAGTTGGTAGTTGTAGTTGGTAGTTGTAGTTGGTAGTTGTAGTTGGTAGTTGTAGTTCGTAGTTGTAGCTGGTAGTTGTAGTTGGTAGTTGTAGTTGGTAGTTGCAGTTGGTAGTTGTAGTTGGTAGTTGTAGTTGGTAGTTGTAGTTGGTAGTTGTAGTTGGTAGTTGTAGTTGGTAGTTGTAGTTGGTAGTTGTAGTTGTATTTGTAGTTTGTAGTTGTAGTTGGTAGTTGTAGTTGGTTTGTTGTAGTTGGTAGTTGTAGTTGGTAGTTGTAGTTGGTAGTTGTAGTTGGTAGTTGTAGTTGGTAGTTGTAGTTGGTAGTTGTAGTTGGTAGTTGTAGTTGGTAGTTGTAGTTTGTAGTTGTAGTTGGTAGTTGTAGTTGGTAGATGTATTTGGTAGTTGTAGTTGGTCGTTGGAGTTGGTAGTTGCAGTTGGTAGTTGCAGTTGGTAGTTGTAGTTGTTGTTGTAGGTGGTAGTTGTAGTTGTAGTTGTAGTTGTAGTTGTAGTTGTAGTTGTAGTTGTAGTTGGTAGTTGTAGTTGGTAGTTGTAGTTGTATTTGTAGTTTGTAGTTGTAGTTGGTAGTTGTAGTTGGTAGTTGTAGTTGGTAGTTGTAGTTTGTAGTTGTAGTTGGTAGTTGTAGTTGGTAGATGTATTTGGTAGTTGTAGTTGGTCGTTGGAGTTGGTAGTTGTAGTTGGTAGTTGCAGTTGGTAGTTGTAGGTGGTAGTTGTAGTTGGTAGTTGTAGTTGGTAGTTGTAGTTGGTAGTTGTAGTTGGTAGTTGCAGTTGGTAGTTGTAGGTGGTAGTTGTAGTTGGTAGTTGTAGTTGGTAGTTGTAGTTGGTAGTTGTAGTTGGTAGTTGTAGTTGGTAGTTGTAGTTGGTAGTTGTAGTTGGTAGTTGTAGTTGGTAGTTGTAGTTGGTAGTTGCAGTTGGTAGTTGTAGTTGGTAGTTGTAGTTTGTAGTTGTAGTTGGTAGTTGTAGTTGGTAGATGTATTTGGTAGTTGTAGTTGGTCGTTGGAGTTGGTAGTTGCAGTTGGTAGTTGCAGTTGGTAGTTGTAGTTGTTGTTGTAGGTGGTAGTTGTAGTTGTAGTTGTAGTTGTAGTTGTAGTTGTAGTTGTAGTTGTAGTTGGTAGTTGTAGTTGGTAGTTGTAGTTGGTAGTTGTAGTTGGTAGTTGTAGTTGGTAGTTGCAGTTGGTAGTTGTAGGTGGTAGTTGTAGTTGGTAGTTGTAGTTGGTAGTTGTAGTTGGTAGTTGTAGTTGGTAGTTGCAGTTGGTAGTTGTAGGTGGTAGTTGTAGTTGGTAGTTGTAGTTGGTAGTTGTAGTTGGTAGTTGTAGTTGGTAGTTGTAGTTGGTAGTTGTAGTTGGTAGTTGTAGTTGGTAGTTGTAGTTGGTAGTTGTAGTTGGTAGTTGTAGTTGGTAGTTGTAGTTGGTAGTTGTAGTTGGTAGTTGTAGTTGGTAGTTGCAGTTGGTAGTTGTAGTTGGTAGTTGCAGTTGGTAGCTGAAATTGGTAGTTACAGTTGGTAGTTGCAGTCGGTAGTTGCAGTGGGTAGTTGCAGTTGGTAGTTGCAGTTGGTAGTTGCAGTTGGTAGTTGCAGTTGGTAGTTGCAGTTGGTAGTTGCAGTTGGTAGTTGCAGTTGGTATTTTTAGTTGGTAGTTGTAGTTGGTAGTTGTAGATGGTAGTTGTAGTTGGTAGTTGCAGTTGGTAGTTGTAGTTGGTAGTTGTAGTTGGTAGTTGTAGTTGGTAGTTGTAGTTTGTAGTTGTAGTTGGTAGTTGTAGTTGGTAGATGTATTTGGTAGTTGTAGTTGGTCGTTGGAGTTGGTAGTTGCAGTTGGTAGTTGCAGTTGGTAGTTGTAGTTGTTGTTGTAGGTGGTAGTTGTAGTTGTAGTTGTAGTTGTAGTTGTAGTTGTAGTTGTAGTTGTAGTTGGTAGTTGTAGTTGGTAGTTGTAGTTGGTAGTTGTAGTTGGTAGTTGTAGTTGGTAGTTGCAGTCGGTAGTTGCAGTGGGTAGTTGCAGTTGGTAGTTGCAGTTGGTAGTTGCAGTTGGTAGTTGCAGTTGGTAGTTGCAGTTGGTAGTTGCAGTTGGTAGTTGCAGTTGGTAGCTGTAGTTGGTAGTTGTAGTTGGTAGTTGTAGTTGGTAGTTGTAGTTGGTAGTTGTAGTTGTAGTTGTTGTTGTAGTTGTAGTTGTAGTTGTAGTTGTAGTTGTAGTTGTAGTTGTAGTTGTATTTGTAGTTTGTAGTTGTAGTTGGTAGTGGTAGTTGGTTTGTTGTAGTTGGTAGTTGTAGTTGGTAGTTGTAGTTGGTAGTTGTAGTTGGTAGTTGTAGTTGGTAGTTGTAGTTGGTAGTTGTAGTTGGTAGTTGTAGTTGGTAGTTGTAGTTGGTAGTTGTAGTTCGTAGTTGTAGCTGGTAGTTGTAGTTGGTAGTTGTAGTTGGTAGTTGCAGTTGGTAGTTGTAGTTGGTAGTTGTAGTTGGTAGTTGTAGTTGGTAGTTGTAGTTGGTAGTTGTAGTTGGTAGTTGTAGTTGGTAGTTGTAGTTGTATTTGTAGTTTGTAGTTGTAGTTGGTAGTTGTAGTTGGTAGTTGTAGTTGGTAGTTGTAGTTTGTAGTTGTAGTTGGTAGTTGTAGTTGGTAGATGTATTTGGTAGTTGTAGTTGGTCGTTGGAGTTGGTAGTTGCAGTTGGTAGTTGCAGTTGGTAGTTGTAGTTGTTGTTGTAGTTGGTAGTTGTAGTTCGTAGTTGTAGCTGGTAGTTGTAGTTGGTAGTTGTAGTTGGTAGTTGCAGTTGGTAGTTGTAGTTGGTAGTTGTAGTTGGTAGTTGTAGTTGGTAGTTGTAGTTGGTAGTTGTAGTTGGTAGTTGTAGTTGGTAGTTGTAGTTGTATTTGTAGTTTGTAGTTGTAGTTGGTAGTTGTAGTTGGTTTGTTGTAGTTGGTAGTTGTAGTTGGTAGTTGCAGTTGGTAGTTGCAGTTGGTAGTTGTAGTTGGTAGTTGTACTTGGTAGTTGTAGTTGGTAGTTGTAGTTGGTAGTTGTAGTTGGTAGTTGTAGATGGTAGTTGTAGATGGTAGTTGTAGTTGGTAGTTGCAGTTGGTAGTTGTAGTTGGTAGTTGTAGTTGGTAGTTGTAGTTGGTAGTTGTAGTTTGTAGTTGTAGTTGGTAGTTGTAGTTGGTAGTTGTAGTTGGTAGTTGTAGTTGGTAGTTGTAGTTGGTAGTTGTAGTTGGTAGTTGTAGTTGGTAGTTGTAGTTGGTAGTTGTAGGTGGTAGTTGTAGTTGGTAGTTGTAGTTGGTAGTTGTAGTTGGTAGTTGTAGTTGGTAGTTGTAGTTGGTAGTTGTAGTTGTAGTTGTAGTTGGTAGTTGTAGTTGGTAGTTGTAGTTGGTAGTTGGAGTTGGTAGTTGCAGTTGGTAGTTACAGTTGGTAGTTGCAGTTGGTTGTTGCAGTTGGTAGTTGCAGTTGGTAGTTGCAGTTGGTAGTTGCAGTTGGTAGTTGCAGTTGGTAGTTGCTGTTGGTGGTTGCAGTTGGTAGTTGCAGTTGGTAGTTGCAGTTGGTAGTTGCAGTTGGTAGTTGCAGTTGGTAGTTGCAGTTGGTAGCTGTAGTTGGTAGTTGTACTTGGTAGTTGTAGTTGGTAGTTGTAGTTGGTAGTTGTAGTTGGTAGTTGTAGTTGGTAGTTGTAGTTGGTAGTTGCAGTTGGTAGTTGTAGTTGGTAGTTGTAGTTGGTAGTTGTAGTTGGTAGTTGTAGTTTGTAGTTGTAGTTGGTAGTTGTAGTTGTTAGATGTATTTGGTAGTTGTAGTTGGTCGTTGGAGTTGGTAGTTGCAGTTGGTAGTTGCAGTTGGTAGTTGTAGTTGTTGTTGTAGGTGGTAGTTGTAGTTGTAGTTGTAGTTGTAGTTGTAGTTGTAGTTGTAGTTGTAGTTGGTAGTTGTAGTTGGTAGTTGTAGTTGGTAGTTGTAGTTGGTAGTTGTAGTTGGTAGTTGCAGTTGGTAGTTGTAGGTGGTAGTTGTAGTTGGTAGTTGTAGTTGGTAGTTGTAGTTGGTAGTTGTAGTTGGTAGCTGTAGATGGTAGTTGTAGTTGGTAGTTGCAGTTGGTAGTTGTAGTTGGTAGTTGTAGTTGGTAGTTGTAGTTGGTAGTTGTAGTTGGTAGTTGTAGTTGGTAGTTGTAGTTGGTAGTTGTAGTTGGTAGTTGTAGTTGGTAGTTGTAGTTGGTAGTTGTAGTTGGTAGTTGTAGTTGTATTTGTAGTTTGTAGTTGTAGTTGGTA
This sequence comes from Andrena hattorfiana, assembly GCA_944738655.2. Classification (NCBI taxonomy): domain Eukaryota; kingdom Metazoa; phylum Arthropoda; class Insecta; order Hymenoptera; family Andrenidae; genus Andrena; species Andrena hattorfiana. Next base: position 47,053,491 of record OX122890.1, on the reverse strand, counting down.
GTTGTAGTTGGTTTGTTGTAGTTGGTAGTTGTAGTTGGTAGTTGTAGTTGGTAGTTGTAGTTGGTAGTTGTAGTTGGTAGTTGTAGTTGGTTTGTTGTAGTTGGTAGTTGCAGTTGGTAGTTGCAGTTGGTAGTTGCACTTGGTAGTTGTAGTTGGTAGTTGTAGTTGGTAGTTGGTAGTTGTAGTTGGTAGTTGTAGTTTGTAGTTGTAGTTGGTAGTTGCAGTTGCTAGCTGTAGTTGGTAGTTGTAGTTGGTAGTTGTAGTTGGTAGTTGTAGTTGTAGTTGTTGTTGTAGTTGTAGTTGTAGTTGTAGTTGTAGTTGTAGTTGTAGTTGTAGTTGTAGTTTGTAGTTGTAGTTGGTAGTTGTAGTTGGTTTGTTGTAGTTGGTAGTTGTAGTTGGTAGATGTATTTGGTAGTTGTAGTTGGTAGTTGCAGTTGGTAGTTGCAGTTGGTAGTTGTAGTTGGTAGTTGTACTTGGTAGTTCTAGTTGGTAGTTGTAGTTGGTAGTTGTAGGTGGTAGTTGTAGTTGGTAGTTGTAGTTGGTAGTTGTAGTTGGTAGTTGTAGTTGGTAGTTGTAGTTGGTAGTTGTAGTTGGTAGTTGTAGTTGGTAGTTGTAGTTGTAGTTGTAGTTGGTAGTTGTAGTTGGTAGTTGTAGTTGGTAGTTGGAGTTGGTAGTTGCAGTTGGTAGTTGCAGTTGGTAGTTGCAGTTGGTAGTTGCAGTTGGTAGTTGCAGTTGGTAGTTGCTGTTGGTGGTTGCAGTTGGTAGTTGCAGTTGGTAGTTGCAGTTGGTAGTTGCAGTTGCTAGCTGTAGTTGGTAGTTGTAGTTGGTAGTTGTAGTTGGTAGTTGTAGTTGTAGTTGTTGTTGTAGTTGTAGTTGTAGTTGTAGTTGTAGTTGTAGTTGTAGTTGTAGTTGTAGTTTGTAGTTGTAGTTGGTAGTTGTAGTTGGTTTGTTGTAGTTGGTAGTTGTAGTTGGTAGATGTATTTGGTAGTTGTGGTTGGTAGTTGCAGTTGGTAGTTGCAGTTGGTAGCTGTAGTTGATAGTTGTAGTTGGTAGTTGCAGTTGGTAGTTGTAGTTCGTAGTTGTAGCTGGTAGTTGTAGTTGGTAGTCGTAGTTGGTAGTTGCAGTTGGTAGTTGTAGTTGGTAGTTGTAGTTGGTAGTTGTAGTTGGTAGTTGTAGTTGGTAGTTGTAGTTGGTAGTTGTAGTTGGTAGTTGTAGTTGTATTTGTAGTTTGTAGTTGTAGTTGGTAGTTGTAGTTGGTTTGTTGTAGTTGGTAGTTGTAGTTGGTAGTTGTAGTTGGTAGTTGTAGTTGGTAGTTGTAGTTGGTAGTTGTAGTTGGTTTGTTGTAGTTGGTAGTTGCAGTTGGTAGTTGCAGTTGGTAGTTGCAGTTGGTAGTTGTAGTTGGTAGTTGTAGTTGGTAGTTGGTAGTTGTAGTTGGTAGTTGTAGTTTGTAGTTGTAGTTGGTAGTTGCAGTTGCTAGCTGTAGTTGGTAGTTGTAGTTGGTAGTTGTAGTTGGTAGTTGTAGTTGTAGTTGTTGTTGTAGTTGTAGTTGTAGTTGTAGTTGTAGTTGTAGTTGTAGTTGTAGTTGTAGTTGTAGTTGTAGTTTGTAGTTGTAGTTGGTAGTTGTAGTTGGTTTGTTGTAGTTGGTAGTTGTAGTTGGTAGTTGTAGTTGTAGTTGTTGTTGTAGTTGTAGTTGTAGTTGTAGTTGTAGTTGTAGTTGTAGTTGTAGTTGTAGTTGTAGTTGTAGTTGTAGTTGTAGTTGTAGTTGTTTTTGTTGTTGTTGTTGTTGTAGTTGTTGTTGTTGTAGTTGTTGTTGTTGTAGTTGTTGTTGTTATTGTACTTGCTGTTGTGTCGTTGTCGTTGTTGTTGTCGTTGTTGTCGTTGTTGTCGTTGCAGTCGTTGTTGTCGTTGTTGTCGTTGTTGCCGTTGTTGTCGTTGCTGTCGTTGCTATCGTTGCTGTCGTTGCTGTCGTTGCTGTCGTTGCTGCCGTTGTTGCCGTTGTTGCCGTTGTTGCCGTTTTTGTCGTTGTTGTCGTTGTTGTCGTTGTTGTGGTTGTTGTCGTTGTTGTCGTTGTTTTCGTTGTTTTCGTTGTTGTCGTTGTTGTCGTTGTTGTCGTTGTTGTCGTTGTTGTCGTTGTTGTCGTTGTTGTCGTTGTTATCGTTGTTGTCGTTGTTATCGTTGTTGTCGTTGTTGTCGTTGTTGTCGTTGTTGTCGTTGTTGTCGTTGTCGTTATTGTAGTTGTTGTCGTTGTTGTCGTCGTTGTCGTCGTTGTCGTCGTTGTCGTCGTTGTCGTCGTTGTCGTCGTTGACGTCGTTGTCGTCGTTGTCGTCGTTGTCGTCGTTGTCGTTGTTGTTGTTGTTGTTGTTGTTGTAGTTGTAGTTGTTGTTGTAGTTGTTGTTGTTGTAGTTGTAGTTGCAGTTGGTAGTTGCAGTTGGTAGTTGTAGTTGGTAGTTGTAGTTGGTAGTTGTAGTTGGTAGTTGTAGTTGGTAGTTGTAGTTGGTAGTTGTAGTTGGTAGTTGTAGTTGGTAGTTGTAGTTGGTAGTTGTAGTTGGTAGTTGTAGTTGGTAGTTGTAGTTGTAGTTGTAGTTGGTAGTTGTAGTTGGTAGTTGTAGTTGGTAGTTGGAGTTGGTAGTTGTAGTTGGTAGTTGTAGTTGGTAGTTGTAGTTGGTAGTTGTAGTTGGTAGTTGTAGTTGGTAGTTGTAGTTGGTAGTTGTAGTTGGTAGTTGTAGTTGGTAGTTGTAGTTGGTAGTTGTAGTTGTATTTGTAGTTGGTAGTTGTAGTTGGTTTGTTGTAGTTGGTTTGTTGTAGTTGGTAGTTGTAGTTGGTAGTTGTAGTTGGTAGTTGTAGTTGGTAGTTGTAGTTGGTAGTTGTAGTTGGTTTGTTGTAGTTGGTAGTTGCAGTTGGTAGTTGCAGTTGGTAGTTGCAGTTGGTAGTTGTAGTTGGTAGTTGTAGTTGGTCGTTGTAGTTGGTAGTTGTAGTTGTAGTTGTAGTTGTAGTTGTAGTTGTAGTTGTAGTTGGTAGTTGTAGTTGGTAGTTGCAGTTGGTAGCTGCAGTTGGTAGTTGCACTTGGTAGTTGTAGTTGGTAGTTGTAGTTGGTAGTTGGTAGTTGTAGTTGGTAGTTGTACTTGGTAGTTGTAGTTGGTAGTTGTAGTTGGTAGTTGTAGTTGGTAGTTGTAGTTGGTAGTTGTAGTTGGTAGTTGTAGTTGGTAGTTGTAGTTGGTAGTTGTAGTTCGTAGTTGTAGCTGGTAGTTGTAGTTGGTAGTTGTAGTTGGTAGTTGCAGTTGGTAGTTGTAGTTGGTAGTTGTAGTTGGTAGTTGTAGTTGGTAGTTGTAGTTGGTAGTTGTAGTTGGTAGTTGTAGTTGGTAGTTGTAGTTGTATTTGTAGTTGGTAGTTGTAGTTGGTTTGTTGTAGTTGGTTTGTTGTAGTTGGTAGTTGTAGTTGGTAGTTGTAGTTGGTAGTTGTAGTTGGTAGTTGTAGTTGGTAGTTGTAGTTGGTTTGTTGTAGTTGGTAGTTGCAGTTGGTAGTTGCAGTTGGTAGTTGCAGTTGGTAGTTGTAGGTGGTAGTTGTAGTTGGTACTTGTAGTTGGTAGTTGTAGTTGGTAGTTGTAGTTGGTAGTTGTAGTTGGTAGTTGTAGTTGGTAGTTGTAGTTGTATTTGTAGTTGGTAGTTGTAGTTGGTTTGTTGTAGTTGGTTTGTTGTAGTTGGTAGTTGTAGTTGGTAGTTGTAGTTGGTAGTTGTAGTTGGTAGTTGTAGTTGGTAGTTGTAGTTGGTTTGTTGTAGTTGGTTTGTTGTAGTTGGTAGTTGTAGTTGGTAGTTGTAGTTGGTAGTTGTACTTGGTAGTTGTAGTTGGTAGTTGTAGTTGGTAGTTGTAGTTGGTAGTTGTAGTTGGTAGTTGTAGTTGGTAGTTGTAGTTGGTAGTTGTAGTTGGTAGTTGTAGTTGGTAGTTGTAGTTCGTAGTTGTAGCTGGTAGTTGTAGTTGGTAGTTGTAGTTGGTAGTTGCAGTTGGTAGTTGTAGTTGGTAGTTGTAGTTGGTAGTTGTAGTTGGTAGTTGTAGTTGGTAGTTGTAGTTGGTAGTTGTAGTTGGTAGTTGTAGTTGGTAGTTGTAGTTGTATTTGTAGTTGGTAGTTGTAGTTGGTTTGTTGTAGTTGGTTTGTTGTAGTTGGTAGTTGTAGTTGGTAGTTGTAGTTGTAGTTGTAGTTTGTAGTTGTAGTTGGTAGTTGTAGTTGGTAGTTGTAGTTGGTAGTTGTAGTTGGTAGTTGTAGTTGGTAGTTGTAGTTGGTAGTTGTAGTTGGTAGTTGTAGGTAGTAGTTGTAGTTGGTAGTTGTAGTTGGTAGTTGTAGTTGGTAGTTGTAGTTGGTAGTTGTAGTTGGTAGTTGTAGTTGGTAGTTGTAGTTGGTAGTTGTAGTTGTAGTTGTAGTTGGTAGTTGTAGTTGGTAGTTGTAGTTGGTAGTTGGAGTTGGTAGTTGCAGTTGGTAGTTACAGTTGGTAGTTGCAGTTGGTTGTTGCAGTTGGTAGTTGCAGTTGGTAGTTGCAGTTGGTAGTTGCAGTTGGTAGTTGCTGTTGGTGGTTGCAGTTGGTAGTTGCAGTTGGTAGTTGCAGTTGGTAGTTGCAGTTGGTAGTTGCAGTTGGTAGTTGCAGTTGGTAGTTGTAGTTGGTAGTTGTACTTGGTAGTTGTAGTTGGTAGTTGTAGTTGGTAGTTGTAGTTGGTAGTTGTAGTTGGTAGTTGTAGTTGGTAGTTGCAGTTGGTAGTTGTAGTTGGTAGTTGTAGTTGGTAGTTGTAGTTGGTAGTTGTAGTTTGTAGTTGTAGTTGGTAGTTGTAGTTGTTAGATGTATTTGGTAGTTGTAGTTGGTCGTTGGAGTTGGTAGTTGCAGTTGGTAGTTGCAGTTGGTAGTTGTAGTTGTTGTTGTAGGTGGTAGTTGTAGTTGTAGTTGTAGTTGTAGTTGTAGTTGTAGTTGTAGTTGTAGTTGGTAGTTGTAGTTGGTAGTTGTAGTTGGTAGTTGTAGTTGGTAGTTGTAGTTGGTAGTTGTAGTTGGTAGTTGTAGTTGGTAGTTGTAGTTGTATTTGTAGTTGGTAGTTGTAGTTGGTTTGTTGTAGTTGGTTTGTTGTAGTTGGTAGTTGTAGTTGGTAGTTGTAGTTGGTAGTTGTAGTTGGTAGTTGTAGTTGGTAGTTGTAGTTGGTTTGTTGTAGTTGGTAGTTGCAGTTGGTAGTTGCAGTTGGTAGTTGCAGTTGGTAGTTGTAGTTGGTAGTTGTAGTTGGTCGTTGTAGTTGGTAGTTGTAGTTGTAGTTGTAGTTGTAGTTGTAGTTGTAGTTGTAGTTGGTAGTTGTAGTTGGTAGTTGCAGTTGGTAGCTGCAGTTGGTAGTTGCACTTGGTAGTTGTAGTTGGTAGTTGTAGTTGGTAGTTGGTAGTTGTAGTTGGTAGTTGTACTTGGTAGTTGTAGTTGGTAGTTGTAGTTGGTAGTTGTAGTTGGTAGTTGTAGTTGGTAGTTGTAGTTGGTAGTTGTAGTTGGTAGTTGTAGTTGGTAGTTGTAGTTCGTAGTTGTAGCTGGTAGTTGTAGTTGGTAGTTGTAGTTGGTAGTTGCAGTTGGTAGTTGTAGTTGGTAGTTGTAGTTGGTAGTTGTAGTTGGTAGTTGTAGTTGGTAGTTGTAGTTGGTAGTTGTAGTTGGTAGTTGTAGTTGTATTTGTAGTTGGTAGTTGTAGTTGGTTTGTTGTAGTTGGTTTGTTGTAGTTGGTAGTTGTAGTTGGTAGTTGTAGTTGGTAGTTGTAGTTGGTAGTTGTAGTTGGTAGTTGTAGTTGGTTTGTTGTAGTTGGTAGTTGCAGTTGGTAGTTGCAGTTGGTAGTTGCAGTTGGTAGTTGTAGGTGGTAGTTGTAGTTGGTACTTGTAGTTGGTAGTTGTAGTTGGTAGTTGTAGTTGGTAGTTGTAGTTGGTAGTTGTAGTTGGTAGTTGTAGTTGGTAGTTGTAGTTGTTGTTGTAGTTGTAGTTGTAGTTGTAGTTGTATTTGTTGTTGTAGTTGTAGTTGTAGTAGTAGTTGTAGTTGTAGTTGTAGTTGGTAGTTGTAGTTGGTAGTTGTAGTTGGTAGTTGTAGTTGGTAGTTGTAGTTGGTAGGTGCAGTTGGTAGTTGCAGTTGGTAGTTGCAGTTGGTAGTTGCAGTTGGTAGTTGCAGTTGGTAGTTGCAGTTGGTAGCTGAAATTGGTAGTTGCTGTTGGTAGTTGCAGTTGGTAGTTGCAGTTGGTAGCTGAAATTGGTAGTTGCAGTTGGTAGTTGCAGTTGGTAGTTGCAGTTGGTAGTTGCAGTTGGTAGCTGAAATTGGTAGTTACAGTTGGTAGTTGCAGTCGGTAGTTGCAGTGGGTAGTTGCAGTTGGTAGTTGCAGTTGGTAGTTGCAGTTGGTAGTTGCAGTTGGTAGTTGCAGTTGGTAGTTGCAGTTGGTAGCTGTAGTTGGTAGTTGTAGTTGGTAGTTGTAGTTGGTAGTTGTAGTTGGTAGTTGTAGTTGTAGTTGTTGTTGTAGTTGTAGTTGTAGTTGTAGTTGTAGTTGTAGTTGTAGTTGTAGTTGTATTTGTAGTTTGTAGTTGTAGTTGGTAGTGGTAGTTGGTTTGTTGTAGTTGGTAGTTGTAGTTGGTAGTTGTAGTTGGTAGTTGTAGTTGGTAGTTGTAGTTGGTAGTTGTAGTTGGTAGTTGTAGTTGGTTTGTTGTAGTTGGTAGTTGCAGTTGGTAGTTGCAGTTGGTAGTTGCAGTTGGTAGTTGTAGTTGGTAGTTGTAGTTGGTAGTTGTAGATGGTAGTTGTAGTTGGTAGTTGCAGTTGGTAGTTGTAGTTGGTAGTTGTAGTTGGTAGTTGTAGTTGGTAGTTGTAGTTTGTAGTTGTAGTTGGTAGTTGTAGTTGTTAGATGTATTTGGTAGTTGTAGTTGGTCGTTGGAGTTGGTAGTTGCAGTTGGTAGTTGCAGTTGGTAGTTGTAGTTGTTGTTGTAGGTGGTAGTTGTAGTTGTAGTTGTAGTTGTAGTTGTAGTTGTAGTTGTAGTTGTAGTTGGTAGTTGTAGTTGGTAGTTGTAGTTGGTAGTTGTAGTTGGTAGTTGTAGTTGGTAGTTGCAGTTGGTAGTTGTAGGTGGTAGTTGTAGTTGGTAGTTGTAGTTGGTAGTTGTAGTTGGTAGTTGTAGTTGGTAGTTGTAGTTGGTAGTTGTAGTTGGTAGTTGTAGTTGGTAGTTGTAGTTGGTAGTTGTAGTTGGTAGTTGTAGTTGGTAGTTGTAGTTGGTAGTTGTAGTTGGTAGTTGTAGTTCGTAGTTGTAGCTGGTAGTTGTAGTTGGTAGTTGTAGTTGGTAGTTGCAGTTGGTAGTTGTAGTTGGTAGTTGTAGTTGGTAGTTGTAGTTGGTAGTTGTAGTTGGTAGTTGTAGTTGGTAGTTGTAGTTGGTAGTTGTAGTTGTATTTGTAGTTTGTAGTTGTAGTTGGTAGTTGTAGTTGGTTTGTTGTAGTTGGTAGTTGTAGTTGGTAGTTGTAGTTGGTAGTTGTAGTTGGTAGTTGTAGTTGGTAGTTGTAGTTGGTTTGTTGTAGTTGGTAGTTGCAGTTGGTAGTTGCAGTTGGTAGTTGCAGTTGGTAGTTGTAGTTGGTAGTTGTAGTTGGTAGCTGTAGATGGTAGTTGTAGTTGGTAGTTGCAGTTGGTAGTTGTAGTTGGTAGTTGTAGTTGGTAGTTGTAGTTGGTAGTTGTAGTTTGTAGTTGTAGATGGTAGTTGTAGTTGGTAGATGTATTTGGTAGTTGTAGTTGGTCGGTGGAGTTGGTAGTTGCAGTTGGTAGTTGCAGTTGGTAGTTGTAGTTGTTGTTGTAGGTGGTAGTTGTAGTTGTAGTTGTAGTTGTAGTTGTAGTTGTAGTTGTAGTTGTAGTTGGTAGTTGTAGTTGGTAGTTGCAGTTGGTAGCTGCAGTTGGTAGTTGCACTTGGTAGTTGTAGTTGGTAGTTGTAGTTGGTAGTTGGTAGTTGTAGTTGGTAGTTGTAGTTTGTAGTTGTAGTTGGTAGTTGCAGTTGCTAGCTGTAGTTGGTAGTTGTAGTTGGTAGTTGTAGTTGGTAGTTGTAGTTGTAGTTGTTGTTGTAGTTGTAGTTGTAGTTGTAGTTGTAGTTGTAGTTGTAGTTGTAGTTGTAGTTTGTAGTTGTAGTTGGTAGTTGTAGTTGGTTTGTTGTAGTTGGTAGTTGTAGTTGGTAGATGTATTTGGTAGTTGTAGTTGGTAGTTGCAGTTGGTAGTTGCAGTTGGTAGTTGTAGTTGGTAGTTGTACTTGGTAGTTGTAGTTGGTAGTTGTAGTTGGTAGTTGTAGTTGGTAGTTGTAGATGGTAGTTGTAGTTGGTAGTTGCAGTTGGTAGTTGTAGTTGGTAGTTGTAGTTGGTAGTTGTAGTTGGTAGTTGTAGTTTGTAGTTGTAGTTGGTAGTTGTAGTTGGTAGATGTATTTGGTAGTTGTAGTTGGTCGTTGGAGTTGGTAGTTGCAGTTGGTAGTTGCAGTTGGTAGTTGTAGTTGTTGTTGTAGGTGGTAGTTGTAGTTGTAGTTGTAGTTGTAGTTGTTGTTGTAGTTGTAGTTGTAGTTGTAGTTGTAGTTGTAGTTGTAGTTGTAGTTGTAGTTTGTAGTTGTAGTTGGTAGTTGTAGTTGGTAGTTGTAGTTGGTAGTTGTAGTTGGTAGTTGTAGTTGGTAGTTGCAGTTGGTAGTTGCAGTTGGTAGTTGCTGTTGGTGGTTGCAGTTGGTAGTTGCAGTTGGTAGTTGCAGTTGGTAGTTGCAGTTGGTAGTTGCAGTTGGTAGTTGTAGTTGGTAGTTGCAGTTGGTAGTTGTAGTTGGTAGTTGTAGTTGGTAGTTGTAGTTGTAGTTGTTGTTGTAGTTGTAGTTGTAGTTGTAGTTGTAGTTGTAGTTGTAGTTGTAGTTGTAGTTTGTAGTTGTAGTTGGTAGTTGTAGTTGGTTTGTTGTAGTTGGTAGTTGTAGTTGGTAGATGTATTTGGTAGTTGTAGTTGGTAGTTGCAGTTGGTAGTTGCAGTTGGTAGTTGTAGTTGGTAGTTGTACTTGGTAGTTGTAGTTGGTAGTTGTAGTTGGTAGTTGTAGTTGGTAGTTGTAGATGGTAGTTGTAGTTGGTAGTTGCAGTTGGTAGTTGTAGTTGGTAGTTGTAGTTGGTAGTTGTAGTTGGTAGTTGTAGTTTGTAGTTGTAGTTGGTAGTTGTAGTTGGTAGTTGTAGTTGGTAGTTGTAGGTGGTAGTTGTAGTTGGAAGTTGTAGTTGGTAGTTGTAGTTGGTAGTTGTAGTTGGTAGTTGTAGTTGGTAGTTGTAGTTGGTAGTTGTAGTTGGTAGTTGTAGTTGTAGTTGTAGTTGGTAGTTGTAGTTGGTAGTTGTAGTTGGTAGTTGGAGTTGGTAGTTGCAGTTGGTAGTTGCAGTTGGTAGTTGCAGTTGGTAGTTGCAGTTGGTAGTTGCAGTTGGTAGTTGCAGTTGGTAGTTGCAGTTGGTAGTTGCTGTTGGTGGTTGCAGTTGGTAGTTGCAGTTGGTAGTTGCAGTTGGTAGTTGCAGTTGGTAGTTGCAGTTGGTAGTTGTAGTTGGTAGTTGCAGTTGGTAGTTGTAGTTGGTAGTTGTAGTTGGTAGTTGTAGTTGGTAGTTGTAGTTTGTAGTTGTAGTTGGTAGTTGTAGTTGGTAGATGTATTTGGTAGTTGTAGTTGGTCGTTGGAGTTGGTAGTTGCAGTTGGTAGTTGCAGTTGGTAGTTGTAGTTGTTGTTGTAGGTGGTAGTTGTAGTTGTAGTTGTAGTTGTTGTTGTAGTTGTAGTTGTAGTTGTAGTTGTAGTTGTAGTTGTAGTTGTAGTTGTAGTTTGTAGTTGTAGTTGGTAGTTGTAGTTGGTAGTTGTAGTTGGTAGTTGTAGTTGGTAGTTGTTGTTGGTAGTTGTAGTTGGTAGTTGTAGTTGGTAGTTGTAGGTGGTAGTTGTAGTTGGAAGTTGTAGTTGGTAGTTGTAGTTGGTAGTTGTAGTTGGTAGTTGTAGTTGGTAGTTGTAGTTGGTAGTTGTAGTTGGTAGTTGTAGTTGTAGTTGTAGTTGGTAGTTGTAGTTGGTAGTTGTAGTTGGTAGTTGGAGTTGGTAGTTGCAGTTGGTAGTTGCAGTTGGTAGTTGCAGTTGGTAGTTGCAGTTGGTAGTTGCAGTTGGTAGTTGCAGTTGGTAGTTGCAGTTGGTAGTTGCTGTTGGTGGTTGCAGTTGGTAGTTGCAGTTGGTAGTTGCAGTTGGTAGTTGCAGTTGGTAGTTGCAGTTGGTAGTTGCAGTTGGTAGTTGTAGTTGGTAGTTGTACTTGGTAGTTGTAGTTGGTAGTTGTAGTTGGTAGTTGTAGTTGGTAGTTGTAGTTGGTAGTTGTAGTTGGTAGTTGTAGTTGGTAGTTGTAGTTGGTAGTTGTAGTTGGTAGTTGTAGTTCGTAGTTGTACCTGGTAGTTGTAGTTGGTAGTTGTAGTTGGTAGTTGCAGTTGGTAGTTGTAGTTGGTAGTTGCAGTTGGTAGTTGCAGTTGGTAGTTGCAGTTGGTAGTTGCAGTTGGTAGTTGCAGTTGGTAGTTGCAGTTGGTAGTTGCTGTTGGTGGTTGCAGTTGGTAGTTGCAGTTGGTAGTTGCAGTTGGTAGTTGCAGTTGGTAGTTGTAGTTGGTAGTTGCAGTTGGTAGTTGTAGTTGGTAGTTGTAGTTGGTAGTTGTAGTTGGTAGTTGTAGTTGGTAGTTGTAGTTGGTAGTTGTAGTTGGTAGTTGTAGTTGTATTTGTAGTTGGTAGTTGTAGTTGGTTTGTTGTAGTTGGTTTGTTGTAGTTGGTAGTTGTAGTTGGTAGTTGTAGTTGGTAGTTGTAGTTGGTAGTTGTAGTTGGTAGTTGTAGTTGGTTTGTTGTAGTTGGTAGTTGCAGTTGGTAGTTGCAGTTGGTAGTTGCAGTTGGTAGTTGTAGTTGGTAGTTGTAGTTGGTCGTTGTAGTTGGTAGTTGTAGTTGTAGTTGTAGTTGTAGTTGTAGTTGTAGTTGTAGTTGGTAGTTGTAGTTGGTAGTTGCAGTTGGTAGCTGCAGTTGGTAGTTGCACTTGGTAGTTGTAGTTGGTAGTTGTAGTTGGTAGTTGGTAGTTGTAGTTGGTAGTTGTACTTGGTAGTTGTAGTTGGTAGTTGTAGTTGGTAGTTGTAGTTGGTAGTTGTAGTTGTAGTTGTAGTTGGTAGTTGTAGTTGGTAGTTGTAGTTGGTAGTTGTAGTTGGTAGTTGTAGTTGGTAGTTGTAGTTGGTTTGTTGTAGTTGGTAGTTGCAGTTGGTAGTTGCAGTTGGTAGTTGCAGTTGGTAGTTGTAGGTGGTAGTTGTAGTTGGTACTTGTAGTTGGTAGTTGTAGTTGGTAGTTGTAGTTGGTAGTTGTAGTTGGTAGTTGTAGTTGGTAGTTGTAGTTGTATTTGTAGTTGGTAGTTGTAGTTGGTTTGTTGTAGTTGGTTTGTTGTAGTTGGTAGTTGTAGTTGGTAGTTGTAGTTGGTAGTTGTAGTTGGTAGTTGTAGTTGGTAGTTGTAGTTGGTTTGTTGTAGTTGGTTTGTTGTAGTTGGTAGTTGTAGTTGGTAGTTGTAGTTGGTAGTTGTACTTGGTAGTTGTAGTTGGTAGTTGTAGTTGGTAGTTGTAGTTGGTAGTTGTAGTTGGTAGTTGTAGTTGGTAGTTGTAGTTGGTAGTTGTAGTTGGTAGTTGTAGTTGGTAGTTGTAGTTCGTAGTTGTAGCTGGTAGTTGTAGTTGGTAGTTGTAGTTGGTAGTTGCAGTTGGTAGTTGTAGTTGGTAGTTGTAGTTGGTAGTTGTAGTTGGTAGTTGTAGTTGGTAGTTGTAGTTGGTAGTTGTAGTTGGTAGTTGTAGTTGTATTTGTAGTTGGTAGTTGTAGTTGGTTTGTTGTAGTTGGTTTGTTGTAGTTGGTAGTTGTAGTTGGTAGTTGTAGTTGTAGTTGTAGTTTGTAGTTGTAGTTGGTAGTTGTAGTTGGTAGTTGTAGTTGGTAGTTGTAGTTGGTAGTTGTAGTTGGTAGTTGTAGTTGGTAGTTGTAGTTGGTAGTTGTAGGTGGTAGTTGTAGTTGGTAGTTGTAGTTGGTAGTTGTAGTTGGTAGTTGTAGTTGGTAGTTGTAGTTGGTAGTTGTAGTTGGTAGTTGTAGTTGGTAGTTGTAGTTGTAGTTGTAGTTGGTAGTTGTAGTTGGTAGTTGTAGTTGGTAGTTGGAGTTGGTAGTTGCAGTTGGTAGTTGCAGTTGGTAGTTGCAGTTGGTTGTTGCAGTTGGTAGTTGCAGTTGGTAGTTGCAGTTGGTAGTTGCAGTTGGTAGTTGCAGTTGGTAGTTGCTGTTGGTGGTTGCAGTTGGTAGTTGCAGTTGGTAGTTGCAGTTGGTAGTTGCAGTTGGTAGTTGCAGTTGGTAGTTGCAGTTGGTAGTTGTAGTTGGTAGTTGTACTTGGTAGTTGTAGTTGGTAGTTGTAGTTGGTAGTTGTAGTTGGTAGTTGTAGTTGGTAGTTGTAGTTGGTAGTTGCAGTTGGTAGTTGTAGTTGGTAGTTGTAGTTGGTAGTTGTAGTTGGTAGTTGTAGTTGGTAGTTGTAGTTTGTAGTTGTAGTTGGTAGTTGTAGTTGTTAGATGTATTTGGTAGTTGTAGTTGGTCGTTGGAGTTGGTAGTTGCAGTTGGTAGTTGCAGTTGGTAGTTGTAGTTGTTGTTGTAGGTGGTAGTTGTAGTTGTAGTTGTAGTTGTAGTTGTAGTTGTAGTTGTAGTTGTAGTTGGTAGTTGTAGTTGGTAGTTGTAGTTGGTAGTTGTAGTTGGTAGTTGTAGTTGGTAGTTGCAGTTGGTAGTTGTAGGTGGTAGTTGTAGTTGGTAGTTGTAGTTGGTAGTTGTAGTTGGTAGTTGTAGTTGGTAGTTGTAGGTGGTAGTTGTAGTTGGAAGTTGTAGTTGGTAGTTGTAGTTGGTAGTTGTAGTTGGTAGTTGTAGTTGGTAGTTGTAGTTGGTAGTTGTAGTTGGTAGTTGTAGTTGTAGTTGTAGTTGGTAGTTGTAGTTGGTAGTTGTAGTTGGTAGTTGGAGTTGGTAGTTGCAGTTGGTAGTTGCAGTTGGTAGTTGCAGTTGGTAGTTGCAGTTGGTAGTTGCAGTTGGTAGTTGCAGTTGGTAGTTGCAGTTGGTAGTTGCTGTTGGTGGTTGCAGTTGGTAGTTGCAGTTGGTAGTTGCAGTTGGTAGTTGCAGTTGGTAGTTGCAGTTGGTAGTTGCAGTTGGTAGTTGTAGTTGGTAGTTGTACTTGGTAGTTGTAGTTGGTAGTTGTAGTTGGTAGTTGTAGTTGGTAGTTGTAGTTGGTAGTTGTAGTTGGTAGTTGTAGTTGGTAGTTGTAGTTGGTAGTTGTAGTTGGTAGTTGTAGTTCGTAGTTGTAGCTGGTAGTTGTAGTTGGTAGTTGTAGTTGGTAGTTGCAGTTGGTAGTTGTAGTTGGTAGTTGCAGTTAGTAGTTGCAGTTGGTAGTTGCAGTTGGTAGTTGCAGTTGGTAGTTGCAGTTGGTAGTTGCAGTTGGTAGTTGCTGTTGGTGGTTGCAGTTGGTAGTTGCAGTTGGTAGTTGCAGTTGGTAGTTGCAGTTGGTAGTTGTAGTTGGTAGTTGCAGTTGGTAGTTGTAGTTGGTAGTTGTAGTTGGTAGTTGTAGTTGGTAGTTGTAGTTGGTAGTTGTAGTTGGTAGTTGTAGTTGGTAGTTGTAGTTGTATTTGTAGTTGGTAGTTGTAGTTGGTTTGTTGTAGTTGGTTTGTTGTAGTTGGTAGTTGTAGTTGGTAGTTGTAGTTGGTAGTTGTAGTTGGTAGTTGTAGTTGGTAGTTGTAGTTGGTTTGTTGTAGTTGGTAGTTGCAGTTGGTAGTTGCAGTTGGTAGTTGCAGTTGGTAGTTGTAGTTGGTAGTTGTAGTTGGTCGTTGTAGTTGGTAGTTGTAGTTGTAGTTGTAGTTGTAGTTGTAGTTGTAGTTGTAGTTGGTAGTTGTAGTTGGTAGTTGCAGTTGGTAGCTGCAGTTGGTAGTTGCACTTGGTAGTTGTAGTTGGTAGTTGTAGTTGGTAGTTGGTAGTTGTAGTTGGTAGTTGTACTTGGTAGTTGTAGTTGGTAGTTGTAGTTGGTAGTTGTAGTTGGTAGTTGTAGTTGGTAGTTGTAGTTGGTAGTTGTAGTTGGTAGTTGTAGTTGGTAGTTGTAGTTCGTAGTTGTAGCTGGTAGTTGTAGTTGGTAGTTGTAGTTGGTAGTTGCAGTTGGTAGTTGTAGTTGGTAGTTGTAGTTGGTAGTTGTAGTTGGTAGTTGTAGTTGGTAGTTGTAGTTGGTAGTTGTAGTTGGTAGTTGTAGTTGTATTTGTAGTTGGTAGTTGTAGTTGGTTTGTTGTAGTTGGTTTGTTGTAGTTGGTAGTTGTAGTTGGTAGTTGTAGTTGGTAGTTGTAGTTGGTAGTTGTAGTTGGTAGTTGTAGTTGGTTTGTTGTAGTTGGTAGTTGCAGTTGGTAGTTGCAGTTGGTAGTTGCAGTTGGTAGTTGTAGGTGGTAGTTGTAGTTGGTACTTGTAGTTGGTAGTTGTAGTTGGTAGTTGTAGTTGGTAGTTGTAGTTGGTAGTTGTAGTTGGTAGTTGTAGTTGTATTTGTAGTTGGTAGTTGTAGTTGGTTTGTTGTAGTTGGTTTGTTGTAGTTGGTAGTTGTAGTTGGTAGTTGTAGTTGGTAGTTGTAGTTGGTAGTTGTAGTTGGTAGTTGTAGTTGGTTTGTTGTAGTTGGTTTGTTGTAGTTGGTAGTTGTAGTTGGTAGTTGTAGTTGGTAGTTGTACTTGGTAGTTGTAGTTGGTAGTTGTAGTTGGTAGTTGTAGTTGGTAGTTGTAGTTGGTAGTTGTAGTTGGTAGTTGTAGTTGGTAGTTGTAGTTGGTAGTTGTAGTTGGTAGTTGTAGTTCGTAGTTGTAGCTGGTAGTTGTAGTTGGTAGTTGTAGTTGGTAGTTGCAGTTGGTAGTTGTAGTTGGTAGTTGTAGTTGGTAGTTGTAGTTGGTAGTTGTAGTTGGTAGATGTAGTTGGTAGTTGTAGTTGGTAGTTGTAGTTGTATTTGTAGTTGGTAGTTGTAGTTGGTTTGTTGTAGTTGGTTTGTTGTAGTTGGTAGTTGTAGTTGGTAGTTGTAGTTGTAGTTGTAGTTTGTAGTTGTAGTTGGTAGTTGTAGTTGGTAGTTGTAGTTGGTAGTTGTAGTTGGTAGTTGTAGTTGGTAGTTGTAGTTGGTAGTTGTAGTTGGTAGTTGTAGGTGGTAGTTGTAGTTGGTAGTTGTAGTTGGTAGTTGTAGTTGGTAGTTGTAGTTGGTAGTTGTAGTTGGTAGTTTTAGTTGGTAGTTGTAGTTGGTAGTTGTAGTTGTAGTTGTAGTTGGTAGTTGTAGTTGGTAGTTGTAGTTGGTAGTTGGAGTTGGTAGTTGCAGTTGGTAGTTGCAGTTGGTAGTTGCAGTTGGTTGTTGCAGTTGGTAGTTGCAGTTGGTAGTTGCAGTTGGTAGTTGCAGTTGGTAGTTGCAGTTGGTAGTTGCTGTTGGTGGTTGCAGTTGGTAGTTGCAGTTGGTAGTTGCAGTTGGTAGTTGCAGTTGGTAGTTGCAGTTGGTAGTTGCAGTTGGTAGTTGTAGTTGGTAGTTGTACTTGGTAGTTGTATTTGGTAGTTGTAGTTGGTAGTTGTAGTTGGTAGTTGTAGTTGGTAGTTGTAGTTGGTAGTTGCAGTTGGTAGTTGTAGTTGGTAGTTGTAGTTGGTAGTTGTAGTTGGTAGTTGTAGTTGGTAGTTGTAGTTTGTAGTTGTAGTTGGTAGTTGTAGTTGTTAGATGTATTTGGTAGTTGTAGTTGGTCGTTGGAGTTGGTAGTTGCAGTTGGTAGTTGCAGTTGGTAGTTGTAGTTGTTGTTGTAGGTGGTAGTTGTAGTTGTAGTTGTAGTTGTAGTTGTAGTTGTAGTTGTAGTTGTAGTTGGTAGTTGTAGTTGGTAGTTGTAGTTGGTAGTTGTAGTTGGTAGTTGTAGTTGGTAGTTGCAGTTGGTAGTTGTAGGTGGTAGTTGTAGTTGGTAGTTGTAGTTGGTAGTTGTAGTTGGTAGTTGTAGTTGGTAGCTGTAGATGGTAGTTGTAGTTGGTAGTTGCAGTTGGTAGTTGTAGTTGGTAGTTGTAGTTGGTAGTTGTAGTTGGTAGTTGTAGTTGGTAGTTGTAGTTGGTAGTTGTAGTTGGTAGTTGTAGTTGGTAGTTGTAGTTGGTAGTTGTAGTTGGTAGTTGTAGTTGTATTTGTAGTTGGTAGTTGTAGTTGGTAGTTGTAGTTGGTAGTTGTAGTTGGTAGTTGTAGTTGGTAGTTGTAGTTGGTAGTTGTAGTTGGTAGTTGTAGTTGGTAGTTGTAGTTGGTAGTTGTAGTTGTATTTGTAGTTTGTAGTTGTAGTTGGTAGTTGTAGTTGGTTTGTTGTAGTTGGTAGTTGTAGTTGGTAGTTGTAGTTGGTAGTTGTAGGTGGTAGTTGTAGTTGGTAGTTGCAGTTGGTAGTTGTAGTTGGTAGTTGTAGTTGGTAGTTGTAGTTTGTAGTTGTAGTTGGTAGTTGCAGTTGCTAGCTGTAGTTGGTAGTTGTAGTTGGTAGTTGTAGTTGGTAGTTGTAGTTGTAGTTGTTGTTGTAGTTGTAGTTGTAGTTGTAGTTGTAGTTGTAGTTGTAGTTGTAGTTGTAGTTGTAGTTTGTAGTTGTAGTTGGTAGTTGTAGTTGGTTTGTTGTAGTTGGTAGTTGTAGTTGGTAGATGTATTTGGTAGTTGTAGTTGGTAGTTGCAGTTGGTAGTTGCAGTTGGTAGTTGTAGTTGGTAGTTGTACTTGGTAGTTGTAGTTGGTAGTTGTAGTTGGTAGTTGTAGGTGGTAGTTGTAGTTGGTAGTTGTAGTTGGTAGTTGTAGTTGGTAGTTGTAGTTGGTAGTTGTAGTTGGTAGTTGTAGTTGGTAGTTGTAGTTGGTAGTTGTAGTTGTAGTTGTAGTTGGTAGTTGTAGTTGGTAGTTGTAGTTGGTAGTTGGAGTTGGTAGTTGCAGTTGGTAGTTGCAGTTGGTAGTTGCAGTTGGTAGTTGCAGTTGGTAGTTGCAGTTGGTAGTTGCAGTTGGTAGTTGCAGTTGGTAGTTGCTGTTGGTGGTTGCAGTTGGTAGTTGCAGTTGGTAGTTGCAGTTGGTAGTTGCAGTTGCTAGCTGTAGTTGGTAGTTGTAGTTGGTAGTTGTAGTTGGTAGTTGTAGTTGTAGTTGTTGTTGTAGTTGTAGTTGTAGTTGTAGTTGTAGTTGTAGTTGTAGTTGTAGTTTGTAGTTGTAGTTGGTAGTTGTAGTTGGTTTGTTGTAGTTGGTAGTTGTAGTTGGTAGATGTATTTGGTAGTTGTAGTTGGTAGTTGCAGTTGGTAGTTGCAGTTGGTAGTTGTAGTTGGTAGTTGTAGTTGGTAGTTGTAGTTGGTAGTTGTAGTTCGTAGTTGTAGCTGGTAGTTGTAGTTGGTAGTTGTAGTTGGTAGTTGCAGTTGGTAGTTGTAGTTGGTAGTTGTAGTTGGTAGTTGTAGTTGGTAGTTGTAGTTGGTAGTTGTAGTTGGTAGTTGTAGTTGGTAGTTGTAGTTGTATTTGTAGTTTGTAGTTGTAGTTGGTAGTTGTAGTTGGTTTGTTGTAGTTGGTAGTTGTAGTTGGTAGTTGTAGTTGGTAGTTGTAGTTGGTAGTTGTAGTTGGTAGTTGTAGTTGGTTTGTTGTAGTTGGTAGTTGCAGTTGGTAGTTGCAGTTGGTAGTTGCAGTTGGTAGTTGTAGTTGGTAGTTGTAGTTGGTAGTTGGTAGTTGTAGTTGGTAGTTGTAGTTTGTAGTTGTAGTTGGTAGTTGCAGTTGCTAGCTGTAGTTGGTAGTTGTAGTTGGTAGTTGTAGTTGGTAGTTGTAGTTGTAGTTGTTGTTGTAGTTGTAGTTGCAGTTGCTAGCTGTAGTTGGTAGTTGTAGTTGGTAGTTGTAGTTGGTAGTTGTAGTTGTAGTTGTTGTTGTAGTTGTAGTTGTAGTTGTAGTTGTAGTTGTAGTTGTAGTTGTAGTTGTAGTTGTAGTTGTAGTTTGTAGTTGTAGTTGTAGTTGTAGTTGTAGTTGTAGTTGTAGTTGTAGTTGTAGTTGTAGTTGTAGTTGTAGTTGTTTTTGTTGTTGTTGTTGTTGTAGTTGTTGTTGTTGTAGTTGTTGTTGTTGTAGTTGTTGTTGTTATTGTACTTGCTGTTGTGTCGTTGTCGTTGTTGTTGTCGTTGTTGTCGTTGTTGTCGTTGCAGTCGTTGTTGTCGTTGTTGTCGTTGTTGCCGTTGTTGTCGTTGCTGTCGTTGCTATCGTTGCTGTCGTTGCTGTCGTTGCTGTCGTTGCTGCCGTTGTTGCCGTTGTTGCCGTTGTTGCCGTTTTTGTCGTTGTTGTCGTTGTTGTCGTTGTTGTGGTTGTTGTCGTTGTTGTCGTTGTTTTCGTTGTTTTCGTTGTTGTCGTTGTTGTCGTTGTTGTCGTTGTTGTCGTTGTTGTCGTTGTTGTCGTTGTTTTCGTTGTTATCGTTGTTGTCGTTGTTATCGTTGTTGTCGTTGTTGTCGTTGTTGTCGTTGTTGTCGTTGTTGTCGTTGTCGTTATTGTAGTTGTTGTCGTTGTTGTCGTCGTTGTCGTCGTTGTCGTCGTTGTCGTCGTTGTCGTCGTTGTCGTCGTTGACGTCGTTGTCGTCGTTGTCGTCGTTGTCGTTGTTGTTGTTGTTGTTGTTGTTGTAGTTGTAGTTGTTGTTGTAGTTGTTGTTGTTGTAGTTGTAGTTGCAGTTGGTAGTTGCAGTTGGTAGTTGTAGTTGGTAGTTGTAGTTGGTAGTTGTAGTTGGTAGTTGTAGTTGGTAGTTGTAGTTGGTAGTTGTAGTTGGTAGTTGTAGTTGGTAGTTGTAGTTGGTAGTTGTAGTTGGTAGTTGTAGTTGGTAGTTGTAGTTGGTAGTTGTAGTTGGTAGTTGTAGTTGGTAGTTGTAGTTGGTAGTTGTAGTTGGTAGTTGTAGTTGTAGTTGTAGTTGGTAGTTGTAGTTGGTAGTTGTAGTTGGTAGTTGGAGTTGGTAGTTGTAGTTGGTAGTTGTAGTTGGTAGTTGTAGTTGGTAGTTGTAGTTGGTAGTTGTAGTTGGTAGTTGTAGTTGGTAGTTGTAGTTGGTAGTTGTAGTTGGTAGTTGTAGTTGGTAGTTGTAGTTCGTAGTTGTAGCTGGTAGTTGTAGTTGGTAGTTGTAGTTGGTAGTTGCAGTTGGTAGTTGTAGTTGGTAGTTGTAGTTGGTAGTTGCAGTTGGTAGTTGCAGTTGGTAGTTGCAGTTGGTAGTTGCAGTTGGTAGTTGCTGTTGGTGGTTGCAGTTGGTAGTTGCAGTTGGTAGTTGCAGTTGGTAGTTGCAGTTGGTAGTTGCAGTTGGTAGTTGCAGTTGGTAGTTGTAGTTGGTAGTTGTACTTGGTAGTTGTAGTTGGTAGTTGTAGTTGGTAGTTGTAGTTGGTAGTTGTAGTTGGTAGTTGTAGTTGGTAGTTGTAGTTGGTAGTTGTAGTTGGTAGTTGTAGTTCGTAGTTGTAGCTGGTAGTTGTAGTTGGTAGTTGTAGTTGGTAGTTGCAGTTGGTAGTTGTAGTTGGTAGTTGTAGTTGGTAGTTGTAGTTGGTAGTTGTAGTTGGTAGTTGTAGTTGGTAGTTGTAGTTGGTAGTTGTAGTTGTATTTGTAGTTGGTAGTTGTAGTTGGTTTGTTGTAGTTGGTAGTTGTAGTTGGTAGATGTATTTGGTAGTTGTAGTTGGTAGTTGCAGTTGGTAGTTGCAGTTGGTAGTTGTAGTTGGTAGTTGTACTTGGTAGTTCTAGTTGGTAGTTGTAGTTGGTAGTTGTAGGTGGTAGTTGTAGTTGGTAGTTGTAGTTGGTAGTTGTAGTTGGTAGTTGTAGTTGGTAGTTGTAGTTGGTAGTTGTAGTTGGTAGTTGTAGTTGGTAGTTGTAGTTGTAGTTGTAGTTGGTAGTTGTAGTTGGTAGTTGTAGTTGGTAGTTGGAGTTGGTAGTTGCAGTTGGTAGTTGCAGTTGGTAGTTGCAGTTGGTAGTTGCAGTTGGTAGTTGCAGTTGGTAGTTGCTGTTGGTGGTTGCAGTTGGTAGTTGCAGTTGGTAGTTGCAGTTGGTAGTTGCAGTTGCTAGCTGTAGTTGGTAGTTGTAGTTGGTAGTTGTAGTTGGTAGTTGTAGTTGTAGTTGTTGTTGTAGTTGTAGTTGTAGTTGTAGTTGTAGTTGTAGTTGTAGTTGTAGTTGTAGTTTGTAGTTGTAGTTGGTAGTTGTAGTTGGTTTGTTGTAGTTGGTAGTTGTAGTTGGTAGATGTATTTGGTAGTTGTGGTTGGTAGTTGCAGTTGGTAGTTGCAGTTGGTAGCTGTAGTTGATAGTTGTAGTTGGTAGTTGCAGTTGGTAGTTGTAGTTCGTAGTTGTAGCTGGTAGTTGTAGTTGGTAGTCGTAGTTGGTAGTTGCAGTTGGTAGTTGTAGTTGGTAGTTGTAGTTGGTAGTTGTAGTTGGTAGTTGTAGTTGGTAGTTGTAGTTGGTAGTTGTAGTTGGTAGTTGTAGTTGTATTTGTAGTTTGTAGTTGTAGTTGGTAGTTGTAGTTGGTTTGTTGTAGTTGGTAGTTGTAGTTGGTAGTTGTAGTTGGTAGTTGTAGTTGGTAGTTGTAGTTGGTAGTTGTAGTTGGTAGTTGTAGTTGGTAGTTGTAGTTGGTAGTTGTAGTTGGTAGTTGTAGTTGTAGTTGTTGTTGTAGTTGTAGTTGTAGTTGTAGTTGTAGTTGTAGTTGTAGTTGTAGTTGTAGTTGTAGTTGTAGTTTGTAGTTGTAGTTGGTAGTTGTAGTTGGTTTGTTGTAGTTGGTAGTTGTAGTTGGTAGTTGTAGTTGTAGTTGTTGTTGTAGTTGTAGTTGTAGTTGTAGTTGTAGTTGTAGTTGTAGTTGTAGTTGTAGTTGTAGTTGTAGTTGTAGTTGTAGTTGTAGTTGTTTTTGTTGTTGTTGTTGTTGTAGTTGTTGTTGTTGTAGTTGTTGTTGTTGTAGTTGTTGTTGTTATTGTACTTGCTGTTGTGTCGTTGTCGTTGTTGTTGTCGTTGTTGTCGTTGTTGTCGTTGCAGTCGTTGTTGTCGTTGTTGTCGTTGTTGCCGTTGTTGTCGTTGCTGTCGTTGCTATCGTTGCTGTCGTTGCTGTCGTTGCTGTCGTTGCTGCCGTTGTTGCCGTTGTTGCCGTTGTTGCCGTTTTTGTCGTTGTTGTCGTTGTTGTCGTTGTTGTGGTTGTTGTCGTTGTTGTCGTTGTTTTCGTTGTTTTCGTTGTTGTCGTTGTTGTCGTTGTTGTCGTTGTTGTCGTTGTTGTCGTTGTTGTCGTTGTTGTCGTTGTTATCGTTGTTGTCGTTGTTATCGTTGTTGTCGTTGTTGTCGTTGTTGTCGTTGTTGTCGTTGTTGTCGTTGTCGTTATTGTAGTTGTTGTCGTTGTTGTCGTCGTTGTCGTCGTTGTCGTCGTTGTCGTCGTTGTCGTCGTTGTCGTCGTTGACGTCGTTGTCGTCGTTGTCGTCGTTGTCGTCGTTGTCGTTGTTGTTGTTGTTGTTGTTGTTGTAGTTGTAGTTGTTGTTGTAGTTGTTGTTGTTGTAGTTGTAGTTGCAGTTGGTAGTTGCAGTTGGTAGTTGTAGTTGGTAGTTGTAGTTGGTAGTTGTAGTTGGTAGTTGTAGTTGGTAGTTGTAGTTGGTAGTTGTAGTTGGTAGTTGTAGTTGGTAGTTGTAGTTGGTAGTTGTAGTTGGTAGTTGTAGTTGGTAGTTGTAGTTGTAGTTGTAGTTGGTAGTTGTAGTTGGTAGTTGTAGTTGGTAGTTGGAGTTGGTAGTTGTAGTTGGTAGTTGTAGTTGGTAGTTGTAGTTGGTAGTTGTAGTTGGTAGTTGTAGTTGGTAGTTGTAGTTGGTAGTTGTAGTTGGTAGTTGTAGTTGGTAGTTGTAGTTGGTAGTTGTAGTTGTATTTGTAGTTGGTAGTTGTAGTTGGTTTGTTGTAGTTGGTTTGTTGTAGTTGGTAGTTGTAGTTGGTAGTTGTAGTTGGTAGTTGTAGTTGGTAGTTGTAGTTGGTAGTTGTAGTTGGTTTGTTGTAGTTGGTAGTTGCAGTTGGTAGTTGCAGTTGGTAGTTGCAGTTGGTAGTTGTAGTTGGTAGTTGTAGTTGGTCGTTGTAGTTGGTAGTTGTAGTTGTAGTTGTAGTTGTAGTTGTAGTTGTAGTTGTAGTTGGTAGTTGTAGTTGGTAGTTGCAGTTGGTAGCTGCAGTTGGTAGTTGCACTTGGTAGTTGTAGTTGGTAGTTGTAGTTGGTAGTTGGTAGTTGTAGTTGGTAGTTGTACTTGGTAGTTGTAGTTGGTAGTTGTAGTTGGTAGTTGTAGTTGGTAGTTGTAGTTGGTAGTTGTAGTTGGTAGTTGTAGTTGGTAGTTGTAGTTGGTAGTTGTAGTTCGTAGTTGTAGCTGGTAGTTGTAGTTGGTAGTTGTAGTTGGTAGTTGCAGTTGGTAGTTGTAGTTGGTAGTTGTAGTTGGTAGTTGTAGTTGGTAGTTGTAGTTGGTAGTTGTAGTTGGTAGTTGTAGTTGGTAGTTGTAGTTGTATTTGTAGTTGGTAGTTGTAGTTGGTTTGTTGTAGTTGGTTTGTTGTAGTTGGTAGTTGTAGTTGGTAGTTGTAGTTGGTAGTTGTAGTTGGTAGTTGTAGTTGGTAGTTGTAGTTGGTTTGTTGTAGTTGGTAGTTGCAGTTGGTAGTTGCAGTTGGTAGTTGCAGTTGGTAGTTGTAGGTGGTAGTTGTAGTTGGTACTTGTAGTTGGTAGTTGTAGTTGGTAGTTGTAGTTGGTAGTTGTAGTTGGTAGTTGTAGTTGGTAGTTGTAGTTGTATTTGTAGTTGGTAGTTGTAGTTGGTTTGTTGTAGTTGGTTTGTTGTAGTTGGTAGTTGTAGTTGGTAGTTGTAGTTGGTAGTTGTAGTTGGTAGTTGTAGTTGGTAGTTGTAGTTGGTTTGTTGTAGTTGGTTTGTTGTAGTTGGTAGTTGTAGTTGGTAGTTGTAGTTGGTAGTTGTACTTGGTAGTTGTAGTTGGTAGTTGTAGTTGGTAGTTGTAGTTGGTAGTTGTAGTTGGTAGTTGTAGTTGGTAGTTGTAGTTGGTAGTTGTAGTTGGTAGTTGTAGTTGGTAGTTGTAGTTCGTAGTTGTAGCTGGTAGTTGTAGTTGGTAGTTGTAGTTGGTAGTTGCAGTTGGTAGTTGTAGTTGGTAGTTGTAGTTGGTAGTTGTAGTTGGTAGTTGTAGTTGGTAGTTGTAGTTGGTAGTTGTAGTTGGTAGTTGTAGTTGGTAGTTGTAGTTGTATTTGTAGTTGGTAGTTGTAGTTGGTTTGTTGTAGTTGGTTTGTTGTAGTTGGTAGTTGTAGTTGGTAGTTGTAGTTGTAGTTGTAGTTTGTAGTTGTAGTTGGTAGTTGTAGTTGGTAGTTGTAGTTGGTAGTTGTAGTTGGTAGTTGTAGTTGGTAGTTGTAGTTGGTAGTTGTAGTTGGTAGTTGTAGGTAGTAGTTGTAGTTGGTAGTTGTAGTTGGTAGTTGTAGTTGGTAGTTGTAGTTGGTAGTTGTAGTTGGTAGTTGTAGTTGGTAGTTGTAGTTGGTAGTTGTAGTTGTAGTTGTAGTTGGTAGTTGTAGTTGGTAGTTGTAGTTGGTAGTTGGAGTTGGTAGTTGCAGTTGGTAGTTACAGTTGGTAGTTGCAGTTGGTTGTTGCAGTTGGTAGTTGCAGTTGGTAGTTGCAGTTGGTAGTTGCAGTTGGTAGTTGCTGTTGGTGGTTGCAGTTGGTAGTTGCAGTTGGTAGTTGCAGTTGGTAGTTGCAGTTGGTAGTTGCAGTTGGTAGTTGCAGTTGGTAGTTGTAGTTGGTAGTTGTACTTGGTAGTTGTAGTTGGTAGTTGTAGTTGGTAGTTGTAGTTGGTAGTTGTAGTTGGTAGTTGTAGTTGGTAGTTGCAGTTGGTAGTTGTAGTTGGTAGTTGTAGTTGGTAGTTGTAGTTGGTAGTTGTAGTTTGTAGTTGTAGTTGGTAGTTGTAGTTGTTAGATGTATTTGGTAGTTGTAGTTGGTCGTTGGAGTTGGTAGTTGCAGTTGGTAGTTGCAGTTGGTAGTTGTAGTTGTTGTTGTAGGTGGTAGTTGTAGTTGTAGTTGTAGTTGTAGTTGTAGTTGTAGTTGTAGTTGTAGTTGGTAGTTGTAGTTGGTAGTTGTAGTTGGTAGTTGTAGTTGGTAGTTGTAGTTGGTAGTTGTAGTTGGTAGTTGTAGTTGGTAGTTGTAGTTGTATTTGTAGTTGGTAGTTGTAGTTGGTTTGTTGTAGTTGGTTTGTTGTAGTTGGTAGTTGTAGTTGGTAGTTGTAGTTGGTAGTTGTAGTTGGTAGTTGTAGTTGGTAGTTGTAGTTGGTTTGTTGTAGTTGGTAGTTGCAGTTGGTAGTTGCAGTTGGTAGTTGCAGTTGGTAGTTGTAGTTGGTAGTTGTAGTTGGTCGTTGTAGTTGGTAGTTGTAGTTGTAGTTGTAGTTGTAGTTGTAGTTGTAGTTGTAGTTGGTAGTTGTAGTTGGTAGTTGCAGTTGGTAGCTGCAGTTGGTAGTTGCACTTGGTAGTTGTAGTTGGTAGTTGTAGTTGGTAGTTGGTAGTTGTAGTTGGTAGTTGTACTTGGTAGTTGTAGTTGGTAGTTGTAGTTGGTAGTTGTAGTTGGTAGTTGTAGTTGGTAGTTGTAGTTGGTAGTTGTAGTTGGTAGTTGTAGTTGGTAGTTGTAGTTCGTAGTTGTAGCTGGTAGTTGTAGTTGGTAGTTGTAGTTGGTAGTTGCAGTTGGTAGTTGTAGTTGGTAGTTGTAGTTGGTAGTTGTAGTTGGTAGTTGTAGTTGGTAGTTGTAGTTGGTAGTTGTAGTTGGTAGTTGTAGTTGTATTTGTAGTTGGTAGTTGTAGTTGGTTTGTTGTAGTTGGTTTGTTGTAGTTGGTAGTTGTAGTTGGTAGTTGTAGTTGGTAGTTGTAGTTGGTAGTTGTAGTTGGTAGTTGTAGTTGGTTTGTTGTAGTTGGTAGTTGCAGTTGGTAGTTGCAGTTGGTAGTTGCAGTTGGTAGTTGTAGGTGGTAGTTGTAGTTGGTACTTGTAGTTGGTAGTTGTAGTTGGTAGTTGTAGTTGGTAGTTGTAGTTGGTAGTTGTAGTTGGTAGTTGTAGTTGGTAGTTGTAGTTGTTGTTGTAGTTGTAGTTGTAGTTGTAGTTGTATTTGTTGTTGTAGTTGTAGTTGTAGTAGTAGTTGTAGTTGTAGTTGTAGTTGGTAGTTGTAGTTGGTAGTTGTAGTTGGTAGTTGTAGTTGGTAGTTGTAGTTGGTAGGTGCAGTTGGTAGTTGCAGTTGGTAGTTGCAGTTGGTAGTTGCAGTTGGTAGTTGCAGTTGGTAGTTGCAGTTGGTAGCTGAAATTGGTAGTTGCTGTTGGTAGTTGCAGTTGGTAGTTGCAGTTGGTAGCTGAAATTGGTAGTTGCAGTTGGTAGTTGCAGTTGGTAGTTGCAGTTGGTAGTTGCAGTTGGTAGCTGAAATTGGTAGTTACAGTTGGTAGTTGCAGTCGGTAGTTGCAGTGGGTAGTTGCAGTTGGTAGTTGCAGTTGGTAGTTGCAGTTGGTAGTTGCAGTTGGTAGTTGCAGTTGGTAGTTGCAGTTGGTAGCTGTAGTTGGTAGTTGTAGTTGGTAGTTGTAGTTGGTAGTTGTAGTTGGTAGTTGTAGTTGTAGTTGTTGTTGTAGTTGTAGTTGTAGTTGTAGTTGTAGTTGTAGTTGTAGTTGTAGTTGTATTTGTAGTTTGTAGTTGTAGTTGGTAGTGGTAGTTGGTTTGTTGTAGTTGGTAGTTGTAGTTGGTAGTTGTAGTTGGTAGTTGTAGTTGGTAGTTGTAGTTGGTAGTTGTAGTTGGTAGTTGTAGTTGGTTTGTTGTAGTTGGTAGTTGCAGTTGGTAGTTGCAGTTGGTAGTTGCAGTTGGTAGTTGTAGTTGGTAGTTGTAGTTGGTAGTTGTAGATGGTAGTTGTAGTTGGTAGTTGCAGTTGGTAGTTGTAGTTGGTAGTTGTAGTTGGTAGTTGTAGTTGGTAGTTGTAGTTTGTAGTTGTAGTTGGTAGTTGTAGTTGTTAGATGTATTTGGTAGTTGTAGTTGGTCGTTGGAGTTGGTAGTTGCAGTTGGTAGTTGCAGTTGGTAGTTGTAGTTGTTGTTGTAGGTGGTAGTTGTAGTTGTAGTTGTAGTTGTAGTTGTAGTTGTAGTTGTAGTTGTAGTTGGTAGTTGTAGTTGGTAGTTGTAGTTGGTAGTTGTAGTTGGTAGTTGTAGTTGGTAGTTGCAGTTGGTAGTTGTAGGTGGTAGTTGTAGTTGGTAGTTGTAGTTGGTAGTTGTAGTTGGTAGTTGTAGTTGGTAGTTGTAGTTGGTAGTTGTAGTTGGTAGTTGTAGTTGGTAGTTGTAGTTGGTAGTTGTAGTTGGTAGTTGTAGTTGGTAGTTGTAGTTGGTAGTTGTAGTTGGTAGTTGTAGTTCGTAGTTGTAGCTGGTAGTTGTAGTTGGTAGTTGTAGTTGGTAGTTGCAGTTGGTAGTTGTAGTTGGTAGTTGTAGTTGGTAGTTGTAGTTGGTAGTTGTAGTTGGTAGTTGTAGTTGGTAGTTGTAGTTGGTAGTTGTAGTTGTATTTGTAGTTTGTAGTTGTAGTTGGTAGTTGTAGTTGGTTTGTTGTAGTTGGTAGTTGTAGTTGGTAGTTGTAGTTGGTAGTTGTAGTTGGTAGTTGTAGTTGGTAGTTGTAGTTGGTTTGTTGTAGTTGGTAGTTGCAGTTGGTAGTTGCAGTTGGTAGTTGCAGTTGGTAGTTGTAGTTGGTAGTTGTAGTTGGTAGCTGTAGATGGTAGTTGTAGTTGGTAGTTGCAGTTGGTAGTTGTAGTTGGTAGTTGTAGTTGGTAGTTGTAGTTGGTAGTTGTAGTTTGTAGTTGTAGATGGTAGTTGTAGTTGGTAGATGTATTTGGTAGTTGTAGTTGGTCGTTGGAGTTGGTAGTTGCAGTTGGTAGTTGCAGTTGGTAGTTGTAGTTGTTGTTGTAGGTGGTAGTTGTAGTTGTAGTTGTAGTTGTAGTTGTAGTTGTAGTTGTAGTTGTAGTTGGTAGTTGTAGTTGGTAGTTGCAGTTGGTAGCTGCAGTTGGTAGTTGCACTTGGTAGTTGTAGTTGGTAGTTGTAGTTGGTAGTTGGTAGTTGTAGTTGGTAGTTGTAGTTTGTAGTTGTAGTTGGTAGTTGCAGTTGCTAGCTGTAGTTGGTAGTTGTAGTTGGTAGTTGTAGTTGGTAGTTGTAGTTGTAGTTGTTGTTGTAGTTGTAGTTGTAGTTGTAGTTGTAGTTGTAGTTGTAGTTGTAGTTGTAGTTTGTAGTTGTAGTTGGTAGTTGTAGTTGGTTTGTTGTAGTTGGTAGTTGTAGTTGGTAGATGTATTTGGTAGTTGTAGTGGGTAGTTGCAGTTGGTAGTTGCAGTTGGTAGTTGTAGTTGGTAGTTGTACTTGGTAGTTGTAGTTGGTAGTTGTAGTTGGTAGTTGTAGTTGGTAGTTGTAGATGGTAGTTGTAGTTGGTAGTTGCAGTTGGTAGTTGTAGTTGGTAGTTGTAGTTGGTAGTTGTAGTTGGTAGTTGTAGTTTGTAGTTGTAGTTGGTAGTTGTAGTTGGTAGATGTATTTGGTAGTTGTAGTTGGTCGTTGGAGTTGGTAGTTGCAGTTGGTAGTTGCAGTTGGTAGTTGTAGTTGTTGTTGTAGGTGGTAGTTGTAGTTGTAGTTGTAGTTGTAGTTGTTGTTGTAGTTGTAGTTGTAGTTGTAGTTGTAGTTGTAGTTGTAGTTGTAGTTGTAGTTTGTAGTTGTAGTTGGTAGTTGTAGTTGGTAGTTGTAGTTGGTAGTTGTAGTTGGTAGTTGTAGTTGGTAGTTGCAGTTGGTAGTTGCAGTTGGTAGTTGCTGTTGGTGGTTGCAGTTGGTAGTTGCAGTTGGTAGTTGCAGTTGGTAGTTGCAGTTGGTAGTTGCAGTTGGTAGTTGTAGTTGGTAGTTGCAGTTGGTAGTTGTAGTTGGTAGTTGTAGTTGGTAGTTGTAGTTGTAGTTGTTGTTGTAGTTGTAGTTGTAGTTGTAGTTGTAGTTGTAGTTGTAGTTGTAGTTGTAGTTTGTAGTTGTAGTTGGTAGTTGTAGTTGGTTTGTTGTAGTTGGTAGTTGTAGTTGGTAGATGTATTTGGTAGTTGTAGTTGGTAGTTGCAGTTGGTAGTTGCAGTTGGTAGTTGTAGTTGGTAGTTGTACTTGGTAGTTGTAGTTGGTAGTTGTAGTTGGTAGTTGTAGTTGGTAGTTGTAGATGGTAGTTGTAGTTGGTAGTTGCAGTTGGTAGTTGTAGTTGGTAGTTGTAGTTGGTAGTTGTAGTTGGTAGTTGTAGTTTGTAGTTGTAGTTGGTAGTTGTAGTTGGTAGTTGTAGTTGGTAGTTGTAGGTGGTAGTTGTAGTTGGAAGTTGTAGTTGGTAGTTGTAGTTGGTAGTTGTAGTTGGTAGTTGTAGTTGGTAGTTGTAGTTGGTAGTTGTAGTTGGTAGTTGTAGTTGTAGTTGTAGTTGGTAGTTGTAGTTGGTAGTTGTAGTTGGTAGTTGGAGTTGGTAGTTGCAGTTGGTAGTTGCAGTTGGTAGTTGCAGTTGGTAGTTGCAGTTGGTAGTTGCAGTTGGTAGTTGCAGTTGGTAGTTGCAGTTGGTAGTTGCTGTTGGTGGTTGCAGTTGGTAGTTGCAGTTGGTAGTTGCAGTTGGTAGTTGCAGTTGGTAGTTGCAGTTGGTAGTTGTAGTTGGTAGTTGCAGTTGGTAGTTGTAGTTGGTAGTTGTAGTTGGTAGTTGTAGTTGGTAGTTGTAGTTTGTAGTTGTAGTTGGTAGTTGTAGTTGGTAGATGTATTTGGTAGTTGTAGTTGGTCGTTGGAGTTGGTAGTTGCAGTTGGTAGTTGCAGTTGGTAGTTGTAGTTGTTGTTGTAGGTGGTAGTTGTAGTTGTAGTTGTAGTTGTTGTTGTAGTTGTAGTTGTAGTTGTAGTTGTAGTTGTAGTTGTAGTTGTAGTTGTAGTTTGTAGTTGTAGTTGGTAGTTGTAGTTGGTAGTTGTAGTTGGTAGTTGTAGTTGGTAGTTGTAGTTGGTAGTTGTAGTTGGTAGTTGTAGTTGGTAGTTGTAGGTGGTAGTTGTAGTTGGAAGTTGTAGTTGGTAGTTGTAGTTGGTAGTTGTAGTTGGTAGTTGTAGTTGGTAGTTGTAGTTGGTAGTTGTAGTTGGTAGTTGTAGTTGTAGTTGTAGTTGGTAGTTGTAGTTGGTAGTTGTAGTTGGTAGTTGGAGTTGGTAGTTGCAGTTGGTAGTTGCAGTTGGTAGTTGCAGTTGGTAGTTGCAGTTGGTAGTTGCAGTTGGTAGTTGCAGTTGGTAGTTGCAGTTGGTAGTTGCTGTTGGTGGTTGCAGTTGGTAGTTGCAGTTGGTAGTTGCAGTTGGTAGTTGCAGTTGGTAGTTGCAGTTGGTAGTTGCAGTTGGTAGTTGTAGTTGGTAGTTGTACTTGGTAGTTGTAGTTGGTAGTTGTAGTTGGTAGTTGTAGTTGGTAGTTGTAGTTGGTAGTTGTAGTTGGTAGTTGTAGTTGGTAGTTGTAGTTGGTAGTTGTAGTTGGTAGTTGTAGTTCGTAGTTGTACCTGGTAGTTGTAGTTGGTAGTTGTAGTTGGTAGTTGCAGTTGGTAGTTGTAGTTGGTAGTTGCAGTTGGTAGTTGCAGTTGGTAGTTGCAGTTGGTAGTTGCAGTTGGTAGTTGCAGTTGGTAGTTGCAGTTGGTAGTTGCTGTTGGTGGTTGCAGTTGGTAGTTGCAGTTGGTAGTTGCAGTTGGTAGTTGCAGTTGGTAGTTGTAGTTGGTAGTTGCAGTTGGTAGTTGTAGTTGGTAGTTGTAGTTGGTAGTTGTAGTTGGTAGTTGTAGTTGGTAGTTGTAGTTGGTAGTTGTAGTTGGTAGTTGTAGTTGTATTTGTAGTTGGTAGTTGTAGTTGGTTTGTTGTAGTTGGTTTGTTGTAGTTGGTAGTTGTAGTTGGTAGTTGTAGTTGGTAGTTGTAGTTGGTAGTTGATGTTGGTAGTTGTAGTTGGTTTGTTGTAGTTGGTAGTTGCAGTTGGTAGTTGCAGTTGGTAGTTGCAGTTGGTAGTTGTAGTTGGTAGTTGTAGTTGGTCGTTGTAGTTGGTAGTTGTAGTTGTAGTTGTAGTTGTAGTTGTAGTTGTAGTTGTAGTTGGTAGTTGTAGTTGGTAGTTGCAGTTGGTAGCTGCAGTTGGTAGTTGCACTTGGTAGTTGTAGTTGGTAGTTGTAGTTGGTAGTTGGTAGTTGTAGTTGGTAGTTGTACTTGGTAGTTGTAGTTGGTAGTTGTAGTTGGTAGTTGTAGTTGGTAGTTGTAGTTGTAGTTGTAGTTGGTAGTTGTAGTTGGTAGTTGTAGTTGGTAGTTGTAGTTGGTAGTTGTAGTTGGTAGTTGTAGTTGGTTTGTTGTAGTTGGTAGTTGCAGTTGGTAGTTGCAGTTGGTAGTTGCAGTTGGTAGTTGTAGGTGGTAGTTGTAGTTGGTACTTGTAGTTGGTAGTTGTAGTTGGTAGTTGTAGTTGGTAGTTGTAGTTGGTAGTTGTAGTTGGTAGTTGTAGTTGTATTTGTAGTTGGTAGTTGTAGTTGGTTTGTTGTAGTTGGTTTGTTGTAGTTGGTAGTTGTAGTTGGTAGTTGTAGTTGGTAGTTGTAGTTGGTAGTTGTAGTTGGTAGTTGTAGTTGGTTTGTTGTAGTTGGTTTGTTGTAGTTGGTAGTTGTAGTTGGTAGTTGTAGTTGGTAGTTGTACTTGGTAGTTGTAGTTGGTAGTTGTAGTTGGTAGTTGTAGTTGGTAGTTGTAGTTGGTAGTTGTAGTTGGTAGTTGTAGTTGGTAGTTGTAGTTGGTAGTTGTAGTTGGTAGTTGTAGTTCGTAGTTGTAGCTGGTAGTTGTAGTTGGTAGTTGTAGTTGGTAGTTGCAGTTGGTAGTTGTAGTTGGTAGTTGTAGTTGGTAGTTGTAGTTGGTAGTTGTAGTTGGTAGTTGTAGTTGGTAGTTGTAGTTGGTAGTTGTAGTTGTATTTGTAGTTGGTAGTTGTAGTTGGTTTGTTGTAGTTGGTTTGTTGTAGTTGGTAGTTGTAGTTGGTAGTTGTAGTTGTAGTTGTAGTTTGTAGTTGTAGTTGGTAGTTGTAGTTGGTAGTTGTAGTTGGTAGTTGTAGTTGGTAGTTGTAGTTGGTAGTTGTAGTTGGTAGTTGTAGTTGGTAGTTGTAGGTGGTAGTTGTAGTTGGTAGTTGTAGTTGGTAGTTGTAGTTGGTAGTTGTAGTTGGTAGTTGTAGTTGGTAGTTGTAGTTGGTAGTTGTAGTTGGTAGTTGTAGTTGTAGTTGTAGTTGGTAGTTGTAGTTGGTAGTTGTAGTTGGTAGTTGGAGTTGGTAGTTGCAGTTGGTAGTTGCAGTTGGTAGTTGCAGTTGGTTGTTGCAGTTGGTAGTTGCAGTTGGTAGTTGCAGTTGGTAGTTGCAGTTGGTAGTTGCAGTTGGTAGTTGCTGTTGGTGGTTGCAGTTGGTAGTTGCAGTTGGTAGTTGCAGTTGGTAGTTGCAGTTGGTAGTTGCAGTTGGTAGTTGCAGTTGGTAGTTGTAGTTGGTAGTTGTACTTGGTAGTTGTAGTTGGTAGTTGTAGTTGGTAGTTGTAGTTGGTAGTTGTAGTTGGTAGTTGTAGTTGGTAGTTGCAGTTGGTAGTTGTAGTTGGTAGTTGTAGTTGGTAGTTGTAGTTGGTAGTTGTAGTTGGTAGTTGTAGTTTGTAGTTGTAGTTGGTAGTTGTAGTTGTTAGATGTATTTGGTAGTTGTAGTTGGTCGTTGGAGTTGGTAGTTGCAGTTGGTAGTTGCAGTTGGTAGTTGTAGTTGTTGTTGTAGGTGGTAGTTGTAGTTGTAGTTGTAGTTGTAGTTGTAGTTGTAGTTGTAGTTGTAGTTGGTAGTTGTAGTTGGTAGTTGTAGTTGGTAGTTGTAGTTGGTAGTTGTAGTTGGTAGTTGCAGTTGGTAGTTGTAGGTGGTAGTTGTAGTTGGTAGTTGTAGTTGGTAGTTGTAGTTGGTAGTTGTAGTTGGTAGTTGTAGGTGGTAGTTGTAGTTGGAAGTTGTAGTTGGTAGTTGTAGTTGGTAGTTGTAGTTGGTAGTTGTAGTTGGTAGTTGTAGTTGGTAGTTGTAGTTGGTAGTTGTAGTTGTAGTTGTAGTTGGTAGTTGTAGTTGGTAGTTGTAGTTGGTAGTTGGAGTTGGTAGTTGCAGTTGGTAGTTGCAGTTGGTAGTTGCAGTTGGTAGTTGCAGTTGGTAGTTGCAGTTGGTAGTTGCAGTTGGTAGTTGCAGTTGGTAGTTGCTGTTGGTGGTTGCAGTTGGTAGTTGCAGTTGGTAGTTGCAGTTGGTAGTTGCAGTTGGTAGTTGCAGTTGGTAGTTGCAGTTGGTAGTTGTAGTTGGTAGTTGTACTTGGTAGTTGTAGTTGGTAGTTGTAGTTGGTAGTTGTAGTTGGTAGTTGTAGTTGGTAGTTGTAGTTGGTAGTTGTAGTTGGTAGTTGTAGTTGGTAGTTGTAGTTGGTAGTTGTAGTTCGTAGTTGTAGCTGGTAGTTGTAGTTGGTAGTTGTAGTTGGTAGTTGCAGTTGGTAGTTGTAGTTGGTAGTTGCAGTTGGTAGTTGCAGTTGGTAGTTGCAGTTGGTAGTTGCAGTTGGTAGTTGCAGTTGGTAGTTGCAGTTGGTAGTTGCTGTTGGTGGTTGCAGTTGGTAGTTGCAGTTGGTAGTTGCAGTTGGTAGTTGCAGTTGGTAGTTGTAGTTGGTAGTTGCAGTTGGTAGTTGTAGTTGGTAGTTGTAGTTGGTAGTTGTAGTTGGTAGTTGTAGTTGGTAGTTGTAGTTGGTAGTTGTAGTTGGTAGTTGTAGTTGTATTTGTAGTTGGTAGTTGTAGTTGGTTTGTTGTAGTTGGTTTGTTGTAGTTGGTAGTTGTAGTTGGTAGTTGTAGTTGGTAGTTGTAGTTGGTAGTTGTAGTTGGTAGTTGTAGTTGGTTTGTTGTAGTTGGTAGTTGCAGTTGGTAGTTGCAGTTGGTAGTTGCAGTTGGTAGTTGTAGTTGGTAGTTGTAGTTGGTCGTTGTAGTTGGTAGTTGTAGTTGTAGTTGTAGTTGTAGTTGTAGTTGTAGTTGTAGTTGGTAGTTGTAGTTGGTAGTTGCAGTTGGTAGCTGCAGTTGGTAGTTGCACTTGGTAGTTGTAGTTGGTAGTTGTAGTTGGTAGTTGGTAGTTGTAGTTGGTAGTTGTACTTGGTAGTTGTAGTTGGTAGTTGTAGTTGGTAGTTGTAGTTGGTAGTTGTAGTTGGTAGTTGTAGTTGGTAGTTGTAGTTGGTAGTTGTAGTTGGTAGTTGTAGTTCGTAGTTGTAGCTGGTAGTTGTAGTTGGTAGTTGTAGTTGGTAGTTGCAGTTGGTAGTTGTAGTTGGTAGTTGTAGTTGGTAGTTGTAGTTGGTAGTTGTAGTTGGTAGTTGTAGTTGGTAGTTGTAGTTGGTAGTTGTAGTTGTATTTGTAGTTGGTAGTTGTAGTTGGTTTGTTGTAGTTGGTTTGTTGTAGTTGGTAGTTGTAGTTGGTAGTTGTAGTTGGTAGTTGTAGTTGGTAGTTGTAGTTGGTAGTTGTAGTTGGTTTGTTGTAGTTGGTAGTTGCAGTTGGTAGTTGCAGTTGGTAGTTGCAGTTGGTAGTTGTAGGTGGTAGTTGTAGTTGGTACTTGTAGTTGGTAGTTGTAGTTGGTAGTTGTAGTTGGTAGTTGTAGTTGGTAGTTGTAGTTGGTAGTTGTAGTTGTATTTGTAGTTGGTAGTTGTAGTTGGTTTGTTGTAGTTGGTTTGTTGTAGTTGGTAGTTGTAGTTGGTAGTTGTAGTTGGTAGTTGTAGTTGGTAGTTGTAGTTGGTAGTTGTAGTTGGTTTGTTGTAGTTGGTTTGTTGTAGTTGGTAGTTGTAGTTGGTAGTTGTAGTTGGTAGTTGTACTTGGTAGTTGTAGTTGGTAGTTGTAGTTGGTAGTTGTAGTTGGTAGTTGTAGTTGGTAGTTGTAGTTGGTAGTTGTAGTTGGTAGTTGTAGTTGGTAGTTGTAGTTGGTAGTTGTAGTTCGTAGTTGTAGCTGGTAGTTGTAGTTGGTAGTTGTAGTTGGTAGTTGCAGTTGGTAGTTGTAGTTGGTAGTTGTAGTTGGTAGTTGTAGTTGGTAGTTGTAGTTGGTAGATGTAGTTGGTAGTTGTAGTTGGTAGTTGTAGTTGTATTTGTAGTTGGTAGTTGTAGTTGGTTTGTTGTAGTTGGTTTGTTGTAGTTGGTAGTTGTAGTTGGTAGTTGTAGTTGTAGTTGTAGTTTGTAGTTGTAGTTGGTAGTTGTAGTTGGTAGTTGTAGTTGGTAGTTGTAGTTGGTAGTTGTAGTTGGTAGTTGTAGTTGGTAGTTGTAGTTGGTAGTTGTAGGTGGTAGTTGTAGTTGGTAGTTGTAGTTGGTAGTTGTAGTTGGTAGTTGTAGTTGGTAGTTGTAGTTGGTAGTTTTAGTTGGTAGTTGTAGTTGGTAGTTGTAGTTGTAGTTGTAGTTGGTAGTTGTAGTTGGTAGTTGTAGTTGGTAGTTGGAGTTGGTAGTTGCAGTTGGTAGTTGCAGTTGGTAGTTGCAGTTGGTTGTTGCAGTTGGTAGTTGCAGTTGGTAGTTGCAGTTGGTAGTTGCAGTTGGTAGTTGCAGTTGGTAGTTGCTGTTGGTGGTTGCAGTTGGTAGTTGCAGTTGGTAGTTGCAGTTGGTAGTTGCAGTTGGTAGTTGCAGTTGGTAGTTGCAGTTGGTAGTTGTAGTTGGTAGTTGTACTTGGTAGTTGTATTTGGTAGTTGTAGTTGGTAGTTGTAGTTGGTAGTTGTAGTTGGTAGTTGTAGTTGGTAGTTGCAGTTGGTAGTTGTAGTTGGTAGTTGTAGTTGGTAGTTGTAGTTGGTAGTTGTAGTTGGTAGTTGTAGTTTGTAGTTGTAGTTGGTAGTTGTAGTTGTTAGATGTATTTGGTAGTTGTAGTTGGTCGTTGGAGTTGGTAGTTGCAGTTGGTAGTTGCAGTTGGTAGTTGTAGTTGTTGTTGTAGGTGGTAGTTGTAGTTGTAGTTGTAGTTGTAGTTGTAGTTGTAGTTGTAGTTGTAGTTGGTAGTTGTAGTTGGTAGTTGTAGTTGGTAGTTGTAGTTGGTAGTTGTAGTTGGTAGTTGCAGTTGGTAGTTGTAGGTGGTAGTTGTAGTTGGTAGTTGTAGTTGGTAGTTGTAGTTGGTAGTTGTAGTTGGTAGCTGTAGATGGTAGTTGTAGTTGGTAGTTGCAGTTGGTAGTTGTAGTTGGTAGTTGTAGTTGGTAGTTGTAGTTGGTAGTTGTAGTTGGTAGTTGTAGTTGGTAGTTGTAGTTGGTAGTTGTAGTTGGTAGTTGTAGTTGGTAGTTGTAGTTGGTAGTTGTAGTTGTATTTGTAGTTTGTAGTTGTAGTTGGTAGTTGTAGTTGGTTTGTTGTAGTTGGTAGTTGTAGTTGGTAGTTGTAGTTGGTAGTTGTAGTTGGTAGTTGTAGTTGGTAGTTGTAGTTGGTTTGTTGTAGTTGGTAGTTGCAGTTGGTAGTTGCAGTTGGTAGTTGCACTTGGTAGTTGTAGTCGGTAGTTGTAGTTGGTAGTTGGTAGTTGTAGTTGGTAGTTGTAGTTTGTAGTTGTAGTTGGTAGTTGCAGTTGCTAGCTGTAGTTGGTAGTTGTAGTTGGTAGTTGTAGTTGGTAGTTGTAGTTGTAGTTGTTGTTGTAGTTGTAGTTGTAGTTGTAGTTGTAGTTGTAGTTGTAGTTGTAGTTGTAGTTGTAGTTTGTAGTTGTAGTTGGTAGTTGTAGTTGGTTTGTTGTAGTTGGTAGTTGTAGTTGGTAGATGTATTTGGTAGTTGTAGTTGGTAGTTGCAGTTGGTAGTTGCAGTTGGTAGTTGTAGTTGGTAGTTGTACTTGGTAGTTGTAGTTGGTAGTTGTAGTTGGTAGTTGTAGGTGGTAGTTGTAGTTGGTAGTTGTAGTTGGTAGTTGTAGTTGGTAGTTGTAGTTGGTAGTTGTAGTTGGTAGTTGTAGTTGGTAGTTGTAGTTGGTAGTTGTAGTTGTAGTTGTAGTTGGTAGTTGTAGTTGGTAGTTGTAGTTGGTAGTTGGAGTTGGTAGTTGCAGTTGGTAGTTGCAGTTGGTAGTTGCAGTTGGTAGTTGCAGTTGGTAGTTGCAGTTGGTAGTTGCAGTTGGTAGTTGCAGTTGGTAGTTGCTGTTGGTGGTTGCAGTTGGTAGTTGCAGTTGGTAGTTGCAGTTGGTAGTTGCAGTTGCTAGCTGTAGTTGGTAGTTGTAGTTGGTAGTTGTAGTTGGTAGTTGTAGTTGTAGTTGTTGTTGTAGTTGTAGTTGTAGTTGTAGTTGTAGTTGTAGTTGTAGTTGTAGTTTGTAGTTGTAGTTGGTAGTTGTAGTTGGTTTGTTGTAGTTGGTAGTTGTAGTTGGTAGATGTATTTGGTAGTTGTAGTTGGTAGTTGCAGTTGGTAGTTGCAGTTGGTAGTTGTAGTTGGTAGTTGTAGTTGGTAGTTGTAGTTGGTAGTTGTAGTTCGTAGTTGTAGCTGGTAGTTGTAGTTGGTAGTTGTAGTTGGTAGTTGCAGTTGGTAGTTGTAGTTGGTAGTTGTAGTTGGTAGTTGTAGTTGGTAGTTGTAGTTGGTAGTTGTAGTTGGTAGTTGTAGTTGGTAGTTGTAGTTGTATTTGTAGTTTGTAGTTGTAGTTGGTAGTTGTAGTTGGTTTGTTGTAGTTGGTAGTTGTAGTTGGTAGTTGTAGTTGGTAGTTGTAGTTGGTAGTTGTAGTTGGTAGTTGTAGTTGGTTTGTTGTAGTTGGTAGTTGCAGTTGGTAGTTGCAGTTGGTAGTTGCAGTTGGTAGTTGTAGTTGGTAGTTGTAGTTGGTAGTTGGTAGTTGTAGTTGGTAGTTGTAGTTTGTAGTTGTAGTTGGTAGTTGCAGTTGCTAGCTGTAGTTGGTAGTTGTAGTTGGTAGTTGTAGTTGGTAGTTGTAGTTGTAGTTGTTGTTGTAGTTGTAGTTGCAGTTGCTAGCTGTAGTTGGTAGTTGTAGTTGGTAGTTGTAGTTGGTAGTTGTAGTTGTAGTTGTTGTTGTAGTTGTAGTTGTAGTTGTAGTTGTAGTTGTAGTTGTAGTTGTAGTTGTAGTTGTAGTTGTAGTTTGTAGTTGTAGTTGTAGTTGTAGTTGTAGTTGTAGTTGTAGTTGTAGTTGTAGTTGTAGTTGTAGTTGTAGTTGTTTTTGTTGTTGTTGTTGTTGTAGTTGTTGTTGTTGTAGTTGTTGTTGTTGTAGTTGTTGTTGTTATTGTACTTGCTGTTGTGTCGTTGTCGTTGTTGTTGTCGTTGTTGTCGTTGTTGTCGTTGCAGTCGTTGTTGTCGTTGTTGTCGTTGTTGCCGTTGTTGTCGTTGCTGTCGTTGCTATCGTTGCTGTCGTTGCTGTCGTTGCTGTCGTTGCTGCCGTTGTTGCCGTTGTTGCCGTTGTTGCCGTTTTTGTCGTTGTTGTCGTTGTTGTCGTTGTTGTGGTTGTTGTCGTTGTTGTCGTTGTTTTCGTTGTTTTCGTTGTTGTCGTTGTTGTCGTTGTTGTCGTTGTTGTCGTTGTTGTCGTTGTTGTCGTTGTTTTCGTTGTTATCGTTGTTGTCGTTGTTATCGTTGTTGTCGTTGTTGTCGTTGTTGTCGTTGTTGTCGTTGTTGTCGTTGTCGTTATTGTAGTTGTTGTCGTTGTTGTCGTCGTTGTCGTCGTTGTCGTCGTTGTCGTCGTTGTCGTCGTTGTCGTCGTTGACGTCGTTGTCGTCGTTGTCGTCGTTGTCGTTGTTGTTGTTGTTGTTGTTGTTGTAGTTGTAGTTGTTGTTGTAGTTGTTGTTGTTGTAGTTGTAGTTGCAGTTGGTAGTTGCAGTTGGTAGTTGTAGTTGGTAGTTGTAGTTGGTAGTTGTAGTTGGTAGTTGTAGTTGGTAGTTGTAGTTGGTAGTTGTAGTTGGTAGTTGTAGTTGGTAGTTGTAGTTGGTAGTTGTAGTTGGTAGTTGTAGTTGGTAGTTGTAGTTGGTAGTTGTAGTTGGTAGTTGTAGTTGGTAGTTGTAGTTGGTAGTTGTAGTTGGTAGTTGTAGTTGTAGTTGTAGTTGGTAGTTGTAGTTGGTAGTTGTAGTTGGTAGTTGGAGTTGGTAGTTGTAGTTGGTAGTTGTAGTTGGTAGTTGTAGTTGGTAGTTGTAGTTGGTAGTTGTAGTTGGTAGTTGTAGTTGGTAGTTGTAGTTGGTAGTTGTAGTTGGTAGTTGTAGTTGGTAGTTGTAGTTCGTAGTTGTAGCTGGTAGTTGTAGTTGGTAGTTGTAGTTGGTAGTTGCAGTTGGTAGTTGTAGTTGGTAGTTGTAGTTGGTAGTTGCAGTTGGTAGTTGCAGTTGGTAGTTGCAGTTGGTAGTTGCAGTTGGTAGTTGCTGTTGGTGGTTGCAGTTGGTAGTTGCAGTTGGTAGTTGCAGTTGGTAGTTGCAGTTGGTAGTTGCAGTTGGTAGTTGCAGTTGGTAGTTGTAGTTGGTAGTTGTACTTGGTAGTTGTAGTTGGTAGTTGTAGTTGGTAGTTGTAGTTGGTAGTTGTAGTTGGTAGTTGTAGTTGGTAGTTGTAGTTGGTAGTTGTAGTTGGTAGTTGTAGTTCGTAGTTGTAGCTGGTAGTTGTAGTTGGTAGTTGTAGTTGGTAGTTGCAGTTGGTAGTTGTAGTTGGTAGTTGTAGTTGGTAGTTGTAGTTGGTAGTTGTAGTTGGTAGTTGTAGTTGGTAGTTGTAGTTGGTAGTTGTAGTTGTATTTGTAGTTGGTAGTTGTAGTTGGTTTGTTGTAGTTGGTTTGTCGTCGTTGACGTCGTTGTCGTCGTTGTCGTCGTTGTTGTTGTTGGTGTTGTTGTTGTTGTTGTAGTTGTAGTTGTTGTTGTAGTTGTTGTTGTTGTAGTTGTAGTTGTAGTTGTAGTTGTAGTTGTAGTTGTAGTTGTTGTAGTTGTAGTTGTTGTTGTAGTTGTAGTTGTAGTGGTAGTTGTAGTTGTAGTTGTAGTTGTAGTTGTAGTTGTAGTTGTAGTTGTAGTTGTTGTTGTAGTTGTTGTTGTAGTTGTTGTTGTAGTTGTAGTTGTAGTTGCAGTTGTAGTTGTAGTTGTATTTGTAGTTGTATTTGTAGTTGTAGTTGTAATTGTAGTTGTAGTTGTAGTTGTAGTTGTAGTTGTAGTTGTAGTTGGTAGTTGCAGTTGCTAGCTGTAGTTGGTAGTTGTAGTTGGTAGTTGTAGTTGGTAGTTGTAGTTGGTAGTTGTAGCTGGTAGTTGTAGTTGGTAGTTGTAGTTGGTAGTTGCAGTTGGTAGTTGTAGTTGGTAGTTGTAGTTGGTAGTTGTAGTTGGTAGTTGTAGTTGGTAGTTGTAGTTGGTAGTTGTAGTTGGTAGTTGTAGTTGTATTTGTAGTTGGTAGTTGTAGTTGGTTTGTTGTAGTTGGTTTGTTGTAGTTGGTAGTTGTAGTTGGTAGTTGTAGTTCGTAGTTGTAGCTGGTAGTTGTAGTTGGTAGTTGTAGTTGGTAGTTGCAGTTGGTAGTTGTAGTTGGTAGTTGTAGTTGGTAGTTGTAGTTGGTAGTTGTAGTTGGTAGTTGTAGTTGGTAGTTGTAGTTGGTAGTTGTAGTTGTATTTGTAGTTGGTAGTTGTAGTTGGTTTGTTGTAGTTGGTTTGTTGTAGTTGGTAGTTGTAGTTGGTAGTTGTAGTTGTATTTGTAGTTGGTAGTTGTAGTTGGTTTGTTGTAGTTGGTTTGTTGTAGTTGGTAGTTGTAGTTGGTAGTTGTAGTTGGTAGTTGTAGTTGGTAGTTGTAGTTGGTAGTTGTAGTTGGTTTGTTGTAGTTGGTAGTTGCAGTTGGTAGTTGCAGTTGGTAGTTGCAGTTGGTAGTTGCAGTTGGTAGCTGAAATTGGTAGTTGCAGTTGGTAGTTGCAGTTGGTAGTTGCAGTTGGTAGTTGCAGTTGGTAGCTGAAATTGGTAGTTACAGTTGGTAGTTGCAGTCGGTAGTTGCAGTGGGTAGTTGCAGTTGGTAGTTGCAGTTGGTAGTTGCAGTTGGTAGTTGCAGTTGGTAGTTGCAGTTGGTAGTTGCAGTTGGTAGTTGCAGTTGGTAGCTGTAGTTGGTAGTTGTAGTTGGTAGTTGTAGTTGGTAGTTGTAGTTGGTAGTTGTAGTTGTAGTTGTTGTTGTAGTTGTAGTTGTAGTTGTAGTTGTAGTTGTAGTTGTAGTTGTAGTTGTATTTGTAGTTTGTAGTTGTAGTTGGTAGTGGTAGTTGGTTTGTTGTAGTTGGTAGTTGTAGTTGGTAGTTGTAGTTGGTAGTTGTAGTTGGTAGTTGTAGTTGGTAGTTGTAGTTGGTAGTTGTAGTTGGTAGTTGTAGTTGGTAGTTGTAGTTGGTTTGTTGTAGTTGGTAGTTGCAGTTGGTAGTTGCAGTTGGTAGTTGCAGTTGGTAGTTTTAGTTGGTAGTTGTAGTTGGTAGTTGTAGATGGTAGTTGTAGTTGGTAGTTGCAGTTGGTAGTTGTAGTTGGTAGTTGTAGTTGGTAGTTGTAGTTGGTAGTTGTAGTTTGTAGTTGTAGTTGGTAGTTGTAGTTGGTAGATGTATTTGGTAGTTGTAGTTGGTCGTTGGAGTTGGTAGTTGCAGTTGGTAGTTGCAGTTGGTAGTTGTAGTTGTTGTTGTAGGTGGTAGTTGTAGTTGTAGTTGTAGTTGTAGTTGTAGTTGTAGTTGTAGTTGTAGTTGGTAGTTGTAGTTGGTAGTTGTAGTTGGTAGTTGTAGTTGGTAGTTGTAGTTGGTAGTTGCAGTTGGTAGTTGTAGGTGGTAGTTGTAGTTGGTAGTTGTAGTTGGTAGTTGTAGTTGGTAGTTGTAGTTGGTAGTTGTAGTTGGTAGTTGTAGTTGGTAGTTGTAGTTGGTAGTTGTAGTTGGTAGTTGTAGTTGGTAGTTGTAGTTGGTAGTTGTAGTTGGTAGTTGTAGTTGGTAGTTGTAGTTCGTAGTTGTAGCTGGTAGTTGTAGTTGGTAGTTGTAGTTGGTAGTTGCAGTTGGTAGTTGTAGTTGGTAGTTGTAGTTGGTAGTTGTAGTTGGTAGTTGTAGTTGGTAGTTGTAGTTGGTAGTTGTAGTTGGTAGTTGTAGTTGTATTTGTAGTTTGTAGTTGTAGTTGGTAGTTGTAGTTGGTTTGTTGTAGTTGGTAGTTGTAGTTGGTAGTTGTAGTTGGTAGTTGTAGTTGGTAGTTGTAGTTGGTAGTTGTAGTTGGTAGTTGTAGTTGGTAGTTGTAGTTGGTAGTTGTAGTTTGTAGTTGTAGTTGGTAGTTGTAGTTGGTAGATGTATTTGGTAGTTGTAGTTGGTCGTTGGAGTTGGTAGTTGCAGTTGGTAGTTGCAGTTGGTAGTTGTAGTTGTTGTTGTAGGTGGTAGTTGTAGTTGTAGTTGTAGTTGTAGTTGTAGTTGTAGTTGTAGTTGTAGTTGGTAGTTGTAGTTGGTAGTTGTAGTTGTATTTGTAGTTTGTAGTTGTAGTTGGTAGTTGTAGTTGGTAGTTGTAGTTGGTAGTTGTAGTTTGTAGTTGTAGTTGGTAGTTGTAGTTGGTAGATGTATTTGGTAGTTGTAGTTGGTCGTTGGAGTTGGTAGTTGTAGTTGGTAGTTGCAGTTGGTAGTTGTAGGTGGTAGTTGTAGTTGGTAGTTGTAGTTGGTAGTTGTAGTTGGTAGTTGTAGTTGGTAGTTGCAGTTGGTAGTTGTAGGTGGTAGTTGTAGTTGGTAGTTGTAGTTGGTAGTTGTAGTTGGTAGTTGTAGTTGGTAGTTGTAGTTGGTAGTTGTAGTTGGTAGTTGTAGTTGGTAGTTGTAGTTGGTAGTTGTAGTTGGTAGTTGCAGTTGGTAGTTGTAGTTGGTAGTTGTAGTTTGTAGTTGTAGTTGGTAGTTGTAGTTGGTAGATGTATTTGGTAGTTGTAGTTGGTCGTTGGAGTTGGTAGTTGCAGTTGGTAGTTGCAGTTGGTAGTTGTAGTTGTTGTTGTAGGTGGTAGTTGTAGTTGTAGTTGTAGTTGTAGTTGTAGTTGTAGTTGTAGTTGTAGTTGGTAGTTGTAGTTGGTAGTTGTAGTTGGTAGTTGTAGTTGGTAGTTGTAGTTGGTAGTTGCAGTTGGTAGTTGTAGGTGGTAGTTGTAGTTGGTAGTTGTAGTTGGTAGTTGTAGTTGGTAGTTGTAGTTGGTAGTTGCAGTTGGTAGTTGTAGGTGGTAGTTGTAGTTGGTAGTTGTAGTTGGTAGTTGTAGTTGGTAGTTGTAGTTGGTAGTTGTAGTTGGTAGTTGTAGTTGGTAGTTGTAGTTGGTAGTTGTAGTTGGTAGTTGTAGTTGGTAGTTGTAGTTGGTAGTTGTAGTTGGTAGTTGTAGTTGGTAGTTGTAGTTGGTAGTTGTAGTTGGTAGTTGCAGTTGGTAGTTGTAGTTGGTAGTTGCAGTTGGTAGCTGAAATTGGTAGTTACAGTTGGTAGTTGCAGTCGGTAGTTGCAGTGGGTAGTTGCAGTTGGTAGTTGCAGTTGGTAGTTGCAGTTGGTAGTTGCAGTTGGTAGTTGCAGTTGGTAGTTGCAGTTGGTAGTTGCAGTTGGTATTTTTAGTTGGTAGTTGTAGTTGGTAGTTGTAGATGGTAGTTGTAGTTGGTAGTTGCAGTTGGTAGTTGTAGTTGGTAGTTGTAGTTGGTAGTTGTAGTTGGTAGTTGTAGTTTGTAGTT
Source organism: Andrena hattorfiana (assembly GCA_944738655.2). Classification (NCBI taxonomy): domain Eukaryota; kingdom Metazoa; phylum Arthropoda; class Insecta; order Hymenoptera; family Andrenidae; genus Andrena; species Andrena hattorfiana. The sequence goes on along the minus strand of OX122890.1, from coordinate 47,010,978 downwards.
GTAGTTGGTAGTTGTAGTTGGTAGATGTATTTGGTAGTTGTAGTTGGTCGTTGGAGTTGGTAGTTGCAGTTGGTAGTTGCAGTTGGTAGTTGTAGTTGTTGTTGTAGGTGGTAGTTGTAGTTGTAGTTGTAGTTGTAGTTGTAGTTGTAGTTGTAGTTGTAGTTGGTAGTTGTAGTTGGTAGTTGTAGTTGGTAGTTGTAGTTGGTAGTTGTAGTTGGTAGTTGCAGTCGGTAGTTGCAGTGGGTAGTTGCAGTTGGTAGTTGCAGTTGGTAGTTGCAGTTGGTAGTTGCAGTTGGTAGTTGCAGTTGGTAGTTGCAGTTGGTAGTTGCAGTTGGTAGCTGTAGTTGGTAGTTGTAGTTGGTAGTTGTAGTTGGTAGTTGTAGTTGGTAGTTGTAGTTGTAGTTGTTGTTGTAGTTGTAGTTGTAGTTGTAGTTGTAGTTGTAGTTGTAGTTGTAGTTGTATTTGTAGTTTGTAGTTGTAGTTGGTAGTGGTAGTTGGTTTGTTGTAGTTGGTAGTTGTAGTTGGTAGTTGTAGTTGGTAGTTGTAGTTGGTAGTTGTAGTTGGTAGTTGTAGTTGGTAGTTGTAGTTGGTAGTTGTAGTTGGTAGTTGTAGTTGGTAGTTGTAGTTCGTAGTTGTAGCTGGTAGTTGTAGTTGGTAGTTGTAGTTGGTAGTTGCAGTTGGTAGTTGTAGTTGGTAGTTGTAGTTGGTAGTTGTAGTTGGTAGTTGTAGTTGGTAGTTGTAGTTGGTAGTTGTAGTTGGTAGTTGTAGTTGTATTTGTAGTTTGTAGTTGTAGTTGGTAGTTGTAGTTGGTAGTTGTAGTTGGTAGTTGTAGTTTGTAGTTGTAGTTGGTAGTTGTAGTTGGTAGATGTATTTGGTAGTTGTAGTTGGTCGTTGGAGTTGGTAGTTGCAGTTGGTAGTTGCAGTTGGTAGTTGTAGTTGTTGTTGTAGTTGGTAGTTGTAGTTCGTAGTTGTAGCTGGTAGTTGTAGTTGGTAGTTGTAGTTGGTAGTTGCAGTTGGTAGTTGTAGTTGGTAGTTGTAGTTGGTAGTTGTAGTTGGTAGTTGTAGTTGGTAGTTGTAGTTGGTAGTTGTAGTTGTATTTGTAGTTTGTAGTTGTAGTTGGTAGTTGTAGTTGGTTTGTTGTAGTTGGTAGTTGTAGTTGGTAGTTGCAGTTGGTAGTTGCAGTTGGTAGTTGTAGTTGGTAGTTGTACTTGGTAGTTGTAGTTGGTAGTTGTAGTTGGTAGTTGTAGTTGGTAGTTGTAGATGGTAGTTGTAGATGGTAGTTGTAGTTGGTAGTTGCAGTTGGTAGTTGTAGTTGGTAGTTGTAGTTGGTAGTTGTAGTTGGTAGTTGTAGTTTGTAGTTGTAGTTGGTAGTTGTAGTTGGTAGTTGTAGTTGGTAGTTGTAGTTGGTAGTTGTAGTTGGTAGTTGTAGTTGGTAGTTGTAGTTGGTAGTTGTAGTTGGTAGTTGTAGGTGGTAGTTGTAGTTGGTAGTTGTAGTTGGTAGTTGTAGTTGGTAGTTGTAGTTGGTAGTTGTAGTTGGTAGTTGTAGTTGTAGTTGTAGTTGGTAGTTGTAGTTGGTAGTTGTAGTTGGTAGTTGGAGTTGGTAGTTGCAGTTGGTAGTTACAGTTGGTAGTTGCAGTTGGTTGTTGCAGTTGGTAGTTGCAGTTGGTAGTTGCAGTTGGTAGTTGCAGTTGGTAGTTGCAGTTGGTAGTTGCTGTTGGTGGTTGCAGTTGGTAGTTGCAGTTGGTAGTTGCAGTTGGTAGTTGCAGTTGGTAGTTGCAGTTGGTAGTTGCAGTTGGTAGTTGTAGTTGGTAGTTGTACTTGGTAGTTGTAGTTGGTAGTTGTAGTTGGTAGTTGTAGTTGGTAGTTGTAGTTGGTAGTTGTAGTTGGTAGTTGCAGTTGGTAGTTGTAGTTGGTAGTTGTAGTTGGTAGTTGTAGTTGGTAGTTGTAGTTTGTAGTTGTAGTTGGTAGTTGTAGTTGTTAGATGTATTTGGTAGTTGTAGTTGGTCGTTGGAGTTGGTAGTTGCAGTTGGTAGTTGCAGTTGGTAGTTGTAGTTGTTGTTGTAGGTGGTAGTTGTAGTTGTAGTTGTAGTTGTAGTTGTAGTTGTAGTTGTAGTTGTAGTTGGTAGTTGTAGTTGGTAGTTGTAGTTGGTAGTTGTAGTTGGTAGTTGTAGTTGGTAGTTGCAGTTGGTAGTTGTAGGTGGTAGTTGTAGTTGGTAGTTGTAGTTGGTAGTTGTAGTTGGTAGTTGTAGTTGGTAGCTGTAGATGGTAGTTGTAGTTGGTAGTTGCAGTTGGTAGTTGTAGTTGGTAGTTGTAGTTGGTAGTTGTAGTTGGTAGTTGTAGTTGGTAGTTGTAGTTGGTAGTTGTAGTTGGTAGTTGTAGTTGGTAGTTGTAGTTGGTAGTTGTAGTTGGTAGTTGTAGTTGGTAGTTGTAGTTGGTAGTTGTAGTTGTATTTGTAGTTTGTAGTTGTAGTTGGTAGTTGTAGTTGGTTTGTTGTAGTTGGTAGTTGTAGTTGGTAGTTGTAGTTGGTAGTTGTAGTTGGTAGTTGTAGTTGGTAGTTGTAGTTGGTTTGTTGTAGTTGGTAGTTGCAGTTGGTAGTTGCAGTTGGTAGTTGCACTTGGTAGTTGTAGTTGGTAGTTGTAGTTGGTAGTTGGTAGTTGTAGTTGGTAGTTGTAGTTTGTAGTTGTAGTTGGTAGTTGCAGTTGCTAGCTGTAGTTGGTAGTTGTAGTTGGTAGTTGTAGTTGGTAGTTGTAGTTGTAGTTGTTGTTGTAGTTGTAGTTGTAGTTGTAGTTGTAGTTGTAGTTGTAGTTGTAGTTGTAGTTTGTAGTTGTAGTTGGTAGTTGTAGTTGGTTTGTTGTAGTTGGTAGTTGTAGTTGGTAGATGTATTTGGTAGTTGTAGTTGGTAGTTGCAGTTGGTAGTTGCAGTTGGTAGTTGTAGTTGGTAGTTGTACTTGGTAGTTCTAGTTGGTAGTTGTAGTTGGTAGTTGTAGGTGGTAGTTGTAGTTGGTAGTTGTAGTTGGTAGTTGTAGTTGGTAGTTGTAGTTGGTAGTTGTAGTTGGTAGTTGTAGTTGGTAGTTGTAGTTGGTAGTTGTAGTTGTAGTTGTAGTTGGTAGTTGTAGTTGGTAGTTGTAGTTGGTAGTTGGAGTTGGTAGTTGCAGTTGGTAGTTGCAGTTGGTAGTTGCAGTTGGTAGTTGCAGTTGGTAGTTGCAGTTGGTAGTTGCTGTTGGTGGTTGCAGTTGGTAGTTGCAGTTGGTAGTTGCAGTTGCTAGCTGTAGTTGGTAGTTGTAGTTGGTAGTTGTAGTTGGTAGTTGTAGTTGTAGTTGTTGTTGTAGTTGTAGTTGTAGTTGTAGTTGTAGTTGTAGTTGTAGTTGTAGTTGTAGTTTGTAGTTGTAGTTGGTAGTTGTAGTTGGTTTGTTGTAGTTGGTAGTTGTAGTTGGTAGATGTATTTGGTAGTTGTGGTTGGTAGTTGCAGTTGGTAGTTGCAGTTGGTAGTTGTAGTTGATAGTTGTAGTTGGTAGTTGCAGTTGGTAGTTGTAGTTCGTAGTTGTAGCTGGTAGTTGTAGTTGGTAGTTGTAGTTGGTAGTTGCAGTTGGTAGTTGTAGTTGGTAGTTGTAGTTGGTAGTTGTAGTTGGTAGTTGTAGTTGGTAGTTGTAGTTGGTAGTTGTAGTTGGTAGTTGTAGTTGTATTTGTAGTTTGTAGTTGTAGTTGGTAGTTGTAGTTGGTTTGTTGTAGTTGGTAGTTGTAGTTGGTAGTTGTAGTTGGTAGTTGTAGTTGGTAGTTGTAGTTGGTAGTTGTAGTTGGTTTGTTGTAGTTGGTAGTTGCAGTTGGTAGTTGCAGTTGGTAGTTGCAGTTGGTAGTTGTAGTTGGTAGTTGTAGTTGGTAGTTGGTAGTTGTAGTTGGTAGTTGTAGTTTGTAGTTGTAGTTGGTAGTTGCAGTTGCTAGCTGTAGTTGGTAGTTGTAGTTGGTAGTTGTAGTTGGTAGTTGTAGTTGTAGTTGTTGTTGTAGTTGTAGTTGTAGTTGTAGTTGTAGTTGTAGTTGTAGTTGTAGTTGTAGTTGTAGTTGTAGTTGTAGTTTGTAGTTGTAGTTGGTAGTTGTAGTTGGTTTGTTGTAGTTGGTAGTTGTAGTTGGTAGTTGTAGTTGTAGTTGTTGTTGTAGTTGTAGTTGTAGTTGTAGTTGTAGTTGTAGTTGTAGTTGTAGTTGTAGTTGTAGTTGTAGTTGTAGTTGTAGTTGTAGTTGTAGTTGTTTTTGTTGTTGTTGTTGTTGTAGTTGTTGTTGTTGTAGTTGTTGTTGTTGTAGTTGTTGTTGTTATTGTACTTGCTGTTGTGTCGTTGTCGTTGTTGTTGTCGTTGTTGTCGTTGTTGTCGTTGCAGTCGTTGTTGTCGTTGTTGTCGTTGTTGCCGTTGTTGTCGTTGCTGTCGTTGCTATCGTTGCTGTCGTTGCTGTCGTTGCTGTCGTTGCTGCCGTTGTTGCCGTTGTTGCCGTTGTTGCCGTTTTTGTCGTTGTTGTCGTTGTTGTCGTTGTTGTGGTTGTTGTCGTTGTTGTCGTTGTTTTCGTTGTTTTCGTTGTTGTCGTTGTTGTCGTTGTTGTCGTTGTTGTCGTTGTTGTCGTTGTTGTCGTTGTTGTCGTTGTTATCGTTGTTGTCGTTGTTATCGTTGTTGTCGTTGTTGTCGTTGTTGTCGTTGTTGTCGTTGTTGTCGTTGTCGTTATTGTAGTTGTTGTCGTTGTTGTCGTCGTTGTCGTCGTTGTCGTCGTTGTCGTCGTTGTCGTCGTTGTCGTCGTTGACGTCGTTGTCGTCGTTGTCGTCGTTGTCGTCGTTGTCGTTGTTGTTGTTGTTGTTGTTGTTGTAGTTGTAGTTGTTGTTGTAGTTGTTGTTGTTGTAGTTGTAGTTGCAGTTGGTAGTTGCAGTTGGTAGTTGTAGTTGGTAGTTGTAGTTGGTAGTTGTAGTTGGTAGTTGTAGTTGGTAGTTGTAGTTGGTAGTTGTAGTTGGTAGTTGTAGTTGGTAGTTGTAGTTGGTAGTTGTAGTTGGTAGTTGTAGTTGGTAGTTGTAGTTGTAGTTGTAGTTGGTAGTTGTAGTTGGTAGTTGTAGTTGGTAGTTGGAGTTGGTAGTTGTAGTTGGTAGTTGTAGTTGGTAGTTGTAGTTGGTAGTTGTAGTTGGTAGTTGTAGTTGGTAGTTGTAGTTGGTAGTTGTAGTTGGTAGTTGTAGTTGGTAGTTGTAGTTGGTAGTTGTAGTTGTATTTGTAGTTGGTAGTTGTAGTTGGTTTGTTGTAGTTGGTTTGTTGTAGTTGGTAGTTGTAGTTGGTAGTTGTAGTTGGTAGTTGTAGTTGGTAGTTGTAGTTGGTAGTTGTAGTTGGTTTGTTGTAGTTGGTAGTTGCAGTTGGTAGTTGCAGTTGGTAGTTGCAGTTGGTAGTTGTAGTTGGTAGTTGTAGTTGGTCGTTGTAGTTGGTAGTTGTAGTTGTAGTTGTAGTTGTAGTTGTAGTTGTAGTTGTAGTTGGTAGTTGTAGTTGGTAGTTGCAGTTGGTAGCTGCAGTTGGTAGTTGCACTTGGTAGTTGTAGTTGGTAGTTGTAGTTGGTAGTTGGTAGTTGTAGTTGGTAGTTGTACTTGGTAGTTGTAGTTGGTAGTTGTAGTTGGTAGTTGTAGTTGGTAGTTGTAGTTGGTAGTTGTAGTTGGTAGTTGTAGTTGGTAGTTGTAGTTGGTAGTTGTAGTTCGTAGTTGTAGCTGGTAGTTGTAGTTGGTAGTTGTAGTTGGTAGTTGCAGTTGGTAGTTGTAGTTGGTAGTTGTAGTTGGTAGTTGTAGTTGGTAGTTGTAGTTGGTAGTTGTAGTTGGTAGTTGTAGTTGGTAGTTGTAGTTGTATTTGTAGTTGGTAGTTGTAGTTGGTTTGTTGTAGTTGGTTTGTTGTAGTTGGTAGTTGTAGTTGGTAGTTGTAGTTGGTAGTTGTAGTTGGTAGTTGTAGTTGGTAGTTGTAGTTGGTTTGTTGTAGTTGGTAGTTGCAGTTGGTAGTTGCAGTTGGTAGTTGCAGTTGGTAGTTGTAGGTGGTAGTTGTAGTTGGTACTTGTAGTTGGTAGTTGTAGTTGGTAGTTGTAGTTGGTAGTTGTAGTTGGTAGTTGTAGTTGGTAGTTGTAGTTGTATTTGTAGTTGGTAGTTGTAGTTGGTTTGTTGTAGTTGGTTTGTTGTAGTTGGTAGTTGTAGTTGGTAGTTGTAGTTGGTAGTTGTAGTTGGTAGTTGTAGTTGGTAGTTGTAGTTGGTTTGTTGTAGTTGGTTTGTTGTAGTTGGTAGTTGTAGTTGGTAGTTGTAGTTGGTAGTTGTACTTGGTAGTTGTAGTTGGTAGTTGTAGTTGGTAGTTGTAGTTGGTAGTTGTAGTTGGTAGTTGTAGTTGGTAGTTGTAGTTGGTAGTTGTAGTTGGTAGTTGTAGTTGGTAGTTGTAGTTCGTAGTTGTAGCTGGTAGTTGTAGTTGGTAGTTGTAGTTGGTAGTTGCAGTTGGTAGTTGTAGTTGGTAGTTGTAGTTGGTAGTTGTAGTTGGTAGTTGTAGTTGGTAGTTGTAGTTGGTAGTTGTAGTTGGTAGTTGTAGTTGGTAGTTGTAGTTGTATTTGTAGTTGGTAGTTGTAGTTGGTTTGTTGTAGTTGGTTTGTTGTAGTTGGTAGTTGTAGTTGGTAGTTGTAGTTGTAGTTGTAGTTTGTAGTTGTAGTTGGTAGTTGTAGTTGGTAGTTGTAGTTGGTAGTTGTAGTTGGTAGTTGTAGTTGGTAGTTGTAGTTGGTAGTTGTAGTTGGTAGTTGTAGGTGGTAGTTGTAGTTGGTAGTTGTAGTTGGTAGTTGTAGTTGGTAGTTGTAGTTGGTAGTTGTAGTTGGTAGTTGTAGTTGGTAGTTGTAGTTGGTAGTTGTAGTTGTAGTTGTAGTTGGTAGTTGTAGTTGGTAGTTGTAGTTGGTAGTTGGAGTTGGTAGTTGCAGTTGGTAGTTACAGTTGGTAGTTGCAGTTGGTTGTTGCAGTTGGTAGTTGCAGTTGGTAGTTGCAGTTGGTAGTTGCAGTTGGTAGTTGCTGTTGGTGGTTGCAGTTGGTAGTTGCAGTTGGTAGTTGCAGTTGGTAGTTGCAGTTGGTAGTTGCAGTTGGTAGTTGCAGTTGGTAGTTGTAGTTGGTAGTTGTACTTGGTAGTTGTAGTTGGTAGTTGTAGTTGGTAGTTGTAGTTGGTAGTTGTAGTTGGTAGTTGTAGTTGGTAGTTGCAGTTGGTAGTTGTAGTTGGTAGTTGTAGTTGGTAGTTGTAGTTGGTAGTTGTAGTTTGTAGTTGTAGTTGGTAGTTGTAGTTGTTAGATGTATTTGGTAGTTGTAGTTGGTCGTTGGAGTTGGTAGTTGCAGTTGGTAGTTGCAGTTGGTAGTTGTAGTTGTTGTTGTAGGTGGTAGTTGTAGTTGTAGTTGTAGTTGTAGTTGTAGTTGTAGTTGTAGTTGTAGTTGGTAGTTGTAGTTGGTAGTTGTAGTTGGTAGTTGTAGTTGGTAGTTGTAGTTGGTAGTTGTAGTTGGTAGTTGTAGTTGGTAGTTGTAGTTGTATTTGTAGTTGGTAGTTGTAGTTGGTTTGTTGTAGTTGGTTTGTTGTAGTTGGTAGTTGTAGTTGGTAGTTGTAGTTGGTAGTTGTAGTTGGTAGTTGTAGTTGGTAGTTGTAGTTGGTTTGTTGTAGTTGGTAGTTGCAGTTGGTAGTTGCAGTTGGTAGTTGCAGTTGGTAGTTGTAGTTGGTAGTTGTAGTTGGTCGTTGTAGTTGGTAGTTGTAGTTGTAGTTGTAGTTGTAGTTGTAGTTGTAGTTGTAGTTGGTAGTTGTAGTTGGTAGTTGCAGTTGGTAGCTGCAGTTGGTAGTTGCACTTGGTAGTTGTAGTTGGTAGTTGTAGTTGGTAGTTGGTAGTTGTAGTTGGTAGTTGTACTTGGTAGTTGTAGTTGGTAGTTGTAGTTGGTAGTTGTAGTTGGTAGTTGTAGTTGGTAGTTGTAGTTGGTAGTTGTAGTTGGTAGTTGTAGTTGGTAGTTGTAGTTCGTAGTTGTAGCTGGTAGTTGTAGTTGGTAGTTGTAGTTGGTAGTTGCAGTTGGTAGTTGTAGTTGGTAGTTGTAGTTGGTAGTTGTAGTTGGTAGTTGTAGTTGGTAGTTGTAGTTGGTAGTTGTAGTTGGTAGTTGTAGTTGTATTTGTAGTTGGTAGTTGTAGTTGGTTTGTTGTAGTTGGTTTGTTGTAGTTGGTAGTTGTAGTTGGTAGTTGTAGTTGGTAGTTGTAGTTGGTAGTTGTAGTTGGTAGTTGTAGTTGGTTTGTTGTAGTTGGTAGTTGCAGTTGGTAGTTGCAGTTGGTAGTTGCAGTTGGTAGTTGTAGGTGGTAGTTGTAGTTGGTACTTGTAGTTGGTAGTTGTAGTTGGTAGTTGTAGTTGGTAGTTGTAGTTGGTAGTTGTAGTTGGTAGTTGTAGTTGGTAGTTGTAGTTGTATTTGTAGTTGGTAGTTGTAGTTGGTTTGTTGTAGTTGGTTTGTTGTAGTTGGTAGTTGTAGTTGGTAGTTGTAGTTGGTAGTTGTAGTTGGTAGTTGTAGTTGGTAGTTGTAGTTGGTTTGTTGTAGTTGGTTTGTTGTAGTTGGTAGTTGTAGTTGGTAGTTGTAGTTGGTAGTTGTACTTGGTAGTTGTAGTTGGTAGTTGTAGTTGGTAGTTGTAGTTGGTAGTTGTAGTTGGTAGTTGTAGTTGGTAGTTGTAGTTGGTAGTTGTAGTTGGTAGTTGTAGTTGGTAGTTGTAGTTCGTAGTTGTAGCTGGTAGTTGTAGTTGGTAGTTGTAGTTGGTAGTTGCAGTTGGTAGTTGTAGTTGGTAGTTGTAGTTGGTAGTTGTAGTTGGTAGTTGTAGTTGGTAGTTGTAGTTGGTAGTTGTAGTTGGTAGTTGTAGTTGGTAGTTGTAGTTGTATTTGTAGTTGGTAGTTGTAGTTGGTTTGTTGTAGTTGGTTTGTTGTAGTTGGTAGTTGTAGTTGGTAGTTGTAGTTGTAGTTGTAGTTTGTAGTTGTAGTTGGTAGTTGTAGTTGGTAGTTGTAGTTGGTAGTTGTAGTTGGTAGTTGTAGTTGGTAGTTGTAGTTGGTAGTTGTAGTTGGTAGTTGTAGGTGGTAGTTGTAGTTGGTAGTTGTAGTTGGTAGTTGTAGTTGGTAGTTGTAGTTGGTAGTTGTAGTTGGTAGTTGTAGTTGGTAGTTGTAGTTGGTAGTTGTAGTTGTAGTTGTAGTTGGTAGTTGTAGTTGGTAGTTGTAGTTGGTAGTTGGAGTTGGTAGTTGCAGTTGGTAGTTACAGTTGGTAGTTGCAGTTGGTTGTTGCAGTTGGTAGTTGCAGTTGGTAGTTGCAGTTGGTAGTTGCAGTTGGTAGTTGCTGTTGGTGGTTGCAGTTGGTAGTTGCAGTTGGTAGTTGCAGTTGGTAGTTGCAGTTGGTAGTTGCAGTTGGTAGTTGCAGTTGGTAGTTGTAGTTGGTAGTTGTACTTGGTAGTTGTAGTTGGTAGTTGTAGTTGGTAGTTGTAGTTGGTAGTTGTAGTTGGTAGTTGTAGTTGGTAGTTGCAGTTGGTAGTTGTAGTTGGTAGTTGTAGTTGGTAGTTGTAGTTGGTAGTTGTAGTTTGTAGTTGTAGTTGGTAGTTGTAGTTGTTAGATGTATTTGGTAGTTGTAGTTGGTCGTTGGAGTTGGTAGTTGCAGTTCGTAGTTGCAGTTGGTAGTTGTAGTTGTTGTTGTAGGTGGTAGTTGTAGTTGTAGTTGTAGTTGTAGTTGTAGTTGTAGTTGTAGTTGTAGTTGGTAGTTGTAGTTGGTAGTTGTAGTTGGTAGTTGTAGTTGGTAGTTGTAGTTGGTAGTTGCAGTTGGTAGTTGTAGGTGGTAGTTGTAGTTGGTAGTTGTAGTTGGTAGTTGTAGTTGGTAGTTGTAGTTGGTAGCTGTAGATGGTAGTTGTAGTTGGTAGTTGCAGTTGGTAGTTGTAGTTGGTAGTTGTAGTTGGTAGTTGTAGTTGGTAGTTGTAGTTGGTAGTTGTAGTTGGTAGTTGTAGTTGGTAGTTGTAGTTGGTAGTTGTAGTTGGTAGTTGTAGTTGGTAGTTGTAGTTGGTAGTTGTAGTTGTATTTGTAGTTTGTAGTTGTAGTTGGTAGTTGTAGTTGGTTTGTTGTAGTTGGTAGTTGTAGTTGGTAGTTGTAGTTGGTAGTTGTAGTTGGTAGTTGTAGTTGGTAGTTGTAGTTGGTTTGTTGTAGTTGGTAGTTGCAGTTGGTAGTTGCAGTTGGTAGTTGCACTTGGTAGTTGTAGTTGGTAGTTGTAGTTGGTAGTTGGTAGTTGTAGTTGGTAGTTGTAGTTTGTAGTTGTAGTTGGTAGTTGCAGTTGCTAGCTGTAGTTGGTAGTTGTAGTTGGTAGTTGTAGTTGGTAGTTGTAGTTGTAGTTGTTGTTGTAGTTGTAGTTGTAGTTGTAGTTGTAGTTGTAGTTGTAGTTGTAGTTGTAGTTTGTAGTTGTAGTTGGTAGTTGTAGTTGGTTTGTTGTAGTTGGTAGTTGTAGTTGGTAGATGTATTTGGTAGTTGTAGTTGGTAGTTGCAGTTGGTAGTTGCAGTTGGTAGTTGTAGTTGGTAGTTGTACTTGGTAGTTGTAGTTGGTAGTTGTAGTTGGTAGTTGTAGGTGGTAGTTGTAGTTGGTAGTTGTAGTTGGTAGTTGTAGTTGGTAGTTGTAGTTGGTAGTTGTAGTTGGTAGTTGTAGTTGGTAGTTGTAGTTGGTAGTTGTAGTTGGTAGTTGTAGTTGTAGTTGTAGTTGGTAGTTGTAGTTGGTAGTTGTAGTTGGTAGTTGGAGTTGGTAGTTGCAGTTGGTAGTTGCAGTTGGTAGTTGCAGTTGGTAGTTGCAGTTGGTAGTTGCAGTTGGTAGTTGCTGTTGGTGGTTGCAGTTGGTAGTTGCAGTTGGTAGTTGCAGTTGGTAGTTGCAGTTGCTAGCTGTAGTTGGTAGTTGTAGTTGGTAGTTGTAGTTGGCAGTTGTAGTTGTAGTTGTTGTTGTAGTTGTAGTTGTAGTTGTAGTTGTAGTTGTAGTTGTAGTTGTAGTTGTAGTTTGTAGTTGTAGTTGGTAGTTGTAGTTGGTTTGTTGTAGTTGGTAGTTGTAGTTGGTAGATGTATTTGGTAGTTGTGGTTGGTAGTTGCAGTTGGTAGTTGCAGTTGGTAGTTGTAGTTGGTAGTTGTAGTTGGTAGTTGTAGTTGGTAGTTGTAGTTCGTAGTTGTAGCTGGTAGTTGTAGTTGGTAGTTGTAGTTGGTAGTTGCAGTTGGTAGTTGTAGTTGGTAGTTGTAGTTGGTAGTTGTAGTTGGTAGTTGTAGTTGGTAGTTGTAGTTGGTAGTTGTAGTTGGTAGTTGTAGTTGTATTTGTAGTTTGTAGTTGTAGTTGGTAGTTGTAGTTGGTTTGTTGTAGTTGGTAGTTGTAGTTGGTAGTTGTAGTTGGTAGTTGTAGTTGGTAGTTGTAGTTGGTAGTTGTAGTTGGTTTGTTGTAGTTGGTAGTTGCAGTTGGTAGTTGCAGTTGGTAGTTGCAGTTGGTAGTTGTAGTTGGTAGTTGTAGTTGGTAGTTGGTAGTTGTAGTTGGTAGTTGTAGTTTGTAGTTGTAGTTGGTAGTTGCAGTTGCTAGCTGTAGTTGGTAGTTGTAGTTGGTAGTTGTAGTTGGTAGTTGTAGTTGTAGTTGTTGTTGTAGTTGTAGTTGTAGTTGTAGTTGTAGTTGTAGTTGTAGTTGTAGTTGTAGTTGTAGTTGTAGTTTGTAGTTGTAGTTGGTAGTTGTAGTTGGTTTGTTGTAGTTGGTAGTTGTAGTTGGTAGTTGTAGTTGTAGTTGTTGTTGTAGTTGTAGTTGTAGTTGTAGTTGTAGTTGTAGTTGTAGTTGTAGTTGTAGTTGTAGTTGTAGTTGTAGTTGTAGTTGTAGTTGTTTTTGTTGTTGTTGTTGTTGTAGTTGTTGTTGTTGTAGTTGTTGTTGTTGTAGTTGTTGTTGTTATTGTACTTGCTGTTGTGTCGTTGTCGTTGTTGTTGTCGTTGTTGTCGTTGTTGTCGTTGCAGTCGTTGTTGTCGTTGTTGTCGTTGTTGCCGTTGTTGTCGTTGCTGTCGTTGCTATCGTTGCTGTCGTTGCTGTCGTTGCTGTCGTTGCTGCCGTTGTTGCCGTTGTTGCCGTTGTTGCCGTTTTTGTCGTTGTTGTCGTTGTTGTCGTTGTTGTGGTTGTTGTCGTTGTTGTCGTTGTTTTCGTTGTTTTCGTTGTTGTCGTTGTTGTCGTTGTTGTCGTTGTTGTCGTTGTTGTCGTTGTTGTCGTTGTTGTCGTTGTTATCGTTGTTGTCGTTGTTATCGTTGTTGTCGTTGTTGTCGTTGTTGTCGTTGTTGTCGTTGTTGTCGTTGTCGTTATTGTAGTTGTTGTCGTTGTTGTCGTCGTTGTCGTCGTTGTCGTCGTTGTCGTCGTTGTCGTCGTTGTCGTCGTTGACGTCGTTGTCGTCGTTGTCGTCGTTGTCGTCGTTGTCGTTGTTGTTGTTGTTGTTGTTGTTGTAGTTGTAGTTGTTGTTGTAGTTGTTGTTGTTGTAGTTGTAGTTGCAGTTGGTAGTTGCAGTTGGTAGTTGTAGTTGGTAGTTGTAGTTGGTAGTTGTAGTTGGTAGTTGTAGTTGGTAGTTGTAGTTGGTAGTTGTAGTTGGTAGTTGTAGTTGGTAGTTGTAGTTGGTAGTTGTAGTTGGTAGTTGTAGTTGGTAGTTGTAGTTGTAGTTGTAGTTGGTAGTTGTAGTTGGTAGTTGTAGTTGGTAGTTGGAGTTGGTAGTTGTAGTTGGTAGTTGTAGTTGGTAGTTGTAGTTGGTAGTTGTAGTTGGTAGTTGTAGTTGGTAGTTGTAGTTGGTAGTTGTAGTTGGTAGTTGTAGTTGGTAGTTGTAGTTGGTAGTTGTAGTTGGTAGTTGTAGTTGGTAGTTGTAGTTGTATTTGTAGTTGGTAGTTGTAGTTGGTTTGTTGTAGTTGGTTTGTTGTAGTTGGTAGTTGTAGTTGGTAGTTGTAGTTGGTAGTTGTAGTTGGTAGTTGTAGTTGGTAGTTGTAGTTGGTAGTTGTAGTTGGTAGTTGTAGTTGGTTTGTTGTAGTTGGTAGTTGCAGTTGGTAGTTGCAGTTGGTAGTTGCAGTTGGTAGTTGTAGTTGGTAGTTGTAGTTGGTCGTTGTAGTTGGTAGTTGTAGTTGTAGTTGTAGTTGTAGTTGTAGTTGTAGTTGTAGTTGGTAGTTGTAGTTGGTAGTTGCAGTTGGTAGCTGCAGTTGGTAGTTGCACTTGGTAGTTGTAGTTGGTAGTTGTAGTTGGTAGTTGGTAGTTGTAGTTGGTAGTTGTACTTGGTAGTTGTAGTTGGTAGTTGTAGTTGGTAGTTGTAGTTGGTAGTTGTAGTTGGTAGTTGTAGTTGGTAGTTGTAGTTGGTAGTTGTAGTTGGTAGTTGTAGTTCGTAGTTGTAGCTGGTAGTTGTAGTTGGTAGTTGTAGTTGGTAGTTGCAGTTGGTAGTTGTAGTTGGTAGTTGTAGTTGGTAGTTGTAGTTGGTAGTTGTAGTTGGTAGTTGTAGTTGGTAGTTGTAGTTGGTAGTTGTAGTTGTATTTGTAGTTGGTAGTTGTAGTTGGTTTGTTGTAGTTGGTTTGTTGTAGTTGGTAGTTGTAGTTGGTAGTTGTAGTTGGTAGTTGTAGTTGGTAGTTGTAGTTGGTAGTTGTAGTTGGTTTGTTGTAGTTGGTAGTTGCAGTTGGTAGTTGCAGTTGGTAGTTGCAGTTGGTAGTTGTAGGTGGTAGTTGTAGTTGGTACTTGTAGTTGGTAGTTGTAGTTGGTAGTTGTAGTTGGTAGTTGTAGTTGGTAGTTGTAGTTGGTAGTTGTAGTTGTATTTGTAGTTGGTAGTTGTAGTTGGTTTGTTGTAGTTGGTTTGTTGTAGTTGGTAGTTGTAGTTGGTAGTTGTAGTTGGTAGTTGTAGTTGGTAGTTGTAGTTGGTAGTTGTAGTTGGTTTGTTGTAGTTGGTTTGTTGTAGTTGGTAGTTGTAGTTGGTAGTTGTAGTTGGTAGTTGTACTTGGTAGTTGTAGTTGGTAGTTGTAGTTGGTAGTTGTAGTTGGTAGTTGTAGTTGGTAGTTGTAGTTGGTAGTTGTAGTTGGTAGTTGTAGTTGGTAGTTGTAGTTGGTAGTTGTAGTTCGTAGTTGTAGCTGGTAGTTGTAGTTGGTAGTTGTAGTTGGTAGTTGCAGTTGGTAGTTGTAGTTGGTAGTTGTAGTTGGTAGTTGTAGTTGGTAGTTGTAGTTGGTAGTTGTAGTTGGTAGTTGTAGTTGGTAGTTGTAGTTGGTAGTTGTAGTTGTATTTGTAGTTGGTAGTTGTAGTTGGTTTGTTGTAGTTGGTTTGTTGTAGTTGGTAGTTGTAGTTGGTAGTTGTAGTTGTAGTTGTAGTTTGTTGTTGTAGTTGGTAGTTGTAGTTGGTAGTTGTAGTTGGTAGTTGTAGTTGGTAGTTGTAGTTGGTAGTTGTAGTTGGTAGTTGTAGTTGGTAGTTGTAGGTGGTAGTTGTAGTTGGTAGTTGTAGTTGGTAGTTGTAGTTGGTAGTTGTAGTTGGTAGTTGTAGTTGGTAGTTGTAGTTGGTAGTTGTAGTTGGTAGTTGTAGTTGTAGTTGTAGTTGGTAGTTGTAGTTGGTAGTTGTAGTTGGTAGTTGGAGTTGGTAGTTGCAGTTGGTAGTTACAGTTGGTAGTTGCAGTTGGTTGTTGCAGTTGGTAGTTGCAGTTGGTAGTTGCAGTTGGTAGTTGCAGTTGGTAGTTGCTGTTGGTGGTTGCAGTTGGTAGTTGCAGTTGGTAGTTGCAGTTGGTAGTTGCAGTTGGTAGTTGCAGTTGGTAGTTGCAGTTGGTAGTTGTAGTTGGTAGTTGTACTTGGTAGTTGGTAGTTGTAGTTGGTAGTTGTAGTTTGTAGTTGTAGTTGGTAGTTGCAGTTGCTAGCTGTAGTTGGTAGTTGTAGTTGGTAGTTGTAGTTGGTAGTTGTAGTTGTAGTTGTTGTTGTAGTTGTAGTTGTAGTTGTAGTTGTAGTTGTAGTTGTAGTTGTAGTTGTAGTTGTAGTTGTAGTTTGTAGTTGTAGTTGGTAGTTGTAGTTGGTTTGTTGTAGTTGGTAGTTGTAGTTGGTAGTTGTAGTTGTAGTTGTTGTTGTAGTTGTAGTTGTAGTTGTAGTTGTAGTTGTAGTTGTAGTTGTAGTTGTAGTTGTAGTTGTAGTTGGTAGTTGTAGTTGGTAGTTGCAGTTGGTAGTTGTAGGTGGTAGTTGTAGTTGGTAGTTGTAGTTGGTAGTTGTAGTTGGTAGTTGTAGTTGGTAGCTGTAGATGGTAGTTGTAGTTGGTAGTTGCAGTTGGTAGTTGTAGTTGGTAGTTGTAGTTGGTAGTTGTAGTTGGTAGTTGTAGTTGGTAGTTGTAGTTGGTAGTTGTAGTTGGTAGTTGTAGTTGGTAGTTGTAGTTGGTAGTTGTAGTTGGTAGTTGTAGTTGGTAGTTGTAGTTGTATTTGTAATTTGTAGTTGTAGTTGGTAGTTGTAGTTGGTTTGTTGTAGTTGGTAGTTGTAGTTGGTAGTTGTAGTTGGTAGTTGTAGTTGGTAGTTGTAGTTGGTAGTTGTAGTTGGTTTGTTGTAGTTGGTAGTTGCAGTTGGTAGTTGCAGTTGGTAGTTGCACTTGGTAGTTGTAGTTGGTAGTTGTAGTTGGTAGTTGGTAGTTGTAGTTGGTAGTTGTAGTTTGTAGTTGTAGTTGGTAGTTGCAGTTGCTAGCTGTAGTTGGTAGTTGTAGTTGGTAGTTGTAGTTGGTAGTTGTAGTTGTAGTTGTTGTTGTAGTTGTAGTTGTAGTTGTAGTTGTAGTTGTAGTTGTAGTTGTAGTTGTAGTTTGTAGTTGTAGTTGGTAGTTGTAGTTGGTTTGTTGTAGTTGGTAGTTGTAGTTGGTAGATGTATTTGGTAGTTGTAGTTGGTAGTTGCAGTTGGTAGTTGCAGTTGGTAGTTGTAGTTGGTAGTTGTACTTGGTAGTTGTAGTTGGTAGTTGTAGTTGGTAGTTGTAGGTGGTAGTTGTAGTTGGTAGTTGTAGTTGGTAGTTGTAGTTGGTAGTTGTAGTTGGTAGTTGTAGTTGTAGTTGTTGTTGTAGTTGTAGTTGTAGTTGTAGTTGTAGTTGTAGTTGTAGTTGGTAGTTGTAGTTGGTAGTTGTAGTTGGTAGTTGGAGTTGGTAGTTGCAGTTGGTAGTTGCAGTTGGTAGTTGCAGTTGGTAGTTGCAGTTGGTAGTTGCAGTTGGTAGTTGCTGTTGGTGGTTGCAGTTGGTAGTTGCAGTTGGTAGTTGCAGTTGGTAGTTGCAGTTGCTAGCTGTAGTTGGTAGTTGTAGTTGGTAGTTGTAGTTGGTAGTTGTAGTTGTAGTTGTTGTTGTAGTTGTAGTTGTAGTTGTAGTTGTAGTTGTAGTTGTAGTTGTAGTTGTAGTTGTAGTTTGTAGTTGTAGTTGGTAGTTGTAGTTGGTTTGTTGTAGTTGGTAGTTGTAGTTGGTAGATGTATTTGGTAGTTGTGGTTGGTAGTTGCAGTTGGTAGTTGCAGTTGGTAGTTGTAGTTGGTAGTTGTAGTTGGTAGTTGTAGTTGGTAGTTGTAGTTCGTAGTTGTAGCTGGTAGTTGTAGTTGGTAGTTGTAGTTGGTAGTTGTAGTTGGTAGTTGTAGTTGGTTTGTTGTAGTTGGTTTGTTGTAGTTGGTAGTTGTAGTTGGTAGTTGTAGTTGGTAGTTGTACTTGGTAGTTGTAGTTGGTAGTTGTAGTTGGTAGTTGTAGTTGGTAGTTGTAGTTGGTAGTTGTAGTTGGTAGTTGTAGTTGGTAGTTGTAGTTGGTAGTTGTAGTTGGTAGTTGTAGTTCGTAGTTGTAGCTGGTAGTTGTAGTTGGTAGTTGTAGTTGGTAGTTGCAGTTGGTAGTTGTAGTTGGTAGTTGTAGTTGGTAGTTGTAGTTGGTAGTTGTAGTTGGTAGTTGTAGTTGGTAGTTGTAGTTGGTAGTTGTAGTTGGTAGTTGTAGTTGTATTTGTAGTTGGTAGTTGTAGTTGGTTTGTTGTAGTTGGTTTGTTGTAGTTGGTAGTTGTAGTTGGTAGTTGTAGTTGTAGTTGTAGTTTGTAGTTGTAGTTGGTAGTTGTAGTTGGTAGTTGTAGTTGGTAGTTGTAGTTGGTAGTTGTAGTTGGTAGTTGTAGTTGGTAGTTGTAGTTGGTAGTTGTAGGTGGTAGTTGTAGTTGGTAGTTGTAGTTGGTAGTTGTAGTTGGTAGTTGTAGTTGGTAGTTGTAGTTGGTAGTTGTAGTTGGTAGTTGTAGTTGGTAGTTGTAGTTGTAGTTGTAGTTGGTAGTTGTAGTTGGTAGTTGTAGTTGGTAGTTGGAGTTGGTAGTTGCAGTTGGTAGTTACAGTTGGTAGTTGCAGTTGGTTGTTGCAGTTGGTAGTTGCAGTTGGTAGTTGCAGTTGGTAGTTGCAGTTGGTAGTTGCTGTTGGTGGTTGCAGTTGGTAGTTGCAGTTGGTAGTTGCAGTTGGTAGTTGCAGTTGGTAGTTGCAGTTGGTAGTTGCAGTTGGTAGTTGTAGTTGGTAGTTGTACTTGGTAGTTGTAGTTGGTAGTTGTAGTTGGTAGTTGTAGTTGGTAGTTGTAGTTGGTAGTTGTAGTTGGTAGTTGCAGTTGGTAGTTGTAGTTGGTAGTTGTAGTTGGTAGTTGTAGTTGGTAGTTGTAGTTTGTAGTTGTAGTTGGTAGTTGTAGTTGTTAGATGTATTTGGTAGTTGTAGTTGGTCGTTGGAGTTGGTAGTTGCAGTTGGTAGTTGCAGTTGGTAGTTGTAGTTGTTGTTGTAGGTGGTAGTTGTAGTTGTAGTTGTAGTTGTAGTTGTAGTTGTAGTTGTAGTTGTAGTTGGTAGTTGTAGGTGGTAGTTGTAGTTGTAGTTGTAGTTGTAGTTGTAGTTGTAGTTGTAGTTGTAGTTGGTAGTTGTAGTTGGTAGTTGTAGTTGGTAGTTGTAGTTGGTAGTTGTAGTTGGTAGTTGTAGTTGGTAGTTGTAGTTGGTAGTTGTAGTTGTATTTGTAGTTGGTAGTTGTAGTTGGTTTGTTGTAGTTGGTTTGTTGTAGTTGGTAGTTGTAGTTGGTAGTTGTAGTTGGTAGTTGTAGTTGGTAGTTGTAGTTGGTAGTTGTAGTTGGTTTGTTGTAGTTGGTAGTTGCAGTTGGTAGTTGCAGTTGGTAGTTGCAGTTGGTAGTTGTAGTTGGTAGTTGTAGTTGGTCGTTGTAGTTGGTAGTTGTAGTTGTAGTTGTAGTTGTAGTTGTAGTTGTAGTTGTAGTTGGTAGTTGTAGTTGGTAGTTGCAGTTGGTAGCTGCAGTTGGTAGTTGCACTTGGTAGTTGTAGTTGGTAGTTGTAGTTGGTAGTTGGTAGTTGTAGTTGGTAGTTGTACTTGGTAGTTGTAGTTGGTAGTTGTAGTTGGTAGTTGTAGTTGGTAGTTGTAGTTGGTAGTTGTAGTTGGTAGTTGTAGTTGGTAGTTGTAGTTGGTAGTTGTAGTTCGTAGTTGTAGCTGGTAGTTGTAGTTGGTAGTTGTAGTTGGTAGTTGCAGTTGGTAGTTGTAGTTGGTAGTTGTAGTTGGTAGTTGTAGTTGGTAGTTGTAGTTGGTAGTTGTAGTTGGTAGTTGTAGTTGGTAGTTGTAGTTGTATTTGTAGTTGGTAGTTGTAGTTGGTTTGTTGTAGTTGGTTTGTTGTAGTTGGTAGTTGTAGTTGGTAGTTGTAGTTGGTAGTTGTAGTTGGTAGTTGTAGTTGGTAGTTGTAGTTGGTTTGTTGTAGTTGGTAGTTGCAGTTGGTAGTTGCAGTTGGTAGTTGCAGTTGGTAGTTGTAGGTGGTAGTTGTAGTTGGTACTTGTAGTTGGTAGTTGTAGTTGGTAGTTGTAGTTGGTAGTTGTAGTTGGTAGTTGTAGTTGGTAGTTGTAGTTGTATTTGTAGTTGGTAGTTGTAGTTGGTTTGTTGTAGTTGGTTTGTTGTAGTTGGTAGTTGTAGTTGGTAGTTGTAGTTGGTAGTTGTAGTTGGTAGTTGTAGTTGGTAGTTGTAGTTGGTTTGTTGTAGTTGGTTTGTTGTAGTTGGTAGTTGTAGTTGGTAGTTGTAGTTGGTAGTTGTACTTGGTAGTTGTAGTTGGTAGTTGTAGTTGGTAGTTGTAGTTGGTAGTTGTAGTTGGTAGTTGTAGTTGGTAGTTGTAGTTGGTAGTTGTAGTTGGTAGTTGTAGTTGGTAGTTGTAGTTCGTAGTTGTAGCTGGTAGTTGTAGTTGGTAGTTGTAGTTGGTAGTTGCAGTTGGTAGTTGTAGTTGGTAGTTGTAGTTGGTAGTTGTAGTTGGTAGTTGTAGTTGGTAGTTGTAGTTGGTAGTGGTAGTTGGTAGTTGTTGTTGGTAGTTGTAGTTGTATTTGTAGTTGGTAGTTGTAGTTGGTTTGTTGTAGTTGGTTTGTTGTAGTTGGTAGTTGTAGTTGGTAGTTGTAGTTGTAGTTGTAGTTTGTAGTTGTAGTTGGTAGTTGTAGTTGGTAGTTGTAGTTGGTAGTTGTAGTTGGTAGTTGTAGTTGGTAGTTGTAGTTGGTAGTTGTAGTTGGTAGTTGTAGGTGGTAGTTGTAGTTGGTAGTTGTAGTTGGTAGTTGTAGTTGGTAGTTGTAGTTGGTAGTTGTAGTTGGTAGTTGTAGTTGGTAGTTGTAGTTGGTAGTTGTAGTTGTAGTTGTAGTTGGTAGTTGTAGTTGGTAGTTGTAGTTGGTAGTTGGAGTTGGTAGTTGCAGTTGGTAGTTACAGTTGGTAGTTGCAGTTGGTTGTTGCAGTTGGTAGTTGCAGTTGGTAGTTGCAGTTGGTAGTTGCAGTTGGTAGTTGCTGTTGGTGGTTGCAGTTGGTAGTTGCAGTTGGTAGTTGCAGTTGGTAGTTGCAGTTGGTAGTTGCAGTTGGTAGTTGTAGTTGGTAGTTGTACTTGGTAGTTGTAGTTGGTAGTTGTAGTTGGTAGTTGTAGTTGGTAGTTGTAGTTGGTAGTTGTAGTTGGTAGTTGCAGTTGGTAGTTGTAGTTGGTAGTTGTAGTTGGTAGTTGTAGTTGGTAGTTGTAGTTTGTAGTTGTAGTTGGTAGTTGTAGTTGTTAGATGTATTTGGTAGTTGTAGTTGGTCGTTGGAGTTGGTAGTTGCAGTTCGTAGTTGCAGTTGGTAGTTGTAGTTGTTGTTGTAGGTGGTAGTTGTAGTTGTAGTTGTAGTTGTAGTTGTAGTTGTAGTTGTAGTTGTAGTTGGTAGTTGTAGTTGGTAGTTGTAGTTGGTAGTTGTAGTTGGTAGTTGTAGTTGGTAGTTGCAGTTGGTAGTTGTAGGTGGTAGTTGTAGTTGGTAGTTGTAGTTGGTAGTTGTAGTTGGTAGTTGTAGTTGGTAGCTGTAGATGGTAGTTGTAGTTGGTAGTTGCAGTTGGTAGTTGTAGTTGGTAGTTGTAGTTGGTAGTTGTAGTTGGTAGTTGTAGTTGGTAGTTGTAGTTGGTAGTTGTAGTTGGTAGTTGTAGTTGGTAGTTGTAGTTGGTAGTTGTAGTTGGTAGTTGTAGTTGGTAGTTGTAGTTGTATTTGTAGTTTGTAGTTGTAGTTGGTAGTTGTAGTTGGTTTGTTGTAGTTGGTAGTTGTAGTTGGTAGTTGTAGTTGGTAGTTGTAGTTGGTAGTTGTAGTTGGTAGTTGTAGTTGGTTTGTTGTAGTTGGTAGTTGCAGTTGGTAGTTGCAGTTGGTAGTTGCACTTGGTAGTTGTAGTTGGTAGTTGTAGTTGGTAGTTGGTAGTTGTAGTTGGTAGTTGTAGTTTGTAGTTGTAGTTGGTAGTTGCAGTTGCTAGCTGTAGTTGGTAGTTGTAGTTGGTAGTTGTAGTTGGTAGTTGTAGTTGTAGTTGTTGTTGTAGTTGTAGTTGTAGTTGTAGTTGTAGTTGTAGTTGTAGTTGTAGTTGTAGTTTGTAGTTGTAGTTGGTAGTTGTAGTTGGTTTGTTGTAGTTGGTAGTTGTAGTTGGTAGATGTATTTGGTAGTTGTAGTTGGTAGTTGCAGTTGGTAGTTGCAGTTGGTAGTTGTAGTTGGTAGTTGTACTTGGTAGTTGTAGTTGGTAGTTGTAGTTGGTAGTTGTAGGTGGTAGTTGTAGTTGGTAGTTGTAGTTGGTAGTTGTAGTTGGTAGTTGTAGTTGGTAGTTGTAGTTGGTAGTTGTAGTTGGTAGTTGTAGTTGGTAGTTGTAGTTGGTAGTTGTAGTTGTAGTTGTAGTTGGTAGTTGTAGTTGGTAGTTGTAGTTGGTAGTTGGAGTTGGTAGTTGCAGTTGGTAGTTGCAGTTGGTAGTTGCAGTTGGTAGTTGCAGTTGGTAGTTGCAGTTGGTAGTTGCTGTTGGTGGTTGCAGTTGGTAGTTGCAGTTGGTAGTTGCAGTTGGTAGTTGCAGTTGCTAGCTGTAGTTGGTAGTTGTAGTTGGTAGTTGTAGTTGGCAGTTGTAGTTGTAGTTGTTGTTGTAGTTGTAGTTGTAGTTGTAGTTGTAGTTGTAGTTGTAGTTGTAGTTGTAGTTTGTAGTTGTAGTTGGTAGTTGTAGTTGGTTTGTTGTAGTTGGTAGTTGTAGTTGGTAGATGTATTTGGTAGTTGTGGTTGGTAGTTGCAGTTGGTAGTTGCAGTTGGTAGTTGTAGTTGGTAGTTGTAGTTGGTAGTTGTAGTTGGTAGTTGTAGTTCGTAGTTGTAGCTGGTAGTTGTAGTTGGTAGTTGTAGTTGGTAGTTGCAGTTGGTAGTTGTAGTTGGTAGTTGTAGTTGGTAGTTGTAGTTGGTAGTTGTAGTTGGTAGTTGTAGTTGGTAGTTGTAGTTGGTAGTTGTAGTTGTATTTGTAGTTTGTAGTTGTAGTTGGTAGTTGTAGTTGGTTTGTTGTAGTTGGTAGTTGTAGTTGGTAGTTGTAGTTGGTAGTTGTAGTTGGTAGTTGTAGTTGGTAGTTGTAGTTGGTTTGTTGTAGTTGGTAGTTGCAGTTGGTAGTTGCAGTTGGTAGTTGCAGTTGGTAGTTGTAGTTGGTAGTTGTAGTTGGTAGTTGGTAGTTGTAGTTGGTAGTTGTAGTTTGTAGTTGTAGTTGGTAGTTGCAGTTGCTAGCTGTAGTTGGTAGTTGTAGTTGGTAGTTGTAGTTGGTAGTTGTAGTTGTAGTTGTTGTTGTAGTTGTAGTTGTAGTTGTAGTTGTAGTTGTAGTTGTAGTTGTAGTTGTAGTTGTAGTTGTAGTTTGTAGTTGTAGTTGGTAGTTGTAGTTGGTTTGTTGTAGTTGGTAGTTGTAGTTGGTAGTTGTAGTTGTAGTTGTTGTTGTAGTTGTAGTTGTAGTTGTAGTTGTAGTTGTAGTTGTAGTTGTAGTTGTAGTTGTAGTTGTAGTTGTAGTTGTAGTTGTAGTTGTTTTTGTTGTTGTTGTTGTTGTAGTTGTTGTTGTTGTAGTTGTTGTTGTTGTAGTTGTTGTTGTTATTGTACTTGCTGTTGTGTCGTTGTCGTTGTTGTTGTCGTTGTTGTCGTTGTTGTCGTTGCAGTCGTTGTTGTCGTTGTTGTCGTTGTTGCCGTTGTTGTCGTTGCTGTCGTTGCTATCGTTGCTGTCGTTGCTGTCGTTGCTGTCGTTGCTGCCGTTGTTGCCGTTGTTGCCGTTGTTGCCGTTTTTGTCGTTGTTGTCGTTGTTGTCGTTGTTGTGGTTGTTGTCGTTGTTGTCGTTGTTTTCGTTGTTTTCGTTGTTGTCGTTGTTGTCGTTGTTGTCGTTGTTGTCGTTGTTGTCGTTGTTGTCGTTGTTGTCGTTGTTATCGTTGTTGTCGTTGTTATCGTTGTTGTCGTTGTTGTCGTTGTTGTCGTTGTTGTCGTTGTTGTCGTTGTCGTTATTGTAGTTGTTGTCGTTGTTGTCGTCGTTGTCGTCGTTGTCGTCGTTGTCGTCGTTGTCGTCGTTGTCGTCGTTGACGTCGTTGTCGTCGTTGTCGTCGTTGTCGTCGTTGTCGTTGTTGTTGTTGTTGTTGTTGTTGTAGTTGTAGTTGTTGTTGTAGTTGTTGTTGTTGTAGTTGTAGTTGCAGTTGGTAGTTGCAGTTGGTAGTTGTAGTTGGTAGTTGTAGTTGGTAGTTGTAGTTGGTAGTTGTAGTTGGTAGTTGTAGTTGGTAGTTGTAGTTGGTAGTTGTAGTTGGTAGTTGTAGTTGGTAGTTGTAGTTGGTAGTTGTAGTTGGTAGTTGTAGTTGTAGTTGTAGTTGGTAGTTGTAGTTGGTAGTTGTAGTTGGTAGTTGGAGTTGGTAGTTGTAGTTGGTAGTTGTAGTTGGTAGTTGTAGTTGGTAGTTGTAGTTGGTAGTTGTAGTTGGTAGTTGTAGTTGGTAGTTGTAGTTGGTAGTTGTAGTTGGTAGTTGTAGTTGGTAGTTGTAGTTGGTAGTTGTAGTTGTATTTGTAGTTGGTAGTTGTAGTTGGTTTGTTGTAGTTGGTTTGTTGTAGTTGGTAGTTGTAGTTGGTAGTTGTAGTTGGTAGTTGTAGTTGGTAGTTGTAGTTGGTAGTTGTAGTTGGTAGTTGTAGTTGGTTTGTTGTAGTTGGTAGTTGCAGTTGGTAGTTGCAGTTGGTAGTTGCAGTTGGTAGTTGTAGTTGGTAGTTGTAGTTGGTCGTTGTAGTTGGTAGTTGTAGTTGTAGTTGTAGTTGTAGTTGTAGTTGTAGTTGTAGTTGGTAGTTGTAGTTGGTAGTTGCAGTTGGTAGCTGCAGTTGGTAGTTGCACTTGGTAGTTGTAGTTGGTAGTTGTAGTTGGTAGTTGGTAGTTGTAGTTGGTAGTTGTACTTGGTAGTTGTAGTTGGTAGTTGTAGTTGGTAGTTGTAGTTGGTAGTTGTAGTTGGTAGTTGTAGTTGGTAGTTGTAGTTGGTAGTTGTAGTTGGTAGTTGTAGTTCGTAGTTGTAGCTGGTAGTTGTAGTTGGTAGTTGTAGTTGGTAGTTGCAGTTGGTAGTTGTAGTTGGTAGTTGTAGTTGGTAGTTGTAGTTGGTAGTTGTAGTTGGTAGTTGTAGTTGGTAGTTGTAGTTGGTAGTTGTAGTTGTATTTGTAGTTGGTAGTTGTAGTTGGTTTGTTGTAGTTGGTTTGTTGTAGTTGGTAGTTGTAGTTGGTAGTTGTAGTTGGTAGTTGTAGTTGGTAGTTGTAGTTGGTAGTTGTAGTTGGTTTGTTGTAGTTGGTAGTTGCAGTTGGTAGTTGCAGTTGGTAGTTGCAGTTGGTAGTTGTAGGTGGTAGTTGTAGTTGGTACTTGTAGTTGGTAGTTGTAGTTGGTAGTTGTAGTTGGTAGTTGTAGTTGGTAGTTGTAGTTGGTAGTTGTAGTTGTATTTGTAGTTGGTAGTTGTAGTTGGTTTGTTGTAGTTGGTTTGTTGTAGTTGGTAGTTGTAGTTGGTAGTTGTAGTTGGTAGTTGTAGTTGGTAGTTGTAGTTGGTAGTTGTAGTTGGTTTGTTGTAGTTGGTTTGTTGTAGTTGGTAGTTGTAGTTGGTAGTTGTAGTTGGTAGTTGTACTTGGTAGTTGTAGTTGGTAGTTGTAGTTGGTAGTTGTAGTTGGTAGTTGTAGTTGGTAGTTGTAGTTGGTAGTTGTAGTTGGTAGTTGTAGTTGGTAGTTGTAGTTGGTAGTTGTAGTTCGTAGTTGTAGCTGGTAGTTGTAGTTGGTAGTTGTAGTTGGTAGTTGCAGTTGGTAGTTGTAGTTGGTAGTTGTAGTTGGTAGTTGTAGTTGGTAGTTGTAGTTGGTAGTTGTAGTTGGTAGTTGTAGTTGGTAGTTGTAGTTGGTAGTTGTAGTTGTATTTGTAGTTGGTAGTTGTAGTTGGTTTGTTGTAGTTGGTTTGTTGTAGTTGGTAGTTGTAGTTGGTAGTTGTAGTTGTAGTTGTAGTTTGTTGTTGTAGTTGGTAGTTGTAGTTGGTAGTTGTAGTTGGTAGTTGTAGTTGGTAGTTGTAGTTGGTAGTTGTAGTTGGTAGTTGTAGTTGGTAGTTGTAGGTGGTAGTTGTAGTTGGTAGTTGTAGTTGGTAGTTGTAGTTGGTAGTTGTAGTTGGTAGTTGTAGTTGGTAGTTGTAGTTGGTAGTTGTAGTTGGTAGTTGTAGTTGTAGTTGTAGTTGGTAGTTGTAGTTGGTAGTTGTAGTTGGTAGTTGGAGTTGGTAGTTGCAGTTGGTAGTTACAGTTGGTAGTTGCAGTTGGTTGTTGCAGTTGGTAGTTGCAGTTGGTAGTTGCAGTTGGTAGTTGCAGTTGGTAGTTGCTGTTGGTGGTTGCAGTTGGTAGTTGCAGTTGGTAGTTGCAGTTGGTAGTTGCAGTTGGTAGTTGCAGTTGGTAGTTGCAGTTGGTAGTTGTAGTTGGTAGTTGTACTTGGTAGTTGTAGTTGGTAGTTGTAGTTGGTAGTTGTAGTTGGTAGTTGTAGTTGGTAGTTGTAGTTGGTAGTTGCAGTTGGTAGTTGTAGTTGGTAGTTGTAGTTGGTAGTTGTAGTTGGTAGTTGTAGTTTGTAGTTGTAGTTGGTAGTTGTAGTTGTTAGATGTATTTGGTAGTTGTAGTTGGTCGTTGGAGTTGGTAGTTGCAGTTGGTAGTTGCAGTTGGTAGTTGTAGTTGTTGTTGTAGGTGGTAGTTGTAGTTGTAGTTGTAGTTGTAGTTGTAGTTGTAGTTGTAGTTGTAGTTGGTAGTTGTAGTTGGTAGTTGTAGTTGGTAGTTGTAGTTGGTAGTTGTAGT
Organism: Andrena hattorfiana; assembly: GCA_944738655.2. NCBI lineage: Eukaryota > Metazoa > Arthropoda > Insecta > Hymenoptera > Andrenidae > Andrena > Andrena hattorfiana. The sequence goes on along the minus strand of OX122890.1, from coordinate 46,985,429 downwards.
TGGTAGTTGCAGTTGGTAGTTGTAGGTGGTAGTTGTAGTTGGTAGTTGTAGTTGGTAGTTGTAGTTGGTAGTTGTAGTTGGTAGCTGTAGATGGTAGTTGTAGTTGGTAGTTGCAGTTGGTAGTTGTAGTTGGTAGTTGTAGTTGGTAGTTGTAGTTGGTAGTTGTAGTTGGTAGTTGTAGTTGGTAGTTGTAGTTGGTAGTTGTAGTTGGTAGTTGTAGTTGGTAGTTGTAGTTGGTAGTTGTAGTTGGTAGTTGTAGTTGTATTTGTAGTTTGTAGTTGTAGTTGGTAGTTGTAGTTGGTTTGTTGTAGTTGGTAGTTGTAGTTGGTAGTTGTAGTTGGTAGTTGTAGTTGGTAGTTGTAGTTGGTAGTTGTAGTTGGTTTGTTGTAGTTGGTAGTTGCAGTTGGTAGTTGCAGTTGGTAGTTGCACTTGGTAGTTGTAGTTGGTAGTTGTAGTTGGTAGTTGGTAGTTGTAGTTGGTAGTTGTAGTTTGTAGTTGTAGTTGGTAGTTGCAGTTGCTAGCTGTAGTTGGTAGTTGTAGTTGGTAGTTGTAGTTGGTAGTTGTAGTTGTAGTTGTTGTTGTAGTTGTAGTTGTAGTTGTAGTTGTAGTTGTAGTTGTAGTTGTAGTTGTAGTTTGTAGTTGTAGTTGGTAGTTGTAGTTGGTTTGTTGTAGTTGGTAGTTGTAGTTGGTAGATGTATTTGGTAGTTGTAGTTGGTAGTTGCAGTTGGTAGTTGCAGTTGGTAGTTGTAGTTGGTAGTTGTACTTGGTAGTTGTAGTTGGTAGTTGTAGTTGGTAGTTGTAGGTGGTAGTTGTAGTTGGTAGTTGTAGTTGGTAGTTGTAGTTGGTAGTTGTAGTTGGTAGTTGTAGTTGTAGTTGTTGTTGTAGTTGTAGTTGTAGTTGTAGTTGTAGTTGTAGTTGTAGTTGGTAGTTGTAGTTGGTAGTTGTAGTTGGTAGTTGGAGTTGGTAGTTGCAGTTGGTAGTTGCAGTTGGTAGTTGCAGTTGGTAGTTGCAGTTGGTAGTTGCAGTTGGTAGTTGCTGTTGGTGGTTGCAGTTGGTAGATGCAGTTGGTAGTTGCAGTTGGTAGTTGCAGTTGCTAGCTGTAGTTGGTAGTTGTAGTTGGTAGTTGTAGTTGGTAGTTGTAGTTGTAGTTGTTGTTGTAGTTGTAGTTGTAGTTGTAGTTGTAGTTGTAGTTGTAGTTGTAGTTGTAGTTGTAGTTTGTAGTTGTAGTTGGTAGTTGTAGTTGGTTTGTTGTAGTTGGTAGTTGTAGTTGGTAGATGTATTTGGTAGTTGTGGTTGGTAGTTGCAGTTGGTAGTTGCAGTTGGTAGTTGTAGTTGGTAGTTGTAGTTGGTAGTTGTAGTTGGTAGTTGTAGTTCGTAGTTGTAGCTGGTAGTTGTAGTTGGTAGTTGTAGTTGGTAGTTGCAGTTGGTAGTTGTAGTTGGTAGTTGTAGTTGGTAGTTGTAGTTGGTAGTTGTAGTTGGTAGTTGTAGTTGGTAGTTGTAGTTGGTAGTTGTAGTTGTATTTGTAGTTTGTAGTTGTAGTTGGTAGTTGTAGTTGGTTTGTTGTAGTTGGTAGTTGTAGTTGGTAGTTGTAGTTGGTAGTTGTAGTTGGTAGTTGTAGTTGGTAGTTGTAGTTGGTTTGTTGTAGTTGGTAGTTGCAGTTGGTAGTTGCAGTTGGTAGTTGCAGTTGGTAGTTGTAGTTGGTAGTTGTAGTTGGTAGTTGGTAGTTGTAGTTGGTAGTTGTAGTTTGTAGTTGTAGTTGGTAGTTGCAGTTGCTAGCTGTAGTTGGTAGTTGTAGTTGGTAGTTGTAGTTGGTAGTTGTAGTTGTAGTTGTTGTTGTAGTTGTAGTTGTAGTTGTAGTTGTAGTTGTAGTTGTAGTTGTAGTTGTAGTTGTAGTTGTAGTTTGTAGTTGTAGTTGGTAGTTGTAGTTGGTTTGTTGTAGTTGGTAGTTGTAGTTGGTAGTTGTAGTTGTAGTTGTTGTTGTAGTTGTAGTTGTAGTTGTAGTTGTAGTTGTAGTTGTAGTTGTAGTTGTAGTTGTAGTTGTAGTTGTAGTTGTAGTTGTAGTTGTTTTTGTTGTTGTTGTTGTTGTAGTTGTTGTTGTTGTAGTTGTTGTTGTTGTAGTTGTTGTTGTTATTGTACTTGCTGTTGTGTCGTTGTCGTTGTTGTTGTCGTTGTTGTCGTTGTTGTCGTTGCAGTCGTTGTTGTCGTTGTTGTCGTTGTTGCCGTTGTTGTCGTTGCTGTCGTTGCTATCGTTGCTGTCGTTGCTGTCGTTGCTGTCGTTGCTGCCGTTGTTGCCGTTGTTGCCGTTGTTGCCGTTTTTGTCGTTGTTGTCGTTGTTGTCGTTGTTGTGGTTGTTGTCGTTGTTGTCGTTGTTTTCGTTGTTTTCGTTGTTGTCGTTGTTGTCGTTGTTGTCGTTGTTGTCGTTGTTGTCGTTGTTGTCGTTGTTGTCGTTGTTATCGTTGTTGTCGTTGTTATCGTTGTTGTCGTTGTTGTCGTTGTTGTCGTTGTTGTCGTTGTTGTCGTTGTCGTTATTGTAGTTGTTGTCGTTGTTGTCGTCGTTGTCGTCGTTGTCGTCGTTGTCGTCGTTGTCGTCGTTGTCGTCGTTGACGTCGTTGTCGTCGTTGTCGTCGTTGTCGTCGTTGTCGTTGTTGTTGTTGTTGTTGTTGTTGTAGTTGTAGTTGTTGTTGTAGTTGTTGTTGTTGTAGTTGTAGTTGCAGTTGGTAGTTGCAGTTGGTAGTTGTAGTTGGTAGTTGTAGTTGGTAGTTGTAGTTGGTAGTTGTAGTTGGTAGTTGTAGTTGGTAGTTGTAGTTGGTAGTTGTAGTTGGTAGTTGTAGTTGGTAGTTGTAGTTGGTAGTTGTAGTTGGTAGTTGTAGTTGTAGTTGTAGTTGGTAGTTGTAGTTGGTAGTTGTAGTTGGTAGTTGGAGTTGGTAGTTGTAGTTGGTAGTTGTAGTTGGTAGTTGTAGTTGGTAGTTGTAGTTGGTAGTTGTAGTTGGTAGTTGTAGTTGGTAGTTGTAGTTGGTAGTTGTAGTTGGTAGTTGTAGTTGGTAGTTGTAGTTGGTAGTTGTAGTTGGTAGTTGTAGTTGGTAGTTGTAGTTGGTAGTTGTAGTTGGTAGTTGTAGTTGGTAGTTGTAGTTGTAGTTGTAGTTGGTAGTTGTAGTTGGTAGTTGTAGTTGGTAGTTGGAGTTGGTAGTTGCAGTTGGTAGTTGCAGTTGGTAGTTGCAGTTGGTAGTTGCAGTTGGTAGTTGCAGTTGGTAGTTGCAGTTGGTAGTTGCAGTTGGTAGTTGCTGTTGGTGGTTGCAGTTGGTAGTTGCAGTTGGTAGTTGCAGTTGGTAGTTGCAGTTGGTAGTTGTAGTTGGTAGTTGCAGTTGGTAGTTGTAGTTGGTAGTTGTAGTTGGTAGTTGTAGTTGGTAGTTGTAGTTGGTAGTTGTAGTTGGTAGTTGTAGTTGGTAGTTGTAGTTGTATTTGTAGTTGGTAGTTGTAGTTGGTTTGTTGTAGTTGGTTTGTTGTAGTTGGTAGTTGTAGTTGGTAGTTGTAGTTGGTAGTTGTAGTTGGTAGTTGTAGTTGGTAGTTGTAGTTGGTCGTTGTAGTTGGTAGTTGTAGTTGTAGTTGTAGTTGTAGTTGTAGTTGTAGTTGTAGTTGGTAGTTGTAGTTGGTAGTTGCAGTTGGTAGCTGCAGTTGGTAGTTGCACTTGGTAGTTGTAGTTGGTAGTTGTAGTTGGTAGTTGGTAGTTGTAGTTGGTAGTTGTACTTGGTAGTTGTAGTTGGTAGTTGTAGTTGGTAGTTGTAGTTGGTAGTTGTAGTTGGTAGTTGTAGTTGGTAGTTGTAGTTGGTAGTTGTAGTTGGTAGTTGTAGTTCGTAGTTGTAGCTGGTAGTTGTAGTTGGTAGTTGTAGTTGGTAGTTGCAGTTGGTAGTTGTAGTTGGTAGTTGTAGTTGGTAGTTGTAGTTGGTAGTTGTAGTTGGTAGTTGTAGTTGGTAGTTGTAGTTGGTAGTTGTAGTTGTATTTGTAGTTGGTAGTTGTAGTTGGTTTGTTGTAGTTGGTTTGTTGTAGTTGGTAGTTGTAGTTGGTAGTTGTAGTTGGTAGTTGTAGTTGGTAGTTGTAGTTGGTAGTTGTAGTTGGTTTGTTGTAGTTGGTAGTTGCAGTTGGTAGTTGCAGTTGGTAGTTGCAGTTGGTAGTTGTAGGTGGTAGTTGTAGTTGGTACTTGTAGTTGGTAGTTGTAGTTGGTAGTTGTAGTTGGTAGTTGTAGTTGGTAGTTGTAGTTGGTAGTTGTAGTTGTATTTGTAGTTGGTAGTTGTAGTTGGTTTGTTGTAGTTGGTTTGTTGTAGTTGGTAGTTGTAGTTGGTAGTTGTAGTTGGTAGTTGTAGTTGGTAGTTGTAGTTGGTAGTTGTAGTTGGTTTGTTGTAGTTGGTTTGTTGTAGTTGGTAGTTGTAGTTGGTAGTTGTAGTTGGTAGTTGTACTTGGTAGTTGTAGTTGGTAGTTGTAGTTGGTAGTTGTAGTTGGTAGTTGTAGTTGGTAGTTGTAGTTGGTAGTTGTAGTTGGTAGTTGTAGTTGGTAGTTGTAGTTGGTAGTTGTAGTTCGTAGTTGTAGCTGGTAGTTGTAGTTGGTAGTTGTAGTTGGTAGTTGCAGTTGGTAGTTGTAGTTGGTAGTTGTAGTTGGTAGTTGTAGTTGGTAGTTGTAGTTGGTAGTTGTAGTTGGTAGTTGTAGTTGGTAGTTGTAGTTGGTAGTTGTAGTTGTATTTGTAGTTGGTAGTTGTAGTTGGTTTGTTGTAGTTGGTTTGTTGTAGTTGGTAGTTGTAGTTGGTAGTTGTAGTTGTAGTTGTAGTTTGTAGTTGTAGTTGGTAGTTGTAGTTGGTAGTTGTAGTTGGTAGTTGTAGTTGGTAGTTGTAGTTGGTAGTTGTAGTTGGTAGTTGTAGTTGGTAGTTGTAGTTCGTAGTTGTAGCTGGTAGTTGTAGTTGGTAGTTGTAGTTGGTAGTTGCAGTTGGTAGTTGTAGTTGGTAGTTGTAGTTGGTAGTTGTAGTTGGTAGTTGTAGTTGGTAGTTGTAGTTGGTAGTTGTAGTTGGTAGTTGTAGTTGTATTTGTAGTTGGTAGTTGTAGTTGGTAGTTGTAGTTGGTAGTTGTAGTTGGTAGTTGTAGTTGGTAGTTGTAGTTGGTAGTTGGAGTTGGTAGTTGTAGTTGGTAGTTGTAGTTGGTAGTTGTAGTTGGTAGTTGTAGTTGGTAGTTGTAGTTGGTAGTTGTAGTTGGTAGTTGTAGTTGGTAGTTGTAGTTGGTAGTTGTAGTTGGTAGTTGTAGTTCGTAGTTGTAGCTGGTAGTTGTAGTTGGTAGTTGTAGTTGGTAGTTGCAGTTGGTAGTTGTAGTTGGTAGTTGTAGTTGGTAGTTGCAGTTGGTAGTTGCAGTTGGTAGTTGCAGTTGGTAGTTGCAGTTGGTAGTTGCTGTTGGTGGTTGCAGTTGGTAGTTGCAGTTGGTAGTTGCAGTTGGTAGTTGCAGTTGGTAGTTGCAGTTGGTAGTTGTAGTTGGTAGTTGCAGTTGGTAGTTGTAGTTGGTAGTTGTAGTTGGTAGTTGTAGTTGGTAGTTGTAGTTGGTAGTTGTAGTTGGTAGTTGTAGTTGGTAGTTGTAGTTGTATTTGTAGTTGGTAGTTGTAGTTGGTTTGTTGTAGTTGGTTTGTTGTAGTTGGTAGTTGTAGTTGGTAGTTGTAGTTCGTAGTTGTAGCTGGTAGTTGTAGTTGGTAGTTGTAGTTGGTAGTTGCAGTTGGTAGTTGTAGTTGGTAGTTGTAGTTGGTAGTTGTAGTTGGTAGTTGTAGTTGGTAGTTGTAGTTGGTAGTTGTAGTTGGTAGTTGTAGTTGTATTTGTAGTTGGTAGTTGTAGTTGGTTTGTTGTAGTTGGTTTGTTGTAGTTGGTAGTTGTAGTTGGTAGTTGTAGTTGGTAGTTGTAGTTGGTAGTTGTAGTTGTATTTGTAGTTGGTAGTTGTAGTTGGTTTGTTGTAGTTGGTTTGTTGTAGTTGGTAGTTGTAGTTGGTAGTTGTAGTTGGTAGTTGTAGTTGGTAGTTGTAGTTGGTAGTTGTAGTTGGTTTGTTGTAGTTGGTAGTTGCAGTTGGTAGTTGCAGTTGGTAGTTGCAGTTGGTAGTTGTAGGTGGTAGTTGTAGTTGGTACTTGTAGTTGGTAGTTGTAGTTGGTAGTTGTAGTTGGTAGTTGTAGTTGGTAGTTGTAGTTGGTAGTTGTAGTTGTATTTGTAGTTGGTAGTTGTAGTTGGTTTGTTGTAGTTGGTTTGTTGTAGTTGGTAGTTGTAGTTGGTAGTTGTAGTTGGTAGTTGTAGTTGGTAGTTGTAGTTGGTAGTTGTAGTTGGTTTGTTGTAGTTGGTTTGTTGTAGTTGGTAGTTGTAGTTGGTAGTTGTAGTTGGTAGTTGTACTTGGTAGTTGTAGTTGGTAGTTGTAGTTGGTAGTTGTAGTTGGTAGTTGTAGTTGGTAGTTGTAGTTGGTAGTTGTAGTTGGTAGTTGTAGTTGGTAGTTGTAGTTGGTAGTTGTAGTTCGTAGTTGTAGCTGGTAGTTGTAGTTGGTAGTTGTAGTTGGTAGTTGCAGTTGGTAGTTGTAGTTGGTAGTTGTAGTTGGTAGTTGTAGTTGGTAGTTGTAGTTGGTAGTTGTAGTTGGTAGTTGTAGTTGGTAGTTGTAGTTGGTAGTTGTAGTTGTATTTGTAGTTGGTAGTTGTAGTTGGTTTGTTGTAGTTGGTTTGTTGTAGTTGGTAGTTGTAGTTGGTAGTTGTAGTTGTAGTTGTAGTTTGTAGTTGTAGTTGGTAGTTGTAGTTGGTAGTTGTAGTTGGTAGTTGTAGTTGGTAGTTGTAGTTGGTAGTTGTAGTTGGTAGTTGTAGTTGGTAGTTGTAGGTGGTAGTTGTAGTTGGTAGTTGTAGTTGGTAGTTGTAGTTGGTAGTTGTAGTTGGTAGTTGTAGTTGGTAGTTGTAGTTGGTAGTTGTAGTTGGTAGTTGTAGTTGTAGTTGTAGTTGGTAGTTGTAGTTGGTAGTTGTAGTTGGTAGTTGGAGTTGGTAGTTGCAGTTGGTAGTTACAGTTGGTAGTTGCAGTTGGTTGTTGCAGTTGGTAGTTGCAGTTGGTAGTTGCAGTTGGTAGTTGCAGTTGGTAGTTGCTGTTGGTGGTTGCAGTTGGTAGTTGCAGTTGGTAGTTGCAGTTGGTAGTTGCAGTTGGTAGTTGCAGTTGGTAGTTGCAGTTGGTAGTTGTAGTTGGTAGTTGTACTTGGTAGTTGTAGTTGGTAGTTGTAGTTGGTAGTTGTAGTTGGTAGTTGTAGTTGGTAGTTGTAGTTGGTAGTTGCAGTTGGTAGTTGTAGTTGGTAGTTGTAGTTGGTAGTTGTAGTTGGTAGTTGTAGTTTGTAGTTGTAGTTGGTAGTTGTAGTTGTTAGATGTATTTGGTAGTTGTAGTTGGTCGTTGGAGTTGGTAGTTGCAGTTGGTAGTTGCAGTTGGTAGTTGTAGTTGTTGTTGTAGGTGGTAGTTGTAGTTGTAGTTGTAGTTGTAGTTGTAGTTGTAGTTGTAGTTGTAGTTGGTAGTTGTAGTTGGTAGTTGTAGTTGGTAGTTGTAGTTGGTAGTTGTAGTTGGTAGTTGCAGTTGGTAGTTGTAGGTGGTAGTTGTAGTTGGTAGTTGTAGTTGGTAGTTGTAGTTGGTAGTTGTAGTTGGTAGCTGTAGATGGTAGTTGTAGTTGGTAGTTGCAGTTGGTAGTTGTAGTTGGTAGTTGTAGTTGGTAGTTGTAGTTGGTAGTTGTAGTTGGTAGTTGTAGTTGGTAGTTGTAGTTGGTAGTTGTAGTTGGTAGTTGTAGTTGGTAGTTGTAGTTGGTAGTTGTAGTTGGTAGTTGTAGTTGTATTTGTAGTTTGTAGTTGTAGTTGGTAGTTGTAGTTGGTTTGTTGTAGTTGGTAGTTGTAGTTGGTAGTTGTAGTTGGTAGTTGTAGTTGGTAGTTGTAGTTGGTAGTTGTAGTTGGTTTGTTGTAGTTGGTAGTTGCAGTTGGTAGTTGCAGTTGGTAGTTGCACTTGGTAGTTGTAGTTGGTAGTTGTAGTTGGTAGTTGGTAGTTGTAGTTGGTAGTTGTAGTTTGTAGTTGTAGTTGGTAGTTGCAGTTGCTAGCTGTAGTTGGTAGTTGTAGTTGGTAGTTGTAGTTGGTAGTTGTAGTTGTAGTTGTTGTTGTAGTTGTAGTTGTAGTTGTAGTTGTAGTTGTAGTTGTAGTTGTAGTTGTAGTTTGTAGTTGTAGTTGGTAGTTGTAGTTGGTTTGTTGTAGTTGGTAGTTGTAGTTGGTAGATGTATTTGGTAGTTGTAGTTGGTAGTTGCAGTTGGTAGTTGCAGTTGGTAGTTGTAGTTGGTAGTTGTACTTGGTAGTTGTAGTTGGTAGTTGTAGTTGGTAGTTGTAGGTGGTAGTTGTAGTTGGTAGTTGTAGTTGGTAGTTGTAGTTGGTAGTTGTAGTTGGTAGTTGTAGTTGGTAGTTGTAGTTGGTAGTTGTAGTTGGTAGTTGTAGTTGGTAGTTGTAGTTGTAGTTGTAGTTGGTAGTTGTAGTTGGTAGTTGTAGTTGGTAGTTGGAGTTGGTAGTTGCAGTTGGTAGTTGCAGTTGGTAGTTGCAGTTGGTAGTTGCAGTTGGTAGTTGCAGTTGGTAGTTGCTGTTGGTGGTTGCAGTTGGTAGTTGCAGTTGGTAGTTGCAGTTGGTAGTTGCAGTTGCTAGCTGTAGTTGGTAGTTGTAGTTGGTAGTTGTAGTTGGTAGTTGTAGTTGTAGTTGTTGTTGTAGTTGTAGTTGTAGTTGTAGTTGTAGTTGTAGTTGTAGTTGTAGTTGTAGTTTGTAGTTGTAGTTGGTAGTTGTAGTTGGTTTGTTGTAGTTGGTAGTTGTAGTTGGTAGATGTATTTGGTAGTTGTGGTTGGTAGTTGCAGTTGGTAGTTGCAGTTGGTAGTTGTAGTTGGTAGTTGTAGTTGGTAGTTGTAGTTGGTAGTTGTAGTTCGTAGTTGTAGCTGGTAGTTGTAGTTGGTAGTTGTAGTTGGTAGTTGCAGTTGGTAGTTGTAGTTGGTAGTTGTAGTTGGTAGTTGTAGTTGGTAGTTGTAGTTGGTAGTTGTAGTTGGTAGTTGTAGTTGGTAGTTGTAGTTGTATTTGTAGTTTGTAGTTGTAGTTGGTAGTTGTAGTTGGTTTGTTGTAGTTGGTAGTTGTAGTTGGTAGTTGTAGTTGGTAGTTGTAGTTGGTAGTTGTAGTTGGTAGTTGTAGTTGGTTTGTTGTAGTTGGTAGTTGCAGTTGGTAGTTGCAGTTGGTAGTTGCAGTTGGTAGTTGTAGTTGGTAGTTGTAGTTGGTAGTTGGTAGTTGTAGTTGGTAGTTGTAGTTTGTAGTTGTAGTTGGTAGTTGCAGTTGCTAGCTGTAGTTGGTAGTTGTAGTTGGTAGTTGTAGTTGGTAGTTGTAGTTGTAGTTGTTGTTGTAGTTGTAGTTGTAGTTGTAGTTGTAGTTGTAGTTGTAGTTGTAGTTGTAGTTGTAGTTGTAGTTTGTAGTTGTAGTTGGTAGTTGTAGTTGGTTTGTTGTAGTTGGTAGTTGTAGTTGGTAGTTGTAGTTGTAGTTGTTGTTGTAGTTGTAGTTGTAGTTGTAGTTGTAGTTGTAGTTGTAGTTGTAGTTGTAGTTGTAGTTGTAGTTGTAGTTGTAGTTGTAGTTGTTTTTGTTGTTGTTGTTGTTGTAGTTGTTGTTGTTGTAGTTGTTGTTGTTGTAGTTGTTGTTGTTATTGTACTTGCTGTTGTGTCGTTGTCGTTGTTGTTGTCGTTGTTGTCGTTGTTGTCGTTGCAGTCGTTGTTGTCGTTGTTGTCGTTGTTGCCGTTGTTGTCGTTGCTGTCGTTGCTATCGTTGCTGTCGTTGCTGTCGTTGCTGTCGTTGCTGCCGTTGTTGCCGTTGTTGCCGTTGTTGCCGTTTTTGTCGTTGTTGTCGTTGTTGTCGTTGTTGTGGTTGTTGTCGTTGTTGTCGTTGTTTTCGTTGTTTTCGTTGTTGTCGTTGTTGTCGTTGTTGTCGTTGTTGTCGTTGTTGTCGTTGTTGTCGTTGTTGTCGTTGTTATCGTTGTTGTCGTTGTTATCGTTGTTGTCGTTGTTGTCGTTGTTGTCGTTGTTGTCGTTGTTGTCGTTGTCGTTATTGTAGTTGTTGTCGTTGTTGTCGTCGTTGTCGTCGTTGTCGTCGTTGTCGTCGTTGTCGTCGTTGTCGTCGTTGACGTCGTTGTCGTCGTTGTCGTCGTTGTCGTCGTTGTCGTTGTTGTTGTTGTTGTTGTTGTTGTAGTTGTAGTTGTTGTTGTAGTTGTTGTTGTTGTAGTTGTAGTTGCAGTTGGTAGTTGCAGTTGGTAGTTGTAGTTGGTAGTTGTAGTTGGTAGTTGTAGTTGGTAGTTGTAGTTGGTAGTTGTAGTTGGTAGTTGTAGTTGGTAGTTGTAGTTGGTAGTTGTAGTTGGTAGTTGTAGTTGGTAGTTGTAGTTGGTAGTTGTAGTTGTAGTTGTAGTTGGTAGTTGTAGTTGGTAGTTGTAGTTGGTAGTTGGAGTTGGTAGTTGTAGTTGGTAGTTGTAGTTGGTAGTTGTAGTTGGTAGTTGTAGTTGGTAGTTGTAGTTGGTAGTTGTAGTTGGTAGTTGTAGTTGGTAGTTGTAGTTGGTAGTTGTAGTTGGTAGTTGTAGTTGTATTTGTAGTTGGTAGTTGTAGTTGGTTTGTTGTAGTTGGTTTGTTGTAGTTGGTAGTTGTAGTTGGTAGTTGTAGTTGGTAGTTGTAGTTGGTAGTTGTAGTTGGTAGTTGTAGTTGGTTTGTTGTAGTTGGTAGTTGTAGTTGGTAGTTGTAGTTGGTAGTTGTACTTGGTAGTTGTAGTTGGTAGTTGTAGTTGGTAGTTGTAGTTGGTAGTTGTAGTTGGTAGTTGTAGTTGGTAGTTGTAGTTGGTAGTTGTAGTTGGTAGTTGTAGTTGGTAGTTGTAGTTCATAGTTGTAGCTGGTAGTTGTAGTTGGTAGTTGTAGTTGGTAGTTGCAGTTGGTAGTTGTAGTTGGTAGTTGTAGTTGGTAGTTGTAGTTGGTAGTTGTAGTTGGTAGTTGTAGTTGGTAGTTGTAGTTGGTAGTTGTAGTTGGTAGTTGTAGTTGTATTTGTAGTTGGTAGTTGTAGTTGGTTTGTTGTAGTTGGTTTGTTGTAGTTGGTAGTTGTAGTTGGTAGTTGTAGTTGTAGTTGTAGTTTGTTGTTGTAGTTGGTAGTTGTAGTTGGTAGTTGTAGTTGGTAGTTGTAGTTGGTAGTTGTAGTTGGTAGTTGTAGTTGGTAGTTGTAGTTGGTAGTTGTAGGTGGTAGTTGTAGTTGGTAGTTGTAGTTGGTAGTTGTAGTTGGTAGTTGTAGTTGGTAGTTGTAGTTGGTAGTTGTAGTTGGTAGTTGTAGTTGGTAGTTGTAGTTGTAGTTGTAGTTGGTAGTTGTAGTTGGTAGTTGTAGTTGGTAGTTGGAGTTGGTAGTTGCAGTTGGTAGTTACAGTTGGTAGTTGCAGTTGGTTGTTGCAGTTGGTAGTTGCAGTTGGTAGTTGCAGTTGGTAGTTGCAGTTGGTAGTTGCTGTTGGTGGTTGCAGTTGGTAGTTGCAGTTGGTAGTTGCAGTTGGTAGTTGCAGTTGGTAGTTGCAGTTGGTAGTTGCAGTTGGTAGTTGTAGTTGGTAGTTGTACTTGGTAGTTGTAGTTGGTAGTTGTAGTTGGTAGTTGTAGTTGGTAGTTGTAGTTGGTAGTTGTAGTTGGTAGTTGCAGTTGGTAGTTGTAGTTGGTAGTTGTAGTTGGTAGTTGTAGTTGGTAGTTGTAGTTTGTAGTTGTAGTTGGTAGTTGTAGTTGTTAGATGTATTTGGTAGTTGTAGTTGGTCGTTGGAGTTGGTAGTTGCAGTTGGTAGTTGCAGTTGGTAGTTGTAGTTGTTGTTGTAGGTGGTAGTTGTAGTTGTAGTTGTAGTTGTAGTTGTAGTTGTAGTTGTAGTTGTAGTTGGTAGTTGTAGTTGGTAGTTGTAGTTGGTAGTTGTAGTTGGTAGTTGTAGTTGGTAGTTGCAGTTGGTAGTTGTAGGTGGTAGTTGTAGTTGGTAGTTGTAGTTGGTAGTTGTAGTTGGTAGTTGTAGTTGGTAGCTGTAGATGGTAGTTGTAGTTGGTAGTTGCAGTTGGTAGTTGTAGTTGGTAGTTGTAGTTGGTAGTTGTAGTTGGTAGTTGTAGTTGGTAGTTGTAGTTGGTAGTTGTAGTTGGTAGTTGTAGTTGGTAGTTGTAGTTGGTAGTTGTAGTTGGTAGTTGTAGTTGGTAGTTGTAGTTGTATTTGTAGTTTGTAGTTGTAGTTGGTAGTTGTAGTTGGTTTGTTGTAGTTGGTAGTTGTAGTTGGTAGTTGTAGTTGGTAGTTGTAGTTGGTAGTTGTAGTTGGTAGTTGTAGTTGGTTTGTTGTAGTTGGTAGTTGCAGTTGGTAGTTGCAGTTGGTAGTTGCACTTGGTAGTTGTAGTTGGTAGTTGTAGTTGGTAGTTGGTAGTTGTAGTTGGTAGTTGTAGTTTGTAGTTGTAGTTGGTAGTTGCAGTTGCTAGCTGTAGTTGGTAGTTGTAGTTGGTAGTTGTAGTTGGTAGTTGTAGTTGTAGTTGTTGTTGTAGTTGTAGTTGTAGTTGTAGTTGTAGTTGTAGTTGTAGTTGTAGTTGTAGTTTGTAGTTGTAGTTGGTAGTTGTAGTTGGTTTGTTGTAGTTGGTAGTTGTAGTTGGTAGATGTATTTGGTAGTTGTAGTTGGTAGTTGCAGTTGGTAGTTGCAGTTGGTAGTTGTAGTTGGTAGTTGTACTTGGTAGTTGTAGTTGGTAGTTGTAGTTGGTAGTTGTAGGTGGTAGTTGTAGTTGGTAGTTGTAGTTGGTAGTTGTAGTTGGTAGTTGTAGTTGGTAGTTGTAGTTGGTAGTTGTAGTTGGTAGTTGTAGTTGGTAGTTGTAGTTGGTAGTTGTAGTTGTAGTTGTAGTTGGTAGTTGTAGTTGGTAGTTGTAGTTGGTAGTTGGAGTTGGTAGTTGCAGTTGGTAGTTGCAGTTGGTAGTTGCAGTTGGTAGTTGCAGTTGGTAGTTGCAGTTGGTAGTTGCTGTTGGTGGTTGCAGTTGGTAGTTGCAGTTGGTAGTTGCAGTTGGTAGTTGCAGTTGCTAGCTGTAGTTGGTAGTTGTAGTTGGTAGTTGTAGTTGGTAGTTGTAGTTGTAGTTGTTGTTGTAGTTGTAGTTGTAGTTGTAGTTGTAGTTGTAGTTGTAGTTGTAGTTGTAGTTGTAGTTTGTAGTTGTAGTTGGTAGTTGTAGTTGGTTTGTTGTAGTTGGTAGTTGTAGTTGGTAGATGTATTTGGTAGTTGTGGTTGGTAGTTGCAGTTGGTAGTTGCAGTTGGTAGTTGTAGTTGGTAGTTGTAGTTGGTAGTTGTAGTTGGTAGTTGTAGTTCGTAGTTGTAGCTGGTAGTTGTAGTTGGTAGTTGTAGTTGGTAGTTGCAGTTGGTAGTTGTAGTTGGTAGTTGTAGTTGGTAGTTGTAGTTGGTAGTTGTAGTTGGTAGTTGTAGTTGGTAGTTGTAGTTGGTAGTTGTAGTTGTATTTGTAGTTTGTAGTTGTAGTTGGTAGTTGTAGTTGGTTTGTTGTAGTTGGTAGTTGTAGTTGGTAGTTGTAGTTGGTAGTTGTAGTTGGTAGTTGTAGTTGGTAGTTGTAGTTGGTTTGTTGTAGTTGGTAGTTGCAGTTGGTAGTTGCAGTTGGTAGTTGCAGTTGGTAGTTGTAGTTGGTAGTTGTAGTTGGTAGTTGGTAGTTGTAGTTGGTAGTTGTAGTTTGTAGTTGTAGTTGGTAGTTGCAGTTGCTAGCTGTAGTTGGTAGTTGTAGTTGGTAGTTGTAGTTGGTAGTTGTAGTTGTAGTTGTTGTTGTAGTTGTAGTTGTAGTTGTAGTTGTAGTTGTAGTTGTAGTTGTAGTTGTAGTTGTAGTTGTAGTTTGTAGTTGTAGTTGGTAGTTGTAGTTGGTTTGTTGTAGTTGGTAGTTGTAGTTGGTAGTTGTAGTTGTAGTTGTTGTTGTAGTTGTAGTTGTAGTTGTAGTTGTAGTTGTAGTTGTAGTTGTAGTTGTAGTTGTAGTTGTAGTTGTAGTTGTAGTTGTAGTTGTTTTTGTTGTTGTTGTTGTTGTAGTTGTTGTTGTTGTAGTTGTTGTTGTTGTAGTTGTTGTTGTTATTGTACTTGCTGTTGTGTCGTTGTCGTTGTTGTTGTCGTTGTTGTCGTTGTTGTCGTTGCAGTCGTTGTTGTCGTTGTTGTCGTTGTTGCCGTTGTTGTCGTTGCTGTCGTTGCTATCGTTGCTGTCGTTGCTGTCGTTGCTGTCGTTGCTGCCGTTGTTGCCGTTGTTGCCGTTGTTGCCGTTTTTGTCGTTGTTGTCGTTGTTGTCGTTGTTGTGGTTGTTGTCGTTGTTGTCGTTGTTTTCGTTGTTTTCGTTGTTGTCGTTGTTGTCGTTGTTGTCGTTGTTGTCGTTGTTGTCGTTGTTGTCGTTGTTGTCGTTGTTATCGTTGTTGTCGTTGTTATCGTTGTTGTCGTTGTTGTCGTTGTTGTCGTTGTTGTCGTTGTTGTCGTTGTCGTTATTGTAGTTGTTGTCGTTGTTGTCGTCGTTGTCGTCGTTGTCGTCGTTGTCGTCGTTGTCGTCGTTGTCGTCGTTGACGTCGTTGTCGTCGTTGTCGTCGTTGTCGTCGTTGTCGTTGTTGTTGTTGTTGTTGTTGTTGTTGTTGTAGTTGTAGTTGTTGTTGTAGTTGTTGTTGTTGTAGTTGTAGTTGCAGTTGGTAGTTGCAGTTGGTAGTTGTAGTTGGTAGTTGTAGTTGGTAGTTGTAGTTGGTAGTTGTAGTTGGTAGTTGTAGTTGGTAGTTGTAGTTGGTAGTTGTAGTTGGTAGTTGTAGTTGGTAGTTGTAGTTGGTAGTTGTAGTTGGTAGTTGTAGTTGTAGTTGTAGTTGGTAGTTGTAGTTGGTAGTTGTAGTTGGTAGTTGGAGTTGGTAGTTGTAGTTGGTAGTTGTAGTTGGTAGTTGTAGTTGGTAGTTGTAGTTGGTAGTTGTAGTTGGTAGTTGTAGTTGGTAGTTGTAGTTGGTAGTTGTAGTTGGTAGTTGTAGTTGGTAGTTGTAGTTGGTAGTTGTAGTTGGTAGTTGTAGTTGGTAGTTGTAGTTGGTAGTTGTAGTTGGTAGTTGTAGTTGTAGTTGTAGTTGGTAGTTGTAGTTGGTAGTTGTAGTTGGTAGTTGGAGTTGGTAGTTGTAGTTGGTAGTTGTAGTTGGTAGTTGTAGGTGGTAGTTGTAGTTGGTAGTTGTAGTTGGTAGTTGTAGTTGGTAGTTGTAGTTGGTAGTTGTAGTTGGTAGTTGTAGTTGGTAGTTGTAGTTGGTAGTTGTAGTTGTAGTTGTAGTTGGTAGTTGTAGTTGGTAGTTGTAGTTGGTAGTTGGAGTTGGTAGTTGCAGTTGGTAGTTGCAGTTGGTAGTTGTAGGTGGTAGTTGTAGTTGGTACTTGTAGTTGGTAGTTGTAGTTGGTAGTTGTAGTTGGTAGTTGTAGTTGGTAGTTGTAGTTGGTAGTTGTAGTTGTATTTGTAGTTGGTAGTTGTAGTTGGTTTGTTGTAGTTGGTTTGTTGTAGTTGGTAGTTGTAGTTGGTAGTTGTAGTTGGTAGTTGTAGTTGGTAGTTGTAGTTGGTAGTTGTAGTTGGTTTGTTGTAGTTGGTTTGTTGTAGTTGGTAGTTGTAGTTGGTAGTTGTAGTTGGTAGTTGTACTTGGTAGTTGTAGTTGGTAGTTGTAGTTGGTAGTTGTAGTTGGTAGTTGTAGTTGGTAGTTGTAGTTGGTAGTTGTAGTTGGTAGTTGTAGTTGGTAGTTGTAGTTGGTAGTTGTAGTTGGTAGTTGTAGTTGGTAGTTGTAGTTGGTAGTTGTAGGTGGTAGTTGTAGTTGGTAGTTGTAGTTGGTAGTTGTAGTTGGTAGTTGTAGTTGGTAGTTGTAGTTGGTAGTTGTAGTTGGTAGTTGTAGTTGGTAGTTGTAGTTGTAGTTGTAGTTGGTAGTTGTAGTTGGTAGTTGTAGTTGGTAGTTGGAGTTGGTAGTTGCAGTTGGTAGTTACAGTTGGTAGTTGCAGTTGGTTGTTGCAGTTGGTAGTTGCAGTTGGTAGTTGCAGTTGGTAGTTGCAGTTGGTAGTTGCTGTTGGTGGTTGCAGTTGGTAGTTGCAGTTGGTAGTTGCAGTTGGTAGTTGCAGTTGGTAGTTGCAGTTGGTAGTTGCAGTTGGTAGTTGTAGTTGGTAGTTGTACTTGGTAGTTGTAGTTGGTAGTTGTAGTTGGTAGTTGTAGTTGGTAGTTGTAGTTGGTAGTTGTAGTTGGTAGTTGCAGTTGGTAGTTGTAGTTGGTAGTTGTAGTTGGTAGTTGTAGTTGGTAGTTGTAGTTTGTAGTTGTAGTTGGTAGTTGTAGTTGTTAGATGTATTTGGTAGTTGTAGTTGGTCGTTGGAGTTGGTAGTTGCAGTTGGTAGTTGCAGTTGGTAGTTGTAGTTGTTGTTGTAGGTGGTAGTTGTAGTTGTAGTTGTAGTTGTAGTTGTAGTTGTAGTTGTAGTTGTAGTTGGTAGTTGTAGTTGGTAGTTGTAGTTGGTAGTTGTAGTTGGTAGTTGTAGTTGGTAGTTGCAGTTGGTAGTTGTAGGTGGTAGTTGTAGTTGGTAGTTGTAGTTGGTAGTTGTAGTTGGTAGTTGTAGTTGGTAGCTGTAGATGGTAGTTGTAGTTGGTAGTTGCAGTTGGTAGTTGTAGTTGGTAGTTGTAGTTGGTAGTTGTAGTTGGTAGTTGTAGTTGGTAGTTGTAGTTGGTAGTTGTAGTTGGTAGTTGTAGTTGGTAGTTGTAGTTGGTAGTTGTAGTTGGTAGTTGTAGTTGGTAGTTGTAGTTGTATTTGTAGTTTGTAGTTGTAGTTGGTAGTTGTAGTTGGTTTGTTGTAGTTGGTAGTTGTAGTTGGTAGTTGTAGTTGGTAGTTGTAGTTGGTAGTTGTAGTTGGTAGTTGTAGTTGGTTTGTTGTAGTTGGTAGTTGCAGTTGGTAGTTGCAGTTGGTAGTTGCACTTGGTAGTTGTAGTTGGTAGTTGTAGTTGGTAGTTGGTAGTTGTAGTTGGTAGTTGTAGTTTGTAGTTGTAGTTGGTAGTTGCAGTTGCTAGCTGTAGTTGGTAGTTGTAGTTGGTAGTTGTAGTTGGTAGTTGTAGTTGTAGTTGTTGTTGTAGTTGTAGTTGTAGTTGTAGTTGTAGTTGTAGTTGTAGTTGTAGTTGTAGTTTGTAGTTGTAGTTGGTAGTTGTAGTTGGTTTGTTGTAGTTGGTAGTTGTAGTTGGTAGATGTATTTGGTAGTTGTAGTTGGTAGTTGCAGTTGGTAGTTGCAGTTGGTAGTTGTAGTTGGTAGTTGTACTTGGTAGTTGTAGTTGGTAGTTGTAGTTGGTAGTTGTAGGTGGTAGTTGTAGTTGGTAGTTGTAGTTGGTAGTTGTAGTTGGTAGTTGTAGTTGGTAGTTGTAGTTGGTAGTTGTAGTTGGTAGTTGTAGTTGGTAGTTGTAGTTGGTAGTTGTAGTTGTAGTTGTAGTTGGTAGTTGTAGTTGGTAGTTGTAGTTGGTAGTTGGAGTTGGTAGTTGCAGTTGGTAGTTGCAGTTGGTAGTTGCAGTTGGTAGTTGCAGTTGGTAGTTGCAGTTGGTAGTTGCTGTTGGTGGTTGCAGTTGGTAGTTGCAGTTGGTAGTTGCAGTTGGTAGTTGCAGTTGCTAGCTGTAGTTGGTAGTTGTAGTTGGTAGTTGTAGTTGGTAGTTGTAGTTGTAGTTGTTGTTGTAGTTGTAGTTGTAGTTGTAGTTGTAGTTGTAGTTGTAGTTGTAGTTGTAGTTTGTAGTTGTAGTTGGTAGTTGTAGTTGGTTTGTTGTAGTTGGTAGTTGTAGTTGGTAGATGTATTTGGTAGTTGTGGTTGGTAGTTGCAGTTGGTAGTTGCAGTTGGTAGTTGTAGTTGGTAGTTGTAGTTGGTAGTTGTAGTTGGTAGTTGTAGTTCGTAGTTGTAGCTGGTAGTTGTAGTTGGTAGTTGTAGTTGGTAGTTGCAGTTGGTAGTTGTAGTTGGTAGTTGTAGTTGGTAGTTGTAGTTGGTAGTTGTAGTTGGTAGTTGTAGTTGGTAGTTGTAGTTGGTAGTTGTAGTTGTATTTGTAGTTTGTAGTTGTAGTTGGTAGTTGTAGTTGGTTTGTTGTAGTTGGTAGTTGTAGTTGGTAGTTGTAGTTGGTAGTTGTAGTTGGTAGTTGTAGTTGGTAGTTGTAGTTGGTTTGTTGTAGTTGGTAGTTGCAGTTGGTAGTTGCAGTTGGTAGTTGCAGTTGGTAGTTGTAGTTGGTAGTTGTAGTTGGTAGTTGGTAGTTGTAGTTGGTAGTTGTAGTTTGTAGTTGTAGTTGGTAGTTGCAGTTGCTAGCTGTAGTTGGTAGTTGTAGTTGGTAGTTGTAGTTGGTAGTTGTAGTTGGTAGTTGTAGTTGTAGTTGTTGTTGTAGTTGTAGTTGTAGTTGTAGTTGTAGTTGTAGTTGTAGTTGTAGTTGTAGTTGTAGTTGTAGTTTGTAGTTGTAGTTGGTAGTTGTAGTTGGTTTGTTGTAGTTGGTAGTTGTAGTTGGTAGTTGTAGTTGTAGTTGTTGTTGTAGTTGTAGTTGTAGTTGTAGTTGTAGTTGTAGTTGTAGTTGTAGTTGTAGTTGTAGTTGTAGTTGTAGTTGTAGTTGTAGTTGTTTTTGTTGTTGTTGTTGTTGTAGTTGTTGTTGTTGTAGTTGTTGTTGTTGTAGTTGTTGTTGTTATTGTACTTGCTGTTGTGTCGTTGTCGTTGTTGTTGTCGTTGTTGTCGTTGTTGTCGTTGCAGTCGTTGTTGTCGTTGTTGTCGTTGTTGCCGTTGTTGTCGTTGCTGTCGTTGCTATCGTTGCTGTCGTTGCTGTCGTTGCTGTCGTTGCTGCCGTTGTTGCCGTTGTTGCCGTTGTTGCCGTTTTTGTCGTTGTTGTCGTTGTTGTCGTTGTTGTGGTTGTTGTCGTTGTTGTCGTTGTTTTCGTTGTTTTCGTTGTTGTCGTTGTTGTCGTTGTTGTCGTTGTTGTCGTTGTTGTCGTTGTTGTCGTTGTTGTCGTTGTTATCGTTGTTGTCGTTGTTATCGTTGTTGTCGTTGTTGTCGTTGTTGTCGTTGTTGTCGTTGTTGTCGTTGTCGTTATTGTAGTTGTTGTCGTTGTTGTCGTCGTTGTCGTCGTTGTCGTCGTTGTCGTCGTTGTCGTCGTTGTCGTCGTTGACGTCGTTGTCGTCGTTGTCGTCGTTGTCGTCGTTGTCGTTGTTGTTGTTGTTGTTGTTGTTGTAGTTGTAGTTGTTGTTGTAGTTGTTGTTGTTGTAGTTGTAGTTGCAGTTGGTAGTTGCAGTTGGTAGTTGTAGTTGGTAGTTGTAGTTGGTAGTTGTAGTTGGTAGTTGTAGTTGGTAGTTGTAGTTGGTAGTTGTAGTTGGTAGTTGTAGTTGGTAGTTGTAGTTGGTAGTTGTAGTTGGTAGTTGTAGTTGGTAGTTGTAGTTGTAGTTGTAGTTGGTAGTTGTAGTTGGTAGTTGTAGTTGGTAGTTGGAGTTGGTAGTTGTAGTTGGTAGTTGTAGTTGGTAGTTGTAGTTGGTAGTTGTAGTTGGTAGTTGTAGTTGGTAGTTGTAGTTGGTAGTTGTAGTTGGTAGTTGTAGTTGGTAGTTGTAGTTGGTAGTTGTAGTTGTATTTGTAGTTGGTAGTTGTAGTTGGTTTGTTGTAGTTGGTTTGTTGTAGTTGGTAGTTGTAGTTGGTAGTTGTAGTTGGTAGTTGTAGTTGGTAGTTGTAGTTGGTAGTTGTAGTTGGTTTGTTGTAGTTGGTAGTTGTAGTTGGTAGTTGTAGTTGGTAGTTGTACTTGGTAGTTGTAGTTGGTAGTTGTAGTTGGTAGTTGTAGTTGGTAGTTGTAGTTGGTAGTTGTAGTTGGTAGTTGTAGTTGGTAGTTGTAGTTGGTAGTTGTAGTTGGTAGTTGTAGTTCGTAGTTGTAGCTGGTAGTTGTAGTTGGTAGTTGTAGTTGCTAGTTGCAGTTGGTAGTTGTAGTTGGTAGTTGTAGTTGGTAGTTGTAGTTGGTAGTTGTAGTTGGTAGTTGTAGTTGGTAGTTGTAGTTGGTAGTTGTAGTTGGTAGTTGTAGTTGTATTTGTAGTTGGTAGTTGTAGTTGGTTTGTTGTAGTTGGTTTGTTGTAGTTGGTAGTTGTAGTTGGTAGTTGTAGTTGTAGTTGTAGTTTGTTGTTGTAGTTGGTAGTTGTAGTTGGTAGTTGTAGTTGGTAGTTGTAGTTGGTAGTTGTAGTTGGTAGTTGTAGTTGGTAGTTGTAGTTGGTAGTTGTAGGTGGTAGTTGTAGTTGGTAGCTGTAGTTGGTAGTTGTAGTTGGTAGTTGTAGTTGGTAGTTGTAGTTGGTAGTTGTAGTTGGTAGTTGTAGTTGGTAGTTGTAGTTGTAGTTGTAGTTGGTAGTTGTAGTTGGTAGTTGTAGTTGGTAGTTGGAGTTGGTAGTTGCAGTTGGTAGTTACAGTTGGTAGTTGCAGTTGGTTGTTGCAGTTGGTAGTTGCAGTTGGTAGTTGCAGTTGGTAGTTGCAGTTGGTAGTTGCTGTTGGTGGTTGCAGTTGGTAGTTGCAGTTGGTAGTTGCAGTTGGTAGTTGCAGTTGGTAGTTGCAGTTGGTAGTTGCAGTTGGTAGTTGTAGTTGGTAGTTGTACTTGGTAGTTGTAGTTGGTAGTTGTAGTTGGTAGTTGTAGTTGGTAGTTGTAGTTGGTAGTTGTAGTTGGTAGTTGCAGTTGGTAGTTGTAGTTGGTAGTTGTAGTTGGTAGTTGTAGTTGGTAGTTGTAGTTTGTAGTTGTAGTTGGTAGTTGTAGTTGTTAGATGTATTTGGTAGTTGTAGTTGGTCGTTGGAGTTGGTAGTTGCAGTTGGTAGTTGCAGTTGGTAGTTGTAGTTGTTGTTGTAGGTGGTAGTTGTAGTTGTAGTTGTAGTTGTAGTTGTAGTTGTAGTTGTAGTTGTAGTTGGTAGTTGTAGTTGGTAGTTGTAGTTGGTAGTTGTAGTTGGTAGTTGTAGTTGGTAGTTGCAGTTGGTAGTTGTAGGTGGTAGTTGTAGTTGGTAGTTGTAGTTGGTAGTTGTAGTTGGTAGTTGTAGTTGGTAGCTGTAGATGGTAGTTGTAGTTGGTAGTTGCAGTTGGTAGTTGTAGTTGGTAGTTGTAGTTGGTAGTTGTAGTTGGTAGTTGTAGTTGGTAGTTGTAGTTGGTAGTTGTAGTTGGTAGTTGTAGTTGGTAGTTGTAGTTGGTAGTTGTAGTTGGTAGTTGTAGTTGGTAGTTGTAGTTGTATTTGTAGTTTGTAGTTGTAGTTGGTAGTTGTAGTTGGTTTGTTGTAGTTGGTAGTTGTAGTTGGTAGTTGTAGTTGGTAGTTGTAGTTGGTAGTTGTAGTTGGTAGTTGTAGTTGGTTTGTTGTAGTTGGTAGTTGCAGTTGGTAGTTGCAGTTGGTAGTTGCACTTGGTAGTTGTAGTTGGTAGTTGTAGTTGGTAGTTGGTAGTTGTAGTTGGTAGTTGTAGTTTGTAGTTGTAGTTGGTAGTTGCAGTTGCTAGCTGTAGTTGGTAGTTGTAGTTGGTAGTTGTAGTTGGTAGTTGTAGTTGTAGTTGTTGTTGTAGTTGTAGTTGTAGTTGTAGTTGTAGTTGTAGTTGTAGTTGTAGTTGTAGTTTGTAGTTGTAGTTGGTAGTTGTAGTTGGTTTGTTGTAGTTGGTAGTTGTAGTTGGTAGATGTATTTGGTAGTTGTAGTTGGTAGTTGCAGTTGGTAGTTGCAGTTGGTAGTTGTAGTTGGTAGTTGTACTTGGTAGTTGTAGTTGGTAGTTGTAGTTGGTAGTTGTAGGTGGTAGTTGTAGTTGGTAGTTGTAGTTGGTAGTTGTAGTTGGTAGTTGTAGTTGGTAGTTGTAGTTGGTAGTTGTAGTTGGTAGTTGTAGTTGGTAGTTGTAGTTGGTAGTTGTAGTTGTAGTTGTAGTTGGTAGTTGTAGTTGGTAGTTGTAGTTGGTAGTTGGAGTTGGTAGTTGCAGTTGGTAGTTGCAGTTGGTAGTTGCAGTTGGTAGTTGCAGTTGGTAGTTGCAGTTGGTAGTTGCTGTTGGTGGTTGCAGTTGGTAGTTGCAGTTGGTAGTTGCAGTTGGTAGTTGCAGTTGCTAGCTGTAGTTGGTAGTTGTAGTTGGTAGTTGTAGTTGGTAGTTGTAGTTGTAGTTGTTGTTGTAGTTGTAGTTGTAGTTGTAGTTGTAGTTGTAGTTGTAGTTGTAGTTGTAGTTGTAGTTTGTAGTTGTAGTTGGTAGTTGTAGTTGGTTTGTTGTAGTTGGTAGTTGTAGTTGGTAGATGTATTTGGTAGTTGTGGTTGGTAGTTGCAGTTGGTAGTTGCAGTTGGTAGTTGTAGTTGGTAGTTGTAGTTGGTAGTTGTAGTTGGTAGTTGTAGTTCGTAGTTGTAGCTGGTAGTTGTAGTTGGTAGTTGTAGTTGGTAGTTGCAGTTGGTAGTTGTAGTTGGTAGTTGTAGTTGGTAGTTGTAGTTGGTAGTTGTAGTTGGTAGTTGTAGTTGGTAGTTGTAGTTGGTAGTTGTAGTTGTATTTGTAGTTTGTAGTTGTAGTTGGTAGTTGTAGTTGGTTTGTTGTAGTTGGTAGTTGTAGTTGGTAGTTGTAGTTGGTAGTTGTAGTTGGTAGTTGTAGTTGGTAGTTGTAGTTGGTTTGTTGTAGTTGGTAGTTGCAGTTGGTAGTTGCAGTTGGTAGTTGCAGTTGGTAGTTGTAGTTGGTAGTTGTAGTTGGTAGTTGGTAGTTGTAGTTGGTAGTTGTAGTTTGTAGTTGTAGTTGGTAGTTGCAGTTGCTAGCTGTAGTTGGTAGTTGTAGTTGGTAGTTGTAGTTGGTAGTTGTAGTTGTAGTTGTTGTTGTAGTTGTAGTTGTAGTTGTAGTTGTAGTTGTAGTTGTAGTTGTAGTTGTAGTTGTAGTTGTAGTTTGTAGTTGTAGTTGGTAGTTGTAGTTGGTTTGTTGTAGTTGGTAGTTGTAGTTGGTAGTTGTAGTTGTAGTTGTTGTTGTAGTTGTAGTTGTAGTTGTAGTTGTAGTTGTAGTTGTAGTTGTAGTTGTAGTTGTAGTTGTAGTTGTAGTTGTAGTTGTAGTTGTTTTTGTTGTTGTTGTTGTTGTAGTTGTTGTTGTTGTAGTTGTTGTTGTTGTAGTTGTTGTTGTTATTGTACTTGCTGTTGTGTCGTTGTCGTTGTTGTTGTCGTTGTTGTCGTTGTTGTCGTTGCAGTCGTTGTTGTCGTTGTTGTCGTTGTTGCCGTTGTTGTCGTTGCTGTCGTTGCTATCGTTGCTGTCGTTGCTGTCGTTGCTGTCGTTGCTGCCGTTGTTGCCGTTGTTGCCGTTGTTGCCGTTTTTGTCGTTGTTGTCGTTGTTGTCGTTGTTGTGGTTGTTGTCGTTGTTGTCGTTGTTTTCGTTGTTTTCGTTGTTGTCGTTGTTGTCGTTGTTGTCGTTGTTGTCGTTGTTGTCGTTGTTGTCGTTGTTGTCGTTGTTATCGTTGTTGTCGTTGTTATCGTTGTTGTCGTTGTTGTCGTTGTTGTCGTTGTTGTCGTTGTTGTCGTTGTCGTTATTGTAGTTGTTGTCGTTGTTGTCGTCGTTGTCGTCGTTGTCGTCGTTGTCGTCGTTGTCGTCGTTGTCGTCGTTGACGTCGTTGTCGTCGTTGTCGTCGTTGTCGTCGTTGTCGTTGTTGTTGTTGTTGTTGTTGTTGTAGTTGTAGTTGTTGTTGTAGTTGTTGTTGTTGTAGTTGTAGTTGCAGTTGGTAGTTGCAGTTGGTAGTTGTAGTTGGTAGTTGTAGTTGGTAGTTGTAGTTGGTAGTTGTAGTTGGTAGTTGTAGTTGGTAGTTGTAGTTGGTAGTTGTAGTTGGTAGTTGTAGTTGGTAGTTGTAGTTGGTAGTTGTAGTTGGTAGTTGTAGTTGTAGTTGTAGTTGGTAGTTGTAGTTGGTAGTTGTAGTTGGTAGTTGGAGTTGGTAGTTGTAGTTGGTAGTTGTAGTTGGTAGTTGTAGTTGGTAGTTGTAGTTGGTAGTTGTAGTTGGTAGTTGTAGTTGGTAGTTGTAGTTGGTAGTTGTAGTTGGTAGTTGTAGTTGGTAGTTGTAGTTGGTAGTTGTAGTTGGTAGTTGTAGTTGGTAGTTGTAGTTGGTAATTGTAGTTGGTAGTTGTAGTTGTAGTTGTAGTTGGTAGTTGTAGTTGGTAGTTGTAGTTGGTAGTTGGAGTTGGTAGTTGCAGTTGGTAGTTGCAGTTGGTAGTTGCAGTTGGTAGTTGCAGTTGGTAGTTGCAGTTGGTAGTTGCAGTTGGTAGTTGCAGTTGGTAGTTGCTGTTGGTGGTTGCAGTTGGTAGTTGCAGTTGGTAGTTGCAGTTGGTAGTTGCAGTTGGTAGTTGCAGTTGGTAGTTGCAGTTGGTAGTTGTAGTTGGTAGTTGTACTTGGTAGTTGTAGTTGGTAGTTGTAGTTGGTAGTTGTAGTTGGTAGTTGTAGTTGGTAGTTGTAGTTGGTAGTTGTAGTTGGTAGTTGTAGTTGGTAGTTGTAGTTGGTAGTTGTAGTTCGTAGTTGTAGCTGGTAGTTGTAGTTGGTAGTTGTAGTTGGTAGTTGCAGTTGGTAGTTGTAGTTGGTAGTTGCAGTTGGTAGTTGCAGTTGGTAGTTGCAGTTGGTAGTTGCAGTTGGTAGTTGCAGTTGGTAGTTGCAGTTGGTAGTTGCTGTTGGTGGTTGCAGTTGGTAGTTGCAGTTGGTAGTTGCAGTTGGTAGTTGCAGTTGGTAGTTGTAGTTGGTAGTTGCAGTTGGTAGTTGTAGTTGGTAGTTGTAGTTGGTAGTTGTAGTTGGTAGTTGTAGTTGGTAGTTGTAGTTGGTAGTTGTAGTTGGTAGTTGTAGTTGTATTTGTAGTTGGTAGTTGTAGGTGGTAGTTGTAGTTGGTAGTTGTAGTTGGTAGTTGTAGTTGGTAGTTGTAGTTGGTAGTTGTAGTTGGTAGTTGTAGTTGGTAGTTGTAGTTGGTAGTTGTAGTTGGTAGTTGTAGTTGTAGTTGTAGTTGGTAGTTGTAGTTGGTAGTTGTAGTTGGTAGTTGGAGTTGGTAGTTGCAGTTGGTAGTTGCAGTTGGTAGTTGCAGTTGGTAGTTGCAGTTGGTAGTTGCAGTTGGTAGTTGCTGTTGGTGGTTGCAGTTGGTAGTTGCAGTTGGTAGTTGCAGTTGGTAGTTGCAGTTGCTAGCTGTAGTTGGTAGTTGTAGTTGGTAGTTGTAGTTGGTAGTTGTAGTTGTAGTTGTTGTTGTAGTTGTAGTTGTAGTTGTAGTTGTAGTTGTAGTTGTAGTTGTAGTTGTAGTTTGTAGTTGTAGTTGGTAGTTGTAGTTGGTTTGTTGTAGTTGGTAGTTGTAGTTGGTAGATGTATTTGGTAGTTGTGGTTGGTAGTTGCAGTTGGTAGTTGCAGTTGGTAGTTGTAGTTGGTAGTTGTAGTTGGTAGTTGTAGTTGGTAGTTGTAGTTCGTAGTTGTAGCTGGTAGTTGTAGTTGGTAGTTGTAGTTGGTAGTTGCAGTTGGTAGTTGTAGTTGGTAGTTGTAGTTGGTAGTTGTAGTTGGTAGTTGTAGTTGGTAGTTGTAGTTGGTAGTTGTAGTTGGTAGTTGTAGTTGTATTTGTAGTTTGTAGTTGTAGTTGGTAGTTGTAGTTGGTTTGTTGTAGTTGGTAGTTGTAGTTGGTAGTTGTAGTTGGTAGTTGTAGTTGGTAGTTGTAGTTGGTAGTTGTAGTTGGTTTGTTGTAGTTGGTAGTTGCAGTTGGTAGTTGCAGTTGGTAGTTGCAGTTGGTAGTTGTAGTTGGTAGTTGTAGTTGGTAGTTGGTAGTTGTAGTTGGTAGTTGTAGTTTGTAGTTGTAGTTGGTAGTTGCAGTTGCTAGCTGTAGTTGGTAGTTGTAGTTGGTAGTTGTAGTTGGTAGTTGTAGTTGTAGTTGTTGTTGTAGTTGTAGTTGTAGTTGTAGTTGTAGTTGTAGTTGTAGTTGTAGTTGTAGTTGTAGTTGTAGTTTGTAGTTGTAGTTGGTAGTTGTAGTTGGTTTGTTGTAGTTGGTAGTTGTAGTTGGTAGTTGTAGTTGTAGTTGTTGTTGTAGTTGTAGTTGTAGTTGTAGTTGTAGTTGTAGTTGTAGTTGTAGTTGTAGTTGTAGTTGTAGTTGTAGTTGTAGTTGTAGTTGTTTTTGTTGTTGTTGTTGTTGTAGTTGTTGTTGTTGTAGTTGTTGTTGTTGTAGTTGTTGTTGTTATTGTACTTGCTGTTGTGTCGTTGTCGTTGTTGTTGTCGTTGTTGTCGTTGTTGTCGTTGCAGTCGTTGTTGTCGTTGTTGTCGTTGTTGCCGTTGTTGTCGTTGCTGTCGTTGCTATCGTTGCTGTCGTTGCTGTCGTTGCTGTCGTTGCTGCCGTTGTTGCCGTTGTTGCCGTTGTTGCCGTTTTTGTCGTTGTTGTCGTTGTTGTCGTTGTTGTGGTTGTTGTCGTTGTTGTCGTTGTTTTCGTTGTTTTCGTTGTTGTCGTTGTTGTCGTTGTTGTCGTTGTTGTCGTTGTTGTCGTTGTTGTCGTTGTTGTCGTTGTTATCGTTGTTGTCGTTGTTATCGTTGTTGTCGTTGTTGTCGTTGTTGTCGTTGTTGTCGTTGTTGTCGTTGTCGTTATTGTAGTTGTTGTCGTTGTTGTCGTCGTTGTCGTCGTTGTCGTCGTTGTCGTCGTTGTCGTCGTTGTCGTCGTTGACGTCGTTGTCGTCGTTGTCGTCGTTGTCGTCGTTGTCGTTGTTGTTGTTGTTGTTGTTGTTGTAGTTGTAGTTGTTGTTGTAGTTGTTGTTGTTGTAGTTGTAGTTGCAGTTGGTAGTTGCAGTTGGTAGTTGTAGTTGGTAGTTGTAGTTGGTAGTTGTAGTTGGTAGTTGTAGTTGGTAGTTGTAGTTGGTAGTTGTAGTTGGTAGTTGTAGTTGGTAGTTGTAGTTGGTAGTTGTAGTTGGTAGTTGTAGTTGTAGTTGTAGTTGGTAGTTGTAGTTGGTAGTTGTAGTTGGTAGTTGGAGTTGGTAGTTGTAGTTGGTAGTTGTAGTTGGTAGTTGTAGTTGGTAGTTGTAGTTGGTAGTTGTAGTTGGTAGTTGTAGTTGGTAGTTGTAGTTGGTAGTTGTAGTTGGTAGTTGTAGTTGGTAGTTGTAGTTGTATTTGTAGTTGGTAGTTGTAGTTGGTTTGTTGTAGTTGGTTTGTTGTAGTTGGTAGTTGTAGTTGGTAGTTGTAGTTGGTAGTTGTAGTTGGTAGTTGTAGTTGGTAGTTGTAGTTGGTTTGTTGTAGTTGGTAGTTGTAGTTGGTAGTTGTAGTTGGTAGTTGTACTTGGTAGTTGTAGTTGGTAGTTGTAGTTGGTAGTTGTAGTTGGTAGTTGTAGTTGGTAGTTGTAGTTGGTAGTTGTAGTTGGTAGTTGTAGTTGGTAGTTGTAGTTGGTAGTTGTAGTTCGTAGTTGTAGCTGGTAGTTGTAGTTGGTAGTTGTAGTTGCTAGTTGCAGTTGGTAGTTGTAGTTGGTAGTTGTAGTTGGTAGTTGTAGTTGGTAGTTGTAGTTGGTAGTTGTAGTTGGTAGTTGTAGTTGGTAGTTGTAGTTGGTAGTTGTAGTTGTATTTGTAGTTGGTAGTTGTAGTTGGTTTGTTGTAGTTGGTTTGTTGTAGTTGGTAGTTGTAGTTGGTAGTTGTAGTTGTAGTTGTAGTTTGTTGTTGTAGTTGGTAGTTGTAGTTGGTAGTTGTAGTTGGTAGTTGTAGTTGGTAGTTGTAGTTGGTAGTTGTAGTTGGTAGTTGTAGTTGGTAGTTGTAGGTGGTAGTTGTAGTTGGTAGTTGTAGTTGGTAGTTGTAGTTGGTAGTTGTAGTTGGTAGTTGTAGTTGGTAGTTGTAGTTGGTAGTTGTAGTTGGTAGTTGTAGTTGTAGTTGTAGTTGGTAGTTGTAGTTGGTAGTTGTAGTTGGTAGTTGGAGTTGGTAGTTGCAGTTGGTAGTTACAGTTGGTAGTTGCAGTTGGTTGTTGCAGTTGGTAGTTGCAGTTGGTAGTTGCAGTTGGTAGTTGCAGTTGGTAGTTGCTGTTGGTGGTTGCAGTTGGTAGTTGCAGTTGGTAGTTGCAGTTGGTAGTTGCAGTTGGTAGTTGCAGTTGGTAGTTGCAGTTGGTAGTTGTAGTTGGTAGTTGTACTTGGTAGTTGTAGTTGGTAGTTGTAGTTGGTAGTTGTAGTTGGTAGTTGTAGTTGGTAGTTGTAGTTGGTAGTTGCAGTTGGTAGTTGTAGTTGGTAGTTGTAGTTGGTAGTTGTAGTTGGTAGTTGTAGTTTGTAGTTGTAGTTGGTAGTTGTAGTTGTTAGATGTATTTGGTAGTTGTAGTTGGTCGTTGGAGTTGGTAGTTGCAGTTGGTAGTTGCAGTTGGTAGTTGTAGTTGTTGTTGTAGGTGGTAGTTGTAGTTGTAGTTGTAGTTGTAGTTGTAGTTGTAGTTGTAGTTGTAGTTGGTAGTTGTAGTTGGTAGTTGTAGTTGGTAGTTGTAGTTGGTAGTTGTAGTTGGTAGTTGCAGTTGGTAGTTGTAGGTGGTAGTTGTAGTTGGTAGTTGTAGTTGGTAGTTGTAGTTGGTAGTTGTAGTTGGTAGCTGTAGATGGTAGTTGTAGTTGGTAGTTGCAGTTGGTAGTTGTAGTTGGTAGTTGTAGTTGGTAGTTGTAGTTGGTAGTTGTAGTTGGTAGTTGTAGTTGGTAGTTGTAGTTGGTAGTTGTAGTTGGTAGTTGTAGTTGGTAGTTGTAGTTGGTAGTTGTAGTTGGTAGTTGTAGTTGTATTTGTAGTTTGTAGTTGTAGTTGGTAGTTGTAGTTGGTTTGTTGTAGTTGGTAGTTGTAGTTGGTAGTTGTAGTTGGTAGTTGTAGTTGGTAGTTGTAGTTGGTAGTTGTAGTTGGTTTGTTGTAGTTGGTAGTTGCAGTTGGTAGTTGCAGTTGGTAGTTGCACTTGGTAGTTGTAGTTGGTAGTTGTAGTTGGTAGTTGGTAGTTGTAGTTGGTAGTTGTAGTTTGTAGTTGTAGTTGGTAGTTGCAGTTGCTAGCTGTAGTTGGTAGTTGTAGTTGGTAGTTGTAGTTGGTAGTTGTAGTTGTAGTTGTTGTTGTAGTTGTAGTTGTAGTTGTAGTTGTAGTTGTAGTTGTAGTTGTAGTTGTAGTTTGTAGTTGTAGTTGGTAGTTGTAGTTGGTTTGTTGTAGTTGGTAGTTGTAGTTGGTAGATGTATTTGGTAGTTGTAGTTGGTAGTTGCAGTTGGTAGTTGCAGTTGGTAGTTGTAGTTGGTAGTTGTACTTGGTAGTTGTAGTTGGTAGTTGTAGTTGGTAGTTGTAGGTGGTAGTTGTAGTTGGTAGTTGTAGTTGGTAGTTGTAGTTGGTAGTTGTAGTTGGTAGTTGTAGTTGGTAGTTGTAGTTGGTAGTTGTAGTTGGTAGTTGTAGTTGGTAGTTGTAGTTGTAGTTGTAGTTGGTAGTTGTAGTTGGTAGTTGTAGTTGGTAGTTGGAGTTGGTAGTTGCAGTTGGTAGTTGCAGTTGGTAGTTGCAGTTGGTAGTTGCAGTTGGTAGTTGCAGTTGGTAGTTGCTGTTGGTGGTTGCAGTTGGTAGTTGCAGTTGGTAGTTGCAGTTGGTAGTTGCAGTTGCTAGCTGTAGTTGGTAGTTGTAGTTGGTAGTTGTAGTTGGTAGTTGTAGTTGTAGTTGTTGTTGTAGTTGTAGTTGTAGTTGTAGTTGTAGTTGTAGTTGTAGTTGTAGTTGTAGTTGTAGTTTGTAGTTGTAGTTGGTAGTTGTAGTTGGTTTGTTGTAGTTGGTAGTTGTAGTTGGTAGATGTATTTGGTAGTTGTGGTTGGTAGTTGCAGTTGGTAGTTGCAGTTGGTAGTTGTAGTTGGTAGTTGTAGTTGGTAGTTGTAGTTGGTAGTTGTAGTTCGTAGTTGTAGCTGGTAGTTGTAGTTGGTAGTTGTAGTTGGTAGTTGCAGTTGGTAGTTGTAGTTGGTAGTTGTAGTTGGTAGTTGTAGTTGGTAGTTGTAGTTGGTAGTTGTAGTTGGTAGTTGTAGTTGGTAGTTGTAGTTGTATTTGTAGTTTGTAGTTGTAGTTGGTAGTTGTAGTTGGTTTGTTGTAGTTGGTAGTTGTAGTTGGTAGTTGTAGTTGGTAGTTGTAGTTGGTAGTTGTAGTTGGTAGTTGTAGTTGGTTTGTTGTAGTTGGTAGTTGCAGTTGGTAGTTGCAGTTGGTAGTTGCAGTTGGTAGTTGTAGTTGGTAGTTGTAGTTGGTAGTTGGTAGTTGTAGTTGGTAGTTGTAGTTTGTAGTTGTAGTTGGTAGTTGCAGTTGCTAGCTGTAGTTGGTAGTTGTAGTTGGTAGTTGTAGTTGGTAGTTGTAGTTGTAGTTGTTGTTGTAGTTGTAGTTGTAGTTGTAGTTGTAGTTGTAGTTGTAGTTGTAGTTGTAGTTGTAGTTGTAGTTTGTAGTTGTAGTTGGTAGTTGTAGTTGGTTTGTTGTAGTTGGTAGTTGTAGTTGGTAGTTGTAGTTGTAGTTGTTGTTGTAGTTGTAGTTGTAGTTGTAGTTGTAGTTGTAGTTGTAGTTGTAGTTGTAGTTGTAGTTGTAGTTGTAGTTGTAGTTGTAGTTGTTTTTGTTGTTGTTGTTGTTGTAGTTGTTGTTGTTGTAGTTGTTGTTGTTGTAGTTGTTGTTGTTATTGTACTTGCTGTTGTGTCGTTGTCGTTGTTGTTGTCGTTGTTGTCGTTGTTGTCGTTGCAGTCGTTGTTGTCGTTGTTGTCGTTGTTGCCGTTGTTGTCGTTGCTGTCGTTGCTATCGTTGCTGTCGTTGCTGTCGTTGCTGTCGTTGCTGCCGTTGTTGCCGTTGTTGCCGTTGTTGCCGTTTTTGTCGTTGTTGTCGTTGTTGTCGTTGTTGTGGTTGTTGTCGTTGTTGTCGTTGTTTTCGTTGTTTTCGTTGTTGTCGTTGTTGTCGTTGTTGTCGTTGTTGTCGTTGTTGTCGTTGTTGTCGTTGTTGTCGTTGTTATCGTTGTTGTCGTTGTTATCGTTGTTGTCGTTGTTGTCGTTGTTGTCGTTGTTGTCGTTGTTGTCGTTGTCGTTATTGTAGTTGTTGTCGTTGTTGTCGTCGTTGTCGTCGTTGTCGTCGTTGTCGTCGTTGTCGTCGTTGTCGTCGTTGACGTCGTTGTCGTCGTTGTCGTCGTTGTCGTCGTTGTCGTTGTTGTTGTTGTTGTTGTTGTTGTAGTTGTAGTTGTTGTTGTAGTTGTTGTTGTTGTAGTTGTAGTTGCAGTTGGTAGTTGCAGTTGGTAGTTGTAGTTGGTAGTTGTAGTTGGTAGTTGTAGTTGGTAGTTGTAGTTGGTAGTTGTAGTTGGTAGTTGTAGTTGGTAGTTGTAGTTGGTAGTTGTAGTTGGTAGTTGTAGTTGGTAGTTGTAGTTGGTAGTTGTAGTTGTAGTTGTAGTTGGTAGTTGTAGTTGGTAGTTGTAGTTGGTAGTTGGAGTTGGTAGTTGTAGTTGGTAGTTGTAGTTGGTAGTTGTAGTTGGTAGTTGTAGTTGGTAGTTGTAGTTGGTAGTTGTAGTTGGTAGTTGTAGTTGGTAGTTGTAGTTGGTAGTTGTAGTTGGTAGTTGTAGTTGGTAGTTGTAGTTGGTAGTTGTAGTTGGTAGTTGTAGTTGGTAGTTGTAGTTGGTAGTTGTAGTTGGTAGTTGTAGTTGGTAGTTGTAGTTGGTAGTTGTAGTTCGTAGTTGTAGCTGGTAGTTGTAGTTGGTAGTTGTAGTTGGTAGTTGCAGTTGGTAGTTGTAGTTGGTAGTTGCAGTTGGTAGTTGCAGTTGGTAGTTGCAGTTGGTAGTTGCAGTTGGTAGTTGCAGTTGGTAGTTGCAGTTGGTAGTTGCTGTTGGTGGTTGCAGTTGGTAGTTGCAGTTGGTAGTTGCAGTTGGTAGTTGCAGTTGGTAGTTGTAGTTGGTAGTTGCAGTTGGTAGTTGTAGTTGG
The DNA here is from genome assembly GCA_944738655.2 of Andrena hattorfiana. Taxonomy (NCBI): domain Eukaryota; kingdom Metazoa; phylum Arthropoda; class Insecta; order Hymenoptera; family Andrenidae; genus Andrena; species Andrena hattorfiana. The sequence goes on along the minus strand of OX122890.1, from coordinate 46,953,586 downwards.
TAGTTGTAGTTGGTAGTTGTAGTTGGTAGTTGTAGTTGGTAGTTGTAGTTGGTAGTTGTAGTTGGTAGTTGTAGTTGTATTTGTAGTTGGTAGTTGTAGTTGGTTTGTTGTAGTTGGTTTGTTGTAGTTGGTAGTTGTAGTTGGTAGTTGTAGTTGGTAGTTGTAGTTGGTAGTTGTAGTTGGTAGTTGTAGTTGGTCGTTGTAGTTGGTAGTTGTAGTTGTAGTTGTAGTTGTAGTTGTAGTTGTAGTTGTAGTTGGTAGTTGTAGTTGGTAGTTGCAGTTGGTAGCTGCAGTTGGTAGTTGCACTTGGTAGTTGTAGTTGGTAGTTGTAGTTGGTAGTTGGTAGTTGTAGTTGGTAGTTGTACTTGGTAGTTGTAGTTGGTAGTTGTAGTTGGTAGTTGTAGTTGGTAGTTGTAGTTGGTAGTTGTAGTTGGTAGTTGTAGTTGGTAGTTGTAGTTGGTAGTTGTAGTTCGTAGTTGTAGCTGGTAGTTGTAGTTGGTAGTTGTAGTTGGTAGTTGCAGTTGGTAGTTGTAGTTGGTAGTTGTAGTTGGTAGTTGTAGTTGGTAGTTGTAGTTGGTAGTTGTAGTTGGTAGTTGTAGTTGGTAGTTGTAGTTGTATTTGTAGTTGGTAGTTGTAGTTGGTTTGTTGTAGTTGGTTTGTTGTAGTTGGTAGTTGTAGTTGGTAGTTGTAGTTGGTAGTTGTAGTTGGTAGTTGTAGTTTGTAGTTGTAGTTGGTTTGTTGTAGTTGGTAGTTGCAGTTGGTAGTTGCAGTTGGTAGTTGCAGTTGGTAGTTGTAGGTGGTAGTTGTAGTTGGTACTTGTAGTTGGTAGTTGTAGTTGGTAGTTGTAGTTGGTAGTTGTAGTTGGTAGTTGTAGTTGGTAGTTGTAGTTGTATTTGTAGTTGGTAGTTGTAGTTGGTTTGTTGTAGTTGGTTTGTTGTAGTTGGTAGTTGTAGTTGGTAGTTGTAGTTGGTAGTTGTAGTTGGTAGTTGTAGTTGGTAGTTGTAGTTGGTTTGTTGTAGTTGGTTTGTTGTAGTTGGTAGTTGTAGTTGGTAGTTGTAGTTGGTAGTTGTACTTGGTAGTTGTAGTTGGTAGTTGTAGTTGGTAGTTGTAGTTGGTAGTTGTAGTTGGTAGTTGTAGTTGGTAGTTGTAGTTGGTAGTTGTAGTTGGTAGTTGTAGTTGGTAGTTGTAGTTCGTAGTTGTAGCTGGTAGTTGTAGTTGGTAGTTGTAGTTGGTAGTTGCAGTTGGTAGTTGTAGTTGGTAGTTGTAGTTGGTAGTTGTAGTTGGTAGTTGTAGTTGGTAGTTGTAGTTGGTAGTTGTAGTTGGTAGTTGTAGTTGGTAGTTGTAGTTGTATTTGTAGTTGGTAGTTGTAGTTGGTTTGTTGTAGTTGGTTTGTTGTAGTTGGTAGTTGTAGTTGGTAGTTGTAGTTGTAGTTGTAGTTTGTAGTTGTAGTTGGTAGTTGTAGTTGGTAGTTGTAGTTGGTAGTTGTAGTTGGTAGTTGTAGTTGGTAGTTGTAGTTGGTAGTTGTAGTTGGTAGTTGTAGGTGGTAGTTGTAGTTGGTAGTTGTAGTTGGTAGTTGTAGTTGGTAGTTGTAGTTGGTAGTTGTAGTTGGTAGTTGTAGTTGGTAGTTGTAGTTGGTAGTTGTAGTTGTAGTTGTAGTTGGTAGTTGTAGTTGGTAGTTGTAGTTGGTAGTTGGAGTTGGTAGTTGCAGTTGGTAGTTACAGTTGGTAGTTGCAGTTGGTTGTTGCAGTTGGTAGTTGCAGTTGGTAGTTGCAGTTGGTAGTTGCAGTTGGTAGTTGCAGTTGGTAGTTGCTGTTGGTGGTTGCAGTTGGTAGTTGCAGTTGGTAGTTGCAGTTGGTAGTTGCAGTTGGTAGTTGCAGTTGGTAGTTGCAGTTGGTAGTTGTAGTTGGTAGTTGTACTTGGTAGTTGTAGTTGGTAGTTGTAGTTGGTAGTTGTAGTTGGTAGTTGTAGTTGGTAGTTGTAGTTGGTAGTTGCAGTTGGTAGTTGTAGTTGGTAGTTGTAGTTGGTAGTTGTAGTTGGTAGTTGTAGTTTGTAGTTGTAGTTGGTAGTTGTAGTTGTTAGATGTATTTGGTAGTTGTAGTTGGTCGTTGGAGTTGGTAGTTGCAGTTGGTAGTTGCAGTTGGTAGTTGTAGTTGTTGTTGTAGGTGGTAGTTGTAGTTGTAGTTGTAGTTGTAGTTGTAGTTGTAGTTGTAGTTGTAGTTGGTAGTTGTAGTTGGTAGTTGTAGTTGGTAGTTGTAGTTGGTAGTTGTAGTTGGTAGTTGCAGTTGGTAGTTGTAGGTGGTAGTTGTAGTTGGTAGTTGTAGTTGGTAGTTGTAGTTGGTAGTTGTAGTTGGTAGCTGTAGATGGTAGTTGTAGTTGGTAGTTGTAGTTGGTAGTTGTAGTTGGTAGTTGTAGTTGGTAGTTGTAGTTGGTAGTTGTAGTTGGTAGTTGTAGTTGGTTTGTTGTAGTTGGTAGTTGTAGTTGGTAGTTGTAGTTGGTAGTTGTACTTGGTAGTTGTAGTTGGTAGTTGTAGTTGGTAGTTGTAGTTGGTAGTTGTAGTTGGTAGTTGTAGTTGGTAGTTGTAGTTGGTAGTTGTAGTTGGTAGTTGTAGTTGGTAGTTGTAGTTCGTAGTTGTAGCTGGTAGTTGTAGTTGGTAGTTGTAGTTGCTAGTTGCAGTTGGTAGTTGTAGTTGGTAGTTGTAGTTGGTAGTTGTAGTTGGTAGTTGTAGTTGGTAGTTGTAGTTGGTAGTTGTAGTTGGTAGTTGTAGTTGGTAGTTGTAGTTGTATTTGTAGTTGGTAGTTGTAGTTGGTTTGTTGTAGTTGGTTTGTTGTAGTTGGTAGTTGTAGTTGGTAGTTGTAGTTGTAGTTGTAGTTTGTTGTTGTAGTTGGTAGTTGTAGTTGGTAGTTGTAGTTGGTAGTTGTAGTTGGTAGTTGTAGTTGGTAGTTGTAGTTGGTAGTTGTAGTTGGTAGTTGTAGGTGGTAGTTGTAGTTGGTAGTTGTAGTTGGTAGTTGTAGTTGGTAGTTGTAGTTGGTAGTTGTAGTTGGTAGTTGTAGTTGGTAGTTGTAGTTGGTAGTTGTAGTTGTAGTTGTAGTTGGTAGTTGTAGTTGGTAGTTGTAGTTGGTAGTTGGAGTTGGTAGTTGCAGTTGGTAGTTACAGTTGGTAGTTGCAGTTGGTTGTTGCAGTTGGTAGTTGCAGTTGGTAGTTGCAGTTGGTAGTTGCAGTTGGTAGTTGCTGTTGGTGGTTGCAGTTGGTAGTTGCAGTTGGTAGTTGCAGTTGGTAGTTGCAGTTGGTAGTTGCAGTTGGTAGTTGCAGTTGGTAGTTGTAGTTGGTAGTTGTACTTGGTAGTTGTAGTTGGTAGTTGTAGTTGGTAGTTGTAGTTGGTAGTTGTAGTTGGTAGTTGTAGTTGGTAGTTGCAGTTGGTAGTTGTAGTTGGTAGTTGTAGTTGGTAGTTGTAGTTGGTAGTTGTAGTTTGTAGTTGTAGTTGGTAGTTGTAGTTGTTAGATGTATTTGGTAGTTGTAGTTGGTCGTTGGAGTTGGTAGTTGCAGTTGGTAGTTGCAGTTGGTAGTTGTAGTTGTTGTTGTAGGTGGTAGTTGTAGTTGTAGTTGTAGTTGTAGTTGTAGTTGTAGTTGTAGTTGTAGTTGTAGTTGGTAGTTGTAGTTGGTAGTTGTAGTTGGTAGTTGTAGTTGGTAGTTGTAGTTGGTAGTTGCAGTTGGTAGTTGTAGGTGGTAGTTGTAGTTGGTAGTTGTAGTTGGTAGTTGTAGTTGGTAGTTGTAGTTGGTAGCTGTAGATGGTAGTTGTAGTTGGTAGTTGCAGTTGGTAGTTGTAGTTGGTAGTTGTAGTTGGTAGTTGTAGTTGGTAGTTGTAGTTGGTAGTTGTAGTTGGTAGTTGTAGTTGGTAGTTGTAGTTGGTAGTTGTAGTTGGTAGTTGTAGTTGGTAGTTGTAGTTGGTAGTTGTAGTTGTATTTGTAGTTTGTAGTTGTAGTTGGTAGTTGTAGTTGGTTTGTTGTAGTTGGTAGTTGTAGTTGGTAGTTGTAGTTGGTAGTTGTAGTTGGTAGTTGTAGTTGGTAGTTGTAGTTGGTTTGTTGTAGTTGGTAGTTGCAGTTGGTAGTTGCAGTTGGTAGTTGCACTTGGTAGTTGTAGTTGGTAGTTGTAGTTGGTAGTTGGTAGTTGTAGTTGGTAGTTGTAGTTTGTAGTTGTAGTTGGTAGTTGCAGTTGCTAGCTGTAGTTGGTAGTTGTAGTTGGTAGTTGTAGTTGGTAGTTGTAGTTGTAGTTGTTGTTGTAGTTGTAGTTGTAGTTGTAGTTGTAGTTGTAGTTGTAGTTGTAGTTGTAGTTTGTAGTTGTAGTTGGTAGTTGTAGTTGGTTTGTTGTAGTTGGTAGTTGTAGTTGGTAGATGTATTTGGTAGTTGTAGTTGGTAGTTGCAGTTGGTAGTTGCAGTTGGTAGTTGTAGTTGGTAGTTGTACTTGGTAGTTGTAGTTGGTAGTTGTAGTTGGTAGTTGTAGGTGGTAGTTGTAGTTGGTAGTTGTAGTTGGTAGTTGTAGTTGGTAGTTGTAGTTGGTAGTTGTAGTTGGTAGTTGTAGTTGGTAGTTGTAGTTGGTAGTTGTAGTTGGTAGTTGTAGTTGTAGTTGTAGTTGGTAGTTGTAGTTGGTAGTTGTAGTTGGTAGTTGGAGTTGGTAGTTGCAGTTGGTAGTTGCAGTTGGTAGTTGCAGTTGGTAGTTGCAGTTGGTAGTTGCAGTTGGTAGTTGCTGTTGGTGGTTGCAGTTGGTAGTTGCAGTTGGTAGTTGCAGTTGGTAGTTGCAGTTGCTAGCTGTAGTTGGTAGTTGTAGTTGGTAGTTGTAGTTGGTAGTTGTAGTTGTAGTTGTTGTTGTAGTTGTAGTTGTAGTTGTAGTTGTAGTTGTAGTTGTAGTTGTAGTTGTAGTTGTAGTTTGTAGTTGTAGTTGGTAGTTGTAGTTGGTTTGTTGTAGTTGGTAGTTGTAGTTGGTAGATGTATTTGGTAGTTGTGGTTGGTAGTTGCAGTTGGTAGTTGCAGTTGGTAGTTGTAGTTGGTAGTTGTAGTTGGTAGTTGTAGTTGGTAGTTGTAGTTCGTAGTTGTAGCTGGTAGTTGTAGTTGGTAGTTGTAGTTGGTAGTTGCAGTTGGTAGTTGTAGTTGGTAGTTGTAGTTGGTAGTTGTAGTTGGTAGTTGTAGTTGGTAGTTGTAGTTGGTAGTTGTAGTTGGTAGTTGTAGTTGTATTTGTAGTTTGTAGTTGTAGTTGGTAGTTGTAGTTGGTTTGTTGTAGTTGGTAGTTGTAGTTGGTAGTTGTAGTTGGTAGTTGTAGTTGGTAGTTGTAGTTGGTAGTTGTAGTTGGTTTGTTGTAGTTGGTAGTTGCAGTTGGTAGTTGCAGTTGGTAGTTGCAGTTGGTAGTTGTAGTTGGTAGTTGTAGTTGGTAGTTGGTAGTTGTAGTTGGTAGTTGTAGTTTGTAGTTGTAGTTGGTAGTTGCAGTTGCTAGCTGTAGTTGGTAGTTGTAGTTGGTAGTTGTAGTTGGTAGTTGTAGTTGTAGTTGTTGTTGTAGTTGTAGTTGTAGTTGTAGTTGTAGTTGTAGTTGTAGTTGTAGTTGTAGTTGTAGTTGTAGTTTGTAGTTGTAGTTGGTAGTTGTAGTTGGTTTGTTGTAGTTGGTAGTTGTAGTTGGTAGTTGTAGTTGTAGTTGTTGTTGTAGTTGTAGTTGTAGTTGTAGTTGTAGTTGTAGTTGTAGTTGTAGTTGTAGTTGTAGTTGTAGTTGTAGTTGTAGTTGTAGTTGTTTTTGTTGTTGTTGTTGTTGTAGTTGTTGTTGTTGTAGTTGTTGTTGTTGTAGTTGTTGTTGTTATTGTACTTGCTGTTGTGTCGTTGTCGTTGTTGTTGTCGTTGTTGTCGTTGTTGTCGTTGCAGTCGTTGTTGTCGTTGTTGTCGTTGTTGCCGTTGTTGTCGTTGCTGTCGTTGCTATCGTTGCTGTCGTTGCTGTCGTTGCTGTCGTTGCTGCCGTTGTTGCCGTTGTTGCCGTTGTTGCCGTTTTTGTCGTTGTTGTCGTTGTTGTCGTTGTTGTGGTTGTTGTCGTTGTTGTCGTTGTTTTCGTTGTTTTCGTTGTTGTCGTTGTTGTCGTTGTTGTCGTTGTTGTCGTTGTTGTCGTTGTTGTCGTTGTTGTCGTTGTTATCGTTGTTGTCGTTGTTATCGTTGTTGTCGTTGTTGTCGTTGTTGTCGTTGTTGTCGTTGTTGTCGTTGTCGTTATTGTAGTTGTTGTCGTTGTTGTCGTCGTTGTCGTCGTTGTCGTCGTTGTCGTCGTTGTCGTCGTTGTCGTCGTTGACGTCGTTGTCGTCGTTGTCGTCGTTGTCGTCGTTGTCGTTGTTGTTGTTGTTGTTGTTGTTGTAGTTGTAGTTGTTGTTGTAGTTGTTGTTGTTGTAGTTGTAGTTGCAGTTGGTAGTTGCAGTTGGTAGTTGTAGTTGGTAGTTGTAGTTGGTAGTTGTAGTTGGTAGTTGTAGTTGGTAGTTGTAGTTGGTAGTTGTAGTTGGTAGTTGTAGTTGGTAGTTGTAGTTGGTAGTTGTAGTTGGTAGTTGTAGTTGGTAGTTGTAGTTGTAGTTGTAGTTGGTAGTTGTAGTTGGTAGTTGTAGTTGGTAGTTGGAGTTGGTAGTTGTAGTTGGTAGTTGTAGTTGGTAGTTGTAGTTGGTAGTTGTAGTTGGTAGTTGTAGTTGGTAGTTGTAGTTGGTAGTTGTAGTTGGTAGTTGTAGTTGGTAGTTGTAGTTGGTAGTTGTAGTTGGTAGTTGTAGTTGGTAGTTGTAGTTGGTAGTTGTAGTTGGTAGTTGTAGTTGGTAGTTGTAGTTGTAGTTGTAGTTGGTAGTTGTAGTTGGTAGTTGTAGTTGGTAGTTGGAGTTGGTAGTTGCAGTTGGTAGTTGCAGTTGGTAGTTGCAGTTGGTAGTTGCAGTTGGTAGTTGCAGTTGGTAGTTGCAGTTGGTAGTTGCAGTTGGTAGTTGCTGTTGGTGGTTGCAGTTGGTAGTTGCAGTTGGTAGTTGCAGTTGGTAGTTGCAGTTGGTAGTTGCAGTTGGTAGTTGCAGTTGGTAGTTGTAGTTGGTAGTTGTACTTGGTAGTTGTAGTTGGTAGTTGTAGTTGGTAGTTGTAGTTGGTAGTTGTAGTTGGTAGTTGTAGTTGGTAGTTGTAGTTGGTAGTTGTAGTTGGTAGTTGTAGTTGGTAGTTGTAGTTCGTAGTTGTAGCTGGTAGTTGTAGTTGGTAGTTGTAGTTGGTAGTTGCAGTTGGTAGTTGTAGTTGGTAGTTGCAGTTGGTAGTTGCAGTTGGTAGTTGCAGTTGGTAGTTGCAGTTGGTAGTTGCAGTTGGTAGTTGCAGTTGGTAGTTGCTGTTGGTGGTTGCAGTTGGTAGTTGCAGTTGGTAGTTGCAGTTGGTAGTTGCAGTTGGTAGTTGTAGTTGGTAGTTGCAGTTGGTAGTTGTAGTTGGTAGTTGTAGTTGGTAGTTGTAGTTGGTAGTTGTAGTTGGTAGTTGTAGTTGGTAGTTGTAGTTGGTAGTTGTAGTTGTATTTGTAGTTGGTAGTTGTAGTTGGTTTGTTGTAGTTGGTTTGTTGTAGTTGGTAGTTGTAGTTGGTAGTTGTAGTTGGTAGTTGTAGTTGGTAGTTGTAGTTGGTAGTTGTAGTTGGTCGTTGTAGTTGGTAGTTGTAGTTGTAGTTGTAGTTGTAGTTGTAGTTGTAGTTGTAGTTGGTAGTTGTAGTTGGTAGTTGCAGTTGGTAGCTGCAGTTGGTAGTTGCACTTGGTAGTTGTAGTTGGTAGTTGTAGTTGGTAGTTGGTAGTTGTAGTTGGTAGTTGTACTTGGTAGTTGTAGTTGGTAGTTGTAGTTGGTAGTTGTAGTTGGTAGTTGTAGTTGGTAGTTGTAGTTGGTAGTTGTAGTTGGTAGTTGTAGTTGGTAGTTGTAGTTCGTAGTTGTAGCTGGTAGTTGTAGTTGGTAGTTGTAGTTGGTAGTTGCAGTTGGTAGTTGTAGTTGGTAGTTGTAGTTGGTAGTTGTAGTTGGTAGTTGTAGTTGGTAGTTGTAGTTGGTAGTTGTAGTTGGTAGTTGTAGTTGTATTTGTAGTTGGTAGTTGTAGTTGGTTTGTTGTAGTTGGTTTGTTGTAGTTGGTAGTTGTAGTTGGTAGTTGTAGTTGGTAGTTGTAGTTGGTAGTTGTAGTTGGTAGTTGTAGTTGGTTTGTTGTAGTTGGTAGTTGCAGTTGGTAGTTGCAGTTGGTAGTTGCAGTTGGTAGTTGTAGGTGGTAGTTGTAGTTGGTACTTGTAGTTGGTAGTTGTAGTTGGTAGTTGTAGTTGGTAGTTGTAGTTGGTAGTTGTAGTTGGTAGTTGTAGTTGTATTTGTAGTTGGTAGTTGTAGTTGGTTTGTTGTAGTTGGTTTGTTGTAGTTGGTAGTTGTAGTTGGTAGTTGTAGTTGGTAGTTGTAGTTGGTAGTTGTAGTTGGTAGTTGTAGTTGGTTTGTTGTAGTTGGTTTGTTGTAGTTGGTAGTTGTAGTTGGTAGTTGTAGTTGGTAGTTGTACTTGGTAGTTGTAGTTGGTAGTTGTAGTTGGTAGTTGTAGTTGGTAGTTGTAGTTGGTAGTTGTAGTTGGTAGTTGTAGTTGGTAGTTGTAGTTGGTAGTTGTAGTTGGTAGTTGTAGTTCGTAGTTGTAGCTGGTAGTTGTAGTTGGTAGTTGTAGTTGGTAGTTGCAGTTGGTAGTTGTAGTTGGTAGTTGTAGTTGGTAGTTGTAGTTGGTAGTTGTAGTTGGTAGTTGTAGTTGGTAGTTGTAGTTGGTAGTTGTAGTTGGTAGTTGTAGTTGTATTTGTAGTTGGTAGTTGTAGTTGGTTTGTTGTAGTTGGTTTGTTGTAGTTGGTAGTTGTAGTTGGTAGTTGTAGTTGTAGTTGTAGTTTGTAGTTGTAGTTGGTAGTTGTAGTTGGTAGTTGTAGTTGGTAGTTGTAGTTGGTAGTTGTAGTTGGTAGTTGTAGTTGGTAGTTGTAGTTGGTAGTTGTAGGTGGTAGTTGTAGTTGGTAGTTGTAGTTGGTAGTTGTAGTTGGTAGTTGTAGTTGGTAGTTGTAGTTGGTAGTTGTAGTTGGTAGTTGTAGTTGGTAGTTGTAGTTGTAGTTGTAGTTGGTAGTTGTAGTTGGTAGTTGTAGTTGGTAGTTGGAGTTGGTAGTTGCAGTTGGTAGTTACAGTTGGTAGTTGCAGTTGGTTGTTGCAGTTGGTAGTTGCAGTTGGTAGTTGCAGTTGGTAGTTGCAGTTGGTAGTTGCAGTTGGTAGTTGCTGTTGGTGGTTGCAGTTGGTAGTTGCAGTTGGTAGTTGCAGTTGGTAGTTGCAGTTGGTAGTTGCAGTTGGTAGTTGCAGTTGGTAGTTGTAGTTGGTAGTTGTACTTGGTAGTTGTAGTTGGTAGTTGTAGTTGGTAGTTGTAGTTGGTAGTTGTAGTTGGTAGTTGTAGTTGGTAGTTGCAGTTGGTAGTTGTAGTTGGTAGTTGTAGTTGGTAGTTGTAGTTGGTAGTTGTAGTTTGTAGTTGTAGTTGGTAGTTGTAGTTGTTAGATGTATTTGGTAGTTGTAGTTGGTCGTTGGAGTTGGTAGTTGCAGTTGGTAGTTGCAGTTGGTAGTTGTAGTTGTTGTTGTAGGTGGTAGTTGTAGTTGTAGTTGTAGTTGTAGTTGTAGTTGTAGTTGTAGTTGTAGTTGGTAGTTGTAGTTGGTAGTTGTAGTTGGTAGTTGTAGTTGGTAGTTGTAGTTGGTAGTTGCAGTTGGTAGTTGTAGGTGGTAGTTGTAGTTGGTAGTTGTAGTTGGTAGTTGTAGTTGGTAGTTGTAGTTGGTAGCTGTAGATGGTAGTTGTAGTTGGTAGTTGCAGTTGGTAGTTGTAGTTGGTAGTTGTAGTTGGTAGTTGTAGTTGGTAGTTGTAGTTGGTAGTTGTAGTTGGTAGTTGTAGTTGGTAGTTGTAGTTGGTAGTTGTAGTTGGTAGTTGTAGTTGGTAGTTGTAGTTGGTAGTTGTAGTTGGTAGTTGTAGTTGGTAGTTGTAGTTGTATTTGTAGTTTGTAGTTGTAGTTGGTAGTTGTAGTTGGTTTGTTGTAGTTGGTAGTTGTAGTTGGTAGTTGTAGTTGGTAGTTGTAGTTGGTAGTTGTAGTTGGTAGTTGTAGTTGGTTTGTTGTAGTTGGTAGTTGCAGTTGGTAGTTGCAGTTGGTAGTTGCACTTGGTAGTTGTAGTTGGTAGTTGTAGTTGGTAGTTGGTAGTTGTAGTTGGTAGTTGTAGTTTGTAGTTGTAGTTGGTAGTTGCAGTTGCTAGCTGTAGTTGGTAGTTGTAGTTGGTAGTTGTAGTTGGTAGTTGTAGTTGTAGTTGTTGTTGTAGTTGTAGTTGTAGTTGTAGTTGTAGTTGTAGTTGTAGTTGTAGTTGTAGTTTGTAGTTGTAGTTGGTAGTTGTAGTTGGTTTGTTGTAGTTGGTAGTTGTAGTTGGTAGATGTATTTGGTAGTTGTAGTTGGTAGTTGCAGTTGGTAGTTGCAGTTGGTAGTTGTAGTTGGTAGTTGTACTTGGTAGTTGTAGTTGGTAGTTGTAGTTGGTAGTTGTAGGTGGTAGTTGTAGTTGGTAGTTGTAGTTGGTAGTTGTAGTTGGTAGTTGTAGTTGGTAGTTGTAGTTGGTAGTTGTAGTTGGTAGTTGTAGTTGGTAGTTGTAGTTGTAGTTGTAGTTGGTAGTTGTAGTTGGTAGTTGTAGTTGGTAGTTGGAGTTGGTAGTTGCAGTTGGTAGTTGCAGTTGGTAGTTGCAGTTGGTAGTTGCAGTTGGTAGTTGCAGTTGGTAGTTGCTGTTGGTGGTTGCAGTTGGTAGTTGCAGTTGGTAGTTGCAGTTGGTAGTTGCAGTTGCTAGCTGTAGTTGGTAGTTGTAGTTGGTAGTTGTAGTTGGTAGTTGTAGTTGTAGTTGTTGTTGTAGTTGTAGTTGTAGTTGTAGTTGTAGTTGTAGTTGTAGTTGTAGTTGTAGTTTGTAGTTGTAGTTGGTAGTTGTAGTTGGTTTGTTGTAGTTGGTAGTTGTAGTTGGTAGATGTATTTGGTAGTTGTGGTTGGTAGTTGCAGTTGGTAGTTGCAGTTGGTAGTTGTAGTTGGTAGTTGTAGTTGGTAGTTGTAGTTGGTAGTTGTAGTTCGTAGTTGTAGCTGGTAGTTGTAGTTGGTAGTTGTAGTTGGTAGTTGTAGTTGGTAGTTGTAGTTGGTAGTTGTAGTTGGTAGTTATAGTTGTATTTGTAGTTTGTAATTGTAGTTGGTAGTTGTAGTTGGTTTGTTGTAGTTGGTAGTTGTAGTTGGTAGTTGTAGTTGGTAGTTGTAGTTGGTAGTTGTAGTTGGTAGTTGTAGTTGGTTTGTTGTAGTTGGTAGTTGCAGTTGGTAGTTGCAGTTGGTAGTTGCAGTTGGTAGTTGTAGTTGGTAGTTGTAGTTGGTAGTTGGTAGTTGTAGTTGGTAGTTGTAGTTTGTAGTTGTAGTTGGTAGTTGCAGTTGCTAGCTGTAGTTGGTAGTTGTATTTGGTAGTTGTAGTTGGTAGTTGTAGTTGTAGTTGTTGTTGTAGTTGTAGTTGTAGTTGTAGTTGTAGTTGTAGTTGTAGTTGTAGTTGTAGTTGTAGTTGTAGTTTGTAGTTGTAGTTGGTAGTTGTAGTTGGTTTGTTGTAGTTGGTAGTTGTAGTTGGTAGTTGTAGTTGTAGTTGTTGTTGTAGTTGTAGTTGTAGTTGTAGTTGTAGTTGTAGTTGTAGTTGTAGTTGTAGTTGTAGTTGTAGTTGTAGTTGTAGTTGTAGTTGTTTTTGTTGTTGTTGTTGTTGTTGTTGTAGTTGTTGTTGTAGTTGTTGTTGTTGTAGTTGTTGTTGTTATTGCACTTGCTGTTGTGTCGTTGTCGTTGTTGTTGTCGTTGTTGTCGTTGTTGTCGTTGCAGTCGTTGTTGTCGTTGTTGTCGTTGTTGCCGTTGTTGTCGTTGCTGTCGTTGCTATCGTTGCTGTCGTTGCTGTCGTTGCTGTCGTTGCTGCCGTTGTTGCCGTTGTTGCCGTTGTTGCCGTTTTTGTCGTTGTTGTCGTTGTTGTCGTTGTTGTGGTTGTTGTCGTTGTTGTCGTTGTTTTCGTTGTTTTCGTTGTTGTCGTTGTTGTCGTTGTTGTCGTTGTTGTCGTTGTTGTCGTTGTTGTCGTTGTTGTCGTTGTTATCGTTGTTGTCGTTGTTATCGTTGTTGTCGTTGTTGTCGTTGTTGTCGTTGTTGTCGTTGTTGTCGTTGTCGTTATTGTAGTTGTTGTCGTTGTTGTCGTCGTTGTCGTCGTTGTCGTCGTTGTCGTCGTTGTCGTCGTTGTCGTCGTTGACGTCGTTGTCGTCGTTGTCGTCGTTGTCGTTGTTGTTGTTGTTGTTGTTGTTGTAGTTGTAGTTGTTGTTGTAGTTGTTGTTGTTGTAGTTGTAGTTGCAGTTGGTAGTTGCAGTTGGTAGTTGTAGTTGGTAGTTGTAGTTGGTAGTTGTAGTTGGTAGTTGTAGTTGGTAGTTGTAGTTGGTAGTTGTAGTTGGTAGTTGTAGTTGGTAGTTGTAGTTGGTAGTTGTAGTTGGTAGTTGTAGTTGGTAGTTGTAGTTGTAGTTGTAGTTGGTAGTTGTAGTTGGTAGTTGTAGTTGGTAGTTGGAGTTGGTAGTTGTAGTTGGTAGTTGTAGTTGGTAGTTGTAGTTGGTAGTTGTAGTTGGTAGTTGTAGTTGGTAGTTGTAGTTGGTAGTTGTAGTTGGTAGTTGTAGTTGGTAGTTGTAGTTGGTAGTTGTAGTTCGTAGTTGTAGCTGGTAGTTGTAGTTGGTAGTTGTAGTTGGTAGTTGCAGTTGGTAGTTGTAGTTGGTAGTTGTAGTTGGTAGTTGCAGTTGGTAGTTGCAGTTGGTAGTTGCAGTTGGTAGTTGCAGTTGGTAGTTGCTGTTGGTGGTTGCAGTTGGTAGTTGCAGTTGGTAGTTGCAGTTGGTAGTTGCAGTTGGTAGTTGCAGTTGGTAGTTGCAGTTGGTAGTTGTAGTTGGTAGTTGTACTTGGTAGTTGTAGTTGGTAGTTGTAGTTGGTAGTTGTAGTTGGTAGTTGTAGTTGGTAGTTGTAGTTGGTAGTTGTAGTTGGTAGTTGTAGTTGGTAGTTGGTAGTTGTAGTTGTAGTTGTTGTTGTAGTTGTAGTTGTAGTTGTAGTTGTAGTTGTAGTTGTAGTTGTAGTTGTATTTGTAGTTTGTAGTTGTAGTTGGTAGTGGTAGTTGGTTTGTTGTAGTTGGTAGTTGTAATTGGTAGTTGTAGTTGGTAGTTGTAGTTGGTAGTTGTGGTTGGTAGTTGTAGTTGGAAGTTGTAGTTGGTAGTTGTAGTTGGTAGTTGTAGTTGGTTTGTTGTAGTTGGTAGTTGCAGTTGGTAGTTGCAGTTGGTAGTTGCAGTTGGTAGTTTTAGTTGGTAGTTGTAGTTGGTAGTTGTAGATGGTAGTTGTAGTTGGTAGTTGCAGTTGGTAGTTGTAGTTGGTAGTTGTAGTTGGTAGTTGTAGTTGGTAGTTGTAGTTTGTAGTTGTAGTTGGTAGTTGTAGTTGGTAGATGTATTTGGTAGTTGTAGTTGGTCGTTGGAGTTGGTAGTTGCAGTTGGTAGTTGCAGTTGGTAGTTGTAGTTGTTGTTGTAGGTGGTAGTTGTAGTTGTAGTTGTAGTTGTAGTTGTAGTTGTAGTTGTAGTTGATAGTTGTAGTTGGTAGTTGTAGTTGGTAGTTGTAGTTGGTAGTTGTAGTTGGTAGTTGCAGTTGGTAGTTGTAGGTGGTAGTTGTAGTTGGTAGTTGTAGTTGGTAGTTGTAGTTGGTAGTTGTAGTTGGTAGTTGTAGTTGGTAGTTGTAGTTGGTAGTTGTAGTTGGTGGTTGTAGTTGGTAGTTGTAGTTGGTAGTTGTAGTTGGTAGTTGTAGTTGGTAGTTGTAGTTGGTAGTTGTAGTTCGTAGTTGTAGCTGGTAGTTGTAGTTGGTAGTTGTAGTTGGTAGTTGCAGTTGGTAGTTGTAGTTGGTAGTTGTAGTTGGTAGTTGTAGTTGGTAGTTGTAGTTGGTAGTTGTAGTTGGTAGTTGTAGTTGGTAGTTGTAGTTGTATTTGTAGTTTGTAGTTGTAGTTGGTAGTTGTAGTTGGTTTGTTGTAGTTGGTAGTTGTAGTTGGTAGTTGTAGTTGGTAGTTGTAGTTGGTAGTTGTAGTTGGTAGTTGTAGTTGGTAGTTGTAGTTGGTTTGTTGTAGTTGGTAGTTGCAGTTGGTAGTTGCAGTTGGTAGTTGCAGTTGGTAGTTGTAGTTGGTAGTTGTAGTTGGTAGCTGTAGATGGTAGTTGTAGTTGGTAGTTGCAGTTGGTAGTTGTAGTTGGTAGTTGTAGTTGGTAGTTGTAGTTGGTAGTTGTAGTTTGTAGTTGTAGTTGGTAGTTGTAGTTGGTAGATGTATTTGGTAGTTGTAGTTGGTCGTTGGAGTTGGTAGTTGCAGTTGGTAGTTGCAGTTGGTAGTTGTAGTTGTTGTTGTAGGTGGTAGTTGTAGTTGTAGTTGTAGTTGTAGTTGTAGTTGTAGTTGTAGTTGGTAGTTGTAGTTGGTAGTTGCAGTTGGTAGCTGCAGTTGGTAGTTGCACTTGGTAGTTGTAGTTGGTAGTTGTAGTTGGTAGTTGGTAGTTGTAGTTGGTAGTTGTAGTTTGTTGTTGTAGTTGGTAGTTGCAGTTGCTAGCTGTAGTTGGTAGTTGTAGTTGGTAGTTGTAGTTGGTAGTTGTAGTTGTAGTTGTTGTTGTAGTTGTAGTTGTAGTTGTAGTTGTAGTTGTAGTTGTAGTTGTAGTTGTAGTTGTAGTTTGTAGTTGTAGTTGGTAGTTGTAGTTGGTTTGTTGTAGTTGGTAGTTGTAGTTGGTAGATGTATTTGGTAGTTGTAGTTGGTAGTTGCAGTTGGTAGTTGCAGTTGGTAGTTGTAGTTGGTAGTTGTACTTGGTAGTTGTAGTTGGTAGTTGTAGTTGGTAGTTGTAGTTGGTAGTTGTAGATGGTAGTTGTAGTTGGTAGTTGCAGTTGGTAGTTGTAGTTGGTAGTTGTAGTTGGTAGTTGTAGTTGGTAGTTGTAGTTTGTAGTTGTAGTTGGTAGTTGTAGTTGGTAGATGTATTTGGTAGTTGTAGTTGGTCGTTGGAGTTGGTAGTTGCAGTTGGTAGTTGCAGTTGGTAGTTGTAGTTGTTGTTGTAGGTGGTAGTTGTAGTTGTAGTTGTAGTTGTTGTTGTAGTTGTAGTTGTAGTTGTAGTTGTAGTTGTAGTTGTAGTTGTAGTTGTAGTTTGTAGTTGTAGTTGGTAGTTGTAGTTGGTAGTTGTAGTTGGTAGTTGTAGTTGGTAATTGTAGTTGGTAGTTGTAGTTGGTAGTTGTAGTTGGTAGTTGTAGGTGGTAGCTGTAGTTGGTAGTTGTAGTTGGTAGTTGTAGTTGGTAGTTGTAGTTGGTAGTTGTAGTTGGTAGTTGTAGTTGGTAGTTGTAGTTGGTAGTTGTAGTTGTAGTTGTAGTTGGTAGTTGTAGTTGGTAGTTGTAGTTGGTAGTTGTAGTTGGTAGTTGGAGTTGGTAGTTGCAGTTGGTAGTTGCAGTTGGTAGTTGCAGTTGGTAGTTGCAGTTGGTAGTTGCAGTTGGTAGTTGCAGTTGGTAGTTGCTGTTGGTGGTTGCAGTTGGTAGTTGCAGTTGGTAGTTGCAGTTGGTAGTTGCAGTTGGTAGTTGCAGTTGGTAGTTGCAGTTGGTAGTTGTAGTTGGTAGTTGTACTTGGTAGTTGTAGTTGGTAGTTGTAGTTGGTAGTTGTAGTTGGTAGTTGTAGTTGGTAGTTGTAGTTGGTAGTTGTAGTTGGTAGTTGTAGTTGGTAGTTGTAGTTCGTAGTTGTAGCTGGTAGTTGTAGTTGGTAGTTGTAGTTGGTAGTTGCAGTTGGTAGTTGTAGTTGGTAGTTGTAGTTGGTAGTTGT